>CM027668.1:14637500-17512500 GCA_015731905.1 Salix dunnii
AAAAGTCGAAGGACCAAAGTGAAATGTAACAAACATTGGGGGACTCTCCTGCACTTTTACGTGCAGGAGAGAGAGAGAATGCTAGTAGCGCCTTTAACCGGCCACCGCCGCGTTCACAGGCTTTTTCAGGTTACACGCGCCACCGCGGGAGGAAGACCACGATGAGGCGCATCGAGAACGACTCCGGTAGCAAATTTCCAGGCACCGTATGACGCTGCACGCGCCACCTAAACAAGGCGTGAGGCGGAAAATCGACTGGGGTGTGCGACGCACGTCCTCACAGCAACGGAATTAAAAATTCAAAAATAGGGTCAATTACTGTTATGGTGCTGTCATCCATTCAGCGTTTTTGTCTTATTAGGGGTTATAACCGTATTTAGCCATTTTAAAAAATATTAAAAAAAATAAAACTTGCGGCGGTCCAGACTGAACCGGACCGGTCCGTACGTGGTCAATTACACCCGTGCCCCTCAGCCGAAACCGTGTTTTTGTCTTATTATACGGAGTCCAAGCGTCATTATACTGTTCACATCAGGAAAAGACAAAAAAAAAAAGTCTTGCAATATGCGATTTATCCTAATCCTTCTCCAAATCAAGCGATTGATGCTAAGAACTTGTAAATCTACAGCTTAAATCCACGGTAATCAGTAATTTCACATTAAGCTGCTTCATTCGTGCTATATTAATAAAAGTTAAATTCAAAGTAAATTCCGCTTTTTCAAACGGTCTAAAAACACAAGCAAATATCTGATCCTACAATTTTTTTATCTTAAAACATTAAATTGAAGTTTTGAATTATGTACTGACCAAAGACGGTGTTGATGGGGTTCATGGCGACCTGGGTTTTAGCAGCATCGCCAATCAAACGCTCTGTGTCGGTGAAGGCAACATAAGAAGGTGTCGTTCTGTTGCCTTGATCATTAGCTATGATTTCAACTCTGTCATGTTGCCATACGCCGACGCATGAGTATGTTGTGCCTAGATCGATGCCGATCGGTGACCCTTCTTTTCCTGCCATTGTTGATCTAACAAAATAAACCGCAATGCTAAGGCTAAGACGAAGATCGAGAGCAGAGAATTTTCTTAAGCTTTATGATTTCTGAAAGACACTGAATGTTGTGGTTGGATTAAGATATTAACGGCTGGTAAGTCTCTCGTTTAAAGTTTTTTTTTTCTCTTTGGTATTTTCCTTGCGTTGACATGGAAACCAAATGTATATTGTTTTGATGCGTTTTAGAAATGAAAAATACTCTAAGAAACAATCATGAAGTGTGAAACTCAATTTGTGGTTGTAGACATGAAGAAATTGTTATTGTTACTATGAATGATTAAAAGTAATTTGCAGCAATTTAAGTAAACTCGCCCTTCAATAAGATTCCGATGAATTACGAGGCGAGAATTAGCCACATTCATACACCGGAAACATTCTCATGTGCAAGAGGTTGACCGTTTACCATTGGTGTTTATTTTAATGATTTGCTTTTCTGGGAGGTGGAACAGCCTGTTCGTTTCCTGCGTACTCTTTGTTAGGGTTTCCAGGCTTATTCTCTATGATCTCCTGGCCTGGTAATGAGGTTTTATATCTCTGTTGTCGATCTGGATAGTTAATGAAACTACCAAGGTATAAGAAAAACGCACATCATACGCAAGATGCTGGAGCAGGTAATGAAATAACAGAGATCGAGCAATGTGCTGGGGTTGTGAAAACTATTCATATCTCAAAACCTGACAATACCATTATCAGTTTGTGGAAGGAAATACTTTCTTCTGCAAGTTTTCAGAGGAGATAGGTTTGATATCTAAAACATTTGACCTACAAATGGCACCATATCGCTTATTGATTGACCAAGAAAAGGTTCTCTGCGCAATCTCAGACATGGATCGAAGATCTGTGCCGCTGATTTCCGATGGGGCTGGGGCCTGACGGTGCCTTGTGAATAGTGTCTTTGAACATGGTTCCAGATTTCTACAATAAATGAAAAGGGGGTGATCAAATTCTACCAAAGAAAATAAAAGTAAAGAAGATTGTACGACGATGACAGAAATATTTGTTGAAGCAAGCACCATACTCACCGAAGAAGCTAATAAATATCTGGCGGGCCTGAATTTTGGCTGTGCATTTTCTAGCCTGGAATCAACTACATGAAGAACAAAGAAGAATGAGCTCATCTGTTCTTACTCCATTCTTTAAAGAAAATTCAGTTTTCTTGCCTGGAATATATAATTTCTTGCCTGATTTTGCAGATTGAATCACGGTTCCTGCAGAGTGATGACAGTGAGAAGCTACGAGGAATGCGAGGAAAGCATATGCTAGAATCTGCTTTCTCTTCATCTTAGCACGAGAATTCGCAGGGCTTGAGTTAGCACTGAGCAGGGAAGATAGGATGCGGGGGCTTGATAAGCATGAAGAACAGTTATATACCGATTCACTTCATGATTAATCATTGCTCAGTTTGAATCTATGGGAGTTCATTTAAAGCTGTCTGGGAATCCTATGCCACAGTCCATACAGATTCAAGCTAATGAGGCTAGAAATGTTGATTCTTGTCATTGCACGTTGACTTTTGCATAGTTAATATTGTGCTAATCATACAAGAAAGTATGAAATGCAGGGATTTGCCGACTGAATTGATTTGCTGCATACTAATTCACCACTCAGATTTTTTGGACCTGATATTAGTTTAATTACTCTTCCTTACAGAAATGAATAAATAAATCTAAAAGTGATTAGCTATTCACTTTGTAGTGTGAGTAGAAATACTGTGTATCGAGATAGTGTATTGGCGATTTTGTCTTTTATTACACTTAATAATTGTGTTGATAGCAAGGACACAATTTTCTTTTCCAGGGATCTAAGTGTCATTTGTCAATTGATGAGGGATAATCTAATTATTTATTTTAAACATATAATAAAACTTTTTTATTCCACTCAAAAGCTAGAAACTATTGGCCTTTTGTACATGGGTTTTTAAGTCTTTCTCTATTTATTTACACAATAAATTGGCAACTATACCTCTTAAAGCTTAAAAACATTGACCTATCAAATAGAGCTTTTTTTTGAATTTGTGTTTTTTTTCCAGTAAATTGACATATTTCACCTTTGACTTAAAAAAAAATTAAGACAAGCTTGGAAGAGTGTTTTTGTCTTTACATCGTGATTTTTCAATAATATTCATATATTCTTACGACCTACTTAATAATTTGACTTATTAAAATATTAATAAATCAATTAAAAAGATTTTGTGTATTTTACATGTGTAAACGTATCAATATCTTAAATAATATATCACGTGTTTGTTTGAGAGTGTTATTGAGATTACTTTTGAAAATTTTTTTCGTTTAGAAATATATCAAAATATTTTTTTTTAATTTTTTATAAATTATTTTTAATATTAACACATCAAAATAATCTAAGATCAAAAAAAAAAAAAAAATTTAAAACATTTTTCAAACCAACTCTTAAACAACCCCTACATGTGTGTCGGGCATATTCATTTGACCAAAAACGATTGATTGTCATCTCATCTAACGCGTAATGTGGCAACCAAGCTACTGGAGTGGCATAGGTGGTCAAGATCAAGATAGCACCGTTCCAGCTGCTATGAAGATTTTTACTCTTACCCTTCTCTCTCTTCTTGGCCATGATATTCATGTAGGGTCCTTGAAGATCTAGTTGTATTCTCTAGTTTGTATTTGTTTTGAATTTGGTACTCATTCTTTTTCTTTTTATATATTTGATTGTAATGCTTCTTGAAGTTTATTTATTTTGAACAGATATGGCCGAAACATTTCTTGTGTGTAGTTATGTTTGCGTTTTTGTTTGTGTTTGCAAGTCACCATAAACATCACCACCCGCGTGATAAGGAAGTGAAGAGGCAGATCCATCACCCCTATCATGTTGCATTTTTTCTCCGGCGACGCGTGGTCTCACGAGCAGCGAGTGAGGAGGCGCTTGGGTGACGCGCCACCACTGCCCTGCGCTGCCTCCACCAGTGTTTCTGAAGAGGTTTGTTTTGTAATTTTTAAATGTCTGTGTTTGTTTAAAATTGTTATTATTTTTATTTCTTGTAAATGTTATGTAATTATAAATTGTGTCCAAAAAATAATGAAAAAGAGAATGGGTGTGTGAGTTGCATAAAAAAAACACATAAAAATTGCATTTCTAAAGAAAAAAAACAAAAAATATTTTGTTTTCGTGCATACGACCAGATTTCAAGGTTTTTTTCACCATATTCTTTTTGTAAAAATATGTTGCATCCTTTTCATGTTTTAAAATAAAATTAGATATTGTAATTTTTAATAATTATTTTGTTTTATCTATCACAGTGTAAAATTACACTGTAAAATACACTCGTGGATAGTTAAAAATGAGATTTTTAAAATGCAGTGCAAAATTTATTTTTGTCTCTTAACCTATAATGAGATAGAGATTCTCTCACTGAGAAAAATATATGTCAAACCTTGGTAAATACCAATAAAAATAACTTAGAAAAAAAAATCAAATAACAATATAGCATACCTTAGATAGGGTGTATTGAAAATGATGTATATTTTCCTTACACAACAAGATTTCTTATCCAGACTCTAGCATACCCCTAGTTATTTTAAAACGGTGTGACTCCTCATTATTATAGTGCTCAAACAAACATTAAATACAAGGTTCTACCCACGAAAGCAAATTAAATCATCGACAAGGCCTGTATTCCGCTTTAACCGGAGAACAGCTGTTGAATAACCACTGTAATCAGAGCTGTTGAATAACCACTGTAATCAGAGCTGTCGGATCTCCAAGCAAAGCAGCGATAATGAGCTTAGCAACTACTTTTAACATTTTCCATATTTGTTCGGCCTTGCTTGAACTGCTCCCCCTTGGGAGTGCTACATCTTTACTTGGGATGGAAATTTGAAGTGCTCGGTCATAACTAGCCTTGCTCATTTTGCCCTTTTGAAGGAAATAACCCTTCTTCCAGTTCTCCCAAAGCATGGCCTTCACGCAAGCTACATGTAAACAATATTGGCGACAAGAGGAAACATAGGACCAACCTTTGGTTCCGTTCGGAGTCTCCCTACTTCCACAGTATAAGCATTTCGATGGCGGCTTCTTCTCCTTTAGGTGTAGCGTCGTACCATCCTTGGCTGTCAAGGTACGCTTGAGCTTTAAACAGCTGGGATGGTAATAGTTTGGATCCTTATGTTCGCACTGGTACACGAACCCTTTTACAGGTCGTCCACAAGCATCGCAGACTCTTTTACCTCCTTGCGGAGCTTTGTGGTGAAATTTCAAGCTGCACTTCACAATTGAATGGGGATTACATGTAATATCAATTGCGCATTCCTCGTGAAGATAGAATCCGCACTCTTCGCATTCGTAGCATGACCCAAACCCTAGCTCTTCGCACCCTCCACATTTATAAGGCTCTTGTGGAGCCTTCAACAAAAGAAAATGTCCGCTATGACTGCGATGTGTAATCTTGGTTAATCCTCCGCTACGACTGGGATGTGTAATCTTGGTTAATCCTCCGCTATGACTGGAATGCCTCTTGGCAATGATTGAAATGCAGATGCTCTCAAGCTCCTTCATCTTGTCCTCAAACACATCTGCTTCCGCAAGCTGCTTTCTGTTTAACCACTTGATAGCATTGTCAATGGCATCCTTAATCTTCTTCTTGTCATCTGCAGCGAGCTTGGAGCTGATCTTCTCATCCTTTATAGTGTTCCTCATGTTGTTTGCGTATTTCTCCAAAAAATTCTTGTACTCCACCTTTTTCTTGTGCTCCTCGTCCTCTGACTTGTACTTCTCAGCCTCCTGAACCATCTTCTCGATATCTTCCTTTGACAACCTACCCTTGTCATTAGTGATCGTGATCTTATTCTTTTGTCCTGTAGTTTTGTCCTCTGCCGACACATTCAAGATACCATTTGCATCAATATCAAAGCAAACAGTGATCTGAGGCACACCCCTTGGCGCTGGAGGAATGCCAGAGAGCTCAAATTTGCCAAGCAAATTGTTGTCCCTAGTTCTTGTCCTCTCACCCTCGTAACCTTTGATAAGCACACCTGGTTGGTTGGCAGAGGAGGTCGAGAAAACTTGCTTCTTCTTGGTGGGAATGGTGGTGTTCCTTGGGATCAAGACAGTCATGTCACCACCGGCAGTTTCTAGACGAAGAGATAGAGGAGTAACATCAGAAAGCAACAGATCCTGCACCTTCTCATTGCCTTCACCACTCAAGATAGCAGCCTGGACTGCAGCACCATAAGCAACAGCCTCATCAGGGTTGATGCTCTTGCAGAGCTCCTTCCCGTTAAAGAAGTCTTGCAATAGCTGCTGCACCTTGGGAATCCTGGTGGAACCGCCAACAAGGACAACATCATGGACAGTGCTCTTGTCCATCTTAGCATCCGTCAAACACTTCTCTACACGGTCCATGCACTTCCTGAATAGATCCATGTTCATCTCCTCAAATCTTGCACGAGTGATGGTTGAATAAAAGTCAATACCGTCAATCTCAATGGTGGCCTGAACAGTGGATGACAGAGTCCTTTTTGCCCTTTCACAGGCAGTTCTCAGCTTCGTAAGAGCTCTAGGATTTCCAATGATATCCTTCTTGTTTTTCCTCTTAAACTGCTTAACAAAGTGGTTCACCATTCTGTTGACGAACTTCTCGCCTCCAAGATGGGTATGTCCAGCAGTGGCTTTCACCTCAAATTTACCCTCCTCGATGGTAAGAAGAGAGACATCAAAAGTACCACCACCTAGATCAAAAATCAACACATTCTTCTCCCCCACACTTGTTGCCTTCTTGTCAAGACCATAAGCAATGGCAGCAGCAGTAGGCTCGTTGATAATACGCATGACATTTAGACCGGCAATGACACCAGCATCCTTCGTGGCCTGCCTTTGAGAGTCATTGAAGTAAGCTGGGACAGTAACTACAGCATTACTGACAGCTTTGCCAAGGTAAGCTTCAGCAATCTCACGCATTTTATTGAGAACCATTGAAGAAATCTCCTCCGCGGAAAACTGCTTCTTCTCACCCTTGTGGGTAACCACAATCATAGGCTTGTCACCAGGACCAGAGATGACCTTAAATGGCCAGAGCTTGATATCACTCTGGACTGAAGAGTCAGTGAATCTCCTGCCAATCAACCTCTTTGCATCTACAATAGCATGACCAGACATCAATTAGCTACAGAGCTCACTCAGTTAACCCAGCAATGACTAATAATTAAAACTAGCTTGAAAAAAAACAGAAGTTTGTGCAGAAACTATAAAATACCAGAGAGCGCTTATGCAGTAACTACAAAATACCAGAGAGCAGCTTATAATTTAAAATTTTATTAAAAAAACTACTGGATCCGAAAGCAATATCCATCCATCTACCAAAACTGAAAAGTCTAAATAGAATCAACAGATCTAAGATATCGATTTACAAATTTACTAATATCTAACGACAGTGTGAGATAATAGTATGCAAGATCCTGGGCTAAGATCAGAACAGTGTGTGTGTGTGTGTGTGTGTAAGAACCTTATTGGCTAAGAACAGGACAATATAAAAATATATTCTGAAAGAATACTAACCAAATACGGTGTTGATCGGGTTCTTGGAGACCTGTTTCTTAGCAGCGTAGCCGATCAAACGCTCAGAGTCAGTGAAGGCAACATAAGAAGGTGTCGTTCTGTTGTCTTGTTCGTTAGCTATAATTTCCACTCTGTCATGTTGCCAAACACCAACGCATGAGTATGTGGTGCCTAGATCAATGCCGATTGCCGGTCGTTTTCCTTTTCTGGCCATTCTAAAACGATTGTAGAATAATGTTGCAGACTATAAAAGAGAAAATTAAAGACTCGTGTTTCGCCTTGAGCGATTGTGTGCCCGGATGAGTGTATATAAAAGCCAAAAGATGTAAAGTTCAGCTCTAGAATGTTCTGTAAAGAAGAGGGTGTTTGGGATTGCTGTTGCGGTTGCTTTTCAAAACTTTTTAAAAAGTTTTTTGTGCCGAAATATATCAAAATGATGTTTTTTTATTTTTTAAAAATTATTTTTGACATCAGCACATCAAAATAATCTAAAACACAAAAAAAAAAATTAATTTTTATTGAAAAAAAAAAAAAAAAAAGTTTGCACCGCAGCAAACCTGCGGTGCAAACGCTGCCCCAAACGGGCACGAAAGGATGGAGCTGTTTGATGGGTTGGAGAAAACTCTCGGTGTTTGGTTTCTTTACCGACATCTTAATACATAAATAAGTCTACGTTAGTGGTTTTTTTTTCTAGAAAAAATAAATAAATTATGATTATGTGGAATATCCTCATGGAAAGTGGAATAATAAAAAATTAAGAAATGATTTTTTTAATAAATTTAATTTTAAATAAAAAACAGTGTAAAAAATATTTAAAAACAATAGCAATTCGGGTTAGCATTTCATATTTATGACTTCTATCATAACATTGGGATCATCGTATTAATTTTTTTTTTATAAAATTCAATTCTTAAATAATTTAATGTCAAGAGATAAAATAAAGAAATATAAATAAAAAAACACAATTAAAACAACAATGATAAAATTCAACACAATAAGTAAATAAAATAATATAAAAACCACTGCAAGAGCTGACAGTTCATGAAAAAATGAGGGACCCAGCCTGCTAGCAACCTTTTTAAAAAATAAATATTTAATATTCATGAAAAAAACAAGTTAGCCATCTACCAATATGATTACAAAATCAACATGAGTGAAAAGATAGAAAAGCGGACGCAAGCAAGTGATTACTGATAAGATATCAATCACAAAGCTGTCAATAGAAGAGATAACGGCAAACTTGATCATAACAAGATTTTTTATATAACTATGATTCTGCAATCCCTGTAATATAGGCAACAATCTCTCATGTAAAATAATATATATACTCAGCTAAAATACAGAGAAATACAACAGAGGTTTTTCTCTCGTTTCTCTTCTTGAATATTCCTACATGGTATCAGAGCCCATAATGGCCTCTTCATCCACATCTTCCGTTTCTGCCATGTCCACTACCCATGATTTTTCATCAGCCAAATCCCACTTACCTGACATAACCATCAAACTTACCTCAAATAATTATCTGCTATGGAAAACCCAAGTCTTACCAATCTTGCGAGGCCATGGTCTTCTGGGTTATGTCACCAGAGATGTCCCATGTCCTGACTCAACCATTACTGGTGCAGATGGCACCATGCAACAAAATCCAGCAGCAGCAACCTGGTTGCGTATGGATCAGCTGGTTCTTGGATGGATCAACAGTTCCTTGTCCGACGGTCCTCTTTCCCAAGTCATCAATTGTGAATCATGTCATGATGCTTGGATGGTTCTAGAGACTCTTTATGGAAGTCACACCCGAGACCTTATACAACAGATGAAGGGAGAGCTGCAGACTCTCAACAAAGGTTCTTATTCCTTGGAAGATTATTTGCACAAGGCAAAATCCCTGGCCTTGTCGCTTCGTGGTGCAGGCAAACCAATGGATGACGATGATCTCATTGTTTGCATTCTGCGTGGTTTAAGGTCTGAATTTGATCCCATTGTTGCAGCACTTAATGCTCGTGATATGTTTCCTTCTCTTGAAGGAGTAATTGGAAAACTGCGTGATTTTGAAATCAGGCTTCAAATTGCTAAAACAACACCACCCAATTTAGCATTCTACACCAACAGATATCGTGCTCATGCAAAATCACAAGGAACGTTAATATGCGTGAACGTACTGGTGGCTATTCCAAGAATCAACATCAATTTCAGGGGCGTAGCAGAGATACCTATAACACTCGATCTGGTGAAACCTATAACACTCGATCTGGTGACAATTCTTCTAGAAACAAAATGTCTTCATTTACTCGTCCAAATCGCAGCTCTGGCCGTGGACGAGGAGGTATTACCTGTTTTCGCTGTGGGGGCCCAAACCATAAAGCTGATGGTTGCTTTGCTTCCGATGATGAAGCTGCACAATACAAAGCATTTGCTGCTATTCAAGTGAGAGATACTACAGATGATAGTTGGTACCCTGATACTGGTGCTAACCAGCACATGACATCCAATCCAAACAAGGTGCAAGGTATTGATCTTTACACTGGTAATGATACTGTTATGGTTGGGAATGGTAATGATCTTGCTATTGTTGGCACGGGACATACTAATCTACCTACCACAAAGCTTAAGCTCAATAATGTGTTGGTAGTTCCTGCTATCAAAAAGAAATTGTTATCTGTCTCTAAATTCACACGAGATAATAATTGTTACTTTCTTTTCTATCCATGGGGTTTTCTTCTCAAGGACTTGAAGACAAGGCAAGTGACACTTAAAGGATCTATGACAGATGGTTTATATCCTATTGATCTGCGGCAGTTTCCACATCACTTATACAGTTTCTTAGCAAATAAAGTCCCAGGCAATCTTTGGCATGCACGCCTCGGTCATCCACACTCTCAAGTTATTAATAAACTATCCTTGTCATCTTTGCATGGAAAAATTGATTTTTGTGAGAGTTGTATGTTGGGCAAGTCTGCAAAACTGCCTTTTAAATCTCGACAGACTTATTGTACTTCATTCTTACATACATTGCACATTGATGTTTGGGGACCAGCAGCAGTCCCTTCATTTGATGGTTTTCGTTTTTATCTGATTGTTGTGGATGAATACTCTCGTTATATTTGGTTGTTTCCTATGTCTAGAAAATCTGATGTTGCAACCATATTTTCTAAATTCATCACACAAATGGAAAATCAGTTCAGTACATCCATAAAAATTGTTCAAAGTGATGGTGGAGGGGAATACATCAACACTGCTTTGCAAAATTACTTTGCAACTCATGGTATACTACATCAAGTTTCCTGCCCTGGAACACCAGAACAAAATGGTCTGGCTGAGAGAAGGCATCGTCATGTTGTTGAGACAGGACTTACTCTAATGGCTCATGCATCTGCTCCTTCTAAATACTGGACAGCAGCATTCAAAACAGCTGTGTTTCTTATCAACCGTCTTCCTTCCTCAGCAGTGAAGCATAAATCTCCCCATGAGATTGTTTTCGGGTCTGCTCCAAGCTTTGATTTCTTACGGGTGTTTGGCTGTCCTTGCTACCCCTTACTGTCACCTTTTGGTCGATCAAAGCTTGATTACAAATCAGTCAGATGTGTATTTATTGGCTACTCAGTCAATCACAAGGGCTATTGTTGTCTTGAATTGAGTTCTGGTCGTATATTTATCAGCAGGCATGTCAGATTTAATGAGCAGCACTTCCCTTTCAAGACTGTTGAAACTATACCACCACCTAAGACTCGACTATTTCAGCTCCAAACACTCCCTAACACACTTGAAAACCACTCTCTGCTGTGTTCATCAGACAGTTTGACAGACAATGAAGTCCCTGTCACCGACCCTGTGGATCCATCTGTCATGTCCTCAAACTTACCTGAAGTCTCTGCCACAGAACCTGCAGCTACATCTCCCATACAATCAGCCTTGCCATCCATCCCAACTGAGCCATCATCTTTAGTTTTACCATCACGACTTCATCCCATGGTTACAAGAGCACAAACAGGCAATCTTAAACCAAAAACCTTCTTCAGCACTCGACATCCCATACCTGTCTGCTTTCTTGCTGAGCTTACAGCCATGCCTCCTGAGCCTACTTCATACCGACAAGCACTTCGTTTACCTCATTGGAAGAAGGCCATGCAGGATGAAATGGATGCCTTGCATGCCAATCACACGTGGACCCTAGTGCCAAAGACATCAGATATGAATCTAGTCAGCAGCAAGTGGGTATTCAGAGTTAAAACACAACCTGATGGCACCATTGATAGGTATAAAGCCAGACTTGTGGCTCGCGGTTTTACTCAACTTCCTGGATTGGATTATGAAGAAACATTTAGCCCTGTGGTAAAACCAGCAACCATTCGGCTAATTCTCCACATTGGTCTATCTCACAGGTGGCTCATACGGCAGTTAGATGTCAGCAATGCATTCCTTCATGGTGACTTACATGAGCGTGTTTACTTGGCTCAACCACCAGGATTTGAGGATCCCACTCATCCACACCATGTCTGTCTTCTACACAAAGCTCTCTATGGATTAAAACAAGCACCACGTGCGTGGTACTTGAAATTCAGCACCTACATACAGCAGCTAGGGTTCTCACGATGTCCTTATGATCAATCCTTATTTTTCCGTCAACAAGGATCTGAGGTGCTTATTCTACTGAGCTATGTAGATGACATTCTACTTACTGGGTCTTCTTCATCTCAAATAACTGAGTTCATTACTCATCTTTCCTCTGCATTTCGCATGAAAGACCTTGGCGATGTTCATTACTTTCTCGGACTGCAAATTACCAGGACTGCTTCGTCACTTACCATTACTCAAACACGGTATCTTCTGTCCTTGCTGCAAAAGTTTGGTTTAGATGGTGCTAAACCAGTAAGCACTCCTCTAGCATCAGGAAATAGCCTATCAGCCACCCAAGGGACCTTGTTGCCTGATCCCATGCCTTTTCGTCAACTTGTGGGATCTCTACAATATCTTACACTCACCCGACCTGACATATCGTATGTTGTTCATCATGTTTGTCAATTTATGCAGGCACCACGGGAACCTCATCTCATTGCTGTTAAACGAATATTTCGTTATCTCAAAGGCACTCTTGATATTGGCCTTCATTTTACTCCCATGCCCTTGGCTGCCCTTCATGGCTTTTACGATGCTGACTGGGCAGGCTGTAAGGATGATCGACTCTCCACTTCAGGTTTTGCTATATATATGGGTGACAACCTGTTATCCTGGGGAGCTAAAAAGCAGGCCACTGTGTCGCGATCCACGGCCGAAGCAGAATACCGTGCCCTAGCCTCTACCACGGCTGAACTGATGTGGTTCATGAACCTGTTACAGTCCATAGGTTACCATCTCCGTCCTCCCACATTGTTTTGTGACAATATCAGCGCAATTACTATGGCCAAGAACCCAGTTTTCCATCAACGAACCAAACACATCGAAATTGATGTTCACTTCGTCAGGGAACGGGTTGCTAGTGGGGCTCTGGTGCTTGAACATGTTGCTGGCAATGACCAACTTGCAGACATCTTAACCAAGCCCCTCTGCTCAGATAAATTTGTTTCCAACCGTACCAAGCTCCTCACCGGTTCTCGACCGCCTTGAGCTTGAGGGGGGATGATAAGATATCAATCACAAAGCTGTCAATAGAAGAGATAACGGCAAACTTGATCATAGCAAGATTTTCTGTATAACTATGATTCTGCAATCCCTGTAATATAGGCAACAATCTCTCATGTAAAATAATATATATACTCAGCTAAAATACAGAGAAATACAACAGAGGTTTTTCTCCCGTTTCTCTTCTTGAATATTCCTACAATTACGAGGGTGTTTGGGAGAGTTGTTGCTGTAATTTTTTAAAGTGTGTTTTGTGTCAAAATAATATTTTTTTATTTTTTAAAAATCATTTTTGATATCAACATATCAAAATGATCTAAAAACATCAAAACATATTTATTTAAAATAAAAAAAATAAATTTAAAAAAAACTGCCGCGCCAAACAGCTTATATATATTTCAGGTGCACTCAGAATTCTAGTATTTAAGTCAAGAACCTTTACAGGCTGCTTGTAAATTAAGATCTGGGTAAAATTGTTTTTAACTCTCAGATTTAACTTGTAAGGACGCATCACAACAAACATCACATACATTTTTTTAATTACTAATGAAATATAAATATATTTATCCCACATTATCAAAGAATACTCCGTAGTTTTTTTATAATTACTACTGTCTAATAAATTAAATTAATAATTACAATTTTAGCAATCATAATGTTTCGTTACAAAATTCATATAATTGTTATACGGATAATCACATAGTTTTCACGAGACGGACACGAACACGGGATCAGTCAGTTCGCAAGTGGGAAAGAAACAGATAATCTTGGTGGGTCCCGATAAAAAGAGCTTGGCCGGTCGCTTTTCACTTTGAACTTGTCTTGGCAGATAACGCGTCTACAACGTGTGTCATGTGGGGTCATTTGACTCACGGCACGTGTTTGATGACTGTTTCACACTTCAGCTCCCCAGGAAATTTCATGGTGTTCGTGGAAGATACTACAGATTATATGCTATTTTTTAAGAAAAAAGATAAATATAAAAATAATAAAATCGTGGAAGATACTACAGATTATATGCTATTTTTTCAGAAAAAAGATAAATATAAAAACAATAAAAATAACGCTTAAATGAAATGGTGGATTTAGTTTGTGATAAAATTGCAAGTAATTTGATGAGGGAAAAAAAACAAGTGTTTAATTTACTTCAATTATTTCAAATATTGTGTTATTATAATTATTAATAAATATACAAAATTATTCCAACAAAATATTTTTATATATATATGTATGTATATACATGTATATTTTTAATTAATTTCACAAGTTGATAACAATATAAAAAGCATGGTAATCAAACACACAAAACTGCTTTTAATTAAACTCAATCTTAACCACAGTTTGAACCAAATACAAATTTCAGTTACGAACCGCAGCTAAAAACATTTTTCATAAATCTATTTTTTTCAATTTTAACCACAATAATAACAACTGTGCCAAACAGGCTCTAAATGTTTTTTGTCCGCCGCGGTTTATAATTTTATTATAAAAAATAAACGCTGCGTAATGTAAGCTTTTTCAAATGTTTTCAACGTAAACAGTTTCAAAGCATCAATTAAAACGTCTAAATTCAAAGCATTAAATAATTTGATAACTATTTAGTTAATAAAATTTCAAAAATATATATTAAAATTGATTGATTAACATCTTGACCTTAAACAATTACGCTAGGCTGGACAAATCGACCATATTATTTAGAAATGAATTTTTTTTTTTAATTTTAGGAAATAAAGTTCATTTGCATAACCCCACCTAGAAGTAATTTTTTTATATATATTTATACATGCTATTTTCATTTTTTTTTTGCACAATATAAATTATAAGAGTAAATTAAGAAGTTTATCCAAACATTCAATAATCATCTATGTAAATAAATAAACAAAGCAATTTTTTTGCACAATAAAAACTTATTTGTGTGGAGTAAAATAAAAAATACAAAAATTAAATACAAAAAAAAAACATTTTTAAAAAAAATATAAATAATATGGAGTGATAAAATTGTAAAATAAAATGAGAAAAAAAAAAAGATTCATAATTGCATCGACAGTTAAAATTTATGCTCCGTGTGATCAAGTCAAGATCATGCAAGATGAGAAAAACGTGAACTGATCCTATGATGTTCTTTTTTTCAACGATCACCTCAACATGTAATCATAACCTTATCTCTTCCCAAGATAGGTTTAAATAATAATGATAATAATAATAATAGTTATTATTTTTATTGTTCTGTAATAATAATAATAATAATAGTTATTATTTTTATTGTTCTGTAATAATAATAATAATAATAGTTATTATTTTATTGTTCTGTTTCCCTAGAAAGACCTGGATTTGCCTGCTACGCACAGATGACAAGCTTAGAAGCTTCTGTGACCTCGTCATGGAACACAAATGAATAGAATTGAAAGGAATAATCCCGGGTGGATTCACAGCACTGTTAGATCAAATATTAGATAAAGGTTGAGAAGAAAGAAAATATATTTAAATTAAAACGGGAAAATAAACAAGGGTTCCTCACAACTCCCAAGAGAGCTCACTAGCTCTCGGCAATTCTTCCAAATTAACCAAAACAAAAAGGGCAGTAAAGGCATATACTACAATGAAACCCTAGCAGAAAATGTTCGAAGAGAATTTCAATCGACTTCTTCAATCTTAGGGCCAGCACCACTTCCACCAGTCGACGGGATATCCTCATCCATGCTGCCACCCATATCAGGACCAGCGCCTTGATACATCTTTGCAATTATAGGATTGCAAATGCCCTCCAGCTCTTTCATCTTGTCCTCGAATTCATCAGCCTCCGCAAGCTGGTTGCTGTCCAACCAATGAATGGCTTGATCAATTGCATCCTCGATTTTCTTCTTATCGGCTGGGTTAAGTTGAGATCCAATCTTCTCATCCTTCACGGTATTTCTCATGTTGTAGGCATAATTTTCCAAGGCATTTTTGGCTTCAACCTTTTTCTTGTGTTCCTCGTCCTCAGACTTGTACTTCTCAGCTTCCTGCACCATTTTCTCAATTTCCTCCTTTGACAGCCTTCCCTTATCATTAGTGATTGTAATCTTGTTCTTCTGGCCAGTAGTCTTGTCCTCAGCAGACACGTTCAAAATACCATTGGCATCAATATCAAAACACACGGTGATTTGAGGAACACCCCTTGGAGCTGGAGGAATGCCAGATAGCTCAAATTTGCCCAGTAAATTATTGTCCTTTGTTCTTGCTCTCTCACCCTCAAAGACTTGGATCAAGACACCAGGTTGGTTGTCTGAATAGGTGGAGAACACCTGCTCCTTCTTAGTCGGAATGGTGGTATTTCTTGGAATTAAAACAGTCATGACACCCCCAGCCGTTTCCAAACCCAGAGAAAGAGGAGTAACATCCAAAAGTAGCAAATCTTGTACCTTGTCATTGCCCTCACCACTCAATATTGCAGCCTGGACAGCGGCACCATAAGCAACGGCCTCATCAGGGTTAATGCTCTTGCAAAGCTCCTTCCCATTGAAAAAGTCTTGCAACAGCTGCTGCACCTTGGGTATTCTAGTAGAACCACCCACAAGCACTACATCATGGACACTGCTCTTGTCCATCTTAGCATCCCTCAAACACTTTTCCACAGGCTCCATACACTTCCTGAAGAGATCCATGTTCATCTCCTCAAATCTTGCACGAGTAATGGTTGAATAAAAGTCAATGCCCTCATACAGAGAGTCAATCTCAATGGTGGTCTGAGCAGTGGATGACAGAGTCCTTTTTGCCCTTTCACAGGCAGTTCTCAACCTCCTAAGAGCTCTAGGATTTCCACTGATATCCTTCTTGTTTTTCCTCTTAAACTCCTGAACAAAGTGATTCACCATTCTGTTGTCGAAGTCCTCCCCTCCAAGGTGGGTATCTCCAGCAGTGGCCTTCACCTCAAAGATACCCTCTTCAATGGTAAGAAGAGAGACATCAAAAGTACCACCACCCAAATCAAAGATGAGCACATTCTTCTCGCCAACACTTGTTGCCTTCTTGTCAAGACCATAAGCGATAGCAGCGGCAGTTGGTTCGTTGATAATACGCATGACATTTAGACCGGCAATGACACCAGCATCCTTCGTGGCCTGCCTTTGAGAGTCATTGAAGTAAGCCGGGACAGTAACTACAGCATTACTGACAGCTTTGCCAAGGTAAGCTTCAGCAATCTCACGCATTTTATTGAGAACCATTGAAGAAATCTCCTCAGCAGAAAATTGTTTCTCCTCGCCCTTGTAGGTAACCACAATCATGGGCTTGTCACCAGGACCAGAAACGACCTTGAATGGCCAGAGCTTGATATCACCCTGAACTGAAGGATCGCTGAATCTCCTACCAATCAAACGTTTTGCATCTGCGATTCACGTAAAAAACACGCCATCAGTGACCAGCTTGCTTACAGATTCAGTGCATTACCAAGATAAGAGTTGACAAGCAGCGTTGTTATTTGTTTTAGCTTCACACTATTATTCAGATCCCCCGCAAAATTATCAGTCTGGTGACTGTCTGGTTCACACTAGTCAACTAAACTTCCCTTTTATTCTCCCAGACAATAAGCCATATAGATAGATCCTGATCAAATATCAATTTTCCAAGCAAGATGTCCCTTGATTTTGAGCTTAACCAAAGACCGGGTTTCATTTATATTAATGTGATTAATCACACATAATAAGAACAGGGCATATGCGATTTATCCTAATCCTTCTCAAAATCAAGCGATTGATGCTAAGAACTTCTAAATCTACACCTTAAATCCACGGTGATCAGTAATTTCACATCATGCTCTACCTTAATTTCTGACCACTGTAGTCGTATCTGCTTCATTCGTGCTATGTTATTAGAAAATAAATTCAAAGTAAATCCCGCTTTTTCAAACGGTATACGAACACAAGCATACATCTGATCCTACAATTTTTTTATCTTAAGAAATTAAATTGAAGTTTTGAATTATGTACTAACCAAAGACGGTGTTGATGGGGTTCATGGCGACCTGGTTTTTAGCAGCATCGCCAATCAGACGCTCTGTGTCAGTGAAAGCCACATAAGAAGGTGTCGTTCTGTTGCCTTGATCATTAGCTATGATTTCAACTCTGTCATGTTGCCATACGCCGACGCATGAGTATGTCGTGCCTAGATCGATACCGATCGCTGGCCCTTCTCCTTTTCCTGCCATTGTTGATTTAACAAAATGAACTACAAAGCTAAGGCTATGACTAAGATCGAGAGCAGAGAATGTTTGTAAGCTTTATTATTTCTAAAAGACAAATAATGTCGGGGAGGAAAGAGCCGTTTTTATGCCTCTTTTTTTGGGTTTCGAGAAGAATCGATGAGTGAAATATGAGTGGTCGGATTAAGATATTAATTGCCGGTAAGTCTCTCGTTGGTTCTTGAAGTTTCTTTTTTTCTCTTTGGTATTTTACTTGCGTCAAAGACACGGAAACGATATCCACCGGCTTCCCGCGTGATTCTGTGTTCATTTTTAATTGGAAAGCCCAATTGATATTGGGCTCATAATGAGGTAGCCCTACACTCCTTTATTTTGAAAAGGGCCCATCTCTCCTTCAATCTCCCCATTCTTGTTTATTTTTCAGCAAACCTAAAAACAAATCCCCACAGCTCACGGAGCGAATAATGTGTTTTTTTAAAAAAAAAAATTGATTTTTTTAAAATAATTTTAATTTTAAATTGAAAAAATTAATATTTTTAAGATCATTTCCATACCAAAAATAATTTTTTAAAAATAAAAAATATATATTATTTTAATATATTTTTAAACAAAAAAATACTTTAAAAAATAACTTCAATTAAATCAAGTATGTCCTCTACGAATTATTTTTCGTGTTAATTACCAAGTTTTATTTTTATTTTATTCATAGTACTGTAGACTTTAAGGCAACCCCATAGCGTATCTCCTTCGTTATGTAATATATAAGTTGAAGTCATTAGAACTCGAATCTGCTTTATTAAAAGATTTTATCGAATGAACATTCGCTAGATAGCTCATGAATACGAGTTTTCCTTCTCACAATATTCAAATGTAGGCGGTGTTTTTAGGAGTGAAAACGTTTTTTTTTAGAAATAATATTATTTTTAAAATAAAATTAAAATACTTTTTTTTGTCAGAAACATTCTTCTCATGACTAACCTCATTTGTGTTTTTATAAAAATCTGAATTATATTTTTCTTTATATTATTGTTTTGTTTTACAAAAATCAATACACACACACATTCACACACATACGGTTTCTTTTACAAATAAATATCATCATAAGAAATAACAGTTTTATAATAAAATCAGGGAGGGGTACAGTTTGTTAAGAAACTATCTCACCTAAAGTTTAAACTAATAGGCGAGGCCCCAAAATATGATTTATATTATTTTTTAATATATATTTTCAAGTAAAAGCTTTTTGGGCTTGAAATATGCATATACTCATATTACATTGTGCCTGATTTTTTTTATCAAATAAAATAAAGATTGTGATATTCGAACTCGTGACCACTGAGTTAACAAGGTTTTGATACTATGTTAAAGAATTATCACATCTAAAAATTTAAATTAATAAATAAAACTCTATGATATGATTTATATTATTTTCTAACACAGTTTTTAAATTTTCTGATGAAGTTTGAATTCTCAATTTGTGATGGTAGACATGAAGCAATTTTTTTTTATTACTATAAATGATTAAAAGTAATTTGCAGCAATTTAAGTAAACTTGCCGTTCAAATAATATAAGATTCCGATGAATTACGAGGCGAAAATTAGCTTATATTCATACACCGGAAACAAACTCATGTGCAAGAGGTTGACCGTTTACCGTTGATGTTCATTTTAATGATCAGCCTGTTAGTTTCCTGCGTACTCTTTGTTAAGGTTTTCAGGCTATTCTCTATAAACTCCTGGCCTGGTAATGAGGTTTTATATCTCTTTTGTCGATCTGGATAGTTAATGAAACTACCAAGGTATAAGAAAAACGCACATCATACGCAAGATGCTGGAGCAGGTAATGAAATAATTAGAGATCGAGCAATGTGCTTGAGTTGTGAAAACTATTCATATCTCGAAACCTGACAATACTTGTCAGTTTGTGGAAGAAAATACTTTCTTCTGCAAGTTTTCAGAGGAGATGTTTGATATCTAAAACATTTGACCTACAAATGGCACCACCTCTTTTATTGATTGAGCAAGAAAAGGCTTTCTGCGCAATCTCAGACATGGATAGAAGATCTGTGCCGTTGATTTCCGATGGGGCTGGGGCCTGATGGTGCCTTGTGAATAGTGTCTTTGAACTTGGTTCCAGATTTCTACAATAAATGGAAAGGGGGTGATCATATTCTACCAAAGAAAATAAAAGTGTAAAAGAGAAGATTGTACGAGGATGATAGAAATATTTGTAGAAGCAAGCACCACACTCACCCAAGAGGCTAATATATATCTGGTGGACCTCAAACAAACATTAAATACAAGGTTCTACCCAAGGTTCTACCCACGAAAGCAAATTAAATCATCGACAAGGCCTGTATTCCGCTTTAACCGGAGAACAGCTGTTGAATAACCACTATAATCAGAGCTGTCGGATCTCCAAGCAAAGCAGAGATAATGAGCTTAGCAACTGCTTTTAACTTTTTCCATATTTGTTCGGCCTTGCTTGAACTGCTCCCCCTTGGGAGTGCTACATCTTTACTTGGGATGGAAATTTGAAGTGCTCGGTCATAACTAGCCTTGCTCATTTTGCCCCCTTGAAGGAAAAAAACCCTTCTTCCAGTTCTCCCAAAGCATGCCCTTCACGCAAGCTACATGTAAACAATATTGGCGACAAGAGGAAACATAGGACCAACCTTTGGTTCCGTTCGGAGTCTCCCTACTTCCACAGGATAAGCATTTCGATGGCGGCTTCTTCTCCTTTAGGTGTAGCGTCGTACCATCCTTGGCTGTCAAGGTACGCTTGAGCTTTAAACAGCTGGGATGGTAATAGTTTGGATCCTCATGTTCGCACTGGTACACGAACCCTTTTACAGGTCGTCCACAAGCATCGCAGACTCTTTTACCTCCTTGCGGAGCTTTGTGGTGAAATTTCAAGCTGCACTTCACAATTGAATGGGGATTAGATGTAATATCAATTGCGCATTCCTCGTGAAGATAGAATCCGCACTCTTCGCATTCGTAGCATGACCCAAACCCTAGCTCTTCGCACCCTCCACATTTATAAGGCTCTTGTGGAGCCTTCAACAAAAGAAAATGTCCGCTATGACTGGGATGTGTAATCTTGGTTAATCCTCCGCTATGACTGGGATGTGTAATCTTGGTTAATCCTCCGCTACGACTGGGATGCATCTTGGCAATGATTGGAATGCAGATGCTCTCAAGCTCCTTCATCTTGTCCTCAAACACATCTGCTTCCGCAAGCTGGTTTCTGTTTAACCACTTGATAGCATTGTCAATGGCATCCTTAATCTTCTTCTTGTCATCTGCAGCGAGCTTGGAGCTGATCTTCTCATCCTTTATAGTGTTCCTCATGTTGTATGCGTATTTCTCCAAAAAATTCTTGGACTCCACCTTTTTCTTGTGCTCCTCGTCCTCTGACTTGTACTTCTCAGCCTCTTGAACCATCTTCTTGATATCTTCCTTTGACAACCTACCCTTCTCATTAGTGATCGTGATCTCACTCTTTTTTCCTTTTTCTCTAGTTTTGTCTGCTACCGACACATTCGAGATACCATTTGCATCAATATAAAAGCAAACAGTGATCTGAGGCACACCCCTTGGCGCTGGAGGAATGCCAGAGAGCTGAAATTTACCAAGCAAATTGTTGTCCCTGGTTCTTGTCCTCTCACCCTCGTAACCTTTGATAAGCACACCTGGTTGGTTGGCAGAGGAGGTCGAGAAAACTTGCTTCTTCTTGGTGGGAATGGTGGTGTTCCTTGGGATCAAGACAGTCATGTCACCACCGGCAGTTTCTAGACGAAGAGATAGAGGAGTAACATCAGAAAGCAACAGATCCTGCACCTTCTCATTGCCTTCACCACTCAAGATAGCAGCCTGGACTGCAGCACCATAAGCAACAGCCTCATCAGGGTTGATGCTCTTGCAGAGCTCCTTCCCGTTAAAGAAGTCTTGCAATAGCTGCTGCCCCTTGGGAATCCTGGTGGAACCGCCAACAAGGACAACATCATGGACAGTGCTCTTGTCCATCTTAGCATCCGTCAAACACTTCTCTACACGGTCCATGCACTTCCTGAATAGATCCATGTTCATCTCCTCAAATCTTGCACGAGTGATGGTTGAATAAAAGTCAATACCATCATACAGAGAGTCAATCTCAATGGTGGCCTGAACAGTGGATGACAGAGTCCTTTTTGCCCTTTCACAGGCAGTTCTCAGCTTCGTAAGAGCTCTAGGATTTCCACTGATATCCTTCTTGTTTTTCCTCTTAAACTGCTTAACAAAGTGGTTCACCATTCTGTTGACGAAGTCCTCGCCTCCAAGATGGGTATGTCCAGCAGTGGCTTTCACCTCAAATTTACCCTCCTCGATGGTAAGAAGAGAGACATCAAAAGTACCACCACCTAGATCAAAAATCAACACATTCTTCTCCCCCACACTTGTTGCCTTCTTGTCAAGACCATAAGCAATGGCAGCGGCAGTAGGCTCGTTGATAATACGCATGACATTTAGACCGGCAATGACACCAGCATCCTTCGTGGCCTGCCTTTGAGAGTCATTGAAGTAAGCTGGGACAGTAACTACAGCATTACTGACAGCTTTGCCAAGGTAAGCTTCAGCAATCTCACGCATTTTATTGAGAACCATTGAAGAAATCTCCTCAGCAGAAAATTGTTTCTCCTCGCCCTTGTAGGTAACCACAATCATGGGCTTGTCACCAGGACCAGAAACGACCTTGAATGGCCAGAGCTTGATATCACCCTGAACTGAAGGATCGCTGAATCTCCTACCAATCAAACGTTTTGCATCTGCGATTCACGTAAAAAATACGCCATCAGTGACCAGCATGCTTACAGATTCAGTGCATTACCAAGATAAGAGTTGACAAGCAGCGTTGTTATTTGTTTTAGCTTCACACTATTATTCAGATCCCCCGCAAAATTATCAGTCTGGTGACTGTCTGGTTCACACTAGTCAACTAAACTTCCCTTTTATTCTCCCAGTCAATAAGCCATAAAGATAGATCCTGATCAAATATCAATTTTCCAAGCAAGATGTCCTTTGATTTTGAGCTTAACCAAAGACCGGGTTTCTCTTTATATTAATGTGATTAATCACACATAATAAGAACAGGGCATATGCGATTTATCCTAATCCTTCTCCAAATCAAGCGATTGATGCTAAGAACTTCTAAATCTACACCTTAAATTCACGGTAATCAGTAATTTCACATCATGCTCTACCTTAATTTCTGACCACTGTAGTCGTATCTGCTTCATTCGTGCTATGTTAATAGAAAATAAATTCAAAGTGAATCCCGCTTTTTCAAACGGTATACGAACACAAGCAAACATCTGATCCTACAAATTTTTTATCTTAAGAAATTAAATTGAAGTTTTGAATTATGTACTAACCAAAGACGGTGTTGATGGGGTTCATGGCGACCTGGTTTTTAGCAGCATCGCCAATCAGACGCTCTGTGTCAGTGAAAGCCACATAAGAAGGTGTCGTTCTGTTGCCTTGATCATTAGCAATGATTTCAACTCTGTCATGTTGCCATACGCCGACGCATGAGTATGTTGTGCCTAGATCGATACCGATCGCTGGCCCTTCTCCTTTTCCTGCCATTGTTGATTTAACAAAATGAACTACAAAGCTAAGGTTTTGACTAAGATCGAGAGCAGAGAATGTTTTTAAGCTTTATGATTTCTAAAAGCCAAATAATGTCGGGGAAGAAAATAAAAAAATAAAAAATATAATAAAACAAATATAAAAATTATTACTTGAAAAAAAATCATTTCAGTTGAAAATTAAAAAAATTGACCGCCCTACGTTGCGGGTTGAACAAACAATTTTTATGATTGTTGGGATTAAAGAAATTAATAGGATTTGTTGGTCTAAAATTAAAATTTAATATATATACAAAATATAATATAATAAAATAAATTACCACGCCCTATTATAAAAATAGCAAAATCAAAATCTTAACATCTAAAATTATCATTGCTATTACTGCCAAAACAATTAGAATTATCAAATTATTCTGAGAGAAAAAACACTCAAAAATATTAACAAAAGAGTAAGCAAGAAAAATAATTAAATTTATTATTATTATTATTACTGTGTTGATAATGAATAAAAAACCAAAAATAAATGAAAGACAAAAAAAATCCTAATAACTATAACAAAAGATCAGATAAAAAAATAAAAGCAAAATTACCAGGCAAAAAAAATTAATCTAACTTGAAAATAAAAAAAAAACCAATAAAAAGCTAAAAGAAAGAGCAAATAAAAAAATATATAATAGATGACAAAACAAAAATAAAAATTATTAGATGAAAAAAATCATTTAACAATATATGTTCTACATTGCCGGCTAAGCAAATAATTTTTATAGGATTTGCTGAATCAAAATTAAAATATAATATTTATATATATGAAATTTAATATAATAAAATAGCTCAACACACCCTATTATAACAATAGCAAAATCAAAGTTTTAAAATCTAAAATTATCATTGCTCTTATTATTAAAATTATAAAATTATCTTGAAAAAAACACTCAAAAACATTAACAAAAGAGTAAGTAAGAGAAACAACTAAATTATTATTATTATTATTATTATTATTATTATTATGTTAATAATAAAATAAACAAAAATAAATGAAAGACTAAAAAAATCCTAGAAACTTTAACAAAAGATCAAATAAAAAAATAAAAGAAAAATAAAAATTAGCATTGGTATTACTGTCAAAACAATAAAAATTATCAAATTATCCTGAGAAAAAAACCCTAAAAAACATTAACAAAAGAGTAAGTAAGAAAAATAATTATATTATTATTGTTGTTGTTCTTGTTCTTGTTGTTGTTGTTAGTGTGTTAATAATGAAAGAAAAAAAATGAAAGAATAAAAAAATGCTAAAAACTTGAACAAAAGTTCAAACAAAAAAATAAAATAAAAATAAAAATTATCATTATTATTACAGTTAAAACAATAAAAATTATTAAATTATCCCAAGAGAAAAAACCTATAAAACATTAACAAAAGAGTAAGCAAGAATAATAATAATAATAATAATAATAATAATAATAACAATAATAGTAATAATAATAATAATAATAAATCATAATATGAATTAATAATAATTAAATAAAAGGATTAACATAAAAAATTAAAAATATAAGGGCTGAAATGAAAATTAAATATAAGGGGATTAAAATAAACAATTAAAAGTATAAGGGCCGAAATGAAAATCAAATATATTATCAATTTCAATCAAAGGATAAAATTGAACAAATTGAAACTTCAGTACCGAATAAATTAACCTTTTTAAACTTAATCCAGAAATTAAAAGAAGGAGGACCGAAGTGAAACATTAACATTCAATCAATTTCAATCGAAGGACCCAATCGAATTAAATCAAAACTTATATAAATAAAATAATGACTATAAATAAAATAAAAAGTCTAGGGACCGAAATGAAACTATGTAAAACCCGAGGGACTCTCCCGCACTTTAAAGTGCAGGAGAGAGGAAAACGGCGGCATCGGGATTTAACCGGCCACCGCCGCGTCCACGGGCACTGGGGGACCAAACGCGTCACACCGGGAGGACGACCACACGACTACACATCAAGAGAAAGGCCGGTAGCTTGTCTCCGGCCACCGTATCACGCTGCATGCGCCACACAAAGAGGGCGTGGGGTTGCATACTGTCGGACGCGTGTTCCACACGCGCCGACAGTTAAAAAGAAAAAAAATAAAAAAATAATGGTCAATTACTGGTACATCCCTGTGCTTAAATCATCAATTTTGTCTTATTAGAGGCTAAACCAGTAATTAGTCATTTTCAAAAAAATATAAAATATTAAAAAGGTAGGCGGACCAATCCGGTCCGAAATTGTTCAATTACCGCGGAGCCCTTCCACCCGTAACTGTTTTTTTGTCTTTTTCGAGGGCTAAAAACGTGATTTCACTGTGCCAATAATGATAAAAAAATCAGAAAACTAACCGAACCGAACGAACCGAAAACCGAACCGAACAAAAAATACACTATTGAAATCCAGCGGAGGAAATAATTTTTATAACTATTCAGATTAAAATATAATATTTTTACATGTAAAGTTTGATATAATGAAACAGATAAAAATACCCTGTCATAATAACTGTAACATCAAAGTGTTAACTTCTAAAATTATCATCACTATTACTACCTCGAGAGAAAAAAAGCAAGTAAGAAAAAAAATTATTATTATTATTATTCTTAATATTAATATTATTATTGCGTTAATAAAAAAACAAAATTAAATCAAAGACTAAAAGAAGTCTAAAAACATTAACAAAAGAGCAAATAAAAAAATAAAAGATAAAACAAAAATAAAAATTATTACCTGAAAAAAATCATTTCACTTGAAAATAATAAAAATTATCAAACTATATCGAGAAAAAAAACATCATCATTATTATTATTATAAAATAATAAATAAATAAGTGAAAGATTAAAAAAATCGTAAAAACTTCAACAAAAGATCACACAAAAAAATAAAATAAAAAATAAATATTATTGTTATTACCGTCAAAACAATAAAAATTATCAAATTATCATTAAAAAAACCTAAAAAACATCAACAAAGGAGTAAGCTAGAAAAATAATTAAATTATTATTATTATTTTTTTGTGTTAATAATGAAAGGAAAAAAATAAAAGACTAAAAAAATCCTAAAAACTTCAAGAAAACATCAAACAAAAAAAATAAAATGAAAATAAAAATTATCATTGTTATAACTGTTAAAGAAAAAGAATTTATCAAATTATCCCGAGATGAAAAAAATATAAAAAACATTAACAAAAGAGTGAGTAAGAAAAAAGCAACATTAAATTGTTATGTTAATAATGAAAAAAATAAAATACTAAAAAAACCATAAAAATCACTGTTCAAAAAACCATAAAAATCATTGTTCAAAAAACCATAAAAAAAAATCACTTTTCAAAAAACCTAAAAATCATTGTTCAAAAAATTAAATAAATAAATAAAACGAAAAAAAAAAAAACACTATTATAGTCTATAGTGTTTTCACTCACAATGTACAGTGAATTCCTAAAAGAAGTCTAAAAACATTAAGAAAAGAGCAAATAAAAAAATAAAAGATAAAAAAAATAAAAATTATTACCTGAAAAAAATCATTTCACTTGAAAATAATAAAAATTATCAAACTATACCGAGAAAAAAAACATCATCATTATTATTATTATTATAAAATAATAAATAAATAAGTGAAAGATTAAAGAAATCGTAAAAACTTCAACAAAAGATCACACAAAAAAATAAAATAAAAATAGAAATTATTATTGTTATTACCGTCAAAACAATAAAATTATCAAATTATCATTGAAAAAAACCTAAAAAACATCAACAAAGGAGTAAGCTAGAAAAACAATTAAATTATTATTATTATTATTTTGTGTTAATAATAAAAGGAAAAAAAGTGAAAGACTAAAAAAATCCTAAAAACTTCAACAAAACATCAAACAAAAAAATAAAATGAAAATAAAAATTATCATTGTTATAACTGTTAAAAGAAATTTTTTTTATCAAATTATCCCGAGATGAAAAAAATATAAAAAACATTAAGAAAAGAGTGAGCAAAAAAAACATTAAATTATTATTATTATTATTATTATTATTATGTTAATAATGAAAAAAATATAAAATACTAAAAAACACAATAAAAATCATTGTTCAAAAAACCATAAAAATCATTGTTCAAAAAACTATAAAGAAACAAAAAAATAAAAAAATAAAAAAAATTACTGTTCAAAAAACCTAAATTCACTGTTCAAAAAAAATTAAAAAAAAAAAAAAAACACTATTGAAATCCACAGTGTTTTTACACATAATCTACAGTGAATTCCCGTCCTCTTTTAGTTTATGTCATAATCATTATAATTGCGCTAATCATATAAGAAGGCCAGGAATTCTACTGCCCTCCTAGTGCCAAGCCAAAAGCTTGTCACAACAGCTGTGCTGGACTGCTAGTATGAAATGTAGGGATTTGCCGACCAAATTGCTATGCTGCATACTATTTCACCACTCAGATTTTTTGCACCTGATAGCAGTTTAATTACTCTTCATTACAGAAAACAAAACAAAACTAAAAGTGCTTAGTTATTCACTTTGTAGCGTGACTAGAAATACTGTGTACCGAGATAGTGTATTGGCGATTTTGTCTTTTATTGCACTTAATAATTGCCTTGATAGCAAGGACACAATTTTCTTTTCCAGGATCCAAGTGTCATTTTTCAATCAGTCAGGGGTAATCTATTTATTTATTTTAAATATGTATTAAAACTATTTTACTCCACTTAACAGCTAGAAACTATTGGCCTTTTGTACATGGGTTTTTAAGTCTTTCTATATTTATTTACACAATAAAGTGGTATTTATACCCTTTAAAGCTTACAAACGTTGACCTTTTTAATTGATTTTTTTTTTATGTATTTGTGTATTTTTTTAGGAAATTAATATATTTGACCTTTGACCTAAAAATTTTTAAGACAAGCTTGGAAGAGTGTTTTTATCTTTACCTCATGATGATTTTTATGTAATGTTCATATACTCGTAAGACCTATTTAATAATTTATCTTATTAAAATATTAATAAATCAATTAAAAATTTTTTGTGTATTGTACATGTGTCAGCATATCAATGTTCCTGCACAACATACTGCATGTGTGCGGGGGCATATTCATGTGATCAAAAACTATTGATTGTAATCTTATCTAACGCGTAATGTGGCAGCCAAGCTACTAGAGTGGCATAGGTGGTCAAGGTAGCAACGTTTCAGCTGCTATGAAGATTTTTACTCTTACCTTATTTTTCTCTCTTCTTGGCCATGATATTCATGTTGGGGTCTTAAAGATCT
This sequence comes from Salix dunnii, assembly GCA_015731905.1. Classification (NCBI taxonomy): domain Eukaryota; kingdom Viridiplantae; phylum Streptophyta; class Magnoliopsida; order Malpighiales; family Salicaceae; genus Salix; species Salix dunnii. The sequence goes on from CM027668.1 coordinate 14,666,798, forward strand.
AGTTATATTCTCTGGTTTGTATTTGTTCTGAATTTGGTACTTATTTTTTTTATTTGATTTTAATGCTTCTTGAATTTTATTTATTTTGAAAAAAACAACCATCCTTCGTCATTTAATTTCATTTGACTTTTGCATTTAATCTCATCTTCATTCTTTTAATTGCTTTTATATATATGTATGTATATGTATGTATGTATGTATGTATACTTTGCGTTATTTTTTATTTTATCCTTTAGAATTTTATTTTGTTTTGTTTTAAATTTTGGTCTTTCTTTTTTTATTTTGTTTTTCAATTTAATTCCTAGTTAGTTTCTTGTTTTGTAATTTTAATTTAATTTAATTTTTATTTCTCCATGATTTAGAATTTTGCTTTGTATTTTTTATGTGTTTATCTTTTATAGAGTAATCTCATGACTTGGTCTACGGATTTTGAGATTAACCTTTTTTGAGCTCAATTTTTTTTTTAAAAAATTATTTTCATTGTGTAAAATTGACTTATTGGACCTTGAATTTTGTATTTTGTTTTTGTTAGGTTATCCATGTTTTATATTCCATACCATGAGTTAGACGAGTTAACATAGGTTGACTTGTTTTTTTTTTTTTAAATTAGTTGTTATATCCCTTGTCGTTAAATTATTGACCCTCGAGAGTTATTAATTTTTTTTTATGAGAGGTTATCCCGAGCGGTAAGGTTAATATGTGTTATCTTAGTTTTTTTTATCATTTTTTGTTTAACTTCGACCTTTTTCCTAGGCTTTTTTAAAGAATTTTATTTTTTTAATCCTAATATCATATTGTATTAGAAGAGTTTGTAAAGTTTTTTCTTTCATGTTTTTTTTACTTTGATAAGATTTTTTTTTTCATTCTTTTAATATTATGTTATTGAGTTTTGATCTTTGTTTTTTTTTAGAGTTAGCTTAATATCACAAGTCAGATTTTAAGTTGACGTAAATTAGTTTTCTTATTGTCCTAAACATTTTTATTATTATTTTATAAAAATTTAACGAGTTGATAAGATATATCAAGCCATCCTGCTCCTGATGAGAAGAGCAAATGCAGATTCGTAGATAAATGAATCCTTTTAACCGTGAAGCTGCATGAAGGATTAAGAAGGCACCGCAATACTCTTTCAGTGGGCTATTTTCTCTCTATTGGCAGTGATTTTCTAAATGTCAAAAAAGCTCCGGCAGCCCTTTCAAGATCCACGGCACTCTACAGCAAAAATTCGGTGTGCTCTTTAGATGCTTAGAGTGGGACACCACTTATAAGAGAGGAGAGCTTATCCAGGATAAAGATGCTGCGTGCCTGCTTGACTCGCTAATGAGACAAGTTATAATCATGTAATTATCACTATTAATAAAGATTTTTTGTCTGCATTTTTTTAGTCTTACTAGGTCATTGATTACATTCTCATTGAGGCCTGTCGATTAAAAGTTGTTTGGATGCTTTGGATTCCTGTTGTGCTTGTGGTTGACCTCGATCACCCCAACTTTTGATAATCCTCGCTCATGAATTCACCACGAAAAAACACTTTCTTTTTTAAGATCTTTTTGATTTTCACTTACTTGAGACTTGAGTGATATATGCTGGAAGGGAAGACTGACTTTCATGGATGATGCAGCTTTAATTTAGGCTTGTTTGAAATTTTGAAAGACTGCAACTGTGCCGCCATTAGTTTTTTTTCTATATTACGTCCCTGCTTCCCGATCTGGCAAGTGAGACTGGCTAAGATTAGCTCTCTTGTTTTTCTCTCGAGGGAGTGTGTTCATATTTTTATTTATGTTACCAGATGGTCTTGATTCAAAGTCTTAATCGGCTGCGGTGTTTTTATTAAGAAAAGAAAAATAAACAGCTTAAGCTGGGCTACACCTATAAAAAAAATTTGATCGGCAACCTTTTTGGATTGATATCGCAATGTATCTATCTGCCTACAGCTGGTGAAGAGAGTTCAACGGGATGTTTGCCAGCCCAATTGCCAAAATGCCAAGTCAAGCGGCCAAATTGATTGTGTGTAAATGCATTCATTGAGGCAATCTGGTAGTAAATCAGACCTTCGGTCGAACAACAATAAAACCACTTTTTTTCGAATTTCTTGGAATCATGATCCTGCGTATAGACCAGTTACTTTTCTGGCAAATTTGCCGCAGGGCATTTGATCTAGTCATATGATTCTCGCTTAGGTTGCTGCTAAAGTTCCCGAGTTCATTCTAGTAATGCCCCGAACGTTCGAGGGCTTTTTATTTTTTAGTCATGGCCTTCCAAGTCTATGGTGTCTCAAAAACTTTCAACAGGTCCAATTTTGTGACACTCGTTTGAAAATTACGCCCATGGAAACACTAACGGGGGTTGCCTCTTTTGCTGTATGATGGTCACGTTTTGCTTTAAGCGCTCTGGAGTATTCGGCGATAGAAAATCCCTATGCCAAACAGTTTCACCTTATTAAATCATGATTTCACTTTACTCCCTAGAATGATTTTAAACAAGCTTGGCCAGTTGATGCCATTGTTCGGAAGTTACCCCAGACCAAGCAGAAATCCACTGATAAAAGCCCACATGTTGTGTGTCAAGTCTGCATTCAAAGATCCCTAAAAGGGCTAGTACCCTGATATTAATCGATACTTTTTAAGAGGGAAAAAGAAAAGGAAAAGAAATCTCTTAACTTCGAAGTGGCAGGCCATAATTCAATGATCAAGTCAAGGGAATGCGTTAATGAAAATGTGGCAGGCTGCTTTTTTTATGCTGAGGATCTCCAGGTCATGATTTTTTTCATATATGCCTCGCCGCACCTCCCATGTCAAATAAACAAAAACCATATCAATTTCAAGACAAACAGGGGGGGAAGACCTGTAAAGGTGATGATAACAACCGTGCCAAATCTTTCATCTCCGAATAAAAAAGAATCTCCCGTGCCTAAAAAAACACAAGAAAAACTTTGCACATTGGGCGGTAGATATCCAAATTCAAGCTGAAAAGACACTCGTTTATCATCTGCATCTAGTCCGGTCAAGAATAAAAGGTGCTACACTATTCGGTGATTGCCGATTCTTTTATCGAGTAGCTGATGCTTAAGGATTTCGTGCCCACTTCTCTCAAACGTAGCAGCTCAGCGGACGATGGGAAGTGATAACTTTAAACACAGGTGACGCGGCACCCATCAGAAGAGATAAAATTAGAGTTTCCCATTCTCTAATGACGGTTGATTAAAGTTTGTAGAACCCTCTTGCCGAAATTAAACTCAATTCAATTACCGAACATAATGTTATAGTTATACCTATAAGATTTAAAACTAGTGGTCTGGTAAGTGAGGGGTTTGAATTTATAATTTTCTGGGAAATGATTGCTAGTTGGACTGTTTTCGACCACCCCTCGATGACAAGAACTGCTAGAAAATGACGGGGCATGTGAACGGAAGTATACCGAGCGAGAGACCACGGGTCTTGATAAAAGGGAAAAAATCAAATCAGGTGGCATCCGAGATGCTGGACTTTCTCGGAGAAAACATCGTGGTGAGTGGGTGGGTTGTGACAGAACACTCTCACCTTGTTTCTGTTTCCAAGCTTCCGAGACCGCAATTTCCCCGATTTTATTCTCTTTTTTATTATATTTATAGTTTCCCTGCGCCCCCACTTCCGTATTCGACACAGGTTAGATTTTTTTTAATGATAATAAAAAAAAACGTGATAAGGTTGAGTTGGCAGGGGTATGTTTACAATAGAAGCTTGTAGATATTTCATGACGCAGAACAAATCTCTGATTGACTCATCAATGGAACCTAATCCCTTGATTTCAAAAATCTATATTCTCTAGTCGAAAAATAAACTACCAACTTTTCGATGGGTACGAAAAAATCTAAGCTGCTAGAGCCATGATTATATTTTAAATAATTAATTGATCTTTTAAAATTTAAATTTGATATATTTTTTATTAATATGAATGTTATACTCAATTTACTGGCACTTCAATTTATTTTATGGATTTTAAAATTAATAATCATGTAAATCTTTATTAATTATTATATTAGGGCTAATTGAGCTCGAAAATAATAGGTTTGGTGCTTCACTGTACTAACATGAATCCGAACTTGACGCTAGATAAAGCTACAAAAATAAGTTATTACTGTAAAATTTGTTCATTTATTTAAAAAGGGTGATCCATGAAATAATTGTCACTTTTTATATAAAAAAAATATATTTAATATATTATTAAAAAAATATTGTAAAAAATAATCACTTCACAATAATGTGTAGCTTCTTTATCAACAAAGGGCCAGTTACTGCCCTCGCCGGTTCATTAACATGAGGAGATAGACCGAATATTTCAATGTCATGTGCCATCAATTACCGTCCATGTATTAAATTATATAGCACTGGCAAATGAGTAGCGACAATGCTAATTCACATTATGTTTTTAAAGTGATTTTGACAGAAAATAAAAAAAAAATTATGTTTTATTTTAAATTAATTTTTTTTAGTGTTTTTAAATCACTTTCATGTGTCATCAAAAATATTTTTTTAAAAAAATATCAAAAAAAATTATTTCAATATATTTTTAAATATTAAATATTTTTTTTTTAAATAATATTATTCACACTCTTGACAAACACTTAATGTTTGTGGTGCTTACGAAACAATACTCGCAAATAACTCCGCTTGTATCCACAAGGTCGCTCGCATATTATATTTGTATATTTTATTAAGTTTAGTTAATATTGGTCTAATATTGCACTACATCGCCATTCTAATTTATTTTTCAATACAACACTTGCAAATGGGCTTGTTTATGTCCACGAGGCCACTCACAAATCATATTTATATATCTTGTTATTTTTAGTTAATATTGGTTTGGTATTGCATTTCGTTGCCATTCTAATTTATTTTTTAATAAATGAATAAAATATAAAAAAAATTTCATAGGAAATGTTTAAAGCAATAATTAGACTAAGCTAACACGAAATACTCGATCAAGATCATGATCTAAATTACATGACCAAGATAACCTAGCTAAAATAAAAAGAATTATAATCTTTAGAGAAAAAAATTGTAGCTTTTTAAATCTCTACTTGAATTATTAAACTTGAAGCATCTAGTATAGAAAAACCATAAAGATTAATCTTGAACATAAACCATTAAATATATATTTTTAAAATAACAAAATAAAATCATCATTGTTGTCATTATGATCGACATGGTCATCGTCATAATTACTGCTAACATTATTATTATTAGCGATGATATAACATTCCTACTAATATCATTACTGTTATTGTTATTAATGTTATTTTTTTACTGATAGTATTATTATTATCATCATTACAATAACTATTATTAATGTATTTATTACCATCACCTTTTCTTCCTCATCCTCTCTCTTTTCATGTTATCGGTATCATTGGTATTTTCAATAATAGTGTATACAATATTATTATCACCACAGGAATCGCTATTGTTACTATCACCATTATTTATTTATCTGTTTGTTATTGTTACTACCGCTAGTTTAGTTGTTATTGTCAATATTCTCATTACTATTTTTATAACTACTCAAACTATTATTTTTATAGTCATCGTTACTATTACTATCAACGAAAATAATATTGTTTTTGTTGCTATCATCAACTTTTAGTATTATTATTCTCGTTGCTATTTTTATAACTACTCAGACTATTATTCTTATCATCGTCGTTACTATTATCATCGACAATAATAATGTTGTTTTTGTTATCATCATCGTTGTTGTTGTCATAGTTAAAAAATAAAAATCACAAACTTGACAAATATATATAAAAAATCAAACAAAATGATGAATAAAAACAATAAGAAATCAAGAGAAAATTAACCAAGTCGACATCATTATCATCATTTAAATAAAATAATTATTTTAATATGATAAAGTTAAAAATATTTTTTAAAAAATAAAAATAAATTATTTTAATACATTAATGAATAAAAAATATTTTAAAAAATAACATTAACTATACTCACAAACATGCAAATCAATATGGAAAAATCGATGCCATGGGTATCCAAAAACCCATTTGAGATATCATAATTTACACGGGGACATGGGAGGACAAAAGAAGAAGAAAATAGCGTAAAAATATGAAAAGGTAAGGATTCTGTTGATAATTCAGTACAAAAGGGTAAAATTAAAACGTCTTGAAAACTATGGAGGTCACATTGGGAAATTGGATACCGTGAAGGCAGAAATGAATCCTTGACGAACATGTAAGGATAAAAATATAGTTTACAGAGAGAAAAAAAACAAGGAGAAATAGTCCTACGTGGCCTACGCATAAAGATTCGATTTCCTCTAGTAGTGCGGCGGAACAAAAGACAAAGTTTTTATTCCGTGTTCGAGAATGTTGTAAAGTTTAATTTTTATAGGTGTTTTATTTTATTTGAAAATAACATATTTTGTTTTATTTTTTTAATATTAATATTTTAAACAATATAAAAATATAAATGTATTTTTTTTAAACACCGGAAAGCCAAACACGCCTTATTCTTTATCTTTCACCCTCACGTAAATATCTAAGGCAATTTGATAAACGAAGAATATATATGTAAAATACGCCCCCCTCTTAAGTGCTGACAAATCTTTCCCATCCGCTCTCGCTGCTACCGCGGCCTTTTCTCTCTTGCTCTAATCTATGGCCTCATCTCAAGCAATTCTACTCTTGCAAAAGCAATTGAGAGGTCAGCCAAACAGATATTTATTTTATCTATGTTAGTGATTTATGTGTCGAAGCTTTAATCTTTGATCATTTCTTGATTGATTTTCCAGATCTCTGCAAGAACCCAGTTGATGGATTCTCTGCTGGCTTGGTTGATGAAACCGACATATTTGAATGGAGCGTTTCAATTATTGGACCCCCTGATACCTTATAGTGAGTAATTTACGAGTTCGAAGTTTTGATTTTTGCATGTCTTAAGACTGATAATTGCTCATGTGTTCGGGGGCGGGTGCGGTTAAGGATTGTGTTTCTTTTTTCTCCGAGTTTTCTCTGTGGGTTTTGCTTGTCTGATGTTGATAATATTCCTTTCGATAATGGTTTCATGTTTTGTTTGAGTTGAATAATGGTTAATTAATTTAGTGATGGATGGATTTCTGTTTGAGAAGCTTACCTAAAGGCGTACGATTAGCTGGCTAATGGTTCATTTGGATTAATAACTGGGTTTAATTTGCTTCTATAAATTATACATCACCGAGCTAGGCGTTTCCTTCTTTATGGTATTTTTTATGGAGGAAAAAAAAATCGAAATTTGTAAATGGAAGAGCCGTGGTTATGTTGGTTTTACTTTGTGTCTGATCCAATATAGCTCGCCAGATATAGGTTTAGGGTAGATTGATGGTCGACATCAATGTAGCTGAATCTTACATGTCATGATCCTGATGAGTAGAAAGATAGCGGTGGCCTACTGCTACATGTTTGATGTCCTAAGATAGTTGCATCCAAATTATTCCATTATTCATGGGACATGAAAGCTCGTGCTGTGTTGTTTGTTAACAAGCAATTCTCTTGTTGCAGTGATGGGGGTTTCTTCAATGCCATCATGAGCTTCCCAAAGAATTATCCAAATAGTCCACCAACTGTCAGGTTCACTTCAGAGATGTGGCATCCGAATGGTGAGGGCTTTGCTTCTGTTGCTCTCAATCCAATATCTATATTCATAGTCTAGCTACACTTCTATCTTAGGATTCGAGCCTGGGCACATGTCTCTACATTTTTGTAATGTATATTTCAAACAAGCGAAGCTCTAAAATGTAGTTGGCTATCCCTGAACTACAGTTTATCCAGACGGAAAGGTTTGTATATCAATTCTTCATCCACCTGGTGATGACCCAAATGGCTATGAGCTTGCAACTGAGCGCTGGAGTCCAGTCCATACTGTATGTGATGCTTTTATGTTTTTCTTTTTCGTTTTGGTTGCAGTATATGTGTGTGTGTGTGTGTGTGAGTGAGTGAGTGTGTAACTAAGTACATTGCTTAGTTTCTCTTTTTTTTGGGTTTGTCCTACAAACATGGGCGAGATTAGCCTGATAACTGTTTTTTCTCCTTGTTTGCACTTGTAAGAAGCTGCACTGTGAATCCTATCAATCATGTTTTTTTTGTTATAGTGACATGTATAACATGCTGCTTTCTATTCCTATCTAACATTTAGCAATGGAAGGCTGCAAGTGTTTGGATAACAACTTGTCACTTGCAGTTCTGAGTTGCTGTCTGGTTCGTGGTTAAGGATGAAAGTCAGGAGATATGTATATGGTAACTCTTTGCTTTCATGCATGATGATTTTAATCCACTTTGTGGCATGATCATGTGATGGTGGTTCTGATTGGCAGTGCATATTGGTGATGGGCAACTATAAGGACAGAAACTTGAGATGACTGCAAGCTGAATTTCATTTCAGCTCTGAGGGGCTTATTTCTAGCCCAAATTGAGGTGCTTTTTCCTGAGCCCTGGCACGACTTTAGTTTAGAAGAGGTCGTTTGTGTCGGGGATGGTTAGCATTGCATGGCTCTTTCGACACGTGAATAAAGTAAACCAGTCAATTTGAGAAATAATGAAAAATTAGAAGCAGGAGGTTTACTTGGTAAATATGGAGTAAAACCAGAGCAGCATGGAGTGGGATTCATATCGGCTTTATCCATGCAACCTGTTATTTTTGAAATGTTGTTGAAACAACGAACATAATTTGAGTGCACAAGTAAAACATGAACCAATACACTTCAATTGCGTATGACCTTGAAGGAAGGCTAGAGAAAAGAAGGTTACAGTGTAAACAGTGAGAAAAAATAACCAGAATAATTACCAGCAGAGGTGGGACAATATTCATTGAGTTTGCATGTGAGGGACTATTAGAGGCAGAAGAATTGAAATTGTTGATAACTAACATCAGGATTACATGGCATATGTGTTCTCTCTTGTTGCATGCGTGATGCTAATCTGATTCCTGATGATAATTTCAAGTGTTTCTTGCTCCTTTCACAACCAAGATTCTGGTCTTTTGCATAACCAGACATGTTCTCGAAAACTTATACCTGATGCTTTTTTGTGCCTTATTATGCTGAGGCCTTGTTATTACTGAATTGAGGCTGACTTTATGTGATTCTAATTTGCAGGTTGAAAGCATTGTTTTGAGCATTATATCGATGCTTTCCAGTCCTAATGATGAGTCTCCTGCTAATGTTGAGGCTGCGGTAGGAGTAGTTTTGTTTGTTTTTCCATAAATATGTAATCTTTACTCACTTCATTAGTTTCCTGAATAAGTATATTGAGTAACAAGTGGTTCAACTGCATAATTTAAGCATTTGAAAAATTTCACAATCATGCTCGAAGAATTTCCAAGTCTCATGCTGCAATCAATATATATACCTGTCTCGTTTGGCCTGACCTTTGGAGTGATTGGAAATAGGTTAACTGTGTTATTACATATCTCATCACATCGAGTTGTATGCATCTTGTTGCCACCATTCAAGCTTTCACATAAGATGCTTCCTTGTCTTGCATCTGTCTAGTCATGACTGGATCATGCTTTTTTTTTTTTTTGCTTTCTACTATTCTGGCTGATGCTCCTCTTCTTTTCTAACAATTGCTGGACCGTGTAACTTCAGAAACAATGGAGAGAGAGCAGGGAGGAGTTCAGGAAGAAAGTAAGTCGATGTGTTAGAAAATCACAAGAAATGTTATGACACTATATATATTGCTGCTTGGCTTTTGCACATCCCTAGTCAGGGGAGGAACCGGAGGCCTGCGGACCCAATCAGTGAACCATGTAAAATTTCATCAAGTTCTTGTTTTCCATCCATTGTCACCTGCGCTTTCCGGGCGTCTTTGGGTGACAATCATTAGTATTAGATATCTATATATGGGCTTGAAAATGGCATTTCCTGAACTTGTATGAACTTTATTGAAATCTTGTATTGTAATGGTATTGTTTTCTTAATGTCGAAACAAGTTCAGTGGTAGTTTACATGTTAATTCTTGATTCTTTCAACTACATAAACTTATAATCCATATGACAATTACCTTGCTGAGATAACTCAGCAATTCCCCCCCTCCAAACAGCTCTGAAAACACTATTTAGTATAAGTTTTTGCTAGAAACGTTACTCGGCATGAAGCAAAGAAAAAAAATACTGAACATTGTTCAACTGGGTTGGAAAGTTCATGCACAACTCGCTGTGCAACTGGGTTGGAAAGTTGGTTCTTGCACGACTTTTTAGTCATTTAGTTGTTGACACAGCATTGCAAACATAGCAATTACCAGTCTTGCAACCAAATCAATGAGGGAATGGTATGCTGACTTGTATATAATTCACCTATGCAGAGGCAGCCTTGAATCTACAATGGATAAGGGTAGCTTTCGTTTTTCTTTTTTCTCTTCGGGACCAATGAGCTGGTTTTTTACTGTAAAACGGTCGTTAGCTTGGAATATCTTTAAACCAGAAAATTAATAAGTTAAAAAAATTATTTTGTTTATCCTCTTGCGTATGTAAATTGATTTTCCAAGTTTTCATCTCAACTTTAATTTTAAAAATGTCATGGAATTTTCTAAAACAAATGTGAAAATAAATCCTACCGCAAACTAATTAAAAAAGCATGGTTATTAAAAAGAAAACTTGGTAGAATAAATAATTAAAATAATCACCTCAATTTACACACAAATCGATTATGGCAACTCAATGCTACGCATATGATCAAATTGATTTAAATCATTAAATATATTATTTTTTTTATCAGAAACCTGTTGATCAATATTATTTTTTAAATGATTTTTATTTAAAAATATATTAAAAAAAATATATTTTAATATAAATATTAAAAAAACTAATTGAAAGCTAAAATAATTTATTTTATTTTTTAAAAAATTATGCAAATACCGAACACAATCACTGCCTACATAAATAAATTTACACAACGGAGAAGTGCATTAGAAACGCCAAGCATATAATCTAGAATGTTCCTAGTCACATCATAAGAAGTCAAAATCTCCTCTCCTTCCCCCCCAGACCCAAATTCCTCAAAATAGTTTACACTTTACTCCCCCAATTTATCCTTTTCCCCTCTCCCTTCTATTTCGCCCTGCTCTCTAACCGGAGCTCAAATCAAATAAAGAATCAATGGCAACTTCTCAAGCTAGTCTTCTCCTGCAGAAGCAGCTGAGAGGTTAATAACCCTACATGAATCTTTTTTTTATTATTATTATTTGGGTCTTGTTTGTTTTTTTATAGAAAGTTTTAATCTTTGATGTTTTTTTTTTTTATTTATTGATTTTGTAGATCTATGCAAGAACCCGGTTGATGGATTCTCTGCTGGTTTGATTGATGAAACCAACGTGTTTGAATGGAGCGTTACAATTATAGGCCCCCCTGATACCTTATAGTGAGTTTCATCCATTCCATAAGTTTTTTTTTTTAACAAATTTTAGGGCCACACCTTTTTTTTTTTATATCTTGGCAATTGGTTTTAAAATCTCGCGTTGCTTTTCGGGCTTGGATTTGGTTTAGAGGGTTTTTATTAATCGTGATGATGCTTTCTTGTTATCTGATTTTCAATAGTTATTCTTGGATTTCTTTATATGAAGTTTACTTAAAAATCATGGTAATGGCTGATTGGTAATATGCTGTTCTTGAGCCAGTTAGATTTTCTTTAATCAATCGGATTATCACATAATTAAGCTATGAATGAATTCAGTTCTTAATTGATTTAGCGTCTTCTGCTTTGTTTCATTTCAGAGCTTTCTGTTAACTTGATAGGCTGGTACAATTACTTGTACCCCCGACTAGTTTGGAACCAAGTCTTGGATGTATTTTGTTTTTGAGAATTATATCCAGAGCTTTTAGTAGCATTCAAATTCGCTATATAATTTTCTGGCAAGACATCGTTTTGTTTATTAACAACTTATTCTCATGTCACAGTGAAGGGGGTTTCTTCAATGCCATCATGAGCTTTCCACAGAATTATCCAATCAGCCCTCCAACTGTCAGGTTTACCTCGGAGGTGTGGCATCCAAATGGTGGGTTCTTTTTCTTTCTTTATTATATCTGTGAGCACGTGCGCGCTATTCCGTGTCCGTGCTTTTGAAATGGAAAACTACTAAAATGTTGCTGTCTCTGAAATATAGTTTACGCTGATGGAAAAGTTTGCATATCAATTCTTCATCCACCTGGTGATGACCCAAATGGCTATGAGCTTGCAACTGAGCGTTGGAGTCCAGTTCATACAGTATGTGATTCTTTGATGTTTTATATGACTGCAATTATTAAATTGCTTGCAGTTTTTTATAAATACGGTGCTTTTTTCCTGTCTTTTTCATTATCCCATCACCCACTGAGTGGAAGATAAATTCAGAATTTTTTTTTTTCCTTTGTTCACATTGATGTAAACACTAAGAGTTGCAAACAGGATATGCGCTCTATACTGAGTTATTTTTTAGATATGCTGTTTTCGACTCCCTAAGAAGGCTGCCATTATCTGGACAAGCAATTTGTAACTTGCTGTTCTGAATTACAGGTTTGTCTTGGATAAGAATGGATATTTGAGACAGAGATATAGAAATGGTAGCTCTTTGCATTTATGCATAATTCTAATCCACTTTGCGGTAATACCGTGTGATGGTGGTTTGGATTGGCAATGCATCTCAGTGATCAGCATCTTTTATAACTGAAACTTGAGGCGACTGACTTTAAAGCAACTCAGCTATGATGACTCAATTCTAGCCAAGATCATATGCTTTTTTCGTTTCTGGGACAACTTTAGGCTACGATAGTTCACTTAGGCTGGGTTGATTAATATTGTTTAGCCTATTTTGCAATTCAAATCTCTCCTTTCTTTACTGTAGAGAGAAGCCAGCAAAGGCGGTAGTGTCAGTAAATAACATGATGAAGGATTTAACTCGAGCGCATAGTTAGGGGATCATTTTGGCTTTATAGATAGACAACGTGACTATTAAAATTTAGACTACACTTGTTGAAAAGCTAAAGATATTTCACTTGCCAAAGGAAACTATCTATCGATGTATTCTGATTGCAAATAGCAAGAAGCACAACATGTGTTTATATTGTGCTGATTATCAAATAGCTCCGTATGCTTCACCTCACAACTCAGGGCTGCACAAAAATGTGGTAGAGGCCAATTAGGCTCTAAATATTTTACTGGGTGTTGTGCTTTATTTTGGCCGTGAGTTTATCTTTTTTATAAACCTTTCTTATTCAGTGTCCTGTTTTTTGCAGGTTGAAAGCATTGTTTTGAGCATCATATCAATGCTTTCTAGTCCTAATGACGAGTCTCCTGCAAATGTCGATGCTGCGGTAGGTGTTTTTAATCATTTATTTTTCCATGAACATGTACCATTATTTGCTTTGTCTCTTTTTCTTGAGAAATTTTTGAGATTGAAGTGGCAAGAATGTATGTTTTCAAAAGAAGTTCCAAAATGTATGCAACCATTAATGCATTGTGTATAGCGCCACCATTAAAATATTTCAGATGTGGTGATGAATGTGGGCTGCATTTTATATTTTGCTAGTGACGCACATAGATTCAACGCCTTCATTTTAACATTATCATGATTGAACAACTTCAGAAACAATGGAGAGATAACAGGGATGAGTTCAGGAAGAAAGTAAGCCGATGCGTGAGGAAGTCGCAAGAAATGATGTGACCCAACGTTGCACTGCAGACCTTCTGGTACCTGTATTCAAGAGAGGCGGAATGTAACTTGTAGAATTCCATTCACCTTTTGTCCTCGATCCATCATAACCTTGAACTCTTTGTGCACATGTTTTGAGTGTCAATCATCAGTCTTAGATATTCATATTCTGGTTTAAACTTGGCTGTTTCTGGAACCTGCTCGAACCCCCTCTGCTTCTTTATATCGTTTTGGTTTGAGTTTCGCCATGCTCGATCAACATTATGCATTTCTCCCTTCTTCAACCGCCGAATTAGAGAAAATACATTAAATCGATCAAAATTATGTTTGTATTCGTTAATAAATAAAAACTATATTTTCCTTCATTTTCAGTCTTGCTCTACCAATCTGCTCTTGAAAAAACGTGTTTATTATATTGAAAATAAGGATTTTTTTTCAAAAAAAGAAAATACTTTAAGATAGTAATTATTATTTTTATAAAATATAAAATTAAAATTTATAACAATCATTTTAAAATTTATATTTGTAATAATCTAATTATAGAATACAAATTTTATTTCATTGTTGTATTGTTAGTTAAAAAAGTATATATTATATTCATAATAAAGATTAAATTTATGATACTAACTAAATATGAATATGTTATGAAAAAAATAAACCTTTACTATAAAAAAACTCTTGTATATGAAATAAAAATATATATTATTAATTATTTTTTATTTGGAAACAGTGGAAAAAAGTTTAAGGAAGTATAAAGAACCTAACTTAGTACATATTTAAAGGTTTTAAAAACGACGTCGAAATATTGGATTTGAGCTAGATGTACGGCTCTTTGTTTTCTAACTAATCTCATTGATTGAAAATTTACTCATCAGACAAAATAATAATAAACGATACTTTATCATAAATATGGTCCGATCCAGATTCTAGCACCAGCCGAATTAGAGAAATTACACCTGGTCTAAAAACTCATGTCCTCAAATAAGTTTTGTGTGAGAGGAAGTTGGGTCTGATCTCTCTGACCTCTCAGGTTCCGGCGACCGCAACTCGGGCCTGGTGTCTTTTCTCACCACTGTCTTCCTCAAATATATATTGGGTAAACCCTCCAAGCTTCTCTCCTTCTTGTTCCGTGGTTAAAGTGACGTTATTTTGAAGTTGCCATATTGGATGATTGGTTAAATACCCACTACTATTTTAATTGTTGGCAGAGATATTGCAATTTGATTTTTTTTTTTGTTCGGAGATTTTTGCTTTTGATGTTGAATAAAGTGTATATGCTCTTAGAGAAATCAACGACCAGTTACCAAACACCAAAAGCCATCACCTTCACATAGTTCCTGCAAACATTCCATTAACACAGTATGCGGGAATTGGACTGCTGGACATTTCTCTCTACCTGTCCGATAAAATGCCAGCACGAACTGTTGTTTCGTGGAACACGCTATGGCCTGTAGTTATACAAAATGGGGCAGGTTAAATGGGTGCCATTCCTAACTTTCGCCAATGCACGGTTCTACTATTATACTCAGCGAGACCGCGTTTTGTACTGTATTAAGTGTTTGTGCTCACGTGGGGCTTGTTGTATGAAATCTGGGTTTGAGATTCTGTGCTTCTTGGGTGTGCTTTCTCCGTTTTTTGTGCAAATTGTTCACTAATTGAAGGTGCCGAGTTGGTTTTTGTTGAGTGACATGAGAGAGTGTGGACATTAGTAGGCTTAAACTGAATACAGAAGTTGAACACTTGCTCCCAAGATTTGTTTACTGAATCCTGAAAGAAATTAGGAGTATGGTTGGGTTATGATTCATATATTTGGTACTAGGGAATTAGTTGCTGCTTTGTGTCTTTTTTTTTTTCTTTTTAATTTTGAACTTAGATGCTATGGACCTTTCACCAAACAAGCCATAGCACACACATCAGAACATTTAGGCATGGAGCCAGAACTGGGATCGGAAATCCATACCTAACTCCTTTTCTCTGCACATTTGTTGTACTGCTAATGCACTCTATGTTAACCAACCTTAATTTATGGCTGGATTGGCCTCCAACATGTTCCAACCTCCAAGTTGCATTTCCATGCCAATATAGTTGATAACTAAATATCCTACATGTTGAAACAGTGACCTGGAGTATGTGAAACATGGTGTACTGTTTACCTTTACTGGATGCCTTCATTGTCACAGTGCATTGGAACACTTTGTTGGAACTCCGGCACACTTGAGTTTGTTCTTTCACATGCATATATAAATGTAAAACTGATCATTGCATCTTAGTGCTATCAATATACTACATGGCGTGCTTCTTACCCATGCAGTCTCATTGGTTGAACTTTAAACTCCTAACCCTGCACATTTGTTGTTTTTGCAATTAAACTCTTAGCCTGTAACCTTGACTGTCATGCACATAGTGCTGTCATTTCCTTTCTCCCATGTAAGCTGGGCAGGTGATGAGACTGGAATCAAAAAGTTAGAGATAAAACTGGAGGCATCCAAGACTGTTCTTCATGGTTATATTTATTAAAGGCCCGTAGATTGGAACCAGTAAACATCATGTTATTTTGAGTATGTTTTGAAATGAATTTGTTAAAGTTAGAGTTGATTTCAAGTAATGATAGCATGTTTTGAAATAATCCTATATGTTTATGTGATCGCAGAAGTGGAACCGCATTCTTGCACAACCCAAATGATGTCACTTAATTAATTACATATATCTACCGATGTACGCAGGCATAAGGACAGGAAGATCGGTGACAATACAAAAATAGAGTGAGTGGAAATGAGGATAGTGGGGTTGACAGGTGGAATCTCATCCGGAAAGAGTACTGTCTCTAATCTTTTCAAGTCCCATGACATTCCTGTCGTTGACGCTGATATAGTTGCTAGGGTGAGTATTCCTTTTTTATTTTTCCTTATCTTTTCCTCTGGTTGCATTACATATATATCTCATCATTTATTAATTTTGACAAATGATTCCATGTTTTGGATGGCATAATCTGATTCTTGCATCAATTTCATGGGGAAAATTGTCAAGTTTTATAATTGTTCATGGCTACTTAAAAGAATTATTCAAAACAGATCCAGTTGGTGTTATGAATTAAATGGATTGCAGGATGTGCTGAAGAAAGGCACCGGTGGATATAAGAGGGTAGTTGCAGCGTTTGGAGAGGACATACTGCAAGCTAACGGGGAAGTTCATAGGCCAAAACTGGGTCAGATTGTGTTCTCTGACCCTGGGAAGCGCCAGCTTCTCAATAGGTACAGTTTAGTTAGCTGCTTGTGTTTTTTATGAATAATAAATATGTTATATTTATAGCATTCGGACTCTATGGAATAGAATATAATATGTATGAAACAAATTATTGAAAAGAATGGCTGCATTTTAATTAAAGTCACAGCTTGCTGAACTGGATTTGCTGAATGCTTAATGAAATGACATCATCTCAAGTTTTTCATCTTTTCATGTCTATGCTGTAATTTAGACTGGCTCAACTTGTACATGAAAGAGCATGTTAAATTTCTGTGGAAATGCACATTCTTCTGGCTTGAGTTGAAATAGTATAGATTGAGGAAGTATGCAAAGCATAGTTTGCATTGGTTTTCCTGGTCCATCAAGTGAAGTAGGAACAAAATTCTTTGTTTAGTCTTATTCATACTGTTTAATTAGTTGCTTGTTGACAGAAAGTAATTACTAGAAGATATTTAAATATGAGCTGATTTTATTTATGAAGAAGCTTTATACATGATAAGGTTAGCATGCCATTTTGCCCTTCCAAAGCAAACTCAGTTCACGCTCATCAAGCAGGTTTTATGTCTTAAAGAAATTTCCTTTGAATTTTGAAGTCATACCCCTGAAGTTATAGTACTTGTGGGATTTATGCCAAAAAAAAATGCATTATTGGCCATGCCTCAACTTGCTGGTGGATTCTAGATTGTGATAATGTTCTATGGAACAATTGCATGTTACGCTCCTTCTAATGCATTGGCTATTGAATACTTCCAGGCTTTTGGCTCCTTTTATATCCTCTGGCATCTTATGGGAAATTTTAAAGTTGTGGTTGAAGGGTTGTAAAGTAATTGTCCTAGACATTCCTTTGTTGTTTGAAGCCAAGATGGATAAGTGGACAAAACCCATTATTGTTGTTTGGGTTGACACCGAAACACAGCTTCAGCGACTCATGGCAAGAGATAGAATCAATGAGGAAGATGCCAGAAACAGAACGAACGCTCAGATGGCCCTGGATTTGAAAAGGTCCAAGGCTGACATTGTCATTGATAACTCTGGCACCTTAGAAGACCTGAAGGAACAGTTTCAGAAGATACTAGTCCAGGTTACAAGGCCTTTGACGTGGACTGAATTCTGGCTTTCAAGACAGGGAGCCTTCTCGGCTCTTGTGTCCATTATTATCGGAGTTGTTGTTGGCAAAAATGTTGTTGGCAAATTATAGTCGAAATTCTTACTTTTCGACTGTTTGACATCGCCATGTGATGTTTTTTCCCCAGAAAAATAGATGTGGTTTTGTTTAGAAATATATTTATTTGATGGAGATAAGCAAACATGCGAAACCCCTAAAGGTGCGAATGAAATATTATGTCTTGTCAGGAGTGGATAAAAATGCAATATCTACCTTGTATTTTCAGCAGTCCCAATGTAATGAAGTTATGTGTTTGTTTGCATAAAGGGATGAGGAGATAGACAGGTGTGGAAGGTGAGTGAGGGGTTCTCAGTTGTCTACCGCATCTATGGAAGGAAGACACAATGAGTTTTATAGCCGGTTTCAAAAAACAGTTTGAGTCTTACCCTGCAATTAAAATTCATGAACAGACCTAGAAGAGGCTAAAACTCTAAGGTACTCTCAACTCCGTTTTACTCCACTGGATATTAAGCTATCTGGGCAGTGCATCGTAACATTAAATCAAGTTAGCCTAGAAAACTCAGTTAGGTTAAAAAAAAGCTCCCCGTTTTGGCATTTTCAGCTTCTCTTTCTTTGTATTTACACAACATTGAAGAAACCAGCAAGCACATGATAGTGCCCTTTATCCTTAACCCATCCATGCTAATGTCATTGATTTATTTGGATTGATTGGTCTTGTTCCCCATCAGTTTCCTTTCCTCCTTAATCTTTGAATGATTATAAACCAAAAAGCGAAGGAACAACGGATTGAAAGGTGAAACAATAATTACTATGCATTGAAGCCAAGTACTAGAGTGTTAGGGCTGAGTTTTAGGTGCCGTTTGGCATTGCTTATCAACCTGCTTTTTGCTGCTTATCGATGTTTTTTTTTTTTTTGTCATTTAAAAATTTAAAAAATAAAAAAATATCATTTTGATGTATTTCGGCACGAAAAGCACTTTGAAAATAAGCAGGAACCACACTCCCAAACACCCCCTTAAGTCCCTCGAGACGCTTCTTAGCTATCCCAATACAAAAACTAAATCCTCATAGAACACAAAAATTTCATGGGTGCTGCCGTTCCCCCTTTTTAAAAGAAATTCATCCACCGAGTTTCAGCCACACCTAGCATTTTCAGCTCGCATTATTTCTAAATTCACCCATCACCTCCATTGTTTACGAATCTCTAAACAACTAGAAAGAAAGCAGATTATCTTCTTCTTTTCTTATTTTTTTTACTCCCTCCAGCGCGTCGAAAATCCATTCCACAGCTACAAAGCACAACTAAAATGTCTCCCAAACCAATCAAGATACAATAAATCATTTGCTATGTGATGAGGTTTGAATAATCCAATTAGCTTAGGAGCAAAATTGGTGTTGAACAATCTGTCAATCACTTAATTCTAGCAATTTAATTTATTTTTTCCAGTTAAGATGGTTGATAACTTACACATGATAACTATAGATAAAAATGGTCGGTAGTCGTGCTTGTAAAATATTCTCTTTTATATGTTTTGGGATTCTGAAGTTAATTCTCTTTTTAAAGAGAGAAAAAGCAATAATATTTTTGAGAAATAGAATCCAAAAATATTTACGCTAAAAATATAAAGAATAAAGATATGTAAACCTAAAATTTGAAGAATTTTAAAGGTATTTATAGCTCACGACTCTTCTTTTTTATAGAGATTAGGGGTTGTGGGGCCACTTAATTCCTATAACATTTTGAGTTGTATTTCACTCAAATAATTTGCAGTTGATCAATAAAAAAAATCAAAGGTCTCAAGTAGAGATCAAAAAAAATTAATGAGAGAGTATTCACTTAAATGAGTTGTCTAAGCGCGCTAATGGTGAAAAATAGGTCCAATTGTGCTACTTAAAGTCTATAATCATAGGGTTTTGGTGCTATCCGGACCCATTCATCAATAGCTCTCAAGTCTTTGTGATATTGATACACAAAGACTTGTAAAAATATCTTGTTACCATGACGATTTTGTTGAATTTTCTTAGTATAAAAAGATGGTTAAGAGTATTTATGATATATTAGAGAGCTTGTGTGTATAGTCATACAAAATGATTGAAAAAAAGAGTTTTTACATACATAGAGAGAAACCATAAAGGAATCCATGCTTACAGAAATTTCCGAAAGGATAGGTAAAACCACAGAGAAACCTATGCTTGGAAATTTTTTGTGATAGATGAAAAAACTATAGTGAAAGAGCCTATAAATCCTAGGGGGGACCTATTGAAAGAACTCGTTGAAAGAATGCACTGTATGAAAACATTGAAGGAACCCATTGGATAAATCCATTAGAGAAATTTATACTTAGAAAATTTCTAAGTGATTAAGAAAAACCCATTTAAAAAAATCACTCAAGGAACTTATAGGAAGAAGCCATTTGAGAAACCCAACCTATTCAAAATTCCCATTTGAGGGACTCATTGAAGAAACTCTATTAATGGTGGAGTTGTAGTTATAAAATTTCTAAATGTATATGGGAAACTCAATGGAGAGGTGGTGCTATTACACAAAACATGTCTCATACCCATCCTTTAAAGCGTAATATTATTGCATTAGGAAAACCTTATACCAATCCATTGAAAATTAAGGCTATTGCATTAGGGAGACTTCGTATCAATCCATTGGAGAGTTTGAGGCTCTAATCATTATCTTCCTTAATAAAATAATGTTATCGTACTAGAAAAACCAAGCTAATCATTTCTAAGAAGAGATGTGTTTGCCAAGTAAGTGGAACTTGCCTTTTAGGTATCATCAAATCCCTTTAAGTGCATGTAACACCTTTTAGCATGTATAAATCACTATAAATTTTTTTATCAGCATAACTAAGAAGTGTAACTATAAATCACTATAACACGTAACATTTGGTGATATATTTGTGGTTGTAGTCATTGACATAGCCAATTGAGGTGTAGTTGTGGTAATAACCATAAGCATAACTACTGGTTTGGGTGTTAACATGTTGTTGACATGAGATTTCATCAACAATTAAAATTAAAAAAGCTTTTGTGAAATATAAATGAATTGAATTCTTGTTTATTTTTATCAAATGATACTAATTATGAGGTTCCAAAAAATCCAAATAGCCAATAAATAAGATTTATATGTTGAGTAATTGATTAATATTATAATTATTAGAATTTGATTCATTTTCCTTAGCAAAATTGATTAATAGCAAAACTACTTATGGATATACCTATAAAAGATCTTGTCATGTTTATACAAGGATGTGATATATTTATAAGTTTTGATTAGGTAGACTCATTTTGGAGCAATTAATTGGTGGAAAGGGAGATGCTCTTCGTTAGTTGCAATGCCCCCTTTATTATTAATAAAATATTGGTCATTTTCAGAATTATACTAAAAAATTTAACCATCTATAAAAAAAATTAAAATAAAAAATGAGGCTACTACTCTATATAAAACAATGCAAATTGTGTGAAAAATATGGTAATGTTTGCACCATGAATATTGGCTAGAAATATAGTGGTAGCCCCATGTACTTTTAGAGTAGAAAATTTGCCAATAAAACATAGAAAATTACATGTGAATGATACCACGTTCCTGTATTCTTACTTTTTATACTTTGTGAATAACTTAGGTGTATCTTGACTAATTTTATGGATTTTAAAGTTAACAAATAATTATGTAAAACTATAATGACAGTTATATTATCAATTACAGAACTTAAACTTGAAATATACGAGAGGCGAAAGAGAAAAAAAATATACTAGAGGGGAAAGAGTATTTTTTAAATACACCCCCCCATATATATATATATAAAGTTACCATGAATTGTAACCGCTTCGATGTAATGTCTATTTAAAAGTGTGGATATATATATTACTTTTTTATATAGAAATGTATAATATATATAGAAATGTGTATATATATATATATTATTTTTTAAAATTATTTTGAATATAAATACTTTGAAATGATCTAAAAAATATAAAAAAAATAATTTAAAATAAAAAAATATTTTTGAAAATTGTTGTTGTTCTTAAAATTAGATTTACGAATTCACACGTCCATCACTTGAAAAGAAAATATAATTGATGGGCGAGTTTCCACTGTGAAGTGAGCTAATAACACAAGCAAAATAATTAATTATACACAATTTATCATTGAGTTTAAAAATAAAATAAAATATTTATACAAATAAATAAAATATAATATTTATACAAAATGAAGCAGCGCTCTGCTGTCACGCGTGAATCGTTACAGAGTAAACAGGATAATTACGCGATAACCACAGCATTTTCTCAATCTACCATTTGGATTTTATTTTATTTTCGTTTCAAGCACAACAATTTCTCAAACATTTATTTTCCATCCAACTACTATTTATTGACGGTGTGCGTTTTGCTCTGGATTATTAAATTATGATTTTATCCTTTTATTCGAATGAGCTTTCCCTCCCGTATCGTCCTGCTCCTTGATAATCCAGACATTTACTATCCGGAAAGGAGAGGTTCCTTTGAGGAAATAAAAGGGCAAAATCATAATTTAGTAGTTCGAGGGTACTTGATTAGAGGACACAAACAAGAAAATATTAAAATTCACAGGCTTGATTTGGAAATATTAAGAGTTGGTATACTTACAGTGCAATTATCGTAAAGTAAATCAGGGGGCAAAGGATAAAAAAACAACAAGGATTTTGAAACGAAAAGATGTTGTGCAGAAAAGAAGAAAAAAGAAAGTTAAAGCAAACTCTGACTCCCTGCTTCCTGTCTGGCTGCTGTGCTTCTTCTTCTTTAAATAATAATAATAAATTAAATCAAATTAAATTATTCTCTTCTCTCTCCCCTTTTCTCTCTAAGTCTGAACCAAATTTAACAATAAAAAGAGAAGAAAACTCTCTCAATAATCTCTCCTCAAAACCTGATCGACACCTTCCCCACTGTTCTTCAAACTGCAAATCACTCATTTATCCACGAAAAAACCTAAACATTACTCTCTCGTACTTTCCTTTCCCTGAACTTTCTCTCGATCCTTTCTCTTCATGGAACATTGAAACCCCATGCCATGTCCCGTGACTTCAACAGCTCGCTACCTCTCAATCTCCACCTCAATTTCTCCGTGTCTCCTTTACAATCAATCCCTGACGACAACCTTTTTCACTCCTTTTCTCTCTCATGACTTCTCTTGCCCTCCCTCCCTATTTCCATAACCGCAAAATAATTACCAGCGTCACCATCCACAATCATGCGGTCTCCACAGCCCCACCGTAGCGGCGGCGACACTCAGCAACACTTCCATTCTACTGTTTCAGTACAGAAGCTGAAACGGTTCAACTCACTCATTCTTGTTTTTCGATTCGCTGCCTTTTGCTTCTCGCTTGCCTCTGCTGTTTTCATGCTCACCAACTCCAGAGGATCTGATTCCCTTCATTGGTACAATTTTGACGCATTCAGGTATCTGCCCATACAAGCACATGTATCACAAAATTCACTCCCCCCCCCCCCCCAAGCTCATTTATTTACTGTAAATTCCTGTTTGGTTCGTGAGAAAAAAAAAACGCAAGGAATCAAAGGGATGTTTCTTCAAGTTTGAAAATTGTGCTTTTAATTCAGTTTTTTGTTTTTCAAATTATATATTCCCGCTTCTTGCCTTTTTCAGAAATTTATTTATGAAGTTCAATTTTATTTGTTATCATTTGACCCAACTACTTCCCCGACAATTTTACATGTATTGATTATATATTTATACATATATAAACACACACACACACACACACATTCCTAAAATTATTTAAACATGTTGACAGATACGTTTTCACTGCGAATGCGATCGTCGCCATATACTCTCTATTCGAAATGGCTGCTTCCGTTTGGGAAATTTCAAGAAATGCCACGCTCTTCCCAGAAATCTGCCAAGTCTGGTTCGATTTCGGCCATGACCAGGTATACATACGTACACGTTTTCGTATCTCTCCGTCCGTCCGTATACGCGTGCGTATTTAAGTGAGTAAGAGAGTTTTGATGTGGTGTGTGTGTGGTGCAGGTGTTTGCGTACCTGCTAATGTCAGCGAACACAGCGGGTACGGAGCTGGCGAGGACACTGAAGGACACGTGTACGGATAACAAAGCGTTCTGTGTGCAATCATATATAGCGATTATTTTGGGTTTCGCCGGGTTTTTGTTTCTGAGCATCTCGTCTTTGTTTTCGGGTTTTCGGGTGGTTTGTTTTATAATCAACGGCTCTCGTTTTCATGTCTAGGTTTGTAGATTAGGTTACTAGCATATGGAATTAATTGACGAGGAGGGAATATTTTGGGTATGCGTGTGAGCAATTTCACGTTTTTACTGTGTGAGATTGATTTGAGCGTCTGCCTGCCATTGATGTTCATGTTTATGGCAGAGATTATTGTGCTCTCTAGTACATTAGTTCTGTGTACATGGGTTTGTGTATTATTGGATTCCTCACTAATTTTATATGGATCCTGTTTGAATATATGGATTTCTTTTCATGTCCTTTTCCCCCCCGGCATGGCATGTGAATTCCAGGCTATGTTTTTGTTTTTTTCTTCTCTATTTCAGCAATCATTTTGTTCAGATTCTAGACAACATTTCACACCATTCACGTTCGAATGTTGTCCTTGTAAATCACACAGACTTTGTTCTGCAATGATGTTACTTGATCATAAGTTTAGTGCCCACGCTCCTTGATTTTACTCGAGAAACCTCAAGAACATAAACCGCTGCCCACTAATGATCCCTCGCGAATGAGAATGAAGAGCAACGAATATTTATTTATTTATCTACACATAAAAAGATGAAGACAAGCATGATGAAGCTTCGGGTTCATGCTATTAATATTCCGACCACACTGGTGAACAATCATAACATTTTGGCCCAACTTCTATATAAAAACCATTGGCTACAATCTCCATTTTGCTATGCAGCACAACGGTTCACATCAGAAGCGAGCCTTATCTAATGGAAACATTCTCTCGTTCAACTGTTTGTTCCTTCTTTTTGGTGACATCTGCAATCACAAGAAGAAGATCAAGATCCCCCATGGGTATTGAAAGCCTTATCCGCACCGTCTTTAAAAAAAATCTATCTTAAAATGGACAGTCACTTGCTGAAGTAGCCAATCACCAGCCGTCAAGAGCCATCAAATTTACAAGTACAGTTGATTACTGTTACAAACCCATTTTACTGGCAAGACCTTATGAGACTAACCTTCCTCAGCCAACGAAGCATGATAGCCACCATACAAAATTACAAAGACGATGCAGATTTTATCACTAATGAGGGTAAAATAAGGAACATTTTGCACTTGGAGACATCCAGCATGGTGGAGCAATCGGTTTCCCCCACAAAACGTCAGTGTCCTTGCCACTAACAGCACATTTCATATTCTAAAATCTTAAACAAGTTTTGAAGCATTAAAGAATTCACCTGAAAAGTCTATTTGAAACTATCACGATGATCAAACTAGACAAATTGACACTGTTTGACTATCATTTGGACTCTTATTTGAGTAAAACAACACCGCCAATTTCAGTTGCCTTCATCTTTTGGGCCAGCCATCATAAAAAGCTGAGCTATCAGCAGAACAAATACCAAGATGCCAAGAAAATTGGCAAAAAAATCCAGGGTCTTGATCACCAAACATCTGTGGAAGAATAAATAAAAGTGATATGCGTCAGCAACACGGCCAAAATTGACAATACCGAGACTAATTTTCTCTATGTGACCCTTAAAGAAATGCAGAAGCAGTGCTTAAATGATCGAAAACCAAAGGAACACTGATTTTAATACCCGATATGCAGTATTAATTTCCATTCCCTCTCATCTGTAATGCTGTTAATCTCTATGAGATCATTAAAAGAGGGGAGATCTATTATTTTATTTCTTCTTCATGGGACAAGCGAGTGCATTTGTGGATGTGTTATAGCTGTTAAAAGAATATCAAAGTTCTTATTATGGTTGCACCAAACCAAATGATACCACTCTTGCTTCTTCGTTTAATTACTCTGCAGATTAAAATTGCCAACTCTTAATGAAATCCCAGCAGCGATGCTGCTACCCAGTGCCAGTTCGGCACCATGGAACAATTCTCATCACCCTGGTTTTCCCCTCAAGTTGTCATGGCTTGCCTAGGATGCACATTTTTCTTTCCTCCTTAAATCAACGGCGTTGTTCCCTGTTCTAATCACAAAGACAGTCCCTGAATCGACACTGCTATTCCCTTGCCTCGGTTGATATGAATAGTAAAAAAAAGCCAGACATGCTCATCAGCAGCTTGTTAAGTGGGAAACTTCCAAGGCCTTCCTCCCACGAAGGTACCATTTAGAGCATAGAGTTTCCTGACAATTCCCTTCAGGTTTTGAATTGCTACAGTCAAAACATAACCTCAAAGGCTAGTGCTGAAGACCAGTAGCGAAATTTGCAGCAACTAGACTTGACAACAAATTTATTTCCCTTAAAATTTAAAAAAAAAAATCGATAGCATCATTGGAACATCACATTCCATTTTCACCAGCAGATTAATGATAATAATAAAAAAAACCATCTGTAGCCTGAAAATAACCAATTATCGATCCTAGAAACCAAAACTTAGAAAAGAACACACAGCTAAGCATCAAATCATGCGAAGACTATGTTTACAGGTTACGAAGGGTTAATATTCAGAGAGCAAAGCGAAACAAACTGAACTGGAGAGGGGGGTTAGCAAACACACCTTAAAAGCTGATCATCGGACGCGAAAAGGCCAAAACGGTGATTACTGTCTCTCTCTCTCTCTCTCTGCTATCTAGCTATAGCCTATGGGAGTGAAACGCGAGGGGGATTTGAATATTTGATGTATGGGCCATGCACGGATGCTACTGGGCTTTTTGTATCCGGACTCCAAGCTAATCAGGTGGACCTGTGGGCCATGTCTTTGGATTTATGTTATCATTGTCGATCCTTTTGTCCGGGATGCTTGCGATATTTCGAACCACCACCTAGACATATAAAACAACTATTGAATTCATTAAATAGCGTTTGATATGATTTTTGTTTCTACGATCAATTAAAAATTGATGATGAAATTACATTTCCCCCATAATTTACATTAAAAAATTACAATCACAAATATTAAAGAGAAAGAAAGAAAAACTCATTGTCTTGTGTAATCCCATGAAGTTTCGCAAGAACATGGAACTATAGTTTAAAAATCGGAATCTCGATAAGTAAGCAACGCAATGAAAAAGGTAGAGATTTTTATCTCTGTGGCTGCTGGGATTCGAGCCCAGGTCTCCACGGCCACAACGTGGAATTCTTACCACTAAACTACAGCCACAAGTTGTTGCTGGCATCTCACATTAATTAAATTAATAAGCTATAAAACATAATGACATTGATGTTCCATGATTCAGAAAGAAAAGTATTAAATCAGTAAAATCCTCTTAAGATATTATAAAATTGTAATAAGAGTTTGAAGATAATATAAAAACTTTATTTAAGTGAATATTGTAAGAACTTTATTTTATACACGAAATCCCCTTAAAATTGTTTTATTCATTCCTTATTATTAAAAAAGTTAAGGGGATAGAAAGAATGTTTTCATATTATTTTCAAGCTTCTAGATGATCACTATAATTTTATAACATTTTATAAAGAACACTGTAAATTATCCTGTTTAAATTTCTGCAACCCCATAGCATTACTTAAAATATTATACTTGCTGTTTTTGTTTTTTTTTTTTGTGCTGTGTTATACGTTTGTCCATGAATAAATTTTTAGTGCACATAGTGCACATGAAAATATATGAGCTATGTGCACATGAAAATATATGAGCTATGGAAGATTATCTGCTGCCTCTTTATATCTTAAAAGGAGGATGCGAGTTTTGTTCATGTTGACCGGGGTAAAATATTGCACATCAATCGCATAACATTATCCAACAGTGTAAAAATAACATTCTAAATATTCTAAAACCTTAAAAAGAAACTCAAAACATTTAGGAATGGAGGCAATCTGTATAAAGCTCTCGTCGTGGTTCAGCTAAAATTGACACCGTTTGACTATATGAAGACCCTTACTTGGGTGTACCACACTAGTTTCAGTTGCCTTCATATTTTGGGTCAGCCATCACATAATGGTAAGCGATCACCAGGACAAATATAAAAATGCCAAGAAAATTGGCAAAAAACCCCAGATCTTGATCATCAAACATCTGCAGAAACACAAATAAAAGCCAAATGTATCAGCAACACAGCAAAGTTTGTAACAACAGTTCTGTGATTTTACCCGACTTGCACAAAAAGCTCTTTATACTATTGTCACAAGGTTGACAACCTCAAGGACATCAAGTTCAAAACCCTGTAGCATTCACTATTTCCATTCCATTCCTGCTTCTTGTTTTACTCTTAAAAAGAAGAGTATGATGGAATTTGTATATCTAAGAAAATGGATGTAATCAAGGTCTATAAAGCTCCATTTAGATGATCATATTTCCTGTCGACATCTCAGTAATCCCAGAAATGCAAGCGTGTGATAAACAAGATGGATAGCAATCAATGCAAAGAAAACCACTACGAACATGTACACCCAAATGACACAGTCATCACTTTACTACATTCAATTATGTTCTGCAGATCAAAATTGACACCTGCTAATCAAACCACATCAGTTCTTATCAGTTTATAGCAACCTAGATGAAAACATTTGACATTCTTTAAGTTTAGACTAAAGAAGGTATCTGATACTCGGTGTAATTTGCACCCAAAACAAAATTTACCAACTTCTTTGATTCAAATATATACATGTATCTATTGTTTAATCTCTTCGATTAACTATAGCACAAATTTTCCATGTTTCTGTAAAGGCATTGCCTTCAAAAATCAGCATCTGTCCTTACTCTAACCAGTCACTGCACCTAAATAGAACCAATATATCTTAATGCATGTGCTCTAAGGATGTATCGAATCAACCAGTTTCAAACATGAAACTCACAGTGACATCGTTACAAACAACTCAAGCAGAATTTTACCATTTCCGTAGAAGAATGTACGAGATGCAAACTTTAGTCAAACAAATTGTGATTTTCTGCAACCGGCTACTAATTTCAAGCAATCAAATGCAATTTCCCATATTGGGAATACTCCGGAATTCATGATCATACATCATTCACAGGCCAGAAAAAGTTACGATGGATAAAAACGACGAAGAGAAAGAATGCGATCGCAGTGGGATTCAAACATCCGGCCTCTCAATCCGGATTCTAACGCGATATCCATGCGATCACTTGTAATTTTTATCCTCATTGTTTGAATTATTTTTCAGAACTTAATGAATTCCACATCGATCGTATTTTCCTCCAGGCAAAATCATGTAAATACAGCAGAACAAAAAAATTTCAAACAATAAAAAATAAGGCTAACTTCGATGCAATTACTTGCTATGATTATACAGGATCATATAGATCTACAATCTCTACTGCGGTTGAAGACACCGGTAGTCGAAAACAGAAGAGAAAATTGCATGACATACCTTCGACTCCGTCTCTTTCTCGCGTTCTCTCAGTTTTTGACAGGGATAGGGATAGATACAGTGTTAATGAATTATCTATGTTTTAAATATTTACATGAAATTATTTTTTAATATAATATTAGATTCTTGTTAATTCAATTATTACAAGTTTGAATTTTATTATCTTTATTTTATTTGATAAAAATAAAGTATAAGGTAATATGAGTCTATGCAAGTTTAAAGTCCATAGGGTTTTCACCAAGGTTGTTAATACCATTTCAGTTGGTATTTTGTTTTTTCTATTGGTACAAAATGTTTCGGTTTCGGTATGCCGTTTCGGGATTGTACTATTCATATATATTAATTAATTATATATATAAAAAAAAAATTAAAAAATTAATTTAACAAATATAATTAAAATTGAAAATAAATTAATTTGAAATCATACTGTACTAATTTTTTTTACAACAAAACTATGCTATTTTTATTTTTAACTATAATAATTTACTTAGATTATTTTTTTTATCTGCTGCCGAGTGGCGAGGAACAATATTATTTAATTGAGAATATACCTTGAGAATATTCTTCTTTTACATATCTCTTTCAAGATTCAACTTTCAACTTTATGCCTGAGTGGAGAATCCTCTTTTACATCTTTATTTCAAGTTTCAAATTTCAACTTTTAACTTTCAAGTTTCAACTCTCTCCATTCTTCGCCTCTTCCCCCTTCAATCTCCGTGTCTTTCATTTCTCTCCTGTCAATGACAAAGACAATGATGAAGATTGTAGTTGTTGAAGTTGGCGATAGCAACGAAGAAAACCCATCAAGCTAAAACACAAAAATATTGATCTATTAAGAGAGAGGACTGAGGAAGAGAAGAGTTAGGGATTTGATTTGAGATATTGATTTTTGAGTTAAATTGATCTGGGAAAAAGGGGGTTTTGGGGTGTTATTGTGTTAAGCCGTGAGGCTTAACTTAAACGAAACAAGATTAACAAGCATGGTTTTCACTTGAAAAGATATATTAAAGAATAATATAAATCATATTATAGGATCTCACTTGCAAATTTGAGTTTTCGGATGGTCGTGTTATATGGGCTTAATGGCCCATTTTATAAAAAGCCCCGTGAAAGAGATTGGATTATTCTCTCATCATCCAAAGCCCAAGGTGATTGTAGTTTTACATCATGCTCTGCTCCAACTATGTTTTTTTAAGATATATATATATATATATATATATATATATATATATATATATTAATTTTTTGTATTTTAAATTTAAGACATTTAAAAAAAACAGTTTCTACCAGATAAAAATTGATAATATTATTATTAATTTTCATTTTGTAAGGGTTTTAAAAAACTAAAAAAAGGTATTATTTTAATAAAAAAAAACAGCTTCATATTTCGTGATTCTTGTTATTAATTTCTGTTTATGGGGTAAGGGTTCAAAAATTTAGATCAATTAACTCTACTTTTTCAAGAGGGGTGATGTCGGTGTCACCCCCATGACTCATGAAGTCGCCCTACTCTAGCTAAGATAATATTATTATATTTTCTTTTATGGTCGTGTGGAATTATCTAGTGTAAACTCATATTCTACATCGTCTCTTGTTTTTTTTTTATCTATATACGTGCGCGTGTGTGGCCATGTGGATTATGGTCTCTCGTTATTGCGTTGGATTCAATTTTGTAGACTTCTACTTCTAGATCCTAGTTGTACGTTCGATGCTAGAGTTTGGCTTTTCTTTTTCTGCGCTTCACATGGATGCAAAGTGTTTGAAAAAACTCCCGAGACAGCTCACTCGTTTTCATCAATTCTTCAGCCTGGAAACAATTGGAGGATCGATATCCTGTATTTCCAGAATTTCACCGATTCGATGAAGTTGAATTAAATCATTCGAAATTGTAAAGGGTATTTTTGTAGTTTGGAATATTATAGGTTGCTATTCAGCCTGTGTTACGAGAATTACAGTTTTTTTATGTAATTGAAAACAGCATATTGACCGCGAGCCCCCTGAAATTAATTAAAAACCGCTGTGGATTTTACGTGTAAAAATAACAAAAAAATAAAATTATGTCCGGACTCCTTCAGCCACAAGCATCGCTACCGTGATCTTGAATTCTCTTAACCCTAGTTCCTAGAAAAACCCTATTTCCACCTCACCTCGCCTAACCTAACTTCAACGAGTCAAAATCCTTGCGCCAAGGAAATCCCAATAAGATCCAGATCTTTTAAAATTTTCACTGTATTGTAAACAACGATCGATCTTGTGTGCTAGAAGCCTCTGCATGCACGTTCACGTTTCTGGAAGAAGGGGGGTGGGGGTGAGTGAAGATAATTATTTTTTAACTTATGCTCTGTATTGTATTTTTAAATATTAAAAGATAATTAAATTTCTATAAAATTATTTTTCAAGAGAAAAATCTCGGCAACCAGCTTAAGTGATTTTTCTGGGGACGGTTGTTTGTTTTATTAACAATAATATATAATTTTTGATGCCCTCCGTGGTAAAATTTTCGGACGGAAGACGTGACTGTTTCGGATCTGACGCGGAGGACAACGATACACTTGGCATACGCCGATTGCTTTTCTAAAAAAATGTGTTTTATCTTACGTGGCAGAAATATCAATACATATCTTAATATATGATCACGTGGTTGCTTGACCACCGACTACCAGTGGTCCCAGCCAATCAAAATTCTTTATTTTTTAAAAAAATTGTCATTGAATAAATCAGCTAAGCTTCCATAAAAATAAATTTATAAACATCAACAAACAACATAAATATAATACAATTACAGGAATTTGTCGGATAATTGAATAGAAGAATTCGGAGATAATGATACTATTGTAGCAAGAAAATTCTCATGCATGGTGAGGAGATCATGAAGAGATTGTTTTATATTGTAATTAGATACAGCACCTAATTTCCTTTTAAGAATTAACTAAAATTATATCTCTATATTAATTATCCATTTTAAATGTATCAATATAAGGATGAAATATCTTTTACTATGAAATTGCTTGAGTGTTTTTTTTACTGTTTTTCAAAGTATTTCATATTTTAATAATATTAAATTGATATTCTTTTATCTATTTTGGAATAATTATGGTATATAAAAAACATATTTTTAATATTTTCAATAAAAAATTTCTTTTAAAAAGAAATATTTTTATGTGAGGAAATTTCACCATCTGAAAAGCGTATTTTATAAGGTCAGGTGAATAAGTAAAATCTCAACTGTCTCAAACTCTTATAAAAAATACATATTTTAACTCAAACTCAAAAATTACTGTGCGAATCATAAACTATTTGTTATCACAGCAGCTTAATAAATTTAAAAAGAAACATGCATCTCACTACTTAAACAAACAAACATGATTCTCGTAGAAATTTGATTCTGATTTTAAATTATAAGGACAAAATATATTTATTTTTATTCATAAAAAATATATCCTATTTTAATTTGTCAGAAATTCATCTTCTATGGTTGATATTATCCTTCTGCCCCAGTGCAATATTGGAGGATGTATCTGCAATCTCGTGTTCTCAATTGTTTTATAAAATCTTGAAAGAAAATAAATCAAATTCTCATAAATAATATGTTATTTTAAATGATAAAAGAACTTACAGGATTGTTATTTAAATCGAGATAAGAATCTGAACCGTGCACGATGCCAGTAGCTCGCTTGAAAATATCAACACTTGTGTGACTACACGGTAGACGTTACCTTACCTAACCAAACCCCATCACCAAGTGCAATCAGTTAATCGAACGTCGTAAGCAAATGCGGGGACCAATACTGTCATACCAACCAACTTCAATGATTAAAACAACAGTTGTATTATTTTATTAAATTAATAAATGTGATATTTATCAGGACACCTACTATGAAAACAATACTATCAAATATAATTCGCAACCCCATCTAATATATTTTTATATATAGAATATTTATATCTTTTAATATATTATAAATACTAAAATGATACATATATTAAATATATTTTTTATTTTTTTATTAAATAATAAATATGGAATGAATATTGAAAAGAGAACTATCTAGTGTTAGTTATTCCATGTTCAACAGATGCAGTAAAAAAAAAACCCGGTCTGACGTGTCGTTACCATTACTGTCCCTAGACAGTAAAGTCTTTCTATTGTAACAGAACAAGTTCTCTTTCTCTCTGGCCAGTAACCACCGTGACTTGCGCGTACTCGAAACCTCAATCTAACCTTGAACACTATATAAGTACATGCCATGTCTCTCATCACCCGCTGTCCTTAAATCCCCTGTATCACAACAAAGAATTTTTCCCTCAAATTATTTCAGCTGCAAAAGTCTGCGTGGTAATTAATTCTCAATTTACATTCCTTTTCACAGGGATTTTTGGTCGTCATAGGAATGAGAGATTGTGAGATTCAGATCTGAAGTTTTGTTTTCTGTGTTGTTTTTTTAATAACTGGTGGGGTATGGTCGTTCGTTGATTTGAAGCATTGTACATTTCGTGTTTTTGAAGTCTCATTTAATTTACGCGTCTCTCTATTTCTCTCTCATTGGCTGGTGTTGTTTGTTGGGGTGTTTATTATCATGATTAGTTGCTAACTTTTAATCAAATTTGGTTACAGTTAGTTCTTTATATAAAGCTGTAGTCTGAGTTTCATGACTCGCAGAGAAAAAAGTTTAAGATTTTGACCCTATTTTTTCACATCACTCAGGTGAACTGGATTTACTATCATATTCTTAATTGAAACTTGTTGGCTGGTTTGATTTAAGTTTTTTGATTTGCGGGTTATTCATGAACGTGAGGATTGTGCAATGTTTTATTTCTGGGCTGTTTATAAAATTTATGGTGGATTGATTTTTTGTTTTATTTTCATGATTTTCAGAATTCGAGCAAGAATGTCTAAGGAAGTATCGAATGGAGATCACAATTCTGCAGCAAAAGCTCCACCAACTCCATCTCCTTTAAGATTTTCCAAGTTCTTTCAGGTATATTTATTTGACAGTTCTTTTTTCATTTTTGATTGGCGTGATCTCATTTTTCCTCTTCCTATTTGGTATGATCCATGATTGTGAATGGCACAAATCGTGATAAATCTGTTCCAACTTACCTATCGATACCCAATTTGGGATTTACTGTCCCCCCCTTTAGTTCTAGTCTTTTTGGGTACCAATGTAACTCCTCATGTTGCATTGAGTTTTGGATTGCGAGAAAAAGAAGTTGTAATAGCAAAATTGAGCGCTATTTAGTTGATTCTGAGTAAATGCTTGCCACTGATCTTAATTGAGATTGTATTTTGTTATTTTCGAGAGTGATTGTTTGGTAGTATTTATCAGAAGTAGATATTTTTATATGATTCTTCATTTTTTTTCCCCTTTTGTTGGCAGTCTAACATGAGGATCTTGGTAACTGGAGGAGCTGGATTTATTGGCTCTCACCTTGTGGACAGGTTGATGGAAAATGAAAAGAATGAGGTGAGCACATTTTGTTTCAAAATCATCTGAAGATTGACAAGCTTCTATCATCTGACCATGTGTGTTTCGCATTAATAAGAAAATACAGTTTCTCAGCCAATAAAGAAAGGAAAGCATTTCCACTCATGCATAGAATGTAAAAAAAAAACTGTAAATAACATTTGAATTTCGTTGGTCTATTCTAATAATGTTTATTATGCCTCAGGTTATCGTGGCGGACAATTATTTCACTGGCTCAAAGGATAACCTAAAGAAATGGATTGGTCATCCAAGATTTGAGCTCATTCGTCATGGTACTGTTGATTTTGACTTCTTATGCGTCCAGCAGTTCAAAGCCAATGCATGTTAATAATGTCATACTTTCTCTGTTGTTCATCAATTAAGGGCTGTGTTGATGTTGCTTTATTTTTGTGCAGATGTCACTGAGCCATTGTTAGTTGAGGTTGATCAAATTTATCACCTTGCTTGCCCTGCTTCTCCAATCTTCTACAAATACAATCCTGTAAAGGTATGCATGCGTATATCACCCCCCCCCCACACACACACACCCACACCCACTCTAGTGAAAGTGTTCTTCTAAATGTGAGCTACCCTGATTTTGACTGTTGTATTGCCATTTGACCTTTAAAATTGCTACGCGGCAGACCATAAAGACAAATGTGATAGGGACATTGAATATGTTGGGGCTTGCCAAGCGAGTTGGGGCAAGGTTTGAGACTGCTATGCTATCTCGTAGTTATTATTCATAATGTATGATCCTTTGTTACTGATGCTTCAATGATTGACAAACAGGATTTTGCTTACTTCAACTTCTGAAGTCTATGGAGATCCACTCATCCATCCTCAGACTGAGAGCTACTGGGGAAATGTCAACCCAATTGGTGCGTTTAACTGATATTAGATTACTATTAACTTTTAGTATGTGAAAAATCCCTCAGTAAAGGTTTTCCATGCAACCTTCTTCGTATGAACTCTTAGCATGCAACTTAGTATGGGGAAGGGGATGGACTCTTAGCATTTAACATGTGAAATCTTCTCTTCTAGCTGTTTATTTGATTGAAGATGCCATGTATACTAAATTTCAGGAGAGCTTTAGTGTCTTGAATTTTGCTACATGGAAAATACTTCTGTTGTCATTCTCTATTTGAAAAATGCAAATTTTACAATAACTTTTGCTGATGTGTTGGTAAAATTTTGCAGGAGTCAGAAGCTGCTATGATGAAGGAAAGAGAGTGGCTGAAACTTTGATGTTTGATTATCATAGGCAGCATGGGATAGGTATGTAGCTTTTGAACTACGCTCTGTTTTTGTGATTTTCCCATGTCTACAATATCTAAACTAAAATTTGTTCCTATGCAGAGATAAGAATTGCCAGAATTTTCAACACCTATGGACCCAGAATGAACATTGATGATGGCCGTGTTGTCAGCAATTTCATAGCCCAAGCCATCCGGTAATTTGTTAAAACAACTGCTCCTGTAGTTGTTTGAAACAGTTAAGCCTGTTGGTAATTAACTTAATGCCATTTGCTCTGTGAATTTATGCAGTAATGAGCCTTTGACTGTTCAAGCACCTGGAACCCAAACCCGGAGTTTCTGTTATGTGTCTGACATGGTAAGCGATAAATTGTGCAGTGCTTTAAATCAACGAACAACCATACCCTAAAATCTAATTGTCTTGATTGGGTCTTAATATATTAGCATTACCCTAAAATCTTTGTTGTCATATATTTGAAGGTTGATGGCCTTATCCGACTAATGGAAGGAGAGAACACTGGGCCCATCAATATTGGAAACCCAGGTTATTCTTCAAGCTCTTAAACAAATCATTTGGTGCTCTTCAAAGAAGTATTTCATGAAAAAAAAAATGAAACTGTTTCCCATAGTAATCCAATGCTTGATTTTTCAGGTGAATTCACCATGATTGAGCTTGCGGAGAATGTTAAGGAGGTTAGTTTCAATTTGTCTGCATCTCGTCCTGGATGTGAATCTCACTTAGTCTATTTTCTTTGTTGTACATTGCTTCTTAGTCCTAATCATGGCGAGTTGTTTTTTCCACGTGCTGGGTTTACTGGCTACGAGCTGAAAAGGAACTTTTTTTTTTATTCAAATCAAACTTTTCATACATAAATATGGCTCTTTGATTAACCTTATCATGTTCATTGCCAGCTTATCAATCCTGAAGTAAAGATCATATCAGTGGAGAACACACCAGATGATCCTCGTCAGAGGAAGCCAGACATCACAAAAGCAAAAGAATTGTTAGGCTGGCAACCAAAGATCAAGCTGCGTGATGGTCTTCCTCTCATGGAGGAAGATTTCCGACAGAGGCTTGGAGTTCCCAGAAAGAACTGAACCAAGTGATTTTGTCTGTAGCGGCTATTCATGCTCGGATTTTGGGTTCCTTGCCCCCAGCATCTCATTTTTCCTTTTATCCTATTATATTATGATTTGGAATAAATAGGTGGGATTTTATAATTGGAAGTAGCGAATCGCATGATGTGTGGAACTTATTCCCTTCTTTTGCAGTGTGAAGGTTTATGGCACAATACAAGGAAATTATTTTTGCCCTTTTGAGTTTATAGTTCTGCTTTCCATGTGCTCATTGCATTTCTATCTATTATGGAATGAATGTAAGAATGAAAAGACCAGGTGAAGGTGGAACGGAGCCATGCATTTTTCACAGCTTCCTCCACAACTTCGTCTTACCCGCTTAGGCTTAGTTCATGTTCTGTCTCAAGCCCGGTTTCTTATTTTCTAACTGCCCTGGCAGTATACCTCGTTAGCTTCCGGTGGCAGTTCATTCTCACATTTTTCAGTCGGAAGTCAATTCGTGGCTTTGGACTCCTTTAAATGAAAATGATTTTCTAACATTGAGAAAATACACGCTCGCGCGCACCACTGATCTTGCTCGTCGATATATTATAGACTAATAATCAGCTCGTATTGGCCTGCAAGTTGAGTCCAACGTAACCAGTCTATTGTTATTGCTAAAAAAAAAAGGGGAGGAAAACCAATTCGTCTGATTCCCAGATCAATATATACAGAATCTATACAAATTACAAATATTACGTAGCAGCTACGATTATCTCTGGGAAAAATTAAGAAAAAAGGTATATTTACGTTATTTGCTAATTAAAACTTAAAACTCCCCATGCAAGAATTTAATCAATAAAATATCTTCTATGATATCAGTGTAATTAAATTCACGAGATTGTAGAAATCATAACAATCAATCTTGAAAAATCTCTTAATTCTTATATAGTAAACAATGCTGTCAATTTGAATTCCCAGCTACCGTTTTTTTTTTTTTGGTTGAAGTCGGGCAATTTTCTTTCATGAAGATGGCACGGAGCTTAATAATGGCAGATCAATAGAACGGATTGCGCGTGAAGAACATTTACGACAATAAATACAGAAAATAAAGATACCTTGGTAGAATAAATCACAACATGGAACAAGGAGATTCTGGTTTCCCAGCCACGTACAGTATATAAACCAGGCTTTGTAACTATAAACTAATTAGCAGGCAAAAGAAGCTGGTCAAGTTACTATGGTAAGACCATGGTCCAAGATGTTCATAAGGAATTTACATCCTCCAAAGATGGCTTCAATGGTTGTTGTTCATAGCATTTCACACAAAGACGATGATAATATCCTTTCCATCTCCGGTCACGAAGATGGCTCCCCGATGCTGCGGGGCGCCCATTAAGCCTGCAAGGAGCTCTCGGCATTGCTATCGGAAAACCTCTGCGCTGAGGTTTATAAAAAGCAAAACTGTCGAGGCTTATTGCGGGGAGCATTCGTTGCTTGCTGGGGTTGTTCAGTGAGCGAAAACAATTGCTCGCAGCATCTATCCGAAAACTGGTTTGGATGAGACATCATCCATAAAGAATGATCTGCTCTTGTTTCCTTGAGAGATGGAAGCATTACTTTCTCAAAATTAAAAATTTGTGGATGCAGCAGCATCCGCTTCTTCTTTTTTCCCTTTTATTTTATTTTTAACGAGAGAGATGGATGCCTCAATATGATATTTTTTTAGCTGATTTAACAGATGAGCTCATCGCCATCTAGCGACGCTTCATTTTCACCTTTCTTCAGTGACAAGTTCATAATTCGTGGCTTTGGCCTCTTATAAATCAAACCAGTTTCTAACCACCTGCGCGCGCGCATATTAATTACTGATCTTATACTTCTACAACTAACAATCATCTTTTCCTGGTCTGCAATTTGATCCCACCTAAACAATTTATTGTTATTTAAATAAAAAAAAATCATTCATACCATGCGTGATTCCCATTAAAGATATGATGAATATAACATTTTAGGTAGGATCTTACGAATCAAAATCCCTCATGGAATAAGTTAATTAATAGAATATTTTCTATGATGTCAGTGTAAAATCAAATTGAATATTTTCTGTGATGTGAATGTTAAATCACGTGATACGATATAATCTTGAAAAAACTACTTTAGTATATTGTAGAAAAATATTGTTAATTTGATTTCCTAATCACCTATAAAAATATAAATTAAACTTTGAAGTCATCAACTAATATTAACAATAAAATAAGGAAAAACTTGGTATCCCACGAATAACTTGGAGTATCCATAAATACATCTCTCCATTGATTTATTTGGCCACTCACTTTCGAGGAGAAATCATTTATTCAGACAAAATTCAGGCGCACAAGGGTCTTGTCAGACTAACCAACAAAGTTCCCGAAGATGAAAGCCGAGGTGTGCCTCATCATTTGTAGGATTTGAGGAACCTGGCAAAGAATTTGCCGCAATATGTTTTGCATAATATTCATAATTCATGGGGTACCAATCAGATACATGAAGGCACCTGTCAGGGATCCATTGTTCGAACTTATTAAGATAATTTGACACTTGCTTTTTAAGGGTGAATGTTGCCTTGCAGCAGAGAAAGTACTTCCAATCAACAAATTCTGGCTCCATTTTATATAAAAAATCGTGAGATTGTCTGCCAAATCCACCAGGAGGGAGGACAGCATTCTCAAAATAGGAGGCGAAAATGGCAGCAACAGGAAGTTTCCTAGTCCCCCCCTACAAAACAGCATCACTTGCTCATTTCGTGTTCAATGCATGCCGCGTGTTTTTCTTCATAAAATCTTCTTTCGGGGCCTCTTGTCATAGCTCTTGTGGTTCCAAAGACACAATGACACCCAAGTAGAATCACAGTTGGAAAAGAGTCGGATCAATTACCAGAAATTAAAGACCCCGTGGCTGTTGATTAAGAAGTGCATAATAAAAGAGCAACAGATGAAAGTTCATTTACAGGGCAAATTTCTTTCTAGCATCTGTGTAACTTCCTATAACATTTTTGAAAATCAAACAAGATTTGGCGATGTATGGTATGGCAGTGTACGTGGCTTTCAATTAATAAATTTTGAAATGAGATTTCTAACCTTCTGCAGCTACTTGAGCCTGAGGTTTTTTCTGCTTGCTTTTCACAGGCTTCCTAGTTGCTGCTTCGTCTTCCAGTTCTGTTTTATTCTCAATCCTTGCAAAAACTGGTTTAGGTTGAGCCATGACCTGACCACCCTTCAGGCCACCCCACTTGGTCCCACTCTACAAAGCAAAACCATAGGATAAAATTAGTAACTCAACTAGTTTACGTATGCGCATACATTGAGATTGAGTGCGAGTGTGCGTGTGTGGGGAGAGAGAGAGAGAGAGAGAGACCCAGGTGACTGTGTTAAAATGGTCCCTCGAGTAGCCAAGCTGTTCATATATTCTCCAACAGAAACTTGGGGCAACAGGGGATAAAGCAATTGCTACGATCCTCATTGCTTCCAATATAACTACAAGATCCTGAACCCATAACAACCAAAAAGAAAGCAACAGCTAATAACATATCTAGGTCATTAAGTTGACATGCCATGATTACCTTGTTTCATACCAATGAATGCTGGTAAATAGAATTATCTGGAACAACAGATTAAGCCATTATCTTACGTTAGAATATGTAACTAGCAAGTCAGGACATTCAAGACTTAAATATTTCTTCTCTAAAAAATTGAGCAACCCCCCCCCCTCCAAATGATGGTCAGACCAAATTACACTGATGAGGCTTTTGAAAGAAAAATTTAACATGTGAAACCTTTGCAGCAGCTTCAGAAGCAGCACCCCCTTGCTTGAAACGGGTCCAAGGTGCATTCTCATCCATGTAGGCATTCCCAGCATTACCAATCTCTAGTACAGCCTCACAAGCTGATGATAGTGAGAGATTTTCATAATGAATTCGAGCCTTTTCAACCTACAAAGCAATAAAACTAGCTAGTGTATAAAAATTATTGATTACAATGATAGAAACAACTAATAACTCTAACTATGCCATAGAATGGGTGTCTCTTAACACTCAAAATGAATGTCTGAAGTGCTTTTAGATACAAAAAATATATTGATTATTAATATTTAAGCACATGTTTGGAAGCAGGGTTTATATAGATCACTATTCTTAAATTTGCTGCCAACTAATTGATATTCAATGACTGCTCGCAAATATCATCATGATATATTAAAGTCTGGCAAGCTTGTTGCTGCAATAAAGATTTTTATTACCGCATCCAGAGTTAGCTGAAATTATGCTGCAGTCAAGGTTTACACTAACAGTCCTAGAATAAGAAATTGGGATGACATTAAAAAGTTCACCAAATTTCTAAGCTGAAATCAAGGTTCCTGTGAAGTTATGTTAGAAGCACAATCAAACTCTATCATTTACTTTGGAAAAGCAAGAGTTCATCCAGCATGATGACCACACTAATGTCACAAATTTCATGCAACCTTACCATTTTCTCAACGGCATCCTTCAATGCATTTCCTTCAGCCGCAACAGCTGAATCAACCACCAAAGTTGATTGGCAGTTCTTTTTAAGAAGTCCAAGTGTTCGATTAAGAAGGTTTCCTGTATAAAATGAGTTACAACCATGTACACCTCTTTTAAATGGAACAAAACCATGCACTTGCCATAATCACAAAAGCTAGAATAAAGTTATAAATACTCAAACTAGAGTTACCTATGGTATTTGCGAGATGTGCATTGACAATATTGATGAAACGTTCTTCTGAGTAGTCCCCGTCACTACCAAATTCCACCTCTCTAAGGAAGAAATACCTAACCGCATCTGATCCAAAGTTATGAACCAACTCATTTGGTTCAAGTGTATTCCCCAGTGACTTCCCCATCTTCATACCATCCTATAATTATCAAAATAAAAAGCAATGCTGCATGAAATAAAATCAGGTGTAAGGGAAAAAAAAACTAATGACTGTCTAAAAGCCAGTATCAAATTTTACATCCACAGATACACATTAACATAACTTCAGAGCTCAAGGCATTTCAAATACATGAGAGAGAATCAGCCAAGAAAATGAAGAACATTTCCATCTATCTTTCTCTTTGTGGATAAGTAAATTTCCTCAACAAAAAATGTCAAAATTACTAGCAGATTATCCATCATTAATTTTGTTGATATTTTCTTGATAAATAACTCATCCTAGAGCCAGTCACCCTCATTTACTTCCAGAGCAGGGGCCCAAGTGCTACCTTATATGCTGGTTAGCATTTAACACTTAATAAGACAGATTGAAATAGTATTACTCTGCCACCCAATATGATATCCGGACTTAAACCACTGATATCTCAATCTATAATTATATTGACATCTACAATGTACGACCACCTTCCTGTAACTTCCACTGCCCAATCTTCTACCTTTTATAGATCATGATTTCCCGCAAGATCCCCACATTATTCCCACACATCATCTATTGAAACTAATTCCAAAGATCCACAATTTCACTTTGGTACATCTTCACCTCAATTCAATACACAGAAGAAAATTCTAAAA
The DNA here is from genome assembly GCA_015731905.1 of Salix dunnii. NCBI lineage: Eukaryota > Viridiplantae > Streptophyta > Magnoliopsida > Malpighiales > Salicaceae > Salix > Salix dunnii. Next base: position 14,709,679 of record CM027668.1, read on the forward strand.
GAGATTAATCAGCTAACTTCTGGAAAGAGAGAAAGAACTCAAACATCTCCCCAACCCTGAATAGATATAGTTTACATCATGACAGTGGAGAGAAAGAGCCCGGCACTTTCTGTTTAAGTTGGAGGTCATTACTCTGCTATTATCATGCTGTATGGATTCTTAGGAGGGAATGTCTAGAAACAGTAACCATTCAGAAATTTTGTGATAAGTAGTGTTCTCAAGCCTCAAGTCCACCACAACGGTTGCAAGCCCAAGATTCTTACCATTGTATCAGCTAGAAGTTATTAGGAAGGTCCAGCAAACATAGGAAACCATACAAAGAAGTTCAAATAAAACAATGCAGTATACTAGGTTTCAACATTAATACCTTTGTCAAAAATCCATGCCCAAAGACCTTCTTAGGAAGGTTTAGTCCAGCAGACATTAGCATGGCTGGCCAATAAACAGCATGAAAACGTAAAATGTCCTACAGAAGATTAACAGAATCATGAGAAGAAATCATTGATATCAACTGAAGTCTGCAGAGATATATCTGGAGAAAGAAATTGATCATCTGGGATCAATGAATAACACAACAAGTTGATAAGTGCATAAAAGCAATAATCACCTAATAACAGCAAAGAAAACAAGAATTAAGGGAGAAAACAAAATAAGTAGGGAAAATCTCTGGATAGATGCATACACGAAAGTAAAACAAGAAATGCATTCTTATTCGATGTTACAAGAAACTTGAGTAGGAAGAGGATATGAACAAGTCTATTAATCTACTTGCAAAAGAATTCAGATTATATTAAAGTTGTAATACATATTATTATTTCAAAACCCAACCTTTTGCATGCCAAGAACTGCCAATTTTATTAGCATTGCTTGTCAATGCTATGATGAAAATTCTCATACCGCTGACCCACCAGTCAGAAAAAAACAATATTGTTAGATGCTCATAGATGCTAAGTTAAAGCAAAAATTGTTAAGCATTCATAAATGATAGCTGATTCTGGAAGTAAAGAAGGTATTTTATTTATTTATTTTTAATTTATTATTCAGAGCTTTAAATAAATAATAAGTAATATCCCTTCTTTTCTTGCTCATACAGTTCTTATGTTTTTGTCTGTAATTTAGTATTTGGACAACAGATCAACTCTGCATAAATGTGCAAGGATTAATAGGAGTTGTTTATCAGTCCAAATAAAAACATGAGAATCATAAACCATAGTTTAATCATGATGCAGCCCATTATTAAACTTTTCTAGAAAAGCATCTCTACAGCAAAGCAGAAGCAGCCTAGAAGGATGGAAATAGGAAAGAAATGGAAGCAAGTAAATTGAATAAGATATTGAATTTTGTTAGCTATGACAATTTCATTGCTAATTTCACTTTGGGACCAAGGAAAAAGTTTGATAAGCTTGTAGATAAACATCAAGAGCAGAAAAAGTAGTAAAACCTTGCCAATCAAATGTAGTGAAGCTGGCCATCCCGAAGAGACAGCAGTTTGTAAATCTAGTTGCTCCTTTTCCGCTGATAGAGCTGATATATAGCTGGTCAATAATAAAAAATCAATCAAATAGAAAACATGGCAGAAACAAGGTAATTGATACTCTCTAACTTTTGCAGTAAACACTAAAACTTTACCCCAGTAAAGCATCAAACCAAACATATATAGTCTGCTTATTGTCATTAGGAACAGGAATGCCCCAGTCCACTGATGCACGAGAAATTGAAAAATCTTTCAAACCACTTTTGATCCAACTTTGTACCTGAAAGAATTGGTAGCGATAATAAGAAGTTGGAAGAGTGTCACGCACAGGGTAAAATTTATGTAAACACTGACTTTATGGAATTTCAGATGGCTTAAACAACAAGCTGCTTAGCAGAAGAAATGGCTTTTAGGTCCCAATACAATAAAAGAAATTCAATGACAAACTAAAAGACAATCAGGTTCTTGTGGAACTACTGGATTCCCGGTGCATTAATAACATGAACAGTTGCACCAATAACTGGCAGAAGCACCATATGAATATTACTGCAATAACTAAATATTGGATCTGCTTTCAGATCAGTGTCAAGAAAACTTCAACTGAAAGATAAAAAAACACATATCTTGAATAATTGAACTTGGCACACCATGAATATAACTGAAAGGCCAGAGAACTCTTGAAACAGCATTCCTTGTGGGTTAGCTTCAACAGGAGTCAGCTTTTTCTTTCCATTCCCCAACAAAAAATTGATAGATTACATATCACTATTTGACATTCATATGACATGAGAATATACAGCAATTTCATCAGTTTTTTTTAAGTTTATACAGTATTTATAGTAATGCTGCATAAATCTAAATCATGTGAAGCAAGAGAAAAAAAGAAACTGCTTAGTTTCTAACCTCATTCAGGCGAAATGGTGGCTGCACAAAGTTCGGATTCTGTGTCAAATTTTCTTCTAATTGTTTTTGGTACTTTGATAGGGCAAAGAAGTAATTATCCTCCTTCCGCTCAATGCATGGCTTGAGGTGCATAGGACAACAGTTGTTATCAAGTAGTTCCTTCTCATCCTGTAGAATTTACATGGCTAGTCATCATTCAACCACAATACGACATCACAGAATAGATAGAAATGCGAAGGCACTACCTTATACTCCTCGCAGTTGACACAGTACAATCCTTCGTAATCAGCTCGGTAAATGTCACCCTTGTCAAGAACCCTTGAATAAAATTCCTTTACTATTCCTTCATGCTTAGGATCAGTTGTCCGAATGAATTTATCATAAGTAATCTCTAACTGCAGACCAGAAAAGGCACAAACTCGCGACCATTAGAACATTCACAGTGATCAAATTACTAAATTGATGAAGCAAATCATCCTAGTCTAAAAGGCTTACATCTTTCCAAAGTGTCTTGTAAGCTTGAGATATGACATCACAATGCTGACTTGGCGTGGAACCAGCAGCAGCAGCAGCAGCAGCTATCTTCTCCCCATGTTCATCCGTTCCAGTTACAAATATAACCTTCTTTCCTAAGAGCCTCTGCCATTTATATAAGCAGAAATAAACAGTCCTTTCCTACAATCTAGTAAGCCAACTTTATAAAAACCCGGATACAAAAGAAAGATTAACATCTAGCAAAACCCCAACAATGAAACTTCTTTTACTGAATTCAATTGTGCAAATCAAAATCAGGGGCAATTTAACGCAACCATTAGCATAAAGAATCAAAATTTATAGCTAAAAAATATTAAAAAGAAAAATTCCACTAATTCTCATTAAAACAAAAGCTACATAAAACATAAAATCAGACCTGAAATCGAGCAATGGCATCAGCAGCAATAGTGGTGTAAGCACTCCCCATATGAGGAGGTGCATTAACGTAATAAAGCGGAGTTGTAAGGACAAAAGTCTCAGCTGCTTCTCTACTTTGCCGGTCATTATTGCTTATTGCACAAGAGCAAAACGTGGGTCTCTTTAATTTACGAGGAAAGATGAGACTTTTAGAGAAATTAAGACCGGTCTTGAAATGGGTTGTTTTTGCATTGACGGAATAGTTTAAAGGGTTTAGGAGACAGAGTGTGTTTTGTACAGAGTAGTTGATTCTAGCTGCCATTTCTCTTTACCTTCTAACTGCAAAAATATACAGTGAAGTTTCAAAAAAAAATTGTATTTTATTGCAGGGAACAACAAGGTTATCTGCAGCGGTGGATCCTCACAGAGAGGGGAAGGCAGCACCAGCAACATCACCTCTGAACCATTTTACATATTTAAGTCCCTATCGTTTCAAATAATTCGATTTTTTCCCTATTTCAAATTTATTTCTGATTGGATTCCTTGATTTCAACTAAAGAAAAATGAATCGTTTTAGGCCCTTTATGTTTGTGGCAAATGTTATTCTTTATCCCTTTTATTTCAAAAGTGGTCGATTGACTCAAAAAATGAAAAATATTGATCAATCTGTCCCAACCAAATCTGCCACGAGACCCTTAGAAGGTAGCCAATTGAAGCTTTTTATGAGTATAGGAATTTTAATTAAAAAAAATTACGAAACAGTTCAATGCTGGTTCAAAGGATTGTTTTGACGCCGAATGGTAATAAGAACAAGTGCCCAAGTAGAACGAGGGAAATTCTCTTACAAAGTTTAATTCAGTCCCTGATCTGTGAATCACTGTAATTTAGTCTCTTTCTAATTGTGGAAAGATTGGGCAGCCTTGTGTTTATTCTGGAATCGATAGACAAAGTTTAAAAGTCAGAGGTATAAGATGATCAGTTTTCAAAAACATGGAGGACCAAAAAAACATTTTGCCTAAAAATATCATACTTGGAGTAATTCGAAATGTTTGAAATTGTTCATAAAAATTATCAAACTTCACGTCTGCTTTTTAGTTTGATTTACTTTAAAAACTGTTATTTTTGTGTTTTAAAAATTAAAAAAAAATCAGATATTAAAAATATTTTTTTTCAAATAAATTTATTGTTTTAATATATTTTTAAATAGAAAAATAAAATTTGAAACTTAAAATAACTTCAGAGAAAGGATTTGACCAGTCAATTTTAATAAAAAAATTAGTAGTTTGGTTCCTCAGTTTTTCTCTGACACATTCTCTTTTAGCTTTTTAAACTGCATAACAGAACTAACTACCAAGAAAACACATGAGCAACTACCGTATCTACTTTCCTCTCAAATTTCCCTTCTTGTTTATCGATCAGAGAAGCAGAATTCTCTCAACATCAACCGTCAAGAAAATAAAGAATCTTTGGCAGTACTCTTCATTTCTCGCAGAACCCTTCAATAGTCTTAGTTTTCATAGCGAACAGATACCTGATTAAGTGATTCTAGACATAAAAGATGACAGAAAGGGCGAAAAAGAATCGTGTTCCAGAAGATGTGATGGTGGATATTCTCATAGCATTACCTATCAAATCCATATTAAGATTCAGATGTTTATCGAAATCATGGAACTCCATCATTAGTGACAAAAACTTCATCAATGCCTATTTGGCCCAAGCCAAACCATTGCTTCTCCTTCGTCGATGCCAAGATCGTCGAGAATTCTACTCTCTGCATCTTGATAATGAATCTTTAGATGGGAGCTTACAGTTCCAGAACTTGCCCTTTCGGAGTGAGGCTGATTGTTTTGATATAATTGGTTCTTGCAATGGAGTTTTATGTCTTTCAGATATTCACCAAGGTCGCACGAAGAGTCTTATTCTGTGGAATCCAACGATTAGAAAACATTTGAATCTAGCACTTCCAAAGTTATGCGGTCCACACAGTGCTACTTGGGGTTTTGGCTTTGATTTATCAAGTGATGACTATAGGGTTGTTAGAGTTGTGAGACAAGTTTCATCTAAACGTGAATTCCCTATGGAGTTTCAGGTTTTCTCGCTTAAAAGAAGGTGCTGGGAGCGCATTAATTTCAGCCCTACTCTTGGTCCGTTTTGCGTTGCGCCTGATTATTGTAAGAATTCTGGTTACTGCAACCAGGTTGCTTTTAATGGCATCCTCCACTGGCTTGTATATCGTGAGGAAAATGACAGCCGCCATAGTTTTGTTCTTTCTTTTGATTTGAGTAATGATAAGTTCGGGGAGATAATGTTGCCTCGACGTTTGGCCAAGGTGGCCATTCAGTGGATGGTGATTTCAGAGTTTGACGGCTCCCTTGCGGCGCTTTTCTATAGGTGCGATCCCAAGTCTGTTGACGTGTGGTTTATGAGAGAATACGGAGTGACGAATTCATGGAACAGACTGTACAGGATTCAAGTAGATGGATTCACGAGGGCCATGGTTTTCAGGAAGAATGGTGAAATATTAATGACAAAACATGGATCGTATGAGGTAGTTTCGTGGAATCCACAGACTCAAGCAAGTCGTCATTTTGGTAATTTAGGGCTACAACATTGTGACCATGCAGAATATTTTGTTCAGAGTCTATGTTTACTTAATGAATCAAATGAGATCGATTCAAGAGAAAAGAAGAGAGGCAAAAGGTACGAATCACTTCCAACCTTATTATTATTATATATAGCTATATTTATTTGGTGAATACAATAAAAGACTATAACAAATCAAACCAAATAACAATCATAAATAATTTGATCTTTTTAATCTTCTTTGATTATAAACTCTTAATGATCCTGCTTGATTTTTAGTTGAACAATCTTCTTTACATTTTGTATTATCTAATAGATTTAACAATGGATTTTGACAGAGATATTGTTGAATTGTTTCTGCAGACATTGTGATAACAGGTCAACGTGAAATTGAATTCTAGGTCTCTGGGCGCACAACAAGTAATGGAGCCTGATGAAGGGGCAGAGAGCTAAAGAAAAGACTTGAGGCCACCTCTGCTGTTCCTCTCACCTGTTCCCTTCTTCTTTCTCGACATCCACCACCAAGAAAACGCTCACAGTTCCGTCCCTTAATGTTTTGACACGAACAGGACCATTGCAGGGATGTCAATTTCAGCTTTTAAGAACTTTTTTTACTGTGAAATGTTAACATTTTGTTTTTTAAAAGTGTTTTTTTATTAAAAAAATATTATAATAATTTTAAAAAATATATATTTTTAATATCATTATATCATAATATCTAAAACCCCTAAAAACATTAATTTAAAATAAAAAATATTTTTAAAATATAATATCAGAACATTCATACAGAAATAGCGCTCTCCCTGCAAGAGATATGAAATGGAGTGAAAAAAACTTTGAATTTTTTTATCATCAACAAGAGAATAGTACACTATGTTAAGGTGTGGAAAAAAAGTTGTCAATTAATAGAGATAATTTCTTTTAAAATAAAAGGTTGTGTATTTTTATTTTTAAAATTACATTAAAATTAATTGCTGGAATTGCCTATGAAAAAAAAATCTAACATGGATTTAAGAATTGTAGTCTCTGTGAAAATTTTAATTTTTATATTTTTCCAGACAAAATTTTAATAGAAAGTAATGCACAACTTTTAATTTGATATTTATGTGGTTGTGCCGTCAAGAATAAAAAGTTAAACAAACCTAAGAAATAATATTATAATTAAATTGCTAGCATTAGAGAGTGAACAATAAATTATTTTAAAACCAGATTAATCATTTTCTTTATCTATTTTCTATCAATAATTTCTGTAAATTGATTTTTCTTTCTGTCATTAATTTATATGCATGTTTTATATTTTTTAGAGAATCTATCAATTGAGAGAGAGTGCGCACGTGTGTAAAAGTCCAGTGGATATAATATTTGAGAGGAAGTTAATCCGAGAAACGATTGTAACTGCCAAGAAAACTGTCTCGGTTAACTGCCACAGAAAAGACTGAAAATCTCTCCCAGAACCTGTACTCTCCTCTACTATATCTCTCACATTTTCCCTTGTTTGTTTTTTCAATATGAGAAACCAAACTCTGTCGATATAAAAATACAAGAAAACGCCACAGAAAACAATCAGTGAGAAAACTTTTTCTCCGTCAACTCATCTCCTCCACCAAACCAAGAAACCGAGGAAAAGAAACAAGGATTCTCTCTGTTTCACAAAACCTTTAATCTGTATCGATAAACATCACCAAATTCCCGTGCACACTGTACAAACTCCACGAGAATTCTTTGAATTGTAGATGAAGTTGCCTGATATTGTTAGACACGTTAAGATGGCAGAAACGGTTGATAAGGACGGCGGTCTTCCGGAAGATTTGTTGATCACGATCCTCATGGCATTACCTGCCAAATGTTTAGTAAGATTCAGGTCTGTATCAAAGTATTGGAACTCTCTCATCACAAGCAATGAATTTATCAATATCCATTTGGCACAGGCAAAGCCATTGCTTCTCTTTCATCACCATAACCAGTCCTACTCTCTGCGTTTGGATAATGAGTCTCTAGACATGTGGTCAAACTCAGAGTTCGAGTTCCCTTCTAAAAGAGAAGATGATGACTTCCAAATAATTGGTTCTTGTAATGGAGTTATATGTCTTTTAAATAGTCTGCAAGATCATGGTCACAGCATAATTCTGTGGAATCCATCCATTGGAAAATCTTTGAATCTTGTACTTCCAAGGTTATCTGATCCTTTCCACGGTATTTTTGGTTTTGGCTTCAATCGGCAAAGTAATGACTACAAGTTTGTTAGAGTTGCCACACCTCAATACCCAGTTGAATGCCAGGTTTACTCTGTCAAAAAAAGATCTTGGAAGGCCATTGATGTTAGCCCTGCTCTTGGTTACATTAACCCCATACCTTCCGTCTTATGGGGACGTTCCAGTTCTTATAACTATGCTTTTCTGAATGGGGTTCTTCATTGGCTCGTAGACAGAGAGGAGTTTGGCAGTAGGTTTGTGCTATCTTTTGATCTAAGAAATGATTCGTTTGGGAAGGTGATGCTGTCTCCATATTTAGCTAGTAAACTCGATGAGTGGATGTCGATTTTGGTGTATGATAACTCCGTTTCTTTGTTTCTAAACGACCTCGATACCAAGTATATAGAGATATGGTCTCTGAAAAAATACGGTGCAATGAAATTATGGGCCCGAAAAATCAGGATTAATGCAGTCGGGATAGGATTGGCAATGGCTTGTAGGCAGAATGGTGAAATATTAATGACAAGATATCCAAGTGACGAAGTGGTTTCATGTGATCCTCAAAGTAAAGAAATCCGCGATCTGAAAAATTTAGGGCTAAGTGACTATGCAAGTTCTTTTGTGGAGAGCCTAGCTTTACTTGATGAATTAAAGGAGACTGAAAACGGAAAGGTAGAAATCACTCAGTCAGCCACTTTTGCAGTTTCATCCTTTAAATGCTTTCATTAGACAAGCAGAAACACCTGCTAGAAGAAGGTATCTATGCTAATGCCCTCGTATCTCTTAGGATTGATTTGATCTGTGATTGCCTTTTCCCTTCATCTTTTTTCTCCAAGATTGTGAATGACGCTGCTCTGTTTTTGAATTATTCATGGAGCTTGATCGGACCAGTTCATTAGTGTTGCGCCTATTGATATGCTATTGATTTTATGGCAGGGATTGCTGATAGCTTTGTGCAATTAGACACAAAATTCTGTAAATGTACATTACATTTTACTATTCTTATTTCCTCTTCTCTTGTCGAGGTTGTGATTGGTTTTGATTTGGAGTTTGAATCCTGGGCAGGTCGGATACACGTATCCGGTTGCTAGGATTGTAGCTTTTCATTGGGACTAATCTGGGAAGAGAACTCTCCAGACGTTTTGGTGATTTCTATTCTTGAAAAACATCTTGATGATGCGAACTGGGTTGAGAATCTTAGACCGAAATAAACTCAGCCGAAACTTGCAACGGGATGAAAGACAAGTCGGTTCTTTTTTTATTTGATGATTACTGCTGCTTAAACTAAAAAAAACTATACTGGTCGTGGCAAATGAGAAGAATTCTGTTAGGTTTAAAAGAAAAAAAAAAAAGTGGAAAACAGCTTGTATAAAAGATTTTGATCCTTTTCCTCTAGTCTGACGAGAACTAAATTTTTCTGAACTTGGGATCGAATGATTTCCAAGCTTCCCCGGGTAACTTTAGGCACCCGATATCAAGTGAAAAGGCAAAAGCCCATTCAATGCAAACATAAAGAACCAAGTCAGAAATAATCACAACGGTATAAGAAGTGCACAATCACCCTCCAGAACGGGTGGTTAATCCCCGGCACAATCTTGGAGACTAAAAGGGGTTTTAGTTTTTTAAAAAGTACATTTATTTTCACACTTGCATGCTACATTGCAGGGACTAACAGCAGTAGCATGCAATGAAACGTTTGAACTAGACAAAGCCCAATTTTCCAGAAGTAAACAGTCTATTTAACCGTACCATGAAGTGAATGGAACAAAAATTCTTCAAAATAATAAGAGGATGAACACAAACAAAACCAAATGACTCCAAATTGAGCATTGATCTGGCACCTGGAGAGCATATTTCCAAACTCACCTGCGAAGGCATGGTAAGCATTATTAGAATGTTACGAGGGTTGGTTCCAGGTTTGTTTTCTGCGACTGGAGTTACGCAGCTTTCATTTTTACTTAATCAAAAAGCCTGATTGAAGCTATTATTTTCTTGCTGGATTTAGTTGTTCTTTATACATATGGCGGAGGCAAAGGAAGTGCAAAAAAATACCAGATGCCTGCTCATCTTGAACTGGATTTGTTAAGCATCAGTACCTGAAAGAAAACATGTTACAGCAATCATAAACCAGATAAAATCCGAAGTAAGAATTAAGAAAGAACATAAAGAAATGCGGGTAATCTCCACAAAATAATGAGTATGGTCCATATTGGCCAGGTCAAGGACTTAGGCTGGAATAAAGCCATTACAAAATGATCCACTTAATTTCTTGTCTTCTTTTCTCATGTAGAGAGTCATTTGGGTCAGTTCAAAACTTGTAATGGAAGAGGACAGTGTCCCAGTTCTCTAAATCAGTAGCGCCCATTTTAGACTAGTTGCAAGAATAAATTCTTTTGTATCAAACATATAAATATTTATTGGAAGCGCGAATGCAAGAAGCTTGTCCGCAAATCTAATAAATCCATGACAACTCAAGAAATTGGCACAGACAAATATCAACACAGCATTGCTTCCCGAATTCTAGAAAAAAAGGGTTTGGATTCGGATATGTATGGAAACTGATAGATGCATTTCCTCTACCTCACAGCCCTTCATATCAAGCTTTCAAAGCAGAATTGCAAGCTTTCATACATAGGTTGAACTTGAAAAAAAAAAAAAGTAATGAATTATCGGTATTTACCCTGTCCTTAATTATGCATCTAGCAAACTATAACTAACAATGCCCCAAATAATAACGTTGTAATCTACACACACTAGAGCTACGTCTATTATTCAAACTTCAGCAAAAGAAAGAAAATGAAGTGGCAATGTCATAATCTAGGGTTTCAAGCACACTAACTTTTTGTGCCTCTGCACAAATGGGGAATTCTTCGCATCCTCCTCTGCAAAAAAACACAAATATACTACATTACTCTTCAGTTATTTATACCCAAAGCATAAATAATCAGATTTCGTGACATTTATATTTATATTGATCCGCATAATTCTAACTGAATGCAACAAAACAGCTTAATTGAGACAAGAATTAATTTCAGGTCTGGAATCGTAAGGGAGAGGGGAAGGGAAGGGGTTACCGGTGAGGCTGAGAGAGAATTTGGTGATAAAAGTGCCAGTGATGGCAAAGCCGGCAAGGAAAGGCCAGTTACGGTTCCATTCTCTCCTGAAGAAAAGTGGCCATGGATCGAACTTCCTCATATTTCTCGATTCTCTCCTCCACGCCCAATATCTTTCAGATGCTACGACTGCGACTGCGACTTTCCGATAGTGGTGCAAAGGAGGTCTATTTAGTGATCGATGATGCTTTAGTTCTGAAACCGGGTTTAAGTGCAAACCCGTTCTGGGCCGCAATTAAAGCAGAGCTGCTATGGGCCAGCTTTCTGAAGGCTTAGTTTTTGTTGTTTTTAAAAACAATTTTTATTAAAATAATTTCTTAATATTTAAAAATTTATTTTTATTATTCATGCATTAAAATAATTTAAAAAAATATATAAAAAAAAAACAGACTTTTGAGATTTATCTCTGTAGTTATTTGGACATGTGTTAATAAACGTAAAGTTTTGATTTATTTTATTTCATTATGTTTTTTATTTATTTTTAATGTCGATGTCGTTTGAGAAATCTCTTGATTAACCATGAAAGATATTTTGTAACATTAAAATATCAGTTTGATACTATCTATTATTTATTTATTTATTTATTTATTTATTTTGGGGTGGGGGGATAAGATCAGTCAGCATCAATAAACACAAATAAAAAAGAAAAATGATAACGAAGATCAAGGTTATATTTTCACATAAATCTACCACGTTTCATACTCATCCTCATCTACAAGGAAAGTATATTTTTCAACGCTTCATGCCCATCTTAGCCCAAAATAAACTTGCGAAGCTGATGTACTTTTGTTAGAGCTGTTTGGTTTTTTAGTTTTAAAAGTATTTTTTTCAAAAAAACAATAAGATTGTTTTGTTTTTTTTCTTTATGTAAATAATTTTTTTAGTGTTTTTAAATTATTTTTATGTGTATGTGCTAAAAATATTTTAAAAAATAATAATATTATTTTGATATATTTTCAAATAAAAAATAAACAAGCTATTAATTTTTAATTTATGTTAAATGTAATGCAAATGCCATTAAAAAGGTATTTTGCATTTATTAAGCCAGTTTGATTAAAGTAATTTAAAAAAAATACATATTTTTTCTAGATATATATTAAAAAATTTACAAGTATAATAACTTGTCTTTTTTAAAAGAACAAGTTTCTCTTCGAAGATATTTGATACTATATTTCAAAAATATTTAAAAAAAATATATTTTTTAAATTAAAATAAATAGTATTTTTGTATATTTTCATGTCCTTATATTAAAAATAATTAAAAAATTTGATGAAAAGCAAATAGCCATTCAAGAAGCGGGTATAGTTGGAAGAAGTTTTCCATTCATAGACGAGCTGGGATGGTCAAGGACACTGGAACGGGATGCATCCTCCGGCCCAAACTCCAAGCCTGTCTCTTTACCGGCTCTGATCCAAGTTATGTTTTTTCATACTATGTAGTTGAAGTATTGAACCATGGCACTCATTTTAAGCCAAGGAATTGTTTATTTTTATATTTTAAAAATGTTCATAAAAATGTTTAAATATTCAAAATAATTTTTCTTTATTATTATATTATTTTAACATGAATAATACTAGTGTATCATTCTATATAGCTTTACACTATCCAATTGTATTTTTCATGATTTGACTACTGAACATCCCCGAAGATATCATTAGCTTTAACAATGGTCTGCAATTGAGGTTTATATATGTATATATAGTGTTTTTTAAAATATTTTTAACCACAAAAAAATGTTTTAGTTTTTATAAATATGAACAAATTAAAACCCTATAAATTATTAAAAATATTTATTTTATGCTAAACTCGCTTTCAAAACTCATTCAAATACAAATTAAAATGAAACATCAATCAACCACGGTTACTTAAGGAATGATGTGTGCCAAGTTGCACTTGTTTTGCCGGGACAGATTCTCTGAGCATAAGTACAAAAATTAAAAATAATACCCGCCAAATTGCACGAAGCCACGAAAGCGACCATTTTCCCTTTTGATTTGATTATCTTTCTTCAATGGTTTCAATTATTCTACTTGTTTATTGTAAAATTTGGACTCGGAATAAATAATTAAAATAAACTAGAAGACAAAACAAAGGAGGCTAGGGTTTTGTCAATGAATAATATTAATATTTAATTAATTATTTAACTTAAAACAAATAAATTATTATAATTTTAATAAAAGGCTCACTGACACCTGGACCGACGCTTTGAAAACCATGTTATTTTTATAACAGGTGGCACATGCGGTATAATATAATGGCAGCATTTGCTAGCCACGTGATTGTTTTGTTCGTACGAGTCTAGTAGTAAATTGCACGGCATTTTAAGGTGGTTAACATTATATTTTTAAAATATTTTTTTTAAAATTAAAAAATTTAATTTTTATATCATTTTCATATGTTATATAAAATAAAATTATTTTAATATATTTTTAATAAAAAAAATTCAAAAACAATATCGAACACATTCTCATGTATGTTTGGTTAGTTGTCTTTTTGGTGCATCTTTGAGATAGTTTGCCCAGTGTCTAAGGCAAATCAATTTTTTAAACCTGAAAAATTAAAAGTTTACCATGTTTTTTTTTAAAAAAAAAATAAGAGATATTAATAGAAATAAACAAGACATCATGCTTAGCAATGTCAATTAACTAGCAAAATTTCTGATATATACGTGAGATAGGTCAAGATGACATGTTTGTCATGTGTCATAGATCATGAGGTCGGAATAATTTGATGGAAAATAAGTGACAATAGATAAAAATAAAACTATATAAATAAAAGAGAAACATAAATTAAAATATTGAATATCACAACATGAATTATTTTACCCCATTGTGTTTAGTGAATTTATTTATCAAAATCAATTTGCAATAAAAATCAACGAACAAAAGAAAATTAACAAATAAAAAGAAACAGAGTAATATGTAAGATTGGACATGTTGAGACTTGAGAGTATCATGAAAAAATAAGCACTTTCAGTGTTTAGCAGTGAATTGAGTTTATACTGGACCAGCGACAAAATCATAGATGAATCATGTTAATCTCATAAAAAAATAAAAACACGTGATATAACTAAAAAATAATTATTGAAGAAAATACTAGATAAGCAAAGAAAAAATACACGGGAGATGTTTCAAATAAAAAAAAAAACTTAAATAATAATTAAGAAAAAAAATAAAAATTGAAAAAAAAAACATTAAGGCGGGAAAATCCCAAGCCCGGGCAATAAAGCATGTAATTATTATTATTATCAATGATCACGCACCTTTTTTTAAAGAAAAAAACATATGACACGTCGCTCGCCGTGATGGATGACATGTTTCTAGCCACTCAAATTGCGATCGCCACTATGATGGGTGTGAAATCAGGCCTGCATGACACATATAACATGTTTCAATCATTTTCAACCACAAAATACCTTACTAATACCTGCAGAACACCATCAAAACAATTAACCAGCTTAATAAACTCAAAAACAATTCAAACCATAAAATAGTTTTGCATCAAATATACTAAAATACATGGATTGTATACTTAATAACAGAATTATATTATTTTAGAAATAATTATATTATTTATATAATCATATTAAAGCTAGCTTGATATAAAAATATAATTGAGTAATATAATAGTTTTTATCGCTGAAGCACACGTAAAAAACCATATTCGCACTATTTTATCAATTTTGCTATAAAAAAAATATCATTACTTCTTGGAGATGCTCTCTCCCATTACCACCTTTAACAAATGTTATGTGGCTGTCATGTGTGGTCATTTGGGGTTGAATTTAACAACTGCCCACGTCAGCCTGTCTCCCACATCTAACCATGACCACGACTTCTTTGTGGCACAACATCAATCTACATCAGTGGGATGGCGGAATATAAAGAAGAAAAACAGAGAAGAGGCAAGGAGAATTAATTTTTATTCTTCTAAATTATTTTTAATCTTCAATTCAAATTAAATCCTTGTTATTCAGAGATAAAATAATATATCGCCAAAAAACATATACTTATTAAACTACGATGTTTTCTCCGCAATACTTGATGATAAAGGGTATTTTTTGGAGTCTGATTTATGTTATTTTTTAAAATAATTTTCATTTAAAAAAATACTTTTAATATCAGGATATGAGAATAATTTAAAAATATCAATATTTTAATTTAAAATAAAAAATATTTTGAAAACACAATTTAATCGGATTAAAATCTAGAAAAAAAAATAATTTGATGTAGATAGGCTGACCAGTATTCTCGCAATATAATCTTGACGTCACTCCGGTTGATTTATCGATGATGAATCATGATTAATCCTTTGAATCCGGAGCCTTGCAAAATAACCAATAAGATGAGAGGCAAGTGTCTTTGCAAGCTTTTTCGACGGATGTTCTCGTTCTCAATAAATTACAGAACCTATTTCTCTAACAAATGAAACTTCATATGAAAATTATTAAGTTGTTTTTGAGAATATTTTTTTAATTTAAAAATATATTTAAATGATAGGTTTTTTAAATTATTTTTGATATTAACATATGAAAATAATATTAAAGTATTTAATTTAAAATAAAATAAAAAATAAAAAATAAAATTATTTTGAAAGCAATTTTGAAGATATAAAAAAACAGAAATTTCATATAAAAAATGCTTTTATGATCGCTTGAGATTTTACTCGAATTGAGAGTCTAGGTAAAGATTGTAGCTTTTTTTTATACATATATTTATCATTTGGGATTGCATCATTTAATAATGAGTTATTATCTATTTTTCTAGAAATTAATATTTATATTTTTTTCAACAAACAACATTTTCCTGAAATGTTTTTGTTTTTAAAAGCTAGATAAAAAAAAAATCGCAAATGAAATTTAAATCATCTCAAACTAATCCAATTTTTTATTTTAATAGAATTTGACGAGTTAGGTATCTTAATTCATATCCAAGGGGATTTTTGGGGAAAAAAAAAACTTTGAGATTTTATTTTTTATTTTAAATTAATTTATTTTTTATTATTTTAACATGATATATTAAAATTTAAAAATATTTTTCAATATTTATAAAAATAATCTCAACAATAAATATAGACTCGATTAAATTATGACCGACAAAGCACATCACGCTTTATCTCTGGCCTAATCAAGCAACCACCATCATAGACAAATCCTATGAAAAAGAGCTGGGAAAATGCAACAAAAATCTTCCTTTAAAATACTTGGCCAAAAACCACGCACAAGCTTCCTGGAATGGACTGACAGAGGTCACTCGGGAGGTGGCGCAGGAATTTACACCTGCGACCTCGAGATCCAGGGGGTGTGCCTCGATATATAAGGGGTGTTCGATAGTGTGGTTATAATTATTTTTTAAAATATTTTTTTATTTAAAAATATATTAAAATAATATTTTTTTTATTTTTTAAAAATTATTTTTGATATTAACATATTAAAATAATTTAAAAATATATAAAAAAATCATTTAAATTAAAAAAAAAATACTGAAAAACAATTATAACCGCTCAGCCGAACAGTGGCTTTGATTAATCTCCAAGCACGCCGAACTTTTCTGTGTTTGTTTACCTTCTGGAAAGTTGGTCAACGGAAAACACTTTCCAGTAAAAAAAAAATATGGCTTGGTTTTCAGGAAAATGTTTTCCAGAAAATTTGGACGGAAAACACTTTCCGGAAGTTGTGAAAAATTTAGAAATGTTATTATTTACTGATTATATCAAATTTGATCCTCGAACTTTTGATTGCTATATATAATTTGTTTTGAATATTTATTTTTCAATTCCATCTTTTAAAATTTAATTTTTATATTAATTTTGGTCCTTATTTTTATAATTATTACGTGCTTTTTTCTTATCATTTTTTATTTAATTTTTTTATCTATCAAATTTGGTCTCATTTTTTTTATTATTACTTATTTTATTTGAAATAATTTATGAAATGTTAATTATTATTATTTAAATTTATTCACCTTTCATTTTTTAAAAAATTTTTAGATTTGGTCTCTATTATTTTTATTATTATTTATTTTATTTGAGATAATTTATAAAATTATATTTTTTTTCAATTTCATTCTCATTCAACTTTTTAATTTGTAAGATTTGTTCCTCATTATTTTAATAAACTTGAAAAAAAAAAATTTATTAATAAATTATTTTTCAGTTCATTTTTCATAACACAAACAAACACTGGAAAATGTTTTCCAGTTCATTTTCTATAACACTGCCAAACATCGGAATTCATTTTCCAAAAAAAAACCACTTTTCAGCAAACAAACGGGGCCTAAATACTGGTTTGGCCGCATAGCCAAACAGGGACCTAAACTCTTCACGTGAAAATATTATTACTATTTTTTTTTCAAAAAACCTATTTTTTATTAAAAAATTATATTTTATGAATGCAAGTGAATAAATAAAATCTCGATTTTCTTATATATTTATAAAAAATATATATTTTAATTTAAACTCTAAACATAAATAAATCTCTCTCTCTCTCTCTCATTCATTACATCACACCCTCAGCAATTTACCAGCGACAAGACTTGAAACGCTATTTATTGTAATTTTGTAATTATGAATTTGCCATTAAAAAAAAAAAAAAGGAGTAGGCACCAGGATCATATTTAATATTTAATATAACATTATTATATTTAACATACTGTATAAGAATAAATTTAACATTTTACTTTTACATAGTGAAATTACTACTTTAACCTTGCATTAAAAAAACCTAGTGCCTCTCACTGTGGGGTGTTCCAGTCCCCTTATAGTTTGATTAGATCTTCTCTTGTTTTTTCTTTTGACTAAGATCATCAATTTAAAGGTTAGCATCGATTTACTCTTTATTTTTTTTTAAAAAAAATATTTTACTTCAATCGTGCGTTTTTTGAGTTCGTCCAATTTATTTATTTTTTAAAACACATACTTAATACGTCTACCATGCTTATAAATTGATTTATGTTTAGCCTTGTTTTATATTATTTTTAATATTATTTTTTAAAAATATAAAAAAAGATTATTTTAATACGTAATCAAATAAAAATCATAACTCCATGGAATTACAAGCTTTTCATTATCAAAATATGGCGATAAAAATAACAGTAAGAAGAAAAATTAATTCTGGCTCCTGCCATGGCAAACTGATTTTGACTCAAACACCCTTCTGATACAAAATGCCAAAGAAGCAGGCGCCCACCTGAACTCGATGGCTGGGACACATGGGCCCTTATCACCGAGCAACCGCAATAAAATAACCCTCGCTTGATCCTCAAAACCAAGGAGGAGGGAAAAAATAATAAAAAAGGAAAACAGCAGACGTTTCCGCAAGTTATAACTTAGCCTCGTCATCGGCCAACAAACACTCACCTGAATCTCCACAAAATCCTCTCCTTACCCTAAAACCAAACACCAAAACCTTTCGCATTTCGCCTGCGGCACTCTTGTAATTCATCCAGGAGTCTACCGGGCATGGGAATCCCAGCTGACGATGTCGTTTTGATACAGCAAGGTAACAGCCCTCATGGCCCCACCATCATCACCGTCAATTGCCCTGACAAGTCTGGCCTTGGATGTGATCTCTGCCGAATAATCCTTGAGTTCGGGCTACACATTACTCGTGCAGGTATTTCACACTTGCATTTCGTGCTTATGCTTAATTTTTAGCAAATTCTGCCTTTTTTTCTCGCTTTCGGATGTCACTCATGGAGATTTCTCGTGAATTTTCCTAGGATATCAGGTGATTCTATATGATGGAAGATTTATTTTTTAATGATGTCAGATTTTCAAACGGATGGAAAGTGGTGCTACATAGTATTATGGGTGGTTCAGCTTCAACATTCAAATTTTCTTAGACTTGATTGGGATAGCCTGAAAAACCGGCTCTTGAGCGTATCTCCTCCATGTTTGACTCCCCTTTACCATGATCAGAAATTGAATGGTTCCTCGGCCGCTCCTTCTGTATATCTGTTGAAGTTCTGCTGTGTTGACCGGAAAGGATTATTACATGGTACGTATGTAGTTTTGGATGGTAGACTTGGTGTTTAATCTCTCTTTTTTCTTCGTTTAATTCAAGGAATATAAATAACATGCCTTTTTTTCCCCATGTAGATGTTACTGAACTTCTAACTGAGCTAGAATTTACAATTCAAAGACTAAAAGTGATGACAACACCGGATGGGAAAGTTGTAGACTTGTTCTTCATCACAGATGGCAGGTGAATTTTCCCTTTTCGTTGTTGAATTTACTTCAATTAACAAACACTAAGACGTGTGACTCTTCATGGAATCATAAATCAATATGGATTAAAATGGTCTTTTTTTTTTAATGTAAATTTAGTTATTAAACCTTTTTTTAACATTAAGTCATTTTGATTTTAAATTAGCATCCAATAACATTTGTTTTTAAAGAAAGTCGAAATGAAAGACAGAAAACTAAAAGACGAAGGGTGGACAAAACTAATGGTATCTAAGAATTTTGTTTGAAAAGTTTAGTTTAGTACCCCATCTTTAACTAGTTACTTTAGTTTTCTTAAATTCAGTTTTAATGTCATTTTTTTTTTTTTTATCAGAGAAAAGAGAGACTTGTTGAGTTTCGGTGTAGAGAGATAAATTCATCGTTGATATCATTTATAGCCATAAATATAGAAGATTTTAGTGTCAATGAGTTTTTTTTTATGAGAAAAGTTTGATCTAGGTGTTTTTTTCCTTCTCCTTGCTTGAGGAGGTAGATTTGACTGCGAGAATCATTTTGACTTCAAGTTGATTTTAGTTTTTTGAGCTGTTTTTTGGGATTCTTGTGACCATGAATAAGTTTATCAAAGTGTTGAGGATGTTTTTGATTAAAAAAAGAGAGTTTTAAATTGAAAAAAACCCTCTCTAGTCATCAGAACCTACATAAAGAAAACGTGTCATTTGTATTTTTTTGAAAAAAATAGAGCATGCGACATGTCGTATATCCTTTTAAGAAATAAAAAAGAAAAAGAAAAAGAAAGGCCCAAGCAATGTATCCTTTTAAAAAATAAGATTTTTTTAAAATCTTAAAGATAAAAAGTTTATTGAATCAGATGACATGCATAACTTTTATTGTGAGTTTGCTTGGTTAACTCGAGTTCTAATTTTTTTAATCAAATGTTATTTTTATCAATTTTGTCTCTCACCATTGAGTTAATTTGAGATTGAGTTTTCCAATTTATTTTTTCCAAGATTATCCACATGAGTTTCGCAAGTCAAGCTATGTTAACCCAAGTGGATCAAATTTTTCTCATCTCAATATTAGATCGAAATATCATTCATTTTTTTTTTTTTAATTTTAAAAGACATGTTACCAATATCTAAGTGTTTTTTTGCAATAATTTTTTAGTACAATCATGTTAGAACACAGGCCAATAGGCAAGTTGAATACTAAAAGTACCTTCCCATGATGCTTGTTGGCTGCATATTGATGGAGTGATAGAATGTATTTATTAAGGTCATGTTTGATATTGCAGCCGGACCATTTTTTTTCTTAGCTTCAAATTTGATATTTTTTTATTGTTTTAATATGTTGATTTAAAAAATATTATTTTAATGTATTTCTAAACAAAAAAATACTTTGATAAACAACATTGCACTTTCAAATAGACCCAAAGTAGTTTATGTGTACTTGTCTCTATGGTGAAATCTAATTGAAAGACTCTTAGGTCTTATTTGTCAAACTGGGTTGTCTTGTGAATGCTCTTTCTTTTTGATATTGTCAATTTTCTTGGGTTATAGAGTTCCTGTCTTCATAGCAATGTTGTGTCTTGCGAAAATAAAGTTGTGCTCGAATGTGCTCGTTTTCTCGAATTCAAGGTGTGCTCAAGTGGTCTCTATATTTGCGCCATCACTCCACAAGTGACTCATCACCAGCCATTCCATGGTGCATAGCATTCGCTGCAAATTTGTCGCTCACTCCAACATTTGAGAGCTATAACTATCCATGGAGCAGGAAAACATTATCTATAGAAAGGAGTGCAATGGATATGAAACACATTATCAACAATTTTTGGTTGCCTATTTGCTACTTGAAGTATCGTAATTATATTGCATGGCAGAATAGAGGGAAGGAAAGAACAATTGTAAACCTGGCCGGAGAAATCTACTAAACAATGTAGACCAAAACCTTAAAACAAATATATAAGCCTTTTTCCATGAAAATCTGAAGCATATTTCTGAAATTAAACTGCTATTTTTTTTTGTTATATTGTTGACCACATGGCATGTCTCTTGTAAGTTTTAAAGTTTACTTGCTTCTAATTAAACCCTCCAGTGATTCTCTTCTGATTAGTTTGGATGAAGTTTTCTCTTAGTGACGTGCTTTTAAAATCTTCTTCTATTCAAGCACGAATCTTGACCCCCCCAAACCATGCTGTCTTGCACTGCCTGAGCCAAAGCTTGGGGCGGCTTGTTGTTTGAGTATGATGAGTATTTCTAGAAAGCACACATCAAAATGGATCAAAAACCGTTCTTATTTTTATCTGGTCATGTATTAGTTCACAACACCTCTTTCAATAATAATAAAAAAAAGAAAAAGAAAATGTCAGTTCATAAGTTGATATTTGGCAGTCTCTTTTCAGGGAGCTCTTACACACGAAAAAAAGGCGAGATGACACATGTGGATATTTGTGTGATGTCTTCAGAGAATATTGTATTGGGTGTGAACTTCAGTTGGCAGGTCCTGAATGTGACAATCAGCGGAATTTCTCTTCTCTCCTGAATGTGGCAGTCGCAGAAGAATTGTTTAGCTGTGAGCTGTCAGGGAAGGAATCATGTATGCAAACACTTAGAACAGCCACAACATCACCAGAGAAGGCCATTGTTACAGTGGATAATCTTTTGAGCCCAGCTCATACATTGCTCCAAATACAATGTGTTGATCAAAAAGGTCTATTTTATGACATCTTGAGAACTTCAAAGGACCTGAATATCAAGGTACAGTGATCTTGAGCTTCGTAATAAGAACAATTCTTCTTGCTAATTTGTTTGCTATGACATTGATCTTGACCATCTTAAAATGGATTAAGTTGCACAAAATATCACCTGCCCATTTAAGTTGCTTACAGGCTCAGAGATCATGTTAGTACAAGCATTATCCAGTATCATGAATCTTGTCCTTTTAAGCCTTGTTGCTGAATTGTTTCGTTGCTTTTCTTGACTGTTTCTGGAATCAGTGTATGCTATTGCCCCGTTAATGCTATGAAATCTGTCCCATTAAGTTCACAGCAATACTGCTTATTGTTCTTTTGGGCTTTTGTGTGGCTTTAAATGGCTGTTTATGCTCATATGTGATTAATATTTTAACAATATATGGTTGCTTTTGTTTCTGATGCAGGTAGCTTATGGCAGATTCTCGTCTAGCATAAAAGGATACCGTAACATGGATCTATTTTTTCAGCAAAGAGACGGGAAGAAGATACTGGATCCTAAGCTTCTGGAAAAATTTTGTTCTCGATTGAAGGAGGAGATGCTTCATCCATTACGAGTGATCATTACCAACAGAGGCCCAGATACCGAGCTCTTAGTTGCTAACCCTGTTGAGTTATGTGGCAAGGGAAGACCGCGTGTATTTTATGATGTTACTTTAGCTCTGAAAAAGCTGGGAATATGCATTTTTTCGGTAAGAGTGCAGTGTCTGCATTTGGTCTTTATCTTTCACAATGTGGTGAGTAACTTTTTTCTTCGTTGTTAATTCGTAGGCTGAAATTGGAAGGCACTCAACTCAGGATCGCCAGTGGGAAGTCTACAGATTCCTCTTGGTTGAAAATGGTGAATTTCCATTAACAAGTGGTCAAGCCAGAAATCAAATGGCAGACAGGATTAGAAGAACATTAATGGACTGGTAGGTGATCCACTGCAAACCACATTGATGGTGAAAATAGTCTTGCCTTCTCGAAGGTGTACCTTCCTCTCCGGTTGCATATCCCTGCACTGCAATGTTGTCCCTATTTGCCGATCACTGAGGCCATGCAGCAAGATAATCTATTCTCTGTAGCCAGGCTTATTGCTGTAACTATTCGTCGCTCTTGCTATTAAAATTTGTAGTGTTTCATCTCCATCGTCTGCAATGTATCAAAGAAGCATCCGTGGCATCTTTGGAAAATGCACAAGGCAATCCCTTTCTAGTGAAGTAGTAGATTATCAATTTTCTATTCCCTCTTTATTATTTGATTTTCTTTGCTAGGATGAGGTCCAGTATGTAGTTGTAGCAGATCTTGTAACGCTTTAGCTCCTTTTGTGATGCAACAAAGGGATGCTAATCATGGTGATTTTTGGTTGCCGGGTTTTCCAGGCTATCTTGGAGCGGCAATCATCATGATAGCTGATGGATGAAAACATTAACCCTATTATACGCTAGCCATATTCGAAGTTTGATTTTTTAATGTTTCAAGTCTTTTTGAAAAATAAATTTTACAAAATAAAAATAATATTATTTTAATATATTTCTTAACAAAAAAATTATTTGAAAAATATTCAAATAAAAACACGTTTCTTTTGTTAATGTGGAATTTTATACCTTTTGACATATCGCGGAGTATGAAATACCAGTGCTCTAACCTCCAAAGAAGGTGGGAAACAAGAATGGACTTTTCAAGCAGTAAGAGCTTAAAAAAGAAATAGATTCAAAATATTTAACAGCATTACATATTTGATTTCTAATAAAATAAAAGTTGATTTCCATTGCCACTTTTGAATTATTTAGGGTGTGCTTGGTATTATTTTTGTTTTTGTGGTTGAGATTTAAAAAAAATAGTTTCATAAAAAATATTTTTAGCTGCGGTTCAAAATAAGTTTTGAAGTACTGATTAAAACTGTGGTTGAGTTTGAAGTTGAAAAAAAACAGTTTTGTGTGTTTGGTTATCATGCTTTTCATATTGCTATCAATTTGTGAAATTATTTTGAAGAACACACACATATATATAAATTGTTTTTTAAATTTTATAGATTAATAATCATAACAATAAAATATAATTAATAATTAATGAAAAAACAAATATTTATTTTTATTCTCCCATCAAACTACTTGCAATTTCATCACGAACAAATATTTCCCTTCAATCAAGACTAATTTGTATCTATATATTTTTTATTTTAAATATATTAAAAAAAAGGACCGGGCCGAGAGCAGGCCTAACTCTACTAGACTTGAGTTGGGCTGAATGCAGCCCCAACACGAGCCTAGCTTTTTTTTAAAGGAAGACGTGAAATGGTGCGCTGCATTGTTCACGTCTTCTTCACGCAGACATTGCAACGCTATTGTTCACGTGTCTGACCGATCATGTTAAGAGCTTCAATAGCTGATGCTGATGGGTAGAGGAGGCCGAGGTGACTCTTCATGCGGTGGTGGTGTCGAAAATGGTGGCCTATGGTGGCTAGTACGAGCATCAAAAGTCTGTGGTAGAGAGAGAGATGCCACTGTGTAGAGAGAAAAAGTGTAACCATGGAGGGAGAGAGAGAGAGAGAGAGAGAGAAGCTCTGGTTCATCACATCTTCTGGTTTGTGCCCTTAAAGAACGAGGAGGGTTCGCGATCATGAACCTGCAAAAAAAAAACTTGTCATCGCTGTTGTTGTTACTAAATTGTCAAAAAGAGACGGTAGCTATTGATTTATGGTAGTAATTGTTATTATACATACTGGAGGGAGGAAATGGAGAAGGGGCTGGTTTGAATGTACATTCGAGGAAGTTTACTTGATATCACGTCTTTTGGTTCATTGGTTCATCACGTTGAAGGAGGAGGAGGGTTGTCTGCTTGATGAAGGGGCGTGGATTATTTTGTCTGCTTGATCATCTCTTCCTTTTTTTGATAAGAATAAGTCATTGTAGTGGCGTAATGCCTGTTTGATGAAACGCAGGAAAAGCATAAAAAAACATCATTTTGCTGCTTCTCGTGAACCACGGTTTCGGTGGTTTCTTGGCTGGGTCCCATATGAATTAATCTATGTTTTGTACATTACCAAACACTATAAACCTATTTATTATTTGAAATGTTGGTCGGATCGTGTTACCAAATACCTTTGTAATGGACTTGAATTCGAGACGTTGTTGGGATGAATGAGCCCAGGCAAGATCAAATCCACTGGAGAGGAACATGCCTTCGGCTATGGTGACGAGAGCTGAGGATGGGGAAGCTGGCTCGGCACGAACAAGACGCAGAGCTGAGCGGATGGAGTCAACGAGGGTAGGGTTTAACCGGTGCTCATATGTGCCAGTTAAAGTGAGGATGTAGATATCGCCCCTCTTCTCTAAAGTGCACATTTTCCTGTTTTTGGTCCTTTCCTGAGCTCCATGCTGTTTATCCGAGCTTCTAGAGAAAATAACCAAGGCGGTGGAAGACAGGTCCAAGGTCCAACTATGGTCGAAGACTTTTCAAAACTAGAGAAGTTTTCTTCTAAACAACCTGTTTCTTTTCTGTGACTCTGATTGATTACCAAAGCCAATAAAAAAAGAGATAACATTATAACTTGGAAGAAATTCTGATGATTTCTTCTGTCCTTGCCATATTAAACAAGCAATTCTGCAACGAAAATCTCCGATTATAATTGTTGTGGTAGTGCTTGGAGATTTGACAGATTACATAGTCGTTTCATATTATATGTTAATTTTGTTGAAACTTGATGCCTGTTATCAAGCTCTTTCCGTCTTTTAAACCGTGTAAAATACTTTCATAGAATCACGAAGCACATCTACATCAGGCAACTTTCATTGTTGTCTGAAACACCCACCAACCATTTCTTGTGGCCGCAACCCAACCGGCTAAAATCATTCCGATGTTTGGTTTTCTAGATTCGAACTGGCTTCATATCTTGGGTGTCCAATACCTAGATACGGTGAAGCAGGTTTATTTGCCCTGCTATGCTGATGTGAGGGCCCATGCTTGACCTGCCAATTTTTATCCATTTAATCTTTATTTCTGTTGGAGCCAGTCATCATATGACCTCAACTGCTTCTGGAAGCAACCTGTAACCCCAACTCTCATGGATGAAACAAAGCAGGTATTTGTCCCTGCTCCAAACTGCTTTTATAACATGCGCCTTTCCTGTCAGCAGCCCCTTGAATCTTCTGATGGAACCAACAGAGCATGGGTCATGGCCCCAATCCTGAGGACTTAAAGTCCCAAGAATCCGCTCCAATTAGTCAATCAATTGTTAGTGGTAATCTCTGTTGAGATAAATAATCTGTTACCAATTAGTTAGTTAGTTGCAATTTCAGTTAGTTACTTTTCTGTTAAAGTTGTTAGTAGTGGTTAGATTGCAATTTCAGTTTTCTTAATACACTGCATTGCATCTAGTATAAAAGGACTCAATTGAGAATGAGAAAAGGGGAGTGATTCAGTCCAATACAATTACAAGTTTTGGGGACCGACAAGTGGTATCAGAGCTTGGAAGGACTGATTGAGAGATTTGAGAAAAGAAGCTTCCCGAGAAAGCTTCCTGAGAAGAACTTACAGAGAGAGATCAAACGATCAACTGCAATCGAGAGAGTGAGAGATCAAATGATCTGTGATTTGTGAGAAAAAAGAAGAAGAAGAACTTCTGCTGAGTTCTGTGAAAGAAGAAATCGGTGATTCAAGAAGAAGAAGAATGCTTTCTGAGGTATGCATCTTCTGATTTCTTCCATCTGAGTGAAGAAAATCCACTACTGTTTGTGGATCCTGAGAGAGAAACACAGAGAGAAAATCAATTGTGAGAAAGAGAGAAACACGGGGAGAGAAACACCGAGAGACTAAAGAGAGGAAAAACACCGAGAGATTGAGAAAATTCACCGAGAAAAATGGCCACCTCAGAACATCAATTTATGCAAGCTGCTATACCCAAATTTGATGGGTACTACGACCACTGGTCGATGATGAT
This sequence comes from Salix dunnii, assembly GCA_015731905.1. Lineage (NCBI taxonomy): Eukaryota > Viridiplantae > Streptophyta > Magnoliopsida > Malpighiales > Salicaceae > Salix > Salix dunnii. The sequence goes on from CM027668.1 coordinate 14,736,689, forward strand.
GGAGAATTTCCTAAGGAGCAAGGAGCTGTGGAAATTGGTGGAAGAAGGAGTTCCTGCAGAAACCCGAGGAGCCACAATGAGCGATGCTCAGAAGAAAACTGTGGAAGATGCCAAGTTAAAAGATATGAAGATCAAAAATGTACTGTTTCAGGCAATTGATCGTGGTATCATGGAGACGATACTCGATAAGAGCACATCGAAGGCCATCTGGAACAGCATGCAGCAGAAGTATCAAGGCTCAACTAAGGTGAGAAGAGCTCAACTGCAAGCTCTGAGGAGGGAGTTTGAAGTGCTGGTGATGAAGGAGGGAGAGAAGGTAGACAAATACTTCTCTCGCACTCTCTCGGTGGTGAACAAAATGAAGACTCACGGGGAACAAATGAAAGAAAGTATGGTGGTGAGTAAAATTCTGAGAACTATGACCATGAATTTCAATTATGTTGTGTGCTCCATTGAAGAGTCAAATGACTTAGACTCGCTGAGTCTTGATGAGCTGCATGGTAGTCTCCTGGTACATGAACAAAGGATGACTGAGTATAGGGAAGAAGAGCAAGCCCTAAAGGTTGTCTGTGATGACAGAACAACCCGAGGAAGGGGCAGGGGTACATTTGGCATGAGCCGTGGTGTGAGAGGCAGAGGAAGAGGAAGGGGAAGGCAACAATTCAGGAAGGAATTGGTTGAGTGCTACAAGTGTCACAGGCTAGGACACTTCCAGTACGAGTGTCCAGACTGGGAACGTGGAGCTCATTATGCAGAGCTTGAGGAAGAGGAAGAAATGCTTCTCATGGCTCATGTGGAATTAAACCAGTCCACCCGAGATGAGGTATGGTTTCTGGACTCCGGGTGTAGTAATCACATGACAGGGAATAAGGTGTGGTTTATAAGCTTTGAAGAAGGTTTTAGACAATCTGTAAAATTAGGGAATAACTCTAGGATGTTAGTGATGGGTAGAGGCAATATTAAGATGAATGTAGAAGGGGTAACACAGATTATTACGCAAGTTTATTATATTCCAGAATTGAAAAATAATTTGTTGAGTATAGGTCAATTACAGGAGAAAGGGTTAGCTATACTCATAAGAAATAATCTGTGCAAGATATTTCATGAATCTAGAGGGTTAATCATAAAGAGTACTATGTCTGCTAATAGAATGTTTGTAATATTAGCATCTGTTACCCATAGTGAACATGGTGAATATGAGGATATTGCATGCTTTAAGACTGCTGCCGAGGAAGAAGCCCATTTGTGGCATTGCCGATATGGCCATTTGAACTATAAGGGGTTGAGAAATCTGTATTATAATAAGATGGTAAAAGGGCTGCCATTGATTAAAGTACCAACTCAGCTATGTGAGGGCTGTGTGCTGGGAAAGCAGCATAGGGATCCTTTTCCCAAGCAAAGCCAGTGGAGAGCCTCTAAAAGGCTCCAGCTGATACATGCAGATATTTGTGGGCCAGTGACCCCTGCATCTCATAGTAAGAAGAGATACTTGATTACTTTTATAGATGACCATAGTAGGAAGATTTGGGTGTATTTCCTTATGGAAAAATCTGAGGCTTTCAACACTTTCAAGAACTTTAAAGTGTTGACAGAAAAAGAATCAAGTGAGAGTATCTGCTGCCTAAGGACTGATAGAGGAGGAGAGTTTAACTCTGCGGAGTTTGATAAATTCTGCAAATTAAATGGCATAAGCAGGCAACTAACAATAGCCTATACCCCGCAGCAAAATGGGGTTGCTGAGCGAAAGAATAGAGACATTATGAATAAGGCCAGAAGCATGTTGATTGAGAGAGAAGTGCCTAGAGAATTCTGGCCTGAGGCAGTTAATTGGGCAGTCCACCTGATGAACCGAAGTCCAACCACAGCTGTGAAGAACAAAACCCCTGAAGAAGTGTGGAGAAACCTCACCCCTTCTGTGGAACACTTTAAGGTGTTCGGGTGTGTGGGTTATGTGCACAATGCAGACCAAATGAGGAAGAAATTGGATGACAAGAGCACAAAGTGTGTGCATTTGGGGCTAAGCAAAGAATCGAAGGCATACCGCATGTACAACCCTGCTACTCAGAAAATCATCATCAGCAGGGATGTTGTTTTTGTTGAGAATGAAGGCTGGAAATGGGATAGAAGTGAGTCAGATTCCAGAAACAATGTGCTGGAATGGGGGGAATCACTTGATGGTGAAGAAGAAGAAAGGGCTAATGGCAGTGAAGCAGAAGTGGCAGCTGCTGCAGATGGAAGGGATGAAAGTGTGACAGCAGCTATCACCAATGAAGGAGCAATCTCAGCTGTCACAGCAGCTGAAGAGCAGAATGCAGACTCTAGTAGAGTCTTTGACAATGAAGAAGTGAATGAAGGGAATGCAAGACGAAACAACAGGGGGCAGGGAAGGATGAGTAAAACACCTGTGTGGATGGAAGATTACAAATCAGGAGAGGGACTTTCCGAGAATGAAGATGAGCTGGACTTGGTGTTGTACACAGAAAAAGGAGATCCAAACTATTATGAAGAAGCTGCGGCAAGTCCTACTTGGCAGAATGCAATGGAAAGTGAAATACATGCAATAGAAAAAAATGAAACATGGGTCTTAACTGAGTTGCCAGCGGGGACCAAAGCTATAGGAGTCAAGTGGATCTACAAAACCAAGCTAAATGAGAAAGGGGAAGTAGATAAACACAAGGCTCGCCTGGTGGTTTTGGGGTATGCTCAGAAATATGGTGTTGATTACACAGAGGTTTTTGCACCAGTTGCCCGTTGGGATACCATTCGGATAATTTTGGCAATTACAACACACATGAACTGGAACATCTATCAATTAGATGTTAAAAGTGCTTTCTTGCACGGAGAATTGGAAGAAAATGTGTACATTGAGCAACCAAGGGGATTTGTTAAGAAGGGGGAAGAAGAAAAGGTGTTTAAACTCAAGAAAGCTTTGTATGGGTTAAAGCAAGCACCGAGAGCATGGTATAGCAGGATAGAAGCATATTTTGCCAAACAAGGGTTTGAGAAATGCCCTAGTGAACCAACACTGTTTACTAAGTCCGGTGAAGGGAAGGTGCTTATTGTGAGCATATATGTAGATGATTTGATCTTCACGGGTAATGATGAAGCATTAATCACTGAGTTCAAGGTGTCTATGGAGAAGGAATTTGATATGACTGACTTGGGAAAGATGAAGTTCTTTCTGGGGGTAGAAGTGATTCAAAGCAGTGAGGGAATTTACATGAGTCAGAGAAAGTATGTCCAAGAAATTTTAATGAAGTTTGGCATGGAGAATAGTAATTCCACTAAAACTCCAATGGTTCCCGGTTGCAAACTGATGAAGGATGAAAGGGGAGTCAAGGTGGACTCAACACAGTACAAACAGATAATTGGTAGTTTGATGTATCTAACTGTGTCCAGACCGGATCTTATGTATGTGGTGAGTTTGGTGAGCAGATACATGGAGAGGCCCACAGAGCTGCATATGATGGCAGTTAAAAGAATCTTAAGGTATCTGAAAGGCACTACTGATCTGGGAATCTGTTTCAAGAAAGGAGCAGGAATTGATGGATTGATTGGCTATTCGGATAGCGACTATGCTGGGGATCTGGATGATAGAAGAAGTACATCAGGTTATGTGTTTAAAATGTGTTCTGGAGCAGTTGCATGGAGTTCGAAGAAGCAGGCAATAGTTACTCTTTCAACTATAGAAGCGGAGTTCATCTCAGCGGCAATGTGTGCATGCCAAGCTATTTGGATGCTAAGGGTACTTCGTCATCTGAATTGGAACCAAGATAAATGTGTGATATTTTGTGATAACTGTTCTACGATCAAGTTATCCAAAAATCCAGTTATGCATGGACGAAGCAAGCACATAGCAGTCAGGTATCACTTCCTTCGGGATCTGTCTAATGATGGGGTTATAGAGTTGAAATACTGCAGCTCACAAGAACAGATAGCTGACATTATGACCAAGCCGTTAAAGCTTGAAGGGTTCTTAAAACTGCGAGAGAGACTGGGAGTATGCGAAATTCCGAAGGGTGGAAACTGATCCAGATTAAGGGAGGGTTTGTTGAGATAAATAATCTGTTACCAATTAGTTAGTTAGTTGCAATTTCAGTTAGTTACTTTTCTGTTAAAGTTGTTAGTAGTGGTTAGATTGCAATTTCAGTTTTCTTAATACACTGCATTGTATCTAGTATAAAAGGACTCAATTGAGAATGAGAAAAGGGGAGTGATTCAGTCCAATACAATTACAAGTTTTGGGGACCGACAATCTCATCCATTCTCCCCGTTAAGCGTGATTAATAGTAGATAATGGTGGAGAGATCTTTTTCAGTAGAGATGAAAAATTTTCAATGCTCAACGAAGATTGTAAATCTTTGTTCTGAAAACTTATGATGTATTTATAACATCAATGGTGTAGAGTAGAAGACTTCTCAACCTGTTTTCCCTGCCACTTAAAACTTGAAAGTCCCAAATGCAGGTGTAGATGAACATTCATCATTGATGATTGTTTTACTCTTGACTAGGGTTTCCCACTACCTTTTTATTGTTTATGTGGAGAGAGATGGGAACACTACTGCACGTGCCTTGTAAAAAATAGCTGGTCCTTTCACTCTCTCAAGATGCCCCATCTCCAACGGTCATTTTGCAGGAAGAACCATCCTTTTTGCGCTCAATTTTTATGATCTGCTTTGTATCTTGAGAGAGAGAAAACAGAGCAAAAAGAGAAAAAAGTATATGTTGTTCCGGCCTTCTGGGCCAGTTGTATGGGTCGAAGTGGTTTTTTATGGCCTTAGCTTTTTTTTATTGAGCCCAGAATCCTTCGAGCCTCGTGGATAACAAAGCATGATAAAACTAGGTTCTGTCTGAATATATTTTTTTTATCGTTAACTAGTTATTATAGTAGTGATTATTTTTAAAATATATATATTAAATTTATATTTAATATTTTCATGTTAGAACAATATAATAACATGAAAAATAAAATTTTATTCTTTTACAAAATTTTATATTTATATCTATTTCATTTTTTTTAAAAAAATAAGTCTAGATGATAAGCTATTGCTCATCACTCTCGATATCCAAATAAGAAATTGACCCATAAAATAAATCTATCAAGATATAATTAGTCTTAAAATACTAAATATATTACCAATACTATCCTCTCATCCACACTAAATATATTTTTTGAAGATACAATTAGTCTTAAAATATACATTTTTTTACAGCATGGCCCCATAAACCTATTTTGTTGAAAAAGTCTTTAAATAGTATTGAATTGGTAAAAATAAATATGAAAAAACAACCTAATCCAAAAATAATTAATTTATTTTTTCGAGTGAGAGGAAAGTCCAAAAATATCTCAAAAACACTTATTTGGCTGAAAAAAACTCATCAACATCTAGATTAATTTTTTCCATAAATAAATACGCAGGCTTTTTATTTTTTTTTGAAAAAATAAATAAATAAGTCTGAGCATATATTTAATTAAATATACCAAAAACTATTTGTGTTAATGAATAAAAAAAATAAAATGTTAATATGTCTATTCAACACGCTAGCTACTATTTGTTTCCAATTTTGTTTTATTAATTATGCAATGTAAAGTGATTTTTTTTGTTGAAATAAATATTATTATTTTTTTATTTAAATCACCCATCTAAAAATAGAGTGCATGCTTATATATATAAATTTTACATAAATAACATAAATTATATATATATATAAATTAATTTGACATAAATAAACATAAATTATTTTGCCATAGATTTATTTTTTTTTCCACCAATCCCTCTGTCCCACTCCAAAAAGTGAAAACAACAAGATTTATTAGCGCTTGACAGCTAATAATACATACCCCTCATGAAACTACGCATATTCTTACAGCTAATAGTATTACACATCTCCATCGAATTTCTTTTCTAGATTACTAATAAAAATAAATAAATAAATCCAAGCCTTCCTTCCTCCTCCTCCTCGTTCTAGCTTCCATTCCCCATCCCCGCTTCTAATCTTCACTCGCTCACTCAAGCAGAAACAAATGCAGAGAAGAAGAATGCTTTGCGATGGGAGATGAAGACTCGTTCTTTTAAATTAAATTTGAATTTAAATTATAGTTTCTTCCAATAGCTGCACAGAGATTCAGTGCCACCAATCTCCGTCAATTTCAATGTCTTCGAACTTCAGCCCGTCACGAAACAGTTCTGGCAGCTCCAGGCTACAGCTTCAGTTTGGTGTTGTTTCTAGGCTGAGATCTTCGTCTGTAAAGAAGCCGCCTGAGCCGCTCCGCCGTGCTGTTGCAGATTGTTTGTCCTCCTCCTCTGTTTCCGCCACTTCTCCACATGGAACTTCCTCGGTTACTTCGACTGATGCCCCTAGAACGCTTCGTGTGAGTGGTTGATTTTTATTGGATCTTGAAATTGTTGGTTTCTTATTTTGAGTTTTATTTATTTTTTAATTTAGTTTTCTATTCCTAGCTGTTAATTTGAGATTTATTTGTTAGAATGAGTGAATTGAATTTTTTTTTAGGCGTAGTGAGTGAAAAGATTTTTGCATTCTTAAGTGACAAGTGAGAGAAAATGTGCATTTGGTTTTACTTTGGATTTGTTTTGTATTTTCTTTGGAGCCAAACACGGTATTCAAGTGCAAAGTGAGATTCTTAAGAGAGAATTGGGCTGCATTTTTGTGCATTTAGTTTTTTTGTTTGGAGAGGGAGTGGTAAATTCGGCGTATTCTAGTTTCAGTAGTTTCGTGTGTTTGACTATGAAGAAAGTTGCCATTTGTCGTACCTTTTGTCATATTTGTTAGCTTTCGATTGCTCTTCTACTAAAATGTTGTCTCTCGTGGTATTCGACAATTGACGGCGCTTGAATTTATTTATAGCTGTTTGTTGTTTCAAGTAACTTTTAGTGTAAGTTGGATCAGATTCATTGACAGTTGCTGGGTGCTTTATGTATTGTCCAATGAAAAACATTCATTGGTAGGTTGTGTCTAACCTGAATGCATTTGATTTTCACAGTAGACTTACCTTTGTTGAAATCCCATGAAGAATCAGAGAAAGGAAAGGGAATTGCGAAACCATTTAACTGAAATTTATTTCAAGTGACTCTTTTGATTTAATCATTGTTTCTGTAGCCCAGATGGAGCCCTAGATGTACCATCTTTTCTTATACATATATATCTGGCACTTGCTAATATCCATATTTAGGTTTTCAAATCACTTCCTTTTACCTTGTCTTGTCCCTTGTGGCACTCTTCTTATGAATAATTCATCACAGTTGGCCGTCATGCTTGATGTACATGGGATGCAGTTTTGAATTTACGACCTTAATGAACAAATTGCAGGATTATCTGGCAGCCCCTGCAACTACTGACCTGGCTTATGGTGTAATTCTAGAACATACAATTGCAGAGAGGGAACGCAGGTAAGTCTTTCATCTCCTTTTATTTCAGTGTACGTTCTCAACTTATTTTCTTCTGCTTTGCACATAGAAATGAGTGACATGGCATCCTATTCTCTTTTAATGCATTAGATGGAATTAAAGAAACAGGAATGATATATATCTTGTGAGAACATAATGAAATTGATATGCTGTCCTGTGTGCATAAATATGAGTAAGGGATGACCGGCTTCATATATTAAGGAGACTTATGGCATGAAAGCATTTTCGGGGATCAAGGAGAGGGGAGGGGTAAGAACAGTAAGCTTTCAACTTTACAGTTGGTGGCACCTATTGCATTGAACCATCTTGTTTTTTTTTATCATTCTCTATTTTCTATAAATGGGAAAAAAAGATCCATGGGGAAATAGCATGAGAAGCAAGACATCCAACGTAAAAATAAACTCAAGATAAGCAACTCAAGTCTCTGCAGGATAAGTTCCACGCCCTCAAAATTGTTGCAACCTTACATACCAGATTGTCCATGTCCTTCTAACTGCCAAATGTAAATAAGGTTGTGATCATCTGTTCTTCAAGAGAAGCACTCCAAAACGTGCTGACCTCTTATTGACAGTATTATTTTCACCTCACCTCTTCTGTTTATGGCTTTTCTCTTTTGCTAAATGAATGTGCAAAACCAACCATCAGTTTATGAGTATTGTGGAACTTCCTAATTACATCATCTACTTCAAAGAAAGTTTCCATATTATGGAGACTTCATTTTCAATTTGATAAGACTGTGATGCTTCTTGAATTTGGTATATTCAACTATACACAACGCTAAAAAACTGTTTGCGATGGTTGTGTTCTCAATTTAGTTTTACCATAATGCTGAACATTTGATGCAAGTTTGTGCATTTTTTTGTTCTACTTAATGAGCTGAGTTGTTTCCTGATACAAACTTTCTGCTTTATTTCTTCTCTTTCGCTTTGAGCATATTTTGAAGCATGGTATCTGTTGTAATCTCAAGTCTTTTACCATTAACATGGCTTTAATTCATACCAGTCCAGCAGTAGTTGGAAGATGTGTGGCACTTTTGAAGCGGCACCTTCTACGGTATGTTGTGTGTGCACAGATTTGTTTTATTAGCTTGTTGTGTGTAGAATCGATAGTCATCTTTAGCATCCAGTCTTTCATATTTGTGCCATTGCTGGTGACATGAGAATATCTTGTTCTTCTTTATGTTATTTTTCTCCCTTACTTTAGTTACAACCAAAGGAGACATCAGGGGCACATAAGCTCATGAATCTCTTGCATCTAGTGAATCTCAAAATACAAGTGCACTCACTGGTTTATAACAAAGACTAGAGAGAGTGGTCTTGGAAAAAATGAGATAGATGCGTTCACTGGATTGCAGAAAGAAATCTCTGGTGATCAAAGTTCTTCTCTCTCACATCTGCCCTATAATTTATCCAAACATGTGGAGTTTTGCGATTTCCTTTCATTGATTCTCTGCCACAAACACCTCCCTGGCTGCTAGTCGGAATAGTGAATCTTAATGACCTGCATTCTAGTTAACTCTTTTAAATTTGGGAAGAAGTATTTTTGTCTGTTTGTCAATTATATTGTTAATACATAAATTGATTGAAGACCAAAATGCATGTCCCTATTGGGCGCATCTGATAGGAAAGTGCTTTCTGTGGCTCCACATATGTGCCCTTTTATGATGTAGCGAGCTCTGTTAGATTCTATGATTAGTTTATGATCTTTTTTTTTTTTTTTTGCTTTTGCCACAGATATAAACCAGGCGAGGAGACATTACTTCAGATTGATCGGTTTTGTGTGAGCTTAATTTCTGAGTGTGATATTAGCCTAAAACGTAGATCATTAACGTGGTCTGGATCTCCAAATCAACAATATGTTTCATCAACATCTACAATTTATTCACCTTCTTCTCCTGTGTACATTTTTGCTTCTGAAGCTCTTGTAAAGTCATTAAATTATGTGCGTTCCCTTGTGGGCCAACATATTCCAAAGCGATCTTTCCAACCAGCACCTTTTGCTGGAGCTCCCTCTGTGGCAAGATCGTCACTTCCAACTCTGTCATCTTTGTTGAGTAGATCTTTTACTTCCCCAATAAGCCCTGCTAGTGGGGTGGAATCCTTGGAGAAGAAGGACACTACTACTTTACCTGTCTCAAACTTATCAAATGTTGAAAATGTTGAGGTGACAGAGGATCTTGATTACATCGCAGTTGATGTTTTGCAGTGGCGTTGGGTTGGGGGACTGTTTCTATCAACTGAGAGGTAACCAACACTTTGCTAACCCTTTTCTTTTGTTGATTAATTTTCATGATGTCTCATATTCTGTTGCTTTAGGCATTGGTTGAATGTCTGCTATTTGGTAATGTAGTGATCGTCCTGTGGATCTCCATGATGTGAGCATATGCAAATTCCTAGAATTAGGTGCTGCGGCTCTACTTGTAGGAAACATGGAAGCTAAAATGCAGGGTCAGCCCTGGAAATATTTTGGAACATCTGATATGCCTTATCTTGATCAATTGTTGCAGCCTTCATCAGCCACAACAATTACCAATTCAGCCTCAGCTCGTCCCCACCTGAGAGCAATAACAGCATCTAAGCGCAGTAAAGCAGGACCCCGCCAAATCTGGCATGTTCTTCTTACTCAAATTATTGCCTTTTCAAGATGGGAGAATTTTGTTCCAATTAATCGTAGTTTTTCCTTTGCATGTAATCTCATTTTATCTCTATACATACACTAGTGATTTTTGTGCTACAGCCAAGTTGAGTGATAAAGGTTGCTAAGTTGTTCATGTGATTGTAAAGTAACTTGTGCTCTAATTTGGGGAGTAGGGTGGTTGTTCATCATTTAGTTTGATCAAACTTTACACCACTTCCCCTTGCTTGATTTCTTTTCATACAATGGTGTAGATGATGATTTAAACATATCTGTGGTATGAAAATGCTGGTTATACTTCTGAACAAATTGATTCTTGTTGCAGGGAAGATTCTCCTGTGAGCACGTTTCGACCGCGTGCTCGACCGCTCTTCCAATATCGTCATTACAGGTACAAAAGGACAAATGCTCTGTTTTCAATGTTCTCTTCACATCAATAAAACCTGGTCTCGGTTTTTGTATTTGACTTTTATGGTTATGTAATTGCATCAGGAATTGCTTTTGCTTCCATTGCTATGTCATAACCTTTATCAGCATTTTCCATAATTACATGAAATGCCCCTTCTTTTTTTCCAATCCTATGCTTTTCTTTCTTTACCCTTGTTGTTATAGGCAGTCGTATTACCACATTTTTCATAAATGCATAATGTTCTTTTGAAGTTGAATATTGAAATTTAACTAGCATCTTTATCTTTTTGGTGTTAAATTAATAGTTTTCTGCTGGTGTTCATTTTTCCTGTTTTGGATTTTAATACCCAAGTTTCTTTCTGTTATGAGTTCAGGGTATTTCATTTGACCACTCTCCTTTCTCTCATCCTTTTCTTCTTACTTGTCATCAGTGAACAACAACCTTTACGATTAAACCCTGCTGAGGTATGTGAGGTCATTGCTGCAGTTTGCTCAGAGACATATTCATCTAGTGCCAATCATTTGACTATATCATCCAGATTAAGTAATAACAGTGGAAAGCCGTCAATGGATGTGGCTGTGAGTGTTCTTATTAAACTTGTCATTGACATGTAAGTTCCAAGTTTTAATTCAGTCATGATTTATTAGCTAGCATGTTTTTTTATCTTGTATATTCAATGCTCAACCTGGCACCTCATCCTTTGCTATCTATCTGTACACACATACTAACTTATGCTCTGTACATGATTAATTAATGCAGTCATATGTTATATATCCTATTCAGATTATCATCATCTACATGAAAAGAGTGGGAGCTTTTCAAATATGCAGTGGTGTCTATATGTTATTATAATTGCCTTGGAAATAATCATATATCAGAGGCTTTTGTGATTCTATGCCGAGGACTGAGTTACCTAGAATATGTACTTCTGTGAAATGCAATATTGCTGGGAAGGAAAGTGGGTACTGCAAATTTGCAATGGTGACTATATGTTATTATAATTGCCTTGGAAATAATCATATATCAGTGGCTTTTGTGATTCTATGCCAAGGGCTGAGTTACCTAGAATATATACTTCTGTGAAATGCAATATTGCTGGGAAGGAAAGCGGTTACTGGAAATTAATACCATTAGACAAGCTAAGAAATAGGAAAATTTTTAGATCAACAAGATCAGTGAAATTAGAATGGAATTGTTTCAAATATGAACCGTTCATTAAAAAAAATGTGATTAATAATTTCGAATTTCTTTTGGATAACCAGTCATTGTAAGTGGTGCAAATTTTGAATCTTCCAATAATGTGCGTTATGTTTAGTTAACATGGGCATCCTTTCTTTCTTTGTTTTTTTTTTTTTTTACTCTTGATCCATTGTAGTTTTGGAGATAGAAGTTGTAACAAAAAATTGTGTGAAATCTGTTAATGCAAATTAAAATAATTAAATTTGATCAAACAGTTTTTGCAGTTAAATTGACTTAAACATAACTTTTATTGAGCCAAGATTTATGGCAAACAGAAGCAAATGCTTCTTAAAAAGTTACCACGAGTTCCTTCTCTGGTGCTAGGTTGAGTTGTGCCTGGATTTTTCAACCACTTCTTTAATTTGGCCTGAGGTTCCTTTAATGATTTTTCTTTAAGAGAGAATTTTGTCATGATCATGAACTGCTTATAGAAGGTCACTTGATTTTTTTTGTAGGTATGTTCTGGACTCTGGGACAGCTGCTCCTCTCACTCTGTCAATGCTTGAGGTGCTGCATGAATAAAATATTGATTCTTTTTATTATGATAATATGGTGGAAGCTTCTGATTAGTTTTTTTGAATTTGCCTTTCAGGAAATGCTTAATTCTTCAAAAGCTTCTTGCAGGGTCCGTGCCTTTGATTTAATTCTGAACCTCGGGGTTCATGCTCATTTGTTGGAACCAATGTTGATCAATGATTCTTCTACAATTGAAGAAGAGTATTCACAAGAATCTTTTTTTGACTGTGAAGAACAACTTCCAGCACAGGGGAACCAGAAAGCCGATTCTGCTGGCAAGATGGGCACTTCATCAGCAATTGATAACTTCGAGTCATGGATTTTAAATATTTTATACGAGATACTTCTTCTTCTTGTCCAGGTAAGGCTCCTTTTGGCATAAAGTTTTTGGTCTATTGATGTCCTCACTTATATTCACCTTTATGTAAAGTAGAGGTAATGTCTTGGATTTTGTATTCCCTTGTTGACTTTGTATGACGCTTTATTATCTTGTGCCTTGAATTTGTTGTCAGACAGAGGAGAAGGAGCAATCTGTTTGGGCTTCTGCTTTAAGCTGTTTGCTTTATTTTGTATGTGATAGAGGCAAAATCTTGAGAGACCGATTAGAAGGCCTTGACATAAGGGTAAGCTTATATTTCTTTCCTAGCTTGACTATCTCAGGTTACTATCATGAAAATTCAACTTTCTCACCCTCTCTCTCCAGTTAAGTTTGTCTATTTTTATTACAACAATTGCATATTGACTTCACAGAAGGAATCCTCCAAACTTTCCTACCCCATGCTACTGTCATGGGAATGCATTTTTCTTATTCTCCCTCTTATTATCTGTTTTGACCAGCTACCTTTGTCTCTTTTTATGGCATGCTGCCACAGTATGAGGTTGTCCTATCTAGTGTTCGAAACTCCTAATTAATATTTTGCCTGGCTAAGCATCTTCAGGAGTTTGATTGATAAATTTTATTTTCCATTTTCAGGTCATTAAAGCCTTAATAGAGACTAGCAGGAAGAATTCTTGGGCAGAATTGGTTCATAGCAAGCTCATTTGCATGTTAACAAATATGTTTTATCAAGTTTCAGATGAGTCTATGATGCCTGTCTCAACGAACCCGGTGTTTCTTATAGACCAACTTGACCTGATTGGGGGAATTGAGTTTATTTTCTATGAGGTATGCAAATCATCTATCCTTTGCTTGATATAAACTATAGGCATTTAGTAGTTATAATGAATCCCATTGCACCTTTTACTTCTTGACTCATATCCTTTGTTATGTTTTGCAGTATTCTCTGGCTAACTTGGGAGAAGAGAGGAGAAATCTATACTTGATCCTTTTTGAATATGTGTTGCATCAAATAAATGAAACATGCATAGCTGCTGGGCTGTCTGAATATAGTGACAATGAGATTCAACCTATCGCAACTCTCCTCACTCTTGCTAATGCACCTGAAGCTCTTTACATGTCTGTTAAGTTGGGTGTCGAAGGCATTGGGGAGCTTCTGAGAAGATCAATTTCTTCTGCATTATCTAGATGTCCCAACAATGAACGACTGAATTTGGTAAGCTGAAGATAGAATGAATTAAAAGTAAGGAATCTATATATATTTCTGCTGCATTATCTAGATATTCGATGCCTAGGTTTTGGCAGTGCTATTATGCAGTGCTGGTTTTGGATTGGTGCAGATGAACTGGCACATCCTAAGCATTGTACAGTGTAATTCATGCTTATCACATTAAATTGTATAGCATTTATCCTTGTTCATTTCAGTGGTTTTGGCATGTGATTGCTGATATATACTGCACCAGTTCATACACTTTATAGGCACATGTATCTTTCCATGAAAAATCAGTCTTTTTATTATCAGCTTCTTTCTGAATCTAATTTGTTTCTTGCAGCTGTTGGAGAATATAGCAGAGAAATTTAATGCAATAATCAGTTCCTTTACTCATTTGGACAAAGAGTTCTCTCATCTGATTGAAATAACCCAATCTTACAAGTTTCTGGAAAGTTTAGAGAGTGCAATTCTAACAAATGGTGTTGGCATGGAAGCAAAATTATCTTGGGCCACTTTGCATTCTCTGCTTCACTCAGAAAGGATTGCTTACCGTCGGAATGGCTATACCTGGCTGGGAGATTTGCTTATTGCCGAAATTACTGAGGGAAGTGATGTAAATGTATGGTCAAATGTGAAAGAATTGCAGGGTAAAATTGCCTATGCTGGTGTACATGATTCTTCAGTTTCGTCAGATGTTCCGTTGTCAATTTGGCTTATGTGTGGTCTTTTGAAGTCCAAACATAATATCATCAGATGGGGCTTCCTGTTTGTTCTAGAGAGACTTCTCATGCGCTGCAAATTTTTGTTAGACAAAAATGAAATGCAATCCCCAAGGAGCAATGATGCCAGTCACAAGCATGCAGATAGCCGACTTGAAAAAGCAAATGCTGTGATAGACATTATGAGCAGTGCTCTATCCTTGGTGGCTCAAATAAATGAAACAGATCGCATCAACATTTTGAAGGTAATTTGTTGATCAACTTGTACAGCAATCAACCAACCTAAATAGCTTTCTGATATCAGGAACAATGCCAAAAAAGATGAGGAAGAAATGATTGGCCTAATATATTTCTCATCATTTTTCTTCATAGAATAATTTCACTAGATAGCTGTCATTGCTACTAATTTGTTTTGCCTTAGATGCCCTGGAGACTAGTGCATTGCATTATCTGAAGATTAATGCAGCATTGTCAAACACATTTGTATTCAAAGGTTTCTGAAAAAGTTAAAGAATGCACTGGTACAAGTATCCAGGAATTAAAAAAAGTAAATTAAAGATTTGATATAATATAATGTTTTCTATTTACATTATGGTCTTCTCTTTGGGAAACAACCAGGTTCTTTCTTTTGCTCAATTGACTTGGTTGCAGGAATTAAATTGATTGCATGTGCTTTTTTGATCTATCAATTCATAAAATGCACCACATTGAAATTCCCTTATAAGATTTATTTGCCACTACTCATGTTCCATTGTTTTTTCTAAGCAGATGTGTGATATATTATTCTGTCAATTGTGCCTGAAAGTTCTCCCTACAACTGCAATCCCAAAAGGCGAAGGGATGCAAAAAAGTAAAGTTAATGGTGTGGCGGATGAAAATAAAAAATTTGATACCGGTGAGTGCATCTCTCAAGTAGAAAAAATTCTCTGGAATGAATTCATGGAAAAAGCTGATAACATTTCCAGCTATATCGCTAATAGTTCTCTCATGTGCAATACAGCATCAATGACAGCACTGCTTCTCCAAGGACAGGCTATCGTTCCTATGCAATTAGTTGCACGTGTTCCTGCTGCGTTGTTTTATTGGCCACTTATTCAACTAGCTGGTGCAGCAACAGACAATATTGCTTTGGGTATTGCTGTTGGAAGCAAAGGAAGAGGAAATCTTCCTGGGGCAGCGTCAGATATTAGGGCAACTCTTCTGTTGCTTCTAATTGGTAAATGCACAGCAGATCCTTCTGCTTTCCAAGAAGTCGGTGGAGAAGAATTTTTTAGGTGATTCATTTCTCTGCTTCCTAGGTATGATTTGCCATGTTGCCGTTTCAATTGTGCCAATACTTTTGGCTTTGTTTCTTGCAGGGAACTTTTAGATGATACAGATTCAAGGGTAGCATATTACTCTTCAGCTTTTCTTTTAAAGGCAAGAATCAAGATGCTGTTTTTCCTTGACTAGAAAACTTGATTTTTTTTATTGTTAGTTGAATTTTGCTGATTCCATCAAATCTGGATTTTTCAGAGAATGATGACAGAAAAACCTGATGAGTACAAGCACATGCTTCAGAAACTCATTTTTCAAGCACAGCAGGTAAAGCATTATTCTTGCTTTCAATAATGCAATTTTAAGTATGGAATGCTACCATATGGGAAAAGTTGTTAATATTTGAGAATAAATTCATGTATGTTTGTCTCTGAAATATTATCACTTGGGAATGCTAATACGGTAAAGCTGATTCAGGGATGGGATTTATGAGAGAGGATACCATTGTATGACCGGTTTATGTTTGAAGTATTGGCATAGAATACCGACAAGTTCTCATAAAGTTTCATTATGACAATGTCTAGTTCTGTTGTATTCTAGTTGCTCTAATCATGAGATAGCAGAGGTCAAACATCACTTGTGTGCTTGATTTTGTTATGCAGAGCAACAATGAGAAGCTGTTGGAAAATCCATACCTTCAGATGCGTGGCCTGCTTGAGCTTTCAAATGATGGGCTGTGAAATAATGACTCTCGGAGACACTGCAATGCTGAGTCATTGAAATTCTCCGCTCTTGTCACTCGTGATCTTTCACTCCCTGGGGACATTTGACAAAGTCTCGAAGATCAATAATTGGATTATCCTGATGTTTTAGGTATGCAATAACCCAAGTTGGTATCTGTTAAAGTGAGCACGAGGTCTCTAGAACTTCCCCCACCATTTATCAGTGAAATAAGAAAAAGGCTCTGGACACAAGATGAACTTGGAGAAGCTGAGAAATTTCTGTGGACTACATATGTTCCAAGATCTGCTGCCTCTTTAACTGTTGCATCAAGATGCCTAAGACAATCATGCTTTAACCAGACAGATGTTTCAATTGACTTACCAAGTTTGAAATATATCTGAAGGTTTGAACTGGCGGGGCACTAAAAGATTGGCCAGATTAAAAGATTTTCAGGAATTATTTGGAGTAACCTATTCAAGAATTCCGGTCATTGGTTTTTTCCACTTAAATCAGGTATTGTGTTCAGTCCTAAATTGTTATTGCTATGCATATTTTTCACTTGTATATTTTGCTTCTGAACACCACCTCTCCATCTTTGCATGTGATGAAACCTTAAAAGTTGCTTAGAGGTTCACATTTAAGGGCCATTGTCAGATATAAGTGTAACTGTTTTGGGCTTGAAACCAAGATGTAGCTGGTCGAAGTTCTAAACCACCCATTTTTCTGCAAACATTTTGAAAGATACACTATTTTCTGTGGTTCCTAATCGGCCTTGCTTTGGCAGTGGCACAGTAACTCAGTAATGACCTTTTTTGTTTTTATGTTCAGACTTATAATCTTTATTGATTATTAACAAGTTGAATGAAACTTGCACGTTTTCTGTTATGGAGTTTAAGTTCAAGAGAGAGTTCATTTGTGCTGCCATGTTGTCATGTACCTGTACTAACGAATGAAACCTTTTTCATGTGGATGCAGTTATTGTGTGCTTTCAGGCAGCTTCAAGTCAGTCTTTCTTTTGCACAGAATCATAGAATTGAATCCAGGCTTATCTTATTTTATTTGTATACCCGAGGGCAGTATTGAATCCAGGCTTCCTTTTTTACACAGCCATCATTCTTAATAATAATAAAAAACCCGGAGTTCGTTTTTTACTGGAGAGGAGGATATCAATTTTGTGGTGACAAGACACTGAATTATGTAAGCTCATTGACCTGGATCTCAAGGCTCTCCAGCTGTCTTTGTTTAGGAACTGTAATTTAGGCCGTCTTCAGAGAGTCCGTATTTTTCATTTGAGCATGTGTTGTTTCTTACTAATTTTTTAACGTTGTAAATATATAATTTTTCATCGTTTTTGATGCAGCTCCTCCAACTTGGTGTGATTCTTTGTATAGTAGCTGTTGAGAATTTTCCTTTACCGAGAAAGCTGATTTAAATAAAAGCGTCGGTTGGCACCTTATTTCCTATGAACGATGTGCTAGTCTCCAAATTCTTGGTTCCACTCCAAAATGCCTATTAGCACCGACAGAGAGACTGCATAATGATAGATGAATATGCAAGCGAATATCCAAGACTAAACAGTGAGATCACTTCAATTACATATGGCTTCAAAGTGGTATCTGTCCAAGTCAGAATCGAGTTCTTCTTCAGTTAGATGCTTGAGACGGTGACTCGCCTGCCCCTGACCCCTGGCATATTCTTGCCGCCGCCCCTGCCACCAGCACCATGGTCCCTTCCTCCTACACCATTTCTTTCGTGAACACTGCCCGGTTAGAAATGAAAGTTAGTTCATAGAGATGAGAAGTATTGTACTGCTAGCAATAATAATAGACGCAAAACATAAACTTGTAAAACGAGTTATCTCTCAAGAGACCACATACATCAATATACCAAAGAAAAACACCAAGAAGCTAGTTCCCCTGAAAATTAAGGCCAGCCCAACAGAAAAGTGTAAGATACAGGTGTAGTACCATTAACAAAGAATGGGATATTCCTAAACCCTATAATGAAATTTGTACTCTTTTTTTCTACCCTTTCCAATCAGCCGCAATGAGATGTTATGTTGCGTTATTCTACTCACGTGATGGAGTATGTCTATGTTTTGCGTCAAATGTATGAACGCAAACATTGCTAACGCAATTACATCATGCCACTGGTTAGCACCTCCGATCTTTCTTTTTTCTCCCCTAATAATCAATGAGCCATCCAAAGTTTTCTAAAGTCTCTTCATGAAGCAGCAACTTGAACACCTCATATAAGCAACAGCATGGAACTCTAGTGATCGAAAAATAGAATGGGTACATGTCTAGGGTAGCACTTGAGTCAATCAGGCATGTCTACACAGAGAATCCACTTTGAGTTTATTCAATGCTAGCGAATCACAAGTTCTAAAGCATGCTTCAATATGGACGCAATGTCCACCTCCTGTTATTCCATCTCTGCTCTCTACCCAGAGAAAAAGAGTTTGTCCTGTCTATAGATGCAATCTCCACCTTCTTGGGCTCTCCCCACTGGAAATCTGACCTGTGAAAATCAAAACGGGCCGATCCAGCAACCCGAAGGCATTGTGTTCCTGGTTCTAAAGTCCCCTGATCTCCATTACTTTTATAATTTCACTAACCCTCTCTGCGATCCACAAAAATCCTTGCTTCAGCAGCAGTTTGTTAGCCAGCGACACTGTTACCAAAATAATTGTTTAGGATTGGAGGGTCTGGTGATCGGCTCCTCAAATCCACGGTGAACAAGAATTAGCTTTTTAACTACCATCCCCTCCTCTTTTTTACTACCATCCATGGAAGCTGAAGTATAAGCACATGTGAATGCAAAGGTCGAGAAATACATTTGTTTCGTCTGGTTACGCTATTCTTGGAGGATACTATCGAACTGGGACTGCACTTTTTTCCTTGGGAACTTTATGTCTTCACGAGACAACTCAAAGGTGGTTCGAACCAAGTCCGATGGCCCTGACCCTCCCATGTTAGGCAACACCTACAAACTTCCAGGATTGGACTTCAGAACCAACCCGTTCATTACTAACCAGTAATTCAAGTGTGCCGTCTCAAGCACAGCTACATCTTTGATAACTGGCCTATCAAAAGAAGGGATTAAGTCATCAGGCAACGAAGGTATTTGGTTAAAGTGGTGTATGATTTCTCTAGACCTCCTCCCCCATGTACCGGTGAAATAAGAAAAAGGCTCTGGACACTGGAGAAGCTGAGAAATCACTGTGGGCTACATAGGTTCCGATATCACCTGCCTATTCAATTGTGGCATCAAGACGCCTAAGATAATTACAAGTTAACCAGACTGGGGGACTTTTCAATTGTTGTCCCAAGCTGAAATACATCTGAAGGTTTGAACTGGCGCAGTCACTAAAAGATTGACCAGTTTAAATGATTTTCAGCAGCTTTTTGGGATAACCTACTCAACAATTCCGGTCATTGGTCCCACTTAAATCTTCCAGAGTTCATACATTTTAAAATAGAATGAGGTATTTTCTTCAGTCCTTGATTGTTATCCCTATTTGTGTATTTTTCACTTCTTTATGGGGTTCTGATTCTTCTGAATTCCACCTCTCGGTGCATATGATGAAACCTTAAAATATGTTTAGAGGTTCACATTCAAGGCCCGTCATCAGATATAATCATTACTGTTTTGGGCTTGAAGCCTAGATATTGTTGGCCGAAGTTTGTGTTTAATATTGTGATGAAAAGTATTTTAAAAAATATCTCTTACGTGAAATTATATTAAAATACTGGATAATGTACGCTCAGATATAATCATAATTTTGTCGTGACAAGAAGCTGGATTATGGACGCTCTGTGACTGGGCCCTGTGTATTTTTTCCTACTATTTTTGTTTTATTTTTACGTTATGAATATGTAAATAAAAAACTCAGGCGGTACTTTTTTATTCTCATTATTTGTTAACACTGATCATGGCTCTCGAATGATGCTAGGATCCATGTCTCTAACTGGTTCATGAATACTTATATAGCTTCACTAACGGAGCTTCAGCGGTGTTGTAGAATTTGCACAGAAATGTTTTCTTGTAACGCATCTTCAAAAACAGTTGCAAAACTACACATTACTGAACCTCTAGTGAAGAGTATTTTCTGTATAATCATGGATCGAAGGCAAGAGGTACCACCTTCTATGTACCAGTGGGAGGATGAACCTGTTGAATGTAGGGGACGAATAAACTTTCTTTTGAAATGAATTTGCACAAGGTTGACAAAACCAATGGTCAGGGATAAATGAGCCGCACCATTCACAAAAAACTAAAAAAGAACCATAAATATGGCAATGTACGTCGCTCGTCTTTCACAAAACCTTTCTTACTTTAAATATTGACGGTCAGGAGATTGGGTGCTGTAGTTTCAAGTTTTTCAATACTGCATCATAAATTATAAAGCACTCGCTGCCAAAATCGAGAGCAGAAATTGCACTGCACTGCGTGTTTTCCAAACAAAATGGAGGTGTTAAATGCAACTACGGACTAAAGGTCCCCTGGTTATACAATGACCTAGCAGCACTTACAAACAGACAGTGTAATGAAAGATGAATATGCAAGCGAATATCCTAGACTAGACAGTGAGATCACTTTAATTTCATGGCTTCAAAGTGATATTTGTCCAAGTCAGAATCAAGTGCTTCTGCAGTTAGCTTCTCGACACGGTGTCTCACCTGCCCCTGGCCCCTGGCAAATTCTTGAACACTGCCACCACCACCCCTGCCACCAGCACCACCACCATGGCCTGTTCCCCTTGCACCAGTTCTTTCACGAACACTGTCCAGTGAAAAATGAAAATTAGCTCATAGAGATGATAAATATTGTACTACTAGCAATAATAACAGGTGCAAAACAAAAGATTAAAGAGCCAACTTTCCTTCACAAATCAAAGATCGCATACATCAATATACCAATGAAAAACACCAAGATGTAGTTTCCCCTGCAAACTAAGTCCATCTCAAGCTAGGGAGACCCATGTATATAGAATTAATAGTGTGTGAAACCCATAATACTAGATATGGCCTCGGACAGACATGCATACAGCAAGGTCAGGCTCAATGTTTCTGCATATCTGCTCAACAATTTATTTTCTATTGCCTTTTTCCACCTCAATAGAAAAGACCCAGTGTATGCATGATAGCATCGGGTCCAGGTTTGATATCCTAATCTCAAGAACTTTCCATAGTTTCTCCACATGCATGCTGTTTGTTAATTTATTATGCTTTATAATGTTTGTTAATAAATATGTAAAAACAACTGGAGCAAACACCAGTAAAGTTTTACCTTCTAAAAGCACCATTTGGTTTTGCCACATTGGTAATTGCAGATACAGGCACGGGAACAGGGACAGTGGTTATCACATTAACTCCTACAAGCTCAATTTTCAGTGGCTTCCCATCAAGCTGAACATTATTATATCTCCTGATAGCTGCAAGAGCATCTGTTTGGCGTGCAAATACAACTTCAGCTGTTCCCTAAAAGAAACATCTTTTTTCAGCCACAAGGAGACATACTAAAACTTCTTGAAAAAGAGTCAAACATCAATTTAAATATATACCTTTGATCTCCCGCTCATATCATAATGAAGTGAGCACCTCAACAATTCACCAACCTCAGAGAAGAGCACCTGTATAGGGACTACAGCATGTTAAATGATGTATCTACAGTCCTTAAGCTCTTGTGTCTTGTATGATTTAAACAGGCTCACCATAATTTACAGCACATTGCAACTATAGTGCCTATTTGCCCTATTATCGAAAATTATCATGGAATAACTTCAGTAATGATCACGACAAGATTCTTCAAGCCCTCTCAAAAGCTATTATCCTGCAGTGTGATGCTAAAGAGCAATCTACACTACATAAATAAGCTTCTCCACAAAAAAAAAGAAAAAAAAAAAGCTCATGGGGGATACTCCACCATCACAGCTTGCACTCCTGCACACATACACTCCCCGACTCCCTAGCCCCAAACGTTAACTACAGAACCCACTGCCATTCACGTTCGGCACAAGGACCTAGTCCTTATTAGATCAAGATTATGAATATGTATAATAAATAAAAATAAAATCACAAACAACAGTATAACCAAAATTACTTGGATTTTTCTAAAATGAACCCTAATGGACACATATTGAGGGATTGATATTTAAAAATTAAAAAGTCTAACACGCCTAGAAAAACACTAATTGCTTATATAATTCATAAAAATAGTAAAACGCATCAAAATATCAAAATTATAATATCCCAGAAAAACCTACCATCAACAACACTTAAAAAATACTTCAATTAAGAACTTAAGCAACATAGTGATAGCTTAAGTACCTTGATATCCTCGTTAGAAACACCATCATCCAAGTTTGATATGTATAGTTTACCCTCTCCATTAGACCCTTCACTTGCTGCTAACATTATTGGCTCCTGCTGCACTTGCATTAACTTCACTGGTCTTACTGAGTAGGGCTGGGGTCGGACCGAGTCACGACGGAAGACCCAGCGATCAGGGCCTGGACCCAAAACCGAACCGGAGCCTGCTCGTCTGCCTCTGAAATTACTGTCACGCCCTCCATTTTCTTTTCCCTTGCGGATGAGGTCGTCAAGTGACATATCTAGTAAGCTGGACATTTTCGGAAATTTATACGCTTTCTTCTCGCTATGGAGTTTAGGGTTTTGTAGATTGAAACGGGGTGAAATGAGAGAGTGGGGTTTTGAGTAGATATATACGCATCGGGTTTTGGAGGGCCCGAAATGCTTCGTTAAACGTGCTTAACTGAGTGCCACGTGTATTTTATTTGAGATGTGCATTTTGGTCCCACTTTGACCCTGATAGGTCTAGTGAAATTGGTCCTACATCTTACTGGACCCCATGGTGACCAATGGACTCGTTTTTTTTTTTAGCGTGGCTAAAATTATTTTTAAAAAAATATTATAATAATATTATTTTTATTTTTAAAAAATAATTTTTACCATCATTATATTAAAATACTATTAAAATTTTAATTTAAAATATAAAATAAAAATATTTTTTATATATTTTTAAAATACAGTAAAAAAAACAGGCGTAAAATAGGCTCCTTATCAATCTTCGTCTTATTCTTCCCTCTTCTTTTTCTTTCTTTATTCGTTTTAAACTGTTAATTACATTGGATTATAGTTTTCGAAAATTAGAGTAAAAAAATCACATTTTGGGTGATCATGGGAAATCCTATTTCCCAAACATAAAAACTAGCTGGAGAATCTTAGAAAAAGCAAAATGCTTATGAAATTATTTAAAAGATAATTTAATTTAATATCAAATTTGAATAATTATTTTTAGATAGTTGTTTTACTTAGATAACTAATGCATAGATTATTGATATTAATTCAAACCCAGTTTTTTTATTTAATTATAAAAAATAATAATAATAATCATGTAGTGGGTACCCGCATTACTATACAAAAGTTATTGAAAAATTAACGAATAGCAAAGAAGTTTATCTAATAAATTAAATATGAATATAAACCCCCTTGTAATTTCAACAGGTCAAATGTACAAATTATCTGAATTAAAGGAGGAGAGAACACTGCAATTCAAGGAAGCTAAAGTTATTCGAGTAGGATGGTGATGGGAAAAGCGGTGCTTTAATTCATGATGCTTCAAATAAGTGCATTCATCTTGTTCCATGTTTGTGTGAGCGTAATCTATCCATTGTATTTATTTGATTGAAAAGCTATAATTTTTTTTTATTTGAAGAAATCTCACCATATATTTTATAAATATAAATGAACGAGTAAATAAAACTTTAATATAGATTTCACATCTTTTATGATCCCATGACAGCACAAAGCAAAGCAAATTGCACGCAGACATCAAGAAAATGGATCTCACTTGAACACTTGAAAAAAAAGCAGTAGAAGACTACATTTATTTGAACACTTGAAAATGATTGTGCAAGAAATGATATCGGGATTCTCCATCGCTGCATTACTCCAAGCTGATCTCCTGAGCACCGGAGAAGCAGATGCAGCTTTAGTAATCTTTTAGGCCATTAACAAACAGAGAAGCAAAAGTCTCCATTTCATGCCTCTTTAAAACCAGACCAATCTCAACACCACCTGTTTTTCTATCCCTGCTCTCTACCAGAGAAACAGAGTTTGTCCTGTCTATGGATGCAATCTCCACCTTCTCGGGCTCTCCCCACCCGAAATCTGACCGGTAAAAATCAAAACGGGTCGATCCAGCAACCCCGAGGCACTGTGTTCCCGGTTCTAAAGAAGCCAGTTCAGCTAGCCTCTCCTTGGCTCCTACAAAAAGTCCCCTGGTCTCCATTCCTTTTATAATTTCACTAAACTTCTCTGCTATCATGGCAAGCCCGTTTTCTTCCATAAAAATTCTTGCTTCAGCAACAACGTGTTGGCTACCAATACAGTTACCGAAATAATTGTTTGGAATCGGAGGGTCCAGTGATCGGCTCCTCAAATCCACGGAGAACAAGAAGAAAACTTTTTTAATACCGTCCCCTCCTCTTGCTTTCATCATGGAAGCTAAAGTGTAAGCACACGTGAGCACAAAGGTCGACAAATGCAATTGTTTCGTCTCGTTACGCTCTTCTTTGAGGATGCTATCGAACTGGGACTGCACTTTTTTCCTTAGGAACTTTATGTCTTCACGAGACAGCTCAAACGTGGCTCGAACCAAGTCTGATGGCTCTGGCCCTCCAATGTTCGGCAACACCTTCAAACTTCTAGGATTGGATTTCAGAACCACCTCGTTCATTTCTAACCAGTAATTCAAGTGTGCCGTCTCTAGCCCAGCTACATCTTTGATAACTGACCTATCAAAAGAAGGGATTAGCTCATCAGGCAACGAGGGTGGTTGGTCAATTTTTCCAAGTTCTAGGTGCTTGCAAATATGAGCCCATGCCTTAATGAACACTGCTGTAGTTTTCCCATCAAGAACTGCATGGTGGGTAACGAAGCTTATGCAGAACCCTTTGTTAGGAAACAATGTTATTTGCAAAGCAAGAACTGAAGCCTTAGTGTCAGATATACACAACTCGGGTATGTAAGGATGTGACTCAATGGCTTCACGAATTTCATTGCTCGAGAGACGACCGAAGTCTGCACTGGACTCAGCAATGGTTAGTGAAACTGCATCATTTGGAGTGTATAAGATTACGGGTCTAGGAGAATCTTGAGGCCATATGAGATTGCCAGCTAATGGAAGAAAACTGACAAGTGCACGAGAGAGTGATGTGATGAGTTTTGGAAGGATAATTGATATGAAAACCGTAGGACTTGACTCGGTGAGTTCATAAAAGAAAATGCTCTCGGCTGGAGGAAATTTGAGCCAGAGGGCATCCATGAATGTGAGGGGGAGAGTGAGCTCGGTGTTTGATTGATCAGTTGAGCTGCAGGCTGGGGCAACTTGGCGGAGTTCCAGAATTTTCACAGAATTGGATGGTGCCATGGATGAGAAGCTTGAAGTCGTAATTTTTTTATTACTAGTTGAGCTTCTTTAGGTGCTTCTTTCGTTTGTTCACACCAGCTCTTTATACAGTTGAACTAAAGGGGTGGGTGTGGATTTTCGAAAAAGTGGGCAGGTTGATATAATTCATGTTTATTATATATACACCCACACGAACTTTTCATTTTTATTTTTTACAAAGAAAATACAGTTTTATATATATATGTATATTGATGGGTAAGTAACCCTTTGATTTTTTTTGTTTTCACATTTTTTTGATCTACTGGTGTTAAAATTTATTTTTAAAAATATTAAAAAATATTATTATTTTAATATATCTTTAAATAAAAATATATTTTTTAAAACAAGTATATATATATAAAAAAAATAGAATGGTGGTCCAAGAAGTTGCTTTGATATATAGCTCACCACAGGCTTATATTTAAAGTTAATTAGTTAGCATATACTTTTTAAGATGACTGATACTGTATTCTTAAAGCAAAGTTGGTATTGATCAATTAATATATGTAGTTTGTATCTGAAGAAACTTAAAACAGCTGTGCTTGGCACTTAATCAACTTTTCTCGCCATGCTTAAAAAGTATTTTTGAAAAATATTTTAAAATTTTATTTTATTTTACTTTATTTTAAATTAATTTTTTAATATTTTTAAATCATTTTTATATGCTAATATGAAAAATATTTTTATAATAAATAAATATATTATTTTAATATACTTATAAATAAAATAATCTTTTAAAAACAACATAAAAAACAATATATTTATAAATAAAAAATATTTAAAAAATAACTATAACGCAGTTTGGTACTAGCTAATAACCATTAAGTAGCAAAGTTTTTTTAGATTACGAGGAAACTTCATCATCAAAAAATATATTTTATAAATTAAGATAACCTATTTATTTTTCTATTTTTCTTCTACCTCGTGCTCTTTTAAAATAAACGGTATGAGTGGGAGATCAGGGATGTTAAGGATTGCTGTTGCGGTTGTTTTTTAAAAAAAAAAATTCGTGCTAAAATACATCAAAATGATATTTTTATATTATTTTCATATAATAATATAAAAATAAATTTTAAAAATAAAAATTATTATTTTAATATATTTATGATTTTTTTAGCTTACGTCACCTCTACATGCCTATGCAAAATATTGTTGTTAAACTCACAAGTTGACTTTTAAAATTGTATAATTTTACAAGTAATAACAACAAAAATAGTTAAATTAGATAGAATAATAAAATCTTATTAAAATCAGATAAAAACCATAAAAATCAATCTAGATCATAAAATCGGACTTTATGATCCCATCAAATTTATCAAATATCTTACTCATCCCTAGAGCCTAGAGAGTAGACATGACCGTATACTATCCCCCCTCCTCTCTAGCCCCCTCTCCTCTCTTCTGGTTAAGAAATAAAAAAAATCACCCTCCAGGCCTCCCTCTCTCTTTTATTTTAAAATTAAAAAAATATTATTTTTTCAATATCAATATAATAATATAATTGTTTTATAATATATTTTTAATTTTGCTAAATAGTATATAAATCTTAACTAATAAAATTGTATGGCCATAATTATATTATATTTTATTCAAAAATATTTTATTTATAATTTTATGATTTTTTTACCTATTCGATTTTAGTTGTAATTTAATAATTTTTATATAATAAATTTCATATATAATTTTATGATCCAAATTAAAAAAATAATTTTTTATTTGTGTCAAAAATTATAATTTTGACAAACATGATGCATACACGCAAATCTACTGATGGGATGGCCACACATTTCTGCACCGATACTTTAATCCTGGCTATAGGTATGCAACCACCCTTCCTAATTGCATTTATATCGGTGCCAAGCAACTGATCTTCTGATTTATAGAGGAGGAGTTGCTTAGGATGAAACCTGTAGAGAGGGAGACAGCTCACCCTGCCGAGTAAATGTGTGGTAGCTCCTCCGTGAGATTGCCAGTGACAGAAGCAAGGTGTTGAGGTGGAAGAACCTGCGAAGAAACGATTGAATTTCTCATTTTAAATTTAAGGCAATGGCGAAGGATGATGAAATGGCGTGAGATTGCCAGTTTCTAGGATTCTTGACCTCTTCCACCAGTCCTGCGAAGAATTGATATATTTATTAATTTTATGATTTATAAAATTAAATTTATAAATCTAGTTAAGATAAATATTAAATTATCTCGGATATTCATATTAATAAAAAAAAATTGACGAGACACGTCTAAAATTATACTAAATACTTTTAAATTATAATAGCAAAGACTATCAAAACCGTCTGTTTTTTAAAGGTTTTGCTAGAGTGAAAAAGAAATAATATTAATTTATTAATAATGTAAAGACTAAATCAATGGCGTCAGAGAACGTTTTGCTCACGTCACCATTGACAGGGCACTGAAGGCTGTACCTCCACAGTATATCAAACATTGCTTGAGAGAACATGCTGTGTTCCTGCTTAGCCATGAGCCACAATTAAAGAAGGATGCTCCAATCAGCGAGCAATTAAAAATTCTGAATGTTTATTTGAATGATGCCCAGGCTCTCCCAGTTTATGAACTACTATCTTGACGATTCATTGACAGCATTGACAAACCAGAAGTTCAGCAGGTGATCGGTAACATGTTGAGTCCAGTTTCATCTGACTTCTCTTTGGTGAATTTTGTGCTTGAAGTGTGGTATGGCCCCTCTCTTTTACCCCCGAAGTCAAACCAGCCAAAGGAATTGGTGGATTTTGTTGAGGCCATCTTTGAGTTAGTGCCATCCAAAACTACCCGTTAGCATTTTCTGTTTGTAAGCTCTTGTGCAGAGGCTACAGCTCTGTTAATGTTACTTCGGATAGTGTCCTGTTCTGGGCATGTTCAATCTTGGTCAACGCCATCTTTCATGCTATTCCAATACCACCCGAATATGTATGGGTTGGAGCTGCAGGTATTTTGGGTGATATTTCAGGTTTCGAGCTCATTTCTGATAGGTTTTACAAGAAAGCTTTATCTGCATATCCGTTCTCTGTGAAGCTGTGGGCTTGCTATTATAATCTATCAAAGACTAGAGGATATGCAAGCACTGTTGTCCAAAAAGCAAGAGAGAGAGAGGGCATTGTAGTTAATTGATGTCTTTTTCTTAAATATATATAGTTGTCAGGTTGATAGAATTATGTTTGCTGAAGAGATATTTGAGGCCAGTTTTGCTGAATGATGCCACAGGACAAGATTCGGTATGTATAGATTGGTTTTGAAGCTGGTTGATGTCGTCCTCTTAAAGACAGATGTGAGCTCGATAGAATTAGTTCTACTCAAGAGAAATTTCAGGCCAGTTTTGCTGATTGACGCCCCAGGAGGACAGGATTTGGTATGAACAGATGGTGTGCTGGCTTGCATGGCAATCCCTGGCAAGTTGATGAGGGTGCCTGTTCGCTGTAAAATGTAAGATGAAGATTTGAAATCAGGAATAATAGAATTACACATAGGATACAACGATGGAGTGTGTTACACATAGCATATTTTAGGCGAATAAGTGCCTTGCAGGTCCGGGTTTCAGCCCCCCCTCTTTCTTTAACAGCCCTGTTATTCTCTGTTCCATTCCTCTGCTGTCTGTTGTTGTTCTTACATTTCTTCCCATTGTTTTTCATACGGAAAAATTCAGATTTGAAAAGATTGTAGCTTCATTAAAAAGGAAATATCCTTTTGAAAGCTTACTGTGTCGCTTTTACTCTCCTGGTTGAGGGGCTTCTGTATCCGCGAGTCCTTAATTTTGCATCTTCGAGCTTCATCTCACGCGCACCTACACCTTTGACTCGCCAGTCACGAGCCAAATTAAGGAAACTTTGAAAATGACCCGGCTCTGGAAACTCCGGATACCACGAGCCAGATTATCAGCAAGGATGACAATTTGGTTTCGGTTGGTAAGAACGGAATGATTTGATTTTAAAATATTTCGATATTTCGTTTTGGGTTATAGTATTTATATTTATACACACACTGAAATATATTAATTTAAAAAAATAATAATTTAAATTTAAAAATAAAATTATTTAGAATTATGCAATATAAATTTCAAACATAAATAAAAAATAAGAGTTGAATTAATATAGCTCAAATGATTTAATGAGTTCAAGGATAAAATGAAAAAATAATAAATATATAGTTTATCTAAAAAAAATCAAGTTGGCATCTTAGAAAAATATTGAAACAAGAATATATTGAATGAACTGGGGTCAACTTATATTAATCTTTCAAATATGTGATTTGCGTTATAAGACTATAATAACATTAATGAAAGCAGCTTAAATTAAATTATAAAATTCAATTCGTAATAAACTCATTGAAAAATAAAGTTGAGAAAAATTTAATTTAAAAAAGAATAAAATAACTTTTCTTAACAAAATTATAAACTTGTAAAATATTACAAGAATATTATTATCAATAATACAGGGTCGTTATATTCTCTGATTGCTCTGAAATTTTAACATAGTATACATAAATATGTCAAAAGACTCATCATAAAATTTCATCTCAATCTAAAGATGAGGTTAAAGATATGAATAATATTGTAAAACTATTCATTATTTAAAAAAAAATTATTTAAATAAAACAAATAGAATAAAACCGAAATATTCTAATTGAAATTTGGATGGAATTCTCATAATAAATGAGATTCAAAACGAGATAAACTGGCTCTAGTTTGTTTTATTTTTTTAATGAGAATAAAATATATCAGTTATTCCAAACTTCAGACAGAATATAATATTATTTGAGTTAGGTTGAGGAATTGTTGAAAATAATGGAAATTAAAAATCAGGAGAAAAAAAAAAACAAGATTGGGATATTGTACTTGTTTCATCACCATGAGGTAAGGCTTGCCACTAGCAAAATAAAATAAAAATGCTTTGGAATGGAATCAATCATGCCCAGTCCTCTTAAGATAATACCAAACAAATAAATACCATCATTTCATCCGATACTAAAGCAATCGTCACTGCTTCTCACTCTCCCCACTCACCTGGCTCCAATACCAATACCTCTCCACATTCTTTCCAGGCATGTCCTTTTTCTTACAAGAAGCTGAGGACACGAGAGCAGTATATCTATCCCCACCTAGGCACCGATTTCATTTCATAATAGTTCTCAATTCTTTCTCCCCATAATTTCCCTGCCGGAATTAATCCCGTTTCTTATTCGTAGCCCTAGTAGATTTCGCGGCACATAAGAGAATGCTCAAGCTCTTAGATTTTTCTCTGAGGCTCTCTGTTATTCCTCTCAGTGTTGCCACCATATGGTTAACTGTTACCAACAAGCAGGATAGTAGCATGTATGGTGATCTGAAATACAACAATCTCACGGGACTCAAGTGAGGCCACCTTCCCATTTTCATTTCCGGATAATTCTTGTCTTACCGAAATATTGTTCCTTAAATCACTTGCTGAAACTTTCCCAATTACTGGATTTATGATATTTATCACATGAGATTTTATCAGCAGTGATTCCAGAATTAATATTCGGTGAAATTTGCAGTATCCTTTTACTTCCTTATGTTTTATTTATGTTGTGCTTGTTTACAAGATCATAAGTTGTGGAAGGATTATTTTACAGGTACATGGTTCTCATCAGCGGTATCTGTGCTAGTTATGCTTTTATTGCCGCTGTCTGCACATGCATCAGACGCATTGTTACTAAAACATGGCTGTTCTTTGTCTCTGACCAGGTTTTCCTTCCTGGTTCCGTAACTAATTCCAGTGTTTAGAAATCTCCTAGGAAATGAATCATTGTTTCTAATTATTCTCTGTCGCCTCTTTTTATATCTACTGATTTGGTGTTCTTGAGCAGATTGTAGCTTACTTGATGGTTACATCCGGGGCTGCAGTCTTGGAGATATTATACCTGGCTTACAATGGTGATAAAGAAGTCACATGGAGTGAAGCCTGCACTTCTTATGGGAAGTTTTGCTACAGATTGAAGGTGGCTGTGATTCTCCATGCTCTGGCTTTTTCCTGCTTTGTTATTTTAGCTGTAATCTCGGCTTATAGAGCTTTTAGCTTATTTGAACCTCCACTTGCCCCTTCCAAACAAGTTGAAGAAGATAGAGCTTAAATGCCATTTTTATTATGGTCATGTTGTCGATCTGTTTATGTAATGGAATAGGGTTCCGTCGCAGACAATTTACGTTTTTCAATCAAATAACATGGATATGAAAGCCATGGATAGCTTTGATATTTCCTTTCCCCTGCCATCTTTGCTTTCCATGTTCAAAACGGTGATAGTAACATTTCTGTGTTCATACGCTTTCGGTGATACGTTTTTTGGTTGAAAAACTATTAGAATCTTTTTATATATTAAAATTATTAAAAAAAAAAAAACATTTTAAAAACAGCCCAGAAGTGTGTGTGTGTGTTTGAAAAAGGCAAGGAATAAAATTATTTTTAGAGAGAATTACGGTTTTTTTTATTTTTTATTTAAACTAAGCTTTTTTTTTCTTTGGTTTTATATCGTTTTATCATTCTAGTTTCAAAAATATTTTTTTTTTAAATAATTTATAAAAAGTATTTTGAAAATCAATAAACACCATGATTTCAAATACACCTAATAAATAAAAGCAAAAAGTTGTGGGTGGGAACAAATGTGAATGCAGCACCGATATTTTTTCTTTAAATGATAAAATCACGTCAAACAAATTTGATCAAATCATGAGTATTCTGACTTTCTTTTTTTATTTTTTATTTTCTGCCATCTTAAAGGACTTTTATTTTTATTTGAATGCTAAAATTGCATGCTATGGATGGGAATCTTTTCATATCAGGTATGCTTCAGTATTGTATTTTGAAAATATTATTTTAAAAAAATAATTTTTATTTTATATTAAATTAACTTTTTTATATTTTTAGATAATTTTTATATGCTGGTATCAAAAATAATTTTAAAAAATATTATTTTAATTTATTTTTAAATAAAAAATACTTTAAAAATAACCACACTATCAAACAGACAATTACCGTGTAACTCAAACAGACAATTACCGTGTAAAAGCATAGCATCCTGAAATTATTTTTTAAAATGCATTTAAACTAAAAAAACTTGAAACTCAAAGATATTTTTTATAAGATCACATTAACTGGTACGCAAAATCAAACCATCAACTCGAGTGATGAATTGAAGTCGATAAAAGTATTTTTTTTATTTTAATATTTTAAATTTTCAATAAGTTATAGATCACTATTATTGTCTTTAATAATATGTCCATATTATTTTCATCGTTTTTTTATAGCCTTTCCTAACAAGAACAAGAAGCTCGGCCTGTGGGCCCGTGTCTTGTGGGAGTTGAAAGGTCACCCAGAACCAACAAGTGTAATTTAAAATAAATACAAAAAAAATTTAGAATTTTTTCACAGTAAAAAGCATAAACCTTACCTAACCTTGAAAGAAAGCTGCTTTATAGCCTCTTTTCCACTGCGGTCGACGCCAGATACAGACCTGTCGTAGAAAATCTTTCACGGTTCCTTATTGATACACGTGTAGTCTTCGCCACATCAAACACAATCCAAGTTTCCATTCCATGTACTAGAAATTATCACGGAAGAAACAGGTTCGATCTGGCATCAAATTTTTTTCATGTGGGCATCACTCCAGTCATAAACTTATAATACCATACTTTTTTATCAATAATATCTTAATATAATTTTAAATAAATACGTTTTCAATCACTCAAATTATATATTTATATATTTAACTTAATAAATACTTATTTGAAAATATAGTTGAAATTATTTTTAAAAATACTTTTTATTTAAAATATTGCTGCGATTCAAAAAATTGAATATGAAGATATTATATAATATTATTTACTTACCAATTAAAATAAAAGAAATTCAGATAATTCTAGATTTAAAGTGTTGAACAAATCTCTCGAGACACGGATCTATGATTGGGCTTGGCATGAATTACATTGCAGTAAAATAAAAAACTCACGTCTCAGGATCCACACAAGGCTTGCTACTGGACTCTTCTCAAAAGCAAACAGTGATCTACTAAAGGCCCATATTTCGACCCACTGAAACGCGGCAAGCCCATTTGGGAGTAATTTCACAGCCCGTGAAAATAACACTCGTGCCGAGTCTACCTTCACGTCTTCACCTTCTTCCCCAGCCCCGCTAAAGGCTGGTTAATAAAACCGCCAAGTTACAACCCTTATACCCTTCGGAAAAAATACAAGCAACTCAATGTCTCCATGTAACTATCTGCTTACAGAGACAGAGAGACAGGTTGTAAGGTCGCTAAAGAGGAAAACGATGAAAAAACTTGAGCTACACTGAGATTTCTCAGAATCTGGAATTACAATCGCCACAAGAAGCTCTCCTCTTCTCCGCTTTCGATATCGAACGCAACCGCCTCTTCGGCCAATATCATTTACACAGCTCACCTTTCTTCTTTCCAAGTATTTCCTCTCTCACTCTTTTTATTGAACTCTGCACCTGCAAATTTGTAATTTTACATGTCTATATATTTGTGTGACAGAATGGAAAATAAAAACGCTTGTTGTTACCGTCGGAGATTAACCAAATTGAATTCGAAGATGGAGACTTAATCACTGCATTTGATTTCCTGATGGAGTAAGAATCCTTGATTATTGGAACTCAAAATGGGCATTTATTATTGCATAATGTGGATGATAACTCTATTGAAATCGTCGGTCAAGTTGAAGGCGGGGCTGAATGTATCTCGCCAAGTCAGGATGGAGATCTGCTTGCTATTCTTACTGGTTTCAGACAGGTGTTGGTTATGACTCATGATTAGGATTTGTTGTATGAAATAGCTGTCGAGGAGAAGGAAAATTATGGTGATGGTCTTGACGTATGTAAGGATCGACCTTTCTCTCTCGTTACTTCAGTATGTGCTCGTGTCTTTTTGTTAAGTTTATTTTGTAAAATGCAATAGTGTTAACTTGTGTATAATATGGCTAGATTGATGTGGAATGTTTTATTGATTGGTTGGGTTGTGGATTTTAGGTGAATTGGATGGAAATAATATGTTTGACAGTTCTATTTGATGGCGAGGTGATGGGAAATATTTTGCGACAATAAGTGGAGCAAGTGAATCTTCTGCCTTGCATAAGAAGATTAAGGTTTGGGAACGGGATTCAGGTGCACTACATTCCACATCAGAATCAAAGGTATTTATGGGGGGAATTTTGGAATGGATGCCGAGTGGAGCGAAAATTGCTGTTGTGTATGATAGAAAAGTGGAGAATAGGTGTCCTGATATTGCATTCTATGAGAGGAATGGATTGGTAGAGCATTTGAAAGGCATGTCTCTAACAGCTGGAGCAAAGAATGAGCTTAGATCTTTGTTGTTTACCCTTGTGAAGCTTGGTGGTGAAGAAATTGCAAGAAAGCTACAATTGGTTGGAGAGAATTTTCAACTTACTCAGATGGCAGCAGTCAAACTAGCAGAAGATACAATTTCCACTGATATCATAAATGAGCAGGCACACACTTTGGAGCATTACATTCTGGAAATGATAAGTGAACTGCCAAATTTAGATTATTTTTCGTGGCGATCTAAAGTTTTCATTTCTCCTTAGGAGGTAAGTATTTTAAATGCCCCAACAATATCTATGAACTTATGGTTAGATACGCGTAGATTTGCTCCTCTGCATGGCTACCTTGTAGACGAGGTGTGCAAGTGTATAGTGAATCGATAGTTTTAACCAAAAAGTGATGCTCGACTCCGGCAACTATGCCCTTTATGCAGCTGATTTAATTAAATTAACACGGGTCAAATGTACCTCTACATATGTTACTCTTAATTCATGCAAACCATGCTTTCTTGTCGATAATGGGTTATATCTCATGATTAAATATGATTTCATCACGATTTAACCTACCCTGTTGGTATAAGTGCTATTATTCCTGGCCATGTAGTTCCAAAATCCGAATGGCGGAGTTTTCCTTGAAGTTTATAAAGAATTTCATTCTTGGCGTTGTGTCAGTTGCTTAATGTGCTTTCCTTGCAGCTGGGCTCGGCCATTTTTGTTTTTTTATGTATCATTTTATTACTAGAGGCTGGTAGCTGAGTAGTTTTTGATAGCTACTCGTAAAATCAAAAAATTTAAGCTCGGTCTTTTTACTGGCGCTGTCTTTTAATTTCGTTCGTGGCTACTTCCCCTTCAAACTAGTTACCAGCTTGCTAGTCTTGAGGTGAGCTTAAAAGCCTTATAATTGAGATACTGCTAGTCATGAATTTAGCACCGATCCAGGCCCAAGTAGTCAGCGAGTATGGTATGCTCTGTTTTTAACATTTCATTGGTGACAAGGGAATTGATTTACGAAGAGCGTGCATTAGCAAGTGACCCATAAGAAAAGTCGGAGCATGATGAAATTTATTGACTTGGTGTTTTAATTTCTACTCTCTAACTGCAGAATTTATATATTTTTTAGATCGAGCTGCATCCCTTTATGACTTTTAATGCGATTCTTTGGGGTCCACTTCACAGCAGAAGACATAATCCATGTAGAAACATGATTGTTTTGCCATTGTTGCCGTTACACAACTGCACGGTTCAAACACATCTCAGGATGCTTGCTCTCAGAATCTCAGTTTCTACAACTTTACGACTCCTGGTGGTACCAAGAACCGACCATGACGGATTGCTAAAAAGACATTCAAAGAGCAGCAGCACGCAAATTAAAAGACAACGCCAGTAAAAAGTCCGAGCTTAAATTGCAAAAGGCCGGGACACAGTAACTAAACTCAATCAAGCAAAGGCTACAAGGGTAAATTTACACGCCAGGCACGTATCATCAAATCTCCAATGCCTGGCTTATATATCTAGTAACCATTATCGAGGTTCAACGTATAATTGAAATTATCACAACTATGCACGACTCTCTTTAATACATTAATTTAATTGAAAGTAGGGTAAAGACTATTATGAGGGCAACATATAATAAAAGACTTCAACGAAATCAAATTGAACTATACCCCCATGGAACATCATATAACTGTATGCAAGTATCACGCTGGAGGGGATGACACTCGCCCCATGAATCCACAAACATAACAGAAGAAGAAACAGTTCAATAAGGCAAATTCCATGTGCAAATATATGAACATTACACTTAATGAACCCAATTATATGGGACTCCCTTGCACGGTAAGCAATGTATATTAATTCGAACGGCTCCTAATAACATCAAGCCCCATCTCTGTAGGATCAGTAGCTTGCAACTCAATCTGAATACCGTCTAACTCTCTCTTAAACCTGTCCTTGGAGCTTGCATAAATCATCTTGCTTCTCACCCTAGCTGTGTCAGGAGACCTTCATGCATGCAAAAGCAATGGATGAAACAAACAGTCAAGCAGAAAGCAGAAAAGAAAACGGAAGACTAGTTAAATAAGAGGTTGATAGATTCTACGAAGGGCAATCCATTACCATGCAACAAAAACAATCCTGCTCTTCTGGCAATTCTCCTCTGTTACATAATCAAAGTCATAAACAGCATATCTGCACTCGTCAGCAGGCAGACTAGCAGTGAAATCTTCATAGCTATCAGCAGGTTCACCGAGCTTCTCCACAATCACCTGCTTTTGCTTCTCCTCAATCTTGAAAACAATGAAACGGAAAGTCCTTTTTGCCTTCAAATCCAAAAACCTCAGCTTGCAGTCATCATGCACAGCCATCCCAGATGCTGCGTTTGACTGCAAATGGAATGAACAGCCAGTAAGCAACACAGATATCTGCATCAAAAGTTAGTAAACTTTGCTACCCGCTTGGTACAGTACTATAGGTCAAAGTGTATTCCTGTGTATCCATTTACAAATGCAGCTGCTTTACAACTCCAGTTCATCAATAAAATGAATGCTTCATTGCACCTATTACTATTGAATTATTAGGAATTGGTAATAGTCACAAACCTTCCTCCTGTACATAAATTCCCACATTGCACCCCATCTTTTTTCAAAGACAGATACTTCAAATCTCATGAAAGTACAATTCACAACGACTTCAAAGTCCTGAAGCGAGATACACCCCTGATTGGTTCCCGATTTAATTTCTAAGCTTTTATCACATCCTGCACAGTTAAGCTCACAAACCACCCACCAGAACCTTCAACCTAAATCATCCATTCCACCTTTTCACGAATCTTTCAATTTATTCCACAAAATCCCTGCTTTGAAATCCTATTTTATTCATCCAACCAAGAAGAGAAAAAATATAAACTCGAATGCGAAAAAAGATTTTCAAAATTTGGGAAATAATTTTTTCTATAAACAAACCCAAGCAAATCATTTCCCGACACAACTATAGATATAGTAAACACAAAATATCACTACGACATAAACCAAAATACTAACTCTAACATTGAATTCGAATATTACCCACAAAAGAATTAATCAACGCCAACATCATAATTCAACACAGATGAAGACAGACAAAATAATTATAGAGAGAGAGTGAGAGAGACAGATTCAGATCGGTCAATTAGTAAATTTACAATAATATATCAAACGTTTTATCTGCCAATAAAACTATCAAATTACAGATTAAGTTTCATAGATCAAGAACAAAACCAACACTGATTTCAGTAATCCACACTAAATCAAACTGGAAAAAAAGTTAGAAAAATGAAATGATGAAGACACGGACAGTGAAACCGAGCAAAGAGTAATCCAAGTCTTACCATTTTTTTTCCTTTTGATTTGATAGAGCTAAACGAAGCGAAACTAGTGAGAGAAAATCTAGGGCTACGGAAGAGGGGGGAGCAAGGTGGAGGAGGTGATAAAGATAGACTTCCTTTTCCTTTTCTTTTTTCTTTTTTTCTCGTTTATTTTTTATGTCCTTTTTGTTTTTGATGGGCTTGAATAAAAATAAAGTTGTGGTGGCCTTTTTTTATCTGCTTTCTCCGACGTTTGGAATGCGTGTCTGTGGTCATACTTTCGCTAGAATTACCGTCACGGTCATCGATCACTGGCGTTTTGTTCCACGTTTTGGAATATGGTGGGAAAGAGTGCCACGTCTTGGGCGGGGAACTAGAATGTATCGAGCCAGTACGACTACGTTTTATGCGTAGTGATGAGGGACTGTTGTGGCCCATGTTTTTATAGTTCTGTTATGGGCTTTGAGGCCCACACCGACAAGTTTTGTCAAGATTAAGGACAGGCCCCGTGTTTATGGTCTTTAGAATTTTGAACAGAGCCTTAATAAAACTCTGTTGAACAGTAAAAATCAGACAACCAAAATTTATGCACTCCGTGATATTTAGCACTGAGTTTCATAATGACTTTTGAAAAAAAAAAGTATTTTTAAATTATTTTCATATATTAATATCAAAAATATTTTATAAAAATAAAAAATATTATTTTAATATATTTTTAAATAAAAATACTTTCGAATATAACTTCAGTCACACTTCCTAGCAGTCAATTCATGTAGTTGGTAAAGGAAACACATGGCTTAAAAAAAAAAAAATGAAGTAAAACGATAGTAAATATTTTTTTAAAAAATACATTATATTTTTAGATATTTTGATATATTAAAATAAATAAAAAATTAAAAATATATAATTTTCAAGTATTTTCAATTGAGAATCAACGTTATTATACTTTTAAACACCACCAAACAACAAATGAGATCTCTTTATGGATCGAGTGCCCAAATATAACAAGAAAAAATAAATATTTGAGAGCAGAAACTAAAAATTTATGGCATAGACGATCTTTGACAATAGGTCTTGTTCTATTGCATGAACTTCATATGCTGAATTTGCATATTAGACACATGTTATGAGTGTTAATTATTGGCGATGAAAAGGATTCATTGTAAAAAATGATGTTCATGATATGCTGAAATGTTTACAATAAAAAATAAATTAAAGAAAATAAATTAAAGAGAAACGCAGGCTCCAAAAGTAATTAACGCTAACATATCTCTGATATGTACATTTATCTAATCTCCAATGAAAGAAAATAAAGCAACCACTGAAATATATTCTTTAATTTTTTCTAATTAAAACCTAAAAAATACATCAAACCCGATTTTTATCATTTTCCTATTTATTAATCATATTAAACTCTAAAACTTTATTTTAGTTATAAAAAGTCTAAAAATGCCTGAAAAGAAGTAAAAATAATAAGACATATACAGTGAAGTGTAAATACATGGTTTTCCCATGGAAATTGCATATTTATTATTGTGTTTTAAAAATATCTTTTATATATATTTTTAGATTATTTTAATATTGTTGCTATCAAAAATAATTTAAAAAAAAATAAAAAATATTATTTTAATATATTTATGAATAAAATATAATTTTAAAAACATTTGAAACTACACTTCCAGGAGATAGACATTAAATCAGTTTCATAACAGGCGATTGAGTACGGGCCTCGCTAATAAAATTAATCTAAGATCCAGTCACAACGAGAGGATTAATTTAGTTAGGCGAGAGGATTAATTTAGTTAGGCCCCTATACTTGTCGCTCGACGAACAAAAATGTAAAATTAAGCCCGCTATAAATAAACCCTAATTCGAGGGCAATCCAGTAAATCAACTCACAGCCAACCATTTATATACACACAACATTGCACTTGTTCATTCTCTCGAAACCCTAACTCTCGCTGTTTACACCAGGAGGCGCCTCCGCAGATCGCTCTCCGTCTCTCTTCCCGGTACGTCTTAGAAATTCATGGATTTTCATCGATCCTTTCTTTGTTTTGGTTTTTGTAATATGACATTGTCCTTTAATTTGTTTTTCTCACCGTAGCTCAGCAGGCTCTCGAATTTGGCTTTCTTTGTGTGTGCTTGTGTGTATTTCCCTTCAAATATTCCAATTGGACCGATTCTTGTATAGCCATGTGGTTTATATGGAACTCGTCAGCTCTTTTTTGTTCTGTTAGTAATAGAAAATGAAGGGAAATATTGATGCTTGGTTTCTTGTATCAATTCCTGACATGTCCAAGGCTAAAAATATAGTAGTTTTGATCAAACTTGATTTCTCTTATGTTTCCTTTCTGGTTTTTTTTGTGATCAGCTTTCGAAAATGGTAGTAATTGAAGAGTGGAAAAAAAGGTTCTATAATTGCTTTCTATAATACATTTTTTAACGTGCAATTCGAAATCTTTTGGCGGTCACTGACTTAGTTCTTGCTAAGTTTGTGTAGCAGCAGCAGCAGCAATGGTGCGAGTTAGTGTCCTGAACGATGCTCTGAAGAGCATGTACAATGCAGAGAAACGTGGGAAGCGCCAAGTCATGATCCGGCCTTCTTCGAAAGTGATCATCAAATTTCTATTGGTCATGCAAAAGCATGGTAATGATCGATGTTTTACTTGTATTCTTTCTGGTTATTATTTCATATTGGATTTGTAAATAAAATTGAAAACTCTTTGGATTCTGCCCTGTAGGTTACATTGGCGAGTTCGAGTTTGTTGATGATCACAGGGCTGGTAAAATCGTGGTCGAACTAAATGGAAGGTTGAACAAATGTGGGGTTATCAGTCCTCGTTTTGATGTTGGTGTCAAGGAGATTGAAACCTGGACTGCAAGGTTGCTCCCCTCAAGACAGGTCAGTTCATGAAGAGCATGAATTCAATTAAATCTTAATTCCCAGTATCTGTTTTTACTTCAAATATCATGTCTGCAACTGGGATGCATCAGGATCCGGCAACTGAATGCTTTCACGCCATAGTAGATAACACATTTAAATTTTAATGAAGATCATAGCAGTATTTATCTGTATAAGGATATGCATTGTGATGGAATATGCAAGTAACAATAATTAAT
The DNA here is from genome assembly GCA_015731905.1 of Salix dunnii. Lineage (NCBI taxonomy): Eukaryota > Viridiplantae > Streptophyta > Magnoliopsida > Malpighiales > Salicaceae > Salix > Salix dunnii. The sequence goes on from CM027668.1 coordinate 14,778,419, forward strand.
CAATGGCGCTTATTTTTGTTTCTTGCTATAGTGCTATTTATGGTTTCTCTGTGCTGACTTGCACATTAATGACTCGGTCATTGCAGTTTGGATATATTGTGCTCACAACTTCTGCTGGTATTATGGACCACGAGGAGGCTAGAAGGAAGAATGTTGGTGGGAAAGTGCTTGGTTTCTTCTACTAGGCTGGGTTTATTTTGTTTTCGGAGCGAGTTGTTCCATTCATGAGGACTTTTTGGATGTATTCTGAAACTTGTTTACAATAGGATTTTGCCCCATGCTTGTTTTTATGCTCTTTTCCTAGTCTAGCTATTGTGTTCACATCAATTAAAGTTAAACTATGCGTTTTGGAGCTCATATCTATCTAATAGCCGCGTACATTGAAAAGTACTCGTCTTAAACCGTCACTGGAAACAGTATTTACCTTAGACCACTGCCCTTTGAAAAAAAAAATATTTATATATTTTATTTTTGTTATTTTTAGATGATTTTACATTTTAAAAATGATTTTAAAAATAATAAAATATTATTTTGATATATATTATTTTATTTTATTTTTTTCTTTTCAAATTCTCTATATATATATTTATTATTTTATTTTATTTTTTTCTTTTCAAATTTTCCCTAACTACATTCATGAACATAACTATACTTGACGACTTGACCGTGCCTGTTGTTTTCTGTGTTCTAGCTTCTTCAGTGCGAGGCAAGCATGTTTTGTTTTGTTTTTCTGGTTGTGGATTATCTTTCAGAGTCCGAGATTTGAGGGGTTAATGCTATTCAATAGGCGAATATCCACGATGATGTATACGGATTAGGGAGTTGACACGTCAAATCGGGCTGCGTCCTCTCTTTAGTTCGAGCCACCGGGCTCCGATGGCAGTCCGCGCGTCTTCTAATTAGGTGTAGCTGTCTGCATAGAGGTGGATTCCAGACCCAATGCACTTGCGAGTTAACAAAATACTCTCGCTTAAAGCAGCGTCATTTGTCTTTCACGAATAATTAAAGTGATCTAGCTGGGTACCTTGAAACCTTTCTAGGAGAACGAGAACCAATCAGAATGAATTTTTCTCTTGATGTTACTGTAACGGTAGGTTATAATTGATGGAAGTGACGTCCCATAAATACCCACTGGCATCTCAGTGATTCAGTCTATTGGATGCTACATTTTCACTAATGGCATTTTGAGTGGAGATGAACAACTACAGCTCTTTATTTTGTCTACGCTGTTAGTTTTGAGAGAAGAAACAGAGATAACACAAGAAATAAATTGTACGGTAAAAAGGGTTCCTGTTCATACCGTGTTTGAACATAAGCTATTCAGTGATTGTGGAACAATTAATTCAAACCCTAGACAAAACAGAAAATAAATATGAGAAGCCATGTGGAAATTGAACACTCGTGCGTACGAATGAATGCAAAGATGATAGAATATATTATAAATGGGCTATCATTCAGAGATGAAGCCATGGTGATACGGATACATTGCCAAAGATAATAGTTGCCCTAACGGTATAAAAACCATTATGACCTTACTTGAACATGATAGTGTTCTCCATCGTTGTCGCCGCTTCCAATGCCACCTCCCCCGCAGCACCGGCCGGGAAACCACCCATGTACGGGGGCTGTTCTAGCAAGGGTTCGAGCCGAGAAACGGATGTTGGAGAGAGAGAGCCATGGAAAGGATTGAGAGGAGATGTCTTGGGGGAGTGGTGGGGATTTTGTACTAGTAGTGGTGCGGGAGAGGATCTTCTCAGCATATGCTTTGAAGCGCAACTTTTTTGCACCGTCATTGTTTTACTTTTTGCTCGCCTTTAGTTCAGGAGGCATCAGGCAATTGTGGAATATACGCCAGATATTCTGGCTGTAGTGGTAATTTTCTCTAGTCACTTCGGTGTTCCTTCGCCTTAGAAAGTAGAAACTGGTGACGCTGCTTTGCTGACCGTACAAAGTTAGCGTTCTTGTGTTGTTTTTTTTGTTTGAAAATATATTTAAATAATATATATTTATGAAAAAACAAAAACACGATTCCACTCCAAAAATAAAAGTTTGTGGCCTCTTTTATTTCCTGTTGTAGTCTGACGTAATTCCTGGCACGTGATTAATCAAGTTAACTTTAACGATTGGGGAAAGATTAAAAATAAAATTGTACTTCACTCTGCTTACCTCAAGTTCGAACAACTTTGGTGTTTGACATGTCACCCTAATAGCCTGCTTACGTGCTATATGTCATTTAAACGATGGAAATTTTTTCTGCCGTGTTATTAATCTTATACCTTATTTATTTTTATTTTTTTCATTTTAAGAATATTTTATATATATATATATATATAAAATATTCTTAAAATGAAATATATATATATATATATATATATATATATATATATATATATTAAAGAAGAAATGGTTTCTACCCTGCTCACGTTTATCTTTCATTTATTATATATATATATATATATATATATATATATATATATATATATAAAATATTATTAAAATGAAATATATATATATACATATATATATATATATATATATATATATATATATATTAAAGAAGAAATGGTTTCTACCCTGCTCACGTTTATCTTTCATTTATTTGAAACGAAATGCTTGCTTGATGTTGAGGTTTAATAAATCTCTTAGTGGCAAAACAATCATGGAGTCCACGTAGATACCTTAATTTGGAAACAAATAAAGGCAGTGTTTGGTATTTAGAGCTGTAATTTTTTTTGGAACTAGATAAAGGCAGTGTTTGGTATTATAGTTGTAGCTTTTTTAAACACACACACACACACACACATATATATATATATATATATATTAACATATTAAAATAGTGTTTGGCTATGCGGTTTAAATCGTGATTGAGACAAACTGTGGAGCCAAACACAATTTTTACCAAATAGAACTTTAATATTTTACAACAATTCCCACCTTCTAAACAACGGTCTGACCACAAATGCAAAATCATTTGAGAAATGTTTTTGCAGCTGTGGGCCACATGCAAGACGTGACAAAACACTGCTCTCACCTTCAATAATCACAGACACACCAACAATCTCCTTCTTCCTCTCTCCCTCGCATAATTTTCCCCTATTTATCTCCGAGACAGGTGAATTCACTGTCCCTTCCCCACCAACCACGCCTGTAAAAAATCGACCCTTCTCCCTCGCACCAAGGCAACCGCACCGGTGTTCTTCTCCCACTTTGAACACCCGTATGCATATTAAGATTCCATCTACTACGGCCCCCTTGATTGCTCCCATCTCTCTCTCGTTTTCTCTTTACCTAGCCAACAACACGAGAATAGGAGCACTCTCTCTGCCTTAGTCTTCCTATTTCCTCTTGTGTGGTCTGCAATCAAATAGAAAATGTCAGCAAAAGGAATGAATGTCAAACTTAAATATAAAAAAACACAAAATTAAATATATAAAAACACAAAATTAAACATATCACCACAATAACATTTTGTTATTGTAATTATTAAATCTTTAATTTTTTTTAAAATAATATATATGTTTGTGTATATGTGTAATTTCACAAGTTTATGATAATATGAAAAACACGGTAATCAAGTACAATAAACTGTGTTTTATTAAACTCAAACTCAACCACAGTTTTAACTAAACACTTAAATTTCAGTTATGAACCACAACTATAAAATATATTTTATGAAACTGTTTTTTTTTAACATCAACTATAACAACAATCAATCATGCCCTAGAATGATTAAAAAAAAAAACTCAATAGCCAAATGAAATTTCACGAGAAGTAATTTTCCCTGTTTTAACTTTTTTGCGCACAAACAAATAATGGAATTACTTTTAAAAACATTTTTTATCTAGATCATGTGAAGGGGTTTCTTGGATTTCCATCCCGTTTTTTTTTCTATAATTAAGTTGACTGGCTGTTATTTTGCCTGTTATATATATATATATATATATATATCACTTAACGGAAAAAACCTTGGCAGGCTCCATTGCACGTGTTATCACATGGGTCGTGGACGTGCCATTTTGGCCACATGGGAGGAGGTGAAGTGTGACTAGACATGAAAAAAACAAGCACCTGGGATGAATTGATTGGGTTAAGAGCACATTGGGCTCACAGCAACAATTGAAATTGCCTTCTTTCTTTTTTTATCAACGTTTTATATGCATATAGTCTTCATAGTCCTAGTCAATTGCTAGATCTAAAGGCCCCGGTAAATACCAGGAAAAAAGAAAAATAATCTCGTTAGATTTTTTTTTAATTAATTACGATGGTGTTTTTTAATCGCTGAGTCTGATTGGACTGCTGAATTTAAAAATTTAGATTATTTCCACAATAATATGCGTGTATTATTCAAGAACAAAAAAAAAAAAAAAAGCTAACATATTTATTGCACGTGTCATCTCGCGGGTCGTGATCGTGCTATTCAAAAAACAGGTGAGGAGGTGTATTGAATTGTGTTGATGATCCCTCCTCCGTTCCTACACAATGCTTGTGTTTGCGATTCATAAATCATACGAGGAGGTGGTCGGCGATAGATAGCAGCTATCAAGTCAGTGTTTGAGCTGTCTCGGTGACACCATAGACAAACGCTTGAGACTTGTCTTTGATTTGGTGTTAATGATCTTTCTACTTCTATTTCTATTTTTACACCTAACCCTTTATCTTTGTCAGACAACCCTTCAACTTTATCTTCTTTAAATTTGATTTATGTTATTTTGATGACTATTTGTCGTATTATTAAAATATCCAAGTTTATAAATCCAGTAAAATTAATAACCCACCTCGTATACCCTCTCTTTCCCCCGAGGGATAAAATATTATCTCCACCTTCATGTTAAAAAAACGACATCGGATCACGGAATAAAGTCAACCACCTACTCCTTGACAGCATCTATTTGAAAAGCTACAATAAGACTGTCTTTCATCATGATTATAACTGTAAATTCAATATAACTCGAGTCATCGTCGAGTAGTCTGATAAAAAGTCTTTCCCAGAGATTCCATCCGCTTAGAATAACTGTCCAGGATGCCCAGACGACTGGATTTGTCGATGGAAACTCACACCCCACGATTCCACCGATCCTTGGAGTAGTCTCGGTGTAGACTGTAGATGTTAATGCTACCTTGTAAAGTCAGATGCCGACCACGCAAAAAAAAAGAAAAAAAATCGAGAAACGGTCATGTCAATTTTCAGGTCTCTAGATATTTATTTCTGACACTCCTATTATTAAACTTTATTTATTTTTTATTTTATAATTCCACGTTATGTTGATATCTTTTTATCCTATGAGATTTATTTTGATTTACATGTAACGCATCATCATATGTATCGTGAAGCATTATAGCATTGAATCAGAGATTGATGTCGTTTGACATAATTCCATGTTATAGTTGAAACAACTGTAGTCTAGTTCATGATTCAACACCCCCCATCATGATGCCCATGAAATGAAATTTCAATTAGATGATCTTATAGAATATTAACACCCTCTCATTTCTCAATAAAAATCTATTTAATTATTTAGCAGGTGGCATAATAATAAAATTTTGAAACTAAGAGGTTTGTTCTTTTTATAATTCACAGTTCAAGTTATATAATTATTAGTATAATGACAGTTGAAGGTTTACATGATCATAAATTTTAGAATCCATAAAAATAATCAAGATACATATAAATTAATCCAAACATTTATATTAATAAAAAAATACTTAAAACACAACTAAAAGCCTAAGGTGGAGACTCATGGGTCATAACTAGCAAGATACCATACACACGCGCACATGCATAGGATTACAAAATTTATACTTGGAGTTGAAGTTGAACATGTGTTCTATTAAAATATTTTTTTTTAATATTTCCAAATCATCTTAATATAAAAAATTTAAATAAAATATTATTTTAATATATTTCTAAATAAAAAAAATATTTTTAAAAATAACACGTCATTCACCAAAATAAAGTAAAAACTTTTCAACGGTTAGAGTAATAAAACAGAGAGGAACAATCTAATACAACCAAGTCCACCTTACTAAAAAGTCGACGGTCACTGTCATTGGCTGAATACAACTGTAGACAATTGGAAACGTAATATACGCGGAGAGATACAAAAAGGCCAAGATGAATCAGACACAGTCTCTCTTTCCCTTCCTGTGCTAACCTAAACAGGTTCTCTCTCTCTCTCTCTCTGCTTTCTATTTCTGATCATGTTTTTGTTTCATTTAAAAGGATTATTTATTTATTTATTTGAATTCAAAGAGGAAACCAGACGATGGCTGCACCACCGGCAAGGGCTCGTGCCGATTATGATTACTTGATTAAGCTTCTCTTGATCGGGGACAGCGGTTAGTTGTTTCTTTCTCTCTACTATTTCTTCTTTGGCTGGAATGGTTTTGATTTGCTGGGCTGGAATTTTTTTTTTTTTTTATTTTTTCTACTGGGTTTTTGATTTGGAATGTGATCCGGTGATTTTTTTTGAGGCTCTGACAAATGTTATTTTTGGTTTCGTGTGGTGTTTGTGATTTTGTGCTGGATTTAAGGAATGTTGATCTGTATTGGTGCAACCATTTGAGGGTTTGCTTAATTGGCGTATGTTTATGATCTGGTGGATCGGTTTTTAATAACCATTTGCATCTTAAGACGGCACTGGTCATGTTTATAGCTGTACATAGCATTCACATTGCTGTTTGATTGCATGCATGAAATTGATAAGTGCTGGGTTTTTCTTTTAATGTTTGCGTGAGTACCCTTAAAACCTGTGCTTGCGTGAGTAGTGAATTGAATTTCAGCAAGCAGGACCCTAAATGTAGTGTTTTAATTGGTTATAGAGCCTGTGGCAGTTGGTCGTAACTGGATGTGTGCGGCATCACAGAAACTCTATGAAAGCATCAAGGCTATGTACTTGGATGACAATGTTATTTTATTTTAATTTTCATTTACGATATTTATGCTTATGATCGGAGAACCTGGAAGCTTCTCTGTCTGTACTATCATCATCCTTTCCAATTTTTAAGTCATAGTACAGGTTTTCCTTTTATGTTTTGAAGTATGAGCATATCGTGTCAAGGCAGTTTTGATTATTTATTTAGCTTGGTAACATGTTTTACATTGGGCGATGCTGAAATGGAGCATTTGTGTCACAACGAGGACAAAAAAAATGTTTTAACTTGCCAATAATTTGTTCCAGCATATTGACTTGGTTTATCTACTTCATTTCCCCATCAAAATGGGGTTTTGAGTGAGGGATTTAAAGATAGCCCTATCCTCTAGCCTTTTTGCATGAAATTGTAGCAATCTAGACCCGTACATGTGCCATTGTAACTGAAAGCCAAGACTTTTACATTGGCCAGGCGTTGGCTGTTTTGAAGCCACTTTCATGTAGCTAGAGATGTTGCTCTCTTCTGGGAGTTTTGGAGCACGCAGAATGCAGATTCATACACAATAAAAAAATAGATAAATTCAAGAGGGTTACATACAGCCCAAGTTCAACATAATCTAATGGCTGATTGTCAGATCACTGCTGAGTTTTTTGGTGCCATGGAAACCATCAAGAAAATCTGGATGACAAGTGGTTTAAAGCCAATAATAATAATAAAAGAAATCTTAGGGAGAAGGAGATTTCTTTGCTGTAATGAATCTTAGATGGCCTGTGGCTTTCTGCTTTGCTGGTAGAGAAGATGCGGACCTGTAAATGAGCTCCTATCTGTGTTTTGAGGGCAACATTTCCCAAAAGAAAACCTGTAGATAGCCCCAGGCATGCGTATAACTGATATGGTAGATTTTTTTTTTTTTTTTTTAACTGAAAGGTCTTTAAAATTGTTTCTAGTATGTAAAAGAAACAAAGCAGTAACTCTGACTGTCTCTGTATAGTAGCCAGCTGCCCGGTTGGTTTGTCTTCCTAATTCAGTCATTGATGCTGACTCCCTGTTGAAATCTGTAGATGCTAGTATTTGAAGATTAGAGTCACTCAGTAGTTTCTGGTAAATTATGATTCTTTCTATTTTGAATGACCTGTGAATTGCTTTAAATGCATCACAGACTAGTTTATTTAAGTTCCGCCCTTTGTCTTTCTTTTTCCTTTAAGAATAGCTAGGGTACATTTGGATCTCCAAGTACTGAAAATGGAATCCAATTCCAAGTGGAATTTATATTTTGATTTTATTTCAAGTTGAATCTACCTGTATGAGAGTCTTAATAGCAAAAAAAAAGGAGTGATTTAGTTCATTTAAAATGTAATATCTCATTTTTCATTCGTGAACCTATCAAACATCCTCAAAATGTCCTACTTAGGTGTTATCAACCCCACTTGTTTTATTTTGACCAGTGAGACTGATTTTTGATCGGATTTGTTTTAAAGGTAAACCTAATATTTTACATTAGTATTTGCCGGCAGCTCTCATTTCCTGTCTGTTTCCATCTTTAAAAGTAATGTGAATCTATGTGATTTCTGGGGGAATTTAATCCCAGTCAGGGGCTGATCTACATACTATGCCTTGTTTGTTTCTCGCTCTCTCGTGATTAATTGACATCCTAGTTCTTGTCAATGTCTTTGTAGGCGTGGGGAAGAGTTGTCTGCTTTTGCGTTTTTCTGATGGTTCCTTCACAACCAGTTTCATTACCACCATTGGGTTTGTGTTCCGGAGAACTCTGCTATTTCTATGTCGTGAAAGTATTTTACCTTCTCTGGACATGTAAATTTAGAGGTTTAGGTTAATCATAAGAAGCATTGTGGGACTGCTCATGTGATTTACAAGGGATGAATCAAGGATTATTGGATCTCAAGTCACCAGTTAGTTTCATTATTTCTGACGAAAACTTAAAAAGTGTAGTGATGCAAATGAAGTTAAGAAATTTGACTTCCCATTTTTAGCTGTGCTCATAACCATTCCAGACAATTTCCTCAGCAGAGGATCTGGACATATATGCAAAGTTGCTGGCATAAGAGCCCATTTGTGATGTGCTGAAGGCTAGAAACTTCATTATGATTCTGTTTGTTGAGCATTTATCTGATTCGTCATGTGTACTATTTTTCAACAGCATTGATTTTAAGATAAGAACCATTGAGCTTGATGGAAGACGGATTAAATTGCAAATTTGGGATACAGCAGGCCAGGAGCGTTTCCGAACTATCACAACAGGTTTGTGTTTTGCATTTACAAATTCTCGTTATTGTAAAATTATGACATTTTTCATAGATGCAACCATCCTTGATTGATTTGAGTGTATCATATGATGGTGCGGATGGTAGACCACATGTGACTGCACTTTTGAGCCTGGAGGCTGTAGAGTGACTTCACCCAGTTGTTTAATTTATGAATTTACGTATGTAGGAGATAAACGAAATGCTTTATAAAACCTGAGTAAAAAAAAACTTGTTGGAGAGAAAAAGGGCAAAGTGGAAACTCCTGATTTAAAAATGTAGAATCCCAGATAGTTAGGATGATTCCATCAGGTTGATATCCAACCTTGGGAATTTTGCAAGTCTCGCGAGGCTATTGGTGGTGAAATACTTGTGTTAACTTGCGTACATGATGGAGAGGCCTGAGTTTGGAGATTTATGTCAGTTCATTTTATGTTATTTCTTTTGATCTCTAGATGGTGCTGGAGTTGCTTAAGTGCTTTATATTCTTATGCAGCTTATTATCGAGGAGCCATGGGGATTTTGCTTGTGTATGATGTTACTGATGAATCATCGTTCAACAGTAAATTCTCTTATTGCCTCACCTTTAGCCTTTGGATTTTAAGAAATCTCAATATTTTATCCATCTTGCTACTGTTTTATTGTCAATGTTTGCTGTTTGCATTTTCTGTTTTTGGGTGTGGGCAACCAACATATCTGTTTCTTGCTTGATTTATGTTCATCAAGTGTTGTTTGCATTTTATGCTTCTTGGTGTGGGTACCCAGCAAAATCTGTTTATTGTTTGATCCCTGTTTCATCGAGGTGGATTTGTGGAAGATCTTTTTTTTGATATAGTGGAGCAAAATCTTCTTTCTTTCATTGTTTTATATTCTTGAATTTCTGATGGAGCTAGTTTCCATTTTTTATCAGATATTAGGAACTGGATTCGCAACATTGAACAACATGCTTCTGACAATGTCAACAAGATACTGGTGGGAAACAAAGCAGACATGGATGAAAGCAAAAGGGTATGTGCTGTATTTTACAACCTGGAGGAAATGTTTGTTTCATCAACATGTTGGGTTAGGTTGCAAGTTCATTAATCATGGGACGAGCCCTCTTTTGCACCCTAAAAGTGTGGAGGAGTCTTATATTGTCTTATAATTTAGGGTGTTACTTTAGGAATCCTCGTTCAATTCTTGTATGTGTTTGTGTGTACACGCCATTGATGATAATTAGGAAAGACCTTCCTCTTGTGTTTCTCCAGGCTGTGCCCACCTCCAAGGGCCAAGCTCTGGCTGATGAGTATGGGATCAAGTTCTTTGAAACTGTAAGTGCAAATATGCTTCTAGACTGGAATCGTCACTGCTTTATCTGTTATCTTCTGTTTATACCCATAGTATTTTCTGCAGAGTGCCAAGACAAATTTGAACGTGGAGGAGGTCTTCTTTTCAATTGCGAGGGACATCAAGCAAAGGATCTCAGAAACTGATTCCAGGGCAGAGGTAACGTTTGCTTTTAATTTCTTCTTTTAGTTCAATTATAGTACCATTTTCCAGGGGGAATGTTTTTTGCCCCCATGTTTCTTCTCAAATTTTGATGTATTTCTCCCTCTGCTCTGGTGGTACCAGCCTCAAACAATCAAGATTAACCAACAAGATCAAGCAGCCAATGGTGGCCCAGCTGCCCAAAAGTCAGCTTGTTGCGGTTCATAAATGGAGAATCAAAATATGAACCGAGGGGGAAGGTTATGCAAGTGGCATCCATTGCGGTGTAAGACTAATGCTGATGATGTATTTGTGCCGGGTTATTTTTCCAGAATACCAACGTTAGTGTGCCTGAAGTAGTATTTATACTCTCAATACGTGGAATTTATAATATATATCATTCCTTTTCCCTTTCCTTCAACTCGATGGCTGACTTGATGTAGATGGGTGATTCAAATTTAGCTCTTTTCTCTTATAAGATGCCTGGTGTTCTTCCATGTTTGTTTAGAATTTGTAATTTCGTGTGCGCATCTTTGAATGCAATCAGCCAGCCACTCTACTGAGAAGTTTGCTGTTAAATTTATGTTTACGATAGCTTGGCTCGCTGCTGCAATCGGTTGCTGGCCAATTGCTGTGCATGCTTAAGCAAAACCCTAGTTTTTGAAGATTTAGCACTCCCACGCTAACGATTAAGGAGAGCCAAGTGACGGTGCTATACTGCCATAGATGGGATCTACGGCACCTCTGTAGTCGGTACACGTCATCAACTAGATGGGCATGGCAATGTGCAGATCGTGGGTTTAGTCAACTCGTCTCGGATAGTCTCTGCATTTTGCTTATTATAATATCCTGGGACCTTGGCTAAGCATGCGTGCCGGATGCTTGACTTGTTGGCTTTTGATTAATCAATAAAAAAAACCCATTTATTCTATTCTAATTTATGCACCAATAATGTTTAAACAATTAAAACTACAAGTCGAACTCCGATGCATGATGTTTTATAAAAATATTTTTTATTGTTTATTTATTTAGATTTTTTAACATTAACATATTAAAATTATTAAAAAAATACTAAATAAATTGCAAATACTTTTTTCTTCAAGATAAACAATTATTAAAAGTGAAAAATGAAACCAAAAGAAACTTAGGGTATTTATCACTATATTTCAAAAATATTTTTGAATTATTTTATTTTAAATTAAATATTTTTATTATTGTTAAATCATTTTAATATATTAATATAAAAAATAACTTTTAATAAATAAAAATTATTATTTTATTAAATTCCTAAACAAAACAATTTTCGGAAACGTGAAAGAATCCAGGTCAGCAGCACAAAATGTCCTAAAAACCCTGCCTGGCCTGCTCGTGTCGGAGCCCAGGACGAGATTATATCACATCACAGTAAAAAACAGAGCAGTAAATAAATAAGGAAGAATCAAATAATAAATGGAAACAAATAAGTAAAGAATTAACAGCAGCAGCAGCAACAACAATAACCATCTTCGAGAATACTGGGAAAGAATGAAAACGAGAGCCCACCCTCGTTGGATTTAAGACAGCATAATCTCTTTTTCACGGCGTTAGGGTTTCCATCACTTTCTCGCCGGTACGCCTTTCTTTCTGTCTAAACGCATATCGCTCCCCCCTCCCCCAATGTTTCCCTGCAAATCCACAGCACTCGAGCTCAAATCGTGCTTATTCTGTATGTTTTTGACAGTGCTGTGCAGATGTTATTTCCTTTTCTCTTAATGTTATGATTAATCTGTAACCTGTGTTTTTTTTACATGAATCCGAAATGTTTGAGAACTTTTTGACTTGAATTGAATCCAGTCTTTCTTTTCAACTGCTGAGCGATCAAGCACTATTGTCTGATATTGTTTTTATTTATCTCCTATTTGAAAGCTAGATTTAATAGAGGACTTAATCGCTGTTATTTATGTTTTTTTTCAGCGTCCAGTGCTGTCATTTTTCAGCTGTTAAAGTGTGATTAAGTGCTAATGTTTGATATTAATGCTTTATTTTTCTTGTTTCTTTGTTTAACAGGTGTTCTTCAACAGGGCAGAAATACTTGTTTTGTATGATTGATTTTTGAGACTGGGAGGTGTATAGTATTATAGTCTTTGAAGAATTGGCGGTACTGGGTTTGTGTGGATTGATAGCCATGGCGTGGTTTAGAGCGGGTTCTGGTGTAGCAAGGCTTGCAATTAGGAGGACTTTATCTCAGGGTGGATCGTATGCAACAAGATCACGGGTTATACCTCCTCAGAATAGATTCTTTCATTCAACAGTCTTTAAGTCGAAGGCGCAAACTGCCCCTGTCCCCCGTCCGGTGCCTCTCTCCAAGCTAACTGATAACTTCTTAGATGGGACCAGTAGTGTTTATTTAGAGGAGCTTCAGCGAGCCTGGGAGGCTGATCCAAATAGCGTGGATGAATCGTGGGACAATTTCTTTAGGAACTTTGTGGGTCAGGCTGCTACTTCTCCTGGAATTTCAGGCCAAACTATTCAGGAGAGTATGCGTTTGTTGTTGCTTGTCAGGGCTTACCAGGTTAATGGTCACATGAAAGCCAAGTTAGATCCATTGGGGTTGGAAGAAAGAGAAATCCCAGATGATTTAGACCCTGCTCTATATGGTTTCACAGAAGCTGATCTTGATAGAGAATTCTTTTTGGGAGTGTGGAGGATGTCTGGGTTTTTGTCTGAAAACCGTCCAGTGCAGACTCTTAGATCCATATTGACCAGGCTTGAGCAGGCTTATTGTGGGAGCATAGGGTATGAGTACATGCACATTGCAGATCGTGAAAAATGCAACTGGTTGAGAGACAAGATTGAAACCCCAACATCAATGCAGTACAATTGTCAGCGGCGTGAAGTTATTCTTGATAGGTTAATATGGAGTACGCAGTTTGAAAACTTCTTGGCCACTAAGTGGACCACAGCTAAGAGGTTTGGACTCGAAGGTGGGGAGACTTTGATTCCTGGAATGAAGGAGATGTTTGATAGGTCGGCTGATCTTGGGGTTGAGAGCATAGTTATTGGAATGCCTCACAGAGGAAGATTGAATGTACTAGGTAATGTGGTCCGGAAACCACTCCGTCAAATATTTAGTGAGTTTAGTGGTGGCACAAAACCTGTAGATGAAGTTGGGCTCTACACTGGAACTGGTGATGTCAAGTATCACTTGGGAACTTCGTATGACCGTCCAACAAGAGGTGGAAAGAGAATCCATTTATCTTTGGTTGCAAATCCTAGTCATCTAGAAGCTGTGGATCCTGTTGTTGTTGGAAAAACTAGAGCCAAGCAATATTACTCCAATGATACTGACAGGACTAAGAACATGGGAATATTGATTCATGGTGATGGTAGCTTTGCTGGACAAGGAGTAGTGTATGAAACTCTTCATCTTACTGCACTGCCGAGCTATACAACTGGTGGGACCATACATATTGTGGTGAACAACCAAGTTGCTTTCACAACTGATCCTAGGGCAGGAAGATCTTCACAGTATTGCACTGATGTTGCCAAGGCATTGAATGCACCTATTTTGCATGTAAATGCAGATGATATGGAGGCAGTTGTTCATGTGTGTGAACTTGCAGCTGAGTGGCGCCAGACTTTCCATTCAGATGTTGTGGTTGATTTAGTGTGCTATCGTCGTTTTGGGCACAATGAGATTGATGAACCATCTTTTACCCAACCCAAAATGTATCAGGTTAGTAAAGTATGCGCGCGCGCATCATGTTTTTCGTTGTTGTTGTTGTGGTTGTGGCAATATAATCCTATTTTCTGTTGGCACTACTCGTTCAACTTCTCTATCAGACTTGTGACATTTCTGATTGGGTACCTGCCAGGTTATTCGGAATCATCCATCAGCACTGGAGATCTATAAAAAGAAACTCTTAGAATCCGGGCAAGTGACCGAAGAAGATATTAGAAGGATACAGGAGAAGGTCCTTACAATCCTCAATGAAGAATTCCTGGCAAGCCAAGATTATATTCCTAGAAGAAGAGATTGGCTTTCATCTCATTGGACTGGGTTTAAGTCACCTGAACAGCTTTCACGTGTCAGAAACACTGGGTATGCTAACAACTTAATGGTTCCCGATTCTGTTGGCTGCTTTGTTTTTTGCATTTTTATATTGAAATCATTACTCTGTTATGCAGAGTGAAACCTGAGATCTTGAAGAATGTAGGCAAAGCAATCACCACTTTCCCAGAAAATTTTAAGCCTCACAGAGCTGTAAAGAAGGTCTATGAGCAACGCCAACAAATGATTGAAACAGGGGAGGGAATTGATTGGGCTGTTGGAGAGGCTCTTGCTTTTGCCACACTGCTAGTAGAAGGCAACCATGTTCGATTGAGTGGTCAGGATGTTGAAAGAGGTACATTCAGTCACCGTCATTCAGTGGTTCATGATCAGGAAACCGGGGAGAAGTATTGCCCCCTGGATCATGTTGTCATTAACCAAAATGAAGAGATGTTTACTGTCAGCAATAGGTAATATAATATATATATTCATCTTCTTTTCTTGTGTTGAACTTTTACTGGGCAGAAAATGCTTCAAGAATCCCTTAAATTAAATAGATATATTTTGTTGCCAAAGACTTGCTTGTAGTAACTTAAGAGTCTGCATTATGTGATTACCGATATTATTTCTCTTGCTCTCATGAGTTGATGCTATATCCGGGACTTTCATTTAATTAATAGCAGTTCTGTCTTGTGCACAGCTCTCTTTCAGAGTTCGCTGTTCTTGGATTTGAATTGGGTTACTCAATGGAAAGTCCAAACTCTCTGGTAATTTGGGAAGCTCAATTTGGTGACTTTGCTAATGGGTCTCAAGTGATATTCGACCAGTTCCTGAGCAGCGGTGAATCAAAATGGCTGCGACAAACTGGTCTTGTTTTGCTTCTTCCTCATGGATATGATGGCCAGGGCCCTGAACATTCTAGTGCTCGGTTGGAACGATTCCTTCAGGTATTCGCAATAAAGACTTTTATCCCTGTTTGTTTCCCTTGCAGCCGATTAGATGCTTCCTATTCCATAACCTTTATTACAGATTATTCACAACAAAAAACAAATTGCACAAGTTTCAAATTTCAATTAGCATAACAAATAACATAAGGTTTCTTACAAGTTATTCACAACATGGAAGGAAGTTTCATGCTACAAAATATTTTCCCCTAAATTATTATAGTCTTTTGTTATACAATCTCAAATCTGTTTGTATTCTGCATTTGTTCTGGTTTATATGAACACAGTCCTTACTGATATCTATTTGAATCTTATTGTAGATGAGCGATGACAATCCTTATGTTATACCTGAGATGGAACCAACTCTTCGTAAGCAAATCCAAGAATGCAATTGGCAGGTTGTAAATGTTACAACCCCTGCCAATTACTTCCATGTTTTGCGCCGTCAGGTGAGGGCAACTATTATAATTCCCTTTCCACCATCCTGACAGCTGTCTGCAATTTCTCATGTGCTATTGTTTCATTTCACAGATACACAGAGATTTCCGTAAGCCCCTCGTCTTGATGGCTCCCAAAAACCTACTTCGTCACAAGGAGTGCAAATCAAATCTCTCAGAGTTTGATGATGTACAAGGTCATCCTGGTTTTGACAAACAGGGGACCAGATTTAAACGTCTCATAAAGGATCAGAATGAGCACTCAGACCTTGAGCAGGGTATCAGGCGTCTGGTTCTTTGCTCGGGAAAGGTGTGATACACTGCTTCTGGTTGTTGCTTGTTCTGAATTCTGTTTTTTTTTTTTTTTTTTTTTATGCAGACCTAGAGGATGTTAGTTATGACATTTGTAATCCTTGCATGCAGGTTTATTATGAGCTTGATGAAGAGCGTAAAAAGGTTGAGGCAAAGGACATTGCTATTTGTAGGGTGGAACAGCTATGCCCGTTCCCATATGATCTCATTCAGCGTGAGCTTAAGCGATATCCAAGTAAGCTCTTTACCTTCCTGGTTTAATGGTTTTCTAGTCTCCTCGAGACACAAATGTACGGGATTTAGTTACTGCACAATCGATTCAAAGATCTCATCAGTTTCTTATAAAATTCAAACATTAATTCTTTGGGGGAGATTGTAGTTGAGCATGGTTTCATATTTGGGGTGGTTGAACTTGAATTTCTTCTCTCTTTTACGGAGCTACTTATCTGTTGACATCACTAGTAACTATATCTTGACGCTCTTTTTCATCTGCGTTTCTTTTAGATGCGGAGATTGTTTGGTGCCAGGAAGAGCCAATGAACATGGGCGCTTACAGTTACATTGCACCACGACTTTCCACTGCCATGAAAGCACTGGACAGAGGAACGATGGATGACATCAAGTATGTCGGACGCAGTCCATCTGCTGCATCAGCCACTGGTTTCTACCAGGTTCATGTGAAGGAACAGACTGAACTTGTGCAAAAAGCATGCAGTCTGAACCAATAAAGTTTCCTAACTGAAGCTCTTGCGAACTGTTGAGCATAAAGTCAAATAACAACAGTTAGACATTTATACATTAAAATTTGTTTTGAAGTTTTGATACCCTTTATATCTTGCCTTGTTTATGGTGCTGTTTTGGGTTTCCTTACACCCAAGCTGAGCTGCACTACGAGATACTGTCGTACATAACGCTGAAGGAAATGTTCGTCTTTATTGCCGCGCGATTCACAGTGACATGGGTGCTCTGCTATTTTTTTATCTCGTGGTATTCACGTGTTTTTACCATGTAATGCATTAGAGAGACGCTAATCGAATATGGATTTCTGTGCTTGTTCCAGTGCAGAGGCGTCCGAACTCGTTTTAACCTCTCTTTGCATCGATTGTGATCCTTTTACCGATTGGTATAAGCTGCCTGGTTGCTAATGACCACTTGAATTAACAAGAGCTAAAACCCTTGGAAAACACTAATTATCCAGATTCAATGATACTGTTCACTATAACAGTTTCATCACCAGTTTTCCTTCATCAAAATCTATTTAACTAACTATTGAGAACAGTGAATGTTTTTTTACAAGGTTATTGTTTATTATTAAATTAACTGGGGATGATTTTATTTATTTATAAAGCATAGTGAAATGACTCCATTTCCTTTGGTCGACGTCTAGTGGATTACGATATATAGTTTCCAGCCTGAATCTTTTGCTTCGAAATTTGGGGGTTCAGATTTAATGGACATAGAAAGGATATAGACAGGGGACGGGCTGGCAGGATCCTCTTATGTAAATGAAAATTGGCCCAGGCTATGGTTTGACTTCTTCACAAGAAATCGAGAAAAGCGAATCACACTTATTTACTTACTTAGGGGTAGGGGTGTTTTCCATTTTTGAAAAAAATTTAAAATAAAATATTTTTCATTTTAAATTAAAAAATAATATTTTTAGGTCATTTTTATATGCTGATATCAAAAATAATTTTTTAATATATTATTTTAATATATTTTTAAATAAAAAAACATTTTAAAAAACAATCTCTATTTTACTATTGTTTTACCTTTTGAGTTCTAAGCTTCTAATGATGAATAATTTCCTTCCCTTATCTTGTAAGTGCTGGACAACTAGACAAGAACACTTCTATGAACAACGTTGTACCCTTGTCGAAAAAATTTCGCTCCCTTTTCTTGTATTCAATCAATGATTTCAGCTGAGTATGGAAAGTTCTATAAATTCTTTAACTATATTGTAGGTTTATTATGAGCTTGATGAAGAGCGGGAAAGGGTCGATGGCAAAGAAATAGCAATTCGTAGGTTGGAACAGCTTTGCCCCTTCCCATATGACCTCGTCCTACGAGAACTGAGGCGTTATCCAAACATGTTTTCAATTACAGGAAAATGGTTGCCCAAAGAGTGAAGAAATGGCTTGTCAGTCCTCTTTGGTTCAACTGATGGCTATATTTTCTATGGAGAAAAAATATAGGTTGGTTTTCTCCATTATGCACTGAGAAGTGCTACTAGCCATAGTAAATCTAGGAAAATTTAGAAATGTAGCATGCTTTCAGCCATTGGAATCCCTAATAGATTCAAATGTGGGTGGGGATTCTAGGAATACAAGGCTGAAATCATCTTTATCAAACACGTCAAAATTTACCCTACAGGAATCACTGATCTCTGCGCTTGATGTTATTATTACCCAAGCTCTTGCTTTTAGAACCATGACTTGACATGCTTTCCCGTATTAAAGCTAACGTGTGTGTTTTTCTGTCTGATTTTTGTGATTGTTTCAGATGATGAGATTGTTTGGTGCCAGGAAGAGCCAATGAACATGGGTGCTTACAGTTACATCGCACCCCGTCTTTGCACAGCCATGAAAGCGATGGGCAGAGGATCCTGGGAGGATATCAAATACGTCGGCAGGGGTCCATCTGCTTCCACAGCCATTGGCTTCTCCCAGGTTCACAAAAATGACAGGCTGAGATTGTCTAGTTAGCCATGAATCCCCAACCAATAAAGCTCGTTTGCTGAGCCATCCACTCAAACCACCCTCAGCTAATAATTCTATGACCCGTCGAGGATCATAACACTATTAAACTGCTCTTTGTTGTTCCTACGACTCCAATTTATTCGATGTTTCACCCATCCAAATGCATCAATCTCGTTCTGTTTCTCCATGAAAGATGACTTATTAATAATAAAACATGCTGTGCTAGCTGTTGGCGGGGAGGCCGATTATATACAGGGATCATGGATGATCGACCATTCGTTGGCTGATCTGATAAGGTAGTGGAAGAAAAGCTGATTCGCTACAATCTCATTGATGGCGCCATCGTAGCAAATAACATTGCGTTTTAAAATGGTTTCATGGTTATGATAAGGATATTTGATATTGTATTTTAAAATTATTTAAAATATATTATTTTTGATATGTTTAATTTTTAGATTATTTTAATTAAAAAAAATTTAAAAATAAAAAAAATTATATTTTGATATATTTTTAAAAATAACTTTAATCAAACTCAATACAAGTCGTTTTCTCCGCTATTGGGCCTGTGATATTTTTGGATCTACGTTTGGGCCTATTGGATTTGTGGATTAACAAAACTAGCTAATGAATTAGTCCACACTATTTCAGGAACTTATACAAGTCCTTGTAATCCAGTGATTTCAGAAATACTAACGGGCTGATTTCAAGGCCTTTTCTCACGTGCTGGTGCTGCAGTAGAAGCCACGTGAGACGACGCTAACCCCACCCTTCAATGAAATCCATCTGGGAATATTTATTTAATTATTGAAATAGAAAGGCGGATGGCACTGCCGTGTGGAAGGAAAATGATTCATGACTTCATTTTGGATATGGCTGTGTCCTCTTCGAAGCTAAAAAGGAACATTACTTTCTAATCTGCATGCATGCATGAATTCCTCATGGCTCAATATTATTGTTTCAAGCTGTCTGGAACACGTACGTGTATGGAGTTTGTTCGGATTTGCATCAGCCCTGGATTTTATCAATCATATTGTAGACCTGGAGTGGTTGGTTTGCTAGCTAGCTAATTAGGCAGACGTACAAGAAAGATGTATATTCTCGGGAAAGAACTTAGCTATCATTGGGGTGTTGATCTATACATATATCTATGCCTTGGAGGAAATGCTACTGCTTTAACTATATTTGGAGTCTTGTAGATTTGATCTCGGACGTCAATTATTTTTGGTAATTTGCTGCTGGCTGATCGCACCACTTGCCGAGCGAGGTCTTGAAATTATTGGGAATGCGGCAGAGAAGTTTGTTTCTTTTTGGCAAGATGGATATCCATATTAGAAGGCGCGATTATAATAACAGTGAATCCACCCATTCTCACACACCAAGAGCTTGAGCTCATGATCATTTGGTTTATCAAGATGAATGCCACCAATTAAGAACCAAGTCGTTTCTTCAGCTAGTCGTTTCTCTCAGTATGTGTGGCTTGGTGAGATACAGATCAGCATCATTAACTATGGGCTCCCAGATGGTGATAATCAATTTGTTTTCTTTCTTTAACTAGCCAGGAACAAAGTTTCTGGCCTGCTTGCATATGGAGCGCGATTGCATGCAGTTTTACATTAATATATATAAATATATATATTGTGGGCATCGGATGGGTGAAGAGCTGCTAAAAAAAAGTAAATTAACCCTCTAGAAAATCAGATAAAAAACATTATATGCTTAATGGAGCTTACACCGGCTTTACTACAGCAAGTAACAAGACCGATCGAGGAGTTCTCCTTTCTGGTTTCTCGTATAAATAAAATCTTCTTACACAAGTGGAATAATTAAGCCAGATTTTTCTAGTTTTAGTCTTAAAATCTAAGCGATCGAGATCCAGTTCGATTCCCTCAACCACACTCACGTTTATGTATCTGAATATAACGATCCGATTGAAAGAAAGACAAATTCCTATCAGATTCGGGAAAATATATCTCAATTACATAGCATGAAAATGGTTCAATCACATCATGACAAGACACGCAAATATCGAGGTGCCGGTTCCTATTTAGGGGCAAATCACTTAGTGGCAGAATGAAAGTATTTGAGTATGAGATGGATTGCAATTTGTTACTGAAAATCAGTAAAATATAACCACTATGATCCATAGAATAAATACTGATTGAAAAAGGTGAAACGAAATGGCTCTGTTCACTCTTTAGCTTAGAGCCACTTATCCCAACCCCACCATACACGTTAGAGGCCATAAATGTTTCTGATCATATCTTGACGTAAACTCTCACTGGCAAATCTAGATAATTAAAGTCAAAATATAGATTAAAATATTCGATCATGGAATATTCGGTCACGGCTCTCCAGGTTAACCATCTTGCTGATATGCACTTGCGTTCGTGGCTTAAAAGAAGGGAATTGTTTTCTATTCTCTGTAAACGGGTTCGATATTTTTTTTTAATGTATATTTGTTATCACCGAAATGCTTTATTTGTTCATTAAATTTATAATATATTCGGTGAATTTAAAGATTTATTATAATACATATAAGCTAATCTAGATATTCTAATTATATGTATAAAAAACTATCTTGTTGATATATATAGAGGGAGGGGGGGCATTTAATTCATGTGATTAATCGAGTCACAAAATTAATTTGAGAAGCTTTAAATAATGATCCATCAATTATCAATAAACTATATATATTTCTGACATGAGGGGCGCTTGCACAGCAATCTACAGCTCTTCGATCATGTAATGACACTGGTCTAATTCTACATGTTTTTTTATCCTCGAGCTAGCTGTTTGTGATTTTTATATTAAAAAATTAATTTATTTAAAAATTTAAACGGGTAACTTTATTTCAAAAATATTTTTGAAAATTTTTTATTTTTATTTTTAAATTAAATTTTTAAATATTTTTATATACCGATATCAAAAATATTTATAAAAAAATTAAAAATATTATTTTAAAACATTTTAAAATAAATCGCATTCACATTCAAGCTAAGCTATTGCTTTCGGGAATGTTGCAAAAATTTTGTCTGGAGAAAGCGCTGTAAAGGTGACAAAAACTCAGTAACAAATCAAATCCCATCCCATAAACTTTGAATCACCCAAAAAATGCTTTAATGCCCGAAGATACGTTTAAGCCACCACTTTCCTAGGCATTATTTTGCTTGTTCCATCCTGCTTTCTTCTTCCTTTCCATCTTTAAAACTTGTTAGTTTTGTTAATATCAAAAACAAAATATTAAAAAAATATATTATTTTCAAATATAAAGTAATTTTAAAAACAATAATTAGTTATTAAAATACCAAAATAGTCTGTCAGCAACATTGATTAATGGTGCTTGACATATATATATTAAGAAATTAAAATGACTGCTGGTTTTCAGGATGTAATGAAACCGAAGGTGGTCTTTCATAATAAGATCAGTTAGTGGAGTCCCTAGACTTTACACAAATTAAAGCCGTGTAGATATTGCAATATTGATGAATGAAAAACACTATATAACCAAGCTATCCCGCCCTCACTCAACTCATAAGCTCTTTACATTGTGTAGAGAAAGATAACGAGTGCTTGAGAGAGAGAGAGGAGCAATCGTGATGACAACAGAGTCCTCAGATTCACCTTATGATAGGGCAAGGCCATTTTTGGCTGTGGTATTCATGCAGTTAGGCTACTCAGGCATGTCCATAATCTCTAAGCATGCCCTAAATGAAGGGATGAGCCCGCATGTATTGGTAGTCTACCGGCATGCCGTTGCCACCATTGTCATTGCTCCATTTGCGTTTATTTTTGAAAGGTATGGGTTCTTAATTAATTTCTATCATATATATACGCCAATGAGCGATAGCTTTAACTGACCATTTATAAACTCACGAATATTTTATGCAGGAAAGTAAGGCCAAAGATGACTCTCTCCATCTTTTTCAAGATATTGATGCTGGGCTTGTTGGAGTGAGAATCTTGATTTTTAATTACCTTTTACGAGCTTGTTCCAGCATTCTCTCCCCCTCATCCTTGTTAAACTGAAATAAATATTTTGCAGGCCAACGATTGACCAGAACTTGTACTATACTGGCATGAAATATACCACAGCAACTTTTGCTTCTGCCATGTGCAATGTTCTTCCGGCTTTTGCATTTGTGATGGCTTGGGCCTTGAGGTATTGCATCAGCCATAACTTGCATGTTAATTTCAGGCACGATCCTTGCACAAATTATATATATGTGCATGGATATATATGCGGTCCATATATATATATATATATATACACTGAGTTTTTTTTATTTATTTTCGTAGGCTTGAGAAGGTTAACATAAGGAAAATGCATAGCCAGGCAAAGATAGTTGGGACCATAGTCACAGTGGGGGGGGCTATGCTTATGACTCTTGTTAAGGGAACCCAGTTGGATTTGCCGTGGACGAAAGGGTATGATCAAATAGCATCTACAGGTGGATTAACCAAGCAGGATCCTATTAAGGGTGCTCTTATGATCACCATAGGCTGTTTCTGTTGGGCTAGCTTCATAATTCTCCAGGTAATTTGGCCTATAACAATTAATATCATATCAGACAAAAAAGCAATTTATGTCAGGATCACTAAAAAATCATCAGGTAATTGATTTTCCTTTAAAGAATAATTGTAGGCACGTACAGGGCAATCATTTTGTTAT
This sequence comes from Salix dunnii, assembly GCA_015731905.1. Lineage (NCBI taxonomy): Eukaryota > Viridiplantae > Streptophyta > Magnoliopsida > Malpighiales > Salicaceae > Salix > Salix dunnii. The sequence goes on from CM027668.1 coordinate 14,802,111, forward strand.
TGTTGCCATCCAAAACTAGCCAGGACATGAGTATTTTCGTGGGGTCATCCTAATCCGTAAGAATTATATGTTTTTTTTATTTACAGGCAGTGACATTGAAATCATACCCTGTTGAGCTCTCCCTTACAGCCTGGATATGTTTCATGGGAACTATGGAAGGTTCTGTGTTTGCAGTTGTGATGGAAAGGGGAAATCCCGCAGCTTGGTCTGTAGCCTTGGATTATAAACTACTGGCTGCTGTCTACAGTGTAAGTATTTTTTAATTCTAACAACACCTTTCCTTTTCCTTTTGAGTTGATTTATGAACAGTTTTTAAATATTTTAAATTGTTTTTCCAGTTGACTTGAGAAAGAATATTGATTTCATTGGATTTATGTTGTTGAAATACAGGGTGTGATCTGTTCTGGGCTTGCTTATTATGTTCAAGGATTGGTTATGAAGCGCAGGGGACCAGTTTTCGTGACTGCCTTCAATCCTTTATGCATGGTTATCGTTGCAATTTTAGGCTCTTTTTTCTTGAAGGAGATACTATACTTGGGAAGGTAAGGAAAGTATTGCTAGCTAACAGTGGGGAATATCACAGGCGCCATTGTTGATCCAGTGCTGAACTTATGAATTACTAAAAATACTCAGAAACTTCCAATGACCAGTACTGAGACACGGGTCATACATTGTCAAACTTCAAATTTAGGCATGTTTGGCTAAATCCTCGTACAAAATAAAATAAAATAAAAATGGGAGGTAATAAAATATGTCACTCCTGGAATTTTTTGGCTGTGGACTGAATGAATAGACCACTGTTTCTTTGTAGGGTTGTTGGGGCAGTTGTCATTGTTACCGGCCTGTATCTAGTGTTGTGGGGCAAAAGCAAGGATCAACCTCCATCGAATTTAAGCGATGATAAGGTGGCAGCAGGTGATACAGAAATTGCTACCAAAACTCATGAGAGGACAGAGACTTTGAATCAAGATTTTGTTGCTCTAGATCTTACCAAAGTTAGACCCGCCGATGAATGTGTTTGAAGGAACTATGCGACTTTGAATCGATGCCGTTTTTTGCTCATAATCTGGGCTTTGTTGTAATTATCAACCAAGCTTAATATCGATGCGAAATTTCCATATTGATATTTCAACTAGGATTTTTTTCCCCCCTCGCGGGGATGTCATGAAAATCTAAAAATTCTACCATGTTAACCACAATTAAATAAGATTTATTTTTCTGGTTAGTATTGAGACAATCTAATCACTCTTTAGTGCTCGGCTTAATTAGTGGAGTCCATTGCCCATTGCCCCACCTTCCTCCTTGTAACGAGTAGGTTTGCTGCCGTATTAAGAGATTAAAAGAATGAAACGACTGGATATTCAGAAAATTTATGTGCGAGAGAGGTTTTTCATTGTTGTCTTGTTCTTTATTTTAGCACTGTAATGATTATTAGCAGATGGAGACTCAAAAAAAAAAAAAAACAGAGAGATACTTAGCAGCAGCCTGATCACATGAACAAGGGGGTGTTAATTTTGTGTCATCAAGTTCTAATAGCTACACCCGATTTAGCTAAGGGCACTCCAAGCGACCCCAATTAATAATAAGAGTTGCATTAGCTATCTTGCATTGTTAAAACTAGTTTTAAGTATAGGATCTTGCTGAAATGAAAACAGTGAACTTACTGTCTCATGTGAGCCCACGGGGTCCATTTACTGAAGGAAATTGGGCTAGATTATCAATGGGTCACTTCAATCCCTTACTAAACAAGTGGGCTTTGATTAGTCTAGGCCTAAAGCAAATAAGCTCGCAACCCAGAGCCAAACAACCGCTCAACCAGTCAACCAGTATGTTCTCTCCCTATTTCTTTTCTTTTCTTATTTAGGTCAAGATTCAAGAGCCTGCTAAACACTTCATAACCAGACAAGAATGGAGGTGCTTGCTGCTCGGTGCTGATAATGCAGGTACAGTATGAAAAACTAGCCGAGGATCGAGTACATGAATTCAGAGACCGGGATCAGCCCTGACACGTGCCTTGCTCTTTTTCGAGCTATAAGCAAGCCTATAGCTCGGAATATTGAATGGCCGAGTTTTTTATTTTCCAAAAATAAGCTCGCAAAACTATTTATGGTATATAGCTTTTAATTTCCGATCAATATTTAGACCAAACACATTTACTTAAAGATGATCGATCGATTCTCAAGGCTGGAGTCGCAGGACACCTCCTCAAATCTCTTCCAATTGTTAATTAATGGCAGAGGCTGCTAGTCAATGGCATAGCTGATGTCTTTCTCTATATGTATTTTCACGTGAATAATTAGCGTAAACTGATTATAATCATCTTGTTTTAATAATTCTGAACAGAGATTCAAGGCCAAGGATGACTCTGTGGACATTCGAATAAACCTACTGAGCTACTTTTGAGTAATGACTATCAAATTGCAAAACTACAGAAAGAAAGCTCATGCAGTTGCTGGCATGATTCTGGTATCTGTTACCTTTACAAAGCCAGTTCTTGACCAGAACTTGTTCCACGATGGGCTGAAAATCACTGCTGCCAACATTGGAGGAGCAACGCTACTTGCATTCGCTCACAGACCATTGTTAAATTTGCCGAGGATAAAAGGCAAGTTTTGTCGCTGTCAATCTGCACCCAATCAATTTGTCCACACTGTCAATCTGCTCCATTATCTTTTGATGGGTGCTGTCTGATTGTATTTGGGTGCTTAAGCTGGCCAAGTTTCGTTATTATTCAAGTAAACTATGATAGCTGTAATTATGCCATCGTGAGCCTATAATTAATTAATTAAATAACTACGAGCAAAATTCAACTAATTACTGAGTTTCTTCCAATGCTTTCAATATTACTTCCCTAAAGGTAATGATTTCAAAATCCCTAATGGGCATGGTGGGAAGCACAATACGAACCTTTGCAGCAGAACAAAATACCACTGTCTCTGATCTATATACTTGGATGTCAGACTTCTAGCTGTTTTCTTTGGTGTTAGAAGTTCTAAGTTGGAGCAATATTATCTTCATAATCGAAATAATTTATATGCATATATACCATGCCCCTCCAAGGATTAAACTTAAAGCAGCATCTCTTTACCAATTCCATACTTTGCAGGCAGGGAATACTCTCTGTAGTAGCTGACCACATTTTCAGGTTGTTAGCCGAGGAAAGGGGTCCACTATTTCTGAGTGTATCAAATCCTCTTATGGTTGCAGTTCTGGGGTCTTTAATCTTCAAAGAGCAATTGTACGTTGATACGGTATGCAAGGATCAAACTACAACACCAAACCATATGCGCAGACAGCCAGGACAGCAAGGAAATGTACAGCTTCTAATCATGACTTGGTTGCCAGGAATGCTAATGCAGCAAGACCCATAGGGCCACAGATAAACCTGTTTGAAGGATTCTAACCAAATTAGGTATGCTCAAGGATGAGTTTTCTAGGCAAGCTCCATGCAAGCAGCAAGTCTAATATCCTATGGACATATGGTTATTAATGCATCTAATTCCTCCGTGGCTTCATTGTTCAAGAGGTATAACTTCTGATGGAAGGTAAGATAGCAAATGACCTCAGGAATAACGGGTTTCCTAGAATGATTACTAAGATTTTTGTGCCAATAAAATGTTAAAACCACAACAAAATGGAGACAGGCCTTCAAATTTTTTAATGAGCTAAATTAAGCAAAAAAAAAAATCTCCCAATAAACAACCATATGGGGCTGACTTATAGATAGACCTAGAGCAATCAACTTGCGCTTTATCACCAGAACTAGAATAAAACCACAAGTGCTCACGTGATGGAAGCAAAAAACATTGGACCACTGCTTCCATCACGAGTCAGAGAGTTGACCTTAGCCCTTGAACTATGTAAATGCTATTCCTCGACCAAGTAATGCTATTCTCTATTGGACCTAAATTGGACAAATGCCTACTTTTAACTGGAAAAGCCAAAGGTCAAACAGGAATATAGCTCAGTCTACTCCACTGCACAAGTGAGCTTGGATTAGTCCATGAGTAAGCATGTGTCCTATAAAACTTGCACATAGCTGTTTCATCTATGTTAAGAAACAGGTTAGGAGCTTTGGAGAAGAAAATTCATGTGGTGATGCAAAATTGGGATTTGCTTTCAATATTCAACTAATAGGACACAGTGTGTCAATAGCTAAAGGCATGTCAAAATCCTTGGAGTTCTACACATCTCCACAAAGTTCATTTACTCTATCCTATATTTGCAACCAAGCCTCTATAGAACATGCCATGAAGTATAAAGACGCTTGTTGCACAACTTCATCAATCCTATCCCCATCATGTGAAAAGGAATTAGATTTGCCTACTCAACTAACATGCAGAAAGGACCTCTAGCCCCAGTCATGCATGCACAAACACAGTAGTCTACCAATAATAGAATAAGTCCAAAACTATAACTTAAATTCTTACAGCAAAAGAAAAAAAAGTTGAAGAAACATTTCACCTCTCAAAATTATTAGAAATCCCAAAACATGTCTATAATTACCAGAGAAATATGCTTCTATGGACAGAACACATGCCACCACACTTATTCTAAAAGCTGGTCTTCATCTCAAGATGGTAGAGTGACTTCTTCCTTTCCATAGATGCGCTGAAGTTCACGAGTGGCAGCTTCATATGATGCTGACGAGAGGAAGAGGAGAAGAAAAATTGTTGTGAGAAAATAAGTAACTAATATTTATCTCTTATATTTGTTCAAGTAAGTCACATAAACACATCTAAAATTAATCCTTACCTTTCCAGCTAAGGAAATTCTTTTGATTAATAGCAGATCCGGTAACAGTTTCGATCGCATTGAATAGCATCTCCTGAGGAGTGTTCTTCAGCTCTTGAACAACTGCATAGATGGTCTTCCCATTCTCAAAGTAAATATGGTTATTGGGATGCTTGGTCTTGCAGTTAGCATGACGCTCAAATTCATATGCGTTCAGAACCTGCAATGTGCATCCCAAGTCATGAAATAGTTTTGAACATTTCATTAGCTTTGTTCCAAGACACTAAACTATATTTAGAGTTGCCTACCTTATTGCTGCATGCTTTGCAACTACATAAATACCCAGTCCCTTTTATAGTTCCTCTAAGAGTTTTCTGCCAGGATGAAGGTTATACATTTTAATGTGGGAACCTTAATCAGTAAGAAATATTTATCATTCCAAAATGTATATTGACATATGAAGCATAATATTTCGACCTCACCTCCCTGGACCAGGAAACATATTTCACAGGAACCCCGTCAAGCAAGCCAGTTGATAGCAAGCTCTTGACATTTGAGGGGAAGTTGTTAGGAGGGATCTTCTTAGATGTCTTCAGCTCTTTATTCTTGGAGGCGGAATCAATTGTTGTCTTTGGCTCTTTATTCTTGGGGGCTGCATTGAATGTTGTCTTTGGCTCTTTACCCTTGATGTCAGTATCAGTTTTGGAATTAGCTTCCAGAGCACTATTTAGTTGTGGGTTTGCAATGACCTTTGGTACAGAATTGGTATTCAATTGTTGATCAACATTCGCCTGAGGCAAATTGTTCTGAACCGGTACTTCTGAAGTTTGAGTCGTGTTCTGATTGCTCACTAGCAGGTCATAGCCTCTAATAACATTGCCAGACAGATTTGTCTCAGGTTCATCATGAAAGCTTTGAAAAGAAATGGAATTGTTGTCACCCTTGTTGTAGTTGTGACCAACAGATAGAATACCAGAATTCTGTTTGTCCTGGGCAGGAGTCATGGATGCAATATCAATATCTGCCTTGTTATATATCGGACCATTTGATATGACATTATCCCCTCCCTTGCTAAATGAGGAACCCATCAAAATGAAATTTTCACTCGATTTATCATAGGAGGGTCCCATTGAAATGAAACTCTCATGTCCCTTATTGTAGGAGGGAGCCATTGATATGAAATGGTTATCTTCCTTGTCATAAGATGGACCCATTGTTATGAAATTGGCATCCTTCTTTTCAAACGGCTGACCCATTGATAAGATACTCTCATCTCCCTTGTTATAACCTTGCCCCATTGATATGAAATTGCCATCATCCTTGTTAAATGCATGACCCATTGAAATGAAACTGTCATCTGCCTTGCTGAACGTGGGGCTGATTGAGATGGTATTCTCATCCCCGTTGTTATAAGTAGAGCCCAAAGAGATGGCATTGCTCTCCCTCTTATTATAGGCAGTACCCATTGAAATCATATTGTCATCTCCTCTAGTATAGGAGTGCCCCAGAGATGAAGAAATGTCATTGCTTGAGTCTCTAACTTGATTGACTCTCACTTTTCTGAGGCCACCAAAACTAATAGATGCAGAGGGATCTTCAACATTATGTGACATTGACAAACCCATTGAGCAGTTGCTGCCATATAGGTCATTGAAATCCTTTCTTTCCATGTTCATATTTCCATTGCCGGTAGAAGGCACGTTGCTACCACTGTTAATCCGAAATGGTTCAAACCCAAACAGGCGGTCACTAAATTGCCCTGAAACCGACTGGAAGCAGGAAGTATTATTCCATGGAGAAATGTTCATTTGTGACATTCCCATTACTGGCCTGTTGTTGCTAGAAGGTTCGACTGCTTGTTTCTTGTTGCTGAACAACTCAGGTCCAGCACTATCCGTGAACCACTGATGACCACGCTTTGGTTCCATTCTAGAGGAATTATCAAAACCTATATCTCCATCAGTTAAACACCCCACATCTCTGGTCATCCAAAAGCTTTTGTGTTGGTAAGACTGCCAAAAAACAAGAGCCATCCAAGTTACAGTCATTTATCAACAGTACTAGAGCAGAGCATAAATTGAGGATTCAATATTCCAAAAATGTATTGCAGAGGGTGAAGGGGCATGAAATAATGCCAAACAAACAATCAATGGAAGAAGCGGATTAAGAAATAGCAACTTTCAAAAAAGACAAACATGTACTCCATAATGTGTCAAATTCTTAAATCAATAGATCCTCTATTCTTCAGAGTTATACACATCAATCAATAACAGAGGGTGCCTTCTTTGCAGACAAAGAAGTCAAGTTGCAATGAACATGGTATGCAATTTAAGACCTGAAGGCCAATTTCATGCCATTTCAAAAATACTTTCTATAGCTTTCCCATTTTTCCCTTTGGTCATATTCAATGTTCAACTCTGTTTGGTTTGTGAGAAAATAATGGATTACAAATCATCATGAGCACATTAAATGCATAGAAACTAGATGAGTAAACATAGTAGGCAATGAAATTTTAGATCCACAGCTTTTCTCAAAGTTACAAGATAAGATTCAGCAGCCCTGCAAATATTATGGATCTTACAAACAACTTTCAAATGATAGAACTTTATATCACAACTTTTCTCAGGTCCTCACTTGAATACTCAAATGACCAAAGGAAAAAATCTTTGGCCGCTTAAAGTGCTTAAATTAAACAAGGAAACAAACTGATTTCCACACAAGGAACTACGTGCCTGAGCTGACTGTCAATGCCTAATTAATGTAATCATTCTTTCTTAAATATTAACTTATTTCTTAGGCCAAGTCCAACCATAATGAAAGCAAAATTACATTTTTTTTCTCAATCATCAACAATAGGCCAAGTCAAAAGCAAGTTTCTAAGCATGAACCAGGCAGAGTATATGACAATAAAAAAAGTAGGTAACACAAATTGGATCCATCAATAATCTTTTGAGCTTACTTCAAATTCAATAATCAGCTAGCAAGCTATTTTATTCTATTGACATGCACCATATTCAAAGATAATAGGCTTAGTTTGTGAAGATGACAGCAAGCCAACTTCGATTGAATATGCTCTATCAACCATGACAATGCTATCATGGTGAGTACTTTAAACTTATGCATGTTGTATTAACCTGGCCTTGTTCATTTCCAAACTTATGATTAAATCTAGATTTGGAAACCAAGAAACAATGATTCTCAAGCTCAAAACTTTCTCTATAATCTTATGTCCTTGCAAATGTTTGAGGCATGCGTTTCCACATATAAGACAAGGCAATCTTTTGCTCATGAGAGGACTTCTTGGGCTTTCATGATTATTTGATTTTAATGCAGCTTAATGGCAGGTTGTGTTTATGCCTTCTGCTAATCCTACAAATGAGTGGTATCCCCTTAGTACTAATTTTTTAAGATTCATTCACTTCAAGTTATTTAAAAAAAAAGAGAGGAGAGGGATACACATAAACCTTGGAGAGGTTTGTAGGGAATCACAACAACTCACGCAGATAAAATTCCCTGTTGAAGCCAATAATACTTGAGGCATTGTGTTGAAATATTATCCTAATTTCATGCATGAACAAGAATGAAAATAAAAATTGCAATGGTGTGGGTCTGAACAGCTTGTCCAAACCATTGTACATGTTGCATAAATGGTTCTTATACATCAAAAGTCTGGAAAATATACTATGTAACAGTAACAGACAGCATAAATCATGACTCTTAAGTTAAAAGTGGATGGATTTAGGCCAACCACATTAGTTTCAATGAGAAATAATTAGAATTTGGAAAGGAAATCGAGTAAAATGTTTTAAAAAAGCCTTGCAAGTAAAATAGACGGGGACGTTCCATCCCGAGAAGGAAAGTGCTGTGGCAAGACAGGAAGCAAGATGAAGAAGCAAGGAAGGAACATGCTGAATGGATGGCCTATACAATTAGAATCAACACCATGAATATAATAGTATGTGGAATCACTATGATAAGATTATTCATTTAAAAAGAAAGTGTGAGAGAAATAAAAGGATTCCATATAACAAGGTATATATTAATTTAGTTGATGATTTATTTGGAAGGAGCTAAAAAGTACAATTGACTATTTTATCCTACACACTAGATAGACTAGGTTGGTGCCTTTAGTGCATATTCTCCTTATATCACAAAAAAAATGTGTCATCTGAATTTATTTTTTTCTATGCACCTCACGCTTGAAATTGATTTAGTTTTTATTTGCTATTTTGTTTACATCTAATTTTCTCAAGAATTTTAACTGCTCGTTGAGTTTTGTTTTGCATTTCCCTTGTTTTGTTTGAAAGTTTCAAAAGTGATCATGATGGGATTCAAACTACATATATTATTGGTAAGTTACCACCAATGACCCAATCCATTTTTACAATCCACCACCATCAATTACGCCATTAGGTATTAACAATGATTGATCATCAATCACCATGTTGGTCGATGACCACGTTCAACTACTGATGAGGCAATTGGCCAATTGGAATTGGAAAGTCATCGAAAAGATTGTTGAAGTTATTGAAATTCATTCATTGTCAATAAATTATCTAGCACTAGTCAAATATAGGTTGTCAATGACTACAACTACATTATCGTTGCTAGTTTGCGATGTTTTTCTTTTTGTTCCAAATTGGATACAAGTTCTTTAGGAATGAAAACCAAAAACAAGATTCATAACAAAAAGAAAACCAAGAAAAGAACAATTGAAAGATATAATAAATTTGCTTTTATGCTTTGTGCCAAATACAAAATTATCCCATGAGCATTTAAAATTTATGTAGTGGGCTAAAGGTGTATAGGAAAACCTTCATGAGCATTTTCTTATATGGGGCCCACTATCGATGCGCGCATGTGTAGTGTACACGAGTCACTTTGAAGGTGGGCGACACCAATAAGTGGAGGTAGCATTACCTATTTTTCCTTCATGATTGGTAAAAGATTTGTTATAAAACCTTTATGGGCATTGGGATGGCTTTCCTTGTAAAAAGAGCACATTCCAATATACAACGTGCATTCATGTTGTGGGGGTGGATAAAAAAATACATGTTAAAATCAACTTTTCTTTCAGAAAAAAGGGTTATGTTTGAGAATATGAACTTATAGAGTGATGTTCAAGGAAAATTAGTATTTGATACAAGTAGAATAGAAAATTACTTGCATGACACAAAATACATCACCATAACGGATCTAAAATGTCACATGAGTTCTAAATAAGTAAGTTTTTACAAAATGTAACCACTACAAGTAAGACTTCTAGTGATAAGATATGTGAGATGAAGTCTTTTTCGACCTCTTTAATAGTGTCACTCCATAGAAAAATCTATAGGAAGTTGGATTGCTATAAAAGTTTATGTTCTTGTACAAATGAAAATCCTAGTTACATTGCATATTGATGCTACATATAAATGAGATGACAGCAATGAGCCTCTCTTTTTTGAAAGATCACTAGAGAAACTTTATGCCTATATGCTTCCATGATGTTGCATTTAAGGTGGTTCTTGAGTTGTTGCTCAGTAGATGGAAATGCATTGTGCTCATCATGAAGAAGAATTTTAGTGATTTGGATGGAATAGACCTTTAATGTCATGAAGCCCTCACCGCTATTCCTAACGTTGGCAAGTAGCTTTGAGCCCTCAAGCTGAGTTGACAACCTTATAGCGCACCTTCCACCTTTTGGGATGCTCCTTTGGGATTGACATTTTTTTTTCAAGAAAAGGTTAGGCATGTGCTCTTGAAAGTCATCAAAAAGACACAAAAGACAATGGTGTTGGCCTAACGAGCCCCTAAGAATTATCGCCAGACAAAGTCCTAGCAAGCGTGCACCTAAAAATCCTTCAACAATGGCATAGGTTTATGTACTTGAGATTGCTCGAAACTATTTTAGGATCTTTTTCCTATATGTTTGATTTGTATCTTTTATGAGTTCTTCAATAAAAAGATGTTATAGGATTTAGTTTCCTTATCATGCTTTTTCCCATTTACCTTGTTTACTGTGATTTTATTATTAGATGATTGATTTATATTTATTGTGGTGACAAAAAAGCAAACATAACTTTAATACATATAAATTAAATGACTACCATTCTTAACATTCTATGATGGGACATTAAATTTGGATTGCCCAATGTAGCTTGCCTGACTTAATTCTCATGTGTAGAAGTAGATGGATGAAATGGAAAATGAAAAGGAAAGAGTTAGGTAAGCATGAAAGAAATGATCTTTCAAGCTCAATTAAAAACGTGAAGCCACAAGAAAGGTATAGAATAAATGTGTGATCCTTGCCCTTAGTTGCACATTGCACAATATTGACTTTAATCATATGAGGAAGGTAATTCCATGTTTAAACAAATGACAAGTTCAAAACCAGATTTGTCATTCCGTTCAAATCTAAGCAGCACAATTCCTTAATCCTACACCACAGCTCCACCCTCCTTTTAGCACTTGCTCTAACCGTCTATGGTTACAAATTGCAGTCAGCATTGTGATAAGTATGGGATTCCAAAAGGGGCTAGCACTCTTCTTGAGGTTCTCTTCATAGGTTTCATTGTAGCTGAATTGTTTGTCCATTGAACTCTGCCCTCAGTTGAGCCATGAGCCTTTAAATTAGTTCTTCACTGAGACAAATCAACATCCATCCTTGCAAATTGAAGACAACTTCCATGCAGGAGAGCATTGCATATGTTTGAATGTTGGAAATCAGATATTAAGGCTTCCAATGGCACAGGTCATGCAATCTTGAAGACATTTAAAGTGGAAGGAGGTCGGACTATTGAACTTGTAAGTTCTCAACATTGATTTAAGATGAAGATTCATAGATATAGTTGTATCTGACTTTATAAGGATAACTAATTTTATTAGGAAAGAATGGGTTCTCATATATGGATATTTCTGACTATATCAGGAGCAATAATTTTATTAGGAAGGAACATACCTAATATCAGTCAAGTGAGTATCGTCAATGGATTTCCTCACTTGAAAAGATTTGTTTCTTTGTTAAAAAATATGTCTCATTAATTACTAAGAGAACTCTCATAGAGAACTTTTCTAAATGATGAGGAATCCCACTTAAGATAAGAAATCCTCAGGCACCTAAATGCTCCAAATGCATTAGGTGAGTCCATGGATCTCAAACCAGGTCAACAATGTGGAGAGCAGAGCACGTTCACTTTTCAGCTCAGACTATTCCAGATTTCTCGGCTATATTCTTCCCCTAAAGCTCTGATCTCTAGCTCCATTTGAGCCCTTAATCTTATCTTAACGTGATATAGTAAAGGCAAAGCAAAATTACAGATAATATAATCCTCCTCCTCTACTTCACTCCACAAAAGTGGAGCAGTAAATGAAGTTACAATAAAACTATCTCCAAATATGGATCAGCATGGCTGGATATACTTAAAGAATTTGTAATACAGAAACTCAAACAAAATAAACAGAGAAAAATAACATCAAATACAGTAAATGATGTGGCAAGAAGATATGAATATAAGTAACAAAATTTAATACCAAATAGCCAAACAACAATCAAAAACAGATAAACACTTGAAAAACCATGATCAATCACCATATCTAAGCGAAACCAAAATCTGAACATAACATTTCCAATAAAACAAACAAAAACTTGAATAGAAAATTCCAGGCCTACCATTTTTTGCCGTAAGCTAAGTCCACAGACACTCGCTGATTCAAGACTAAAACCAACTCACGGAATTCGTTCTCAGGTGATCTCCACTTGAAACTCGAAGTTCTACTTTCACTAACACACACCACCCTTTACTACACCGTTTCGCTTATTCACGTCATTGATCACGATCAAGCTCAAATAATCTGCAGCACAAACCCAGACGCCAAAACCTAACCGTTTTGCATTAACAAACCATGAAAATCAAACTTCGATCATGCATAGCATTCATTTAAAACAGTTTAGAGAGAGAGCATTGAACAATTATAGCGAGAGAAACAAGCTCAAAATTAACAAAACTGAAATCATCAAAATTCAAAATCCACTCGCACTAAGTACACACAGCACGAAAGGCATGCATAGTGACGGTCACTACACTTGATAACAGAGAAAGACGTGTGAGACTGGTAGCGTACCTTTAGCCTGAAAGATCGCCGGAGAAACTCCCGGCAACTGCAAGAGTGAGTGAGTGTTTTTCTTTTTCAAGAGAGAGAATTAAAATAGAAAATTACTTATGTCAGCTTGGGTTTTAACTTCGAAGAGACATAACTGATGCCGCTCGGCTTAAGATCTTATCCGTACACGTGGAACGATGGAGCTGGGATAACGGCTTGATTTACTATACAGGATTTGGACCGCTGAAACGCGTTGCCATATATGGAAGAGTCTTATACGGTAATGTATAGGAGAGGAGCCTTTCACTCTTGCTGCAAAAGGGAAGGGCAGCGCAGCACAAGATAGATATACCACGTGTCCATTTTCTATTGATTAGAGGTGTTCCTGTACAGTGCGAAGGTAAAGGTTTGGTGGGTTAGGTCTATGGTAAGAATTATGAGTTTCTTAAACCAGTTGTGTTTTCTTGTCTCCAAGGGGATAAACTACAATTTTGCCCGTGTTTAGAAAATTGGTGAGGGGGCATTTTGGTAAAATAGGGTGTAATCAGTTTGGCTAATCCATGAGCCTTAGTGAAGTGATTTTCGAAGTGTAGCTTTTCCCTTTCAGTCCATCGATATGGTTTGAAAATATAATCGAAATTGTTTTTTATTTTAAAATAATTTATTTTTTATATTAGTATATTAAAATAATAATAAACTAAAAAATTAATAAAATTACAGTTAGACTGCAATACTAAGCATGGTATAAATTTATTAAAAATAACGAGTCTGGATTTTTTTTTAAATATACTATGGTGTGTAGAATCACCATTATTAGTAGGGTGGTTTAATGGCTAAACCTTTATTTAGATAGTTATTTACGGTGAAAGTAAAATTTGGCACTAATTGCATGATTACGGGTATGATTATATTTGTTTTTAAAAATATTTTTTATTTAAAAATATATTAAAATAATATTTTTTTATTTTAAAAATATTATTTTTTTAAAAATAATTTAAAAATATCAAAAAAAATATTTTTTCAAAATTAATTTTAAAATATAAGGTCAAACAAGAACCAAGTGGTTTGCATACTCAAAGTTGTGGGCGCACCCACGTCACACATAGTAGATTAATTACTTTATTTTAATATATAAGATCTACGTCAAAATGTGTTTTTGAAATTATTTAATGAAAATATTAGTCTTAATTGACACACAAAATAAGATAAGCCTTGTTTAAAAAACAAAATTTTGAGTTAAAATACGCACCTGTACTCAAATGCCAGCGTTTTTTTCTTATGCATGATCGAGTTTGTGTCACTCTATCTATTGATGTATTTAATGAAAGTGTTCGCGTGAAGACATAAAAATAAAAACAGTATCTGGCAGTATTTGTGTTTGGTTGCAGTGGCCAGAAACCGTCAACTACGAGCACGTTGTTTTTCCATCTCTGTTTTCTTTCATTTTCTAGGCCACCTCCGGCCTCCGTTACTTTGTCAGGTGTCTGTTTAGAAGAATAGTTGTGGTAGTTTTTTAAAGTATTTTTTATATTGAAAAATATTAAAATAATATTTTTTATTTAAAAAAAATTATTTTTAATATCAGCACGTCAAAATAATTTAAAAACATCAAAATATATTTATTTAAAATAAATAAAATAAAAATTAGGCTGAAACGCCAGTTTAACCGCCAACCAGACACCTTGCAGCAAATATTTTTAAAGGACTATATATAAATGATTGGAGGTTCTGTTTGGATAAGGATTTATTTGTATGTCCATGCTAAACTGACAAGTTAAAATTAAAAGAAAAAAATAAAATTAAAATAGTTCCTTGTGTAAAATATTATTTTGATGCTGTTATTAAATCTAGAAATAATTTTTTTTTCCGATCAAGATAATTTTATCATGCTGTAACAAAATGATATTTTATAATTATTTTTGTTAAAAAAAATAGCATCGCACATGAAATTTTTTTAATGTTGTAAATTAATGGTATTCTAAAGTATGATGCACCACATTTTAGATTTTTAATAAGTTTGGGAGTTTGGTTAAGATTATTTTTTAAAATATATTTTTTAAAAATATATCAAAATAATTTTTTTTATTTAAAAATAATAATATCAACATATAAAAATGAACTAAAAACACCAAAAAAATTTAATTTAAAAAAAATCAATTAAAAAAAAAAGCATTTCCCAAACACCCCCTTTATGGTTCACCGAATTTGATTTTCATTACACTAAGTGAGAAAAACGTGGCTGTGAATAATGAATAGTTAAGTTGTTATTGTTCCTGGCAAATCACGCACATCCATCTTGAATTTAATCATATAAATTCAAGGGACATGACCAAACATGAAGAATTCTGAACAGTAATTAGTTTGACTGGTAAAATTATTGCATAGATTTACTGTGAAATTATTTCCTAGTTTTAAATAGATTTTCTACTTTATTATTTTGGATTATCTTTAAATAACACGAGTTATTACCCCGTGCTCCGCTGTTATAATAAACTTTTTTTTTAACTCGTTTCAACATTTATATTTTTTTTATTTTGTATATTGGTTGATATTTTTATTTTTTTTTAGTTTCAATCTCTTGAATTTTTTAGTCTTTATGAGATAATTTTTTATTTTTTTATTTGTATTTATACACCTCTATTTTTAGTTTAGACTATTAATTTTTATTGTTAATTTTTTTTATATCAAATGCAACATGCGCTAAAAAAATAGTACATAAGAATAAAAAGCAACTCAAAAACTTTAAGGAAGCAAGAAAAATAAAAATAAAAATAAAATCATTATCATCATTGTGTAAATAATGGGAAAAAACAAAATTACATAAAAAAAAAAAACCATGAAAACTTTAACAAAAGAGAAAATAAAAAATTAAACTAAAATCTTAAACAAGAATAAGAATTATTAGATGAAAGAAACCATTTCACTTAAAAATAAAAAATAAAATTATTAACAATATAAGCATTATAACTATTACAGTAAATTATAATTGTTATCATCATCATGGTCAACAATGTCACTATTATTATCATGATCATAACACATAAAATTATTATAACTATTATTGCTAAAACAATTAAAATTATCAAATTAAATAAAAAAATCCAAAACTTTATAAAAAAAAATAAAGCAATAAAAAAATCTAAAATTATTGCTATTGCTACGTAAATAATGGAAAAAGAAAAATTATATCTAGGAATAAAAATGCCTCAAACTCCAACAAAGAGCAAAAAATAAAATTAAATCAATGATAAAAATCAATTCATATTATTAAATTTTTTTTTAAATAACATTAGATTTCATTAAATAAAAATATTTAAAAAACCAATAGAAATGACAAAGGGAAATATCATTTTTCCAATGATAAAAAAAAATAAATTAAAGAGCATTTTTTTTAAATATCACCTAAAAAAAAAAGGAAATAACAAAAACTAAAAACTAAAACTAAAA
Source organism: Salix dunnii (assembly GCA_015731905.1). NCBI lineage: Eukaryota > Viridiplantae > Streptophyta > Magnoliopsida > Malpighiales > Salicaceae > Salix > Salix dunnii. The sequence goes on from CM027668.1 coordinate 14,818,374, forward strand.
ATAGAGACTGTTCTAAAAATTTTAAAAATAATAAAGGATATGAATCGAAAATTTAAAGTATAAGGGTTGAAATTAAAACCAATTTTAATAAAATGACAAAATTGAACAATTAAAAATATTTGTACCAAAAATATTAAGAGATTTCAAACCGATCTATAAATTATAAGAATAAAGACTCAAATGTAAATGAATTATATAATTAATTTCACATAAAAAACACAATTGAAACAAATCAAAACTCATATCATGGCAATAAGGATCAGAACGCACAATTCAAAAAACATGGACAGGTGTGAAATAATCATAAACAAAGGGGATTTATGTGTGATTTAATATGCAGGAGAGAGAAATATAAACAACCAAATTAAATTGGACACTGTCACTTATAAGGCCACGGGAGGATGACATGCACACCACCGTGCGACAGGGGGGGCATGGTGGCACTTCTGGAGAGACGTCAGACGAATATTTTTTATGACTTAATGACACCACACATGCCGCCGAACACGGGCTCCAGTTCAAAAAGTTACGGTGCATTAGGGGACACGTAAATAGTAATCTCAAGATTAAATATTAAAAAAAAGTTAATTACCTAAACACCCCTGTGTCTATATCTTTTATTTTGTATTTACCAAGGCTATGTGCATAGTCACACATTTTTTAAAAATATGAAAGACCAAAAATAACCTTCCAAGTAATACCCGGTGTTGTTTTATCAGAGGGTTAAAATTGTTAGTACACTGTGGACTTAATATGTGCAACGATCGGGACACCCCTGCTAGTTTATCTCGTGTTTTGTTTCATTATGGGGTATTTTTGTTATTGCACTGTACACATTAATAGAAAAAATATAAATACCCTTGACTCCAAGACTTAAATGAAGGCATACCGAGGGGTAAAATAGTATTTTTATTGTTCAAATCCATAGTAAAATGTGTCTATAGCTAAAGTGGAAGCACAACATGTTATGGGTTTTTCTTTAATAATACAAGAGAAGCTTTTTTTATTACTAAAAATAAAAGATGTTTTTCATTAATAACCCACCCTCATTTGGTAACCAAGAAGCTCACAAGAAATCTGATAATTATTTTATTTTTCTAAAAAGGATTATTTCCAGGTCCCTCCTCGACTTGTTAAATCAAACAATTTTTTTCTATAATGTAATTATATTTTTTTTTCCGAATCCGTATCGAATCACGAACCAGAATCCTCGTACAATTCTAAACACAAAAACATAAGGTAGCTTTGATTAAAACAAAACAGCGTTTTAAAGGTCCCATGTAAACTCGATTACAAAGCGAGACTACCCAATAAATGGGCCTACTAAACAAACTAAGTGGGCCAGCAATACTCGACGAAGCCACAATGCCATACTTACCTGCCACACGTGCAGATCTTGGCTTTTTAAAATCTCAAACCCCGTCAAGCCCATCTGCTTTTATTTTTTATTTGTTTTTAAATTAAATTAATGGAGATTAAAAACTTGGTGAACAACTCTCCACGTAAAAAACCGGGCTATAATAAGAGGCGCCAATTTGTTTTATCTTCAGACATGAATATTGTTTGATGTTTTCTCCTTTTAATTATCTGTGGAAACTTATTTGAAACTAAGCAATTAGGTGCAATTGATAGCAATGGTTGATGGCGCCACAAACTCTTCAAATCACATTTCATAATTATCCATGCAGAATTGATGGCTAACTCTCTCTCCTTCCCTCCCTCCCTCTCTCTCTCTCTCTCTACTGTTATTGAAAAAACATGATTCACTAAACCTATATTTTCTCAGAACAGGAATTTCATTCTCCACTTGCCACCACTTGTTTCGTCCATCAACAGACAACTCGTGATACTCAAGTTTTCAAGGATCGACTACCAGATCTAATAGTTGTGATTGTAACATGTCTCAAGCCAACAACATTCAGCAACACGCTGCCGTTTGATGAAGTCATTGTATTCCAAGGATACATATAACCAAGTTAATACTTGATTTTTAATAGAATCAATTCGTGCCATTATATATATATATAAAAAGAAACAAATGTTTGACCATATATTTAAAGAGGCTGGGCTGTATGAATCAATTCGTTTTATTTATTAGAAAGAAAATTGGAAACAAACCCCAATCGAAGAGGGCTGCAATGCTATAAAATCAGTAGTCACGGACCAATATTTAGTGTATGTTTGAATTTATTTTTAAAATGTTTTTTGTTTGTAAATGTATTAAAATAATATTTTTTATAAAAAAATTATTTTTGATATCAACACATGAAAATAATCTAAAATCACCATTTTTTTTAATTTAAAGTAAAAAAAACTATGCTTTTCGTTTATGAACGCATCAAAATAATAATTTTTATTTTTAAAAAATTATTTTTGACATCAACGCATGAAAATAATATAAAAAAACTATTTTTTTAATAAATTTTTTTTTTTTTAAAATTCAGGGTCAAACAACTATTATTACCAAATGGAAGCTTGAATTGAAAGCAGATCATAGAAGTGAGCTGCTGATACCTTATAGTAGATTTCAGTAAAATAACGTGCAGATTTTAATTTCATTATAAATTAGTTTAATTTGGAAGCTAACTACTCACCTAGCTCATAAGCATATTATTGATTGGAGTCCTTATTTGAACCTAATTTTGACAATAAGTCATGATGAGTCATTGACGATCTTGTAGTAGTGATTTTAGGTATGAATAGACTTGAAGTTAAGTTTCTCATAAGAAAAATTGAAATTTGAAGTTAATTTCCAAGAAAAGTCTCTTGCTGACTCTTCAATTAATCACATAATTAATGTCATAAAAATCCCATGGAATTAGACGAAAAATTAACAATAATCCAATCCCTCATTCCATCTCTTTTCCTCCTTATTTTGGAGAATTACATTCTCTCATAACGTGTTTTTTCCTCCTTCTCCTTTCTCCTCAAAATATAACGGGCCAAAATATGCTGGCGCATGAAGCTAGCCAAACCCTAGTTTATCTCATCACATCACCACCGCCAAGACATTGATATCTGCTGCATGCGCTGCTGTTTACTACTGATTTCTGCTCCTAAAGGCATAAGATCTGAGGGCTTCATTCTAGGTTACATATATGTGCAACAATGATCATCCCTCATGCATGAACGGGTCTTCTCACCATTTCAAATATTTGAATGTGAGTTTTAATTCCAATTCAAAACCTCAAACTAATTAATTAGTTTGAACTACTGGACCCGTTATTCACTCGGTTTTACTTGTAAAATCTCTTCCTTTCAAGTTAGGATTATGGAAATTAAATACAAAGATAAATACTTTAATTGTATAATATAAAACAATATGCATGCTTGTCAATTAATTGCGATAATCACCACTCGTCACCAGATTAATTATCACGACACACCTCATCCTTGTCTCATGATGACGCAATATAAAACTGATAATCCAAGTAATTAAATGAAAATGAAATCAATACCGTGATCTAGGTAATTCTTATTTCATGTATATAAACAAATTAACAAATATAAATTCAAATTATATAGCGAGTGCTCGTATATCCAGGAAAAAGGTAAGGAAGGAAGGAAGGAAGGAAGGAAAAAAAACCCTAGCTATAGGTATAGTTTCATGAGATTACACATGTAATTAAGATCTATAAGTAACAATTGACTGCAGGAGCTATCTTTCCGAGCTTAAACAACTCCATATCATTCTCATAAGGAGTCAAATTCAAATCCAGACACAAAACACTCCTACTGTTAGATCTCTTCACGACAGGAACTACTTGTTGACGATCAGTACTAGGAGGGTTCAGGGGATCCACCTGGTTTTGATCATTCAAGGAAGCAACTCTGTGTCTCCTCATGTGACCACCCAAAGCCTGTCCAATAGCAAACTCCAGTCCACAGATAGAGCACTCGTGCGTTTTAGGCTTTGCTGGAGATTGATTCTCGAAGCTCCCTTCACCTCCCATCAACCTTGGCTTCTTGTGGCTTGCACGGTGGCCACCTAGGGCTTGAAATGACGGGAACTGCCTGTTGCAAGTTTTGCACTCAAAAACACGACCAGGAGAGTTATTGCTCATCAAGGCTGTATCAAATGAAGGAAAAGAATACGATTCCCTTCCTTTTGATAGAAACAACAAGCAATTAGCCATGGTTATGTTATCAATCTCTCTCTCGTGCAAACCTCTCTTCATGGTGTGGAAGTGTGAGCAATACGGGTTTTTCTTTTCTCTGGTTTCAAATGTGAAAAGGATGCTGGGCTGCTTAGACGATGGAACCACATAGGTGTCGTGCTGGTGTGCTATTTATAAGGTGGTTTGGTTTGTGTAACTTGTGTAAGTGGTACAACTATCCTTTGACTTTTATAGTTGACTTTAATTAGAATGACATCTTTGCCCTTGTACATGATGGATACGAAAGCGAAGAGGAGGCGGGGGATAAAAAAATAATAATAAACTCAAAAGGATAGTTAATTATATTAATTGTAAAAATCAGCCGTCTATTGGCACGTAAGCATGACCGAGAAGCTGAGCCACTAGGATAGAGAACGAGTCATGAGTGAGTGAGTCCTTCCTAGAATCTTCATTTTCCCAGAAGATTCTCACGGGTTTGATCTGTTCTGTGCTAGTAGTCTGAAAGAGGATGCAGCAGGGATCGTAACTAGAAAATCTTGGGCTGGACTTTTTGGACAAAAAATAAAAATCGGCATGCAAGTGATGATCAAATATATTTAATTATCGGGATATTCACATTAATTCAGATAGTAAATTAATAAAATAAACTCAACTGCTTGCACTGTTTTATCCACGTTGTATATTCATCAGCAAGTGCTTATTTCTCAAGATCAGTGATTAATTGGTAAAGATGAGATTAATTTCAACCTGAGACTTCAATTGATACGATTATTTCACACGATTAAACAAATTAATTAAGGATTAAACTATTCTCACGCTCGGAAAATAGTACGAGGAAGTGAAAAGGCATGCACGACTGCCTCCTTACATGACCTAGAAACTGAACAAAGAGATGCACGACATGTCCATGAGTTAGGCATAGAATTCATCATTATTTCTAGAACGATATATGATCAAAGTACGTGACGAGTATGACTTTATCCAGAAAAAAAGAAGATATACATTGTTTTTTTTTTTCTGTGCGTGCGTGCGAGATAAATGTGGTTTGAATTTGGCGTCTACTTGACGCCTGGAAGACGGCCTAATTAAGTTACAATTTGCACGCAAGCTCCCCTGGCTGATAGTTTTCGACCATTTTAAGATTGTAGTGAAGAATTTAAAATTCTCTTACAACTTTGAAGAAGAAGATACATCTCAAGTTATCCTTACGTGGCCTTTACTGTATATTCAAGGGTCTTGAAGAAGGGCGGGTCCTGGTCATTAGAGAGGGTGATGAGACATGTCAAAGTCTGGGTTGTACAGGCCCCTCGTTCTCTGCAGCAGAGGGAGTAGCTGAGGGCTGTTAGCTTTCTGCCTGCTTCGACAGAAAATCTGAATGGGGTGCTGGGGAATACATTGTGTTTGGAAATATTTTTTATTTTTTTTAAATAGTTTTAGTTTTTATTTTAAATTATATTTTTTTATATTATTTTCTTGTACTGATATAATAAATAATTTTTTAAAAATAAAAATATATTATTTTAATATATTTTTAAATAAAAAATAATTTTAAAAATAACTTCAACTATAATAAATATGGACAACGGCAATATAAAGAATTTAATCGATAGAGTTAAATACAGAACACTCCAAAGGGTTACAGCTATAAAATGTTGTGGTCAACGATTGTTTCGCTATAAAAACTCAGTTTTACCAGCTTTCCTCCTCGTTATTTTTCAAGAGGCGAAAAATCTTATTAAAATAAATTATATATATATATATATATATATATATATATATATATATATATATATATATATATATATATGTGCCTTTGTTTTTTATTTTTGATCAAGTTTATTCAATATACTCCTCATTATTTTTCAAGAGGTAAAAAATCTTATTAAAACAAATTATATATATATGTGTGTCGCCTTTGTCAAAGTTTATCCTCATTATTTTTCAAGAGGCAAAAAATCTTGATAAAACAAATTATATATATGGCCACAAGTATCGCTCAGCTCAAGCCTCCGTTTATTTTTCTTTTCTTTAGATGACAATAGGATGTTTGCGAAAGCACTCATAAAGTGTTTTTTTATTGATGAAAATTTTTTTAGTGATTTAAGATTATTTTGATGTGGTGATATTAAAAATATTTTTTTAAAAATAAAAAATATATTATTTCAATATATTTCTAAATAAAAAATATTTTAAAAAATAACTGCAACAACATTTTCAAACACTTTCAATATATATGAGCACCCACAACATCACATCCTGTTCAAGTTTTTTCAAATATTAAAAAAAGATATTAAGACAATGCAAGTATTTTTTTTTTAAAAAAAAAGAAAGTAAAATTCAAGACTTGGATAATTGATTTAACTAAGTTTAATAAGCTTAGATAATTTAAACAAACAAAAATACAATATTAGTTAATAAAATGAAATAAAACTTGCATGGCCTCATTTAATTTAACTTGCAAAACATGCCAACTTGCCGTGATATCAAGATAATCTTGTTAAAAATAAACCAGATAAAATTATGAAATTCAATTATCAAATATTCAATGATGAAATAAAAAAAATAAATTAAATAAAAAAGAAGAGTTGTGTCAACCTGCTAATCTGGCAACAATAAATGTAGAACTGTAATAACTCTAAAGAAAAAAAGTGAAGAAAAAGTATGAAAACCAATCCCCGATAAATCAAGTATTTATGAATTAAAGTGATAAAAAATCATCTAGAAGAATAAGATTGAAAAAACCATCCAAATATATGTGACAAACTAGTCAATTGAAAAAACCCAAATTACCTTCTAAAAGCAAGCACAGGATTTTTTTTTATTGGAAAAGAAAAAAATAATTATACCTATTTTGGTAAATAGTAATGTGTCCTGTGATACATTAATTTTACCATGACCTTTGTTTTTTATGTATTTATTTTTAATTCAAGAATACACACACAGGATTTAGATCCAAAACCCTATTATTATTATTATTATTATTATTATTATTATTATTATCATCAAAGATAGAGTCCTTGTCCATTGGTTTAGCAACATTAACGCACTCGCGTGTCAAAGGATCGTACTTGTAAATGTTTCCTTCCTTCCTTCTTCTTTTTTTTTAATGTTGTAGGGAAAATAATGGGCATATTGGGATGTTCCGACACGTGGCAGAACATAGAAACATAAACTCTGGAGACCGAATCCCCCACGTAGGATGCCTCCTCGCAGAACTAGAAAGCGTGGTGTATGGCTATCAATTGCTGCCACGTGACCAGATTTCCTCAACTGGCATGACTATATAATATACGAATATTAAGCATATTTTTCCTCGAGCCCACGGTTCTAGAAGTAAAGCAGCAGTTTAATTAATTTCCAATGCCGTGCGGTTCAATACATACATTTATCCCCCCTCCCCCCACACACCTCTAACTTGAAAAGTCCTTTTTAATTTGATGTGTAGTCTTCACAGGACTTTTATTTGTTTTTTTTTTTTTTAAAAAAAAGATTTGGCAGCAATTTGGAAGGGTGTGAACAAAACGGTACAGTATTTGACTCGATGGATAGATTTGATCTATTTAGGTCTTGACCATTGATAAAATTAGCCCAATCATGGAAATTCTAACAAATTAATCCATTTGCTGGACTCGGGAAATTCCATATGAAATACCCTCCTGTAATATGATAAGATATGATCAAGATTTCTGAGAAAAGTAAACCAAACCTTTCGCATTTTTACGTCAGCGAGATGATCTGCTGGATGAGAGCAATTCCATAGAATTAATACCAAATATTTATTGCTGGGAAATAAATATAAGCCACCTCACATCACATTAAATCGCTTTCGACCAACGAGTGCGCTGGTGTGTTTATGTCCAAAAATGGGAAAATGACTGCTCTTCTTTGTTACTAGGAGTGGGAAGGCCCGCAAACTTAGAAAATAAGTATAATTAATGTCATGTCAGATAAGTATTTGTTTTTTAAAATATTTTTTATTAAAAATATATTTTTTAAAAGTATTATGTTTAATATTAGTACATAAAAATATCTAAAAATACCGATTTTTTAATTTAAATAAAAATAAAAATAAAAAAATTAATCTTATTTTAAAAATAATTTTGAAACGAGAAAGAGGTATCACTGACTTCGCCGAGGACTAGTATGTATGAGAAAAAAATAGATTTGTTGTCATCACCGGCGATGTCAATTTTAGCCGTCACGATCGTCATTATTGACACCACTCTAAGATCCAGTCTTGCCGCGTGCATGAAAAGTTTACTACCTCAACTTGTGTCCAAACAAAAGCTCGGACCGACTCTAATTAACTTGAGCCATAATCTTAACTCTTAAGCACCAAACAGTACTTATTTAGTCTCATAAGGGACAGCACCATGGCTAAAACTTGGATTTAAAAAAAAAAAAAATTAAATATCCAGAAATTCAAGATCGAAAATTACCACCCATTATACAGGTTAAAACTTATTGTACATCCAAATAAGTTTACCAATTTTTTTTTAAAAAAAACATAACAATACATACCAAATGGGGATGAAATATGAAATTGAAAGGACCAAAACCCATTGACTTCACTGTGTTTTTTTATTTATTATTTTTATTTATTCAAATATCAAATTTCAAATTGCCTCTTGTCATAAATTATAATAATAAAAAACCTTTATGAAAATTCAAAAATCTCCTTTACAAGTATTTTAATTTTTTTCTTTCAAAAATGATTTGTGTTTTATTATGTGATTGGGTTATAAAGACTTATTTATCCCCGTTCAAGTAGACACGACGAATAAGCTATGTCAAAAATCTCATTTGCTCTTGATAGCCAATGTTGTGGATGGAAAGACAAAAGTGTCATTATATTATTCCAGTAAACATTGTTCTTTATATTAGAGCTACAATATTTTTCCAAAGCTATCTAGCTTCTATTTCTTAGCCTTTAACTATTTCATTACATTATTTTAGTAAATATTATCGAGCTCAAATGAGTTGAGTCTAATATCTTATTAAATTTACAAGCGTCTAGACCTGACGTGTAATTAAATGTCAGTTTGGAGGTGCAGATGTAGTTGTTGTTTTTAAAAATATTTTTCGTTTAAAAATTTATCAAAATATTTTTTTTAAATCATTTTTGACATCAACATATCAAAATAATTTAAAAACATAAAAATAATTTAATTATAAATAAAAAATATATAAAAAAAATTCATTTTTTTTAAATACTTTTAAAATACAATATAAAACACCTTTTAAACAAAAGAGTTGAGTCTAATAACTTACTGTATCGACAGACGCTTGAGTGCCGTGCATAATCGAACTAAAAAAAGCCGAGTGTGTGATATTTTTTCCAATTTTTTTCCATGAGTTTTGACTTCTATTAAGTTTTATGACGAGTCTTTTTTCTTAACTTCTTTAACCACTAGCTTTATAAAAAAAAACGAATTTTAGTATAATATATATATATATATATATGCTGACGGATTGAAGGGGTATCCCCCAAATTAACCAGATAATCAATCCCACAGGTCCACTACGTACGGGACCAGTTCCCGCTTCCCTCACCCAGAAGGTGGTTAAAATTGACTGCAATCCCTGAGGTGCACGATAAGAAACTTCGCCTCAGTGTGAGCGACATGAGCCCTGAGACTTGCCTGGTGGCCTTAAAGCAGGCGAGGCTCTTTCAAACACCACTCATTTCCAGGACACGGAGGTAGGTGAAGATAATTGGTTAACAGAGAACGTTTGCAATCTGAAACAGACGAAAAATTCTTTGTATTTTGGTTTGAAATTTCCCTCGCAGAAGACCCCATGCGCCTGTTTATTCGTGTTTTGCTTCCCTGGTCAATCCCGATCCAATACTGACCTCCCTCTGGCAGTGCATAGGATTCGAAATTGGTAATGATAATGTCCAGATTCAATTCAAAGGTGCGTGTCAGCACAGATTACTGGGCATGTTAATCTAGTTTATCCGATGAGTTATTCAAACGTCAGCTCAAAAAAATCCAGGCCATGTTCCTCTCATCCTTCAAATGGGAAAATTAACAGAGATATTGGTGGTGTTTAATATTATGAGAACATTTTATATTTTAAAGTGTTTGTCGTGTACAGATATATTAATTTTTAAAATCGAATATTAAAATGATTCAAAAACAAACAATTTTTTATTTTAAAAGAAGAGCATGACCACAATAACGAACATGGTATAGAAAACCACTGCATTCAATACAGATCAATATAAAACGTATCCGTAAGAATAGTTGCTAGAAAACGGTTGATTTGCTGGGCTGATTAAAATACCATAAGCGTATCATCATCGTCATGTCAAAGTGAGAAAATATATATCTATTATTGTTTCAGTAATCAAGAGAAAGGATTCGATTATATATATATATATATATATAATGGCGTGCAATGTGCACTCCAATATTTTCTGAAAAAATAAACACCGATCATATATATGTTTTACACGGGTGGAGAAGAAAAACGCACATACATGACGTGAAAGAAAGAGAAAAACTGTAAGAAAATAAACAAAAGTCATATCCAGCAAGCTCCCATTTCAAACTCGAGTTATTGTTTTGATGAATATACAAGTAAGTGCCTTCACCAACCTCGAAAGGATATGATATGATTAATTAAAATATTAAACAGCGCAGCAGCACACAAGATCAAGTAAGTGGTGACGTTTTGAAGGATAATTAACTCTGTTTAGTTGCCAAGGTTGCAAGAAATCTAGCTTGTGGCGTGGGTGTGTAAACACAACGCCACTGCACTTAGTGTAGTATTCTGTCGTTGTCTAGTGAAATTTCTTTTCAATTTCACGTATAAATTGTGTCATCGAATCAAAATAAACAAGTAGATAGACTTAAAAGCATTACAAAAAAATCATTTTAGAAGTCAATGAAATGCATTTAAAGTCAGTAAAATGTTCAACAAAAGTGTTGCCAGGAACGATCGGGCTGGTTATAATGTCACAAGCTGCTGGTTAGAGGAGTATTGACTTTGAGCAACGATGGTGACTAGACTAGCAACCACAAAATTGAGTGTTTTTGAATCACGGTGATTCCCATTTCACATTGTTTATTCTTTAATCAATTCGCTACGAATATATACTTGTTTTCAGGTGCCCCGTGGTTCACATTTTCACGATAAAAACAAGGGGGGTTGCATTCATGAACCGCGAAGTCAGACATGGAAGAACAGCGTAACAGTACCTTGCAAAAAATCATCATACCAGTTGCCGTGGATGATATTTAAAGTAGCCGTCACCCAGCTGCATATTCAAACAAGCTGAGCTGGGGCTATGAGTGTGTTTAGGATGAGAACATGTCCAGGATAATACTTTCAGCTTTCTCATTGTACGGGATTCTCCCCGAGCAGCTCTAGCTTTCGTCCACACCCACCACGCCACTGGCTCTTATCTGCCACTGAGAAAATAACTTCTAAATCATGATTAAATATGTTCACCGACCACCTAGTTGCTAAGGATCATGGATGCAGATGAAAATCCTCAGGTAACTCCCTTTGGGCCTCGACAGATCAGAAACTAAGATTCCAATGATGCGTTACGATATATCAGAACTGTACTAATTCTGAAATTCTATCCCTCCATTCTCCTATTTGACTCTGGCTTGAAATAACAAAACAAAAGGTGATGTTAGGCTGCCAAATTACAATAATAATCAAGGCTTATGTATGCTAATGGTGCTTGTTTTTCCATAGGTACAAATTACGAGGATGAATTTGATGAGCTTTCCTTCTTCATAACCAAATATCTTTGACACTGGATCGAAATTGTGCCTAAGTTTGATTAATACTAACAGTTCCAGCACTGTAGATTCAGAAACCATTTTCCAGGGATTTGATGATTGGGATACAAAAGTTGACATTCAGAACCAGGCTCAGTGAGTGCTAGTACCTTTGTACTGCACCAGAGTACCTTAAGATTTTAATGATTATCCACTTGCTGTAATCACTCCTGTACTAGAAAGCAACCAAAGCAAATATATATATATTTAAAAAATCCAATGTTAATTACGGCCATTCATGTGATTATGCCAGTTTGACATCCTTTACAGACAAAATATCTGAACTTCAAAATTCTAAGAGAATAAATTAAATTAACAAGCAATTAATTGCGAATCACCCTTGGACAACATCAGTATTATCTTCGTTTGGTGATCCGGAAATCTGCTCGAAAGAGTCCTGTCTCTGTAACAGCATCGCGGGACCCTTTAACACCCAAAAAAAGAAAAATGCCCGTTCATAGAATGAACCCAAAAAGCTAGCTAAAACCCCAGAAAGAAAAAAAATATATATTGCACAGACCAACACATGTTTCTATGGTTATGTCATTTTGTTCACCGGCAAAGGCTGTTTCTTTACGCTGAGAGAAGCAGCCCAGGCAATCAAGAAAGAAGCAACCATAATTTCTTGTTTCCTTGCTTCCATTTCGTCAAGCATTATTTACTTTAAACCCTAGAGATTCTCTTGGGTTCTTGAGTCGTGAAAGAGGAGATGTAGGCTTGGCGAGTTAAATCGATTACAATATACATGGAGTTTAGATTATATTTTCATCTACAAAGAGAGGTCTCTTGTTCACGTGGGTTTTAGATTCTCTTTTATTTGTGATCCTGCCGTTCAAATTCAGGCAGTGATTCGGGTCGGGTCCTTTAATTATTCAAACTAACAACTTCTGAATTCAACTTGAACTGGTTACCCTGTAAGAATTAACATCAAAGGATTCACAAGAGCTTTTGTCAAACAGATTAGCCAAATGGCATCCAGCTCTTTCTACATGCCAGAAAGTGAGAGCCGCTCATTAGGAAGAAAGTATTGAAGATGATGATTTTCGAGAAAGGCAGAGAGAAAGTTCTCTCGCATAACAATGCCTGTCTTGCTGGCAGTCTCACAAATTTGTTGCAGGTAATCTGAGTCATGCTGATGAGATGAAGGAAGCTCATCGAGCACCTCCTCCGTCAGATGGTCTGAGAGTGCATTTTGATAAGGAATACGAAGCCATATTGCTCATAGGCATATACCGGAGCAAACTGAGTAGACCGGAGCGAATGACGGCAAAGGGGTATAACAGAAAAATTATTAATATTTATTGGATTGCTAGGATTCCTGAGCGGCTAGGATATGCTTGATGTATTCCCATTTCAAAATAGTGAAAATTAAAAATCCTTACTTTGTATATTGTCAAATCAAATTTTATACTTTTTCTAAGGTTTTTTTTTTATTATAATATTCATCAATAATCGCAACAGTTTTCACAAAGTCACCTGAGCCCACAATTATATACCTCCCCAAACTGTTGAAGTTCTATTTTTTTCCTTCTCATTTAGCCATTTCACTTGCATAGATAGCTTGTGGAGACTCGAATTCTGCAGTACAAGTGCATCACTTGAACTACTGGGTGCCCGACTATTACATCACAGAATCTCATGTCCTGATCCACTATTGTTTGCAAGAGCATCCTGTGGTTCTTCTCACTATCAATCCGTACACCATTTGATCGGCCCACTGTTGAAAGAATCATGACAATGTGGGTAGCGTCAATTGAATCACAAAAATCAGGCAGGCCACATATTTTCTCAAAATTTGATTTAATCCCTTCAATCTCTGTTACTGTAAAAGGCAACAACAAAAATGGTGCAGACCTCTTTCTTCCATTGCTTCCAGATATCGCCAGGTTATTTGAGAAACAATTGATTGGTTGATCCCCAACAAGTCGCCAGTGTTTGACAATGATCTGCCGGAGCCGAGCCTCCTGAGAGCAACAGTTACTTAGTCAGTTTCAGACAGCGGGACTTAGTCAGTTACAGACAGCGGATGTCCTTTTGAAACCGGTGAAGTTTGATTGCCTTGCCCTCAGGTCTCTCTTTAGAGGGAGCAGATGTAGAGGCCGTTTGCAACGGAGCTTTCTAGTTTTTTTTATTTTTTTTTTATTTTTTATGTTTATGTTCTATTTTGATGGTAGTATATTAAAAATATTATTTAAAAAAAAATACTTCTAAAATAAAAATACCATTAATATAAAAATATATTAAAAATCAAATTCATTGATTGAAGCGGTGACAAAGCAATCAGTCATCCAAGTGATTTTCAAGTCATTACAATCAAAACCCATGATTTAAACTAATTTACATGTATGGTTAAAATTATTTTTTTATTTAGAAATATATTAAAATTATATATTTTTATATTTTAAAAATAATTGAAAAAACTAAAATAATATATATATTTTAAATATTTTTAAAACACAGTAACAAAACACCATTCTTGCGTAATATTTTCCGAGTTCTCACCCACCGAAAATCCAGGAGAATTATAAAAATGTTATTTACTAATTCTTAATATCCAAAATACCCTTGTGGCCTTGTCACAGGGCAAATCCATCAGCTATCATCCTCTAGGATGGTGGTGGTAGACGGGTGGTGGATTATTAATCACACAATGTTTTGATTTTTTTAGTTTATACAAGGGTATCTTAGTATATTCTGACTTTTAGATGACACAATTTCTAATTTATAAAAAACAAGGGCACAAGATGTCACTTCTGCAAACTACAGGGGGTGATTTGAAAAAAGATGGAGCTCCGCCCATGTAGCCTACCTCCCTGGCCAACTGGAACCATGGCTGGAGCGCTGCTCTAACGGTGCTTGTTCCGAACCCAATTAGACCCTTGTCTAAATGGCTTGCTATTGGGCTTTGACCTTCTTAATTATATCCACTTGTTTTGTATGCTGGCAAAACAAAAGGATTTTTTATTTTTTTTACAGCCTGTGCGTTTTTAAGTAAGACGGATCACCGGATAAATCATAGTTTTAAAAACAATATTTTATCTTATTGATTTTTTTTTCTTCCATTAAATTGAAATATGAAAAACTTCAATCGGATATGTTTGGAAATCTGGGCGGAATTGTTTTTAAGAATATTTTTTTTGTTTTTAAATATATTATAATAATAGTTTTTTTTTTTTTAAATATTTTTAAAACACAATATAATTTATAAGAGAGCCTAAACTAAATGAGTTTTGCTACTAAGATTTAAATTTCCATTAGATTATTTAAAAAGTGGATTCAAATTATTAATATTTTTTTAAAAAATATCATATATGTAATATTAGGGTTAAGTTCCATTTAACATTGAATATCAACTATATTGTTTTTTAAAATATAAATTATTTAAATTTTAATATATTTTAAAATAAAGATCATTCTCAAAAGTAAACTCTGCTGTTATTACAAACAAATACTGTAAGAAAAAATAAATTACAGGCCATTAATCCTTATCTAAGAACATCTTTGATCCGCATCCTATCAATTTCATCATAACCATCGATGGCTTCATTCTTCCACTTGGACATGTAAGAGTCCCTGACGACCTATTTGCCACCATTGACGTTTCCAAGCTCTCAAGGGCTTTTGAACTCGACTTTAAAGATAGTCTAGAAGCTTCCTCCCGACTCGGCTCTATAGCTGCAAGAAGTTCATGCCCCAGTTCTTCATTGCCATCAATATTCACTCTTCCCCTATCAGTCGTGTGTTTTGACACGTTAGAAACACCCTTGCTAGCAATTTCTCCAGTGATTTTGGCCCTGTGAACTTTGTTTTCATCTACTTCATCAAATGTAGTCCGTGAACGGTTGGTTCTTCTATTGACTGGAGAATTTGAGCCCTCGCTTGAGTTGATAATTATGTCCGAGAAAACTTTGGAGGTTCTTGATGATGTTGTGCTGTGTGACCGAAAGCTTAGAGAGGTTTCTAGCAGTAGTGATCCTTTGAGAATGTATTCATGGCCATGACAAGCTTGTATATAGTCAGTTTCGGACAAGTCCTGCCACACAAATCCATTTTTGTACCTCCTAAATTTATTTATTATGAAAAACAAATCAGCACATGCATAGATTATTGCTGGGAAAATGATGGCAATCAAGAGAACTGAAAGTCTGAAACATCAATTTAGTTGTTTTCTTACAATTAGAAACTGAGGATAACTGAAAGAATGATCATTTTACCTTTTAGATGACCAGGAGTACATGTTAGCCATGCCCTGACCTCGGAGATGGTTTATCTTATCTTTCACATCTGAAAAAATAAGGCTGGAATTATTTCATACAGCAGACACACATAGCCGTGGTACTATATCCAACATTATTGTGCTGATGGGATCTCGAGCTTGCAAATTTTTAAGAAAGAAATTCACAAAAAAATGTGTGTTTTTCTCTTATTGTAGATCGTACCTTTGAGTTGAAGTCCTTGGGGGGAAGAGAGATGAACTTCCATGAAATGAGGGTGCTCAAATTGGCCATTCCGTGTGAGGTAGTAAACAACACCTACTTTCTGCTCGGATTTTGATTTTGGTGGGTTCAACATCTTTGTTCTTTCTGGATTGTTTTCTCTGTCTTGATATTTCGTTGGCATCAGTAGCTCTCTTCTATCTGCGGGATCGGTAGCCATTGCAGGTATACAGAGAAGCAACTCTACCAGTTGAAAGGCTTAGGCACCAACAGAACTTGATATAAGAAGGAGTCGAGTTGTTGATCAGTATATGATATTCAATTATTTTGACCTCTGAATAGTACAGGTTTTGGAAATTATGGGCAGGCAAAGAAAGATGTGCAAGTCTTTGCTTCAATAGAGGGAACAGCTTAGAGGAAAGAATGGAAGTTTGTGCATCTCGAAGGGCTTGGGATCTTGGATAGAGACAAGTAGACCAACTGCTAGCAAACAGGGATAGGAATAATAAATAGAAGTTGCATTCGATTATTTGTAGATGAGGAAATGAATAGACGCCTCTAGAATAAGGTAAATTGTGGATAATAAATGGGTAATGGTCATTAAATTTAGGGCCAAGAGCTAAAATGTTTCCCAAGCACGTCATTTTTTATTAGGTAAAGAAACTTTATTTTTTAAAAAATATATTTTATTAATTTAAATAAATAAATAAAATTTTAATTACCTTACATTCTTATAAAATATATATGTTTTAATTAATTTTGAACTCAAGAGTTATCGATAAATAGCACATGTTTTTCGACAGACATCATGTCACGCTATAGTGACGTCCCTTGCAATCCGCTCACGGACCAAATTGAAAGTTAAGACAAAATTCCCATTTCGACAGTCACAAGTTAAAGCCTAGCCCGTGAAACCATGAAATGCTAATCAGTGACACAAATTTGACTGTTCACTACAATTTCCAAACAGAGTCTGGACCTGTGGAGGCGAACGAGGAATCTGCTAGCTCCAAGCAAGAAATATACCCTGACTTGGAAGTCACTGTTACCTCAATCTCACAGCCGTTTTATTATATCTAAAGTTCATCCTAAGTAGTTGATGGTCCTTACAGACCTCATTCTAGTTTCAACATCAGGATGCTCCAACCATTTTGGTGGGATTTAGGAAGCCGAACGGCAGGAGGCATGGTGATGGAGGTTACTCATGTTGAGCTTCATTACACAGACAAGGAATCGTGATCGGGTTTATAGATTGGGGATAAATTGAAGCCTGCGTTCAGAGACCAGAAAAGAAAACACAAATTACGTTGTCTGCAGTTTCAAACACGAGACAGAACAACTCGTGTATCAACAAAATCAACCTCCGGAGTCTTAGGGATCGTTCTGGAGTTTCCGATGCTTCCTGCCGCAGCAATATTAAGGGTCTGTGCTGTTCCTCTTGAACCAGGTCACATTCAACTGACATTAGATCTAACTATTTCCTACCTTTCAGGAGGTCAGAAACAGATAAATGACTTTCCACGCTGCGCTGAAATGAGCAACGAATTTGATTAGAATTAAAGAAAAAACATTTGAGTAATGATCCAGCGCGTTCAATTCGACTGATTTAACAGATGAACTTGTAACACAAAAATGTAACAGCCAGCGCCTATGAGGTCCAAACTGATGAGACATCGAAGAGTTCCAACAAAAATTAAAACAAATAAATAAGAACTCTTTGCCTAGCTGAGTAAATAAGAAAAGAGAAACAATATTTTTTTAAAAAAGGAAAAGAATCCCCACTTATTTAGCTTGTATTGGAATCTGTTGGATCAGCAGTTTGCTTCTTTGGGCAAGCCGTAGAAATATGCCCCTTTTCACCACACTCATAACAGGTCCTCCTCTTCATCTTACCACTACTTGTGCTTGGCACACCGTTATTAACTTCATCACCTGTAATCATGGGCTGAGAAGTTGATTGAATTTTTACTTCTTCAACTATTTGGTTTTTGTCTCCCGGGAGTTTTCCTCCCTTCTTAGGAACCGCACAACTTATCTTGATGGGTCTCCCGCAGACAGGCCGCTGGTCCAACTTCAGTGCCTTCATCAGTGAGTCATTGTCAGAAAAATCAACATGGCCATAACCACGGAATTCCCCTGTTTCCTTGTCCATACCAAAACGTATAGATGATATTTTGCATTCAGAGAAACATTTCTTTAGGTCATCTTCAGTTATATTCCAAGACAAATTTCCAACATAGATCCTGTTGTAACCCTCCACAATTCCTGGTGCAAAATCAGGTTTCTTGTTGGCTTTAGTTGTCTTGTAAGGCTGAATTTTCAGATAAAATCCTCCCCTGAAAATTATTACAAGTTTCATGAGTGTGATGAAAGGAATGGGAGAATGCTAATAATGGAAAGCTAACAAACATTATATCTATAAGTTACTCACATGTCAGATCCATCAAGAGCCAAGGCTCGTTTGGCAGCAGCTTCAGTCTGCAAGGAAGAATTGCAGTACAATCAATAAAGGAAACCAACTTCAGGAGAAAAGTTTCAAATTTTCAAAGTTCAAAATATTTGAACTTCATTTCAGTACATCTTAACATAGGTTCCTTTCCTAAAAACAGCCTTCAGCCCAATCAAAGAGTTGTCTTAGCATAGCTCTGATTCCAACCATTTTTCATCTTCAGCTGTGACTTCCTTCACAGTACCCACCATTTACTATTGTTTTAAGAAGAAAAATTCCTGTGATTTGGCCAGAGACTACGATTAACCAGACAAAATGTGTGGTTCACTGGGATTGTTTAGTTTATCAGGAAACAGGTTAGCCGGTCATCAAAATTTCAAATTCCTTAGCTTGTAAGCACAGAAGAGAGCAAAAAATATTGACGGGGTGACATTGTTGACATTGCAGTCAAATTATTAAAATGTAATATAAAATTGATAACCAGGCTGGAGTAAGTGTTATCCAAATTTGGATGATTGTAGATACCTTGAAACTAATGATGGCAATTCCCCTAAACTTCCCACTGTCAGGAAATGTCATACAATCAAGTTCGGTTATGGTACCACAGCCTTCGAAGTAACTACGAATGTCATCCTCAGTTGAATAATATGGAATGCCTCCGACATAAACTCTGTCAGCAATATCCTCACTTATTTTACTGCAAAAGCATTAGACATACAAACGAAACAGAATTAGCATTCAAAACAACCATCATGTTGGTGGATAGAGATCGTAATCCAGTCTAAAATAGCACCACTTGTTTATCCCTATTCCTAATACAGCAGCCTATTTTCAAACCCAATTAAAAAATTATCCAAAATATTGATCAATTGCATCACTAAACACATTACGAACACCAATATCAACCATGAACAAATAAAAAACATAAAAAGCCTGGTTTGAAGAAAATGGGCACCAATAATCAAAACACAAGCAATTTAACTACAGAGGAATGCTTCAAAAAATTACCTTTCTACGGCCACCTTTTCTGCCTCTGCAACCCCTTCTGCCTCACCACCTGCCTTCTCCTCCTCAGTCTTTGCCTTTTTCTTCTTCTTGATCTTCTTCTTCTTCTTCTTCTTTTTCGCCTTCTTTGCCTCCTTCACTTCTCCATCTTCCTCTAAACCCTTCTCTTCACTCTCTCCTTCCTCCCTCTTTCTCTTCCTCTTCTTCCTCTTTATCTTCTTTTCACTACTTCCACCACCACCGTCCTCACCCGCTAAAAAAACCCCTTCCCTTATCTCTTCAATTTTCTTGTCCTCTTCACCATTATCACCATCTTGGCTCTTATTTTCACTACCAACCCCTTGTGCAGATTGAGTCTTTCTTCTTTTCTCTCTCTTTGACAATCTTTGTCTCTGATTTGCTGCCTCTAGAAGCTCTTGAAGCTGCGAGTTCAACTCTGGATTTCCCAAGGATCCCTTTTTGCTATCTCGTTCGGGTCCACTGGACTCTTTGGAAACTAAAGATTCAGCCTTCACAGTTCTTAGCTTCTGCTTTAGCTTCTTGTTTGATAAAACCATTGTTGTTCGCTTTGAACCCCAAAACCCTAACTGAGGGCTTATAATTATCTGTTTAAACGTGACCGTTAAAAGCGAAAACTAAACGACGCCTCAAGCGGTCGTTCTACTTTGTAAATTTGGTTGAATGAAATAGCGTGACCGTTATAAAAATAACACCCAATTTGGTTATTATGTTGTTTTAAGTTGAATAAAAATCACCTTGAACTTTAATTGGAAGGTATTAATATGATTCAATTTTAATTAAAATATTTTATTCAGCCTAATGCAGCAAATAAAGGTTGTGTATGATTTTAGCGAATTCAAGAGAAAAAAATCCTTTAAATTCAGAATTTATTTTCAAAATATAAAACGATAGCGTTTTGACAACTCTAAGTGAGTGATCGTATAAAATCCCAAACATGAAGAAAAATGCCTAATATAGGCCAAAATAAACAGTTAAATAGTTGTAATGGGATCAGGAAAATGCTATTGAATCAGATGGGATCAGGAAAAAAATCCCATGTGGAGAGGCCATTTTTGCCCTGAAATGAAAGCTTCAAACAGTGAACTTGGAAGCCTCGGTGGTGCAGATAATGTGGAACTCACCCAACGTGCTGAACTCTTTTTTCCATGGTTGCTCTAGGTCCTGCGTTTTGATACTCATAACAGGACAAGGTTGGTTGATTCTCCTAAGTATACTTTGACCGGTGACGGGTTGCTGTTTCGAAGGTCTTGTGCTGTAAGTGATAGTGCAGCCGTGCGTGGCTGTGTTCGACGGAGTGTTAAATTCATCTTTGACTTGTGCTGTGATAGTGATTATGCTCGGTCTGGGATGGCTGTTAAATTCATCTGTAACACACATGGATCTTAAGCATGAAGTCCAGAGAAAGAAATTTACCTAATGTTGCTGTGTCGTGTGTCTTGATGCCGCCTCCGATCAAGGCTACGGTGGGCTTCTCCTCGTTGAAAACCACCGCCGTCACGTTACCCGTTGTTGATTTTAAAGGTATACCTTTTTGCATTAAAATCCGGTGTAGCTGCTGCCACAATCCTTGATCTATTTCTATTTGATGCTTTCATCCTTTACTTTGATCATGTCATCTGCCATCCAGTACAGCACGCGCCGGGAAAAAATATCCATAATATTAACGCAACAAAATATATACCGAACGGATTCACTTACACAAATGCTGACGTGTAAAACTGTATAAAAGAAAGTGATTATACTGCCATATGGCGAAGACGTTAAAGTGAAGGTAAAGGCATCAAGCAGTCCCCTCACGTGAATAAAGGATCGAGCTAGGCCCGATATTTGAGTCGACCAGGCCCAGGATCAGGCCCATTAATCTGTTAATAATTAAATAAGCAGTAAACAACATTAAAGATTGTCAGTGGAAAGTAAACTCCCGCAGCATATAAAGCCCATTTGTGATTTTGTTGTCCGTGGTTAAGTTCCGGGCCTCAGGGACCATAAGATTCCACGCGAACCGAAGAGATTATTAATTAATTAATTAACAAAACACACACACAAAAAAAAATGTTGATGCTTACCATCTACCAATTTACAAAATGCTAGTTATATTTATTTTTTATGTTTACCTTTGATTTACTCTTTTTTTTCCTCTTAATTTTATTTTTCAATATTTAATTTATTATAAATTGAATTTCATAATTTATTATAGCTTGTATTTTAATCTCATAACATGTATCGTGATTTTGACAAATTAGCACTGCTTATTTAAATTTATTATTTTATTTTTTGTTGATATTATTTTTTTAATTTCATCTTTGAGAGCTTATTGAAAATTAAAGCTCGTTATTTATTTTAATTTGTGTTTAGTAATAATTGGCATGTTAATCTCAATTGTCATCGATCATTTTTGCTATTTTATTCTTATTATTTTTTTCAATCAAATGACTGATTGAAATTTAAACTTTGAATTTTTTTTTGATCTACTCTTTATAGTATTATCCCAATTTAATGATCTAAGTTGTGAATTTGTTGATTTAATTTGAAATGATTTATTTTTTTTAATCATATATAGTTTTATTCTTCAACATTGTGTTTTTTTAGAGATTGGACTTTGTATTTTTTTTTAAATTTATTTTATATGAAATTATTATGTTTTTATAATTTAGATTATAAATTAAAAGGCTAACTTAAATCATTCCAATATCTTAATACATTTTTAAAAAGGTATTATCTTGTGTTTTTTTAAATTAAACAATATTTTTATCACTCATTTCAGATTTAAACTCACTAAATCAAACATTAGAATAATTACCACAAAGTTCAATTTCCCCCGTCTAACTCTCGAGCGAGAATCTCTCTCTCCTTTTCTTTTTATGGTGCCGAATTCGCCTCTCAATTTTGCTTCCTTGTTAAAATAAAACTTACCAATTAATTCTGATATTCACATGGGAAAAAAAAGAAGGGGATTGGAATTTATGGTAAGAACTATTCAAAGCAATTGTCGTAGAAGGAAAATCCCAATCACGGCCAGGCCAATCCTATTTGTGATCCAAGCATAGAAACTGAAACAGATTTGCCATGGTTAAAAATCACAGCCCCATAAATTCAATGCCATTTACATCTTAAAGGTTTTTAGGGAAACGATATCCAACGATTTTTAATACAGATCTTGATATAATCATTAGCCATTCTGCAATGCTGTTATAAAGGGATTTGCCATCGCTCATCCGCACCAGTTTTTCTTGTCGTTAGAAGTGGGAAAAAAACAATGAAGTTTCTTGCATGGCTTCCCCTTTTCCTTCTGGTCAACTTCTTGCATCAACCCACCACGTTGGTAGGGGCTGATCTTGTACAAGAAACTTGCCAGAAAACCAAATACCCTGCTCTTTGCGTGAAAACCCTAAAGTCAAATCCACGAAGCTCTACTGCTGATGTCAAAGGACTTGTTCATATAATGCTAGAAGCTAACTTGGCGAACAGTAAAGCTGCTCTGGCCAAAGTAGACAAGTTGCTTAAAGAGTCTGGTGATAAAGCTTTGAAGAAATGCCTCGACGACTGCGCAGAGGAGTATGACTCGGCTGCCAATGAAGATTTTCCTACTGCAATACAGAGTTTAGAGAGAAGTGATCTTGGCACAGCAAAAACATATGTAAGCGCTGCTTTAGATGCTCCAGGGAACTGTAGAGACACATTTTCGGAAGATCCAAGCGTTAAAACACCTCCGGATCTAACCAAGCTGAACGATTATTCTGAGCAGCTTTCTGTAACAGCTCTCATGATGCTCAACAATCTCGGTTGATGCAACCTTTTGTTGCCAATAATACAATACTGCTCCATGCAGTGTCGCCAGTCCAGGAATTAGAATAATTTCATTGTCTTTAGGTCAAGTGTTGCATCGGTTCATGTTCATTTAAATGGAGAGATATTCTATATTTAGCAATATCATGATCATCCACAACTTAATTGCTTTCTTGCTTTGGGGCTCTGGTTGGTATCCATGTCTGAAAAAAGATACACGGCCTCCCTGTTTCTACATTGCACTGTAGGACTGGAAAATAAGGACTTTCTTTCTAGATCAGGTCTTGTCATGTTATAAGCGACTTTTTTCTTGTTTGATCGGTGCTAACCAGTCTAGCTATTTTCTCTATCTTGTTGATGCGATGCATAATCAACCATGTTTAGCTCAATTCAGGAACAAATCTTGGCCCGATTCTTATTTTCGTATGAAAGTTGAGAGGTAAGACAAGAGGACAAAAATAAATAAATTTAAGATTTGGGATTGAAATATATAAAACGAATCTCAGCTACACAAACATTTACATTAAAGAGCAACACGGGATGAGACTAAGTCTGACAAACAGACATCAAGCCAATTGCTTTGGGATGCTTCTCTTGTGTTTTTTTTTTCCTTTTCTTTTCAATTTACCAGGTTGAAAGGGAGCCCACAAGCTATTGCTTAAAAAATGTGAAATATTTAGGTGGATCTGTTCAGGGAACGTGGAAAGTAAATTAAATTAAACTGTATGATTTTCTTTGTTTATATGTATAGGAAGTTATGGATTTTTTTTTCAAAAAAAAAGGCACCAACAAAATGTAGGCTTGTTTCTCAGCAAAATCAGCGCCAATACATATGTTCAGGAATGGATTATGCCATTATAACCTATGGTATTATGTCTTTAAATATAAAGCCCGCAAATCACAGTACAAGAAGATGTAGAAATCCAAGCGGATGCAATGGATAGCCAGCCACAAGATTCCGAGTGAAGTTCTGATGAATCTCATAAGCAATTTGATCAAACGTGAGGTGTTGACACAGATTTAGTATATGAAATGAGGAAATATAACAAAATATATTGATCAAATGAAAGAATGATGCTAGTTTTGCTAAAAGAAAAAAAATATAGCCTTGTGTGACACTCGAGCAACAAAAATTATTGTGACGTTTCTTAAACAAGCCCCTGAGACTAATTGACTTTTCCCAAATTTTAATATTTATATCTAGTTATACCGATAAATCCTTGAAACATTAAATTCAGTTTCTCAAATTAAACCTGAAATCTCGGGTCAAATTCATTCTCGCGGCAATTTTTTTTTCTTTTATAATAGATATTCAAGTACGAATATCTTGAGATTCTAATATCTAAATTAGGCGATTTATAACCTTAAATTCATCTACACGTGCAAGATTACAACTTTAATGTCGAACCCAAAGTGAGAAAAAATTGTTTTGAGGAACAAAATCTACCTGCAATTTGGTTGGTCAACACTGTTTTGATGAAAAGAATATTCGTTATAGCGAAAAAATCATTGTTTTTTCATTGTAAGGTTTAAGCGATTTATTCAACCTTAAACCTATGGTAAAAAAAGAAATAATAGTGATAAAAAAACGTTGTTAATTCTGTGAAAAGAAACAAAATATAACATTGCGGACAGTCGAGCAACAAAAATTATCGTGGCGTTTCTTGAACGAGCCCCTCTGTTTTTCAACGAGACAAATTGACTTTTCTCAAATTTTAAAATTTGTGTTTGGTTATACCAATAAATCCTTGAAACATTGAATTCAGTTTCTCGAATAAAACCTGCAAATCTCGGCTCAAATATGTTCTAGCAGCAGAATTTCTTTTTTACAGTAGACATTCAAGCGTGAATATCTTGAGATTATGACTAGGGCACTATAAGAAGCATCGATTGCTAAATGTTGGCACCAACTATGAAACCATAAGAAGCATCGATTGCTAAAATGTTGGCACCAACTATGAAGCCCTTGCAATAGGTGCAGTCATGCCCAAACTTCCACTCTTTGGATCCTCTGTTGTGACATACAAGGTGTAGACTAGGACGGAGGTCACCACAATTTCACACCTGATGCTAGCGCATATTAAATAAATCAGAACAAATGCGAACCTTGTGCTATGCAACTTCTGGCCATCGCTTCAGAATTATCCCATAACTGCAGTACCATTCCACAGCTTAAGCTCCATCATCTATTACAACGAGTCCATGCTGTCAGCATGAAGCTGCGTTACAGGTGATCGTTGGCATGAGGCATGAACTTTAGGTTAAACAATAAGAAAGCTGTAGCGGTGGTGTTGGGAAAGGAGCAGAATGCGGGGTCTGAAGGAAGTTTTAGGTGATAAAATGTGTGTGAATTTAGACAAAGAGATGTATATATAGTGGGGAGCAAGGGAAGGACAGGCAGGGTCAGTTCTGTTTGGAAGAGTTTTTTGTTTTGTTAGTTTGTTGGATGGCTGAGGGATGAATTGAAGGGAAAATCCATAAAAGGCTTAACCGATAAGAAGTTATGTGTTAGACCTTGAAAGGTGATTTGTCTAGCTAAGATCAAGAAAATGTGATTGACTTACTTCTACATTGACCAAGCTCATATGAGAATTCCTCATTATAATCATAACCAACTGAGGCAAGCTTTATGTGTAAAACAGCAACAGAAATAGCTACAGGACAGCTAAAACATGTTCTTGTTTCTGGTGTGATTATATTATACCACCAGTGAAACAAGAAAATCATCACAGACACACAAGACACTTTTTCTACGTTGACAAGCCTGTCACACTTGTTCCAACTTTGATAGCAGAAATATTTAGCACATGAAGCATTTGTAGATCTCAGAGGAACTAATTCTGGTTTAAGGCTTTCGAAACCCATCCTTAATGCTACGAAGATCTGAAGAATTAGTGCTTGCAATGAGAAAATCTGAAACATGTCCCCGTACAATCCAACTCAAAAACCTGAATGTATGAAATCCTGCAGAGTCAGGATTCAAAATTGCCCCTTCAATGCTGTGTTATTTTTCATCTTGAAGGAGTCAAATCAAGAGGATGAAATCCACCCGGCAGAACGCACAGGAAGGATGGCCACCGTTGAGCTCACTAATTCTAGCATCGCCAGGTGGGATTTGCTTGTGAAGTTTGAGGTATCTTCAAAACAGCCAAAGCAGAACAGAAGACACAACTTGGACGTCGAAGCACCCAGCAACATGAAAGTAAATGCTCTTTTGAATCCGAGGAAGTACAGGATATGAAGGAATATTGTCATCGTTTGGTGCGTAAAGCCCTGTTCTTATAACTTGTCATATTCTTCACTCTATGAGTTTTGGTATTGGTTTCTTACTTCTTTTCACTAAAGCAATTCTCTGATATGATTAGGTTTGTCCAAGGAAGTCAGCCATCAAGGGAAAGAACTTTCATACTAAATGATTTCAAAGCAAACAAAGCATTTCCATTGATCCAACAGGCACAAGGCAATTAAACAGGGCACCATCCACTACTATAAAATAACTGGAAACAAAAATAATACAAACAACAACAACAATGAAACTACCAGAAATCCAAATTTTATGCCTCAATCTATATGAGGAAAGATGCAATTATTAGAAATCATTGGTGGGAAGTGGCTCATGTCCACCACTGCCAATGAAGATGTTATCATAGACAAGGGCAGCAATGGCAGCACCGATGAAAGGACCAAGCCAGTAAACCCAGTGGTTAGTCCAAACCCCGCTCACAACAGCAGGACCAAAAGAGACAGCTGGGTTCATGGACGCACCATCAAAAGCACCACCAGCTAAGATGTTGGCACCAACAATGAAACCAATTGCAATAGGTGCAATAACGCCCAAATTTCCCTTCTTTGGATCCACTGCTGTGGCATACACTGTGTAGACCAGTCCAAAGGTCATCACAATCTCAAAAACTAGCGCGTTCCATGCTCCCACCCCGGATGATAATCCAAAAGCTGGTGTTTCCTGCAGTAGATAATAAAAAAAGAGAGTAGTATCAGAAAAATCATTTTATTCCTGCAGTAGAAAATCTGTATGCTCAAGTTAATATCTTACCAGTCCACCAGTGGCAAATTTAAGTAGAAAGCAAGCAACGACAGATCCTAGCAACTGAGCAATCCAATACAAAATGCTCCTCAACAGTGTGATATTTCCTCCAAGAAGTGCACCAAATGTCACAGCCGGATTCACATGACCCCCAGATATGTTAGCTCCAACCGAAACAGCCACAAAGAGTGCAAATGCATGAGCCAATGCGGCAGCTATTAGACCAGAAGGGGTAGTCGAAGCATTGTCTGTCAACTTGTCTGCCAAGATATCAAGCCAATTAGTCCTTGCCAAGCATGAGAAAGCAGATATAACTCCATCATCTCACCATTGTCCTAACCAGTAGTTAGCACCTCGAGGGGGGAATGCATTTATTTTTTCATTTGGAAATTAAAACAAAACCATTTTAAATTTTAAAAATCAGCTTACGTAGTGATAATATTATTTGTTTGTATCAATATATTACCAAGTGTCACACAGTCATTCAACGAACAAATTTACGTAATATTATTCCAAAACATCAAGGATTTAATTGATGCATAGTGTGATTTTGATCTTTAATCCGAGATTCCAAATATGTGAATAAAGTTAACTGCAAAACAATAAAAATATATAATCAGAATTGATATCTTACTGAAAGCCATGCCAGATCCTGAACCGGCGAATACAAAAATAAGCATAGAGATGAACTCTGCCAGTGCAGCCCTGAGTGCATCTGGGTGGCTAGCCTCTCTAGGTGTTCCAAATGCAATATTACTGATAGGCATTTTGTTGAATCTGAGCTTATTTTCTACTTTTGCTCAAGCGCGAAGCTCTGTTTTTGATTGAGAAGCTCTCTAGTTGCTTTTCTTTCTTAATAATAGAGTGACACTTTCCCTTTATATATACCTGAAATAACGGCCAAAGAACTGGTCCAACCAGTTACCCGGTAAAACCGTGAAGGTGGAGTGTAGAACCAATAGGGAGAGGCACTTGATTAACATTTAAGACGACATGACGGTGACTTTACAGCTAGTGAATGCGACTTCCGGGTCAATAAGGTTGTAACACGTTTATGGTGGAGATTGGATGTAGCTTGGCGAGGAAGAGATCTGGGATCGCCGACCAACAGTGGTGGATGGCAGGCCCACTTGCCTCATGGTGTCCTACGTTAGTGCGTTGTCACTAGCTAAAACTTGTTACTATCTAGTGGTGTGGTTAACGCGAGATGGGCGGCGAGATTTTGTGGTTGGGACATGAACCGACCTTTGAATATTCAAAATCAAATTTGTGTCGTGATGGGCTTGCGGGACCTCTATTGTTACCTCTTGTGGGCCCATCAACAACACGACGGGCATCCTGTTTCATCTCGTCGACTATAATTCTTTTTATTTTTAAATTATTTTGCTGGTTTGATATATTTATATATTATTTTTATATATTATCAAGTAAAAATTAATTTTAATTATTATATCTTACGTGAAAATAGAAGATTGTGAATTTATATGGAATATCTTGTTATAAAATGTCGAGTTATAATTTACGTCTAAATTCATATTTTATAGAAACCTTTTGTTTCCTCGTAATTTGAATATACGCATGTTTATATGTATATAAGTATATAGTTTAAGCTCTCTAATACTTTTCATTTTACAAAATTGTACTTGAGAGAGAGAGAAATTACGATTATGCTTTCACTTTGGTTTCAAACATCATTGACTTATACTGTTGAGAAAATAACACGTGGAAATAGATTCGAAAACACGATTCATCATCCCTGTAGTCAAGACATTCGATTATTACACATCATCCGATGCATGCTAGAATTACACACGACAATAATAATGCTGTGTAAACAGGGGTCCACCATTAATTATTTGCACCGACACTGTAGAGTAATCGGAAGAAAAGGCGTGCAAGCAAAGAACTCGGTCAGCCCTGCAAATCAATGCCACGCAGGACTGATCCTCTTCAAGTTACCAAGCTAATCTCTTGTAGATTTTGTCTGGGGATACGGAGGAGTGATGATCGAGCCGAGAGAACAATGGAGGTATTGATATGCTCACAGAAAGGTTTTCTTCTGCAACCTTCGATGCTAGCAAGTATGGACGGAAATTTCTGGACCCCACGTTTGAAAACCCATGTGGTTGTTCACAGTCGGAGATGGAGGAGGACTTGAGTTTCCCGACAAGGTAAAAGAGAATCATTGAGAGGAAAAGTGCTTTAAAAAACGAATGATTGGATTCGGGATCGAGTTAAGTCGAACGGGTAGCCATTATTGGTTTCTTATTATACAGTTGTTGGAAGAGAATCAATATCCCATGGCAAAGGATAATTTACGTTAATCCATTATTTATTTATATAAACCCAGCATGATCTGAATGATTCAAAGTCCATACCGGATAGGCACAAAACTTGGTGGCAGATTTGAATAAATCCCATATTAGATCAAGTCCGAGTACGTGAACATGTGGTGGAGAGGGTAGCGTTGGTTTTCAGGCAGCCATACAAGTAATCCAAGCACCTAATATTTTAAAAAATACCCCCGCGGGACGTTGAAGGCACCACCAGATGACACCAGAACCTTCCCTTTAAAAATTGCCATTACATCATTCGATTATGCAAAAGGTCCAGCAAACGTGTTGTTGTTAGAGGCAGTAATTTTATTTTTTTATTAATATGATTATTCGAATTAATTTTCACATAACTTAATTAATTACCATATAAATTTTTAATAATTATATATTAATAATCACATTGCTCCATCCAATGAGTTTTATTTCCTGTTCATCAAAACAAATATCCTTTGAGACGAGGAGGACACAGTAAGCAGAGGCAGCCTTCAAAATATTCTGTTCGCAGATCACTCTCATTGATTGATTTTATCGTGTGATGAATTAAATCCATGAGCACCATTCAAATTATTATGTTTTGTTCGCTACCGGCAAGGACAGCATCAACTCTCATTATTGGACCGACCATTTCTTTCTTGCCCCAAAATTTCTGTGTCGCCTCCGTCATCTCTCGTCACTCGCCATGATTGAGACTTCTCCTTTCTTGCGTCCTTCTAGCTGCTTCGACTCGTTCGAGACTGTGGCCGAAAAGAAGTCCGTGGGAATTTATTTATTTTTTATATTTTTAAATAGTTTTAATATACTAATAAAATAAAAGGTAATTACTATAGTAATTTCAAGCATTTTCACGAGGAAAAAAACTGAAAAATTAATTAAATCAAGAAAACTATAAATAAATTAACTGAACTATTAAAAAAACTAATTATATGGATTATAATTTTTTTTAAACTCATGGTCCGAATTAATTTTTGTTTTTTAAAGATAAAACTAGTAAATCAAGTAAATCAAAACCAAACCAAACCAATTTAAATTTAAAAATATACTATAATATCTTTTTATTCTTCTAATTTAGTTCAAATTTTTTGTTTGATTCATTTTTGTTGAATGGGAGAAGAAGAGAACTCGGTCAAAGTAAAAAAAACTCTAAGAAAACCAAAATTATTTTTTAATTAAAAAATCAAATTAAACCAAACCAAAACCGATTGGTTTAAATCGAGTCCAGTTCAGTTTTTGTTTTCATTTTCATTTTTTTTTCTAATTTAATTGTTTTTATTAATAAAAACCAAACCAAATTGAAAATACACACCCCTACCACAACACCACCTTCGTCTTCATTTTTACTAACTTTGCACTGATGAACTCCACCGCTACACCACTGGATTTTGGCACAAACATTTCTATGGGCTGGGCTCTAACCGTGGCTACTTGTGAGACCATATTTATACACATAGCGGGCTAAATTCTCAATTACATGAATGAAAATCTTGATGCCATTGTAAGCCTTACAAGTTACTTAATTACACATCGGGCATAAATTACATTAATCAATTTATTATTTTATTAACTGGAAATTGTGAGAGAAGCTTTTATTTCAGCACGTGCGATGGCGAAGACAGGGGGTCTGGAAGGTGCGGACCCCGCCCCTGAAGGAATTGTTTTTCCAGCCCCCTATCAACTTACAGCTTAAACCCTGAAACGATAGAAGAAAGTATTTGAACCCCAAAAACAAAAATCCCTAATTCAGTCTCTTAGTGCGTGAAAGTTGACTTAAGAATATTCTTATAGCTAGCTTATAAATACTACCGGTCAACATAATAACAGTCGTCAATAGAAAATCACTTCACAAAACAGGAAAAAAAAACATAATTCATTACGCTTAAAGGGACTACATCTACATGTTTTAAGAGTAGAGGGATTAAAATCTAATTTCTGATAGTTTTTTAAAACCCAGCAACATGAACGGTAATATCAGTAAAGGTAAGCCCATTAAATTCCCTCTCTTTCTTCGGGGTCTAAAACATATGCATCGGCGTGGCCTTCAAATTGTATTAATCCAATAGACTAAAAGCCCAGACACATAATCCATTTGGTATCATCACGTGCCCATCACGTGAAAGAGATCATATACAGTCACGCTTACCTGTACCATCCAATATCCATTCATCTTTTTTAGCCAAATGACCACAGGCTGCATATCAGAACCAAGCCACACTATCCAGTATTTCTCACCTTATGAGAGGCTATAGCTGCTGCTTCTTGGAGTCAACAATGGCAATCTCTTCATTCTCATTGAGTTGGGCCTCCACTACCTTATCCCAAAAGGTCAGTGTCAATTCTCTTCACGTTACTGTTCATCTTCCTCTCACATGTTTATTGTGAAAGCTGGTTCTTGGATATTCAATCTCTCTCTCTCTCTCTCTCTTTCCAGTTAAATGTCCCTGGTTCAAATGAAATATTGCCTAGAGTCGCAGCATTTTCTGGCAATAACTCTGTAACATGCACGGCGGAGGCAACCTTCAATGAAGAAAGTACGGTAACCTTTTTCAGTATTCTCTTCAAATTCACTGCCTGTACCATGGTAGAGTGTAGAGTCAGACACCGTCTCATCACTCATGCATTTGACTTCACCTCCCAGGACTAGGATATTTTTCTTGAATAATGCAAATCATCCTCGTGTTATCTTCCTAATATACGAGCACTGCCATGGGGTTTTCGAACAATTATTGAATATGTTTTTGTCCTATATTTCCATTTAATTGTACTCGATATACCAACTTATGTCCCTTATGTTTCTCGATGCTATCCATGTGCCACAGGCAATTGCAAGAGACGTCGACTGCTACTGCTAGGAGTTGGAGCACTAACGACAACTTTAGTCCCAGCAAATTTCCTTTTTGCTGAAGGTAATATATAGATTGGTAGTTATCTATATCTATCAGCGGCTTGTATCAAAATGACTTGTTGAACCTTTCTCATTGTGGCATTGTGCAGAGATACCAAAGAACTACGCATCTTTTGTGGACTTCGAAGATGGGTATTCGTATTATTACCCCTCAGACTGGATTGTAAGTTATGCAATCATATGATGCTGTAAAAATTTGAAGTTTTGCTCTCAAGACTAAAAAACTTTCTTGTCCATTTCTTAGGATTTTGACTTCAGGGGACATGATTCTGCATTTAAGGACAGAACGAAGCAATTGCAGAATGTTAGGGTGAGATTTATACCAACCGAGAAAAAAGACATTCATGAATTGGGTCCAATGGAGGAGGTAGAAAGATTTTATTTTCATTCCCTTTTCACGTCATTAAAGCGCAAGCAAGGTACCTGATATGCTTTTTGTATGTCAGGCCATATACTTTTTGGTGAAGCACAGGTATGCAGCACCAAATCAAGTGCCAACCATATATAGCATGCAGGAGGTTGTATCATTGCCTATCCTTCCAGTTTATTGATTCCTATTTGCTAAAAAATTATTTCTTCCTTCCAAATCTGGCTATGATTAGACCCTCTTAATACTTGCTGATTTCCTACTTCCTGCTCAAAAGATTTTAACTTGCTCTTTGCTCAGTATATCAATGATCTGCCATTCTTCTGTGAAGTATGACAACCACATGCTGCAAGAAATTATGAACGTGAAACCTTGTAATTTTCTTGACAACCAGGTTTATAACTATGTGAATCGTGCTTGTGATGACGGATTTTAGTTTGAGAAAAGTTTCAGCTTTTGGTGAGTGAAGACATTCTCTATTGGCACACTGAATCTCTTTGACGGCTTTCTTCTGAACGCAGAAAACTGTAGACGGAAAAAACTACTACACCTTCGAGTACGAACTTACATCTCCAAACTACTCAAGTGTTTCATTTGCAACCATATCTATTGCCAATGGTAAGTATCCTATCACATGAATTGTCACCGTATGCAGTCAAAAAGAAGGAAAACGTGCAAGAATTAGGAAAAAGATATAGATGAAAGCGCTTTTCAGAATCTGGATGTTGTATTTCTATACAGGGAGATTTTACACTCTGATAGTGGGAGCCAACGAAAGACGGTGGAGAAGATATCGCAGTCAGCTTAAAGTGGTAGCAGACTCTTTCAAGGTGCTTGACATCTAAAATGCTATACTGGTTATCGCTGAGCGATAATTTTTCATGTGTAACATATAAATATAAATATACTTGGCTGGCAAATTTTTGGAATGAAATTGCTTTTATTTATTTGTCGTAGTCTTACCCGTAGCTCTTGCCTTCCCTTGGTTTGGCAATAAGTCCCTGCATGAACATTAAATGACTGATATAAAACTGTGGAAACTAAAATTGTCCGATAAAATTGTGGGTTCAGGGCGGGGCGGCTATTTTCAGAATCAAGGCAGTCCGACATCTGAAATACTTTACAATCCTTGCAAAACATTCACTACGATGTAATGAGTGGTCGGTAAATGCAGAAAGAGAATTTCCTGCATACCCCTCATCGAATTTATCATAGCAACGTTTCTAGGCATCAGAAACATATCCATCCTAAAAATAAAAGGCACCAAACATAGTATTGGTTTCCTGCAAACACATAGCAATGGCGCCTATCTAATTGACAAACAACCGATTGAAAGTAAGCGCGTTGATACATACCAGTAAAAGTTAAGCAGGTTGCAATTTAACCACGTGGTTATATACAAAGATTACAACAAATTATCTCACCTCTTTTCCTATTCTAAACATTCTTTCAAGTTCACAGATGTGAAATTTACAGTAAACACACCCCCAAGCTAGTCAGTCGCATAAATTCATCAGGGGGGGAAATACTTACGACAGAGAACAAAAAACAAGAAGCACACGCTACTGGGACTAGAATTGTCTCCCCCCGATCTCTGACTAATGAACAAAGCAATCATGGGAAACAAAGCGAAGACGTAGTGCTTCCCTCCAGAAAGAATTTGGCATCAAGCCCCAAGAACATGTTCTCACCAGCCCACAAGATCCAAGATCCCTATTTCTATATCCTACATTTAAACAGCATATCTAGCACTGCCACCACTGCACCCACTCATCTAACCATACAAAAGAATGTTACAAGCT
This sequence comes from Salix dunnii, assembly GCA_015731905.1. NCBI lineage: Eukaryota > Viridiplantae > Streptophyta > Magnoliopsida > Malpighiales > Salicaceae > Salix > Salix dunnii. Next base: position 14,853,437 of record CM027668.1, read on the forward strand.
TCATAGTTCTCAATAGTTTTTGTGTGCTCTGGAAACTCAACCAAATAATATTCAAGGCACCCTGGCTGATATAAATGTTTCCGGCAATTTAAGATGGCCCAGGATAAGAACTACACCGAAGAACCAAATACAAATTTCAACACTGCAAACTGAACCTTAAATTAGTCGATGTTGACGCAAACCCTTTCCAAAGTGGGGTTGCATCAATCTGACATACAAACCATTCTTTGCCATCAAAGAATTATGGGTCCCTTCCTCAACGATTCGCCCTCCATTTAGAACCACAATGTTATCAACATGCCTCATCATTGCAGCTCTATGAGCTATCAGAATGGTAGTTTTGTTTCCCATAACCAGAGTATCTAGTGCCTCTTGTATTACACGACTTGATTCAGATTCAATGTATGAGCTGGCTTCATCCAATAACAAGATGGGTGCATTCTTGAGTACTACTCGAGCAATTGCAATCCTCTGCTTCTGCCCTGGGGTAAGGTCCACGCCCCTCATTCCCACATGGGTGTCATAGCCATGAGGCAGGCTACTGATGAAATGGTGAGCATTAGCAATTCTAGCAGCCTCTTTCATCTCAGCTTCACTGGCATTGTGCCTGGCATATATAATATTTTCTTTTATAGTCGTTGAAAAGATAATTGGTTCCTGCTGAACAAGACCTAGATGATTCCTCAACCATCTCAAATTATAAAGTTTCAAATCCCGACCATCCAGCAGGACCTGACCAGCAACTGGATCATAAAATCTCTCAATTAAAGAAATTATAGTGCTTTTTCCAGATCCTGAAACTCCAACCACAGCTACAGTTTGTCCTCCATTCACTTTGAGGCTGAAATTGCTCAAAACCAACACTTCAGGGCGAGTTGGATAACAGAAATCCACATTCTTCAACTCGATGCTTCCATAAACATTCGGAGGCTTCAGTGCTGAGTTGTCATCTGGGTCAATCATAGGTTCTCGGTCTATAATTTCAAATAATGAAATAAGAGATTTTCGCCGCTTAAGTATGTATGGAGCTAGTCCAAAAGGCTCCACCAATGCAAATGTTGCAAAAGAGAAAACCATATACTCCTTGAGAGCTGTATGAAAATCCACATGAAGATTTTTTTCAGAGTATGCAGTGTACCAGAGAAGAAGGGCATTACAGGCGAAAAGAAGAAACTGTGAAAAACCAAATCCAAAACCAATGGCCATTCCATGGACAAAACTCTGCTTAAATATTTTCTTCAGTTGCAATCTGTAGAGCTCCATTACTTTATTACCAGCACAGAATGCCACGACAGTATAAATGTTTCTAACAGCATCCTCAAGGACCAGTGATGCCTTTCTGTGCATTTCCTGGATGCCCCTAGAAAATCCAGCAAGCCACAGCTTCTGCAATTTTTACGTTGGAAGTCATTCAGGACTTTGGCACAGCAAACTATATACGATGTAGTGTTTATAATTTAACTGTTAAAAATGGAAAATGATTGATGGAATTAAGGAGCAATTTGAAAATAGTTAGATTTGCAAGATAGCAAATCTGTGTGTGCTTGTGGAACTAGCAAGTCCATAGACTGTGCCAATAGAACTAGTATAAATTTGAACAGTTGGTCATAGATCCTCAGTGCCAAATCCAACGTAAAATTAAAACATAAGCAAGATATTGTAAGGCAAAGAATGCAACAATCTAAAAGGTAGCATTCACTTTTCACTGGTTGGCACAATCACTGCTACATGACTGATGTTTGATGGCTAACGGCTTCCTAATCAAAAGATAAGAATAACAGAGGGAATTGACTGAGGTGTGACATAAAAGAAGCTCACAGAAACATTAATTACTACATGATCTGTTTTATTCAAACATGTGATTTATATGAATCAGATCTAACATATGTTTTGTTCCAACATTGAGTCATCAATATTTATGGAACACTTTGACTGGTAATAAAATGATGTAAGGTTTAACAGCATGCAGAAAGTATGCAAACCTGTGCAAATGCAGAGACAGCGAGAACTGGCAGGGTTGCCAGTGCCACAAGAGCCAATCGCCACTGAAGCAGCATCCCAATGACAACAGCCACAATAACTGCTGCACTGTCCTGAATAAATATTGAAAGTCGGTTGCTGAATGCAGCTCGTACAAAAGTAGCGTCATTTGCCAAGCGCATGGATAATGTGTCAGCACTATTATCCTCTTCATCAAACCATCCAACTTCATTCCGTAGCATTGCTGTGAGATGATGTCCATTAATGAGTTAATAGTCCGTACACAGAACTGTGAAATCATGAAACTCAGTGTCGGGTGTGACAACGGGCATTGTATTCTAAAGAAACCAACAGAGACATTAAAGCTATTTACCTGAAAACATCATTCTGCGGACTCGTTCAGTCATTTTCTCTCCCATGATACCAAAATAGAAGTGCTGCAAGAAATTGGCAACAACAGTCACTACACCCATGATGGCAATCATCAAGCACCACCTGTCTACATCCTGCCGCAAACGGTGTTCTTCTCGTCTATAATAAGCAGTCACTATCAGTGAAATAACATAAGCAAGAAGTGGATTGAAAGAACCAAAAATAGCAGCACCAATGCTTCCCAACACAGCATAAAGCCACTCTGCAAGACTAAGCTTTGCTAGTCTCCAAAAAGGTGGTTCTTTCCGATGTTTTACATCCCTTGCTTCCTTCACCTTAATCAGAACATCATCAGAGTGACTGTGGGGTCGACTAAAAGTCTGTGAGTGGGAACGCTCATTTTTAGGATCAGATGTCAAAAGTGGAGAGACAGGGGATTCAGGGCCCGAACCATTTGATGTATGTCGATGTTCAGGATGGACATCAATCTTGGGTAACTCAGGTAGTCGCATTTCAAAACTATCCTGCCTTCTTATTGATGGTTCCTTGTCAGCACCATCCAAGGGAAGGCTGTTTTCTATCATCTTCTCTGGTGGTGGGCTGAGAACTTTTGGTGATTCTTGTGAATTAAACATGCCATCTGGAGGCCGAAATATACCAGGGACCCTCTGGAGCGATGGTGATTTGACCATTTTAGGTGAGGATGGTTCTTGATAGCTATGGCCAGCAGAAGAATCCTTTTCAGCTTGGAAAGCAGCAGTCTCTGTGTAGTTTCTAACTGGCATCCTGTATAACAGTGCACTTGTCAGAAACATGAATTGTAGTAGCATAATGGCATGCAATATTACTGTTTAGGAAATGTATAATTCAACCAGCAGAAGTTACACCATTTATAAATGAAAATTTCTCTATGCTAGCAAAGCATAGTTGTCCCCATATTATACCTCCTTGGAAGTTTTGCTGCTTCTTCACATTTGAGAAGCTCTGCATACAGACCATCCAAGTTTAATAATTCATCATGTGTACCCATCTCAACAAGTTGGCCCTCCTCCATTACAGCTATATAATCAGCATTCCTGATTAGACTGAGACGTCTAGCTATTATAATGGTTGAACGTCCAAACATGAGAAGATCTAGTGCCTCTTGAACTGCTTTCTCAGCTTCAAAATCAAGTCCGCCAGTAACCTCATCAAGCAGAAGAATCGTTGGATTCAAAAGCACTGCTCTGGCAATAGAAAGTTTAATTTTTTGCTCCTCTGTCAATGCTAAACCAGCCCTACCCACCTGAAACGTATGGCGGTTACTTTCCAGAAGGATTGAAAAGAGAAAAGCAATAGATAATGAAATCTGTCCTTGAAATATTACCTGTGTCTCGTAGCCTTTCTCAAGTGAACTAATAAATGTATGTGCATGTGCTATTTTGGCAGCTTCTTCAATCTGATCCAAAGTAGCATCTCGTCCATATGAAATGTTATCAATTATACTCAAACTTAGCAAGGCAGGTTCCTGGGTGACCAGTCCTATTTGGCTTCTAAGCCATTCCAATTTCAGGTTTTTAATATTCTCTCCATCAAGAAGAACTTCTCCTGAATTAACAAACCAGAACTATTGGAATCCACATGTGGACAAGGCCAAGGAAATTCAATGAAACAGAACTAGTTCAAAAGGCAATATAAAAATAAAATTGCTATTGTACCTAAGGTGGGATCATAAAAGCGCTCCATGAGTGGGATAATGCTGCTTTTTCCAGAACCATTTCTGCCAACAAGAGCCACTGTCTTTTTAGCTGGTACAGTGAGGTAAAATCCACTCAAGATGGGGATCTCAGGACGAGACAGATAGCTAAAATAAACATTCCGAAACTCGATATTTCCTTGCACTGCCACTAGGCTGTTCCCATCTTGATTAACTGTGGAGGATGATCGACTTATCATCTCATATAGTCTATATGCAGCAATTCGTCCTTGATCAAATGAATAGAAATTGGTTGCAGCTTGATTCAGTCCACTGTAAACACAAGAAAGCAGGTAATAAAACCATAAAAACATGTTTACAGCACTGAGAGAGGAGAATACAATACTTACAGGCCACTTAAAATTACAGCAAAGAGGGCTGTTACTATTTCACCACCATGGGCTTTATGATCTTTGACCAGAAACCTTCCAACCCAAAGTTGTAAGGCACAAGAACATATTGCAAGCCCATATGTAAAACCAAGCCCAAGTCCTTGAACAAGGCTAATCAAAATACCATATCTCAAAGTTGCTTGCAGTGATGTTGCATATGAATATTTGGCTAGAGTTTCGTTTGTAAACGCATATAAGGTCCTAGTGTAAGAGAGTGCCTGCGAAGTTTATAAAATTACCAGTATTCAGTATCAATAACGTGACAATTCACCAGAATAATGGTATAACATGAAAATGTTCAACTTATGGTATTTGAACTTTCTATCTGTAAATCCATGAAGGTATAATATAAAAAAGTGATGCACCTACATTGCATGGGCACGTGCTGATACTACAAAGCCCAGGCAGGCAGTGTTTTCAATTCATTCATAACTGAAAATCTGTTCAGTGCTTGAAGAGCCTCTCAAATCTTGGAGCAGTAACAGTTTGACTAACCCTCAATAATTGGTCTATCCAAAAGTAAATCTAAATTAAAGGTATTGATGGCCAACATAAACAACAGCAGAAATACAGATTGAAGTATTTGCAGAGGTGTATTCAGTTTAATAAAAAACCCTCTTAGAGTAAATCATCAAAAAAAGATATTAACAGCATTAAGAGTTGTGCCAGAAATACATCTTCATTTACCAGACATATCCCCGTGGAAATATAACTCCTTTTATTTCTAATTTTCAGGATTAATGGTTCTACTCAATTGCAGTTAAAATTAAGAAATTACAAGCAATTACAGTGCCCACCATGTTGAGTAATTGCATCTTCATAGAGGTACAAGAGAGTGGAAAAAAACCTGTTCAGCAATGCCAGCTGCTTCAGCATATGCATCTTGAATGCTCTCAGCAAGCCGATGAAGAAAAATATTTGAGATTCCTCCTGCAGCAACAATGAATGGACCAGTGGCTAAAGTTATGAGTGCAATCTGCCAGCAGTTGACTAATCCAATAACAAGACCACTAAAAAACGTAGCCATGTTATGAATATAATTTCCAACCTGCATCATGAAGGACCCCTCTCATCAGGTTACAGAAAACATTTGCACAGAATAGTAGAGGAGGGAAGAAGTAGATTTAGCTCTAAAATACCTTTTCACTCAAAGCAGATTGAATGAGGAGCACATCACTCAATACTTGGCTAACAATATCCCCGTTATTCCCATAGGTGTCAAAAAAGCTCATGTCCTGATTGAGTAGTACTTGAACATACTTTGACCTGATGACCGCGGTCTGTCGTTCCCCAGTTAGAATCCAGCAGGAAACCTCTATTACAGATAACAAGTTAGAATTGGTGTCTCTAAAGAAGCCATTGTTTGTGAGCTAATAGCAAAAATAGAATAAACTAATACAATGAAATGTGAACTTTACCGATCCAACCAGCAGCAAAAACACCCACGGCTAAGTATACAATGTGCATGGCAAGCTGCAGAAAAAGCACATCATAGTTAAATCGAATAGCTCAGGGGTATATAGTGCACTCAGTTGCCTTATTAAAAAACCTTTTAAGTGACCACTAAATTTGGATAACAAATGAAAACCCAATTGTTTATAGGTTCAGCTCCCTTAATAGTCTATATCATACATCTTTTTCTTCCACCTGAACTACCAGTACTCCTTCACTAATTACAAAAAGAACAGGGAAAAAGAAAAAGAAAAGGAGATCAAGCATGTGCTACTAACATTCTTTATCAGGGTAGAAGAATTTGATTTGAAACTGACACGGAATACCTTGTTAAACTACAATTAGACTATATATTCAGTTGCTTTTCACAAAAATTTACAATATTAAGAGCAAGAAACTGTAGTTGCTACCTAAGCAGAACTCTCTATCATTGTCTCCAGCGGTATAACATAGCATTTCAATTTCTTAACCAGAACTAATTAACATTATTATTTTCCCAACAGCTAACTAAACTGATTAAACAGCACTTAAACATGTATAACAGTTAAAAAATAGCAAGTCCAAAAAACAAATTGAATTTTTCTCAAAATAGAACAAAGTACAAGCATAATTAACCAAACTCCACAAATCTAGAATATATAGACTTGTCAGCTTCAGATTGTTACTTTTGCAGCTGTTAATAAACCCTCGCTATTAACAAAAATCATCTAACAACCTCGTCAAAGTAACAAGTTAGGGTCTGCAGAATTGACTTACATCAGTAAGCCTGTCAAATCGCTCATCCGGGGGAATCCTCAAAACCCCGATAATCTTCCCGAAGAAATGCAAGTAAACAACAAGAGCAGTCCCATGCGCAGCAGCCGCAAGCGAGCCAACAATCATGAGCCCCCAATCTAGCTTATCAGCACAAGCAAATAACCTCGAGAACGGAACAGCAGCTGGCGGCGGCTCCATCTCCTCAGCTTCGTCGATCTCCTCCTCCGCTTCCGCCTGCGCGGCCGCCGTAGCCGCCTCTGCGTTGATATCTAAGTACGGAGAAGGACTCTCCGGCGGCTCTGAAACCTCGGATACCGGCGTCAGTGGTTGTATATGAGGTGGTGACAGTCCGAATAATCCCCTGGAGATCATCATCTTCGGAGAGAAACTATCTGTTTCTTCTGTCTTTGAAAAAACCCTAATTGATTCTCTTTACCTCTAAGTTTAGCCGCAGATCTGCGCTACATTTAGAGGCTAAATTTCGATTTCGTATGTTCTTTTGAGGAGCTGAAAAATAAAAATAAAAACAAAAACAAAAAACGGGAGCCTTTTTCTTTTAATTTTGGGTGACTGGGTCAAATCAACAGCGGCGGATATTTAGAGAGAGAGGGAGAGCGAGCGGAGAGAGAAACGTTGGCTCTCACCAACTGAGGTACGCACCCAACTAGAAACGCTTGAAAAAAAAGAAAATGCTCAGAATTCTTTTTATTATTATTATTATTATTATTCATGTCGTGATTTCTGTTAGGTTTAACTGTCATCCGGCGGCTATAGTGGATAACAATAAATTACCACTGGTCTCTCTGGGATTCGGCGTTTAAACTCGTGATATTGTTTTTCTCGTGACCAAATTGATGTTTTTTTTATGTTTATCTTTCTGGAAGCAATCATGTTTTGGTATGTTTGAATTTCAAGTTAATAATTTTCATAATACATTACTGATTCTCGGATTATAATGTCGATTAGCATAACTTTTATGTCAATTTATTTGGGGTGTTTTAAAAGTATTTTTAAAAAGTTTGATTTTTTTCTTTTTTATTTTAGATTAATTTTTTTATATATTTTAAAATTATTTTTATATATTAATATTAAAAATAATTTTTTAAAATATCATTTTAATATATTTATCACTTTAAAAAAATAATTTCAACCATATTATAAAACATATTATAGCGTTGGTCGTTTCTTTTTCTCATAAACCATTCATATAAAAATCTGCATTTAAAAAACATGTTTAGTTTTCCATACCAAACATTTAAATTACAACTCATGTCTAAATGGGAAACTTATTATACTATTTTTTAATAAATATTTGTTTTTATCGTAAAAATACTTTTCATAAGTAAACACACTTATTGCAACCACATGGAATTAGATTGGATTTTTAAGTTTAAAAATAAAAAAATATGATTGAAATTGTTTTTTAAAATATTTTTAGTTTAAAAATATATTAAAATAATATTTTTTATTTAAAAATATTTTTAATATCAACACAATAAAAAATAATCTAAAAATATTAAAAATTTTAATTTAAAATAAAAATAATTTAATTTTTTTAAAATACAATGTAAAACACGTGTCAATATGTTATCATTGTTATAGTGTTTTTATTTATATATTAAAATAATATTTTTAATATTAAAATATCGAAACAATTAAAAAATATATAAAAATATCATTTGGCGTTCCGAGCCTCCGAGAGCGGGAGGTGAGATTAGTGTGGCTCTGTGAGTAAAGAAAAAAGGTTTACGACAGTAGTAGTACAATGGCATGGCCAATGGGAGGCAGCAGACATCGTTGATCATTGAGGGAATAGCGGGCTGGGATGCATGGAAAGCTTTTTCTCTGCGTTTTCTCTGTTCCAATTGGGCCTTTTCTTTTTATATTTCCAAACTTCTTGGTTTTTCCTGTTCTTCATCGATAATGGCGATTGTAGAGGATTTTAATTTAACATTAATTAATAATAGATTTGCTCTTGAGGCCACTTGATTAGTTGATAATTGGATCTCGACTCGTGTCTTCCTCCCTCGATCTGAAAGGTCGCTTGATTTGAATCACTGGATATTCTTGCTTCCACTGGACGAAGAAAATGAAGCCCAGGAGGTAGCTTCCTACTTTGACGAGTGCTAACAGAGCCGCTTGCTTGGGTAAGAAAGCAGCATCTAGGAGGCGAGAGGGACATGCATGACTTGAACGGGGAATTGGTGATGGGGTGATAACATCATCACATCAAGAAAGTGATGGATGAGAGGGGAGGGGGGGAGGGATTTGACTGGGTTGAAAAAACTCCAAGCATAAAAGCGAAATCTCAGCGTCACTGATGGGATTGGTATTGTTGCTTCAATTTAAACGCCATATTTGGCTTTCAATGGCTGAAAGATACCACAGCCTCTTTCGTAAATTGCCGTGGTCTACGTGGGTATATCTATCTGGGACTGTTAGCCATTTCATGCGCGCGCGCTCTCTCTCTCTCTCTATATATAATACATACTTGCTCACGTGTAGTTGTGGTCAGAATTATATTTTATTTAACGTTAATAAATATATTAAAAATACGAGATTTTTTATTTTTATACAGTAAATTTAGGCAAAATTTTAATGGATCGTGAGATTTCAATTAAATATATAAATTTTAAATCAATATAAATTTATTTATTTAACAGGTTATAATAAAATTATTAATATAAAATTATTATTGTTATTAAAAAATAAGTAGATTCAGAAACTTGAATTATCGAATTCACTATATCAGGATTGATTCATTTTATAATTTAATTAAACTAAACACAGTAATAGAATATAAATTGTGGAAACACCTGCAATAACTAAACAATAAAAATAAATTGTTGATCTTTCACCAATAAAAAGAAGAAAAATCATTGAGAATTTATCGTTATGTTACGATCATTATCAAACTATAATAGCTAAAATTATTATTATCATCACTGCCCAGATAATTAAAATTATTAAATTTTCATTAATAATAAAAAAACAAAACATTTTTATAGCAAAACAAGCAGGAAAATAAGAAAAAAAACAAAATTATTATTATTATTATTGCATAAACAATGAAACCATAAAATTATTCTGGAGAGTAAAAAAACACTTTAATAAAAGAACAAACAAAAATAAAAAAAGACAAAACTAAAATAAATATCAAGAGTATAAAAATCATTTGATCAAAATAACAGAAAACACCAAAAAAGAACAAAAAAAAATATTCATTTTAAAACGATCACCAAAGAAATTAATAAAAAAAGTTAAAAGAATAAAGGTTAAAATAAAAAATATAATTAATTCCTCTTGAAGGACAAAACTACAATAAATCACAACCCTGGGAGAAAAAAAATGGATTTAATAGTAGTGTAATTTAAATAAAAAATAAAAAAATGAAGACCGAAATGAAAAATAATATAGATGATCAATTTGAATTGTATAATAATTGAAACAGATTAAAACCTGCAGATCCAAACAATTAAAGGAACAAAAAATTAAAAAAAATCAAAAGAATAAGGATTTAATTGAAAAACAATATATGTAATAAATTTCAATTAAAAAGCATAGTTGAAAACAATCAAAATTTATAATGAAAAAATCATGAAGAAAAACAAGATTAAAAGAACAGAGACCACAATAAAACATGTAACAGCATGGAGGACCAGCATGTATTTTGTCGATACGAGAGAGAAGAAAGAGAGGAAGAGAGAAAGAATGACCATTGATGCCCCTTCGCTCTCTAGATAATGACACTAGCACTGCCAGAGGAAAGATGACATGGTGGCGCCCTCGAAGACACGGGGGTATATATATAAAAAAATAAATATGGATGGGATAGTTCTTGATTGTATCTTATTTGCAATGGAGGTCAGAGAGTATTTGAGTTCATGTTGTATGTCGTGTGTTGTAGTGGTGTTGATTATTTTTTAAAATATTTTAAAATAATATTTATTTAATTTTTTAAAAATATTTTTTATATTATTGTATTAAAATAGTTTAAAAATACTGAAGTGAAATTACGTTAAAGTAAAATAAATAAATAAATAATATTTTTAAAACATTGGCCTCTTGTTATGACTGGGCTACCCCCCGGCTTCTGCATTGTTCCGTGGCAAATAAAGATGCTGACATTTATCGTGGAATTGAAAACAATGAAGCGGGAAGTAAAAGTTATCAGACGACTACCTTTAATGCTGGATTTTTCACGCGACGCCAAGGGGCAAGCATAGATCTTTCGTGTTAATTTTTTTTTTTTAAAAAAAAACCACAATTTTTTTCAGTCGTATGTTTCATTCTCTCGGTAGCATCCAAATTTAGGGCTATTCCCATGCTGGTTTTTAATACACATACACACACGCACTTGATATTCGATCGTATCAATCTTTAGTTGAATAGGTGGAAGGAAAGAATCGAAACGTTGATGAGCGTCGAGGGGTGTAATTGACATAATACTAGATCCAAGGGTAGAAATCGAGAACTCTCTCAAACTTTTGGAGGACAAATAAAAATCTACCCTAAAAATTTAGAGTAAAAAGTCCACTCCTCCCAACCCCAACTCAGAAGAAACGGCCATTGCAGGTGGGCCGAAGGCTGTAAGGACCCGCGCCAAAGTCCAAGGGCAAACTAATAACGGATAAGCAGCGGGAGAGCTGAAAAGAAGATAAGCTCTCCACCACAAAAAAAAATCTTACAAGACCAGAGGACAAGAGACTCTCTTGTTCTCACGACACCTTTCTTACACACTCCACACAACAACGATGGCTTCTTTACAAAACTCACCTTCAGTTTATCATACATTATCTCCATATTCTTTTCCTCAGGTCCTCCCTTTCTCTGACTCTCTCTACATTAGCAATCCATGTCTGTGTGTGAATGTTTGAATCTCATTTGAAAAATAGATGTCACATCATCGGTTCCTTGTTTATGTGTACAGGTCGGAGGAGCACAAAAGAATCATGGAATGCTGTCTTTCTGTAGAAGAGGCCTTTCTTTTCTTGTCAGGGCCGAGCAATCATCACCAAATTCATTTTCTCTTTCTCAAGGTGAGTTCCCTTCTCTTCTCTTTTTTCCCCTCGAATTATTTGCTATAATTTCTGTACAATGAACCATGTCTATGCTATTAATCACGGCACCTGGCTTGGTTAAAGTTTCCGCGAGTTGCGATTCTGATGGGATTTGATAGAGCATTTCTTGCTTGAAATCCAGCGGTTGCTGACAAAATGAAACTAGAATGTCATTATACAAGGAAATTGCTGAGCTTGTAGTGAAATTATGGAGAATGCTGTTCTTGTGAAAGTCTCTTCTGGCAATTTGGTTACGAGGAGAGAACTTGACAAATGCCATTGAAATAAGACTGCTGAATTCTATGTGATAACTACAAATATATTATTTTGTCAAAATTGTCTTGATTTGATCTGGACTTGCTAAATATCAATTGAAGGAATGCAGTTGTCCACACGCAAAAAAATATAGACAGAGTGATTCATGTTTAACCACTATTAGATTACTGGATATAAGGGAAAAACCATACTTCCTAGATGTTGAACTTAAAGTGTTTCTTTAAGTTCAAGGAAGCGGTATCGAAGAAACTTTCCCCGTGTCCTGGTTTGTTTAATTGAATTCTCATTTCTTGCAGTTAGATTTGGGAGACGTGAATTGATAGCAGTGAGTGTCATTGCTCCTTGGGTATCCATGGTTAACCAAACTTCTCCATCATGTAAGCAACCCTTTTTTGGGATTTTTTCCCGATGTTGTTCTTGCTAGCTAATGCTGTTTAGCATAGAAATAGACTCATTTTGAATGAACTTTGCGAGTTTCTTATAATATCATGTTTGCTGATATCCTAAGAGGACATCCTTGATATGGTTCAGTTGCTGCAGAAACAAAAAAGGGATTTCTTTTAGTCACGGACAAGAAGGATGGATACTCATTTCTCTACCCATTCGGGTGGCAGGTATGGTTTCTTAAGTTTTTCTTCTCTGTTACTCTTGTCATGATCAAAACTCATGCACTCCTCTCTTTTGTTGATCTACCTGCTAGCCACATAAAACACATACTTGATACAGCATTTTCAGATTGGTTTTTCGTTTTTTCTCTGTCGGGCTATTGCAGGAAGTTGTTATTGAAGGTCAAGACAAGGTATTTAAAGATGTCATTGAGCCATTAGAAAGTATCAGTGTGAATGTGATCCCTACCATCAAACAAGATATTCGAGACTTTGGACCTCCACAGCAGGTTTTCCATAAACACTTTACAACCCCAGTTTTTTTTATGATATAGGCGGGAACATTATTTTTCAATTATGTTCTTGCTTCAGTTTATAATTTTAGCTCATATCTCCATGTGATGGAAGATGCTAATTCTCAATGTGCATTTATCCCAGGTTGCTGAAACATTGATAAAAAAGGTTTTGGCCCCTTCTTCACAGAAAACAAAACTAATTGAGGCAAAAGAGGTTTGATTTCTTGTGTCTTCTAGTCCAGAATTCATACATGCTTTTACTGTTTCAAAGCTGCTGAGCAATGACAAGTAATTGAGGCAGTTCAGTAATGTATAATGTTCATTGTACTGGTCAAATTGGATCAGACATGCTAAATTTGAGTATTTAAACAGATGATCGTTTAATTTAGGCCTGGGTAATTTTACAATTAAGGTTTTGTTGGTAAGAGAACCGTTGACTGATATTATTGTGCGTTTATGGTGCAGCACGGTGCTGATGGGAAAGTTTACTACACATTTGAGTTCGTTGCTCAGGCTCCAAATTTTACCCGCCATGCTCTAAGTGCAATCGCAATTGGCAATGGTACGGAATGTATATTTTACCATTTTACCGAGAAAATTATTGTGTGATCTCTGGCACCCATCCCATTATTCAAAGCTTACTCCTTTTATTCCAGAATGATATCATGAAAACAAATTTGATTCCAGATAATTATCATCAGTTCATTATTGATTCAGGGACCGAGAAAGAACCTTCATGCTTCACTTATTAATGAGACATGTTTCAGCCATTTAAAAAAGAAATTGAGCAATGCTTGTGTTCCTTGAAATTTCATGGCAGGTAAATTCTACACTTTGACAACGGGGGCCAATGAACGAAGGTGGGGGAAGATGAAAGATAAATTGCAGACGATCATTGATTCCTTTGAAATTTTCAATGTTTGATGTGGTTGTTCAGTTTTCACTTTTCCTGCTTGGGAACAACCCTCTTAAAGAGTTGCGAGGCATGTTTCTCATCACCATGTATTCCTCCCCTTTTCCGTCTTTCTTCACCTTTTCCCTTTTCTGTTGTAGAGGAACCTCCCCATTTCCCTTATTTCTCCCGTTTCCCTTTTCTGTTGTAGAGAAACATCTGAAATCCGAAATTCTATTGATCTTGATATGAAAATAAACTTCCCCTTCACTATTCTTCAGTGTCAAGAACATATTACAGGTGCAAGTATTGTTCTCTTCGTTTTAATGATGTAAACCGTAATGACAAACGCTGTGCTTTCTTGAACTTTAGCCTCGGCCGTCAAATGGAATCCAAAACAATCGTACAAAACAGAGCCAGAAATTTTTTGTAGACCCCGCCGAGATACGAACTTAAATTTGCAGTTCCCTCGAAGGCAATGGTCCGATAAGTCTTGCTACAGATTCTATGCCACAACATTTGGACAGAGTAAATGTTTTGTGCCAGGTGTTAGTCTTAAGAATCTTGCCAGAACAAATCGAGTTGGCCATAGAAATGGCATTCAAGCAAACATAACAAAGCACCAAACATAACAAAAATTATAGTAGAAAAAAAGTTCTCAAAATATATTAAAGAAAACAAACATGACATTGGAGTCCTAACAAACTGCACTGCTCCTAACCAAACTGTCAACAGTACGCTCATTAGAACAAATAGCTACAAAACCACAGATTTATATGATCCCAATCTTGTTTGCCACATCTAGGGCATCATAATCAGGAGTCAACCTGACGTATGCCTTCTTAGTTCCATCAGGCCTGCATTAAAACAGATATAATAAGTGCCACTCTCAAAATCGAATTAAAAAAGTATGATGAACAGAGTTAAGATACTGGCACATTATCGATCATGAAACATGGATTCAGTATGGAGTTGTATAAAATGATTCACCGGTTATATGGTTGGGGTGTCGGAATTACTAATTCACAAGAATGGAGTAATGTAGTGCACTAGGCCATGTCACAATACGAATTGTAAAACTTGCATCTTGAAACAGTTACAAGTGGCAAGAATATCCATCAGGATTAGACCAGCAACAGTCATATATGTAAGAGGTCATAACGTCTTGGTTTCAAGTAACTAAGATTTACCTGATCAGAGTATTCACTTTCTTGGTCTGAATGTCGTACATCTTCTTAACTGCATCTTTAATTTTCTTCTTGTCTGCACGGATGTCAACAATGAACACCAGGGTATTGTTGTCCTCGATCTTTTTCATTGCAGACTCAGTGGTTAGTGGATACTTCAGAATCTGATAGTGGTCCAACTTATTTCTAGGTGTTGCACTGATGCGTGGATACTTGGGATTCCTCTCCTTCTTCAATGTCCTGGGACGGTGAAATGTAACCTTTGTCCGGATCTTCTTTGTTTTCTTAAATGTTGGCCCTGATTTCACAGCCCTGGCAGCCTTCTGGGCCTGTGCCTTTGGATCAGCCTTTTTGGATGCAGCAGCTGCAATGGCGTAGACAATAAGTTTCTCAGTCAATAGATTCCTGGACTTGAAGAGGTGTAAATTAAGCACAAACTTTCGGTTTACAGATTACAAAATCAGCAGCTCATAGCTCAATTCCTTCATCAAACCATATTTCACAACGAACAAACAAGCAACATGGTTTCAAGACAAGAAGGGAACAGCTAGAAAATCATCAAAATTAATTAGCGAAAAATATTAACCAACAACAAAGTAAAATCACAACAAATCCAAACGCCACTACTATCGAGGTTAGCAAAACGAGAGTAAGAAACAAAAGTACCTTTAGCCGGAGACATTGTAGCAATCACTTCCCAGACACCACTAGACCTGATAACAAAAACCCTAAACCAAAACTTCAGTATAAAAAAAAGTAACCCTAAAAACTAAAACCTTATAAAAGAACATACCATAAGGGTATAACATGTCAAGATCTAAAACAGCTTCAGCTCATTTCAAGATAAAAAACAGTTTTGGATCTGATAAAAAGAACACCAAATAAAAGTGAAGGTGAAGAGACAACAAAGATGAGTTGACAGACCTTAGTTGCTGCGGCTGTGAACTAGGGTTTTTCCCAAGCGGTGAACATGGAGAGATGGTGCCTTATATAATTTTCTAAACTTATTAATTTAATGTACTTGGTTATGGGCTGGGCTAGGTGTTGATGAGAAGTGTTGTCTACGGGCTTAGGGCTTAGTTTAAGATTATATTTTATTTTGTAACTCGGCTTGGGTTTAAGCCCCATGGGCCATGACTAATCCATCATCGGCTGCAAAATATTTTTTTAACCGAACACACCATCTACCCACTGCAGCGAGCAGTTTTAAACAGGACCTAGCCGACCTATCTCTTAAATTAGGCCGAGTTTTTAAAAAAATCAACTCATAAATTAATCTATAAGATCAGCCCGGTTAAAACTTATTAGTTCTTAAAAAATATATTTTTTAATTAATTCATATTAACATGTTTAACTCACGTTCCAGCTTTGCCGAGTCAAGCACAAATCTTTCTATATACCCAAAAAGAGAAAATTATGGAGATCAAGGAAGCTTGCAGGCTTACATAACTAAATTTTGGTGATCATAGAAGACAATAATTAGATTCGTCCAGTATACCTACAGGTGATTATGTGAGGAAAATTAAAGTAATTGTAGTAAATTAATCAAATTAAAAAAAAAATCGCCAGTCATTCAGGCAATATATAGTGGTTATCTGAATTTGCTTGCTTGCAAATATATAGATTAACCTTCTCGATTCATTGACTACTTGCAAACATTTCAAATGGCGTTAAGACTGTCTAATGTAGATAGGCCTTTGCCTGGACCAGAACGACTGTAAGGCTTCGGTGGGAGTCTTTGCTCTGGTGTAAGGCAACAAGAAACGAATTTTGGAGACTTGGTTTGTGTATGAGGCTTGTTTTGATGTCTGTGAGTAAGTTTCACTGAGCTCTCATGCAGATTTCCATGGCAGCCAAACAAGGTAGAATTTCTCAAGAGACATAGGAAACGAGTTAAGATATCCACGAGATTCTTCGGTGCTTCAGCGAAAAGGATTTTCTTCTCCTCTGTATCAATGAGAAGCTGCCATGGCTTTAAAGGTTCTTGACAAATACATAATGTACGGCTAGCTTGTAGAGCTGTGTATATATACGCATGCTACTTGCCAGATGGAAACTAATTCACGGGGAAGATGAAATGCGGTTGAAGGGAAGGTTTGCTTCATGCCGCTACTGACTGCAAATAGTTCTTTTGGTCACTGAAACCGAAGGGGCAGAAGGCAAGTTTATGGATTATTGATATAGTTTTTTTTATTCTAGTATTTCCTGTGAAGATGTCTTGAATCTGCTATTGATGCAAATTTTATGGGATCATAGCATTTGTTAATCATGCTACACATTAAAATCCACCAACTTGGTTGAAAAACACAAGGATTATAGCTATTAGCAGTGTGAAAAACTCACCAACTAGGCCATTTTCTACCTCGAGAACAGGAGTTTAGTCTGAATTCTGGGCATAGGATCAAATTGTAGGAAAGTTTTGTGGATTAATATAGCTTTGTCCTCTATCCCAAGCGATGTTTTTTTTTTTCTTTCTAGTATTCCCGATGAAGATGTCTAGAATCTGCTTTTGCGACAAATTTTGGAGTCAGCATTTGCTTTTGATGTTATATAATCTTCTTACACTAACCAGTCGCTTCTATCTTTTCACTGGATTAACCATTCTGATTCATAATTAAAATATTGACATTGTATAATACAAAGAAATGTAGCCGGAAACAAAATATATCATGACAGATAAGAGGAAAAACTATTCATCCCATCATACTCTCATTTCACAGAATTCAAAATAAAGCAACAGTGAAAGATGAATGAAAAGGCAAACCATAGTCCTGCAGTATGAATAATCATGGCCGCAGTCCAAAAACAACTTAATATTCTCAAACTTATTTTCCACCAACTTCCCCACCGACAGAGTAAATTTAGATATTGAAGAAAGCGTATGATCAGCTCCTTTTTTTTATTTTTATTTTCTAATTTGATACTGGAGCACCATCTCTGTCCTTAAGTAGGAAAACAGCAGTGAGAGCATCCTTCGACAAAAGAGAAGCTTTCAACAATTCAAGACCCTGAAATATATAAAAGAAAGAGAACCAAAGAAAGCGAAATTAGACGTCTTATAAACTATTGTTAAACAGCAATAAAAACTACCAAGTTATAAATGAACAATTCTCGACAGAGTTCAAAAAAGAAGTACCTCGTTGCTCCCAAATTCAACAACCTTTTCCTTGAGCACTCCAAAATCCGCGATGTTGAACCTGTTTAGCAGACTAACAACAGACACCATTGACATTGGAGACACTGACAAATCATCTGTCACCGTGTAAGTTACCACGCCCTTCACGTAACCTCCCTGATCACTAGTTGCTGTATCTGTGGAGGTGGAATCGTTCGTCACAGCAAACTTCACTTCTTGACTGAAAGAAGGAGAATCGTAGCCTTGTGACCTGCAATGACTACAAACAGAGTTTTGAGTATGTGACACGGACCCTGGATGGCGTGAGCAATAGTATAACTTCTGGTTTCCAGGATTTTTAGTGTTAGGAAGCAGGAAACTTGGATTGGTGACTTGGGTTGTTATAGTTGGACTCAAAATGGAATCCTTGTTTTGGTTAGGCTGCATATAAGATGCATCCAGCTTTTCAAGGCTCGCATAAAGATTTGCTATGCAACCCGTCATTGCTGATTTTGTGAGGAGCTGGATGACAGTACCCAGAGGCAAAGCAAGCAGGTTAAGGAGGAAATCTACGAAGTCTTTCCCTGCTTCAGCAAAGACCACTTTGTTGTGTTTTGAATCGATAAGAAGCTTCAAGCTCATAGTGGAGGCTGACATGCTGTTAGCGACTTCAATTATCACTAACGAGCTGATTTTGTTTTTGTTGACGACTTGAAAGCAAAGGTATCAATATATATAGAGAGAGGAAAATATTCTATCAGGCGACTTCACTGCATGAGGATTTAATGGAAGTGCTTGGAAGTCTTCAAGGCACCGAAAGAAGACTTCAAGGATAAGTTGTTAGAGCATCATCTCCCATGACAAGTTAAATTAATAATATAACTTTCTAAAATTTTTAAATATATTTATTTATTCATGTATACTTTAATAGGAAGATATATTTAATTATATTAATACATAATTATTTAATAATATGATATGATTCAATTAATTTGAATATCTACAAATAATCTAAATAATTCTCAATCAATTGATCAAACCCATGACATGAGTTATTACACTCTAATAGTGATCTTTTAGTATTTACATCTAAGATTTTTTATTGTAAGGTCTAAACTATTTTATATTTAATTTTTTATGAAATAAAATTTGAATAATAAGATTTAAATTTACAATTACTTATCAAGACTATGATATTATATCAATAAATTATTTTATTTAAAAATTTAAATTATTAAATATAATATAAATTATTATTTTTTCAAAAACAAATACACTTGTAATGATCTCTCTTTTAATTTCTCCCCGTAACCTGGTGGATTGATATACAAAACTTCTTTTGTATTGTTTCCCTTTCGATTAAAAACTCCAGGACAGTAAACGTGACGGAAAGCTCTTCAAAGTACTCCCGAGAAGGATAATAAAAGTAACTGAAAATTC
The DNA here is from genome assembly GCA_015731905.1 of Salix dunnii. Taxonomy (NCBI): domain Eukaryota; kingdom Viridiplantae; phylum Streptophyta; class Magnoliopsida; order Malpighiales; family Salicaceae; genus Salix; species Salix dunnii. The sequence continues at coordinate 14,872,995 of CM027668.1, forward strand.
ACCAACTTGGTGCCCAGATTGCATTTAAAAATTATTTTTTTAAAATTATTTTTTTATTTTAAATATTTTTAGATCATTTAAATATATTATACATTAAAAATAATTTTTAAAAATAATAGTAAAATTATTCTCATATAACAATTTCATTAACAATTTAATAAAATGCATATTTTAAACCAAAAGGAACGTAACAGCTAAAAATTGCCAAGTGAAGCATAATAAAGCAACAAAACAATGAAAGACAAAAGAAAAGGTAAAGCATAATAAAGCAGCAACGAGAAAATAAAAAAAAGGGAAGCCTTCAACGATTCAAGACCCTGAAAAATACAAAAAGAACAAGAGACTAGGTAAGCCACATAGACGTGTAGTTTAAACTATCGTTCGACAGCAATAAAAACTACAAGGAACAACGTATACAACATAGGGTTCAAAAAAAACAAGTACCTCGTCGATCCCTAATTCAACAACCTTCTCCACCAAATAAAAGACAAGATACTGCAATGACAGTTTTGATTGAAATGCCTTCTGTTTTCAGTACATTGTTTGATTCTGCTACTGTTATTTATACACACAGTTATGAATGCCAAAAGGAATATCTTGACTGATCTTTAGCTGTAGTTTCTATATTTATTTATTTCCGTTACATGATTTTCCATGATCGAGGGAGATAATTGTTTGCTGTATAATCTTCGACTTGACCGGTAACTTATCCGCATATCTTGTATCTGCTGTTGCTGCAGTATCCTTCATATATATGCCCCTTCAAGATTGAGCTGTCATCAGTAGGATTACTTTTGAGTCGCAAGAGGGCAGTGCGTTGCCTGGATAAAGGCTTGGTAAGCAAGTCAGTCAGGTGGTCACCAGTGTGAACATGGTGCACTTGCAGAACACCTCTGTGAATCAAGTCCCGTACAAAGTGAAGGTCAATTTGGATGTACAGCTAGCCTGTAGAGCTGTGTATATATGAGCATGCTACTTGCCAGATGGAGACGAATTAATGGGGAAGATAAAGTGCGGTTGGAGGGAAGGTTTGCTTCAGGCCTGTTACTGTCTGTAAATAGTTCTTTTGGTCACTGAAACTATCAGGAGTAGAGTACCTGTTCTTATTTCTTATATAAGCTAACGGGAGGAGCGACCGGGGAAAAGATTTGTCGCGTGCCTGGTTTTTGGACTCCCCGTGACAATCAAGTTCTTCTTTGGGAAGCGGACAAGAAAAAACCGAAGGGGCAGAAGGCAATTTTATGGATTATTGATATAGTTTTTTATTATTCCAGTATTTCCTGTGAAGATGTCTTGAATCTGCTACTGATGCAAATTTCATGGGATCATAGCATTCGTTAGTCATGCACCGCATTAAAATTCTCTAGCTTGGCTGAAAAACACAAGGATTGTAGCTATTAGCAGTGTGAAAAATTCACTAACTGGGCCATGATTGCCGATGAAGATGTCTAGAATCTGCTTTTGCGACAAATTTTGGAGTCAGCTTTTGCTTTTGATATTATATAATCTTTTTACACCGATCAATCTCTTTTATCTTGTCACTGGATTAACCGTTCTGATTTATAATTAAGTTTTTTACATTGTATAATACAAAGAAATGTAGCTGGAAAAAAAAAATAACATGACAGATAAGAGGAAAAACTATTCATCCCATCATACTCTCATTTCACAGAATTCAAAATAAAGCAACACAGTGAAAGATAAATGAAAAGGCCAAGCATAGTCCTCTGCAGTATGAATAATCATGACTGCAGTCCAAAAACAACTTAATATTCTCGAACTTATTTTCCACCACCTTCCCCACCGACAGAGTAAAACTAGATATTGAAGAAAGCGTATCAGCTCCTTTTTTTTTCTTTTTCTTTTTCTTTTCTAATTTGATACTGGCGCGCCATCTTTGTCCTTAAGAAGGAAAACAGCAGTGAGAGCGTCCTTTGACAGAAGAGAAGCCTTCAGCAATTCAAGACCCTGAAATATATAAATTAAAAGAGAGAACCAAAGAAAGCGACATTAGACGTCGTATAAACTATTGTTCAACAGCAATAAAAACTACATAGTGAAAAATGAACATTTCTTGACAGAGTTAAAAACAAACAAGTACCTCGTCGATCCCGAATTCAACAACCTTCTCCTCGAGCACACCAAAGTCCTTGATATTGAACTTGTTTAGCAGACTAACACCAGACACCATTGACATTGGAGACACTGACAAATCATTTGTCACCATGTAAGTGACCAGGCCCTTCACGTAACCTCCCTGATCACTAGTTGCTGTATCTGTGGAGGTGGAATCGTTCGTCCCAGCAAAATTCACTTCTTCATTGAGATAACGAGTACCATAGCCTTGTGATCTGCATTGACTACAAACAGAGTTTTGAATATCTGACACGCATCCTGGATGGTTTCGGCAATAGTATAACTTCTGTTTTTCAGGCTTTTTAGTGTTTGGAAGCAGGAAATTTGGATTGGTGACTTGGGTTGTTATAGTTGGTTTCAAAATGGAATCCTTGTTTTGGTTAGGCTGCAGATAAGATGCATCCAGCTTTTCAAGGCTCCCATAAAGATTTGCTATGCAGCCCTTCATTGCTGATTTTGTGAGGAGCTGGATGACAGTACCCAGAGGCAAAGCAAGCAGGTTAAGGAGGAAATCTACGAAGTCTTTCCCTGCTTCACCAAAGACGACTTTGTTGTGTTTTGAATCGATAAGAAGCTTCAAGCTCATGGTGGAGGCTGACATTGTTAGCGACTTGAATGATCACTAACAAGCTGGTTTTGTTTTTGTTGACGACTTGAAAGCAAAGGTATCAAAACACAGAGGAAAATATTATATCAGGAGGCTTCACTGCATGAGGATTTAACGAATGTGCCTGGAAGTCATCCAGGCTAAGCATGCACCAAAAGAAGACTTCAAGGACAAGTTGTCGGAGCATCATCTCTGGTAACAAATCTATTTGAACGAGTTAAATTGTTGATGTAACTTTCCTAAAAGTGTAAATATAATTTTTAATTTATGTACAATTTAATAATGTATAATGAAAAATCTATTTAGAGTATCTAATTACACAATTATTTTAACAATGCTATATAATCCGATTGATTTGATATATCTAAAAACAATTTAAATAAATTTTTAATAACTCAATACTAAAAAAATAAAATCTAAGTAAACCCGAATGAATTGGTCATACTCATGACATGAATCATCAGACTAGAATAATGATATAAAAAACAAATAGAAAAAATAAGTTTTTTTTTATATACTAAACAAATCAAACATGTAAACCCCTGTACAAATTCATAAAAATAATAATAAAAAATATTATGTTAAATGGAAAAGTAATGATTAAACTATGAGAATGATGATAGTTTAGAGATTTTGAAGTAAAATATTATGGGTGGGTGTTAAAAAAAATAAAATATGAAAAAATACCTGTAAAAAAACATAGAAAACACAAATAAAATTTTAATGGAAGTGGATTTTTACAGAACTAAAGTACTGGTATGTAATTTTAATTGAAGAGCGTTTAGAGTCTTAATTATTGCCTAGTAAGATGTCCTAACATCTTTAGATGAATTTTTTTTTATAGATTAATACCTTAAATTGGTTGATTTTTTGTAATTGGAAGTTAGGGTTATTGGATAGAATTTTAGGGGAAATTATAATTTATTATTAATTAGTGCAAGGGATGATATAATTAATAGAGAAAGTGAGCAAATTGCTGAAATTGAAGTAGAATTTTTGGTGTAGAGGAGAAGTAGTGGTCGATGAGTTATAGAAATATGCTTTTAGGAATATCTAGATGTGTTTAAATTCTGGAAGATTATCGGCTTATATATTTAATTTTTTTTATTCATGGGAGTGTCTGACCCAGCTAGCATGTATTTTGACTAATTTCATGTATTTTAAAATTAATAACCATATAAATCTCCGATAATTATCATATTAACAATCACATTACTCGAACTTAAAACATTTTAGTCACAATCTTGTACCACCTATTAGATGATTATATATTGATTTGGATGGAAATTGTTTAAAATGAGAAGACTAGTTATATACTTACTTGTAATGAAACCTTGATTATTCAAAGTCTGGCATGCGTTGAGAAATTTGGAAAAAAATTTGTACGATTTGTGCTTTTAAACTAGGTCTTAAATAAATTATATTGGAAAGATAAATTTATAATGTATATTTCAAAGTTACTTGTTCCTAGCAAGATATAGGAAGTGTGATTAATGTGGACTTGAAAGCATGAAAATAAAATAAAATGTCGAGGAGTGAGTAATAATTAAGTAGTAAAAAAATAATAGTTTATTATGGAAGAGTTGACATGCGATGGAGATAGCCATAAAATTATCATTTTTTTTAAATAATAAGATAAATAATAGAGGAAGTATACTTGAGGAAAATAATTAAGAGAAACAACATGTGAGATTATAATTATGGATGGAAATTCAAGTTAAACAAAAGCTAGTCTCGTCTGTATTTTGTTCAAGATTTGGTCGATCATAGAATCATAATAAAAAACACAATAAAGAATGCCAACCTCTGCATCATGGCACTCGGGGAAGAGGTGGAAATCAAAGTGCAAATCAAAGAATAAAGTTAAATGTTACAATAAAGCATGAAGAGGTGGAAAAACAGAACTGAAAAGCCATTAGAACAAACACCCACGAAGAACAGGTGGAAAAACTGAACCGAAATGCTTGGACTTAACAGGAAATCACTAATCTTGAGAGGCGATAATGGCGACGATATAGTCTGATTTAACAATGGTCTAAAACTTTTCCAATCAGTCCGTGACACACTGGTGGTGGTTTGTGCAAGTGTACAATTTTCTCTCGATCAACTGGATTAACATGCAGGGCAAAATTATCAATATTATTTTGGTTGGTGTTTTGTTTTATCAATTGGAATGGAATGTTTCAGTTTCAAAGCTTTTTGACACGTCGTTTCGGGGTTACACTATTTATATATATATATATAATTAAATATATTACTTAAAAAAAAATAGTTCAAATCCAAAAATAAAATTATTTAAAATTGTGCAATTTAATATAAAAATAGACACAATAAAATTATTTTTCTAAATAAAATTATGAACATGTATAATATTACCAGAATATCATCATCAATCTCGCAGGGTCATTAGATTCTCTAATTGCTTTGAAATTTTAAAATACTATATATAAATATGTCAAGAGACTCCTCATAAAATTTTATCTCAATCTAATGGTCAGACTAAGAGATATAATTGATATTATAAAATTATTTATTATTTAGAAAAAATACTATTTGGCTGATATCGGACGGGTAGAACGAAACTGGTATATTTCAGCTGGTATTCGACTAAAAAATTCAAAACATGCTAAAATTTAAACAAAAATTAAAATGATACTATTTTATTTTAGTTTTTAATTAATACAAAATATTTCAACCTAAACAAAACAATATCAACAACTATTACGCAGGGCAGCGAAGAGAGGCACATTAGCAACATGGTTTGGGACTTGGGGCTTTAGCATTAAATCCCTGTTTTGATATGCAGCATGTGAGTTTGGATGGGTTTTCACTGTCAGAATATTATCAGAAAATTGACTAATTTATATGAAAATATCGACATATTGTTTTTATTGGTATCCTACTTATAATATTATCAAAAGAATGATTATTATCGTCGATCTTTTACAGACATCATTATCCATGAAACTATTCCTTCGATAATAATCGTTATTAAACATGAGAAAGTTCCAGTAGAATTCATTAAATTATAATATTCAACGATGTGATTTTATTTTATTTTAACAAAAATACCACCCGAGTTACCAACGGATCATGTTTGCGAGCTCAATCGGTCTATTTATGTCCTCAAACATGTTTCTTGCGCCTACACGCTATTCTTAAACCGGCTCTGCTAAATCTTGGCTTCCAAAATTGTCACCGCTGCTCTTTTTGAAGTGGATGACTTAATTCTCAGAGGCAATAATAATGATTTTGCACGATCAATCACATCTGAACATAGTCTCTGTTTCTTGGGTCTTCCTGCAAGGCCTCGGCGACTTGCATTTTCTCGTGGGTATTGAAGTTATATCAACTCATTCTGGAATATTTTTGTCACAACATAAACACATCAAGGATGTTCTATCTCGAACTCGTATGGATGCAGCAAAAGATTTCAGCTCCTTCATCTCAATGATGGCTCAGCCTCGATCAGTTGATGTTATTTAGTACCGAAGAATTGTTGGTGTCTTGCAGTACTTGTCACACCCGGCAAGACATTCATTTGTTGCAAGTAAACCATCTCAATTCATGCACAGACCAAGTCAAGTTCATTGGACAGCCACCAAAATGTTAAGGCGATATTTGAAAAACACCTTGTTTCATGGCCCTCAACTTCAACGGACTTCCATTCCCAAACTCGTGGCATTCTCAGCTGCTGATTGCGCTGGCAACTTGCACGATTGTACATATCGACCTCCACGTATATAATTTTTGTAGGCTTCAATCCGATCTTTCGGTGCTCCAAGAAAAAGCGAGCCATTTCTAGCTCATGGACAGAGGTCGAGTATCAAGCATTAGCAATGACAATTTCTGAAACTACGTGGCTCGCCGACTTTATTATTGAACCGAGGTATCCACTGATCGAGCCTTCAACCTTAGGGCTTGTTTGGGAGGGCGGTTGTGGTAGTTTTTGAAAGTGATTTAAAACATCAAACTGCTGTTTTTTTTTTTTTTTAAAAAGACAAAACGCCGTTTGGGCTGCCTACCAAACGGGCACTTAATGATGCCCATCACCGCAGAATGAACCACTTTCAATTTGTTCAAAATTTGGTGAAAAGGGGTACTCTGACCGTTCGAAATGTTCACAAAAACGATCAATTAGCAGACAGCATCACTAGGCCACTGTCACGTAAGCGCGCCGAGCTTCTAAGGTCCAAGATTGGCATTTTGATGGTGGCTCAATCTCGCGGGGGTGTGCTGTGGCTGATTCCATAAATGAAGCCACTGATCTCTAGCAGTCAAAGTAAACCAGAAGGCAACAAAAAATATAGAGTTTCCAAAGCAAGACAGCATCACCATTAAAGCTAGCATCTCTTCTATCTTTTCATTGGATTTACCATTTCTGATCTATAATTAAAATTTAGACATTGTATAATACAAAGAAATGTGGCTGAAAAAAAAATATAACATGACAGATACGAGGAAAAACTATTCATTCCATCATATTCTCATTTCACAGAATTCAAAATAAAGCAACAGTGAAAGATGAATGAAAAGGCAAACCATAGTCCACTGCAGTATGAATAATCATGGCCGCAGTCCAAAAACAACTTAATATTCTCAAACTTATTTTCCACCAACTTCCCCACCGACAGAGTAAATTTAGATATTCAAGAAAGCGTATGATCAGCTCCTTTTTTTATTTTTATTTTCTAATTTGATACTGGAGCACCATCTCTGTCCTTAAGTAGGAAAACAGCAGTGAGAGCATCCTTCGACAAAAGAGAAGCTTTCAACAATTCAAGACCCTGAAATATATAAAAGAAAAGAGAACCAAAGAAAGCGAAATTAGACGTCTTATAAACTATTGTTAAACAGCAATAAAAACTACCAAGTTATAAATGAACAATTCTCGACAGAGTTCAAAAAAGAAGTACCTCGTTGCTCCCAAATTCAACAACCTTTTCCTTGAGCACTCCAAAATCCGCGATGTTGAACCTGTTTAGCAGACTAACAACAGACACCATTGACAATGGAGACACTGACAAATCATCTGTCACCGTGTAAGTTACCACGCCCTTCACGTAACCTCCCTGATCACTCGTTGCTGTATCTTTGGAGGTGGAATCGTTCGTCACAGCAAACTTCACTTCTTGATTGAGATAACAAGTACCATAGCCTTGTGACCTGCATTGGCTACAAACAGAGTTTTGAGTATTTGACACGGACCCTGGATGGCGTGAGCAATAGTATAACTTTGGGTTTTCAGGCTTTTTAGTGTTAGGAAGCAGGAAACTTGGATTGGTGATTTGGGTTGTTATAGTTGGTTTCAAAATGGAATCCTTGTTCTGGTTAGGCTGCAGATAAGATTCATCCAGCTTTTCAAGGCTCCCATAAAGATTTGCTATGCAGCCCGTCATTGCTGATTTTGTGATGAGCTGGATGACGGTACCCAGAGGCAAAGCAAGCAGGTTAAGGAGGAAATCTACGAAGTCTTTCCCTGCTTCAGCAAAGACGACTTTGTTGTGTTTTGAATCAATAAGAAGCTTCAAACTCATTTTGGAGGTTGTCATACTGCTAGCTACTTCAATGATCACTAACAAGTTGGTTTTGTTTTTGTTGACGACTTGAAATCAAAGGCATCAAAACACAGAGAGGAAAATATTCTATCAGGCGACTTCACTGCATGAGGATTTAATGGAAGTGCTTGGAAGTCTTCAAGGCACCGAAAGAAGACTTCAAGGGTAAGTTGTTAGAGCATCATCTCCCATGACAAGTTAAATTAATAATATAACTTTCTAAAATTTTTTAATATATTTATTTATTCATGTATACTTTAATAGTAAGATATATTTTATTATATTTATACATAATTATTTAATAATATGATATGATTCAATTAATTTGAATATCTACAAATAATCTAAATAATTCTCAATCAATTGATCAAACCCATGACATGAGTTATTGCACTATAATAGTGATCTTTTAGTATTTCCATCTAAGATTTTTTATTGTAACGTCTAAACTATTTTATATTTAATTTTTTATGAAATAAAATTTGAAAAATAAGTTTTAAATTTACAATTACTTATCAAGACTATGATATTATATCAATAAATTATTTTATTTAAAAATTTAAATTATTAAATATAATATAAATTATTATTTTAAATATTTTTAGATCATTTAAATATACTATACATTAAAAATAATTTTTAAAAATAATAGTAAAATTATTCTCATATAACAATTTCATTAACAATTTAATAAAATGCATATTTTAAACCAAAAGGAACGTAAAAGCTAAAAATTGCCAAGTGAAGCATAATAAAGCAACAAAACAATGAAAGACAAAAGAAAAGGTAAAGCATAATAAAGCACCAACGAGAAAATAAAAAAAAGGGAAGCCTTCAACGATTCAAGACCCTGAAAAATACAAAAGAACAAGAGACTAGGTAAGCCACATAGACGTGTAGTTTAAACTATCGTTCGACAGCAATAAAAACTACAAGGAACAACGTATACAACATAGGGTTCAAAAAAAACAAGTACCTCGTCGATCCCTAATTCAACAACCTTCTCCACCAAATAAAAGACAAGATACTGCAATGACAGTTTTGATTGAAATGCCTTCTGTTTTCTGTGTACATTGTTTGATCTCTATACTGTTATTTATACACACAGTTATGAATGCCAAAGGAATATCTTGACTGATCTTTTAGCTGTAGTTTCTATATTTATTTATTTCCGTTACATGATTTTCCATGATCGAGGGAGATAATTGTTTGTTGCATAATCTTCGACTTGACCGGTAACTTATCCGCATATCTTGTATCTGCTGTTGCTGCAGTATCCTTCATATATATGCCCCTTCAAGATTGAGCTGTCATCAGTAGGATTACTTTTGAGTCGCAAGAGGGCAGTGCGTTGCCTGGATAAAGGCTTGGTAAGCAAGTCAGTCAGGTGGTCACCAGTGTGAACATGGTGCACTTGCAGAACACCTCTGTGAATCAAGTCCCGTACAAAGTGAAGGTCAATTTGGATGTACAGCTAGCCTGTAGAGCTGTGTATATATGAGCATGCTACTTGCCAGATGGAGACGAATTAATGGGGAAGATAAAGTGCGGTTGGAGGGAAGGTTTGCTTCAGGCCTGCTACTGTCTGTAAATAGTTCTTTTGGTCACTGAAACTATCAGGAGTAGAGTACCTGTTCTTATTTCTTATATAAGCTAACGGGAGGAGCGACCGGGGAAAAGATTTGTCGCGTGCCTGGTTTTTGGACTCCCCGTGACAATCAAGTTCTTCTTTGGGAAGCGGACAAGAAAAAACCGAAGGGGCAGAAGGCAATTTTATGGATTATTGATATAGTTTTTTATTATTCCAGTATTTCCTGTGAAGATGTCTTGAATCTGCTACTGATGCAAATTTCATGGGATCATAGCATTCGTTAGTCATGCACCGCATTAAAATTCTCTAGCTTGGCTGAAAAACACAAGGATTGTAGCTATTAGCAGTGTGAAAAATTCACTAACTGGGCCATGATTGCCGATGAAGATGTCTAGAATTTTGATATTATATAATCTTTTACACCGATCAATCTCTTTTATCTTGTCACTGGATTAACTGTTCTGATTTATAATTAAGTTTTTTACATTGTATAATACAAAGAAAATGTAGCTGAAAAAAAAATAACATGACAGATAAGAGGAAAAACTATTCATCCCATCATACTCTCATTTCACAGAATTCAAAATAAAGCAACACAGTGAAAGATAAATGAAAAGGCCAAGCATAGTCCTCTGCAGTATGAATAATCATGACTGCAGTCCAAAAACAACTTAATATTCTCGAACTTATTTTCCACCACCTTCCCCACCGACAGAGTAAAACTAGATATTGAAGAAAGCGTATCAGCTCCTTTTTTTTTCTTTTTCTTTTTCTTTTCTAATTTGATACTGGCGCGCCATCTTTGTCCTTAAGAAGGAAAACAGCAGTGAGAGCGTCCTTTGACAGAAGAGAAGCCTTCAGCAATTCAAGACCCTGAAATATATAAATTAAAAGAGAGAACCAAAGAAAGCGACATTAGACGTCGTATAAACTATTGTTCAACAGCAATAAAAACTACATAGTGAAAAATGAACATTTCTTGACAGAGTTAAAAACAAACAAGTACCTCGTCGATCCCGAATTCAACAACCTTCTCCTCGAGCACACCAAAGTCCTTGATATTGAACTTGTTTAGCAGACTAACACCAGACACCATTGACATTGGAGACACTGACAAATCATTTGTCACCATGTAAGTGACCAGGCCCTTCACGTAACCTCCCTGATCACTAGTTGCTGTATCTGTGGAGGTGGAATCGTTCGTCCCAGCAAAATTCACTTCTTCATTGAGATAACGAGTACCATAGCCTTGTGATCTGCATTGACTACAAACAGAGTTTTGAATATCTGACACGCATCCTGGATGGTTTCGGCAATAGTATAACTTCTGTTTTTCAGGCTTTTTAGTGTTAGGAAGCAGGAAATTTGGATTGGTGACTTGGGTTGTTATAGTTGGTTTCAAAATGGAATCCTTGTTTTGGTTAGGCTGCAGATAAGATTCATCCAGCTTTTCAAGGCTCCCATAAAGATTTGCTATGCAGCCCTTCATTGCTGATTTTGTGAGGAGCTGGATGACAGTACCCAGAGGCAAAGCAAGCAGGTTAAGGAGGAAATCTACGAAGTCTTTCCCTGCTTCACCGAAGACGACTTTGTTGTGTTTTGAATCGATAAGAAGCTTCAAGCTCATGGTGGAGGCTGACATTGTTAGCGACTTGAATGATCACTAACAAGCTGGTTTTGTTTTTGTTGACGACTTGAAAGCAAAGGTATCAAAACACAGAGGAAAATATTATATCAGGAGGCTTCACTGCATGAGGATTTAACGAATGTGCCTGGAAGTCATCCAGGCTAAGCATGCACCAAAAGAAGACTTCAAGGACAAGTTGTCGGAGCATCATCTCTGGATAAAAATCTATTTGAACGAGTTAAATTGTTGATGTAACTGTTCCTGTGTTAATTTTACATATGCAATTTAATATGATAGATGAGAAAATCTAATGCAATCATCCATTGATAACGGATCTGATACAAAATGTAAATTTTAAAACTCAATTGAAAAAATAAATATGGATTTTCGATGAATCCAAAATGAAATGACTAAATCATCAGAAATGATATAAATGATGATAGTTTAGAGATTTTGAAGTAAAATATTATGGGTGGGTGTTAAAAAAAATAAAATATGAAAAAATACCTGTAAAAAAACATAGAAAACACAAATAAAATTTTAATGGAAGTGGATTTTTACAGAACTAAAGCACTGGTATGTAATTTTAATTGAAGAGCGTTTAGAGTCTTAATTATTATTAATTAGCAAGGTATGATATAATTAATAGAGAAAGTGAGCAAATTGCTGAAATTGAAGTAGAATTTTTGTGTAGAGGAGAAGTAGTGGTCGATGAGTTATAGAAATATGCTTTTAGGAATATCTAGATGTGTTTGAATTCCAGCTTATTGACTTATTCAAGACATGTAATTTGACTCAATAAAACAACCCAAATTTACTAACCTGAAACCCAATTAACTCAACCCGAAACTGACTCAATTTATTATTTAACTTGTAACTGGACTAGTTACTGTATGCGTTGAGAAATTTGGTAAAAAATTTGTACGATTTGTGTTTTTAAACTAGGTCTTAAATAAATTACATTGGAAAGATAAATTTATAAACAAAACTTAATGTATATTTCAAAGTTACTTGTTTCTAGCAAGATATAGGAAGTGTGATTAATGTGAACTTGAAAGCATGAAAATAAAATAAAATGTCGAGGAGTGAGAAATAATTAAATAGTAAAAAAATAATTGTTTATTATGGAAGAGTTGACATGCGACGGAGATAGCCATAAAATTATCATTTTTTTTTAAATAATAATAAGATAAATAATGGAGGAAGTATACTAGAGGAAAATAATTAAGAGAAACAACATGTAAGATTATAATTATGGATGGAAATTCAAGTTAAATAAAAGCTAGTCTCGTCTATATTTTGTTCAAGATTTGGTCGATCATAGAATCATAATAAAAAACACAATAAAGAATGCCAACCTCTGCATCATGGCACTCGGGGAAGAGGTGGAAATCAAAGTGCAAATCAAAGAATAAAGTTAAATGTTACAATAAAGCATGAAGAGGTGGAAAAACAGAACTGAAAAGTCATTAGAACAAACACCCAGGAAGAACAGGTGGAAAAACTGAACCGAAATGCTTGGACTTAACAGGAAATCACTAATCTTGAGAGGCGATGATGGCGACGATATAGTCTGATTTTACAATTTTGATTGATTTTAATAGGATTCAATTTTTCTATCTGATTTTATCAGGATTAGTGAATTGACTCATAAAATTGTATTATTTGCGAGTCAACTCACAATTTAACAACAATAGTCTAAAACTTTTCCAAACAGTCCGTGACACACTGGTGGTGGTTTGTGCAAGTGTACAATTTTCTCTCGATCAACTGGATTAACATGCAGGGTAAAATTATCAATATCATTTTGGTTGATGTTTTGTTTTATCAATTGGAATGGAATGTTTCAGTTTCAAAGCTTTTTGACGCGTCGTTTCGGGGTTGCACTATTTATGTATATATATAATTAAATATATTAATTAAAAAAAATTAGTTCAAATCCAAAAATAAGATTATTTAGAATTGTGCAATTTAATATAAAAATAGACACAATAAAATTATTTTTCTGAATAAAATTATGAACATGTATAATATTACCAGAATATTATCATCAATCTCACAGGGTCATTAGATTCTCTAATTGCTTTGAAATTTTAAAATACTATATATAAATATGTCAAGAGACTCCTCATATAATTTTATCTCAATCTAATGGTCGGACTAAGAGATATGATTGATATTGTAAAATTATTTATTATTTAGAAAAAATATTATTTGGCCGATATCGGACGGATAGAACGAAACCAGTACATTTTAGCTGGTATTCGACTAAAAAATTCAAAACATGCTAGAATTTAAACAAAAATTAAAATGATACTATTTTATTTTAGTTTTTAATTAATACAAAATATTTCAACCTAAACAAAACAATATCGACAACTATTACGCAGGGCAGCGAAGAGAGGCACATTAGCAACATGGTTTGGGACTTGGGGCTTTAGCATTAAATCCCTGTTTTGATATGCAGCATGTGAGTTTCGATGGGTTTTCACTGTCAGAATATTATCAGAAAATTGACTAATTTATATGAAAATATCGACATAATGTTTTTATTGGTATCCTACTGATAATATTATCAACAGAATGACTGTTATCGTCGATCTTTTACAGGCATCATTATCCATGAAACTATTCCTTCGATAATTATCGGTATTAAACATGAGAAAGTTCCAGTAGAATTCATTAAATTATAATATTCAACGATGTGATTTTTTCTTTTAACAAAAATACCACCCGAGTTACCTCAATCGGTCTATTTATGTCCTCAAACATGTTTCTTGCGCCTACACGCTATTCTTAAACGGGCTCTGCTAAATCTTGGTTTCCCAAATGGTCACCGCTGCTCTTCTTGATGTGGATGGCTTAATTCTCAGAGCTAATAATAATGATTTTGTACGATCAATCACCTCCGGGCATAGTCTCTGTTTCTTGGGTCTTCCTGCAAGGCCTCGGCGACTTGCATTTTCTCGTAGGTATTGAAGTTATATCAACTCATTCTGGAATATTTTTGTCACAACATAAACACATCAAGGATGTTCTATCTCGAACTCGTATGGATGCAGCAAAAGATTTCAGCTCCTCTTCATCTCAATGATGGCTCAGCCTCGATCAGTTGATGTTATTTAGTACCGAAGAATTGTTGGTGTCTTGCAGTACTTGTCACACCCGGCCAGACATTCATTTGTTGCAAGTAAACAATCTCAATTCATGCACGGACCAAGTCAAGTTCATTGGACAGCCACCAAAATGTTAAGGCGATATTTGAAAAGCACCTTGTTTCATGGCCCTCAACTTCAACGGACTTCCATTCCCAAACTCGTGGCATTCTCAGCTGCTGATTGCGCTGGCAAATTACACGATTGTACATATCGACCTCCACGTATGTAATTTTTGTAGGCTTCAATCCGATCTTTCAGTGCTCCAAGAAAAAGCGAGCCATTTCTACCTTATGGACAGAGGTCGAGTATCAAGCATTAGCAATGACAATTTCTGAAACTACGTGGCTCGCCGACTTTATTAATGAACCCAGGTATCCACTGATCGAGCCTTCAACCTTAATGATGCCCATCACCGCAGAATGAACCACGTTCACTTTGTTCAAAATTTGGTGAAAAAGGGTACTCTGACCGTTCGAAATGTTCACAAAAACGATCAATTAGCAGACAGCATCACTAGGCCACTGTCACGTAAGCGCGCCGAGCTTCTAAGGTCCAAGATTGGCATTTTGATGGTGGCTCAATCTCGCGGGGGTGTGCTGTGGCTGATTCCATAAATGAAGCCACTGATCTGTAGCAGTCAAAGTAAACCAGAAGGCAACAAAAAATATAGAGTTTCCAAAGCAAGACAGCATCACCATTAAAGCTAGCATCTCTTCTATCTTTTCATTGGATTTACCATTTCTGATTTATAATTAAAATTTAGGCATTGTATAATACAAAGAAATGTGGCTGAAAAAAAAATATAACATGACAGATACGAGGAAAAACTATTCATTCCATCATATTCTCATTTCACATAATTCAAAATAAAGCAACAATCAAAGATAATTGAAAAGGCCAAGCATAGTCCTCTGCAGTATGAATAATCATGGCGGCAGTCCAAAAACAACTTAATATTCTCAAACTTATTTTCCAACAACTTCTTCACTGACATAGTAAATTTAAATACTGAAGAAAGCGTATGATCAGCTCCTTTTGTATTTTTTTTTTCTAATTTGATACTGGCACGCCATCTTTGTCCTTGAGAAGGAAAACAGCAGTGAGAGCGTCCTTTGACAGAAGAGAAGCCTTCAGCAATTCAAGACCCTGAAATATATAAAAGAAAGAGAACCAAAGAAAGCGACATTAGACGTCGTATAAACTATTGTTAAACAACAATAAAAACTACCAGCTTAAAAATGAACAATTCTCGACAGAGTTCAAAAAAGAAGTACCTCGTCGATCCCAAATTCAACAACCTTCTCCTTGAGCACACCAAAATCCTTGATGTTTAACTTGTTTAGCAGAATAACAACAGACACCATTGACAATGGAGACACTGACAAATCATCTGTCACCGTGTAAGTCACCACGCCCTTCACGTAACCTCCCTGATCACTAGTTGGTGTATCTGTGGAGGTGGAATCGTTCGTAACAGCAAACTTCACTTCTTGACTGAGATAACAAGTACCATAGCCTTGTGACCTGCATTGGCTACAAACAGAGTTTTGAGTATTTGACACGGACCCTGGATGGCGTGAGCAATAGTATAACTTTGGGTTTTCAGGCTTTTTAGTGTTAGGAAGCAGGAAACTTGGATTGGTGATTTGGGTTGTTATAGTTGGTTTCAAAATGGAATCCTTGTTTTGGTTAGGCTGCAGATAAGAATCATCCAGCTTTTCAAGGCTCCCATAAAGATTTGCTATGCAGCCCGTCATTGCTGATTTTGTGATGAGCTGGATGACGGTACCCAGAGGCAAAGCAAGCAGGTTAAGGAGGAAATCTACGAAGTCTTTCCCTGCTTCAGCAAAGACGACTTTGTTGTGTTTTGAATCAATAAGAAGCTTCAAACTCATTTTGGAGGTTGTCATACTGCTAGCTACTTCAATGATCACTAACAAGTTGGTTTTGTTTTTGTTGACGACTTGAAATCAAAGGCATCAAAACACAGAGAGGAAAATATTTTACCAGGAGGCTTCACTGCATGAGGATTCAATGGAAGTGCCTGGAAGTCTTCAAGGCTAAGCATGCACCAAAAGAAGACTACAAGGGTAAGTTGTTAGAGCATCATCAACAATGAGAAGTTAAATTAATAATATAACTTTCTAAAAAATTTCAATATAATTTTTTATACATGTATACTTTAATAGTAAAAAATGAGTTAGATATATTTAAATATATTTATACATAATTATTTAATAATATGATATGATTCAATTAAATTGATATATCTACAAATAATCTAAATAATTCTCAATCAATTGGTCAAACCAACTACATAGAGTTATTAGACTAGAATAATGATCTTTTGGTATGGAAATCATGGGCTTTCGATTGTACAAGTCTAAATTAATTTATGATTATTTTTTATGAAATAAAATTTGAATAATAAGATTTAAATTAATAATTATTTATCAAGATTATGATATTATATTAATAAATTATCTCATTTAAAGATTTAAATGTTGGAAATTATTATTTATGGCTTCTTGTTTATTCAAACTTATGATCATGGGGATCAATTGCTTGAATTATCCTTTTGATGAGAGGAGAAAATTGACTAATACATTAATGAGAGGGATCATTGATCTACTTATAAATAATAGCTTGTATACTCTATTTACGACTTCTAATAAACATAGATAAGAAGGTTCTTCTTGTAAAATTTTATTATTATTTTGAAGTTATGTTGCTGCCACTGCATTAAGAAAAACTATGTTGTTGCCGTCGCTATTGCATTGAGAATTTATTTTCTGAACTTGAACAAAAATAACTGATCGTTTTTATAATCTAAATTTTCAATGTTATATGAATTTAATATTCAATTATAACATTAAATTGTTAAATATAATTTATATTATTATTTTTTCAAAAAGATATACACTTAGAAATGATCTTTCTTTTAATTTCTCTGCGTAACTTGTTGGATTGATATACAAAACTTCTTTTGTATTGTTTCCTTTTCAATTAAAAACTTCAAGACAGTAAACGTGACGGAAAGCACTCCTGAGAAGGATAATAAACGTAACTGAAAACTCTCCAACTCGGTGCCTAGATTGCATTTCAAATAATTTTTTATTTTTTTGTTTTAAATTAATTTTTTAGGGTGTTTTTTAGATGATTTTAATACAATACATCAAAAATAATTTTTAAAAAATAAAATAAATATTATTCTGATTGAGCAATTTCAATAATAATTTTAATCAAATGCATAAAAATTGTTAAGTGAAGCATAATAAAGGAAGAAAACAATGAAAGACAAGAAAAAGTAAAGCATGATAAAGCGACAGCGAGAAAATAAAAAAAGTGAAGAACATTCAACTCCTTTTTTTATAATACTGGCGGGCCATCTCTTCCTTGAGTGAGCTTTGGAAGGAAAACAGCAGTGAGAGCATCCTTCGACGAGAGGGAAGCCTTCAACAGTTGAAGTCCCTGAAAAATACAAAAGATCGAGCAAGAGACTAAGAAAGCCGTGCTTTAAACTATCGTCAGACAACGATAAAAAATACGAGGAACAGTGTATACAAGACAGAGATCAAAGCAAGCAGTACCTCGTCGATCCCAAATTGAACAGCCTTCTCCTCGAGCACACCAAAATCCTTGATATTTAACTTGTTTAGGAGACCAACAACAGACACCATTGACATTGGAGACACTGACAAATCATCTGTCACCGTGTAAGTTACCAGGCCCTTCACGTAACCTCCCTGATCACTAGTTGCTGTCTCTGTGGAGGTGGAATCGTTCGTCCCAGCAAACTTCAGTTCTTGACTGAAATAAGAACCATAGCCCTTTGACCTGCATGGACTACAAACAGTGTTTTGAGTATTTGAAACGGACCCTGGATGGCGTGGGCAATGGTATAACTTCTGGTCTTCAGGTTTTCTAATAGTGTCAGGAAGCAGGAAATTTGAATCGGTAACCTGGGCTGTTGTAGTTGGATTCAAAATGGAATCCTTGTTTTGGTTAGGCTGCATATAAGATTCATCCAGCTTTTCAAGGCTCCCATAAAGATTTGCTATGCAGCCCGTCATTGCTGGTTTTGTGATGAGCTGGATGACTGTACCCAGAGGCAAAGCAAGCAGGTTAAGGAGGAAATCTACGAAGTCTTTCCCTGCTTCAGCAAGGACGACTTTGTTGTGTTTTGAATCGATAAGAAGCTTCAAGCTCATGGTGGAGGCTGACATTGTTAGCGACTTCAGTGATCACTCCCAAGTTGGTTTTGTTTTTGTTGACGACTTGAAAAGCAAAGGATCAATGTAGAGTAACAAAACAATCGGAAGGAATGCGGCAGCCAAAACCTTGTGTTCTGCCCCTGAATTATTAGGTTAAATACAACTTTCATGAACTCAATGAATTCCTAATCTTTAGGTAACCTTTTGCTAAATATGTGCTAATTCCCGTAGGGTTAGGATACAATTATAGTGGGATTAGGATAAAATATAATTTTCTATATTGATATTTCATAAGACAGAGAGTGGCAAAGATTCTATCAGGAGGCTTCACTGCATGAGGATTTATAATGGAAGCGCCTGGGAAGATTTCAAGGCTGGGCATGCCCCAAATAGATTGAAATTGATTTAGATGCATGAGATGTAGCATCTATAACTTGGAGATTCTATCCCAGTAATATTTTAGTATTTGCCATGTATTTTTGCACAGTAAAAATATATTATTACCCCTTCCAACATAGATTGAACAATTGCTGAATCAGGGGTATTTTTGTTTTTTAACATATCTTTGAACAATAAAATAACTATATTATTCTTATATAAGACAAAAACATAGAATTATCGGCGGGATCTTCCTGATATTTCATAATTTTTCAAAATGTATAATTAAAGACATGTCCCCCAAAAGATAATATTGTAAAGTTAGCTGTAGGGGTATTTAGGTAATTTGTTATGAAAATAATTTAAAAACATCAAAAAAATTTAATTTAAAGTAACAAATAAAAAAAATTATTTTTTTTCAAAAATATTAAACATAAATTTTAAAGTTAATAGTATTGATTTTTAAAAATAATTCTATATAATCTCTCTCACTATATATATATATATAATCTCTCACTATATATATATATATATATATATATATATATATATATATATATATATATATATATATTGAAATTATATTTTATTAGGGAAATTGCGAGCATCTGCTTTCCCGGAAGAGTTTTGTGCTTTTCCTTCTATTTACTTCATCCCCTAAAGTGTTTTCTATATTCTCCGACTATTGAGAAATTACTAGCTGAACTAGCTGGTCCTAAACCAAACAAGACCGATCCCGACCATCATTTTTTTATATATAAAGAGAAGAAAATCAAAACCAAGAAAAAATAAAAAAAAATAAAAGGGCCAAACTCGCTTTGCATCCGTGTATATAAAATAAATTTAAGAGAAAAAAAAAACAGAAGGAATAAGAAATCTGTGTGAACATCCAAAAACTAGAACCAAACTTTGAGGAGATGTAAATATTGTTTTAGTTGGTATTTTATTTTTTTAACTAGAATAAAATATTTTATTTTTAGAGTGTTTTGATGCGCCATATCAGGGTTGTATTGTTTACGCGCGCGCACACGCATGTGTGTATTAATTAAAAAAATCAAGAAAGTGACGCTTTTCTATGTCACGCTCTTTGCCCGTGACGCGTGCGGCGGCGTTATACAGTAATGAAAAATTCCTTTCCGGCATTTCCTCATATGCCTCGCCATGTACTCAGCCTAATGAAGGGGAGTGTGGCCGCCCATGATGGATGATGATGGAGGGTTGAATTTTTTTGTACATTTTTCTCTCTCCTGAAGACCATCTTATACTCTAGTCTCCTTAGGTTTATGGTGGTATATTTCCTTTTCTTTTCTTTTGATTGTTTTGTATAATCTTTATTTCTGTAATATATGTTTGGATTTGTTTAAATTTAGTCATTCAATTGAAATTAATAATATATTTTATTTTTATTTAGGTCATTATTCTTTTAATTTTTTATATAAAATCCCTCAATCTTTTTATTATAACAATTTAATTTATTTTTAATTTTATTATTTAATTAAAATTAATTATAAATTCAGCTAACTTATGTGAAAATATTGACATGATTTTTTTATTGGTATTTGACTGAAAATATTATCGACAGACATTATCGTTGAAATTTTTATCAGTATTTACTGCCTGTTATTGTCGTCGTCAATCTGTTACAGACACTATTATCTATGAAACTGTTCTATCTGTAAATACAAGTGTTAAACACTCAGAAAAATGCAATAAAATTCAACAACTTATAATAAACAACTACGTGATATTATTTTTTAACAAAAATGCCACCCAAGTTACTGAACCCAGTTTATGGTCTCAAACATGTTTCTTGCACCTAGACACTATTCTCAAACGGGCTCGGCTAGATCTTGGTTTCCAAAATTCTGCTTCTCACGCGTCTCTATTTATTAACCGCACTACCCTGTCACCGCTGCTCTTTTTTTTTTGACGTGGATGACTTGATTCTCAGAGGCAATAACAATGATTCTGTACGATCAATCACCTCCAAACATAGTCTCTGTTTCTTAGGTCTTCCTGCAAGACCTCGGCGACTTGCATTTTTTCAGAGGTATTCAAGTTATATCAACTCATTCTGGAATATCTTTGCCACAACATAAATACATCAAGGATGTTCTGTCTCGATCTCGTATGGATGCAGCAAAAGATGTTAGCACTCCTTCATCCACCTCAGTTCCTCTTCATCTCAATAATGTCTCAGCCTCAGTTGATGTTTGTTTAATATCGAAGAATTATTGGTCACTTACCCGGCCAGACATTTCATTCACCAAAAGGTTAAGGAGATATTTTCATTTCAGATACGAGGAAAAACTATTCATGCCATCATATTCTCATCTCACATAATTCAAAATAAAGCAACAGTGAAATATAAATGACAAGGCCAGGCATAGTCCATTACAGTATGAATAATCATGACTGCAGTCCAAAAACAACTTAAGATTCACACACTTATTTTCCACCAACTTCTCACCGACATAGTAAATTTAGATATTGAAGAAAGCGTATCAGCTCCTATTATTTTCTAATTTGATGCTGGAGCACCATGTTTGTCCTTATGAAGGAAAACAGCAGTGAGAGCATTCTTTGACGAAAGAGAAGCTTTCAGCAATTCAAGACCCTGAAATATATAAAAGAAAGAAAACCAAAGAAAGCGACATTAGACGACGTATAAACTATTGTTAAACAACAATAAACACTACCAACTTCAAAATGAACATTTCTTGACAGAGTTCAAAATAACATGTACCTCGTCGATCCCAAACTCAACAAACTTCTCCTTGAGCACACCAAAATCCCTGATATTGAACTTGTTTAGAAGACCAACAACAGACACCATTGACATTGGAGACACTGACAAATCATCTGTCACCGTGTAAGTTACCAGGCCCTTCACGTAACCTCCCTGATCACTGGGTGGTGCATTTATGGAGGTGGAATCGTTCGTCACAGCAAACTTCACTTCTTGACTGAGATAACAAGTACCATAGCCTGGTGACCAGCATTGACTACAAACAGAGTTTTGAGTATTTGACACGTACCCTGGATGCTGTGGGCAATAGTATAACTTCTGGTTGTCAGGTTTTCTATTGGTGTCAGGAAGCAGAAAATTTGAATCGGTAACCTCGGCTGCTACAGTTGGTTTTAAGAGTGAGTCCTTGTTTTGGTTAGGCTGCATATACGATTCATCCAGCTTCTCAAGGCTCTCATAAAGATTTGCTATGCAGCCCGTCATTGCTGGTTTTGTGAGGAGCTGGATGACAGTACCCAGAGGCAGAGCAAGCAGGTTAAGGAGGAAATCTACGAAGTCTTTCCCTGCTTCAGCAAAGACTACTTTGTTGTGTTTTGAATCGATAAGAAGCTCCAAGCTCATGGTGGAGGTTGACATGTTGTTAGCTACTTCAATGATCACTCCCAAGTTGGTTCTGTTTTTGTTGACGACTTGAAAGCAAAGGTATCATCAATATAGAGAGAGAGGAAAATATTCTATCAGGCGACTTCACTACATGAGGATTTAGCACCCGTTTGGCAACGTGGTGCGCTGAACGGTGTTTCAAAAAGCATCGAAACTGGGATTGATCCAGTTTTTCTTCTAGGCCAAGCATGCACCAAAAGAAGACTTCAAGGGTAAGTTGTTAGAGCATCATCTCCCATGACGAGTTAAAGTAATAATATAACTTTTTAAATTTTTTAAATATAATTATATAATCATGTGTACTTTAATAGTAAGATATATTTAATTATATCTATACATAATTATTTAATCATATGATATGATTCAATTAAATTGATATATCTACAAATAATCTAAATAATTCTCGATCAATTGGTCAAACAAACCTATTACATGAGTTATTATACAAATCTAAACTATTTTATACTTAATTTTTTATAAGATAAAATTTAAATAAATAGATTTAAATTTATAATTACTTTCAATATAAATCCTCTCATCCAAAAAAATTAAATTATTAAATATGATGTAAAATATAATTTATATTATTATTTTTTAAAGAAGAAATACACTTAGAAATCATCTCTATTTTAATTTCTCTGCGTAACTTGGTGGATTGATATACAAAACTTCTTTTTTATTGTCTCCTTTTCGATTAAAAACTTCAGCACAGTAAACCTGACGGAAAACTCTCCGAGATTGCATTTCGAAATTACTTTTCGAAAAAATATTTGTTAATTTTTTGAGTTGTTGTTAAATCATTTTAAAATATTAAATAAAAATTAATTCTTAGAAAATAAAAAAAATATTATTATAATACAACAATTTTAATGATCAAAAGCATATTTTAAACCAAAAGGTAGGTAACAACTAAAAATTGTCAAGGGAAGCATGATAAAGCAACAAAACAATGAAAGAAAAGAAAAGGTAAAGCATAATAAAGCGACAACGTGAAAATAAAAAAATAGTCCAGCTCATTCAAATGCACATCATCGTGGTTCAAAAAAAAAAATTAAAGTTATATTTGTTTGGTATTATTTTTATTTTTATGGTCGAGATTTTAAGAAAATAATTTTATGAAAACATTTTAACTGCAATTTAAATTATTTGATTAAAATTATAGTTGAATTTGAGGTTAATGAAAAGTAATTTTAAGTGTCTGGTTACCAAGTTATTCATGGTACTTTCAACTTGTGAAATTACTTATATATATTATTTTTTAAATATTTAATAATTATACTGATAAAATACAATTAATAATTCAAGTAAATTAATTTTTTTTTATTCTCCTATCAAACTACTTGTAATTTCATCACGAATTATAAATTCATTCGTGAAGGCATCTGTGATCGGATAACAACATATAGAAAAATATCATTTGAAATAAAATTAGGTTTATAAGGCAAAAATTATATTGTGATCTCCTTTTAGTATATTTATTTATATTTTAATTAATATCTAGATTATTTTAATATTAAATATATATTTTTTATATTAATAAACATATATTATGTAAACATTAATTATATTTTAATTAATATTTAGATTATTTTAATATTAATTTTATATATATATATATATTAAACACCCCAGCAGCCCACATATATTAAACATATAAAAAAACCGTGAACTCCCTGGACCCTCTCCCTCACACCCTTCATGCCTCAGCCAAGCGAAAAGCAAGAATTCAAAAGGCAAGAAAAACAGTTAATTCTTGCTTTTCTTACAATAGTGGTTTATATGATTTAATATGTGGGGCCCAGTTAAATTTTTTATTTTAACATTTAACGTAACATTAAGTTCTTGTTTTGCCGTGTGTTCTAATTGGGTTTTTTTTGTCGAAATTTGATTAATTTTGTTTGCATTTTAAATAAATATTTTTTAGTATTTTCATATTATTTTGATGTGTTAATGTCAAAATTAATTTTTAAAAAATAATAAAATATTATTTTAATATATTTTAAAACGAAAAACACTTTGAAAATTTCTTATTTAAGTAGATAGGAAGCTTTTTAATTCATGCTTTTCTTAGGCTAGTGGTTTATATGATTTAATATGTGGGGCCCAGATAAAATTTTATTTAACATTTAACTAAGTAGATAGGATATTTTTTTACAGCCGGAGATTGCACTGCAAAATCAAACACCCTCACCGTTTTCTCACCCTCACAGGCATGCTCAATTTAGAAATTCAAGAACGCACATCAACTCCTTGTTTTAAATCCTGGCGCTCCATCTCTTCCTTGCATCAGCTAAGGCAGGAAAACAGCAGTGAGAGCATCCTTCGACGAAAGGGAAGCCTTCAACAATTCAAGACCCTGAAAAATACTAAAGAACAAGAGACACTAAGAACCGTTTTCACCTTTTAAAAGTCAAAACTATACTAACAAATAATCCCCAAGAAAGCCACGTTGACGTGTAGTTTAAACTATCGTTAGACAACAAGAAAAACTAATGTATACAAGACAGAGTTCAAAACAAGCAGCAGTACCTCATTGATCCCAAATTGAACAGCCTTCTCCTCGAGCACACCAAAATCCTTGATGTCGAACTTGTTTAGCAGACAAACAACAGACACCATCGACACTGGAGACACTGACAAATCATCTGTCACCATGCAAGTTACCAGGCCCTTCACGTAACCTCCCTGGTCACTAGGTGCATGGTGCATTTATGGAGGTGGAATCATTCCTACCAACAAACTTCACTTCCAGATCCATGGCATATCTGCATTGACTACACACAGAGTTTCGAAAATCTGACACAAACCCTGGATGGTCTTCGCAACAGTATAACATCTGGTCTCCAGGTTTTCTATTAATTTTGGGAAGCAGGAAATTTGGATTGGTGATTTGGGTTGTTATAGTTGGATTCAAAATGGAATCCTTGTTTTGGTTAGGCTGCAGTTAAGATTCATCCAGCTTTTGAAGGCTCCCATAAAGATTTCCTATGCAGCCTGTCATTGCTGATTTTGTCAGGAGCTGCATGACGATGCCAGAGACAAAGACAGCAGGTGAAGGAGGAGATCTACGAAGTCTTTCCGTGCTTCAGCGAAGACGACTTTGCTGAATTTTGAATCAGTAAGAAGCTTCAATCTCATTTTGGAGGCTGACATATTGTTAGCTAATCCAATGATCACTACAAAAGCATATTGTTATGCTTTTGTTGACGGTATCACTGTAGAGAGTGGTAAAGATTCTATTTGGAGGCTTCACTGCATGAGGATTTAATGGAAGCGCCTGCGAAGATTTCAAGGCTCAGCATGCCCCAAATTTTAAAAAATTACTTTTAACTGTTGCTAGATGGATTATAATTAAATATGCGAATAACAATAATTGATAATAAAATGACTCAAAAACGATATAGTAATTTCATAGTTTCGAAATATATTGTTATGTATCTCATTAATACATCATAAATATAACAGGATGACATTAATTAAGGCCCTATTTTATTGTCTTACAGGAAAAACACTAGCTTTTTTTTTTTTTTTTTTTTTTTTTTTTGGTAATGATCGGGGCTAAAAGCCCTTCTAAATTAAACGAGGAATAGTAGACCCAATCAGGTCATAGTACAGCAAAGTATAAACTCCTGCTGGTGGGTCAGTTATAATATCCGACCCCCTATCTAGCAAATCTCTAGATAACCCAAAGTTCGCTAACCAATCTGCCACACAATTGGCCTCTCTGTAAACATGAAATAATCTCACTTCCCAATCCCTACCCAACATAGCTTTAATTTGCATAACAAGGTTATAATTTCTATCTACCCTCACAATTTCCCCATTAATAATCCCAACTACAACTTTGGAATCTGTCTCTAAAATTACCTTTCTAAACCCTTTCTCCCACGTAAGATGTAACCCAACATAAATAGCCCATAATTCTGCAGTTATGGACGAACAATAACCAATATTTCTCGCAAACCCCCCTAACCAAGTCCCCATATGGTCTCGTATAACTCCTCCAGCACCTGCCATCCCAGGGTTACCCTTACTGCACCCATCCACGTTGAGTTTGATCCATTCCTCTACTGGGTATTTCCAACCTATGCTATCGATCTTAGCATCTCCATTTGATCCATTACCACTTTGCAGCTGGTTCTTACTATCCCCAACCATTCTTCTTATAGCCAGGACAGTCCCAAACCAATTACCCCTGTCTCTTTCAAAAGTTCTGTTACATCTCTCTTTCCAAATATACCAAAGAGCTACGCCGAAAACTAGATTCCAATCCCCATTTCTCCTGCCTCTAGTCCTGAAGGATAAATTAGAGATTAACCATGTATACCAATTTTGACTGAAGAATAAATCCCTTTCCTCGACCCTAACAAAGACCTCCCAAATTCTCCGAGCTGTAGGGCAATCTCGAACTGCATGCATTAAAGTTTCCACTTCATTAACACAATGATAACAACATCTATTCTCTGTTAATCTTCTTCTCCATCTCATGTCATTAGTCATAATAGCATTATGTGCTACAGTCCATAGGAACACTCGGATACGCTCTATTCCTTTCCACTTCCAAATTATTCTCCATATAGGGTCCCGGTCTACAACCCCTCCTTCATCTCGAACCAAATAAGCTGACCGAACTGTGAATCTTCCATCCGAGGAGTGATTCCACACCACTTTATCATCTATCGCATCCTGCCTAGGAGGAATGTATCCTGCAATACCCATTACAACCTGCACAGGAATTAGGTGAGCAAAAACCTCCCATTTCCAGCTACCTCTACAATCCACCATCTCCGCCACCGTACAGTTGAGATTGTCTATCTGAGCTCCTGGAATTAGATGATTTAAAATTGGACCATAGCTCTCCAACCAGCTATCCTTCCAAAACAAAGTTTGTCTGCCATTTCCTAAATTCCAGCTAGTATTCTGATTCACCACATTCCATTCTTTACATATGGACTTCCACAATAACGAATCTCTTGGGGATGCCACCGGATGCCCAGTACCCCTATTAGCTCTCATATACTTGTCTTTTAAGAACTGGACCCACATAGTTTTTTCCTGCCGCATTCCCCAAGCCAATTTCATTATAAATGCTGTATTCGACGGTTCCATTTTTCTTAAGCCCATCCCCCCTTCGTCTTTTGATTGACACATCGTCTTCCAATTAACAAGATGAATCTTGTCTCTGCCTTCTTTTTGGCCCCAAATGAAGCGCTTGCAAATTTTCTCTATCTCTTTGCATGTGTGCTTCGGAATAACCGCTGCTTGCATAGAGTATAAAGGAATAGTTGCTAGCACAGACTTACATAATGTGATCTTACCCGCCAGCGATAAACTATTAGCTTTCCACCCTGCTAACCTCTTTTGCAAATTCTCTAGTAAGTAACTATAAGTCTGCTTAGTAACCCTTTGATGAAGTAATGGCACTCCAAGGTATCTCCCCATGTTTGTTGTAACTTGAAATCCGCTCCTCCTACTAATAGCAGTTACCAAAGAGGCCGAGACATTCTTGGAAAAAAATATTCTTGTTTTAACAGCACTAACTTTCTGTCCTGAAGCTGAACAAAACATATCTAAACATTGCATGACTCTCTCAATCTGATCTATGCTAGCCTCTGTAAATAACAGCATGTCATCCGCAAAGCACAAATGCGAAATCTTCATTCCATTCCGACGCACACTAAAAGGTTTCCAGTTGTTTTCCTCCACACACCGATTTATTATCTGTGTTAATCTTTCCAAACACAAGACAAATATATACGGAGATAACGGATCACCTTGCCTTATACCTCTACTGGGATTAAAATTCTGAGTTGCACTACCATTCCACAGGATACTCAGAGATGGAGATTCAATACACTGCATGATTAGTCTTATTAATTCACTAGGCAGTCTAGCTACTGTTAGAGTATCTCTAATAAAACTCCAACTTAACCGATCGTACGCCTTTTCAAGATCAACTTTGATGGCCATAAAACCCCTTCTGCCTTTCATATTCCTCATTGTATGAATCACCTCTTGGGCAACAATTATGTTATCTGTGATATGTCTACCTGGAACAAAACTACTCTGAACTTCACTGATCATCTTCGGCATCAACATTTTCAACCTCCCCACCAACACTTTAGTAATAATCTTGTAAATCACATTACATAACCCAATCGGTCTAAATTGATGAAGGTATTCCGGCATATGGACTTTTGGAATTAAGACCACATGAGACTGGTTAATTGGAGCTATATTAATATTGCCTGTAAAGACATCCCTCACATACCTGCAAACAGACTCCGGACCCGGGGCCTTATACGGTTTCATCCCAAAAATAGCTGCCTTAATTTCCTCATCAAGAATTGGATTGTCCAGATTTGCCATGAAAGTGGGGTCTATCACCGGAAAGTCTCCTTCCAAACTTTTAGACTCTTGAATCTCCTCATTCTCAAAACTGAATAATTTCTGGAAATACTCCCTAGCCATCATCTTTAAGCTATCCTCTCCCCACACCCAATCATTATGCTCATTTTTCAATGCATTAATTTTGTTTCTTTGTCTTCTAATGATGGTTTTCGTGTGGAAATAAGAAGTGTTTCTTTGTCTTCGTGATTTTTGGAAAAACACTAGCTTGAAGAGCTGTCTGTATATACAGCATGATGCTTGCCAGACGGATCCTAATTCAAGGGGAAGATGAAGGGCCTGTTTGGCACAGCTGTTGCTGTTGTGGTTGAGTTTGAGAAAAAACAGTTTTATGAAAAACGTTTTTAGCTGCTGTTCAAAACTAAAATTGAAATGTTTGGTTACAACTGTGGTTGAGTTTGAGGTTTAATGAAAAACAGTTTAGAGTGTTTGGTTACCATACTTTTCATATTACTGTCAACTTATAAAATTATTTTAAAAGACACACACATATTTTTTTTAAATATTGTAGATTTAATTATCATAATAATAAAATATAATTAATAATTCAAGTAAATTATACAATTTTTATTTTTTTGAAAATATGAATTTTATATTTTTTTTAAAATCGGACTGGGCCTGACCCAAATAAATGGGTTAACACGATGATGAGTAACATGGTCGACTGTGACGAGAGGGTCAACGGCCGGTACCGACGGGTAGAGGAGGCCGAGGTGGTTCTTCTTGTGGTGGTAGCGTCGAAAATGGTGTTGTGTGGTGGCCAGTATCATCTCTAGAAGGTTGCAGCACCAGCTGCTGGAGAGAGGATTAGAGAAGGAGTGGCTGTGGATGTAGAGGAGAGAGGGGTAGTGGCCGTGGCTGTGGAGGAGAGAGAGAGATAATGGTTGTGGCTATGGAGGAGAGAGAGGCATGGCCATGGCTGTGTGGAGAGAGACAGATCGTCGACGACGATAGAGAGGAAGAAAACGATGAGCGCGATGGACATTACTGGAGTTTAATGTGTGGCTACGACATTGGAGTTTCAGGTTTATATTATCATGCTTGAAAAGGAAGCAACAAGCTGTTAGGCATGGATGATTTCAAGTTTTTGCGTTTCTATTGACAGGCACAGAGTCGATGCTATTAATTAAATTCATGCAAAGTTCAGGTGGTGTTACAGCCATGGATGATTACTTGAAGAAACTCTTTTATGAAGTATGGGAAAGGAAGCAACATGCACATGAGAAGGAAGCAACGAGCTCCTGTTAGCTTGCTCGTGTTCGTCTGTGTTCGTTTTGAAAAGCATCGAAAATATGCTTTTCAAAACGCGGTCAAAACCGTAGAAATTTAGTGGGATCTACAGAAAAATTCTGGGATCCCGTTTGGTAGAAGTGTGATTAGAGCCGCGGTTCAACTCAAACACAGGTTGAACCGCGATGCCAAACACCCATGAAATATGATCTAAGGGAGTGTTTGCTTCCTGCATTGGATTAATTACACATTTATGATTATTCTGATTCACCAAATTCAAAATAAAGCAATAATGAAAGATAAATGAAAAGGTCAGGCATTTTCCACTGCAGTTTGAATAATGATGACTGCAGTCCGAAAACAGCTTTAAATTCTAACTTCATCTCTGACATAGTAAATCTTGATATTGAAGAAAGCGTATCAACTCCATGTATTCTAATTTGAGACTGGCGCACCATCTTTGTCTTTTTAATTCAGCTTTGGAAGGAAAAAAACAGTGAGAAGTGAGAACATCCTTGACAAAAGAGAAGCTTTGAACAGCAGTAGGCTCCACCGCATGGGGAAGAGAAATAGTTGATGAGGAGGTCTTCTCAATGAAGCTAGTTCTGGACTTCCAATGATAGAGTCATTTATTAAGTTCATCCATTGATGGATTCCCCGCGATCCGCTATTAATTAATTTAGTGATGTAGTATTTGATTAATTGGGATGGAAAACGATGCTAGTAGGAAGAACAAATGGATTTGGAAATTGTGAGCATCTGCTTTCCCGGAAGAGTATTGTGCTTTTCCTTCTATTTACTTCATCGAAAAAGTTACAGAGTTTTCATCCCCTAAAGTTTTTTCTGTATTCTCCTACTATCGATAAACTACTAGCTGAGCTAGCTGGTCCTAAACCAAACAAGACCGACCCCGGCCATCATTTTTTTTTTTGTGTAAAGAGAAGAAAATCAAAACCAAGAAAATAAAAATAAAAAAGGAAGAGCCAAACTCTCTTTGCATCCGTGTATATAAAATAAAATTACGAGAAAAAAAAACAGCAGGAATGAGAAAACTCTGAGCTATCTATCGGCAATTATCATATATAGAAAGTGACGGCTTCCCTGAACAGCTTGGCATTTTCTGTATAGTCCTGGCCAGCCCTGGATCGGCCGCGGCAGGAGATGACGAAGCAATTTCAAAGCATTTTTTAAATTAACATGGAAGAAGTTCGATCCTTTAATCAACAGATTGTTGCAATTCCGGAAGCAGAATCCAAGTGGGAAAATAGGAAATTCATTGGTAATGTGCTGTTCCTTAGCTCTCTGTAGCAGGACGCAGATC
Organism: Salix dunnii; assembly: GCA_015731905.1. Classification (NCBI taxonomy): domain Eukaryota; kingdom Viridiplantae; phylum Streptophyta; class Magnoliopsida; order Malpighiales; family Salicaceae; genus Salix; species Salix dunnii. Next base: position 14,904,635 of record CM027668.1, read on the forward strand.
ATTGCTGATTGACCATGCTAGATATATAAAACACAAATAAAGGTCTTGAATGGAACAAAAACATCCACAATGCTAAAGGTCAAGTACTCTGTAAATGAGTATGAACAGAATCTCGTAATAAAAGGCAGGTGATTCTATTCCTAACCTCATCAATATTTAAATAAACAATAAACAATTTGTTCGGCCGTGTATAAGGACATACGGTGCCATCTTCCATCCGCATCTATACTTAGAATAATTTACCAATTCTTATCAACCAAAGAAACTAAAGGTTTTTTTTTCCAGTTTTTGTGGCTAGAAACAAAAATTTGCAGTTTTGGGTTTGACATAACCCCTTCTGGAGTCTTCAAGTTAGTGAATATATAATTTTCACAAGATTAGAGTTAGATTAAGTGTTTATTCTCTTTTATCACCAGCATTTTTATGATTGTTATTTGTGGAAAAATAGATTGCAAGGCACAAAACAACACACTGAAAGTTGAAATTGTCAAGCAGTAGTCGATAACCAGGGCTGTAATGAACCAGAACTAAACGAACTCTTCTTATCAAGATTTGAAGGGATGAGAACCTAACGCAATCACTAACAGAGAAGACAACCGCCCCAACAAGATGGGAATTGCTAGAAAGATCCCACTGATCACTTCAACTTCTTCCCTTTCCTTATTTTTTTTGTGTTCCTTATTTTTTTTGTGTTGCGTCTTTCTGGAAGCCCTTCTGCTGTCTTACGTAGATCAGTAAAAACTGTTTGACTTTGGACAAATCTTGGTATGAATTTGGGTGGCTCACAATATCCAACCTTCTGCTTTAGCCGGAAAACAGCAGTCAGAGCCTCCTTTGACGAAAGGGAGGCCTTCAACAATTCAACAGCCTGAAATGCATAAAAGAACAAGAACCGGGGAAAACCACAGTATAAACTTTGTTAAACAATAATTAAAGCTACTAGTTAAAAACAAGCAATGAAATGCAGAGTTGACAGGTCATTACCTCATTGATCCCAAACTCCAAAACCTTCTCCTCAAGCACACTTAAATCCTCGATATCGAACTTGTTTAGCAGGCCAACAACGGACACCATTGACATTGGAGACACTGACAAAGCATCTGTCACCATGTAAGTGACCAGGCCCTTCACGTAACCTCCCTGATCACTAGTTGGTGTATCTGTGGAGGTGGAATCGTTCGTCCCAACAAACTTCACTTCTTTACTGAAACCAGAAGAACCGAAGCCTCGTGATGACATGCATTGACTACAAACAGAGTTTTGAATATCTGACACGAACCCTGGATGCTGTGGGCAATAGTATAACTTCTGGTTTTCAGGTTTTCTATTAGTGTCAGGAAGCAGGAAATTAGGGTGGGTAACCTGGGTTGTTATAGGTGGATTCAAAATGGAATCCTTGTTTTTATTAGGCTGCAGGTAAGATTCATCCAGCTTTTCAAGGCTCCCATAAAGATTTGCTATGCAGCCCGTCATTGCTGGTTTTGTGAGGAGCTGGATGACGGTACCCAAAGGCAAAGAAAGCACGTTGAGGAGGAAATCTACGAAGTCTTTCCCTGCTTCAGCAAAGACGACCTTGTTGTGTTTTGAATTGATAAGAAGCTTCAAGCTCATGGAGGAGGCTGTCATTGTTAGCGACTTTAATGATCACTAACAATTTGGTTTTGTTTTTGTTGACGACTTGAAAGCAAAGGTATCAATATATAGAGAGAGGAAAAGATTCTATCGGGCGGCTTCACTGCATGAGGATTTAGTGGCAGCGTCTGGAAGACTTCAAGGGTAAGTTAGATTATCATCTCCAAATGACAAATCTACTTGAACGAGTTAAATTAATAATATAACTTATTTTTTTTATCAGAAGGCTTCACTGCATGAGGATTTCATTTGTTTCAAAACAATTTAATTTATTAAAAAAATAATTTAGCTATTTTTTACCCTTTAAGGGTTTTTACATGTATTTTTTGTTAGCTTTTATAACAGAACTCGAGGTTGATCTAAAACAAAATATTGAGGTTGCTATCTAAGATGTTTGGTATTATGGTTTGAACGCAGTTTGAAAAAATGCATGTGTAGTAGCTGTGTGGTAATGTATTAAACAACTCAAATAGTTATATGAAACCCGTAAAAAATTAGATAAAATCATCGGTTGAAGAGAAGCAGTTATTCGTGGCTTGTCACCACCAGATTTTATTAATCCAAATACAGAAATTACCATTAGAAATTAATTCCAAATTAAACCCTCGTTCTCACCATCTTCGCTCTTTGAGGTTTGCTTCTCTTAGCATCAGAAAAAAACCCTTAGAGACTACTCGCTCTGGAGTATATATGAAATATGGCAATGAATGCAATGCAACCTTTCATTTTCTTTGCCATAATAAAATAGATTCTTGACAATATTACACAAAGAAACCGATAAATCAAAGAAAATCCAAAACGCACAATAAAAAAAAAAGACTATCAAGATTTGCAAACTATCAAAGAATTAAAAACACAGCATTTCAATAAAAGAAGAGAGAAAAAGGCAAGGACCTGTGGCTCTTCATCGATGGTGGAGAGGATATTGAACAAGAGAAGAGGGTCAGGAGATTGTTGAGGAACGGAGATGTCTATGGATTCAAGTTGAAGAAATAAACACATTGTTGTTGTTGTTTTAATTCCTCTAAAGAAAGAATTTTGATAGTTTTAAAAATACAATTGTGCTAGACAACAACACCCATGAAAAAAGTTTAGATTTTCTAAAAATGTAACAAAAATCTCCTACTTCTCATCAAACCAACTCATCCAAAATTTATCAACACACTAATAGAAATTACGTTAAATCCAATTTTATACCACGTTATATCTCGAATGATTTTTTACAAGATATTGTGTGTGCCCTTTAAAACAATTTAATAAGTTGACAAAAATATAAAAAATATATGGTAACCATCATGAAACTATTCTTTTATTATTATCAACTACAACAACAATCGCAATATTAAATTTATCGTAAAAAATAAGATCATAATCTAACTACAAAAATAGTTCAGAGATAAATAAAAAAAATAAAAATTAATTTTTATTAAAAAAAAAAAAAATTTGCACCGCAGCAAACCTGCGGTGCAAAAGCTAAGCCAAACATGCTCTAGTCTATAAGCTTATACAGTACATACTAAGGAAAATATTTCTTAGCCTAACTGTTTTTTATCTTTAAAAAAAACCCTTCTTGTGAAACAAAAACCCTAAATATTCTATTTACCTTCATGGCCTTGCAAGGTTTTCCCATATACCAAAATAGATATTTTTTTAGAGAAAAAGGAAATTAACTTGTAAATTAGCATTGACCTACCAATATGGTATGCTACCGGACGTAATTAGAAAGGAGATATCATAAAGGGATCTTTTTTTTTTAAGTCCTGAAGGGTTTGTTTCTTATGGTCACATCCAACGGTGACCGTTAAAAAATATTTTTACTATAGTTCAAAATAAACAGTTAAATATTTAATTAAAATTGTGGTTGAGTTAGAGATTGAAAAAAAAACAGTTTTGAGTGTTTGGTTATCATGTTTTTTATATTGCTGTCAACGTGTGAAATTATTTTAAAAGACACGCGCGCGCGCATATATATATATATATATATATATATATATATATATATATATATATATATATATTGTTTTTTAAATTTTTTAGATTAATAAAATGAATTATTATTTTTTAATATTTTACATTGTTATTTTATTTTAATATTAAAATTTATTAATAGTTTAATATTATTGTCTTTTGCTGCTGCCGACACTAAGGTTGATAATATTATTATTTTAATACTAAGGTTGATAAAATGTCTTTTTATCTGCTAACACTCCCCTAAACCCATTTGCTTCGTCTCCCCCACTTTGAAAGCTCTCAGCTGCAGATCGAGACCTTTTGCTTTGTGGCCCTCTCCCTAACCCACCCACCCACCTCTGCTTTGTGACCTTCTGCTTCTAACATGCCCCCCGGCCTCTCTCTGGAAGCTCAATCGAAATCCATTTGCCCCTCGTCCCACACCTCATAAACTGCGTTTTTTGTGATTACCAAACAACTAGTCTCCAGCGTTCTCTCAAAACTCCGTTTGGAACGCAATGCCAAACGGGTACTAGCATGTCAGGAACTTTTATTTTTCTTGAGAAAAAATGAATCTTAAAGCTTTCATTTGGGAAAATCACTTTAAATTATTTATTAACAACAGTCTAACTATAAACTAATAACAGCAGTCAATATTATTTAAATATGAAATTATCATATAATTGTACAAATCTCAAATTACTTTTTTTCTTCTTCAAGAATTGATAGGATTTTTGGATTCGATTATGCATTAATTAGAAATGAATTTACTATTTGGATAGCTCTAAGAGGACGCTCTTCAGTTTCAACCTAATACATTAAGAAATAAAGTTCGAATGTTTGTCCCAGAGTTTAAAAGGTCGAAAGATGGAGCACTGATGAAAATCCATCCAGCACAGAAAAAAAAAAAAAAAAAACATATGAATCTGCAAACATGCACTGATGATCATGATACGATACCACAAGAAGACCACCGGCGGGAATCGGCATTGGGGATCCATCATTTGTCTTTTGTTTATTGCTACAGAGACACATTCCAATTGATAATAGCAAGAGATTTTGACTACGCTTGATAGTGCCTCATACTTTCTGTAAATATAACGAGTGCCTTCTCATAGTTGAAAAACTCACAAACAAGATTCATCTTGTTCAATTTTGCGGGCTGAAACATTCTTCAATTTTTGGATTTTAGTCCATCTTGTCTGGCTCGAAAAGGTCACATCACATGTCCAAAATACTGACCTTCGCGGCAAGAATTATGGCCTCTGACTGAGAAGCATTCAAAACCAGAGTTTTCATCAGAATAGCATTTCCTAGTCGAAAAGGCACCAGGTCAACACCACTAATTTATCAATGCAATGCAAAAGCAATATGCGGTTGATCAAGGCCATGATTGCCACTCTCCTTCAAGCAACTTACCCTGCATAACCTCTATTCCGGATATTCAGATTAGATACGTCTGCTCACCCGATCTGAGAGCTAGCAGTCAGCGTGAAAGAAGGATGACTAGTTTTAACAACCGGCACTTCAGGAATCTCAGTCAAAATAAATTTCAGCAAGCATGAGGATGAACAAATCATATCTTACCATCTAAACAAAAAGAAATTCTATGTAGGGAAGTAAATCAACTTCGGAAGATAAATATCAACGTATATATTTTGCCCCAAAAAACCTTCAGGAATTTGTTTCTGGTAATATTTTAATTTACAAGAACATTCAATTGGCGGACAAAATGATTCTGTTATGGGTGTTACAGCATTGTACAACCAGCAGAATTGCCACAAAGAAGCTTAGAAAACTGCCACCTGCAAACAGTAGGAGAAAGGAAACGAGAAGAAACTCGTATCATTTCTCATAAAACAAAAATACGACGATTCAGATACTGAGCACTCAAAGTTTAGGATTCTAATATTTTCCTCCGCTTGCAGCAGAATTGTTGATCCCATTTGCAAGTGTAACTTGCGGACTGCACAAGTTCTCTATTGGAAGACCTAGTGGTGGATTCACTTGCATTCCACTACCAACTTCACTAGGAGAAAAGAGATAATTAAAGAAACGGCTCAAACTGCAGTTGAGCAATTCTGCAAAATTTTATTTATCCTTCACGTCAAAGGTTCTTTAAGGTATCCACATGGGGGTTAACTGTTAATACGTTGCTTTACTTCACTGCTATTACAACATTAAAGGCATCCTCTCTGTATAATTAGCAATTATAAAAAATGAAGCAAACTCCACAATGATCAACACAGCTAAAAAGCAAACTTATGTTTAGCTGCTAAACAATGAGGAAAGCAGCAAACTTAATTTGCCCAGAATTTGAGTTTCCAACAAGTGCAAGAGAAAACAGGAAAGGGAAGGGAATTTCCCTGAAACTGCCCCCCCCCCCCCCAAACAAAAGAAAAATGCCCAGGCTTGACAAACACATATCAGATCAAAACAATATCTGACCTGATACATCATAAGCAAACAAGGGATTGTTGTACCTCACATAACACCCGCGGTTCTTATTTCTACTGGATGTCACAGGAGGCCATAAATTAACTAAAATTCTGCAGTATGGCTGAAAAGACCACCTAAAAGCTACATCCCTGGTGCAGAACCACATAAAACTTAATAACTCATAGATACTTGCTAGTTTTGAGTTCACAGAAGGCCATTAATTACCTCACTGATCTTGCTGCGAGAATTGTTTTTAATGCCAAAGTACTGATACTTGTGTTGAAAATTAGTGCAGCTGAAGAAATTGGACGAAGGTTTAAGTTATTGAATTACAGAACCCTCCATTTTCCAGTGTTACAATGCTCTCAACAATGCAAGAAATTCTGCTGGTTCTTCATCTTCTTTGACCACCTGTCAATAACAAGCAATTATGAGCAAGGTTCTACTGTCTTGGATACGAGAAGATAAATAAATAATAAGTTTCAACCCCAATGCATGGTTAGGAATGCTAGCAATGGTAGAGGAAAAGAGCATGAAAAAAAAACGGAGTTGAAGAAACAGTAGCAACCACCAACTTGAGTAACAGGGGATTATACAATAAACAAAAAGTGGTTGATGCTAAGGTAAAGACAAGAAGATTCAATAGAAGTATCAGCCAAAGTGAAAGGAGATCAATATTTCGTTGAGATGTTCCCATGACCTTGAAAGCATTCCACACAAATTTCCACTTGTTCTCGCTAACCAAGTTTCATTAAAAAAGTAAAACTTTTTTACTCGTAAATCAACACAGCCTTACACTCTTATTGCTCAAATATGCCCACGCCCAAATATTTACTAGCTCTTTATAGGAAATAATTGAATTGAATTATTTCAGAAAAAGGCGCCATCAAGGCACGCAAAAAATATATGCCCCAATGGCAAGAGAGAAGGGAAAAGGAAGGAAAAATAATAGATCTAATTGTATGAGATTCTTTGGTTGTATCACTTTCTCAGTCTCGGGGATTACGATTTAAACAACTTCTCAATAGGATACTTAGAGCTACTGATATGTTCTTTCCCTTACATATACCAATCAACAACTTTCATGTTTAGGTGACCTAATTTCAAGTGATTATACTAACAGTGAATAGCTATCCTATTTTACTTGAGAATCTTGATGGCAAATACACAACTGAAGAGTAAAAATCAGAGGGCATTGCAAAAGTTGCAAACAAAAGGTAACGCTGCCTGAGGTTCAAAGCACAACTTCATACCTTAACAGTGATGTCCATGGGAAGACGCATTTGAGTTAGAACATGACGACCAGCTTGACTCCAGTCAATATGTTCAGAATCTGCTAATAGTCTGCCACTATCTAACTGGATCAGGCCTTTCTCACCAGAAAAAGATTTTCCTACCCAGAAGTATAGAATCCTAGGCTCACATCTGCCTATACCTCTGGGTGGAGCTAAAATGGCAAAGGCCGATTTAGGATCCAAATCACTGGTACCCAATGCTGCAATCCTTTCTAAACTGGGCCAGCGGCATACCAAAGGTTGCATTATATTAGGACTTAAAGCAACACTTTCTTCCATCCCATTCAACACGGAACAACCTGAGACTTCTTCGACAGGACAATTTTTACCCAATTTATCAAAATTATTTACAATGGAGGCTTCCCTGTGCTGCAAGTCAGAACTAGCTACTCTATCCAGAGATATGTCTGGCATACACTGTTGAATTGAATGTCTACCTCCTTTAACATTATACTTGGACTCAAAAACAATATCTAAACTATCTGGATCACACCAAGAGAAGGTTTTCTCATTTATCCTGGCACCCTCTTCATGGCTGGCAAGAGAACTTGGAGGTGTATTGCTCACCCTCATATTATCAGACACTGTTGGCAGCTTCAAAGACTTGGACAAGCTACCTCTGCGCTCAGCAAGTGAAGTAGAATACTTTTTGGACGGTGAGGAAGTTGCTAGCGAGCACTGCCGGGACATGCTGACACCATGAAATCCTGGAGTGTTTGATACTGGTCGGGAAGAAGATTTTGATGTGAGAGACAAGTTAGATAAATTAGACAAGGTTGAAGATACCGGAAGAGAACATGATGCTGCTGAAGGAGAATCTTGCGAGGATTCTGAAAAGTACTTTGAGCTAGAGCTAGAATCAGAAGAAATGGAGTCTGGAGAGAGATACAGAGGTGAAGAGGATGAAGATGATGATGGCGATGGAGAGTGCGCTATCATCATAGAGTCTGAATAGACCCTGGAAAGGAATATCTTCGGTGCTGTTACAAACTCCTTCATGTCACCAGGGGCAGACTTCCGCCTTAGCACACTCCAACTGCTTTCTCTAGCAGGAAGATGGGTTTCATGTTCATTCTCTGATGTCGCAAATGGAGGCACGAAACCCCCCTTGATCGCTTTTTGGAAAATCTCAAAATCAACATTATATGCATCCACTTTCCTCTCACCAGGGCAAATCTTAGTTCTGGATTCCCCACTATCTCCTCCATTAGCAGATTTATCCATCAAAGGTAAATAATAAGAGAAAGCGTCCCAAAAGTAAGCTGGTTCTTCACCTTCTTTGACCACTATTATTGGTCCTAGAGCTCTTTCATACCTAACAATCTGGCAAACTGCCCCTCTCGCATCCCTTTCCATGATAGCCTCACAATTTTTACCAATCCAAACATATATTGAAGAAGGTATATGAACAATAAAGGCACCTCTAGAATCCAGAGCAGATAGTGAAGGATCATTCAGCATCCTTGGGACAAGATGCAAAGGGTCATAGGGTGAGTGCGGAGCGATTCTATACATCCTCAAAAGAGAACTAGGGCTAAGAGGGAAAGCATGAACCCTCTTTTGGCACTGTAATAACTGGCAAGCGAAACCCATATTGGGGTCTGCAATCCCTCTCGCTGCCTTTACATATTGAAATGCATCATCAAAACTCTGGCCCTCTCTCCACATCAGATACGCAATCACCAATGAAGTGGACCGTGAAACCCCTTGGCAACAATGAACAAAAACCCGCCCCCCCTGTTCCCTAACATCTTCAAAATAATCGAAAACATCATATAGAATACTTGTTATATCCTCTGATGGACTATCCTGCAACCACAGAGTCCTATACACAAAATCAGCCTTGAAATACTCTGGACAAACAAAACCCACACAATTTAACACATGGGTAATCCCATTCTGCTTCAAGATTTCCCTCTCTCTTGCAACAGCATCCCCACCAAGATACACATGTTCAGCAACTTTTGAGCATTCCTTACCAAAGAAAGCAATTCTATCCTTCTTCACCAGCCCAACGTTCCTGTCCGGGTTCCTTTGAATCGAGGACAAATCAAGTTTTAACCTTTCACCACTCTTGTTCCCACTAGGTGTAGGCGGTTGTGGCCACTCTTCTAGATCATCAGAACCAGCCTTTGGCCACTCTTCTAAACTTCTCCGAGCAATCGACAACGGCTGCAAAGGTGGCAAGCAAGACCGTGCTTTACTGTTCTGTTGAGACCGTGGGGTTAGCGGAGCAGGATACCTCCTGTTTTGCCCATTACCGCTGTTATTACCAACAGGGTTCCCGTTCGGATCTATAACACGATCTTTCTCTTCTGTTCCAGGGTTTTGCAAGGCAGTCCTGGTAGAGGACCAGGAAACAGAACGCCAGAACACCTTGCGGGAGCCACCAGAAGAAGGAAGATGGCATGGAGCCAGAGGATTATTGGAGGCATCTTCTTTGTCCACCATGCCCGCTCAATACTTCAACAGAGGGTATAAAGAACTAGGATTTGAAACCAAACCCAGAAAATCCAAAGAATACTTAATTTATCCTGTCTTTCTTTTACCTCTTACCATTACTTTCTACTTCAATTGTAGAGAAAACATGGTGGGCTTAAAGCTATATCAAACTGTGTGTGTCCTGTTACACAGTGTCACTGCAGATAAATAATTAACAGCAAATCAACATCAAACTAATCAATCGATAACAAAGAGATAACACAAACAACACAACACTGATCAAAGATTTGAACTTACAACTAAAGAAAACCCAAGAGTCCAAAACAAAAAAACAGGTTCAGAAAACAAGGATTAAAACCCAAAAAAAATCTAGTTTTTTCAGTTTCTTGGATGCAAAAGCACGCGAATAGAAAGGGAGAGATTAGATTTGAGACTTACCGTGTGAGCTGTGAAGGTGAAGACATGGAGAGGGGAGAGGAGTTAACAGATTTATGTGGAAAGAGGAGGAAATTGAGGCGGCAAAAGGACAGAGAGGGAAAGTGAATGGAAGCGAAGGAGGGCAGAGAGAAACAGTCTTCTTGTTTTTTCTTTTTTTGTTTGCAGTTTCTTCATTTGACTGGTGATTTGATTTTGAAGGGAGAAGGGAGAGCCGGTTAACATTTCTTCCTACTCTTTCACCTTTTTCTTTTTTCATTTTTCCTTTTTCTTTTTTCTTTTCCATCACGGTCATAACAAAATCAGGCTCTGTGCCCAGCCACAGCTAATAACATCCCTGGCCATGCCTCTTCATTTAAAGTGATTGATGATATTCGGAAAAAAAAAATCATGATGAATACATCAGGACGAATGGTGTTTTTATCAGGTGATTAATTTTATTATAAGAATTAAAAACAATAATAATTGTTGATGTAATTATATGGAATTCTGTCGTACTTGTATAATTTACCACTAAATTATTGTTTTAAGTATGTGGTTGATTTGATATTAGAAAATCGACCTAATTGATCTATATAGCTAAAATAATTAGTAAAAATATAGTTTGATTAAAATATAAATTTAATTTTAATAAAAAAAAATTATAAATAAATTATAAAACTAGATTTTCAATTGATAATCGTTGAGGAATAAAATATATAATAAAATCAATTAAAAATAGCACATGAAAATTCATGAGTTAACACAAGTTACACATGTCAAAACCACACCACATGTCATAAAATTAGGATAACACGGTAAAAAAATTAGGTCAATCTTGATTAGCTTACCAAACTCGCGACTTGAATCGCTAAATTAAGATATATTCATTTAAAACAAATCAGAAAACACAATTATTACTCAAATCGATATTGGTGAATGAAATTGAAAAAATAATTTTAAAGAAATAATAAAAAAAACATGAGTTAACTTATCAAAAAAATATAAGTTAACTCATAACTCGAGTCATTAATATAAATAAATAATCATGAAATATAATCACACTCAATGAAATTCTAAAGAGTAAATTGAATGGAAGAAAAATAAATCAACTAGGTTAACTCGTTAACCTAATAAATTTGTAAAGAAAATTGAGACAGATCATGAAAATAAATTCATAATAAATCAAATCAAATTAAAATAAATTATGAAATATGCTCTTCACAAATCAAATACGAGATGGAATTAAAATTAAAATAAAAAAGTAAATAATAAATTTCTATTAAAATAAATAAAAGTAAATAATAAATTTCTATTAAAATAAATAGTATTTTGCAAGGTGATGAATGAGATGATGAACATCTATTTTGTCGAGTCTCTCATGAAATCAAACACATCATCGCCCACCATGAGTTTTATAATGATGTTCCACTAATCACTATATCAAATCAGCATGAAAAAAAAAACGTTGACAAATTATATACAGTGTAATCGGTGAGTCATAATCATGCCAGTCTTGGGAGTAATTTACTTTCCTTTCCCTTCTTCTCTTGGAGTTCAAGAAAGACCAGTCGTGGTGGATGGTCAGATCTTCCGGTGGCCTCTGGCTCAGGGCATGGCAGTATCATAAAACTCCCGACCCTTTTCCTTCATCTCCTGGGATACCAAAAAAACAGGGCAACTGTGCTGGATGGTCAAAGCTTTTGGCAGCCACTGGCTCAAGAATTCCAGATAAGTTAGAATGGTTTTTTATTATGTTTTAAAAATATTTTTTAAAAATTTTATCTTTTTATTTTAAAATTTTAAAATTTCGTGTTTTATATCATTTTTATATATATTAATATCAAAAATAATTTAAAAAAATAAAATAAAAGCATATTTTTAATATATATCTGAATAAAAAAACACATTAAAAACAACATAAAACACAATCCAAAACAATTATTTAAAGACTGATCGGCCCTCTACTTGCCAACATAGTCCAGTGGTTCTAATAATAAAAACTTGGGATTAAAATAATTCTCTATTTATAATTTTTAATATGATAATTATTAAAAATTTATATAATTATTAGTTTAGACTAGTAAAATTAATCTCAAATTACCCCACACACTTATGTTAATAATAATAATAATAAAATAAAAAGTGAAATAGCAAGGTCCATTCCATCTCAAATGCGGGGGGCAATATCAATGCTATGCTTGTCTGTCGCGATCATCATCTCTAATCTTAATTATAGCCAGCCATGGATGTAATATATTTACAAGTAATGCCATATAAACAAAGATTTAATATAAAAAATCCCCATGCTGCCACGTGTTTTATTACGTATTTATTGCATGTAAATTTAATATGAGAAATTGTTCTTAGATCGTTTCAATGTATAAAAATTAAAGAAAAATTAATCCATAAAAGCAAGAAATTCAAGCCTAAAATCACCGCAAACAAAATTCCAACCCGATCCCCATTTTTTTTTTCCTGGCAATTCGTTCCCAAAATGTGTGGAACTGGAATTCTATCTCCAGGTCAACAGGGAAGAGTGGTCCATGAAACCTCATCGAGGGGCGGCCATTAAATAGGGATCACGTGGATTGAATGAACAATTTATCCACTTGCTTTTATTTATTTCACTTGGACGGTGGAAAATGTTAGAGCACGGAGAATTTACGAGTTTAAAGGGTTTTTTTCTGGTATCATTTAAGAGTAATTTATTTTCAATTTAATAATAGAAATAGAAATTAGTTTCTTTTTTATATAAAAAAAAAACACAGTAAAATAGGAATTTGCTAGTTTTACATTCAAATAGATAAAACCTTTCTGAGCTCGTTGCCTTTGAAAAATGCAAGGAAACTGATTGCCGGTTTGTAATTTAAATTGTTTTTAAAAATATTTTTTATTTAAAAATATATTAAAATAATTTTTTTTATTTTTAAAATTATTTTTAACATCAGCACATCAAAATAATTTAATTTAAAATAATAATAGAATTTTAAAAATTATTTTTAAAATACAATGATAAAAACTCTATAAGACTTGTTATAGGAAATGGGGACTAATTTCCCAAGTTGAGTGTTTGAGAATATTTATGAAAAAATTTAAAAAAAATATTTTTATTTTTTATTATAAGTTAAATTTTTTATTATTTTTAAATCATTTTGATATGCTAATGTCAAGACTAATTTTTTAAAAATAAAAAAAATAAATTATTTTAAAATATTTTTTTAAAAAAAATATATTAAAAAAACAATGATAACCACGTTTCACTGTCGCTGTATGAATTAATCATAACAGATCATCGTTTTCTAAATGGATGAAATACTGAAACTCTGACCTGTCAAAGCCACGTCAAGACCACCCAATCAAGATTATATTTATTTTAGCGTTTTTTTAATAAATAAATTCTTTGTTTAAATCAATTTCTTATTAAATAACTTTGATGTGGCAGTATAAAAAATAAAATATGAATATTATTTTAATATATTTTTAAATAAGAAATAATTGATATACCAATATAAAATATACTCTAAATGTTTTCCCATGATTCTGTATAGTTTTAACAGAGTAAAGTAAATCTTTATTTTTGTCATATTATTAGGGTTTATTTGAATTTATAAATAATATTGTTTTTTAAAGTTTTTTTTGGTTCAAAATTGCATTGAAATACTGTTTTTTTAATAAATATTCTAGACATCATCACATTAAAATGATATAAAAATATATAAAATAATAATTTAAAACATATAAAAATAAATAAATAGCGTTTTTAAAAATATATGCTTTTGCCGTGAGTTGGCTACCTAATTTAGCCACGACAATGGCCACGTGTTGGGTACAAGAAAGTGGCCAGAAAAACAAAATATTCATACATAATAAATGTGCCATATCAATGCATGGACAGAGTATAGGTACTGAATGTCACAACGAAATGTTCGTGAAGTTGTTGATTTGGCATGTTGTTATATTTTTTTAAAATGTATTTTTAAATTAATTAATTTAATATTTTTCTAATAAAAAATAGTTTGAAATATATTAGTGATAAAATCAAATTTAATAAGCCTAAAAACTATAATAATTATTCTTTCTTGGACTTAGCCAAGAAGTGGGTCCATTCCCCTTAGATTTAGGAGATACATAGGTATGAAACTTAGAGAGTTTGGAATAATTCGCTAAATTCAAAGAAAAATGAGTCCAATGATCATATTAAATTCAAAGAGTTTAAATTTGATAATTTGTCGAGTTCAAGAAAATATGAGTTTAACGAATATATTAGGTACAAAAAATTTATATATTATCATATTCCAAGGTTTTATGTATGATTCTAAACAATATTTTATAATATGAGTATTAAAAACAATTTAAATCACATTGTCTTTCCATAATTATTCCTACAATGGTGATGATTTTCTTAAATTTATAGGTTTGAGAGTGTAGTTGAGTTTATTTATTCATAAATATATTAATAAAATATTTTTAGAATTTTTTTAGAATTTTTTTTTTATATTAGCACGTAAAAAACACCATTTTTTTTTAATTTAAAATAAATATATATTTAAAAAAAAATACAGTGACAAACTAGCCGGTAATAATCTGGGAGTGGAAAGTTTTTGGGGTCCTTCGGACTCAGTTGCATCTCTATATACTACAATGGCTCGGGGATGTAAAACTACTTTTAAAAGGCAGTATTCTCGTATTTCTCGACTGGAAAAGTACTCGTATCTTCGAACCAAATAATCGAAAAAGGACCAATGAGAACTCCACTCGGTTGAGAGTTCGGAAAGAAAGGAAACCAAACACAAATTAGGTTCTGAAAAATGGAAAATTTGGTAAATGAGAGCAGCTTTACCAGCTCATGACCATAATTCTCCACTGTTACGTGAAAACAACACTTGGTAAAATATGTGGAAAGAAGAGACTCACGGGTCACACATCAAAGGAAAAAAATATTTCACTTATGAGGTTTCTCCTGAAATCATCATATAACAAAATGGTAGGACCCGGTGATCTTGTTACTAGATCATGCAAGCAACTTTGGAAGTTTTACCATTTCCCTGTGCTGCAAGGTAGTGGCAGTTGAGCTTGGATAAAGATGAAAGCTTGAGATGTGTGGTTCGGTTTAGGCAATAGTGATACTTCATGCCCTTTACTGGAGGTTTAGTTGAATCAAGTTTTGTTCTCAAAGCTCTGGACTTTGATTTCTAATCTGGGAGGAGATCCACAAACTTGGATTCTACTTCAGAGGATGGACAGCCTCACAATATTAGAGCCTTGGTCAACAAATGCAAGCAAGAATCTGATGTCAGTGGGTGGAAATCAAACTAAGAATTAATGACGAATTGAATAATAGAGATCTTTCATTTTCGCGACTAGTGCTGTCGCAATTTTTCCATTTTTCATGGAGCATTTGACCAGTTAATTGAGAATTCAATTGATCATGATATCTTCTTCTCGAAGTTACTCTTCATTTTTGTTTCTCACTGACGAGGACAAGGAAACTTGCAGCAGCTCAAACCTAGTTTCAGTTGAAATTTCTAAAGTTATCAGTGCGAATCAAGAGGGGAAAAAAATTCTATTCATATGAAAAACTTGCTTCTACCAAGACTACCCGAGAAATCAATTGCAAATGACAGCGACCCACAATGCTTGCAGAAGAGATGGGGCTGCCATGTAAAACGCCAACCACATTCTAGTCAATACTTGCAGGAAAATCCATTATCATTGAAGTTGTGTACAAGTCTGAGGAAGCTCATTGGCTTCAGATAGACATGCTCAGGAACAAATGGAATGTTAAAAAAACAGCAGGAACTTGATCAAATTCATAAATCCAAGTGGTAAATTACAGCAGCATGGCCACAGTATGATGGCCTGAACATGAGATTTGTTTCATCTCACAAACTCAAGTGATTTGAACTTTTTTCATGCAACCCATCAACATACCGAAACATATTAACCCCTGTAACTTATTACGCAAACACTAGAGAAGAAATCGGACAGTTGGAATGATTATGTTTATGTACAAAGACTTGGAAATACAGCCTCAAGACATGTGATATTACCTAATCTGATAAGGATATAATTACTGCTCATAGCATGACCCTGGACCACTTGGAGGTTGTCTCGCATAGTAGTTCGTGACAGGAGCAGCCTGAACTCCACGTCTATTCAACAGGCATCTGAAGTAATGCAGGCGAGGCAATGCAGTTAAGGTAATGTTTCCTGAGGATATGGTCTCTCTGTTGCTCCATAAGCGCTCTATGGATAAGATAAAATGGACAACAATAACGTGTAAGAGCACAAAACAAAATATATAATGATATTTCTGCAAAATTATAATTCAAATCCATGTCGTTTCTCTCAGACACACCCAGATGTCATTAAAGATCATCCTACAAAAAAAAATGATCATGTACAACCAACAAACTGGGGCTTGTCAAACCATTAACTCATGTCAACAACCACATTAGCCAGAATGACGTGATTCAATTGTCCAGAAACTTTAAATGATCTCCAAAAGATCACTAATTTATTAAAACTCTGATGTACCCGGCCATTGATGTGCTCTTAAGGGTGGGGGAAAAGGCTTTTCAGATGACAAATAAGCACCCTCCCATTCTTTCATATTGATGAGAGTACATCTACTGTAAATTCTAAATGCAGGCTGAATTCTCTGCAACTTAATTAGAAGCTCGTGAAAATATTTTGAATAACTCCAAAATTAACTTCATTTTTCTAACCTCACTCTTAATGATAATGTCTTTGATTATAGGCATACCTGCTGCCGCCGCCGCCCGGGGCCATATTGTTTGCTGAACAACTGAGGTGTCAGCTCTCTCAGCCCACATGCAAACTTCTCCTCCAAGCACTAGCTCTTGCATAGAAGTATCATTTATTCCTTCAAGTGGCTCGGCTTTGTAAACTTCATACCAAGGGACATCAAGATGGTCCAGATACCAAAATCCCTGATTGCTGAAAATGCATCTGAAACCTTTTGCAACAGCCTTTGCACAAACCCCACCACCCAACCTGCAACAGCAGAAAGAAAAGTTCATTATTGAAAGATTGTTATCTTGGAATGATACTAAAATGGAAGTATGTGGGAGCAGAAAAGCACCAGTTATGCACTATAGTCCTTGGATTGAGGTTTGATGCAAATGTATTGAATGTTTCTTCCCTGATATAATAAAATAAAGTTATGTCAAAAGTCTATAAAGCTAAAATTCTCTAATTTGAGGAATAAACAAAATGGATAAGAAGTCTATCTTGACAGGTCATCCTGTAAAAATACATCTGTAGACAGGAAAATACAAGAGCAAAATCGATTTTGAAGTGTTGCAATAATTCAATATGATGCGGATACAAACATACCAGTTGACCGGGGTCCAACCTTTTGAAATTGCTATTTCTTGAGCTCTCAATACAAAATATTGATACGCATCCCTGGTTGTCATGTTGTGATCAAGAAGCCTACAGTTGGATTGATGAACATTTGAATATTTATGTAAATTAGAAGCCAGATAATTTTCACACTTAATTAAGGGCAGGAAACATTCAATCAGATAAAAGATAAATGGAGGAATGACCAATTATATGCCTATATGAAAAATTACTGACAGGTGCACTTGGGTGGTTTCAAAATGTAAACATGACAACCATGATCTATTATCATCTAAGATCACTCATAAGCTAAGTACACATCAAAGAACATTTATAGGAAACAACTAAAAATATCATATTTAAAATGCTGAGCAAAAACAATCACTTTGTTTATTATTTTCATGTTTAAGTAAATCAGCTGAGCTGAAGACCCTGCGACTTCAAGTTTCTGGATTAGATGGATATCGAACACTGAGAAAGAAAAAAAAAATTTGGAAACAAATATACTATAAAGGCCTGTCGGGCATGATGCAACATGAAAGCAAACCAACTTCAAAGAACAAGCATTTTTGCCTTATTCGATATGCTTTTCTTGTGCAGTAGAGAACTAACAAGTGGAGAATGTCCAGGACTCACTGTATTGGACTTCAACTGATCGTTTACAACTCCCATCATCTTATTTGTTTAATTTTTTGTACTTTCCATTTATTTCTAACGACAATGAGCCATAGAGACTGCATGACACTTCCCCACGTATAAGCTGTAGGCAAAATGCTGGAGAGACATCAGACTGCAAAAATGGAAAGTACAAATATTTTTGCCTACAAACTTCCTACACCAGAGATAAATGAATTAACATGTGCTCACAGAATAAATTTAACCCATAAGCACGCATGAGAATTGTCAAATAATGTCACATTCAAGGTAAATTCTAAAAGTTTCTATTCATGTACATCAAGCTGTATAGCAAGACATTTACATGCTCGATTTAGCAGGTTTGTTTCGGACTACACGTCGTCACATAGCAAGTGAAGAAGATAGCACAAATGAGTTCAAGAATGTACCATTGTTTCACATGTGATGTAGAATTCCAACAATCTGTCAGATATTGAACCATTTAGCATTCACTAAAC
The DNA here is from genome assembly GCA_015731905.1 of Salix dunnii. NCBI lineage: Eukaryota > Viridiplantae > Streptophyta > Magnoliopsida > Malpighiales > Salicaceae > Salix > Salix dunnii. The sequence goes on from CM027668.1 coordinate 14,923,311, forward strand.
ACCATAAGCATGAAAATAGAGATGTACACAGTGTGAGCAGCTGGAAGCAAAATTTGGCACATTTCTGAAGTGAATATAATCGATTTATATTGGTAATAAATGGGTTTTTGAAATTGAAGCTTAATAGTGATGAGCTGAAAAATATTTTGTGCACAGCTCTGGCCAGTCAAGTTAATGGCTGCTTCTTTATGAAACTAGGAAAACTCTAACACTAAAAATGAAAAATGAGAGTTTCGGCCGAATCATGTAATTTCCAATGATGTTTGAGATTGCAAGTTTTAATTTGAATGTCACAAGAGGGTTTTCTAAATCATGATTATTATCTGATGTCAATTTAGTCACTTCATAGGGATAGCATGCAAGTAAAATATCGAATGGGCTATAGAGTTTTTTTGTTCCATTTAAGTTTCAATTCCTCTGCTTTCCCCTCCTTCTGTATCTTTCTTTTATCTGCTTCAGTATCAAGTGCCTAAGCATGACCAGATCAGTCATATACACAACCAACTTGTTTCTATTAGAAATCCATAAAACTATGTCAACCTAAAATGACACATCAGAAAGTCAGAAAAGACTGCATAATCTTCTTGTTGGCGAGGCAGCAGCAAACACCTCTTGAAAACTGAAAGTCCCGTTGCTCTAGTTATGGAAGCTTTTTGTATGAGAGCTAGTTTTTTTAATCAATTAAATGATTGCAAAATCTTAGCTTTCAGCAAGAAAACCACTTATACTAACCTGTGTTAACCTCATCACCGCCCAAGTGAAAGAGCCCAAAGGGGAAGATTTTTCTCAAGTCTGTAAGGGAAAAAAAACATGGGTCAACAATTAAAAAAGAGGGAATGCATGCTCAAACGATCCATTTCATTTTCAACCAACATAAAACAATTTATTGGTTCAGCTCAAAGCCAAGAAAATCCAACAGAGATTACTATAACTGCCATGAACTGGATTGCTGAAAATTTAACAGAGCTAAAACCCTGTTAATTTGCTTTATATAGTCTTCAAGCATAGATATCCATGTCCTGACCGTGTTCCTCAAATAAAAAGATTAATGTAAACATAAAAACCTGCAGGGATGCAAAAAGTGAACTTGATAACTAGCAAAGAAAGGAATATAAGGAGCTTAACCTGTCATGATGCCAGAGATCACGTCAAAAGTAAAATTTTTTGCAACATCGAGTGGCTCTCTACAGGAAGGAGAAGGCCAAAGGTCAGGATATCCAGTTCCCCTACAATAAAAGACCACAAGATTAAGGTTTAAAATTGATTGGTGGAGCAAGAAAATACATCCAGTCAATTAAATTCTAAGGGAAATTGAAAGTTTTAGCATTTTCATCATTGGCCTTTTATAAGAGATAAGAAAAAAACACGTCATTATATTAAAGATTGGTGTGATGAAAGAGCCCTATCCCTTGTATTAAATATGATTAAGAAATGTTTGCCAAATCTAAGTTAAACCAAGAAAATTCTTACAAGGAGAGTCAAAAACAAATTTCATAAGAACTGCCTTACCATGATTCTGCATGCCCAGGAATGTCTATTTCAGCCATAACATTGATACCTGCCATAATTCATGCATAGATAGTAAGAAAAGCATGCACAAAAGAAGCTATGGCTAAAATTCTTGACTTGGCCTATTGAGGAAATAATTGTGCTTTGTTGTTCCCATCAAACTTACAGTGCTACACTTCTGGTAATTACATTTAATCACAGAAGAAAAAAATTGCTCATTTTGAAATATGATCTAAAAATTTTCTTTCTAAGGTTTCAACAGATAAAATGATGAGACTCACCTCTCATTTTGGCAAAGCTTCACATTATTCCATGGAAACACAAACAAATAAAAAAAGGAATTACATGTCAGTCCAGGCAGATTGTGGTAGCAAACATTCAATAGACATAGTGAAGACACTTGACATAGACTAGGGAATTTTTTTCTTCTAGGAAACAAGAAAAAGACAATTGTGCATTATTTTGTTCAAAACCAAAATTTTCAAGTCATAAAAAGTCTAGTTTGCTTAAACCATTCATTATATGGAGTCCATTAAATTTGACTCCCTCACTATTTATATAAGCTGTATGAAACTTGAATAAGAAAGTTATCGAATGAGCAATAAGAATCTTACTTCACAATTTCATATGCATCTTCGACTGTATATCGCTCCCATTTTGTATACGAACCTTTCCATAAATTTGGATAGGAAGGTACTTCTAAAGGAAATGACTCCTCGTCTATAATGTGCCAATGGAGGACATTCTACTAAACATAATATCCAATATCAGATAATGAAAAAAAAATGGATAAAAGAATGGTGATGTAGAGGTGCATGCCTGAATGAATTCCAGTTGTGGAATACAAATGTAGAAGTGTGAGTGAATTCCAGTTATGGAATGAAAAGCTCTCAAACAGCAACATTACTTACAAGTTTAGCATATGACATCGATTCAATTATCTGCTTAATGACACCAACTGGTAGGTAGTGCCTTGATGTGTCTGCAAGATTGTATTTAAGAAGGGAACTAAGAAACCTTTTAATAAAAAAAATATTTTAGGAAAAGAGTTTGCAATTTGCTATCTCCCTCCACAAAAGAAATGTGTCTCACCAAGCAAAAGCCCACGGAATGCAAATCTTGGTTTGTCTAGAATGTACCATGGGGCTTTGTATATTTGCACTGCTTTAGTTTCATAATCAAATGCACAAAGTTGGCTGAATGTCTGAAAGATCACAGCAAAGAAAATGAAAGGGGTGGTTATCATACACAACTCCTGCCACTCATACATTCATCATTCTTTTCTAGCAGTAAGTTCAATATTTACACTCAATGAAATCACAAGCATGCAGCTTCATAGGCTATCACAAATAGCCACGCAATAAAGATGAATTCATGGTGGCAATAATTCAACGCCAGTTTTGTTTTGTGATGGCAAAGAGGTTTTCAGTGGTCAAGGTGACACCAAGAGAGTAAGAGTAAACAGAGCATTTGACCTATTTGCGGTGTTTATTCTTAATAACCATGCATTTACTCTGTGCGTGGATAAAATGAGTTGAAATATGTACTTAATGTCTACCTGCTTAAATTTGGATTCGCTCATGTTCGAAAGCTAACCATTGATTTTGAATTCAATGGTTTGGATCAGATGAAAAAAATAAAACAGTAAGAAATTAAGTTGTTATCATTTTTATCATGCACTAAATCATGTTCATTCGATTTGAGTTCAATAATTTAGATTTAACGAATAACTAGAACAAAGTAATCACACATACCTCCAACCCTCGCAATGCACCATATACAGTATTTGCCTGCAACAACAACAAAAACACATCGTACATTACAGTATAACATCACCAGAACAAAGACATAACCAGCCAGAAAATACGATCGTACATAGTAAGTTTACATTAGTAAGAATTAATCCCCGTACCACATGTACACGACATTTGGTAGAAAAAAGTCATCTCCTTTATTTTCTTTTCATTCTACCAAACTCCAGTAAAACAAAACAGTCTCCTAATCTTCAGGAAACAATCGAAAAATCCATCTGGCTCTCCAGCGATTCACAAAAAAATTCTAAATTGAGAGTTTACCTCAATATATGCTTCCCCGATAATAGACTGCCCATTTCTCTTTTCCACAAGCAACAAGTAACTCTCATCCACTCCAAGTTGAAGCTGCAACAACCCGAATATATATATATCAATCAGTCCCCATGATCATCATCATCATCATGGAAAAGAGAGAGAATCTCAGTTTTATCACTCGATCTTTCATATACCCAAAACCCATTTCCCAAACAGTCCCAGACATCAAAAAGTCCCAAACTTACCTCGTCATTATCAGAAAGAACAGCAATCTTCAAAATCCCAATATCAAAAACCAATCTTTTATTAACAGAGTAACTCTTACTACTATGCTTGAATATAATCTTTTTATATCTATCAAACCCATCTTTAATAATACTCGAATCCCCTCCTTTTCCACCAAGAACTAGGGACAGTTCCGGGTCTACGGAGAGAGTGTTATTTCCAGAACTGAATTTCGCCGGCAAAGGCCATACGTAGGTGAGACTGTCATCCAATTCAGCTGATGAATACAGCTGAAACGTACAGATTGTGAAGAGAAGCAGTATGTATGATTTCATGATAACTCACACGGTCATCAGAGAAAGCAGATGAGGAGGAGGAGGAGTGGACAAATGGAGTGGTAGGTGTGGAATGATGATTGCTTTTTATTTCTTTTCACTGTGATTAGGTGAGCTGATTTTTTGTCACTGAAAGATAAACAGAGCGCTCATGCTCCAGTAACTTTTGTTACGGGAATGAGATGACTTTTACGTAAAACTTATAATTGTTATTTCATATGCGGTGATGAAGTCATGGTGACTTCAAGTTGTTGCGGATAATTCTTCTCTTCTTACCGAAGCGTGGAATGGTTGCGAGGTGGGCTGCTGAAATCATATACTTTGAGGGAAGAATCTGGGTCAAGATGATGGCATTCACTGTACTTTAAGGTTTTTTTCCTTCTTAAATGATGGTTCTTGTTTATTATTTTTATTATATAATTTTTTTTTTTATCATTTCTATATTTTTAGTTTATATGCATATTAAATAAAACTAAAATTAACAACAACAACAACATTATATTAAAATTCAACAAGTTATTAAATTTGATCTTCGCTGTTTTATTTATAGGGTATTCTTGGTTATTTTCTTATTATCTTTGATTTCTATTTATATATTTTGACAAACTCTATTGATATAAAAAAAAAATTACATTTTAATTTGAAGATAAAATAAAAAAATTTATTTTACGTATCTTTTTATATTTTGTCTCGCATTTTTATGCATGCCATGTGTGAGAGATTTATAATTGTTTTTTTATTTATACATAAACTATTGATTTTTTTATATTATTATACTTTTTATATATAAAAGGAAAAAAAATTAGTATAGTACACATGCAACGGCGTGCACATAAAATATTAGTATAAAAACGTTGACAGGTCAAAGACTATTGCTAAAAGAAAATAAAAAACAAGAAATATATAGACGAAATCGTACCAATTTCAATCTACAATCCAAGAATTGAGAATCCATAGCCATATTTAGTGATGAACAATATTAAATTAATTATATCATGGACATGTTTTTGAGTAAATCAGATTATTTCAAATGAATAAATAATCCTGAAAATATATTAAAAGCGGCAACTTTATGTGACTGTATATTTTTTATTGACTGAGACAGTAAATAACATAATTTTTTAATTGGAAGAGATTGAGATTGATTTTAAAAATATTTTTTATTTGAAATTATATTAAAATAATATTTTTTTTATTTTTTAATAATTAGTTTTTACATTAATACATAAAAATATCTAAAAACATCAAAAAAAAATAATTTAAAATAAAAAATTATCAATTTTTTTCAAAAATACCTCTAAAATATAGCATAAAAAATCTCCTTAGTTAGAAATGATAGCCAATGCTCTTGAATAAAACATTAAACACTATTCAAATTGCTTTTCTCTAACTATCTTTTTTCAAAACAGCCCTACACTTATGATTGTAAAAATCATGATTTTGACATAAATCGAAAATTACTCCTGAACTCGGGTCGTAAAATCAGAACTGTAAAATTATATTTAAAATTTACCGTATAAAAATTGTAAAATCACAACTAAAATCGTGTAGGTAAAAAAAATCATAAAATTATAAGAAAAATATTTTCGAATACAATATCATATAATTAAGACCATAAAATTTTATTAGTTAAGGTTTATATATGATTTAAATAAAATTAAAAATACATAACAATTATATCATTATATTAGCATTTAAAAAATAATAAATTTTTTTTATTCTAAAATAGGATAGAGGGGGGGGAGGCTAGCCCCAAACTAGCCTGGGAGAGAGAGAGGGAGGGGAGAGGGCTAGCCTTAGGGGGGGTTTGGGCTGTAGAGTGTAGGCAGAATGCGGGATGGATTTTGGAGATTGTAAAATTAGACCGGAACGATTTTGATCAACTTTGATCAAAATTGATTTTTCTACCCGAGTTAACAAGGTTTGATGAGTTGACTAGTAAAATCATACGATTTTCGAGTCAACTCGCGATTTTGACAACTATGCCTACACTACATGAACTTGCCAAAAAAAAAAGCATTATCCATATAAATGGTGTGCAGAAAGGTCCCCGCACATAACACTATAGATCGTTATAGTGTTTTTATTACAATGTTTTTTTTCGTTTTTTTTCCCCTGGTTATGCTTTTTTTTTTCAGGCACTCTTTTTTCTCTGGGATGTTTTTTTTATATATAACTAGGGTATCCAAGTCATCTTACGCGCGCGATCCATTTTTTTTTATTACTATTATACATATAAATGGTGCGGGAAAAGAACTGTAGCTCCCCATACATAACACTTTAGCTTGCTACAGTGCTTTCCCTTGCACTTTTTTTTTTCAGGCTGTCCTTTTTTTGTGTTTTTTAATAATTGGGGTGTCCGAGTCATTTTTAAGCGTACGAACACTAATCTCCGGATTCACTTTTTTCTTACATTTTTTTCCTATTTTCTCTCTCACTTATACATTTTTTTGGGGTTTTTTTTATAATCGAGAAGTCTGGGCCAGCTTACGCGCAGCACGACTAATCTCCGGATCTATTTTTTTCATGTTTTGTTTTATTTATTTTTTCACTTATAATTTTTTTTATAACCGGGATGTTCGGACCAACTTACGCGCGCCACGGCTAATCGCTAGACTCACTTTTTTTGTTATTACTACAGTGTTTTCCTACTTATATTTTTTCTTATAACTGGGGTGTCTGAGTCAACTTATGTGCACCACGACTAATTCACTATGTATTTAGACATATTATCGTGGATTATAATAGTAAAATTACTATTTTACCCCTTATTGAACAATGATTTTAGCTATGGGTCTAGGGGTATTTTTTATTTTTAATGTTTTTGGATATAATAAAATAACTATAATGCCCTCGAATAAGGAAAAAATCAACAGTAAAATCCAGAGCTATTAAGAATATTATATATGTTTTTTTTATAATATATAAATACAAAATAATCTTTGTATACATGCATAAGAAAGATTTTTACTCTCATTTTATACTATCAAAACTAAACCTACTATATTTTTTAACGCAAACTATATTTAATACAAATTAAAATTAAAATTAAAAATTTAAACTAAGAACATATGTATATAGATACAAATAAAAAATTAAGAATTATCTCAGAAATATTTTAAAAATCAAGATATCAAAACTAAACCAAAAGATAAAAAAAAGTAAACACCGAAATATAAAATACAAATTATATATATTAAAACTGCATAAAAAAAATTAATCCCAGCGGTAGAGTGTGAGTTTATGCCTCGTTTATTTACTATATCTAAAGACATAGATTACATGCAAGGAAAAAACATCTTAACCATCGAGTAAAAGTTTTACTGTAAAACTGGAAAAATACGAGTATATTAGTAATATACTAATATATTACTTTGATAGATAGGACTATCTGGTGGCTGTAGTTTAGTGGTAAGAATTCCACGTTGTGGCCGTGGAGACCTGGGCTCGAATCCCAGCAGCCACACCATTGTACATTTTTCCTTTTTTTCTCGTTTGCCACAGCTAAAAATGTTAGATAGAAGGATAAATTACCAGTCCACATGCATGCTCCTCGTTTGCTATGTAAATTATAAGAAATAGTTTTTTTTTTCTCCCCGCAAGGTGCAGCCTGCGGTGCTGCACATCGCTGTTGAACAAAAATTCCGGCAGTAAATAAACTGTACAGCTTGACGGGCTTCTCATAACCTGAATCGACTCCTGCTGTTAGTACATTCACCAGCCTCTTTAAGAAAGAGATCCTTGCATTTGTTCAATATATCAATAAGCAGGCAATCATCAGACTAACAGTAACAAGCACCGCCTTCCAATAACGAAACATAACATTATTCCAATGCTTCAGAGAAGATGCTACTACAGTTCGATAAACAAATGCCTGATGGACAATAAAAAATTTTAGTGCATAAAAGACTCGGAATATAACACAAATATAACAACTACTGGTGATAATTACAGTCATCAAATACAAAAATAAAATAAAAACATCGAAGCTGTTTTGCTTTTCAACATGAAAACTGCAGCGCCAAAATAATCACTGAAGTACATCTCCCTTAATTATTGAATCGTGTTAAGGACCAACCAAATGGTAGCTTCAAAGTCCATCTGGGCAATCAGTCCAACTCAATCATTCGCAATATCGACAGGATGCCATGGTCATGAGCTGATTATTTATGTTTTTTTTTAACAAAACATGCCATCAATCTCTACAGGTGCAGCACAGGCAAGCCAAAAGGAAAAACCCTGCATAATGAAAGATGTTTGAGTTTTTGACACAAATTTAGAAAACCTCTGCACACAACTAAAAATTAGAGATCTCAAAAAAGGGGGGGGGGGGGGATAACATAGACTAGTACTTCCACTAAGCAGAACGATCACTCTGGGAAAAAGAATCTGAAGCACCACATAACTGCATAATTCTTTTGCCATAGTAAACATAAGCACACATATGCAACCACTATTCTCATGTATGTCGTAAATGAGAACTGTTGTGTATGCATGGTTGGGAAATTATGTTCAAATAATTTCAGAGAATTGACCTTGCGATGAAATAGCACAAAACAACACTGGCTTCAATTCATGCACTTTGCTGGACTTGCCGGTGTATTTGCACCATCCAGTCACTATAACCACTGGCACCCCCAATCTGGTCCTCCACAAGATTTGTGAGAAGAAGGTGACCTTCTCTGGGCTGTTCACCTTGTCTTACAAGATTGCAAAGCTGATAATATGAAGGATCACTGTCTCTTAATTTCTTTAGTAGCTCCATTAGCTTTCTTGACATTTCAGTTTCATGCTTACCGAGAGCAACCTGGTTAGCACAGAGGATAAAAGGAGGTCAATTACAGCCTCAAAATGAAGCAGCTAACAGATGAAAGGTCATCTAAAGAGCTATTAATGAGTTGATCTACAAACTAAACAGCAGCTTATTGTCCACACTTGACTTTGGGCAGACATTTTTGGATCTGCATACAAACATTGAAGCTCAAATAAAACAAGGTCATGTTAGACCCTCGAACCATGTTGAAGATCAACAGAGCATCCTCTTTCCACAAAATGGTAAATAATTCAAGCTCAGAATGATTGTGAAAAAAGGGCACAACATAACTTAAACTAAGATAGAGACAGTACACACACCTTGGAAAACTCAACAGCGGCATCTTGTCCAAGTAAATTCATTGCTGCATCAGGTGAAAACATTCTACCAAACCATACAACAAAGCGAAAACCGTCATCATATACATAAAGGCCTCTGGAGTCTAAGCTCTCGATGGTCAATGGTAACCGTTTCATGATGTTTTCGAATCCATTGGCTTGTGCAGATGGCTGCATAAATGAGATGGGAGATCGACCATTAGTGCAGTGCAAAAATATCATCAATAAAATACATGAAATACTTTTACCTTCAAAAGATATTCATCTACTCGTATCAAGCTAGGGTACAAAAGCTTCAACATTGCTTTTACAGGTAACGCCATCATAGTGAATCCTGCTGCACAGCGGTCGTCAAGTTGAACATCAGCATACCCTCCTCGAAGAGCTGCTGATTTACAAAGTGCCAATCCATACAAAGGCAAAAACTTCAGAGGTTCTGGATATATCATCCTGCCTCCCAAGCGATGTTGCATGGCATAGAGATTCCGGTATTCTCTAAGAGCTTTCACGATCCTCAACTGTACAGAGCTTCGTGCATCTTCCAGCTTGTAGGACAACGATTTCTCGATTGCTGCAAATTAATTAACTTCGTTGGAAGTATCATAATGCCCACCTTATCCTAATATCTAAAATCAGAGTCATCAATGATATATTTTGAGTTCAAACTCACCTAGCCTGGCAAACAAAGACACAATAGCACCAGTATCAGCATGGCGATACATCTCCCCCAAATCTGCAACAACAGGCACTGCTGCTGTGTGTATTCTGATACGTCTCTCTCCACAAGAAGCAGTGTATCTTTAGACAGTTAAAAGAACTTCCACAAACCTGTTCTTTCATAATCAATAAACTTGATGTACCATATTTGACTAAGAGAAAAAATAAATCCAATATTCCTTTTCTCGATATTTTGACCAACTTAGATGAATCAGCAAACAGCTAAGAGAGGGAGGGAGAATTGACTCTTGGGTGATAAAACAAGTGGTCAAATTAGGAAATGACCTATGTATAACAAAATATCTTATTGGAGTTTCATAGTCATAAAAAAAAAGTGGTGCACTACATGTGTAGATGCAAAATTAGCTTTATATAATTCTGCTCAAAAGGATACAGCAAAACAACTTGGAAATATACTGTTTTACTTGTAAGTAATGTCTCTTCAAGCGATAACTGTGCCCCATATGCTTTGTCACAATCAACAGCTGGAAGTGCTAATAAATCAGTGGACCTTAGCATGAAGTTTCCATGGTAAGATGTAAACCGAACACCTGGAAGCATAGAGCAATAGAAGATGGTGGGGAATCAACTTCCTATCCATCGACAAAACCAAACAACAAAGAAAATGTATTTGTACTGTTTGTATGTGCCTGCTCTATTATATAGAAGGTTGTGGAAGAAACGTGAAAGGACAAACCTTTTCCACATCTTATGCGCATGACAGCTTCCCAAGCAGTTTCTCTAGTGAGATCTCTAGCCAACTCATGTCTCAATTTCTCTCCATGAGTGGCTGATTGGAAACTTGGATAGTAATATATCTGCCCTCCGGAGTATTTTGCTAGAGCTCCTGTAAAGGGAGATGAAATTAATTTATAACAATAGTTAATATTTAGTCAACATTGAAAACTGTTGAAAGCATCATTTAAGGACAAATGACCAGGATTACAAATCTGAAGATTCACTTTAAAATTAATTAAAATATATTTCATTGCATAAGCACTAGACACTCACAGCATAGCTAAGCACAGGCATATAAAAGAAAAAAACTGTATAACAAGTTAACCTAACTGAACAGCCCATATATCAACACCCTGACTCTTCAGCTAAATAGCAAAGAAACCAGAAGGTATGGAATTAGAGAACCGTGCTAAACAGCAACAATGAAGAATTCCAAAAATGAATTCATAAATCTCTGTTCGCCAGAAGAGCTACAGCTCAAATTCATTAGGCAAAAATGCTAAAGCCACATCTCATACTTGAATATAACTCGAGAAGATTGTGGCTGTGTTGAATTATTAAAAAAAAAAAAAGCCATTGGTTCTCTTGCTATAAATAAAAAGAAAAACCAAATATGGATTTTTTTTTTTAAAAAAAAAAAGACTGATTAGATAAATCTGAGAAATGCAAAAGAAGTTTTGTTGGCCCCATTAAAGTAAATCATACAAACAAGCATGATTTATTTTCTATTCATTTCATTTTTTTCTTTGGCTGATAACAAGCAATCTAAGATAGATACTGTACCTAAGGAGGCTATATCAGTGTATTTATCACTGAAGGTGTACACATTAACTCCTATCTGGTACTTGGTGCATTCAGCAGCCATGTTTTTATAGAACAGATCTTCTGGAATTCTCAAAGCATGCTCTTTATCAGTTCCATAAACACGAGGATCATCTCCACGCAACTTCAAACGACCAACACCAAGAGATGGCAATGTGTTCTGAAATATCAGCAATTTCCCACCAAGTTGGCTCTGCAGAGAAAGAGGGAGGCACTAATGAAAAATTAATGGATGAACAAAATACTAGAGTGGAGAAAGGAACAGCAAGCAACAATTACACTCCAAGCAACAGCAAACTAAGTGAGATCCTAATAAATATCTTATGAAGATAACCAAATGGAGGGCAAGCACAAATGTCCACTCAAAAACTAGTTTAAGAATCAAGGCTGGCACATGTTAGAGTTTTAATCAGAGTTGGTTTCTTAAATGAAAATAATTTCATCCCTGCAAAAAACCACTACTTTATCTCTCCATTAATTGAACAGTTTAAATGAAAAGGAAAGAAACAAATAATATCAAAAGGCCCGAAAATCATAACGGTCCAGTTCTGTCAGCTCAAATCATTGGTGAGCCCCATTACCCTCATCATCAACTTGTTTTCCGCCCCTTTTGTAAGCAATTTCTTGCCCAATAGGAACTTGAACAATGTGTTTGAACGTTAAACACCAAACCAACATATATATAAATTAAGTTGTGGACAGTGAGAATAAATAACACACCATAACCATGAAAGTTGCTTTTACAGCAGGGCCAAGAGCAGACTCCACATTCACATTTTCCTGAAACATAGAGGGTAAACTATCGAGAAAAGCTTCCACCACAGATCTTGACTCGGACAAGTTAACAAGGAGATCATCAGGCAAAGGAACAAATACGTCATCAAGATCTGAGACCACCATCATCTGAGGCTGCATTAATGATGACTGCACCAAAAAATCTCAGACATCAGCTAACCTTAATGTTAGTGGAAAGAAGAAGAAAATCTCAATAGCATAAGCTTTCATCTGATCACACAGCACCGAACCTTCATGTTGTAAAAATGTATTGTGCTGTCAAAGGTGATGAACCCAACCTGCGTTCTGGGGTAGCCTGGTAACTCGTCCAAACAGGACTTAATAGTTTGGGCCACAACCTGCACAGGGACATTAAGGTGAAAGTACACTTTAAATTAAAGTCAAGCAAGCACACACAAACACAGCCCAATGGTAGCCCTAGTTCTCAGGTCAGGCCTCCCCCAAAATTACTCCAAAAACAAAAGGTGAAAAGCAAAATATATCTTTTGAATACATCAATTAGATGAATTGATAGAAAATGGACAATACTCTTATCGCTGCTTTTTAAATAGGATTCTTGCAGACCTGACTTACACTTTTTTATACTCTTACCATTTCTCTGATAAAAACCATATCTAAACTATCCTTATTATCATGGGCCACATATCTAAAACATTCCCCATAATTCCGACACAAGACTTCATGAATCATATCTAGGAGAAAACCGCTTTGAAGCAGCCACACTGCACAAATTCTAGAATCCACAAAGAGGATGCAGAAGTGATCTGGTAGCTGACTGATAAAAGGACTGCCTAATACCCCTCATATGCATGCATATCATAAATGAGACAGAAAAGCATCCACATTAATTGTTTGAATTTAAGAATCGGCTGGTACAGACACAAATTTAGTCCTCTGAGGCAAGAATCGATGTGGCATTATCTGAAATAATTGGCTTCAGTAATAACGCTTCTAACTTCAAGTATTTAAACATCAATCAAAAATAAATTTTAAATGTATTAGGACATTAGCTGCAAGAGCTTACCTCAATCATACCACTTCTAACTGCAGATACTGAAACGTCAATGAGAAAGAAATATAATGGTGGCATTGGAGGTCGCACCATATACTCAGTCGGAGCAACAAACTCCACACTACCATTTGTAAGCTCAGGTCTCTGGTCCAAATCAATTCTCCTGCCAGTGGCATCTAGCTGAGCAAAATAGTCTCCAGGAACTGAACATGAGAGTTAAACCATGTCAGCAACTACAATAGCCAAAAAAAAAAAAAAATTGAATAAGATAGAAAGAAAACATGTGCAGCCATATATCATTGAAAAGAAAGTGTCTCATGCTCCGATACGGGAACACTAAAATTACAAAAAAGATGAAAAAAACAGTTGTGAAATAGCCATTAGCCAGCACATTTTTTTCATTTTCTGCAATTACTGCCAATCTCCAAAGGCCAAGAAAAGAAACATCGAGGAGAGAGTCACTAAGCTAGAGTAAGAGGTCCATATACAGAAGAATTGATGTATTATGCATGCTGGGTAGTGCAGTTTTTCAATTCCCAGTCCTAGAATTCATGGCATTTTACTTGCATATATTGAAGGCATACCACTCCCAATAAAGGACCGCCTAAACAACATTCAAAAACAAGCAGTTGGGTGAGGTAAGCCCAACAATGAAAGCTAAAAACTCCAGAATACAAGATCATCAATGATTATACCAAATGAACAAAAAAATACATAGTTTTCCTTTCACATTCCATATAGGGGGTGTTAGGGAGTGCTTATGAAAAAAATTGAAAATTTTTTATTTTTATTTTTTACTTTAAATTAAATTTTGTGATGTTTTTAGATCATTTTAATGTGCTGATGTCAAGAATGATTTTTTTTTTAAAAAAAAGGCATCATTTTGATATATTTCTAAATGAAAAGCACTTTCAAAACAACCGTAACTACACTCCCAAACATGCAAATAAGCAGCAGGGTTGTACAATGTTTGAAACTGGCCATCCAAACTACACATGTAGAATCATTGCATGTAATTTATTGTCATATTCCTTGCAAAGGTGTTCTAGAAGACTAAAATCTTAAAGCATATAGATAGTATCCGAATTTAGCCATCTATAAAATCTAACAAGATACACGGGACATTGCAAACAGATTCTCCCTATGGGACCCCTAGCACAACCACAAATATCATATCAGTTTCTTTTAGAAGATACTTGAGATTTACCTTCATTAAGCAGAGCACAGATGTTGCAACACCACTTTCTTCCAGAATCTGTAAATGTCACATAGGGATTTACATATGTGCGACATCTTCTACAACGAATAATGCCGGTTGAAACAAAATTAATCACCGGTATCTTCTCCTGAGTAAAGGAACAACAACGAACGAGTCAGTTTAAAGGGTATCAGACAAGCAGTAAACAAAGCAATTGTCAGTTGACTTCAATTTCACTGACACCAACCCCGTCAGGAGCTTTTGCAAGCGGGCAAACAATTGCTCCAAGAGGAAAATGCCACCTTGAAAGCAAAGATTGTGAACTTGGTATAGCAGAAGTGGTAAGCCGAAGAAATCTAGGATTGCAATTCATGGTGTATGAATCTCCCAATGAATTTGGCTCCACATCACTATCCAATGGCCTCGGCAATGCTTTTGGATCAAGCCCTGAATCAATTGATCCAAGAACAGATCCAAGAGAGAGTGAGCTGAAGTCCTCTGCCAACCCTTGGATGCCACCTATAGGAGGTGCAGAGCCTAGCTGTTGTATTTGATCCCTGGAATGCAATCCAAAAAGGGTGCCTACTGGTGGAGGTTGAGCAAAACCTCCTTGCTGAGGAAGAAAGGGAGGAGGTGGTGGTGGTGTGGGTGCTGCATAACTTCCCTGTTGAGCTTGAACGGGGGTCAGTGGTGAAGCTTGTGAAATTGCATTTGCCTGCTTTACATATCCTGGCAAGGCTGGCTGCAAAGTGGCCCTAGCAGCGGAATAAGATGAATCCATATGTGGCAAAGATGGCTGAAAATTCATCCTGGATGCAGAAGAAGATGAATCTGATGACAGTTGAGGAGCATTCAATCTTGATGGAGGAGACCCCATTGGCACTACAGGTACTTGTGGCTGTAGATGAAAGGAAGTCAGGGATGGTAATTGACCTGCAGGAGGCTGAAATGGTGGTTGACTGATGGGTGGAGCTTGATGCACAGAGGGAAATTGTGGTGTTGGATAACGTTGGAAGGGGGGTCCGCTGGCGGGTGGGGCATATGCTGTTGATGAAGAAGTCAAAGACGGATCATTAAACCTACTCGGGGGGTTGTTAGGCCTGAACCCAGAGGCTTGTGATACAGCTACAGACCCAGATGACATAGAAAGCATGGTGTTTTGGGGAGGTTGAGCGGGGGGTCTAAAGCCCGAGGCCTCTGATCCCACCACTGGGCCAAATGCTGAAAATGGTGTAGCCGTAGGAGGAGGAGCAGCAGCAAAGGGTGAACCAGTCACAGGATTTGGACGGCCAGGATTTTCAGTCCCCATGGTTTCCAACAAAATAACGTTATCTGCCCATGATGATTATGTTTCCATAGCTAAACCTGCCAAAACAAGTAATTGAAAGGTTGTGGTAATCAAACAGAGTCACGGAAGGCAGCGCAGCTAAAATAGAAGTGCGTCACACTTTAGAAAAGTTGAAGAACAAGCAATGCAGTTGATGAAATTGAGATGCATCAATCAAAGTCAGACAAATAGAAGATCAAATATCCATGTTGTGCTGCACAAGAGGCCATGCAAACAGTTATTTAAAATACCGTAACCACTGCAAATGGGAACAGCAGCAGATGACAAGTTATAGACTAATAATTTTTCAAAGAATTGATTGATCCATTCAAATTTATAGAGATGAATGTGAGATATGCCTTATTTTATAGACTATAGAGAGAATTAACGAGACTTCCTTCTTTGCGTTTGAGTAATTTAGACAGTTGAAAGTATGATGCTTTCTCCAATTAGTGATTCCCTGAGTCTATTAACGAGAAGCTAGCAGTGCTTAATGTTTGTTGATTCTTAGTTTACAAGTTTAGATCTGCATTTCAATTCCAGTATCCCCAAACCCCTTGAATCCTACAACCCTAAACCTAAAATAGATCATCTAAAGACTTTCCCTTTGTTGTCCAACATCAAAAAGGGCACGGCAATCCTAGTAATATGAACTAGACACACTGCCATAAACACAACCAAACTGAAGCATGATAAAGAAGCCAAAAACAATTATCCTATAGCATAACAATTGCTTTGACAAACAAAACCTTTTTACTTTTTTTACTGGCCGTCAAATTCCACACCACCCATAAACTCCAAATGACACTTCTCCATAAGATATTATGGTCCATCACATCCCCAGCTGAGTAAATGCATAATCAATGAATACTGCACCGTGATTAGGGATAACAGCCACTCTCATGAAATATTAATATATATATATATATATATATATCCACATGTCCAGGAAATCAAACAATGTGGCAAGAAAGACTCGGTTTAATGTATTATTCTCTCCTCTCTTTTAAAGTAAGAGCTTTTTATTTCCCTAGTCCCCCACCAACCAAGTTTATGTGCATTCTTGTTGCTGCCATCGCTTTACTGCAATTGTTTTTTCTCTCCTCTCTTTTACTAGATAAATGAGAAATGTTTGGGTTATCAAGGGTTCATACTAACATAACATATTCTTGCCTTTTCCTAACGATTTCATAATAACCTGGCACACTTCGACATACACCATGTGATGGGATACTCAATAGTGACTGATCAAATCAAGATAGTGAAAAAAAATTCTTTCTAACAAGGATCACGTTTCCATTCGACAGCCCATTAGCTACACCTTCAAGTTGGACCAGATTCTTGCAATGGAAGTCATAAATCTTGTAACTCATGATTATGCATCGAGCATACGATCTTAAAAGCCACATTCCCATCGCCCACTTGGTTAAAAAATTTAAGAAGAAAAAAAGAATAAACACTAAGATAAATTCTTGCAAATGAACATTCACGCCCTAATATTTGCTCAAGATTCGTAATTCAGACTTCAATTACATAATAACTAAAGATAATTGAAGAGCCCAACCACGTTGAGATACCGATAAACATAAGCAATAGAAAGTTCTGCAAGAAATGCACGTTTCTCTTTGTAGTTCAATTCAAGATCACAACAATACACACTTGTAACAACAAAGACAGACTAAAAAGTTGCTATTAACAGACAATTACTTCACATCATTCAAAAGATCCAAAAGCAACCACCTTTTCCATTCCACTAGAAACTTCAAAATTAAGTGGCGCAATTGAGATCCTTACCGAAAAAAATCAAGCTTTCGATCGCAGTGGAGGACAGTTCTCTCTATCAAGCAGGATTCAAGCACCAAGTCCACGATGCTAGAGAGCGAGAAAACGAGATAGAGTGGATCGAGAGATTTGTGACTATGACCCTGGATCGATCCAATAAAAAAAAAAAAAGGAGAGAGGACGGAAGAGGAGCGCAGAGAATACAAGAAGGAATTTCGAGTTAAGAGGGGGGGGGTAAAAACACAACTCATGCGAGAGGGGGCATCGGCGATGGGAGAGTGATTTGGATTTCCGAACCCGAATCGGGTTTCCAATTTCTTTCCCCGGAGAACAAAGTTTTTTCGCAAACCTACAGTTTAGTCCCTAGACTATTTACCAATACTTAAACTGATTCCAAAACTAAAATTGATTTCAATGTATTTCTCAATGTAACAACGTTCCTCGATCGAGTCACCCCATGCGTATTAATTGTCTCAAAACCGCTTATATTATGTAATAAATTTGTAAATCGGCTCGATTGAGGTTTGCCCGGGATTGGTTTTTGCTTTATGAAATGTGTGCGTGCTATTTATTCAGTATCTGGGCAGTGTGGTTTACTTGCTTTTTAAAATGTTTTTTATTAAAAAAAATAGAATATTATTTAAAAAAATATATATTTTTGATATTAATGCATTAAATGATTTAAAAATATAAAAAAATATTTTAAAAATAAAATAAAATATAATATCAAAGAAGCTGCTGCAGCATGGTACTGGGAGGGAATCATGCTGGCTACATCGGATCAACCTAGATCGTGGGATTGGGTTTGACCTTCATTGCTACGAATTTCATTGCCTCTTGTTAACATCTTTTTGAGCGAATCAGGCCTGTGGAATTTGGGCCGTGTACCGCACTCGAAGAAGCATGTACTCCAGTCCTCGAAAGGCAAATACTGCCCACGGAAATGCAGACAAGTACCGGCCCGAACAGCGCCCATCAAACCTGTTTTACATTGCATTTAAAAAAATATATATTATAAATTTTTATTTTTATTTTTATTTTTATTTTTTATTATAAATTTAAAAAATAATATTTTTAAATCATTTCATGTGCTGATGTCAAAAATAATTTTTTAAAAATATATAATTTTTTAAATAGGCAACAACAAAATCTCAAATTTAGAGTTAAATTAAAAGGGAATAAAAACATTAACAAAATAAAAAAAATAGAGACCGTGAAAGAAAATACAAAACTAACCTTTACTATAATGAATGAAATATTTTTTACATAGGGTTGCAATTATTAAAGATATTGTAAATATTATTAAAAAAAATAATTTCAATTTATATAAAATAAAAAATATATTATAGATAAATCCTATTAACCTAGTAGAAAATTGAATATATTTGATAAATATAAATAAACCAGATAAAATCATTGAAAACACATAAATAAAATGAGTTGAACTCTACCTTTATCATTTTTAACGGTGTCCATGGATGAATAAAAATGATTAAGGATGAAAGGATTTATGGTCGAGAGTTAAACGGTCTAGGTTTCATCTCGTGACGTGGCGTTTCTGTACTTAGACTGGCATAAAAAAATAAATAAAAAACCATGTTTCTTTTATCGAAGAACAGCAATCGTGGGTCCCGGAATCCGATCCGCACTTGCTGCCACGCCCACGACTGGACCACCGTCGACGTCAGCAGTCATCCACGAGGATATGGCCAGCTACGACCAATCATATGAACGCTTCTCGACCGTAACATGACTTCGATTGGGCTTTGGAGTTATCTATATAAAATATGAAAATGAAAAGCCTTGTATTTTCAATTTATTTGTTTGACCAGAAATACTATAAAGTTTTCTTGCATGGAGTGTAAGCCGTTCGAGATTCAAGAAACGGGGTTGCTTGTGTAAATTACGTCGTGCAACAAGGGATGAAGGCACGATTATGGTTTGGATTTGTTAGTTTCCTGGATGTATAATGATGTTGGTTTGTTACGAAATGATTATTTAGCATGTAATAAAATGACTAAATAACATGAGATCAATTTAATTACTACAAAAAATATAAAACATGTTAATATTTCACTGTATTTTTGGATACATATTATTATAGATTTTAACGATAAAATTATTATTATGCTCACCAGGTTATAAGAATTAACTATCAGTCCTACAAGTAAATTGTTTTGACTGTTAATATTAAAATAACAACATTACACTTGTACAGGACAAAAACATGTGGAGCTAACGCTGAGTATATTTTTTGTTTTTCATGTTTGGTAAACAATGAGACTATTTAAATGCCTCGTAAACAATAAAAACAAGTGTATGGTGTTGGGGACATGATGATATTTTCATGCCTAGTTTTTGTGTTATTATCGTTAACTTTGGGTGTTTAGATAATTCCATATTTTTTTCTAGAATTACTCTGGGTGTGTCTTCTAGACGTGACGCCAATTTTCTCTTGCAGGTGCCTTTCAAGTAGCGCGTGCGGTGTCGCATGCTAATAGAAAATGTCCGGTCATTTAATGCACCATTATATCCTCTTTTAAATGGCAGTGCGTGTGGTGTTCAGATGATAATTGGTGGTTGTTTTTTTTTTTTTCATTTTTCACACCTTTTCTCTATTTTGCACCAGCAAGATATATATTGGTCCTCTTTATTTATATGTGTTTCATGCAAGCCCCAGATTCTTTTTATTTATTTATTCTTCCTAATTTCTTTTATAAAAATTTGATTTTTTTTCAATTTTACACTTTAAATGAAATTGATCATGTATGTTATTTTTCATTTGAACCTCTATCCTTTTAATTTTTGGTTCATTTTTTATTCCTTTATTTTTTTTGGTTTACGAGTTTTCATTTGTTTTAATTTTATCATCCAATTAAAATTGATCATATATGTTATTTATTATCTTGGCCCTTGTTCTTTTTTTTTTTTTTGGTTTGTTTTAAATCCCTTAATTTGGTTGGTGACAGTGTTTTGATTTGTTGCGTTTTTATCCTCTAATTGAAATTAATTGTATATATTGTTTTTTTTCATTTTGGTCTTTTTTCGTTTTTTTTATTTGATTTTTTTTTATCTTTCATGGACAATCTTTATTTTTTATACATATTCATGTATTTATGCTTTTAATTTTGATTTTTTAATTTTTTTTATACATAGTTTTTTATCATGATCTCGGTCTTTGTATGTATTATACAAAAAATTTATACAAACTTATTATTTTACCCAAATTTATGATATTATAATAAAAAATCTTACACTTTTGATATTTTTCTACGCTGAATAATATGATCATGACCGGGACGAAGCGTGGGTGCATGACTAGTTTATACCGATAGCGAATCGTTTTAGTATATTTATCTAGTTATTGTATAAAATCTTTGTATTGTAACTCAAGTTGTTTTTTTTGTACCATTTATTAAAATACTTGTGATATTTTTGATAGCTTTCAGGTTCTGCTTATTGATGTTATCTTTATTTTTATTAAATATTTTCAATTTAAAAAATATTGAATTAATATCTGTAGTGATTTTTTTAATAATTGCTACGTGGTATTTGTAATGATAATAAAATTTTTAAAAAATATTTTAGTAAGTTTTTAAATTATTTCTAAAAAAAAAAAACAAAATACACCTTGATCCTTAATTTCCCCTTTCATTCACCCATAATAATATACACTACACCAACCCCTTGAATTACTCAAAATCAGAGTTGTCAAGTGCATACTCAACATGTCATGTCATTTGTATACCACGGTCACACGTAATTAAAATACAATTTTTATTTCAAATTGAAAAAAGTTGGATATTTTGCTATCCAGGACACCAAAATAATAGATTTCGATTTTGTAGGGAAGGTTCAAAGAAAAAGTCAATATATAATGACACATGTCACTTGGCTATTTGGTGTTGTGTAACAGAAATGGTTTTTATTATCTTTTAAGTTTCATAGTTATGTTAGTATGCATATACATGCTTTTTAAATCTATAATATACTGGTGTAAAAAAATATTATTTTTTTATAAATATCAATTTGATATTGACATAAATTTGTTAAAAAAATATTTTTTTTAGTTTTTTCTACAAACTTGTTATTTAAATTTATCAGCAATAAAAATGGAGTTTTTAATAAATATATAAAAAAAATATTATTTATAAGTTAAGATTTGAATGTATCTTAAATATAAATTACTTCAGTCTTCTTAACAAATATAACAAAAATAATTAATACTTCAAAAATAATAATTATACATCCAGGATATGTTCACCAAGTTCATAAAATGTTAGAGAATTATATGAATTATATTACAGGTTTTATTTTATTATTTAATTTTTTAAGCGAGATGATATTTTAATATAATATCGGAATCTTATTATCATGCATATGGTAGATTTAAATTCAAAATTTTTTTATCTAATAAAATATATTAGAGAATAATATAAATTATATTATTTTAAATTTTCACGTAATAAAAAGAAAATATTTATTAGATACATATAACAATCAAATCCATATCTCCCTGTTCGTATGCATGTGTCTTATCGCATAAAAGACAGACAAGAGATATCCGGTTTTATTTATAGAAAAAATTCATGTCCTCGATTGTATTCTGATAGTTTCCATATGTTTTATTCAGAAAGCGTAACTAAACGCCAAACTGATAATTCTGTGAACCTGATCATCCAACATCTCACACCTGGTCCCACCAATACACACAAAGTCCCTCAAGAAAAAAAAAATGGACCCCTCCTTCCTCGTCCCGATTCGATCACAAGCAGCCTTACACGTTTAACTCACCTCCACGGGACATCACACTCCCACGATGCTTACGACACGTGCTCCACCTACCAATCCAAATCATAGATCGCCACGTGGAACACATGATTTTCCAGATGGCAGAGCACATCCAGCCACCCTGTCACTCATGCTAAGGGTGCTTAAGATTTATTTTTAAAAATATTTTTATTTATTTTAAAATGTATTAAAATAATATTTTTTTAAAATTAGCTTTATTAACAGTATATTAAAATAATACAAATTTCAAAAAAAACTTTTAATATAAAATATCACTTCAATTCAATTGTGTCATAATTGATGCAAGATAAATTATCAGTCTCATTGTTTAGTCTATTTTATTTCTCATTTATTCTAAAATTTATCTGCTAAATACAATTATTGTTTAAAAAATCCTTCTTTTTTTTAATATTAATTCATTATATAAAAAAATAATTTTTTTTCTAAATACACAGCTTATTATATAATTTTGTTATTTATACACCTTCCACTGTGCGGGTGGATAATTTTGTCAAAAAATAAATAAATATCAAGAATACTAGGGGGCATGCCTATAAGCGCATCTTTGACGGGAGAAATCAATGATGTCAGACTCAAAAGGCTTACATTGCATAAAGGTAAAAAGTTTACCAAATAAAAACACGTGTAATTGTTAAGGCCATGGACGGAACTCTCAATCATTTTTTTTATAAAAAAACGATTTAAATATTTTATTTTATTTTTATTTTTTTAATGTTTTAATATGAAAGTATTTTTTAAATAAAATAAATATATTATCTTGACAAAATGTTAATAAATATTATCAAAAAGATAAATAAAATTTTAGGGTAATGTTTTGTAATTTCAGTCTAATTGTGTTTTTTTAAACATAAAGATTTATCTAGTTTAAATTATTATTTTTTAATATTTTTAAATTATTTTGATGTTATTATATTAAAAATTATTTTTAAAAAATAAAAAAAAATACATATTATTTTAATATATTAAAAAAAATCATTTTAAAGCCAGTTTCCTAATATGCCAATTTACCGTTCCGTTTCACCCTACCAATGCCTAAACCTTCCAACTTCACGGGCAGCCACAAAGGCCGCCACATTTTCACATCCCAAAATACCCTCATCACTCCCACTTTATTTCCCAACACGAACCACTATTTAGCAGAGCTCACACGTTACCCGAGTTAAAGATCAACCTTGCTAGAAAATCAACTGGACAATGGTGGAGCCGGTGAACAACGAGAACGAGGAGGAGCTTTCACTGTTGTCTCCTAATAGAAACGGTGACGAGTCATGGCGGTTAAACTTCGACTGTTATCAGTTATCACCAGAACACAAAGAGAAAAAACCGCCTCGTGGAATCCATGATTGCTATGGAGTTTTAGGTAATTCCAAAAAAGATACGGTCAATTTTTGTGGCAATTAGCCTTATTAAAGCAACAATAAACTGCTATGCTCGCCCTGTTTAATCTTCTTTGAAAGTGATGTGCTTATTTTATTGGTTTTAAACGGTGATATCCCGTTGTTTTTTTTTCCTTATCTGGGAATTGAATTAAAGCGTTGATTTTTTTCTTTCCAGTTTGGCTTTTATGTATCTCTTTTTTCTGGGCCACAAACAATTTTGCTTGTTTATTTTCTGGGATTTGTTTTGAATATTTCTGTCTAATGAAGTTGGCAGTAAGTGTTAGGCCTTAGCTGTGTGAATTCACTATGAACGCAGCAGAGGCTGGTATGGAACCCAAAATCTGATGGGTTGGTGTTTGTTTGGCAAGATTTTATTTTTATTCAAGGGAGATCTGGGCCCTCTTTGGCGCTACTATAGAGTTAGCTGTGGTCTTGCTAAATCTTGAGCTTATTAATTCATTTCTCATCGTTACAGGTGTGTATAGGCGTGTGTCATTGGAGAGTTTAGAAAAAACTAATCTGGGTTGTTTCGTATTTTTTTTAATGTATATACATGCATATTATATTCCTTTTCCACTTCTAGCCGGTTTAATACTATAATAGTTAAAAAATGATTGGATATGCTGGATTGAATTGATGAAGAACTGATCAAAGTTTATTGGCAAGAGTTTATTTTAGTTATACTTCCTTCAATACCACCCTTATTAAAATATGTGGAAGATACAAGTTAGGTTGATAATTTCATGAACTAGAGTCAATGGTTTCAAAAAGCTTTGTCAAAGTCCTTCCATTCATGATAAGTATTTGTGCTCTGGATAATGGTATATTGCTCGTGACAGAGAATGGACCATTCATGTCTTAGTTTTTTTGCTTGATGGCTTTAGGTCCTGAAGATGATGTAGCTGAGTACTATCAGCAGCAGGTGGAGATGCTCGAGGGCTTTAATGAGATGGATGCTTTGGCTGAGCATGGATTTATTCCAAAATTGTCAGAGGTTTGTGATGGCTTTGCTCCTACTATTCAGGGCGTGACTGATGGTTTAAGCTGAAATTGCTGCTGCTGTTGTTGCAGGAAGAGAAGGAGAAATTGGCTAGAAGTGAGACCTTTGCGATTAGAATATCAAATTTTGCAAATATGGTTCTTTTTTCTGCTAAGGTTTATGCATCTGTCAGAAGTGGTTCATTAGCCATCATTGCATCCACGTTGGACTCTCTTCTTGATCTTCTGTCTGGCTTTATCCTGTGGTTTACTGCATTCTCTATGCAAACACCAAACCCTTATCAGTACCCCATTGGAAAGAAACGCATGCAGCCATTGGTCAGTCCTCTATAATCAGTGCTCAAGATTTCGGGTTGAATTTTCTGATACGATTGCAATAAACTCTATCATGATCTTTATGCTGTTTTGTTGCAAAGTTTTTCTTGTTTTTCCATTTTATTATTATTATATGTCTGAATAATAGTGGGCATATTTATCTGTTGTGAGTGTTAATATGAAAAGAGTGTGATGAAATAATAAATTTCTCCAACTTTCATATGCAGGGAATTCTTGTTTTTGCCTCTGTCATGGCAACTTTAGGATTGCAGATTATATTGGAATCAGTACGCACATTGCTCTCGGATGTAAGTGCAATTAATTGAAATTTACAGTTTCTGAATGTTTTCAGTTAAGTAGCACCACACTTTCATTGAGAAGGTAGGAATTACTGGGTGTATCTCTAAGGATTGTGCATGATCATATCTCACATTTCTTCTACCGCTCATCCCAGGAGAATGACTTTAATTTGAGCAAGGAGCAAGAACGCTGGGTTGTGGGCATTATGTTATCTGTGTCCTTGGTAAAACTTGTGCTGATGATTTACTGCCGCTCCTTTACTAATGAGATCGTCAGAGCTTATGCCCAGGATCACTTTTTTGATGTTATTACTAATATCATTGGCCTAATTGCTGCACTTATGGCTAATTACATGGAAGAATGGTTGGATCCTGTTGGTGCAATAATTGTAAGCGATGTCTTGCTTTCTCTCTCCCCTGCCTGCTGTTTCTAATATCATTGGGGTAGCTCAATTCAATCTGAATACAGCATTAGTATTTTACATGATGGAGTTACCAATAAGAACTTACAGTAGGGTTATGTAGAATAGTTAAACCTGTCTATACAGAGTCATTATGGTGCTTGCATTGCAATCTGAGTTTTGATTCTTTGGCAAAGGCACCTTAATCTATCACTTAAAATTAAGCTATTTTATTGGATCTTGAGATATCCAGCTCTTACAACTAGGGATAACATTATAGATGAGTGCATCTATCTGAACTTTGCTGCTTTATTCTGTTTCTATTGACTTGCCCCCTTTGCACTTCTTAAGCAACAGGGCATGCAAATAGACTGCATCCAGATTTAGAGCTCATAGATGCAGGCTTGAATCTTTCAATTTGCTAGTCTTGTATTAAAGATCAATTTAGTGTTAAGAAAACCTATTTTTTAACTTGCTCCAGCTGATCGAGCTTAATAAATGTGTTTGATATTGGCACAGCTGGCCTTGTACACCATTCGCACATGGTCAATGACTGTGTTGGAGAACGTGAATTCTCTTGTTGGGAAATCCGCCACACCAGATTATCTACAAAAGCTCACGTACCTTTGCTGGAACCATCACGAGGCCATTAGACACATTGATACTGTTCGGGCTTACACCTTTGGGTCTCACTACTTTGTCGAGGTTGACATAGTCCTGCCTTCGAGCATGCCCTTGCAGGAGGCTCATGACATTGGAGAATCTTTGCAGGAGAAGCTCGAATCACTGCCAGAGATTGAGCGTGCCTTTGTCCACCTTGATTATGAATACACGCACAAACCTGAGCATGCCCAGTCACACTCATAGTGGCAAGTGAACATGATCTCTCTTCAGTACCATGTTGTGGTTAGTATTTTCCGTTACCTTCTACCACGATCCACCGTGTATCCATGCAAAGCTAATCCATATGGAGGAAAGTAATTGGTGACAGGGTTGCTTGCAAGATGATTGGTTAATTAGTAGTATATCCCTCGGACCCAAGGATTTTCGAATTGGGAAACTTCGAAGCTCTTAACTTTGGGAGAATATATTCAAGTCTAGTACTGCTGTTTAGAGCAAAGTTCTATATTTGAGAATCAAGGATTTGTATGGTATATCCAGTCGGCGTACTTTATTCATGTGCCGATCATTATGTGGACGAATGACCTGTTTCTAAAGCTATGGAAAATGAGGTTCACCTATTAGCCAAGTGTGGATTCCTTACAGAACATGTTGGCTGCTGTCTTGTCAATCCTGAATTCCTTTCTTAATCTAAATCTGGTCCAAGAAATATTCTTTGTTGCTGTGTAAATTATGATTCCTCCATCTGATGACATCATGGGCTACTTGCTGAATTGATTTTTTTTCCCATCGACAGTGTATCGTTGCTGCATGAGCAAGAGTGGCAAGCCCACCTATCATCCTCGTATCTTTTTTTCTTGGTTTTACAAGTGTCTGTAGCATTAGAGTGCTTATTTTAAGTTGCTCTTTTCTGATCCTTACCGCTCCAACGTGACTGTCGATAGCTAGTGTGTCTTGTCGAATCTGTTGATTTATCTCACCACTTCACTTGTTTGGATAATGTTAGATTATTATATTTTGAAGAAAAAAAAAGCTAGGATATGGAGGGCATGCTTTTTATTTATTTTATTTTAAACGAGTAGAAATTCATTTAAAAATAATTAAACAGGGAATTCATTTTATGTTTTCATCTTCGTTCATCTAACTGTATTTTATTTCTTCTACACCTTTGTTTTGTCAGTTTAAATCATTAACTAATCATATTTTTCTATTGTTACAGGATTTAAGGAGCAATCAACTAACATAGTTTATTGAGTAGAATTCTGCTAGTTTAGTGTTTTGTGTTCTGTGTTCGGTCAAATTTTTAAATGGGTGTTTAGCTCTGTAGTGACTGAGTGTTTAGCTCTACGGTGACTTCTGCATCAGAGGCCAACTGCGAAGCCATATTTAGTTATATTATCTCATAATTTTTATAACTATAGGATCCATGTAAATCTCAGTTCATGAAAAACAACAATTTGATGCTTTGCACCCGGACCACAATTTTTTTATCGATCAACAACCCATACATTTAAAAGAAAGAAGGGACACTCTGCTATTAAAGCTCCCCACTTGGCTGTCTGTTGTGAAAACCATCTTCTTCTCTTTCATTCTTCACAAAATAAAGAGGAGATCCAAGAGGTTGTTGCTTTGTGTTTTTTTGGGTTTTCCATTTCAGATCCCAACACAGGAACTTCATCTCTGACACTGCGTTTCTATTTTTTGTTTCATGCAAGACAGGAATTCAAGCTATCTACTTGAAACTACTACAGCGCCGTGTTAAAAAAAAACACATGATCAAAACCTTGACAAGATTTGGCATTTACTTTTAAGATGAGTGTAAATTTTACCTCTTTATGTTCCTGATAATTTAGTTTAGTTACTGGCGCGTTTCTATATGATAATGGCGTGGTTCTATCTGTGTGATAGATATGTGTGGTGACCACACACATTTGTATTTTTTTATATCTTGAGTAATTGATTAAAAAAGAAAAAATGGGATCTAACATAAAAAAAAAAAAACAAAAAAGAAGTGAGGTATTGAATAATTGATAAATTAAAAAATGGGATCTTTAATAATTGACATAAAAAACAAGAAAAAAAAGAAGTGAGATCAGGAATAATAGATAAAATCAAAAAATAAAAATTGATAAAAAAATTCATGTATATGTCCTTTAAATTAATTTTATAAGTTGATTGTAATACAAAAAACATGGTAACTAGACATACAAAATTATTTTCATTAAACCTCGAATTCAACAATAGTTTTAACCAAACACTTCAATTTCAGTTACGAACCACAATTAGAAGTATTTTTCATGAAACTGTTTTTTTAAATCTCAACCACAATGCCAAACACGCCCTGAAATGTTAAGAGCATGAATAATTTTTTTAATTGTGTTATTAAACTTGGTAGATTAATTTTGAAACATCACAGCGTGTTTGTTTAACTTTAGTTTTCAACTACATCATGCAGTAGTAAAACCTGGCTAAATTAATTAATTTTAATTAATTAAAACCTAGCTAAAACCTGGCTAAAATGTTAAGAGCAGGAATAATTTTTTTAATTGTGTTATTAAACTTGGTAGATTAATTTTGAAACCCCACAACGTGTTTGTTTAACTTTAGTTTTCAACTACATCACGCAGTAGCAAAACCTAGCTAAATTAATTAATTTTATGGGTCTAAAAGCAATGTTGATGACATAAAAACATAACTTCACTAAAACAACTTAAATATTTTTTTTAAAAAAAATACCCGAGATAATTATAGATTTGATCAATTTCAATCCCCTCAGTGACCATGTGCCATGGACCTCATTGAGTTTAATAGAATAAATTATTGTATGGTAAAAATACATGGTCGCAAAATTGAGTATCCGTCCATATAAATAATCAATTTTAAAAAAACACATATAGTTATTTATAAAACAACATGATATCAAAGGTAGAACCAAGAAAAAAAATAAAAATAATTATAGAACCAAAAACAATATATATATATATATATATATATATATATATATATATATATATATATATATATATATTCGGTCAATAAGTGAGCTTGTCAAACATGCAAGCTAGGTAAACCCTGGTTGACACATGAACTTTGTGAGCTGAGTTGTAAATTCTAGTGTGATTATAATTACTTTTTACTTGATTACATGGTAACAAGAATAAACAATTGCAGAATCAAACACCAACCTAATATTGATACAAAGAGAAATGTATATTTTTAAAACAAATAAAAAATGTTAAACTTCTCATATTTGTGAACCAAATTAACATTCTAGATATGTGAACATGTATAGATTTTATAAAATTTAATAACATGAATCCTCTTTGAAACTAGTTATTTTTTCATTGTGAGAAAAAACAGATGAAAAAAAGACATTACAACAAACCAAGCCTGGCATTGTGATATTTTTCATAAAGAAAAACAAAGTTGAAATAAATGATAAATAAATATAGATCAAAATATTTAATATCACAATATAACTAATTTGTTTGGTCGTGTTTATTAATTTTGTATAAAAACAATTTGAAATAAATATCGACACACATGTAACGAGTCACTAGAATTTATAACTTGAGTGTCTTTAAAGTTTGAATATGAAAGCGTATTTATTTCAAAATTCATGGTATGTTACTCGCATTTGATGTCTTTTTATTATGACCTATTTTATTTTTATCTCATTTTTTAAAATTAAAATTAACTGGTTTTCAATTAGAATAAAAAATATATATAAAATAAATTAAAGATCAATTGAAAAAAAATATTTTTTTACACAATCTAATATATCAGTGAACGAACAGTACATGACCAAAGAGTCAATTTTTTTTTCTTAAAGTGTTTCGTGATTTGACCAACGGAGCAAGTTCAAGAAAAACCAACCAGTATATCAGCTCCAGATACAACACGTGCTTTTTCTTCAAGAGCACGTGTCGCTGTCCATGGTGCCGCGTTGAATGCCAACCACAATTAAACCACCGCACACATAACTTTTCACCGCGTGGTCAAGCATCACAGCATATATACGTACAGTGCATAAAAAACACTATGACCGCCACAATATTTTTTCATGGTATTTTAAAAATATTTTTAAAAAATATATATTTTTATTTTTTTTAAATTAAATATTTTTAGTGTATTTATATTATTTTTTTGATATTAAAAATAAAAAATATATTATTTTAATATATTTTTAAACAAAAAATATTTTTTTTAAAAATCAACTGTACTACCAAAAATTAGTTTAGTTAATTGTGCAGTTGCTCGGGCGGAGATGATGGGCCAGTGCGTTAGGGCTTCGAAACAAAGAGGGAGGATTTGTTGATGGTGGTGGGCCTACATCGCTGGACACTTGGACTTTTGTGCCCTAAACTCTACTAGTGTAATGAGCCCATGACTCATTAATTTGGTATATGTTTACTGGGCCACAGAGCGATATAAGTCATATAAGGGCAAGTCCAATGGTAAAAGTCATTTTTAAGAGCCAAATTCTTAAAATGGCTCTTTGAATAGTATGTATATGATTTTTTTATTGATGTGTGCTCCGAGCCCATGACTCATTAATTTGGTATATGTTTACTGGGCCACAGAGCGATATAACGATGGCTTTTAATAAGATCAAATATTTCAAGTTGTAGGTATTCAAATCTGATTCGTCATGCTCTCTCCCCTCCATGCACCTTCCTTCAATCACGTCTTTGTACACCAACGAATCTCCTCTCACTATAGCGGCCGGAATTTCAACTTATTATTTTTTAATCAGCCCTTCGATGGCTTTTAATAAGATCAAATATTTCAAGTTGTAGGTATTCAAATCTGATTCGTCATGCTGTCTCCCCTCCATGCACCTTCCTCCAATCACGTCTTTGTGCACCAACGAATCTCCTCTCACTATAGCGGCCGGAATTTCAACTTATTATTTTTTAATCATTTTAATATATTCATATAAAAAATAAAATTTTAAAATAAAAAATATTATTTTAATATATTAATAAAAAAATCACCCTGAACACCAAAATTACAGCAATTTTTTTTCTTCTTTTCATGTAATTACAACTATCCTTCCGCGCCACAAACTGAACAACGAGAGACCTGTCAACTGGCTCCTCTCCTCATTTTTATTATCTGATGCACCGCCGGTGCGCATGGAGATAACCTACGCCTCTTCAAGCTGTCGTGATCTAGCCACAATCGCTGCCGCCTCCTCCTCCTCGCTCGGATCCTTCATGCCGAACCGACCAGTCAAAACCATTCCTCTTCAACACCCAGATACGACCTCCTCGTCCTCGTCCTCCTCCTCCACTCCCTTGGCTCAGGCCATGTTTTCGAGGTGGACCACCAAAATAAAAAGAACCACTCCTTCTCAATGGATCGATACCTTTCTCCCTTGTTGCCGTTGGATTAGAACTTATAAATGGCGCGAGTATTTGCAGCCTGATCTCATGGCTGGTCTCACCGTCGGTGTCATGCTCATCCCCCAGGTAATTCTACCTCCTCTCTGGCGACCAAAACCATTACATAATAGAACATCATGATCAATATTAGCTTATAAAAACTCTTGCATTTTTAGTGTTTGGCTTTGAAGGAAAATGAAAGAAAAGAGAGGAAAATCTGCGAGTCTACAGTCTCTCAAAGCTGACTGACAACTCAGCTAATTTTGATTTCCTTTTCTTTCTTTTTAATCATCGTTTACTGAGATGTGGTTACATTAAAATCATGCTTTATTTTTTTCTTTAATTTTCTTGTCCTTTCTCGGTAACCAAACAGAGTTTTACAGTTGTCAACGGTTACACGTCGTGCATGACTTTGCTTTCTTTGATTATGGTTATGGTTGTTGTGGAGGCATTCACTCAACTGAGATTGATTGGATTGCAACCTTTTTCAAGCTATATTACTGAAAATCCCCCCCAAATCCCCCCCAGAAAAATATTCACCGTTGGATCAGGGACCCACCAGTGGGACCCACTCATTCAATGGATGGGATTTTCCTGGAAATGATTTCGGGAAGAATTCTTTAGTTAAATCATCGCCACTTTGTCAAATAATTAACTATTTTTCATGATTTTGATATATATATATATATATATATATATATATGATTGCTTTTTAACTGCTCTCGATTTAATATTTCTATGGTTGGTTTGTTAAGAAAAAGGCACTCTAAGGAATCAGATTTGGAATAAACAGGGTTTTACAGCTGTGTTAAACTTTGTCAATGGTTAAACGTAATGCATGTATCTGCTTTCTTTAATTTTGTCATGGTTTTGATTACAATCATTCTACAAAAAAAGAAAAAACACGAAGATGGATTAGATTGTGAGATTTTCAAGTGGTTTGGATGTTCTCATAAATCTTAGTTATTGCTCCATTACTGTTTTCCACTGAATAAAGGACCAATCAGATTTCTTTTTTTCCGAATAAATTGATGATAGGATTTCCTGTTTTAGATTAGGTTGTGTTTGGTTGCTTGGAAATGATCTCTTGAATGAGAAAGTTCAAATTTCAAGTTGTAAAATAGAAATGTCATTATTTGATTATATCAAATTTGATCCTCAAACTTTGATTGCTATATATAATTTGTTTTGAATATTTATTTTTCAATTCCATCTCTTAAAATTTAATTTTTATATTAATTTTGGTTCTTATTTTTATAATTGCTATTTGTTTTTTCTTATCATTTTTTTATCTATCAAATTTGGTCCTCATTTTTTTTATTGCTACTTGTTTTATTTGAAATAATTTATGAAATGTTAATTATTATTATTTTAATTTATTCACCTTTCTCTATTATTTTGATTATTATTTATTTTATTTGAGATAATTTATGAAATTATATTTTTCAATTTCATTCTCATTCAACTTTTTAATTTGTAGATTTATTCCTCATTATTTTAATAAACTTGAAAAAAAAATTAATTTATTAATAAATTATTTTCCGATCATTTTCCATAACATAAACAAATTGGAAAGTGTTTTTCATTTCCAGCAAACAAACGGGGTCTAGGTTGTGTTTGGTTGCTTGGAAATGATCTCTTGAATGAGAAAGTTCAATTTGTCTGCAACCGAACACGGTTTTTTTTCTTTTTTTCTTTATTATTTTGCTCTGGTTTTACTTTCCTCTGGAGTTTGATGTTTGCACCCTAAACGTAATATTTTTCTCTCACTGCTAGCGTTGCTAATTATTTAGTGTGATTTTAATACTACAGAAGTCATTTTATGTACATGAGTTGGGATTATTGATTTTTTGTTGTTGTAAATGAACAGGCAATGTCATACGCAAAATTAGCTGGACTACATCCGATTTATGGACTGTGTAAGTTACCATAAGATCATAATTGTTGTAAATCTTACTTTTTTAGATAAGATTTGTGTTGAAATATTGTCATGAATGTTTAGTGTCAGGATTCAGAAATTCCCTTTAATAGCATAATTCTTGCAGTGCTTGACAGAAAAATACTGTGTCAGAATTTTATGGTATAAAAATATGATAAATAATTAATTTAAAATTTATTTTGATTACATTTAGCCTTAGGTTTAGGAGAGCCAACACCTTACATATGAAATTTGATCTAATCATGACAGCACCTATCATCTTCTGAACTGATATCACTATATCGTGCTTTGATGCATTGTTTTTCTGCTCTTCACTTCACTCTCCCATCGTATCCTTATTAACTCTAGAATGGCTCTGTTGGTTTTGCAAGGTAGACACTGGTTTTATACCAATTTTTGTATATGCCATATTTGGGTCATCTCGTCAACTTGCAATTGGTCCAGTGGCATTGGTTTCTCTGCTAGTATCTAATGTTTTGGGTGGGCTCGATTTATCTGACGAGTTGTATACAGAACTTGCGATTTTATTAGCATTTATGGTTGGAATAATGGAATGTATAATGGCACTTTTGAGGTACTACATTCACTGTATATAGTTAAAAAATGCTCTTGGATTTTTCGTTCATTAAGTTATGCACAGATCTCCTTTGAAGATATTTTATGATGTCGTTGGCTTATAGTGTTATAATTGTGATTAATGCATATATTCCTCTTCACTGTAGGCTTGGATGGCTTATCCGCTTCATCAGCCACTCTGTGATTTCTGGCTTCACAACTGCCTCAGCCATTGTCATTGCACTATCCCAAGCAAAGTATTTCTTGGGGTATGATATTGTACGGAGCAGCAAGATTGTGCCATTGATTAAAAGCATAATATCTGGAGCACATAAGGTAGGTTTATTCAAGAGGAGAGAAAATCGACTGCAATCTGTTATTTGTGGCTTGATAAATTACGAGAACAACAGTACATATTTTCGGGTCATGAAGGACTTATCCAAAAAGGGTTCTGGCCTGATGATTAAACTATGTGACATGGACGATGGTAATTGTTTGCATCTAGTCATATTGGTAATATTATGCTCCTGAGCTTTGTTGGGTTGAATTCCTGGTTACCACCACTCTTCAATCACTGATTTTATGGTTATTTGGTGGCTGATAACCAGAACTTCATGTAATGAGATTTTTAAATACTTGAGTCTTGAACGTTCTTTATCATTTATTTTAGTCCTTTAAATTTATACTTTACTCTTCCTTTTTACCGTGTCATGTCAATAACCACCTCTCATCAGTACCTTTCTTTAACCACAGGTGATGTTTTCCTTTTGTAGTTCTCTTGGCCTCCTTTTGTGATGGGCTCTTGCATCCTTGCAATACTGTTGGTCATGAAGCATTTGGTATGTAATCATTTCACATTTTGGTGGTAATGGTAAGAAGTGTCTTTTCACAGATCTCTGTTATGACTTTGATTTTTTATGTTAAGGGAAAATCAAGGAAGCAGTTCAGGTTCCTACGACCAGCAGGTCCACTTTCAGCGGTCGTTTTGGGTACAGTGTTTGTGAAAATTTTTCATCCATCCTCAATTTCTTTGGTGAGAATGATATATCAAACACTGTAAAACAATTTATTTCATATATAGGAATAAATCCATTGATCCCCTATGTCCTGTTGAGATGAGGCAACTCGTATGCTTAGAACTATCTAAAGTCCATGCTCTTTTCTAAGAAGTGATTGTTTATGCTGCTCTGTTTTTTCGTTCTTCTTATGAACATTTTGTTGTTTGGTGGTCAACATTTTGCGTTGCAAGAACAATTAATTTTATGCGTTTTATGTGATTTCTCACTCCAATTTCACATAATCACAAAATGTAGAAAAGAAACATCTTAGCTTTGGCTTTAGAACTCTACATACGTGTCTGGACTTTGATTGATTCAAATGTGCAAGGCATTTGCTTACTACCGATCTTAGCTGCATGGCCAATTTGATCTATGCTTTTACTAAACTCTCCTAAACCTTAATCATCTGAGAAACTCTGTTTTATCTCCATGGACCACAATCAAATCCTGCTATTTTTGGCAAATATGCCATTTTACCAGCATAATATTTGTTTTTTCACTCCAACCAAGAATAACAGTTTTAGATTTAGGATACTTGCTACCCAATGTGTTTGAATTTTCACTGCTATAAGAATCTAATTGAGTGAACATTCCATATATTCTAACTATTATTTATTTAAATTACCAAGGACCTGATTTGCACGTAATATTAGTTTTGCATTTTAGGGAGGATGTAATACAAAGTGGAGGAAAGCAAAACCGAGGAAGTTGGTTTTCCTGCCTCACAATGTCATTCCTGTCCTGTCACAGAGCTGACACTATTATTGATCTTGTTGAAAAAAGCCTTGGATTTCATATAAACTTTCATGGTCACATGTTTTATTGATTAATGTTTTCTTTCAACTGTTTGCTTTTTTTAGTGAATATCATATTTCCATTTTCAATTTAGACAAATCATAACACAGCTGACATAGACTAAAAATATGGTCTTTAGGTTGGAGAGATACCCCAGGGACTCCCAAGCTTCTCTATTCCAAAAAACTTTGAGTATGCGAAGTCTTTAATCCCGACAGCAATGCTTATCACTGGGGTAGCCATATTGGTAAGAGAAGTTCTTAGGATCACCTGCTCACAACATTGCTTTCTAAATTTGAGTTGTTCGGTGTCCAATCAAATTAATCTTTGAAATTTAGGAATCTGTTGGGATCGCAAAAGCTTTGGCAGCAAAAAATGGGTATGAGTTGGATTCAAGTCAAGAGGTATGTTCATGAAAAGGAAGTTGCTGGTGCCTAATGATGTAGCATGTTGTTTTTTGTGGATGAATGTAGCATACTAGATGGCTCTGATCTCACCATCAATTTAGGATAATCCTGCTTGTTACCATTTTATATCTGTGTTATTTGATTTCCTTTCTGGCTGTGCAAATAAATAAGAGGACTCATCCAAAATTATTTACTGGTTCTCTATTCATGGTCTACAATCTAGTGTAACAAAAATTTGACTTTATTTATCTTTCAACAGTTGTTCGGTCTTGGTTTGGCCAATATCTTGGGCTCATTCTTTTCAGCATACCCTTCAACAGGTGGGATTTTTGGGATGTGATAAATGCTCCTAATTTAACCATGGATTTTGACCTAGATTTTCTGTTTTATCCTTCACTCCATTCTTCCTGGAATTTGCAATAAAATGATAAGCTTCTTTTTTTCTAATATGTAGGCTCCTTTTCTAGATCAGCTGTAAATAATGACAGTGGGGCTAAAACTGGCCTATCTGGAATTGTAGCTGGAACCGTCATGGGCTGTTCTCTTCTATTCTTGACCCCGCTATTCGAAAGCATACCACAGGTTTATTTCTATGGCCCAGCTGTTGCATTTATTTTGCAATATAAAGTTTGTGAAGAACTGTAGAGAAAGAGGTTATTTGTACTGTATCCTGTCATGTCTATCGAAATTTTTTGACTCGCGGTGCTTTGCAGTACCAATCTATGATATTCATACTGTAGAGAGGTATTGACATATGTGATGGTACCGAGTAAATCACGGTTCAATGCTTTTATTCCCGTCAACTGTATCATAATCATCATGCTGATTGAAGAGCCGGAATATTCTCTCAAATGCTAATGGAGGATTTTGTGGTTTCTACTCTTTGCAGTGTGCACTAGCTGCCATAGTGATATCCGCTGTGATGGGCCTGGTAAGCATTCTAGAATCACAATCTGAGGAGTTGCCCAACTTGGCTTCTCTGGAACCTTACTAAAAAATATAATAGATGGGTATTATATGACTATTAAATTAACTAGCTGCTAATCGCTCGTTTCTATGACATGACTGTCCGCCTATTCACATTCAGATTTTGCATCGCATGCGAAATTGAAGTTTTGGAGACTGCTGTACTTTCTTATTTAACAGCACGCAAACATTGTTTCTAAAAGGTTAAGATACTTCTTTCTCAAACAAAAAAAAACCACGAAGAATTTCTACTATAATTGCATGTTTTTTTTTTTTAATTATTTGTGGCTCTAAATCTACTCTGTACCTTTTTTGTCTGTGAAAGCAACATACATTGTAACAATGCACTGATATGAAGCTCTGAAAGACTGCAACTGATTCTTGAACATCTTAAATCATCAGTCTGTATTGGCTTTCCAAGCAAGATCATGTATGATGATGAGTAGAAGTTGACCAAGTGGATGATATAAGAGCACAAATCCGATTAACTTGAGCTCCTTAGTTATCCAAAGGCGAATTGTGCTGATCACTGCCTTGTTCAGGTCGTGCTTAGATTATATTATATATTTAATTTTGTTTTCGGGTTTTCTATCATTTCAGGTGGATTATAATGAAGCTATCTTCTTATGGCATGTAGATAAGAAAGATTTTGTTCTTTGGATCATTACCAGTACCACAACACTGTTCCTTGGCATTGAGATTGGTGTCCTTGTTGGGGTGAGCATTTAAAGAAGTTATGTTAAACATGATGGTATTTGGATAGTAACGTATAAGATTTATGCACCACTAATCTGAAGTCTACATATGATCCATGTCAACTGCCTTCTCAGCTTATTAATAAGATGCTGAATCTATCAACCTTTTTTTTTCCCTGTTCAAGTGTAAAGAGTTTGACATGATATTTTTGCCAGGTCCTTTTAGATCCCCAATTTGACTTAACTTCATACAATTGGTTGCCATTCTTTTACCGTGGTTGTATAAATTGTGCGTATGATGCATGAAAGCCACTGGCTTGCTGAAAGAAGCATTTTTTACTCTAAATTGGTTTTGAAACTGCAGGTTGGGGTATCACTTGCTTTTGTTATCCACGAATCAGCAAATCCACACATTGGTAAGTGGGACTTGTTGCATCAAAGTGTTTATGCATGTAAATAACAAGTTTAATCATTCTCCGAACCCAAGTTGATCGCTATTATCTGCACTACGCATAATCATTATTATGATCTGTCATTTGCTTCAGCATCTCAACCATGTCAATGGTGATTATCTACATCTTCCATATGGCTGTACTTGATTTCTTTCTTTCGGTTTTAACTTCTAAAATATCAGAGCTTCCAAATCTCTTTTTTATCCTGATAAAATGATCAATTTTTGCGGGGCCTGGTGACTGGAAGTAAAGCTTGCAAGCTTCAAATCACTTCTGTTTGTGTCGAGAATCATATTATTATATTGATTCTTATTGTAGATATGCTTATAGTTTAAGTACATATTTAATTATTATAATTTGGTGGTGTACACTGCAGCTGTCTTGGGACGACTTCCAGGCACCACTGTTTACAGAAATATTCAACAATATCCAGAAGCATATACTTACAATGGAATTGTGATTGTTCGCATTGATGCACCTATCTATTTTGCTAACATAAGCTACATAAAAGACAGGTGAATTTTGTGTTTCCCTAAATTGATTCAACCCAGAATTGCAAGTTCTTTGGATTTTAGGTTAATGAGATTCTCTTGTCAGACTGCGGGAATATGAAGCTGATGTTGACAAATCTGCCAGACATGGGCCAGAAGTCGAAAGGATTCATTTTGTTATTTTAGAGATGTCACGTAAGTCCTACTTGTCCTACTCGGGTTTGTAGGTCAAGCTAGAACATCTATATGCATCTCCATTTTGCCATGTTCGCTAATGAAGCGGATGAAATTAAGGTTCATTAAACGATCTGGATACTTATATTCCAAATGTTTTATTATTTTGTAGCCATTACGTATATAGACTCCAGTGCTGTTCAAGCTTTGAAAGACTTGCACCAGGAGTACAAATCACGGGATATTGAGGTTGAGTGTCTTTTTTGGTGGAAGTCACGCTTAAATACAAGCTGTTCTTTTTACACAGAGACAAAGTATGATCTCTACTTTCTTACTGGGTTCTGTTGCAGATCTGTATTTCCAACCCAAACCAAGATGTTCTGCTGACCTTAACAAAAGCTGGTATTGTGGAGCTCATTGGTAAGGAGTGGTACTTCGTGAGAGTACATGACGCTGTTCAAGTTTGCCTTCAACATGTTCAGAGCTTAAACCGAACTCCTAAGAACCCAGTTTCATTTGGCGAGGATAAACAAGATTTCTTCCAGAGGTTATCAAATCAGAGAGAAGAGGATTTATCAATGGCAGAGTTAGAGTCAGGTGATAAAAAAACCTCAGTTCCCAAGTTTACAGGGCCGCACTTGGAACCATTGTTGTCTCGAAAGTCTTGAAACTTGCTCGATTACTTTTATGAACACTTGTTGCTGATTTTTCGAGGCAGGGCGTATATAGATTATTTGTCTGTAAATCATCGATTACAAGGCTCAATTGTTTGCATGTTTCAAGGCTCTATTGTTGTAAAACGCAATGTAGAATATACATTGGGATGATTGCTTTCTTCAACGGACCACGCTCTGTATTTTATAAAACACCTGGTCGATGAACACCCAGTCTTTGCTTGCAGAAATGAGTTGAATCCAGCTGTCCGAAGTGATAATGTTATTCAGTTCCATTCTCTATCCGCTCATCAGATGCGCCACACTGTACTATCAGCTGTAAAACTGTCACGCCGGTTGCCCCCCCCCCCCGGATTCTACTTCAGGAGTAGGTGTCCACGCTTCGGTGCACGCATGGAAGGGGGAAGTAGCTGATGGGATACCTTTTTTAAGTTGTCCCACACCGAAAGATTGACAAGCCATGTGAAAGCGAGGCGCTATAAATAATCTTTTGATACCAATCTTTCTCACGTTGGAGCAAGGGAGGTGCCTTCTTTTAATGGTTAAATTTTTTTTCAGTAATTGACAAGGCAAAGCTAAGAATAATATCACTATTTTTTAAAAAAAAGAGTTGCCGTTTTCGTTGTAATCCTAGGCGAAAGTGGTCCTTCGACCCATAACTATCTTCGAATCGACGAGGAATTAAAAGCATTAATGCTAGTTGAAGAGGTAGACGGCCTTGTCTGCAATTGTCGAGTCGAAGGTTAATACACTCCACAGATGGTTTTTGTTTTTGAATGTGTGATCATCGTGCGATGTGGATTGTTCATGCTTCCCTTTTCTCCTGTGATACATCAGCAAATGGGGGTCGTTTTTATCCACGATTTGGGCTGTGGCTTTAAAGTGTAATTAACATCCGGCAGTAAAGATTAGTGGGTCCCAAATATTACCTATTGCAAACCAATCTGTATCCGCCACATCAAGCTCAATCTACAATTATATCAATGGAAATCTCAATGCGATTGGAGACGACCAGATCTCCAACTATATCCGACATTCGTGTTGGTAATGCAACGAGGGAATCCTTAGCAAACAAGGAACGCTGACAACTCCGGGCTGGCGTAGTTTTCGAGGTGCTTGCTAAAATATCTACAGGATAATCTCGGTTCAAGTTTCAACTAAATATAGTTATACAAATATAGGTATCAAACCTGACTCAATTGATAAATCAATGGGGTGTTTGGGAATGCGGTTGCGTTTGTTTTTTAAAATATTTTTCTTTAAAATATTTTTCATCTAGAAATATATCAAAATAATATTTTTTTTATTTTTTAAAAATTATTTTTGACATTAACACATCAAAATGATCTAAAAACACAAAAAAATTTCATTTAAAATGAATTTTGGGCAACTAGCGGTACAATCACAGTGCCAAACAGGCATCAACTTGAGGACTTGTGTAAAATGAATATAACTTGGTTGGGTCTATCTCCAAGTTTTTGTTTTTATTTTCAAGATGTAAAGTTAGCACAAATTGATTTAGCAAACCTTTGGGTTTTGGATCGAGAATCCAGGTCGGTGCCATCCTTTTAAATATAACATAAGTTGAACCAGTTACAGCAAGTCCAACGCAGAATGCATCCCAAGAGGCAAGGCCAATTTTTTAAAATTTTAGTTACTCTTATTCAATTTAATGTCTTCAACAGGAGAGGTGTCTTGAGAGGTAAAATACATTTTCTTCAACTGAGAAGGTATTCCTATAGATAGGAGAATGGGAAACCACAATAAATAGAGTCGTTGCAATTATACTGTTGCCTTGGATTTGGAACACTTGAGGACTACACTTGGGTTCTCCATCATATTGAAACACAAACCTTGGATCAAGAAGCTTTATCATAAAAAGCACAACCCAAGATCGCAAAATACAAAATTGAACATTGAACTATCATCATCAACAACATCATAAAATATTGATTGCTACAAAAGAAACACACTTCACTGATGATTTCTTGATAAAAAACTGAAACTTTGGGCAAGAAATAGAGCTAAAGAAAACAGAGACACAAAATAGTATACTTGAGAGAAAAATTGAGGTTAGATTACTTCTTTTAGCTTAAAAAAATGGGATTTCTCTGCTGTTCAAGAAAAACGAGAGATTTAGAGAAAATTATGGTGGTGGTGGTGGAAGAGAAGAGAAATTAGAGAGAGTTTGTTGGTGAAAATAAATTTGGTAATGATTCTGTCGAGATTGGACTTGCATAGGTGGAATGTCTGTGTTGTTGGGTTTGTGGGTGGGTGAGAGGTGACGGCACAAGAAGAAAAGGAGAAGGATGGTGTGGGTAGGGTTTT
Organism: Salix dunnii; assembly: GCA_015731905.1. NCBI lineage: Eukaryota > Viridiplantae > Streptophyta > Magnoliopsida > Malpighiales > Salicaceae > Salix > Salix dunnii. The sequence goes on from CM027668.1 coordinate 14,965,738, forward strand.
TTAAGTTTGAGATGAAGGGGGACGGATGGGTGTTGGGGGTGGAGGGATTATTATAATAATAATAATAGTTAGTATAAAAAAATAGAGGTATTAATAGGTAGTTTAACTCTCTCAAATAGGTATTTTACTTTAGCTGTTATTATCAAATCAAATCTGAACTTATGATTTAACATAAAGTTATTGTATCTGCGTTTAACAAAGACAGAACGAAGGATGCATCGAAACCAAAACACTAGTCCATTATGTTACCTGTAATCTATCCCCAACTCATGTATACTCAACAACCCATGCACATAACCAAAAGAATCGGTTTTGAAGCTTGCTTATAGAAAGCTGAGTGTTTCTAGCGATCAATCAAGCAGGTAAAAACATTCGTATTTCCTGTATAAAAACATGCACTTGGAGCTAATAATTCGTTGTATATTGAGTGCTCAGCAGCATTCTAATCGTTCATATTTCCTGTGACTGTGTACACTCACAGCTGAGTTTGGAGCTAATAATTCCTTGTATAGAGTACTGTTCAGTAGCATTATAATCGTTCATATTTCCTGTGATTGCACACCCACAGCTGAGTTTGGAGCTAATAATTCGTTGTATATTGAGTGCTCAGCAGCATTCTAATCGTTCATATTTCCTGTGACTGTGTACACTCACAGCTGAGTTTGGAGCTAATAATTCCTTGTATAGAGTACTGTTCAGTAGCATTATAATCGTTCATATTTCCTGTGATTGCACACCCACAGCTGAGTTTGGAGCTAATAATTCCTTGTATATTGAGTGCTCAGCAGCATTCTAATCGTTCATATTTCCTGTGACTGTGTACACTCACAGCTGAGTTTGAAGCTAATAATTCCTTGTATAGAGTACTGGTCAGTAGCATTATAATCGTTCATATATCCTGTGATTGTACACTCACAGCTGAGTTTGGAGCTAATAATTCCTTGTATATTGAGTACTGCTCAGTAGCATTATAATCATTCATATTTCCTGTGATTGTACACCCACAGCTGAGTTGACGCAGGCGTGACCAGAAACAATTTGCTTTTAACTGATGGAAAAGGACATTATTCAATGAGTCACTAGCATCGCAAGAATCTTATGAGCGTACTTCCAAGATTAGGCTTGTTCTTTCCCCTGACTTCTCGTACGTACCCCCTTCGATGAGAGTGCTGAAGAAGGGCTAGTTTGTCATTAAATAAGTTATCCTTGGTATTAATGCCTCCAGCCTAATCATTGATCTAATTAGAAGGTGGTTTAACAGAAGAATATCTGTGCACTACTCTTTCGCATAACCATGTTTTTAAGTCCAGCTGACTGCGTTTTCCCCTTTCCCTTTTAACGTGGCTGGATTGTCACATCAATGACATAGTTGATGAATTGAATACACACAGACATGTTTACGTAAAGCCAGCCTGCTGCAGGACTAGCTGCCTTCTTCTTGTGCTGTGTGAGAGAAAATATGTAGTCATATATACGGGACATTGCAGAGGAAGATGACATGCACGCGTCACCACTACAAATATACTGCAGATTATAAATACGGTAATACATGGCTGTCAATTAACAATATATTTTCTACAAATGACTTGTATATGTATTTTTTTAACAACACCGAGTTTTGAAAAAGGTGCATGCACATGCACACCAAGACTATATAATAGGAGCGCTGGTACTGTCCTGTCAGCGAATCATTTTATGTGCATCTTTTGTCGTGTTTGCAGAAAATTAATAGTTACAAAATTACAAAGCACAGAAGATGACAAAAGCACATATATAATAATATAAATATGGAAATTCATTGGAGATGAAAGTTAATTGGAGATGAAAGTTACTATCACTTCATCTTCTAACCCAATCCATGCTCGACACGTCATCACGCTCAATCTATACCATATCAAAATCTAGCTATCGGGTCGTGTTGACATGGCAGAACAAGATCAAATAACAACACAGCGCGCACCTCTTACTCAACATGCTGTCAATCTACCTCCCGTAGTTATCAGGGATCTTCCCTTTGGTTGGACCACACATGCATGAAAATTGCGCTGATTTTACAACTTCTAGGCATCGTGTTCCGTACTCAGGGGAGAAAAATTATCATCAGAAAAGAGTTAGGCATGCTGAAATTACTGAAGAAGAATACTCTCAAAACCCCCCTCTTTCTTCTTTCCATGTCTTCTGCAGCTTATATAGCTGAGGTTTTTGTTCGGTCGGCAAATTAAGATATCGTACCTAAATAGAGGAGATGATGGAGTTGAGTGCTGGGACAAAAGTTCTGGGAAAAATATCTATGAGAAGCTAACAATTTCATATTCTCATTTCGTGCACATAAATGGGGTCTGTCTTTAGCTGGTTTGTTGTACGTGCCACAGCTTAATTGTCAATAAACTTTTTCGAGATGGAACTAGATGATGCATGAACTAGGAGAGAAAAGACAAACCTGTCAAGAACTCTAGCAACAAGACAGAAACGTTGACGTATTGTACGTTGCCCAATACTACATTTAATCAGGGTTTGTTTTTAAGTATACATTGATTGTTGTTCTTTTAACGTTTGCCTCAAAAACAATTCCATACTCCTAAAAAGTTGGCAATAATTGATCCTATGAACAGAAATAATGCATTTATCAGCTGCTGATAAGATTTTATTCACCCTTTTCATCTTCGGATCAGGGGATTTGCAGAGAAGTGAATTTCCTTATCTGAGTTGACACTGTGCTTCGAAAGCACAGCATCTATATATGCAGGTATATATAGCTATATATTATAAGTTGGGTTAGAGTCATATAAAGCAAGGTTGTCAATACCATTCTGGTTGTCGTTCTGATTTTTCTATTGGTGCGGAACATTTCGGTTTCGGAGCGTTTCGGCGTGTCGTTTCGGGGTTGTACTGTTCATATATAATTAATTATATATATATGTGTGTGTGTGTGTGTGTGTGTGTGAAAAAATTAAAATATTAATTTAGCAAGCATAATTAAAATTCAAAATAAATTAACTTTAAATTATATAATACAAACACAAAATCAAACAAATATAATATCAAAATTAGAAAAAACAATCACAAATTAATCAAAATAAAGAAGATTTTAATGCCGAAATGGCACACCTGGAACGGAACCGGGACGTTTCTGCTGGAATTTGGCCGGAATTTCCTAAACGAACCAGAATTAAAACTGAGATGAAAACGGCGTCATTTTATCTCGGTTTTGTTAACGGAACGGAATGTTCCGGGCGAAACAGAACGGAATTGACAACCCTGATGTAAAGCAGCAGAATAACAAGGCCGCCTCCTCTACTAAACAGAAAGATAAAAAAAAACATGCTGCTACATGCCATTGACGTCCATAGCTAGAGCTAGAGCTAGTTCTCTTTTCTTTCAATTTGATAGAAAAATGCTATGGTTTAAATTGGCATCTTGGCGGGTGCTGGCCTTGCTGACAAATCAAGTTATGTCACACTCAATGAAATGGGCAATTTTTGCTGGTCTTAAATCATCAGAGTGCTAAAAATTTGAAACTTCGAGGAATTTTCTTAACTATATCTATTAAAACTAAAATAATGATCAAATTATCACCATCCTCAGCTAGCACAACATTTACAAAGGCCAAAATTACTAATTACCTACCCTATTATCGTACCAATTCCCATTTAAGCTTGAAATGAAAACAGGAAAAGATCAAACACAATGTCTAACGTAAGGCTGTGCTGTGGATTGAACGACCAAGGTACGTATTTAGAATTATATTAATATTCATCCTCATGATCATATTAGTACATTCTGTCGGTACCATTGCATTTTGGCTTAATTATATATATATGTCATTTAGCTAGCATAAGCGGGAATCGGTTGTCTGTTTAGAGAAATTCTCTAGATGGTGGTGGTAAGGACCCACTGATCACGTGGTGAAGGACTGCCCTATAACAGCAATCCTACAAGACAAGGAAATGGTCATTTACAAATCTCCTCTCATCCCCTCTCCACCAATTATCATCTATCTCTCACGTGGGATTGCTGGACCCATCTCCACTAGCCAGCGTCCCTGCACCTTATTTCCTTTGTTGTTGATCACCTCCTATGGTATGATGCAATCATCTTCTTTGTATTATATATATTGCACCACCAACTCGTGCATTCTGCAGTTACATATTTGTTTTCCAGTTCCTGCTTAATATTCTGCGTATACAGCACTGGTGTTTTGGATCAGGATCATGGGAGACTCGTCTGCTTCTTACATACACATGGTTAATCTTATGGAATCAGCTCAACGTTTTCTTCTTTAGTTCTGCTAAACTCTTATTGCTTTTCATCCATGATGGGACTTGTTTGATCTATCCATTCTATTGACTGTTTCTGTTTCTGAAAATCTTGATTTTGCTGCTGATGGATTTGTGTTGTGATTAAATTTACAGGTGCAGCACCTTATAGAGAAGTGCCTGATCTTCAACATGACTAAAGAAGAGTGCATGGAAGCTCTGTCTAAACATGCAAATATCGAGCCTGTCATCACCTCCACTGGTTTGTAATTTCTCCATTTCAAATATTTCATCCTCTTCCCTTCAATCCTTGAAACCTTCACTTTGTAATATTAACCTAGATAGCTGATTAATTATTAAGGCAGCAGAGAAGGATTCGATACCAGATCACGCTCGTTTAACACAGAAAAATTTAAGTGGGTTCGTATATATTAAATACCATTCACTTTTTGTTACCTGGAAGATATCGTCATGTACTCTTTAGACTGATGACTACAAATACAGCACGGCCATGTCACACACACAGTAGGTCTAAAAAGTTTCATCAGGGAAGAAATCAAAGAGTTCAATTTTCTTGATTAACTATTTAAAAAGAAATAGTTTTTAACTATGATAATTAAAAAAGAAAAAAACTATATATATAATTATAATTTGTTCTTCTTTTCCTGTTTTTTTTAATTACTAACGTGGAACCTATATTCAACCCATTTAATTAGTCTCTATTTGGGTTGTAGACTTGCCATCCATGTAAGCGTGCCTTGAAAGAGAAAAGCCAATCGATCCTACCATACGAGCTTGTTTATATGATGAGTAACTTGATGTAATCATCTCATAGACTCGCTCCAGTATGCCCGATTGATCTTGCCTTAATTTGATCTCAAAATTAAAAACAAGATCTTGGGTTGTTTATCTCGTAAACAATCCAGAAATAAGACCCTCTTGTAAGAAAATAATCTTGAAATGATTATTTAATATACAGTCGCATGATCAAGTACATGCAGACAAACACAGGGACAAGGATCGATCTTTTCTTACGTAAAAAGCATGTATGCTAGCTAGTTGTATACAGCATAACAGTGGTAGTAACATAGTTCTTGCCTGTATTATGTAGTGTGGAAAGAATTAGAGAAAGAGAACAAGGAATTCTTCGAGGCCTATGCTCAATCGAAAAGCAAGGATGACAGGATGTCCGAGGAAGAAACCAGTAAAATGATTCAGAAGATGATCTCCCAGCAATCAGAATCCTCTAAAGATCATGATCCAGATGAATAAAAATCAATTAATGATATATTTCTCCATGAGAACGATCGATCCCTCGATCTCCTTGCCCTGTTCAGTGCTCTTGCCTTCCTTCAAAACTCTAATCCAGCCAAAACACGAGGAAAAAAAGAAAAGAAAGAAGGGTTATCTCGAAGTCTTATTGCGGTCCCTATATTTGTGCATATTTATGAAATCAATGTAGAAAATCACGGTCTATTGCTTCCATGGTCCTCCTAGCCACAAATAAAATTATTTAATTAGGTTTGTATATAAGAATCTTACTTGTATTCGGGTCCAAGATTTATTAATGTAGTCACTCAGGGACTATTATGTCATATTTCTTGTTGTATTGTCACCTCTTATGTATATATTTCTGATTTATTTTTTTGGGCCCAGAAGCCCTGTTGGGATGGAAGACTCACTAAAAATTTTATTCATTGCAAAAATAAATAACTCATAACATTTTAATGTCAAGTGAATTGTTTTTGGTAATTATTATTTTGATGTGTTACACACACACCCCTTAACTATTAGTTATTAATCTTTGGATGATAATTCAATCGTGTTCCTGGTTTCTAATTAAATACAATTATAAATTACAATATATTGTTTAAAAAATTAATTTAATTATTATCACCAGAATATAACTTACATTCATTTATAAAAAAAAAATATGAAAATTATATTGAAAACTAGAAGAAAATACTAGAAACTAGCTAATAAAAAAGGGATCCCTTTACGCTTAAAGGAAAAGGGTACCATTATAATTTTTATAAATTATTGATACAATTAAGATTTTTTTAATGTTTTGTTATGTTAATATTATAAATATTTTTTTAAAAAATAAAATATTATTCAGCAATACAAGAACCAAGCCAAGCCAGGGTTGGGGCCATAAAAAGTGCAGGGTCAAGATTTGATGATCATATATAAATACGAAGCAATCGACAGAATGAATACTGGTGAATCTTCCACCACTAACAAGTCTTTAGGTCCAAAACGACAAATCTTCTCAGTGGACTCATCTAAGCAGCTTGACTCGTCTTAGCTCTACACTTTTTAGAGGGCCCAGACCTGGTGGCATGTCTTGGCTCTTCCATCCCATGCCTGGTCCTGGCTTATATGTACAATCCCATGTGGTCGATTCATGAATTCGTCCTCTTAAACTGTAAAAAGTAAATTAAAAAATTGTCATTTTTGGTCTGGAGGCCTGTTAGTTACGGAAGACTCCCTGCTGTGTTCAGCTTCGTATTCACGTCTGCTCATGAACCAAAAGCAGGTTGAGACTAGCTCATTCTGGCTTTGCATCTGTCAATATAGCATCACCAATCACTTGCTTCTGGTTTATCGAGCATTCATAGACCTGTTAGAAGTGTGTGATTTGCAGAAAAAAGGAATATATATTCAAAGAATCGATGCTTTAGATTGAACTCTTCGTTCTCTGCAGATGAAATCAAGCTGTGCAAAAATGATGAGCTGCAGAACCAGTTCACCTCTATTGCTATAAAGATTAAAGCTTTGGAAGCCCTTTTACCTGTATTCACACCTTGACTGAAGCAAACAATGCGGCGGGTCACTTGGTTTGGCTTAAACAGACTAGATAGTTTTGAATTGTGTTTAGTATTGTTTTTGTTTGCATGGTTAAGGTTTTTAAAAAATTATTTCATAAAAAATTATTTTAACTATAATTCAAAATAATTTTTAAAATATTTAATTAAAACTATAATTAAATTTGAAGTTAATAAAAAACAGTTTTAAATATTTAGTTACCAATATTTTTATATTGCTTTTAAAATATATATATATATATATATATATATATATATATATATATAATTCAATTAAATTAGATATTAATTTTTATCATCCCATTAAATTACTTGTAATTTCATTACCAATTATAAATCTATAAGTGAAAACATGTGATCCCGAAACTTGTAGTGAAATATCATTTGAAAAAAAAAAAATTACAAGGCAAAAATTATATTGTAATATATTTTTGAAGTGTGTATAGTATTGTTTTTTGTTTTTATAGTCAAGGCTTTTAAAAAATAATTTTATAAAAAATATAATTCAAAATAATTTTTAAAATATTTAATTAAAAACTATAATTAAATTTAAAGTTAATTAAAAACAGTTTCAAATATTTAGATACCAATATTTTCATATTTCTTTCAACTTATATATATATAATTCAAGTAAATTAGATATTAATTTTTATTATCCGATCAAACTATATATAATTTTATAACTAATTATAAATCCATAAATTAAAATATCTGCAATCTCAGTTAGAACTTGCAATAAAATATCATCTGATAAAAAAAAATTACAAGCCAAAAATTATATTACACTATTCTTTCAATATATTTATTTCTATTTTAATTATTTTTTAGATTATTTTAATATTAAAAATATATTTTATATATATAAAATATAATAAATAATAAACCACCCCCTACACAGAAATTATAATAAATAATAAACAAAAAATAATCCTCCACCCAGTCCTGGAAAACAGTAATTTATTGCTTGAAAAGCTGGTTCCAAATGTTTTTGAGACAAGACTCATGATTTTTTTTTATTTTTCTATACTAACCAAAAACTCAAAACCACCATTTTTTCTACATCAACAGTCAAAAATCACTCCCAAAACACCCTCTTAATCTGGTCTATCTCTTGTATTTCCTGCTTCTGTTTCTGCTTTGTACGCCAATATCCTGTATCCTACTAATAAGGCCTGGTCTAGCTTGCTCAACATATTTGGACAATCAATGTTTCGGTCTTGGTGAACCCGATCTCTGGGTTCCTAGCTGAGTTCGAAAAGAGCATTTGGGCACAAAACTTACAAAATCCTAATAACATTTCAAGGACAACCCGTTTGTTATCAATGAAGATGCAGAACGTCCTCACATTTTTATTTTTAAAAAAAGAAAGAACATGAACAGAGCAAAATAACATAAAGGGCATTAGCCAATGCTCTCGTAGCAAAATAATAGAAACGCATTGCTAGAAAAAAGAATGCCAGCCATTTCAAAATAGTAGGTTAATAGATTTTATTTGATAACAGAGCACCCATTAACCAGCTTGGTTTTAAAATGTCTGACATACATTACGCTCAACTTTCTTCCTTACTAACCTTTTTTGCCCCTTCTCTGATAAAGAAGGCTAAACCACAGTACATGACTAGATTCTGGTAACTTATAATTTGGAACGAGTTCATGCATTGACCTTTGGCTCCCATCCAGCAATGACATATTCCTTAGCAGCCTTCGTCTTCACGAAAGATTCACGGGAGAACAGCAACTGCAAAGGATGAGCAAAGGAGTTTGTTAATCGGTTTCCAACTTCAACAATTACAGGGAGATTTGGGTTCTTTATAGAACAAACAAAACAAATCCAATCGAATCACATTTCCTGTCTACATTGTAAGATCTGCTGAAACTCAGGGTTATACGTCTTGGCCACATCCCCGAGGAGGTCTGGCTTTGCACTTCCAATCCTAATGCAGGATGATGTGACCCATCGAATAGCTACCATTAACATCACGGTATTATATGAATCTGCCCCTGAGCCTCTGCACAAGCTCTGACAAGAAAGAGGGCATCTCCATAAAAGTACAGGGACTTGATTTTGTTCTTCTTTCCACTAGTTCTATCTCTACAAGTATCTGATAATCCTCAGGCACATGCAGCCCCCCTACAATACACCCCAATAACGACTAAGATATTCCTGGTAATTTGCCCCAGAAGTGAGATGAATGAATCAAATTCAGAGGGATCACTTCTCTGGGTTTCACGCTGAGCTTGAGGCTACAGCATTAAGCGTCAAGGATATCATTTTATTTTCTGGTGCTAAATTTTCAAGAATATTACACTGCTCCATAGATTAATTCATGCATTCAACCGGCACAGGTAATGCAAATTTCCAAACAAAAAATGTCGATCAAACTTGAAGTATATTTCATTAAGGTTCAAGTCATTGGATACTTCAGAGTTCTCTTAATAATCCAATCTTTTATCTCAATATCACTCACACCCATAGAAGCCCAAAGAACTCGAACAACTTCAATGGATCAGGTCACCGCCCAGTGTATGAAAGTGTTTAAAAGTCTACCATCTCATATGAATGATGAGAAGCATAACCAGGTGGAAAAAATAAGGAAAGTTCAAATATCTATGGCTAGTTACCTAAACAAGAGATTCTCAAGCTTACATGAAAACAGCTTGTCAAAGTTTTAGACATAAAACAGAAAACAAGGTGCATAATAACAGGATAGTCAAAAGAAGAAGTGTGTACCTTTATGTAGTTGAGGACATGAGTCAAATTGTCAGGGATAGTCCAGTTCTTGAAATGGGCAAGAGCAACCTCAAGATGGTAAAGCTTCGGGGCCAAGCTCAAATCTACAGCAGTGATCTTTTCTCCAGCAATGAATGGACCCTGATAACAGGCTCCAATAAATTAGTTTATATTTCAAAACTAAACTGCTAAGCAGAACCATAAATTCTTCAAAGACATGTCTGTTTCAAATCTACACGTACATTTGCTTTAAGATGATCATCCAGCGCCTTCAATTCCTCAAGCAAAGCCTGCTCACTACCATCACTGGGATCCTTGCTCTTCAAGAACTTGACGAAAGATGAGAATACATTTGAGCCCCTGTAGTTCCACATGGTTTATATAGCAACCAAGTTAATGATTCAATCCTTGAACTTTTAGTTAATAACCTTCTAGAAAAAGCCAATGAGAATTGAAACCGGAACACAGACAAAACATCCAAAGACAACCTCAAGCACATATCAGTTAGCTGTCATTGTAATTAAAAATCATCCGAAGAATAATGTATCTTGAAAGAAGAAATTAAAAAAAAAATAGAAGCTACAAGTAAGCAAGATGTTTTGACGAAGATTTTATCATGAAATGAGAAAACAAAATGTCTGAGAAATGAAGAAATTTCACTCTGCCACCGAACTTCTCAGGGATACATTTTCCAGATAATCAATGAGAAGAAGGCACCGTAACATTAATAAAAAAAAATACAAAATGGAATCCTGGGCAGTTGATAGAGAGAGATGGAGAGATTTGCAAACGATATCTATCTTGAAATTTCAGCAGCTTCCCATATTCACACCAGTCATTAAATCTCGCGCTTGAGTATGAACCTGAGCTATTAAAAAAACATCTTTCTCCCCCTTCCCAGTCTCCTGTCATTTATTGTGACAACAGAGCCTACGTTCTAAGAAGAAAATGGCACTTTGCTTGCACCCTGCCCCATTTCTATGCAAAACAAATCTCAGAAAACTACCACATCAACGTTCAAACTAGTGGAGACGGTCATGGAGGAAAAGATGCTTACACGGAAGCAAATTCCGAAGGAGTGGCAAGAGAGGGTTCCGGGTATTTCTCCTCTAAGATCCCAACAATCACATCAGAGTCTGCGACCCATTTGTCATCAAACTTCACCGCTGGAACCTTTCCTTCCGGGTTTACCTCCAAGAACCTGTCAAGACAACAACGATCTTAAAGTTTATTCATCATAACACATAAAAGCAGCAAAAATTGCACAAGCATTTTCCATGTCTACTCATCGTGATCATATCAAGTGTGCCAGTTGTTATCAATGATGCTTAAACCTTCATTTCATATCTGAATTAAAAAAAAAAAAAACAAGAAGATCATGCCCTCCGAGATCATTTTTTAACGGTTTATTCTGCAGTGGATAACGAAGTCAACAGTAGCCATCTTATTTTGGAAGTACAGTTTCTTCTTAGAAAAATACTAACGGCGCACATGTGGAACACACGGTTCACAGTAAGGGTGACAGCCAAAACAGCAGCTATAAGTAATCCAACACACACAAAAAAAGCTTCAAAATAGCATATCTAGCCGATAAGCCATATATAAAAAAGCAAGCCTTCTTCTCAGATCCTTGAAATGAAGAATAAAAGTACACAGCGACCCCAGATTTCCAATAAACACGACTAATCTTGAAGACCGGTGTATATGATCATTTTAATACCATTGAGGTTTGTCGCTAAGATTGATGAGATGAGACTTGTATGGAATTTTCTTCTCTTCCAGAGTCAAGAGAGCTCTCTGGCTAAATGGGCCTAAAACAACAAAAGGACGAAAACTTTAACCCAAGCATGCAGAGTTTCCATCAAAACCCAGATCCAAAATCACAACCCCATGACACCCCCCAAAAAAATAAACAAAGAGAACTTACAGTCTCCAAGAACATCAGGGGCACCAACAGCAGCTTTGACACTGATCTCTAGAACCATTTTCTGAGGGAGAAATTGTAGCGAAAGGTTTATGAGACAGCGAGGAGGAGATGCAGGAAGAGGTGCGTGTCTGGTGGTATATTTATTGTGTGGTTTTGATGGGTGTTGGACCGTAGTGAACAGAGCAGGGCCGGTGAGAGATGGGCATACGTCGTCCTTTGTGGGGTTGCGGATAAAGTTACCCGACTCTGGTCTGGGAAGGCGTGTTGAGTGTGAGTTATTGCAAAAAGGTTGTCTTTCGAACCGGAATCATCTTCCTTTTTTATTTTATTGTTTTGCCACTCCTTTGTCGTTACTGTTTCAGAATGTGATTGTAATAATTTTTAAAAATATTTTTTATATTAATAAATTAAAATAATTTAAAAATATTTAAATATATTCATTTAAAATAAATAAATAAATAAATTTTAGCAGAAATACAGGTTTCCCCAGCCAAACAGGCACTTAAGAGTTTATTTTTGGTTTTTATTTTTATACCAGCAGATTTCTTTATATGAATTTTTCCTTCTTCGAAACCATTTTAAGCCTGTTTTTGTCAGTTTATTTTAGAGGTACTTTTAAAAAAATATTTTTTTATTTTAAATTAATTTTTTATATATTTTTAGGTCATTTTCATATACTAATATTAAAAATATTTTGAAAAAATAAAAAAATAATTATTTTAATATTATTTAAAAAAAAACACTTTAAAAAACAACATCAAACCCAATTTTTAAACATCCTCTAAATTTGAATTCAAAATGATGGAAACTTATTGTCTGCTTGTTTGTTTTTGGTTTAAGAAAGTGTTTTTAAAATAATTTGAACTTTTATTTTATTTTCACTTTACTTTAATTTACTTTTTTATGTTTTTAAATAGTTTTGATTTATTGATTTAAAAAAATAAAATTTTAAAAATATAATATTATTCTTATATATATTTCATAGCTTATAAAGATCTCTATGTAATTAACCTACCAGATAAAAAAAAACTAAGATAATTTGGAATTTCTTTGACATGGATGACATGTCTTCTTTAAAATAGTTTTTTTTAGCACGTTCAGAATATGGAAATATTCTATTATATGGAAACAGGAACAGGGGAAATAAAAAACATCAAGCGGTTTGTTTGATCTGATGATTAAAATCCGCTGGCAGCAGTGAAGACAGCTCATCAAGATGAATACGGTCGTCTGTCTTCCCAGATACACTCTGGTGGTGACAGGATTTTTGGGGTGTTTGAGAGTGTGGTTACTGTTGTTTTTTAAAGTATTTTTTATACTGAAATGTATCAAAATAATATTTTTTTATTTTTTAAAAATTATTTTTGACATTAGCACATCAAAATGATCTAAAAATATTAAACCACTAATTTTAAAAATAAAAAAAAAAACAATAAAAAATAGCAAAAAAACAGATTTGATAACAATGCCAAACGGGGTCGATCATGGCATGCCCTTTTATTCGCACTGTTTAATGTTGGTTTCAAATCCGTTTTCGAAAAAACTTTTTACTTTTACTTTAATATAATATTTTTTTAAATATTTTAAAATTATTTTCAGTATAAAAATAATTTTTTTTAAAAATAAAATATATATATATTAAAAAACACTTTAAAAAATATAAACAACACTTTCAAATAATTAATTTATTGTCGATCTTGTTAAGAAATTAAGTAATTGTTTGAGAGTATATTTTGATTATTTTTTAAAATGTATTTTATTCAAAAATATATGAAGTTAATATTTTTTTAATTTTTAAAAATTATTTTTATATTAACACATAAAATGATTTACAAATCAAAAAATAATTTAAAATAAAAATTATAAATCAAGAAAATCAAAAATATTTTTAAGATAGGCATCTATATAAATTATCAAGTCATGTCTTTATATAAAAAAAATACATGTTTTCTTTCAAATAAATTTTACATAAATATAAATTAATCCAAAAATGCATTTTTATAGTAGAGAGCACAAATTGATAGAATATTTACTTTAATCACCATAAAATCATATAGAAACAGGTTTTCAGCATCAACTAGGAATGCTTGACTTTTTTTATTTTTTTAATTGATTTTATTTTCTACTTTAATTTTTAACCAATATCCTCTCTTTATTTTTCTTTTTAATTTCATAGTTTAATTATATTGGTGATTTTTATAATCTTATATATAAATATGGATAAAAATAAAAATTATAAAAAAATAAAAGTATAGGGACAAAAATAAAATTCAAATATATTATCAATTTCTATATAAAAAAAAATATATATAACATATATCCATGCAAGGTTTAATATAATCAAACACGTCAATATCATATTATAATAACAAGAGCATCAAAGTCTTAACATCTAAAAATATCCTCGAGAAAAAATTATTAAATTTCTTAAAAATAAAACTTTTTTATATAAAAAGATACGTTGAAATGGATGTTGATATGATAAAAAAAAAACTTGTTTATATCCTTTTTTTTAATATTTTTTTATATTTTTATATTATTTTCATGTACTTATATATAAAATAATTTTTTAAAATAAAATTTTATTATTATTTTGATTCTTTTATGAATGAAAAACAACATCAAATACACTACTAACCAAAACAGCATTACATTGGTCAAATCAACGTGAACAAGATTTAAAGATAATATAATTGAGTTAATAATATATTATTTTACGGAAATATAATTCAAAACACAACCAATGACCATACGTTGTTAAATATAAAAAAAATAGTTGGAAAACACATTTTTACCACTAAAAAATATAAATTATTAAATTACTCCAGGAAAAAAATAAAAAACATTAATAAAAGAGAAAGTGAGAAAAAAAACTAAAATTATTATTATTATTATTACTGTGTTAATAATGGGAAAAAAATCAATCAAATAAAAAAAAAGACCAATAACTTTAATAAAAGAGCAAAAAAAAATTAATTTAAAAAATTATTTGACGTGAAAATAAAAAAAAAGAACGAAAAATAATATATAAGTGAAAAAAAATAAAAAAATTATAAGTAGGGAATAAAAATGATTCACGGGGAAAAAATGAAAAATATAAACATAAAAAAAGTTGTTAGATAGATTCGAACCTGTGACTTTCTGCATAGGACAAACACTTTATCTGCTGAGTTACATACATTTCTTTCTATCCTGGTGGGCAAAAATATATAAATACAAGTAAAACAGCGAACTAATGAACCAAACTGAACCGACTCAAAAACTGAGCAATACTATTGTAATCCACAGTGATTTGTCTCACATGTTACAATAATAAAAAAATGATCTCTTTTAGTATATTTTACAATGTTCAACAAACAATTAGTATGTTATAAGTAACAAATAGCTCATCTTTAGTCAAATTTATAAATTGCAGTTTCGTTATCTATCGGTTAAACTATTATCCAAGTAATTAAAACAAAACCACCAATCAAATTGTTTGATCCGTAAAACAAATAACTTACGTGTGCTAAAATTCATTAGTTATAATTTTCTATTTGTTAATGAAATAATTCATCAATAAAATAAAACATACACAACAATCAATGAGTGTATTACGTGAACACATGGCTAATTTTCAATGAAGTTTACCGATTCTAATTGTACAATCTACCAATTAAATAATTAACAATTTTTTTTTAACAATAACAATATTTAATCAATTTTTTTTAAAAAAATCATTTCTGATATATTTTATTAATTATAATTTTATTAATTAAATATTAAAATAACCAATTATAATACATCCAAAAGCGAATCAATTTTTCATATAAAAAAAGCCAAAGACAACGCACAATCAAGTAACCTCGTGCTTTCTAAACATGATCATGAAATCCAGTGGTCCACGGGGAGATTTGGGTCGATCTATCTGGGAACATTGTTAGAGAATCTGCCCATCTGTCCATTTTCGACCACATTTTCCTCCTCCACGACGTCGAAAGCAAGCCGTGAGAGTGACGGGGCTTTCACGATGTCTACTGTTTATTACAGTGGGAATATCCAGTCCCATTCAAAGGGCCAACCCTAGCATCTGCTTTTTTTATTTTTTCATTATTTGTCGTGGTGTCTGTGTCCCATTCATTCATTCTCTTCTCTCTCTCAATCCTTCATGGGCGACAAATAAAAACTAAAAAATCAAATTAAAATATTTTTAAAAATTTTCGGTCCAATTTGGTTTTTAGACTAAAATCAATAAATTAAAACCGAACCAATTCAAATTAAAAATATATATTATAAATTCTTTTGGTTTAAATTTTTCATTCTAATTTTATTTCGGTGAAATGAATGAATAAAAAGATAAAAAAAAACTAAAAAATCAAAATTCCGCTAAGTACATAGTGGGCAAAGTTTCAGAGACAGCCCAATTAAAGGGCTCGGCCCTGGCCTGAACGGTGACTCGGAACTTGAGAGCCCACGTCCCACCCGAGTCCGACTTCCAGCCACGCCATCAATCACAACTTGGAGCCCCCTCACGCGACGGAAATAATAACAATAAAATAATACCCTGGTCTTGTCCCAGTTCAGATACAAATCACGTGCGGGTATTTTGCCGCGTTTTCCGTTGACCAAAATAAATACTCCTATTTGTCGATACTCCTCACTATCTCCACACCCAATCCTTCTACATCCAATTAACAAGAAGCTAAATTGTGTGGGGAAATGTTGCTCCCCACACAAAGCACCGTGGATAGCAATAGTGTTTTTTTTTTTAATTTTTTAATTATGTTTTTTTTTTCATTTATTCTGTTTCTAACTTTTCTTTCTTTTTTTTTTGTTTTTTTATTATGTTTTTTCTCTTCTAATTTTTTTTTCTTTTTTATTTTCTGATTATGTTTTTTTTTTCTATTTTTTTTCTTGTACTAACTAGAATATCATTTTTCATGTGTTTTTTGGCATAATATTTGTTTTTAAATCAACGCTGATAAAATTAATGCTTAATAATTACTTGTTTGTTCTGAAAATAGAAGTATATTAACAAAAAAAAAATTGTTTATATTATCTCAACACATTTATTCCTTCAATTTTTTTTTATTGAATTAAACTAAAAATGTTATAAAATCAACATTCAATTAAAAACAATCTTTTTTAAATAATAAAAACAAGTTTCACAAGAGCTTTTCCCGTTTCTTTCACCAAGAAAATTAACCTTTTTTCCTACCAAATTAAAATAATCAAGATTCTTCAAAGAAAATGAAAACATTTTATTAGCTAAAAGTCTCCAAAAAACATGACGTGATGACAAAAAACTTGTGATTTACACAGTAAATCTCCAGTTTGAACAAGACACACGTCCCCTGTAAGAATTTAGGACAACCAAGATTTTGTTCGCTCATTTTAATTCACAAAATATGTTTTTCAAATATAAAATTTGCTCGCATAAAAAAAATTCTATTAGCCAAAACAAGAACACTTTTAGTTATATTTTCCTGAACGCTATATAAAACAATGTTGTCACTATTGTCAACAATGTCTTGATTTTTATAATATTACAATATTTTAAATAAAATATAAAGGTTATTTGGCCATTTTCATTATAATAGTTTAACATATTTTACATGGAATTTTATTTTATTTTTTTCTTTGAATTTTATCATGAAAATAGAAAGCTGAGGTTGTAATTAATCATTGACAAATGTGTAATACTTTACATTAGTCTTAAAATCACCTGTTAATTAAACATTTCAAATAAAAGCTCAATTTAATGGAATCAATATATTTTATATTTTCAAGCTTCACCTAATTCTTTTTTCCCATATTATCTCTCCCTAAATTAAAAAAATCCGGGTGCAGTATATCTGTAAGAAGCAAAAACAAGAGTGAGAGTAGCAATCTGCTTTCATCATTCTGGCGCTGGGTTCGCGAACACGCTGTTAAAAAAGCGCGCGTAAATCCATACAGCGACAAAAACCGAACCCCCTTACTTTCTTTAAAATAATTAAATATTAAACAGAAAAAAAGGATCCTGTCATTCATTTCTATTTTCTATTAATTAACTTCAACATCTCTCTCCTTTTTTGATTTCTTAACGTCCCTCTACATTTATTTAATTTAATTACTATAATTCTATCATTTGCATTTCTTGATTTAATTTATATATACAAAAAATAATTGCTATTTTTATTTTAGCCAAGCATTTATGTTTCTTTTGCAAGAATTCCACTGTTGTTGTCCTGAACTCTTCTCTGTTTCCGTATCAAATCTGTTTGACTCCAAACTTTTTTCAACTTGGCGGCGTATCTTTTCTTGCTTGATCACTAAACATGATTATTTTTTAGCGTGACTTAAAGATTTTGTTTTTCTTTTAAAAGAAGAGATTTTGATTGAATTCATCGCATGTCAAGGAGAAATGAAGTGATGGGTATCGAATGATATCCAAGATTGGTATCAAGATTCAAAGATCTCTTCAAAAAAGGTCAGTTTCTTCCTTTTTTTTGTTTAATCAAATTCCGGGTTTTTGTTCCCGTGTTGTTTATGGGGTGCTTATAATTATTTTGATTTTTTGCGTGTTCTTTTGTTAAACTTGTTGATTTTGTTTCTAGTGGAATTTAATAGTGATGTTCTGTGGTAGTGGCATCAAAATCATTTGTTTTCTTTTTTATTCTTATTGATGTTTCTGAAATCAATGGTTGTTGTTCATCACATCTTCCTATTCGTAGGTTTTTTTTTGTTTTGTTTTACTTTTGAAAGCTGTGGCCAAGTCGTAATGATGACGGTATGTTGCATTTACTCAACCACTTTACATTTCCATGCTGTTCTAATAATTGCGTGCCAGAGAAAGCTGTTTTTGATGATTCTGTTTCTGCATGTTGATTGCCTGTGCTGCCACTTGCTAGTATCTTGTATGGATTGCGATTTAGTACTTGGTTTCTAGAGACTCCTTTTTGGTTTCATGGACTGATCACAAAAGGATGTGATTTGGATTCACTTGGCTGTTTTTTAGTAGACAAAAAAAATCCTTTTTTTAATTTCTTGATGTTTCTTTCTTTCCTTCTTTATTGCTTACGGGGATGATAGATATGGTCTAAAGGTTATGATGTCTCCAGCATAGGGTATTTTCAACTTAAATCCAATTTTTTGTTTACTGATCTTCTGCAACTGTGTTTAGGGCTAGCTTTCATTTTTTATGTGCTGTTTCCTGATCTTTCTGGTTGTTTGTGATTCTTCTTTCATTGTTTGTTTCTTCTTCTTTCGTTTTGCATTTCATTTTCCAAATATATTCTCTTTGCATATTTTTTATATTTTTATAAAATAATTTCCAGGAAGCAATAAGAGTTTGAATTCCTGGAAATGGTCTGAATTTGGCATAAGATAGTAGTTTTGGTTCTAGGAGTTACTCTAGAGCAAGTAGCTATTGCTGTTTTGATTTTGTGCAGAATTGTTCTTTTGCATACCTAGAAGACAATAACATGAAAATCAGGGGAAAGAAAATAAATTATGAAATATTTGTCCTGATATTTGAATAGTTTTATTTCACGCGATTTGGTATTTCTCTTTGATTTGATTTGGTGCAGGGGCGTTGTTTTAAATTCTAAAGAGGGCTTGAATTTTCAGTGTTAACTTTAAGTGCCCAAAGTGATGTCAATGGAAAAGAAACCTAAACAAATCACAGAAAGTGTGATTGCAAAATTAATGGGTCTTGATGAACTGCCACCCCAGCATCCTGTTCAAAAGAAACCAAGAGTGCTCTCTGAGAATTATTTCCGAAGAGTTTCTTCTATAGGTGTTAGAGAGAAAAATTCAGAACCTAAGTCATGTAGGTTAAGTAGTGAAGAGCAGAAAGATCATATCGAAGTCTTTCAAATATCAGAAACATTAAAGAGACACAAGCACCGTAGCATGTCAGTTGAAAAGAGAAAAATACGTTCAAGTTCCCCAGAAGCAAAGGTGATGTTTAGAAGGGAGGAATTCAAGCAATCGACAGTTGTTTCAGAAGATATGAAGCTTCAAAGTTCAAAGGAATGCCATGATGCACAGGAAGTTATTGATTCAAGGGCTGATGATTTTCCAAAATATTTACAGGAACCAGTGTTCACCAAGAAAGCAAATAATTTGCAAGGTATCCCTCATTACTTGCAGTCAGGGCTCATTACATTCACAAAGCCATTGTGTCCTTCGGCCCGCAGAGATATTGGGAGGAGCAGGAAATTTTGGAGGCCAAGTGAACAAGGATATGCCAGGAAAATTGAAGATGGCCTTGGGACATATTTCTGCAGAAAACTTGGCCTTGACATTGCTAACGAGTTTCTTGGATCACAATTGGATTTGAATGATGGGTCATGCCGCCCCACTACCAAGATTGTTGTCCTGAAACCAAAGACAGGAAAGGCACCGAATGCTGGAAGGTATTTTTCATCTACTGGTGCTACCAAGTTTTTTCATTCAGTTGATAGGAATCACGAAGAGATTCTCAACGTTAAAAATGGAAACTTGTATGCTGAAGTGAAAGAGAGGAAGAAGATGGACTGTGACTCAGGACCTGCAAGGTCGAGGTCTGGGTTTTCAAAGCAAATAAGCAGAAGAATGGGGCATGGTATAAACAGCATTTCTACAGAGGCACAGGCGTCTGAAATTAGGGGCAGCTACACCTTTCCTAAAGAGTCCGAGTTAAGGATACTTTCTTTGCCTGTTTTTTCTGACAGGAAGAACCGATTTCACTATTCAGATAAGCCATATCTGGCGAGGGAAGCCAAGAATCATCTTTCTGAAAGATGGAAGACGACCAAAAAGTTTCAGCAGGTTGAACTAGTTAGTAGGTGTAAAACCTTGGGTGAAATGCTTGCCATTCCTGATTGTGAAGCAACGCCAAAAAAAATTGCTTGCAATACTGAGAACTATGATCAAGTCGTTCCTGACAGTGAAGGTGCGAACTCTTCTAACACTCCTTTAGGCACAAGAGGTCTGGAAGTTCAGGATGGTGGGCACGTCTTCCCAAAATCCAGATCTCTTCTTGTGAATTTTAATACAGTTGCAAGTCCTAAAACCATGACCAGTCATAAATCTCTTCGAAAGTCCAGCTGTATGATTTCTCCATCAATCCCTCATCTGGTGTCAGAAAACAATCATTCTGCAGATGCTGTTTATGTTCTTCAAAATGAACTGGAAAACAAAATTGAGGTGAGCAATTCACATGGCCAAAGTTCCTCGTTTCTTGGTTCATCTAGACAAAAATATCAGACCTTGCAGGATCCTTGTGTGACACAGTTGGGGCACAAGAATGAAGGCAGTGATGGGGATCTATCTGAACAGAATTCTGAAGATTGCAAATCTTCAATGAGCAATATTTCTTCAATTAACGTGGTAGCTAATTCACTGGCTGATGCAGAAATTGCAGTTCCAAAGAGGTCCCTGTCATATCATGAGTTGCTTGAATTGGAACCTAACAATTGTGTCTCGGCAGTAAAAGATGAATATTCTTCTCGTGACCCACCTACTTCAGCTATACAGGTATGATTCATTGTTTTCCTTGACACCTTGAAACTTCATTAGCCACATTTTGCAGATTCTTTAATGTAATTTAGCTGCTGCATTTATTTGGCAACATAACTATTTGTGTCTTTCCTTTTGCTGTGCAAATTGCAATAGAAAACATATAGTAACAAGATCTACATCTTCAGCGATAATATCCACTACTCAAGACCTCAGCTTATGTTATGATGCATGTAACCGATATTAGTTGGTATTTAAGAAAAGACATCTATAAAAGTGTCTGTTTGTTCCTTCCCGAACTTATCATCATGTTCTGTTAAATCAACATGTTGGGGGAAGTAGTTGCATATTCCTGTCAATTGGGGTATAACTTTCTTGGCTTCTATTGATTATTATTCTGTTTAAAGAAAATGGGGGTGTGAGTTGGATAGCCTCTCCCCTTCCACGTTTCTTGTTTTTAATGAATTATTTACTGTGTTGAAATTTTGAATTTTTTGTATTTGTTATGGTTTTATTTCCCATGTGTTTTTTTTCTCTTTTCTCCTATGTGCCTGTTTGGCACTGCGGCCAAACCGGCGTTTGGTTGCTTTTGCCCCCCCTTTTTTTTAATTTTAAATGAATATGTTTTGGTGTGTTTAGATCATTTTGATGTGCTGATGTCAAAAATGATTTTTAAAAAATAAAAAAAAAATCATTTTGATATATTTCGGCACGAAGAAAAGCACTTTGAAAAACAACCGCAACCACACTCCCAAACACCCCCTATGTTGCTTACATCGCGGTGCAGGAAGAAGTGAGGATATGCAATCGGTAACCAAAATGATTTTAACTAGGATGCAATAATAATATCATTTGCAGATTTTATTAGTCATACACTGTAAATGAAGCACCCATGTGATTTTAGCAGATGCATATATGAATATTTTAGCCATCCTTGATAATTTATTTTGTTCACTTGATTTATTACCTTTTCTTTCTTTTTGATAATTGTTGCTATAAAATTTCGAAGGCTCTTTCTTATTAGGAATTAGGTAATAATGCTGCAGGATATATCCAATAGAATCTCTGAGATAGAGTCTGTTTCTTCACACTGCTCTGGCACCGATGGAGACCCAGAATCTCTAATGAGCATGGAGGATGCTTATCAACCTAGTCCAGATTCTGTACTGGAACCTATATTCAAGAAAGAGATTTCATCTACCTCTGACTGTTTTGAGAGCGTCAGTGCTTCTTCACATGGTTGGTGCTCTGGTTCTGCTTCTTTAGAGTTGCACAGATTCTCTTTCTTTTAAGTTTTTGTCCTTATCTCATTCCCTGTCTTTTGATCTACCCGTGGTTCCTAGGTTTACGGTCGCATCCTGAACTTACAAAGTTGGAGGCATCAGAAAAATACTCAGAAGGATCTGGCATGATGGTTTCTAGCGATGAAGATGCTGGGGAAGGGGGATCAATGGTTGACCCGGATGAAAATGACAAGGCGAGAGTTTTCAGAGCTGAAGAAAGTAGAAATTTCTCCTACCTGGTTGATGTAATGTCCGAGGCAGGTTTTGACAACAGGAACCTGCAGATGGGCTTTGATTCGTGGCACTCTCGAGAATACCCAATTCGTCCCTTTGTCTTTGAGACCCTTGAGAAAAAGTTTGGTGAGCAGAAATCTTGGAAGAGGTTTGAAAGGAGGCTCCTATTTGATCGTATAAATTCAGGGCTGATTGAGATTCTACAGCCATCCATGGGTGTGCCGACATGGACAAAACCTGTAGCAAGAAGGTTTAGCTTTAGCCTGGGCCAGGAGATGATTGATGAGTTGTTATGGACGTCACTGGTTGTTGAGGAAAAGGAAGCCAGCAAAGAGTCCGGAAAGGTGCTGGGGAAGGATGACAAGTGGTTGGAGTTGAGTGATGATGTTCAGATCATTGGTATAGAAATAGAAAATTTTTTGATGGACGAGCTGGTTGCAGATGTTGTTAGCATGGAGAGTTTATGAAAGGCCGTGTTAATATTTTGGCCGGTATTACTATATAGTTAGCAGAATTCCTCGAGAATATGTAGATTGTCTGAATTGTTAAAAATCCAAAGAAAAAAATTGTTAAGAGGTATAGGGGCTAGGGAGGTGGTAGTGTTTTTCGCTTGTTCATTTTTGAACAGAAGAAGAGAGGCATATGTAGGCACAATTTTGATCTAGGTGCGAGGCTTGAAATTGGTTTTGGAGATTGGAGTGAGTATTCAAGGTTTTTCTTGACTCGCGTAAATGTTTTTCTGTATCAAATTCACGAGCCAATTTTCATGATGTATTAAATTCATTTTTCTGCGGAAGTTTTTGTTTTTGAGGTATCAGGTTCTTTCATTCCAGTGAAATGAAAAATGTGATGCTGTTTTTTATCTTCAGTGGCGCGTGATATCCCATGTGAGTTAGTGCAGGAGCCTACTCTTAAAGGACATGTGTTGCCTTGCTGTTTCTCTAGTGGCTTTGTGATAATCTGATGATTAATTAGTCCAGTAACAAGATAATGTTTTAAATTTGATATCGGTGGTCTTCGCATTTATGATAATTGAAAGAGATTTTATTTTTCATTTCGATAAGTCAAATAGCCCAATTAGCATTATGGTTATCTGATTAATACCAGATTATGAGTTCTTGGTGGTGTTAATTCAGTATATTTACTGTATTCTAAAGATGATTTATCTCTGAACTTAAACCAGGGGATATAAGTGTACTGGGAAACTCTAAATATTAGTGTGTTTATTGATTACCAGCTATCAACCCAGTTTTGAATCGGAAGGAAGAGAAGGCAGATGGAGAGCGATATATTTTCTGCTTACATTTGCACCAGAGGTTTGTAGTTGTAAAATCACATTTTCTGAAGGCAGAAACGAGAACAGCTCCCTCTTGCATAGTTCTGATGGACCAGTAAATAATGTATCGATTATTGATGATGAGGTATATAACAACTCCACTGTCAGGTCCAATAATAATGCATATAGAGGTTTAAGATTTATTTTTCTGCTGAAAGCATCTTTCAGGTGCCAGACAACTAGACGTATGGACTTCCTCGCATTCCCAACCATTCCTCTTGTTCCACCCTCTACACTTGAACACGCTAGGGTTTAGGTTCCTGACCTAAACACACAAACAGTTAAAAAAAGTTGTCACCAACTCCATCTCATCAACTACGATTTCACAGAACACAAACTATATATACATTCATTCACATGCCCTCTAAAGCATAAGCAAAACACGGAAAAAAACTCAAGTCTTCTTGAACTCTTATTCTTGTTTCTGCTCTCAAGCCTCTGAAATGGAAATTCAGAAAATTCTCTGTACCACAAACAAGGCCATAGCCTGCATTCTGTTCCTCAGTCTCACCATTGCATTTACTGCATCAGCTAGAATCCTCGGTGAGCAACCAGAGGTACCTGTTGTTCCCCCGGAGTCAGTCAGCACGGTTGATAATCCTGTCACCAATGTTTCACCATCAACTACACAATTAGCACCCACACAACCTAATTCAACTGGGGCTGCAGGTACTGGTGCGGGAGTCACAATGATCAATCCTGGTCATACCTTAAACTTCTTCATGCATGACATTCTTGGTGGAACAAACCCCTCAGCTAGAGCCGTGACCGGCATCGTCAACAATCCAGCAGTCGGTGGCCAAGTCCCATTTGCCAAACCTAACGGTGCAAACCTCCCACTAAACAATGGGGTACCCCAAAATAACAACAATAACGGCCTTATAAATAACAACAACCTGCCTTTCCTAAGTGGACTTGGTGGCACAACGCAACCTGTGGCACAAAACAACGGCAACAACTTCAACAACGCATTCAACTTGCCTCTGAGCACTGGGGGAAACCTTCCATCTGGCTCTGTTCTTCAACAGCTCATGTTTGGAACCATTACTGCCATCGACGATGAGATAACTGAAGGGAAAGATTTAGAGTCAGCTTTTATTGGTAAGGCACAGGGGTTCTATGTGGCTAGTTCTGTAGATGGTACCAGCCAAACTATGGCATTCACAGTAATGTTTCAGAGTGGTCATTATGCTGACAGCCTTAGCTTTTTCGGGGTTCACCGAACAGGAGTTTCCGAGTCTCAGCTTGCTATCATGGGTGGCACTGGAAAGTATGTTAATGCTCAGGGTTTCGCAATTGTTAAGACAATCCCTTCTATCAATCAGCACGCGACTGATGGTGTTGAGACCTTGCTTGAATTCGCTGTTTATGTTAGTTACTAATCCAAGTTGTCTAGAGAAAATTAATGCTGTATCAGTGAGCATGTTGTGTGTGTGCTTGAAGATTGTGAACTTGTAATACGTGGGTTTCTTTGAAAAGAATGTTTGCTTTGTTTATGAATCATATCCAGAGAAAATGGGAACTCTGTCTTTTCATGATATGTGTGATTCATCGATAGTGTGAAATGAAAGCTTAATTCTCTCGCATCATATACCTAGAAAGCCTTCAATTGGAGAAAGCATTAACTCATCAAAACTAAAAAAGAATACAGTAATTAATTCTTACACATATCCATGTTCAGATATTAACTATGTATTAAACTACTATAGAGGGGAATTGAGAATTTTCAGTCATTTATGTCACAATTTGTCTGCCTCTTCTTCTTCTTGGTTGTCAAAGGTGACTCTGGTTTGCCATGAAAATTTATTGCTCTGATGAGCAACCCCATACCTGCAACTTGGCGCGATACACAGACAATTTGCTTGATAACCATAGGGACCAAAACAAAGCAAACTCCCTTTGAAGTTCCCTACTGTTTTGCATGTCTGCTGATAATTTTAGTCGTGCTTTCGAACAAATCTTACATCTAACACCCGACATTAACCAAAACATGGAAGAGCATTCTCGTTAATCACAGTTTAGATTCTTATATTAATATAAAAAGAAGCAGAAGGTTCACAAGAGGGCATTTGGTCTAGTGGTATGATTCTCGCTTAGGGTGCGAGAGGTCCCGAGTTCAATTCTCGGAATGCCCCTTGAATTTATTTTTTTCTTTCTTTCCGAGATTCATTTGGGCCTACGAGAGCCGGCAAACTCTAGACGGTACTAAAAATGAAGCCCGGACAGCTTCTGCACGAAATAATTAGATATTCATTTTCTTTTTCAAAATAATGGAATCATCGTGATTCAAAAAGGTGGACCGACCCATATATGGATTTTAAGATAAGTTCTAGTCATTTTTTTTTTCTAATTCAATGGAAGAGATTGATATCACTTAGTAGTTTTGGGTTTTTTTTAATTAATATTTTAGTATATTTTCATGTTAATTTATAGTTATACAAATTCATATGTGCATGTCAAATGTAATCAAATTTATTTATAAACAATTTTATATTTTACTTAATGTAATAACATTATTATTTTCTTTCTAAATAAAAATGAAATTTACTATTGATCGGTGGTGAGAAATATCATTATTGATCCTAAAGCTGTGACGACTGTTTTAAAAACTAATACTTGCTTTGAGATTTGTCTTCTTGGTATTGTATTTCAAAAATTAAAATTTTTTATATTAAATTAAATTATTTTGATATTTTTAGATTATTTTCAAATACAGATATTAAAAATAATTTTTAACAAATAAAAATAATGTTATTTTAATATATTTACATGTAAAAAATATTTTCAAAAATAATTTAGAATATACTTTTAAATAAACACCAATCTCAAGTATACTTCCAAATCATCATTAAAAAGCATTTGGCATACTGGGAATGTTGGTGCCCTGCCTTTATTGAATAAATCAAGTTCAATTGAGCTGTTAAGACCCGAGATATTTACAATTTTGACCCTTTCAACCTTTCAGAAATTCAAGAATTCCAAGTCCTGGAATTGCTCACTGCTCAAGCTTCATCTAACCTCAAAATGGTAAAGGCTCTTCTTGATTATCGTCTTCCTGAGACATTAGTTGATAAACATTTTTTCTGTTAAGAGTGTATATTTGATACTCAACCATCGCCAATTCCTTGCTGATTTTAACGAGTACTGTCATCAATCCCAGCCTCCATCGGTTCACCATTGCTGATAAACTTGTTCTCCAAAATCATCCACTTATCAAGATTAAATAAATGCTACGCAATGTAATTGCTAAAGCACATTTGATTCTATAACAAAGCTGGTCTCATTCCATGTTCCAGTAAATACAGTTCAAGATACATCAAACTTCAAATGAAGTTTTCAAACAGAAAGCAATCTGACAGACTAGCAAACCAACTCCAACCATGAACACATGCACACACACAGAGACATCGATCCTACTCGGAGAGGTGAACATTGAAATGCATTATGGTATCCACACCATCAGTTGTGTGCTGATTCACTTGTGGAAGAGTCTCAACAATAGCATACCCTTTTGCATTCTCATACTTTCCAGTGCCGCCAATTACTGCAATCTGTGAATCTGGTGTTGATGTTCTATGTACCCCAAAGAAGCTAATAGTATCTTCTACATCACCTCCACCATGTAATAACACTGTAAACGCCATTGTATGACTAGTACCATCCATTGAACTAGCCAAGTAAAATCCCTGTGCCTTCCCAATCACAGCGGAGCCCAACTCCTGTCCTTCTGTTAATTCGTTATCGACGACAGTGATCGAGCCAAACATGAGCTTTTGCAGTGCAGACCCAGCTGGGAGATTGCCAGCGGTGACAAAAGGCTGGTTGTTGCCATTGGCAACATTGTTGTTGTTGCCTGTGTTTTGCAGGAATGAGTTAGTTTGGGTGCCAGTTAGGCCTGTAAGGAGTGGAGCGGTGTTTGGGTTTATGAGGTTGTTAAGGTTGTTAATGCTGGATAGTGGGGTCCCGCCTTGGAGTGGGAAAAAGTTGTTGTTTGGCTGGGAGAAAGGAATGCCATTGATTTCAGTGCGGGCGATGATCCCGGTCACGATTCTATTTGATGGGTGGGATCCTCCTAGGACGTCATGCATGAAGAAGGAGAATGAAGGAGAAGTGGTAGCAGTGGTGATTTGTGAGCCAGCAGGTTTTGCAACGGTGGCACTCGTGGCCACTACAGGGGCTGGCCCACTTAGTGGCGTGGTGGTGGTGATGGGACCTGCAGGTAGTGGTGCTGCCACTGTGACTGGAGGAGTTACCGGTGCTGTACCATCCTCAATCGGTGTTACCGCGTCAGCAACTGGTGCTGCCACAGCAGTGTCAGGGACTACTGTTTCATCTGGAAGCGGAGGGTCTGCTACACCATTTTCAACTGTAGTGGGAGTGGTCGCTTGGACTTGGCCACTTGACAATGTAGTCGCAGGAGCTGGGACCGTTGTTGTCACAGGAGGGCCAACAACAGCTGGATTTCCCGGTTGCGCCTCATCAAGGATTCTTGCCGAGTTGACATAGGAGAGAGTCATAGCAATCAAGAAAAAATAGACAATTGCCTTGAGTGCCGTGGTGGAAACAAAGAGGAGTTTGGCCATTTTGGGTTTTGATTCTGTGAAAGAGCCCAGTATTGTTCAAGAGGATGTGAAGAAGGATTTTGATGCTGGAGGAGTAGTCTATTGTGGTTATATATAGTTGAGGAAAACTCTAGGGAGAAGTGGAGCTGATATAATGGAGTTGGTGCGTACCTTCTCGTAAGTTGTGTGTTCTGGTTGTGATACCAAATTCCTATTTGATATTTTCATATGAGCAGGAATTGGTGCAGTTGACTGCTAGTTACAATTTGCTGTACCAGGTCACAAAGGGAAGTTCTGAGCTTCCTATAGTAAAACCAAACGTGGTGTATATGCTGCTTTTCGAAAGAAATCACTTGGTTTAGGTGCCTTTCTACTTTAAATATTCGAGAGCAGGTACTCTATTATGATGGATGATTGGGCAGTTAAGATGGGATTTCTCTGTGGCATTACATGCTAAGTCACTGCTTGGTGCAAATTATTTCCACAATCTTAAGCCTGGCATGGATCAGAAATTACTTGCAGTAAGGATTGGCTAAATAGGGATTCAATCTTGAAATAACATGAAAATAGTCAATGCTACTGTTTTCAGTCCACAAACTGAAAACGAGTTTCCAACATCTTCTTGGTCTGGTGGTGGTGAAGAGGGCAATGAAATCATGTCCTACAGGCAATTGATAGCCTTTTGCAGCATCTCAAAATTAGTCCTTAGAAGCAGCTTCTTAAATATATTTTGCTTTCTGAATGTTGGGCATTCACAGGTTTAGAGCAAACAGATAAAGCTGAAACAGCAGTTAACATTCTCTATTTTTGGACCTGGCTTATTATGATAATGATGAGATGACCTGAACTAGCCTAAAATTATCGATTAGAGTTTGTCTTGTCACACTGCAACTCGGCTATAAAAAGGTGATGGACATTGTAACAATGGTAAAGAGGCCATAATATGGAAATAACTGGTAAAGTAATTGCGCTTCTGCTGATAAATCACTTTGAGTTCATAGCGTGACCCACCACTGCAATTTCCATTTTTCATTGATCTTGAATCAAAGAATCCTTCTGTTTCCACAACAGTTAGGAATCCATTTGGGAAAACAAGAATGATCACCCCATTTTATGGTTGACTGCAACCATTGACAATCTTTTCTTTAATAGGTGATGGTTACCATAATTAACAGTTTTTTAAGGAACAGCAAAAGAGTAAATGGGGATCATGATTTCCTTGTAACATTCTTTTGACTAGTATCACTTGTTACAAAAATAAATCATATATGATAGTACAGGTCTGTAAAATTTTTACTAGCTGAGATAAACATTGAATAGAAGATTTCCTGTTTCTTCCCCTGCAGTGCTCTTAGAACCAACACCAACCGCCTTGATCACAGCATAGCCATTGGCACCATGATACTTCCCAGTGCCACCAATGACTGCAATATGAGACTCAGGCACGTCTGTTTTATGCACTCCGAAAAATCTCAACTCATCCTTGTACTCATTCTTCACAAACTTTGCTGTCATCGCCATCATGTGGCTAGTTCCATCTTCTGAGCTAGCAACGTATACTCCCTGTGCTTTTCCAACCACTAATGAACCATAAACAAACAAGTCCTCATCAATTTCTGTTACGCTTCCAAATTCCAACTCTTGCAAGGTAGCTCTAGCCGGAAACGACAGGCCAATATTAGAAACGTCAAGTGTTTGTGTTGACAATCCAGTACCGGAAACTGTCGGGCTAGGTTGCTGTAAAGGGATGCCTCCACTCGGCGGAAAATAGCCTAGAGGTTTTGGAAATGGTATCTGGCTAGTAAGTTTAGCTGTTGCAGGCTTTGGTGGGGGGTGCGTCACATTCAGCACATTTTGCATCAGGAAAGTTATACTCTTGTGATGTTTGTGGTGGTGCTGGCTAGGACTTGAACTGCCAAGGGTTCGAGCAAAGGATGATCGGTTGATGATATTCATGCAAAGGAGCAAGCAAACCAAGCTCAGCATGGAAGGAAGCTTACCCCTTTTCATATCGTGAGCTTGTGATTGAATATAGATTCCGGTGACCGACGTTGTTCATTTATAAGCTAGAAGAAAAGGGAGAATTAGCAATGCCGAGTGAGAGAAGTGGATTAGGCTTCTTGTAGTTGGAGTTGGTAGGTTATTTCTCCCTTTTTCTGAGAATGACGACGTGGGGTTAGTCCAAGTGGTGTTATATGAATTTTTTCATCAAAAGAAATAATAATTATTTTATTAACATAGAATAATATAAATTATATTATAAAACTTCATTTATAAATTTAAATTTTTAGGTGAGATGATTCTTTAATATGCTATCAAAGCCTTGTTGATCAGTGATCATGAGTTCCAATCTCACCATCTTAATTTTATTTGATAAAAATCAAGCACAAAGTAATGTGGACTTGTGCAAGTTTTAAGTCCGAAAGACTTTCACTTCAGGAGGTGTGTTAGAGAATAATATAAATTATATTATGGGATTTCACTTACAAGTTTAAACTTTTAGGTGAGATGGTTCCTTAACAAATCCACTTTTTTTCTCTCCTTATTTAGCATTATATTTAAAAAAAAAAATTATCCTATAATTTAAAAAAAAATTATCCTATAATTCATCACTAAAATATCAATTGCAATATGCTTTAGAAAAATAATGTAAGTATTTCCCGCAATTTGTTTTTCATATCACCATTATCCTATAATTTAGTTATTTTTATATTTACACCCTGTGTTTATAAAAACTATAGTTTACATTCTTAATGACTATAAAATATAATAAACTATAGATTATTTTTTTTACTTTAACTAATTTATCCTTCATTTATTAGGAAAAAAAATACTACCATCATCTTATAGTTTATTATTTTATATTTATACTTTGTGTTTTTTAAAATTACAGTTTATATTTCTAGTGAGTGTAAAATAAACTAAATGATAAGATGTAACATGTAGCAAAATTTACAATAAACTTAACTTTTTAAAAAATACTAAAAATAAATGTAAAAATATAAATTTTACTAGCGGGCCCGACTGACTCGTTCAGGATTTGGTGAGTCGGACGGGCATGCTGAAATTCCCGAGTCAGATTCGATGAAAACCTGTCGAGTCCAAGCCATCTCGTAGGACCCATGACCAGATCTATTCTCGTAGGGGTGGAGCTCTGAATAGGACGAGGGGGTTCAGTAATTTTAGAATAGTCCGTAATAATAGTTCAATAAATATATAAAAGTCCATTATTCAATCATGTAACCTACTAAAAATGATTTGTTTAGAATAATTGTATGAGATAATCATTTAATTGGAATATTTTTTGTTTTAAATTCAATTTCAATACGATAATTTTGTTTAGAGCATAATAGAATAATATTGTATACCTGTGTAATAATCATGATATTAATTTTGTTCAGGATAACTATGTGTATTTTTAGTTGGAATGATATGTGCTGGTGTGTTTATAGTGTTTTTATATATATAATTCAATAAATATAATTTAGATTTAAATATAAATATAAATTAATTTTAAATTATATAATTTTACATTATGAATACAAGTAAAAAAATTAAAGTTAAATAGATATGACTTGATAATTTCAAAAACAACTAATCAACCTACTGAATTAATTTAAATCGACTAATCAACCTTACAATTTTATGATCTAGGTCATGACACCATAATAACATTAAAAAAAATAAATAAAAATAAATTATAAAGTTTAATTCTTAATAATTTTTAAAATAAAATAATAAAATCTATGATTATCCTAAATATTTAACTAGAGATATAACACTGTGTTAAAAGACTCGTGGTAAAATCTTAGTTTAATCAAATAGTCAAATGGATAGGTATAATATATATTGTAAAATAAGATAATATTAAAAAAAAAAAACATAGGACTAAAATTAACAATGAAAATGAACCGCAACGTTATGGATAAGATTTATTCGTTTTTTAAACCTGAAATAAGATGGACTAGCCATAGACATAACATATCAGAATTAATAAACTAACCTTGTAATAGTTAGCAAAATAATGTGTGTGTAATTGTGGTTGTTTTTTAAAATATTTTTTATTTAAAAATATATTAAAATAATATTTTTTTATTTTTAAAAAATTATTTTTGATATAAGTACATCAATGATGTAAAAACATTCATTTTTTAATTTAAAATAAAAATTATTTTTTTCATAAATATTTTCTACTAACAAAGTTAAACAGCGCCAATATTCTCACCTCTGCCCCCCCATAATCGCGAGTCCTAAACCGGCCCCTGGCTCTGAACCATCATTATGAACATAGCTAGCCCGGCAAACAATTTGCAGAAAATCCTCCCCTTCCAGTGCGAGGAAGGATACCAAGATAGCTTTATCAGCCAATACAGGCAGATTTTCGTGTCTGCTGTGAACTTGACTGGACATGTTATCTTTATTAAAATCATTAACTTTTATATATATATATATTTATAATATATAAAACGACTCGCTCTCTCTCCCCCTCTCTCTCTGTCTGGGGTTGATTGATTTCTCGCCAGATCTCTCTCTCTCTCTCTGTCTGGGGTGGATTGATTTCTCGTCCTGGATAAACCTGGGCTGGTCCTTGTTTAGTTGTAACCGAAGCAGTTAGGCAGCCCATTAAGGCACTGTTTGGAATCCCATTAAGAACATCATTTTATAAATTTTTTTTGTTTAAAAATAATTCTAAGAAAATAAAAAATATACTGTTTTAATGCATGACCCACAATTGCTGACACAGTTAAAAGCACCCTCTTAGCAACCCTATCGATCACACAGTTCCAACTTCCAGGCTAACTTTAGCCTCGAGGAAGAACATGTCAACATTGGGGATGTGCTTTTTTTGAAATGGAAATTCCACCTGGCACTCATCAGATTGGAGAACAAAATCTTGCCCGGGGGAAGATCATCACCACTGAATTCCTTGCTCTTAGCTAGAATTGGAAAAACCATCATGCTTACGTTTTTGCTCCCTCTCCAATCTTGTATCTCCATGATCAGTTCTGTTACCTAACCAAACGATAATGTCTTCAAAAACTTTATCACTGTTTTCTACCGTTTCTCCATAAAGTAGACCGTGCCACATCTCAGGATACAGTTTAATGGTCTTGTCTGAACTTGAAGCCACCCTGAAGAGTTGCTCGCTGACAGATTTATCTGTCACTCTATCTGCTTCACCATGCAGAACTATAAACGGCAATGACACTTCCTGAAGCCTCTGCTCAAGATCCAAGCTAATCCTTAGAAGTTCATTCCCTGTCTTCAAGCGAGGTTTCCCTTTGTAGCAGTATGGGTTCTCTCTGATCTGTGATTAAGTAATCATCAATATACATTTTTGTGGGGGGGATTAATATTTGTAGTTGGAGGAAATATACCTTTTGTCTTACTTCAGGTACTTTGAAGGCAATATCCACTATATCTTGTGTTGGGATTATTTTCCAAGTTGGAATGACTCTGCATAGCGTTCTTAGAACAGTGATTACCATTTCAGGCGGCCTCACATCATCTGCAATCTGCAGATAAAATCGAGGTCAAGTAAATTATCGTGGTCCAAAGACAGCTAACAGAGGACCAAATGACAAGAAATATTGCCTGCCTAACCAATTTCTGCACAAGTTTATCTCACAATTTCAGAGCTTTTCATCTTGTTTTATTGTTGCAGCCATTGGCTGGTGTTCAACTTAAAAAGGTATTCGAGACAACTGGCTCAAACAGAGTGGTTGAAGAGGTAAAACACACTGTTGTTTCTATATACATATTTAATAAAATTCTAGCCAGCATAAAAACATATCATACAAAAACTAAAAAGCAACAAGAACTAGATCCAATTTTGTAGGGAGTCCATCGATATACAAGTAATGAAAAAGCTACCAAACATGTGAAACACTATAATAAAGGAGGGTGGATATTATAAATAGCAATAATATAAAGCAATTTGAGAGAGAATAAGGCGAAAAAACGAAAGAAAAGGACATAATAAACAAAGCTACCTTACACATGGGGGCCACCAAAACTGCACCGGACCAAAAATCTGGCTTCTTTCTGTGTAAGAGCAAAGCGACTGATCCTCCCAAGGACTCTCCTAACAAGTATCTCATCTTCTCCCTGTTCTCTTGCTTCTCTAAAATTAAGAAAAAAAATTAAAAATGATATGAGTGGCCATACAAAATGCTTCAAAACAGTTGATACAATCATAGAAATCACGTTACAAGAAGATAAATAAAATCTTACCGCATATGCTTGTAAAATGACTTGAGCAATCATTGATAACGTAATCCATGTTTTCCACGTAGCCCTGCAAACCAGCTGATTTTCCATGGCCTTCATAATCTAACCCATAAACTGCATATCCTGCCTTTGCAAGCCGGATCGCCGTGCCTGAAAATTTTAGAGAAAACGCCCCCTTGGGATTGAGCTGCCAATTTTCCTGAACGTTTTTGTATTCATCAAGTCAAACTTGAATGACACGCAGGTTTTCGTAGATACTCACTGTTCATGGTGATGCTACATTCCATGGCATAACCATGGCAAATAAAGACCAGGGCTTTTGGTTCTTGATTTATGGGAATCCACTTGCACGTGAAGAGCTTCAATCCTCGAGAATTCAATATAAACTCCTGTAAAATTTTATAAAAGGAAAACAGTTTAAAAATTGATAAAATCAAATACTATAATATAATTCAAAAACAAAAGGAGTAACAGATGAATATAGCCACATGAACTGCTCTAACCTCATCATACATGACATTTCCAATCTCTCGTGCCTGAAAATGTTAAACCAGAAAGAAAAAGGGGGGAAGAAGAAAAAGGTAAATAATAAAACAACCATGTAGAAACAAACAGAAGCAAGAGAGAAGACTTCCTCAAAACAAAAGAAACAAAAGATTAACAGATTTCTCAGATGAGAGCTATACCATGAAGTTGAAGGATCCCAGAAACCTGAAACTTGATAGAATGTATATGATTTAGACAGAGAAACTCGAGGCTGAAGAATCTCTGGGAATTGTTTTTTTGTACGAATGAAAACTTGATTTTGATGATCAGCTTGTTTAGATGTATAGAAAAAGATTAAGGGACACTTTGAATATCCAGGGTAGGTAAAGATAATTAAGCGATATTGTAGGGGAAAAGCTCTGTAAAATCTCAGGCAAGGAAGGAGATAATAATTGACGAGCAGGGATTACAGGAGCAGAGAAAGGAACGAAAGTGAACATATATATTTATAACTGTTTCGCGGCCATATTTAGATAATTTAGGTAAAAAAAATCACCTGTAAATAAAGATCCGAGTCAAAGAAATAACAAAACAAAAACCTGTTGAGGGTCACGTGCAGACCTAACGTGAGGTTTGAAAGATGATAAATACAAGATGATCATGGCTGTTAGTAATTTAGGAAAGGTGACAAAGATGGGTAGAATTCGCCCTGGATTTTCCTAAATTTAATATCTGGATATGATTCTTCCTTGCTGAGATCACGCGGAGCTGTTGCCCGGATAAGCAACTCGCCGTGGTGGACATTCTACCATATTTATATTACAAATTAATCAGGTCATTATCCCTTTTCAACTCCTTTTTGGTCAACGGTTTTGCGAACCTTCCTTCTTGCTTTCCGCAAGGGGAGGCCGTGGCACCTCCGTTGCCGTTCTGAATAGGCAACGAATTATTCCTTCAAGGAAAAAAAAAAATAGCGGTCGTGGCACTCGTTGAATAATTTCTATAAATCCGTCCTGTGTGATAAATAATAAATAGTAAGTATATTGGGAGAAATTATCTGTTAATTCTTTTTTAATTTTTTTATTAGATATTTCCATCCTTCATAAAGTAATGGACTAGAAATTAATTCACAAGAGCTTTTAATAATCCATAAAAAAATGATGACTCACAGCTAATATTAAAGGGGTGATTTGCTGATATAATTTTTTTTTAAAATTAAATATTTTGGTGTTTTTAAATTATTTTCTTATGCTGGTATAAAATAATTTTTAAAAAAAAATATATATATATTATTTTGATATATTTTTAAATAAAAAATATTTTTAAAAACAATTTTAACAACATTATCAAACCAGTAATAAATAAATATAGATTATTTTCCAAAATTCTCGAACACATAGTTAAAAAAGAAAGATAATCTAGCGTATGTTAATATTTATGTAACATCGTGTTTTAATTGCTTTGGCAATATTGCCGACGTCGTAAGAATCCAGTTTCGAGACGATCATAAATCTTTTCATGTATTCACAGTACACACAGCTCCTTTGAGAACAACTTCTTTGGACCCATCAATGCCTTATCATCGGCATCGTTGTCTGTGTGTTATGATTGGTTTTCACTCCATGGATGGCTCGAGGAGTGTTAGCTACGTACGTGGTCAGGTTTATTTGTCTGGACCCTGCGTGGTCATGGTCGTCCTGGGGCCTGCAACTGAGTAGCCAATGGAACTCAATCTGTTAATTATTGAAGTTATTTTTTGTTTATAAATATATTAAAATAATATGTTTATAAATATATTAAAATAAAATTATTCTGAAATGTTGATATAAAAAATATATTAAAATAATAAGTTTATAAATATATTAAAATAATATTATTTTAATATATTTATAAACTTATTATTTTAATATATTTTTTATATCAACATTTCAGAATAATTTAAAAATATATAAAATATATTTTAAAAAAATAAAAATAAAAAAAATCAAATTTTTATAAAAAAAAATATTTTTAAAACATAAAAATATAGAGTGTTTGACTGCAACAGTGAGTGGAGTTCCTGGTTCCTTGCCGCCTTGCGGGCTCTCATTTTCTCAAAACCACGCACAAGAACACAAACACGACCAAGCCCTAGCTACAACTCCCAGACGTTGCCCGCGTCAATGATCTTCCTGGAAACTCATGTCCATCCCGTCCGTCAATCTTGTATTTAACGATAGGGATATTTTTGCAGTGTTCATGAACCGAAATTTGAGGGGGTTTATTACTGTTTTTGACTTTAATACCGTTGATGTATATTATATGTTCATTGTCACGCATTCTTTTATGAGTTCGTTGTCATTGATACTAATAAAAAATAATTTGTGTCATGTTTTTATAGCACTAATTTCTCATTTCTGTACATTTTGATCCCTGATTTTAATTTTGTCTTGCTTTGATCATTGTGTTTAATTGAAAGTCTTTTAGTCATTGTATTTATAGCAAGTGTGATTTAATTAGTCCCTAAATTAAATATTCGTCCATGTCAGTTTGACGACTTAATTAGTCAAATGAATTAAATTAGTTAGTGAATATAGTGTTGCTGCGTGAATTTAGATAGATACACCTATTACAAATTGTTTTATATGATATTGATGCATGTTGTGGGAGTTTTCTTTTCATTTTCCTTTTTATTGGATCTACATAAAAATATGAGGCAAGAATAAAATAAAATAAAATTAAAAAAAAACTTTCATAAATGATCATGCATAATATTACAATAATGAATTGTATATATTTTAAAATTCAACACAATAACTAAATTTTAGTATTTTTTTTGTCTAGTCAGATTAACTGAACTTGGATGTGATTATTTTTATGATCGTGGTTGATAATAGTATGATTTTTGTGAACATCTATCTCGTGAAATATTATATATCTATTCCGAGAACATTGACAAGGTTTTAACTTGATTGAAAGAATGTTAGGGACTGGATTGTATACATTTGAGATATAATGACTACAAAACTTTCAATTAAAGACTTCGTAAAAATAAAATACAAGGTTTCAAGTAATTTCTAAAAACACCAGGGACCAAAATATATATCAAATAAAATTTTATACTACAGAAACATGACACGTTTCAATTTTTAAAAGCTCCAGTGAAGCTAACCTAAACAATGAAAGGATGTGTGATAGCAACAAATAATTGCAGGACACATACATGGAGAATATTCAAATAAAAATAGAAAATATTATCTTAAATAAATAAATAATCAGAATACTGTTGAGAAATACCAACTTACCCCTGAAAATGACAATTTTTATTTATAAAAATTATTTTTTATTGCGGTGGTCTCCTTGGTCATGATTAAAATTTTGAATAATAAGACAGGCACATATCCACTCGCACAAAGTCTCACCACTTCATCCTGTCGATATTGATAGCACTTGATCGTGACGAAGCAACTCCTTGTTCCTTGAAAAACAGGGTGAGAGAAGCATCAAAGCAGAATTCATGTATTCTGTCACATTACCTCGAATTCAAAGTACCTAAGTAGTGATTTATTAAAAAATAATATAAATTGTGTTTTAAAATTTTATTTAATAGTTTAAGTTTATAGTTGATCTAATTTTTTAATATAATATTAGAGTTTTGTTTATTAAATAATCATGAATTTTATTTGAATCTCACGGTAATCGTTATGTTTAATAAAAATTAAACACAAATTAGTATTAATCTGTATAAATTTTTAGCTTGTATGACTTTCAGTTAAGAAAATATATTAAAAAATAATATAAACTATATAATAAAATCTCGCGTAAATACTTTACCTTTTAATTAAGATGGTTTCTTGACACAATCTCGTAATCGTTTTTCCAATCTCAATATAACTCTCCAACCAAGCCGTTGCAAGTCATGTAACCGTATGGAAATTATTTATCTCATTGTTTTAATTTTTTTCTCGCCCGTTCCTTCTTCTGTCTTCCCCCATGGCACTCGATACTTTGGTCGGAAATTCAAGGCCGATATGATGGAGCGATGACCGGTATTATCATCAAAGTATAGGACCAGACATGATCTAAAAAGATTCCCCATCTTCGTGGTGAACATCATTGTTGCTAGAGACTTTTTATAGCAACCGCTAGGCACACAATTTGCAGTGGTCAATGCCACTTGCGAGCTCCTAACTAAATACGAAACGGGGAATTTCAGCTATCATTTTATTTTTAAATAAATGCAGAGATCCCATAAATAAATGTTAGAGATCCGACGACATTGAAAAGGATATACAAGCATCTTATATATACAAACGGCGTCGCGGTTTCACTGTGATATTTTTTACATTTTATATAGATATAATTTAATATTTATTGTGACAGTAAAATTACCATTTGATCACCAGGTCCGAAAACTTTTAACCCCGGTATCGGGGGCATTTTTGAATTTTTCACGGGACACGGATGATATTTCCTAATTTGTGGCACGGTGAAACGATGCAAATAGCCCCCGAAAACAACAAATTAGTGCACAGGGACTAGGGGCTGTAGCGATTTTTCCATTTTATTTGAACAATGAATCAACGAAAACAACCCCAAAAAAGACAAAATAACGCATAGTAAATGGGGGCAGCGACATACTTTCCCCTCTAGTTTTTTCATGAATATCAGTAGGGTCAAGGGCCTCTTGGTAATTAGCTCATATTTTATTATTTTTTTTAGATTAACTGCTGACGCGTTATACGGACACACCAGTAGTGTTCCCCGCTACCTCGTCTTTGAGACGGCGCGTGCGGCTTCATCCAGCCATTAAAAATTGAATTCCGTGCATGTCAGAAGATGCGCCGACAGGTCCTCTCTCTTCCATCACGTAGCGTTCCGATCATATATGTTTGGGAAGTGGCAACGGACGGTTTTTTGTCGGCTGTCGATTTTCTCTCTCTCGTCGCTCCAAAATTAGCATTGGTCCCTGATGTTTGTAGTAAGTTGATTTTGGTCCCTGAGGTTTTGATTTCGGTTTTATTACTGATTTCTTTAATTGAAAGTTTGATTGTTTTCAATTATGTCATTCAATTAAAACTGATTATGTAAAAAAGTTTTTATTTCAATCCTTATACTTTTTATTTTTAATTTATTTTTTGTTCCTTTAATTTTTTCGGTACGGATGTTTTGATTTCTTTAATTTGATCCTCTAGTTGAAAGTTTCATTTCAGTCCCTCTTCTTCTATTTTTTTTAATAAAATGACAATAATTATCATTATTTATTTTTTATCCTCCAATTATTTTTTGTTTCAATTTTATCCTTCAATTGGAATAAATTTTATATTTGTTATTTTTCATTTCGGACCTTATTCTTTTAATTTTTTATTTTTTATTAATTCATTTATTTTTTTTGGACAATGTTTATTTTTTATTAGTATTTATGCATCTATTCTTTTAGTTTTTGTCTTTTTTTTAGGTTCTATTTTTAATCGGTTTAATCCTGAAATGTTAATTTGTGTTAATAATTATTTTAAAATCAATATTGCATATTTTTCCCCTTTATTTTTTTTTTAAATTAGTTTTAAAATTTTTATTTTTTTTATTTGTTCTTTGGATTAAATGATTTTTATGATTTTGATATTTATGCAATGATAATGACAATATTAGTGATTATTTTTAATTTTTTTTATACAAATCTTTTGTTTTTTTTAATGATTTATCAGGGCAATTTAATTATTTTAATTGTTTTGACATTAATTTTAATAATAATTTTAATTGTTATAGTAATCATTTTACTATTAATATTGCTTCATTTTTCCTTTGTTCATTTTGTTTTTGTTTTCTGCTGTTTTTTTTTTTTTTGTTCTTTAGATTAGATGATTTTTATGATTTTATTATTTATGCAATGATAATGATAATTTTAGTGGTTGGTTTTTATTTTTTTAGAAAAATCTTTTGCTTTTTTTTTTAATGATTTTTCAGGGCAATTTAATTATTTAAATTGTTTTGACAATAATGTTGATAATAATTTTAATTGTTATAGTAATGATAGTGACAATAACAAAATGATAGATTTTCAATATATGTATCCATCTTTTTGTGGATAGAAAATTAACTATTTATTTTTGTTATTTGATTATTGGAGGGTTTTCTATATTAATTCATTTAGATTTTTTTTAATTCCTAGACAATATTTATTTTTTATTCGTATTTATATATCTATACTTTTAGTTTTTTTATAGTTTTTTTTGTTGGGATTTTTTTTTAACCAGTTCAATCTTGAAATTTGAATATATATTGATAATCATTTTAAAATTAATATTGCTTCATTTTTTCCTTTATTCATTTTTTTCGTTATTTTTTTTATTCTTTAGATTAAATGATTTTTATGATTTTACTATTTACACAATAACAATGATAATTTTAGTGATTTTTTTATTGTGTTTTTTTTTATAAATCTTTTGCTTTTTTTTAATGATTTTTCAGGGCAATTTAATTATTTTAATTATTGTAGTAATGATAATAACAATAACATAATGATATATTTTCAATTTATGTTTTCATCTTTTTGTTGATAGAAAATTAACTACTTATTTTATACTGATTATTTCGTTGAAACATACTAAACAAATAAATTTA
The DNA here is from genome assembly GCA_015731905.1 of Salix dunnii. Classification (NCBI taxonomy): domain Eukaryota; kingdom Viridiplantae; phylum Streptophyta; class Magnoliopsida; order Malpighiales; family Salicaceae; genus Salix; species Salix dunnii. The sequence continues at coordinate 15,007,677 of CM027668.1, forward strand.
TATCTATTTAAAATTCATATATTTTTTAGATAATTTAAATTTGATAAAAATTATATACAAATTTAATATTTTATTTAAATTCATGTTATAATAACAAATTTATATATAATAAATATTATTTTACATTGAAAAAATATAATTCCACCACGACGAGATACGGGTGACATAGCTAGCTAGTGTGTGTGCATAACATTGACATGGAAAGAAAAAATATTAAAATATAAAGTTTAACGTGAATGTGACGTTGATTAAATGGCTCGGAGAAGGGCTTAGTGCTAGCTTACGTGGGAGTTAATATAAAAAAGGTAGGTCTAAGACTTTGAAGTTCAGAAGCATGTTAATCTGAAGTCAGTTAGGATAAAATTGGGAATAAATAAAAAATGAAATATTATAGATATAATATACAATCTCTAGGATCAAGAAACAAGCTTATTTTGAAGGGTATATTTAAAAACTCTCAAAGTCTTAGTACTAAATTGTAAAATATCTCGGGGTTTGTAACCAGTTATATCCTTAGATACATGCATATTCCTCGAAATAAAAAGTATCTTGACGATAAAAAGATACAACAGAAATTGCAAGAATTTTTATATTTCAAAATGGTTTTTTAATATTTAATTAATCCTACTATTAGAGATATTTTTTATAATCGAGATATCCAGATGAATTAGGATATATCTCGATTCAATCTCCGGGTATTTGTGATTGTAACCACAAAAATTTTCCACACAATAATATATTCGGTTACTATTTTTTATACCAGAAAACATGACTCCAAATAGATATAGCCAGGCAAATTTTAATTTTAAGAAAATATTTTCAAGATAAAAACTTTTACCTGTAGCTCAAAAAAACTTTCTCTGGGCCTGAACATGAAAGCGACAAGATCCCTTCAATCATTAATTGATGGGCCCGTAAACGAGCATCCCCTTCGAAGGACTGGCCCAACATGAAAGCCTACCGAGAAATTATTGCCTGAAACATAGCAGACGTGTTGCTCAAGGCTCTCTATTAAAAATGGGGTAGAAGATCCGAAGTAACCATCAATTAATGGATCGCCAACCATATCATTATTAACATGGGCCTAAAAACACAGCTCAGCTGAAACGTGGACTAATACCCAGCCCAATATTAACATCATTTAAGATAGGCCCATACGAATGGAATCACAGTATGCCCATATCCACTGAAAAACTTTTCCAAATAATCTTGCAAAGCAAGGCCCCAAACCCGACGGCCTGGCCCATGTTTTCAGCTATATAATCCTGCAAAACCCTTCACCTCTTTAGGGTTTGGATACCACAAGAGAGGCGCAGCCTTTGAGAGAGAGTGAGAGAGAGACAGAGACAGAGACAGAAGCTAAGCAATGGGTAACAAATCGAAAAAAACATAGAATCAACTGCTTTTGTTTAGGGTTTGATTATTATGTATTTATATTTCTGATTTATGTTTTTTGTCAATGATTTTAAACAGCAAGAATCAAGGTCCATGAGTTGAGACAGAAATCAAAGACAGATCTTTTGGCTCAGTTGAAGGATCTCAAAGCTGAGCTTGCTCTCCTTCGCGTTGCTAAGGTCACCGGTGGTGCTCCTAACAAGCTCTCCAAGATGTAAACACTCGCTATCCATCCCTTGATATTTCCATTTTGCGACTTCTTATTCACTAAAACGGATCAATTGACGGGCTCAGTTCTTTATTAAGTTTGATGGGTTCATATTTAGATATTTATTTTTCGATTTGTGTAGCGTTTCATTTGCCCTTTTTTGTTTAGAGTATATTAAGCTGGGTTTCATTTTAGGGCTTTCACATAATCTCGAAATTTCGCTATACCAGTGATCTTTTATTTATTTTGGCTGTAATTATTGTTTCTTGATGCTTTCTGCTAAAACAATTAAGTAAATAAATAATATCGCTTGCTTTATAAACTATTCAAAAGGCTTCAAGTATCTGCCCTTCATGTTTTTGGGGAAAAATATTTGCTACTGAAACTCGTATATAGGCTTGGATTTAAAATATTAGTTTTGTTTAGTAGGCAGCGTTTGGTTTTTTGGTGCTTTCACTTCCTTTTCATCGATTAAGCAACTGGATTTTAAGGGCTTTTAAGCTAAAATACTACTTTTTTTATTAGTTGATATACTTTTTTGATCTTGTTAAGAGATGTATACAGTATTTATTCATCCATTTGGAACAGTAAATTGGCTAAGCTCTCTCTTTATACTGATAAATGTGTTTTCAATTTGGAACTGAACGTTGACTAGGTCTTATGTCGTGGATACACAATGTCTTGTTTTTTATTTACTTTTTGGTCGTTCTACTCACTGAATTATTTTGGTCATTGTTTTTCTGGTTATGCTTATATATATATATATATATATATATATATATATATTCTTATGTTTGTGTTGTGTCTTGATTTTGGGTGCAGCAAGGTTGTGAGGTTGTCCATTGCACAGGTCTTGACTGTGATTTCGCAGAAGCAGAAGGCCGTATTGAGGGAAGCTTACAAGAACAAGAAGTTTTTGCCTCTTGATCTGCGTCCAAAGAAGACCAGAGCTATCCGCCGGAGGCTTACCAAACATCAAGTAATACTTTGTTTCTGATCTCCTCTCCAATGTAATATGCCAGGTCTTTTTTTATGTGGCGTCTTGCCGGGTTTTTTTTATGCATGCAAGCTCTTACTGTTGAACAATCTGTTCATGCCTGAAACATCAAAGCCTTGACAAGGTTTTGTGTTACATATAACTTAAAAGGTTAGCCAGCAATGCTGGTGAGTGAGTTGATTAGGAACTCAAGTTTAAAATCTTGAGTTATTAATGTCCTATCAGTTGTCAAATCTCCTTTTTCAAGGGTGAAAAAAGCAGAAGAGGGAGTGGGTTTTTTCCCCGAAGGAGGGGATCTTTTTGCAAATGGGGTATTTTATCCTGGTCTGTAATTCTATGTAGTCTAGCCATGTGGTATGGGTCCTTAATGTTATCATGTGATGATCATTTGTCTTCATGATTAATGGAAAATGGATCTGTAATATACTGTCCACACTGGGAAGTCTGCAAACTATGCCATTCCCCTCGGGTTAATTTGCAATGTAGTAATGATGTTCAAGTTTCATTGCATTCTGATTTTTTTCTGGTCTTCAATGCTATTGCCAGTATTTTTTTGCTTTTAGTGGGATTGATTGTGTGATCATTCAAAGCATTATCTTTTTCATCTATGTTTCAATGCGAAAAGGTCTTCATCTCAAAAATACTGTATTGGATAAAAAAATAGTTTTTCGTAATTAGATTGATGTTCATGGAATCTGTTAGTGGTCATATTCTCCTTCTTTTACGCACATTTCTGTTGCGTTTCTTAATATTTTGATATCCTTTATGCAGCAATCACTGAAGACCGAGCGTGAAAAGAAGAGAGAAATATACTTCCCAATGAGGAAGTATGCTATTAAGGTGTAGGGTGGGCATCAGCTATATTTTGATATCTTTCCTGAACCTCTCTTGTTGACAAGTTTTAATTTTGTTCGTCTGTCTTATTTGTGAACTAGTTTTTTTCTCTCCAATTAATGCTCAAAAACTTTGGGAAAGGGTGTATCTCACTCTAACCAAGATGCCAGATTTAAATTGGAATAGTAGCTGAAGAGTATTTTTGTTATTGTGTCTTGAAAACTCGTGCAGTCGGCCTCTTCGAAATTGTTGTCGTTGCTATTCGTATTCACGTGTTGTCTCGCCCTTTTTTCTCCTCGTACCGTTTATGCTTGCGAATTTGGGAGGAATTATTTTACTTCTTGGTCGGTAGTCGGGATAGTGCGATTGGTGGTCTGGTTGCGGCTGATGTTTGCTGTCACAGGCCCCAAGTTTTCATCTATGGTGGATCGGCAATTTTTAAAAAATATGATCTCTTTTCTACAGAGGTCTTTACTGATTGATGCTTTCGTTTATCCATGGTCTATCTCCATCTATAGGGAACTGGCCCAATCTCTTGTCAATTAGGTTTATCATGTGATCTGCTTAGATTTAATTGAGGTAAATATATCCTTAAATATATGTTTTTGAATAGTCACCGTACTCTTTTCTGAAAATTAACCTGATAGAATATTTTAATTGATTAGGATATTATTCGAAATTCAATCTATAGTTTTTGATTTTCTAGATTTTGTTCTTGAATGGTGAACAAAAAATATAACCCGTCATTATCCATTGTTACTCTTATCCCTATCTAGATTGATTTAAGGGAGTTTTGGGGTTATAAATATAATTATTTAGGTTATAAGGTGCTTTCATTTTTAAATATTTTTAGGTGGAAACAAGTTGAATATAATGTTTAAAGGAGAAATAAAAAAAATAAAAATTTAATCGGACCATGGTCATCAACTTGTATACCTCTTTTTATATATAACAAATAGATTGGGTTTTGCTTTCCAAGTTTAGGTGCGCATCACCTTTTTTAAATGACCCTTTAGCCATTTTTTAAAATAAAATTATTTTTAAAACTTGTCTAATTATCCTACAGTTTGAAGTCTTGATTGTAATATCAACAATTACTCAAGATATACATAATAGTTTTCAAAAAAATTATTCATGAATATTTATTTGATGAGAATAAAAGATATATTTTTTTAATTCTTATCCTTTTGTTTTTTATTTAATCAATTATTCGTATTGTTTTCATACATTTGCTTAAAGATTACCCAATCGTGATTTTTTTGGTATTTTTGTTGAAAAATTCTTTTTAAATGCTAACATATTGTTATTATATATATATATAAAAACAATACTTGTAAAAAGTGTAAGAAAAAACACTAAAAAGGATAGAGTTTTGGTTATAAAGATACAGTTTTTCTCCCGAGTTAAAGTCATCCCAAGTTTTTAGTTAGGAATAATGATTTAATTGCTTTTATTTTTACTTCAAAAATATTTTGCAAATAAAAAAAACATGAATAATAAAATGAATTAGTTACGAAATCTATTTTTTTCTTCAAAATTTGAATCAATATCCTTTTTTATATTATTTGAATTGTCACAAAATTAATTAAAAACAAATTTGAGTTACAAAATGTATTTTCTTTTTTTCAAAACATGAATCCTTTTTATCCATTTTGTATTCTCACAAAACTAAATAAAAACAATTTTAAAAAAAAATACCCCGCGAGCACATCAACCAAGAGAAGCGAAAGTCCCAGTGTTAATTTCTGGTGGAGAGGAACGGGAGGCGTTCATTTCTCACATGTAAATGACAGATATATCCTTTACTACTATTTTCTCTGAAGTCAAGAAAGGGCGTGGAGGTTGTCAACTTCCACTCCGATTTATCCACCACGAGCTGGTGGTAGCCAGACCTACTATTTCGTAATTTCGCAGCAGCATCCTTTCCTCTTGACTCACCCATTTACAATTCTATTTCCACACTCTGCGATCAAAGCTCTGTGGAAGGTTGAATTGTCATTGCGCGCGTGACGCACACACTTTTCCAATCAACCGTGTAATCTCTCATCCCATTCTGTGAAACCAGGTGCACAGAATCCACCTAGAAGGTGTTTGAGATTGCAGTCACACCGGAATTTTAAAAAAATCATGGTTTTGATGTTTGGTTAGGGGCAAGAAGCTGAAAAATTATTGTGGGTCCTATCTCAAGAAATCACTCAAACTCCATTTCATGAAAAAATAGCTGTTTTTCATGCGTTTTCCCTACCGTCCCTCGTGTTACAAACCCGATAATAACTCAAAACACTAACTCATCAAATAATATACAAACCCATTCAAGAGAGGGAGGGCAAGAGAGAGGATAAACAAACCCATCAAATAATATACAAACCAATCACCATAATGGGGGCGAGAGAGGGCGGGCCAAAGAGAGGAGTGCAGCATATCAGGTGGGTGGCGCGCGCGAGAGGGAGGGCCAAAGGAGGGGGAGTGGATCGATGTGGTCTGTGTAATGTGAGTGAGAGAGGAGTGGAGTATCTGGGGAGGGAGGAGTGGAGTACAGGGGAATGGCCTGTGTTTGGGGGGTTACGGGGATTTTTTTTAATACAAAAAATATATTTTTAATATTAAAATACTTTAAAAACTTATTTAAAATATAAATAAATATATTAAAATAGATTTTCAATACTTAAATTAATTTAAAAATGAATTAAAATATAAATAATGTTTATATAATATATGTATATTAATATAAAAAAAATAGATTTTTAATCTTAAATTAATCTAAAAATTAATTAAAATACAAATAATGTTTACATAATATAATGTATATTGATATAAAAATATACTTTTAATATTAAAATAATATAAAAATTAATTAATTAAATATTAGAAGGAGATCACAATATCATCTGCCTCGCAATCCTAATTTTATTTGATATTTTACTGTATGTTATTAATGGATCGCAAAGTTTTCACGTATGAATTTATAGTTCATGATGAAATTACAAGTAATTTAATGAGAGAATAAAAACAAATATTTAATTTACTTGAATTATTAATTATATTTTTTTATTATTAAATATTTTAAAAATTATTTTAAATTATAGATAAAATATTTTTAATGAAACTATTTTCTTAAAACATTGACTATAAAAATAAAAATAATATCAAATATATTTTTAATGGCACGAAGAGTACATTCTAGTAGGACTGTAGGAGTGTAGTCGTCTAATCTCTGATTAGTTCCATGCAGTCGTCTTCCTCGTGACAATCCCCGTCTAATCCCGCTGCCATGATGCATGCATCTGGTCTACTGCAAATACCACTCCATTAATGTCTCTTCATATTCCAACAAGCTAACAGTAGAAAGTCGCAATAAGAGGAAGGCAGCAGAAGGGGTGTAAAACTCGGTGTCAAGGTCGTCACTCAAAACGACACGTGGTCTAATATAAATCGTATTCCTTACGCTATGGACTTGGAATCTGTAGAATCATCTGCTTTGAAACAGTAAGATTATCTGATTGTGTTTATAGGATGACTATAAACCATTTTTCTGCGCTTCGCCCCTTATGAAATCAAACAAAAAAATATATTAAAAATATAAAATATTAGGATTATAATTTCTTGTTATTATATTATAGATTTATATAAACTAACTAATTTGTATAGAATTTCTACGGAGCGCAACTTTTTAGTAAAATATTGCAAACCAAAAATATCGAAGGAACAAAAAACAAAGCAAAAAAATAAAAGATTAATGACTAAAATAAAATGTGTCATATATGATCAATTTCAATTGAATGATATAATTAAAAACAATCAAATTTTTCATTGAAAAAATAAATAAGAAAAATAAAATCAAAAATCCAGAGACTGAAATGAACAAACCAACAATATGAAAGATCATATTTTACTTTCTGACAACAGTAAATAGAAAGGGGAGAAGAAAAACCTTCAGCCAGAGATGCCCCGACCACCTTTACATGCCGTGCATCGCATAGGGAGGTACAGGACATGAAAGCGCACCAGATAACATAGCGGGATGACAATTTAAATGTTCTAATGACATCACATATTCCGCTTGAATGACATGTGTGTGTAAAATACTGCTGGCGTGTGCATACGACGTGTATGCAGTGTTTTAGAAAAAAATATAATAAAAAAACGATAAATTACTTGTACATTTTTGGACTCGATAATAACCGTGAAAAAACTGGGGGTGAAAGTACCACACTACCCCCGTGTCAAAGCTTTTTTTTGGGTTTTATTTTCATAGTTTTACTGCGCATGAATTTGTGAAAAATAAAAAACATTCCACTATTCTGTATCCTTTTTTAAGCCTTTAGGGATAAAATAATTATTTTATTATAAAAAATAAAATAAAATACATTCCATGTCCCTTGAAAATATAAAAAAAAAACCGGGGTTAAAGTTTTTCGATCCTAAAATAAAATAATAATTCTATGGTCATGGTGTACAGTAATATGGATCTATGTGAATTGAGACAAATGCTAGAGCCAAAACAAAAGATTTTGCTTTACCAGAAATAAGTCTCTTTGGCCTATCCCGTTCTCTCCCAACCACTTTTTCGTATTTTAATCTGAATTAATTTCTTATCATTGTTGACATGCTTGTTAGAGGAGGCTAGCTAGGGTTTGTTCTTATCATGGTCCAAGATAATGGCTTGGACGCTCGTATTTGCCTGCTATGCAAAGATTCTGATAGTCTGTTCCACAACCATTGAAATATAGCTGCCTCCCTGCGTCAACTTCGAATGGAAGCACCTCAAGCAGCTGTTTTGGTCAAAATATCAACCATTCATTATTGACCAGGGATATCACTGGCTAAGCTAAAACTAGAAATTAGTGAATTCGATAATTAAATAAATAGTTGTTATACTATGTAGTTGCTTTTGTTTGATTTTAGTTTCGAAATATGTGATTGGTAAGATGATAATCACTAAAGATTTATATGTTAATTAATTTTAAAATCTATTAAATTGGTTGAGATACGCGTAAATTAACTCGGATAAAGATAAAATATATGCTAAAAAAATATAAATAACGACACGTTCATGCTAGTTTAGAAGTCCAAATGTCATGCTTATGCACAAATTGCTCAACAACACGTACATTTTAATACATTTTGAAGAAGATAACTAAATAAGAATTAAATAAAAAAATGATTATTATTAATCCACTAAGTTATAAAGTGTTTCCATCGTCATTCAAGATTTTTTTTTTTTAAAAGCCCTACCTACTCCACTTATAAGTAAGACTGGCTATAGATCATTAGACCATCTCTCCTTATCTACACTCATTTCAATTTATACAGAAATATGATTATTTTTTTGTTAGAAATGATGGGTGTTTTGCCACAATCTAATATATGAACCACAAGAGATTTAGGAAGCCCAGAACCACAGCACTTGGTGAAGTGTATGATTAATATTCATTGAACTATAACAAATTCGGTCAAACATTTCTGCGGTCGCTAGTAGAGCCTCTCCATTTCCTTTCATTATCATTCTAGTTTCAACTCTCAAGCTCTGGTGTTGCGTGCGATATATGCATATCCTTTTTAGTGTTTTTTTTATATATATATATATACATTATTTATCTAGACATAGCTCACTATGGATAAAAATAATAAAATTATTATTTTATTCTAGAGTTGGAAATTTTTAGCTCCTGGGATCAAGAATATTTTTGAATTTTTTAGAAGACATGGATAGTATTTCTGAATTCTTTGCGTGGTCAAAATATTTTGTTTTTTTACTTAATTTTCTTAGCAATTAAATGATTTTAATTGTTTAAGCAATAATACTGATAATAATTTTAATTGTTATAGTAATTATAATGATGGTAACGTATGAATGAATTTTCAATTTATGTTTTCTTCTTTTTATAGATAGAAAATGAACTACTAATTTTTGTTATTTGATTATTGCAGGTGTTTCCACAATTTATATTTTGTTTTATGTTGAATTTAAATTAAATTATAAAATGAACTAATCTTAATACAATGAATTTAGTAATTCAGATAACTGAATTTTCTTGCTTATTTAATGATGATGATGATTTTATGCCGGTTATTTCGTTGAAACATACCAAACAAATAAATTTATATCGATTTAAAATTCATATATTACATAGAAAACTTGTCATTAACAGGAATTCTGTAAAGATTTATTATTTTATCTAAATTTATATTATAATAAAAAAAATCATACAATTAATATTTTTTTTGCGTTGAAAAAAATGTGATACTGCCCATGACGAAACGCCAATTGGCTAGTGTGCGTGTGTATAAGAAAGAAAGAAAATAGAGGCTTCAATTTATAGCTAATTCTAGCTAAGTGAGCTTTACTTAGATCGATAAAACAAAATGTTAGCTCGAGTTGAAGGATCGGCAAGTCATGAACAGATTAGATGGGACATTCACAAGAAGCACGATTATCTTCAGCACCGGCACATTACCGCTGCCACTTTTTGCCGGGCACTTACAAGTGTATAATTTACAATAAAGTTTCTTGGTCCACGATCTCTCTATGGTGGCATGGTGGGGTTCCCGTTCATGCTCACATCGTTTGACGAGGTAGAAAGGGAATATAGAGCATTCACAACCTGTGATCTCGCCATAGAATTTTCAGAATAAAGATTACAGAACTTAAACTCATCGATTTATTTTGCAAGAGCTGTAATTGAAAGTTAAAAGTCAGGAGCAAGTGTTTTGAAAGCCTACTCGGTCGAGTCGGGTCAAGTCCAAGTTTTGAACCAAGATCATGAATCAGTCTAACCTAGTAAAACAAAAAAACCCCGACAATTCTAGAGTATTTCCAGGATGTTTCCAGCTTCCAAGTCATTATAGATTCTAGATAATATTATAGTTTGGATTAGTAGCTTAATCCTCTATCTAGAGAGTTTAAAGCTCGGGATGCTCTCAATAAATATTAAGTTCACAAAACAAAATGGTGATAAATGCAATAAAATAAAATAATAATCAAGTAATATTGAAGCTAGCATAGCCTGGATCACAATATATTTTCCTCTGGTGAGATCAATAACAGAGATCTCGAGGGGAGACTGGCCAGATCCATGGAGTCTTCATCAGTCATTCAATAGAAAGAAATCTTGATTAGCAGTGTAAAACCTTATGGAGTGAGTTTGTTGCTCGAGCAATTAGCGTCTCGGAAGACCTTCATGAACTGATCAATGTGCCCAGGCAATCAATCCTGTTTTTTGCTTGCAACGATAGCCAAGCCTCTGGTTAGGTGAGCATGACTTTGCTTGGCAAAACTCTTGCCACAACTAGTATAAGTGTCTATTTAAAATATGATTGTAATTGTTTTTTTAAATATTTTTTTAATTTTTAATAATTATTTTTAACATTAGAACATGAAAATGATATCAAAAATTTTTAATTTAAAAAATATATATATTTTTTTAAATACAATTACATTTTAGTTTTCATAATTTTGCTTGCTACCTGCCGATTATTGCCTTTTTCTCCCCTGATCTCATCATCATTATCACATCATCAACCGTTCTCCAAAATAAATAAACTCGTCACATGACTGACTATTTTATTTTTTAAGAAAGAAGAGGAAATGCAGAGTAATTACACGTGTAAACGCTATCTTTCTTCATCTAGATATCTAGATTGAGTCAGTCAATGATTTTTTGGTCCAACAAAGCTAGAAAGCAATCTTCCTGTATGAGAAACTTGGCAGCTCTTTCCCTCTATATAACCCCCACGCCATGGTAAACACTCAACTAAAACCAATAACTGGAATCTCCCTTTTTTGAATAAAATTACTTTTGAGCTCACATTTTCAGGGCTCAATGGCTCGGCCAGAAACTCCGAGGAGTATTGCAGCAAAAAGAGGGATGTTAGCCCTTTTTTTCTCATCCCCTAAAACACTCTCCTTCTCCTCGTCATTTTCAACCCCTTCTACTCCTTCCTCCTCTGCCCACAACATGTTCTCCGAATCCGAGATGGAGGAAACTATAAAAAATGTTGAATCAATCATCACCAGATGGGATCCAAACTCTTCATCTATCACCAGAATCGCCTCTCTCTTCCATGGTAACAGAGAAGAAGCGGAAGATTTTCTCAAAAGTGTCAAAGACTTGCGTCGAGCAATGCATGCATTAGTCTCTGAAAATTCGACCTCTGATAAGCTTTCGCTTGCCCAGAACCTCATGCAAATCGCCATGGAAAGACTTGAAAAGGAATTCCATCGGATATTATCTGCGACACGTGATCAAATAGACCCAGAGTCTATTTCAGCTAGATCCTCGGATGGGTCGAGCAATCTCGAAGATGAGAACGAGCTTGGATCTGAAGAAGAGTTCAAAACAGCAGGGGAGTCAAGCAATGATGTGGAGAGAATCACAGCACTAGCCATGTCATCGGACCTCAAATCTATTGCTGATTGTATGATAAGTTCTGGCTACAGCAGTGAGTGTATCAAAATATACAAAAATATCAGAAAATCAATCGTGGATGAAGGATTGTATCTGCTCGGAATCGAAGAATTCAGGCCTTCTCAAATTCTCAAGATGAATTGGGAAGTTCTCGAGCATCTGATCAAGAACTGGCTGAGTGCAGTGAAGATTGCAGCCAAAACACTCTTTAGTGGAGAAAAAGCTCTCTGTGATCATGTGTTTTCAGCTTCTCGGACGATCAGGGAATCTTGCTTCTCTGAGATAACAAAAGGAGGACTATATCTTTTCAGATTTCCTGAGCTTGTGGCTAAGTGCAAGAAACTGCCAGAGAGGATTTTCCCACTAATGGAGCTCTACGAAGCACTCTCTGATATCCAGCCAGATGTAGAACTGATATTTGACTCTGAATCAACCTCGAAGATTAAACTGCAGGTTGTTTCATCACTACATGGACTTAGCGAGTCAATCCGTGCCATTCTTTCCGACTTTGAATCAGCAATTCAAAAGGACTCATCAAAAACTGTAATCGTTGGGGGTGGGATTCACCCACTGACCCGAAAGGTTACGAGTTACATATCTTCACTTGCAGATTACAGCAGGATTCTCTCAGACACTGTTTCTGATTCTTCATCACCAAGGAATACAGCTTTCCCTGGATTTTACTTCGAGAGTCCAACCTCTGATACCGGTTCATCACAAGCAGTCTCAGCCCACCTAGCTCGGCTCATTTTAGTCCTTTTATGCAAGCTTGACAGGAAAGCAGAAGGGTACAAAGATATATCTTTGTCATACCTGTTCCTAGCGAACAATCTTCAGTTTATCCTTGATAAAGTTTGTACAACTCGCCTTTATGTGCTTCTCGGTGAAGATTGGGTGTTCACGCATGCCAAAAAGGTTATACAATATGCTTCCACCTATGAAACGATGGCATGGGGAAATGTCTTCTCATCTTTACCAGAGAGAAACTCTCCACGACTATCTCCCGAAGCAGCAAAGCACTGTTTTCAGAGGTTCATCGCAGCTTTTGAAGAAGCATACAAGAAACAAGCATCATGGGTTGTGCCGGATAGGAAGTTGAGGAATGAATTGAAGGTGTCAATTGCAAAAGAACTTATACCAGCATACAGAGAATTTTGTGACACGCATAAGGTGATGTTGAAGGATTTTGAGGTGTTTGCAAGGTTCGGCCCTGACGATCTTGGGAATTGCCTCTCAGATTTGTTTCATGGAACTACCATTTCAGGCAGTACCCCACCTCCTACACCGCGATAAAGTATATCGCCGTGAAATGACAGAACAGTAACATGCCATCACACACACTGCTATAGGCTTACAGCACCTGCTTGTTCCTTTCTAGATTTGTTTCTGCTGTGTGAGTTCGCGCGTAAAATAGGCAGTCAGCCAGTGCCGCGGAAAATTAACTATAATTATCTGCTTCACATTTCTACTCCCGTTCTGCACAGATAGTGATTTTTAATTTGCAGTTTCAAACAATTAAACCACAGGAAGATCTTTAGCCGATAAAATATGGCACATCAACTACCGATTAAAACAAGTAAAAGGTAGGATTAAGTAGCTCAGTTATAAAAACTTGAGACTGAATGGTTTGTTCTTTGTGGTTGTTAATATAATAACCACTAAATATTTATATAATTAATAGTTTCAGGATTCATGGGATTAATCGAAATATACGCAAGCTGACCTGAACATTTATTTTAATAAAAATAATAAAATTTTTGTGAACACAATAAAAAATGTGCATATACTTAGTCTTATTATAAATATAATAACAATCCACTTCAAGGTGTTTTGTTCATTAATGGAACACCGGATTAGCCCGAATAAGCATGACATTTTTATTATCACAAAATAAAATCACCGGTGTATGATTGTTGAAACCAAGATTTACAAGTAAATTCTTAAGTTACATCAATTCGCAAGAAACATATACTACTGCCTGATATTCAACTTGAGTGAGCAATCTCATGTTGTTTTTGCTTTTTCTAGACCTTAAATTATCTCCAACAAGCCAGCAATGTCCAGTGATAAGTCATCTATCCTCTGCATTTCCTGCCCAATTAGAGTCTGTGGGACCTATAAAGATCATGCAAGTCACCAAAGACAATCGAAATACCTTGGTTGGTTTTTGGGTCTTCTCCAAAAAGAAATTTGGTGTTGATTGATTTTTCTCTAGTCCAACAACTCTATTTTGCATCTTACTGTGGCTGTGGCTGTGTTTGTCTTGAAAGTCTTAAATTTAAATTGCCTCTCGCCAGGAAAAAAGGGTGCAATCGTTGTTTGCAGCAAAGCAGATCGATACCACTCCTGGCCATGCCAGATCCTCGGAAGAGGATCCAGCATACCAGTTTTCTGTAATTTTTAACTGAAATAATATGAAAGTTTCTGCGATCCTTTAATTTGATCCTATGAGCCATTAGAATTTCAATATTTTGGTTTGATCATCTGTCAACCGACAGGCTCGAGATTCGCATGTTGAACTCAAGCACTGCATGGTGTAACGTGGAAATTTACAAATGTTTGCCGATCTGTATGGTCATGATCCTCGTTATAACTCATGCTTCTTGTCAATTCAGTGGAAATTTAAAGAAATATTATTTGCTATTTTTATTTAATTTTCGTTCATATTATCAAGATGACATTGACGTTTGGCCCTGTAAAAGTTACACTGGATAGTATTGGTTCGGACAAGGGAATCTCCAGCGTCGGATAGTATTAATTCGGGTGGAAAAAACAAATTCTTCCTCAACACCTTGTAATAAGCATGGTTGAGCTCCATGATCAGCAACACATCTCCTTCAGAACTTCCAGAATTGTCCTTTTCATTGTCTGCTGCCTGTGAATCATGATTCTATTTGATGCTAAATAAAAATAATTATATTTAGGATATTAATATTTTGTTGAAAAACATTCTCTAATATAAAAAAATTAAAATAAAATATTATCATTTTTAAAATTTAAATCAGCTGCGAGAGAATAAAAACTAATTTGTAAAAACAGATAAAAAAAATAAATTTAAAAACCTTAATATTTGAAAAATTACAAATGTTTCCTAGTTATGTACTGGAAAATAAAAATTCCATCCAGAGGGAAGAAGTCCTAAAGAACGTGCCTGTAAAATTCAATTAACTTCTCATATAATTAACATTATTCTGTTCATATTAAATATCACTAAACAAATTAATTTTCACGTAGCACCAAACCTAGACTGCCAGAGTCTATAACAAGGTTATCGAATTGACTATTTGTTTTTTCAACTGAGTTTTTTTTCATTGATACACTATATTTTAGCCGTTTCAACTGATTCGGCCGAAACGAAACTAAATGGAAATCACAAGAAGACAGGCTCACGTTTATTCGTTGTTCTGTGGTGTGGAGCTTTTTCCACTCAAGACCCTAGAGAGCCGGTCACTGTATAGCCAGGTTGAGCGGCTGCTCATTTATTTCACACGAAATGTGATTTATAGGGTATTGTTATTGTTTTTTTAAGTATTTTTTGTTTAAAAATATATTAAAATATTTTTTTTTATTTTTTTAAAATTATTTTTGACATCAAGCATATTGAAATAATATAAAATTATTAAAAAAACATAATTTAAAATAAAAAATAAAATTCATGGTACGAGCTGTTTCTAGCTACCATCATTGGATACACACAGCTTTGGTTAACTACAGGCGTCGAACTTCCCATTCTTCTCAGAGACTGACAACTTAATTCGCACTGACCATCTCATCAGATCCTGGAAGGCTGTGCAGCAAGTTGATATATAACACCACACCAATTTCCTGTTGCTCGGAAATTTTGGAAACCTCTGCAATGCTTTCGATGCTCTGAGCCATTGGAAATTTCGATATTTAGGTTTCATTCATCAGTTCAGCCTTGGGATCCAAGTATATATCTCAGGTTTATGGCAGAACATAGAAAGTTAAAAGATATTTGCAAATCTGTACGGCTGTAAATATCTAGAGCAGGTCCATCTGGCCGCTTTAACTACAGTATGCCCCACCAATCCTCTCCTATTCCTGGTGTTTTGGGCGTCAGAACCAAGGTTCTAGCATGGATACCAACAAAATCTGTCGAGAGCAGGCAAGCCGGCCTTTCTCAATTCTTGACCTATGGGGGCGCAGGGAGCCACTCGTCTTAAAATTTAATCAAAATTCCTTTCAAGAACCTTTATATAGCCACCTTCAATAACTAGTCTTAGCAGACTAGGTTAAGGAACTATAACATTACTTTGGAATTTCAGCTTTAGCTATGGGATTGTTTAATTACCATGTTGTTCAAGATAAACAAAGGCAATTGAGAAAAAAAGAGAGTCTGTCGTCACGTAACACTGGCCACCAATCCGATTGCTCACATGCACGTGTAAAATCGTTCTTATTCATCCTGCTCTTTCAAAAGAAATCTGTGGGCATGTGAGATGGTGAGTGGTTTCGGCTTGTAACTTCAAGCTCATATAAATGCAGCGACTTCTGTTATATTGGCCTTGCCTTCATCAATGGCTCTGCCCTAGATATTCACAACTTGAAATTTACAGCAAGTAACATTAAATGGAGGTAGTTGAGAAAATTAAACTTCCAAGAACCCAAAATTCTAACTTCCATCGATCCCTATTGGGTGCAAACTGCATCACTTAAACCCAATGGATGTGCATATTTCGAACTGCATAGAACTTGCATCAACTTCAAATTGTACTATAAAAGGACAGAAGTTCAACACCTATGATGTGCACAACTTCTGAAACTCTCTTCCTTCCAATGGAGCCAATCATGATACTTTGTATTCTCTTCTTCATTATTTTATGCCTTTGTAAGTTGTTTTTTCTGAGAAGAGAACCCTGCCTCTACATGCTGGCTTACGAGTGCTATAAAGCTCCAGAGGATAGGAAGCTAGACACAGAAACTAGTGCAAAAATCGTCTTCAGAAATAAGAACCTGGGGATCGAAGAATACAAGTTTCTCTTGCGAACTATTGCTTGTTCTGGCATTGGTGAAGAAACGTATGGCCCTATAAATGTTATCTCAGGCCAAGAAGATTCTCCTACCCTGAAGGACTCCATTTCAGAAATGGATGTTCTCATATTTGACACACTTGACAAGCTCTTTGCCAAAACAGGAATTTTTCCATCAGAAATTGACATACTTGTTGTCAATGTTTCTTTGTTCTCTCCTGCACCTTCTCTAGCAGCCCGCGTGGTAAATCGTTACAAGATGAGATCAGACATTAAAACATTCAACCTCTCTGGAATGGGATGCAGTGCAAGCGTTGTATCCATCGATCTCGTGCAGCACTTGTTCAAGTCACACAAGAATGCATTCGCTGTTGTTGTGAGCACAGAATCGATAGGTGCGAATTGGTACCAAGGTAAAGAAAAATCCATGATGCTCTCAAACTGTCTGTTCCGTTCAGGAGGTTGCTCGATGCTCTTCACAAACAACAGCGCTTTAAAACGTCAAGCCATCTTCAAATTGAAACATCTTGTGCGTACGCATCTTGGCTCAAAAGACGAGTCCTATGGATGCTGCATACAAACAGTGGATGACCTTGGCTACAAAGGTTTTCTCCTTAGTAAAAGCCTTAAAAAATCTGCTGCTCAGGCTCTTTCTTTGAATCTCCGTGTCTTAGCACCTAAAATGTTGCCAGTAAGTGAACTAATTCGCTATGTTTATGTATCTCATCGAGAAAAGAAAACCAAAAGCACCAGTCTTCAAGAAATGGGAGCGGGCCTGAATCTCAAGACAGGAGTGGACCATCTCTGTATACACCCGGGTGGAAGGGCAATTATTGATGAGGTTGGGAAAAGCTTAGGCCTTAATGATTATGATCTTGAGCCAACTAGAATGGCACTTCATCGATTTGGAAATACATCAGCTGGTGGCCTTTGGTATGTTTTAGGCTACATGGAGGCCAAACAGAGGCTTAAGAAAGGTAATAAAATACTAATGATCAGTCTTGGTGCAGGTTTCAAGTGCAACAACTGTGTGTGGGAGGTAATGAGGGATCTGGGGGATGTCAACGTTTGGAAACACAGCATAGACCAATATCCCCCAGAAACCACAGTCAATCCATTCATCGAAAAGCTTAGTTGGATCAATGACGAATATCTCAGCTTTGTTAGGTTTCACTAGAAGCTAGACCTTCCTAAAGATTTTGTTCTATGAACCTTCCGAGCATAATTTCTATGTTGTTTTTCTTTATTATTTTGTGCAACATTCAGTATCAGAAGATCGTCTCTTTCTTTTCATGCTGAGTCATAACAGCGAAGAGTGAAAGATTGAATTAAATTTCTAGTTATTTCTGCATGGACTTGGTGTTTTTAATTGCAGATTCTCTGTGAATATGCTCTCTTTTCTTATTTTGCTTTGCCTATCCTCTGGTCGGAACTTTCAACTCCTAGTTATGCTACATAAATCATTCTAGCCTTATTGATGAGATTGGGCAAGAATTTTAACAGAAGAAATATTAATCATGCTCACATCCTAGCTCAATAAAAGCATGGTTATATCCACCTAAACAATTGAGATTCACGTCGATGTTGCTTAAATCATGGGATTAAGACATCTGTATATTTTATTAAATTATTAATCTCACTAGCTTGTTTGTGAAATTTAGAGGCAGAGTGGTTCATATCTCTACATGGGCCTCGATTTTTTTTTCGCTTGTACATGCTAAGCGCCTGTTTGGCTGCCGGTTAAATTGGCATTTCAGCAGAATTTCAAAAATAAAAAATTTTATTTTAAATAAATATGTTTTGAAGTTTTTATATTATTTTAATATATTGATGTCAAAAATAATTTAAAAAAAATATATATAATTTTAATATATTTCTACACAAAAAACATTTTCAAAAACTATCACAACCACCCTCCCAAATATCCACTAAACTTATAATTACTGCGATGTGATTGAATAGGGAGATGGAAATATGTTTTTTTCTCCGCCTGCTCACAACCTTTGAAGACCGGATACGTCGGCCTTGCTGCCAATTCATCTCAATAAGAGAAAATAATATTTATCATCTATATTTTATTTTAAATTATTAAATAATATTTTAAAATATAATTTATATTATTTTTTTTAATATTCTCTTGGATAAAAACTTTTTAAACATACATAAAATGGCAGGATTTGAACTCATAATTATTAAATCAATAATATTTCAATATAATATTAAAAAATTATTTTACATCAAAACTTGAGTAAGAATATAATTTATATTATTTTTTAGTATTTATAAATAAATAATTTACCATAAATGGAAGCCAATTTATATTTCAGACCTTCTGTGGCCATTGCAGTATTTGAGAACTGCGGCCATTGTGTGCAGTGCACCTTTCTATCAGCAGTTATTACAATTGAGGTACAGAATTTCTACGTTTTCTTAGCTATTACTTGTCAACCATCAATCCTGCTGTGAACTCGCCCACAGTTTAGAGAAGGTTTTCAGGAATAGCATCTGGACCGTGCACGTTCCCAGATTTACTGTGACCATCCAAAAACTAAGCTGGAGGGTTTTTTTAGAGCACTAGATTTGAATTAAATGGTAAATAAAAAATGCTATTAAAGCCAAGCCCGTGTAGGTATAGAATCATAATTATAAAATCAGGTATGATTCAATGCATCATCTCAATTAGAAGAATTAATCCAGGAAGAGGGATTTCTTTATTAAAATGAGGTTATTTTATTTATAAAAAAAACCCTCAAAAACAATACGTTATGATATACATATATGTGTATGTATCTGACCATGAGCATGAGCATTATAACAATGATCGGAATTGGCATGGTAGCCACCATCGTTAAGTTCTCGATGCTTGTCCTTGCCATTAAGTCACGTTTAATTTTCTGTCGTGGATTATGAAAATCTACCTGCTCAAAGCATGAGGTATTGATTACGAGTAGCGCCTCTGATATGCCTTAAATTCACCTTACAGGGCCAGCTGCCCGCCCAAAAACTTGACAAAGCTAATATACTCTATTTTCTTCAGAAACACAAGCCATTACTGTCTTGTTAACCTGCCAATACTCAATGCCAGCACATGCCGAACCGAAACTTAAACCTGCCATCATCTTAAAATTTCAAGTAATCCGTACCAGTATCAAAACAGAGCACCATGGGGCTGAATCAGAGACGTTCATTGATTTCACATAAACAGCTGTATTTAAAACCAGCCAGCCAACCAAGCAGGCCCATTGGAAACTCACAGGTGAAGAGAATAATTATCTTTTATAGTGATTTTGTTTTTTTACCATATACACTTCTGTTGCATAAACACGCAAGATGGAGGAATATTAGCTAATTTGATGTGGAAAAAGCTTTTCTTTCTCCTTTTTCAAAACATACAGTGGCATCCACCATTTTTTAAAAGGGGGGTCACCCCCCATTAATTATGTTGACTTTTGATTTCCTCAATTATGGGGGCGGTTGCTGGACCAAAAGCCTTGTCTGCGGTTAAGTGTACGGTAATGAATTATTGGTTTGTGTTCGGCCGATACCATAATCTACGAAATTTGTCTCGAGATTCAAAACCTGTCTTCGGCCAACAGGAACACAAAAACAAACCCGTGGTTTCTACACCCGAAATTTCATTTACTTTTTAATATATAAGCTCTCTTTACCATCCTCGCGTTTTAGTCCCTTCAGGTAAATTGTTTTTTTTTATAAAAAAATAAGGGTAATTTATAAGGTATAAAGTGGCTACCCATATCCAAAAGCTAAATTGGTGATAGTAGGAATTAACAAGGTAAAAAAATGAAATAGTGATTTAATGTAGCATTTCTTGGAGTTATTCCTTGATGAAATGAGGAAGATTGCAGGTTACAGATAAACATAAGTGGATCCTCTTCCACGGAGGCAAGTAGCAAGGGAAGAACGGAGCGAGGCGAGTGAAGGCGGAGGGTTGAGAAAAAGCAGAGGAGCAAATCGCGTTTCTCCGTCTCACATCGAGAGGAGGCAATCTGAGGCCAGGTGGCCCAAGTCAACTGTGAACTCGAGCCCGGCCAGGTGGCCCAAGTCAACTGTGAACTCGAGCCCGGCCAGGTTAAAAGGCCAGCATTTTACGGATGGTTAAGGTTGTGTTTGATATTGCGGTTGCTATTGTGATTAAGATTTAAAAAAATAGTCTTGTGAAAAGTATTTTCAGCTGTGATTCATAACTGAAATTAAAATATTTAGTTAAAATTATAGTTGAGTTTGAGGTTTAATGAGAAACAGTTTCGCGTGTTTGATTACTATACTTTTCATATTGCTGTCAACTTGTAAAATGATTTTAAAGGATATATGCATATATTTTTTAAAATATTATAGATTTAATAATAATAATAAGATATAATTAATAATTCAAATAAATTAGATATTTATTTTTATTCTATCATCAAACTACTTGTAATTTTATCACGAACTAAATCCATATATTAAGGCCTTTGCGATTCCTTGCTTTATGATCGAGAGACATTATTTGGTAAAATATCATCAAGAACAATATTTGTGTTCCATGCTGATTTTCAAGATCTCTATCTATATATTGTAGAGATATAATTCTAAGATAAAATTCAACTACAAGTTTATTAATTTCATTCAAAACTCCATTGATCTTCTTAAATTTTTAATTCATAGTCAATCTAAAAATAATAGGATTATAGAGTGAAACAAAATTATGTATTTTATTCTTTCATCATATTAATATCTATCTATATATTTTTTTTAAAAAAAATTGAGTTGGTCCCAACCCAACTAAATGGGTCGGTTCAGCAAATTGAATCAAAACACCCACTAAATATATTTCATTATAACTCAAGCCATACATGAACTAGTCCAGAAAAAAACTTGCCGCTATCTAATAAAAGAAAATGATAGCCCTTTGTTGTTTAATGGGAATTGGAAAAGCAAAGCAGTTAATAGCCCAAGTCTACTCGCATCGTCAGCGAGAAAGAAAAGCAGGAAACGCAGCCGTTAGCTACTTTTTGTGAAATGAAGTTTTGGTGTTTTTATTAGATGAAATCCACATCAGTTTTTTAATTTTTTTATTTTAATAAAATATTAATATATCCTTTTTCTTTCAACTCAGTTTAAATCTCAATACCAAACACCCATTAAAAACTCGACTAGGATATGGTAATGGATCCTCTTTGGCGATTCTAAATTATTTAATATTGTGTTTTAAAAATATTTTTTTTAAATAAATATTTTTTTAAAATTAAATTTTTTTGATGTTTTAAAATTATTTTCATGTGCTGATATAAAAAATTATTTTAATGTATTTATAAATAAAAAATACTTTAAAAAACTACAACAGCTACACTCTCAATAATTACAAAGGAAAATAGTTTTAAGGGTCCCACAACCAACCATGAGTGAAACTTAAATTATTTTCTCTCTCTAGGTTAAATAAATTTTTAAAAATATATGTGTGCAGTGTTTTTCAAAATATTTTTTTTTGTCATAAAAATATATTTTTGAAAATTAAGAATATTGTTTGTATATCTAATTATATAAATCGAGAAATTCTCAGGAACATCGCAAATACATGAAAATTCTCAAAAACAAGTAATTCTCAACTTTGTTAGTTTTTCTTATGTAAAAGGTCATAAATTACCAAAATATCTAATTTTATTTGTTTACATCTCTATTTATCAAAATACCGTTGCAACAACCATTTAGTAGATGAATTAGTGATAAGATCTTGGTATTAAGATATTTATTTATTCTATGATTTCAAGTCCAAACCATATGATTGATAATATAATGGTTATTAAAGACTTACATGGTTGTTGATTTTAGAATTCACAGGATCAATCGAGATACATGCAAACTAGCTCGAACAGACGTTATCAATACAAAAAACAAAATAATGCTACAAACCTTGGTATAAAAAACAATAAAACTAATAATACCTAATAAAAATAATCTAAAAAAACTACTTTCAAATAAATAAACTAAAAAAAAAATCTCAATTACAAAAAAAAAACACATCTTTCAAAAAAAAAACATCACCACCAATCAATTTGTCCGTGACAACCAGGCAATCACAATTTCCGTTTTACTTTGTTCTCTTGTGCAAAACAATTTGTAAAGGTTGTTTGTTTTTTCATTTAAAATTGTATTTGGATGTATTTAGTTTGAAAAAAAAACACATTAGTTATTAATAAATTTACATGTTAATATATATATAATGTATTTAAAAAACAAATTTCACAATATAATAAATTATTAATAATTATAAATTATATCAAACGCACTTCAAGTTCGAATCACGTTACTGCGAAAATACCAATGATAATGACCTCCACTGCCGCCACTTGAAGTATCACTCGCTTTACTGCCTTCCACGAAATTTCCATCTGCACGCCTTTTTTGTTGTCTATCATTGTATCTCAAAATATATTTTTTACAAAAATTGATTTTATTTTTATTATATTAAATTATTATTTTTTAAATATTAGATTATTTTTCATATACTACTAATATCGAAAATAATTTTTTAATATATTTTTAAATAAAAATACTTTTAAAAACAATTTAATCAACCTCTCAAGCAAATAATTTGACTAATGACCTTATTATTTTCTAGGGATAACTTTTTTTTTTAAGCATACTCATTAAAAATAAAATAAAATATCTTTTTTATTATTTTACATAAACTTCGTGTAAGAAAAAACCTATTCATACTTTATTAAATGATATTTATAAGGTAATAATATAAAATAATATTTTTTTAATTTTTAATATTAACCTCTCAAAATAATCTAAAAACATAAAAAAATAATTTAAAATAATAAAACAATTATATGACAAAAAAAAAAAAACTCTAATTGTCATTCACAAACATACCCTAATCTTTCGTCATTACTACCACTCACACGCACCGATTCTCTCGCTTCATTCGAACTTCTCTCTTTTTCCTTAGCATGACTCTTTTCACCAGCTAGTTCTTACTTCCAAGTTCTATCTATGGCTTCACCTATGGAAGAAGGTACAGTAGCAATCTATGCACAGATCAATTTTTGTTTCTATATTCTATCTAACGATCAAGATCAAGTTCCCTCCATCTCTTTTCTTGCTTTTTTTCCCCTCTCAGTTTGTTTCTGTTAATGGTAGGAAAAAAGAGATGTTTCGCAGCTAAATTCAGAAGTAAACATAACTGAGCTTTGATTTTATATTTGTGGGTGGTTTTCCCTTGAGACCAAAAAGACTTCGAATTGTTTTCTGATCAATCTGCTTTTTTGCTTTTTAGTACACTTTTTTTTGTGCTAAGCAAGTCTAAATCTGCTGAGCTTTGAAGTAAAATGGAGTTAGAAAAAATTGGTTTCCAAACGCTTATAAATTGTTACATGCTTGAATCTAGTAAATCATGAATCCTTACTTCCGCCCCTATAAAGTTTTTCTCCATTTTTATTCGAGAACAATATTTCTTTCTACCTATTCTCACTTGAATCAAAGCTGAGTAAAAGAACAAATCTAATTGATGTATACCAGAATTTTGTAGTATTATTTTGATTTTGTATGATTTTAGTGATTATTTAATTGATGTTTTTTTTTTTTTTTTACAGGGAGGGAGAGGGATTTAGAGAAGGGATTAGTGCTAAACCAAAACGCTCTTGCCGAGCCATCACCAACACCATCGCCATCTTCAACATCAACTGCCCCAGCTCTAGTTTTATCGAATTCGGGCAAACGTATTGACCAAGCTGGGAAGAAGAAGTATGTAAAACAAGTCACTGGTCGTCACAATGATACCGAGCTCCACTTGGCAGCGCAGCGTGGCAATTTGGCCGATGTGCAGCGGATTCTCGATGATATCCCAAAAATGATTGGAACTTTGAGCGGGGATGACTTTGATGCTGAGGTTGCAGAGATAAGGGCATCAGTGGTTAATGAAGTGAATGAGTTGGGGGAGACTGCGCTGTTTACTGCTGCGGATAAAGGTCATCTTGAGGTGGTCAAGGAGTTGCTGAAATATTCGAACAAGGAGTGCCTCACGAGGAAGAATAGGTCGGGTTATGATTCATTGCATATTGCTGCCGTCCAAGGGCACCACGGTAATGATCTTCATCTTTTAGCTTTTTCTTGTTGTTCTAGAAATTTGTAGATTTTGATTGTTTTTAATGAGATGTTGTTTAATGAAAGTATACTATCTTTTGATTATAGCTGTATGATTCTGATACCCTCATGCATTGGAGCTCTATAGTCACTTACATTAACCTTTCCATAAAACAATCCAATATATCTCAAGCAATCTGGCTTTTGGTGGTTGTTTTAGAACACTTTTAAATGGTTCTTTTACTTGCGACTTATGATGATTATGAGTCTTTAGGTTTATGTTATATTATGATTCTTCAATAAATTAGATAAGGTAGCTTTCTGGTCTTTGATTGCCTTGCGAAAATTAAACAAACATGCTGGAGTCCTAGAAATTGAATCACCTGTGCTCAATTAGTGATTCTGCCAACTTAATTTATGAGTCATGAGCGTTACCAGTAATGCCTTTATTTCTCAAGTCACAGAGAACAGGAATATAATTAGAATGATGATGAGTGTCCATAGTGGCTTTCCTGGCGCTGTTTTCTGTAGAGGATGTAATTCTAGAATTCCCTGGTTGCCTCTACAATCCTTTTAGAAACTTCCATTTCATGAACCATCTTCCTTTCTCCTATTCCCGAAGAGTTGACAGGACTAGTTTCAGTCACGTCTCATCTTTTAAAGATTGATGGCCCTGTGGACAATGTTTTTTTTTTATCTTGCTTCTGTAAGAAGTTTCATGTTGAAATCTGAATTCACAAGAATTTTCATAAAGGCTACCATTTTATGTTCTCACTATCAATATGCTTTATAAAAATCCAGGGAACATAATGCTCACAAAAATTCTTTTATGACAGCCATTGTCCAAGTGCTACTGGACCATGACCCCAGCCTGAGCCAAACACATGGCCCATCGAATACAACTCCTCTTATATCTGCTGCTACAAGAGGGCATACTGCAGTAGTCAATGAATTGCTGTCAAAGGATGGTAGCTTATTGGAGATTTCTAGGTCTAATGGGAAAAATGCGTTGCATTTAGCTGCCCGACAGGGACATGTAGATATTGTGCAAGCATTGCTTAGCAAAGATTCCCAGTTAGCACGAAGGACAGACAAGAAAGGGCAGACTGCTTTGCAGATGGCTGTAAAAGGGCAGAGCCGTGAGGTGGTGAAATTGCTTCTCGATGCAGATGCTGCGATTGTGATGCTTCCAGACAAGTTTGGCAATACTGCATTGCATGTAGCAACAAGGAAAAAGAGAGTAGAGGTGATAATTTTTAATCTCTCCCTAAACTAGAAGCAATATCTCTGTATCAGAATGCTTTTTCTATTTTTAATTTTGATTATTTTTTTACAAATGCATGCATCATGCTGGTGGGTTTCGAAGGTGCAATTCTTACAATGTTATAACACACCCTACCTACTGAGGTTCTGGCATTTTTAGGATTGCTCATTATTTTCCATCTCATTGTTTCAAAATCCACCAAGAATCCTAAAATATAATCAAATCAGCTTTTAGTGGTTTAACTAACACCTCAAGTTTGATTCTTCTTTTCCAGATAGTGAATGAGTTGTTATCACTTCCAGACACAAACGTTAATGCTCTGACCAGAGATCACAAAACTGCCCTAGATATAGCGGAAGAGCTTACCCTTTCTGAAGAATCGTCAGATATAAAGGAGTGCCTTTCTCGCTATGGTGCTCTTAGAGCTAATGAACTCAACCAACCAAGGGATGAGTTGAGGAAAACTGTCACTCAAATTAAGAACGATGTTCACACCCAGCTGGAACAAACGAAAAGGACCAACAAGAATGTCCATAATATTTCAAAGGAGCTTAGAAAGTTGCACCGTGAAGGGATCAACAACGCCACCAACTCTGTAACTGTGGTTGCAGTGCTATTTGCAACCGTTGCTTTTGCAGCTATCTTCACTGTACCTGGTGGTGATGGGGATAATGGGACGGCTGTGGTGGTGAGCCATGCTTCTTTCAAAATATTTTTTATATTTAATGCTATCGCTCTCTTCACGTCCTTGGCTGTTGTGGTGGTTCAAATTACTTTGGTCAGAGGTGAGACTAAAGCAGAGAGGCGAGTGGTGGAGGTGATTAACAAATTAATGTGGTTGGCTTCAGTGTGCACATCAGTGGCTTTTATGGCCTCCTCTTACATCGTGGTTGGCCATAAACATGAATGGGCTGCAATGTTAATTACTGTTGTTGGCGGTGTTATAATGGCTGGAGTTCTTGGAACCATGACTTATTATGTGGTGAAGTCCAAGAGAACTCGCTCAATGAGGAAAAAGGATAAACATGCAAAGAGAAGTGGATCGAGTTCGTTGCATTATAACTCTGACTTCTCCAATTCAGAAGTTGATCGGATCTTTGCCCTTTGACGTCTAAATCTGTAACTTCTGGTAAATGTAATCTAGAAACAAATGGGCGTTGAGCAAGTAACCATAAGCCTCGTGGTTGATAAAAACAGCTCTACTTTCAACAGTTACTCTGATCCATGTTGGCGAATGACTTCATTCATGAGCCCGAGGTTGTAGATGTCATGTAATGGACAAATGAAATTCCAAGGCCGGTCCGCATAAAAAGAAAGAGAAAAATAAGCCAGCCTTCCAGGTAACATTTCAGGGACAATTCAATGTTTCGAGGACTGCTAACTATCCTATAAGATCATCCGTCTTAGAGGCTGAGTTTTGATGGTGCTTGGAACACGACAGCCATTGTAACTGCTGCTGGTCTGCAGATTATGGGGCATCTGTTGCCCTTGAATGTAGAATAAATCTAAGCTTCTTAGAAGATTTCAAGTACATCACAGGGTTTGTATTAACTGACCCCTTATTCGTGTTTCGTTTCATCTGATGTTTTCAGGCGACCTTCCTTCACCGGGGAAGGAGACACTGAGGCTTCATTTAAATTACTGCCCAATGCAATATATTCATTTTAATGAAAGAGCGTTGCACGTAAGAGATAAGCCGACTGTTTCTCGCCATGATTAAAAAGTATTTTGAAAAAAATTAAAGTTTTTTATTTTTATTTTTTGTTTTAAATTATTTTTTTGTGTATTAAATTATTTTAATATATTAATAATAAAAATATTTTAAAAAAATAATAAAAAATATTTTTATTATTATCTTAAAAATCTAGCTAAATCGCAATCCCAACCATGCCCAAGTTATCATGGATTGAGCGTTGTTGTGGAGTAGAATGATCGTTCGATATATCATTTCGGCTTAGGTTTGTCGGCCTAGTAGTCCTAGCTGTTGCTGGGACAATGAAAGATCCAGAGAGTGAAATAGACAGAAATAAAAAAGTATCTTTTTTCTATTGTTTTCTTTTTCGAAGCAGACAAACTAGCTGTCCATGAAGCCCTCAACCTGGACCGACGGCTACACGTGTAGAAGAGTGAACGTGATAAATTATTTTTCAATTGCGTGTTTGTAATAAAAAGTATTAAATTAATATTATTTTAATACTTTTTATAATATTGATGCACAAATATTAAAAAAATTCTGTTTTTTATTCTTTAATATATTTCTAAATAGAATATAATTTTAAAAAGCAAGAACAACGTTATCAAACACTATTTTATTTTATAAGTGTACTATATGTTTTTTCAAGTATTTTTTATTTAAAAATATATTAAAATATTTTTATTTTTGAATAATTGTTTTTGATATTAATATATTAAAATATAAGAATATATACACACATAATAATAAAAAAAATAAAAAAACAAACATTTCTAAACTTCCTCTTCAAATAGATAAACAAGAATTTATAGATATATAAAAGAGTGAATGTCACGTGCGAAAAAGGTAAAAAATACGGCTGGTGTACAAAGAAATGAGAATAAATAATAGGAGGAGGAGGATCTCTAGCCAACCTTCCATGGTGTGATTGCTCAAAACCAGAATTTCGCAAAAGAATATTTCATGCCTAATTATATATTTAAGCCTTAAATTGGATACTTAGGCTATCGTTTTTATTTTAATTAGCCAACCAAAACATCAATTTACCTGTGAGTTAACTATAGAGTTTTTTTTATACAAGAAAACATTAACTTCTATAAAATATATTTTATAAGTCTAAAAGAGTAAGAAAAATTTTAATTGTTTTTAAGTTTTTATAAAATTATTGCATGTTCTAACTCAAATTCGAGACTTACTATATAAATCATAAATTTTCTGTCATCATACCACCCTACCCGGGAATAATTTAATTGTGGATTTATAAAATAGAAAAGGAGTTTATATATATATATATATATATATATATATATATATATATATATATATATATATATTTACCAAGAGAATATGAGTATATACAATCGATTTTTTTTTTTTATAAGGGATTATGGATTGGTTTCGTGTTTCTCATTTTAAATAATTACCTGGAAACATTACAATAGATATGATTTTATTTACTGGAAGTTGAAGGTTTGAAATCTTATGAAAGATGAAATTACATGAGAAATGGGTAAAAAAAAAAGTCACCATGCAACTCAATTCGGTGTGTTTGGTTAGCGTGCATGATTTTTGTTTTAAATATATTAAAATAATATTTTTAAGATCTTAATTAATATTAGCACGTAAAAAATATTAAAAAAAAACTAAAAATAATATAATTTGTAAAAAATAAATGTACTGTTAAAATATAATCTGAAACACAAAAAACAAAATGAAACAATATGATGTGATTGGATGGGCAGTTCAATCTGCTTTTCATTAAAATTTATTTATTCAATTCTGAATTTTTTATGTTTTTAAATTATTTTAATATGATGATATCAATAAATATTTTTAGAAAAATATTTAATGTATCACTAAATAAAAAATATTTTAAAAAATAAGCTGAACGGCTCCAACACTTTACCATAATGTTTAAGATAATTCCATGTTTTTTTTTAAAATAAAAGGCCCATCTTCTATCCTTGGGCCTGTTAGCATTAACAACTCAGCAATAGCTCTTTGGATCCAGGGAGACTCTTGGGCAATTTTCTCCATCGATTTGTGAGGCTTTAGCCCAATAAAGTTAATGAAGAACTCTTGTTCTCTCAATACAAAGCCCATAAAGAGACATCTTCATGTAAATAAAACGGTGCGTTCGAGCCATATTATTCTTCAATGCTCGAGATTATTTTTTTTGCGAGAATCCAAGTGTAGCACGAAGAGGTCGTTTATGAATTATGATTGTGATTGCACTTCTCAGATTGACGAAATTGCCCTTTGAAATCATTCAAACTGGGAGCTGATTTTGGGTAAGATTCCATGCGTGTATTTTAGTTTTGATTCAGTCTTTGATATGCTTTTATATTTTATTTAATTTTTATAATGATCATCATGCAAGAAATCAAGTGGTTAAATTTGCAATAAATCAAAGGCTGCTGCACTGTTGCTGCCACCATTTCTATAATGATCAACGATCATCAGATATCTTACTCACACCTTTATCAATTACTTTACCTGTTACATATTGTGCTTAGTCTAAACACACTTTTTGATTTGTTATCAGCAAATCAAGGGGTGCATCTTCACTTTAATGCTTGCTGATATGCTAATTAAGTTGCACTCATGCAACGTGGCGGTTCTTGTTGTCAGCCTTTTCTGATCATAATACTCTGCTAGCTTTTTTTTCCAGCTTCATGGCTCAGGAGATTGCTTCTAGCCTCTGTTGACTGAATATGGCCATTAAGAATCCTCAGTTGATGGTGCTCACTTCCCAGATGATCAGTTTCTGATCCCCAGAACATCTTCAAAATTATATCGTGGATTCTTCCCCTCCCCATATCTTTCTTTCACTTTTTCCTTCTTTGGAGTGGACATTCTCTCGTTCAAGAGTGAGGGCCAATTGCTGAAACTGTTCAGCATTGTGCAAAACTGAAGTCCTTGCGCTTCATGTTTTAAGGCTGCTGGATGAGAAGAGTGCTTGGATAGTGAACTTACGAGGGAGGAATTTTTCCTGGATTCTATGAGCATATATTATTAGTATCAGACGAGGTTCAAATGTAATCCTTTTCCGTTGCGTTGATGTATTTCAAGATGTTGCCATTATAAAGACCCATAATATTTTACCTGACTGATAATAAACATGAGTGTGATTTTGCTCTGAGATCATACATAATCTTTAAGAGCAATTGTAACAGGTCATTCTAATTGGCCTGCTATATCATGGCTTCTTTCACTAAAAACATCTCAAACATTTCCCGCTGTTGATCTTCGATTTTACACTTTCAGAATCTGTACGAGCCGCATGTGTATTTTTCTGCAGTGCCATGCTACAGGTTTCACCAGAAAGCTTGTACTTTCACCCTGATATTAGGAAACCGTGGAACGCTATTCCGAAAGCGAGATACGCTATTATGACACAGGGCGAGAGTGAGATCAAGTGTATTAACATCTGAATCACCCACAAGCCTATGAGATCAAGTTCTTTCAAGACATGTCTTATTTGTTTTCCTTATCTCTGTTTTTATGTCACAAGACACTACTTAATAAAAAGTTTATAATTTATAAAATTGATTTTTACTAAATTTTGTAGTTTGAGTTCATATTTTTATATTTTCACCTCCTTTTATATAGTTATGGTATACTGTTTATATGACTTTTAGGTAGTATTATAATTGTATGTATTTAGCAAAAATATTAGAAAACTATGTATTATAGAAGTTTCCTAGAAATTGCTGATGAATTCACGAAAACGACTGCCATTATTATTTAATATTCATGAAGTGTTTGTTTTATTTACATTGCGGTAATAATTATTTTTGAATTTTGTTTTTTAGAAATACATTAAAATATTTATTCTATTCTTGACATGAAAACAATATAAAATAATTATCAAAAATATTTTTCCACCGCAACAAAAATGAACAAGCTCGAAATCCATGATATGTAAGCGTGTATAGGGACTGGTTACTATATCTTTTTCTACAACTTGTTAAACTTTTTATGTATTTTGCTGGAAGAAAACATGCCTTTTTTTCCCACCAGGAATTGCTTTTCCTTGTTTACATATTAAATGCAGGTAGGTGTCTCTTAGTAGCTACTTAGAGGCAGACAGGTGGGTTTGTATACCCATATCACGATTTAGTTCTGTCATCCTATCATTGGCCTGGACACAATGATGTTTTATCTTCGCCTGGTCTGCATTAGCTTCCACCTTTCCATGCTTTAGTGTTTTCAAATGAATGCTTATAGAGCTGCTGACAAGTGAGACTCATCTATACAAGCAGAGTCAAATTATTAGAGAAACTTATGATGCCGAGAAAGATCAATTTTCTGTTCTTTCCTAAGTCGAAACTTAATGAAACAAAGGAGAATGTATTCATCTGTAAGAACCATGCTGACAATTTCCTGAATTGTTTCAGGACAGAGGTTTTATTTCACGGACCATTGACCTGTGATGAATTCTTACCTCTTTCCATCGTGTTTGATTGCTTTTGCTGGATGGATATTTGTGATATCCTTTCTCCTTCGTCTGTGCTGAATTATTAAAACAGATAAAATATGTCGCTTAGATAGTTAGAATCTGACCCACATCATTCTTAGGTTATATCTAAGAGCCAAGTAAACCCTTTAACTTAGAAAATATCCTTGTAATTGAAATCAGAATTCTGACGTTCTCTTGAACTCCCCTGAAAATGGGAAGCCTCTGGCAATGCTATTTGAAAGAGTTGATATATTATAGGAAGGCAATATAAGCTTTATAAGGTAAAACGATGCCTTTGATTTCTGCCTTGTTTTAGTCTTTGGCATTTGCCTTAAAGCTGGATATTGCATTTCTATTGCTGCTGTCTTAATTTCTTTAGTTAGTAATTGAAACTGTAAAAGCATATGAATTGAACCAAAAGAACTGCAAATTTGAAAATGTTAGATTGCAATTTCCTGATGTGCTTCTTGAATATCTCTGGCGAGTAAAAAGCCTTGGCACTCTTTCGAGAAGTACCATATTCGTTAGCACTGGTTACAATATTTATCGGTGATCATTAAACCTTGGCCTCAAGGAAGAAAGCATTTATTGGACATTTTCAGAAACCACCGCAGGATGATCTGTTCTAGAGGTTAAAAAACAGGCATTAAGAGTTTAACATCTTCCCTGAACAAGGGATAGACAAATGATCGATATAACAAAACCAGAGAAAGGAAAGCATTGGAAACAAAGTTATAATTTACGCTCTCTTTCTTTTCTTTATAGGTAAAGATCAGCCTCTGCAAAGAACTGGTCTTTCTTGTTCATCACATATGGAAATTCTGGAAGCTGATAATGAGTATATGTTGGCTTCATTTACAGTCTTCATCGATTGGAGCAGTTTCTGGGACTGTTTGCAATGTGAAATTGCTCCTTGGATTGGATTCTCAATCTCAGATTTTGCACTGCTGCTTCTCTTTAGAAATGGCAACCGGTGAGCCCCGTTTGAACTAGCCGAGCTTGAAGATGATGATGGCGAGTCAGATGAAGATGAAGATGATAGAGACTTGTTTTTTGAATACCTTTTGATGGCCATGGAGAATGATCTCCTATGGAGGTGACCACTTCCGTCCTCGGTGAATTTTTGGTTGTTCCGCATTGCAGTAGTTGACGTTTGGTATTTATCATTCTGGATTTGTCCAAAAGGCGTCTTCTTTGTTGGCTTCACATATTTGTTCAAAGATTCTTTGGCTTTTGAAACTGTCACTTCATCAGCAACTTTTGTAGCCACTGTACATGAATCTTCTGAGCAGCCAGACTTTCCAAACAAAGACTTGAAGTAAGCCCGGGACGCCTTGAGTTTTGAACCAAGCGAGGACTGTTTGATCAGCTTAAGCTTTCTGGTCCAAGACTTTTTTGGGTTTTCATCGATAAGACCACCGCTTTCACTTGAATACTCAAAGAAATACTCCTCTGGATTCAATTCTCTACTGACACAACAAGACTCGGAAGGTGAGATATTGCAGGATTCAAATGGAGTACTGGTTGAAGTCGGTGTTGTGGCAGTTGTCATTAGCGGGGTGCTGAAGCATTCTTCAAACGTATCCTTTCTATGATCATATCCAGACTTGGATTTTTCTAGGATTTTCTCAACCATTTGTAAACGTGGAGGAAGGTGGAGAGGAAGGAGCTTGCCTTTGTAGAAGAGCTCATCGGCTGGGGAAGTCGTCGTGTCTTTTTCTGGTGGAACTGTGGACATTTGGAACTCAAACTCTATTGGGAATGGAGAGGAGCTTATGGGGTGGCAGAGAAAGTTGGAGTATGAGCTTACTTCCAGATCAATGTAGTCGTCGTCGTCATCATGTTCATATGGTAGGTGCTGGTTCATCGCCATTTCTAGCAACTCAGGAGTTTTCAAGGTAATCTGTTTCTGTGGATGGACTTGTGGGAGATGAGTTTGGTGAGGGGGGAAATGAAGGGGAGTGCACCATTTAAAAGAGCGAGATGATGCTCAAGAATCATGAAAAGCTGCACACTGTAGACAATTGCCAGAATTTCGTATGCTTCCAAATATAAAATTCGAAATTAATGGAAGGTCCTCTAATGGTGCAGCACCCAACCATTTCTCCATTTCTTTTTCCTTGAATTTATATATTATGTGGCCCATTCACATCGCTCTTCACTGTATCTATATAAACAATTAGTCAAAATTTGCTGTATTGTTCCACAAAATTATTGAGAGAGATAATTTTAACGACAGCTTCAATGCATGAAACATCTAAATTTCAACCGTGTATCCTTCATTTGCTGAAATCCCAATCTGATTATTCACATTTCAAGGCTATTTTACTAGTTCAAAAAAAAAAAAAAACTTGAAGTTTAGGCTTAATATTGTGATTGCGTGGCAATAATTTTAAAATATTTTTTGATAGAAATAATTTATTTTTATTTTTTAAATTTATTTCTCACACTATACTTTTTTTTTTAATTTAGAAAATTACACCTTAAAAGCATACTTTGTGGGTTCAGGTGAGTAAATAAAATTATTTATCCTAAACTCTTACAAAAAATACACGCTCTGATTTGAAATCAAAACCTATTATAAAGATCTCAAACTCTTTATCACCACGTCTCATCTCATAGCTTCTGATGCTATACGTGAGAACAATACTAATAAAATAACTCTTAAAAAACATATCTACGCTGTATAAACAAACACACCTCAAGACTGACCGAGTGATCCCAGGCACACTGAGATTGAAATCTTATAGCTGAAAGACGCCTTGACCATGGAGTTTATAGATATGTTGAACTGGTTAGAAATGTTGTCCGAATCAACGGTTGATCCAGCTTAGAGACATAAATTGGATACTGTGTCCGCTTCTTCTTTTTTTTATCA
The DNA here is from genome assembly GCA_015731905.1 of Salix dunnii. Classification (NCBI taxonomy): domain Eukaryota; kingdom Viridiplantae; phylum Streptophyta; class Magnoliopsida; order Malpighiales; family Salicaceae; genus Salix; species Salix dunnii. The sequence goes on from CM027668.1 coordinate 15,042,895, forward strand.
CTGAAAAAAACTTTTTTGTTAGTGAAATACCTATTTATTTTTTATATACAATTATGCTTTAAATCTTGGTTTTATAAGAATTAAAACGAAAAATTTATTTAATTTTTTAAAACCTTAACTAGAAAGATTTGTTTTTTTAAACCGCAGGTACAAAAACTATAGCAGGCAGAACCAAACACACGCTTTAATACCTTTTGTTTTCTTTTGATAATGATGATTAATAAAGTTGCTGGTTTAATTAGAGAATCGGATTAGTATAATCACAGGAGCAAAAACAAGTGCTAGAGGTCAGATGGAAGTGAATAAAATAGTGGGGGGGAGTCAAGGGATGGCTTTTTCTACTTTGTTAATGAATAGTTAATTACTCTTCAGCTTTAGGGCGTGCTCATGAAAATTATATCAGATATCTTCTGCTACACTCGCCAAGCTCCTGTCAACCAAATTCGAATTCAAAAGCAGCCCATGTCTTATTATGCACTCTCGTCGTATAATTAATTAATTAATAATTCATTGGTTTCTCTTCCTTTCCTGTGCCCCATGACCATCCGAACAAACTTACATATATATATATATATATATATATATATATCCTTTCTTGAGTAATATAATACTTGGAGCTAAAGAAACACTTTATACTTTACATAGTTTTACTACTTTTACTGGATTCCAGGGTTTGTCTTTGCCTTTGTTTCTTACTGGGAAATCTCTTCTCGTATAATGGATTGATACGAGTGCATCTTTCTTTTTGAGAATTGAGAATTACTCCCTAGTTTCTTAGGTTAGATTTGAATTAATGACGCAGGAACACAAGATTTTAAGAGAAATGAGCTGTTGACCTCAACAATAAAACAACATATGATCCGACATTTGATGGTGGAGAGAGGGGAATTATGGATGGATTGCCTGCAAAGCTCGAGACTTTTGTTTTGGCTTTCCTTTTAACACACTCCCCACAATCGAGATCTTTATTTATTTTATATTTTTTTCCATATTTTAAATTATAACTGCTAAGCTGACAGTAGTTAAATGGTTAGAAATCATCAAGAAAAAGATATTCTTAATTTGAATTACTTGCATTTTTCAACCCAAGTGTATATACAAGGTTGGAATATCGAGTTGATACGTTACTCCTTATGGTTTAATCGAAGAATCGATTTCAGAGTATTTCCATAATACACACACACACAAAGAATATCGAAGGGTATCATCACTTCTTTTCAAGAACTTGAAAAAAAGTCTGTTATATATAGCTGTTATGTTTTGAAAAACATACTTCGATATCATGAACAACACACATCTAACTACTTCGATATCTTAGAGGTTGTTTGCAGTCGTTTTTAGCAATGTTCACGTGTATTGTCACACACACACACACACACACACACACACACGACTCATTTGAAGAATAATGGATAAACCCTTCTACATTAATTTCGACTTTGATCGATTTTCTGCAACAAAATAACTGGCAATGATGACAAGTTAGGAACTCATGTTTATGTTGACCTCAAGACTTTCTGAAAGAAAAGAATAATTTCCATCTTTTTTAGCTGTTCAATTCTTCAGAAATGCGTGTTTGGCAGGAAAAAACAGTAGAAATAGAGGAGTGCTTGTCCTCGTAGGGAGAAGCCAAATAATGCTGATTTTAGCATTGCCAGGGAAGACCCATTTCACTTTGTACGAATGGTATCCAAACACCATCTCTACAGTAAATATCACATCGCTGTTCATGGTCATTTTCTCTTGAATAATGAACTTGGATTCTGCAGGGACACCAAAAAAGTACAGGCAAAGGATAGCCACAGATGTGTCCATCTAAATGACCCACCACCCAGAAAATCAGGATGCCAAGTTTCTTTCACTGGCTCAACTATTGAAATGTAGAACCACTCTGTTTTCGATTAAATGGGTTCCATTTGCCGGGAATCCCACCAGCACAAATCAAAGCAGAAATTCCAACAGCAACTAAACAGTTACAAGCAAACTCTTTTGGTAGTCGTTTTAGTGACTGCCATTTTGAGAGATCTTAGGTGGAGGGGCTGGCAATCCACTAGCTTCTGTACTCGGGCGTTGAAAGCATAGGAGGCCTTGCACAATGATGGTGCTCTCCAAAGATAAAACAAATTCCGCCTGCAGATATGGAAACCTTTTGACAATACATGCAACAATCTTTTCAATTTTCCATAAATTCCCCCCGTCTTCTGGTTTTGTCCCAACATCCCTTGGAAAGGGAGTATGAAGGGTTAACTTCAAGATCAAATGATCATCCCAACTTCGGAACACAGATAGCAATCGCAACTAGGATGGGCTGGACAGAAGGACAACGTAGCAAGCGCACAAAATGGTGGAGCCCCTTACCACAGCGCACGAGCGTGCACCTCTGGGACAGGTGAATATGTTGATCCGCAAGAGATTCAAACTTCAACATGCAAACACAGACTTCCATTAATTTGTTTCATCAGTTGCATTTTACAACATGGACACTTTACAGAAGAATGAACAGATTGAAACTTTATCCATTAGAAGAATATGTTGCACCGAGAAGTTCACTATCTAAAACCCAGCTTTTGGGGATATAGACACAAGCATTCACATGCTTGCATGATTTGAATTTCAATACAAAGATCGCCATTTTCAGAGAGCTAGTTGTTTGTCGCTGCATCACCGGATGTCAATTCCCTTTCAAGCTCATCAAACTCCCAGTCACCGATCTCCTCAGTTGAGTAGTCCCGGGCATCTTTCCCAAACTCTGACTCTAACTTTGCAAGTTCTGCTGCAGGGTCGAGCACATCATCTGCATCTACTGCAGGTGCTTTGGGATGCTCATCTATAATGGATTCAAGGGTAGTTGCGTTCTGTGTTGAGCTGTGGGACGGACTTCCCAGTGACTTCCCAGATGTAGTATCAGCCCTAGGGGATGGAGTCTCCAATTCTAGATTTGGTCTCTCAATGGACTCGAATTCCACTCTCAATTTTTCAATATCATCAAATAGCTCTTTAACTGTAGTATCATCCTTCCTGGAAGAGCAGGCCAGGTAAGACATTTTTCAGGAGATGTATACAGCACGGGAATAATATTGAAACATGTAAATAACTGCTGGCAAATTCAAGGAAAGGACCAGAATCCCACCTCAAACTTTCCCCTTTCCGAGCGTAAAACTGCTCTCTCATGTTGTCCACTACACTGAAGGTGGTTAAAATCTGGACAACACAGCCAAACTAACATATCAATCTGTGTTTGTGATGCTTTTGCCAGCTATGTACATGCAGGAACACAACGAGGCACAATTTTTCAAGTTAAACAAATTGTTTGGCACGTAAAAGAAAAGAAAGAATTTCAATTCCAAAAAAGGAGGAAAAAAAGAAAGAGGAAAAACTTGGAAAATAATAAGAAAGAAACTTGAAAGTAGAAGACAAGTCATGGAAGTTCCAAAATATTCCTCATGGCATTTTACTGCATTAGAGTTTCTGCTTGAAACTTTCTGAAAGAGATTTTCACAAGAGGTTACGTTGATAGCACAATATAAACAGTAAATGTGGATGGCCATTGTAGTCTACTCGTAAACTATGCACATAAGCCAGCAGGAATTATTTATGCAGCCCACCTCAATCACAACACTTCATTCAAACGCTAGCAGATTAGTAAAGGTTACTGTTAAAACAACCCCATGTCAAAGAAATAGTCAAACAAAAGGGAATTTTGACAGCAAGATAGCATTTCATACATGATCAAGTAAAATATTATGAATAAAACAGTCATCCTCGACAGCAAGGAGACATACCTTTGCTTCATAATCCAAATATTCCTCCTCAAGATTTTTCCTTGGGTTTAATTCTTTAGAACCTTCATTCTCTGCACTGGATGCCATCTCCAATCTGTATCATGAAAAATAAATCAGCATATGGGATAAAGAAAGAAACAATCAGCAACCTATTGGTGTAGCAAATTACATTACCCTTCACTTAAATTCTTTAGGTTTTCCACAAATTTCTCTATGCGACTGATAGAAGGCTCCAACTCTTTCTGTGTAGAACATACAAGTTACATCAGAACACAGAAGAGCAGTAGTCACATGAGCACATGTGAGTGTGGGCCATAAGTTCAGTTTGTGGATAAACACTCTTCAAAGAGAATATCAATTTACCTTATACTGAGAGAGAAGATGAACAGCCAACTTCACAAAATAATCCTCGTGTCTCTCCAGCTCAATACTTGAAAGGGAAATAAGCAACAAGTAGCCATGATGTAAGTATGTGGGAAGATAGGAAATGGACTTTTCATTATTGAAAGGTACAAAACCAACACAGAGAACTACTAGCCATGGAAAAATGACATGTGCAAGCCATAATGCTGTACATACTTGAGCTGCTTCTCCTTAGCCTCAGTGTGAGATCGCTGGAGAAGCCAGGTATCTTCCAGAAAATTGAGCCATGTGCTGAGAACAGCTGCTTCTACCTTGCACGCAGCAATTGTTTTTGACACCTCATCTTCCTATAAACTCATGGAAAAAGATGCATCATATGGCTGAAGAATGAGCACCAAAGACCTTAAATTAAACAATTGTATTTGCACCTAATTAGGTAGAAAGAAACCAGAGAAAATCCAAACCTTTGCTTTCAAATGCTCAACTATCTGATTGTTAGCTTCATCAAACTGATCCCTCTCTTCCCTGGCATTGTGAAGGCGTGCATTTGCAGCAGCTAAGGAGGTATTGACCTATATGGTGTGGATCAGTCTTTAAATATTTGTGATCAATAAAGGGTAAATGAATGGAGAACTAGAAGAGGCATGAACTAAAAAGATGTTGATGGTCAGTTGTCAAATAAACCCTCGTACTTCCAGATTTGAAATCCAAACTTCAGTTCAAAATTATGACAATGCACCCTTTGAATAATGCAAAAGGGGGAAGAGAGAAGGGTTAAACCTTTTTCAATTCATCTTCAAGTTTGTCCCTTTGTTTCTCAAGTGCTGATACCTCAGTTACTATTTCCTGGAAAGAAATCAAAGCAAGGAGATCAAAATAGCCCTCAAATCAAGTACATTAGCTGCATGTCTGTAGTATGCTTGGCATCCTATTTTCTACAATGCATAACAAAAGCTTAATAAAACACAAACCATGGATAAATCTACACCCACTATGACAGTGAGATTTGCATAGCACTTGCTTTAGATGAGAGCTATTAACTGGTACGTAATCATGCAATGCTAAAAACAATGTGAACTGAAGAAGAACTCTTGATAAGCCAATTAAACTGAGCAGTTAATTAAGAAACAGGCAATCCTAAAAGGAAAATTTCCAAATACAGACACATGACCATGGAGACCATCACAAAATAAGATACAACGATCAAAAGAAGGTTTTCCATGGCTAGTTATAAGAGCATACAAATGTTTGTAGTGTTATAGCAAACAACAAAAAATTAAAGTACCCTGTTGAGTTTCTTCCCTTTAATACAATTAGTCTTATCCAAAAAACTAAAGTAGCTTTTAAAGATTACTAATGGTATGATCAATGTTGTCAAGAGGCGCTCGCCTAGGCACTCCAAACAAGGCAAGGTGAGGCCACAGCACCTTTATTAGCCTCAGGCGATCAATTTCAATGAAGCACTGCCTAGGTGTGCGTCTTGTGAGTGGGTGAGGGGGCGCCGCCAAGCGTTAAAGCGGACGCCTAATTGAAAATTTTCTTCTGTTAAATTTGTTTTTTTGAACTTGCTTATGCTTTGACCTTTTTATCCATTTTTTTAATAATAATGCTTTCCCTTTATTTTGAGATCTAAAAATAACTGTGCAGAACAAAGCCATTGGTATTGAAGCACATTACCTTCTCCTTTTCATTTGCTTCATCAGCTTTGGCAACACGAACTTTCAGCGCCTCTTCTTTTTGCAATCTGTGAATTGTGGGGATGGGGTGAGGATTAAAAATTCTAAAAGCAACGACACATTCAATGATATCTACTTTCAAATACTGGAAGTCTATGAAGTGTCTACCAAGAGGATCCCTGGTGTATGTCTTGTTTCTTGGTGTCAAGGTTTTACAATTTGAAAATCATCTTTACTTTTTACCAGAGAACTTCCTAAGGAGTCATAACTTGATCAAGAATAATGACTTCTCAGCAGCTTGTGGAGAAGAGTGAAGTCCAGACATCTCAACAGAACTTTTGAAGAAATTTAGTATGCAGTGAGATGGAATGCAAAGAGTCCAGGAATTTTATGAGTGCAAGGGGCCAGCCATTTTGGCTGAATAAATAATGCATCAGATTGACTTTATACCTGTGATCTATGATGCGCTTTTCACCTTTTTTTGTAGAGCTAGCAAGAGATTCTGATAAGACCTTCAACTTGTCAACCTGCTCATATAAGCAAAACATTGTTGGTGACAGCTGGCACAGATTTTAAGAGAACTTTTCCGACTAATATGATAAATAGAGATAAAGAGTTGGTAGATGGCACCCAAAAAATACAGAACAAAAAAAGCACTTGTCACCACTAATGACACAATAGAAGGGGAGAAATATATTTGTATCAAAATCAAAACTAACTAATTCACAAATTATAGATACAAGGCCTGGAATTCAGGTCCTGGCTAGAATTATGTTAATCCAGTGTATGATACATGACAAGGAGATAGGTGTCACTTTTGTCAGTTGAAAAGGAGTTGATTACAGGAATGAGAAGTGTAGATATGCTCATATTATTAACAGTACGTGGCCTATCATTTTATCAAAGACAACTACAAATCAACATTTGCTATTGTCATCAGCGTCCTTAGTTTTGTGAATGAGATGCTTGAATTACTGCCATTTCTCTTTTCTTCTTTTGCTCTCTTTTGATAGGCACTCATGAAACATATGTGATGCTACAGGTACCTACCCTTTATCATTGCATACACTGTAAACATTATCATTGTTCTTTCTGCTTCCCAAAGTTTCTTGTGCATAAAAATTTAAGCCTGCAAATATGTCTTTCACATCCCATATAGGAAATTATCTCGCTCCCCATACACACTTATAAAATATTCTATCTATATGTTGCTTAGAAAACTTAACCTTACTGGCTCCAGCAGGGGATATGCATGCTAAAATGGACACTAGTCTCTATGCCACATATGATAGCATAAAGACAAAATGACAGAGAAACTTGGTGGGAAAACATGAGATATCTATTAGATTTTAAAAGCTGGAAAAAGCAATCATGAAGCTAAGATTTCAGAAAAAGCATTCAGGACAGAACCCAACAGCATAAGTGTGTCATACCTTTTGAGCATGAGCATCAGGAGAGTCTCCCAAGTTCAAAGTTTTCTTTTTCAACAGAAGCCCTTCCAATCTGGAACAAATTCGAATTTGCGCAAGAGCTTCTTTCAATGCCTACATAAACAAGAGTCAGATCTTTAGTTTAAAGCGTTCTATACAACAATTGGTTTGGAAACCATTTAATACTTCCAGAGCCATATACAAATACCACCAAATGTCCAAGAACATTTTAAAGACAGAGAGCAGCAAAAACAAGATCATAAAGGCAAATTTTTAGTTCAAGGATGTTTTATGATAAACACAAATACAATTAAATATAGAGATTTGTGTGGTTCAATTTTTGAAGAGTATGGGATGGAGACCAAAGCGATCTTTTCCATGACTTCGTATTGAACAATTCACATCTTTCCAGAAGAACCATGACGGCATGGCATGTGTTTTGATAATGTACATCACCAATTGCACTGTTTTGACTCATTTCATATTTCAGAGAAAAATCTAGAGTAGATTAGTGAACAAGGCATTAACATTAAATGTATCAAAAAGGAATCAAATAAGCACAAATCAGTCTCTTCGCATAAGATCAGTGCTCATATTCCCATAATAGAAGAATGATAAGATGAGATTGACACGTAATAAAACTCACCTCTATAGTTGCTTTAGCCTTTTCATCGAACACCTTTTCCTGATCTTCACTTGATGGCTTCTGGGAATGCATAAATCCATCAAGGCTGTTCCTCAGAACTGTACCTTCAGCATCTATTCTGTTGACATAAGAGATCAAAAAGGCAAAGTAAGAAATAATGAGCAATCGGTCAACAGCATAGCTTCATTTCATATGAATATCTATATCAAGTATAGTACCTCATGTATCAGAATACTGAAAAGTGTGCAAGATGTATTAGAAAGGTGACAGCATGATAAGCCCTTACTGAAGAACGAGTTCTCTTACAAGTTTACAAACTAATAATCAGATTCCTAGTCATTAAAACTTCGGACTGCCAACATAGAGGACCCATGGTTAAACATGTGGACTGTGGATCAAAATGCAGGGAAAGGTGAGGTTGACACATCTACTAACTAAATTATTCCTACAACAATAGGCATTCAAAATAAAAAAAAAAACAGGTGACCAGCATTGTATAGAATTTGTGCTTCTGAAGGTAGCAAATTGAAACCTTGTATCCATGTCAAAAGAGCAACCAGTTTATACATCTAGATGGGAAATTGTCAACTAAGTTTAAAGAGGTTCAAACTCAGTTGAAGAAGTTTTGTTCTAAATGCAAATTCCATCATCCTCCACAAATATACACATAGAATATCAGTAGAAGTTGCAGAAAAGCTGTAGTTGGCAGTCCAAACCAAAATGCACAAAAGAAGGACAGGAAAACAAAGCATGAAGAAACTAAATAAAAAAGGGGATAAGAACTTGTGGATAACCTTGCAAGATTGGCATTGATTTTCAACCCTGTAATGGCATTTTGAGCAAACTGAAGCAATTCTTCCCGCTTCACCTAGAACCAGAAATGGAAAATAATTGCCGACCAGGAAATTTTCATATTGAAGCTAGAATATGGAATAGAAATTTCAAGGATGGAAGCTGGAACAGTCAGAGCAACTCCTCCTGCAATCCTAAATATGTACTTTATACCAGACAACTTCCAAGATATAGAAAAATAGCCTTTTTCTTTTTCAAAATACACTATTTAACAATAGGAAAGTCACTTCAGTACATATGTTTAAACATGATTTTGCATTCCCGGACATGGTTGTTTAAAGACGCATCAGCTTGTTTCCTATGTTTTGACAGCAATTTGTCTAAATTAGAATTCAATCTGTATTCTTCATGTCTTTACCAACACTTCATCTTGGTAGCTTGCAAAAGCAGAAGCCAGATCCTGTATACTGCTCACAACTGCATTATGAACTTCTTGTCCTCCAGTTAGACAGAGCCTGCAAGTAACCAGATTATACTCTATCATTTACTAAATATCCAAAACATTGCAAATGAACCCCAAAACAAATTGGGTGTGTTTCCTTGCACGTTAAAGCTGAAGTAATAAAAATTATGTTAACCCAAGAGCATTATATTTAGTTTGCATCACCTTTAATAAGAAGAATTTTAGATTGGTCCAAGAGAGCCCCTAAAATATATTTGTGCTGGCATTTCAGATCCACATTCATGCGTTGAACAGTCTAGGATACTCACCTAAACAGCTCCAGCAGCAAAGAAATTTCTTCCTCATTGGGTGCTTCAAGAATCTGAATAAGAAGAAAATGTTAATCTGCAGTAAAAACTCCACAATCAGAGAGTACAAGAAAGAAGACATGAAAGTCTATCCCACTTGCCATGTTTAAGGCTCGTGTTTTAATATGTCCTCAACTGCATTCTAATTTGTGAAAAAATATTAATTATAATGATGAGAATACAATCCAGTGCCTTTTGTAATAAAAAAAAAAGGAATACAATCCTGAGAGCATTCACTAATTACTACTTTTGCAAAGCATAACCATCAGTATTTAACACTCCATAGGAGTAGGTTATGAAAGGAGGATAATAGTATCTCTATATTTATCTTCCTCCACTGAATTCCAGTACTGACTACCTGTCTAAGCATGTCTATGCAGCTGATTGAAATAATTTACTGTACCATGGACGTTGTTATCCCTTCTAGAGCTTGACTGAGGAGAAAAACATCCCAGAAAGTCAACGGTTCACCCCCAACATCAGAATCATAATACAAAACCTATCCATCAAAAAAACAATTAGACAAGCAAGCTCGAGAAGCCGGAAATTTCAGCAGTTCCGTTGCTTCAATCCTCAAAAAATAACTCACCATGGGCGGTGTGCGATTCCTTGGACTGCCCTTTGATTCATCAGGGTCAACATTTTGCTCGACGGGTGTCTGTTTATCTTCAGCAAAACCTCCTGATAGCTTGTTAAATTGTTTAAGCACAACCAACCATCTTCTGAGCAACAAAACCCTCTCCAGGCCGCGACAGGAGATTGCAACCTCCTCTAATCTCTTAGCAGTTTGCTTAGCACTTTTATAATTCCTATTCCCCTAGATTGACAAACGAAAAACGGAACGAATAAAATTATTAAATGATATAGAAACTAAATGAGATTTGAAATAAAATCAAATGCATCCAATCAAACCAAAAACCCTAATTGCAATTCAAAATCCAAGCTAAGAGATTACGATACGATCTTGCAAGATTTTGGCTCCTTCAGCAACGGCTTGACCGGCTTGGTGAACAACAGAGTCAGCGTAGTTTTTGACTGCTCTAGTCAGGTTGTTTTTGTTCCCTGCTTCCACTGCCTTGTTCACAGCAGATCTCAACCACGACATTCTCTCTTTTTTAAGTTTTTGAGGGGGGGGGGGGGGGCAAGAAACGTTTCCGAAGGGGAAAAAAACAAGAAACGTTTCCGAGGGGGGGGAAAGAGAGGATTAGAAAGCTAGCGTTGTTAGAGGAGGAGTGAAGAAGGTTGAAACTGATTTTGCTGACAGTGTACTGTTGTGGGTGCAACGGGTGGGGTTTTGAGGTTGAGGAAGATGACACGAAATTTGGGCATGTGTCAAGCGTCTCGAGGTTATGTTGAAGTGACGCCGTGCCGCGTGGTTTCCTGTGCCTGTTTGCACTGTAGCAAACCTGTTTGGCTGTTTTTTATTTTTTATTTTTATTTTAAATAATTATAATTTGATATTTTTATATTATTTTAATATATTAATGTTAAAAATAATTTTTAAAAAATAAAAAAATTATTTTAATATATTTCAACACAAAAAATATTTTAAAAAACAATCACTCCCATTATCCTAGCCTACCGGTCTATTTGCATGCAAGCGCTTGCTTGTAAAGATTAATTGAAAAGCCGACGTCATTCGTGCAAGATTTTTGGATAAACTTTCCTTTTTTCTTTTTTCTCGGTATCTTCAAACCTGCTTTATATACCAATTTTGAAAACATATCCCCATTTTATATTAAATAATTATGATTTTAAGTATATTGTTCATATTCAAACTATATTTTTTTATGAAAAAAATCCAAACTAAATAGAAAATATATTTGTACTTCTCTTTTCGTAAATGCACCGATTAATACATGAATGACTTGCACAAAATTAAACTAAATATCCTTTATATTTAACCTAGAAAAAAAACATAATGAACTTGGAGACGCGGTCAACAGGGATTATTCACCTATTTAATATTAGTCTTACTAAGGTTAAAATATTTTTGAAAAACTTTGAAGTTTTTTTATTTTTTATTTTAAATTAATTTTTAAATAATTTTAATGTTTTAATATCAAAAATAATTATTAAAAATAAAAATATAATTTTTTAATATATTTCTAAATAAAAAATATTTTTAAAAACAAATCCAATCAGTAAAACAATTCAATATTAGAGAGTATCGTAATGGAGAGTGGGGGCACGTGTGGTGTGATTAAGAGAATTGGGCCTGGGCTTGGCTAAATGGTCTAGAAATCGATAAAGGATTGGATAAGGCACGAAGCTTAGGGCTTGTATTGATTAGGATCCATGATAGCTTCGTAGTCGAGAAAAATATATTCGTCCAAAAAGGAAAGGAAAAAAAGGTTTTTCAGCTTCTGTTTAATAAAATTTATATTCTAATTAAACAATATATATATATATATATATATATATATATATATATAAATATCTTATAGTATATACACAGTGATCTTCCTGTGGAGCTTTGAAAATACGGATCCGTGAGCAATGCTGAGCCTTGATCACAAGCTCTGTGGGCTGGATTGGGATCATTTCGACCGCAGTTGTGGACGGGAATTAACAAACACTAGCCCGGTTCGAGCCCATGCATTGCTTCTCGGTAAAGGGAGATGAACACTGGATTGTTTCTTTTTTCTTTGTTTGTGAGCTTTGAGAATAAGAGAACGGTGGATTTTTTTAGGGTGGACTTTTTATTTTTAAAAAATATATTATAATTATATATTTTTTATTTGATATTATTTCATGAAAATAGTAAAAAAAAAATCGATTCAAAGCTAAAACAATTCAAATGTTTTAAAAATATAATTGACCGCAACACCAAACCATACGGGAAAAAACCCTTCACGTACAAACTCATGCATAAATTATCAGTTTGTATAACCACATATGAGATTAAGCTGTTAGGTAAGATTACATAATATAATTTATATTATTTTATATCATTCTTTCAAGTAAAAACCTTTTGAATTTAAAATTTGAATAGACTCAAATTATATAATGCTTATTTTTTTATCAATAAAATAAAAACGATGAAATTTAAATTTAATAATCACTTGGTCAGTTAATTTTTTATACTGTATCAATAAATCATCTTAGTTAAAGAATTAAATTATTAGATAATATATCAAAATATAATCTATATTATTTTCTAAAACATATATCATTTTTATTAATTGTTTTTCAAGAACTTGTTGGAATGTAGGCAACAAGCCTCGAATAAAATACTTTCCCGGACTCTCTCCCCTTCGGTACAAGAAAGCTGGACCTACAGGAAGTTAACCCAGTACGACCAGAACATAAATGGGAAGCTCAGAGATACAATTGTTTTTCAAATGTTTTTTATTTAAAAATATATTAAAATGTTTTTTTTTGACATTAGTATATTAAATGATTTTAAAATATTAATTTTTAAAAAAATATTTTTAAATCACAAAAATAACTATTATTAATTCAATTCAGAAACGCTCTTTCGGAACCAGTCATCCTCTTGCCAATCTGGGCGTTGACTCTATAGCCCATCTCGTCCATTCCTGCACAACTACTCTTCCATTTCCGATCTATAAAGGCAGGACTTGACGGGATTGGTTGGCACCGCGTATCTCCACGTGCATCTACCACAGCAACGAGACTACCAGTCCTCTTCAGCACCCACCGCTATTAATTATTAATATCAACACCCTCTGAATTAACCCCTGCACATCTCCAAAATCACCATCTTACCCAGTCACCAACTCCATATAAAACTACTCGTTTGAAAGCTATTATTATTAGTCACACCCAACGCAAATAAAAAATATTATGTCTATTGCGGTTCCTCTCTCCGAAATTAAAGTCGAGAATGTCACATTCCCGGCGGCAGTGAAACCTCCGGCTTCAAACAACACTCTCTTCCTCGGCGGTGCAGGTGCTTGACTAATCTACACACCCGTTGCTTAATCTAACCAATATCATGTGAGCAGTACAGAGGTTTATTTATTATTACTAAATTGGTTTCTCTGTTTCGATTGCTTTGTGCTAACGCGAGCAGGGGTGAGAGGATTAGAGATTGAAGGCAAGTTCATAAAGTTCACGGCAATAGGCGTGTACTTGGAGGATAGCTCCTTGCAGTCACTTGCTGCTAAATGGAAGGGCAAGAGTGCCAAGGAGCTGGCGGATTCCGTCGAGTTCTATGGAGACATTGTTAGAGGTAACTAATCATGTTTTGTCTTCAGCGGCGCTAAACATTTCGGTTACTTTGCTACATCATGGCATTTTTCGACAGCTGGTAGGGTGATAGAAGTTTTTTTAAAATGAATTTCTCTGAGATTTCTTATTTTTGATATATCAAAATGAAAAAAAAATAATCAAAAAACTAAAAAAAAACCCTAGCACGGCGTTGACTTTCATTTCAAGTTGCGTTGACTAGCGATTTTGCAACGGTCATGGCGTCTGTATACAGCTACTGGAGCAGAGACATTGGATCCGGGCTTCTTAGTCACCGGTTGCTCGTGTTGAGGAGCATGTGTGGTTATGAAATTTTTTATTTTTTTTCTTAGAAATATATTAAAATATTTTTTTTTACTTTTTTTTAAAAAAATTTTAGCACATTAACATAATATAAAAATACCAAAAACTAATATTTTAAAATAAAAGGAATTTTAATTTTTTAAAACATGATGATATATAGTTACAATTTAAAAATATATATATTTAAAAAAAATACTGTAAATTATAGTTTTTATAGCTAAAATTTCAAGAAAGAATATTTAATTTAATATATGTAAAAGTATGATGAATTAATTAATTAATTAATTAAATGTTTTGGAACTATAGCCATGTTTGAAATTATATTTTAAAAATGCTTTTAAAAAGAATATTTTATTAGTTTTTATTTTAAATTAAATATTTTTGGTGTTTTAAAATTTTTCATGCTGTCAAAAATAATTTTAAAAAAATAAAAAATATTATTTTAATATATTTTAAAATAAAAACATTTTTAAAAATACATTAAAAGCATTCTGTGCAAAATATAGTTTTGAGTTAAACATATCAAATCATATTAACAAAGCTGCCCTTGACTGGTATTTAGGGGTATAATATGCCAAACGTGGCATCACATCTAAAGTTAGGACGGCTATGTGTTGAATTAGATATTCAAATGTTAAGCCTGCCGTCAAAAAAAAATGTTAAATCAATCATGCATGTCCACAAGCAAGTCCAAGTTTCAAGTCAATCCAAAGCATTGCTGATTTTGTAATTTATCTAAAAATCTAAGTACATTTCCTGGTGCTACATTCTCAAGGTCCCTTCGAGAAATTCATGCGGGTGACGATGATATTGCCATTAACGGGTCTCCAATATTCGGAGAAGGTTGCGGAGAATTGCGTTAAGATATGGAAATCTTTAGGAATTTACACCGATGCAGAAGCCAAAGCCATCGAGAAATTTCAACAGGTTTTCAAGGAAGAAACCTTCTGCCCTGGCTCCTCTATTCTTTTCACACTGTCATCCCATGGATCATTGGCCGTGAGTGTATTATGCTATTTTTTTATTGAGATTTTTTCTCATCGTGCTGTGTATACTCACTCGTGTTAGCTCTCGTGTTAATTACAGATTAGCTTCTCGAAAGATGGGTCCGTGCCAGAAGTCGAGAATGCAGTGATAGAGAATAAGCTACTTTCAGAGGCTGTCCTGGAGTCGATGATTGGCAAGCACGGTGTGTCTCCTGAAGCAAAACAGAGTTTGGCTACAACGTTATCTGAGCTGCTGAGGGAAAGTAATGAAAATGGGAACTGAGATGTTCGCCTCGACAAGAAGCTTAGCTGTTTTTAGCAAAACCTTGTTACTGTCATAAATAAAGTTTGACTGCCAGTGAGCTTGGAGCTCAGCTCGCATTCATGTCCGCTTTTTATGAGATCCCAGGTTCAAGCTTTTTCATTGTAACAAAAAAGTGCTGTGGCGCTTCACGACTTCTGTAATGTAATTGAACCCTTTTCGTGGTGGTGTGATTTCTCTTTGTTGGTGAAGGTTTTTTTTTATAAAATATTTTTAAATAAAAAAATATTATAAGCATGTAAAATCTAAAATAGAAGATTGAATAACTCTGAAAAATATGGATGTATTTGATAAGCTCGCTAAGTACAGGATAATATGAATTTAACAAATAATTTTATTTAAAATATTTAAACTTGTAAGAGATTTGACAAATGTTCTAAACTCGATATATTTAAATTTAATTGATAATAGAATTTAATATAGCATGAGTTTAACAAACATATGATTTATTGAACTTGTATTTGATAATTAATAGGGTTTTAAATATCTACACTTGATAACCAACTATATTCAAAATTATATAGATTTGACCAGCATCTCAGATCCAATAGACTTTAGTGCCCTTAAAATCTAAGACTTTAGAAATGATTTTAGATAGTTCTTTATTATATGAATATCAAGTGTATGATGATTTGTCATCTCTCTCCGTACTTGATCCCAACAATATAACGACTCCCCTGTAATCATAGGTATATATAATTTTCTTAAAGGACATATTGTGCTTTAAATTAACAAAGTTCATGAACGAGCAGGTTAGTCGTACATGTCCTGAAACTTTAGTCAATCGATTATCATATTCCTTGGATCATGTTGGATGGCGGATCGACTGTGGCAATGAAGTACCCGAGTTGATCCTAACATGGCTACGTGGGGCTATTGCAGGAAACTTCACTCGATCAGGCATCGATAAACGTATCCTAGATCAGCAGCCGCTCGATGAGATGAACACTTCCGAGTCTCCCCAAACGGACCAAAATTATTGTGCATTTTCCACGACCATGTTTTTGCAAAAACTATGCGATATGTGATTCGAGCCGGGTTCTACCATGGCAGTTATGATGACTCTCGAGTCTTTTAGCATGCGTTGAGGGTTTTTTTTTCCCTGGTGTGGACAAAAAACAAAACACATAAAAGAAAAAACAAGAGAAGAGTCAAAAATAACATAAACCAAATGCTCGAGCTTAGACTGGGAAAGGACAGAGTGAGGAAAACCAGAAGACAATGGTGAACGTGGTGGGAGCAGAAAAAAAAAGTAGAAGATGATGAAACGATTAGGTAGTGTTGTTGCTGTTGTTTTTTAAAGTATTTTTTATTTAAAAATATATTAAAATAATTTTTTTTATTTTTAAAAAATTATTTTTGACATCGACACATTATAATAATCTAAAATCATCAAAAATATTCATTTAAAATAATAATAATAATAAAAATTTTAAATTTCAGTCAAAACACCAGTTTCATCACAGTGTCAAACAAACAATTAAAAAAACTGGAATTGTACTTCAAATTTTTTAAGACAAGTAATGTGAAGGGGCACCCAAGAAGAACGAAGAGAGGGCGTAGGAGGTGGAGGAGAGAGAAACAGAAAATGTGTATTTCCAGCAGCATTTAGTCAGTGTTATTAGATTGATGTAACTTAAGCATGATTGGTAAACCTTCATATTGAAAAACAATTAAATATTATTTTTATCTTATTTTATATTAAATATATTGAAATTAATAATTCAAAAAGAAAACTTTGTTTCGAGACTACAGAACTGGTTTGATGGGTAACCGAGTCACCGGACATCAAATGATGAAATGATTGATTTGATTTGATTCATTTAAAGATATTGATAGAAAGACCCATTGATTTTTTTAGTATAAAAATTTGTCAAGTAGTTTAATGCTATGTTTATTTCTTGAATTCACTTTCGGAAAATTATTTTCTAAATTTTTTTGTGTTTGTTTATCTTCTAAAAAGTTGGTCAACGGAAAATACTTTCCAATCAAAGAAAAATTTGGCTTGGTTTTCAAGAAAGTGTTTTCCAGAAAATTTGGGCGGAAAACACTTTCCGGAAGTTGTGAAAAATTTAGAAATGTCATTATTTGCTGATTATATCAAATTTGATCCTCAAACTTTTGATTGCTATATGTAATTTATTTTAAATATTTATTTTTCAATTCCATATCTTAAAATTTAATTTTTATATTAATTTTGGTCCTTATTTTTATAGTTGCTATTTGTTTTTTTCTTATCATTTTTTTATTGAAATTTTTTATCTATCAAATTTGGTCCTCATTTTTTTTATTGTTACTTATTTTATTTGAAATAATTTATGAAATATTAATTATTATTTTTTTAATTTATTCACCTTTCATTTTTTTTTAATTTTTAGATTTGAACTCTATTATTTTGATTATTATTTATTTTATCTGAGATAATTTATGAAATTATATTTTTTTCAATTTCATTCTCATTCAACTTTTTAATTTGTAAGATTTGTTCCTCGTTATTTTAATAAACTTGAAAAAAAAATAATTTATTAATAAATTATTTTTCAGTTCATTTTCCATAACACTGCCAAACATCGGAATTCATTTTACCCGGAATTCACTTTAAAAAAGGAAACCACTTTCCAACAAACAAACGGGGCCTAAATTATTACTAAAAAAACACCAAGGTCTATTAATTTGAATACTTGAATTTTATTTTGGATTGGCTTTCACATTTACGTCTATTGGTTAAAATAATTGTTTATGAATATGGTTTAAGTTGTTTTTAAAAATAATTATTATTTAAAATATATTGAAATAATATTTTTTTTATTTAAAAAAAATATTTTTGATATTGATTATGAAAATAATTTAAAAATACTAAAAAATATAATTCAAAATAAAAAATAAAAATATTTCAAAAGTGCTTTTTTATTTCAATTTTTTTTTTGATATTGATCATGAAAATAATTTAAAAATACTAAAAAATATAATTCAAAATAAAAAAATAAAAATATTTCAAAAATGCTTTTTTATCTCAAATTTTTTTTTTTTTTATATTGATCATGAAAATAATTTAAAAATACTAAAAAAATATAATTCAAAATAAAAAATAAAAATATTTCAAAAGTGCTCTTGAAACGTAATTCCAATCACATCGAAGTGTAGTTAAAGTTGCTTTTAAAAAAAATTATTTATAAATATATCAAAATAATTTTTTTTATTTTTAAAAAATTATTTTTGACATCAACATGTTAAAATGATCTCGAAAAATCAATAAAAATAAAAATAAAAAATATTTATTTTTTTCAAAAAATATTTTTGAAATACAATGTCAAATAGAATCTTAATTTTTTAAAATTGTAATAACAATTATTTTTATTCATGGATTAGCATGGATTAACTTCAGTTATCACTCACAATTTATGACTTGAGTTTTGTTGTAATCAACCTCAAATTAAATTTTAAAACTATAATAATAATAATTTTTATTCTCTTTATTATGTTCCCTGATTGGCCTCCCTGTCCTTTGTCTATTAGTGGCACATGTATCTGTCTCTGCTGTTCGGTCAATCACAGTAAATAATTTTAGATTTTTACTGTGTTTTTTATTTTTTACCGCCGCAATTTATGGCCAAGTCTTTCTTTCTTGTTTGTTTACTGTAATTCCTTAGCTTTGATTTTGTTTTTATAATTATTTTTTTAATTGAAAATTTAATTATTTTTAATTGTGTCGCAATAAAATACGGGTGCGTTATCTAATCTTTGAAACACGATGTAGAGAAAACAATTCATCTCAACGGTGTGTAAAAATTATTTAATGAGAACATATTTCTGAATCGCATCGTGAAACAGCGTGACCGGTGGAATATGATCTGCGATTAAGCGCCTGTTTGGGAGTGTGGTTGCGGTAGTTTTTTAAAGTGTTTTTCGTGCTGAAATACATGAAAATGATGTTTTTTCATTTTTTAAAAATTATTTTTGACATCAGCACATTAAAATGATCTAAAAACACCAAAACATATTCATTTAAAATACAAAAAAAAAATTTCAAATTTTAGCAAAAACCCGCATGGAACGCAACACAGCTTCAAAAATTGAGCCCTTTTATCACGAGATCTATGGAAATCAGCGATTCTTACTGTGTGCTTGCCACCAGCAAGAGATGGAGTATCTCTCCTCTAAAGTTTACGCCACTGCCAGATGTTTTGCACACGCATCTGCACCCTGATGACTCATCCAATTATATATGTTTCGGAGCGTTGTAGAGTTTATTTTTTAAGTTTTTTTTAAATACATTAAAATATTTTAAAAAAAATCAAACATATTAAAATAATATGAAAATATAAAAAATAATTTTTTTAAAATTTTTCAATAACATCTCAAAAACAAGGGAGAGCCAACTTGAGTGGTGGTGATAGCAGGTAGCCACGGGTGTTTGGAAATCATTTAAAAAAATATTTTTTTAGTGTTTTTATATAATTTAATATGTTTATATCAGAAATATATATTATTTTAATATAATTCTAAATAAATATAATTATAAAAAGCAAATTCAACAATACTAACAAACACCTACCCCCTGTATCTATTTGTTTTTATGGTGTAGAAATATTTTAAAAAAACTTCTAATTTTTTATTTTAAATTAATTGTTTCTCGGTGTAGAAAATGACCCTCCTGTTCCAGTGTTGCGAGGGTCCATCGTATCGAATACATCTGATTCAACACCCTTGACGTTGATTTTCCAACGACGACCCCACGATCTGCTCATTTTGTATTCTACCTCACGGAATTGACAAGCAGGCCCTTGTGAATGACGCGAGAATAATTGATATTAACATTGACGGTCAGATGATGCAGACAGCGGAAGCAGAGGTAAGCAAAAAAAAAAAAACATTATATCCTGTGATTGTTTCGGGCCCCACGATTAACATCACATTGCTGCCAATGAGTCGTCTACCTTGCCACCGATGATCACTGCCGTTGAATTGTCCACCGAGAATGATCTTGCGCCAGTTAAAGGAAATGATAACGGCACTAATGAACAAAAACATTTGTCTTCATCACACTTCCTCTTGATTAGTGTCTTGTGCTTAGTTGTCTCCTTTATAGCATGACAGATACACAATTGACGTGATAAGTTGTAGGGCACTTTATTCTGGATTCATTCCTCTCGGCACAGAACATGAAAATGGTCACAAAAAAATTGAGTACAATTTTATTTTTAAAATAAAAATAGAATCGTAAAAAAGAAAACCAGAATTCCCCAGCCGGATATAATATTAAATAAATTTTATAATGATATTTCTAAATTTTAAAAAATAAAATTAATATTCTATAATTAGATTATCACGGATACAAAATATTACAGTAGTTATAATCTTGATGTATTTTATATTTTTAAGTGTATATATATATAAAAAAAACATATTCATTCTCGATAGAATAAACATCCTTTTTATTTTATCATTAAAAAGTAATAAAAAAAGATAAATATATATATATGTATATATATATTAAGATTATAATTTTAAAAATACATCTCTCGTGTGTGTGTGTGTATCTTTTTTGTTAAATACATTAGAGTGGTGTGTGTGTGTGTATCTTTTTTGTTAAATGCATTAGAGTGGTATGAGAGATGTATTTTTAAAATTATAATCTTAATTAATATGTAAATTAACTGGGAATAATAATAATAATAATAATAATAGTAGTAGTAGTAGTAATTGGGAATTCTCTTGGTTTGGAAAAAGAGATGGTTTGCTTCCGGTGTAATGAATACAGACATTTTCATGACAAGACCTGGAAAAAAAAGTGCTTTATGCTTAAAATCCAGCTCACTTGACTTTATTCAAATAAAAGCAGATCTTGATGTGATTTCCAAACCGACGGTGGGTGATCCAGGGATGGATAATTCATCTCATGCGCCCTGTTCGCTTCTGATTCCCGTCATTTGCGTACGGTGCTTGGCTGCTGTCGAAAACGCGTTTACACGTCTTGTAACGACAGGGAAGGGGACAGAGGCATGATGTAAAGTCTCATTTAATTTTGAAATAAAAACATCCCCTCGTCGATTATATATTCGCCCCGCCAGTCCTTTCACGAAGCTTCCCACTCTTCCTCGTTTTTAATTAACTGGAGTAACAGCACCAGAGATAAATTCCACGATTAACAAATAAAATACAGGTAAATGGTGAAATTACATGGAAGTAAAAAGATTGGTGAAATACATAACATTTTTTAAATACTGTATTTTAAAAAGATTGGATATTTAATTAATAATGCAGTTCATGGCATTTGACTAAATTTTGAAATTGGGAATCGTCACATCGACTATTTTAATCCTTGTTCAGAATTGCAATGTCAATATTTGATGACATGCCATCGTTCCTAACCGCAGCATTTAGTCAAGTTCTTGAACAAAGGCAAGCTTCGATGTGAATAGTGGATCTTTGAAATTTTAATCGTAGTGTGTTTTTTAATCTACAAATTTCATAAATATACTAGCTACTTCCTAGCGAGGAGGCTGCAAATACACACACACATGTATAAGAAAAGATGAGCGTATTTTATTATGTCTTAGACACGTATCGTTGTAGATATTTCAGTAGTAAAATTATTATTTTACCTTTTAAATCGAAAAACAACCCTTAAAATCGGGGTTGTGTTGGATATTTCCATGAGATATGTATAGTATTTTCAAACTCTATGCTGTTTTCTGATATTTTTTTTAAATTATACAGTAAAACTACTATTTTATTCCTGAGAGTTAATAAAAAGACACTGAACACGAGGAGTGTTTCAGGTTTTCACATATTCATACACGGTAAAATTACGTAAATATCCCCATAGAAAAACAAAAATGAAGTCATGAAGTTGGGACATTATGGTATTTTCATCCATGCCTTTTCGTGGTTATACTTGGGTTTAGGGTTTATAAATAATTTTCTATTTTTTTTATTTTTTGGAAGCAATTTAGGCACCTCATAAAAACACTCCAGTAGTGTTTCATGCGTCATCTGGCCATGAAAACTATCCGGTCATCGTGTCACCGGGTGAGCCGTCATGTCCTCCGCCACCCAGCACAATGCTTGTCGTGTTACAATGGTCAGTGAATCATCAATATATGATTTTTGTTTTTTTATCCCTTTTCTCTTTTTTGCCATGGGAAAATACATGCAAGTCATGTTTGTAGTTATTTTATTTTAGTCTTTGTTCTTTTAATTTTGGTTTTTATTCTTGATTTCTTTAATATAAATTTTGATTATTTTTAACTATGCCATTCAATTAAAACTTATTATATATATTGGTTTTTATTTGAGTCCTTTTTTTTTTCATGGTTTGTATTTGGTTTCTTTAACTTTTTTTTGTACACAAGTTTTTATTTGTTTTAATTTCATCCTCCAATTAAAAATGATCATATATGTTACCTTTCATTTTGACCCTTATTCTTTTAATTATTTAACAAAATCACACTGCAATTATTTTTTTTAAATGCATTTATTTATTCTAGTCCTAAGATTTTTACTTGTTTCAATTTTGTGCTTCAATAGAAATTAATTATATATATTATTTTTCATTTTAGACTTTATTCTTTGAATTTTTTATTTGATATCAATTCCTTTTGTTTTTTCAATCCTTCTTGGATATTGTTTATTTTTTACCCATATATTATGCATTTATGCTTTTAGTTTTAGTTTTTTATTAAGATTTTATTTTTATTCGGTTTAGTACTAAAATTTTAATTCATGCCGGTAATTATTTTAAATTTAATATTTCTAAATTTTCCCCTTTGTTATGTTTTGTATTTTCTATTATTTTTATATGTTATTCAGATAAAATGATTTTATGATTTCATTGTTTGTGCAATTATAATGATAATTTCAGTGATTATTTTTTATTGTTATTTGTGAAAATATTTTATTTCATTTTATGGGACAATTTAATTATTTTATCTGTTTGCGCAATAATGTTGATAATAATTATAATTGTTAGAGTCATGATAATGGTGATAATGTAAGGATGAATTTTCAATGATGTTTTATTCTTTGATGTTTTATTCTTTTTATAGATAAAAAAAATTAACTATTTTTTTTGTTATTTGATTATTATAGGTATTTTCACAATATATATTTTATTTGTTGTGTTTAGTTTAAATTAGATTATAAATAAACTAATTACAATACAATGAATTAAAAAATAAGGTATCCGAATCTTATTATTTTTTTAATAATAATAATTTTATACTATTAATTTCATTGAAAACTCACAAGAATTATGCATAAAATTAGTAATTTATCTAAATTATATTATAATAAAAAAATAAATATTTTTTTACATTAAAAAAAATATAATTCCAATCATAATAAGTAACGGGTAAATGGCTAATATATATATGTCACATAACCGGATAAAATAATCAGTATTGATCGACCAATTCCAGCTACTAAAAAAACTCGGTGATGGGTGGTATTTCCCTTACATTTTATTCCAACAAAAATAGTATTTTTTTATATAGAATTTATTAATTACCTTGCTAATCTCACGTATAATTTATTAAACGATTCCAGAGGATTAAAGATTATATAATTTGTAATAAAATTGAGCAGAGTTTTCTTCTATATATGAATCATATCTAAAATATTGCTCTGATTTTAAAACCTATATAGAATCACAGCAGACCAAGACTCAGATATATTTTTTATTCAAAAAAACTCTATTTTTCTCGATATTTTTTTGTTTCAGCTGAGTTAAATAAATAAAATTTTAATTATTGTAGTCTATTACAAGATGAGTACTTCATTGCAAGATATTATTGATAATTAATCTCTATTTTTATTTAATATAATATATATATATATTTAAAATAAAAGTTGCATGTGCTCCATCGTCACTTCATATCAAGTGATATCACAACTTCTGCTCTTATTTTTTTTAAATATTTTTAAATCTTTTGTATATATTTTTCAAAAAAAATTAAACAGATTATTTTAATGTATTTTTAGAATAAAAAAATATTTTAAAAAACATACTAGAAATTCACGCGCCAATTTACGAGAAAAATTCACACACCATCACTTGTTCTCTTGACATGTCTGAACTACAAAACACAGTTGTGGCAAATCCAGACCTTAAAAACCGATCATTCTAGGTAAACACATGCTGGGAAGAAAGTTGTTTCAAAATCGTCTGAAGCTGTGGACAAAGAAAAGGACCATGATAGAAAATGGGGTTTCACATTCTATTTTTTTTTCCAGCCGTTTTATACACCAGAACTGAAAATCATCCCCCCAAGTTTCTAGCCAAGGCGCATCTTATCCATGTTCGGATTAATCTTTCTAGTTGACTTTTTTTCCAACTTTTCATCGATTTTGAATCCAAAACAATAATAATACAAATAAAATCATTTATCACCTAATAATATTAAAAATTCAATTGCTGTCTAATTACCAAAAACTGTTATCCCACGAAGACAGGGCAAGAACCCGAAACCATCGTGCTAACATGGGATATGTTTATACCACACTTCATCAGGTGTTATCTAATGTTTCAGTGAGTATGCGTGGTCTAAGTATAGCAAATACAGAGGTGGAATAACAGTATAATCTAACGTGCAAATATAATCTACCACACTGTCCTTGTCTCTCAAGAAATCTGTACACTATCACAACCTAAAGTACAACCACCTTTTACACATTCACACGGTGAAGCGCAGCCCATCCATCCACTAACATTAGCTGTCTTCCTCATTTTTTCTTTTATGTATCCGGTCTACTTAATTCTTCTAACCACTCCGAATCTCTCACCCACTATCATCTTTTATTTTAGTTTTTTTTCCCATCTTCCTCTCAGTTCTAAGAATTTGTCAAAACAAACGTTTGCTAAATGAAAAAACAAGCATTTCTTTTTGGGTTGCTGTCAAATTAGTTAAATGGTGCTGGTCTGCAACGTGTTGCTGCATAGCATGCCGCTTCTGTTTACAAATTGAGGAAGTCAATTATATGAATGGGGATTTTTGTAGCTTTCCAAGTATCTGGTTCGGTGTTTGTTAATAAAAAGTGATTTTGAAGATGACCAATCAGTTCACTTTGTTCCATTCTTGATTTTTATTATCATCTGGGGCTTGTTGGTATTTCGAGGAGGTAATTATCCTGGTATCATACGACATTGCTGCCACACTTTTCTTCTTGTAATCGTCTCAGGTCTGTCACTTCTGTTTTCAATTATTTCACGATTAGCAAGTGTCAGCTTTGGTTGTCATATTGGCCTCTTTTCTTTCCCTCTCCTGTTTCTATAATAGTCTCAGTTCTGCCGTTTTTGTTATTTTTTTATCTCAGCTTCGACTGTTCCTTTGTTACAAATTCAGCTTGAGTTTGTTAATCCGAGTTTTTCGCCAAGGTCTTATCTTTCTCTGTAGCTCTTACTCATGATGAATATCTACAGTTGTGAATTGCTCATCTTGATTAGTTCAATTCTGTGTCTAGTATGTGTTTCATTAAAATATGTTCCCGAAGATAACTACTTGATAGATTGTGGATCCTCTACAAATAGCTCAGTAGGAGATCGTGTATTTGTAGCTGATCAATCCTATTCTGATGTCCTTTCAGCCCCACACAGTATTTCTGCCAATACTAGTTCAGACTCGGCCTCTTCAACATATGATTCTTCTGCTCTTTATCAAACTGCAAAAATATTCAATGAGAGCTTTTATTACACCTTTCCAATCAAAAAACCCGGGCGACACTGGATTCGCCTCCATTTCTATCCCTTTGTGTATAGAAACTACAATTTGAGCATGGCAAAGTTCTCCGTGTCTGCTCAAAATTTCACACTTATTAGGGAATATCGGTTAGAGTCTCCTCCCGTTGTTAAGGAATACTCTGTCAATGTAACTTCTGGCAGTCTTGTTCTCGCCTTCACTCCTTCTGTCAATTCATTCGCCTTTATCAATGCATTAGAAGTTTTTTCACTCCCTGACGAGCTGATTCCTGCGGGTGCTAGGACCATTAATAGTCTCCAAGGTAACTACAAAAATCTGTGGAAGCAAGCACTGGAGACAGTTGAGAGGGTTAACATGGGAAACCAAACCGTTTCTCCCCCAAATGATACCTTGTGGCGACTTTGGGTTTCTGATAATGAATATCTGATACATAATAATCTAGTAACGTTTGTGTCAAATGTCAAAGCGGTCAATTTCACTGGAGCTGGGCCGAACGAGAATATTGCTCCGTCTTTGGTCTATGGGACTGCTACTAGATTGAACTCAGACTTTGATCCTAATATCAATGCCAATGTGACATGGCTTTTTGATGTTGATCCTGATTTTGAGTATCTGGTTCGGTTCCACTTTTGTGATATATTAAGCAATCCTCATCCCAGGCTCTACTTCAATGTGTATATTGGTTCTTGGCTAGTTTATCAGAATCTTGATCTTCTAAAACTCACATTCTCCCTCGGGGCTCCATATTTTATGGACGTCATAACCAGAGCAAGTGGCACTGGAATGCTAAATGTAAGTGTTGGCCCTTCTAATGTAGGTATCCCTTACCCAAATGCCATTCTTAATGGGCTGGAGATCATGAAAATAAGCAATTCCGAGGATAGCCTCGATGTCTTAGACTCTATATCCTCAAGAAGTCCGGAGGTGAAAGTCATTGTTGTTGTAGGCTTGACTGTTGGATTGTTTATCATTGTTGTTTTGGCTTTAGTTCTCTTTCTGCTGTGTCGAAGGAAATTAGACCACGCTGACCCCTTGAAATCAGAAGGCCATTTTCCCACGAGTGGAGGAGGTAACAATCGATACTTCAATGGCGCTAACATCTTTTCCACCTCAAAATTTGGGTACCGATTCCCTTTCATGGCTATCCAAGAAGCTACAGATAACTTCACTGAGAGTTTGGTTCTTGGGGTTGGCGGCTTTGGAAAGGTTTACAGAGGAGTTCTGAGAGATGAGACAATGGTGGCAGTGAAGAGGGGAACTTCACAATCACAAGGCATTGCAGAATTCCGGACTGAGATTGAAATGCTATCTCAGTTCCGGCACCGGCATCTAGTCTCTTTGATTGGATACTGTGATGAAAGGGATGAGATGATCATAATATATGAGTACATGGAAAATGGAACTCTGAAGGACCATCTGTATGGCTCAAATCATCCCAGCCTAAGCTGGAGACAGCGGCTTGAGATATGCATCGGAGCAGCTAAAGGAATTCACTATCTCCATACTGGCTCCACAAGGGCTATCATTCATCGTGATGTCAAGTCTGCAAACATACTGCTGGATGAGAATTTCATGGCCAAGGTTGCTGATTTTGGGCTTTCAAAGACCGGTCCTGAAATGGACCAGTCACATGTTAGCACAGCAGTAAAAGGAAGCTTCGGATATCTTGATCCAGAGTACTTGATAAGGCAGCAACTAACAGAGAAATCAGATGTTTACTCATTTGGAGTCGTCATGTTTGAAGTTGTTTGTGGGCGACCTGTTATCGATCCATCAGTTTCAAGAGAAAGGGTCAACTTAGTTGACTGGGCATTGAAGTCTGTAAGGGAAAGAAAATTGGAGGAAATTGTAGACCCTCGTCTTGAAGGTCAAATTAAGCCAGATTCATTGAAGAAGTTTGTTGAGATAGCTGAGAAGTGCTTGGCAGAGTGTGGTATTGACAGACCTTCAATGGGAGATGTCCTGTGGAATCTAGAGTGTTCACTTCAACTCCAGGGTAATGAAGAGAGATCAAGCAAAAATCATCAGATTTCGACACAATTTAATCGTGGAAATAGCTTTGAGACCAGAGTATTGGCTAGAGGACTCAGCTTGGGAAGTGTAGATGACCTTGATGGCGTTTCAATGAGCAAAGTTTTTGCCCAAATGGTGAGAGAGGAAATGAGGTAGACATCAGGGAAGCCATGAACTCAAACCTATAGAAAAAAGGATGCATTTGTTGCAGAAAGTGAGGTTTCGAAGAATATACCGTACAGGAAACGTGGATTAAAATTTGTTGCAAGTATATTTTGACAATCAAGTAGCTTGATCTTGTATGTTTTCGAGTAAATGTTAGCGAATTCCATTTGTGTCGTATATTTCTTTCTTTTCTCTCTGGGATGTTAAATGTTCTTCATTGACCTGGGGCTTCCTCTCATGATCTGTAATCATGTTTTCTACAAGAATTTGGTGCCTGATCTCGTAAATTTACATTTCACTTTTCACGCAAGATATGTCATATTCATCACTGTTTTGCATTCTACTATGCTTGGTACTTGATTATCCACATTCTCGTTCAAGCTTGATAGCGAGAAAGAAAAAGAGATGCTCGGATGCTGAATAGTGAATCAGAGAGCTGAACTATAGCCATAACAAAAAAAAACTTGAATTAAAAAGAAGGGCAGTATAGCATACATGCATGGCAACTTGGAAACAAGAAAAGGTTGCGTATTTGGCCACGGACTGCGATGGAAGTTTATTTACTGCTTATGAACTATAATTTTCTCTGTCTAGGTGAAAGGAAACCATCTTTTGTCTCTTGGATTTCTGGAAGAACCTGCTTTGGTTAAGCACAGTTAGCTGGTAGATTGATAGTCGCCCACTGAACTTGTACGGGTCAAGAGAGCACCGCATAGAAAGAGTTTCCCTGCTGTCTGTTTTGTTAAGAACGAAATGTTGTGGGTTTGCACACCAGATATAATACAGCATAATTTGTATATATCCTCCGAAGTTATTCTTTGATAAATGAGATTTGTTTCGGTAATCGAGAAAGAATAGCAAGATGCAATGCTCGAGCGGATGCCAGCTTACTTCTTCTAGCTAACTCCGAGTGCAAGCTGTACATGTCTGCCGTGGTATTCCCCGGGCAGTATTCAGCTTACTTGTTCTCGGCCGGGCTCATTTCCATGGGCTATGGTGAAGGTTCGTGTGCCAATGGAAGAACGAAACAAGTGCTCAACCCTCCCCGTCGTGGAAAACAGTGAACGGCCCTTGAAAATACAACAACAACAACTCTCATTTTCAGTGATGTTGCACTTTATTATTCACAGATTACACAAATTTTGAATTCTCGACAATGCGTAAAATAATGACACATGTTTCAATCATGCTCAAATACATTAAAATGATATATTTTTTTTATTTTTTAAAAATTATTTTTAACATAAACATATTAAAATAATCTAAATATATCAAACCACAATCATTTAAGATAAAAAAAAAAACCAAACACAATCAACTGCAAGTTTGGCCGCAGTGCGCAGGCACGGTGTGCTCCTCTCTATTTTTCTAAACGGGAATATTTATTTTTCTAGGTATATGGGGATTATAAAAAATATATAATAAGCAAACATGTCTTTTCAACTATCTTAACACGATTAAATAATTACATTATCCTTAAAAATCAAGATCTGTTTGGTTGGTGTTCAAAGACTTCTTAGTATTTTCATTTTTAATAATCTTAAAAAAAAATATTTAGCTGACATCAAGAGGCTTCTTTGTATTTCATCCTGTTTTTTTTTTTAGTTGAGTTGGGTAGGGATAATTATTATAATGTAGTAAATAAAATATTATCTTTTTTTCATGAAAATATTATAGTTAAGTTATGTAATTTTTTTTATTTTTAGATTATTTTGATATACTTCATCAAAAATAATTTTTAAAAGATAAAAATTTATTTTAATATATTTAAAAAAAAACATTTTCAAAAACAAAATTAACCACGCAAAATCTTAATGTCATTTTCTCTCTCTATTTTCTCCTTTTCTTTCTCGATTTATGCGCCCAACCCTTGTAATTTGCTTTTCTTTCATATCAGAACTTTGTTTTTTTTATTATTGTTTATTTAATTTTTAGAAAAATTATAAATTCTAGTTTATTTTTTCTTTTCCTTTATTTTTTTTCTTTCTATATAAATCATAACTGTCAGTTTCATTTCGGTTGATTTTTTTTTTATTGATACGGAATGTTTCGAAGCGTTTCGATGTGCCGTTTCGTGGTTGTATTGTTCATATATATATACGATAAAAAATAAAATATTAATTTAACAAACATAATTTAAATTCAAGATAAATTAACTTAAAATTATATAATACAAACATAAAATCAAACAAACATAATATCAAAATTAGAAACATTTCTAAAAATTATATATTATTTAGTTCATCACAACTATAGGTAAACACGAAAAATAACTATCTAAATTTTTCTTTTATGAAGGTGCGAGGGGTGTTTCAATTTATTTTTTTGATAAAAAAGCAAAAAAAAAATTTTAATTTTTATTTTTTACAATATCAAAGTTGACGCAATAATTTTTTTTATAATATATATTTTTTAATTTTTACTGTTTTGATTTTCTATTTCATATATATATATATATATATATATATATTGTCTGGACTGAAATGGAATAGCCGGCGCATTCTGACTAGAATTTGGCCGGAATTTCGGGTATAGGCCGAAATAAGAATTGCGACAAAAACTACGTCATTTTGTCTCATTTTTTTACTGGTATGAGGCGTTCCGTCTGTTTCAACTAGAACGGACAACTATGAGAGAAATGATTCATATTTTTTTATTGCTATTTATTTTATTTAACATAATTTTTTAAATTAAATTTGTTTTTCAATTCCATCCTTTATTTTTTAAATTAGATTTGATTATTCAATGTTATTTTTTTTTAATTTTATCTTTTAATATTAAATTGACTAGGAATTATATTTTTTAATTGTATTTGGATTGAAGATTTTAGAGATTATGAATTAAAAAGATTGACCCAAGTTTTATAAGATTTAAGTGTTTACTTTTCTTTTTTCTCTTTTTTAATACTCATATTAAAAAATAAAAAAATATTTTAATATATTTATATACAAATAATATTTTAAAAAATTATCTCACAAGCATTTAAAAAAACAAGACCGCAACCTCATCCCAATTATTATCCTCTCATCATTTTACACAGTACAGCATGAACTTTTTCTCTGCAAATCATCCCCCGCCTGAATTCAGCAACAAAATTAATGTTTGAGAACGTATTTTACCCATGCTATAAATAAATAAAATATTATTTTAATATATTTGTAAATAAAATACCGTAACAAAGAAAGCCGAAACCTTCAAAAAAATCAAATAAATAAATAATACAAATACCATAATCCTTGCCGTTCTCTCATCACCGTCACGAAAATCTCACCCTCTCTTTACCCCAAGGTAGAGAGAAATAGAGTGAGATAAAGCGAGCAACAGAACCAGATAACAAAACCCTAGGCTGGAATGGATCGCTCCTCCAAACGCACCCGTGACGACCGTGACCACCACAAACACCGATCACGAGACGATAAGAACCGAGACTCCTCCGATTCTCATCACCATCGATCAGAGAGAGAATCTCACCATCGCGACCATCACAAATCGTCTAGGCGCGATAATACTAAGCGGGAGAGATCTCGCGAGCGAGAAGAGATTGTAGATAGGCGAGAGAGATCTCGCGAGCGAGAAGAGAGTGTAGATAGGCGAGAGAGATCTCGCGATCACAAATCGTCTTCCTCATCGAGGCGTGAGGAAAGAGAGAAATCGTATGATACGAGAGAGGAGAGAGAAGGGAGTAGAGAGATAAAGCGCGAGAAGCGGGAGAGAGAAATTGGCGAGGAGGATCATTTTGAGAGAAAGAGGAGAAAAGAGAGAGGAGGGAGTGAAGATAGGGCTGTTGTTGATAAGGAGAAGAGGAGTAGAAGAAGATTTGGCGAAAAAGTGAAAGAAGAGGATAATAGTATTGATAACAATAACAATGGTAATAGTTTTGAGGATGTGAAGAGTGTGGACTTGAGGGAGGTTAGAGTGAAGGAGGAAGTGAATGGTGAGCCAACTAGTGGTGGCAGTGGCAGCACCTCAGAAAACGGTGGTGTTTCGACTGCAAATGTAAGTTCTCTCCCTGACTATATTTTTATTTTTCGTGCCTGCTTAAGTTTTCTTTTCCATTGTGTTTGTTTGCTGTTTTGTGGTTTGATTAAGTGTACGTGTTTGACTTGAATAATTGGATTAATGTAATATATGAAGAATAGAGGATGGTGTTATGTTTTCTTATCTTTGGTTTAATTAGTTGTAATATGGGCCATTTGGATGAGATGGTGGGATAACGATGGGTAGTTTGGTAGGGAGATGAGAGTTGTGGTTCTTCACCGTATTTGATACAACTAGCAGCTGTTTTACTTCTCATGTTGCATCACATAGTGTTTTTCATAACCCATATCTAGGTTATTCCCCAAAATCTACTCGAAATGAAAAAAAAAAAAGGGTTGTGCTGCCATGGGTTCGGTTGAGGGGAGATGGGGTTGGTGGGTGCATCGGGAAGGAAAGGCTATAACGGATTAGGGAGCTGGGGATGGGGAATGGTTGAAAAGTAGAGGTAATTTTTTGCCAAGTGATGGAAAGGTATATAGTGTTTGTGGCACGTGTGATTTGCCAAGCAGTGCTCTTAGGGGCTGTTTGTTTTTGTGGTTGGACTTGCTTATCAAC
Organism: Salix dunnii; assembly: GCA_015731905.1. NCBI lineage: Eukaryota > Viridiplantae > Streptophyta > Magnoliopsida > Malpighiales > Salicaceae > Salix > Salix dunnii. The sequence continues at coordinate 15,075,688 of CM027668.1, forward strand.
ATGCTTTTCAATCCATTGCAGGAAAAAGCATTAGATTGATGCTTTTAGGTGCTTTTTGATGAGTTAATGTCAAAAAGTTTTTTTTTTTTTTTTGAAAAAACATCATTTTGATGCATTTTCAATTGAAAAGCACCTTTAAAAAGTACCACGCAGTGTATTACCAAATACACTCTTAATTTTCTCAAGTAGAGGTTATATAAAATAAAAGCATGTAAGTGCACTTTTATTTTCTATGAATGCGATATTGGCTCTCTGAGAAATGCTGTTTATCACTGTTACATTGCCAGTCATGGTGTTCTTGGTGCTGTAGGCATATGAGTGACACATAATGGTTAAAGGAACTTTAAGGTGGAGCCATGTAGTTTGGGTGGTTTGGAACTTCTCTTTCTTCTGATTTTGGTGGAGTTACTTATGGATGGTGTTTTCTTTTTTTGTCCTTTTCTTATTCATGAAATCCTTTTGGAGTTTCTTTTCGTGATTTATCCTATGGTTTTTGTTTTGTTCTGCAACATAGAGTCCTTCAAATTAATCAACTCAATGTTAGAAGATCCATTTCCTCTGTTTAAGTTCTATGGTATGTGATCCTTATATATTTGAATTAGCATTTCTAAAGTTTTTTGCTGAAGGACTCAATTTGTTTCCTCTTCTGGCCTCTCTTTGCTCACATGCTGAATTGTCCCTACTGCTTGTCACTCCTTGCCTTGCAAGCATGCTGCTGTGAGCACATGGAATCTCTGGTTTCATCAGTTTTCTAATAGTAATAGGAACCCTTTGAACTGTATTTTGAGATTCAAAAATCATTGGTTTGCTTACACGAAGGTTGTTTAAAAGCTTTCAATTTTAACAAGAAATGGCAATTTCCCTTTTGTGCTAGAGCTGTTTTCCCACTCATCTATTTGTACGGAGAAGAGAACATTCTATATCTTGTTTTTGTTAAGACCTGCTTTCACTTCCTATGTTGTGCAATGGATATGTGATCTGGTGAAGAAGGATGTGTCCTGTGAATCTTGCATATAAATTGTTCAACTTTTAACTGTTCCCTGTGTAAGGTGATTGGTATCTGATATTTTACAAGTGTCTCAATTATGTATAGTGTACACGTACAAACATATGCATAAAATCTAAGGTGATATATAAATTACGCTTCTTGAAAGTGTATTTTCTGAGAGCCATCTTAAATTTTATTCACATGGCGTGGCTTTTGCATGATGCTTTCATTTGATTTTAAGCCAATTATCTTTTTAAAGCTTTTCATTGGCTGCCCCCCAATCTCTACTTCTATATGTTTTTTTAAGGTGCTCGTATTATCAAGTTTGTATGCTGGCATGTGAAGTTAATTGTCCCATACCTGCAGGGTGCTACTCTGGAAACATTCACCAAGACACCAAGCAATTTGCCTGAAACCTCTGTGGCACCTGTCCACCCCATTCCTACCAAGGTATCTTCAATTTCAAACACAAATGAAAATAAGGGAGTTAGTATTGCCAGGTCTCATGAGGTTCCTGGAAAATCTAGTACAGATGGGACATCTTCAGCTGCTGGGAAAAGTGGAAATCTATCACTTGATGCTTTAGCGAAAGCTAAGAAAGCTTTACAAATGCAGAAGGAACTGTCAGAGAAGCTGAAGAAGCTACCCTTGGTAAGTTCCCATCTTGGAATTTCGATGACATTTCTGTATGTGCTGTTGTTTCCCTATATCTCTTTCATGTCCAAATTATTTATTCACCCTCTTGCTTCTGCGATTCCAGTACATATTAACTATTTGTGTCCATTGCTCTTGTAGTCGAGTAAGGGTAATACAAGTTCAGGTGGTAGCTTACAAGGTCCATTGTCATCAGCAACCATTACTACTGCTGTTTCAACACGGGCAATGCCAAGTTCATCTGCCTCATCTAATAGTGCTATGGTGTCTGTAAAGCCACCTGCAACTGGCATGGCACCTCTGCCTGATATTACTAGCATGCCCAATTATGAAGCTGTTAAACGTGCCCAGGAACTTGCGGCTAAAATGGGATTTCGCCAGGACCCTGAGTTCGCTCCTCTTATAAACTTTTTCCCTGGTCAGTTGCCAGCAGAAGTCTTCGCACTGCAGAAACCTTCTAAGGCCCCTGTTCTTCGTGTGGATGCACTCGGTAGGGAAATAGATGAACATGGAAATGTGGTGAATGTGACTAAACCAAACAACCTTAGCACCCTAAAGGTTGGTATTGTTTATAAGACCGTTCTTTATTATCTTTCTGTTAGATCAGTGATTGTGTAGGGCTGTAATGCGATACATTTGGATTTTTTCAGGTCAACATCAACAAGCAAAAAAAGGAAGCATTCCAGATTCTTAAACCTGAATTGGATATGGATCCTGAATCAAATCCATATTTTGATGCAAAAATGGGAATTAATAAGAATAAATTCTTGAGACCCAAAAGGATGACTTTCCAGTTTGTAGAGGAGGGCAAGTGGTTAAAAGAAGCTGAAATAATGAAACTGAGGGTACTTCTTGCAACCTCCGCACCTTTTTGCTGTCATTGCTTTTTTCATTTTGTGCTTGTATCTATGATTTTATTCTCTTTCCTCAGAATCAATTTGGAGAAGAAAGAGAAAAGGATATGAAGGCAAGGCATGCATTGCATGCAAAGGCAAAGGCCGCTCCTGATATAAATCCTAATTTGATAGAGTTATCAGAGCGAGTTACAACCAAAGCAAAGCCTAAGGATCCAATTCCTGATATTGAGTGGTGGTGGGTTTACATTTACTTCCCTTTGTATAGTATGACTCTTGTCAATGACAGCACTTGGTGCTTTGTTGCAGAATTGGCTCCACACTGCCACTTGAATTTGAGCCTGAATGATTAAGTGGAATTGTTGTTTGCTAATTCTCATTTTAGGAACAATTGCTTGTCACTGGAAATGCACTGTTTCAAAAAGTCTTTATCTGATCCTTCTTTGTACATGTTGTATAAAGATGGCTAGGGATTGATGAGCTGTTTGTTCTTTGCAACTGCTTGTGTAGATACTAAAATTCTGAAGTGTCTGAGGTTCAGCAATGACTGAACCTTAAAGTTGTGCTCTGCTTATTCACAGAGTTGGTCTTTAACCAGGTGTCAAGAACTCCTGGAAGTTGGGCAAACTTTGAATCCTGTGTTGATTCCTTTAAGCTACTTTTTCCAGGGGTATATTCTGGCTAACGCATGCTCAATGAGTCACAAAACCTAGTTAAAAACAGCCCCTGAGCAAAAAAAAAAAGCCCAGTACACCCTAAGCTCCATAGTCCATCTCGAGGTTTCCTTCTTTTGAAGCCTGTGAAGGGTTTCATCTGTATATGCTTTATGTGAATTCTATAAACTATAATAATTACAGATAGTGGGAGATCATTTGTTATGGCTATTCTATATACTTTAGCTTTTCTTCTTATTCTGATCTCTTTCATTCTTTTCTTAGTTGGGAAGGAGTTAATCTGTCTGTGGTTGCTGAATTTTAGGGATGTACCTCTGCTGACTAGTGGGACTTATGGTGAGGATGTTGATGATCTCAAGACCCAGCATAGATTGAAAATGGAGAAAATTACTATCTATGTGGAACACCCACGTCCTATTGAGCCCCCGGCTGAGCCAGCTCCTCCACCCCCTCAACCTTTGAAGCTAACTAAGAAGGAGCAGAAGAAGCTCCGTACACAGCGTCGCCTTGCTCGGGAAAAAGATAGACAGGAGATGATTAGACAAGGCTTGATTGAACCTCCAAAGCCAAAGGTTAAGATGAGCAATCTAATGAAAGTTCTTGGCTCTGAAGCAACACAAGATCCAACTAGACTTGAAAAGGAAATTCGTACTGCAGCTGCTGAACGTGAACAAGCACATATTGATCGAAATACTGCACGTAAGCTCACTCCTGCTGAGCGCCGTGAAAAGAAGGAGAGAAAGCTCTTTGATGACCCAAACACTGTGGAAACTATTGTTTCTATTTACAGAATCAACGAACTTTCAGACAAGAAAACTCGCTTCAAAGTTGATGTCAATGCTCACGAGAACCGCTTGACTGGATGCACGGTGATTACAGAGGGAATTTCTGTGGTGGTTGTTGAAGGAGGAAGCAAATCCATCAAAAGATATGGAAAACTAATGCTTAGGCGTATAAACTGGGCTGAAGCTGTTAATGATGATGAAGGAGGTGACAATGACGAGAAACCTATGAACAAATGTGTACTAGTGTGGCAAGGTAGTGTTGCCAAACCTAACTTCCACAGGTTTTCTATGCATGAGTGTGTGACTGAAGCTGCAGCCCGAAAATATTTTGCTGATGCTGGTGTTGCCCACTATTGGGATCTTGCTGTCAATTTCTCAGATGATCAAATGTGAGAGACTGCTTTGAAGAAAGGGTGTTTTCAGGTCATTACTGATTTTTATCGAAGTCTAGTTACTCCCTTCAATTTGCGGCTAATAGTTCTGAGATAACTTTGATGCAATTTCTCACCTATACGTGGCCTTCAGATAATTGAAAGTAGATCTATTGCTTTAAGATGTGTTGATTTAAATCCCATGTTCCTGAACCCCGTTCTGCCCATGGGGCTAGGCAGAAAAACGCTTAAAAGTTTTTGAATTTTAAACGTAGATGCTATCGTCAGATTGGATAATTGAAGGAGTATTCTGATGGTTGATCTTCTACAATGCAGTGTGGCAACTGCTAGGTTTGTCTGGATGCCAAATTGAATCGTCATATAACAGTTATATGATGCTTTAAGATAGACCAATCTCGAGTTTTGTTGATGCTCCAATTACAACGTGCTTACTGATGATGTTTGGAATTGCAGTGGCCTGTAGAAAGTGGCAAGTACTTTGATTATGTATTGTTTAGGGATTGACATTTGTTGATGCAGCTGTTAAAGCTGCCAGTCAACAATGTTAATGAAATCTGCCCCCGCCTTTCCTAGAGGTACTCTTAACGCCCTTCATGAATTAAGAATGATGACGTACAAGCTATTGTTGCCCATAATGGGATGTTGGGAGACATTGAGCTTTGATGTGTCCTATCACGGGATAAGATTTTAAGCTAGATAAAACTTCCGTGTTTTTTGTTTTTTAAATTGGAATAAAATGTATTTATCTTATCACGGGTTAAGATTTAAAGCTAGATAAAAGTTCTGTTTTTTTTTTTTTTGAATTGGAATGAAATGAATTTGTCATTCTGAATTTACAACTTGATTTCAATAGTTTCAACTAACGAAATTGAATTTCCTCTTGCTAAAGACAAACATAATTGAGGATACGTGGGCGCACACGGCATCAGGCAATTAAGGGTGCAGCCTGCCACCGTCCTATATTTAAACTGACCTCCTGAAGGGCTAGTATGGGATCGTTGAACGAAGAAAATGGTAACCGTGCATTGTTTTCTCCTCTCCCGTGGGATGGTACCTTTTCCTTTTCGCGCCGGGACTAAGCTTAGTTAGTAAAAGGCAAGTAATTGACATCGGATTAGAAGACTAGGAGCAGATTCACAAGAATTTATAAAAGTTCTAGAAAAAAGTTGTAAAATTCAAAATCAGTAGTGTTTTCGTGCACTTTGACACTCCTATTGGTACACGTCAATTAATTGGAGGTGGTAAATGGGCAGCTTGAAGTTTCTATTTGGGCCTAAAAAAGTACTAATAAATAGTAGCAAACGACTCTTGCTGATTAAGGAAAACCACATGTACGTACGTAACAAGATTTCCCTCGTCTAGAAAAGTTTTCGGTCCAAGTATGAAGAGAAGAAAGAAAATAGTTTCTCTTTTACACCATGAGGGTTAAAACATGCAGTTTGATAAGGACGGGTAACAAAACACCCGCAGGCACTCTTCTGAATGTTGACATTGGAGTTCACTATGACAAAACACTGCTGAGAAACATGCCCTAACAACTGCCTTTTGCTTCATGCGCATGTTTTTATTTTGACTCGGGGGATTTCCCACAGCTTTATTGTAGGTGTGGGTTAGCTTGAGATTCGGTGAGTGACGGTAGCCTACCAAGTGTCTTACGTACCAAAAATGTTGCGCATTTTTATGAACTTGTTGCTGACACTCTCTTATGTTCCCTTTCTAAATGGGTTTGGATATTTTAAGCACGCTAGTGGGCACTACATGGCTAACAACACCACCCTTCATTAGAATGGTTTTGTTATTTAATTTTGAGTTGTAGAAATTGTCCTCAGCACATGCTATAGGCCATCATCGTATATATGCACGCACCCACACCTTCGTTTCCCATTTACTTTCTATTTAATTCCCTTTTTCTTAATTTGGTTGAGCTAAATAACTTGAATATTCAACAAGTCCCCTTCGTCGAATCGTATTTGTTGGAAGGCACCCATATCCGATCCATATTTTCTGTAATTTAAAACCCCATTTCAGGCTACCTAGATAGAGTGTTAGAAGCATGCCTCTTTATATATACAAATCGACTAACTTGAGAGAGATTTGACTGCTCAACGTTGTCATTTACTATATTTATTCAACTTCATGGCAACGCTATTCTATCTATTGAAGGTTTTCGTGTGTGATTAACAACTAACTCAGTGTTCATAACTGGTAGTTTAATACTCTAAGACTTCTATAAGTTACCAGGTTTATAAATTAATTGCAGACTTGAAATAGCTTTAATTACATTATAATCTAAATTTGATGACTCTTTTTTCTCTAAGATTGTTAGCTGTAGGATCTCATAAAGGTGCCATCACCACTCGTCTTCTTTAGGGTACGAAAAGTAAATAATACATCCAATCGTGTGCTCCAAAATTAGTTATCAGCACAGATTATAAACTCATTTGCCTAACTATTAGCAATGAGTTGATAACTGATTTCGCTAGCTTCCGTGTGCTCATGTTTTTTATGGTACTCAAAAAGTAACCATCAATTTTTTTTAAATAAATCTATTTTTAGAAAGAAATAAAGATAAAAGAAGAATTATATCTGGGTTTATTAAAACTAATATATATATATAATTCACCCCCCCCCCCCCCCCCCCAATCTATCTCTCATGTTAGTTAAATATTGATAGTTACTCCAAATCTTTTAAAGCAATCACTTTCAACTTCATTTGTATTGGATATATTCTACAATTTTATTCAAATAAAATAAAAAAATCCCAAATAACAATACCATATTCAGCCCAGACATTTTAAAAATCATTTTTGAAACATGGCACAGACAAATAATTAAACTCGAACAGGACCAAAAGTTTGATACGAATATGTAACACTAGTAGAACTGAAGCCCGTCTAAACACTAGCTAAGCTAGCATGGCAGCATCGTGGACAGTGGTGGAGTTATGAATGCTGCAGTTTTTATATATTCCTGTGCGGATTAAAACGTGAAGATGAAAACATAAAAACAAGAAATTCAAGAATACAAATAAAATCTATTTATACAAAATAGAGACAAAATAAAATATATTTTGTCCAAAAGTTATTAATTTACTCGAAGAACATAAATTGAATTTTCATGTCAGGGTATGGAGTAATTTTCAGTTTAGAAGGCTGCAAAATGAGGACAGCATGCGAGACTTCTAACATTGCCTACGCCGATCATGTGCAGGCAATTAATTACCAAAGACATTTTAAGTAAATAGATTGCATGCATACAGCACAAACACGGTTGTTAAACCTACCCTCACAATGAGCCGGTTCCAGTTTATCGGTTCACTAATTTGAATAATGGAAAATATATATATTCTCTAATATTTTAATTAAACTTAAATTGTAAAAAAAGAAAATAAAAGTGTTTGATTCAACCATCCAACCAATCACTAAATCCTCTAATTAATCTATTCAACGTAACAGCCGAGTCAACTCGTTATTTCCGGGTTCGCCATAGAAATAGGTTTCTTCATCAACCAAATGCAGTTAATTTATCGGTCTAGACCACGTCAGATTCAGATAACAGCGCCGCAGAGGAGGCGATAGAAGTTACCGTACATTTATCTCATTTCACCCGGACACCTTACGCAAACAGTAGATCAACACCCAACCTACTTTAATCAAACCCTCAATACAAACACCGCTCACGAAACCCATCTCGCCACATGCCAGTCCTCATCAACCACAAGGCCCCACGTGTCATATCTCATTCCCCCAGAAAAGAAGACGTACAGACAACAGATTAGGTCACCTCTCTCTCACCACCTTCGTCTTCGCACAGTGAAAAATAGCACAATTAAAAAACAACACAGTAAATATCCACACGATTGCCCTTTCGCAATTCGATTCAAATCATTTTATATATAGAAATCACAAAACTCCACAATAGACACAACTAAAAACAACCAAAACATCTCTTTTTGCTCCTCCTTTCCTTCTAAAACCCCCAGCCGAACACCACCTCCACCGCCACTGCCAGATCAGAAACCACAGCCACGACCACGTTTCCTCTGCTATGTCCGGGGTTGATTACCTCTAAACAAGCGCGACGCATGCGATCTAAACTTCACACTCATTCACACCGTTATCCTCACTCTCTCTAAAAATCTTCGTTACATTCACTTCTCTTGCTACTGACTCGAAATGTCCCGTGTTGTAGCAGAAAATTACTCGCCTAGTCGAGATTCTGTTTCGCCGCCGTTTTACACTATGGATTTCACTAATAACCACCTCCAGCCATCATTCTCCGCCTCATCTGCCTCCGCCACTTCGCCAACGCTGGGTCAGTTGCTAAAACACGTCGGAGATGTCCACCGCGAAGCCACCGGAGATGGAAGCGAGACCCCGGTGCACCAAGTCCTCGAGCTTGGAAGCACGAACCTTGAGGTTCCGCGTTCGATTCCATTCGTTCTCTCCTTCAACAAACTCACCTACAGCGTCAAAGTTCGCCGGAAATTTAAATTCCCGGATATCTTCCCCAGCAGGAATATCCACCGCCTCGGTGCCGCCACTGATACCGATCCGGTCGGAGGTGGAAGCCTCTTCACCACTACCAAGACTCTCCTTAATGATATCTCTGGCGAGGCACGTGATGGCGAGATTCTGGCTGTGCTTGGCGCGAGTGGATCCGGAAAATCAACGCTCATTGACGCACTCGCGAATCGGATCGCGAAAGGAAGCTTGAAAGGCACGAAGACGCTAAACGGGGAGGTTTTGGAGTCTAGAATGCTGAAGGTGATATCAGCTTACGTCATGCAAGACGATTTGCTATTTCCAATGCTAACAGTGGAAGAAACACTAATGTTCGCAGCGGAGTTTCGTTTGCCAAGGAGTTTGTCAAAATCGAAAAAGCGGTTGCGCGTGCAAGCACTAATTGAACAATTAGGGCTCAAAAACGCGGCAAAAACCGTTATTGGTGATGAAGGACATCGAGGTGTAAGTGGAGGAGAACGACGTCGTGTCTCAATTGGAATTGATATAATTCATGATCCAATTATTCTTTTTCTTGATGAGCCCACGTCCGGTTTGGATTCAACAAGTGCGTTTATGGTGGTGAAAGTGTTGCAAAGAATAGCACAGAGCGGAAGTATTGTGATCATGTCAGTGCACCAGCCAAGTTATCGAATTCTTGGGCTATTAGACCGGTTGATATTTTTGTCGCGTGGACAAACTGTTTATAGCGGTTCACCGATGAATTTACCGGTTTACTTCTCGGACTTTGGGCATCCGATGCCAACCAACGAGAACCGGACGGAGTTTGCTTTGGATTTGATTAGAGAGCTTGAAGGGTCACCAGGAGGGACCAGGAGTTTGGTGGAGTTTAATAAATCATGGCAGAATCTGAAGCATTCAAGAAATGGAGGGAGTGAACCTGACCGGGGTGGGTTGTCACTTAAAGAAGCTATCAGTGCTTCCATTTCTAAAGGGAAGCTGGTGTCTGGTGCTACTAATAATGATGCTATAAGTCCGAATTCAATGGTGCCAACTTTTGCAAATCCAGTTTGGAAAGAAATGGCAGTGCTGTCGAAAAGGTCGTTCTTAAATTCACGAAGAATGCCGGAACTGTTTGGTATTCGATTGGGTGCTGTCGTGGTTACTGGGTTTATTTTAGCTACAATGTTCTGGCAGCTTGATAATTCACCAAAAGGAGTGCAAGAGCGACTAGGGTTTTTCGCTTTTGCCATGTCGACAACTTTCTACACCTGTGCTGATGCTCTCCCAGTTTTTCTTCAAGAAAGGTATATTTTCATGAGAGAAACTGCGTATAATGCTTATAGAAGATTATCTTATGTGATATCTCATGGACTTGTTGTTTTACCATCGTTGATTTTCTTGTCGCTGGCATTTTCTGCGATGACGTTTTGGGCTGTTGGGCTAGATGGTGGTCTTTCAGGGTTCCTGTTTTACTTTTTGATAATCTTTGCTTCATTTTGGGCTGGAAGTTCGTTTGTGACATTTCTATCTGGTGTGGTGCCTCATGTCATGCTTGGTTATACCATAGTTGTGGCTATTTTGGCATACTTCCTGCTTTTCAGTGGGTTCTTTATCAATCGTGATCGAATCCCTCCCTATTGGATATGGTTTCACTACTTGTCTCTAGTGAAATACCCTTATGAAGCTGTCTTGCTAAATGAATTTCAAGATCCAGTCAAGTGTTTTGTAAGGGGTGTTCAGATTTTTGACCAGAGTCCACTGGGGGAAGTTCCCACGTCACTGAAACTTCGATTGCTGGAATCCATGAGCAATACATTGGGAACGAAGATCACTAGCTCCACATGCTTGACTACAGGGGCAGACATCTTGCAGCAACAAGGGATTACAGATTTGAGCAAGTGGAATTGCCTGTGGATCACTGTGGCGTGGGGATTCTTGTTTAGGATTCTCTTTTACATATCTTTGTTGTTTGGAAGCAAGAACAAGAGAAGTTGATTAAGGCTTAGGGTGATATTTAGATGGTACTGGGTTGGTGGTGTATACGGGTCGTGTTTGGCGGGAATCATATTTTGTGTGGGTTTTCTCTCTCTCCTGAATTTGTACTGCTGGAATTACATATAATAATAGTTCAATAATATGCTCATTTTGATTAAAAAAAAACTGTACTCTTGTGTTCAATTCGTTATTCCAGTCTTCATAATTCTTGCTTTCCACAAGTCTTCTGTGATTTTTAGTTATTATTTTAATGCTGCTGGTAAGGTAGTGTTAGGAGGAGAGACAACCTAACTAGCTGTAACACTTGTGTGTGTGATTGTTAAAAACTTTCCAATTGCTAAGTTTTGTGTTTACTTGTGGCGAGGATTGGTGATGCATGGTATGAACTTGGTGTGCATGGTTAGAGTTCCCGAGCCCTGGTGAAGGTTCAAAAGGGCCTGGGTACAAAAATACATAAAAAGGGGTAAATGTTTAGATTAGTGTGTGTGTGTGTGTATATATATATTATAGTTTGATCAGAGTTTATTGAAATTAATTAAGTTGCCTTAAAGTAGGTTTTATCATTTCCTTACATTAGGTTATATTAATTATATAGATTCCATTTTTCATGTATTAACTTGAGAAAGTAGTGTTTGTGATCAGCATCCACTTAGACTGTACTAGAAATGTAGCCAGAGAAAACCTTGCCTTAGATCAAGTCGTTCATTTCAGATGGGATGATGTTTTGATGTGCCATCTATGCCTCTTCACATGGATGAGGCCTGAAGGTTTTCAGGGCGGCCGGTTAATTACCTAAGAAACTGTGCTGCTGCTTGCCAGTTTGACTGTTAGTAGTCATGGGACGATAAACATGGTTCTCCTGAGTCATTTTTTCCAGGTTGGTGGCCTAATTAACGGTCTGCTTTTTGGCACAAAATATTCATGGGAACAAAACAATCGTAGGAGATTTGGGGACTACAAGCTTGCCTCTCTATATTTTTTTAGGAACAGTAGAAAATCATCAACTCCCACTTCACGTATCTTTTTCCCGGGGGTTAGCTGTATAAATTAAGAAATATTAATAATGTTTTCAGCAACAAACATGGTAGTATAGCCAACAAAGGAATATTGAAATTACCAAAAAAGAAAAGAAAAAAGTAATATATATTGAAAGCTCTCACACCCGTCAAGAGGAGAGTGCCGTAGCATTCTGGGAACGAACCATAAACTATAAAAACACCCATCTGAAGGGCCATATCTTTTGGTATGGTTCATTAATGCTGCACCCCTGGCAAAAGGAGTTGATTGCTGCTTAGCAGCTTTCAAAAAGGTTGGGGTGGTTTGGTCGCAAAGGGCAGGCAATAAGGATTAGCGCATGCATGCGAGCATTGAATATATGCTGCATGCTGAAGTTTACGAAAATCAATACATATATGGTTGCCAGTTGGTGCTAAACTTCACTATGAATCTACTAATAATTAATTTAAATATAAGAAAATTATCTACAAATTAACGAGCAAATCATATCTAGATACAAACTAGTATGATTGCAGTATGTATTTTAAATCCCTGCTAGAAAAATCAAACGATGCTTTATAGATGAGAAAATATAATTGTCATATATATATATATACACGCAGACAGTTATCTGGCAACTATATAAGCAAGGTCCTTCCAGAATGCATGCCACGTACAATTTCTAGTATTCAACAAGAAAATTAGAATTTCGAGCTTCGATAATAAATTAGTGGAAGAGCTAGCGCGCTGTCGCCCGGTTCTCTCTTTACTCTGCTATAGTCTAAATAAACCTACTCTCCTGCTCGTTTAAAGTGCAAAAATACAGTATTTTGTGTCTTTCTGTGTGTGTGTGTATATTCTTCATTTTATAACTGAAATTTTATTTTTATCACGACCCACCAATAAATTAATTATCATAAGACCAATGATAAAAATTTAAAACTAGGAGATTTGCTCATCCCGTGATCTCAAGTTCAAGTCATATATTTACTAATATGATGATCATTGAAAATTTACATTATCGTTAATTTCAGGATCCGTGAAATTAGTTGAGATACACGTAAACTAACCAAAACAACTAAATTAATAAAAAAATTATCACAAATGTATTTAGATAATAATTAATGAAAAATTTAAAAATACTCACTTGCTTTTGCCATAATAATTAATGGTAGGATTTCATTTTCTTTTCTTTGGATATGAATCAAATTTAAATAAAAAAGAAAAATATAATCGGATAATAAATGAACGTCGGTACGAAAAGCAAATGTGGGTGGATGGATTGATGTCCCTATTATAAAATATAGCACCCACCTATTATTGAGCTTACCCTAAAAACTAGCGTTCATTAATTTATTTATATAAACCCAGCTATATTGTTTCCATGTGCCAAACCCAGTTATAAATGCACGTAGATTCACACACACACATCATCCATTAACATTCCATGCTCTTTCTTCTTTGGTCGCCATGCAGCGATACTAACCTGCACGAAATCCTTATAATATTTAACTAAGACGATTGACTTGAAAATTAAAAGATCGAGGCATCCCTTGATCAAATCAACCTTAAAAAGCAATGATCTCACAACCGTTTAGATGCCAATAAATTTATAACCATGAACAAGTAAAACATGCCACTGAGCCGAAACACACAACGCATCTCATCGATCCCTAGCTCTCAGCCAACTGTTGCTTTCGTGACCACCACAGCAAAATTCTTGATCTGCGTTTCTGGTCTCGTCAGGAAGTTGCGTTGGTTGGGAAAGAAAGCTCTTTTGCCCCATTCATCGAATAAATATGTGAGTGGTCTTGATTGTCTAAATAGCGACTTATGGTTGGAGTGTTATTAAATATAATTAGGTAATTATTAGACCAGTGCAAATTAATAAGAGGTGGCACAGTGCCTTCGAGAGCAAGTGGGCAAGAAAGCTAAAGATGCTGGGGGCTAGACCAAGACCATGCCAAACAAAAAAACTATCTATTACATATTTATGATTTTTAGGCTCCATAAGGTAGACCTTCCAATCGTTTTATACCTCGTTTTAATATATATGTAGGGATCACATTAAGTGATTGTTGAGAGTGATGTAATGTATCAAAATAATATTACTGTATTTTTTAAAAATTATTTTTTGATATCATCACATGAAAATGATTTAAAAACACTATTTTTTTAAATTTAATATAAAAATAAAAATATATATTTTTTAATTATATTTTTAAAATGCAATTCCAAACATGTGCTAAGCTTCCTAGTTACAAATTGAAATCATTAAATTTCCCTCTTACAAAATACTCCATACCCTATCACATACACACAAGAGAAAAAGAAAAAATAAAGCTTACAGAGTTATAAACGTTTCAAATTGACACTCTTACTTCAGTTTTAAATATGGGCTAACCAATTCCTCTCAGAGAAACCAAATAAACATCATTTTATTTGGAAATACAGAGAGCAAGTTAGAATAAGCGTGGCCCATCTTTGGTGCCGAATGGACGCGGATATTTTTACTTCAAAAAAAGCTGGAGTTGATTGGGCCCAAATTAGCCCAAACCAATCACATGAAGCCTTTTAGTAGGCCCATTCATAGTTTGTTTTTTTTCTTTGTGTATTTTAATCGCACAAAGAAGACGGAAAAACACACTCCCTTGCACGTTCACAGAGCCTGTAAGCGTGATATTCCCTTTGGTTGGCATGTGAGGTGGTCCTTCTGCACAAGCTTGGGGATCGCTCATGCAGTACATTTTTTTTTCCTATTGAACCTTCACAAAATATTTGACATGTTAGGGATCATATTTTTTTTCTTTTCTTTTTAGCTATCGGATATTCAATCCTATTTATTTTTACTACTGAATCTTCACGAAATATTTGGTTGATTTTTTTTTAAAATTAATTAACTTGCACAAAAAATGTTATGAAACATCCTCTAAACAGTATTTAGTTCAAATAGTGGTGTAAATGACAATTTTATGTTAGAAAAACATGTCATGAGACCCAATATATTCTAAATAATAATTTAATATAAAAATAGTATTTTATAATGAAGTTACAAATAAAACTGTGTTATTTAAAAAAAAAAAATTAATATTGTCCCAAAACTTTTAACAAATCATGATATATTTTTTTAAAAAAATTCCTTTAATTGCTTCACGATTGGGTATGCAAATCATCGTGTTTTGAGTTGCTCGGGCATCTCATATATTCTAATAATATATTCCTGTACACATAAATTTGAGCGATTTTGTTAAAGCTTTTCTTAGAATCAAATCACACTTGAGAATCGAGAAAAAGACGGTCATGTTCTTACAAATTTGTAGCCACTATCTCTCGATATAGTGATAAAGTCTCATAACCTTGGCACCAAATTAATCCAAACAGGCCAGTTCTTAGCAGTAGATGAAAAATTGTCAGATATTAAGCATGAATCAATTCTGGGCTTCAACAGTGATTGGAATTCTAGGTTTCAGCAATGAATGTGGTAAGCCACGCCAATACCTCAACGGAGGCAACGCTCAAATACTCCATGAGCAATCGCGCCCTAAAATCATTAAGAAACAATTTAACACATGGACCAAAACCCTATTTATAGATGATTGGGAATCAGGGCGTTAAATAAAATAGTATATGCGTCGTTGTTCATCGATGTGGGATCGTATCTCATGCTGTCTTTAATCTGCTTGTTTTCAGTGGGTATTTGATGAAAAGATGCAATTTAGCTTTCAGTTGCTTCTTCTTTTGCAATTGCTTCACGTCGGTCTCATCGGATTGATGAACTGCAGTCTGGAGTTTTTTTTTCAATGGTGCGTAATGACTAGATATCGCTTGAAATAATAAAGGAAACACTATTTCTCTCAGGGTAAGGACAATTTTCTAGAAACTATATACAAGCAGATCAGTTAAACATCGTCCACGAGCCAACGCGTTTCATCAAAACGTAAGACCTCTTACCTTAAGTTTGGTCTAAAACGCAGAATCAAACTTTGACTATAACTGGAGGGTGCGCCAGGCCCTTGCAGTAGTGCGAAGCTAGGGCGACGCTTGAGGATTCTGGCAGCAAGCTACCATAGTGAATCCTCCCCTTTAAAAAAGTAATTTAATATCGTGTGGACCTATGGCCCACGTATCAGATATTAAACTGATAAGAACAGATACTACACTTGATCTTAGCCAAAAGGCCGAGAAAGGTATGCTTATTTACGTTGCTTCAATTGCATTTTATAGGTGCAGCTCTCAACATTATCTTCTACTTTATCGATGTGGGATATAGCACCTAAATTCTTATTTTCTCGCTGCTCCTTTTGGGTCACCTTGTGTTGAAAGCTCCGCAAGAAATTTTACAATGGCTACACCACCATCTTCACATCCTCTGCAACTTCTGAACAACGGCAGCAGCAACTCATTTCCCAATCAAATACCACGTGCCCAAACACTGCTTCACCACCCGTGCGCCCACAGATGACAACCAACCAGACACGGCCCAAGAACCCGGGTCCGAATATGATGATCAATTCGAGAGCCGGCTGTCCCAGGTCCGACTCCGGTACCGAAGCGGGACCGGCAAGAAAGCAGAGCACCGGAAAACTAAGAAAGGGAAATCCTCATCTGGATCAGGGCCAGGAATGTATCTGCCTCCGGTTCCTTTAAAAGAATCGGTTTCTGGTTTCTGGTGGGTTAAAAGTGGAATTCGGGTTTATCTCATACAGTGAATCAGATTCATGTAGTCTTCACCCCAGCATGAATTCTGAGGATTCCCTTACAAAAGTAACTTCCTAGTGCTTCTAGTGGTCTTTCAGTGTGTTTTCTGCAAGGATTTCGCATATCCCACAAACGTTCTTCCTTTTCCGTTTTAAACACATGCAAGAATGATTTTGACGTACTCTACAATGAAAAATCTTGACCAGTTGTCTCCGGCCGATCAATGAACCATTAGGGTGTGGATATCCAGCTAGCATGATGATTTTGGTATTAGTTTTTTTTTTTTTTTTAATATCGACTATCAAAACTAGAAAAAAAAAACACAAAAATATATTAATTTAATATTTTTCAAATAAAAACCACTTTTAGACTATATGAGAACGCGGTGCTTTCCAACCACCTCTAACTTGCATTAGTATAGAGAAAATTCACCACAGAAGCTGCGAATCAAGCAACAATTGCATGTTAATGCTAAAAAAAATCATTTACTTGCATTAGTATAGCATACAACAAAATTCATGTTTCTTATTTCCTTCCTCCTCGAATATTTTTAACACGCCATGTCTTCCCCAATAAAGAATGAATCGTTGTTACAAAAAAAACGAACAATCTATTCATAATTTACCGTGCTAGCTCAGAGCCCACAGCAACCCTAGGCAAATCATTTCTGAGGGGAATTTGTGTGCCTAATTTCATCGTCTGTTTCAACTCTATACATCTGTAATCTACCCTCTAATGTTACAGCCAACCTCCACGGGCTTGAACTAAACTCCTCGGCCCAGATAAATTCCCCACGTTCCTGGTTGTACAATTATATTGTTGAGGACGGCACAAGTTTTCCATGGTTTTCTTACTATGTTATCAATATAAATCACCTTGGCTACAAGGGTGTCCGTGTCAGAAAATCATTAACAGCCAGATTAGCGTCTCCATGGGCTACAGCATCTTCAGGTTCTGGCATATATAGACTGGAAGATGAAGCCTGCACATGAAGGACCCAACATGTTGTCATAATGAAACCAGAAATACATAATACAAGCATCCAGGAGCTTGTGAGTAATGCTTCGTATAATGAATTATTCTTAATGAATTCAACACGAATACAATGGCATTGGTGGTAATCTAATGCAACTTTTTGGCCATTTAGTTTGTGTTCTGTTGAATTCATTCTAAAAAATTTGTTATACAAATCATTGCTCTAAGCTTGTATTGTGTTCGGTTCCATTCAGTATGAATTGCAAACCAGAGACAATTAAACAGAAAAAAAACAAGCAAAGGGAAATGCACTGGATTATTTTTTAGGGTAAGTTTCATGATATTACATGCAGATTAATGAGATTACAGTTTAAAAAAAAGCACTTTGCAATGCTGTAATGTAATAGGGTTCCAGATAAGTTCCGTTGATGCAGATCAAGACATAATTTATTCCTGAAATGGCTCCCTGACAGAGTAACCATATGTCATTTCTTAAACCCAAGGGAATCCAGAAATTTAACTGGACAAGGGATGGAAATACAGTAGCATCTAAGGCTCAGTACCATGACAATACTTAAGCACCAAGTAAATGCTGTATATTCTTGTGAAAAATTATAGTTAAATTGAAGATACCTTTGTATCAAGCTGCATCTCTCCATTGTTATCTGTGGTAAGGCAAGCACCATGGGCCTTCATCCATTCCACACAGTCCTCTAATCCTGACCCATCCGAGTCCTCATCATTTCCATCACTCGTACTAGAGAAGCCCAAAACCTGTGCAATGTAAGAAACAGGTATTGTAGGGCGATATGACCGGGACATGCAGCTCACAGCCCTGTACCGCATCTTTTCAACATAGAGATCTGTGAGAGGACAAACCTTCTTGTCAATAACACATTGCCAGAGTGAAATCTCAAAAAGAGGAGAGTTTAAAATGCCCACCCATAAGGCAAGTGTTCAAGTTTGGTGCCTCCTTATAAAGTCTGAAGAACATCACATAGTTTCCTGAAGTGACAGCTGCACGAACTGCAAGAGCATGTTTAACAGCTTTATCCTTCTTTGTTCCCTCGTTTAATCTGGAAAATCAAAACAGTAGTGTTAAATTGTAGCAAAATCATCACGAGTAATAACAAATGAATGCAGACTGATCTATACTAATTATCCTAGAGTCAGCAGGTGAAAATTAAACCTTGAATGCACTTTACACATTAAAAAGCCAAGTATGCAACAAAAAGGCAATTCACTACGTAGAGCATCACTGTAATCAAACTCTAATTCAGCTAATGTCCAACAATGAGCATCAGTATAGCCAACTAATTGAGCAAATGTCACTAACCTTGACATTGATGATACAAGATCTCTATTGTTATTCGAGTGCAATATAACACACAGTAAGTTATAAGCTGCAAACTCCATATGGCATCCTTCAATTCCTTCAGCATAGAGGGTTTTCAACTGTGATTGACACTGAAACAAAATAGAGAAAGCAAAAAATTATAAGCAGCTACAATAATCACAATCATCATATTCTATAAATAATTTATCACAGTATTGGAGAGGCAACTGCCTCATTGTTTCTGATATCTTTCTGTTTTTGAAATTTGAATTTCAAACAATGAAATACAAATTACTTCGGATTCAAACTCCAATAAAACACGCGCTTCTACAATGTAGGAAACTTGACATGCACCAGCAAGAAAGAAAGCACTAATGCAAAGATAACATGTCAGAGTAGAAGTACCAAAACAATACTTGTAACCGAGAATAAATTAAGGTAAAGGGGTCTGAATATGTCCACAATGATATGTTACATTGATGATGACAAAACACGTACAACAAAAAGCTGCATGCTAGATAAACGCTTTAAGGCTCCATTTTCTACGAGTTTTCAAATCATTCAGCCACAATTAACATGACTAAACATCATTTTTCCAGCCAAAGAGTTTTTATGGCCTATGATGAAGTGCAACAGCACAATTATTAGCATGCAGACTGTTCTGCAAGGTGCAATGTCCCATTGGAAATGGTTCAACTGATTACTTAGAAAACAAATGTGAAAGGAAAATCACTTCCAGTCTCAGTAAGAAAAACATGGATGAATGAGCAGTGCAACAAATTTTCAAAAGGAGTTTGACTGAAGTCTAGCCAACACAGTGAACTTCAGAAAAATAACATGGTTTGTGGCCATGTTAACAGCCCCACCAACCTGATTATACTCGGGCAAGTCCCCTGCTTCCAGTGCTAATCGAGCATGTGTTTCATACACCTGAATATACACAAACAAAACCAAATAGACTCAATACAAAAGAACAGGAAATTTTCATCTCGCGTGGTAAAATAAGTATCACACACACCTTAACTGTCAGCTGATTCTGTATGCGTTGTACAGTTAGATCTTGACGAATAGATTTTAATTGATCGCATTTATAAAGGTAGTTCTTTTGAGAATTGTGAACCATAAGCAGAGCCTTTTCTAGCACTTCTTCTGGTCTCACCTGCAAAGCAACACAGATTCAGACCAAACAAATCACATTATATACATGTCTATAACTCATCTTTTGCTTGGGAAGTGAGCAAAATAAATGAACGGAAAAATGTGAGAAAAGTCTTCTAATTAGGAAAGAAAGTTTGGTTCAAGTAATTAAACTCCCAATTTTATTTAGCCTTAATTCTGAATTTAAAATAGCATTTCATGGAGAGAGAGAAAAAGTGACTGCAGCAAGGTAATCCTCTAAAAACACAAAAACCAAATCTCCAATTTTACCCTTGATTTTGATTTAAAACAGCATCTCATAAAAAAAAAAAAAAGAGTAAATGGCAGCAAAGTGATCCTCTCCCTCAAAACACCAATTTTTTCTTCTAATTTTAACCTTCATTATGAATTTAAAATAGCAACTTATGGAGAAAAAAAGTTAACAGCAGCATTCCCACCCAAAACACCAAAAAACAATCTCCTTCCTTTTCTACATCTTCTGAAACCAGGGAAAATAAATTTCCTCCTTTTTCATCCCTCCTATTTTCCTCTCTAAAAAAATTATAAAGTTAACTTTTTTTTCATTATGGATGCAAAAGGATTAAAATGACATAAAGATGTTAGATAGTTACAGTGGAAGGATCAGGTGCAGAAGTAAGGCGCAAATAACGTTTCTCGATTTCTTGGCAGGTACCCTTGACAGTTAGTGCATCCCAATCGATGTCTTCAACAGCTTTGCTTCCACTGTCATCAAGACTTTTGCTAAGCATCAATGCACTCGCCCGCCGACTGTACAAGTTCCCAGCACCAGCATTTTTTGGTTTGAAATGATTAACTTCAGTTCGGTATCCTTGTCCCTTTTCAAATCGCTTAGAGCGACTTTCACGTCTCTTTTTTTCCTCTGGTGTATTGGCAATTGATTTTGCACTGGAATAATAAGCAGTTAAACTTTGCTCCTTATCACTGTCACTTGATGCATCATTATTAGAAGCATTCAAACCATCAGCATGATGTTGCCTCTTAGCTGGCCTCTGATTATTTTTGCTTGGAAGTTTCTGCTCTAATAAAGAGAACTTCAAGTTATTCACAGCATTCTCCTTGCTCTCAGAATTCGCACTAGGAGCCTGCAAAGTTAAGTAGATTAATAAATGATCTAAACAAGAAGCAGAGAGCACCTCCACTTCAAAATACAGGAGCCAACAATGACTCCCAAGAAACTTATGCATTACAAAGGAGGGAGAAAAAATGAGAGCAACAAGATATACCTTTCTCGCCCAACCACCATATTTTACAATATCATTACTGATGGAAACAGATTTGTCTACCGATTTCTCTTCTGGTAAAGGCTCCCACCTACTTTTAGATCGTCTGGTTGGACTCCTTTTATACTTTGGTACAGGACTGGAATATTGTGAACTCCTGCAACCATAAAAGTTCAACCAATGTTTATTGTTGGATTCAAAGAAATTTTATATCCACCTATAATTGCCAAAAGGTCAGATATAAGCTAGAATACAAAAATTATTTAAGCCATGATAGTAAGAGGAGAGAGCAACTGAAAGGTTACATACTCCACATTGACAGCCTCAGAGTTTGGTATTGAAAAAAGAGGCTCCACATCCCAGTCCAGAGTGCTAAGCGTACCATTAGCAGTTGCCTTAGTGATGATCTGGACAAGGAGAAAAAAACTTGATATACATGCTATAAAAAAACAGAACAAATTAACACAAGTGAAACCATGGCAATTTAAAATCTCCAGGAACAACATGTTACTAAAGCTCATGAGAAAGAAGATCAGACAGAATATGATGTAACAAAGAATTTTCAACAGATAAAGCCTCGAATAGCTTAGAGGTCAAATCCTGTGACGCCTTTCTGAATTGAGATGATTAGAAGAAAACTGGACTGAACAAGCAATTGATAAAGAACAAGGTAATTGGGTGAAATAGTTAAGGACTTCTGGAGTTAGTTGCAGTGACTCCCAAAATATTATATCAGACTTCATACCGGAGTCTTAGATGGATAAGAAATGGCATCTGCATTTAGTTTCACTATTCCAAAATCTTACTGGTTCTTTATATTCACTAAATTTCAGTGATTTCTTTGAATCTCTTGCCACTATCTCAATTATCACAACACTAATCGGCCAGGACATGGGCAGATCATAGAATAAGAAGCCCACTGAAATTTTAAAATTCTATCAAATTTCTACCTTGCAACACGATGTGGCCATTCCATTTCATCTTAATATATCTATCCTAAGATAGAGTTTTAGCATCAAGAACAATAACTTCTTTGTTGCTGTCCATATGCATTAAAAAGCATGTATTTTTAGACCATGTTAAACAGTATATTGACAATCTATATGTTACATGTCAGAATAAATGGATTCTAGAAGTTATATTAAGTGCCATATAATCAATTTCAAGCTTAAAACCATGCCAAAGGGGAAAAAATTAAGCGAAGAAAGGAAAATAAGCAAATGATGTTGCACACTTTAAAGGCAACAACTGATGCCAGAATAGCTTATAGACTGTGCAACTCACCTCCTTCATGATAGCCTGACAAGCTACACTTTGTGTCTCATCTTTACAGCGATTGAAAGCCCTTTCAACATAACGACACAGTGAGATAGGGAACTTTCCAGGCTGCACGAAACAAGAAAGTTATTAATGCTGCATAAAAACAATATTCAGATGATATTTTTAATGAAACATTGAAAAATAAAAGACCATTTGTGAAAAAAAGAAAGCTTCCTGGAAGAGTTCCTCCATTTTTTTTATCTTTTTTATAAAGAAAAACTCCATCTAAGGAACACCGATGTGGTACAATCCAGAAGTTGGTTATTGTCTGCCTCCCCCACCCCAAAATAATAATAATAATAATCTGTCACCACCTACAGATAAAATAATAACCCTTGAAAATCTTCAAAATATCATGGTTTATACCACAAGCATAGACATTTAGCACAGCAACGGAATGTAAACAGAGAAAGGGAACTTCTCTCCCTCAAAAGTCCTATATTTCCTCTATGCTAGACAAAAAATGGTTAGAGCAATTAAGGCAGAAATTTTTCTGTTATCTGTATAGAAACATATAGCCATATACCACTCCAACAGCACAACCCCCTCTTCAATCAACCCTACTCATCTAATACTTCAGGTCAGAAACCACTCATTACTTCTTTCTCATCAATGCTGCTTGCATATATATTTAAGGATTCTTATTAAACATCACATCTATGAATACAGCCCAACTTTTTTAGCATAAACCAAGTCTTTAGCTTAGAAACAATAAAAGAGTTGGTAATGCCCTCTACACTAAGCTACATACTATCAAAACAAAATGGATCTGGAAAATCTTCTAACATCTAGAATACCAGGGTCATAATTTGAAATTGTTCTGCCAAAAAGAACTAGAGACTTATAAGTAAATTAAAACAACTTTGGACTTTATAAGACTTTTTAGTGGGTACCTCGAAGACAAATTATGTGTGGAATAGAAGGACAAGTTGATAAGAAACCAATATCACCTTAAGCATGGAAATAGTTGTGTCATTAGACAGCACTTTGTTGTTTGGCTTCGGCATCGATATGCTAATATAAGCAGGTTTCGCTGCTGCATCGGTCATAGAGCCATCCTTATCGGTTTTTGATAAGCCCAAGGCTAAATTTGAAGCAATTCTAGGATTTGTTGGAATCTGCATCATGTTTACCCTTCGAGTATCTAAAGATGGAGCATTTGGCAGAGGTGATTGATAACTCTGAGTCACCTGATGAGCAGCAGGAAATTGTGAATTAGGACCTTGAGGAGCAGTCTGTTGTTGTTGGTCCTGAAAATTATCATATGAAGCTTTTGAATCAAGAGAATATTGAAAGTTTGGTTGCATAGGACTAGCATGGTGATTTTGAAAACTTGGAACTCCTTGTTTCCAGCCATCATGAGCAGTACTGATAGTTGCACTGGTCTGACAAGAAAACCAGAAAAGACAACATTAACTAGAGCAACCAAGCTTTTGTTGTGAAATGATTAACTAATCCAACACAATCATACATCTAATATGCTGCAAACCCCAACAAAATCAAATGCGGATCTCAATTATATATTGCAACTATAATCACAAAACTGGACAAGCAATTGAGGATCCAACATTAAAACATTCTTGAGAATTAGAACGCATATATAGAAATGACACACATAGTAAATCCCAATTAAGTCAAACGAGGATCTCAATTAAAGTCAAATATGCTGCAAACCCTGACAAGGTCAAATGACGATCTCACATATATATTGGAACTATAATCACAAATCTGGACAAGCAATTGGGGATCAAACATTCTCGAGAATGAGAAGGGACACACAACATAGTAACAAGAGCTGCAACATGTATGGACAAGTAATCTCTAGCAGATGCATCATATTGACAAATTAAAAGCATCAATGCTATTATTGATAGGAAATAATATCAGAATCAGTTAAGAATATGATTAAAGTCCAGAAACCAGATATGAATCCATATCACAATCATAGGATCATGTTATGACAGAAACCTGAAAGAATCCATACTCTTTTCCTTTAATACTCATGCCATGTGAATTAACATCAACTTTGTACAAAATTTTAAATTACAAAAAAAGAATAGTGTAATGAACTCTACAAGTCTTTCCTGTTTTAAGATTATGCATAAGATGCGGCTAGACAGGTGGACATTTTCTAGACTTTTGTTTTCTCTCTCTAAAATAATTGTGGCATGTTAACTAATGCTGTTTTTAAAGAAACTGGTGAAAAGAGAGCTTGAAAGTACTACGAGAGTGAAATTTGCAGTTCCTGAAAATATCACAATCACAGTATCATGTTATGACAGAAAACTGAAAGAGTCTGTCACAAAAATGTTTTCCTTTAATATCCATGCCTTCTGAATTAACAACAAATCAGGACTTAATTAAAACACATAATTTAAATTGAGAAAAAAAAACATAGAACAATAAAGCTTCACAAGTCTCTTGCAGTTCAGCATCCCTTAAACTCCCACAGTTTTCAGGTGGTTTTCACTTTCATAAACAACAAAAGAACAAAAAAATCACTTTCATAAAACTTCCATGCTCTCTTTTCACCAGTTTCTTTAAAAACATTGAAAGATAACATGCTGCAGTTATTTGAGAGAGAGAAAAGGTAAATGTTTAAAAAATGTCCACCAGTCCACATCACATGCATCATCTTAAAACAGGAGAATGCTAATCATGCATGTATCGTTTTACATTACAAGGGAAGCAAAGGTTGTCTTTGAATAGAGCACTTCAAAACCTTTTTTCCAGCCCACTCTGTGATTTGAGAATCTACAGGAGGCCTTTCTTTAGATAATCAGATGGAAAAATCATTCCTATTGGTTCATAAACAAATTCAAATAACATTAGTTGATCAAGCCAAGGATGGGGTATGCATAGATCACCAAACAGATGTTAAATGTGACCTTGCCCACAAGACAACAATTCTCATGCAATAACAGCATCCTAATTACTCAATATCAGATTCAAATCAAATCAAATCCAGGAAATTATATACCAACCCCTCCCTGATATTCTTCAATCTAGTCCATGGTCCCTTATCTCAAGGACCCCCTCCCCACCCACCAAGCAGGACCTCAAATCACAATTTCAATAATAGAAAAATGATTAAAGCTTAAACAAGGAAAAAGTCAAATCAAAAGCTGGTCATGAAATAATGATAGGAGCAAGGAGAAAAAATAAGAACAGGGACATGCATAGATATCTTCGTGCTAGCCATTTGCTCTTGCTAGCTCCAAGATAGCATACCTGCAAAGAAGGCAAATCAGAAGACACGGATTCAGTCCTCCAAGATGCCGGGGTGAAAGATGAGGCAGGCTGGGTGCTGGAAGTAGGATACACACCAGACATGGCGCTTCCCTGGTTAGTTTTGGTAGCAGCAGACAAGTGTTCTGTCCCGGGAGCACAAATAACTTCTGTTTGACTGTAATAATCAGCCCATTGCTTGTAGTGCTGCTCATTGTTCATTGATGTCGAAGCTGCAGTACTGGAACCATAAGCACTTGTTGTGTCTGGAGCATAGGTTGAATACTGTTGAGAAGTATAATTTGCATAACTGGGATCATTCCACAAGGGAGTCTGATTATTAAATCCACTGCTTGTGTAACCTCCAGCTGTCTGATAATCACCAGGATTGTAGTAAGTGGTTGAATAACTTGTTGTCCCAGTATAAGACCCTGTATTCTGAAATGAGGAAAGAGGCTGATAAGGAGCACCTGTGTTTTGATATGATCCTACAGTCGACGGGTATGAATGGCTAGGTTGCTGCTGAGAGTATGAATGGTTTGGTTGTTGCTGAGAATATGAATGGTTGGTTTGCTGCTGATAACCATTATTATAGTAACTTGTTGAATATCCAGAGCTTCCATAACCATATGGATCTGTAGGGTTGTATGCAGCATAACTACTGTAATCTTGCACTGCACTTGTTGTTCCTTGAGTCGATGAACTAGAAAGGGATGCCATGTTCAAACTATCTTGTGCATTTCTTGCAGGCTGCTGTGTTTGCTGATCATGGTGATAACTGGGATCTGAAAGGATTCCATTCTCTGTGGAGTGATTATCCACTCCATGCGTGGTCCATGATGCAGTTTCAGACCCATTTACTGAGGGAATAAAAGATGTCTTCCCTTGGCTCGTATCAACAATATATCGACCCTAAAACAGCAGCAAATACAAATTATGCTTTGACAGTGACATCATAAATCACAAATTTTACAAAAAATCATCGAAACACACCAGTCTGGAACTTTTAACTAAACTAGTTATCCATACATTTTTATATCAAAGTCAGGAACGCAAGTAAACTTTTGTCCGGATCTTCCACTAATCTTCGCCGTGCTACTAAAAAATAAAGATTAAAAAACTCCCTACTGACACTAAATTTCCTCTAAATAGCATGGTAACGCTAAACCTAATTCACTGGAATAAATATAATTTACTCTGGAAACAATAATTCATATCAAATAAGATAAAACAAAAATTAACTAAAAAATTTCTCTGTTTTCCAGTAATCTCTCCCAATTTAATACCAAAAAAAAGATCAAATAAACGTCGGACATTACTCCGTTAAGTAGAAACTAAAGCTAATGCCAAAGAATCCAATTCCGAGAAACTTACCTCGAGTGAATTAGGATCCGCCGAAGCTATGGTTTGCGCATTAGCACCTTGATTCATCATCATCATCTACTCAGCATCCTAAATTCAACGTATTCGGAACAAATTAAACTTGAAAAACAAGATATAGAATTCCACAAAACCCTAATTTAGTAACAGTAAATTAAGAGAATATTCTAACCTTCGATAGATTAACACAAAGAAAGCGATTGAAGTGATCAAGAAAGCGAGAGGGAAGTAACAGAAAATCAATTGAGATCAACAAAATCAAATTTAGCAAAAAAATAATATTAATCCTGTATGTGTAAATAGATAAAACAAAAAATAGTAGGAAAGAAATAAGGTTCGATAAGTCGGATATAGGTTCAACAATGATAGGCCGTGTTTGGGTCTGTGCGTGATGCAGTTGATGGCGGTACCGGAAGATATATAATCCTTTTGGATTTTTTGAGGTTAAGTCAGCTTATAATTTATTTAGTGTGTTGTCAATTATTAAGAACATTGGTGTAGTTTTTACTTTATTGATTAAAGAGTTTTCCCTTTCTTCTGCTTTTTTTAATTATTTTGTGCATTTATCTAATTTTAGACCTCCTTTTATTTATATATTATGTACGTGGATCTTTAATAAGTCACGAGAAATTATTATATTATCCGAGATTGTTTTCTTTCCCTCCCGAAATGATTTAATAGGATTTATTGTAATAATTAATTATCAACTTCATTTTCTCACGTGAGTAGAGTTTGTCGAATGTTAAATAACATTTTCTATTTCAAGAACAAACGATGCGTGCGGGCTGAGGAAATTAATAGTCGATAGCACATGTTTCAGCCAGGATTTGACCGTCTCCAACTGAATACAAAACGAAGCCCAGGCCTACTCGAGGCCCAAGAGGAGGGTTTGAGACTACCCATTAACAAATCCATTTGAAAATGCTGCTCTCTATTTCCTACTCTCGTGTTTGTCGTCATGTTCAATTATATTTTCAAAAAAACTATTATTATTATTATTATTATTATGTTAAATGTTAATATCAAAAATATTTTTTTAAATACATTTAGAAATTAATATCTACCAAATTTCCAAAAAAGAAATTAGCTAAAGAATATAAATTATAGAAATCACACAGGCACTGGTGTTCCTCGCTCAAAAAAGACATCATGTATGCAAATTACAAAATAGTCCACGAATCGTCTCCAAGATATACTGTAACCACTCACTGTTACTGAATGCTCCAGCAAGTTGGATATGTGTTTGTAAAATATTTTTGAAAAAAAAAATTAAAAATTATTTTTATTTTTATTTTAAATTAAAAAAATGAATATTTTTAAATTATTTTGATGTATTGATATTATAAATAATTTTTAAAAAATAAAAAATTATTATTTTAATATATTTCTAAATCAAAAAACTTTCAAAAACAATATAAAAGTCAATAAAAATCAATTGATTGATTTATTCATTGAAGACATCCTCTTTGTACTTTTATTGTTGTTGTAGTTATTCAAGTTCAGAATCTTCTGAACGTCTACGCAAGTTCAGAATTGTCTCCACACCCATATGAAATAATTAGGGTAAAGGTTTTAGAGTCAGCTCTACCGAATTCTAAATAAGAGGACACTGCACTCCCTGAGTACCCTGGGAGGAGCATTGTAATGCAAGAAGACGCAGGGCAGAGGTGGTCGTCGCCTTGAAAGAAAACCACCCAATCAGTCGCGCGAGACGCTACAGTTGCTGAACTATGAAATGCAAGAATACAGGTGATACGGGGAAATAGGGATAATTGCAGTACAAGTACACAGTTTTATTTTATTTTTAATTGAGTACAGGAACTTTTTATTTTCTATTTTTCAAGACAGATTTTTTCAAAAATTGCCGGTCTAAATAATTTCATGGGTCACCCGACCCTTTCACGGAACTTTCCCTTCAAAATTATTGTCATCAAAGCAAATGACAAAATTTATACAGAAAATAACTGATTACCTGTTTTGAAAAAGTATGAACACTTAATTGAGAAAAAATTAAAAGTCGGTGAATTTATGGTGCAATTATCCTCGGGGGAATATAACCACTGCTGTATTTCGTGAATGCAGCTTCCCTGGTTCCCACGTTTTGAGAGTCCATCACTGGCATTCATTTTTGAAATTACAAGTCAGGTCATCCAATGAAACTTTGTCGGGGAAATCGACGGGAAATGCTTGGACCAGCCATTAACGAGCACAAATTCTAATCTTTATCATATAAGTTGACGAGCAGAGGACTCGACTTCTATCTAGCAGGCAGCCAGCTTTTGCCATTTTGTCAAAGTTGCAGCTGTGTGCAATTCTGAAATTTTGAGTCCATCATTATTCTTATTTTATGCCTATCTCTGCATTTTAAAAATATTTTTAAAAAAATCATGTAAAGAAATAACTTTAATTACTCTTTTGCCATTGCCACTGTTTCCGGACAGTGATAGACAGATAACTACTAGGACGACAGCGAGATACTCTGCTTGCATAATGACAATCCAAATAAAAATTCACAGGAAAAAGAATTGAGGAAATCTCTAAGGCTGGTATTAAAACGCACCTCTCTGCTGACAGATTCACCACAAATATTTCTTGCTTTTTTTATTTTATTTTTACTCGTCTATTGGATATTGAGATGGTCAAATTTCGAAAAGTCCAGTTTTCAATCCACATTCAATCCAAAAGCTGACTTTTACTAGTCAACAGATTGCCCAAAAGGAACGGTCAACAACTACCAGATCTTGGTCCCTCATCATCCCTGATCTTCATTATACTGTTCAATACGAGATTTCTTGATGCTAAAACTCATAACATTCTTATTCTAATTGATATTAATATATCATTTCATCATTATTATAACAAAAACAGAAAACATGACAGCATGTCAATGCGATCACGATGGGGCAGAACCGAATCAACCAGGTTGTTGTTCCTCAATGTCCAATTAATCTACATCTGGTTAACGTGTGTACAACCTTACCTGAGGTTTTGCAACACCACCTTTAGAATCAAACCCCCGTGTCAGTACCCACATTCAGCATATGTTTTCAAAAAACTCAACCGTATTTGTTTCGGTAATCATGCAGTCGTGAATAACACGCCACAAGCAGTGTATCGTTGGAGTTCAGTGGCTGAACCACCCTATTCAGTGTAAACAATGAAATAGATTGTCCCCAGCATTTCCAGGCAGCTGTTTTCCTGAAAATACCAGATAACGCTACCAGTGACACAGTAAGCCACCATCCAGCACAGCAGTGATCTGCTGCCTTCCAAAGAGAGCCACAAAATTACAAGCCCAAAAGCACATGTTCCCTTTCAAGCAAATGCCTAATAGGATATAGTAGTTTAATCTAATCCACTGAAGACAATATTCCGGACCAAAACTCAATGATTGGCAAATGCATGAGATTAGAAACACCTCCAACATGGCCTACTCATGTTAGTGATTTTATTATAGCTTCCTTGATGGCTTCAGAATCAAACCAAGTTCCAATAACGCCTTGCTACATCCTTGCTCCAAACCACTAAGCATAATCAGCATGCCAAGCTGAAGTACTATTGAGAAACTTGGGCAATTTCACTGGAGAATATTCGAACACGAGTTTTTACCACCATGTATAAAGTGCAGCAAAAAATATTACACTACAAAACTTGCTAAGGTGAAAATGGAAAAGTGGCCTAACATCCAGAATTGGAGAACAAGAAGCCGGTGGATAGAGTTCTGAAGGAGACAAGCTATGTACATGACAGAATAGTCATCTGATGGCTGAAAGTGTCATTTTTAAATGAAGGTGGCATCTGAAATTATAATCAGTAGCTCGCTTTGAGAACAGCAACTTGTTGTTTGCTTCAAACAAAGAGCATTTATCAATCCAGCTGTGCAAGTGACCACAAGCAATTCTGCCTCAAGTCCCCTATATAATTTTAAATAACAAGCCCTGGGTCTTGGTCTATTGCAAATATATTAAAACCTTTTCCTCTTTCTTCTTGAGTTATCATCAAACCCATCATCACACAGCACATGCCCACCATGCCTGTAATTTCCTGTTTGCTCTTCAATGACTACGGATCTTCTAGGTGCATTTCCAAGGCAGTTCTTAATCCGTCCTTCAAACTCTCTTTCCCTCAAATTAGCTCTCTCATGGAATTCTGGATCATTTTCTTGAAATAACCTAGGAGGTCTAGGGCCATCCTCTGGATGGAGATGAAAATTTTCACCATCACCGTTAAAAGGCTTAAATTTCCGGACAGGTCCTCGCCTCTCACTAAACCTTCTTCTATCTTCAACATTGCCATCACCGCCAAGCTCTTGAAATCGGGCAGAGTGCGTGGGCCCCCCAAAGAACTCATCAACGCTCCTCCTTTCTCGAAGATCTGTAATACCAAATCTCCTACTGTTTCTGAGAAAAACCCTTCCTCTTTGGTCCCTATTAAAGACAATAGACTTTGGATGGCCGTGATCATGACCAATATCCATTTCCCTCATATCATTGGGTCGAGATAAGAATGGTGGGGAACCTCCTGACGACCATTTCCCTGGGAAAACCATGGTGGTTGGGTGATTTGCCCCTCCCTATCCTGTAAATTGGTGATCTCTGATTAGAAAATTCGGAGGTTGCACCAAACCCATCTGGAGATCTTCTTCTGGCAGAGATCTAACTGGAGATTTCAAATGATTTTGGGGAGGAGTCCTTCTCTGATTAGATGAATAGTTCCTAGTCCCTCGGACAAAATGACCATCTAACCCTTCATATGAAGGTTGGGGACAAGTAAATGCCTGATTTGCACCATCATCAGGGAATCCCCTCATGTTCCCAGCATGCCTTACTCCAGTACCTTCAGAATCATCTTCCCCAATGTTTCGAGGAACTCTAGGTAGCATTTGAATGCCTCAATCAGTGGGTCCATTACTCCCTCCAGGAGACCGCCTCCTTGAGGGTACATGGTGGAAAACTTGAGTCTCGTCATCCATTAATTTTCTCCCTCCCTGTGCAGTACCTGTAAATGCACCATCTGGTCCAATATTATAATTAACAGAGGAATCTGTCTCGGCAACAGCAGAAGCATTTTATGTCTGCGAACAGCAAAATCTGATGAACCTTTATAAAACTCTGAAGCATTGTTACGTTCAGAATCCCTGTCACCATGTATAGTGTCAACCCCACTGGACATCCTCCTTCTACCATTGACTAAATTCACTCTAGAGTTTCTGGGGAAATGTTCTTGATGCCTATCTCTTGAGAATCTGCGAGGGCCATAAATTTCATCCTTGAGATAAATCACAATAGAAGAAAATCAGACTATAATACAATTACTAGACCACCAAAAAATGGAACATAAGAGGCAAATAAAATAACAAATAATCACCTCCCTCGGGAATGCAAATTACCACCTTCAAAAAGCACATCAGGTAATCTTTCTCGATGTGATGGCAAAGGCCTTCCTGGTATGGATCTTGTCTTGCCAGGAGATGATAAATTAGAAGCTCGAGACAAGTTTATAATCCTACTCCGGCCACTGCTGACATCCTTAACCATATCACGACTATTTAAAGATGCTTCTACCTTAGACAACTCATTCTTTTCCACATTATTTGTTTTAATGTTCTTGTTTGAACCTTGCTCGATAGAAACTAAAGTTACCTGACCTCCAATAATGTCTTCTTCAGGTGACAAATCTACCCCCAGGTCCATCAGATCATCTTTCTGTCCAGATATGTCAAGAGATTTACTTTGAATGGTTGTGGTTGCCCTCTCTTGATCTGCCCCACAAGTTGGCATCTCAACTGTCGATGATACTTTCATGATAGCATTATCAGCATCTTCAGTGGTTGTGGTGGTACACTCATTCACAGTAACTTCATTGTTTTCAGAAACTTTTATTTTAAAATCATTTCCCACTACATGGGATGAAATATGATGATCATCACCAGTAAGTTCATAGTTAACCTTTTCAAGCTCAGAAATACAACAATTACCATGACTATCATCTTTTCCCTCAAATTTCTGACACTCTGTCACAGCCTGCAGATGCGGATCTTTGACTTCACCATCCTCATACTTGTGTTCTCGATGCTCTTCTTCTATATCCATAGTCATAGAATGACCGTCGGACTCATAGCCAGAGCCATACGTATCTTCTTCAAGCATATCACCAAACAAATTGATCTTTTCCACATGAGTTACTGAACACTCACCATTTCCAAGTGAACCTGCAGGGACCTCTGTAAAATTCAGTGCAGACAGCTCAGGAATATCCATATTTCTGCCCTCAGTAATTGCAGTATCTATCTTAACAGAAGCATTTAATTCATTGCCACTGTGACTTACAGGTGTACAAACCATTTCTGGAAAAACCTGCCCAACACTTTCACATGCTTCCTTTACAAACTCCTTCCTAAGAGGCACACCATTAGCACATGTGGTATGCTCTAAACAGTGTGCTACATTGCCACTTATAGACAAACCTGTTGAACAAGTATATTTTGCTAAGACATCCTGACCTTCCCTCGCCCACTCATTTGTTGAACAAGAAGGTTCTCTAATATCCTGACCTTGCAGCACTTGTTTACTAGTTGAGCAAGGAGGTTGCCCTCCAGTATCCTGACTTTGGAGCACATGTTTATCAGGTTGGATTGACAACCCCTCTATCATCCTAGGGATTTCTGTTTTACCATCCGGAAATGGTTCAGATTTTATGAAACCTTGATCAGCGAATTTAAGAGAAACAACAGCTGGGGATTTCAAGGCTTCTGGACTACCCTTCTCAACTAACTCGTGCTTCACAACCAAATCGAATGGACTGACTTTAGCTCCTCTAAGATCATGTTTGAGGCCCACATCAAAAGGTTCTGATTTTATGGTTAAGAGTTAGACATGGTTGCATTGCCTGCAGACAACAAGACACCGGGCAAACTAATATTAGGAATGACCTGGCTTTCTTTGTTAGCAGAAGAGCTGGAAGATTCCTTGCTTGAGTTAAACAAAGGAAAAGATGGACTAAGACGTAAATGAAGAGAATCCTCAGAAGTATACTCCTTGGCAAACTCTGAGGGTGTTTGGGGGAAACTAGATCTGCACTCACTCCCATCAAAGTGTTTAGCAATAGCAAGTCCGATTATTCTTGTAGTAATATCATTTAAAACACCAGCCCTGTTCCACGCATCAGCAGTTACTTGAGCTGTCTGTTCATCATTGGCAGAACCATCCCATGTATCCACAGTAGCATTCAAGTCCTAGTTTGATTTGTTAGCCTGTACATCAGTGCTCTCAGTACCTAGAGTATTGTTTGTTTTGTGCTGAACACAGGTCTCACCCTTGCTTAACGATAAATTCAACAAAACAGCTCTTTCATTTTCATGGTTTTGACTACCAACATTGCTATAACATTCCGATGACAAAACATCATGTTCCTTTAAACCTAAGGAAAACTGAGAGGTTTCCGAAACAATAGGTGTCTCTGATTTAAACTTTCCTTCTGATATTTGTGGGCTGTGTATCTGTTTACCTTTACTATCTTCTATATTCATCGCATTTTTTGCTGGAAAAAACTGTGCTTTGCCAGACATTTCTGCCACCACAAGCTTCTCTACTTTTCCAAATTCAACTAAAGCATCAGATTGATTCAGTTCTTCAACTTTAACTCCCAGGCAGTTAGCAATGTTCATCTGCGCAATGCCATCCAACCTGTTCTTATTTTCTTCAGGTACAGAATTCTCACATGGATTGCATAAATCAGAACTTGCTGCAACACTAGCACGGGAAGGAGTTGACACCACAAATGTTCTGTCAGGTTCTTTCTGTACAGAATCATTTTCCACCAGTGGCAGAGATTGTTCTTCTCGTGGAGGCGAAGGAGGCAAGATGAAGCTCCTTTTCTTGATAGGAACACCTGCAATGTTTAGACTAGACTGCTGTGCAATGGGTTTAACCCTAGTCTGCAAACAAGAGATTGATGAATCAGTATCAAGTTGAAAAACATTTTAAATGTTCTCTAATGTTAGTTAACAGTAACACAGAAAGAAAATAAACACCTCTTCATTTCCTGACACTAGCATCACTTCAACGTTTGCACGTTCACAACCCTTCTCAATACCTTAACAAAAATAATTCATGGATTAATCCCCAACAATATATCCTGAGTTGCGTTCAAATCCAAGCCCAATAATTACTGAAACCAAGTTTGCAAATTTATTACTTTCAATAGCTAAAATCAGTCAATTTCTCAGTCTTTTAGCACCAAGCAAAGTTATTACTACAGGTAGTTTGCATCTGCAGACAGCATGGCACAACCCATCTCCTTAGTTAGTCCTCAATAAAATTTAAAAAAGAAGTACACTGATTGATCATGAAAAAATCAAACTAGACATCATAAAACCCAGTAAGAATTTCATTATCAAAATATCTAGAAAGCTACGCCTCAACACTCTCATCTTACTACTGTCATTAATAACCGAATCTATGTAGATAACGAACGTGGAAGTCAATAAAAGTAAATGAAGCCCGAATTCACCAATTAGACTTTGACTTACACACTGACACATAGAGTTGTGGACCT
Organism: Salix dunnii; assembly: GCA_015731905.1. Classification (NCBI taxonomy): domain Eukaryota; kingdom Viridiplantae; phylum Streptophyta; class Magnoliopsida; order Malpighiales; family Salicaceae; genus Salix; species Salix dunnii. Next base: position 15,111,384 of record CM027668.1, read on the forward strand.
AAAATCACCCATTAGAACTAACAAAATTGACCTAAGAGTACAATCACCAATAACTAACTGCCACTATTAAAGCAGACGGCAGATTATAAGAGGAAAGAAAAAAACTCAGATGCAAACATTTCACTTTTCAAATTCACAAATAAATTAATCAATATTCAAAAAACAAAGGACAAGAGTCTCCTTATAAACGTCCTTTTTAACATCTGATCAGATAATCTATACTTGATGGACAGGAGTATTTGAAACCAAATTAAAAAAAAAAAAAAAAAAAATGAGCCCGTTTTGGGGAAGATAGTAGAAAAGGAGAATAATCAACCCTCCAAAAAGGAATCGGAGAATAGGATGGTTTTGACTAACAAATATCAAAACAAAAATAGACTATTACCTTATTTGAGAGCGAGCGCTATTTTAGAGAGAGAGTGTCTAAGAGGTTTCCTTGCAGCTTCAAGGAAAAAACAAAGAGGGAAGACAGAACAGGGGAGATCAAAGATTTGCTTTGATGAGTTGTTGCTCAAAGCTAGGGCTGATAAAGTAACCGCGGTCTTTCTTGTAATTTGACCTTTTTGCTGTGTATTGGACACGCTAGGCGGGGGGTTGGGTGGGGACCTGAGACTAAACGGATTATTGAAACGTGCAAGTTTTGGAAATCTTCGTTGTGAGATGGATCCTACAGCCACACCTTTGCCGGCCATTATTGGCTTCCCATTTATAATTTGAAGTGGTTGTTTGTCATGTTTTAAAAATGTTTTTGTAAAACATAATTATTTAAATTAAAAAAATTGGTATTTTAGTATAATTTTGATATACTAAATTAAAAAAAATAAAAAAAATCATTTTAATATATTTTTTAAGAAAATAATTTTTAAAAATAATATCACGAATATTTTTACTGCTGACCTAGTTTATTTTGCAGTATTTTTTTGGATACTGTGCGGCAAGTTGTCAAAATTGTTAATATGTATTTATGCGCGGGCTCGACAAAATTTAAAACTTAATAAATATGGATTTGATTTGTGGAAAATAATTAAAATCGATCGAATTTTTTAAGAGTATTAAATTTATGATAATATCAAGTTAGTTTTGAATTTATAGTTAAAAATTTTATTTGCGATATCAGATATATATTTTAAACTATTTATTGGATCTAATTTGAATTTTACAAGAAAATATTTGAAAATAAACATCTTAATATTTCTAAATATATATATATATATATATATAATAAACTTAGTAATTTATTTATATAAGAAAACTATATATTTAAAATGATAACTAAAATCTTTCGTACTAGTGCAACTATAATTTTTTATTTATCATGTGTAGTCTAATAAAGAAAAAAGTCGCATTAACAGCTCAATATATTTTTAATATAATTAAAAAATTAAATTGATGAAAATAACTTTTTAAATATTTCTACATGTCATTTTCTATCAATGGAACCATAGATCATAAAAACTAAAAATATAATTTTATTCTATTCTATGGAGACTATAGGAGTATAACTCAGGATCAATGAAATAAAAACAAACTTTTAAGCAAGGAAGGCATTGAAGTGATTCCCCGAATGAAGGAAGCCCAAGGCATAAGAGCCACAATTAGGCGGCAGAGAGCAGGCAATGGACTCTCCTTTCAGAGCATTTTCCATTGGTGTTTATGCGGCGGCGTGTATTCCCGTCGAGAAACAACGATATAACCCGCCGGGCAAACCACCAACCAAACGCCACCGGCTGCTATCGAGGGAAGCATGATCCACAGATACTCAAAATGACGTGTCTTAGATTTTGTATTAATTAATAACGGCTCGTTAATTTAGGTTTCAGTCAAATCGCTAAAAAAGTCGAGCCCGTAAAATAAAGAAACACAGGTGCTACGAATCAAAACACCGCCGTTTTCATTCCAATTAACATTAACCCAAAACGGACCTCCATCAACCCTAATTAACCAATCTAAACACCATCCCTGGAAAAAACTTTCTTGACAGCAAGACTTTCATTTTTAAAATCAAAAGCCCTAACCACCGAACCCATAAAGAGTCCTTCCCTGCCTCTTGAGAGCATACACCACATCCATGGCTGTAACAGTCTTCCGGCGAGCATGCTCGGTGTAGGTCACGGCATCTCTGATAACATTCTCAAGGAAGATCTTGAGGACGCCGCGAGTCTCTTCATAGATCAAGCCACTGATACGCTTCACTCCACCCCTGCGAGCAAGACGGCGGATTGCAGGCTTTGTGATACCTTGAATATTATCACGAAGGACCTTGCGATGACGCTTCGCTCCTCCCTTTCCCAGGCCCTTGCCTCCCTTTCCACGCCCAGACATGTTTCTCTAGCTAATGAGAAGATCTGTGGAAAAAAATCGACATAAAATTGGTTAGCACCTGATAGCGATTAAAAAATGGAAATAAAACAAGAAAATGAAATCAAGAACGAAAAATACAATGAACTCAAAGAATCAATTAAGATGCTGTGTATCATGAATGGTATCACAATTTTTTTATGTTTCTTCCATTTACACAGCAGGCAATCAAGTATCGAAATAGGAAAACAAACAATTTGACGATTTGTGAAGAAAGAGAAAACCAAAAACACATCTCGAACATAAATATTTTCTCGCGTTTTCTTAGTGACCAAACAAGCTGCGTTAATTAAAAAAATAAACACAAAATGACAGCGGGGAATCAAAACACACTTCAGCGTAATGAATAAAAAAAAAGGTGCTGATTAGAATCTTAATTTTAGATTACCAGAACAAATGAAACCCCAGTTTTCGTTTTAAGAAGGGTTCAAATAAAATCGAATTTTGAAAGCGGCATCCCAGCCAAAATCAAATTACTACACCCCAAAACCAGTACAAATAGCAGAGACGATACAAAATTGAGAGAGAGGGAGAGATACCGGAGGTGCAGACTTCGAATTGAATCTCGAGATTTGAATCGAAGTCGGGAATGAATTATGTTAGATTTTGTGGGAGTGTACAATACGGTACATGTCATATTTATAGGGACGCGCAGGAGATGGTCCATTTTGGTCGATCCGGGGCAAGAGTTTTGAGGAGAACTTTGGGCCGCTTGTTTTTGAGTGGACGGTCGAGATTATGATATTTGTAATGACGCAGATCGATGATGTGGCGTGCTTCTGTTTTTTTCTTCTTCTTATATCGAAAAATACTTCTTCGCTGGGGATGGTGTTGGGTATTGAATTACAGGGGACAAAGATGATTTGTGTTTTCTCGTGCTTGATCTGGGTCCGCATCCAAGTCAACATTTTGAGATTTTCGTTCAATTTCAATTGATTTTGTCCACGAGGAAGATGATAAATCTGGATTGAAAATCAATTTCGAGGTTTGGAAGTCATCTGTTCAGCAATTAGAGGATTGGATGTTTGCGTTACATTGCATCGCATAGGGATTTAAACTTTCTAAGCTGATGTTTTTCGCTGCATTTTAAAAGAATATTTTATTTTAAAAAAACATTTTTATTTTAAATTATATATTTTTATTTTTTGTTTTTTTGTTTTTAAGTTTTATTCTTTTATCAAAATAATATTAAACAATAATAGATATTATTTTAATACATTTTCAAATAAAAATTATTTTAAAAAATAATTTCAAATTTACTCGGAAACATGCCCTAGAATATAAGATTTTCAAAACTGATAGGTATTTTGCATGATTAAAAATAAAATAAAAAATATTATAAAAATTATAATATATATTTCAAAAAACTATCCAACATTGGTAAAATACTTAATAAACTTGTAATCATTAAAAGATTTATTGTAACAATTACAAATATAAGTGTTACCATAATTTAATTTTATAAATGACATATTTTAAACTATAATTTAATTTTATAACAAATTATTTTATAATTTTGATATTTATGTAATTTTTCTTTTATAAAATTATTGATTTTATCTTCAAAGTGTCCTCATATTCATTAAAAACACGTTTTATATAAATATTTGTTAATTTACCAAACACTCCTTACTATCAACTATTAATCCCCTAGATTTTTCTTATCATGCTGCTAAACACCTTAACTAAGAAAAAATGGATCGAGATACAAAATAAATAGCACGAGATAATCTGATTCCAAAATTTAAATATTCGTTGGACAATGAAGTTGGGAATGTTGCAAATCTTGCTATTATCGTAGGAAAAATCAATTGTTTATTTTTTTATTAGCATAGATATCTGTATTAGCTTATATATACTTTGTTTAATCTCATATATTCTGAAATTAATATTTATATTAACCTTGACACAAATCTAAAATTATATAAAAAATAAATCTTTGAATTCCAAACTTGTATGAATGAGCCATCTACTAAATGATTCTTTATTTTCTTTATAGAAAGCCGGCTGTAATGAACAAATTTGTGAAGTTGTGTAAATGTGCTTTTATTGGCATTGCTATTTCCTATCTCATGCAGGGTTATTAATTTCATTTTGTTTCGGCAATGACTGAAATATTTTATTTTAATGGAAAAAATAAAATAAAATAATATTATTTTTATAATATTAGATTTTTTAATAAAATACCAGTTAAAACACCCTAGTATCATTTCTGTTGGGCCGTTTCGATTTGAAAAAAAATCAAAACATTAAATTAACAAAAAGGGCAAAAAAAAAACTAATTAAATAAAAAAACTTAATGGTCCTCTTAGGATGGCGTCCAAGCCAGGTCAGTGGGGTGGAGTTCGTGTACTACTCCTTTTTGTCCTCTCCGTTGTCTTCGCCTTCAACTTCATCTTCATCTTCATCATCGGACAAGGCAACAATTCAAACTTCAAAACAGAAAATGATGAGGGAGATGTTGGGTAAGGGCCGAGACAGAAAATGATGAGGCATCAAGAGTCAAGACTTGAATCAACAACAAAGAAATAGGGAAAGATGAGAGAAAGAGGGCGGCGGCTATGGTAATGCAGTAGGGTTTTTGTCATAAAGTATGAAACTTGATGGTGTTTAAAAGTATTCATCTACATCAAAATCATTACTGGGCTATCATGCAATCATTAATTGGGCCAAGCATTTGTCATCCGATCCACATTCAAGCAAGGCAAAAATAATATATATATTACAAAACAAATAAACCGTGTGGGATGTTGCACTGTGCTCCCTCTCACAGATCACTGTGGATTGCTACAGTGTAGGGGCGAAAATGGCCCTCGGCCGCGCGGCAAGAGTGGCTGTGAAAAGGGGCCAATTTCGGTTTTTCCTCTTCTTTTTTTTTCGGTTTTTCCTTTTTTAAAAAAAATTAATCAGCTATGAACAGTGTATTCACGCTTTAACCCCCGGTAATAAGACAAAATAAGGCATCCGGCTGAGGGGCACCGGCGTAATTGCGCGCGGCCGAACCGGCCCGGTCCGCCGCAACTCTTTTTTTTTTTATTTTCTGAAATGGCTAAATACGGTTATAGCCCCTAACGGTAATTGTCCCTATTTTTTGCATTTTTTAATCGGTGTCTGTCAGGGCGTGCAACGCACGCGCCAACCGGTTTTCCGCCTCACGCCCCGTTCAGGTGGCGCGTGCAGCCTCCTAAGGTGTCCGAAAATTGTCTACCGGAGGCTATTTCGATGCGCCGCCGCGTGGTCTTCCTCCCGCGATGGCGCGTGTTACCAAAAAATATCCGTGGACGCGGCGGAGGCCGGTTCAAGCCGCTGGCCACGTTTCTCTCTCTCCTGCACGTCAATGTGCAGGAGAGTCCCCCATATTTGTTGACTTTCCATTTTGGTCCCTCTACTTTTAATTTCATTTTGGGTCCTCATTTCTGTTATATAAATTTTGATTTTCTTCGATTGGGTCCTCCGATTTTAATTAATTGAATGTCAAAGTTTTACTTCGGTCCTTATACTTTCAATTTCCGGATTGGCTGTATATAACTCAATTAATTCGGTACACAAGTTCCGATTTTTGCAATTGTATCCTCTGATTTCAATTGAGAATAAATGTAATTTGCATTTCAGCCCTTTGACTTTTAATGTTTTAATTTAAGCCCTTTATATTTGATTTTCATTTAAGTCCTTATACTTTTATTTTTTTATATTTCTAGAATAATCCCTACTTTTGTCCATGTATATATAAGTGTATTTAACACAATAATAATAATAATAATAATAATAATAATAATAGTAATAATAATAGTAATAATAATAAAAGTAATAGTAATAGTAATAGTAATAGTAATAGTAATAGTAATAGTAATAGTAATAATAATAATGACTTAATGATTTTTTGTTCTTACTCTTCTGCGGTTTTTTTCTTTCTCCCGATAATTTGATAAAAAAAAATTTCCGGTAATAGCAATAATAATTGTTTTTTTTTTTTTATCTTTTGTGAAAGTTTCTTGCATGTTTTTAGTCTTTCGTTGTTTTTTTCCTTTCATTATTAACATAATAATAATAATAATAATAATAATAATAATAATAAAATTGTTTTTCGTTCTTGCTCTTTCTTTAATGTTTTTTTCCCTCTAGATAATTTGATAATTTTTTTTTGACAATAATAGCAATAATAGTTTTTTTTTTAATCTTTTGTTAAAGTTTCTAAGATATTTTTAGTCTTTCATTTATTTTTGTTTCTTTCATTATTAACATAATAATAATAATAAAAAAAAAACTAATAATAATAATAATAATAATTTAATTGTTTCTCTTACTTATTCTTTTGTTAATGTTTTTGAGTTTTTTTTTCCAGGATAATTTAATAATTATTTTGTTGTTTTCAAGGGGTTGATGCATGATTACACTGTGCACATTGCGGCTAATTTAAAAAATTGATACATGTTATCTCATAATCTATAATTTATCTTAATTATATCATGTAAATTTATTGTTTTTTATTTAATTCTATTAAATTATATACACAAAAATACCCGCGGCAACGCGCTGGCAATATAGCTAGCTATATATATAAAAGGCGTGGGTGTTTCACTGTACACCCACGCACTGTGCACACAGACTCAGTGCACTGTGGATTGCAATAGTTTTTTTTTTTTTTTTCTGATTGTCTTTTTTTTTCTCTGCTTTTTTGTTTTGTTTTTATTTTATGATTACGCTCCTCTTATTGTTTTTTTCGTTTCTTCTTTCGTCTCTTCTTTTGCTTTTTTTGTCCTAATTATGCTTTTTCTTCTTTTTTTCCTCTGTTTTTTGCTTCTTCTTTTTTTCCTTTTTTTTTTCCTTATTGTAATTTTTTTTCATTTTTTTTCTTATGATATCTTTTTCTCTTTTTCTACTTATATATTTTTTTGGTTTTTTGTTTTTTAATAATCGAGGTACCCGAACTCGCTTAAATGCACCACGATTACTCTCCATATCCAAATTTTTTTTTAAACCAAGGTGTCCAAGCCAACTTATGCATATCACGACAATCCCCGGACCCACATTTTTTTCTAAAGTGCTTTCCTGCTGGTACATTTTTTTCTTCTCTTTTTTATACTTTTGTTTTATTCACTTATATATTTTTTTTATAACCGGGATCTCCGACCAGCTTAAACACACCACGACTAATTCTTGAGCTAATTTTTTTTACAAACAATATGGATTGCTACAGTGCTTTCTCTTAACCACATTTTGGATGGCACGTGCAGCGTAGAACTTCTAAAATTGTATATTAGTTTTTTATATATTCATTTTATTATGTAAAGTGTGTTTTAAATAATATCACGATATTAGAGATATTTTCAATTTCTTTCATTTATGTGCATAGTACAATAATCATAATATCCTCAAATAAGACGAAAACGTTATTCCACTGTTCATATGACGGAAAAAAAAGACTATTGCAATCCACAATGCAACTTATTGTTAATAGAAAATTACAACTTATTTTATACTGGTTTTTTCATTGAAACCTACTAAACAAATAAATTTATATTCATTTAAAATTTATATATTTTATACAAAACTTGCACTTCATAAAAATTATATACAAATTGATTATTTTGTCTAAATTTATGCTATGATAAAAAAAATCATACATAATAAATATTTTTTTACGTTGAAAAAAATATGATTCCGCCCACGACGAGGCGCGGGTGCCATGGCTAGATGTTTTCTTTTATTTTTATTTGTTCTTTGGATTAGATTATTTTTATAATTTTATTATTTGCGTAATAATAATGATAATTTTAGTGATTATTTTTTCATAAAATCTTTCAATTCTTTTTAAAGATTTTCCTAAATTTTTAATTTATATCGGTGATCATTTTAAAAGTAATATTACTCTATTTTTCCCCTTATTCGTTTTTTTTTTCTTTATTTGTTCTTTAGATTATATGATTTTTATGATTTTATTATTTATGCAATAATATTGATAATTTTAGTTATTATTTTTTTATAAAAATCTTTTGCTTTTTTATTTTTTATTTTTCATGGCAATTTAATTATTTTAATTGTTTTGACTGTAATGTTAGTAATAATTTTAGCTTTTATAGCAATGATAATGGCAATAACGTCATGATTAATTTTCAATCTATGTTTTCGTCGTTTTGTTCATAAAAAATTAGCAACTTTTTTTTTTATTATTATTATTGTAGGTATTTTCACAATTTATATTTTATTTTTGTTTAATTTAAATTGAATTATAAAATGAACTAATCTTAATACAATGAACTTAATAATTCAGATATCCGAGTTTTCTTGCTTTTTTAATGGTGATAATAAATTTATGCTGGTTATTTCATTTGAAACTACAAAACAGATAAATTTCTATCGATTTTAAATTTATATATTTTGTAGAAAACTTGCACTTTACATGAATTCTGCACAAATTTATTATTTTAGCTAAATTTATATTATAATAAAAAAATACACACAATTAATATTTTTTACATTAAAAAAATATTGTGCCGCCCGCGGCGAAGTGCGTGGGCATTGTCTAGTATATATATATATATATATATATCAACTAGATTTCCCAATGAATCACCGAAGATATACAAATTAAAATTGCACTTAATTTTATATTTCTGTAGCATCCATCTTTTTCTGTGAGTTTTTCCCAAAGAGCAGCATCCATAAAAATATGAAACTAAGAAAGTTTATATACAAAATATAAAAAAATTGAGATTAGCATAGAATATAAAAATACCCTATTCAAAATATAATTTTAGAATAAAGTAAAGTAAAAAAATAAATAAAATGGTAATAGCTAGCAGCAAAATCACGGGTATATTCATCATGTATTTATTTAAGTTTTGAAAACTTGTCCATTTAAAAAATATTTTTTACATCAATCATCAAAATAATATAAATATATATAAAAAAATTATTTTAAAAGAAAAATAATCTTTGGCAAATTTGAATTGTGTTTTTTAAATTAATATATAAAATTTTTTATATGTATAATTAATTAATTATATATGAACAGTACAACCCTGAAATGACATGTCAAAATACTTCAAAACCAAAACCAAAGTATTCTATACCAATAAAAAAAATATTAACCAATACAATATTGACAAACTTGATTGTATGCTAAGATTTGAGGGGAAAAAACAAAAATGATGACCTATACCTGTATTTCCCTCACCTCAGGAATAAGAGAAGGTCCCTTGCGTCAGATGCCCACCTCAGCCTGGAGTAATGCATGGCACGGTGATTTGCACAGTCACTTTCTTAATTGTCGTTATTATGATCACTGTGCTACCTTGAAACAGCATTCCATCGTAAATGATGATGCCAGTGCCCCTGGAAGTATTCAGGAATGAAAAGGTAAAATAAGAGCAGAATGTTCATTTTCGTAGTCACGAACTGGCACGTGTAAATTCAACTGAAACCGTGAGCAGGAAACTCGGAAAGATGCTAGTTCCTACAGTTAGACAGACAAAGAAGTGCCCTGCTGGGTGTGTACAAACTTGCAGCATTGGGGTGGAAATCCCAATTGCAGTCAGTGAAGATTGTGCAAAGTACGTTGTTTTTTTTTTGCCACGTAGGATGTGCTTGTAGAATCGACTCTCCTACAAATAAGGTGATGCTGGTGTGTCCATAACAATATGATTTCTTTCATGATAAATTTTTATCAAGTATATAGGTTATTCACAAATAAAATATTTAACATTTATCAAACAAAGGTTAGCTTTTCATGATGTAGTAAATTATTTTAGGTATAAAAATCTGGCACGGATATCCATCGATTTGGAGAATATCATGTCCGCCATCATATCCAAGGGTATTTTACTAATCTCTAAAGCTCTATCTTCATAGACATACAGATACCTATTTCACAGGTCATGGCCCCAAGGCATCCACCACACCAATCTCCAGGGAATGCCGCCAGCACCAGCTTCAAGGGGAACCCTGACAGTTGCTCTCTGAAGATTCTCAAACCCAATACCTCCTGTAACGAGGTGACGCGCCATTCAGCTAAGACAGTTTAAATGCTCGAGAGAAAAGAGTAGAGTCTGGAATACAACAAACGAACATAGCTAAACTTCATGGTTAGGGGGGGGACTAGGGTCAAGGACATACAGTTTGCTCTCTTCATAAGGGTACCGCCACATGCTGCATGCACGTTTACGTGGGAAATTAGCGCCGCATCCTACATTCTGGAAACATACAGAAAAAACAAAGCTTCGAATTCGTAATTGCAGATCAACTTCAGTCTATGGTGAATTGCAAGGAAAAGGTGGCCAACACCAAATTCAATAAAAAGATAAGAAAAGGAAAGGAAGATTATTTTTTTGCATATATACAAGAGGGAAGTCTCCAGCACCTATATCAGATCAAAGCGCGTGAGAAATTGCCCCGGGTTATTTAGTGTTAATGAACATCATCACATTGTCGTTGAAAGTTTGACAAACATCATTTTCTACTATTCACAAAAGATGCTGGAACTCAAAACGATTTTCAGTGCCCAGCACAAAGGATATTTTCTCATGAATCACTGAGTTTGCTTCAGGGAGCAAATTATGAGATATATGCCTTAACCAACTCTGAATAATTGCAGACAAAACTTGTCCTTGGACAGGTTATTTTACCATCATTTCTCTTGGCCATTTCTTCAAGTGCCTGCGAAGGCCAAAAAATAAAAAAGGAGCCAAACCAATCAAATTAGCGCAACAAAGTGGCTAAGAGGTATCTTTATATCACATGAGAAAATTGAACCTTGGTGCTGTAAACGTAGCCATTGGGCAAGACTTGGGGTGGGTTCTCTGTGTCCATTAGTTCTTTGGTTATGTAACAAACAATCTTTGAGTGGTGCTGCTTTGAGTAAGGCAATGGAATTGCCAACTTCCTGAAACTCTCCTGTGACAGTGGATCTTCCTTGGTGCAATCATCTTCATAACAGTATCTAAAAAAGGTCAAGGCAAAAAAAAAAAAAACACTTGAATAACATATTAGCAATGACAGCATAGTCTTGTGTGAGAGAGGTGCAAGGCATAATGCCATGAGAAAACCTCGGAAAATTGTTTATATCATCATATCCTCCACCAGCTTGAGAAGTGGTCCAGCTTTAACTCAAAACCTCACTTTTCCTCACTCTTAGTTTTTGAAGTGCTTTGCCACCATAAAATATAACTTATCATTCGAGACATAGAGAAACCATCTTCTCTCATTTTCAGTTTTGAAGTAAATCGTATCAAACAAGACAGGCTGTGTGTGAGAGGGGGGGAGAGATAGACGGAGAGGGAGAGATGTTAGCAACAAGTTAACTAACAATGGATACAGAGTTTTCAGGGAAGATAACCCTGCCTGTAGAAATATATTCAGCAATGGCTCTACTGGCATGCCATATAACCTACAGAGTTCCTGTTTAAATTGTTCTACCAGGTAGTCCCACTGCTTTGGTTCGAAGAAAGCCTGGAAAACAAAACACCAGATATCAATCAGTCTATCCCATAAATCCGTCAAGGAGGAAAAGAGCAATAGCAACATGAATCACAGTTTCAAATCTGTCAAGAAGGGAGATGAAAACTTTGGATGTAAAATTCTCTAAGGTATATTTCTGGGGTTATCTTACGAACATTAAACTATCCAAACTGATAAGATTATTCTTACTAGTGCACATAAAAACAAGAAGCAACAATGGTCAGGATCAAACTACAACAATAAGCAGTAATTGAGTAGATGAAATGGACAGATTTTTTTGAAAGTGCAATCTAAGCTCACGGTAACTTTAAGGCCAACACATTTTGTTATAGAGAGGGGCCTGTATGAATAAAGTTCAAATCTAGGGAACTTTAGATTACCCTACTGTGATAATTGTGGAAGTTGGACTTTGTGAATGGAAAATTCTGAGTTATCCTTTATTAAGTTTGGTTTTGGCACAGCTTGCTTTTATTGTATAAAAGATCTTTGTATAAAAGATCTTGGTTTGGTCATTTTAAGCTTTTTTCAAAAAGTAAATTTAATATAGCTGAAGTGAAACTCAGTCAAACCAAACCAACTAAATGCTTCCATGCAGAGTCAATGTAACATTTTCTTTACCAAAGTCATGAAGAATTGTCATTTGCAATCAACATGGTCATTATCCACTGAAATCAGGTTACCTTGTACACAGAACATTCAGGAATACCCTTAAAAGCTACTGTTGCAAAGACCTGCTGCATTTCTTTCGTATGCGTAGCTGCCCATGGTGCAAGATACTTCCGAGCATATGCAATGGCACCCATGTGGTTTTCAGCTCGTACTAACTCTATATATTCTTGAAGTCTCAACTGGAATTCAAATTTGCTCTGCTATCCATAAGAGCAGTGGGCATTAACAATTATGGCACTGATTTTTTTATTGCAATTTCCAATCAATTCTGCAAAAAACTATTAATATGCATTCGCTAATAAACTCTATGACTCGAAGTGGACACTTACATTCCAATTTAGTACTTTATTAACACTTCACCATAGACCATGCTCTTAATGGTAATGGAAGAACAAACTTAATAAACAGGACACTTTGTGTCACAGAAAAGTATTAGACAGATAAAAATTGAACAAGAAACAGCTTCACGATTAACACATGTAACTAATAACCTCAAATAAATGAAGAAGCGCCACTGTAGTCAGATTAGGGGTACCTTAACTGCAACTCAGAGGTCCAGATTTTAATATGGGTCTAAAGAGAGATGTACAGTAAATTATAACACAAATAATCCCCAGGAAAAAGAAAAGAAAACTTTTCCACATCAATGAAAAAATGTTTCTTTTGTATTGTTGACATTATATCCCCCATCCTTTGAATTATTTAAAGAGAGGAAATGGAAAAGGCACGAGGTGGTGAGCGAGAAATCAACCTCATACTCTCAAATATATTTTTCCAATATCAATCACAAAAATCAACAAACTTACTGTTTAACAAGAATGAACTCCAAAATATTCACTCCAGGTTCAGAATTTGATGCAACAGTTGCAAATGCTTCAGCTAGTAGTAATTTTATCTGTGTGTATGCTGGGTAACAAATATACAAAGCAGAACAAAATATAGAAATGGAAGAGCTAGGATTTCTATTCAGTTCATATATCCGATTTATGCTGAGTACACACAGCTAAAAGAAGATCCAGCATTTGAGATAATAACAATGCCAAATCTTTGTTGTATGTATCCTACAGTCAGCATTGAAAAATGATGAGAAATTACCTTCAACTTCTTCAACCTTGATTTGTTCTCAGCACACCATGCTAAAGCAGGAGCTATTTCCATATTTTGAAGAGCATCTATAACCTTTTTCGCCTCCAAAAATACATCAATGTCAACAAGATCCTGGCATTCAATTTTCCAAAATTATTAGAGCACGCAACAGAAAGGTGATATCGCTCTACCAGGTCCATTTTGAACACATATAATTCTGACACTCCAAAAACGTTCACAGAAAGAACCTCTAAATGCAGCAGTAAATGGCATGAGACTCGCGATAGAAAATTACCAGCATATTGCTGCTTTCAGCTAACTTCAATCCAGTATCGTAATACGACATTCGCAGCATATAATCCACAAGAATCCTCTTCAACCGCATGTTAGCCCATCCCGTCAGATTCTCCGCGTCTGGTGATTCTAAATGATCAATACGAGCACGACACCTCTCTGCTTGCAAGTTCTCCGTCCTCCTTTCCTCTTCCATCTAAATAAAGTTATCAAAGTACACGCTAGAATCACAAGAACCAAATCCAAAAAAAAAAAAACACCAACCACGTCATAAAATATCACTCTAAAACACCAGCAGCTGAAAAATCAACTTCAAACATTTCAATTTCTGTATCTGTTAAATTACAATCAAATTATTTATAAAAAAAATTACAATAAAGATTATGAAAAAGAATCTATTAATCCACGCAAATCAGCATTTTCTTGTACAGAATTATAGCCTCTGATTGTTATTAAAATTAACCTAAAAATAACCACAATTAACTAAAATATCTTAACTAAACAACGACGATTAGGTTACTTTCATTTTATTTTAATCAGTATACCTTTCGTTTAAGACCTTGCAATCTGGAAACGAGAGAAGTAAGACGCTGAACGGCATCGTCTTTGGAGATATCAGAGTCAGCGGAGTCATTGACGGCAGATATAACGGAAGAGACTTCCTTTTCGACAGAGCGGAGGTTAGCACGGATCGTTTTCTTGTAGTGTTCGAAAGGAACGCGCAGGAACTGGTGTTCTAGTTTTAAGGATTCAGTTAGTTGAGTCAGTCTTGAGGGAGGTGCCGTTGAAGGAGCTGTGGTTGAGGTTGTTGTGGAGTTTCCGTTGGGGCGGGAATCCATTTCCATCGTGGAAGAAAAACAAGGGATTCGTTTGGGAAATGGGAGGGCGGGGATGAATGAATTTGGAGAACGGAGATGAAGAGTCAGTGACGAAGGCAGCAAGCAAAGGTTTTGTGAGAAAGATTGCTATTAATTTTTTGTTTTGTTTAGAGGATGATGTTGGATTTGATGGCTGTTGGATAATCTGGGCCAGCTCAGGGAATTTAGGTTTGGGTTCGGTGGGCTCGCCACGGGGGTTTAAGCTTTGAAAAAAATTGATGGAGGGATAACCGACCCCGGCTTACAGTATATTTGTTTTTTCTTATTGGAGAAACCTTTTTTTAAATAAGTTTTTTTTGTCTTGTTTTTTAAATTATTTTAATCTTACTATATTTTTAAATAAAAAAAAACTTGTATTGGTACATAAATAAGAGAATTTGGAGGTGCACGAAAATTATAGACCAGGTGTTAGAATACACTACCGATCCAGATTTAGAAGGTCTGGGTAGTGTGGTGGGATTTTTGGTTGAAAATAAATTTGTGTTTGGTAAAGGAAAAAAACAAATAATTTTCGGTGAGTCTCACATTTAAAAATTAATCAAACATCGTCCCATGAAAAGCCCCAAGGAGCTGCTTTTCATGGCTCCTTGACCTGTGATGAATTTATAATCTATTTAAATAAAGTGATTCTTACAACAATTATACCATTAGCATTTTAATTTCAGAAAAAACCCATTCTCCCCTTTACAGAACCTCTCTCGCTCCCCTTCACCTTTATATCGCCTCCCATCCCTCACTTCAACCTTTGCAAAACCCATCTAACTTATGCGGGCATACAGTGATGATAGCGACAACGAAAATATGGGCATCATGTTAAATCGTTTTTAACATAAACTCTAAGATCTTGAACTGCATGATGATCACAATAAGATTTTGATTTAAGAAGGATTAAGAATTACCTCTGTTCATCATGGTACGAGAAGGTTCTTGATCCTGCTGCCGAATCATGCTACTGATTGGTAAATTCCGATGCTGATTGGTGAATCCTGATGCTGATCGGTGTTGAACTTTGGTTGAAGAAAAGCTTTAGTGAAGAGTTCCGGTTTCTCTCTCCTCGCCTATAAACCCTAATGTGTTGAAAATCGTGACTTGCTTTTGTGATGGACAAAAGCCTATATTTATAGGTGGAGAGAGGACCGAAATTCCAATTAGGGTTTTCTTTAATTCAATCTCAACCGTCCATCAAGGTAGTGATTGATATGGAATATAACTCCTTAATTAAAACCGATTTTGTAGAAAATAGCATGTATCCTATGAAAACGGAATTCCTATAATGACCACAATTTCGGGAAAGGGAAGGACTTGTGGTCCAAGTAAAAGACCTAAAAGTAATTTCCTTACACATCACTTGAAAAAAAAGTTATTTTTTTTTCTAAATCATTCAAAGTCCGTATCTGTAATTATGTGCAGAGGCATTTTCTGAAAATAATATAAAATGAACAAGTTTCTCGCACCTACAATTTTCCAAGTATCAAACAAAAAAAGCTTCTTCAACCAACACAGAATTTAATAAACACAAAGCAAAAGGAAGGGACTTGAAAAGTAGAGGATTCAACAAAGGATGCTTTGACACGGAGAGGAGAATGAGCGGTAGGAGTTGGAGTAGATGGCGAGTTGAGACGTAAAGAGCGACGGGAGGAAGGAAAAGGAGTACTTCTTATGAAGATAAGAGAGTGAGAAGGAAGGGAAAGAGTGGCGACGGCGGCTGTCATGGTGGGATAGTGAGAGAACACGGTGCTGGTTTCGATTCATATATTTGGAATAGCATACATAATGGCTGCCCACCATACAAAATACACAAAAGACTAAAAACAGGAATAGTTTTTAGTAAATAAAAGGAAAGAGAGGTAAGGAATCGTGTTTTTTGTCGTGTGTTGCCCAGCAGACATAATTGTTGATCCATCATGACTATATTAGAAAAAGATTGTAAAATAATATTATTTTTATTAAATATAATTATAATCTTAATTATATCCTAAATAATATTTTACCAAATATTATAGTTCATGAAAATAATCAGGAAAGATAGAGACTTTTATGTATAAATTTTTTACTAGATAAAAATTATTTTTTTAACCATTCAACCATAAAATCAAAAACAATATTCACCATATCTATTGAATTTTTCCCCGGTGGACAGGATACGGAAACATGACCTCTCCTCGAAATAGTTCACTGTATAACGTTCAGTCACGTCAATGTGGTTTTAATTCAAATTCAAATGGTACAGTTGCGGTTTGAATATTTACTCCTGATATTGAGTGAACTATTGAACATTTATAATTTAAATTCAATTTAATAATATAAATTATATATAACAACTTAAACTTTTCAATAAAACAATTTACTAGCATTGATTAAAAGCTTTATTTACTAATCAATTATGTGTTTAAATTTACTATTTTAATTTTTCTGATAAAAAATAATTACAATATAGCATGAGTCTCTATAAAATTTAAAAATTATTTTAAAAATGATCATTTTCATTTCAATCTTGAACCAGACATTTATTTTGTGCATTTTCAGTAAACTAGTTGATAAAACTTAGAGTTGAATTTTCATTTAACACAATGACTAGAATTTTAGCATGATGATTATAGTTCAATGTTGTTTTTAAAAATTATTTTTGTTTAGAAATTTATTAAAATAATATTTTTTTATTTTTATTTTTATTTTTAATTTCAATATCATCATATTAAAATAATTTAAAACACATAAAAAATAATTTAAAATAAAATATTATTTAAAATGATTTTAAAATATAGTTACAAACACCCTTACATTACATGATCGATTAATTATCATCCACGTGAGAGCCACGAGACCAATTCCATTTTCTCGAGCCGAGTTCCTCTGCATGGCACAGATGCAAAAAGCAAAAAAAAAAAAAAAAAACGAAAAAAGAGGAGGCGGAGGAGCCATTTTTAAGGTCGCCATGCTGTTTCAGGCTGGTTGTACTCAATTCTCAAACCAATCATCGCTATGGACATCTCAACATGGAGAAGGAAGATGATCACACCTGTGATGCTTAAAAAGACTAGTGACGTGTATCATGATGTACCATAAAGGAGACGCACGAACCCATGATCCAAGCTTAATCTTTTCCTTTTCATTGCACTTTGCATAATCCTCTTTCAATGACAAAGGCTTTTTCCCTCTTAGTAGTTGCTATTTCTGGTTCAATAATATGATTTAAAAAAAATAAATAAATCGATCTTCTGATTTAAATATTTAAAGGGAAATTTCCATATCTATCAAATCATATTAATTTTTCTTCTGTGTAACAATGTTATTCGAGGGTTGGTTGTCTTGATTTAATATTTATTTAAAAATACGATTGATATTATTTTTTAAAGTATTTTTTATTTTTAAAAAATAGTTTTTGAATTTTTAAAAAATATTTTTAATATTAACACACAAAAATAATTTTAAAACATTCATTTTTTTAATTTAAAGTAAAAAATAAATAATTTTTTTTTAAAAGCACTTTCCAAACACCCATTTAGTGCTTGTTTGGAAGTGTGGTTGAATTTATTTTTAAAAATATTTTTTATTTAGAAATTCATCAAAATAATTTTTTTATTAAAAATTATTTATGACATTAGCTCATAAAAATAATATAAAAACACACACAAAAAATAATTTACAATAAAATTAAAAATTTTATTTTTTTAAAAGCATTTTAGAAGTGTAATTGAAATTGTTTTTTAAAATATTTTTTGTTTAGAAATATATTAAAATAATATTTTTTTAAAAATACTTTTGAAAAGTAATATCAAACAAGAACCTAGGCTCTTTTAGTGCATGTTATGGAGTGTGGTTGGAGTTGCTTTTGAAATAATTTTTGTTCAAAATAATGATTTTTTATTCTTTTAAATATTATTTTTTATATTAATTTATAAAAATAATCTAAAAATACTAAATATTTTTAATTTAAAATATAAAATAAAAAAAATTAAATTTATCAAAAACGCTGTCGAAACTCAGTTACAAGTTACAACCACTCTTTAGTGCCTATTTGGCATTGCGGCTAAACCGGTGTTTGGCCGAAATTCTTTTTTTTTTCATTGTAAATGAATTTTTTTGTGTGTTTTTAGATTATTTTGATGTGCTGATGTTAAAAATTATTTAAAAAAATAAAAAAAATTATTTTGATATATTTTTAAACGAAAAATACTTTAAAAAACAACCGAAATCACGCTTCCAAACACCTTAGGCTGTATTTGGTGCAGCAATTGCACCGCTATTTCGCTAATTTTTTTTTGTTTTAAATGATTTTAATATATTAATATTATAATTTTTTTTTTTAAAAAAAACTATTATCACTATTTCAACTAACCCTATTGAGAATACGTTGTGATGATTAAGGCCCCGTTTGTTTGCTGGAAAATGGTTTTCTTTTGGAAAGCGAATTTCAGGGAAAGTGAATTTCAGGGAAAGTGAATTCCTGAAAAGTGAATTCTAATGTTTGGCAGTGTTATGAAAAATGAACTGGAAAATACTTTTCAGTATTTGTTTGTGTTATGGAAAATGAACTGGAAAATAATTTATTAATAAATTATTTTTTTTCAAGTTTATTAAAATAATGAGGAACAAATCTTACAAATTAAAAAGTTGAATGAGAATGAAATTGAAAAAAAATATAATTTCATAAATTCTCTCAAATAAAATAAATAATAATCAAAATAATAGAGATCAAATCTAAATTTTTTTTTAAAAAATAAAAGGTGAATAAATTAAAATAATAATAATTAACATTTCATAAATTATTTCAAATAAAATAAGTAACAATTAAAAAAATGAGGACCAAATTTAATAGATAAAAAATTTCAATAAAAAAATGATAAGAAAAAAGCAAATAGCAATTATAAAAATAAGGATCAAACTTAATATAAAAATTAAATTTTAAGAGATGGAATTGAAAAATAAATATTCAAAATAAATTTTATATAGCAATCAAAAGTTTGAGGAGCAAATTTGATATAATCAGCAAATAATGACATTTCTAAATTTTTTACAACTTCCGGAAAGTTTTTTCCGCCTAAATTTTCCGGAAAACACTTTCCTAAAAACCAAGCCAAATTTTTCATTGACTGAAAAATATTTTTCATTGATCAACTTTTCAGAAATCAAACAAACATAAAAAAATTTAGAAAATAATTTCTCAAAAAATAAATTCCAGAAAACAATCAACCTAATAAAATAAATGAACCACCCTCTTTCTACAATCCAAATCGCATGCACAAAGGGTCCACTCTAACCACCTTGTCCATGGGTCCACTGGATCCCATATTCCATAACCCCCATCCCCCCGCTCCTCCTCCGCTCTGTCCGCGGCAGCCAAATATTTTAAATTTCCTTGTTTTATGGCCAAATTACCCTTCCGTATTCCCCTCAATCTCTGTTTGGCTCCGTCACTTGACCTCTCTTTCTTTTGGTATCGCCTCTCTTTCTCTTTTTCTCACAAGTTCCTCTCGTAGTCAAAATCAATATCACTTCACTTTCTCACTGGTCCCAAGCAGCAACCCTCTATTATTTCGATTTTGATTCTTGACACTAAAAAAAAAAAAATCACATTCCCCGTCATTGTCCAATTCTTTCAGTCTCTCCAAGCCGGCTTTACCGTCACACACTGGCGGCCCTGTAAGATTTCGTTATATAATAACTCCCTTAATTCTCGGTTTCGTGATTGGACTTTTTTCTAATCACTCTTGTTTTTGAATTTTGAAATCCGCCCGAGAAACTTGATTTATTACTCAGTAATCACTGCAGTATATGTCTTAATGATAAGTTAATTATCTCTTAGATGACAATTTCAAAAAATTAAAATTCAATCATTTAATTCGCTCTTGGTTACTTTTTAATGGATCGAAGTGTCATCAGATGTTCTTACCGTTAGTAGAGCGAGAGAGGAGGGTGAGAATAGTGAACTTTCGTTGTAAGTGAAGCTGTCTTTTCGCTTCGCTTTTCTTTTCTCTTTAATTTCCTTTCTTTGTTTCTTGATTCTGTTTGGTTCCTTAGAAAATAAAGGAAGGGGAAAGGATAGAGCAGGAAAACTGTTCAGGTGCATGTGTTGTTCTTTCCGTTATGTTTTCAAGTACTGGCAACTGTGTGATTTTTTAGTTTTAATTTGGCCCTTTCTTTCCTTTTTCATTAGCTTCTCAGCACCCAAAAAGTGTTTTATCCTTTTTCCTTAAATAGGTAATTTAACCATTTTTCTTTTCTTTCCCTTTCCATCAGTTCCCAGTCTCAAAACAGTGTCGTCTCCTTCGATGTTTTTTTCTCTTGTGCTTTACTTTCTCTGGAATTGTGATTGAATCTTCTTTTTCGTTAATCACGATGTTGTTTGATTATCAAAGGTTTGTATAGTATTAGATTCTCTTCGTGTCAGACTTGTGTAATTTTTTAAAGGGTGGTGGCTAGATTGGAGTCGAGGTTTTTCTTAGGGTTTTTGAGAAATGAAAATGGTGAGGGTAGTTTGGTATTTTTCTCAAAACAAGGCATAACTTAGTGAGCTAAGGATTGGATCACAAGTTCTGACACGTGCATTTGATAATCGTTTTGTTCTCTGTTCTCTTTTTTTTCAATACGTTACGCTAATTTATATTGCTGAATTTGATGTCTGCCTTCGTCTTAACTGCTGCTTCTACATTAAATAACCGACATGTTTTTTCTATTTAATTGTTCATTTGTTTTCTGCTTGTGTGTGTCCGCGCGTGCGTGTGGGTGTCTATATTGTGTTGCTATGTGAAATCCGTTAGTTGTTGATGAATAATTATCCAAGAAAGTTATTTATTCATGAATGCTCCAGGTGCTCTGTTTTTTTAATTTTTAATTTTGTTCATGTTTGCCCCTTTAATTTTGAATGAAGGGAAAAGAATTACTCTAAACTTATTGTTTTAATTCAAGTATTTTTTATAGCAATTGAATCTGACCACCTTTTGGATCAGGAGTTTGAAAATAGATTCAGTTATGTACTTTTGGTATAGCACTGTCATGTTTCTTCGGCCAATATGTATCTCAGGTTTCTCTACTTGTTAATTGGGTTTTATGCCTGTTAACGTGATGGTTTGAAGTAACAAACCTGTTTATTTATGCTCTGAGGGTTTTCCGGTACGAATCCATAATTAGACCACCTTGTTGTGTGCTTTCTTTTCACCTTTTTAGATCTTAATCTTGATGTGGGGGCTTGTGTGTGGGGGCGGGGGACTGGAATCCTAGCTTGGTGAATGTGCCATGAGGTGTGGGTACTATGTAGTTGGTGGACTAATGACCATTGTCCTTTTATTTGCTTTATACTCATCCACACTTCTGAGTAATCTCAATGGTCATCATGTGTGTGTCGAGTAATCTCAATGATCATTATTTGTGTACGAGTTGCTACATTCCTCTTCAGATATTTCTTTGTAAGATTTTAATCCAGGTTCCCCTTTCGAATTTCTTACATAATGTAATTTCAGGTTCAGTGAGATCCCTTCTGTCTGAAAACGATAAAGCACAGGATCGTGAGCTATCATTTTTCATGAGCTACAAATAGCAGTTCTGGTTTGAGATAGACAGATGAAGAAACTATTCTTTTTCAAATCTTCTTCCTCCAATGATGGAAACAACAATACCAGTTCTCCGCTGTCAGCAGATAAGCAAGTTTATTGGGAGGCACCATTGGAAGGTAAACCAAACAATCAAGATAATGATATTGCTCAGTGTAATTTTTGGAGCCCCAGGGGACTATTTTCAAAATCTGGAAAGCAAACATATGATAGTCAGATCCCGAGCAACAGTCCAGGTCTTAGAAGGAGCCGCTCATTGTCATCAGCTGCCTTTCTTGATGATGGGATGGGCCAGATGGATTTTTCTTGTATAAATGACGAAACTATATCTTCTCCCAGCAGTTCCAGCTGTGCTCGTCAGCAACATGATCACTCATCTCGGTGAGACTTTCAATCTCATTAACATCTAGTTATAAGGATGCATTGACACCATCATTTAATGATCTTGAATACAAGTTTATTTGTGTAGCACTTCTGTGCACTTTTTATTTGAACTGCTTCTTGAGATTAATTCAGACTTTTTCTGATTTATGACAGTAGGCGCATCCTTACTCCTGAGAGGCGAGCCAAGACAAAGCGATTTGAAGTGGCAGCTACTAGACTAGAGAGATCTGGTCATTCCAAATCTCATTATGATTCATCAGGAAATTCGTCGTCTAGTAATGTCTCAAGTCAAATTGTGGATCGCTACATTGATGGAGAACAAGAGCAGGAAATGAGCAAGCCCAGAAACTGTTCACGGAGAAATTTTACTGGAAGTGGAAATGCTGGTGGAAGACTTCCTCCACGAGTTCAATACACAGCCCCTGCTTCACCAACAGATAACATCAAAGATAAGCCCAGGTCTCATTCATTTCGAGAATATAGAGGGACTCGACAGAAGTTTTCTTCAAGAAATTGGGTGGATAAGGGATTTGGCCATGAATCTCCACAGAAACTTGCGAGGAGTGTCATGGAGAGGCTCTCCCAGTCTCATGCTTATCCAAAATCAAGTTTGAAGAAGTATGACCTTGACATTCCTATCACAATTGAAGATGTCTATGGTGGATCCACGAATTCATATATGGATGCTCCTGCTCAAAAAAGCTACTCAATAGAGGAACCATGTGAAACCATTAACAGTTACAATGGTGATGATTTCTCAGGCTTTGAGAAACAAAATTACTTCCCTGGACATGATTTTGGGGATATGAACTCTGTTGGTAGTGATGACATGGTAGGTGTTGAATTACAACGAAGATCTAAGGAAGCCGAGGAGAGGATTGCCCTTCTTTCTGAAGAGCTTGAGCAGGAAAGCTTTCTCCAAGATAGTGGATTTGATGTTCCATCGTTGATGCAAACTATTCAAAGCTTAATAGAGGATAAGATAAGCTTGGCAATTGAAGTTTCAGGTCTTCTGAAATCTCGAATTGCTGACAGGGATTCTGCCAAGGAAGGTTTTCGATTAGCAAAGGCAGAATGGGAGGCAAGAAACCGAAGATTAGAGAAGGAGAAGAGTGAATTGCAGACAGCTTTGGAGAAAGAATTAGACAGAAGGTCGAGTGACTGGTCATCAAAGCTTGAGAAATACCAGCTAGAAGAGCAAAGGCTTCGTGAACGCGTCAGGGAGCTTGCAGAGCATAACGTTTCACTCCAGAGGGAAGCATCTTCTTTTAGCGAGCGGGAAGCAGAAAACAAAAGAGTGATAACATATTCAGAGCAACAACTCGGGCACCTGACTTCAAAGGTGGAGGAAGTGACTGATGAGAATCGAGATCTGAAACACAATATTTCTGATCTGCAAAACAAGTACGCAGTGGCAGAAGAAGATTTAGATTGTATTAAAAGGAATTTTGAAGAGAAGAACAAGGAGTGCAAGGATTTGCAAAAATCCATAACAAGATTATTAAGAACCTGCAGCGATCAAGAGAGGACAATTGGGGGGTTGCGGGGAAAATTTAGTGAGGATTTTGAGAAGAAAACATCATTTGATAAGTTTGATAAGCATGTGACACAAATGCAAATGGAGCAAATGAGGTTGACAGGAGTTGAACTTACTCTCAGGAGGGAGGTGGAATCTTATAGGCTTGAAATTGATTCCCTTCGACATGAGAATATAAACTTGCTGAAGCGCTTGAAGGGCAGTGGTGAAGAGATTGGTGCTTTAACTTTCAAGCTAGATAAGGAAATGTGGTCACGTGTTTGCTGCCTGCAAAATCAAGGATTGTCTTTGCTAAATGAGAGCACCCAGCTTTCTGCCAAGTTATTGGAATACATCAAAGAGAAAATGGGCCACTTTCAAGAAATTAAGCAGGGCATGGACTTTTGGGGGAATGGTTTAGATGGGCAGTTTATTGTTGATTCTGATATGAAAGTTCAAGGCTTTAAGCGTGGAATTGAAAGCCTAACAAGGAGTTTGCAGACGATATCTTCTTTACTTCAGGAGAAGTCCAATCCTGGTGCTTCAAAATCTCATTCCCCAAGCAGTAATGATAATGGCTCTGAGAAACTTATTCATACTCCAGAGGTAGGTTGCTGTTTAAATATGTTCTTTTAACATTTGTTTCTTTTCATTTATGTGGGTGATGGTCATGATGCAAATATTTTCATTTGATTTGAATTTTCTTTTTACCGACAATTATCCAGTATGTTGAATTAAGTTGATCTTTAATTTGGGCATTAAAAAGTTAACAATTGATAAACTTGCATTCGACCCTCAGTGCTATTGCTGATGTTCTCTTTCATCTTCTCAGGAATCTTTGAGATTCGAGCTGAAAGCTGAAACTTTGCTTACAAGACTGTTAAGAGAGAAGCTGTACTTCAAAGAGTCAGAGGTTGAGCAGCTGCAAGCTGAAATAGCAGCAGCAGTGAGAGGTAACGACATCCTCCGATGTGAAGTCGGTAATGCACTGGATAACCTTGCTTGTGTCTCTCATCAGCTGAAAAATCTTGACCTTCAGGTATACCTAGATGCCAAATCTGCAGCAAAAATCTTACGTTACATATCACTTTATGTATTCATTTACACAGATTTGCTTTCCAACATTGCTGTGCGAAGTGCATGTACAGAAGCTCTTAATTGTAAGATGATGCTTCAACTTGACGGGTTGAATTCTGGGTTGATTTGATCAGCTCGTACTGTTCCCTAAGCTCTTTTCTTTGCATGATTACCTAACCTGTGATTTTGGCGAGTTGGGCTTCTGTATGATGAAATCTCTGTTGCGGAGGTGTAGTGATGTGCTGGCCTTTTGTAGCCTGTGATTATTGAAGGTTCTCTTAAAGCTATGTTCTTCATTTTCAATGATTTGGCATGAGGTCATTTTCTGCCCTCATTTTTCCACGATCGTTTTGATTACCATTCTTAAAACCACTTTGGTCTCAACCGTTATCCTTTAATTTTTAAACAATATAAAACTTGTTATTTTAAATGCTGCTTTTTGTGTTTTTTGCTTTCAGTTTAGTTTCTTTTGCATGATTCAAAGTTATTGTTCATTGAAGACTTGCTTTGTCATGATGGACATCTTTGACTTCACTGACTTGTTCACTCCTTTTTATTCTTTGGTCCATATGGTGGTGATCGACTCTGCATTTTTTGTCATTTTGCATGAAAACAAATTGCTACTAAAACAATTTAAATATTTCTCCTTTTAAACTTACCTTTTATAGGATACTAAAAGCCAGCAACATATGATCTTTTGGCACAGCAGTTTGTCAGACTGGTGGTAATTTTGAATGTTTGTACTTTTATTTCAAGTTTGGAGAAATCAGCAAAGAAGTATAATGAAGTCTATTTTAAGTTTGGGGCTATTGTTATGCCTTGAGATTGGTTACCAGTGTACAGTTAGGACATTTGAATATTTTCGTTTTTTCCTTGACAATTATATCTCATCAGAATAGAGGTAGTGGGTAACTACAGCTGTCTTGTTTTTTTTTTATCTTGTGTTTTTAGCAGGCCTATAATGCAATTAATGTTTGTCTTTTTAACAGATGCTGAAGAAGGATGAGAATGTAGATCGGCTACAAAGTGACCTCCAAGCATCCGTGAAGGAATTAACAACGATTAGGGGGGTATTGGCCAAAGTTTCACAGGAGAGAGATATGATGTGGGAGGAAGTGAAGCAGTACAAAGAGCAGGATATGCTATTGAATTCAGAGGTTAATGTATTGAAGAAGAAGATAGAGGCCCTAGATGAAGATAGTCTTCTTAAAGAAGGTCAGATCACAATCTTGAAAGACACGCTAGGTAGCAGGCCTTTTGATCTCCTTGGCAGTCCTAGTTGTACACGGGAATTCTTGCTAGAATGATTGCGTGGGGACAACTTTTTTTTTTCCTGGGTAGGTGTGCAGGCACTGTTTATAGTTTGAAATTGTGTGTTCTTGGGGTTTCTTTAAATTTCTTATACTTTACATTACTTCATTTCCTTACTGGAAGCTTTGAGGGGTAAAGATGTTAAAGCTTCGAAAAATTCACACACTGATTCATTGTATATACGCAGTAGGTTTCGTCGTTCCCTTATAACTATGAATAGATCTCTGCAATTTTATCTCTCTCTGTATCAGTGTGTCTGCGTGGTTTGATTGTTCACACTGTATAATGGCAGGAGTCCGGAGGAATGGGTTCTGATTCCCCTGTCGATTTTCTATCTTGCCAGTTTGTTTCTAATTTTTTGTAAGAGTACAATATATTTGATATTGTCTGGTTTTTGGTTTCAAGCTTCAAGATGTTCTTATCTCATCTTGAACTAATTATTTAATCTCCATTCCCTTACCAAAAATTTGCTGTCAATTACTTTGGGACCTCAGGATCCAACCCAGAATCAGCAAGTTACAGGTCAGACGATGGTAGCATCTTTTCATTAATGACATCTCCCTAAATCTGGACCTTGGTTTAAGGCCGGTTTGGTATTGTGGCCGAAACTTTTTTTTGTTTTTTTTTTCTTTTCATTTTAAAAACTGGTGGCTAGTATATTTAGATCATTTTGACGTGTTAATGTTAAAAAAAAATTAAAAAAACAATATTAAACACACTTTAAGCATACATTCGATTGCGTGTGATTTTGAAAAATACTCTCCATCTTCGTCAGGTAGTCACCGGAACTTCTAGTCAGTACTAAAAAAATTAACTTTGAAATGTTTTTCAGTTTTTAAATCAAGCAACGAGTTAGTATTATAAGGTCATATTATATAAAAATTATATCACAATAAAAGATAAAAGCTGTGTGTGTAGTAGGTGCATTAGGTTTCAAAGGTTGCAACGTGACGCATGAAACCTTCTTTAGAATCACAATAATCCAAGCCATACCAGACATTTTTAGGAACAAATGTTCTAATATAGAACATATAAGAAACTGGGACTAAAGCACCGCAGCTTTCTCGATGAAGTACCTTGACCCAGCCTGGTCTCCAATCATTAGTACCAACTTTCTCAAGGTACAACAAGCACACACTTTGCTTCATGCACCTTCCACTTGCTTCAAATAAGTCTATGGCACATCTATCGAATCCTGCACACGCACCTCCTTGTTTCTTTAAACCCTTTGGAGCATATAACAACTAGGGGTGTTTTAAGGAGGCTTGACATGATGAAAAAGATTTTGTGACATGTATAATAGGTCTCAAATTCGAGTTAACATGTATTGCAAGTGCATGAAATAATTAGAATTTTACTTACTTACTTGGATTCATGTGTTTTCCGGAACCAGGTTTTTTCGCATCTAAAAAACCCTTTGGAACATATAACAACTTGGGGTTCTATAGATGATTCACTAAGATTAAGTTCCCGGCAGAATCACTGAACCTAGCACTGATGTGATCTTTCGTTTCAGCAGATGGGGCACAGGTTGTTTCAATCTAAAGTGAATACGAACAGCATTTTGATGATGATCCTTGGAGGGTGACATTCGTGGCTTGGTTTAAAATGGCCTGAGAAGAAATTGCGATGGCTACAATGAAAAGGATCAGAGAGCTTGTTCTCCTCATCGAGACTAATTCTAACTTTTTATCTTGGTTCTAGCTAATCTATGTGTCATGGTCACGCATACAGAGATTGTATTACATGTACAGGGCTCAATAAGTTAGTGCCATTACTGTCAGCTGGGATATGAAGAAGAGTGGACAGAAAGGATCGCTAAAAATGGCTTTGCTTTCGATAAAGGCAAACATTTGTGGCTGTGTAAATGGGTTGCTTTGAGAAAGAAGAGGGATCCCATTCACTTTCAGTCGTGAAACGCTATCTTCTAACTGTTACAGATTCTGAGACTTGATAAGAAATTCGGTGGCGTCCCTTTCCAAAGATGGAACATATTTTTAATTTGGGGCTATCCTAGATGCCTCTTGCCCTACGAGTGAATAATTTGGGGTATTTCATCTCACATGCTGAGTTGCGGAACCCATATGAAAATTGCCTTCTCGTTTCTGTTTCTTGGTCCTGTACCACATTATCGCTCTCACTTTTTCTTCCTTTTGAACTGCACAATGCAAGCTTTGGAAGGAGGAGAATTACTAATATTTTTCAATGATCCAACTCTGGCACTAAAACACATATTAGAGCCTTGCAAATATCCAAATCCTCCTTTAATCGGAGAACTAGGTTAATAATATGGACATTTTCCGGTGACTAACTATAGGCAGTAAGCTTGCTCAAGCTGTTGAATCGTAAA
Organism: Salix dunnii; assembly: GCA_015731905.1. Classification (NCBI taxonomy): domain Eukaryota; kingdom Viridiplantae; phylum Streptophyta; class Magnoliopsida; order Malpighiales; family Salicaceae; genus Salix; species Salix dunnii. The sequence goes on from CM027668.1 coordinate 15,140,313, forward strand.
TTATGTTATACGCTTTAACCCTGAAAACAGAGAGTGAGGCACCTGATCCTAGTCTGCAAAGTGGACAGACCTATACAAGCACACCCGTCTCGGGCTCAGGCTAGTCTTGGTCCTGAAGAGGCTTTCAGACCATGACTACGCATAATAGATATTTCTTTCCCTCAAAATTGATGATTAGCTTAGCGGCCTCAAATCACATCTCTCTCCCCCTCTCTTCCACGTAAAATTAGAGGTGTTATTTTGGGAAAAAACAAACAAATTTGGAAATTGGTATACCAGCCACGCCGGGCTCAGTGGCATGAGAGCGTCTGAGTTCAAATCCCACCTTTGCCAACAATGAGCAGCATGCAGCGTTGCAAATAGCAATCCCATCCATTATTGCATATCAGTATCAATTCCACCCACAGTTGTATCATATATCATGCCATGTTAACAATCAATCCTCCCTACTGATAAATCAAAGGTCAAAACAGTTTTTCCCCCAGCTCCATTTGATACAATATTCCCTTTGGCATGGGAACCAACAGAATCCTTCAAAGCACCGGGACGAGACTGTCCTGGACACAAAAAAAACCCTAACCTGTCCTTGTGCGAGTGTTCATCGATAAGTGTTTGACCAGGTGGAGTCTGGACAGTTTGCTCAGGTATCGTTTCAGTAGGGACTTCAGTGGTGTCCTCCTGCTCGGCCTCTTGACTGTCATCATTGGGATGTGAAGGGTGAATATGTTCTGATGGTTCAAGTAGGCACACTTGCTTCCCAGCTATTGCTGACAGAACAGTCTCCTTAAATCTGGCCATGTCAGCACTCATTTTCTCCATATAAAACATCACATCCTCTCGAAGTTTCACCATATCTTTACGCAGTTCAGCAAGTTCTTTATTCTTTGCAACCTGCAGCACGAAAAAAATTCCCAATTGTCACTGCTTGTTTATACTGGTAGATGATACATCATAGAAGGGAGAATCATACAACTCACCGTAACTCCATGTGATGCCATAGCAGAAACACTTCTCATAACCAGTTCAACCTATTTGTCAGGAGAAATAAAAAAAGGTTGTTTATTAGAGAAATTCAAGAGTTTGTAAGATGATTAGTAGGGTAAATGGAAAGCACGAATTTGAGAAAGGTGCTCTAATGCCTACCTTATCACTGTCCATACCTCCAAGTCTGTATACCTTCTCAAACACGAGACTTTTGGCATCTTCATCCCAATCACAAATCCGAGGTGCTAGTCCACTTGCTCTTGGTAATTTAATATGGCCAACATTGACATGCTCCAAGTAAAAGATCTACTTAAGAATGCAAGTGTAACTATAGAGAAGCAAGACAATAACTAAATTGAAGTCGTGGGCACCAGAAGTCTATAAATGAATCCACCAACCAATAAAATCATACCTCTAAAATGAGAAGACACCCAGTCAGTCGCTTGGCCTTGCTAGGCACAAAATCGGTCTCGCGAAATTTCTTGATTCCACTAACAAGGCCCTCCAATGCATATTTTGCCCAATTGAGAGCACAAACAATTGAGAGATTTTTCAAGATGCCAAAGCATGATGGACTGACATATACAGATGTGCTAGGCCGTATAACAGTAGAAATGGCATACAAAAGGAATTTTGCTTGAAACTCGGGACTGGCAGGGATTGAAGCCAAACTATCCCCTAGCTGACCAGCATGAATTCGATCTGAACCAAGGTTGTACATCATGCGGACATCCTCATCATTTCCAATAAATTGCTCAACGCTAAGCCCAGATGATGGTAGACCCAACAACCACTCAACTCCACCAGGATTTAATTTCAATCTCCCTCCATGAACCTCTAGCTCACAAGATTGTATGTCAAACCTGGCAGCGAGATCTTCAATCACTTGGAATTTCCTTTTTTGCCTTTTAATATGCAAGAGCCCGGCAAGTCCAAGAGCATTAACTGCTTGAATCTGATCTTGATCAAACATTTTGACAACTGCTGCAAACTTTCTCAATGAACACCGGGAATCAAGATATGCCTGGATGGTCAAAAGAACCATTAAGAAGTTATGCCACTTAAGCTTTGCCCAAGATCAAAATTGAAAATAATTTTTGGATAACTAGTTAAATCTTTGTAATTTCAGCAGGCAAGCCCCAGCCCAAATTACCTTCTTTGGTGCTTCAGGGCGCTCACCTCTCTCTTTAGCATGATTCTTCCAAGCATCTTTCACTGCATCTTGGAATGGTCTCTTCTCCTCCTCTGGGAGTGACTTCCATTGCTTTGCGACATTCTTTGGAGCCTGAATCCAGATCCCCCACCCCCAACCAGTGAACCAGTAAACACAATTGAAATATTCTGTTGAAGCAGCTGTGACATCTAAATTTCACGCAGAAAAGCTTACTTCAAACTTCTTGTACCTTCAATTTCTTCTTCCCCCCATTGTCCCTTTCTTCATCCACTCCTTTGCTCAAGCTAGAATCACGGACACTCTCCATAGTTAACACAAACAAAATACAAGTTGCATAATAAAGGGATCAACTTTTGATTCTTCTCAAACTCACTAGTATTCAATGAAGCTGTTGTGAGGCCGCTTTTTTGTTGTGCAGGATTCATCCACCTCTATTTCATTTGCATTCTGCTTGCGTTTCTCAAGAGAATTACATAGTGCTCCAGTCAGCGAGGCACTGAGATACAGTACACAAAAACATGTCAAGTAATCGTTGCTGGAAACACCTCAAAGCAACAGTTTGAAGTGAAAAGGCCAACTATTCAATAAATTTTAACAAACCTTGGCTCTGCATTATCGGAACTTGATGCGGTCGCTGCATTAACACTTAGACTTTCTTGGGAATCTTCACCACCATCCATCACTGTGATGATTAACATCGCCATTGAAATAATTTTTCAAATATAAAGCTTGTCTCCTTTCAGTTTCATGCATTTATTCTCATAAATTTAGTTATTTCTGACCAAAAACAAGTAAAGGCGACATTAATGCAATTAAAAAAATAATAAAAAAATCCACAATTTGAATTACACTCTGCATTAAAGCATGCAAAAAAAAAAAAATCCCTCGGGAAAGAAATTTAAAAAACCCACAAACCAAAATGTAATCGACTCTAAAACCCATGTTTATGTAGCGAAATTGAAGTGATTGAACATGTATCCAGAAAGGAAACGCCACATGAAAGGAACCTGGATAGTATTTGAGCAGCTAGTTTGCTATATAAGAAAACACGCACCTGGTATATTAGAGGAGAAGGTGGCGCACGGTGAAGAAGTGACAGCGAAAGTATCTGACAACAAAAGTGAGAGTCTAATCAAATGAATCCCAGTTTCAATGTTCTTGCCAAAACGGAAGCCCTCTGCTGATACATTCACAAGTTACACAGCCCGAAGGACATTTGTCGTTTGTCATTGCGCTAGTTTTTACAATTTAGTTTGAAACAATAGATTTAATAAAAATTATAAATTGTACTTTTTTTTATTAAAGTTTAGATTTTTTTTTTGGTAGAAAATTGGATCGGTGGCCTGCGCATGGTGGCGGACCGGATAAAAAAAAATCAGGAAAAAAAATCAAATGACACTTTTATTTTATAAAAAAAAAAAGAAGGAAAATTGATAATAAAATTAGATTTTGATTAATTTGATAATATAATAAAAAAATAAAAGTTAAAAAACAATATTGAACAATGATATTGAAAAAAATATAATAAAAAATTTTAATCTCTAGAAAATTTTTAAATCATAATTAAAGTTATGAGAACAGAATCACTGTATATAACAAAATATAAAAGTTAAAACTACAAAAAAAAAAAAAAAACAAGAGTTTAAATAGCAGGGGGGAAAAAATCAAAGAGCAATAGTAAAACTTCAACTTGAAAGTTAAATTGAGAAGAAAAGAAACATTAACAAACATAAAAAAAAAAAATTAAAATAAGAAATAAAATAAAATAAATGCACTGATTGAAAAGTAAATTTAACAACAACAATATTTTATAGAAAAAATAAAATAAAAATCATAAATCATAAAATCAAACATACATTGGAACATCAAACACATAATAATAAAAATAAACATGCGGATTTTTTCATATTTTTTTGTATCATATCTAAAAAATAAATTCTAAACAAGATATTTAATATCATAGCACGAGTACTTTATTTTTTATTAAATGAATTTGATTGTCAAAATAATTTTATAACAGAAATTGAAACAGGTAAAATTTATTGAATATAAAAAATACCATGTAAGTTTGCCCATATAAAAAATCCTATGAGAATATTAATTTTAATGATCTTGTTTTGTAAAAAAACACATATGAAATCTTACAAACCTCATTTAAAACTAAACACACTTAAATATAATAAAAAATAATCACAATTTAAAATGGTTAATTAAAGAAATCACAAAAAAATGTATTGGTTAAATTATACACCAAACAAATATTTAAAAAAAAAACACATATAAAACAAGGTATTAATTAAAAAAACTATTTTAAAAAATAATAAATTCAAACATCACGGGGCCTAGCAAGTCAAAAACCCTTGAATGGGAGGCCCAAACATGCAAACCTTTGTTTTTTTTAAAACAAAATCGACAGTGTAGATGACATATTGTTTGTCCCATTTTTTTTAATAACACGTTACAAGAATCCTCATTCCTGTGTTTTGACCAAAATGACGACTAGAAAAACACAAAGAGGTGTTTCAAGTGTGATATTGTTTTTTTTTTAAAGTGTTTTTTGTTTAGAAATATATTAAAATTATATTTTTTTTATTTTTTAAAAATAATTTTTGATATCAGCATATCAAAATGATCTAAAAACACCAATTTTTTTTATTTAAAATAAAAAAAATCAAATTTGGATGAAATACCGGTTGAAACGCTAGCCAAACAGGCAATTAATCTAACAGGCACATAATATACACTCTCGTCATGCGAAACCATCTGGTACAAAAATTAATTGTTTTGTGGTTGAAATATCATGAACAACAACTTTCTCTTTCTATTCCAAAATCCAACTCTCTCTCTATCTTCCCCCATGCATTTTTTTTGAGAAAAATAAATATCAGTACCAAAATTGAATATTTTTTATATTACAGGACCATAAAAACTTAAAAGATATAGGACTAGAATAAATTTTTGAAACAAATTTAAAATGAATCACATGTTTTTAATTTCAGTTTTTTGTCTTTGAATTCAACCTTTTCTCCTAAAAATTGCTCTAATTTATAATAAGACGTGAGAAGGTGAAATGTAACAATAAAAGAACCCTTGTAGTTTCTGTAAACTGGCTGGATAGATATTTTTAAAATTATAACTAATGAAAAATATACCACACCATGACGTAATTGGATCCAGGAGATAATACTCTTGTATGACATGCCATCGGAATCACAATCACAGCGCTTAGGAACGCCGATTTGTCCCGGCCCAGCATATCGCTCCGATCAGTCCGGAAAGAAACCCAATCTCTTCAGCCGTGGAAACAAATTCTTGTGCCCAGACCCGTACCAGCCACATCCCAGCCCAAACAAATCTTTGCAGTTTTATCAGCATTCAGCAGCGACTCATTGACGGGGCCACGCGCCACTACCTCTACTCCCCACTCGCCAAGATAAATTGCTTTTAAAAATGATTTTTACAGCTATTGCCTAAGAGGAACTATAATGAAAGAGCTAAAGAAAAAAACGGAAAAAGACAAAAAAATAAAAATAAAAAAAATTCGAAAGGCTAAAATAACATAAAATAATATTTATAAGTTGAAGAATTATTCCGATATATTTGATCAAGTTGCAAGCTTGCAAGTTGCAACCATAATCCACCATATTTACTAGACATACCCACAATAACAGAACGAAAATGCCACATTCAAATCCTTGCATGAAGTAACTACATATTCGATGAATATCTCGTAGTTTCTGACTGTATACAAATGTGATTATAAAGGTGAGAGCGTCATTGAAGCAGGCATGCTCACTGACAAATGGCATCTGAACTTATTTTGCAAATCCCAACTTCTTTTAAATAATCGTATCATCCTTGATATGCAAGCAGGAATATGGATGAAATCATATGGTACAGCAAGAATTTCATGCGAGTTGGCATATAGTCTGGATAACAGCACAGATGAACGGGCACAATCTTCAACGATCATAGAGATTCAGATTTCCAGAACTCGATGGGCTTTCTTTGCTGGAAGTATAAGAGATTGCATTTCTTTACAGACAAGAAAACTCGAATAAATAGAATGATGCATGCACCCACACATTATTGTACCATGGATTCACATGCACAGCTTTTAAGGCATTAATACACAGAAGACACACGAGACCACACACTGAAACCTGCATCCATGCAAGCGCAGGACACATGCATGCATACCAAGCTGAGTTAGAGTGTATAGACACTCACAAACTCTAAATCTAGCAGCGGAGGATGGGCATGGGGGAGGCCAGTTACTAGTTTAACAGGCGATACCAGGCCCCATGTAGTTCAAGCACCCTAGGTTAGACCCCGAGTAGGATACAGTTAGACATCAACCCAACCCAGCCTAAAAGACAGAGAGCCCCGGCATGCCACGATTCACACCTAATATTCCACATTTTCAGGCGAATCAAATAAATCAAGCACAAGCAGCGTGGACCTGGTCCAGAATTCAAGTGCTTGTCCCTGTCCTCCAAAGCAGATAGCCCATCAAATCCAGGCTCAACTGTGTAATATGCATGTCTTTCCACATCAAATCTCTCTGAGGCTTGGGCCACTATTGAGACCTAGAGGGCTGTTCTTTCTATTTCAACACCTGTGTTAGCTATTTTTTCCCTCCAAATTTAGTTGCTTAAGTACTTGTTAACTTATAATCAGTCTCATATCCTAGAATTGAACAGGATAAAGTTACCTTTGCGATTGGTATTTTTGCTCGTACTGAATCAATCAATGAGAAATCAATATCAGCCACAGCAATCCCTGTTGAAATGTGATCTGCAAAGTAAAAGAGAACCGAATTAGCAATCAGTAAATTCATAAAACATGCTAATGGTCTATAAACCAAAATACACAGCACATACTATGAAAGCACCACAAGCATGGGAGGAAGAAAGGAGAGTGGGAAATTATCGAAAAGTCCATTGGATGAAAACAGATAATCAAGTAATGTAAATAGAAATGCACTCACAATCGACTCTTCACTCAAGTATAAGTTGAAGCACTAGAATGCGAGAAATTAACTCTCACCAGGTAATCGACCAACAACAGTTCCCCAAGGATCAATTATTAATGTGTCACCATAGCTTTCTCTTTTATCATTATGCTTTCCAGCTTGTGCAGCAGCTATTACCTGATAAAGGGAAAGCAAATTATTATCATGCTTGCATGGTTGACACAAAATCATAATTCTGTCAAGATATAAATGAATTCATACATAGCATTGAGTCTCGATTGCACGAGCACGAAGCAAAATCTCCCAGTGTGCCTGACCAGTTATTTTTGTGAAAGCAGAAGGTACCAATAAAATCTGAAAATTATAATAAATGCTTCATGTTTTACATGATAAATCATAAAAATCAAGCCATACCAGAGAGTAGAAAAACTGAATTATACCTGGGCTTCATGCTGGAACCTGAGTTGCTGGTATAACTCTGGGAATCGCAGATCATAGCAAACTGATAAACCCAGGCGTCCAGCAGGACTGTCGACTGCAACTATATCCTTCCCTGGAAAAATAATTAATATAGAGTAGTCACTCCCAGAAATTTGTGTGAAAAGGCACTAATTAGGAACAAGGGAGATGAAATGCTCACAAGAGCATTGGAAAATTTCATGAATGCATTGCGTATGGCTAATTCTTATTAGAAAACTCCATAAATCCAAATATTTGGATACAAGAAAAATAAAGTATTAGAGGGTCTTCATCAAGATCATCCAGAGAGCATGCCTTATTAGGCATATTGGCTGGCAGTGACTTGTTTTGCTATAGATTTGCAAGTATGAGGTTACAAACAACACACGTGTCAAAAGTGAACCAATAAAATGCTATTTTATACCAGTCAGAAACATTTGTAGAGTGAACCAGATGCAGGTGATAAGATATTTGTTTATTCAACATGCGATTCAAGATGAAGAGCTCACCAGGTTCTGTAAAGCTGCTTTCCTTGTATACCCGTCCACCAGGAACATCCACATCAAACCTTAATTTGGAAAGAAAACTTTTAAATAGCCCCCATATGGATAAATTAAACCATGATATGCACGAATTAAGATAGAAGAAAGAAACGACATTAAAAATTCGAGCAAGCAATACTCATACAATCATATACACTAGGAACTACAGTGATAAGGGGAGAAGCATCACAACAAAACCTAGAGTTCACCATCTTACAAGTGTATTTTACTATAACTGCTTCTTATACTCCCACTGTCGTCGATTATAACATGCGTGTTGCGCAAGTGTGTATCGTCAGATCCTCTCTCTTGGAATCCTCCAAGGGACAACCAAATGCCGGAATCCCTGCAATCCAAAAGACCAATGCATTTGCAATTGAATAACCATAAAGCAATAAGAAAATTCTAATATTGCGCCAAAAAAAAAAATATGATGGTCAACGTCTATCGCCAACACAAGAAAATAACCACGCAGAGAAAATAAAGCAAAATCATATATTACCTAGCCAGTGAACAATACTGTTGCATAATTGGTCCATCCAAGGGCTCCGCGATGTTAACGCTTTCCCCGTCCTTGTCCGCAATGAAAGAAAAACTTTCCGGGAAACAAACAAATTTTGCCCCTTCAGCCACTGCTTCCTTCCCATTACAATCCCACCAAAAAAAAGTTAAACAGAGGAATACTGAGCACAATCGGAACAAAAATATGTACATCAATAACAAAACTGTGTGCTAATGAGAGATCGAAAGTGAGTTTACTTTGACGAGGCGAGAGCAGGTAGCTAAATTGGCAGCCAGGTCGTTGATTGACGTCATCTGAGCCGCAGCGACTCGGACCGGGTTAGACGCCATGGATGGCTCGCTGGAAATGGTGGACCGTGATTGAACGGTCAGTGAGCTGAAGCGCGCGTGGCGTATCGGACAGAGAAGTGTTCTGTTGTTGTTCAGTTTGACGAAAAAGCGGTAGTTGTTGAGACAAAATGGCATCGTTTGGTTAGAGAGAGAAAAAATCTTTCGGTGATGTTTAACTGATAAAACATAATGTTTTTCACTTTTACATGTTTGTCCTTGTTGTTTTGATTTAATTTCATAATGGTTCTATTTACTTATCTTGCTATTGGCCCCCGAGGAGTGGAATCTTTGCATTTGGCTATCTCATTTGGGCCATGCTGTAATTTCCTTTTTATTTCACACCTTTTTATTCGTTTATTTTCTTAAATATCATCCATGCCCGAGGCTACAATATTTATGAGAAGAAAACGTAAAAACCTCATAGAATGTAACATTTATCTTACTAATTAAACTAAATATCAATATTTAATTATATTGTAATGACTACAGTTTATATTAATTATCTTACTAATATATATTTTTCCTCTAAATATTATATTTTTAGTTTTTCCAGTTTTGATTTGATCTTTATATGGATGGACTTCCAGAACCATAGGAGATCAACAGGTGAACCTTCCAAAAAAAAAAACTTGATTTTCACGAAAATATCCTCTTCAAGTTTAAGGCTTTTTTCAAGAGTGTATTTAAGATTTTTTTAAAGTATTTTTTGTTCATAAATATATTAAAATAATATTTTTTTTATTTTTAAAAAAATATTTGTAATATTAACATATCAAGATAATCTAAAAACACATAAAAAATAAATTTTTAAAAAATATATATTATTTAAAAATAGTGTCAAATAGAAATCTTTTATATGTTTTCAATGAATATTATATATTTTTTCCGTGTTTTTATAGAAATATTTAAAATCTCAATTTCATTAAACTCTCAACAAAAATTTGTTGGTGTAATTCATTCTCACGTTGTCAAAATATAAAATAAAATATCATACATATTTGTATGTTTTCCTCTTTTGACTTATCAATGGTTGTTTTTTTTATTAAAGGCTAAATTTCAATATAATACCAGTACAAAATAAATTATATTTAGTGCATTTTTATTATGGTGGTTTAAAATATTTTTTGTTTGAGAAAATACTAACATGTTCTAACATGAACACATTAAAATTATAAGAAAATATTAATCTTATTCTTTTTATTTTGAAACACATGGTTGTAAACCAATTATTTGAAAAAAATATTGTTGAAGTATTTCAATGTAAATAATAATAATAATAATAATAATAATTTATGAAATGTATTTTCTGGCTTATTATAAGCAATCCTGACTTTCAGTTTTTTTTAATCAAGTACAGGCAATAACCATCTTATCAATCCATTTCAACATGTCTCAGAAACCAATATTATTCATAGATTCAATTTTCAAAAATAAAAATAGGAAAATAAAAATGGATATGAAAGACAGCCAACCTCTTTTTTTAACTTTACTATAAAAGGAGAAAAGAAGATGAGTAAAAGTTGCCTGAAATGATGGGTTAGTTGCAAGGTCAAAGTCAAAACCCTCCCACAGGGCATGTAAATTAGAAGAAAAAAAAAATGAAATTCACAGCCTAATAAGCCCTACAAGAAATCAGAGAAGAGGGCGTTCTTATCATGGATTTCCTCTGAAACTCAAGATTTGCTGTATATATTATTACAGTCCTCTATTTCTTTAACCAATCACAACTCCACAATCTCTCTGTCTCTTTCTTTCTCTCTCTAGATCTACTTTTAACACAACCTTATTTTTTCTGTTAGAAAATCTAAAATCCCTTCCTTGGGTTCTCTCATCCAGTAAATCCTTCGAAGTTTTTTTCCTTTTTGCAAGGATTTTAGCATTGAAGGATCATAAAGTTTTGTTCTTTGCCCCTTGAGATTGATGACAAGGTATGCTCAGGAACTTCTTTAAACTCTCAAAAAAGAAACAAAAGAAAATTGTTTTGCAATTCCTTTATCCAATTTTACTACAAACCCATGTCAAATTTGATCCCCTCAAGGGTTTTTTTTTTCGTTTTTTTTCAGGGTGATGGTGTCTGCAATTTGATTGACCAGAATCTCTCAAGGCAACTACATATAGATTCCCAAGGTGTGCTAAAGAATTATCGTCGGATAGTTAATAATATACCATGATTGTAAGTTTTGGGTCCTTTTCTTCGCATACCTCCTAATCATTAAAGTGTTGATGGTCCTTGCATTTGATATTTGTCTCAAAATTGAAACTTCTCTCTCAAATATTGTGCCATGCCATGATGACATAATTTCGGTTTTGCATGTCCTGAACTCCGCATAATGCAGTTTATGGATATGCAAATTCACTTGGTTTATTAGATTGATGGTGTGTCGATATTTGAATTTTTGCTAAGCTCATATTGTGCAGTTTCTGGACCTTTACAGAAATGAATTTGTTGTATCTTGAATCTCCGATGAGGAAATGCTTCTTGCATTCTGGTTCCTCCCTAAATGCCATGTAGTTTATGCACAACGCGTTATTTGTTGTTTTGTGAAATACTTGTTAAATTTATGGCCTGTGGATTTTAATACAAAATCATTAACGCAAGTTTTTGTGCATACTCATTGGTTTCATAATACTGTACCCTCTGCAGATTAATGTTGTCTGCATCCGATGCGGGCTTGATTTCTGATACATCTGTTGCGGGATTAGAGATTGTTGAGAAACAAGAGGCAAGAACAGTCTCTTATATACTTATTGATACTGATTCAAGGAATAGTTTGATTTTTGGGTTATTTGGGAGAGAATATGTGAGTGATGGTTTCGACTACATTAATGAGAATTGTTTCACCCTGTTGGAAGCCTTCTGTCGAGGGTGAGACTTCAAGTAATGGCGGGGTTACTGGTGGTAGAGCTGAGGGCTTGTTATGGTACAGAGATTCAGGCCAGCATGTTAATGGGGAATTTTCAATGGCAGTGATTCAAGCGAACAATCTATTGGAAGACTTTAGTCAACTTGAATCAGGGTCAATGAGCTCAGTTGACCCAGGTCCTCAAGGAACATTTGTAGGAGTCTATGATGGCCATGGAGGTCCAGAAGCTGCCCGGTTTGTAAATGAACGCCTTTTCGAAAATATCAAGAGTATGTAGTTATTACTCATGTATGATGAATTTCAATCTTATTCAAATGATTGTATCTTGCCATTCATGTAATCCCAATCTGGCCCGTTGATGATTCTATGATCAGTCCATGATTATCATTGGTGAAGTCTAGTTTTCCATGTATGGTAATGATTATTGTTTTCCATTCATCTTGATGTTTGGGCTTTTGGAAGTTCATGAGTATGATAGATAGTTGTTCTCTGTGTTTTACCCCCACAAGTACTATACACCCACCATCAAGATTCTTCTGGGGGCACATTATCTTGAAAAAACTGCTTTTGCATGATCAGTTTAAAACAAATTATCTAAGTGATTTTTGGATTTTTTTTTTACCTGGACTTCGATCAGGGACAGAGAGAAGTTTCAGAATATGTGCAAGTTATATAAAATGAATAGAAATTCATTATCGATATCAACTGGAAAGATTCTTTTTAGATATATATGAGCTGTACTAGATTGATGGAAAGTCAAAACTAACTCCAACTTATACAATCTTTTTTAGAATAATGACAATGGATGCATTAACTCCTTGTTCTGAGCTTGAAAACTTCATTTTTCCTGTTACCGCACCTCCTTTACAATGAGATGCTACAGTACTTTCTATTGCCAGAATTCATAATGCAGACTGCCCTTCCAATGTCATTGTTGTATTATACTCTCCCTCTCTTTCTCAATGTGGATGTTTTATTATTTTCTGGATACCTGGATCGTGAATTGTGGGGTATTGCTCAATTTCAGTGGAGTCTTGGGTGGCTGTGCAGAAGGTGGCAGACTAATTGTCTCTGACTTGGTTTTGGGTATTTTCAGCTGGTTTTGGAGGAGAAAAGAGTTTATGACTATGGTTTTGCATCTTCTGTGCTGTTTTTTGCTGTACTTGGTCAGAGCGTTCAGAAATAAATACTCTATGAAACACATGTTGTGGGACCGGGTGGTTTTTCTTTCATCCTTGTGTCATGCTTCAGGTGCTTTCAGGGGTGTTTCCTAATTGGATATCAATTGGGATTGGGCTGGTTTATTATGATTGGTTTTCTTTTTTGAGTTTCCTTTCTTTGGAGGATAGCTTATTCTCCTTCAAGTTTTTCTATTTGTTTGGTTGATGTTTTTTATACAATTTTCTTTTATCTAAAAAAATATTTTTTCTGCCTAGTTAAACTTCCTGTTTATATAGCTAATGCACATGTTTGCTGACTTGACAGCTATTCATGGTGCAGGATTCACGTCAGAAAACAATGGAATGTCAGCAGATGTTATCAACAAAGCATTTTTGGCAACAGAAGAGGAATTTCTCTCTCTAGTGAAGAACCAGTGGCTACATAAGCCACAGATTGCTTCTGTTGGTGCTTGTTGTTTGGTAGGTATAGTATGCAGTGGTGTTCTCTACATTGCAAATGCAGGAGATTCTCGTGCAGTGTTAGGTAGATTGGAAAGGGCCATTAAGGAGATCAAAGCAGTTCAGTTATCATATGAACATAATGCAAGTATAGAATCTGTGAGAGAGGAATTGCATTCATTGCACCCTGATGATCCACATATTGTTGTTCTAAAGCACAAGGTCTGGCGTGTGAAGGGTCTGATCCAGGTGACCTTTCCATTGTTCCACTAGGTTCCTGAACTTTTCTTATTATTTCTATCATGATAAATGGTGGCATTTTATATTATTGTTTATTGATTTTACGATCTAATCTGTTAGCAAATTTTTGTTACTTCCACAGATCTCGAGAGCTATAGGCGATGCCTATTTGAAGAGGGCGGAGTTTAACAGAGAGCCTCTGTTAGCTAGATTTAGATTGCCTGCACCCTTCAATAAACCAATTCTTAAAGCTGAGCCAACAATTTTAGTGCAGAAACTCTACCCTGAAGATCAGTTTCTTATCTTTGCATCAGATGGCCTGTGGGAGCATCTAAGCAATCAGGAGGCAGTTGACTTTGTCCGCAGCTGTCCACGTAATGTAGGATTGCTGTTTATGATTTCGACTTTCTTTTGCCTTCCTGTTGTTTATGGATGTCTGTAATCAAATTCAGGGAACGATGACTTCTAGATTTGCAAAATCATCCTTTCCTCAGCTTATGAAGAGACCTTAACTTGTCCTTGTTTTCGCAGGGTGTTGCAAGGAAACTTCTCAAAGCTGCACTTCGTGAAGCCGCAAAGAAAAGAGAAATGAGGTATTCAGACTTGAAAAAGATTGACCGTGGTGTCAGGAGACATTTTCATGACGATATCACAGTCATAGTTTTGTTTCTTGATTCAAATCTTGTCAGTCGCAGCTCCTTCCGTGGACCCCCAATTTCCATCAAGGGAGGTTATGGTGTCTCCGGAAATAGCAACACTTAGTACGAGAATTCTTGCACTCTATCCCCATTTCTTCATTTGTAACGAGAAACAATTTTTTTCTTTGAAGAGGAGAGAGTTTTAAAAAAATTTCCCTTGTTTTTTCATTTGTATAGCCACCATCTCAGAAACCTCCTACTTTAATTTCTTAAAAGACCTCCTTAGGTAAGTATAGTTGATGCTTGACAGAGAGATACCTCAGCAGAAGCCTTCGTTAGTAGCAGTCTGGTTGTTGCCAGATGATACTTGATAATCTACTCACCTACAGTAGTTGTGGTTCTTATTCATCTGCCTTGAGAATTAGAAAAAATAATCTCATTTAAAGTGAAATTTACAACGTTGTTCAGTCTTACTTCACCTAGTTTTCGTTTTTTATGTGAATCTGAGTCTGCCTTCTGGCCTTTTTCAAGCTCACCGTGTATTTTCTCCAGCATTCCTTAACTAGCATTGCAATTGGAATTTATCGCATGGCGTCTGTTGGTGCTTTTTTTCTTCTTAAACTGTGGGAATCCTGGGGCTAGCTTTCACATCCCGGAGACTAATCTATGAATTTTTATTCTGCCGAGATGATATGATAAAGTGGGGGGGAGTAAATCTCAATGTTGTCAATATCTTTTCGGTCATGGTTCTGGTTTTTCTAATGATATGTAATGTTTTGATATGTCATTTTGACGGTGTGTTATATATATGAAAAAAATTAAAATATTAATTTAACAAGTATAATTAAAATTTAAGAAAAATTAATTTTAAATTATACAATACAAACATAAAGTCAAACAAATATAATTTCAAAATTAAAAATATCTCTAAAATTCCAAAATATTATAAAAGTAAAATGTTCTAAAATAAAATAAATATAAATCGAACATCTTTTCTAGTATTTTTTTTGTGGAATTGACTCATTAGAGTTTCATGGATTAAAAAACAACAAGATAACTATTAACCATTAAAACTATAATTTGACTAATAAAATTAAAAGATGTTATTTAAAAAAAAATACTGAAATTGAAATATATTAAATTGTCTTGGTCAACTAAAATTAATTTGTTAAACTCATAATCCGGATTATGATATTATTATAACTTTATAGAAAATAAATATAGAAAAGTTATGAAAACTATTTCTCTATTAAATAATAAAATAAAATAAAAATTTAAATTGTTGGTTTTAACCTATCAAACTCGCAATCCAAGTTATGTGATCATGATAATTTCATGAAAAACATATCAAAATAAATTATAAAATTTAATTTTTAATTAATATTGAATGGTAAAATTTTTTAAAAAATCAATCAAACAAAAGATTAAAAAAATAACTTGCTAACTCATTAAGCCAGTGATCTGGGACAACCTCATTAAGCCATGATATGTACAGGTGGATATAGCTTATGCTCCATTTATTGAAAGATTTCGGCCAGGCTTGTTGGAATTTAAGAAGTTCACCATCGCTGATGGAGGCCAAAACTGGCTACTTGGATTGAGGTAAGCCTGATGTGTCTTCTGGTCTATGCTGATGCCATCCGGCCAAGGTCTACTCTGCTCTGTGGTACATATCATAGTGAACATCTAAGTGATTACATGGAGTAGATAGTTCTGTTGAGTCATAATTTTCTTATACAAATAAAAGCACTTCACCGGTTTTGAAAGACCAAATAGGAAAATTACCTCGTGGTTCAACAAATGAAACATGGTGAAAACACAAGTTGAATATACTCTGATTTGTCGCTTGTAACTATTGTAGGGGATTAACAAAATTGAGGCTTACAACCAAACCAGCCGCAGTCCAAAGCAGCGCGTCGAAACCTACAAGAAACGCTTTGAGCTATGGCCACTACTAAATTTGACCAGAAGTTGGTTTCCTGAAATGTTAAAGATTGTAAGAAACGATAAAAAGAGCAGCTGATTCCCCTCTCTTGCCATGTTTCTTATGCAAGCTCATCTTTGAAACTTTGGCATTCCATGTCCATCATAGAATGAAATGATTTAAGTGCAGATTTTCCAGAAGTGGATTCAGTATTTCTTTCATTACAAATCATATAGCGGATGGATTACCATCCGAGAAGACTGGGACTGGTGGTTCTATATTTTTGTTTTGAAGTCTGCAAAATCTGGAACCCGTGTGATCATCAGTGTTTTTCTGATATTGATAAGCACCCTTCTCTCCTTTTCTTTTATATTCTTTATGATGGATTATATGCACCCATTTTCTTCGTCATCTTTATATATATATATATATATATATATATTTACGGAAATATTGATTATAAGCTTCTATGAATATATACGTTTCCGAAGCCTGTGGCTTGTGCTGGTTAAGGCATTTAAGAAAAATGGAAGCTAACATCCCCTACTCTGACAATGTTTCTTGCTCTGGTTATATTTCGATGAACCCCCGTTACAAACCCTGATGATGCTTCTCGTTTATATATCCATGTCGAGGAAATGTGTTCATCGTGATCAATATGATTTCTTTTTGTTTTTTCAGCAAGCAATAGCAGCCTAAAACAACCCAAGTATTGCTTCTAGTGCTAGCTACAGTATCGGCCTCGTCAACATGCTGTGCTAAAGGTTGCCATCGTAGCAGATAAACTGGAGGAGGTTCTTATCATTCACAACGCAATATATCGCAATGTCATGTAAGGCACTATTTTATAAATCGTTTGAAAAATATTTTTGAAAACATTTTATTTTTATTTCAAATTTATTTTTTATAATATTTTTAAATTAGTTTCACATGATATCAAAAATAAATTTTAAAATATAAAAAAAATATTATTTTAATATGTTCTTGAATAAAAAATATTTTTAAAAATAACTTCATTCACAAATTTTCACTAAAAGTCTCCACATGCATCAGATTCAAGTACTGTCGTTCATGTTATCACTTCCTAACTTACATCACCACGATCGATTCTCGGTGATGCGGGCACGCATATTAGTAAACATCTTGATTTTGTGATCCTATCTTGGTTCTAAATCACATGGATAAATCATAGTCTAAGAGTAAGTTAAATGTCAAAAGATATTTTGGAGAACTAAATCTTTGAAATTATTTTTTTAAATAGTATATATGTGGGTTTTTTGTTGATGTATACTACAATAGTAAAAGCTATTTTAGAGAACTATTTTTTATATTATTTAAAATAAAGTTAAATTATTTTATATATAATTTAATTATACAATTAATTGGAGTAAATTATATAATTAAATAATTGCTTTTTAAAAATCCTCCAACAATAAAATTATATTTTTTTAATTATATTTAAATTTAAAAAATAAATTTAAATATAATTAAAAGACTAGCAATATTAGAAATTTAAAATTTAAGCTACTTACTATATGTTTTTCAAGTAATTGTATGTTTTTTATGGTTGTTGTGTTTGAAGTTAATTAATGTTATTTATTGTCTTTGAATGTTAGAAAAACTTAAGAAAACAAAATGAACACATTAACAAATAACCAATAAGTTCAAACATAATTAATTAAAATACATTCTATTACAAATAATTCAATCAAATTAATTAAACTTAATACCCTTATTTTTTTATACTAACTATTATTATTATAATTAATAATTATAATTATAACTATAATAATTAGCATAAACCCTCCACTCCCCTCCACTCGTTTGTTTCCTTCATCTCAAACTTAAAAAACCCAACCTTTTTCCTCTGCTCTCTGCTTGCGTCGTCCCCCCACACCGCCATTTACTCTCCTCCATCTCCTACCCTACCTTCCTTCTCCCCCCTCCCCTACACCTGTCCATTAACTCCTCTCCTGTAACGGTATAATTCTAACAACTCTTTTTATTTTGACTTTGCATGATCTCATATGTAGAAACACCTTCTCAGTTGGAGAACATGCATTTTACCTCTTGGGATGCCTCTCCCTTTAGAGACATTAAATATAATAAAAATAGCTAAAATTTTAAAAAAATTACCTTTACCTCTCGAAATACCTCTCCCGTTGAACTTATACTAAAGACTCTTATTAAAGATTAGAAAACAACTCGAGATAAGTCAAATTATTCTCGTTCTTGTATAATTCTCATGTATATGAATTCCAGTCCGTTTTCCATTAGAGATTAGAAAACAACTTGAGATAAATAATCACTAGGACTCAATTCTGGCAATATGCTGAAATGCCATGGAACATAAAATGATGTTGATCCTAGCATTGCATCTCACTGGAGTATTACCCGTGAGAGCATCTCAGATAAAGCTACAAACTTTACAAAAACATCCGATAAATAATTTAAGTTCTTAACTCTCTGTAATTATTGTTTCTTGTTTACATTGGAATGGCGATAATTTTTCTTCAGCTCTATCACGAATAGATTACAATGTGATACTACCAGCATTCACTCATGGCATCAATGATCCAGGAGGCATCAGATCAACATTATCAATGACTCTGATCAGGCCTTTTCTGTTTCAACTTTCAACATCTACCTCCTAACAATTCTATTACAAACTAACACGAAGCCTTTGAGATTTTAAAAACACTAGAAAAACCCTAAAAGGACAGGGAGTCTGCCTCCACACCAGATGCAAACTTAATATGAGGAACTTCCCGAGAAAAAAGAAATATCTTCCCCCCTAATCGTGAGTAAGCATTTAAACGGGATATGTATAAAGTGTCTGTGTCATCCAGCAGAGCACGGCTGCTATACTACTTCAGCAGTACTTTCCATATCTTACTCATATATACAGCTAAAGACCATACAGAAAGACCTGCTGAGATATATAGCAAAATGACACCTGAAGGTACTAAAATCCCTGGTCCTCCAAGACTGCACAACAAAGAAAAAACGAGGAAACAAAGAAAATATCAGGTTCAGGGAATGACAACAAATTTTCTTTAGGACACTAATCTCGAAGTTGACCACATAGCAGGAAGAACAATGTGAAGGAAAAATTGGTGGGACCTGCTGTCTCGAGTAGCCAAAAGGATAGTTAGTGAAATCATCTGGGTAGCCGTTTTCCACTTCCCTAAGTTGTTTACAGCAACAGCCTGAGAACAGGAATCGTTTGAATCGTTCTTAGTGTATAAATCACGGTTAATAGTAAGGCATTTGTTCTTAGCAGATAATTTTTTTTTACTAGTTTGAAAGCAAATGAGGTGGTTGAGGAGCTTGTGCAAAAAACAGATAAACCTCTAAAAGTTTGCCATTCTGTGAAGCGGCCCATTCTCTAACTGCAGACATGGTTATCTACAACAAAAGGCAGCTCAACTGGTCAGATCAAATCATACCATGACCCCATAACATCACACAAGAATATATGATGACGTGAAGGAAGAGAAAGGAGAGCGAATGAAAAAATAAAATTAAAATTGGATGCAATAGCAAATGACATGGGCACTTGGGAAACTATGGCATGCTATTGGCATGTGGGAGTGGAGGGGGTTAGTAACAAACAAAGTAAATTACAAAATCAATGATTCATCGATGAAGTTGTCTATGGTTGAAGAGGATTGACATTATTCAGTCACAATAAAAACACACTACCATCAAGTTCCTCACGAACCCCGATCAAAAGGGACTTACAACATACCCCAAAGAATATATGAAAATGAACCATTAAACTCCAATGAGCAAATGCCACGCAAAACATGACTTTATTGTTAGCTATGGAGATGAAAGAATTACAGGTAAACAGCAATAAGAATATATTCAATACCTCCCGGCCAATAATTGCAGTTGCAGGTACGGTGAATAGCCAAGCTACTTCTCCTGACATTGCAACTTCCAAAGGTCTAGAACATAATAAGATCAAGGCGGCAGCAACCATAAGCTGCATTTAATAGACAGAAGAATCAAATAAGAAAAGTCAAATAATTCTTACAAGTTACATAAACCATGAATACTGATCCCACTAGGCTTGAAAAAATGCAATACCTTGTCAGCTACGGGATCCAAAAAAGCACCAAAAGCTGTGCCTAACTTCATCTGAAACACAACGAAGAAGCGTTTAGCTTTAACCATTTACATAACAATATCAAAATAAAATTTACTCTTTATAATCAAACAAAAGACTACACCTTTCGTGCAAGGTACCCGTCAAGCCAATCAGTGATTGCTGCGACAATGAAAATACTTGTTGTAGCAGTTCTTCCCCACCAACTATCCGCATAAAATGCTACGGCACAAAAATTACAGCGTCATTTAAAATTTATTTCTGGAATTCAAAAATGTTCAAAGGGAATTTAGAGCTGAAAGCAAAATTCAACATAAATTCAAAAATCATGAGCGTTTTAACCACCGAAATAATAAATTAATTCCATGCCTCCAATAGATTGCAAAGTAAAAAATCTACTACTAAAACTGCCATTCAATTCAATTTAATTTATAAGCATTTCAAATTTTCTACAACAAAAATCGCCAGATTGCCATTAAAAAATTAAATACGTTCACCAATAGAGACAAAATTACAAGACCTAAAAGTAATAACAAACAAGAGTAAACATTACGGGAAAAAACATTACGGAAAAAAACAAAACGGTGCGTACTAGCAACAAGTAGCGGCACCGCAGCGACGCGACCGAGCGTTAAAACGGTAGGCAAAGTTAGAAATTTAGAATGTTGATGTTGATGATTGTTAATCTGCATAGACGGTGGTGCTGACAGCGGTTGATCTCGATTGTCATAGTTATACCAACCTACATCGTCGATTTTATTCTCGGATCCCATATCGGACATGAAACCCGACCCGAGGGAAGAAGCTTAAGGCGGCGAATCAGATCTAGAGAAGCGAGTGGAGGAGTTAGAGTTACGTGAGGAAATGAAAGGGAACCACGAAATGTAAATCCTAGAAAGTTTTATTACTTGTATTGTTATTTCTAGCGGTGTTATAATGGTAATAACAGGGGATACTTTTATTATTATTGTTATTATTGGAAGGGGGGTGCGCAGGGTGTTAACGTGCACCAAGTTTATTGCTATTTATGGGTAGATAGAGAGAGTAAGGAGTGAGAAATGCGGTGAGGTTGGTGGAAGAGGTGAAGGGTATTGTGGGGGGTTACTTTTTTGTGGTGAAGGGGTGGAACTGCCGTGCCAATTTTAATGGTTGTCGTGGTGGTGGTGGTGGATTGGGAAGGGATTTGAATTATTTTATTTTTGAGCTGGGATTTTAATTTGACGGATGGATTTCGGGTTCTCAGTCTGGAGGTTGGCTTCGTTTCGGTCCTGATTCGGTGGGTGGATTCTGGTAGCCCATCGGCTTCTTCTTCTTTTTTTTAAGTTGTTTAGCTTTTTTCTAGTCAATGTATTTTGCAGTGTGTGTATGTTTAGTACCTGCACGAAACCAGGCTAGTAACCATTCTTCTTTTGGTTCCTTGTGTACCGTTACGACGCCGGAGAGGAGAGCGCTTGGCTTCTTCTCTCGTGTCGGTATATGATGCGCGTCTCGCGCGTGATAAAAACAACAAAAATAAATATCTGATTCATATATTTTCAGAGGACAATTTTGTCCCGTTCTATTTTGCTGCGATTGCATCTCTTCGCCGGGCATTAGGTTTCACATATCCATGAAATGATAGTCTCTCTCTTTCTATCTGCATCAATGGCTTGTGTGGCATGCAATTGAAAAAAAAAATACAAAAAAAGGAAAGCTACAAATGACAGTGACATGGTAACCTTATCGCTAAAATAATCATCTCATTCGAAAAAATCTAAACTTGTAGATATATTTAATAATCTAAATTTTTAAATAAAAATACAAGTTTTTCCAACTTAAAAATTGTATATAATTTTTATTAAATAAAATATAAATAATGAAATTTAAAGTTGTGATTAATAGATTAACAAGATTTTAATATTATATCATATGATTATTTTGACATTAAATCTTAAACTATTTGATGAGGTATTATTATATGATTTATATTATTGTGTTAAAAAATAAATAAAGTTGCAGGCATTTTGTATTATCATGTTGCTTGCACTGTTAAAGTACATAAATAATGAGACACTTCATGGATAAATCTTTATGTGTTTGATATTACAATGTATGATTTTTTTTTAAAATATTATTTTTTCTTGAGGGTATATTGCAACAGGTTTTATTTTCTAACATTAAACTTCACAATTATAAAAAAACAATTTAATAATTTTTCATTAAAACACATTTTTAACAAGTTCAAAAACATAAACCACGGAACCCTCAACACATGCATGCCCTGAACATGCAACGAAATAAACTCACTTCAGTTGTAGTTTGTAGTCATGTTAATTGCATGTTTATTAAAGGTTGTTAATTCCATTATATTTTATATATAAATTTAATATTACTCATAGTTTAGACCTGTTATGAAAATTTTGCTCAGTTTCCAGTTAAAACATGCAAAAATAATATTTTTTTATAATATCAATTTTATTTTTCAATTTAACCGTTAAATCATGCTAAAAAATTACAAAAAAACTCCTAGCATGTTGGTTAGTCTGGAGTTAAAATTGCACAGAAATCATAAATTAAAAAATAATATTGCCAAATTGTTGATGATATTATTATATGTTCAGCTACCGTCACATGATTTGGATAGTATTTATTATTCAATAATAACTGTTATTTTAAATGTTTTTTTAATTTAAAACTTTATCGAGATAGTATTTTATTTGTATTTTTAATCATTTATTTTTTATATCAACACACTGCATTAAAGAAATACAGAAAGAAACATTGCCTTGAGAGCAGATGTCGACCGCAGTGTCTATATAATTGTATCTGATACTCTCATGTTATGTCGTGTTATATTATAATGTTGTGCTAAGCACGAGTGATTCAGGATTTTAATTTTCAATGACAACCCGCCGTTCGATTAGCTGGAAAGAAAATCGTGAACAATAATCTCGGGAACTACGTGTACAATTTGTCAAAAAGATTGGCTGTCTTGTCAGTAGTTTCCATGCACTATAGCGAGAGAGATTTTTTTATCAGAAATTCTTTTATGTATTTTTTTAATTCGAGTAAACTTTATTTTCTTATAAAATATTTTTTACAAAGTTAAATAAATAAAATTCAGATTATTCTAAAATCTTATAAAATAAATATATATAAACTCGAACACGAGATTTAAAATACAAATCTCAAACCACCATGCCACGCCCCTGAGAACCCTCACGTGTGCAACCCCGCAAGGAAAATCTCACGACACAGAGAGTTCCCTTAAATCGTGACTTGGATATTAACAGTGATTTATTTGTAAGAAAATAATACAAGGAGATATAGAATATGATGAATCATATTTCGACAGCAAATAAGATTTCATTCCGTCAAAATAGACTTTAATCTACTAATAAAGTTGGCACGAAACACTAAACATGCGCAAATTTCTACTAATCTCAAAAAATCTCCCAGTGGTTAAGGAGATTAACGTGTCCACGTCCTTAGTCTTACCGGTTTAAATCACAGGGCAATCATTTGAAAATTTTATTAAATTTTAATAAAATACTATATCAATATAAAAATATATATTTTTAAAATCGATCAGCAATTAACTTTAAAAAAATTAAAAAATCCACTGCCCATTAAATACACACAAATTTGTCAAACTTCAATTAGGCCTGTTTGTTTGCTGGAAAATAATTTTTTTTTGAAAAATGAATTTCTAGAAAATGAATTGCTAAAAAATAAATTCCGATATTTAGCAGTGTTATGGAAAATGAACTAGAAAACACTTTCCAGTGTTTATTTATGTTATGGAAAATGATCTGGAAAATAATTTATTAATAAATTATTATTTTTTTCAAGTTTATTAAAATAATGAGGAACAAATCTTACAAATTAAAAAGTTGAATGAGAATAAAATTGAAAAAAAATATAATTTCATAAATTATCTCAAATAAAATAAATAATAATCAAAATAATAGAGATCAAATCTAAATTTTTTTTTAAAAAAAATAAAAGGTGAATAAATTAAAATAATAATAATTAACATTTCATAAATTATTTCAAATAAAATAAGTAACAATAAAAAAAATGAGGACCAAATTTGATAGATAAAAAATTTCAATAAAAAAATGATAAGAAAAAAGCAAATAGCAATTATAAAAATAAGAACCAAAATTAATATAAAAATTAAATTTTAAGAGATGGAATTGAAAAATAAATATTCAAAACAAATTATATATAGCAATCAAAAGTTTGAGGATCAAATTTGATATAATCAGCAAATAATGACATTTCTAAATTTTTCACAACTTCCGGAAAGTGTTTTCCGCCCAAATTTTCCGGAAAACACTTTCCTGAAAACCAAGCCAAATTCTTATTTGACTGGAAAGTGTTTTCCATTGACCAGAAAGTATTTTCCGTTGATCAACTTTCTGGAAGACAAACAAACACAAGAAAATTTAGAAAATAATTTCCCGAAAAGTGAATTTCAAGAAACAAACAGGGCCTTGATTTTGTTCCATTTTCCCTCTCCTTTGCAAACAACAAGTTGTCAACAACGAACGTAGTGGTCGATATACGTAGTTGTCAAGTCAATTTAATATTTTTTTAATTAAAACACATTTTCAGCACACGTACAGAAACATGAATAAACTGCCACTGAACTCTCAAGTATGCACACCTTGGACATGCAAAGAAATGAACTCATTGTCAGTTGTAGTGGTTTCCTGCATGTTTTTAGATTCCCAGTCCCGTGTTGTTTCGTCCAGAATAGTACATATATATATTATTTCTGTTTAAAAAATAAAATAAATCAAAATAAATTATATATCTCTTAAAATTTATATTTGCGGAAATTTTATTCAAATTTCAGTTGAAATATACAAAAATATTATGTTTTTTTTTACAATATCAATATTAATATGAGAATTTTCTAACATATTAACATGTCTCATGTTAAAACTACATAGTAATTAGAAATTAAAAATGTATTTTGAGATTGTTGGCAGCATTTTTGTAATTTCATTGATACTCATATTTTATTACAAATATCATTTTATTAGATAGTTTTGTTCTCATTCTTACTATTTAACATATGTTAATTAGAAATTAAGTTTCATAATTTATTTTGATTTGTTTTATTTAGAGTTATCATGGTCTTAAATCATATATCTAGAATGTGAAACCAGGTTGATCCAGATCAATCTAATATACTAATATACTGCTATCTCGATATATTTTTTTTTAAAAAAATATTTTCATGATTTTTTTTACTTGGATTATATTTTTATCACTCATTCATTATATTCCTGGACATGTCAAGTTAATTAAGTTATATTGGTTAAACTCTTCTTTTTTTATTGCATTTGAAATTTAATTTGCAAAATTTCAAGTTAACTCATTATTGAATTTGAATTATATTTTTTAAATTTGTAACTTGCATTATAAGCACTGGCGTGCACGCACATGTGGATATATATAAAAACGACAAAACCTCAAAATGACATGACATTTTAAAATTAAAATATATTATTTTAATTGAAAAAATAAAATACTAACTAGAAAATAACTCTTTATTTTTTTTGGAAAAAAAAAATAGAGCATGGTTGTTTTGATCTTGATTAAAGGCACGTTTCGTTCTCGGTGAATTAGTTGTAAAGAAAATCGTGAATATTAAGAACTACGTTTTCTTAAAAAATTGGCTGTCTTATCAATAATTTCCATGCGCTTTAGGAGAGAGAGTGAAGAATGATTGTTGCATTGAGTGACGTGTCTCCGATTCTTGCAAGCGATTTGCTACATGGTATTTGATTTTGATTCAATCAGCTAAGTTTCAAGTGATGGTTTAAAAGGGTTGCTCTAGCTAAATATAAATCAAATTATTTTCAATATTTTTAAATTATTTTAATATCTTATTTTTTTTAAAATAATATACTCTCTAAATAAAATATCTTTTTGAAAAACAATTATTATCCCACTCTCAAACAGGGGGACTTCTTGCCCACGAGACAATGCCAAATGAACGCCTTGAAGCAAGTTCACTCAGGGAAAAGTAAGCGAAACAAGGCTTTTTTGTGAAGTTAACCCGTGAGATTTTCTATAAAGCTAGCAGCTAGATTGAAGCGAAAGCTGGCGCATTCGGTCCTCATCTGTAATGAAATTTGAAAGTCCACAACGAAGAATTTTATGCGAATGCAGTAAACAAGATCGGTTATCTTCAATTGGTGACCCGCAAATTCAAAAACGAACGTAACCCTTCTCTCGGTTCAATGGTCTGGGGCACCGAGTAGAGGGGTAAATACATGTTTCTCTCTCTTTGTAACGCCTCTTAATTATCCAGTCGCAAGGTCAAACAATTTTAACCAATATGTATGTATGTATGTATGTATGTAAGTGCTAGTTTCGAAATTTATTCCAAGCACATGTTTCCAGGATGAACTGAGGCTTTCACCCCCCCTGATAATGAAAATCATGGTTATAAAAACCCATTCGGAGGTCAATCTACTTTTTTATTAAAAAGTAAAAGTTAGTGAGTTTTGGTTTGTAAGATATCGAGTTTAACTCATTTTTTTATATTTTTAATCGACTAATCTAAATAATTCAGGTTTTATAATATGATAAAAAATAATCATTAAAATGGTCAAATTGATCACATCAAAAAAAGAAAATGCAACTTTCCTTGTTTTGGGCCTGCTTGTTTGAAGGAAGCCCACTCATCTCATGTCTGCTAGTTTGCTGATTGCTAAGATCGGTGTGGTTATTCTCAATGAACTCATCTCGAAACGGGAAAAAGCTTGTTTGCCGACACAATGGTTACCGTGTGAAGAGATTTTCCACCACACGGTCCACACTTCTCGGCCAGGATAATCTACCCAGTGTATTTTCCTTTTTAAGTTATTGTTCTGTATAGTAGATTTTTTTAATTAACGTATTTATCTGAATCAGTTTATATATATCTTGATTAATTTTAAAAATTTTAAAATTAATAATCATATAATTTTTTAATAATTATTATATTAACAATTATATGAATCAAACCTGAAACCAAAAACAAACTCTTTAATTTTAGAATTTTAACATGGTGTCAATATTAATTATTTTCTTATAATTTTCTTGCATTTCTTAAAAATACAATGCTATGAAAAAAATATAAACATGATATTTGTCACACAGTTACAATATCCTTACCTCGACAGGTTAAAATTCACAGGGAAAATATTGTGTTTCGATTCATGTAGCACAGTTCATTGCAGCAATAATGTAACAACAAATTTGCATTTCAATAACGAGACCTTTGACCTATAAATGAGAGCAATATTGTCTTTTTACCATCACTTATTTTTTAGTTTTAGATTACACATGGGACGTAACGGTCTTTTTCATCCTTTTCTCAGAGATAACTTTGTTACCTTTTAAATAAGAAATAAATAAGCTCCAGACCGGGGTATAAAGTTTTTTTTTTTCTTCATATTTTTTTAATATTTTATATATATAATCTACTTTTTTTTTAAAAATAATAATGTTAGATTGGTTAAAATTAGTTTTTTGACAGTTTTCTATTTGACTGGTTTGATTCCTAGCTCCTGTCACATTTTTATTTCAGTAATTGTTATTTTTGTTTATAGATTTCTATGATTTTTTTTTTTTGTCTAAACTGGTTTAGACACTATCATCGTCCATTCTTTTATTATCTGGATAAAAAATATGACTAGACGTGCTTTTTTTTTAAACACATTTAATTAACTATTGTGGTAGTAATTATTTTTTAAGGTAATTTTTATTTTAAAATATATTACAATAATATTTATTTATTAAAATAGATTAGATATTAATATATTAACATAAATTAAAAAATATACATAAAAAAACATTTATTACACTTTTAAAGCACAAAAATAAAAACTTTTAAATGTTGATTTTTTTAATCAATAAAAAGCTGTTCTCATCCCGATAAAGCAGGGCCCACCAATCTTGTTAAACACCAATGGGCAATCTGGCACTGATGGAAAACATTAGCACCTATAGGGAAATTATTTTATTATTTCCCGGAATTAGATTCACGATTGACGCAAAACAAAAGCTCAGCCTCAGGGAGCAGTACTAGCTCACGGTGCATACAAGCACCCACGTGGCATATCTCGTCGTCATCATCCACGCCATTTCTACCCGTTCCAGACCGATCAATGAGCTCTCATCGTGGGTCCCGTATCTAGCAAAATACAGACATCAAATTACCCCCCCCCACCTCCGCTAAACGCCTCCTGGAACTCCGTGCTTTAAAGAAAAAGAAAAATGAAAAAAACGGCAACCCACCGCGCATCCTACATGTAATAATGCAAACGCCAATCTCGCTACACACTACACCACTCTACTCCCCGCCTTCTCTTAAACTCTCACAAAACCCACCCTACTAAGCACACACAAACGCGCGCACTCTCTCCCGGAAAATCAGTTGGAGTGAGATCTCTCTGCCTGCATCAATCTCTCAACAGGTAATCTTGAATAACGGACCAATCAAATTCATCCAGCAAATGAAGGCCCAAACTAAATCTATTAACCCTCTCCCTGGCTTTGAACACAAGAGGTACAATCTTAAATCCTCTCCCATCTTCTCTCGCCACGCGTCACTTTCTTTCTTTTTCTCGCGATGATCTATTAAATCCCGGTTCCTCTGCTGCCGTGATTGAATTGAACTTCACCAGGAGACACATTTCCTTGATCGATCGCGTTAATAATTACTATTTTTTGACCGCCCTTTGACTTTGACTAGTCTGATTTATTACTGAGTTGGTTTATGATCGAGTTAGATTTGTGATTACCGTTACAGTGTAATGCATGATGTTTGACTTAGCTTAGGAAGTAAGTGTGAAATGCGGTGTATTTTTTTTTAGAGTATTCGAGTGTGAATTGCGGAAATTTTGAGAAATATGGAGTAGATTTGGACTTTCGAGTGAAATTTGTTGTTTCTTAGTTTGAGTCAGCTAGATTTTGAGGTTTATTGCAGGTAAATTCTACTCTGTTTTTTAAATTCGATCTGGCTTAATCGAGTTTTTCGACTTGTTATTTTATAGCTATAATTATTATTTTTTTGAATCTGATTGTTGACTGAAGTGTTTGTGTAGGGATTGTGAAGTGTTTGTGCAGTGAGTGAAGTGTTGGTCTAGTGATTTTTTTTGAGAGATATTAGTGATTTTCGATATTTTGAATTAAGTCTAGTGATTTGTTCTTCATTGTGGATTTGCTTGAATTTTTATCGTGGAGGTATGTTGTTAATAGATATTACCGTGGACAGGGATGCGTATGGATTTGCGGTGAGACCGCAGCATGTGCAAAGATACAGAGAATATGCTAATATCTACAAGGTTTGCTTGCTTCTGTTATACTTTCTTTCTAATTTTGAATATTCCTATCCATGCCTTTTATAAGATCCGTGAAGATATGGATAATTGAAAGCACCAAATATCCGAACCTTGCCAAGACTGAAAAATGAGGCTCGTTGTGCTCTATTCCTTAGTGACCTGGAATATTTTTATCCAAATATTTTTTTTTTATCTTAATTCCTAATATTTTTCAAGCAACCAAATGGAGCTTGAGAGAAAGAAGTCTCTTACCAGGGGGAATAGCTTTTTTATCGGTTTTTCTGATGGATTTGTGATTTTAGGAGGAAGAGGAGGAAAGATCAGATAGATGGCAAACCTTCTTGGAACAGCAAGCAGGTTCAGCTCGATCGCCAATGAATGAGATATCTTCTGAGAAAGATAGCAAGGAATTGCGTGCGGAAGGAAAAGAGCAAGAGACCAGAAATGGCTCACAGAAGTTTGCTATTGGAGTTGATATGGGTGGTGAGAAACCTGGTTCTGATGTTTTACTGGAAAATGTTACAGAAAAGGAGGAGAAACAGTCAGCGACCAGTAAAAAAACTCACAGGATCCAAATTTGGACTGAGATCAGACCATCCCTTCACGCCATTGAGGATATGATGAGTCCTCGCATCAAGAAGAAAGGTAATCAATCAAAAGACCTGCAAGAGACTAAAAGAGAAAGGGTGGTACCTCCTTTTGAAGATGCTAAATCACCAAAAGGAGCACCTGAAGAGGATTCTGAAGATGAGTTTTATGATATGGAAAGATCAGATCTAATTCAAGATGCCCCTACCAGTGACAGTGCCCCTGCCACAGGTAATGCTCCTGATGCGCTGCCTCTAGAATCTTCATTTCCTTGGAAAGAAGAGCTGGAGGTCCTTGTACGTGGAGGAGTCCCAATGGCACTAAGGGGAGAGGTATATTCCGTACCCCCCTTAAATGAAGTTCATTTCATGGTGCATAGGCTTCAAAATTGATTTATGCTCTCAATTGTAGCTCTGGCAAGCATTCGTTGGTGCAAGGGCACGCCGAGTGGAGAATTATTACCAGGACTTGCTTGCTCCAGAAACCATATCTGGAAATCATGCAGACCAACAGTCAGACAATGATACTAAAGGTTTAACTACACACACTGTTTATGTACCAGAGAAATGGAAAGGTCAGATCGAGAAGGTAATGGCATGCATAGTATTTCAATTTAGAATGGGACCTACTTTCATGTCTTTGGTATTCTCATTCCAAGACACCAACCTATTAGTGGTTTCATATGCAGGATTTGCCTAGAACTTTCCCAGGTCATCCTGCTCTGGACAATGATGGTAGAAATGCTCTGAGGCGATTACTGACAGCATATGCCCGACACAACCCCTCCGTTGGGTACTGTCAGGTAATTGAAACAACTCATGGTGCTCAATGAAATCAACTATTTTCATTCAAGGCCTGGCCTGCCAGTTTACTGAAAGAAGAAAGAAAGAAAAGAAGCAAATTACATCTGGAGGCGTGTGATGAATTCCATGACTCTTATAACCAAGATGAAAAATCCATAACAAAGCAGTGAATAAGAATAATTTGCGTTCAAACAAAATTTAAGCCAACTTCGTAAAATTTCTCTTTATAAATTCAGCAGTAACATAAGATGATCAGTCAAAATTAAGCAATCCCTCAATGCTCTCGATGAATTTTTCATTATAATTGTCAGCACTAAGTTGCTTTGAGCAATGACATCATCATTAACCAGAGATGTGATACATGCAAGTGAAAATTATTGATTTAAATTTAAAATCACAATTACATGATATTAAAGCTCAGGCAGTACAGAAATTGCAAAGATGAGCTCGCAATTGCAACAGCCTATTGCTGTTACTTTCAGCTAAGTTGAAAGAACTCTTATAACTTTGAGGTGCAACCTTCTCTCAAATTATGAGATATATTCAAATAACGAAGATACTATTAGACAAGACAGAACTTACAGCATCGAAAATGTGATTTGACTGCATTATACTGCCAGTGCAAACAAATTTCACCTAAAGAAACAAGCAATTCAACTTGAATGACTGGTATTTTTATGTGCCATTGAATTCTAATGTGCTGTTGGGTTCAATATGTGTGCAGGCCATGAATTTTTTTGCTGCCTTGTTGCTACTTCTGATGCCAGAAGAAAATGCATTTTGGTAGGTCTTGAAATTTAGTTGACATTATATACATCTTTCTAATTTGATATTTCAGAAGAGTAGAACTGCGGTTGGCATTATATATTTTTCCAATTTGATAATCCTTGTATTTAGAAGAGCAGTGCGGTAGTTTTGTATTGGAACATGAAAGGGAACACTTTTTTTGGATTTATATTTTCTATTGACATTGCTGTGCTTCTAAATCTTGGTGTTATTTGCAGGACACTGACAGGTGTTATTGATGACTATTTTGATGGCTATTTCTCAGAGGAAATGATAGAGTCACAGGTAATGCTTGCAATAAATCTGCCTTTCTGCATATATGCGCCTTTTACTCTGGCGAGGCATGTGAATGATGCTGAGATCAGTGGGCGGACATGTATAAGTATCTGATCTGCTGTTCCATTTGTCAGGTTGACCAATTTGTTTTTGAGGAGTTGGTGCGCGAAAGGTTTCCTAAATTGGGTTTGTTCCATTCCTCATCATCTATGACTTATTTGTTTTCTAAGTTTTCTTTGATGATGCTTCCTCAGCGAGTTCTGATGCCAAGTTTACTTTTGGTGCAGTCAATCATCTTGATTACCTGGGAGTGCAAGTTGCTTGGGTTACGGGGCCATGGTTCCTTTCCATATTCATGAACATGCTACCATGGGAAAGTGGTCAGGTTTTACACTTTTAGTTATGAACTTATGTTTGTCTAACATTGCATGCTAAAGTTTTTCACTTCAACGTCGGCTGTATTCCTAAATTCTCCATTCATATTCTCATGGCATTGTGCCCTAGTTACAAGATTGACATCTGACAGCTTTCTCCTGACTTCAGTTCTCCGAGTCTGGGATGTCCTTCTTTATGAAGGAAACCGAGTCATGCTATTTAGAACAGCACTTGCTCTGATGGAGTTATATGGTACTGAAAAATGATGTTGAGTTGTTTTATTTACTGTGCAGACAATAACTTGGTTTTTCGATCATCAGGTGATGCTGTTATAATTTATGGAACTTAGTTTAGTTCAGTTTTTTTGTAGGCCCTGCATTAGTTACCACTAAGGATGCTGGAGATGCAGTTACTTTACTACAGTCACTGGTAGGCTCAACATTTGATAGCAGTCAACTTGTCTTCACAGCCTGCATGGGTTACCAAAATGTAAATGAACCCAGATTACAAGAGCTGAGAAATAAGCATCGGCAAGCTGTTATAACTACAGTTGAGGAAAGAACAAAGGGGCTTCAAGCTTGGAGGGATTCTCAGGGTCTAGCAACTAAGCTATATAATTTCAAGCATGATCCTAAGTCAATA
Source organism: Salix dunnii (assembly GCA_015731905.1). NCBI lineage: Eukaryota > Viridiplantae > Streptophyta > Magnoliopsida > Malpighiales > Salicaceae > Salix > Salix dunnii. Next base: position 15,173,497 of record CM027668.1, read on the forward strand.
CTGATGGAAACAAATAAACAGACTAGTGGTGAATTATCTCGTTCAGAGTCTGGATCCACCAATGCAGATGAAGTTCTTATTAGCTTGACGGGGGACACAGAAATAGATAGTGTACCAGATCTTCAAGATCAGGTAGCTAAACATTCACCTCCTTTTCTCAAGCGTAATCTTTTCCTCGATACAGAGTTTTTACAAATTTAATGATGATTGCCTATCAGTTAATTTCCATATGTTAATCCATGATCACCTGTGGTCAAAGACTGCATATTTATTTGTTTGTAGTGAAGTAGAAACTGTAGAAATGTAAAATATACAGATCATCCTTATTTTCAATTTACCCTCCTCTACTAAAGTCTTTTAGTTACACCAGCTTGACCTTGATTGCAAAAAATGTGCATGGAATGGAGTGGACATATTTTTGAAGTCATATGAAGGGAAAAATTGATGGGCTTTGCTCTGATTGGAATGATGCGCAGGAAGATAATTATGTAAACACTGGCATATAGATTTGGGGCAATCACATGACTGCTCTCTGTTAGAATGTAACCTCTGGAGAAATTACCAGGGAGGAAATGTGTATTGTTGATCTAGATGCTCTTGATCAGAGCTGATTTGCACCAATTTGATATATTTTAAAACATCACTCTTTCAACCAGCTAAGTTCAAACTGGACGTGCTGATTATATGCTAAACTTGTAGGTGCAGTTGCATCATTGGCAAGTGTTTTCATTAATGGATGGGACTGGGATGTGTTTTTATTTGAGGTTTATTTTGTACTCCCCTTTGTTATCTTGTTCATGGCAACCATCATGAAACTTCTTTAATGACATTAATACAAGTTTAGGTGGTCTAGTCTTTTGATGTTAAATTGTGAAGTTCAGCTCAATTGCCATGCCATTTCTTTGATTACTAATATACGAATCACATGCAGGTAGTGTCGTTGAAGGATGAACTATGCAAGTTGCTAGAGGAGAAAAGATCTATTCAACTCAGGTTAATAGTTTTATTGGGATGGATAGTTTCGGTCTAAAATCCAGGCTGCCACATGCTGCACACAGCACTTGGAACAATTTTAAAATTGTTTTGGAGAGAGGTTTGACTGAACTTACAACCTTCTATTCCAAGGGCAGGGATGATGAATGTCGGGGTCTGTGTGTGGTATAAGGAATTTTGACATGTCACTAGTGGAGCGTGCATTGTGAACAGCTCTATGGAAATCAGTTACCTCCTTAGGATTTCTTAGATCTCTAGACATTTGGAGCATTTAAGTAGAAAAAGCCTTCTATGTTTTCCAAATTCACTGCTTGTTTTTTTATCTTTTCTGCTGCGGTAAGCTTATACCTTGTCCTAGTTTTAGAATTATCTTCTCTAGCTGTTTAGATGTGCCTCTCAAACTTTCTACATCCACAACAGGCTTCTTTCTACCTTTTAGCACTTTTCCAATTCAGTTGGCTAATGTGCCTTTCTTTTGAGTGACAAAGTACCATTTTGACTGCCGAGGGCTTTACTATTAAGATATAATTGCACTACTCTGTCCATTGCAATATTTGTTCAGTAATTGTAAGGAAAGTGATACATTGATTTATCTTCACTCTTCAATGTGCATTTCACAAGTAAGTGAGAATAGTAAGGCTATTTGCTAAGTTAGTATGAGGATACATGAGGGCTGGCAAGCGTAGGTGCAAAATTGCTGTCACTTGAGTTGTATTAATTTGGCTGCTTTTCTGAAACATGCCAATTTATGAGCTATGCAGGAGAATCTTGCATAGAGTGAGCCGAGGTTCTGAACATAGTACTCAGGTTCAAAGCTAGCACTTGCTTCCTAACTATCCACTAGTTCAGAGCTAACACTTGCTTCCTAACTATCCACCAATTCAAAGCTAACACATGCTTTGTAACTATCAACTAGCTATTTTGATCTCCAAAATATAGCTTGTGTGGATGGCATTCACAGTTTGCACATGACTAGATCTTTTAAACAATCCCATTTAAAAAGTGCAAAGCTTTAGAATAGGTGAGTTTTTTATTCCAATATGAAAAAAAAGCTGATTTTTGTATGGGCACCATGTCTATGGCAGAGTGAAAAATGCTACAATTTTGTCCTTAAGTGGCAGTCTCTTTTGGAAATAACAGAAATAACAAAATAATATCTTCCAATGGCAGTCTTTTGAAAATCAAAAAGTTTTATGTAGTCCTCGTCTGCGGAATGTGATGTAGTCACTGCATCAGTAGTCAAATTGTTTTCCAATAATATTGCATTTAATTCTGCTAATATCAAATTCTTTGCTAGAGCTGAGGAGTTGGAGACAGCTTTGATGGAGATGGTCAAGCAGGATAATCGGCGGCAATTGAGTGCCAGGGTATGTCTAAACTTTTATCTTTAATTGAGAAATGGTTGATTTTCTTGCAAGGCCCAGAATTGAAATTACACAAAATCCATGGCTATTCTGCATTATTTTTAGTGCCCTTCTCAAGCGGTTCCACATTGTAGTTAGAATCTGCTTCATTTCATGCCTCTCCCCAATGAATAATGGTAGCAATAGGGTATATTATGATCATGCAGTGAGTAGTGTTGGATTGGACTTTGGGCTGCGATTATGTACAACATGCAGTTAATCAGTTATTAAGCCAGATAAGTCCTTGCTGGCTAGCCTTGATTTTATGTTGTATTACATTCTGAACTTCTTCTGATCTTCAGGTCGAACAGTTAGAACAGGAAGTTTCTGAGCTGCGAAGGGCTCTTGCTGATAAGCAGGAACAAGAAAATGCCATGCTGCAGGTTATTTTTGCTCCATGGTCAATAAGTTCATTTTGGGAAGATTGTATCTTCTCTAATCTTGGATTGTTCTTTTCTTGATACTAGCTCACTTTCTACTTATGTAGGTCTTAATGCGTGTGGAACAGGAGCAAAAGGTAACTGAAGATGCTCGCATATATGCTGAGCAAGATGCTTCAGCACAGAGATTTGCTGCTCAAGTGCTCGAGGTTTATAATTTCTTGCTCTATTCTTTAATTTCATATTTTATATGTAATTTATGTTAATGTAAAAGTATTTAACAGTTCTAAGATGCATGTGATGTTCCTGACCTGCAATTTTGCCGGTCGAATGTACCAATAATGCTAGCCATTGCTTGACTCATATATGTTCTTGGGAGCTAGAACCCACAAATAATGCATTTATATCATATTTATTGTTATATCAACTATTAGGAAGAGCACTCTTTCTATATGTTAGAATAGATGTAGAACACTCTTGATATGATTGAGATCATCCTTTTCTACCATAATACCTTGTCCTATTGAGTAGTTGTGCTCCATCTCCACCAAGGAGTGCACCAGAGCTCTTTTTTTCACTCTTTAATTGGTCTGTATTCATTCTGACATTCCATGTTTTTTCCTTTCACTACTCTCTCTGACAACTATATATATGCAGGAAAAGTATGAACAGGCCGTTGTGTCACTTGCTGAAATGGAGAAACGAATGGTCATGGCAGAATCAATGTTGGAGGCCACCTTGCAGTATCAGTCTGGTCAACTCAAAGCACAACCTTCTCCACGGTGGGTAGTCAGTTTTGCTAGCACCACAGTTTCTCATACCTTTGTGCTGTCCTAGTTTTCTCATTGACAGGGTTTAATACTTCCCCATTCCTTGAATTGTATTTGGTAATGTATGCCTTGATTTATCACCGGGTTCGGTTTGGTATGCTAAAATGGAGTGGAGTGGAATGAGCATAATGGGATGAGTGAGTTGTTTCAATGCTAAAGAAGTGTTTTTTCAATGCTGACAAATAAGTTCTATTTGAATCTTCTCATCTCCCTGTTCATCCCCAGGGTTTGGCATGCATTCATGAGCAACACTGTATGTGTCTAATTACATGCATGAAGTGCTGTCTGTTTTACATGCATATTTTACCTACTTGGATGATATCAGTGCTTATAAGAAACATAAATTTTCTTTGTAGATCTTCACATCCAGATTCACAAACACGTGGCAATCAAGAACCTGCACAAGATATACCTGCAAGAAAGATTGGTTTGCTGGCTCGGCCATTTGGACTTGGATGGCGTGACCGAAGCAAGGTTTGATTTGTGCTGTTGCTCCCTTATATTCGTGAATGCGATCATCATCTACCCATTGCGGAGTACAGATAAATAGGATTTTAATATGTCCTTTTGGGATTGCCCTGTCATTCTGATTATTTGTTACTCCGCTTTGTTTTCCTTGTCAAATTGTGGAGTAAAAAGGAGAGCTAGCTCTCAGATCTCCGATGTGATACCCCCAAGAGAGTTTACCCCCTCCTGTGTACTTTTTTTTTACCGTGTTCGTTTACTATGGCTTAAATATTGCCCAGTGGAGCTAATTACCAACATCTTTTTATGTGTTTTAGTGCTGTGGACCACAATGCTGGCCTTGTATAAATTTTGTTAGAGAGTTAGCTGTTGGCTCTTTCTTATTGAAGTTGCTATTTTTTTCTAATGAAGCAAAAGTTAATGTTGCTGATTCGAATTGAACTAACAGGGAAAACCCACTACTGTTGAGGAGGCAAGTGATGACAAGCCTTCGAATGAGGTGCAGAATCCAAGTGTCGAGCAGGAGACTAATGGCATTTCAGCACACGACAAGGAATAGAGAATTGCGGATTTACTATAATGATATAGGTAGATCATGAAATCTCCTCTGTTGTTGGGTTGGTAGATATTTTTTGTGTATGAATGCATGTTCAGGCAGAATGTAGATTAGTATCTGTCTGTTTTTTTGTTTTGTTTTTACAGCCATTGCCATTGTAGAGCCCATTTCCATTGATTGTTTGCTCATTAAACAATAACGTTAGTTTAGAGGCGAAGAGAATGTAAGGAAACATGGTATCATTATTGAAACAATTGTATAAAACTCAGTTAAGTTCATCTTGCTGAAATATGAAGGGAACGTAAACATTTTATAATTTATTTTGATTTACTCCATATGAGATAATAAATTAATTCAGATTAAAATACTTTTTTTTTTGTGAGGTTATCTTTCTTTGATGATTTGAGCTATGAGTTTGATAAATTGATTTAGATTGTTTTTTTTTTTTAGTCTTGTTCTTCAATTGGATTTATTGGAGATTAGAATTCATAATCTATTTTGATTTACTTTTCACGGGGTTATCTCAGACTTGTAACATGATTTGTGGGTTTGACAAATTAACTCGATCATCTTTTTAGATTCTTTTTAAATTATTATTATTTTTTAAAATTTTTATTTTTTAACATTTGAGTTGATTAGAAATTGAATTTTATAATTTATTTTGTTTTGATTTCTATAAGGTTATAATAACTTCATTGCTCAGGTCATGAATTTGATACGGTAACTAAGGTTAATCAAGTCATTTCAATATGTTATTATTTTAATATTAAAAAATATTATATTAGAAATTTTTTAGTGAAACTATGTTATTATAGATTATACAAGTTGTTTATTAGCCCCACAAAATCAATTGAATTATACCAATTCAATTTTCATGTGGTTTAATTTAGATTTTTTTTATGTAAATTTATGTTTTAAAAAAATTTAAATGGCACGTGTTGATCATATGCTAAATAAATAAACTCAAAAGGCGGGACAAATAAGCTCGCGCAACAGTTCCAATTCATCAGATAATTTCTTACACGACTTCGGATCCAAATATCTTCTCGTTCCCTGCTTTCTTTTGTTTGTTCTTCATAAAGAATAGAGGTCCATGCCCAGCTGCCATATAGCTATTGACAGAAAATGAGTGGAGGTTAGGTTAGGGTTCAACTTTCGTTTGAGGACAATTTCAAGAATGAGGTGTCGTGAAATCCAGTGGAAAGGCAGGGTTAGGAGTTAAGATTCAGTTTTGTTATCGATAAGGAACATAGATGACAGTAAATGACGAGCTTTAAACACGGGGGGATTGCTCGTGCTAAATAGAAGTGCGGGGAACTCAGGTTATGGCTGGCGGGGGGGTATTCCTCCACAAAAAAACACAAAATATATGATCAGAACCTTTTTAACTGGATTGGATTTACATATTGTATTTTCCGGTTAGTCCGTCACCCCCATATTCCAAAATCCCATGTTCAAAGTGCCGGATCCAAAAGAAGTCACACACGAGAGATATAGATGGATTTTGGGCAAATCATTTGCATGTATATTAATATATATATATATATATAAAAAAAAAAATAGGTAAGGAATAATTCCAGGCAACCAGAGGAGACTTTTGTTCAAGGCTGCACGAGTTTCTATTAAGAGAGAATTAGATACAAGGCCCAAAGCTCAGTTGGACATGAAAATTTTTTGTAAGGAAACGGGTAGAAATTGATCAACAAGAATTTTGTAAGGAAAAAATAATATTCCTAAGGCCAAAACGAACTTACGGGGATGAAGAATTTTCTATTGCAGCATTTGTGTCTGGCACCGCTGCATCTGGTGCGGAATTTGATCAACAAGAACCATTGCAAAGGCAGCCAACAATTGCATACTACTGGACTCTAATCCGCTGATCTCTGAATAATGGATAGAAATCTGTTCGGGTGAACATCCATTGTTCCCACGGTTTCCAGGGTGATAGCAGTCTAAATTTGGTTCCAAGGTTTGAACCATCCTTGGACAACTGCTCCTGCTAAATCTCTATCCTACCAACTTCATTGTTCCCTTCTAGTTCCAGGAGTAGGAGGGCCTGTGCGAGAGCCCTGGACTGGCTGGGTCTCTGGATCATACTTTTGGGAAGCAAGATAAGAAAGTGCTGTGACAACATCAGCTATAAGGGGTCGCATGTTAGGCTGTTCTTGAACACACATTGCAGCAACAGCAAGAGCTTGATACAAGCCCCTCATTGGATACTGGCCTTGGAGTAATGGGTCGGCCATCTGAGAAAATTTTCTCCTATCTTTAAATAAGGGCCGTGCCTGCAATAAGGGACAAATTAGATAGGATACAATTAAGTAGCTTCGAGACTAGAACTTGTGCTCTTGGTGATCAATTCCTAACTAGTTGATGTGACAGCAACAGCACAGCAAATGTGAGATGCAGATATAATAACGCTGACTAGCTAAATATGAAACACTAAGTTTATTGTGAAGCAGATAGATAATTTAATCCAAATTCAATAGATAACCACCCATCTAAATGGGTTGAGTTTTTATGGATGGTTGCTATATTTAAAATTCTTTTCCAATGGATAATGGATAGGTTATGGATATTATTAAACCCGGTCCTTATTATATAGATATAATGTAAAATATTTATATTTTTCAATTCAATATAATACACACATACCCCAATATTAACATTATACACATGTATAATATTTATTATACCCCATCACAATAAATATATATCTATTTTATTCATGTTGAATAATATAAAGCATTTGGGTAAGGAATAATGGAATGGATATCACAGAGTATAGATATTCAAGTATTTTACTTAATGATAATGGATAAAATATAGGTATAAATATTGGTTTTGGGTATGGGTATGGATTAGGCCCTAAGCCAAAGGATCACCAGCAGTTCTTCTCGTCATATAACCCTTGGCTCAAAAAACAAAGAAGAAGAAGACGGCCAAGGTACATGGAGTCATGGTTGCTGCACCACGTATTTATTCAAGTGAGGCATCTATACAGAAATGATGAGAATATCAATGCAGGAGGAAGACATGGATAGCTTTCTTACCCATGCAACCAAGTTATGCTCCCCACCGGCTTTTGAATGATCAATAGCTTTCCTTCCAGTAATAATCTCAAGGAGAACAACACCAAAGCTATAAACATCTGATTTCAGAGTAAGCTGTCCTGTCATTGCATATTCAGGTGCACAATATCCATAGGTTCCCATCACTCTTGTGGATACATGAGTCTTATCACCAACAGGACCCACTTTCGCCAAGCCAAAATCAGATAGTTTGGGATGATAACCTTCACCAAGTAAAATGTTTGAGCATTTCAAATCACGATATATAACAGGGGGGTTAGCACTGTCATGCAAATACTCCAAGCCTTTCGCAGCACCAGCAGCTACTTTCATTCTTGTATTCCAGTCAAGTCGTTTTTTATCAGGTTGCAGGTCTGAAATATAAGCATATAAGAAGGAAAATTGCTGAAGCTTTGCTACATGAAATCTATATCAAGCCACTGCAGTGATTAAACAAGAAATATGAATCTAGAACAGAAATCTTAGCTGCAACCATGTACTTTCTGCACCTCACCTACCATCAATCTCATTTGACTGTTTAACAGGATATGCAATGGACAAAAAAAAAAAACCCTACTTTTTTGCAGACTAATTATCTAGAAATCAAGATTCGGTACCATACCATGTATATGGTCTTCCAGGGATCCTAATGGCATGTATTCATAAACCAAAAGTCTCTGATCTCCATCAGCACAATAGCCGATCAAATTAACAAGATTTGGATGGTGGAGTAGGCTCAACATCAATACTTCAACAAGGAACTCTCTGTTCCCTTGCAGCCCATTACGATCAAGTTGCTTGATAGCTACAACCTACACAATCCAAGGGAAATGTTTAAGGTCTTACCACAACCCTGTTGCATGCGGTCGAAACTGAATGCATTAAAAAGAGATTATATGCTAATGGTTAAGGGATTATTTTGAGCTAAACAAAGAACAACCACAGCAGAAAAGAAGTACAAAAGAACAATGTTTTTGCAGGTACAAGCTTTCCCAACCTTATAATTCCCATATTTCTTTGGGAACTTTTATACCTTCCAAAATAATGACTACAAAAATAAACTTGTTTGTAGATGTTGGTTTTATTTCCAGTTGCCTTCCTGTTTGCTTTAAATTATAGATAAATATCTTGGGGAAAAAAACAACCACCAGGGGAGATCAAGTATACATTAAGCAATGCATACTACTTAGAATGCCTTTAATAAGCTTGCTACAATGATCTCCTGGAGTAGTGGAAGGGGGAACAAAGATTCTGCTGTAGGTTTTGACTTTCAAGATCTGGTGGCGAGATGGAAATGGACATAGATGAACATGTGGGGATTTGCTGGGTGATTTAGGGCCCCATGTAATCGTTGTGATGTGAAGTTCTGGTACTTGAGCTGTGATAGTGGTGCCAATAGTGGCTAGAGACCAACCAAAATTGATTGCAGTACATGCTAAGTGACAGTGGGGCAGGACACTGGTGGGGTAAGGTGACCAACATGGCATGATCAAAATAGTGATAAGGCAGAACAGTTGTTCATCCAGGCAACAATGATCATGGCATGAGATGCAAGGCGGTTCAAAATAACATGTGAAGCTGCAACTTTAGTCTTGGCCAGGTAAGGTTTGCTTTCTCTTCTAAGTAGTATCAGTGTCTGTTTCTTCTTTTTTGTTCTTTGCACCCATGGTAAATGTTTTTTTCCATTGCTTAAAACGCACACTCCCTATGCCTTTTGGGTGCTACTACTACTGTTTTCTAGACATGATCTGAGGAACTTTCTATAAAATAACACTGGTATGCAGGCAGGGGTAACTTGATCCCGGGCATACAACAGGATACTAATACATATGTGCTGGATCTGAAAATTTTTCATGACTGCTAGAATCCAATAAGTTCAACCAACCTGATTAGTACTCTCCAATCTCCCTTTATACACTCTGCCAAAACCTCCTTCACCCAAAAGACAATCTGCCCTGAAGTTCTTTGTTGCATTTGCCAGTTCACGAAATGTGAATGTATGTGCTGCAATGTATTCAGAGCCTCCATCCTTAGAAGCCTCCTTTACATCCAGAGCCATATTTGACTTTGTTTTATCTGGAATGCAATTAATACCATTTTTTTATTGAATGTAGAAGAGCAAGATATGGTTCATGCTATTACATCAGCAAACATAAAGTATTTTTGACAATTGATAAAAATTCCTCATGTAATTAAGACTTTAGAAAGAAAAGAAAAATCACAAAACACAAAACTGGCATTTAAGAAGGATCTAAGCTTCGATTTTCCCATTCATACAAGACAAGAAAACGATTGAGCTCTGTTACAAGTACTGTGCATTGCTTCCGTATGCAGCACAAGTTATCCAACTATAACGGAGCTGTAAGCAGTTTCTGTACTAAGCGGATGCTGACAGAAACTTAAGGCAACTTGACCTCGACATGAAGATTACTAATCTTTTATTCAAGTATGCAGGAAATGAAAAAACAAAGCAAAAAACTCTTTTACAATCACTGTAATGTTAGTTAACCTACCATTTACAGTTAGCATAAAACAAAAGTGTGATTAACTTCTTAAAAATGAGGATTTCAAAATAACAAAAACATATAAAGTGATCGAGACAACACATAAAATTACATATCCATCAAAACTTTAATTGACACATATTTACAGCCAATGTGGCAAAGGCAAGAGGTATTAAGAAAATTCAGCTTCATAAGTTACCTGATTTCTTGAATGTGACGCTACGAACAACTATTTAAGGTAAATCGTTGCTGAGACTATCCTGGTAGTACTAACAATCATTTTACGCTGGTATGATATTATATCACACAAAAGCCATGGCATGGTTTACACTACTTGTAATTATGGAAACTCGCCATGCCGACGAAGTCATTATCATTCGATTAAGTTTCGAAACAAGCCACTTTAACCTAGTCAAGAGCTAAACATGTGCCGCAGAGAAACATCAATCTCAATTTTAATCCTCCGTAACCAATCCAGATCAATACAGTATTCCAAACCCATAAAAGATTGCTTCACACAATTATGCAAACGGCATACCTTTAATCAATTTACATGGCAAAAAAAAAAAATTGATAATCACTCTAAAAAATATTATCTTGATACTGGGCATGTAACAAACTAAAAATTTATAAACTCTCACGCCTTTGGTGTCTTTCATTGAAATACCTGAAGATGATGGGATCTGATTATCAGGCTTCTTGTTGTTGGCATTTTTTCTGGACTTTCCAGAACAAGAAAAGCAACCCATTTTAGTCCCTCTTTCTCTCTCGCTGCAACGGGTTCAGAGAGAGAGGGAGGGAGGCAAAATCAGACTAAACACCGCTTGAGAAAGAGTGTTGGTGTCTTAAGTTCAGGGAGAGGGTTATTCTAGTATGTATCATTTCTTTCCCGTGTCTTTTTGCAGCTGTGTCCTTCTGTCTTGCAGATTTATGAGTGGCAACTCAAACTTTCTATATTCTCTTTAATATGTATTCGATATTATATTTTAAAAATATTTTTAAAAGAAATTAAAATTTATATTAAAATATTTTTTTAGTTTTTAAAAAATAATTTTGATATCAAAATATTAAAAAAATAATTTCAAATAAATAAAAAATTTCAAATTATTTTTAAAATATTTTTAAATCACATTAACAAACAGTACTAGGTAGGCTGAGCTCATTCTCGTGCTCCTTGATATATATATATAAGTATGCGTCTGTTTTTTTTCACACAGGCTGATTTATCGAATGATTACTCATTTTACATTTTTTAAAAATTAGAGAAATTGACTGCCACGTGTGCTCTAGAGATGTGTGATATTTTGATGGCTAGATGTGATTGCTGTGCATTTTAAAATTACACATGAAAAGGCTATTTATATACAATAAAGTTATATTAAAGTTTTTGTATAAACTGATATATTAATGTTAGGTGATAAGTGGTTAATTATAGACTTCAAATATATTAGATGTTCATTAAATGATGAAATAACAGCTGTCACATTGTTCTGCACGACAGCGTTTCAGGTTCTTGAATTTCCATGTCCTGTCGATGATATACTGATAATATACAGATTGCAAACTAGATGCTGTGATAATTATACATGGATAAAATTTTGAAACTTCTTTGGTTCTCGATGATTTTTGTTTTTTGATTTTTTTAAAACATGTTTATCTTAAAAAAATATTAAATTAATATTTATTTAATAAAAAATAAATATTTAATATATTTCAAATAAAAAAATAATATATAAAATTATATTGTAAATAATAAACAATGACCTTAGAGTATTTAAGAATGCCTTTTTAGAATTTTATATTTTTATTTTAAATAAAAAAAATTAATGTTTTTATAGCTGATACCAAAAATAATTTTTAAAAAATAAAAAATATTATTTTGATGCATTTATAAATGAAAAATATTTTTAAAAACAATATCAATAAAACACTAAAGTTCAAGTATATTAATAGCCTCTCTTGTTATTTATCTTGGATTCAATGTCTGTTTGGGAATATAGTTGAGATTGTTTTTGAAAGTGATTCTTGTCCAAAAATATATTAAAATAATATTTTTTTAATTTTAAAAATTATTTTTGACATAGCATGTTAAAATGATTTAAAAATATAATAAAATTAATTTAAAATAATTTTTTTAAATATTTTCAAATACATTTCCAAATGGATAAGAAAAGAATCCACTCCGCCCGGTATGTTTCCAAGTAGAAAATAATTTAGTGTAATCTTTTGAAACATCATTTGCAAGTGGCATTTTGGCGGTAACATCGAGGGTTTGAAAAAAGCTAGTTCCGTGTGTCAAGGGGAGGATTTTTCATTAAATTAATGAACTTTTCCGGCATGAAAACAAACAAACAAACAAACAATTATTTATATTCTTTTTCCACACAAAGTTTGCGGTCAGCTTAAACGGTAAAAGCCGTCATTCGTCGTATCTCACGGCACTAGAAAATAGATATTTTCACTTACGAGACTGAACATGGTTTTTCCTTCTGTCTTTCTATGTGTCTTTTACTTTATAATTTTTAAATATTTGAGAATATACCCTGGTAATTTGTCTAGGCTTCAGTCAACGAGAATTTGAATTTCGATATCTGGTGGCTAAAAAATTTGATTTTGTAGAGCTGGTTGTTTTGAAATGAACCATATGAGTGAGCCATGATATCATCAAACGGCTGAAAATAAAGTTTTGTTGATTTAAATTAGGAGGGAGGCTTTGTCGTTTTGAAAGTTTTGACTTGCCTTTAAAAAAAGGGACCAAAAGTGATCATGAGAGTGCCAGCTGGTGCCACATGGCTCATGGCCCTAACCTGGGCACACACAATTTTTTTATTATATATATATAAAATATAGCCGCAGAATGAAGAGAATTCAAAGTTGTGAATTCTGTTTCACTTACTTTTTTCAATGAGAATAAAATATTTTAATTTTCATGTGTTTTGACGTGATATTTTGAAACTATACGTCTATATATAATTAAATATACTAATTTAAAAAAATAATTTAAATTCAAAAATGAAATTATTATGAATTGTGTAATTTAATATAAAAAATACATAATAAAATATTTTTCCTGAATAAAATTATGAACATGTATAATATTACAAGAATATCATCATCAATCTCGCAAGATTATTACATTTTTTGATTGTTTTAAAATTTTAATATAATATATATAAATATATCAAGAGATTTCTTATAAAATTTTATTTTAATCTAACCGTCGGATTAAAAGATATAATTGATATTGTGAAATTATTCATTATTAAAAAAATACTAATCGCCCGAAACGGCACAATCAAAATAATACCGGTTTGTTTTAACCGATATTTGACTGAAAAATCTAAAATGACCAGAAATTTTAACCAAAATAAAAATAATATTATTTTATCTTTTTTTTTAATTAATATCAAATATTATATTTAACAGAAACAAAATGAAATCAATAAACCTAATTAGTTCCACTAATAAAATTGTGAAGAGAAAAAATGTCTAACGGGAATAGCATTTATGGTCAGCTCTCACCACTTGGATCTTTAAATCTTTTCCGTTTATACCTAAATTGTATAATATTTATAATAAATTATTTTCCCAGCAGTAATTAATTGCCAGGGCTTTTAAAAAGAAACTATATTTTTCCTGTTTTGAATTTCCATCCCCATATTATGCTCCAGTCTCGGACTTTCATGATAAATTAAAAACCAACCGTTAGCAAACAAATCATGTCTTTTCTTCATGGCACTTTCCCCCCGTGATGATTAGCTATAATTCCGTTTCACAAGTATAACATCGGGCCCATGTAGAAATCTATTATAGCCCATACTAAAGCCCATTCCAATAGATACTGTTTGGTTTGAGAATCTATTATTTCCGTACCAATCTTCTCAAGTTAAAACTATATGCTACCCATCGTTATAAGAGAGATTTATTTATATTGACCGTTGAGATTTTATAAGAATGAGATGTTTAGTCTTAATTGATATAAAAACGGTCTCTATAATAAATTATTCATTAAAATATAAAATAAGAGCAGAGACCCAACTCAACAACGATAACTGGCAGAGAATGAAGCTTACCATAAAGAGAGCAGTCAAATTTCCTGTTTAATCTTCATTTTTTTCCGAGCTAAACTTTGATTTGGAGGTTGAACTAATAGCCTGTAGCTTGTCTAGGTTTTGACAACCGTCTTGGAATTCTTGCTCAATGAATTCATGGGTTCATAAAACGTGTAGGCTTCAAGGGAAAATATCCTCGGTAAAAAAGATAGTTTGTGGCTTTGCGATATCATCAATTCATCACGAGTTTTAGCCTCATTGGCAAATCACCACCCTGCTGGGTAGCCGATGATTCAGTTTCCGGAGTCCCCGGATAATTTGATGACGGGGGGCTGTTCAAATATTCGTGGTCTACCGGCCCCGAGCAATCATCACGTTGGGTTCCTTGTTAATGATAAAAGAAGAAACAAAATGAGAACTGTGGCATTATAATGAGAACAGATTCCATACAAGGAGAACAAATGATGACCCTTCAAGTTTGAGGCAGTCCTGCAAACTACAACACGACAAATTGAACGGCTCATTTATAGGAGAAGGCTACCCTGTGAAGGGTTACCTTCTATCTAATACCAGTAGTCCGTAGCGGTAACATGTATATTAGTCTACAATAATAGAATAGTCCAAGATTTCCTTCTGAAAAACTCTTTACACAATTAATAATTTGTATTTGACAACAGAGGTTCTGTAATTTTTCCTGCCAAGCATGATCCATCCGATCTCAAGACCAAAATCCCCAAGGCACAAGCTGGGAACAGGTCAGATTGGTCATGTGAATCCTCAACTCTATGTTCAAATGCTACTTGTGACACGGGATCTTTGTTCTGCCAGCTTCTTACTACGCTGGTATTGAACCTAGAAAAGATTATGTTAATTCAAGGTAAGCTTCAAGTTCTAAAATTTAGAAACAACAGGTATCATAACATCATTCTTAGCTTCACAAACTTACTTAGATGACTGATGGGATAATTAATGTTTTCAATGCTAATACTAGTAAAGAAAATGTCTGATGATTGATAAGTCATAGGTCCACGGTGATTGATCTTAGTGTTGGGTGTTTATCCATGCACGTATAAGTAAATAATTGAGAGATATTTTGTCTTTCAGATTCACAAAGTTCAAATTATCCATCTTTTACTAAGATTATCTACATCCTAGGACTCTCTTTTCACCAAAAGTTCCTTTAAGAGAAAATAAATGAGTTCTAAGCTTGTATCCAACTATGATGCAATTTCAGTTACCTTCTTCTCGAAGCATCTCTCCTTCCTCTTCTGGCGGAATTTGTTCAGTGCAACCGCAGCCTCTCTCGGTGCAAAGCAAACTCGACCAACTCTGCTCCTGCTCCCACTTTCATCTGTTCCAGGAGTTTCATCTTTCCCAGCTGCCCCACTATTGCACTCCAAGTTTGTTCCTTTGGGATTCATAGCAACTTTGCTCCCATGACTTCCTGAAGCACTTCCATTCAAACTGTAATTACCATTATTTCCTTCCATGGATGTGCTCAAAATGTTAGATGACCCACACTGGGAAGCTGCAGCAGACATAATTTTCAGAAACAAATCATCATGGATGGTGAGAGGCATGTTATGAACACAGCGACGATGGTGTTGCTCTTGGCCTTGCTTGTTCATGGCTCTTGATTGAGCCAGAATTGTGTTAGCGATTGGAGCATCACCCTTACCCTGTATTACAGGCTGAGGAAGAGGTGTATGGTCATTCTGCACTGGCTGGAAGGCAGGAGGATGGAGGCATTTAACTGTAGATTTTGGTGTTGGCTTGTCTCTGATTACCAAAGGTTTGGTGAAAACATTATTAGTTTTCGAGCCCACAACATCGTTGTTACTACTACCATTGGGACACGGATTATAAGGTGTGCTATTTGACTTAGATTGAAGATCTTGCATTATTTCTGTTTTTGCTGCTTCTGAACAATTGCCAAGCAGAGAGAAGCTACCTAAATTCCCTGTTGGAGCCTGATCAGGGGTTGAAGCAGAATTATACCTGCATAGTAATGAAGATTCAACTTTCAAAATGTAGCTCCATTGAAGGACCAAAGAATGGATACGGTCAGAATCCAAATTTATCCTACCTTGAGAATGCTGAATGTCTCAATACATTTCGTTCATGGGAAATGGCCCCAGCATCTCCAATATCTCTCAGCCTTTTCAAAGACAGCTCAAGAGAAGGTATCGCCTTGGACTCATAGATGACCCTACTCTTATTGTTAAAGAAGCAACTGTGTGGGATATCTACTACTTCACTTTCAATCTGAGGATTAGTAATGCTTATGAGGATATCATTGCCTAGGTTTCTCAATTCTGTATTGTGTTTTTGACTGTTGACCTCAGCTTGTCCTTTCTCTAAATGCCCAATGTCCTGTTCTGGTTTTATTTCACGAAATTTCTCTCCATTATTCCCTGCTATGTTGGTTAGTACCAGTTCACTTGAATCGTTAAGCTGCAAATTTGGAATTCCAGGTACTCCTATCTCCAAGTCCTTGCCCGTAGCGATATTATCTATGAATTCAATGCAGTATAATTTCAACCAAAGGTCAAGAAAACGAAGGAGATAGGGGGGTATCTGCGAGTTAAAGTTCAAAAACAATCACTACATACAGAGCCATACATACCAAATTCATCATCCTGCTTTCCACACTTCTTCCTTGTAGCTAGGGGCACCCAGTTGTTGTCGCACGCCTCAGGCCTTGAGTGAATAACCTGGGTGCATTTGCTATCAGGGGGATCAGCTAACTGGTCCCACGGTAACATTGGTTTGGGACTGTCAACTTCAACAACCCTCTTTGTCCAGGAACTCTGCAGAGACAAAACATAATTGTCCATACAGAATACGACTTTGTTGCAGGATGTGGTATTGTGTTAAAACAGATGCTTTTGTGCACACATGCACATTAACAAACCCACCAACAAACACAGGAAAGATAAAGAATCATGCAGTCTAAGCTAAAACTGTACTTGCTATACAGAATCTTTTTGGCATTCTGTTTTATCTATGGTTTTTTTGTTTAACTATTTATCTAGGGTTTATGATGTCAAATAACACCATCATGTATTTTCCAATCCCACTATCTTAATCCTTGTACATTAGTTTATGGGCTATCCCCTTCTGAACAAGTTAAATATCACACACTATGTTCAGACAAGAGGTTGTTATAGCACAAGACCAAAGACCTCGGACACCATTTCTTCTCTTGCATTTGGTCTGTGATGTCTCATACACTAATGCTTTATTAGAGATCCATCTTTTTAGCATAGTTATCTATCCAAGCCATGTAGTAATTTTTCTTACATCGGTGCCATTGCTACTCTGCATCTCACTTATATATGTGGAATAGATAGATTCAAGCATGTGTGTTCACATGGGGCAACTGTGTTTAATTTTAGACTGAACAGAACCAAGATCATGATTTTTTAGTGATGAGGCAACTATAAGTCAACTATGCTATCATGTGAACATAAATATATTTATGGAAAACTAGCTAGTTACAAAATGCCGAGTTACCATCATGATAACAAGACAGGGAATAAGAAAGCCTGTGAGTTTTATATTGGCCCATAGTTTCATTATAGCATTGGACCATTAGTTAAAGCCTAAACTCCCTCTTTCTTTTGATAGTCCAGCCTATATATATACACAAACATAAAACTAAGAGTGCAGAATATTCCCAAGACATTTTCTCCCTAAAACTCCAGTACCCGTCTGCTCCCTTTCAAGCTACTGTCCTGTCTCCCTTCTCTTGCAAATTCCTTTCAAGCACTAAATTATTAATTAAGCAGGTTACTCATCCTTCATCTTTTTCTATTTGTTTCATTGTATTATTTCGGGCTTATGTCTTTATAATTAATTTTTGGAAAAGTGGAAAAGTTGGGGTTTATGATGATTTGGGGGTTTGTTGAATTATTTTGTGTATGTGTAGCAATATGAGCATATAAACATATATTGAGATAGATTAGGAATATTTTTTAAGTGATTTTGATTAATTGAGTTATTAGGGGTAAAAAACTAAAGAATTTGAATGTTTGAAAGAAAATAGAGATATGTTTAGGTAATTCGGAAGCCCCACGCATGATTGGTGGATGTTAATATTTGTCTCAGTTTAATCATTAATATGCATATGAAAATAATAACGAGTATGAATAATATTATATCTAAAATAAATATGATCAGAAGGTTATCTACTTTATCCGAATTATATGATACTGGTATATTAATCTGATGGTTTTTTGAGCTATACAAGTTACTCATACAGACAGGGCAATATTAAATTGTGTGCATTTAGTAATATCTGTTAACTCTAACTAGTTGGGGGTGAAACTAGCTTATGTGAAAGACCATCACATAGATATGTTATGAATCTGATAGCCCTAGCTAGTTATGGGTGACACTAGCTTGTGTGAAAAGCCTCACATAAATCTGAAAATTTTATCTACAACTGATTTTTAATACTCTTATTCTGACACTTGAATTCTACTCTATATATATATGTATATAAAAGATGAACCTATTGAATGAATCACACTATAATTGGACTCTTATTTGTATATTTGTTATTATTTATTCACCGAGTTGTCGAAAACAGAACCTCTTCTCATTTCAACTTTTTCAGGTTTATAGTGCATATTAACTGATCTTGTGCAATTTTTTTAAGAGTTCTTGTTTATACTCTAAGTTGGTATGCCCAACATTTCTTCGCGTGGACTTTCTCATTTTAGATGCTCGACTTGTAATATATTTTATAATTTTGAGTATAGCTTAAGCTCCACAGTTACAATGGTTTTAAAGTTATCATTATGGATTGTCATGTATATAAATAGATATGTATACATGATCTAGTAATACAAGATGATGTTTTATCTTTATATTAGAGTCCCACTTTTCACTGGCATAAAAAATTGTGGTCCCCAAAGTACAAGGAATACCATTACCCGCTACTCTATTACTATCCATGTAATCTTCTTTTTTCCCTTCATAAATATCAAAGAATAAGCTTGTGCATAAAAAAAAAATACCTGGGTACCACTTCCATTGTCACTTCCATCCCTTGCATTCAAACCAATGCTTCCACTGTCATCGTCATCCTTGCTGTCGGTAACATTATCGGACTCATCAGCACCTTTTGACTTTGAGGAATTTTGAGTCCATACAGCACTCCCACTCCCACTCCCACTCCCACTCCCACTAGACTGATGAATAGTGAATAAAGAAAAACAAAGCAGAAATTCAAAACTTGCACTTTTCTGTGATCCTATAACAATGGAGTGGTGAAATTGGTGAACACAGAAAAGGCCGACAAAAATCCATACAAAGCTCCCACGGCATAAATAGTTGAAATTTGTATCAAAGGCGGGGGCTCCAAGCAAATTTGACATCTTCCTTTTAAGTTTGAATTTCTGGACAATTGACATGCAAATTCAAAACTTGCACTTTTCTGTGATCCTATAACACTGGAGTGGTAAATATGGTGAAAACAGAAAAGGCCAACAAAAATCCATACAAAGCTCCCACGGTGTAAATAGTTGAAATTTGTGTCAAAGGCGGGGGCTCCAAGCAAATTTGACATCTTCCTTTTATGTTTGAATTTCTTGACAAATGACATGCAAATGCATCTATATATATATATGGCAGACCTGAAGTTGAAGTCCAAAATTGGCCAAGTTATTGTTTGTTACAGAAATTGGCACAAGTTAGCAACTCACGCTGTGGCACCTCCTCCAAATATGTTGCCAAAGGATTTTAAGCTCATTTTTTCGAATAGGCTTCACTAAAAAGTCAACTGCACCCTTTGACAAACACCTAAAGACTACATTCATGGAATCATGAGATGACATCACTGCACAGGAGGTCAACAGGTGTAACAGTTAAAAGTATCAATCTGTTTAGATGAAAGTCGTAAAACAGTGTCAGTTTCAAGAGAGCAAAATGGTCGAAGTACACTCACTAATTACAGGAATATTCCTGCAAGTTTTGTGGCTCATAATGTTGCCTAAAAGGCCAATGCCTGATAAACAAGGCATGGCCACCTCAGTTAAAACAAGATCAATGTGATTTGTCAGATCCTGTAACAGCTTCCAAGCTTGTAGACCATTTGCTACAGCGGTAACTAAAAATGAAAAGAGAGAGAGAGAGAGATGGTTAGCTTTATAAATGGGAAGAACAGAAACAAAGAGGAGAAAGTTCCAGGCATTCGTTGGATTAATTAAAAGTGTAATTTGCATTATCTGTCACTTTGTTGAGAAATTATAATGTTTATAAATTACCAATCATTACTTATATATTACATCTAAGAGACATGATTAAAAGTTAGGTTAAATAAATGAACACAGAAAAAAAAGGGGGGTGGGGGAGTGGGGTGACCAATGTATAATTATATTTTATCGTGCATGTTAACTTCATAGCGCAAAAACATCAAAAACAAAAAAAAGAATTAACTCATCTCAGACTCTCTAATCAAACCAACTGTTTTCATCCAAATCCTGAAGTGAAAACCAAGTTTTTGGAAAAAGTACAAAAATCATTTTGATGGAACCAAAGGAATGAGGGGGAAGTGTCAGAAAATGAGCCCAACTTTCTCAAATTTTAGATCTTTAGAGGATGCCATTAAGCCTTGTGGCTCAATGGTGCCATGTCCTCCTACCCCAGTAAAGCTTGGGTAACCAAAAAAAAAGAAGAATCTTTAGGCAAAGGCCCCTGTCAAACTCTATGTAACCCTTATTTCTAATCAGAAGCTTGAGAAGCATGATGGCGAGTCCTTAAGCTGTGGTGTTTATTAGAGGCAAAAATCTTGTTCTCCTCGAGAAGAGCAAGACATGAATATCATCCTGAAGGACTGATCATATTATTTGGCTGTCCTTAAACAAACGCATACAAGATGGATGAGGAATGCATCTTTATTTCCCAAAGAAAGATTTTGTGGGATCTTTTTAGGACATTGAAAAGTTAGGATGCAAGGTTTCTAATACTGCTAGTGAACTGGAAAAAAGGTTTGTCCGAAGAAATGAGAATGATCAGTTCAATTCTCATTGCTAGCCAATGTATGCATGCTTTGAGGCTGTTGTTCATATCTTAAGAAATTTGAAATTATGCACCTGGATGGAACTTCTATTATGCAAAATATGAGAAGTCAAAATATGTTATGAGGGAGCACAAGAGATGCAGATTAAGCTGGATTGATTGGAAACAGCTGATCTACCCCGGGGATGTGGCACGGTGAGAAGACATTGGGGAAGGAAAGAGAATAGAGATGGAAGTGGTGGTGAAAATCAAGGGAAGAAAAATAGAACATTCAAGATAAGGAGTAACTAAATCTTAAGTCCAACTGTCAAAAAATGCAACTCCAAAAAAAATATGGACTCTCATAATCTCATAAGTAAGCATCAAACCTAATACAGAATAGGAACAGGAACTATTACTCATCTTTCTACACCTCTCAAGGTAGAAAGTCAACACCACTAGAATAATTTCCTAAACAAAGACATTTCAACTGAAAAAACAAAAATAAAAACCCGAATGGCATGGTTTATCACAATTTCCATCACATGAATGTTTCCATGCTCTTGTTTAAAAGAAGAGGGATCTTCAGTTTCTTGCGCATCTCAGGGCATTGCTTATCAGACTTCCTATTCTAACACACCTCGATAGAATGGGGTAGTTAAAAAAAAGAAAAGACACTTGACTGAAGTTGCCCAAAGGATTCTACAATATTAAAAGATATCATTACCACATGCATCTTTTTTTTTCATATGAAGTTTAGGTCCTGATTCTCTGATCAAAGTAATGATAATAATTGTAGCTCATGCATCATACTCTTGACATGATACAGAGTATCTAATTTAGATCACATATCAAGTTAGCTCTTAAGCAAATGAATTGAAAGCAGAAAAATCTTACCTTCGTAGCCGCAATTTCTGAGCAATGCACTAACAACATGGCGAGTTGAATCATCATTCTCCACAAGCAGAACCTTTAGAGACCGACGAGGCAGGAACCTCTCCCAGTGAACCAAAGACCCTTGAGATTGTTGCTGCTGGCTCTGAATGACAGCCTGTGCATTGGTCTGGACCTGAAGCAATTTCATGCCCTTATCAGTCACATCTTTTTCATCCTCACTAATCTGGCATTCACCTTCCACTGGAAACTCTTGGTCCTCATCCATGATCCCGTTCGTTATTCCCTTCTGCTCATCTTCTACAATATGACTTGCTCTGCAGACCCATTGGTCAATGAGAGCATTCTTATTCAAATGAATTATTTAAGATAAAACAGATTCAAGGACATGAATAAGAAGAAACACACGGAACTCGGTAGATGAGAAAATATTCCTTATTCTGCAATAGAGATCACAAATTCCACGTCTCCAGGATACTAACCAAGTCAAACACAGTAGCTCAGAAAGTCCTACAGAAGATATACAAGTTACACATCAGATGTCATATACAAAACCAGAATCCCAGAAATGCAGTATGATGTGCTTTGAATGCTCAAAGATGTTGAAAGCCTAGCATTATCTAACACATCAGTGGCCGAGACAGTTCGGAAAAAGGAGAGATTTAAGTTTAATGGTATGAGTGATGAAAACATTAAATTGAACATTAAGTTTCCAAGTATTTAGCTTGGCAACGTTACAACATTTTATTTTTCTACAGACACTAAATACATCAAAGATAAGATTTGAAACTCATTATTGAAAATGAGAAGAAGAAGAAAAAAAGAGTCATAATTTTGTGAGTTTACTTTTTTCTCTCTGGTTTTTTATTATGAATTCGAACCGTGTACAAAAAAATCCAAGCTAGTTTTTTTCCCCTTGCTATCCAGACTTCTTGAATCCCGAGTTTCCATATTTCTCTTCTTCCTTTATTTCAATTTTCTCAAAAACAAAGCATATTATAATAACATGGATCAAAAGCTAACCAAAATCTGACTACGTAACAAAAAAGAGCTTCAAAACTACTAAAAATGCATGAATTCAAAAATTTATAAGAAAAGTACTGCATTTCTTCGAAGTAAACCTCGATAATTCCAATCAAGCTTCTTTTCCTCAGTTTTCTTAGCAACAAACAGACAATAAGTCAGTAAGTTCACAGAACAGTGTAATTTCAAAATTTTCACAAAAAATTTAAAATGAAAAGGATAAAAAAAGAAGAAGGATACAGTTGGTTTCATTTTCCAGGAAAAAATGAGCTACAGTTCTCCGGCATGTCAAACAGTAAAAGAAAATAATGATTCTACCTTTTAAAATCCACTCTCCTTCTCGTTGCAGTTATTAGACTTCAAAAATTCAAATATTTAAAACACATAAGAGACTGATAAAGCGAATACATTACATTTCTAGGGTTTCACTTACCAAAACTGAAAAGAAGAAGTAGAAGGAGAAGGAGAAGGAGAAGGAGAGTGGTTGAGAAAAGATAAACAAAACACGGATATTGCTGGAGAAATAAATACAAGAATAGATATTATTATACTCCCGTTTTCTATCTCGGTGACGTGGACAGAATGAAGGCTCGCAGCCTTGCCATGTCAATACCATGTGGGAATCTGATTTCTGATGTGGCGTGAGATCAAAAGCCGCGCTACGAATCATCTTCTCGCGATACGGGGATCTACGATGATCCTTCCGTGTGCCTTTTTGATACCATGCCAGTTGCTGACGTGGATAAAATCATGTACTCAGAAAACAATTTCATGTATTTAAAAGTTAGTAGCTTATTTATTAGTACGCTAACTGCTGGCGTGGATAAAATCATATACTAGACAAATGATTGCACTGATAAAATACAGTTAAAAATATATAACAATTAATATATCAGATCGTAGAAAACTATAAATTAATCAACATATTATTATAAATTTAAATTTAAAAAAAAAATATTTTAAAAAATAATTTCAAATAACATGAGAAGGAGAATTTGGATGAGACTCCATTAGTGGTATGAAAAGAAAGAATTTGGATGAGGCTCCATTAGTGGACAATGACTTTTTGGATGAAAGAGAAGAGGAGGAGACACGCGAGCAAGAAAATATCTTAGATGACATCATCATACAGTAAAGGGTCGGGTTATCGGGTTCAGGGCTCGAAAAACATGAAGCTGGGCCACGACTTTAGTTTGGTCCATGAAATGCTCGCCCTGGTTTCGGAGTTGAGTTAGCGGGGGGGATAAAATCCAATCACACTGCCCTGATTTGCAAATCAAAACCATTGGCATAATTTTAAGGACACGTGCCTATTTTATTTTATTGCTCACTGACTGACCAAAACATTAATCCCATGAACTAGAAAATTAATTTCTTCAATTGCATATTAATCAAGAGACTAAAATTCCTTTCTCTAGTCGCCAATTGATCAGAACATTAATTCCATGAGCTAAGTAATTGATTTCACTGTATTTTTATTTTATTTTTCAATCAAGATCAAGATACAATTATAGAAAAATGATATTGGATAATATTTTATTTTTTGAGGTGTTGGCCCTTGCCCTGTATTGACTGAGTATGGACCGTGGCCTTGTAATCTAATTGCAAAACGAGTTTTTGATACTCAACCTATCCCCGATGAAAGGCCCGAGTACGGTTAAGGTATAACATCTGATTGACGGCGTTTTAGCTGAGAAAACACGTAGTTCACTAGACGAAGACAGCAAAACCTGGGCATCCAACCCAAAATGAATTTATGAAGTCTTTGTCTGATTCAGAACATGTGTTGTGATGGATTTTGATGCTCTTGCTGAATTACAATATCCTAGCACAAGTTACCAGGGCGATAAACTGGCTCCATCCAGCTTTATTTTTGCGCCATATTTCCATCAATGGAAGAAAGAAGGAAAAGATTTGGAATGCCTAAATGGGAAGCTAAATCAGAACACGGTGATACAATTCATCTTCTTAGAAACCATTTGAACAATAACGAAAACTAAATCAGCCGAAAGAAATCGTTAGAGCCCCAGGTAGGAGGAACATATAGGTGGCATAATTATTAGCATATAATGGACGTTTTATAGGAATTACTAGGCAGAGGATTCCAATAGGCTTGATGGTAAAAGGAGAAGGCATCCGGTAAATATAGCAAAATACCAACCGATCATGTAAATTGATTTCTTTTTTGGTCGTTTCGTTATCACCAAGTATTTTAACGGTCAACCTTACCTGTGGAAGCTAAGGATAAAAAAAATACAAGGATGTGATTGGTGACAGGCTGGCGAGTGTAACGAAGTTGAAAGCACAGGATTGTTATTTTGCAGATTGCGATAGCCGACATCATGTCATGGATACTACTAAAATGTTAGAAGAACTTCTCTAAGAAGCTACGCAAGAGAAGCTGACGCGTTAGGCTTTTAAAGCATTAACTTTAACGTGTGGGTTTAGAATATTATTATTTTTATGAGGTTTTGTCAATTGTATGTTTCCTCTCATTGATTTCACTTTATTAATACATTTTTATTATTTTTTATAAAAAAAAACACTACGTTCCAGCAGCGCAGACATACAGAGGGTTCCTTCCCTGATTATCCCCTCCCTTATGCGCTGGCCTCTTCATTCCTCTTCTCGCATGCGCCGACATATATATACGCGCGCGCGCATGTGTGCCTACGTATGCATCTTGAAAAACATTGCTTAATTATTATTTAAAAATATTATTTCTTAATTCAAAATTTAAATTATTGAATAAAATTTAATGGAAAAAAAGTGCATATTAACTCTAATATTAATAATGTTAAATAAATTTGCTTCTCAAGTTCAAATCTTTGAAGAGATTTAAAAAAAAAAAAAACATAGAAAGAGGGAGGTAAGTCCTTAAATTAAAAGAATATTTTAGATTCCATAAATTTAATCGAACCCAAAAATATATACCACGATTATTAATATATATAAGATTGCTAAAGAAACTTATTCTTATTCTTTCTTTTTTAGTAACGGTAAGGTGGGATGAAAAAATTGTTTTTTTTTTTAAAATATTTTTAATATTTTGATGGGTTAATATCAAAATAAAAATATTATTTTAATTTTTTTTAAAATAAAAATCACTTTAAAAAACAACTTTAAACATTTCTCCAACCTGACCCGAATGTTTGGATCCATAAAAGAAATGAGAATTTGATTTCCTGGTCTTCAAGATTTGAGAAAACAAATAATATTGAAAATTCGTTGATGATTAGATATATCACGATCGAGTCAATTAATAATCGATAGCTTCTATGCAAAGTCGTGGAATATGAAAGGATATATTTGAACGGAAAATTAAATTAATCATTTCAGCGTTTACATTAAGTTCGTTCCGAGAAGCCATGTCTGAGATACGTTAGTGTTTATATATGGAATGGAACAGGTTTGAATAGTGACCGTTTGGAATCGGATAGCTTTACCGGTGCTTGTTTGCATTTGGAGTTGCCTCCATTCCTTCTTACTGTTGATCCTCGTTCTTCTAGTTATATCTATGATAATTGTAAAGAAGGCAAAACAATTCACATGGAAAAAAAAAACCCTGCACATAATATAAGCAATTAAGTAGAGAACACAATTTAAGACCATCATGTTGAGAAGAATAAAGTATAAACTGAGACGATGAGAAAAAGGTATGATGATGGATCAGAAGCTAAGGAGATTGGCGAGCATCTTTCTTTAAACATCTAGAATGCGAACAAGAGTGTTTGTGTTTTGTGTAACGAGCATATCGTAAGGACAAGAACTCCGACTACTTATCTAGTCTCAATACATGCACGAAACAGCAATAGCAGGCAGCATCTTAAAATAGCTAATGTAACAAGAAGGAAAGCTGGAACGCAGTGTTTCCGTGTCATATAATGCAAGTTTATTCAATTCCCTATATTGTTTGCTCTCTGTTCAAAGAACCCTTGAAAACAAGTTTCATAACCAAATGTTACAGCAAAATTGAATGGCATTGACATTTGTCCACCATTGAATTATCACAGGCCAATCCATCTAATAAACAAATAACATCACCAGTAGTGCACAAGGCCTCCTTGCTCTCCAAACAATAAAATAGTTTACACTTGTTTATTTAATATGATTGTTAACCCCCTTTATCTAAATAATATGCATGCAGTCTCCTGTGTGCAAAGAATGACCTAACTTACCTTGAGAATATGTTACAGAACTACAGGAGTTTATGCTGCTGCAATGTGTTTATCCTTGTGGCCAAGATTCAGAGCTTCCAGCAGCTTTGGCCAGGCTTCTGGGATTCCTCCAGGAAGATCAAATTCCAACAACTTCCGACGAATGCGGTAGAATTCCTCAACAGGTCGACTCTGCAGGAAAAAGAGAGTTTGCAGATGGCAGGTCAGTAATTGCGGTGCAAATGACAATTACAATTGTTATGTCAAAATAGTTATAAGACGAAAACTTTATGCCAGAAGTTAATGGTCCCATTATTATGAGTAAGCACCTCCGCACCCATTAGTCCATTTCCAAGGCAAAATTTTCATTCTTGTCCACCACTTCAAAAGAAACAATAAAGGGAGGCGGAGGGAGTAGAGAAAACATGCAGCATGGCATCTATGTATTGATAATAAATTTCTCACTTATCTGTTAAGAAAACACTCCATGGAAAAACATTTCAAATAGAACAAAATGCATTTGAAATCAAAGGTACACAACTACACTATATATGCATCTCGGGAACACCAAACTGTGATCCCTGCCTTCTCCCACGAGGTATATCAAGATAAACCACCATTTATTTTTATTTTTCTTTTTTAATTCTCGTAAGTGTAAACCATTGCTGAGACGCAAAAAAGTACATCTTAGGATCACCAATATTATAATGACAATGAGGAAAATAACAATAAAAAACTACATAAATAATTAACTACAAGACTAACCATAAAGTTCATGACTATATATCGATGGAAACAAAAACTCAACTTGGACTCGATAATATAGAATTCCAATAAAAATTGCTCCTGTACTCATGATTGTGTTTGTCACAGTGAAAGAACATAAAAATAATAATAGTTGCAGTCAGGTCAAAAAATAATTGCTTGGATATTAGATGGGAGAAGTGTAGAAGAGAGAAGCTGCAACGAGGCGCCTTAAGGTTGTTTGGAGCAATGTCAAATAGGAGAGAAAGACTGGAGCACTTTTAAGTACAAGAGTAGACAGATACAGGGCACTCTATAATTAAATATGCGATGTTGTTTGAGTGCAACTAAAGTGCTTTGACTGCAGGCGAGAAACGAGGGCTAGCATGAGATGTCTACTATGAATGTAAGGCAGCCATGTATTTTGAGTGGATACTAGCATGTAGACCGAGTTCATTTATTGCATATCAGTAAAAAGTTCGAGTGCTTTTAATGAAAACACATGCCAACTATTTCTTACAAACTCACTTGTAATACTACAACCATTTTTAAGCGACTTCTATGCAGGTGCATTTATAAATCTCTCCAAAAGTGAAGCACTTAGAGAGAAATCAGAAAAGACACATCAATTATCTGCATATTTTTCAGTGGTATAAACAAGTGGACAGAAAATTACAATTCACTTTTTTATTGAATACACAATAAAGTATCATACTAAGGTTATAAAGCATAATCTTCTGGGACAACAAACTTCAAAAGAAGATGATATCCGACATATTACATGTGGCTGGTCAACAGATGGCTTGTAATAGAACTTCACAATTACACATACAGGTTCATATGATGATTATATTAAAACACATAAGAAAAATGAAAAATGAGCAATACCGTTTCATTGTAAATACGAAGTCGCTCCTTAACAACTTCTTCTGTATCATCAGCTCGTTGGATAAGGTTCGGAACACATTGTGGAGGAGCTGGAAGTGGAGCCATGTAAATTCCAGGCTTCCCATTCTCACCCTTGATGTCAATGCAAGCAATGTTGTAATTTCCTCCACAATGACTACAAATCCTTCTCCCAAGGCATTTTGCAAGCAGAGCTTCTTCTCGAAGCTTTAGGTTCACCACCAAGTCAATGTCTGTTACTCCCTCTAAAATTTCCTGTAGCATGAACATCAGATAGATTAAAAAGGGATGTGAAAAGGAAAATGAAGTACTTAACATAACGAACTAACTCAAATGAGAAACCTCAAAGCGCTCAACCAGCTAATCATTTACAACTAGACTTATTTTGCCAGTTTTAATATCAATAAGAGTATATGGACAACTACCAACAGAACTATAGAAAATAACAATTAACCCACCGCTTGTCTAATAGTTCGAGGGAAACCATCAAGAATGAAACCGGATTCACCCTTAGCTTCTCCTGCTTCAAGACGCTTCGATAATAAGCTTATAATAATCTCATCAGAAACCAATTTCCCTTGATTCACAATCTCCTTAAGCTGCAGTACAGCAACAAAAAGAAAACCACACCCGCACTATCAGCTCAACAGAAACACATAAACCCGACAACAACACGAATGATGCCAAAAAAAAGAGAGTACAAACCAGCTCAACAACATTCATATTCCAGTATTTTATATCATGTGGGGCCCAACCGCGATAACATGAGATTTTCCCCGGATAAGAACCAAAATATCAAACATGTAACAGTAGATGTCACAATCTCCACAAAAAAGAAGTCTTTAACAGAATTAATGAACTTAATAACGCAATTCATCCTTAGCAAAATTAATAAAGTTACGATGCAAATTTCAACTGCAAAGATTCAGAGACAAAAAAAGTAAGAGACGCGTAAATTAAACACCTTAAGAGTGAGTACCTGGGAGGAAAGTGTGCCAGAGGAATTGAGCTCCTCGCGGACCAGATCACCGGTGGCGATGTGAGGAATACCGAGAAGACTGGAAAGACGGGAAGCATAGGTGCCTTTACCTACACCAGGACAACCAAGAAAAACCCATTGGACATTTCTGTCCTTAGGTTCTTGACACAGAGGGGGGGAGTTGCAAGAAAGAAAGGAAGGTACTTTGAGGTCAGTTTCGGAATTCAACGTAGTTGAAGAAAAGCTTCGAGAAATATAAGAAGAGAGTGGTTTTATTGAAGATGTTGTTGTTCTTGTCAAGGTTTTAGGGATTCTTGAGAGAACTGCCATGGATAGATCGGTTGTTTTTTGGAAACAGAGGCGAAAGGGGGCGAGTGGAAAGCAGGAGACTCTGTGTATGATTGTTGTCAGGCTGGGCTTGGGGGCTTTAGATTTTTTTTTACTGTTCTTGAAGAGAGGGAAGAGAGCACGTGGTTTTAAAGTTGACGTTGAAATTCCGCCACGAGGGGTTCAGGTGTATGCAGGTGATACTTATTAGTTTTTTTTATTTATTTATTATTATTATTACTCTTTTAATCTGACTAATATCTAATGTAGAGAATAGCTTAAGTTCGGAAGCGTGTGCTTGGAGTGTGTTTTTTTTTTTTAAATATATATTTTATTGATATTTTTATAGTTTTTTTGTATGTGACCTCGATTGTATTGTGTAGATGCTAAACAAAAACTAGAAAAAAAAAATTATATATATAAATAAATAAATAATACTTTAATATCAACCAACTTTAATTTTTTGTTAATATTATGAAAGTGATTTTCTTGTGTTTATGTGCTCGATTAGATAAATAATTGAGTTTATTTTTTAAAATAATTTTTATTTAAAAATATATGTAAATTATATTTTTTATTTATAAAAAAATATTTTAATATCAGCATTACATGAAAATAATTTAAAATATTAAAATATTTATATAAGTTTTTTTGAAATGTAATAATACTAAACAAGCCTATATACAAGTGTGCATTCCAATAAAATCACATTTCTCGATGAATTTGATTAAAAATAATTTATTTGCTGGTGTTATTGAATTTAATATGATATATGAAATAATTCAAGATGGAAATCGATGATTGGGTGGATTTAATTGAAATGGCCGTGAAAATCCAAAACAATGAATCACCAGGGGAAGAAACAGATGGGATGGAGGGTACAGTAGTTTTTCTAAGAGAAAATAAATGCTGCCCCTAGTTGTATAGATTTTTAAAAAATAAAAATAATGAATTTCCTTAGAAAACAATCGTGACTATAGTTTATATATATTAAATATTTTCTATAGATGAATGATATTCTTATCTGATATTAAAATTGATACAAGTTATGAGTTAGACATGTAAAACATTAATTCTTGTATATGGTTTCAAATAGCAAGTTCTAATTACATTATATCACATGTAAATATCCTTGATTTCAAGGAATATGTCATGATAATAGAGGATTTATAATCTGCATAACAAGTTTCAAGTTCAAGTTAAGATATATATTCTTTAGACAACCGAAATTTTAATTGCTCATCTTGACCTATAATATACACTTTCTAGATAGTAAAATTTCCTTACATCCAAAAAACAAAATGTAAGTACCCTTAGAACTTGATAAATAATGTGTTTGATACACTAAGGTTGGCATTTATATAAACTAGTCAATACAAAACTATTGATTATTCATTCCCGAATGATAACAACATATTTTTTCTCGAAATTAAGAATTTTTAAGCCATCCCATTGCATTACAAAACATATCATAACATACGATTAACTATTATACACAGCATTATTTAAGGTTTGAAATTCGGCAGCAAAGAAATATCGTGGCTTGGGAATTGAGACGAGCCTTTTTTCTCATATTCATTTTTATGAAACAAGAAAATGGCATTCTAGACGCTGAAGATCATGAAAAATAGCTGTTTACAACATTGTTGCTATGGATCTGGTTATAATCGTAATCTGGTTAAAATGCTGGAATTACCCCTGCTCTTATGGTGGCGAGATAAGCTCACGGCATCTTTTAACAGGCTTTGATCTTTCATCCTTGCTGATAATTTATTAATCCATGCATCAACGCATCAACTGAAAAGTTTATAGCAATTTATGCACTGAAGTTTTCTGGCCATCACTAATCGAGAATTCAAAATGTATCAAAAAAGAAAAAGATAAGAAAAACATGGAGAAAATCACCAAAACACCTCGCAATATAATAAACCAAAGAAAAAAAAGATATCAGAATTACACAAATTGCTACCCTTCTTTTGCTGATAACAAAATATTAATGGATAAAGATAAAAAAAAAATACACTAAGCTACATCAGCATCATTTGAGGATGCCATTCAGCAAGCATGGTCAACCCTCCCATCCTCATCATCACTGATGACATCCCCAGCATGCCTGCAATCAACCCAGTGCATAAGGTCACGAGTTTTTCAGGTTAGCCAGTTAAAAAACAAAAGCATGAGGCTACCTCGGCAAATAGAATCTTTGGCATTACAAATACAATGGCCATGTTGCTAACCTTTTCCCAAATGCAGAACTTCAGGATGATGTTATAAGACCTCTAACTATGCAAGATCTAATTGCTAGTTAGTTTGTTACCAATTTAGCTACTTCAGAACGTCTATACAAGACTGGACTGAAGGTAAACCCATCAGAATACAGTCTCGGGATTCTAGGGGTGCAACTTCCAATACCAGTAAATTTTCAGAATGAAAAAGGTACCTCATAGCAATCTAATCAACCCCTTCAGCAATTTTTTAATAAACAGTGATCTATAGTTTCCAAGATGAAGTAAATAATAGAAGAATCTATTACAAGCAAGTATGAGAAATAAACCTCCAAGATGAAGTAAGATTCCGAGCTTTTCTGTCCAAATGAAGGTTTTCCAGGGCAGCAGAAGCTTGAATCACATCCTCAGGAAGTTCTTCACTGTCATATCTCCTACTGTAATCATCTTTCCTGTAACTAGACATGGAAGACCCTGCTCTCCTATCTGGAGGATAGACGGTATCAGAAACAGGGAACCAGAAAGGAAAGAAATGGCAGAGCAAGGAATGCATATTTTAATCACTCACCAGTTGCCTGGGAAGAAGCTAGCCTGGCATAAACATGAGCATAACAGAAACAGTTATGAGTAGTGTAGGGAAGAAAATATCAAGACAACATCTAAAAGAAAGATAAGGAAAGAAGAATTAAAGGTTGGAATTGGCCCAGAACCTTCCTAGTGGAGGCAAGCCACCAGCAACAGATGATGAAGAGGGTCTTCGCATTTGTATATTCCTAGACTCTACATTGGATAAGGACTCAGCCTCTGGTACTCTCCTTCCAGCACCCCTTCCTTGTGTTAAATTCTGTCAAAAACAAGATTTTCATATATAATTAATAGTGAATGGTTTGAGAAAAATTACCAGGAGAAAAAATCATTATCAAGAACATTAACATGCACAGGCAATATAGTCAGTCGAGTTTTGGATTAAGCTTCAAAACCTTTTATTCCAAGAAAAAGATATATCCTACAAAAAAAAATGCATATTGTAGTTAATTAAATACCAATATTCAATATAAAAATTAACGGTGCCCAACAAAAGCCTTGCATCACAGCCACTAGGAATTAACTAAATAAATCTTAAATTGCCACTTAGAATGCATGTTGTATTTAATTAATATGAACATTCAGTATACAAGTTAATGGAACCGAACAATAGCCTTACATTACAGCCACTGGAATTAACTAAATAAATCCTTAATTTCCACTTGGCTCCTTCTATGACAGCAGGATTCTCAGAATTAGTTTCATGTTATGTCATTTTGCCAAATTAGCTCATTCAGATGCATTCTTCATGTGCATTTCCTGATAGTCATCATATTCTCCGATTAAGCTTGTGAGAACTAAGGCTCAATGAGTTGAGACATTAATCTTCAGCTCACATCTCTAAGGCTTTAAAATTGACAAAAGCTTTTCTCATAAACATTAACCTGATCATCCAAGCACGCAGATATATCCAACTTAACAAATTCATCCCGGTTACACATTCTTTTTTCCTATCTTCAGCCTCCCAGAGTCCTTTTGGTGAGAACTTGTCCTCACTCAGTTTATTTAGGTTCTTTCAATCAACAATGAACCATGTGGTAGGTTGCAGTCAATAGTCTTCTCAGGAATCAAAATTTCCCCAACTAAAATTGGTCAAGCAATCTACTTGAAAATTAGCTCCTAAGCTTTCACAGTACATAATATTCAAAAGATAAGAAATGGCTGTCTGTGACTGGACCATTAAGAGCCCGACTTTTAATTCTATATGGATGCGGAAAATTAGCAAGCTCGTATCAGTCCCAAATATGAGATTTAACCAAGACCAGAACAAAAACCATCCATGTTAGTTCACCATATTCCTGAATATCAAGCATGAAAAGGTATTTCAAACTCAGACATCAATTCCTCTTGTTATATGTGATCTGTCTAAGAAATAATGAAATAGCCAAAGAGACAGCACTGCATTACATTTATAGCCTGAAGTCCAGCACCATATTGCTAGTTTTATTTCCCCTAAGATCAGTCTTATATGTAGATATGCAGCTACAAACAAGGACAGACCTCAAATTTCAAGAATCCTTCAAGAACATCCAGAAGCAAAGGACCGCTATCTCCATTCCTGTTCAGATCGTATCCATTCTTGCTACTAAATTCTTTCAACTCAGCTTTCCAAAAATCTTTTTGCTGCAATAGAAAGTAAGGATTGGTGTTTACTATTCACAAATTAAGTGCAATGAACATCATACCATCGTACCAAGGTTGTTAAATTTTATTGCAAAAATACCATTGATAAATTACATGATTACCGAATTGCATTCTGGTAGATAGACTTTTAGTGTATGGTTTAGCTGCGCCCAGTCTAAATATTCACATAAAAGTGCAGTTAGCAGCCTCCCTGCATTTTTCAGAAAAAAAATCAACAAAGCATACATAAACAATTATGAGATTCTTGCTTTAAAAGGAAAAAACAGGTGCACAAATGCTTAAATCATTAGAAACTTTAAACACCACAAGCAAGTCACTGGAGGCACATTTTTTAGGAAAAGGGATGTCAAGATAGCTATTTCATATCATGTCTTGTCAAAAACCAAAATCCAATGAAAGACCAGCAGTCCTGTAATATCCTCTATACTCTCACAATTCTAACAGGGAAACTTGAAGGACAACCTAGACCAATAAAATATAACATAACAATTTAGTTTAGCCCCCAGAAGCAAGTCCACTCCCAAAGATTCAAATTTTTCGTTGCCTGTGAAAGAGATTTCAAAAATGTATTCAGGTTGGGGGGGAATTTTCTTTAGTTTGTCCCCCCTGAATCAAAATTGTTGTCTACCACGATAGACTGTTTTGAAACAGGGGTATTGGCCCATGAGAAAAATAAATCGTCAAGTCACTTACCACCATTTGAAGCAATCCGACTTTATATCAAGAACTTACACAAGCTCTCATAAATCCAACAAAATGCTACCAATGTACACAAACATAGTAACATGGATCACATTAATTAAACAAAAAATTAATTAAAGAAAAGGCTTCACATTTTCAAACTTGTGAGACAAGGATGGAAAAGGCTGTGAATTCATGGAGCGACCTGATGGAGAAGCATGAAGCTGTTTAGCACGATCATTGCAGCTACCCAGTAATGCAGGAGGTAAGCCTTCATCCTTTTCAATCACCCTATCCTCCTCTTCAATTGCCTCAAAAACACTTGCCCTGAGTTCAGCCTTCCAACAGAGTATACAGGTAAGATACAGATATTAGTAAAAAGGAAGCTACAAACTATATCGACAATGAAGAAACTAGACCAACCCAGTAGGGATTACTGTGCCCAGCTACATTTTCAATTTTGACTCAATAAACAAAGTTTAGGATAAAAAAGCGAAAAAGAATTGCTTCATTAAACACTTCCTAGACAAAAATGTAGCATGAGACAACAGATAAAACGCACAAGAACTTACAAGAAGGAAAAACCGTCTAATTCACTGGAAAAAAACCCAAAAATATCGATACATTTTGCTTCACATTAGACTACAAAATATTTGATATTGCACAAAACACAAAACCCTAGCTACAAGATGTAAAAATACCAATTTCTCCTCACCCACTACGATAAACAGGAGAACCTGATTTCAATTTCAAGCAAAGAAAATACGATCCAGAGCAAAAACAATCATCCAATTAAAAAACCCAATTTTTCTACCAACGGACGAGATCCAACCAGAGAAAAAGTACCTTTACTCTCAATTAATTAGTTTGGGACAGCAGAAATAAAAATTTTCAATCAAAATAACCATTTTACTTTCAGTTTATTATCATTGTAAAAAGGAAATTGAAGGTTTGATACCCGGATCTTAGCAAGGACGCCTTTCTTCTCTAGGGTTCGAGTGACGAGAGTTTTCAGGTCCATCATTTCTCTCGTGTAATCGTCCATTTTTTATTTTTAAAAAAAAAGAGGGCTGGTTGCTTCCCTGCTCACTGTTTCTTTTTGAAAAAAAAATTGATTTTTTGGGGGAGAAAGGAAACACGGAGAGAGGGTGAGGGCGAGAGGGACTGTGTGGGGGTGTCAAGATCAAGATAACTGTGATAGTGACTAGGATTAAATGTGGGGTCCAATGGGAGTACTGGAGATTGGATCTGGGTCGTCCATAGATCCTACTTGTTGGCGAGTAGAGTAACTCACGTAATAATTCATGCTATTATTCAATAAAAATAAAAAAAAATCATTTGTTGGTTAATTCATAAGGTACTGTTTGGGAAGATAGTTGCGGTAGCTTTTGAAAATATTTTTCGTGCCGAAATGTATTCAAATGATATTTTTTTATTTTTTAAAAATTATTTTTGACTAACAGCCGGTTTTTAAAATTAAAAAAAAAAAAAAAACTAAAAACAGCCAAAAACGCTTTTGACCGCTGTCCCAACCGGAGGCTTTTACCTGAACACATTTCCACAGTCGTTTTCATTGTGATGAGAAAATCGAATTTATCTTCCTACTCTTAGAAAAAGCTTACGAGTAGTTGAAGACCAGCCATGTCGCAGCCCAAGTAGTGAAGTGTCAAAATACAAGAAGACATTCCATAAACACTGACTCGCTATATATTGCGGCATGGGGAGTAGACAGATGCATGTATTAACAAGATCAGAGTTCATGTTATTGGCCCCCTAGACATTACACGTGTTTAGCAAAGATTGCCTCGACAACACCTTGAGCTATAGGGTGATAACATTCATGAGCTTCGGCAAACACTCTTTTGGCAAAAAATTTATCTTCCTCGTTTCCAGGGCCTTGAACAAGACCACTGTAGAGTGGACGCAGGTACTTCATCCTCCCAACATCCTTCAATGTTTTCTCCACCTCACCGTAGTAATCTCTACACCTGGAGGAAATTGCCAGTTGGAGAAATGCCACTTTCACCTCGTAGTCTTTAGATTCTGACAGCCTATAGCGTGCATCCAAGGCTAACACCTGCATGGTGATTTACAACGATTAGTGAGACAAAGTTTGTTTCGCTTTCACAACCCATGAGCGCTTGTTTGAAACTTTTAAGCACGCCAAGGTAAGAACCTTGACAGCTGACACGTGCACCAACTCAAAAACCAGGGGAAGATGTGCAGGAATTATACAGAAATCTAAATGGTCCTTAACATAGGTTACCTCCAGTGAGAGAACACATTGAGACGTGGAAAGACAGAGTAATTTGGAAATGATGTTTCATGAAATTAAAATTGCTGCAGGCGAGAAACTTTTTGCAGCTAGAACGAGGGGGATTAGCACGGGGAAATTGACTAGAGAATCAAGTCATTACCTGTGAGGCTTCGACAGCTCTGGGCAGGTTCTTTAGGTACAGCTCCCATTCCTGCCCTTTCCAGCTAGCAACTTCATCCTCTCTCGGCATCCTCCCGAGCTTAAAATCATTTGCAAGTGATGTAATCTTTACATACAAGTTTGAAACTGGTTCATGAGCGTCTGGGGGGATGCCAGTGCCCTCAGTCCATAGCTGAAGGTCAATACCTTTCTCTATTCCATGTACATTGGCTTTCAGGAAATCAAGAAAAGTATCCGTGTCAATTGACTTGAACTTGAATGTGGCAATATATTTCTTGAGGAACTCATCAAATGCAGGTCTTCCAATCTAAGAATTTCAAGGGTAAAAACAGAACCAGTAAGAATAGTACTGTTTGAAATATCTTCAAGTTCAAATAAGAAATAAATCAATATACCTGATGTTCAATGCGCCACAGAAACTGGAAACCTTTCTCGTATGGCACTCGAGAGTACATGTCATCTGGGTCCACTCCTTCCTGATTGTTTTTTAGCTTAGTAAATTCCATGTTGTCCTTGAACCTCTCCACTTCCTCATTCAAACCTCTCCAACCAATTCCAATATTCAGAGCAGCTATATCTTCGCCTTGCACAACCTCAAAAATTCTCCTCTCCGCATATGTTGTGAAACCCTAGTTTCAAAATCCGAAACTTATAGCTCACAATGAACAAAAAATGCCGAGCACAGGACAGCACAAAAATAACCATGGGTTATTGGAACTTTAAGAGCATATAAATACACTGACACATATCCTAAGAGAAATATACCAGAAAAATCTGTCATAGTTTCCTTCATCTAACACAGAGTTAAAACATGTCCCTCTTGAACACTTTGACAATCATACCGAACAACCAGCATTGCAAAGGTACAAATCAATTAATATAGCATGATGCCATATTTTATAAAAGAAAATTTATTGAACCAGTAAAAAAAATCAAACATTTTTCGTAGATAAAGGTAACTACAAACAGACACCGAGAGGAAACACATCCGGCACATCAGATAAGAACACATGCCAAGGAAAATAAAATAAAACTCCATTAAGCATACAAAGAGATACTATTTGAGACGGCCATCAAACTGATACTGAATCACGAAAAGAAGAAGTCATATAATCAAATCAAATGTTAAAAGCAAGTGCTAATTATACCTCATTCAACCAAAAATGCTCATTGTTCTTGTTAGTAATCAAATTACCAGTCCAACTGTGAGCCAACTCATGCGCCACAATCTGCGCGCCACTTGCATCCCCTTTGATCACTGTAGGAGTAAGAAACACCATCCTTGGATTCTCCATTCCACCATATGGAAAACTCGGTGGCAAAACCAATAAATCAAACCTCTCCCATTCATACTCACCAAATAACCTCTCCGCTTGCCTAATCATCTCTTCAGTTCCTGCAAACTCCCTCGCAGCTGCATCCAAAACCCCGTCAACTGCCTCCGAATAAACCCTAGTCCTCGGCCCCACCTCTCTAAACCCCAATTCCCCAACAGCAAACGCAAACAAGTACGGCGGAATTGGCTGTTCCATCACAAACGCCTCCACGATCCTCCCTTCCTCACACCACAACGACTTCAAATCAAATCCAGACTCCTCATTCGTCAACACCCCATCCAAATCAGTACCAACAGGGTCATGACGGTCACAATGCCTGGCAGACATAACAGCAGAAAGCTCCCGCGGAAGATTCAACTTTGCAGAGTAACAGATACGAGCGGCAGGCGTATCCTGGCAAGGAAAAACGGAGCGCGCGTGAACAGACTGACACTGGGTGTAGACAAAAGGGTGAATTTTCTTGAAAGTTTGGGGCGGAGTGAGCCATTGGAGGGCCGAAGAGGAAGGGGAGGTGGAGTAAAGGATGAGAACCGAGGAGTTGTTGTTTAGATAAACGGTTAGGAGTCGGCCTTTGATAGGGTGTTCAGAAGGGGAAAGAGTGAAAGAGAGGGGAGTTTGAGTTGCAGGGTCGAGGATTTTGTGGATGGTGAGGGCGCGAGTGTCGAGAGAGAGCGGGCCAGTGTGTGGGGTTTGGAGGGCGAGGAGAGCGGTGGCGTGGATGGTGGAGGAAGGGAACTGGAAGTAGAGAGTGAGGGATACGTGGGTGGTTAAGGGGTGAGTTGAATCGGTGAATGAGTGCGGATCGATAGGTGCCATTTGGAGGGGAGAGTTGGGAGGTTTTATTTTGGTGCGGTGAGAGGGAGAGTTGGGAGGTTTTTATTTTGATTTTGATTATTCTTTTTGAGGAATCTGATTTTGGGGATAGGAAAAGAACGATTTGGGGAATAATAAAGGAAAGAAGGGATGATTTGGTGCTGTTTTTGAAAAAATTAATTTTTTTTTATTTTAAATTAAAAAACTCAATATAATTATATTATTTTTATATGTTAATATGAAAAATAATATTTAAAAAAATAAAAATTATTATTTTAATATATTTTCAAATAATTTTTTTAAAATAATTACAATATTTTTAAAAATAATTGTAACCACAACCACGGTCCAAACCATCACTAAAAGGAAGAGTATAGGCAAGGTATCCATGCGAAAAGAAGAGAGGGCAAGGTATACTTTCGAGGAATCTGATTTTGGGGGTGGGAAGATGGACACTTTCTAGATGGCCAATACTGTCACGTGCTTTAGTCCTCTCACAGTCAAGTCAAGCAGCTGTTTTGTCAAATCAATCAATGCATGTTCCGAGATGGTCAAGATGAATTAGTCCAGTTCGATTAATTCGGTTTCATTCAGTCCAATTAGTCTAATGGGTCAATCCAGTACAATTAGTTCTGTTCTTTCTTTTAATTAAGTCTAGGCAGTTCAGATATTTCCTTATTTATTTCATGTTAAATAATTAAGAGTGGGGTCCAATAAATAAGCCGTGGGAATCGGTCAAATAAGTTAAGGTAATGGCAATCAGCTTAATTCGGGGAACATGGGATCAGGGAAGTTGTTGAACTTCAGTGTATTTAATTGATGAAATTAATGGGAAATGTACTGAACCATATTTCTGAAATTAAACTTGGAGGTTTTGGATTCCTCGAAAATCCAATCTTTTTTTTTATTTTTTGTGTAATCGTAACATTGGTATCAGAGCCGGTCTTCCATGGCTGAGGGTGCTGGAACTAGATACTCGCAGCTTGCTAAGTCATTGACATCTGTAAAGCAAAATCAAGATCAAACACAATAGAACTTTCATGCACTACAGCAAATGCTGCAAGGATTAACACAAAAGTTAAATGTGGTAGCATCGCATGTTGAAGGAATGGTACAGCTGAAGGTTGCCCAAAACACAGGAGAATCCGGGGGGTCCTCACAACAAATAACAAATCCTTTATATGAGGAAAATGTTGGCATACAGACTCGAGCCGTGAGGCTTGATTTTCCAAGGTTCAACGGGGACAATCCTAGTGGGTGGATTTACCGAGCAAATCAGTTCTTTAATTACCACCAAACCAACCCCCATCACAGAATTTTACTGGCATCTTTTTATATGGAGGGAAAGGTGTTGGTATGGTTTCAGGATATTGAAGCTGCTGGAGGGCTTAGCAGCTGGGAAGGGTTTGAACGGTCTTTACAGACCAGATTTGGGGGATCACCGTACGATGACCCCATGGAGGCTCTCATCCGCCTCAAACAAACATCCACGGTAGAGGAATACAAGAGCCAGTTTGAAGCTCTTTCAAACCAACTCAGGGGCTTAGCTGAATCTTACAAACTCAGTTGTTTTTTGAGTGGGTTGAGGGAAGATATCAGGTTTATGGTTCGCATGCTTAATCCACCGAATTTGCACATGGCTTTTGGGTTGGCAAAAATGCAGGAGGAAAATGTTGCTGCTCTTAGGAGATCCACTAAGTTAAGGCCCATGCCCATTCGAAACACTGTTGGGCCCATGAATCAACCGGAAAGAAAAGCAATGGTCCCTATACAAAGGCTAAATCCGAGTCAGATGAGGGAAAGGCGAGAAAAGGGACTTTATTACAGTTGTGACGAGAAATGGGGTCCTGGTCACAAATGCAAGTCAGCTCGCTTATTTATTATGGAGAGTGAAGATTCAGATTATAAGGATTTGTTTAATGCAGGAATTACTGATTGCAAGGATGGCAGTGTTATTGAGGAGGTGGCTGAAAAAAGGGTAGAACCCGAAATATCCATCCATGCCCTCTGTGGTTCACCCAACCCAAAGACCATGAGGTTTGTGGGGCATATTGGAAAAAGAGCAGTTGTAATACTGGTTGATACAGGAAGTACCCACAATTTTGTAGACCCCTCTATTATTCGGGGAGCACAATTATCCTACAATGACTAGGAAACACTTCAGTTCAAGGTGGCTAATGGTCAGACAGCATGTTATGAGGGTAGTACCGAGGCAGTGCCCATACATGCAAGGTAGCATGTATTCCATTGATTTCTTCATTTTAACGTTAGGGGGATGTGATGTTGTTTTAGGGGTACACTAGTTGAGAACCCTGGGGCCAATTCTATGGGACTTCACCAAATTACAAATGGAATTTTCAATTCTGGGCATGCAACGAAAATTGCAAGGTGTGGGAGCGGTATTAATGCAACAGGGCAGGTCCTTGGCTTACATGAGCCAGGCCTTACAAGGAAAAGCCTGACAACTGTCTACTTATGAAAAAGAACTTATGGCTCTAGTCCTCGTAGTTAAGAAATGAAAGCCCTATCTTTTAGGTCACTTCTTCAAAATACAAAATGACCACAAGAGCCTAAAGTACCTACTGGAGCAGAAGATTGAATCTCCGCTTCAACAAAAATGGATCTCCAAACTCTTAGGATATGAATTTATCGTGGAGTATAGACAGGGAAAGGAAAATAAGGTAGTGGATGCTTTATCCAAGAATATGGAAAGTAGTGAGGGACAACTATCAGCCTTAACTGCACCATCAACCAGCTGGCTGGGAGAACTTAGGGTTGGATATGAGGCAGACTGTCAACTACAGCAATTGCTTAAGGAGCTACGGAAGGTATACTAGCTTCCAAACATTATGAGGAAAAGGAATGGGTTCCTGTTCTACAAGGGGAGACTGACCATAACTGCAGTTCACGGGCTAAGAGAGCAAGTGTTGATGTTACTACACAGTAGCTCACAAGGGGGCCACTCAGGGTTCCATAAAACCATACAGAGAGCTATAACAGAGTTCTATTGGGCTAGTATGA
The DNA here is from genome assembly GCA_015731905.1 of Salix dunnii. Taxonomy (NCBI): domain Eukaryota; kingdom Viridiplantae; phylum Streptophyta; class Magnoliopsida; order Malpighiales; family Salicaceae; genus Salix; species Salix dunnii. Next base: position 15,216,529 of record CM027668.1, read on the forward strand.
GGGAGGATATCAAAAGATTCATCAGAGAGTGTGACATTTGCCAATAAAACAAGTCTGAAAATGTTTCACCTGCGGGTTTGCTACAACCCTTGCCCATACCTACCCAGGTATGCACTGATTTTTCCCTTAACTTCATTGAGGGCTTACCAAGGTCCGAAGGGAATTCTGTGATACTGTTAGTGGTTGATAGATTATCCAAGTATGCTCATTTTATGCCTATTTCACATCCATATACAGCTGCAAAGATTGCCCAAGTCTTCCTACATAACATTTTCAAGCTACATGGATTGCCTTATTCCATTGTTATAGACAGAGACCCAACATTCACAAGTTTATTTTGGAAAGAATTTTTTAAACTGCAGGGTACTACATTAAAGTTTTTTTCAGCTTACCATCCACAAACAGATGGCCAGACTGAATCATTAACAAGATGGTGGGGCAGTATCTAAGATGTTTTTCAGGAGATCACCCGAAGGGTTGGTCTAGACACCTCCCATTGGCCGAATGGTGGTATAACACCTCAGTGCACTCATCTACCAAGATATCACCCTTTGAAGCCGTGTATGTCTACCCTCCCCCTAAACTTCTGCCATTCATACCAGGAACCACAAAGATTCAAGAGTTAGAAAACACCTTAAAAACGCCGAGATGAGGTCCTTGCTCTGCTCAGATCCAATCTACATCTGGCACAAGATAGGATGAAGAAGTTTGCAGATGTGAAACGTACGGACAGAAATTTTGAAAAGGGGCAGTGGGTTTACCTTCGCCTTCAACCACATAAGCAACAATCTTTGGTACAAAGGCGGAGTATGAAGTTGTCACCCCGTTTCTATGGTCCCTTTCAGATACTGGAGAAGATTGGAAGTGTTGCTTACAAACTCGATCTGCTATCCAAGTCGAAGATTCACCCCGTTTTTCACGTCTCATGCTTGAAGGAGAAGCTTGGCCATCGTCACACGCCAGGACGTTACCACCCACTGATAAAGAAGGGTTAATGAGGCCAGAACCAAAGACAATTTTAGAGAGAAGAATGAAGAAGAAGAAGCATAAAGCCGTGTCTGAGCTTTTGGTAAAGTGGAAGGGATTAAATGATGAAGAGGCATCATGGGTAGAATATTCGACACTTGTCCGTGAGTTCCCTGACCTTGTGGACAAGATCATTTAAGAGGGGGGCAATGTCACGTGCTTCAGTCCTCTCACAGTCAAGTCAAGCAGCTGTTTTGTCAAATCAAGCAATGCATGTTCCGAGATGGTCAAGATGAATTAGTCCAGTTCGATTAGTTCGGTTTCATTCAGTCCAATTAGTCTAATGGGTCAATCCAGTATAATTAGTTCTGTTCTTTCTTATAATTAAGTCTAGGCAGTCCATATATTTCTTTAGTTATTTCATGTTAAATAATTAAGAGTGGGGTCCAATAAATAAGCCGTGGGAATCGGTCAAATAAGTTAAGGTAATGGCAATCAGCTTAATTCGGGGAACATGGGATTAGGGAAGTTGTTGAACTTCAGTGTATTTAATTGATGAAATTAATGAGAAATATATTGAACCACTTTTCTGAAATTAAACTTGGCGGTTTTGGATTCCTCAAAAATCCAATCTTTTTTTTTATTTCTTGTGTAATCGTAACAAATACAGGGTGCTGTGGACATTTAGGGTATGGATTCAAGATCAGTTTTGCACTCATTAATCCAAAATGCACAAGGATGGGATGCCGAGATGCAGCATGCTTACTCTACTGTCAACCATCAACCTAGAAATGGCCCCTCCTCGTAAGTGCTTAACAAGAATTCATTGCCCTCAGGTTCACTCGAAAAAATAGACATGGGTTCGAGAGAAGCTTTTCCTATAGACTGGCATCAGAAATTGGCTAGCAATCATCTGGAAGATAATTTCCTTTTTCCTGAGGAAAAAAAAAGGGTCAAAGATAATAAGATAAAATGGAAATAGTATATGAAAGCATTGCCAAAAGGGGTAGTATAGACCGCATTTCTAGTCTGGCAATTTTTTGAATAGGCTGAACTAAGGAAATAGAAAAAAGAAGACTGATTACAGTCATAAAAACAGAAGATGAAAGGAGAAAAGGAAATTGCAATCAATGCTGCTTAGCAAAGCACTTAGACGATGGTAGAATTCTAACCAGTAATGTTTGTTTCCAAGTAGAAGACCGGTTGAAGGCTGCACAGGACGATTTCAAGTACTGTCTGATTACTTCCTGTCCCATGCAACTCAGAACAACTCTCACATTTTTAAGAAACAAAGTTATAAATTTGTAAGATTGCCTGTGACTATTTCCTTGTTCACATGCTAATTCATTATAATCAAACTGTTACACAGTACTTGTTTCAATTCAAAAGGAAATTAAACATGCACAATAGGATTGGCATGGAGAAGTAACTATTGACATTTCCCAGTTACTACCTTGGAGAAAACCCAAGGAACCGAGAACAAATTAGCGACTGGCATCACAAAACTTATTTCACAGTGGTGATGCCGGGTTTCACAAGACAATTACAGAAAGGTTTCCTTGTATCGTTCAGACGACAAAGCAGACAAAGCCTCTTTTGATCCATGAAATATACACTCATGGTATAGCGATTCACAGACACCGCTATAATTCCTTGTAGCGGGTGCTCTCAAGAAACAAGATATGACCCTTCTTTCCAAAAACAAATGTCCCGATAATTGAATTTACAACCCAATGGACACCTCAAAGGTCCGAGACTCCATCTCCATGTATATCTTAAGAGAAAAGATGCCCTGACTCGACTCATCAAACACAGGCATTCACTGTGTAGATCCTTATCAACCTATAATGTGCTCTGAAATGCAATTCCAACCCTTCAACAGCACACCTCTATGCATGAAAAGTAGCAGTCAATGCACGACAGGACCATGTCTGCCAGTTGTAACCACTTCATCTACTTTCTAAGCTGAAAGGATTCGCATCATTAAAAGAAAAGAATTGATGCCTTGCCTCTGTGACCCTTATACTAGAGGAACCCTTCTAAGTATTACTACAACCAGAAGTGCCTCGTGTGAAAGCAATCAACATTCAGATGTCAAATCTAATGGTATATGCTCCTATAATCCAAAAGAGCTAGATTCCTTACAAAAATAAAGCAGAATTGAAGGAGCGCCTTATCAAAGGCAAAGGCATTTGTCTCAAACACATATGCTCTTCAGGCACTTGAATTTACTTGAATGACATCTAAATAAATCATAAATGACGGGGTTCAAGGAATTTCCACAAAATGGTGAAAAAAACAGCTACATAGATTCCCTAACAAACTAGTTACAGTAGGACCTAGAGAAACACAGATAGGTATGCAGAAAGAGTCCCCCAATTCAACAGCCGCGATCAAACCAGGTAGAATACACGAAGTATTCTGCATTTACATTTTCCCAATATACTATGTATATTGGCATAACCATAATTTGGCTCCAATAACCAACCAAAAATCACAACGGGGAAGCAGCATTCCAAACACTTAAAAGAGGAATGAAAATCAAACTCACAACAAGAAAAACATTGCTAAAACATCCCCCAAAACAAATTCGATAAATTAAAAGCATAAGAAAATAACAACCTTGTGCTAAACTTCAAGGCAACTATTAAGGTTCCAATTTTACAAAGTCTACAACTTCATTCACACTTTCGTATCCAGGATAACAACAATAGCATTTTCGTATCCAAGAACGTTTAATCATTAACTTTACTACAACAATTAAAAAACAACGACTTGGGGACCTTTCAAACAATACACTTACATCACATTACATTTCATCTCCACTACTGCCCACCACTCTCACCCTCCAACTTCTGCACATAAGCCTTCAAAACCATGACAACATCCCTCGCTGGCGCCTGTAAAGTACCCACCAATCCAATAGCAGGACCCTGTAAAGCCCCCAAAATCTTAGCATAAATCTCAGCTCTAGAAGGCATAGTTTCAAGTTGCTTAAAATCACCGGGCCCGTAAAACTTTCCTTCAAAAACAGCCCCAGTGAAATCATTCTCTATCTTTTTTTCCTTCTGAAAATCCCTATAAGGCTTTAAAGCTTCTGGTATCTCTTCTGTGTGCACAAAAAGCCAAGCATTCATTCCTGTCATGCAAGGTTTTAATGCCTCCCATGGAGTGCCTTCAATGGCCTTATAAACCAAAGTGTTTTTAGCTACAATGAGTTTTGATGATTCAGGCAATGATCTTCTAAAGTCTTGAAATTGTTTGACTGTGAAGCCTGTGTATTTTATAGCCGCTAAGAGGTAGCAATTTTCGAGTTGGGTTTTGACTATTTCTACTGTTTCTTCTTTTTTGGTGCGGGAAATTGCGGATTTGATGGTGATGGGCCTGTGTGAAACGGAGGTTTTGTGGGTTGCGGGGAAGGAAATGGAAAATGGGTTTGCGGGGCGAAAATGGGTTCGGGAAGGAGGGGGTTTCGAGGAGGGCAAGGAGAGGAGGGCAGTGGTTTCCATGGTGGTGGTAGAAGACTAGAGGAGGAGGAGAGTGTGGGCGCGTGCTTTTGTGACTTATCTTATCATCATCAGTGTGTTTTGTGTTTGGATGCGCACACAGTGGATGGTGCAGAAAAAACAGAGGATGAATAATTTTGAGAGAAGAGATACTGTATATTTTTTTCCTGCTCTTTTTTTTGTCGCTTAATTTTTCATTTACTTCCATGAGCAACTCCAAAGAGTTAAAAAAAAAAAAGTACAAAAAGTTTTATTTTTTATTTTTATATTTAAAAAAAAAGTATATTGAAATATCAAAATAATATTTCAGAGTTAAAAGGTTATTTTTATATACAAGTAAAAAAAACTAAGAATTTATTTAATATATATTTTATGTAAAAATAATAATTTAAATTCAACTTGTATTGATTAGTTATTATTACTAAATAGTTATATTAATATTATATATATTAAAATAAAAGTAGTTTTTATAAATATTTTTTTTATTGGAATGTATATATAAAAAAATATTATATTTATATTATTCACAAAGGTTATATTATTGGTTTAACTTCACTAAATAGTTTTTTTACTCAGAGGTGCTCTAAGCTCCCTTCTCTTCTCTGGACTCCTTGAGATCAAGAATCTGTTTTTGGAGTGAAGTGGCTTCTGTGTAATAGTTACTTTTTAAATTAAACGTGTGCGCACCATTTTATTTTATTTTTATATATTAATGTTATAGATTAAAAAAATCATAATATATTGTATCAACAAACAAACACTTGAAATCTCTCTTGTTAGGAATCAAAGAGACTAATTATATCCAATCCAGTTCATAAAATTTTATTAGAAAATTAAAAAGGTAACGTGAAATATAAAAATATACCATTTTTTCATAAAATGAAAATTCAAATTTAAAAATGGAGATGAGCTATAACTACTCATTTATATTTCACTTATCATCCCTATCAATCTAATTCATACCTAATACGATACATCATGATAGATATATTAAATTCTTCAACTCTATATTTTATTTTTGATTAATATAGATATATGAACTAATTTTCGTATATCTCAACCAATCAAACGGTTCCTAGAATTACAAACACAAGTGGTGCGATGTTGATCCAATGGTGAATGATAAAAGAGGCACCAGAACATTGTCATGCCGTGATGTGAATCAATTCCAGCAAACCCTCTCATTTTAGATAAAATCCGATCATATGCTACGTGTTTATAGTATGCCAGTAGTTAAATTGGCGTCAGTGTATTACTAATAATCAAACCATTTTGATACCTAGTAGTAGAAGTTCAAGGCACAAAGAATAGAAGAAGGGTTAGTCAATATCAATGAAATACCAGTACCGGTTAAATCACTGAATTTCAACAAGATAATAAAAAAAAAAAAACTCATTATCACATTGGCCTTATTTCATTCAAATCCATAATTCAACCAGCATTTTCATCGATAGCATACCTTCAAATAAAATGTTATATTTATATATTTTTTATGAAAAAATTAAAATATTGTTGAAAATACAAATGACAGTTGGCAGCAGCTATATATACATTTGCCCCCTTGTCTTTAAAAACTAAATATCATAACAAAAAATTAGATAGATTCTTTTTAGCTTGCCTTGAAGAAGAAGAAGAAGAAGAAGCTGCATATTTAAATCCTCCCACAAAATCTAAGGGAATTTAAAGGATTGCTTGCCCTTTTAAAACTAGTGTTCTTGGAGGTTTTACAATTTGGACGGCCATGTTAAAAACAGAGTCAGTACGTGAATGTAGACTCCTTCCCTATCTTGAAAATATGATTATCCGGTTATTGTAATTTATCTGAATTATGAGGGGGGGGGGGAATTTAAAACTGTCACGCGACAAATTTATCGTTTCTCTTTGAAATGGCAGTCTTTCTCCAGATCATTCACATGGTTGCGACAGCATGCCGAGCAGAGAGCCATGGCATCGGGAATCAAATGCTGATTTCGGCAAATCTCAAGCCTAAAGATTTTTCTATATATAGAAAAGGGTTTCCAAATTTTCATTTATTGATTTCTAAAGAAATTAAGGCTTTGAATGGATTGATTCTAAAGGAAAAATGGTGCATGTTGAGTTTCAGAACGTCTATGAAATACACTCCCTTCCAAGAATATAGTCCACTGCCTCTTCAACAGTATCAACAACCTACACAATTGAAATACAGATCAGGCAAGACAAATGTACACTAGATCTTAAGGGGGGAAAAGACGACAAAAGTAGATGCAATTCTTAAGATTAGTCATCCTCAACCCCTGGGTGATTTGTCAGTGGGGAAACGTGTGATCCCATCATGTTTATGAATATTAATTTACAGCATGCAGAGAGTTTCATCGTTTTACTTGCCAGATCTGCAGGAAACTCTGCATGGTTATGTTTCCCGCGGAAAACACCTGTCCTTGTCAGGATAGAGAACCAAGGATGTCCTGCCTGAAAGAGAAATGAAACAAGATTTTCTTTTGTTCTCAACATGTGTGTGGAGAATGCCTAAGAAATTGGTATAGAAATGTTATGTGCTCCGCCAATAAAAACCACAGAGAATAGGCAGGACAAACCTGTTGTGCACCTTTAACGTCAACTGAAGGATTGTCACCAATCATATAGAGAGTTTTGAATGACTGTGACCCAGAATCTCCAGGTTCCTTGAAATAATCACTATGATAAGATGGCTGAAGTTGGTTCAACATAGCTTCGGCATTCTTAAATACAAATGGATTTGGCTTCCCATAAGAAACATACTCCAGTGGATTATAGTGAATTCTGCAAGCAAATAGCAATTAGCATTATATATATATATCAAGGAAACAACAAAGCGCTTTTCACAGTTTCTGCCCTGTATATCTCCATATCAAGTATCTTCTGCTATGAATTCCAAGTTGGAAAAAAAAGTCTTATTTTTCTTATCTTAAAGCAAACCACAAAATATGTGGAAGCAATTTAGGCAAAGAGAAAGAAACAAAACAGTTTCAAAGTGCAGAACAGATTTGAGGATGCAAGGGAGAAGAACCTGAAAATAGTACTAGGTCTATCTTTCATGTATTGTGAACACACCATAAAAGAAACATGTTTAGCTGGTCAGTGCTAGTATTGGTTTCTTCCTTCTCAATTTTATCAAATCAACTCCTTCACATGTCTTATCCTGGTATTAATAGTTCTACCTAGAATTATATAGCTCTGATTTTTCTGTGAAAACTACCAAATTTCTCTTACTAAAATCGCTCAACTAAGAAATACAAAACGAGCCAACAACAGCAGAAAATTCTGAAATCATAACTTGGACACAAAGCTCATAGTAGCCCTATTTTGAGATCAGTTTTGACATTTAAACCCCAGAGATCCATTAACAAAACCAGTAAGATTGATGCAATCCTATTTATTACAAGGTGAAATATGATGAAATATAATTTTAAATGGCCGAAGACACTGAACTTACCTGTTGAAGACACTCTCCAGAGCAATTCTAAAAGCACCCGTTCCAAGTCGATTAGAAGGAAATGCAGCCTGTATATCAAATAAGCTGATTAGGCGATATAGAATCCCAGGTTTCCATAACTGGGCAGAAAAACCATTAAAGCCAAGTTCCGCAGGCAATTTTAACCTGTAAGAAACTTAAGAAACAGGAGAGCATCTAAGAATACAGGACAATCACTTACAACGTGGATTTAAAAATCAAACATACTGGTCTAATTATCCTTCAGAATAAAGGTGGCAAAACTTCTAGCTTATAAGTTTTCATTCACTTCCATTCAATTCTAAAGAAAGAAGTGTTCATTGGATAATCCAACTTAAGGCCATTTGAAGGAACCAACAAGTTACGACCAACTGTTAATATCTATTAAGCAGGACTACCAACCTGGTATTCAAGATCATCAGCGGCAAAATATAGAGGAGGTTGGGGCTGATGCCCATAATCCTGTCCAGGAAGACCTCCACATCTTAAAACATCACAGAGGACCTAATGTCATTCATTAGCCGGGGCAGTGTTTTGTTAGGTACATATGGCCAAGTTACGCTAAATCCAATAAAATGAAATGCGGTGAGACTAAAAGGAAAAAAAAAAGACTCCATTGAGTAAAATTTATCACATAGCACCAATTAAATAAATATAATTAACTTCCATACATTTTCAAAATCTACTTTAAGTGTTGAAAATCATTCATGCAAGGGTTGGTAAGAAACCTAGCCTTTTACTATCAACAGGACCTCATTACAATTTCATGATATTTTTAGATGACAGCAGCATTTTGATTAATGATTTCTTCCGATTCATCAGTTACACTAGTTCTCATTTCTGAACATGAAACAAATATATTGTGATTCAAAAGAGTAGCTTCTCAGGTCAGACGAAGTGTTTGTTGTTTCCAGATTCAAAAAAAGTACAATTCAATATCTAATTGACGAACTGCAGACTTTGCAAAACAAAATATGGTTAAAACTGCAATATGAAATTATATCTATACACAACACTTGGATAACTGAACGTAAAACGGAAGGAAAAATAAGATGCACGACACTTGATAGAGTTTGGAACAGTCGATTTTAAAGATACAGTGACTGGCTTAAATAACATGACCATATGAAAAAGAGAAATACCTGAATGTCCCTGCCCCAATCTACAGGATCACTAACAACAAATACTGCCTTAACTGTTTCAGAAGAAACATCATATCTCGGCTCTGTATTCAGGGGGAGACTGCTCCTATCCAGCCCCTGCTTAGTTGTCCACATTTTGTACTGAGCAAGAGGATCAATGTTTTCAAAACAGGATGCATACTCTTCTAAGGATACAGCTTTTCTGCCATGAATAATAAATCAGGCCATATGGAATGTTAAGAAGTCTCGAAATCTAAAAATAACAAAATGATTGGGACATTACAGGGACCTTACTTGAAACCATACTCAGACATTACTACGGCAGGTTCTCCTTTTCCAGTGGCAACAATGAGTTGATTCTCGTATCTGAGGGGACGCAAAGAAAAAAAAAGGGTGGGGTGAGGGTGGGCAGCACTACTGACAACAACACTTTAAAAAATCAGAAAGATTTTGGATTCCATTGACACTTCAGAGATGAGAATTGTCGCGGTAAAGATAAATCTACTAGGTCAATGAAACCTTTTTCCCTTGGGATGGCTCCTTTTAATTCATCTTCCATAGTTCATACTTTGGTTTAGCCATAAATAAAGTTGGCAGGAAATTATGGTGATTTCAAAAGTTGCAGACAGTCATTCCACTCCAAAATGTCCTCAACGAGATCCTATTACACATCTCCCATGCTGAAGCGACACATCTCATTGATAAATTGTCAATAACAGCAACGTGATTAATATATTAACATGGTATTGTGATAACCAGGATGGAGATAAAGGAGAATTGGAGGTCGGTGACAACAAATAAAAAAACAAATAGGTAAGTTGCGGAGAACATGTCATTTTTTTAAATTGAAGAGATATGCATAAAATTAAAAACTCAAAATCAATAAACATTCATATACCTTTTCAACAAACTTTTAAAGGGTGAATGACCCTGTAAAACCTGTACCAGGAAAAAGAGACAGCTATGCAAAAGGTTCCACGGTCAAACAATGGTGGTCGAGGATAGACTAAAAAACAAATGACAACGAGTAAGTCGTACGAAAATAAAATAAAACCTCAAAGAAATACCTGAGAAGGTAAAATCTTTACTCCAAGCAGTTCGCTTAGCTCATTAGCTCTCCTCGATTCCGGAATGCCACCTCCTAATAAAATATAAGATCGTACGAATATGCGATTAGTCTGCTCTACTTTTCTTTCTAACAATCATGTCTCTGCTTTGAGATTAGAACGTAAACATCACTAGGATTCATATAAATACAGGCAGCGACCCATCGATGCCTACATTTTTTCCATAGATTCATTCCATGAGGACCTTAGCAGCCATCTTCTTTCACGGATAGCTAAAATAGACTATTTTTGAGCTAGTGGGTGATAAAAATTTAGAAAATAACTATTCAAATAGCTCACCATTTGTCAGGAACAGAAATGGAACGTTCAGGTTTCCTGCAAAGTAAGAGGCAGCAATCATAATTAGATGCAGCTAACGTGTATGCACAATTAGTATAATACACGTATTCATAAATATGCGAATACGTATAGAGTACCAGAATCTCCGTATAATCTACGTAGAGCTCGGGGGGAGCCGCCGATAGGATCTTTACCGCGAAGAAGAACGCCATCGATATCAAATGCGATTCCAAAAGAGGACCTGTGGATTGTAATCACCGAAATTCCCAAATTCATTTTCTCTTGATTTCCATTGTTGTTGTTGTTGTACAAAAAAATTTAACGAAACTTTTTAAGGATTAATTAGATGAACCGTCGTTTCTGCTCTGATTGAAGCTGTGATGAGAAGTAACGTGAGGCTTGATATTGGAACAGAAATGGCGCTGCTTTGTTTTTTATCTGGGGAAACCCAAACGCTACCGTATTTTGGAATCTCATCTCTCTCTCTGTCTCGCTTCTGGTACAGGGGTTAATTCTCGTTAAAGGATGAGACAGGGAGCCTTGTGGCTGCAATGCGTCGGGCTTTTGTGTATACCACAAGCGCCACGAATCGTCGACGAGAGAGTTATAAAATCGCCGCCAAGGTCCGCTTTATCCTTAATTTTCTTTTAAAGATTTTTATCTTGCAAAATTTATTTGCATGCTTTGGGATATTAACCGTGAGTTAAGTTAAGCTTTTATTTTTACTGGTTATTTTTCATTTGATTCACAAGGCATTTAAATGGGCTTGTGGTTTTGGGCCTGGTGTCTATGCCACGTCAATACTATGTGAATTTTACAAGGCAGGCTAGAAGTTTAAAAAATAGAGTTTTTTTTTTAAAAAAAAATATCATCATAATAATAAAAAGGTTTATCATTTGTATAACATGTCTAGAATTCAAGTCATGAGATATATTTTTTATAGAAATTTAAAATAGTTCGAGCTTTACTCATCCACTCGAGACCACAAAGTGAATTTTCCGGGAGTTATGATTTTCTCGCATAAAAAAAAAAAAAGAACATACTTCATAATATATATATATATATATATATATATATATATATATATATATATAAGATTAATATTCATAAATGTATTAAAATAATATTTTTTATTTTTAAAACATTAGTTTTTACATTGATACATTGATGGTGTCCCCTTTCTCATGGTGTAGCGCGTGGTCTTGCACGAGAGGCGGAAGCGTGACGGTGAGTGGTTCATCAGGTAAGACGCCAGATAAATATTTTTCTTCGTTGGACGACACAACAAGCGTCGCCCAAAGAGGGCATGCGGCCAAATAAAATTGATGCATATGTCAAATTCGTGCACGACATTCAACATAAAATAATAAAAAATAATGATAAATTATCAGAACACCCCTACACCCAACTTTTCAATTGTATCGTATTGGGAGCAAATTAGTATGTAGAAATTTCAAAAAAAAAAATATCTGAAACACCCCCGCAAGCAAACCATAATTTTTATCTCATTAAAGGGTAAAAACATTATGTTACTGTGTAGTGTAATGTGAAATTACTACGTAAACCCTCCTGGAAGATGTTGTTTTTTTATCTTTTTTCATGGGATAAAACAATTATTTTACCGTGCAAAAAATATAAAAAAATAATAAATTGATGACCCGACCGAACCAACCCTAAAATATCATTGTAATCTACAATGATTTCACTCACATGCTAAAATGAAACACTGATATCTTTTTGTTTACAATATAATTAAAATAATATTTTTAAAAAAATATTTTTTATATCAAAAAATTTAAATAATTTCTGGAAAAAATACTTTTAAAACAGTGATAAACATCCCCATAAGGACGTTAACCAGGGCAGTTGCTGAAACGGAAGAGGCCCTACCGACGATGATGAATACGTTGACGGGCTGGACTTGGATGAGCTAGACGATCTGGAAGCAAGCTTGTCGAAAACATCTATTCAAGTCCATGGGGCTGGTATTAAATTTAAGGCTTCGCACGAGGTAGTGGGGGAGAGAAAAAAGAACCGTTAAAGGAAAAGTCAACTTGCTATTAAGTAACTGATTTAGAGAGATTGAATTTATTTTTAAATGTAGTTTTTATTTAAAAATATATTACAATAATAAATATTTTTTGTTTTTTATAAATTATTTTTGATATAAACACATAAAATATTTAATTTAAAGTAAAAAATAAAAAAAAAAAAAAAAAAATTTCACAAACATTTTTTAAAATAAAATGTTAAATACTTGTTAAGAGTGTGTTTGAACTGTCATCTGGTTGCTTTTCAAATTATTATTTTTATTTAAAATTATATTATAATATTTTTTTAAAAAAAAATTATTTTTAACATCAGTATATTAAAATAATTTTTAAATAATTTTTACTTAAAAAAATTAAATATTTAAAAAAAAAAACACAATTGTATGGTGATCCCAAACACCCCCTCTTAAGAGGGGAAATTCTTCTGTTATTTCCACTTGTGATGTGAAGGGTTTTTTTTTTATCTATGTGCTCCTCTTCTGTGATGGAAAGATTCCAGTTGATTAGACATCACAGCACCCTCTATACGGAGGCGGGTCGCATGGTAACTTTCAAAGTCACCGTACAGGCTCACTTGCCAGCAAGATCCTACTCAGGTGGTGTCTTATTATAGCAAAGAAAATTGTACAGAGTGCACCTTCATTGCTGACCTCAACTGCAATTTATTTTTATTTTTCAGGAGAAAACTACATTTTCTAAACTATAGCAGTTATTTTTTTTTTAATTAATACAGATATAAATATGTATTAAACGCGTAATCAGGTGTTGTACATGTGACACGTGTACGTCCAACAAATTTTAATTCTTCGCTTACTTTATTGAATAATTTTGGCGTGAAAAAGTCAACACACATTTTTATAAAAATCCAGAAAAAAATAATAATAATTTAATGGGTGGAAGAAAATGACATGACAAGGAAGAAAAAAATAAGATGAGAAAAAAAAAACGAGGTGTCGGGTGTATACCAGTACTTTTATGATTAAATTTTTAATATTATTAATAACATATTTACAAGATAAATCTATATAAAGTCAACTTTCAGACTAAAGATTATAATAAATGAGCATGCCATTGCTTTTAAAATATGAATTTGGCTTTTTACGGCGTCTATATATTCGCTTGTTGATGTTTTTTCCCCGTGATATTAAGAATTTAATTTGTCGTGTTATTTTTTTATATAGAAATTAATTTTTTATTTAGGACTGTACCTGTAGTGTGCTATGTGTGCAGCATATCGGACTACACCTTGAAGATAAGTCGATGGTCGCTGCCGTTAACGTGTACAAAAGGGCCATTTTGGTTTTCCGCTCTCGATTATTCTATTCAGTACCCGAGAAACGTTGAAATATTCTAAGTATTACTGATATATATATATATATATATATATATATAATGAATTAACTTAAATTGCGCCCTTCTTAACTAATTTTATATATTATAAAATAACATTCAATAACAGTGAATATTATAAAACTCAAATCTAGAAAACAAATCTAGACCTGGATCACCTAGCAAACCAACCACCACACATTACATATTACATGGTACTAATATCTCTGGTTTGCACCTGAGGACTTGCACATCGGAAGAAGGTCATTGTTATCTTTTTCTGTATTAGTGTTTGAATTTTTTTTATATTTTTGTGGCTTTCATTATATTTTATTTGTTTATTAAACTTATAATATATTAAGTGAATTTAAAAATTAATTATGGAGCGTGTAAACTGATCTGAATATTTTGGTCATAAAAAAAATATCTCAAGTTCTATTTCCCATCGTTAATATATCGTCCGTATCATAATTTTTTAACAAATGATCTAATCAAAAGAAAAAATCGAAGCTTAACTTAAGCCTTAAGGCAAGATTAAAGTAATCCATCTAAAAAATTCAGGGCAGCAGAACACTCGTAGGCCTCTAATTCAACACCAAATCCAACTTCCTGGCTGGCTTCTACTCAGAACCGAGTCAAAACAATTGACTTGGAGAGTTGATTCTTTTCGTTCTGGAACCTGGATTTACGCCAAACACGTTTTAAAAATGGTTTTAGGATAGATACAAAGCTCCGAAGCATAATGCTACTGGCGCATATTCACTGCGATTTAAAATTAATTTACCTCATCATTTTTCGTAGAACTTGGTCCTATAGCTCCACTAAAAGCAGGAAATATAGACAAGCATTATTTCACGCAGAAACTAACCATGAAAGGCAAAACCGCTGTCGTTTTAAAATCGAAATTCAGTGCATGTAAAAACCTTTTGCAAGTCCACATACATTGTACTGGGTCATACAAGCTTGACAGTGATTCTGAAAGTGCTGGACATTAGCCACTCCCGTTCTGATTGTTTGCCACTGCAGTCGAATTACAGGTTAGTTGTGGCTAGTTTTTTTTTTTTTTAAATGATGGTGGTTAAATGTGTTTAGATCATTTTAATGTGTTGATGTCAAAAATAATTTTTAAAAAATAAAAAAAATATTATTTTGATATATTTTGGTACAAAAAAACACTTTAAAAAACAACCGCAACTACACCCTCAAACACCCCTAACATATTAATATTAAAAATAACAGTATTGTCGGTAATTGATAAGTGGAGGATTGTTTATATATTTTAAATATATTTTGATAATGTAGTGATATTAAAAATATTTTTTAAAAGATATTATTTTATATACATATTAAAAAAACAACAATATAATATTAAAAAAAACTCCAAATGAGGCTCCACATTTTGTCGGGATCGGTATCATGGCTCAAAATTCAAATGTTGTTCCGATTCGAACCCGATTCGTTTGTAAAGACAAATAATCTTCGTTAATATTAATTATTTCGATGATACGATGAAATGTTGATCTTATCAAATGTGATTTGAAATGATATCTGAGAGTGATTATGATTGTTTTTTAAAGGTGTATTTTATTAAAAAATATATTTTTTTATTTTTTAAAATTATTTTTGATATTAACTTATTAAAATAATATTAAAATACTAAGAATATATTTTTTTTTTCAAAATCTATTTTTTAAAAAATACTTTCCAAAACATGTCGAAGAATGAAATGGAAGTGGGTACGTCAATCAACGAATAATAATTAGCTGCAATGGATGCACACCGCAAGCCACAGCAGATGGGGCGAGGCCTTTAAAGAATGGCTGGTGCTGACATGGGGTGGGTGATGCGAACACGTGAGGTTAGGAAAATTGTATAGACTCCTTCACGAAACACATGGAACCCGCCCTCGAACTGAAAAGGTACTGGTAGTGGACTGGATGGGATTGGATTCATTTTTTTTTTAAAATAACATTTATTTTATTAATTTAAATGAATCATAAATAAATCACTATTTTAAAGATTACTTATCATTTAAAAATATAAATAATAACACCAACAATATAATAATACTTTTCCAAGTATAATTGATTATTTCAAGTATTTAGACGATAAATAGAGCTTTATAAAATAAAAAATTGTGGATTGTCTATGTAATGACTGATTCCATAATTAAAGCATTATAAATTAACGGAACATTAAATTACAGATTACAAGAGCATTAATTTTAATGGACCCACAAGTCCATTTCAAAGTTAGGAATCCTTTTCCGGCCATTCAAGATTCAAGTGCATGTTTGGCATTGTGACTAAATCTTTGTTTAATTATTTTTGTTTTTTTATTTTTTTTTTATTTTAAATAAATATGTTTTAGTGTTTTTAAATTATTTTAATATGTTGATGTTAAAAATAATTTTTAAAAAATAAAAATAATATTATTTTGATGTATTTCAGTATGAAAAATAATAACAACCATAGTCCTAAACACCTAGACTAGAAAAACACTGTTGTCAATTTTTTTTTTTTAATATAAGTTTAATATGTTTATTAATTGTATATTAAAAATTCCAGCTAAAAATTTAAATAACATTAAAATATGATAAAAACAACTAATAATATTATAATTAATTAATAAAATCTCATTAAGTTTAATTGATGAGAATAGCAATAACAATCCCTTTCCCGTTGCTCTAAGCCACCACAACCATCTCCTCTTACTTAATATTTATCACTATTAAACTTAAATACTTTTAAAAATAATCACATAAAAATAATGTGTAATTAAAAATAAGTTTTAAAATAGTATTTTATTATAAAATAATATTTTAAAAAACAGTTAGAACTATTCAAACCCTATCTTCAACGAGTTCCATGAAAATAATTTATCGTTCAACAGTAATCTGCAGGCGTGCTTTAGATCTGCGTTCCTAGACGTGGGATTTGAAGATTTTTTTTTTCCACGTGAACAAAGCAGAATGATGGGCCCCCGAGATCACTTTTTTTTCCCTCGGAGCACACACATCACCTTTTAGCCATAGAATATTGGTCAAGCACAAATCCCAACTTTGAACGTGATTCTTCAATGATGCGAAATGTTACTCATCAGACTACACTATCCATCCCAAATATTTTAATCTGCAGCTTGTCGACGGGGCTTGATATTTTGTTTTAAAATTTTTATATATATATATATATATATTATTTTAAATTATTTTTTTTTGTTTTATATTATTTTTATGTGTGGATATCAAAAATAATTTTTATATATATTTAAATAAAAATCATGTTCATAAACATCCTCAAACATTTTGTAATGATTATTTGAAAGTATTGTTGGAATTGTTTTGAAGATGTTTTTCATTCATAATTATATCAAAAAATATTTATTTAAAAAATATTTTTGATATAATCACATTAAAATAATTTAAAAACACTAAATTTTTTAATTTAAAACAAAAAATAAAATAAAATTTCAAGTTTTTATAAAAATATTTTTAAAACACAACTGTAAACATCTTGCAAGTCCCAAACAGGCTAACTCACCACATAAAAATTTATATGTTTTTTTAAGTGTTCACTAGCTGACAGCTGGATAGTGCACAAATTACAGGACACAGATTATCTAATTAGAAGAAAAAAGAACTTAAAACTTAACTTAAGCTCCAAGGCAAGTTGAATAAGGATGTTGACACGGTGTTTTTTTTTTGAGAAAAAATATTTTTTTATATTTTGATATTTTTTATGTTCTTATGCCGAAATTATTTTTTTTAAATGTAACTTTAATATATATACATATAAAAAATATTTTCAAAAGAATGTCCGAAAAAGGTTGCCTTGAGTGGATCTCAAAACATGGAGAAATTCTTCGCAGGTTCACATGCTTTGTACCGGACGATACATACGTTTTTATTTCCAGTCAATGATGCTGCTAGAAAGGGATTTCGACGATGCCGTATACAAACCAGAAATTTCACGATGCGGGCACAGGAGTAAGAAACAGATACTTTCTAGTGACCAATATTAAATGAGTCTAATTTTTAATTAGTTCAATAATTAGTGGTGGAAACTCAGGTAATTCTCCATTTCGAAGCAAAACAGCGAGAGAGTCAATATAGAATATTATCCCAATTGCAAACATTACGTGATGGAGAGAATGAAATGCTATGTTGTATTTTTTTTTATAACTAAAATGTCTGAATCAATTTCCACGCATCACAATTAATTCTTGAATTCATTAAACATCTTGTAATTTTAATAAATAGATAAGATATCATGAAAATAACAAATATACAAAAAGAACTCGAACTCCTGGAACATAGAAAAAAAAAACAATTCCCTTCCTCTATTGGGCAAGTCCTTAGGTGCGCTATATTGTATTTTGAAGCTACTAAAAAGGGTTTTTGAGAACCATGAGAATCCTGTTTTACTGGTCAAGTCTTGATTTTATTTTTTAGAAATTATTAATTTGAGTTTTACATCAGTAAAAATTATTAAAAATTTTAATTGATCATTAATTTTAAAATTAATTAAAATACATATAAATATAAAAACCTACCTTAAAAAAAAGGGAAGTTGTTGAGGCCACTGTTCTGCATGTTGTCTTGGACAGCGTAGTAACTACAAGCCAGTGTATTGTAGATGGGGCTATTGACAAGTTTTGTGTTGCTGACAAGAGTGGGATGAAACCAGACAGTCCTGTAGGTAGTGAAAACAACACTGAAAGAAAGAAATAAGGGAAACGCTGGGCAGAACCTTTCTGATTCCTTCATAGAATTCAATTCACATCCTGTTTATAAATATTGTCGAGATTATTTTTTTAAATATTATTTTTTAAAAAAATTATTTTTAATATAAAAATATAAAAAAATTAATTTAATATAAAAAATAAAAATATTTTACTTTTTTTTTTTTTTTAAAAAAAGCAGTAAAATCAGCAACTTGCTGTGAATATGCAGCAGTGTATGTGTACTGGCATCGAAAGTCTAAAAGCCAAGTCCAGTAACTAAGTGACAAGTCAAATATTCCCCAACTTTGAAGTATTTTCTACGTGATCTGAGAGCTGGCCTGGATTTTCTTAAAAAAAGATCTGGTCCGTTGATTCCTCCTCAATAAACACATGTTTTTCTCGTGACCTATTGAGACATGCACAAGAAATTATATTATGGTGGATGCATTCCACAAATCAGCGGAGGACATTAATTACTATCATTTTATCTTCAAAGTAGGGACAGATGGATCGAAAAGAAAGGGAAGGTGGTGAAGTATTTTTGTGCACTAGAGATATAAAATACTAATGAAAATGACACTCTGATGACCACTAGGCCATTTTCTTTTGAAATATATAGCCATATCCATTGCATCCAGTTTCACAAAGAGCTCTCAAGTTGTCACTTTTTACAGGCCTGTCCCCTAGAAAATTGCAGTGGGCATAAATTTTATACTCATGGCCAGTTTATTTTTGTATTTAGAATTCTATTTAGATATATTTTTAGTTTTAAATAAAATAAAAATTAAATTTCAGTATTTTTTTAATAATCTTAATATGCTAATATTAGCCAAAATGTTGTAAGGGAACATAATTAACCAAAATAATAAATTAAGGACACTGCAATCCAAATCGACGCCGCACAGGAAGATTTTTAGCTTCACATGGACATGATGGTAATAAAAACTGAGAATACAAACACAGAGCAAGGGACAGGGGAACCTGCACATGTATTCCCATTATATGAATCGCATGACCACTGGAAGGAATGGCAGAAAAAGAACAATACTTGCCAGGCAAGTTTCGACAACTTTAAACCGCTAAAAACCTCGTCCCTCCCCCCTTGTTTTTCCTCTCTTGAAATATAGACTCGGAATAACATTGACTTGTCAACTCGGAGCAGGAGTCACTTGCAGACGAGCATGCCAGGGCTGTTTGAGAGAGTGTTCTAGTTATAAATGTTTTCGATTCTTCACCTATTTTCGCTATGATTTTACCCCTTCCTGGTGGAAGGCTAGCAATTCCTTTCTTCTCTGGGGTGCCATTGTTGATGTCCATGAACCTGATCTGAGAGGAAAAAAAATATACAGTTTGTGTTTCCAGGGGATGTACGAGGACAAGAAAGAAGCCTCGAAAGTCACTCGGGGAGAAAAGCTAGTCAAGGGCTGGTACCACTGGGTAGGGTCATACAAGGTAGTTGAGCATGTAAGACCAAAACCACAAACCACAGCGTGAACACATCGTCACGTAGCACAGTTGGATACAGTTATGGGATATTCTCTGTGGGGTTGTGTTCAATTCAACAAGGCAAAGCCATCCAAGAGACACGAGGTGGAACCGATCCACCAGGAAAATTTCTTAGCCTGTTTTGTTGTTCTTCCTGAATTATCATTGAAAGCCAGGGGAAATAATGAAAACAGCTGACAGGATTGTAGAGTACAGGTTACCAGGCAGATAAAGATCTAGTTTACTGCTGAGTTGTGGCAGACATTCAATCATAGAGTAGCCTGACATATTTGTACTCGTGTTATATCAGTATATTTATAGTTATAATGCCAACTAGCATCAAAACTTTTAATGACCCTGGAATCCTTAAAATTCCTTATCATAATAAAGTCTAGGCACACGATGAAGAAAGTTAAGCTATGATATGCTTGCCTGCACCAAAAAACAGAGCTAAACTAAATGCATGCTCAAGTTTTTTTCAAGATAGTTGTTAATATGCATGCCCTTTTTGAGTCTCGACGCACTCAAGATCAATTGCAAAAGTTAGCCATAACTCCAAATGAAAACACAAAATCTTATGAGCCCATGTGCATAGTTAAACACATTTCGTTCAGAATCAAGCTTTAATTTACATCATCATAATTAGCAACTCTCAAAAATCGTATTTCATGACGCGTTCGCGCTGTTAGTGGGGTCTAGAAGGATGTATTTTGTCTTCTCCCGTTGTCCTTGCTATTCCCATCTACACGGAAACCAGACCCTGTTTTGCAATTACCAGGTTGCCTAGCAAATTAAAAGGTCAAAAGTATTGTAGTCACTGGTGAGGGAAAATAATAGATATGATCTCCAAATAGTAGTTTTTTGGAGGCCCTTTTTCAAGAATAGAATCGTTTTGTCAGATAAAGAAAAGAATCATTCTCTAGCTCACCACCCCCGCCCTTTCTTTCCTGTATCGTAAGCTTTTATATGAATAGCCAAGAAAACCCTACAAGCTTTATATCTCAATCATATAAAGCTCACATCAAAAGTTGAATCGACCACGGTTATTAACTTTGTGCTCTATAAAGAAAAAAAATACAATTATTCTTCAAAAAATCATCACCATGCCTCTTCCGTCCACAGTACACTGCAAAGGGTTCTGCAATGCCTTTACCTTCTGCTTACAGCATCAACACGAAAGCAGAAAAAGAAACGGAATTTTTCATAAGTAGTGGCAGGTCGGGGTGTAAATGAGGTTTCATCCTAGAAAGGATACAGACTCGAATCATAAAATAAAACCATCATGTAAAACCTGGAATAAAATAAGAAACTAAAACTCATAAATGCATATTTATAGATGAGATGGAAAACAACTGGCAATCCTGCAAATGCATCCAGAATACAAAAATCACAGTCACCATATCACCTGTATCTACTTACAACACTAATCTCAATCAACCAAATCCATATTCTACCCTCCCAATTGGCTAAAACTAAGAAAGAGGGGTATTCCTATTCATATGCTTCAATATCAATTTATTGAGAAGAAAGGGGCGGGGACTGTAAATATGGCTTAATCTGTAGACAGGGAAATTAAGCAAAGGAGAATTGGTTGTTAAAATCATTCAGAGTGAAGAATCTGAATGGCCCTCTGAAGCATACGTACTCGTAGAAGCTAAGCTTCCATTGCCAGCACCTCTCTTTGCAAATCCAACCAGTGAAACAACGTTCTTTACTTTCTGTGCGAACCCCTTAAATATCATGGCCTTAACCCGGCCCCTCTGTGGAGGGACTCGTACCATTTCCGGCCTTTTTGGTGTCTCCTGGTACTTATCTGCCATTGTTTTGAACTGTCAAGAAGTAATAGAAACAGAACACAAACTCTGTTTTCAAAAGGAGGAAGAGACAGAGGTGAGGCAGAATTTAGGCCTGCCAAGTAGAACAGGAGTTAGAGAGAGATTTATTTTCTAGCCGAGTCACTGGAAATAAGAAGGCGAGGAAAGGGGGGAATTTATTGTGGGGGGTGGGGTGGGGTTAAGGAGACTTGTATTCATGTGGAGCTAAGAGTTCGTCAACCGGCCCAGTTAAAGTCAAAGAGATTCTAACGGTGTGAACAAGATTTTAAAACTCATCAGAAATAAATGCTTAGGTTCAACTATAGAAGTGAAAATTCTTGAGTTAAGACAGCTGTCTTTTCATTTTAGAATTTGTTTTTGATGATTTTTTAGTCATATGGATAGATTCTAAGACAAGGCAATATTTGGATTTAAATAATAGTCATCTCTTGAATATCTCAGTGGTGGCAACAGGAGCCTTGTAAAAAACAAATCACTTCAGAGAATTTGATAGTGGCAGCAGAATCAGTTCCCGGCTCCCAAACCTGAAGAGGGTTTGGCATATTTTATGTATTTCTGCGATAATTTGCGAGAAACATCAATCATCACGCAACTCAGAAGCTTGTGTTTTCAACCAGCTTGCATGTCCTGGAGATTACACAACAATGAGACTGAAAGTAATGCACCGTGGTTTTGTTTTGACCATTAGCGTGGAAAAGAAATCAGACATTCGAGCAAATGAGGCTTTGCCACGCGGCAAGTACTGAAGGCCAGGGTACTGGAGTTGAGTTGCCCAGATGCAAATAGGGGCGCATCCTGCTTGTGACGAGGAAACGTTTCATACGCAGAAATAAAACGTTTCTAAAAGAATCACAAATAAAATATATGTTAAGTCTCTATTCATGAGAGAGATTGTTGTGACTATAGTGCTATTTTTGTGCATGATATTTCTGTTTAATAAACAATCACTCTCCTCTCTTCTTTGCAAATAAGAGGTGTAACTTGTTATTTACAATTAAATATGAAAAAACTTTTAAACTGATAAAAATATCAATTATTATCTAAATAATAACTCAATCAAGTCTTTCTTTATTTTTCTAGGTCTAAGAACATGAATTTTAATTACATTGTATTTTATTTATTTATTTATAGAATACATCTTAACAAGGTCATGCTTAATTGGATCATTTTAGTTTAATTTATGACTAGTAATTTTTAATATATATGGTCCATTAGATATATCTAGTATGTTGACCGAAATACATATTGTAATTTTAGTGGAGTAAAATTGAATAATTTTATTCACTGTCATTTCAATAATTAATTAATCTATACTTTAAGATCAAGTATATCATGTAACAATGTGTTATATTCTCAGATATTAAAAAAATCATTGGTGATTTAACTTCACTTTTTAGTAATAAATACCCCCTTGAATCATGATTTGTTATCAACTCGGTGATTAAGTTTTTTTTTTAGTTAGTAATATTTTTATTTAACACTAAAACATGTAATATGTTTGACATGTAAAATAATATTTGCTTTCCATGTAATAGTTATTGATAATTTAAGGGAGATATTTTTTTTTTCATATTCGTATTGTCTCGACCAGGAATTATAGTCAATATTGTTTAATAATGTGTACATATTTTTTTTAATTTATCATAAGTGGTGAACCATTTGTTAATCACTCAATTACCTTTTATATAATTTATATCACACTCAATGTATGTCTTCTCATTACATCAAATAACTCATAACATAATCAAAATATAATATTATTTATATAGAATAATTTCGTGTTTTTGTGCTCTCGTGTATGAAAATTATTTACACAATCATTATTTAAGTTTTTTTATAGGCACGAGTGATATCTCCATGTGAAATTCTCACAAAGATTAGTTTAGTGTCCCTGTCTCACGACAAATATTTGTATTTTAATTTCACGTATTTCTTATATCTTGACCCATAAGAGTGTGTTCTTAATTTTTATATAAAAAAAATAAACATGATATACACCAGTCTTCATGACTACAATAAATTTTCAACAATTTAAAAACACTTCTTAAGAATATTCTTATAAAAAATGTTTTTATGCAACATTATTGTGTGATGAATTCTATTGTCACTCTAGACTCATCAATTTCTATCATCTAAATATCAAAGATTAAATAGATATTTATTAATATTAAATATATACTTACACAAATACCATGATATCATGTTAACATATCAAGCTAACATAAAGTTTAGATTCTACTGTAAAAATGGCAGAAAAATGAACCCAAGGCCTCGTGCTCCACTGTCCACCAGCTTCATGCATGTAAACACAGTAAAGGACCATCCTATAATTCCCACTTCTCAAATTCAGCCCTCGAATGTGAGCATGGAAACGTGGGAGCAACAGATCATTTGAAGACTCAGGTCACATGAGCCATGGAAACTTTTTCTGACATTGATGGAGAGGTCGAAACTACTAGCCGTAGCCAAAACGACGTGGCTTAGATTTTCGGAACTTCATCAAATGTCGATGAATGACATGGCAAAGAGGACATGGCAATTGACTGTGTTTTTTTTTTTATCTGTTAAAAACCATTTTTGATATTATGACATGATATGACATAAAAATGATCTAATAATATATTTTTAATTTAATATATATATATATATATATTTTTTTTAAATGCAATGCCAAGCAATTATAAAGAATGCTAGCATTGAAAATCAGTCCGCGACAAGAATTCAACGTTTGAATCGTCCACTGTGTAACTTTTTGGCTTGTTTGCGTGGAGACCATTCAGAAACGACGAACCATAAACACGTATTTTTTAAGAAAAAAATCTTGTTTTCCCTTCTGGTCAAACAATCCAGTACACTCTGGCCTTCTCATTAGCAATTTTTTTTTTTAAGAAAAAAAATACCGGTGAAATAAGGTGATTTTTCTTAATTTTTAAATAACAAAATTTGCAGCAATCTAAAAACATGACGTCTATTAAATTTTAATATTGTGCTATTTATTATCTAGCATAGAAAAAAAATTAATACATTAAATGATATATATATATATATATCATTTAATATTGAATATTGTGCTATTTATTATTTATTATTTAGCATAGAAAAAAAAAATTAATACATTAAATGATATATATATATATATATATATTATAATATTTATATTTTATTTACCACTCGTTAAATAAAATAATTATTTTAAAATATCTATCCATCCATTCAATTCAATTTGATATATATATATATATAATGATTGTTTCTTAAAATGATTTTTATTTAGAAATA
Source organism: Salix dunnii (assembly GCA_015731905.1). NCBI lineage: Eukaryota > Viridiplantae > Streptophyta > Magnoliopsida > Malpighiales > Salicaceae > Salix > Salix dunnii. Next base: position 15,241,722 of record CM027668.1, read on the forward strand.
AATTGAATTGGTATTTTTTATTTAAAGTTTTATTTTTAAAATAATCATATCAAAATAATATAAAGACATAAAATAAAATAAAATCTTATTTTGTTTTTAAAAGCAATTTTAAAACAGACAACAAACGGGTCTAAACTGACATCTGTACTCTCAAGTTATAACCTGTTTCCCTTGTTGTTTAAGGAGCTGGGCTTCATGGTAAAACTTTTAGATTCTGTTGCCGAAATTTGCCTGGGCCGTAGTTCCTATAAGGGCTGTGATTGGACTAGACTGACCTGGGTCGAGAAGACAGGCTGTGGCCGCAGGATAGTATTGTGTGTATAGTTATTGGGCCAAGAAAATTTGGCCCTTAAATGATTTTTTTCCCGAATCTGAAAGGATATTTTCCTGGTAACACTGAATATCCAGTAGTAGATGGACTGAAATTAGATTTATAAATTCTAGACGTTGGACCGGGTCGACCCCGGGTTGGGTTATGACTATGATCCAAACCAACACCTGACATCAAATCCTAACCATTCCAAATAAATGGTTCAATTAACCCGTGCACCCATCCCGAATATTGAGCCCTGACTTTGGTCGGTTGCAAAACTCAAGGGTTCATCTTTCTCGGACCCATCAAACCCTGCTCAAAGCATTCTCCCTCCCCTCCCCCACCCCTCTCTCCCTTCAAATTCCTTTGCATTCACGGTTTATATCCGGTTCAATCTCCGATCACATAAACCCCTAACCTCTCTCTGTCTCTTCTAACTATTTATATACTTACATGTAACCGCACAAGCAACAACGATTCAAGAGAAAAATGCAGGTCGCGTTTCTCTTGTTTTCCATGTTCCATTTTATTTCCGATTATTATTACTATTTCTAGGGCTCTAATGGTGGATTAAACTCAGCAATTTGTTATGTTAGGTTTTCTTGTGATAAGTTATCGGTTTCTAATTAGAGAAAGATGGATCACCATGAAGATGAGAGCCGTGGTGGAAGTGAAACTCCTAGAAATGAAGACGATGAGGTGCGATTGCATTTTCTCTTTCTATTAGTTTGTGTTTTGATCAGCGTGGGCACTTGTGTGCTTGTTTGTGTGATCTTTAGATTTTCTGATTAATGTTAGTGTTTTCCTAACAAATATTAGTTTATGATGTTCACGTTGAATTTGAATCAGTTTTTAGATGTTATGAAACTACTTTGGATGTGCAATGCTTGTTGCAGTTATTTTTATAATCTGCTTCTCTGTGTTTTTGTATTAAGCAATGTTGATGAGATGGTTTGTTTTGTTTGTCAGGAAGCTGTTGCTCGACTCGAGGAAATGAAGAAATCCATCGAGGCCAAAGTCGCTCTTCGTCAAAGCAATTTGAACCCTGAAAGGCCTGGTTGGTTATGCTACGAGAATTTTTCAGTTTTGTTTAACAGTGTATTGGTTATGGAAATGGATAAGATCACCTACCAGTTTCTTTTTTTGCGAATTTTTTTCATGTTGAAAAAAAATGGCTTAGTTTTTTAGTGATTTTTGCGTGGTCAAATATGAACAAAAAGCCTTGGGCTGGTAATGCTTCTGATAATAAGATAGTCAGGAAAATAAAGTTTTTTCAAGGCTGATAATAAAATCACGTTTCCAGAGGTCTGGTCTACTCCGCACTTCCTCTTTTTTAGATAACTGAATTGGGAATATACGAATCAATGTGTTGAGGAATCTTGTATGCGTGTAAATGACATATCTTTTTTTGTTGATTTATTATTTTTACTGGTTTTTATCGTATGTAACAGGTGGCAATACCTTAGTGCATTGCCTATTTAAGTTCCCATGCTGTGCTCTTCTGGCTATACAAAAAAGAAATGTTTGACCATGTCAGATTTGTTAGAGTTTTTGTAGTGTCTGATTGAATCCTATGTTGGACATGCTTTGATATTTTTCACATTAGCACCGCTACTATATAATAGGATCTAGAGAGTAGATGTTTATTTTTAGAATATCAAGATGGGAAGTATGCTGGATCACTTTGCCATGATAGGATGAAGTAGGAGATTGTGGGCATGCTGATGCAGGTGGATGGTTCGGTGCTTCTAAGCTAGGGTAGCTTGTGTGAGATGGTTACAGAAAAAAACCATCAATCAAGAAACCGAAGAATGGTGGTAGAATTATAGCGATGGTGTAAAAACCAAGGACATATCTTTGTGACAGATTTTTCAATGGCAGTAATGATAATCACTGTGATGCAAATGATGATTAATAATAGCTGATCTTATAATGGTGTGGATGGTTAGTGGTGGTGATAGAACATTGTGCTTTTGGTAGCAATTCTTAAAAAACACCGTTCTCTTAGTATCAATAGCAATTGTAAAGACTCCGGTAACAGCACTGCAGCTGTATGTGCTTCTGTGCTGGCAATGTAGTACATACTAAATGATGGTAAAGGCAGCTAACAACTTTGTACAAATGGAATTTCAAAAATGACAGCAGCATAATCCGAGTTTAATTAAAGACTTCCAAAATATCACTATGTTTTCTAGTTTTAACCATGAGATATCTCGAAAATCTTCCCCTTTTCACTCCAGTCATGGATTTCTTGAACTCACAAATCCTTTTCTGAAGTCAATTCTCTTTGAAGCTCTTTCATATACATGCACTCTTACTGGAGAAGAGAATTCTCTCGTGGTTGGGTTTTCTAAAACATGCTAGGAAGACTGACAATTCACTTTGTTCTCCATGCCTGATTGATATCCTCTAGATATATAAAGATGGTTCCTGCCTTTGAGAATTCAATTATAGCTTACATGTTTTTGATAAAAGAAAATGTGACTGCTTTTGATTCTAGCTGGATTCACCATCTTTTGCCCCATGAAAGTGATTTTAAGTCTTTTACTGTATGCTGCTATGTTTCAAACAAAAAGGTGCTATTTTGTCATAATTCTAGAATGCAGGAGGGATTGATACATTTTACCACTGTTACAGACTCAGGATTTCTCAGGACTTTGGATTCCAGCATTAAGCGCAATACAGCTGTTATTAAAAAACTGAAGCAGATAAACGAGGAACAGAGGGAAGGACTGATGGAAGAGTTGCGAAATGTGAACCTTAGCAAATTTGTTAGTGAAGCTGTAACATCCATTTGTGATGCGAAACTTAGAACTTCTGACATACAAGCAGCTGTTCAGGTAGCTTTTAGAGTTACAAACTGTTATTCTTGGTTTTGTGTGCGGATATGATTCGCTAGCTGCAGAACTTGTTTTTTCAAGTCACGTATGTGTCTTCATGCCTTGATCACCTTTATAGTTGATGGACAATGGTAGTCATATTAAATTGTCTTCAAGCTATTGCGTACTCATTCAATTCTTGAGACTATAATAGGGTTATTGCATGCTTAAGATCATGAAAATATTGTAAGTGATATGTTATAAAACATTTGAATGCTCACTGCAAGTTTTGCAGAAGTGTGTTGTTGAATCATATACCCCACACTCACCAAATAGCATTTTAGCAGCCTTGTCTCTGTCCAAAATGCACTTATTTGCTTGGCTCAATTGCCTTTTTTTTTATAAAAAAAAAATCTGCAATATGTGCAATTTAATCTTTTTAGGTTTTTACTGTGCCTTGCAAATTTCTTTGAATGCTTCAAGTTTCTGGATTAGTTGATGGTTTTCTCATAATGTTTTGTTATCCTTTTCATAGCCATTTAATCTTTGACGAGTCAACTCTGCAATTATTCTCAACTAGCAGAGATTTTGTAAAGTTCTTAAGGGACAATAACAGAGTCATATGGAGAGCTATCCAGCAACTTGCTAGTTTTTCTTTGTATTGAAAACTGCATTTTCCCTTCAACTTGTTGCATGAAGTCTGCAAGGCATGTTTATTATTTTGCCTGCCCCTCTGCACAGTTCTAACAAATGCCTTTCTTTGGAAGATCTGTTCACTGCTTCATCAACGATACAAAGACTTCTCGCCAAGCCTAGTACAAGGGCTCTTGAAAGTCTTTTTACCTGGAAAATCTGGAGAAGACTTGGATGTGGACAAGAACTCAAAGGCTATGAAGAAGCGAAGCACCTTAAAGCTGCTTTTGGAACTTTGCTTTGTTGGAGTTACAGAAGACAGCAGTATTTTCATCAATATTATTAAGGATCTTACTAGTGCAGAATACTTAAAAGACAGAGATACTACTCAGACAAATCTGACTCTCCTTGCTAGTTTCGCTCGACAAGGAAGAGTTTTTCTGGGACTTCCACTATCTGGACAAGAAATTCATGAAGAGGTGCTACATATTCTTTTATTCTTTCACTTTTAATTCTTTCTGGCATTCCTGGTTATTTGTAAAGATATATTTCATGATACTAATTTAATCTTGCTCCTGTTAGCTTCTTTTTTTGGTGATAATTTATACCTCATTTATTTTTATTTTTCACATTTTTGTCATGTCTAGGCTCTTTAGATTAGATTGCCAATATCATTTTTGTTTGTGTTTATCTTAGCTTTGCTTAACACCTCTTTTTGAGATAATTTCTAACTGTTTTACGCGCACTATTTGCATTATTTTTTGTGTTTAGGTCCTTTAAGATTACTTAGTTAATCTTGTTTGAGTTCACGTTTATATTCTACATTCTGAAATTTTGCTGCAGATTTTTAAGGGCCTTAACATCATGGCAGATAAAAAAAAAATCTTCAGGAAGGCCTTCCATGCATACTATGATGCTGTCACTGAACTACTTCAGTCAGATCATGCGGTAAGAGTGTTACTTCTTTTAGCTGTTTACTTTTAATCTGTTTTTTCATTCTTAATTTTGCTGGGCTCTTGTTTGAACGAGGAACATGGTTTCTTTTCATTATTTTTTGTTTTACTTATACCATTAAAGATGCCAGCAATGTAAGAATTTTATCTCTTAACAGTCACTTCGACAAATGGAGCATGAAAATGCAAAGATTTTGAATGCCAAAGGAGATCTGGGTGATGAAAATGTTACATCATATGAAAAGCTGCGAAAATCTTATGACCATTTGTACCGTAACGTGTCTTCGTAAGTTTGCTTCCTGATTTCATTTTCTTGTATTTATTCTGAGTGACTAGATAAGCAGACTCCATTTCCAACATCATGCCATACATTGTAAGAATCGAAGCATGCCATATTTCCATTGGAATTCCTTCTCTATCCTCATGCCTGCTTTTCTGAATCCATAACCTTTTTACCTTAATATTCAATAGCTCAACCACTGTTATTGTACATGGTCTTAATTCTTGAATGATGATTTTAGGTAGAAGTTATGGAAGTAAAATTAATTCCGATCGAAAAAATTTGCCACTCTGGAAATACATGTTAAAAGACAATCTCTTTAACTGGACTGCAAATGGGAGTTTGTAAAACCAATGACTACTTCATGAATGGAGTTTTGCTGGGATGTACAAAACTTGAAACTGCTGTAACCAGTGTGCAGAGTGGACTTTTTTATTTCTCTGCTCTCAATTGTTTATCCTACTTGGCAAACTAAGATGGCTATGGTTCATGTTTATTTTTTATAAATGCTTGCCTGAAAGTTATTTATCTCTGCTAGCTCTGGTTCAAGCCTCAGTCTTTTCTTCAATCTCAACTTGCAATCAAGCTTGTGAGCTAGTTAGTATGTTATCAACAATCTTTCAGACACATTTAAGTAGAAGATTTCTGACTCTTGAGAATTCTCTAAGTGCTATATGAGGTTTAAAATTGAATTTAGGTGATGACAGAATTTTATGACATGCATGGGATAGCTGGTGAATTTGTACCTGCAATAAAGTGCCCCTCATTTGTATTACATGGTAAATGCTTTGGTTGATTCTTCCTGGTTGCATGTAGTGGTACTTGTATTATTTGAGCCTAATCTCTTGGTGTGCCAACCTTTCAACTTCTTAGGAGGCTATAAAGTAACGCCCCTTCAGTTTGCATTTGGTATTATGTCTTGATATTTTTTCGTTGACATGTAAATTCTTTATATCAGTTTAGCAGAAGCACTTGATATGCAACCTCCAGTGATGCCAGAAGATGGCCATACAACTAGGCTTACTAGTGGAGAGGACATTTCATCGCCTGGTGCAGGGAAAGATTCTTCTGTCCTTGAAGCTTTGTGGGATGATGAGGATACTAGAGCCTTCTATGAATGCTTACCAGATCTCAGGTTTGCTATAGCCAGACAATCTGTCAATCCAGTTAAAAAATGGTGTTGGTCTTTACAGATGCATTTTCTTATTAAATTTGATTCTGGCTACATTATATAACAGATATGCTAGCTTGAAATTTAAGGTGGATTTTTATGTGTTCCTTTCAGAGCATTTGTTCCAGCAGTGTTATTGGGAGAGGCAGAACCCAAAGCAAATGATCATTCTGTGAAGATTCAAGATCAACCAAGTGTAAGGAATTAAAACTCAGATGTTTTATAAAGGATTTGGTTGCTCCCATCTTAACTTTGAATTTATGACAAAATTGGTAAAGAACCTGTGCTAACTTCCTGTAAATTTTTATTAGTAGCTTGTGAATTATCAATTTGGAGTGCTTGTTAAAGTGGGCTTAATTTGTGGTTAAATCTGCTGTATTGTGATTTATGCTAGTAAAGCCTTTTGTCGGCCCTTCTGGCCCCCTCCTCTTCTCTGAAGTGAGCCGCTTGTTATTTCTAAACTTGTTTCTAAATGGATTCCAGCGTGTTCAATCAATGACAGATATAATTCCTTGAAAATATAAGTATTTTGAGTTGTATTAGTTCTCAGGGGTGGTTTGGTGTTCTTTTCTGAAACATGTTACTTTTACCCTCAACATGGAAGCAGTTTATTACTTTATCTTTTTAATGATGTCTCTATTTATTTTAAGGAGCTGGCGCCAGAATTGGACCAAGGCCAACCCACCCAAGACATGGCAGAGATTACTGCAGAGTCTGGCACTTTGCAGGAAGGAAAAAGTACAGAGAAAGGAAAGGATAAGGAAGAGAAAGAGAAAGTAAAAGACCTGGATGCTCTGTTACAGAGGCTCCCTGGTTGCATCAACCGTGACCTAATTGATCAATTGACTGTAATCACACTGCTGCCTTCTTTCTTCTTCTTCCTCTTGGGTGATTTTTTTCTCCTGAATTGATGCTTTATGTATTTTCAGCTAATCACCTTTACCCTAAAGATCTCATTGCTTCATGTTTTTTTGCGAACATTCTGTTTCAGGTAGAGTTTTGTTATTGAAATTCAAAGTCAAATCGGAAAAAGCTTGTTAGGGCATTATTTAATGTACCCAGGACATCTCTGGAACTGCTGCCATACTACTCACGCATGGTTGCCACTCTCTCGACTTGCATGAAGGATGTGTCTTTCATGCTCTTACAGATGTTAGAGGAGGAGTTCAATTTCTTAATCAATAAAAAGGTCCGTGTTTGATGCGTTTCATTGAAGAATGGCTTGTTATTCTTGTCAATGTTCTTTTACTTGCTTTCATTTCCAATCTGTAAATATTATGATTGGAGTTTCAATTTGTAAATTTTCTGCAGGACCAAATGAACATTGAATCGAAGATCAGAAATATTAGATTTATTGGAGAGCTATGCAAGTTCAGAATTGCACCTGCAAGCACTGTTTTTGGTTGCTTGAAGGTATGTGTAGTGGCTTACTCATTTATTGTTTTTCATTTAATTGTCTTCTACTCTATTGCCTTTTGAGCCTTTGTTGTAACTAATTGGGTTGGTTATGAGAGTCTATCTGCACAATTCTTCTTTAAGCAAGACATACTTTTTATCAATTCCCAGGAAATTGATCTATGTCAATCTTCCTCTTCCCTTTGCTTATGATGCCTTTCGGTTTAGGAAGACAGGAAAAACCAGGGACATGACAAATAATGCAGCAAATTTTTTACATTACAATCGATGCAGTTAATTTTTGAACCCTCATTTTTATTTCTTTTTAATATCATTATTGCAGTTTGATTTTGACAGAAGACAAATTTAAACTACTATATGGTCTGTTGGGATCTGAGATGACACTTTCATCATGTTTCATTTTGCTGACCATGTGCTTCTACATCTATGCTTTTGTTTCCTACAGGCTTGTTTGGACGATTTCACACACCATAACATTGATGTTGCTTGCAATCTTCTTGAGACATGTGGCCGTTTTCTGTATCGTTCTCCTGAAACTACTGTACGCATGGCTAATATGTTGGAGATACTCATGCGCTTGAAAAATGTCAAAAATCTGGATCCTCGGCATAGCACCCTTGTAGAAAATGCTTACTATCTGTGCAAGCCACCTGAAAGGTCTGCACGAGTGTCTAAAGTCCGTCCTCCCTTGTATCAGGTGCAAACCACTTTAAAGCACCATGCTTTCAATGTTTTTACTTTATATATGTTCATTCAATGTTTTCTCTGTGCAGTATATAAGAAAATTACTATTCTCCGATCTAGACAAGTCTTCTATTGAGCATGTGCTCAGGCAGCTTCGTAAACTACCATGGAGTGAATGTGAGGCGTACCTTTTAAAGTGCTTTATGAAGGTTCATAAAGGGAAGTATGGTCAAATTCATCTGATTGCTTCTCTCACTGCTAGCTTGAGCCGCTATCATGATGAATTTGCTGTGTCAGTTGTTGACGAGGTTTGTTTCTTTCATGTTGGAAATTCGAGTTGTTTATTATATTTTTCCTTGAAAAGATAATATTGTGCTTTTCTTTTTCTCCCATTTTTTGTGATGTCGAGTTAGTTTTTCATATATTTTCTGATGCCATGCACCATTCAGATGTTTTATTGTCAAAAATATTCTACTATGAGGAAAAAACTTGCAGCCATTGAAATAAAATATATTTTCTTTAGAAATAGCACCCAAAAATTTAAATTCTATTAGTTTTGTTTTTGAGAATTTAAGACCACTAAATATATAAGAAGGAGAATAATTTTGAATATGGATAGTCACTGAGTGGAACTTTTATCAGAAACAATTTTGTTCAATGAAGTGGGAGTTTTGGCTTCTCATGTAGAGAGCCTTGATATCTGGGATTTAGGTTAGTTACAGATTCAACAGAATTGCCATAATGAAGTGAGATTATGAATATGGGTTAGTTAGATGAGTTGCCCAAATGGTTTTAGGCATACTTTTAATAAAGATATTACAACGGATGGGTGGCAGGTGTGTTCTAGTATGCTTATATACTTGTTTGCTTACAATTTAAAAAAGACTGACTAACTTCTGTATTACTAGATGTTACCCTTATCACATAGATTTCATTTTTCTCTTGTTGGGTTGATTGTCTTCAGATGTTAATTTTTTCTGGTTCATCATGTGATCGATAGGAGCATAGTGATTGGGAGAGACCTTAATATTGTTTTCCCCATAATCTTCCCCCCTAATATCAAACTTATTTTCCTTACAATTCCTTCTTGACAGGGTATTGGGGACATCCTGATCTGAATAGCTGCCTTTTCTTTGCTTTGACTCTTGCTTTTTGTTTCTTAGGATTACCTCTTGACTTTTTGCTATTCATGCCACCATTACTTTAGCCCATCTGAATCAGCTAGTAGTCGTTGAACCTTGAACATTTTTTTCTACAGTCCCCACTCTTGAATGGATTGTGGACAGCTTTCTAAATTTGACTTGTCTCAAATGCCATTGATGTTCTTAAGACGTGGAATGTTCTGAATACTCGTTTTCCAGCATCTTTGGCCATGTGTATATTGACATGCAGTTTAATGTGTAGTAGGCTTTTTAATGAATTTAGTGGTTTACTTTTGCCTTACAGGTTTTGGAGGAGATTAGGCTTGGGCTTGAATTAAATGACTATGGGATGCAGCAAAGGCGCATAGCTCACATGCGATTCTTGGGGGAACTATATAATTATGAACATGTGGATTCTTCTGTGATTTTTGAGACTCTCAACTTGATCCTTGTCTTTGGTCATGACACTCCAGAGGTATGAGATGGAACAAATTCATTGGTAAATATAACCATGGCTTTAAAAGGGGGCATGTGATCAAGAGTATTCATGAATAAGTCCTATTATCTTGGATGAAAGACATTATTTAAAAACTCATTATTATCCTACAAATGATCATCTGACCAGTTGTTTTTTAAGAAATCACAGCGAAATGCAAATGAATAAACATATGTATCTGCTCCACTAGTTATTAATTACATCATATGCTTAAACATAGACTGCATGATCAGAAATAAGTTCAGGGCGGTAACTTCACAGCATTTGTTTTTGAAGCATCTGAAATTTAATATATTGGCTTCTCTTTTTAATCCTTTTATGTGGTGAGATTTATGTTATAGTTTTTGCTTCATAAATGATAATTTGCTTGCTTTATGATATGTTTTTGATTGTTCATGCTACTAGCAAGACTTGTTAGATCCACCAGAGGACTGTTTCCGTGTCAGGATGGTTATCATTCTTCTGGAGACTTGCGGACGATACTTTGACCGAGGTTCTTCTAAGAGGAAACTTGATCGATTTTTAATACACTTTCAGAGATATATTCTCAGCAAAGGTGCACTACCTCTTGATGTTGAATTTGACTTACAGGTCAGTCATATAGATCTCCTTATGCTCACTTATTTTCTTGATTAAATGTAAAGCCTGTCTACTGTAAGAGGTTTGGAGTTCAGAATTTGTAAATTGTTTTCACTATATTGTGGAATGGCAAAGTATGTCTTTTGGTTTAAGGAGATACTGCTCGATAAGTGATACAGGAATATTCTTACATGAGCAGGTAGGGAACATAAATAATTTGTGTCGACGCAAGTTGGGACCACCATTATGATATAATTAGTTGGCTGATAATAAGATATTATGAACTGAAATAATAATTTGGATTCTTGTTTAATATGAGAGTGATACAAACTCAAAAACAATGTGACAAGCCTTTATGTCACAGAAATACGAAACTCATTTTTCAGGGGACTTTACACTTGTACGGATATGCATTTTTCAACTTTGTTTTTGCAATTGTGCAATATTAGACATACCTGGATATGCCTTCTTTCAGAAAAGTACAATAAGTGAGAGAAAGAATCAGCATATGATTGTAATTCTCTCACTTCTCTAATTGAAAGGAAAGGAAAGCATTCTGCTTTGAACTTAACTTCTTTGAAATGAAACAATAAGTTAGAAATTAATCGGGCAAGACTGCTGGTTAATCAAGGTGCACTTGGTTAGGACATTGACTATCATCTCTAAATTGCAAAAGCAACTCCATTATGCAACTGTAGAGAATTTTAGTAAGATTCTTGCATGGAACTTCAGCTTGAGATTGGAAAGAGGATTGTTCTTTTTGTTCTGTTTTATTTGAATTATAGTTGGATTGTAGCTTTTCTTCCAAAATTGTGCTATGAATTTTATTTGTTTTTTGGAGTTATTTCTATGTGCGTGTAAAGTTGATTTAAATATCTTCATCATCCCTGTTTATTCAATTGCACTGTGCTCATACATCAAAGTGTTTGCAGGATTTATTTGTGGAATTACGTCCAAATATGATACGATACACATCCATTGAAGAAGTTAATGCTGCTCTTATAGAACATGAGGAGAATGAATGTACTGTCTCCACCGACAAGGCTAGTAATGAAAAGCACTCTGACATTGATAAACAATTGAGTAGGACTACTTCCAGTATCGTATCTGCCAATGGACAAAGAACCATGAATGTGGATGATGAAAATGGATTGCATGAGGGCATTGGTGGCAGTGACACTGATTCAGGCAGTGGAACCATTGACCAGGATGGACATGATGAAGACGAGTTAGATGAAGAGAATCATGACAATAGGTGTGACACGGAAGATGAGGATGATGATGGGGGTGGACCGGCTTCTGATGAGGATGATGAAGTCCACGTCAGGCAGAAGTATGCAGAGGCAGACCCGCATGAAGTAGCTAGTTTTGAGCAGGAGCTGAGGGCTGTAATGCAGGCAAGATACAAATTATTGCTGTTTTTTGCTCGCATTTGCATGTGCCTGTATGAAAAATTATTTTTGGGAGCTTGAAAGATTCTTGAACTTTCTGATGGTGAGTAGTCTATAATTTGTATTGTGCCTGACGAGGCAAATTACATAATTTTGCTGATGAAGTTTTGATTGCTGCCATTGCAAATAACTTGATTCTGGAATTGAGCTTCAATAATTGCCAGAAATGGGTAACCTCCTAACACCTGTTATTTCGATTGCAAGTGCAGGAGAGCATGGAGCAACGCAGGCAGGAACTCCGTGGTCGGCCAGCTTTAAATATGGTGATAACCCATGAACTTGTTTGAGGGATCCCCTAAGAATCATCATGGAAGGGGGGGTGGAGGGGAAAGTGGTGATGAGGATGAGGAGGATGGAGGAAACAAGGATGTTCAGGTGAAAGTTCTTGTGAAGCGTGGGAATAAGCAACAAACAAAGCAGATGTACATTCCTAGGGATTGCTCTCTTGTGCAGAGCACAAAACAGAAAGAAGCAGCTGAGTTTGAAGAGAAACGAGACATAAAGAGACTGGTGTTGGAGTATAATGATAGAGAGGAGGAGAATAACGGGTTGGGGACTCAGGTGTTGAATTGGATGCCAGGCGGTACCAGCAGAGTTGCTGGCCGCAGCGGCACATGGGAAGGAAGTAGAGGAAGAGGTGCTGGGTCACGTCACGGGTATTATCACCATTCAGGCAGTGGACTCTATCATGGCAGAAGAAGGTGATTGTTTTGAGAGGAAACGAAATGTTTGGCTTGCTGGCACTGCTGTAAAACAAGGCAGTGGGATCCATCTCAGGAGAAAAAAGGATCTTCAACAACAGAAAAAAACAATTAAATAATTTTATTTATTTGGAAATATAGATCAACATCAATTCTCCCCCGGTAATTGATCACGGTGCAATATGTCTTGAGGTCGATTCTGAAAGATACAGCAAATCTTGGCATTCATTCTCAATCACGAGGTGTAGAAGCTGTGCCTTATTGCAGGAACAATTCCGTTCCCCTCGATGGACAAATTGGGAGGTTGATGTCTGAAGTTTTTCGTGCAGAATGTGTCGACGCAAAACGAAGTTGTACAAAGGATTATTACTATGTATGCATGCTTGCAGTGTGGTCGTTCAGAAAAATTCGTTCGGGGTGTGGCTGTAATTAAAACTGTGCATATTCCTAATTGGCTGGGCCTATCACCCTAGCCCATGGATGCAGATTATGGACAAAGGGAACAAAAAAATAATCTTGTAGTAAAACCTGATCCTGCTCAATGGTTTGACTTTGGGTGATCCTAAACTTTGGCCAGACTGGGATTTAGAAAAGGTGGAGAAAAAAAGAATGGTACGTGAAATAAGCTAAAAACTAGTTGATTTATTTTTTACTTTTAAAAATTGATATTATTTTTATTTTTTTATACAAAACAATATCTAGCCATAAGTTAATTTAGCATTGTCTAGCCCACCTAGGACTCGAATTTGTCCTTTGAGGTTTAAAACTAGAGCGGAGCTGCAACTCGCATGTTGATGCACATATTCTAATTCAAAAATAGAGATTTTGGAAGATAAATCTGCGGCTCCATTAAAAAAAATGGCTCGGGTATATTTAATATTGTGATGTATAATATTTTAAAAAATTATAATTTCATGATTTTGAAACACATTTTTGAAAACACCATTACCGCAATCCGAAATGGATACTAAGGAACCCGAGACAGGAAACGTGATATTTTATCGAATTTGGTATGCCGGGTCTTATGATACCGAAAGCTTGTTGCTCGGTTGTTCGAGGCAGCACCCTCAAAACTATAGATTATGATTTCAGACTGTAGACTGGGTTCTCGCCAGTTGTGCAGACAGGGCAGCAGATACGAGGAGATATTGTCATGGTAATGAGATGACTTTGGAGTTTGTATAAAAATGCGATGCTAATACCAAACTAATAAAGAAATTGCTGGGGAAACCTGGGAACCTGATATTTTCATCGTCTTTACCCCACATTTTTATTCGTTTCTTCCTTTTAAGCAGGATCCAAGGCAAGAACAATCAGATACCACGACCCTTTCTCGTTCCTTACATTCTCACAAAAAAATTGTATTTCATGCCATTTTTGTTCTATATTTTCAGAAATGGAAGAAAGAAGAAGAAGAAAGTGATTTTTGTAGACCCTTGCCCTCGGGCGATTACGTAATACCTGCAGTTCCTGTTTGGCCAAATTTTAAATATTTTTTTGTATTTTAAATGAATTTTTTTTTAGAGTTTTTAGATCATTTTGATGTGCTAATGTTAAAAATAATTTTTAAAAAATAAAAAAAAATATCATTTTAATATATTTCTAAATAAAAAACACTTTAAAAAATAACCGTAACCATACTTCTGCAAAATAGCTTCGTGCAGCTTGCGCCTTAGAGCAATCAATCGATGCCTGTCAAAAACGCTACTCAGGTTGACCACAAGAAAAGCAATTGGAAGAAGTAGAATACTCCTGACAATATTCTTAAAAAAGATGTACGTGTATGTCTAGTAGCCTTTTCAAAGGTTGCAATGTTTAGTTTATTACAGCATAGCATATAACAAAAAGAAACTATCCAGTTTGTGATCTAATTGATGAGTAAAATATTCCCAGTGAAACATCTTGGATTTAAATATTTCCTTAAATGGTAATTTGTTGCTGACATGTCCAGGATAGTTATTGCTCAAAGTGGAACAAGACGTTCCTTTAAAAAGTGAAAAGCGAAAGCAATAAGAGTTTTCTTGCAAGGAATTTGGTTCTCCAAGACTACTGTCACTAAAATCATTATCAAAATACATCATTGGAACGCCTTATTCCTGTTTCAGAATTGCGTGCCTCTTCTCTTCTTCAGCAGCGCCTCCCACCCCCCCTATATTTTCAGCACAATTATGGGACAGCTCGACCTGCGGGTCCACCTCGAACCAGTTGGTGCTAGACCTAGTAGAAGATCCCTTTTTTTTGGGTGGGAGACAGGGGGTACCATACCATTCGAAACTGTTAGAGCGAGTGTGGTCTTATTTTTGTGCCATTTCAAAGGTATTGGCCATCTATATCGTGAAATCCGGATACGCCTGGAAACGTCCTGTCATGGTCGATACTCTGTTTGATCAAGTGTTTGAATTACCCTAGCTTACGATTGTAGGGTAATAATTAATTGAAACATGTATCATGAGATGTGCCAGCACCTGTTTCTGTTTTCTATACTCAATTTTTTTTGTGGAAATCATTACCAAAATCTCTAAGAGTTCTTGCGGGAAACGAAGACATTTTAAGACCCAAGGCATGGAAGAAAATGCAAGCGGATCAAAGGGACTAGATACAAATAGATATCCACTAATAAATCTCTGATTTTAGCATAAATAACATGTAGATAGATAGATATATAGATATGATCGCCTTGTTTTCCATGTGATCCACGCCACTTCATTTCACGTGATCGTTTCTAATTTCTACCGTCATGGGTCCTTGATACAATTATAAAAAAACCTAGGTGAAAGGGGAACCTTGAAGGATGTGTGTTCCTTGCTCCTTGCCGACCAATATTTTTTAATTCTAAAATAATACTGATTGGTAAGAAAAGGTGAAAAAAATGAAGACAAGAAGGCGAAGTCAGAGATACGGTAGCACTTGGATGAGATTTCATGAGACTAGGGTGCGGAGCCCCTTTAATATATAGGCGCACTGTTTCAAAAAAGATTTTGAATAAAATTGGATTTTTTATCCTATAAGTTTTAAAATTATTTTCATGTGATGTTAAACATAAATTTTAAAAAATAAAAAATATTATTTTAAAAAATAATGATTTTAAATATAATCTAAATTACACCTACAAACATGAACATAATAATTATTGCTGCCCACTTTCGTCTCTCCAGAAACCTCGTGATCTTCTTCTTATTCTAGAGAAATCAATCAATCTTTGCTTGCCCATGTTACTTTGCATTGCCATCATTATCAGCCCCCATGTTTACCAGCTGCAAACGGACGGCTCATGTCGACCGTTTATCTAAACGTGTACGGTTGGAAATTAAGAAAACGCGAAACGAAAATGACAGGGAGGACGTTTTGGTAAATAAGAGCCAGAGTTTGACCGACAAGTTATGAGTATAAGCTATGAGGCTTTGGTACGAAAGGAGAAGAATAGGCCACGTCACTCAACAGCCTTTTAAACCTCGTACCCTTGCCGACAAGTACACAAAATACGTTGATTTCTCATCTAATTTCACCATCCATCATCCGCGCCACACAAATATTATAACCATCCAATCATGTAATACTATGTACTAACAAACACGATGATGTTATAATAATACCGATGTAGCTTTAATTATTTAAGCCCTTTCGTGCCCAAAACCCTTTTTTTTTTTAAAAAAAAAAAAAAAGCTCCTTCTCGAGAAAAAAATGATAGGAGAAAGTAAGCACCGCTTGATGGATAAGAACCATTCGTCATCGTTTTGATATTGTTTTAAAAATATTTTTAATTCATAAATATATTAATATAATATTTTTTTTATTTTTTTAAAAAATATTTTTAATATTAATATATAAAAATAATTTAAAATTTTTAATTTAATATAAAAAAATCAAAACTATTTTTAAAATATCTTTGTCGTTTTTAGCTGTTTTGGGACCGTCTAGCTTTTGTGATCAAATCCGTGCCTTCTGAGGATGTCGACTTCATTTAGCTAGAAATCAACAATATTAAATACATAAATAGCTAGGTGTTGATTTGACGTGGCATGAGGGACCTGCAGTTGGCCCGGGTTGCTGGCAACCAAAAATCCGCTCCGGCCTTGATTTCTGCCGGCGAAGAAGCTGCCGATGACATGAAGGAGGATGTTTATTGGATTTTTTTTGTTTAGTCAAATTATTCTCAATATTGAAGTGGTCAAGTATTGAGGGGAAAAAAAACGAAAAACACCTTTAGATTTAGGGTAAGTGCATGTTTCCTTGTTAACCATCAACGTTGAGTCATTGTTGTACTCTGCTTTCGCATGTCCTCTGATAAATCGATTGTCGAATACCACAAGTAAGGATCATGACACGTTACCTCTAGTTTTCTCCACGCATTTTATTTTTTATTTTTTATTTTTAAAAATAACAATAATGCTCCACCTCTTGACATCAGAAGATGCGAGAAGCTCCTTGGTATTTGTGTTTTTTTATTTGTTGAGTGAGAGATGATTCGGATTTTAAATACGAATTTAGACTTAAAATACAGGATTGAAACAGCACTCCAGGACATGTAAATTACAATGAAATTCAAAACATGATAGCTTTACCTGGAAATGAATTTAGATGACGTGCTATATTGATATGTTAGCCCTTCTGTTGGTAATAAACAAGCTAGTTTTAGGTGACCCTACTCTGCGGGTTGAATTATCTTTTTAAATAATAGATAATATAGAAATTACAGTAAATTATCTAGTATGGTAGTTAACCTCGACCGAGCAGGCCAACCTTGAAATCTGCTAGCACAATTGCTTGCGTGGTCGGGTTTATAACTGAAATATGTAAGAGTCATTCAACATGGTTTGGTTGATATGGTTGGACATAAAAGAGCTTGGTCAAACAACAAATAAAAAACACGAGGACAAGACAGAGAAAATATTACGAGTTTGATAAAAATAATTCAACTTTTTACGTGGTTGATATGGTTGGTAAAAAAAAATAACTTAGTCAATTGGTGAATAAAAAATATAAGGACAAAACATATAAATAATAAAAGTTTGATAAAAAAAATCTCAAAGTTCACTTTTTACTTAACCAAGATTTAAGATATAGACACATGAAAGTCTCACGTGACTCATTTAACCTGTTCAGTTCAAAAATAACTCAGTGTATCTATAAAAAAATTACATTATAAAATTGCAAGAAAATGATAAGATTATCAGGAAATAAATCTCTTTTACTAATTTGTTGCGTAACTCGAGTTTAAAATTAAATTATATAAAATTTATCCTGACATGATTTGATTACCTAGTTGATTTAAAAATCGCTTGAATAATTAATAAACAAATAGATTAGAACAAAAAAAAAAGAATGAAAAAGAGGGGGGACATGGAGGGCAATTTTTTTTACTTTTCATATTGAAGTTTAAATTAAGAAAAAATAAAAATTATAGACGGATGGAAGGGGGTTGATTTGTTTCTTAATGTATAAACTAGTTAGAATGAATTTAAGGGTTAAAATATATCGGGTTGAGATAAAGGAAGAACCTTGTTTTATTTTTCATGCTTAGTTAAGAGTATTTAATCTTTGGTGAGCTCAATTGAGAGATGGACTCCAGTTAAATTATATTTTTTTACACGCACTTTAAATGTATAAAAATTCTTTAAAAATTGATTATTTTTATTAACATTAATGTTTTTTTAAAAGATAACATCCAAAGATCCTTTGAAATCTAGCCATATTTTCACAAATATCAACACATGTGTTAAAGATATTTTTCATTGATAATACCCATGTCATGGATGTTTTTCAGTAACAAATATGTTTTGTTTATTTAATACTACCTACATAGTATTGCACTTAAACTTATTATTTTGTTATAAAAAACCTCACAAGTTATCAATAGATAATGAATTTCATGGATATAAGGTTTGAAATCTTCAATTTCCAGTGCATTTTTATTTTTATGGTATATTTATATAAAACTACTGTATTTTATTTTAAAAAATTATTGGTTTGGCTATTAAATAGCTCTTAAATTCATCAAAATAAATATTTTTATATGTATCAGTACCAGACACCACACAACAAACACCTTGGTTAAAAAAAATAGGACTAAATTCTAAAATCAATTATCTAAAATACAACTATTATATCCCAGGTATTTGATTTTTTTTTACAATATCATCTAACATGTACGTACATAGATCTTTAGAAGAAAAAAAAACAGCAGCCGTCTCTGTAGTCACGTGTTTTTGAAGCACAATTAATTATAGAGAAAGGTACGTGATCGCATGTGGTACATGTTTATAAGGTTACTGTTTTCTCAAGATTTACAACTCCGACGATTATCTTGACCAGAACGCGAAAAGGTTAGAGGTGGAACGCAAGTGTCGGATCCCCAAGCAGTCAAATTCATCTGTACTATACAACTGAATAAAAATAAAATAAAAATTAAAAATTAAACACCTATTGGTTTAGGACATGTGTTTCCTAGTAAACCATCAACGTTGTTGATATCATCGTTGTACTTTGCTTTCCCATGTTCTTCCAGGAAATCGATTGTCTAGATCACCAAACACCACATGCAGCGATCATGACACGTCAGATCTAGCTCTCTCCACTCGAATTTATTTGCTGTTTTTCAAAGGAATTGATGCTCCAATTCTTAACATCAAAGGATGCGAGGCGTGGAGCTGAAATTCCTTAATATTTGTGTTTTCTCGAGTGCTGGGCGTGACTGATTTTAAATATGACTTTATACCTGAAATAAAAAAAAAAATCAAGACTATGATTTAATCATGGCACACAGAGCTATAATTAATACAAGATATTTTCTTGAATTTTCAAGAAACATTAAAATAAAAAATTAAAACACTTAATTAAAATTTAATGCCCCTTTGTAATTTTCTTGAATTTTCAAGAAACATTAAAATACTTATTAAATTTAAAATGTAAATCTAGAGGGATTAAGTACATTACAAGACACGCTCGTGAATACAAAATTGAAATTTACTTGGATTTTGGAGTGTACAGGTGATTTATAATATTATAATGAAAACAAACTTGGCACCTCGTCACCCTATTTTTTAATCCTATAAAGTATATAATAATTTAATATTATAAGCTAAGAGATCTTCGATTGCTGTAGCATGATCTCATACTCAATTATCTACCCGGGGACACATGTTATTTTACTCGACACTCAATCACGGCGAGATATAAATATTATTTAAATAGGAGCGTTGTGATCTAAGCAGTGACATAATCACGTGTGAGTGGTGCACGTGCGATTTTACTGCACGGTCGCATCTCTCAGCAGTCCACCGCACAAAAATAAACGCCTCTTATGAAGAGCGCGTGGGGGTGGACACTCTAACTTTCGTGTGGCAGCAACCGTAATGCCCCACCATACCTTATCTTGGTCTGGAAAGTGATTTGTTTACGTGGAAGACAGCGACTGGGCAGTGATCACCTGTCGAGGATTTAACCTTTATTTATTTATTTATGCTAATCGAATCTTAAATAGATTATTTTTACTTCCTGTGGAGAATTTATTTTTAAAGCTTCTTCTTAATTCCAGATTTTAAATTCAACATGAAATAAATAAATAAATAAAAATCGATATCAAACCCACTTGCAAATGGGATGAGTGCAATTTAATTTTCTAATTTATGTTAAGTGAAAGGAAAGACAGTAACCTTAATGACAAAGTGTTATGATAACTTTTATATTTGGTACAAGTAGCTGTCATTCATTATGTCCCCTTCGCATCTAATGAGCACCTTTTTGTATAAAATATTATTTCCCCCCTTTTCTCAACCTAGTCGAGATATCAATCACCAGCTGATTTTAATGTAAGAAAATTATTTTAATAAGAAATTCAGCCAATCTATTAACATCCCGTCAATTCCCAGGGGTAATAATAACAATTATTAAAATTTTAGAAATGCCACGTCACCTCCAATTATCATATCTACTTCACTTATTTAAATGTAATGGGATTTTTATTTTTCACTGACTTTGTTTGTATTATTTCGAATTAAAATAAAATTATAAATTACAATTTATGAAGTTTTGTGAAGAAAAGGTATGCGTTCAAGCAATGAATCTTGCAGAGTCTTTTCATCATTTGACTGTTTTGAAATTTTGAAATATGATTAAAATTGTTTTTTAAAATTTTTTTAAATAAAAATATATTAAAATAATGATTTTTATTCTTTAAAAATCATATTTAATATCAGTATGCCAGGATAATTTAAGAATATATAAAATACATTTTTTATTTTTTTTCAAAAACATTTTCTAACTGCTTTTCTAAGTACCCGGAAAAGGTGGTTGTATGGATAGCAAACAAGTGGCATGGTGCTTTTAATACAGTATTAAGCATTGCTTAGCTGTCCGTAATGTGGCCTCTATCACATCTAATAAATATTACTATTTTCTTTTTGAGAATTAACGAAGCATGGGTTGATTAGAAATTCAATAAAGAAAAATCCGGCGTTGCAAGTTGCATATATTTAATGAGTGTTTGGAAGTTTGGAATACTTTCCCACTGTTTTTCATTTAAAAATATTAAATTAATATTTTTCTATTATTTGTTTTGTGATTTCAATTTGCTAGTATATTATATATTTTAAAATAAATAAAAACTAATAAACAACGATACTTCAATAGAGCCAGCTAGGTCGGCTACCGGGGCATTCATGGATTCAAACCATGTTAGTTTCCGAGTGCCGGACGCTACAAAAATAATTTTGATTCGACACGAATGATTTCCTGCGAGACGTAACGTGTAATCCAGAAAACGAGACAGTTATAATTATAATCCATGCAGATTATTATAAATAATAAATTAATTAGCATCTCATAGAGTAAATTGTGTTGTTTTCAATTTGATCAGGGACCGTCAATAAATTTCTTCAGCTAGACAAATTTTCCCTGAATAATGGGGTGATCCTCCCACTAGACAAAAAATCCTCTGGTCTGATAAGAGCAGGATATTTTCTTGATTGATGATCATGGTTCCCTTTTTGAAAGGATAGCAGGAGAGTTATGGCCCGGGATTCAAATTAGGTGAGGAAGACGACCCAGGACAGCAAAAAAATTTTTTAAAAAAATAATAACGTTAAATACTCAAAACCCGCGAGCAGCCCTTCGATGCGACCATTGATCAGATTTTGATGAAATAAATATAGTTGGTCAACGTGTACCTTTGTGATTCATCCATTAAAGCTTGTAACTAATAGAGTGTCCTTGTCACCCCTATATGAACATGGAGTCGGTAATTTGCAAGTGGGATGCTTGTTCATGGGTCCGAGATTGTGTTTTATAATGTTTTAAAATATATATTTTTTACTATTTTTATAAATTTTAATATTATATTATCAGAAAATATTTTTAAATAAAATTATTTTGAAAAACGAGTATTACTAAATTTATACATATCATGTAAACAGATGTCCATTTTTGGGTGGGGTGGGACCAATGGGTGTTAGGAATACAATAAATGTGATGTTTAAGGTACTCAATTGAGGACTACCCCAAAGAGGAAAGTTTCTACGTGAGAGAATATGAAAGATTCTAGGCGTTTTTTGTCCTTTTCAGGCCCAATCAACTTTGTCCGCCCACTCTCCTTTCCTAGAGTTTCCTGATGAGGAAAGTGGGCGGTCCAGATTTGGTTGCGAGGCTATTCCTCTTTTTAAATGATGTTTACGTGTCTGGGTCTATTGTCATTGTCAACTGACACTTGACAAGACCTCCCTGTCTCCATTAAGTTTTCTCTCTCTATGTTTATCTTCTCCTCTCCACACAATTGGTAGTTGGCTTCTCGTTGCCAGATCCCTCCTCCTCTACTCTTCTTCCTTTTAATCGTTCATTTGTTTCCCCCCTCGTATACCTCGTGTGTGTTACCTGTTGACCTTCTCCGCCTCACAGAAATTATTAAAATAACAAAATTCACCACTTATTTAATGAAAAGATCGATTCATAATTTAGCGCACACCATGCCAACGGCTAATTGGAAATATTTTTTAATGCATTTTAAAAGTATTTTGAAAAAAAAAAGTGTTTTTTTATCATTTTTATATACTACTATCAAAAATAATTTTAAAAGATAAAAATAAATAATTTTAATATAATTATAAATAAAAATCATTTTAAAAACAATCATGACTAATAAACACACGCCCGCAACTTTCTTGCTGTTGTTGCACTGCTCGTATGCCCAGCCCATTAATTCAATGATATTGGGATAAAAATACTTTATTATTATAGATATTATTTTGCATGTATAGTTGATCACGGAAGATTTTATTTTTATTTTTACCAAAGCACTTATACTTTGAAAAATGGGTAGGTGGGAACCTTCTGTCAGAAAAATAATAATCAGAGGAGCTTCTCAATTCACATCCTTGAAATAAATGTGTAGTTGGGTCAAGATGTGATTTCAAGGGGTAGAAATTTGTGGTCCGAGAATGATACAAACATTTGCCTTTCGATGGAAGAGAAGAGGCACTTTCTTGGGTTATAACTTTTTATCTTCCACGTGATTGGTTATTTTAAGTGGCTGATTGGTGTTTGGTGATGATAAAACACAATTTAAATTATAATAGAACCCGTTAAAAAATCATTTGAAACAACAGTTAAGAAGAAACAAGATTATGATGCTTTTGTCTGCGTTTCATTTTTACACAGCGATTGAACTACGACATGTAATAGCACACTACTGGTTGTCTCCCTCTCTCCACAACGACATCTCTCTTTCTCTCTCTCCACAGTAGCAACTTTCTCTCCCTCCATAAACGGGGGCAACTCCTGAAGAGCATCACCGCCATTACCCTCAGCACCAGTAGCTTATTATCCATGCCAGAAGCTCTTCCCTGATCTCCAATGACAACGGTAAGCCCCCGCGTAGAAGCAGCATCAACGAGCTTTTGACACCTTTTCTGGTCACTATTTAGGATGTCACTACCATAAAAAGAACCACATTGATCTTCTTTACCCATTAACATTGACAATTGAGCCTCTTGTCACCATCAGCCGACTGCCAGTGTTCACGCGAATTAATTCACATGAACAACTGCTGTATTGTTTATGTCTTAAGAAGATGTGAATAGTGTAACACACCATTCATTCCCCCCTCTCTATATATGCTGAACTTAGGTTGGACCTCCTTTTAGCTTAACCCAAGTCTTGCGAGTTGGGCCTTTTAGTCTATCTTGTTAGGCCAGATCCGGTCTATTTTTTAATATATATATATATATATAAAAGAAAATAAAGATGAAAGGGAAAGGCGTGTGACTTTGTTTCACTTCTCACCCCTGTTGTTTTTCGACTGATTATGAATCAACAGCTCGCAATTGGATTTAACATTAAAATTATATATCTACAACTTGATCGCAAGTGTTGTTATTAATGATATTGTTATCAAATGTTGTCTCTCAATCAAATAGTAATGGATTGCAGAGACATTCACGGATTGATTTAGTTCTTAATAAAATTATAAGTAATTTGATAGGAGAATGAAAACAAATGTCCAGTTTATTTGAATTATTAATTATATTTTATTGTTATGATTATTAATCTACAATGTTTAAAAAATAATATATAAGCATGTGGGGGGCGTGTGTCCTTTAAAGTAAACAAGTTGACAGTAATATAAAAAACATGATAACCAAATACACGAAATTATTTTTTATTAACATCAAACTTAACCACTCAACCAGACTCTCAAATTTCAGTTATGAACCGTAGTTAAAAATATTCTTTATAAAACTATTTTTTTTCAAACTTCAACCATAACAGCAATTACAATCTCTATCACACCCCAAGTGAGAAACTCTTCACTTTGCTTCCTTGCCCACACGAGAGTAATTTTCATCGTTTATAGGTTTTAACCAGGTTTGTGTTTTATATTATCATAACTTTTATGACTGTGTTTTTTTAAAATATATAGTCATGGATTATACAAAGTTATGGATCATATAAACATGTGTATAAGAGTGCTTAAATGATTTTTAAAAGAGTGTATGCCTTGTAAAAAACAACAAAATATTATTTTTAATTTATTTGAAAACAAAAAATACCTCATAAAACAATTCCTATCACGAACTAAACATGCTTAGTCGGCATCAATGGCTAGAACAGCGCAATATCAACGAGACAGACTTTAGGGGTCCATAGGATCGATACAGGCACGGACAGCACACAAGCATAGACTGGCTCAGCGAACCGTCAAGGATATGCAAGTCAAAGATTTCCAGGGACAAGTCCGTATAATACCTTTAACTGTCGGTTTCTTCGTCTTTTTATTAGCTTTTTTCTCGCCACTTTTTACACCTCAAAAAGGCCAAGACTGTTGCTCCTTTATGATGTTTAAAACTGGATTTTAAAAATATTTTTTTTTTGGACCATTGTAATATTAAAAATATTTTTTTAAAAATTTATTATTTTAATATATTTTTAAACAAAAAAATATTTTTAAAAATAATATCAGTATCAAATAATCCATTTACGGTGTATTAATCAAGCAACATAATAACATGCAGGCAAGGAATCAATGCATACGACCTGTTTGTTCACTGGCCTACCCTGCTCCACCACCTTGTTAAAGGCAGATTTTCCACGCTACGCATTAATTGGACAGGTTATGCGAATTTAAAGCTTCCCTTGCCCAAAATGGAAATGGGATCATATCAGCCCACTGCTTGCATGCCACGTGTTTTCGATGGAGACACCCAGCAATACTTAAAGCATCCAAGATAGATATGTACGCATGGGAGAGAGGATATTTTTATAATTTTTCTAGCTAGTGAATTTCAGTATTAATTTCTTTTATATTTTCGTCCCCATTTCTCTCCTAATGCTATATTTTTTTTTCCAGCTTCAAGAGATTTTTTTTGTAACTAGACTTAATCTTTTCTCTTGAAAATATTAAATTTTAATTTTGAAAAATGTTGGATAAGAACTTAAAGACAGAGAGTTAACTTTGACCATACATACATACATACATACATACATACATACATACAGTTCAAAATCCATTTAATGTCAATAAATACTTCAGCAACTCAATCTTATTTATAGTTTTCTTTGGGTTGCGAGAGAGAAAATTTTAAAATCTGTTTTGAATAAAAACATATATTATTTATTTAACACTTTTCACGATGATCATATGTTTTTTTTAACCTATTTCCTGTGTTATAACTATGCAGTAGTTATTGTCGGGTTAAGATAATTTTTTTTCGTAAAACATGCTTGCCATGATTCTAAACTGCAATTAAGTTTTTTTTTCTTGATAAATTAATCAAGATATAACAGATCGTTTACCGTATTTTCTCAAAAAATCGGGCTGTATTTTATTTTCTTACCTCCACGTACTCACGTGGGACTCAGACGAGTCCCGTGCAGACAAGAAACGAGGACATCCTACATAAACAGACGTAAAAGATAAGGTATTTTAATAGCAGTGCTTCAACCACAGTATTTTCCTTTTTAATCAGAAAGACAGGGTTGCCTACTTCTTCCTGGTACACGCATGGAAAAGCTGTAGCCTCCCTTCGTGATATTTGTGGGACCCAACTACGAAGATTAAACAACCCCAGCCACTGGATTCGTCATGTGGGGACCGCTATTACCTATATACGTATGATAATAACTAGATGAAATATATACAAATCAAGAGAGGGTGGCCCTGAGAATTAAAATTAAAGTTCTATTTATGGTAACCTTCTTCAGCACGACTTTCTTCTTAAAAAATAAATATGGTATCTCCGCCACTTTTTATAGCCTATCATTTTTCGCCACGTATCTGAGCCCCGGCTTGATGTATTCGGTACATGGATTTATTTATTTATTTATGCGAAGAAGACAAGGGGAAATGCAGAGAAGTCATAATTCCTGTTTGTCACTGTCTTTTTTTAAATTTCTAATTTTTATTTTTATTAAAAAATTTAGTGTTTTAAAATTATTTTTATTTATTAATGTCAAAAATAATTTTTAAAAAATAAAAAAATATTTTAATATTTTTTTAAATAAAATACTTTAAAAAATAACCGCAGCTATAATCTCAAACACCGTACATAAAATAAATGACCGACCTTTTATTATAAGCTGAATGCCTACCTAACAGAGTTGATGATTCCTGTGAATTGCTGTATATTTTTGCTCGAAAAATTGTCTAGTGTAATGATTCCTGTGAATAGCTGTATATTTTGCTCGAAAAATTGTCTTGTATAAGTCAGTTTCAACTAAAAAACATGAATAAAATAAAATGGTTTGGCAAGTTTTGATGACAATAACATTGTTGGTCATATTAATAATCAAAATTTTACAAGATTATATATTCGTATTTTTATATGTATATATAATATTACTTGATTAATTTTACAAACTTTAAAATTAATAAATATATATGTATATAATATTACTTGATTAATTTTACAAACTTTAAAATTAATAAATATATAAATTTATAGTAGCTATGCTGTAAACTTGAAAATGACCAAAAAGCCATTTCCCTTTATGTTTAAGGCCCGTTTGGCATTGCGATTCAATCTGTTTTTCTGCTGCTTTTTTTTTTTTTCATTTTTAAAACCGGCGGTTTAGTGTTTTTAGATTATTTTGATGCGCTGATGTCAAAAATAATTTATAAAAAATAAAAAAAATTATTTTGATGCATTTCGGCATAAAAAATACTTTGAAAAACAAAAATAACCACACTCTTAAACACCGTATAAGTATATATTGAGAGTAGTTTAGCATCGGTTTGCCAAGCAACAGTACAAACAAGCCCGTCAAATTGTACACAGTGATTTCTTCTTCTTTTTTCTTTTTCAGGAGGGGTGAATATTATTATTATTTTTTTCGTGTCAGGACAGTAGAATAGCGGCGATCCTAGTTTTTAAATGAGTCTGATGCCGTCCTTTTACTATTTATTTGAACGGTTGCCGTGATAGATTAGGGGTGGTTCGTTTATGAAAAATATTTATGAAAAAATTTATTTATTTATTATTTTAAATTAAAATTTATTGATATTTTTTATTATTTTAATGTATTATTGTAAAAAGTAATTTTTAAAAATAAAAAAAATATTATTTTAATATATTTATAATAAAAAATACTTTTAAAAATATTCATAGCCATACTTTCAAATAGATATTAATTAATAAATAAATAAATCATGACCTTTATGATCAACGCAACTCATCTGCTACTGTATTTGTGATTAAGAAGGTGTGATGATTGAAAGGTATTAATCATGGCAGCCTCGTCAAACTCTGAAAAAAGCCATTGCGGGCAGTAATTAATTTCTTGTAAATTTCTAACTCTGAAGCCTCGGTCTGTTTTTAGTTGGATCGAGAAATTAGATTTAATCTCGACGCATGCATGTTGACATTGTATATAGGTCTGAAAATACATAGTATTAATAATAATAATAATAATAATAATAATAATAATAATAATAATAATAATTGAGTACTGACGCGGTAAAATAAAATAAAATAAGATTCCAGATCCATTTTCTTAGTAGAGTTTGTGTTCGTGGCGAGTTGTTTACTGGAAATCATTTTTTAAATCTTCACGTGTTTGTTTGTCATTACAAAAACTGAATTGATTTTTGTAATATATATATATATATATATATATATATATATATATATATATATATTATTTTGAACTGAAAATACTTTCTAGAAGTTGCAATTTTTTTGAATAAAATCATGTTATCTATTAATTATATCTTATTTTTATTTTTTTTCCAACCTCATCTCATGAAATTTGATTTAATTTAATTTTTATATCAGTTTTAATCCTTAATTTTTTCCTCTAATCTCTTTAGTTGAATTTATGTATCTATCATAATTGATTTTTATTATTTTGATTGTTATTTGTTTTATTTTAAATACTTTATCAATTATAATCAATATATTAATTTAATTTTATCATCTTTTGTTTTTTTACGTGTCATTTTTTTAAATTTGTATGATGTAAAAAAAAAAAAAACATTTTTAGCAAATAAATAGATCGTAAGCCTGCTAAATAACTTCCCGTTTAAATTACCCAGTACCTCATTCTAAAAAATAAAAAAACAATTAACTAGGATTAAAAAAAAACATCATGATCTGGAATGGCTCTTCAATGAATGTTCTGTCCGGATACCAGACAAAAATTATAAATGTATAAAGAGTGAAAGAAAGAAGGCTGGCTGCTCCATGAACGCTGGGCATCGAGTACCTGCTGACAGCAAATTAAAATGGTCTCCAATTCAGATGAAACAAGATGTGTCATGATGGTGAATTTATCACGTCGGAAATTTGGTTAAAATTACCTTTAATTTTTTTTTATTTATAAAAATAATCTAAAAACACTAAAAATATTTAATTTAAAATAAAAAATAAAAAATATTTTAAAAAATATTTTTAAAATGAACTATTAAACACCCCGGTATATAATGAATTAACTCCTTCTAATATCTCGGAATTCCACTGTGTTAGCTGCAACTCTCCTGCCTCCATCAAAGAAGTTCTTCAATGATCATATCATAACCTCCATTAATTTACCTTGCCTTTCTTTTCACACACCAAACCACGAACCCAGACCCTCCGCCCTGTTTTCTCACCACTGCGAGTTGAATTATAAGCCGTGATTATGTTTTTCTCACTGTTTAAAAGCCAAAATCATTCAGTTTTAATTGATTTTAAATTAGTTTTTATAATTTATTTTCTACAAAACTATCACAATCCCAAACAAAAAAATATTAAAAAAATAATTCTGATGTTTTATTACCGGTTCTTCCGATGAAACGATAGGTGTAAGTAAACAGCAATAACCTTGTTAGGAATGTGGAAATGGGTTTGGCCGACAAAGAAATAAAATAAAGATGAGTGAAAATAATAATTGGAGAGCCAGTCTCACCTACTATAACAGGCATCCCAAAAATAAGAGGCAAGTGCAAGAATATTACCCTTTTACGGTTAACACGTCCCGATCTCTCTGTTTTTTTCCTTCTTCCTAGTCCTAGCCAGCCACAGATGCTCCTCTCTCGCCCCCTCTAATCGTCAAACTCCTCAACCATCTTCTCTCTCTACGAACTTTTACTATATCGCAGGCCGCTTTCTCTCTCTCTCTCTCCATTTGTCCATATAATCTGACAGACAGGCAGTATTTTTCTCTGGCTTTACACACCCTTGCCTTCGCTCCTTCTCTCTTTCTTTATCCATCAAATGTACTTTGGTTAAGGTTTCTTGGTCACACACACCTTAGTAGTTATTTAGTCTCTCTCCTTCTTTTGATCCCATCCGTTACACTCAAGCAACTGTCTTTCAATTTCTCCTTTTCTCTACCACTTGTTTGTATGCAAGTTTATTCAGCTCTTGTTGATTTTTCTTTAACTAGACATCATTCTTGAAATGGGTTTCGCTTATCCTGGTTAGTTTCTTTAAAGGATCGAATACTAAGAAGTGAGAACCTTAACATAAGCCAAACCACAAAAACAAAACAAAAGATCATCATGTTGGATCTCAATCTTGGTATCACCTCTAGCGATTCATTCTGTGACGATAACAACAAGAACAATATGATGGTAGTTGTTGATGCTGGGTACAACCAAGAAAAAGAAGCAGCTTCAAGGAATCAACAAATGGAAGATTCAGCTACCTCAAACTCCTCCATTACCAACACTACCGAAGATGAGAATTCCTCAAACAACAGTAACTCTGCTTTCATTTTTGATATCTTGAAGAAAGATGGAAACTTTACCAACACAGGCACCATTAATGCTACAAAAGAAACAAACCCAAACTGTGATTTCACAACTCAACAACTTTTTCCTGGAAGCACCGGGCCGGGGCTGAATTTCCAGCCAGGATTGGCTGTATCATCGGCTACAAGACCTCAGTGGTTGAAGCTTTCACAGATGGGGTCAAGTCCGGAGGCAGAGCTGAATGTGCAGCAAAAACAGCAGCAAGCGAGGAAGAGTAGGAGAGGACCAAGGTCTAGAAGCTCACAGTATAGAGGAGTGACGTTTTACAGGAGAACGGGGAGATGGGAGTCACATATATGGTGAGTATGCATGAATTTTTTAGTGGGGTTTTTTGCCTTTCTAAATCGCTCATGTTAATTGTTTTTATTTGTATGTGTATTTGTGTTGATAAGAGTTTTGCCTCTGGTTATTTTGTTCATTGATCTTGATTTTATTTTTTTAATTGGCACAGGGATTGTGGGAAGCAAGTATATTTAGGTAAGTAGATGGATGATCTCACTGGGTGAATGAGTTTTCTGGCAAGATATTAGTTTTGGTTGCGATCTTGTATTTATGAAGGCATTTCATAATTTTTCTATTCTTTTCATGTTAAGCAGGTGGATTTGACACTGCTCATGCCGCAGCACGGTAGGAATTTTGTTCATTCTCCTCTTTAAATTAGAAGTACTTTCTCTCATGAATTAACGAGAAAGTACACAGTTTGTTCCTGTCTTGAAAGGACTTGAAATCTTGATAACTTGTGTGCCGAATCTGGATCTTGCTTCTTCAGGGCATATGATCGAGCTGCAATTAAGTTTCGGGGAGTTGACGCTGACATCAACTTTAATTTAAGTGATTATGAAGAAGATATGAAGCAGGTGAGGATTCTGTTCATTCATAAATTGCTATTATTTGTCTCTTCTATTTTCATTTTCCCTTAATGGTTATGGGATGGGGGGTGGTTGTGGATGTTAATTGCAATACTGATGTTCTGTAGATGAAAAACCTTAGTAAAGAAGAATTTGTTCACATTCTTCGCCGTCAAAGCACCGGTTTCTCTCGAGGTAGCTCAAAATACAGAGGTGTGACTCTTAACAAATGTGGCAGATGGGAAGCTCGAATGGGGCAATTCGTTGGAAATAAGTGAGAACCCTTAAACCTAAAAGCCTTTTTTTATTGATGTCAGGACATGTGATTGTTAAAACTTGATAAGCATTGCTTTATACTCCAATCAGACACTATAAAACTAAATCAAGAAGTAAAATTTAAGATGGCTATTTCAAGGAGAAAAAAAAGGCTCAGGCAACCATTTCTCTGGTTACCAGGTATATTTATCTCGGATTATTCGACAGCGAAGTAGAAGCTGCAAGGTCCTTGTGATCTTGAATTTGTTCTCTTTGATTCTAATTGCACCAGTACCCAGATGATATTTTAAAGCTAACATATGAATCCATCTTCATTCTCTTATAAACCAGGGCTTATGACAAGGCAGCCCTCAAATTTAACGGAAGAGAAGCAGTGACCAATTTTGAGCCTAGCATTTATGAAGGAGATATGATTTCCGATCCTAACAACGGAGGTACTGATAGACTATTATGATGCTACAGAAGAAGGATCGTTTCTCCCTATTGATTGTAAACATTATAAATTTTCCTGGGGATATAAATGCAGGAAGCGGCCACAATCTTGATTTGAGTCTTGGAATTTCTCAGCCATCAAATGATCCCAAGGGGAATGACAACGTGGGAGACCTCCATTGTCGTTATGGTGGTTTTGAAATACCCAGCAAAGAGAGACAAGTGGTATGATTCTTTCCAAGATGCCTGAAACTAAATGTTTTTTTTTTCACTGTTAAACATATTCTTGTTGCTCAGTCAGTTCTTTTGGCATATCTTAAATCATGTGGCTGGTTACGGTCCTTTCTCTTCTGAAAATGCTTGTAATATAGCTGTTGGTAATTGATGACACGTTGTGCTTTTAAAGGTGGAGGGCACTGTTGCTGCACATATGGGTTTACAAACCCTTCATGGTTTACCAATGGCATCGAAGAATTTTCCAGCATGGTCTGGCATATACCCTGGTTTATTATCAAGCTACGAGGTAGTTCTCTTCTATTCGTTGTCCTTTTTTCCTCGCACCAAATCGAGTTGCCTTTTCTACCGCAAACAAAATGCACATGCAGCATATTTTAGCTTCTGAGAATAACTTTCAAATAACAGCAGAAAAAACTGTCCCATTAAATTTGGCATCTGAAAGAACCATTTTGGCCTGGAACTTTGCTCGAAGAAATGTCTATATTCTATAGGGCTTCTACCCATTAGTTGTCGTTGCTGATTGATCTTTTACGCTGGCAGGAAAGGGCTACGGAGAAGAAGGTGGAAGCTGATTCTTCGCCGATATTCTCAAGCTGGCCGTGGCAAATAAATGGCAGCAACAGCGTTGTTGCTACAATGTCACAGCTCTCAGTTGCAGCATCATCAGGATTCTCTGCTTCGACGATAACTGCCTCTTCAGCCACCCTTCCATTCAACCAGCAGAACCATTTCGCCGGCAACCTGCGTCTCTCTGCACCCACCACATCCGCCACCAACCCCTCTCTTTACTCTTACAAGAGCTAATTAATGTTAAAACCCTCAGGGCAGTTTTCAATTATGCTGAAATGAAGCAAAGGAAGAGAACTGAATCAAGTGGAGTCTTTAGGGTGGATATTGTTTTGATTATGTAATATATAACATGAAGCATAGATTGCTGACAATCTGTTCAGCTCCCTCGATGAGAATCGGAGCCAATCCTCTTCTGCGTTTTTTTCAACGATGTGGTCACTCTCGATACTCGAATTTACATTAACGAGGTTGTAATCCCGCCATGCAATGGGTCCCCTGCAAGGAACCATACATTGTATCAAACCAAAAAGACTTGGGATCTTTTTCAATTACCTGGAGACAAATTAAATTATTCCCGAGCGCGACTTGAACGGCGCAGAGTTGCATCATGACCTCGTTCGTGTCCGTTTCGTGACCCAGATTGATGAAAAATATTCCTACGAGTATCAAGGATGGGATTAGCTAGTCAATAAACTTCTACCGGGGATAAAAATTAATTGAATATATCTAGAAATACCTACCATCCTAGCTTTTCCAGCGGCAGCCAGAAGTGTTGACATGATTTTTTATTCAGATTCTTTTGAGAAATTAGAATTCTCTGAGCTATAGCCTTGTGGTTGCTTCGTTGGTTATTTTCAACCTGCTCTGAGCTATTCAAATACTTTTTTATTCTCTTGATTTATTAATATCGATGATTATATAATCATAGTCACGGAAACCGTTTGAAAGGTCTTAATACATTGATAATTACATGGTCTAAAAACGGTTTGAAAATAGGTAAATTTTCCTTTTTAATGTTTTTAAAAATATAATTATCTTAGAAAAATATTAAAACAATATTTTAAAAAAAGTAATCTTAATATTAAAAAAAATAAAAAATAATATATTTTCATGGGAAAAAAAATTATAAATAACAACAACAAACTAACTCTAAATGTAACATGTAATGAAGGCAAGGTGTTGGTTCGAGTGATAATTGTATTTACATTCCAATTCATTACGTTGGGTTCAAATTCATAATTATGATTATATTTTAAAAAATTTATTATCCATCCTCGGATAAATGCTTAAAATATGGCAATTAAAATTTATTTTGAAAATATAACTGGTGCTGTTTTTTAAAGTAATTTTTATTTTTAAAAAATTATTTTTCATGTTAGTAAATCAAAACCATATAAAAAATTTAAAATATATATATATATATATATATATATATATATATATATATATATATATATATATATATATATATATATATATATATATAAAGTAAAAAAAACTAATCAGAGAACACTTGAATATAGACGAGGGGACCACGGCAAAAGTTCTTGGGATTCTGCTCCAAGTGATGAGAATGGCCTCATTATATCTGCCTTTTGCTGTCTTGTCAAGACCCCGCTTGATTGGCTGTTGCAAGACAGAATATACTCGGGTATGCTTTCCCTTGAATAATAATTTCCGGTCATTTCTTATAAATTATTTTTTATATTACTATATTAGTATTATTTAAAAGCATTCAAATAATTTAAATAAAAAATATATTTTTTAAAATAGAATTTAAAAACAAACTGGCTGAAACCCCCGAAATAAAAAAAATTAGGATTTTCTTCGCTTCAAGCTGGAATCGAACAAGAGAGGCTGAAATAAGAGCTTATTTTGGTCATTTTTATTTCTATCAAAACTATATATTATTTTTTTGAAAATAATTTATTCTGTAGTGAAGACATGTTTAAGTATTTTTTTGTTTAGAAATATATCAAAATAATATTATTTTTTAAATTATTTTTTATATCAACACATCAAAATGATATAAAAATATATAAAATAATAATTTAAAAAAAAAAACAGTCTTAAAAAACAATGTTAATCTGGAGGCACTAATCTAGTAAGAATATGAAAAACAGATACACCTCGCATCTTAAGGTGTAAGTGAGCCTGGCCATGCAAAGCTACAAGCAGTAATGGACACGGGAAGATTTTTAAACCCAGAGCCCATCATGCATTGACCGACCACAATCAGGCCCAATAGATGAGCGTTAATATCTAGCCAATTCTCTCAAATTCGATACTATTTTTGAAAAACAGTGATTATAATATTTAAATTACGAATTTGATATTCTCTACTGATTTTATATAAAATAGATTAATTTCTCATTAGTTATTTTTCAGAAAAATATATGGATTTAGGTCCAAAAAGCTGATAAAAAAAAATGTATTTGAAAGTAATTAATGATATTAAAATATTATTTTAATATTGAAAACACTTTTCTTATTAAAAAAATAAGATAATTTGTGCAAAACGGACCAAAAAAAAAAAAGCCCTCAAAACCCTATTTAAACCCTGAAAGCCTAACTGAAGCACTCTTCTCCTCCCTCCAACACCCACCCTAAAAAAAAATGTGGCGGGCCATTGACGCTCGCTCGAAAACAATCCGCTTCTCTCTCCGTACACTCCTCCTCCCTTGCCACCAAAACCCACTTAAACCACCAAGCTCCGGTCATTTTCTATCTCTATCTAAAACCCTGACTGTCTCTTCATCAACCCGTAGCGCCTCCTTTTCAATTCTCGCTTTCACCACACGCCACTGTAATAATGTTGCTTGCGGCGGCGGAGGTCTCGCTGGTAGTTTGGATTTTGTGAGGTGCATTGCTTCGCTCTCGGCCTCTGCGGCACCGAATCAGCAGCACACTGCGGTGGACTGGAATGAGCCGGTATCTTGCCCGGACACAGGCGTTGGTGGTAAAGGCACGGATGTCGAGGAGGACACCCGGCCGTCCATTCCTGTTCGCGCCTTTTTCTTCTCTACTAGGTTTTCTCTTTATTACTCCGATTTCTCTCTCACTCTCCGTGGTTGTTAAAATTTAACTTGGAAGCTGATTATTATTGTTGCTGTTATAGTGTGGATTTGAAGAGCGTAGTGGAACAGAACAAACAAAATTTTATACCACCAACGTCGCGAATGACT
The DNA here is from genome assembly GCA_015731905.1 of Salix dunnii. Taxonomy (NCBI): domain Eukaryota; kingdom Viridiplantae; phylum Streptophyta; class Magnoliopsida; order Malpighiales; family Salicaceae; genus Salix; species Salix dunnii. The sequence goes on from CM027668.1 coordinate 15,277,624, forward strand.
AATTATGTTGTTCTTAAGTTTGGGAATCTCTCTCAACCCTCTGTAAGTTTCGTAGCAGTTTTATATTCATCCAATTATGTTGTTCCTTTTATACTACAACGACTTTAGAGGATTACTGTGTCGAATATAGTGAGATAAACAGCGCGCTGTTTATGTTTAAATTGCTCTTTTCTGTTTAGAATTAATCATGGATTTGTTCTCTCAGTGAAATTGCAATTATCAAAGTGAAGTCTACTGTTTTCCCCTGTGCTCTATAGATGAAGGATTATGCAGCTTATGGTGCATTCAAATCGTTTCTCTCAATGATTTTAGTATGAGTAATCCGCATGTTTCTATATATGATAAATCAGTTTGGATGTATTACTTAATGTAATTTTAAGTTGTTTTCAGGGCGTGGGCTCATGCATAAGTGGAAGTAGTTGCTCTTACATTGTAGTGTTCCAATATGGATCCATTGTTTTGTTTAATGTCCGTGAACATGAGGTTGATGAATATCTGAACATTGTAAGGAGGCATGCCTCAGGATTGCTTCCTGAAATGAGAAAGGATGGTAAGCTCTCATGTGGTTTTTTATTTTTATTTTCAAAATCTCCATGTATTATTACCTCTAAATTGTATAGATTGCTCCCAAATGTGAGTGAATGGTAATCTAGGTAGCTGAAGCACAAGATGATTTGGCAGCTCAAATATATATGTCAATTAGAAGAAAGCTATTTTTGCAGTATGGCATAAAGAAATGAATTAATGGATGTGAAAAACTAGATAGCCAAGAACCACAAAGATGATGAACACTTGTTGGCGGAAATGTTGACGTTGGTTATTCATTGTCTAGTATCTATTGACTTTGCACCGTGGGGGGTAATTGCTTTTGCATCTGATTGTGGTCGTCTTTAATTCATTTATATATTCTCTCTAATGTTATTAGCCTGTCATGCTATGCCTTCTTGTGTTTTATTGAACTTTATTATTTTGTTTTGCAACTGCAAGAGTATGAGGTGAGAGAGAAGCCGACTCTAAACACATGGATGCAAGGTGGATTGGATTACATTATGTTGCAGTTCTTGAACACTGATGGAATACGGACAATTGGTAGTGTTCTTGGTCAAAGTATAGCTCTTGACTACTATGGGCGTCAGGTACGGGCCATATTATTTTCAAAGCGTTTACATTTATATAAGTTTCATGACTAAGCATACTGCATAATTTTTTCTTCTTATCTAGGTTGATGATATGGTTGCTGAATTTACTGACATAAATCGTGGGATGGAAAAAACTGGAACATTTTCTATGGACAGTAAAAAACTTTTTCAAATAGTGGGGAAGGCCAATTCTAATCTTGCTGATGTGATTCTAAAGCTTGGGCTTTTTGAGAGGTAAAGGTTTTAATGCTTACATATCTTAACGCTCCTATTCTTGTGATAATAGATCTAGCTAGTGCAGAGTGAGAAAAACATTCCTGTAGCTGATTCTAATTTAGTTTGATATTAAGGTTTTGTTGAGTTTGTGAGAACTGTGGAAATCCAAAAGTAAGAATGTGTGTGGTTTTAATGCTTACTTATCTTATCGCTCCTATTCTTGTGATAATAGATCTAGCTGGTGCAGAGTGAAAGAAAAACTTTCCTGTAGCCGATTCTAATTTAGTTTGATATTAAGGTTTTGTTGAGTTTGTGAGAACTGTGGAAATCCAAAAGTAAGAATGTGCGCTGTTCATCTGACAGAGGGGAAGAAAATCAAGAAACTAAAGGCAAAGAAAAGAAATAAAATGAAAAGTTCTTGTTTGCTTGGATATGTGAGGAATGGCATGCTTGTGGCATTTATTTCTTGGTTTTGTTGCACATCCAAATAATTAGTGAAATGGTTTCTCTTCTTTCCATTTCATTTATTTCATACTTTTTTTTTATATGAATGGGCCTAATGTTGTAATAGCGAAGGAAAGTTCACAGAAAGTAGATGTGTAAGAAGTAGAAAGATGCCATTAGACTACACTGTTTAATTCCCATTCTCCTGTTTCTTTTCCCCATATTTTTCTGGAAACCAAATGCATGGTGAATGGCACATAACTAGCTCAAGAACCTTCTGGGCCAATCCAACCTTGGTTGGACTAGTAGATGCCCTGTGCTTTATGGACCTTCTGGGAGATGACGGCACTGGGGTTTAGCGAGGTTGGGCTATTTGGTAAGATATATAATAAGAAGAAGGAGGGTCAGGGATATTGAAGGCTGCATCCACTTGCTGTTTAATGTACCGTGGTTGCAGCTTTGTCTCTATACATGCTAGTGCCATGGCCAACCACCTACTTTATCTTCCTTGTTGCCTAATGCATAGTGAGTGATGACTCTACTTGAATCACCAAAGCATGCGTTTCAAATTTCTGATGGCCTATTTAGCCACCTAAAATGGAAAGAAATAAGGAAACGTTCTAATCGAACTGTTAATTTCTAATTTAACCAGGGATAGCAAATCCGGTCTCTCTCTGTTTTTACTGTTTCATTTGTTATGAATGTGCTATAACTCCAAAAATACTTAATGGTTTCAACAGATCAGACATAGCTTGGAAAGATGCCAAATATGCTCAGATATGGGAATATCTCAGGGATGAATTTGAATTAACTCAGAGATTTGCAAGTCTTGATTTTAAGCTGAAGTTTGTTGAGGTAATTTCTTTGTTAGAAACTCGAGCGATTACGTTGCCCTCTTGCTGCTAGTGCTGGAAAGCTGACTTTAACCGAAGCTTTACAGTGATGTCTTTACCTGTCTTTGCAGCACAATATTCGCTTTCTTCAGGAAATTTTGCAAAACAGAAAATCAGACTTTTTGGAGTGGCTCATCATTGTGCTGATTGGTGTCGAAATCATTATATCCGTTTTCGATATTGTCCACAGATCAGGATTTAAATTCTTCTAATCAGTGTAATGTTGATGTCTTGTACACACAAGTCAGACATGAAAGGTTACGATTGAGGTGGCACCTGCTGTAAATTTTCCTCTCAAATCACCCTCCATCCTGTTTCTTACAACTTGTAAATAGTTTTTCGGATTGTAATTTCACCTTTCAAATGACAGAGTTCTCATTTGTTGAGCCAATGATGGCGCAGCAATCTCGCTTTCTATATCCATTATATGCACATTTTTGCAGCCCAAATGTGCCTTTTCATATTTTATATAATTTTTTGTTTTAAATTATTTGATTGTTTGTATTTTTATATGTTTTTTTAACATCAAAAATAATTTTAAAAAATAAAAAATATATTTTAATTTGTTTTCAAATAAAAAACCTTTTGAAAACAATCTCTAATCAAACACGTTACAGAACTCCTTTTCCTTGCTATGTTCGACAGCAGAAATGCATCTACAATACCGCATTGATCGAGGGTTGATCCATTTAAATTCTATTTAGACTGGATTTGGCAATTATTTTTTCCCACAGTCACCTTATATATCAAACCAGGTTGTTTTAGGAGAATCAATTGTATCGGCTGTGGAAGGCGGAGATTTGGAGAACGTAGAAAGGATGTATTTATGGTAGGTGATTCAATTAGTTTAACCATGCCGTGCTTATCAATGATCAAGGTAGTCCAAATCTTGATTTTAACATGAAATTGGAAGTTATTTTTGAAATTGTAAAATTAATATTGTAAAATCATACTTGAAATTTATCGTATAAAAATCATAAAATCACAACTAAAATAGTATAAATAGAAAAATCATAAAATCATAAGTAAAATATTTTTGAATACAATATAATATAATTATGACCATAAAACTTTATTAGTTAAGGCTTTACAATATTTTACAATCCGGATTGATTTTTATGGTTTTTGTTTGATTTTTCTACCCGATTTAATCAGTTTATTAATGTATGATTTTACAAGTCAACTCGCGAGTTTAATAATGACAATAATAGTTCATGACCTTAATTTCTTATTTATTTTTTTGACTGCCTCCTTTAGGAATAACGTTGAACCGGAAAATCTCAGTTCTTCTTGTCAGTATGAATCATGCCACTATACTCTAGCAGTTTTCTGTTAAGAACCACTACAGCCATGTTTAACAGCCTAACGGTCCTCCAAGTCCCGACCATGGACATGCACCTCAAAATCCCATCTTGACATTGTAGCTACGACACTCTCAATCTTCATCATTCCTTACTTCCTACGTGGCATCTGAAAATTTGACCGGAAGATCATTGAAACCCCACCAACAAATAGGTACCGGTCATGTCATAAATTTTTTTGCTATAGTGGGATCTGCCTTGGTGGAGTCAAAGTGTCATGTAGCTCGAACCCATCACCTTAGAGGTGAGCCCGGCTCGTTCGTGCCCATTGCAGCTCTATGGCTTGTGGTGTTGCTGGCCATCAATGAGGTCGGGGGAGGGTTTTTCAGGACAGGTTCTCCCATGTCGCTAAAAAGCACTTCTACTGTTATGATGTCATTGCTAACTGGAAGTGGATATCATCTAAGCCCAACATTAACAAGTTTGGTTCGTCGATCTTCAAGACTGTTACCTAATAACATCGACGATGGAAGATTGGATGATGTATTTTCATTGTTGACAGAGATAACGTTGGAGAGAAGCATGATAACGAGGCTTGTTATTGTTGAATTGCTTTGATTGATACCAACTGTTAGGGTGTTCTTTTGCAATTGTACACGAGTTTTATAATTTCTCAAGCTATACTTTACCGAAGGGACTTACCTGGGGATTTTATTACCGAACAACATCCTCGGTTGTGGTGGATTTTAATGCTGATCTTCTCATGATGACTAAAGACTAAAGTTTGTTTTGTTTTTCTCCAAGAAAGAAAGATTCAACACAGCACAGTTGAAAGTGTTTTTTTTCAAAATCATCAGGCTAAATTCTACTAATTCCCCTCTTCTTTTTTCCTGTGGTTTCGTGTTAATGGGCTGGCTTGTCTACAGCAGTTGAACTTTCAACGCTGCACTCGTAAGGCCTAAACTCTTGATAATTAAAACAAGCCGAACACGACAAAATATGATTGACTTGTTACTAGGTTAAGAAATGTGATTTGTCGGGTTTATATCTATACGATTAAGTCTGCAATATTCAATCAAAATATGCAAGAAGCAGACAACCATATCAGGATCAACAGCAGAGGCTGAATATCGATCCATGACCGCAGTCACTTGTGAACTTGCTTGAGACATTTATTACATGACCTGCGAGTCCCACACCTTCAACCAGCAAGAATTTTTTGTGACAATCAAGCAGTCTTGCACATTACGGCAAATCCAGTAGTATATCACGAGAAAACCAAGCACATTGAACTGGATTGCCATACAGTTCGTGAAAGAATACATAGAGGAGATATCAAATTAAACAGCTCATGTACCAGCAGGAAGTCAGATTACAGACTTATTCACTAAGCCATTACGAGCATCAACATTTCAAATGCACCTTCGCAGGTTGGGCATCATTGATATTCATTCTCCAGCTTGAGGGGTGTTAAAAGAAAAGAAATCTGCATGGACAAGTTATTGATATTCTGGCCTGTGATAGGAGAAAATTGTGGACCCAAATATTAATGAACACTCAAGAATCAATACAGGATCATGGTGATCTTGTGTTTAATTACATTCATAGAATAGCATTGTCCCTCCTCTGTTATATATGTACACTTCGATGCTATGCTATGCTATGTATGTATGTATGCATGCATGATTGCATGCATGTATGTATGTATACACATGTGTACACTGCATATAAATGAAAGATATACAGTACTTGTTAAAACCCATATCTCTTATTAATTCGTTTAGTTAATAACAAGTCATATATAATAAGGCTCGAAGTAAATTCAAAAAACCTCATAATCAACAAATACTAGAAGTCACTTTTCAAAAACAAACACAGAATTAAACACAACCAAGTTTGACTTTTATTTAGGGGGAACACAAAATGATTGTCAAACCCAGTTTACGCTTGATGGTCCTGCGTCGGGTGAGGTTGGCTGTGGTGATGTTGGTGATTTTGATGGAGACGGCGACTTAGGATTCTTCCGCACATATTTCCTGGCCCAGACATGTTTTCCATTAATGGTGAACTTTGCCTTGCTCTGTCCCAGGAGAACGTCATGAAGGATGGCGGCGGAGGGTACGACAAGGCGAGCATACAGTGGCTGTTCCTCTGCCGATACTTCTTGCATATATATTGCTTCAATACAAACTCCATGCTTTCTGTTACCACAAATTAACATTAATGTGATCAATTCCTAATACATTTTCAGGGTTCTTTTTCTCAAAATCTAGACATGTAAGAGAGATCGATAGAGAGATTACTTGGTGAAATAGTCTCTGACTTCATCTTCTGAGATAGGGTACCCTTTGGAGAATGTCAAGAAAATAGTCCTACTATCAGCTTGCATTTCCTTCTGATCTTCCTTCTGATCGCCAGCACTAATCTTTACACGATTCAAAGCTCCAGCAATGTTCTCAGTGTTCAAAATCTGCCTCTGAAATGCAAGATCGTAAGGATCCTTTCCTGGCAAAACCCCTGGGTGCCTCACATTAGGCCACGTTAATCGTGGACTGATCCCCATTTGACCATAAACACTAGCAGCATTCGAGTTATAGTACAGTACAGGATTAATCACCGGACCATAATAATTCAAAGGGTTCGCGTTTTGACCAAAAACATTTTCAGCATCAATACTTCCTTCTGCAACTGCCTTTCTCTCCATGACTTGTCGCAAGATATCTTCGAAAGCTCTTGCACAAACTTCATTGATGATCTTTGTAATCGCACGAAGAATGCCAAGTCGATTGTCATGGAAAAACCGAAGAGAGAAACCAGTTTTTGTCAACAGTTGAGTCAAAGGAATCTCATCGTTAATAGTTTCTATAGAAAAATTAAACCGGCCCGTCTCCATGCAATTCAAGCAAAGAACAGCCTCATCTGCTAGTGAATTGATAAGGGTATCAGGCAATGACAGCATTCTTTTCACTAAATTATCACGCGCCTCCCTTTCAAGCCAAATCCACAAGGCCACGACTTGCATGGAGTTTGCGGGGTCGCGGTCAAGAGTGACAACAAGTCTGCTGTACAGAGTTCGGTCTATGGTGTGAAAAATCTTGAACTCTTCTGGACTCACCATAGGATTCAAAACATAAGAAGAAGAAGATTCCATAGTTGTTTAACTGTAATTTGGTGCTGTGATATGAGAGAGAGTAGGGGGGAGCACAGTGTGTGTTCTTATAGATATGAAAGAACACAATCGTCGGATTTGAGTTTTGACTTTAGGGAATGAATGAGTGTTTTTGGACAGTTTGCCATTTTTCTTTTGCAGAAATGGTATGTTCGTTTGTTTTTCCGTATAAGGTTTCAAAAGCAGCGTTCAAAATTAATGTTCTCGGTTGGAGATGTGTCGGGTTCGATGTATCAGAATTCTAATCTCACAGCGTGTAATGCGTCCAGTGAAAATCGTGATTTTAACTCGATACAGGATTGGTTATTGAATTTAAATCGTAAAATCATAAAAATATATTTAAAATATTTCCGTATAAAAATAATGAAATCACAACTAAATTATATAAATAGAAAAATCATAAAATCATAAAAAATATATTTTGAAATATAATACAATATAATTATGATCATAAAATTTTATTAATTAAAGTTCATAAATAATAAAAAGTACTTTAAAAATATAATACAAAATAATTATGACCATAGAATTTTATTAGATAAAAACTAATAAATTTAAAACAAACAATTATTTTTCTTATTATTTTTAAGATATTCATCAATATCATTACAATTAAAAGTATTATTTATAGAAACATTTAAAAAAAAAAAGATAATGAATGTTCATTCACTAAAAAAATACGAGGACAGCATTAAATTTCACACAATTGGTACTTTAGTGAACTAAACTGCTATTTATGGAAACGACACAATGCATTTGCATAACGGTGTCGGAGACCCAACGGTGTCCGAATGTACTTTAGTGAACTGAACTGCTATTTATGGAAACGACACAATGCATTTGCATAACGGTGTCGGAGATCCAACGGTGTCCGAATGTACTTTAGTGAACTAAACCTATTTATCTTGTGTTTTAAAAATGTTTTTTAAGTATGAGAAACTTCCCGATGATGAATCAGATTAATAAAATCAATGTTATTAGGATGAATTCAATATGTGGACTAACTAGACCAAGGTTTTGGACATTTGAAGGTGGCAAACTCAACTGCATAAAAGCAAAGTGGAATACAATAACCATACATGCTATATAAAAAGGTTGTCAACATCATGATCTTGACACGAAATGAAAGTCGCTTTTGAAATCTGATTGTAAAATTATAATCATAAAATCGTACCTGAAATTAACCATACAAAAATCGTAAAATCACACTTAAAATCATGCAAGTAGATAAATCATAAGTAAAATATTTCCAAATACAATACAATATAATTATAGCCATAAATCTTCATTAGTTAAGTTCATGCATGATTTAAAATAACTTAAAAATACATTACAAAACAATCATATCTATAGAATTTCATCGGGTAAAAACTAACAATTAAAAATAAATACTATGTTGGCATGCTTTGTAAATTAAAATCAGCCTCATTATCATCATCTTCCTATCTATTTCTAATTCGTTCATCAAAAGCATTATCACTGAAAGAATTATTAGTGTTATTATTGATATCCACACCGATATTGCCAGTACTAGACTTAACTCCAATAAATTATTTTGACGTCAGTACATAAAAATGATCTAAAAATAACAGAAAAATAAAAATAAATTTTTTTTTCAAAAATTTTAAGTTTAAATTTTAAAATTATTTTTTTTTATCATTTAAAAAATAATTTGTGCATGTATTTAATAAACCATGAGAGAGAGAGAGAGAGAGAGAGAGAGAGAGAGAGAGAGAGAGAGAGAGATAAAATAGGGGCAACAGAGCATGGAGGGCCTATGGCCTAGGTGGAGAGAGAGAGAGGGAACCTATTTGGCATCTTGCATATCAGTGGAATAACGGGATCGTAAAATCAAATCAATCTAGTCTGATTTTACAAATCCATATAATTTTAATATTTTTATTTGATTTTAACGGTGTTCAATTTTTATACCCGATTTTACTAAGTAGACATCCGAATCTCATGAGTCATAAACCTCATTTTGCATCTTCCTAGAGGCATCTAAAGCTTCCTCACAAAACCCATCACTAGGATTAAGAGACAAGAGGAGTCGAGACTGAGGGTGTGGTTGAAGTTGTGGTTGAAGTTGAAAAAAAAACAGTTTTAAAAAAAGCACCTTTACTACAGTTCAAAATAAACAGTGAAGTGTTTGGTTAAAATTGTGGTTGAGTTTGAGGTTAAAAAAAAACAGTTTTATGTATTTGGTTACCAAGCTTTTCATATTGTCTTTAACTTGTGAAATTACTGCAAAGAGCAAAGAGTAATATACTAATTATTTTTTAAGAATATGTTTTTGTTTAATAATATATTAAAAACATTTTTTAAATGTTTCGTCTTTATATCCAAATTATTAAAAAATACTAAGAAATATTAATTTAATATACACACACACACACACACACACACACTTTTAAAATGCATTAGCTAGGTGAGTTTCGTGTAATTCTAACTCCAACGCCTGGACTGCTGGAAAATTCAGGGTATTTATTTACATAATTTTTTTAATATTTTTTTTTAAAAACAAAGTTGGGCCAAAAGGCCCAACCCTGCTGGCCTTGGGCTGGGCCGAGAGCAAGTCCAGCGCAGCCTAACCCAATTGTTCAAAAAAAAGCACAAAACGATGCGTTTTTTCCTTCGTTAATGCATGAATTTTCTGTCATGTTATTGTTTACGTTACTGTTTGCGTGAACAGTAACTTGACCAACTATGACTAGAGGGTTAACGGTTGGTACTGATGGTAGAGAATGTCGAGGTGGTTCTCCCTGTCATTGTGACGTCGAAAATTGTGGCCTGTTGTGGTCGGAGGAGGCTTCCAAAAGTAACGGAGCTTACGTTGCAGTTGCTGCAACCGTGGTTATTGTCTTGCCAGGGAGTGTAGTTAGGTTGCTAGTGTGTAAGGGAAGTTCATGGTTGTGATAAAGGTGATGTTGGGTGGCCTCTAATGATAGAGAGAGAGAGCTCAACAATGCTGATTTTAGAGAGAGAGAGCACCTACAAATCGAGAGAGAGAGAGAGAAGGATCTGGCTGCCAAGGGGAATGAGGGATGATGGTGTGATTTTTGTGTGATATTTCCTTGTTTTCTGCTTGTTTTTCTTTTCTAAATTTTTCGTAAATTTCCCCAGCATTTCTCGTTTCTTCCATGGCCTCTCTCTTTGCAACAACAACGATGAAGACGATGGTCTGTGTTCATTATCTTTATTTGTTAAATGCAAGAAACGCAGGTAATACCCAAAATAAATGCAACAAAAAACAACAAATTGTTGTTTCTCATAAACGGCGGTTCAAATGTAATTTTGGCAGGTCCCACCATAATTAAAATTACGGTTTTTGACTTACCAAATAGTGCAAATTGTGTTTCAAGAAAAACACAATTTGCACCGCGTTACCAAACAGGCATTGAGAAGAGAAGTCGGTTAGATGATTAAGGAAAAAATAATTACCGTGTACAGTGCATTATATGTACCGACTTTATAGTTAATAACATTGCGATCTGGTACTCGAGTTTTTCTTATAATATTTTTTTAAAATAATATATTAAAATGTTTTTGAAGACTGGTTATATATTATTCTAAAAAAATGTTTTTTCTTTGAATTAATTATTTTTTAATGCTTTTAAATTATTTTAATGTTAAAAATACATTTTAAAAAAATAAAAATATATATTATTTTAATATATTTTCAAAAATAAAAAAATAAAAACATAAATATTCATTAAAAAACACTCTATTTTGCGCTCTCTCTCTCTCAAATGCTTGACACGCGCTTGGTAGGGTATTTAAGAATGTGATTGCGATTGCTTTTTAAAATGTTTTTTGTTTAGAAATATATTAAAATAATATTTTTTTTATTTTTTAAAAATTATTTTTGACATCAGCACATCAAAATGATATAAAAATATTAAAAAAATTTATTTAAAATAAAATAAAATAATTATATTCAGGCAAGTAATCCTATTTTGAAGACTTGGTGTTTACCATTGTTTTTGACAATATTTTTTCGAAATATTAAAAAATAAATAATCAAATAACTGTTCGACGACAACGCGAAGCAATCTTTTTGCAATTTCAAACAAAGAAAATTCATTTTATTTTTGGATTAACCTAACCGATCGAACTGGTGAACTATCAAGTCTCAGGCATAAAGAAAATTCAGAAATCAGAATACAGTTGAAGCACTACTTCCACATCATTTTGCAATTTCAGTTCCGGTGACTGTAACACAAGTCAGCAAGAATGACTAGCACCGGATTCCTCTACAGCAAAGGCATCGTTTTCTACCCGCCAGACACTCCTCCCATCTCCACCTTCCTCGAATCCAATCCAGGAGCTTACACCACCACACGGACACATAACAACACAGCATCTCTCTTATTCTGGGACCGACACTTACAGCGACTTTCAAACTCGGTCAAAATCCTATTAACCTCAAACCCACAATTTCTCTTCAAATCCTTGAACTCCAAAATAAACCCACTGTTGACCCCTCCTCCATTGTCAAACCCCATGTGGGAATCGACAATTAAATCCCTCGTCAACGAGTCAGTAAACAAAGTGTTGCCGGTTGCGTTGAGGGAGACGAGAAATGAAGGAGAGGAACTAGCAGTTACTGCTCTTGTTACTGGAAATACAGAGAAACTGAGTGAAGTTAAGAGAAATGTTTTTGAGGCACTTGATGTTCATGTTCATGTTGGAAGTCATGTGCCTCACGTGTTTGGTGTTAAAGGAAATGGAGCAAGAGTAGCTGTGGTCGGTCCCGGGAGGGATATTGCAGAAGCTAAGTATTCTGATTGGGTTAGGTATGAAAATTAAGCAAAGCAAAGATTTTTTTCAGTATTATTATAATTTTGCAGTCATTTTCGAGACGGGTTTTGTGAATTGTGATTTTTGAGGATGTGTGCAGGTTAAGGAAGTGTTTGGAAAAGTTGAGGCCTCCTCTAGTAACTGAGCTATTGTTGTCTAATGATGGTGATCGAATACTTGAAGGCTGTGTTACTAATTTTTTTGTTGTTTGTCGCAAGGTGAGTGATTGAGAATGTTAGAGCAATGTTCAAGACTTTCGTGCTAGGTGGTTTCTTATTTTTATTTTTATTTTTTCGTGTATGTGAATTGTGTCCTTTTGCATATTGTTGATTTTCTAACTATGATTTGTCTTGTGTGCTTTCAGGATGACCGAAACGAGAAATACTTAGGTGGTAACGAAAATACATTACCTTATGAAGTACAGACAGCTCCTATTGGTGACGGGGTCCTTCCTGGAGTCATACGCCAATTAGTAATTGAGTAAGTTTTTCCTTGCTTAATGCATTTGTACTTGTACGCAGAAGAGGTAGATGGCCTTTTCGTACAACAAAGTATATTTTGGGGATGTCATGTGGGCGTTTGCTGTTGATTATAAAGGAGAAGTTTTTATAGCTCTGTAAGGTTCATGTCGAAGACTGAAAATATATTATTGAGGTGCCCTTCATTGATACAAAGGTTCTGTTCCTGGTGTGTGTTGAGCATTCATGATTTCATACTAATGTAATTAAAATTGTGGTTGCAAATTTTTATCTATAAAATGATTGTAAAACAGAAGTCAGGGACTGAACACTTGGGCAATACAAGTTTCTGCATGGCCATGCCATTCGGCTACATCCAAGTTTACCATGGAATGCATTTGATTTTGATGAGATGAGAGTTATAATCATCGGACCTAGTATTTTGTTTCAGAGTGTGCTTGAGCAAGGGAATTCCATTTCGAGAAGTTGCACCATCATGGTCCGAGCATGAATTTTGGCAAGAAGCATTCATTACAAGTAAACCTTTTGGTTTTTATACGTTCTCTTTGCTTTTAGCGTCTATAGCTTTTGACCAGAACTCTTCAAATGTCATAAACACTTAATTAGTGTGAAGAATCTAGTTTTGTTAACGATGACTTTGAGTCCTGGCATTTGATGGGAAGCTTGGCATTGGCTGGTGGTCAAACCTTAGATGGAAACAGTTTAAGTAGCACGGTTGTACCTATGTGGCTCTGAAATTTTAATGATTTCTGAAATGAAGTGTGAGGATCTTCAGATTGCCGTCATCCTTTCTCTTTCTTATTCTCTAGTCATGGTTTTGGAATGTAATCCCACCTCCACTTATTTTTAAGTTTATCTTTCCATAAACATTTGTTATCTGCAGTTGACTCTGTCACGTGATGTTGCAGGTAGCCTGAGAATAATGCAGCGCGTGGAGAAAATCCAAGTCCCAAGTTCGTGGCAGTCATTGGAACTAAAAGCCCTCAAGGAGATCTCATGGGAAGAAAAGCAGTTCGAGGTGTGTGAATATATGGAATTTGTAAAGCTGTGGTTTTCAGCTGCAGAAGCTATCTTTTCTCTTAACTACAACTATTTTGCTGTTGTTATTAGGAGGACCCTGGGATGATCACAGCATTGATCCAGGTACGTGAAATATTTCTATCATGGCACCATCCATTTAAACTTCTTCCATGTGTAAGACTGCAAGCACATGCATGTAGACAGAACAAACTGTTACAAGTAGCAACCATTATAAATATTAATCATGCAATATCATTTTGAAGTGTTTGCCCTAATTTATCAATTCGTATTATTATGTTCTCATTCACTTTTTACCAGAAAGAGATCATGGAGAAGGCAGGTCTCTAAGGGCATCCATTCTAGTGAAGGCCCCATGTCATTTAATTTGGGAAGTTTGGAAATTGATCATGTAAAAGACCTGATGATATCACTTGCTGTGACAACGATTGTCAAAAAATGTTAATCTTCTGCCTGTTTTTCTCTGGAGAGGAGTCAGAATTTCTTTTCTTACCAGTGACTTTTGGACTCTCTGTTTCCGTTGGTTCCTTACACATGATCATGAAAAGGCATTAGCTATGCAGTTGGAGTGATAGTAGTTGCCAAATTTTACCCCTTGATGTTCTGGGTGCTGATTCTTAGAACTCAGTTGCAAAGATTCTGGTCCATGATTGATAGCCTTGTTCTTCTGTGTATTGCCATGCCCAGTATGCTTGGTTTCTGTCAAAGTTTCGTTTCATTTGTTCTCCTAAACCAAACTCACTGCACTTTATTTTTTACTTGACACGCCATGATCATGGCCTGGAACATATATAAACATTGCAATCCATTTTCCGGAATTGCATATCTTATTCTTGCATCATGTTCTATTTGGTTTTGCCTTCTAAAGGAATCCGTGGCACAATATTGTTCCATATTTTCAGATTGAATGAAACTATCACAGATACTTGAGTAAATAACAAAACCAAGTCAAAGTATAGTCATTGTAACTTATAAAGCTTCTGCAAATCTACATGCTCCCAGTTGGTTTCCTTCACGAGTTTGGTCGGATTTCAGGTTTTGATGCCTCGATGCCTGAGTTGATTCCATTTTCTGGCAGAGGCATTGAGTGAATAACTTGCTATCGAAATGCACCTGCCCTGATAAATGGCAGAGATTTTGAATTATGATCCAGGCTTGTAGGTTTGGTGACTGAAATGCTGTTCTAGCCTATTTACCTGGTCAATCCATGTCTTTGGGGAGAAGCTATCTGTTCACCTCAAATGTTAACTGTGAGACTCTGTTCCGCACCAACTTCTGTCGCACATGTCTTTCAATCTTGGGATGTCTTCCCTGGTTAACACGAAAGGTTCTGTGGGTGACCTGTTCCTCCTGTTCTGGTGATAATAGACAGCAGGTTTATCCCTTTTTCATCAGGGTGTGTTTAGGAGTGTCATTAACCGCCTTTTAAAAAAATGAATTTATTTTTCTTCTTTTTCATTTTTTTAATGATTTTATATTGTGTTGTTTCTCTGGTATTAAAAATAAATTATATTATTTTAATGTATTTATAAATAAATAAAATAATTTAAAAATAATTTCTGCCACATTTCCAACAATACTGCGTTGCTCTCTACACCAATTCCAACAATACTGTATTTCTCTATAAAATAAAACATGTATGGCATCGGATACTAGAACCCAAACTACGACTAAACTGAAAACCCAGGCCCAAGTAACTTGGTCCAATAATAGCTACAAGTACCCGGCCTAAAGTTACCTGGCCCAGCCCACATGACAGGCACAGCGTTTACATGGAAGAGAAAGCAAGCAACATGTATCAGATTTGGCAGCGTAAGTGGTTTGCCTTTCCACTACCTCACGGTGGGTCACAGATCGTCAATGTTTTTTTCAAGCAATGGAGACTTCCATTTCAGAATCTCAGGCTCGAAAAGTTCCAATGCCTTTTTCCAATATAAAGAAACCGACGTGTCGGTTTGGAATTGTTATTCTTTTTTAAACATCAAAATAATTTTTTTTTGACATAAAAATTATCCAGAAATACCAAAGGAAATTAATTTAAAATGAAAAATAAAATCAATAAATTTTATTTTTTTCCACAACACTTAATGCTAAATAGGATTTTAAAATTTTGATAATAGTTTGAGTCATTTCTCGTTGGAAGCCATTTCCCATCTTGTATTCTCAATCCTCTTATTTACATGTATTTCAAGTTTTGATGTTGATAAATAGCGCGCAAAGATAAAACGGATAAGATATTAAGTAAAGCTTGAATAAAATTATTCAGGGCAATGATATACAGAACGAGATCATCGTCCCTGTATTATATTTTATTGTAATGGACAATACAATGTTGAATATATAATTATTAATTGATATCTTTAATATATATTGTTATTAAACTTATATATTTTGAAATAATAATTTGATGTGTTTTAAACTTTAATTTATATTAAATATTAAAATTAATAGTATTATAACAGCTAATTATAAACCGTTATTAACCTGCTAGGTTGATTGGGTTAATCTAAGTTCACGAACAGTTAGATGAATGACTGGTTGCACCTTATCTAGCCAATAACCCATGATGACTTGGGATGATTACATGAGTCAAAAAATCGTTGTTCGGTTGACTCTTGAGTTGAGTTTTAAAATTCCAATAATAATTATTTTCATAGATACATTGACCTTGATCAATTCATATTGACCATCTTAACATATGATTCAGGTATTGGTTTTATTATTCCTCGACTCAACTTTTAAAACTACGAGAAACTCGAGTAGGGTTTTAAAACTGCAATGATAACCACTTTTATCGCCGTGCTGACTTGAGTCAACAACTAACCTTGCTCGTGACTTAAATCTTATCCTAAATCAACATTTAAATTGAATGTAAAACTATAATAATAACTATTTTTATTTTTATACCGAATCATATCAACCCAACCCGTGACCTCGACTAGTGACTCAATTTTTCCCTCAATTTGACTCTCAAGGTGAGTTTTAAATCCATAACAATAATTATTTTTATTTCTACACCAATTAGTTTGTCAATTATGGAATTGAGAGTTTTTTTTTTTAAAATTATATTCTAAGAATAAAAAAATAATTAATATTGTTTTTGGAGGCATATCTCCTACGCCCCTCCAATTTTAAAAATACATAAATTCACTTCAAAATCATCATGAAGATAAATTTATTTTTATTTTTTCAACCAAGTAATTTTTTCTTGTTTTGATAATATGTATCTTTTATCTCTTAAAAAAATAAGTAAACACTAACGTGAAAAATCTTTTAAATTAAAGTAAAAACTGCTAATATTTAACGTATTCAGCTAAATTAATTCAAGTGTATTCTATTTTTATATTATTTTACACCCAATACATACTCTCAATTTCTCACTAGTTTTAAATAAGAAATCATATCATGAAGTGGTAAAGTGTTTGGTATTCAACAATTATTCAAAACCTTTACTATATAATAATAATAATGGAAATAATAATAATAATAATCACGCGAGCGAGAGCCAGCCATAACTTTACCCGAGCCAAAAAGGAACCAACGGTGTTGATAAACATGAAGCCAAACCAATAAAAGAAGGAAAATAAAATCCATCAAATCACAAGCTGCTATCTCCTCCCCCCCCCCCCCTTCTCCTCTCTTCTCCATCGTCAGATCTAAAAACTTTTCTTTCTTTCTTTCCCTGTTTCTCCCTCCAACTCTCGCGCCAAATACAAAACCACCCCCCCTCCCCCCCCTTTCTTTCTCCAGGTAATACCGAACGACCTCCTCTCTCTCTCTCTCTAAAATCCATCTCACTTAGGGTTTCGATCTCCTTCAATTCCGCTCTCTTCTCTACTTTCCGTCTCAGCACCGTATACTTGTCCGTATCTGTAGGTGTATACGTACAGAAACGTCCTGTGTTGTATTTAAATTTATATTATACATGTAATTTAGGGTTTGGTTTTATTAGAATTGAATCAGTATAATTTCTTTGAATTATGAATTAATTAGGTGTATTTTTCTGATCAATGTGGAGATATTTTTAGCGAGATGGCGGACAATCCGACTAGTCCAGCGGCGGGGAGCCACGAGAGTGGTGGTGAACAGAGCCCGCGGTCAGGGGTGAGAGAGCAGGATAGATACCTGCCAATTGCTAATATAAGTAGGATCATGAAGAAGGCGTTGCCAGCTAATGGAAAAATTGCCAAGGATGCTAAGGATACTGTTCAGGAATGTGTTTCTGAGTTTATTAGCTTCGTTACCAGCGAGTAAGTAAAAGTGATGATGATGTATCTCTTTTGTGATTGATTTTTGGTTTTTGATTATTGAGGATTGGTTGCTCTTTTTGGTGGATTTTAATTCTAGTGGTAGGGGGATTATGTGGAGAACTGCTCTTCGGGGTTTCGGGAAAATGGGATGTTGAATGCTATTTGGAAATGCAGTTGGGGCTTTGGAAGCATATCTTTTGCTTACTTGTTTGGTGTGCTTGGAATTAATGGTTTTCTTTTGTGTTTTCTTATTAATGTAATCGTGGGTTGAGGTTTTAATTTGTGCAATGAAATTTTGTTGCTTTTGGAAATTAGGGTTCTTGGACTGAGAATCCGGGTTTGTGAAATGTGATTGGATTTTGTTTTCTTCAGGGCGAGTGATAAGTGTCAGAAGGAGAAGAGAAAGACAATCAATGGGGATGATTTGTTGTGGGCAATGGCAACATTAGGATTTGAGGAGTATATTGAGCCACTTAAGGTGTACCTGGCTAGGTACCGGGAGGTAATTAGTCTTTGATTTTTAGGTCGTCTGTTCTCTAGTTTATGATTGATTTTGTTTTAATTTATAGGTTCTTTTGGAATCTAATCATCTTACTCTTCTTTTTTCTCTGCTTTTATTGGATGATGTCATGCTACAGTTGGAGGTAATTACCATTTTTTTTTAATTAAAACATTGTTTCCTTCTCTATCTTTTCTTTCTTAGCTTTAGCAACTTCTTTCTAAATGTTTTTATAAGAAATATGTTCTGTAAAGTTGGGAGTTATGTTTCAGCAACTTTGGCAGGGTGATGCAAAGGGATCTGCTAGAGGTGGAGATGGATCTTCTAAAAGGGAAGCAGTTGGAGGTCTGCCTGCTCAAAATGCACAGGTGAATTTTTGTAAACATGCTTTTTGATTCTTCTGTCCTTGTTGAAGTGTCATCAGCTTACCATATTGTCTTTTTCCTGCATCTTTGATGAACAACTACGTCAGTTTGCTCTTCAAGGATCCATGACTTATATAAGCCCGCAAGTAATACTCTCTCTCTCTCTCTCTCTCTCTCTCTCTCACACACACACACACACACACACACACACACACACACACACACAATAAGATTTTTAAACCAGTGGAATATAGAGTCAAATGTTAAACATTTAAACTAATAGTACTAGAGAATTATTAATCTTCATTTACTGAACTAGTTTTTTAAATAATCATGCAAATTCCTCCCTTGGATTCAGAACTGTTGTCATTGGGTCAAATATAAATGACACATGCTATGCAAGAATAATCAGTCTTTTTGTTTCTTCACAAAAAGAATATGTAGGAGCACATTCTGCCCTTGTTCCCAGAGTGTCCTAATTTTAAATCTTGGATTGACAGGAAAACAAATTTGACTAAATTCTTGACAAAAATTAACATGGAGATAGGTTTAAAAGTCACAAATGTTATATAGAAAAGTGAGGTTAATTAATAATCAGAGAGGAAAATACAGAGAAAAGGGAGGGTGACCAATGTTTTGATGGCTAAAAGTTTAAATGATTGGTGAAAGGGAAGAAGTCTGTAGAAAAATATACATCTATCCACTCACAGTTATATTGATAAAAGGCGTAGATAGGGTTCAAAAGGAAGAAAAAGAAATGTCTTTTACTATATTGGTCCAAACCAACCATAGTTGGGTGGTTATATAATCACCATAACTTTGTGACTTGCTTGTATACATTTTCAAACATGTAATCTGATTATTAATGAAGTGAAAAAATGCATTTCTACTGGGCTCAGGTTGTAAGTGATTGTCGGGGGTCCTTTTTTTTTAGATCTCATGAGAAATATCTATAAGAAAATCACTACATTTGAAGTTTTATGCACGTCTCAGAATTTGAAGCAAATTATGGATTTTATTCTGTTTTATTGAGATAAGCCTTACCTATTTTTACTGAACTTCACACTAGAAGGTTCTTGTGCTTCTAATTATATGCTATTAGCTTTCCCATGATCCTTGTAATTATCTCCTTTGAACACTCATTCTTGGAGAAAACATGTGTTGTCTGAAGTTGTCATTGCTTATAAAGGTAGTTTCAAATTACTTGTCTTTAATCGTCCCATGAAACTACTATGTTTTCAGAGTCTCTGGAAGCAAATAATCACCTTCAATAATATATATGCTGGCTTTAATATGGGGGAAGTTTGGTGGATTCAAGTTGAATAATAGCGAACCTTGCAAGCAATCAACAATTACATTCTTCTAGTAAACACTTGATACACTATTGAAGAGCCCCTGATAGCCTATATTATACAAGGTTTTCAATACCATTTTTTCTATTGGTACGGAATGTTTCGGTTTCGGAGTGTTTCGACGCGCTGTTTTGGGGTTGTACTGTTCATATATAATTAATTAATTATATATATGAAAAAAATTAAAAATAAAAAAAATTAAAATTAATTTTTATTTTTTATAAAATCAAAGTTGACGCGACAATTTTCTTTTTTTATAATATATATATATATATATGTATTTTTATTTTTATTGTTTTGATTTTGGTGTGTGTGTGTGTGTGTGTGGAGAGAGAGAGAGAGAGAGAGAATTTGTCCCAATTGATGACTAGACAAGAAGCGGGAGGAATTTATTTTCTATAGCCGAAATGTCACAACCAGTATGATACCGCGAATTTCGGCCGGTATTTGGCCGAAATATCCGGCACGGCCAAAATTTAAATCGAGATATAAACCGCGTCATTTTGTCTCGTTTTTTTTACTTGTACAAAATATTTCGGCCGAAACGAAACGGAATTCACAATCATGATATTATATCCTATCCCTTTTCCCATTCTGCTCAGACCTTAAATGATTAGCATTCTTATAGTAGCATCATTTTTCAGTGAGCTCCAGTATGCTGGAATGACTTATGGTTGACTATGAGTTTGTTTGTGACAGGGCTACTATCTCAGGACATCCTACTATTGAACTAGGGATGTTGCCTGTCATTTATAATGTAGACAGCATCATTTATGTATAGGAAAAAATAAAACTTGATAGGTGTATGGTAATGCATGAAAACAGGTAAAAACTTGATAGACATACAGGGAGGGAGACCAGACTTTGCCTTCCCTTCTTCCTGACCATTTCTGACTACATTATTCCACCACCTCCTTGCAAACTTCTTTTAGGGAACATGATCCTGCACTGTACACATATTCCCTCTTATGATGATTCTGACATGATTGGTCTTTGATCTAATACTCGGTTTAATCAAAGTGGGCTGGTAATTGAAATTGTATCGTAGACCTGGTTTAGTTATGTGGAATATCATATTTGACCTGGTGATCAAATATTTTGACAGCGCGTGTTAGTCTTAAGATGGTCTGGATGTTGCTCTTGAAGAATCTCTTAAATAGAGTGACACTGCATCCTAATGATCTGACATTAGTAATCATGTTCTTCTCATTGAAAGGTTTATCCTTTCTTATCTATCCAGGACCTTTTCTAGAGTAAATTTAAACGATGCAAAACAATTGATATTTTTAAGTTAAATCTGCTTCGATACTAGCACGTGAAATATTTGCATGATTGTACTGGGATGAAAATATGATGCATGTGAAGAACCAGTAGTCAAAATCTCATTTTGTGCGGATTAAATTAAATAAGCTAACTAAATTCAGGCAAGTTATTGATTTATGTCTAGCTCTTCTCATTCGCAGATAACATTCTTTGATGGTCTTGTTGACATTATACTTCCATATTGTCTTCGATGCTAATGCATTAATGGGATCCTGTTTGGATTTAATTACATGTAGGATGTAGCTGGTTTAGCGCTGAGTTTGTTCTTTGCTATCCTGTTCCATTCCTTGTAGATAGGTGTGTCAGTAACGTGGAAATTGAAATCAGATGCTTTTTGTAGTTCTGTTTTCCCGTTCTTTTAAAGTGAAAGGGAATTTGGGGGTTTGACGAAATTTTACCTGCGACCTGTATTCTCATGGGCTTCTTGCCATCTTGCAGGGACAGGGACAGCATATGATCCTTCCTTCCATGCAAGGCAATGAGTAGGATTTGGCTTTGCTCTTGTCAATTCAATGAATTCTAGTGCTGGTAAAACTTTTTAGTTTCAACGCTTGTAGAATCTTTCGCATTAGTTGATCTGATTGAAACCAAAGAGTTATACATTTTGGCGGCTTTTTGGTTTTTGGTTAGTGTTGGGGGTGATTTAAATTTGGTTGGTGCCGTCATCAGCAGAGCAGCTTTCTGGTCAGATTAAGTTTTGTAAATTTGTCCTTTATCAAAAATTGACTTTTCCGAGTATTGCCAGGATGGTTTCTTGGAGCATTTGAAAGTATACCTCATAAGCCTGTTGATGTTGGCCTTTGATTTATTGGAACGCTAACATGTATGTTATATGACTATTTTTATTTTTATCATCGTCGATATTTTTCCCTGTGAACTCCTTCGGTTCATAGATTTCGAGCAACCCATTGCTATCGACAACTCCTGGTGTGCTTTTTTGAGTTGACATTGAAACGACATTGCAAGGGGACACGAGTAATAGCATGTGTTTCTTAGCACTTGTAATCCTGATGAGTGATCGACAAGGACGAGGCTAAGATGGACCTTGCTGGGAAAGAAACCGGCACTTAAAGCTCTCTCGCACTCCAAATCTCGGACTGAAGATACATGGGTGTCATGAACAGCTCTTGTCGAGAGCGAGCATGTTTTTTCAGTCTTGGGGTTGGGGGGCATGGCAAGTTCCTTTCCAGTTTCTCTTGCATCTGCCTGCCATCGCTGCGAGACACGTAGTGCTGGAGGCCTCTGGCTTGGGAGGATTCAAAATTCTCTTGTTTCATTCCCGTTAACCAAAATGTGGAGTAGCGAACTTGGCTCCAATCTATTTCAAAACTAATTTATCGCCATAAGATCGTAAACGCAAATTATGATGCAGGACTGTAAAATACATGTTAGTTAATTGATCCTTTTATAATCGATCTCGTTTGCGAGAATTTTGGCCCAATCAGGTCGGGTAACCCAAACTTTTCTCAACAAGAAGGCCAATCGTGCATTTATATATGGTGTTGAAAGCAGCTGCCCATATGTTACCTACCAGATGCACATCAGTAGAAACATGCAAGCATGGAGTGCCAGGCACTTATCGACCAACGAGCTTGCTGCCGCCTAGAAGCACACATATCAGCACGTGACATGGAACGTGACACGTTTCTTGCAGGTGAGTGGTGATAATAAAATCTTACGGTGAAAGAGAGTCACGATCATCATACAATGCTTTTGTTGCTGTCTGTCGAAAAACTAGGACACGAAATCACCCGGTGAAAGAAACAAGAAACAAAACAGAGCAGCATGACGATGTTTGTAATATCCAATGTCTCCATCTCTCACCCCTTCCCACGACGTGACAATCATTTCTTGCTTGCACGAGCCAGCCAGCTCCCCCCCCCCCCCCCCTCCCCAAGTGATGGATTATTTTTATATAATATGGTGAACAATTACGGATTTATATGACACGATTAATTTTATTTTTTGAAGTACCAAAATAAAATCTTACAAA
Organism: Salix dunnii; assembly: GCA_015731905.1. Classification (NCBI taxonomy): domain Eukaryota; kingdom Viridiplantae; phylum Streptophyta; class Magnoliopsida; order Malpighiales; family Salicaceae; genus Salix; species Salix dunnii. Next base: position 15,300,885 of record CM027668.1, read on the forward strand.
CATCTCTTTGGTTATTTCGGACAAATGACCTTTTTTAGGTGAAATAAATTTTTAATTCTTTATTGCTACAATAATCACTAATAAATCAATAAAAAAATCCCCAGATATTGTTTTAAAGCAATGTTTTTTTCTCTTCAATATCTTGATATTGAAATCCCCATTCTCTTCGAGCTAAATTAACAATGACTGCTGATATAGATTCTTGAAATTGGCCACTACATTTAGCATGACTTGGGAAAATATTACAAGCTCGATCGATGTAAATAAGGTCCTCTCTTACTCTTTGTCCTCTTATTCATTAACAATAATTTCGACAAGGACTAAATATAATATTATACCTTTTATCTTGTTTTTCAAATGAAGGAGAGGCTGAGGACTAATTATAGATTTAATTAAAGGATTGTTAATTGAGGGTATAACAGGAAAAAAATCATTTAATTTTTTACTCTCTTTAAAAATAAAAATAACAAGTGTCGGCTCTTTGCCAATCACACACAGAAAAAGTTCCAGCTCACACCACGAGCACCCCTTGCTGGATGGTCACCATTTATTGTTTATAATACCTCTCTTGTCGAGACAGTAGTAGCCCACACAACGCGTTCCTTCGCACCCACAAGTGATCCTCGTCAACCTCACAGTCTACTGACCTGTTGTTTCCATGGTCAAACCAAGTTTACAGGCCTGCCCTTCTGCTCTCCAGCTGTCCATATTTTTAAAAATATTTTTTTATTCAAAATTATTTAAATAATATTTTTTTAATTTTTTAAAAATATTTTTACATCAATACATAAAAATTATTTAAAAAAATTATTAATAACCAGGAAGTGGGTGAGAGTGAGAAAGACTGGTCATAGGTTAATAACATCTGGCAATCCTCACATGGCCTAGCTAGTGTCGGTTAAAATGTAAGCTGTTGTTTCGCATTATGTTTCTGAAATATTTTTGTGAAGAAATAAAATTTTTATTTTTATTTTTTATTTTAAATTAAAATATTTAGATGTTTTTAGATTATTTTGAAGTGATGATATCAAAATAAATTGAAAAAAAATATTATTTTAATATATTTATAAATAAAAAACACTTTCAATAATAATCTAAACCGCAATATAGCATTTTGCTAGCACAGACAATAGGGTATCAACCACCAGACCCTTTTATTCTCTTGTTTTTATTTGATCACTTCATGACCGCTACTATCTAGCAGCCACGCTCTTGCTCGAAAAGCTGTCAGGAAGTAAACTGTAAGCCAGATGGTTGAAATAGAACTGGCCTTCGGATTAACTAGTTCATTATCCAACTACTTGTGTTATTTTATATATAAGGCGAAAAAATATTTCTATTTTAAATAATACTAAAAAAATTATCTAGAAAAAACAAACAAATAAACAAGAGATTGGATTTTTTTCCTTCCCAAAGGCACTTGTCGTGGTGGCCACTTAGGAGGTGTATGATAGTTTTTATTTTTAAGTGGTATTTAAGAGTATTGAATTAATATTTGTTTTAATATTATTGATATATTGATATCAGAAATATTTAAAATATATTATAATATGAATTATTTTAAAAAATCATCCAGTTAATAGTCAATGAAGACCGCAACAAATGCGACAGCTAATGAAATGGTCACTTATTTTACTGTTTGGTTCGTCTCATAAAAACCTTTGAATCCATTCATTTACGAACCCTCGCTTTCAGTGTGCATGATTTGTGGAAAACCAAGGGGAACTAACCTTGATGCTGTGGGCCAAACCGCAGCAGGCTTGAGTAATGTTTGGTAGTTGGATTATTATCTAATTAGTAAATTCAAATTTTAAAGGATAATGATTAGGGTTTTTTTCCCTTCAACGTCCACTTCTGTGGCTCATCGAATTTTATTTGTTATATTTGATATCTTAATGTTAAACATAATATATATAAGCTTATAAACAACATATACAGTGGCAAACATGCAATAAAGTATTAAAAACATATAAATATACTAGTGTATATTAATTAAGCACTAAGGGTTAAGGGTTTCTATAAGATATGTGAAATAATAATTCATTGAGATTAATTTCTATTTAGATTATATCAATATTTAAGGTCAAGGAATTATATTAAATACCAAATTTCAATAAAGTTTTAATTTAGAGAAAAAAAGAAGCAAACTTTATTTTTAATTTAATATAAAAAATGTACGTTGATCATGTTTTAAACAAAATCTTCAGAAAACTCCTGAATTAGCGCCTTAGGTTTTCATAGAAACCACCCATTGATCACGCACGCGGGGAAGAAAAACAAAATGCTAGACCATGTAACTTGCTGGTTAAATTTCATAGGTAGCTACGTGCATCCAATCACCTCCATACTCATTAGATTTTCCACCCGATTGACAACAGCACTTGAGAAATAATCTGCACTGCACAACCTCCTCGACATCGAAGACATTTGTCGTGGGACCCCATGATCATGAACCCAACAAATCAAGCCGTCAGCCAATCAATGCTTGAATGGGGTCACAGTTTGGGAGAAGTGGAAAGTAATAATTAAGGATTAGGGTATTGATTAACATTTTAGACTCTCTCTCTCTCTCTCTCTCTCTGTATGTATATGTATATGTATATGTATATATAGACACACACACTAGGATATATAATCCACAAACAAAATCTGCAATGCTATAGAAACAACGAGGTACATGGTTGTCACGTGATTGCATCTTATTAGTTCATGTATCTGGCTTATAAAACTTATCTGCTAGTGCTTTTATTCAAGTATCAGCACGTTCTTCGCTTCTTGTAAAGGAGCAAAATATATATTTATATATAAATGGGAAGAAAAACGAATGTATAAATTACACACACACACACACATCCAAGTCTACCAGGCGTAATCAAATTACTGATTGATACCGTTCCATGCATAAAAAATCAGCTGTGATTTGTGGATAAATGAGAGGCTGTGGCGTGGATTTAGTTAATTGAGAAACAGATCTGTATCTGATTATTATTTTTAAAATAAGATATTTGAATTTGAAATATTCTTTTTTCAGAATAAAGGACTGGTTATGCCATTCAACTAGCTGCAAGCTGGAACATATTTTGTGTTTATACAGTGGCGGAGGCGATCCAGTCGTCGGATCGTGGTTGAGGCCGATGCCCATCACAGGTAACCCTAGTCGTGTTTGGAAACCATGGCTTAAGAATCCAGAATATTCCCTTTTTAACATCGAGAGTTAATGCTGGTTTTCCTGAACATGGCAAGGCATGATGTTTTTTTTGGTAATGACAGCAAGATGCGGAGTCGAGCGGCTGATTATTATTGTCCCTAACGACCGGCCTTCAAATTCAGACTTGCAATTCTTAGGACTGCACGACGCGTTCGTTAAACTCGCCGAACCCTCTCGCTTCGTCATTGTACGGCCTTTAGCTGTCTTTTGAGTTTTTCCTTTTTTACTCTAACCGTCTTGTCGGAGCGTGCAATCACTCTCCGTCTTATTGGGAATTTAGGCCTTTTCTTCTATTTTAATTTTTAATTTCTTACATTGCCTTTTCCTGTCAATTCTGCGAATTGAAAATAAATCACAAACTATCCCCAATGAAATACTAATCAAGGATTTAAAAATTATGAGTGCTTGCTTGTTTATTACCAACAAAAGAGAGATGTGATGTTATTAATAAGATAGGAAAGCTAAAGTTGCATCAAGAAAAAAAAACAATATAAAATAAAAATTATAAATAGGAGATGAAATAAAAAAGGTATATTTATCGTATTTCACACGTAATACAAGTGAAATTACTTATTGCTAGTGCAAACACAGCTACCGTGTTTGATGTGTTTTGCATTTTATTTGACTTTAACATTGTATTAAGGAGTCCAATTAAAAACAAAAGACAATATAAAAAAGTATTTAGTTACATGCATTATAAAATCTGATGTCCCCATTCAATTTTCTAAAAAAAAGCTAAAGAATTATATGGTAAATGGAAAACTTCTAGAAGAAAATGTATTTATTGAATATTGTTAATTATAAGAGCAAAATAAGCTCCCCTACCATAGTTATCAAGAACATGTAAATAAGTTCATTCAAGTTCTTACTCAAGTCACGTTTGATTTTAAATTACATAAAAGAATTAATTTGGTCAAATTTATTAGGGGTAAAAATATAAAAATAAATAAACTAATTTATAATTCAAAGAAGAAGAAGGTTAGTTTACATCTTACATGTATAATATACAAGTTAAAAAAAAGAAAATAACAGTAAGCGATATTAAACAATATAAAATACATAAGGATAGAATTAAGAAAAAAAAAAGCTAGAGTTTTATAATAATAATGTCAAAAAGGCTAAAACAGAAAATTATTTTACATATGATAAATAATAAATAACGCAACCTATATATATTCTTAACAAGCGACGTGCATGTACCAATCTCGACGGTTGATCTAGCGGATATCAGCCGGACCTGGAGGCTAGTTTTTTCCAAATTTTAAATTCGAATCCCTTAACCAATAAAATAACTTTTGGGATCATGGGCTATGTGGGCAAAACATCTGATGATGCAAAAACTAGCGTTATGCATGGACTTATCCTTGATTTGGTGGACTATAGTAAAAGGAAATGTGTGTTCAACGCATGGTTGACGCGTGCGGCAGGGCATGCAATAGGAGAGATGCTCATGTCGTGTTCTAGCTAGCTAACCACGATACGAGGGGTACTACGCTTCCTTAATTAATTAAGGAGCGTGAGAGCAAGCGCGAGTAGCTTGACTACATGTTTCCTACCATAAAAAACAGAACACGTTAAAAGCTCAGGATCGCCAGATCAAAGAATCATGTCATCACTACTAAGTATTGGCAACTATGTTAGTGTGACTGTGTAATCACGTTGTTTATAGCCCAAGCACCAACTGTCTGCCTCCCTGTCTCTCCTGTTTTTCATCTATTCTTTTATTATCTGAGCACCCTGTACTCTCTCCCCCACTCCCTCTTCCCCTTATATTTCCTCCCTCTCTTCCCCTCCCTTTCAAAAAACCCCTCCTTTTCTCTCCCGTAAGCACTAAAGCACACAATTCGTCGTCGTATAAAGGGTTTGGTTGAACTGAGTCGGGCTGAGTTATTTTGCGTCAAATTTAAATTTCTGGGCAGAGATTTACTGGAAAAGAATGACAATGAGCAACAATATTGTTGGGCAGTTTGGTGATACAACACTGACCAAAGTATTTGTTGGAGGGTTAGCATGGGAAACACCAAAAGACACCATGAGAGAGCATTTTGAAAAGTATGGTGAGATTTTGGAGGCTGTGATTATTTCTGATAAAATCACTGGTAGATCCAAGGGCTATGGATTTGTAAGTCTTCATTTTCAATGTATATTAGACGAGTACGTTTTCATTTAAATTGGTGCTACTGCTTTGCTAATGTTAGCTTGGGTGATTGTTTTGAATAACTAGGTCACGTTTAAGGAGGCTGAATCGGCAAAGAAAGCTTGTGAGGATGCTACACCCATCATCAATGGCCGCCGTGCCAACTGCAATCTGGCTTCCCTTGGTGCACGCCGCCCTAGGTCTGCAACGCCGGCCCCTCCTCAACAAGGTATGAATATTCTGAAGTCTATGTACGTATTTTCAACATAAATGTTCATCCATGTAAAAATATGTTTCTTAGAAAGGAATATCTCTTTATTTTCTTTTAATGGAAATTAAGAAGGAAAAAAAGAAGGAATTATGGATTCTTTTTACCTGTTTAATCGTCTCTCTCTCTCTCTCTCTCTCTCTCTCTAAACGCACACACATATAAACAGCCAACTTTCTCGAAATAAAATTCAAAAAACTTTTGGACGCGTGCATTAATTAGTTCATTATAAATCTTACGACCGTCTGATTTATTGCATGATCACTCACTATATATTACCAAAACAATTTGTATAATCTTCCTATTTGATCAACCTTACTCCTCGTTAAAAGGAAAAAAAAATGTTCGAAAAAAAAGAGAGAAATAAATCTCTAACATGCGATAGTATTTTAACGAATTTCAGCATCATATTAGTTTGCTAATGTTTGTGATTAAATTTATCATGAAGGACCTAACATCAACGCTGGTCCGAGGTCCACGCCAGCAGCGCAGGCAAATCATGTCCAGTGGTATTACCCGGCAGGTTCATCTGCAGCATTGCCGTTTCATCATCAGCATCACCAAGCCGTTCCTTTTTACGGGTATGCTGATACTTTTGTAGCTTAACAGACCTTAATTTTACCATATAAAATATGAAAATGGACCGTTTTTTATATTGTCGTTATCTTTTTCAGGTATTCTCCAGCCTACATTGCCACTGATATTAGCCACAACCATGTAAGTTTATGGATAATTACGAGCAAGTTGATGAAAGCCGAATAATTTAATTATAGTACTTGAATATATTGAGAATGAGCAACAAATTCAGCTAATTAATTAAATATTTAGCTGTGATGAGAAAACAACTGAGTTGAAATTCCTGAATTTTAAATAATTTGATTCACCTTAAAATTAACGGGAAAATATATGAGAATCAATCGTGACATGATGTTGCTATGATGGTCCACAGAAGCTAAACTTCACAGGCGGGTCCTACATGAATGGGCATTTCTCCCAGGTGTATCCAGGGCAAGCTATGGTGGGTGCCAATACAGTGATGCCAATGTACCCTTTTTATCACCTCCATCAATCACAAGCAATGGGCCTACCTGCTGCCCACATCTTCCCACCAACAACAGCGGGTCCCATGGCAACCGTCCCAACCATCATGTCCAAACCCCCGACCATTGCTCCTCCTAGTGCAGGTACATACAGTTCCATGCATGTTAGCTGTAAACGATGATTTCATAGCCTCTCGGGTTAGCTTCACATGGGTAACATGATCGATCAACCTTAGTCAAGGTGAACGAAAGAATCATTGTGTCACGTGCATTGTGACTGAATAGTTGCGTTTACAACTGGCATGTTAGAAGCTCACGTGCCCTCGAAGTCAGTGGATTCTTTCTAGTCTCCGGTTGCTGCATGCTAGTTGCTGTTTACAATAACAAAAATTGCTTGTGGCGTAGAATCTACAAGTTTTGTTTGATTCATTGCCACCTTGTGTTTCCTGAGAATTTAAATTATTTACCATCTTGTCCTTTCGTTGAGATATTAGTTTTAATACATGAAAAATAACGGGATTTTTAAAAACATATATTTACAGTATTAGAATATAAAAACCAGCGCGAGAAGTTATCTTCACTGTGTGCGTATCTGGTGCTGCGTGGTGGAAAATACTTTTTATTTAACTTTAAAGTTTATATATATATATATATATATATATATATATGTTTATATATATAAAACAATTTAATATTTCTTTAAAACATCAAAAATAAAAACTGATATTACAGAGACAGTTTGCTTGGCTGTGGAATAGGTACAGTTGGCGCAGGTGAAAGCTTTAAAAGGGCTGGATAAGAGAGGGCCGGGGCACTTGGGTGGCAATAACAAAAGGAGAGGGGAGTAGCTGCTGCAGAACAACATAATTATCAGATCTGATGGGGCTCTTCTTTCCCTAATATTTTTCGAGGATAAAAATATCTATGATTCTTAGGTGTTTGATGAGATTCTTTCATTCACTTTCTCTACCTAACATCTCAGCCTGAGCTGTGAACTATCAGAACCGGAAAAAAAAATTGTAATTGAAGGCCGTTTGCTCATATCTTATGGGTTACTTTTGATGGTTTTCAATGAACTTTTCTGCTTAAAAAACCTGCATCTTCTACTAATTTTTTGCCCCCCTCTCCTGGATTATTAGCTTGATATGTCTATATACTATATAGTTTTCTATAACAATGCTTGAGCCTGCAGTATATTATATATACTGAGAATGAATGCAGTCCAGCCATAAATTAATCTCACCCTCCATTCCATTGATTGGCACAGAAAAGCCGAACGATTATCATGACTTCTAATATTTTTAGTATTTTGAGACAAAAAGTGCGTGTTTGTGTGTGGAAAATAGAGAAATGCATTCTGTTTAGAAATTCAAGATAAAAATATACAATAAATAACTTTTCAAAATAGTTTCGGGATAAATTTATTTAGTTTTAAATATCTCTACTGTTTCCATTCGTTTGTTTTAACAAAAAACAATAAGCAAATGCTAATGACTGTTCAATTTATTTAGACGTTGTCTCGATGAGCATAAAGCTAGTCAAGGGGTAAAAAAGCATTTAGAATGTGATGCAGGCAGCTAGAATCCATTGACAGAAACACAACAACAGTCCTTCGAGCAAAACATACACGCAACAACAGCATAGACCTAGAGTCCAAGACAGCAAAAATCACAACATCCTTCACTGACAAAATTTTTAAGGGCAGATAAAGATTGATCACCTGGGATCTATCTAAAAATACATTTTGGTTTATAAAATAAAGCTCAACGCAGGGATGGAAATTATAAGTATCATAGCCAATAAAAAAATGTATTATTTTCATACAATGAATCTCGCCATTAATTAGGCGTATTTCAAACAATCCATCGACTCGAACAGTACCTGGTTACGTGGGCGTATCAGATATATCACGTCCAGCTTTCACACACAAAAAATCATACTGTTTTCAGTCAATGAAATGTATCCGAGTAATATTTTGTCTTTCCTGCTTTATCTTCAACGATTTCTGAGTCCAGAGTCCAGACATCTGGTCACCTCCATGGTCAGATCCAGCCACGACTCGGTAGATGATTCAGATATTTTACCGACGACGAGTTACTGTAGAAAACACCATAGTTGTCCTTGGAATTGGCATGGAAAATGACTCGACTCATCGAGTAATTTATAGGTTATCATGTAAATTTTAAGTGATTGAGTATCATTTATTCTTATTAAAATAAAATTATTTGATTTTTTACAGAAACATGTTCCCATTGACAAAAACACAACAACAGTCCTTCGAGTAAAACATACACCCAACAACAACATAGACGTAGAATTCAGGACAACAACAAATTCATACAGCAATTGCGTCGACTCTCTCCGTAGTAGCAAAAACCACAGCAGCCTTCGTTGACAAGTTTTAGCAGAAAATGACTTGGAGTTGGTACTTAAATAATATGGTGGTAATTGATAACAACGGTGAGATGGTGGTTGTTGCAGCAATAAAGATGAACAATTTTCGAAATAATTAAAACTATATTGTAAATTAATTATTTTCAGTTAAGTATTTTATAAAACCCTATATAGTTTATATATTTTTTTCTAACGGATGAACTGGGTTCGTAATTAACTTCGTCAATCTTCTTATAAATTTTTCTCCGGGCGAAAACCCGAAACAGAAAAACATTTTTTAATTAAATATTAAGCAAACAAAACTCCATTAAATGTAAGTAATTTTCCATGGGATCCACATTCGGTCGTGCATGCGAGGGGTTGATTTGAATTTTCCTCGAGAAGTAGTTTGTTCAAACTAATCAGATGATTTGTTGTCACGTAATGGAAAAGAAGAATACAATCAAAACGAACGAGAGAGAAACGTCCTTACAAAACATGATCTGATGAGCGAGAGATTGTGACACTTCAGTCTAGAGATCTGGATCACACGGTGACGAAGAGTGGAAAATGTGGGTTTGACGGACTTTTCTGGATCTTGTTTCCTGGCCCAACGATCGGTGTTCTATATTGGGCTCCAAATATAATACGAGAACAACGGTGAAGTTATCAGAATTCAATGGGCCGGACCAAATAAATTTGGTCTCGAAACTGTTAACATATGGGCCATGATTCATTTGGGCTGGGAGATCTCGTAGCCACAAAGCGCTCTTGTTAAGCGTATTGATTGGATTATTATAGTGGCTTAAGCATCAGGAACACTTAAGTTTAGCCGGGTTAGATAAATGTTTAGTATTTTGTTACACAATGTTTTTTTATTTAAGAATATATTAAAATATTTAATTTATTTATAAATAATTAATATAATATTTTTCATGTAAAATATCTTTTAAAACATATTTAAATACATAAATTATTATTTTTTTGTTCAAATTTACTACATTGCGTTTATCCTCATAAATGTTTAGTGTTTTGTTACACAATGTTTTTTATTTAAGAATATATTAAAATATTTAATTTATTTATAAATCATTAATATAATATTTTTCATGTAAAATATCTTTTAAAACATATTTAAATACATAAGTTATTATTTTTTGTTCAAATTTACTACCTTGCGTTTATCCTCTAAAAATACTGTTATGCTGCCTTACATTTTGAAAATGGCCCGGTTCCCATAATGGATATCATTGATATCTATTTGCATTATAATTAAAATTGATTTTAAAATATTTTTTGTTTTAAAATAAATATTTTTTTTATTTTTTAAATTATTTTTAATATTATCACCTCAAAATAATATGAAAATACTACAAAATAATAATTTAAAATAAAATAAATAAAAATAACAGTAAACATGAATTAATTCTGCTTTGTAGGTTTTTATTAAATTTGAGATAAACTAGAAGCAATTTCATATATATCCTAGCTTTGTTTTAGCATCATAAAATATTCTTAATTTTTATGCCTAGTTGGCATGGTAGTTACAAAGATATCTTTTGAGTCAACGGTATTCTGTTTTCATTTTATTTTTAATTTGAATAAAATTAAACTAATATCTTGTAATATCTTGTAATTGGATTATCATGAATATAAAATATCAAAGACATGTATTATAAATTATATATTCTTTTATGTGATAAATAATTGTGATTTTGATATATTTTTTATATTTTATAATTTAAAAATGATCTTTGTGTTTAATAATCATGCAAAATTATTTATTTATGACGAGACAAACAAAAAAACTAGAAAAAATATTTTACGAAAGAAAATTTTTTATCAACAATACTGTATCTATTGTTGTATTTTTTTTTAAATATATAAAGATAATATATTTTTATTTTTAAAATATAATTTTTATTCAAAAACATTAAAAACAACAACAAAAATAATTTCAAGCAAAGAATAGTATTTTCATGATCAAACGTGGAGATAAAAATTCTCTGAATAATATTTTCAAATATTTATTTTTTATATCAATACATAAAATTTATTTAAAAATACTGAAAACATTTATAAACTTATTATTTTTTCAAAATAAATCTATCTTTAAAGACATCAAAATCCAGTTGGAAATGAACTCTCAAACATTCATATAATATGTGCTGGCAATGTATCGCAAAGTTTGTTTACAGGAGTATTTTTGAATTAAAAATATACAGAATAATATTGTTTTTTTTTAAAAAAAAAAACTTAACTGCGAGTCCAAGTCAAGTTAAATAATTTCAGCATTACACTTATCAACCGAGCGTGCAGTTATGGACGCGGTTTTGGTCGTGTCGGAAAGGAGTCGTCGGGAATGACACCAGTACTTCCAGAAGGATTCTCTTTTCTCCCACGTTACCTGAGCAGCCATCTTTTAGATTACGGGGACAATGTCGAGGAGGGATGACACATTAAAGTTATCTTTGTAATGGGGTTTAAAAAATATTTTTGAAAAAAAAAATATTTTTATTTCTTATTTTCAATTATTTTTTTTAATGTTTTTAAATTATTTGTATGGGCTGATATTAATTTTTTTTATAAATATTTTAAATAAAAAAATCTTACGAAAAACATCGCCGAACCGAAGCTGTAAATGTAAGAGAGTGTAGGCAACAGGTGCTGATGATATCTTCTGGTTTGACTCACAGAATCACTCGGTGAAAGCTTTTCAAGAGAGAGACGTGAATAAAAATATTCCTTGACTGACGAGTCTATCAAAAAATGATTAAGACATTTACCAAGGCCCTATCAACCTGTCATCACCAAAAGCCACGTCATAACCCCCCAACTCCACTAAATCCTAACCACATGTGCTCAAACATTATTGGACCGTCGCAGTCCTTCGGTCACCAACAATGCCTGTCATCACTCATTGATAGAAAACGGAGTTAAAAGCCTGCTTAATAGTTCTGACCAATCACTGAAAAGTGAAAAAGGACAGTAACCCAGTATATTCGGGCTTTGTTTACGGTTCACTCAAGAGGACGCCTAAGCTATTCCCATGCCCAAACACTACCTTTCTTCTCTCTCTTTCTCTCTCTAAAAACTCAAAAAAGAAAAAACCCCGCAATCCCCTGGCTTCCACCCCTTACAAGATCTAACGAGGTAAACACCTAATCTTAAAAAAATCACTCTTTTTATTATTAAAATAGCAATCTAAAGTGCTGTTCTTTAATATATTTTTTCTAATAAGTACATCACTTGATTTACTATTTTTCTTGACAGAATTGTGGACTTGTTGTGGTTAGGGTTTATCACTTCTTGATATTTTTGTTAAAAACTTTGGTTTTTTTATAGCGAGGAAGCTTCCTTTTTGGATTTTGAAACCGGCCCTGATACTGTTTTCAATGGACGAAACCAAGAATGAGAACGATTTTGCTAGTAACGCTTCGCAATTGTCCACTGTGACTGCCAGTGAACATGCAGATAGTGAGAAAATCACAGAAGCAACGACCCCAGTTGTTGTCGACTCTGTAGCCAGTGAGGAGGCTGAGGGTCTGGGTAAGGGTAATATTGAGGGTTCTTCAAGGGATGATGTGGTGGCAAAGGAAAGTGGATCTTGTAATGGAGATGAAGTATTGGTTAGGGGGTCTTCAAGCGAGGATGTTGATGGTGGGTGCACAGGCGATTTTGGTGATGGAGGGGGAGGGAGAAAGGAAACTACTGCTCGTGGTCATGCCGAGGGGGATGCGCAACATTCAGATGATGGCGGTGTAATTGGTGATTTAGGGACGCATGAGAATAGGTGTTCTGGTGTTGAGGCATCAAACTCAGAAGTTGAGTCTTCTCAGGTTGCAGAATCTGAAGAAGAAGGGAAACCAGTCGAGGACGGGGAGAAGGAGAGGCAGGTCATTGGCAATGGTGACAGGACTTCACAGGAAGTTCAGGAGTTGAGGGCTGTACAGTCTTCTCAGTTTGAAGAATCTGAAGGAAAAGGTAAACAAGTAGAGGGTGGAGAGGAAGAGATGGAGGTTGGCAGAGATGGTGGTAAGACCTCATATGAAGTTGGGGTTACAGATACAGATGCTGATGTTCAGTGTGTGAATATTGTAAGTGGGATTGGCGGGGAAACCCAAGCTATAGTAGAAGAAGCGACTATTGTTACGGATGAGAAAAGTTTGAAAAGAGAAACGGTAGAGGAGGATGTTGAGGGAGTCGATATTGATGCAAGTCAGAAAGTGAATTCTCGAGTAGTTGGGCTGTCAGAGAATGAATCTCAGGATCAAACAGCTGAAAGTGAAGCAGGAGGTCCTTCCATGGCAGTAGGTTCTTCAGTAGGTGAAACCCAAGTTATAGAGAAATGTGAATTGGTTGAGGAAGCTGCGGGAAAGGCTGAGCAAAAAGATGGCAATGTGAATGATGCGCTTCAGGATGCAGAGACGCAAGAGGTGCTTGGTTTGCATGATGAAGTGTGGGATTCTGGTGCTGAAACTGCAGTTGTATCCTCTCCGTCAACTGTGGAAGATATGAATGTAGAGACCAAAGTTGTGGTGATGGCCAATATTGAAGGTTTAGATTCCAAGGTTGAAGCAACTAGGAGTGATGCTTTGAAGGGAGAACCTGCTGGTGATTTAGAGGAGATTATCTCAACTTCTGAAAGTTCACCAGTTTTAACAGAAAAGGACAGCATTGCCAACTCAGACTCGGAAGTGTTGGAACAGACACAAGCTGCCATTGAAGGGAGGGTTTCATCAACTGACGACAAAAATATCACATGTCCTAACAATGAAGGTATGGACACTGATGCTTTTTGTGAAAGTTTTTGTTTTTCAGTGGAAGAACTGCAGGGAACATCTGAGATAGCCAATGGGAGCATTGAAAATGGCTATAATGCATGTGCAGATTCACAATCTTCGTATCAACCAGCTCAAGTAGTTGTTGGAGCTGTAGTCGTAGCAAGGGAAGACAATGTGCTTCTGAATCCTGAAAAAAATAAAAAAGCAATAACTGCATGCTTAGTTAATGACACTGTAGAAGCTGGTCTACGGAAAGAGCAAGTAATAATAGTTTGCAAACAGCAGAAAGTTGAGACCATTGATGAAAGCACTGAAATAAGGACTAAGACAACATGTGGAGGGATGGAAATGGATGCTGAAACGGCTTTGACACACAATGATGAGGTTTTGACCTCTCATACTGAAGTTCCAGATCCATCTGCAAAAGATCAACAGTTGAAGCCTGAAGAAGGTTTAGAAAAAAGTGCATTTAGTGATCCTGCTCATGTTGATCCAATCAAAGAACGAATGATGGAAGTTCAAGAACAGGCTACTAGTGCTAATGAGCTTGGAGGGGAGAAGAAAAACCTAGAAGAACAGAACTCACATGCTGAAACAGTATCCGTGTGCACAGAAACAGATACCCAGCTCATGGATGTGGGGGGAAATGTTGTCGCAAGCAACAAGGAATCTTTGAATTCCGAAACTGAACTCAAGGATCTTGCTGAAAGCGATCAGCAATCAAAGATCGAGGAAGGTTTGGATGAGGGTGCATCTCATGGTCCTTTTGAGATTGTTTCAAATACAGGGCAAGAAATGACAATTGAAGAACATGTTCTTGATGCTGAACAGGTTTATTTACAAGGGCAAGAAATGGAAGTTGAAGAACAGGATATTGACACTGAACAGCCAAACACCATGGAGGAGAAATCTTCTAAATTGCCAGTGTCAAAGCCTGGAAGCTCAGAGAAAGAAGATCAGGCTTGTTATCTGCTGCCGCCAGATAATGAAGTTGAGTTTTCTGTATCAGATTTGGTCTGGGGTAAAGTAAGGAGTCATCCTTGGTGGCCTGGACAGATATTTGATCCAACAGATGCCTCCGAAAAAGCAATGAGATATCATAAGAAGGACTGGTATTTAGTAGCATATTTCGGGGACCGAACATTTGCATGGAATGAAGCATCTTTGCTAAAGCCTTTCAGGTCACACTTCTCTCAGGTTGAGAAGCAGAGCAATTCCGAAGTATTTCAGAATGCTGTTGGTTGTGCTCTAGAAGAAGTTTCCAGACGAGTGGAGCTGGGTCTGGCTTGCTCATGTGTGCCAAAGGATGATTATGATGAAATCAAATGTCAGGTAGTTGAAAATGCTGGAATCCGGCCAGAGGCAAGTATAAGAGAAGGTGTTGACAAAGATACGAGTGCTGATTCGTTTCAACCAGATAAATTAGTGGATTATATGAAAGCATTAGCACGATCTCCAGCTGGTGGGGCAAATAGATTGGAGTTTGTGATTGCAAAGTCTCAGTTGCTGGCCTTCTATCGTTTAAAAGGTTACTCTGAACTGCCTGAATATCAGTTTTGTGGAGGTTTGTTGGAGAAGTCAGATGCTTTACTATTTGAGGACAGAGCGATTGATCACACATCTGCTGTTTATGGGGATCATGGGCAAATTTCATCTGGTGAGGAGATTTTGCAAACTCAAAGAGGCTCTTCTCACAAACGCAAACATAATCTGAAGGATAGCATCTATCCCAGTAAAAAAGAGAAATACCTGTCTGATCTGATCAGTGACTCGTGGGATTCTGTGGATGATGAAATCGGGTCTGAAAGGAAAGCAAACAGTATTCTAGTTTCCCCTTCTGGCAAGAAAAGAAAAGGCTCTGATACCTTTGCTGATGATGCATCCACGACAGGACGGAGGAATACCATATCTTTTGCAAAAGTTTCTTCAACCACATCGAAGCCTTCCTTCAAGATTGGCGAATGCATCCAAAGAGTTGCTAGCCAAATGACCGGGTCTCCTTCTATCCTGAAGAGTAATAGCCCTAAGGTGGATGGAAGTGGTGAAGGGCCTGTTGGAGATGGATCTGATGCTTCCTTTTTGCTTTCTGAGGATGCTGAGATAAAGAGAATGGTTGTTCCAACAGAATACTCATCACTTGATGATCTGCTATCTCAACTTCACTTGACAGCACAGGATCCCTTGAAGGGATATGGTTTCTTGAACATCATCATCAGTTTCTTCTCTGATTTCAGGACCTCAGTGGTCATGGACCAGCATGATAAAGTAGGTGGTAAGAGAAAAACATCCCAGTCTTCTGGTGGTGTTCCTGAAACATTTGAATTCGAGGATATGAATGACACTTATTGGACAGACCGGGTTATTCAAAATGGTTCTGAAGAGCAACCGCCACGTAAAAGTAGGAAAAGGGATAATCTTTTTGTGCCTGTAGTTCTGGATAAACCCAGTGGCAGGTCAAATTCTAGGAAACAATATTCTGATAGCAATTATGCCGTATCAGCCCAGAAACCGGCTGGTTATGTGGATGACAAGGCTCCAGCAGAGCTTGTAATGCATTTTCCTGTGGTGGATTCTGTTCCTTCAGAAATAAGCCTCAATAAGATGTTCAGGCGCTTTGGACCTTTAAAAGAATCCGAGACAGAAGTTGATAGAGATACCAATCGTGCCAGAGTCATTTTCAAGAGGTGTTCCGATGCAGAAGCTGCTTATGGCAGTGCTCCCAAGTTCAACATTTTTGGTCCGATTCTTGTGAATTACCAGCTCAACTACTCTATATCTGTTCCATTTAAAACTCCACCTCTATTCCAAGATGAGGAAGATGCAACTCTTTTTCTTCAATATTGACGTTGATTTGGTATGAAACTCAGGTAAACATATACTGTACTAGGAATGTCTTCTTCATATGGTTTCTTGGTAAATATTAGCAGCCGTATGATGTTTTCCTACTAAATTGGAAATGTCTTTTGATATTCTTTCTTGGTAGAGACGTTTGATTAGAGCAAAATACACTTGTCTTTTTTTCTCTTAAAATTCCCTTGTTATTATTATCATCTAATTCTGAATAAAGAAATATTTCATACTCTGTCAAACCTCTTCTTTTATTTAGATGTCTTATCGAACTTTCCCAATAGAAATAGGAGGAGGCATGGATCAAATTCCTCCTCATCCTAAAGTATTATTTTCCACCCCTTGTGTTTTGATACTGTTACTACTATTATTGCTGCTGTTTTATTATTATTATTATTATTATTATTATTAAACAAGAAGTGCATCATGGTGATGCTAAACAACTCAATGCCGTTTCTAAATAAATAAAGAAAAGAACTCACCGGTATGTCCATGTATGCCCTTGTTTATTTTACAAAATAGTAATGCTTGGATAGTTAATGAATGTATTTTTGAAATAATAAAAATTTCCAATGAACTGAATTATACATGTGTGAATGCACATGCTTGTGTTACCAGCGATTTTAAATATTTGAATTTGTTCATGAGAGGAGAGAATGTCTGAAAACCAAGAAGTTTTGCAGAATTGTTTTTGTAGGAGATTGGCATCTCGACTTCTGGGAGTAGCAAGTCTCTTGAGTCTGGAACACTTGGGTGGATTGATGCATGTTTGTGTTTTTGTGTGCGTGTCTTTCATCGGCAAATATGCACTCTTACTCACTGAAGTTGGAAATACTCATCATTTGCCAAGAGTATGAATCGGCCTTAAAGTTCTCCCATCCAAAAATTAGAAACATTTTCATTAAAAAATAAGCATGGCTTTTAGATGGCTGTAACATGCTGTTGATTAACCTTAAGTTTTGACTTCTTATCAGTCACTGCTGTAGCACGCTTTTGCTGCGTTTCACTTGTTTTGATTCATTGCTCGTATAAAATGCTATTTGTTTACGAATCAATTTTTATGACAGGAGATGGCTGGTGCTGAAGATACACACGGAGACAACATAGCTACTGGCAACGTCTGGCACATTTAACCGATGAATTTGCTGATAAAAGTAATGAAGCAAACAAGTTATCCGCGGCGGCTGCAGATGTCTGGCATGCCAGATAGTTTGCTGAGGAAATAGCCAGACTAGCAATAACATTTTTCTCTGTATCTTCACTTGAGCTTCACTTGACTCTGTCAGAAGTAGGATGTAGAAGGTTGCCTTGTTCTGGTGCCTTGTAAAGCAGGTTATTAGCGGATTGTAGTTGATGTTCTTGATGAGTAGGAGATACGATCATGGAAAATCATGCTCAGCCTTTTCGTCATTTATGGTCGGTAGGTCTGCATGTCACATGGAATGCTTTTCCTTCTGTAAGAAACTGCGAAGGAGGTAGAACTCTTTTGTCCATAAAGCTGAAAGCACTGGCAGTTTAACAATGCTGTAATCGTTGGCAGATCCCTGGATCCATAGCATCCAGGGATCCCTTGAAAAAGCGCGAGCCTTGTTCTTCGGGGGAGAGAACCTCGGCACGTGTGTCACAAAGCTCCGCCTTTCCTTAATTTTCCATAAAGCAAGGGGCCAAGTTCTTACCTCTCAAGCTTATGGTGAATAGTTGATTCGAATTTAACAGGGCGACTTCTTTTAGGAGCGTAAAAAGGGCATGCAAAGTTCTCAAATTGAGGAGCTCGGCTTGTTACTTGAGAAATAGGCGAAAATGCACCATGATCAACGTAAAAAATCAGGCCTTGGATAAACTACAAATCGTTCATGGTTTTGATAATTCTCATTATACTTGTTAGAAATAGCTCGATAATGAGGGCACAAAGGATGCAATATTCATTGTTTCGCTGTGGTGGTTGAGGTAAAATGTGAGTTTGTTTGATATCATCACCTTGATTTTATTTTTTTTACAGAATTAGTAATATTTGTTTTCGCAGTTTTTTTGAAAAAAAAAATTTTTTTTTTTATGTTTTTGTATTGATTTGTTGTGTTGATATTAAAAGTAAATTTCAATAAATAAATAAAAATATTATGATATAATTTTAAATGGAAAGTATTTTGAAAAAATCATTTGTTATTATAATATCAAATATGATTAAGTTTAACAAATAATAAATTATTTACTATAAATAAAATATGTTTATTATAGTATTTTCAGTGCAGTGTTTATCATTTAATATACTTGTGTTATTTCTAAAGCAAAACAAAATTTTAAACTATTTCCTTTGATTTAAAAGTAAAAATAGATATTAACCAAACTTTGTTTTCTTAAAAAAAACTATGCTTCAAAGCAAATGAACAACAAGGCTAAAGATAATGTTTGATATTATTTTTTTAAAAGTAATTTTGAAAAACATTAAAAATATTTTTTTATATTTTAAAATTTTAAAATTATTTTTGGTATTTTTAAATTCATTTTAATATGCTAATATCAAAAATATTTTTTTTTAAAAAAATATATAATTTTAATATATTTCTAAATAAAAATACACTTTAAAAAACAATCTTAAAAAAAACTCTCAAATCACGGTACTTGGTAACCTGTTTACATTTTTTTTTTTTTCCTTAAAAAAAACTAGATTTCAAAAGATTGAATCATATGGTAACCCGCGCCGAGGTGGCCGGAAAGATTGGACCTTGGTGGACAAGCCGTTAATGGCGCGTAAATGAGCCACTCTTAACGGCTCTTAAATCACGAGCCTGTAAGATTATCACTTTTGCCATCTTGAAAAAAAAGAAACAGAGAGAGAGAATGGAAGCTTCTCCTCCGCTCCTAAAGCACAAAAATACAACAGCCGTTTTATAAATAACGCCTTTCATTACTCGAAATTTTAAATTTCTTAACTCACTGTCAAAATTTTAAAATTTTCCCTCTCCTTAAACGTCTCTTCCCCTGTCTAGATATATCCCCTGCCTGTAAATAGTCTAAATGAATTGAAGAAGAAATTTTTGAGTGATAAAAGAAATATACACATCAAAAATGTCCTCTAAAGGAACTTTTCAACAATTTCAACTCTCAGGTTCTCTCTCTGTTTCTTTGCAAGAAATTATGGAATTCAAGTTCTTGTTATCTTTTTATTTATACTCTTTCTTTTGGTTATGATTTTTTTTAATATTTTTTCTTAGTTTCGCATGCCCTGTATTTTGATGATCTTTTTTATTTTTAATTTGCATAATTGAGTTTATTTTTCTTATTGTTTTCATGGAATGTAATAGCAGTTTACGATACAAGAAATGCCTGGAGATTTTTGCACCCCTGTTTTATATAGAACAAGTCTGTTTTTCGCATGTCCCCGTCAAATATTTTTTTCATGCAACACAATGTGAAAAGATTGTCTTGATGATGGTGTTGGAAAGGAAAACACTGAACAATGCCCTTTTAAGAAAAAAATAATTAGGACATATCAGCATGGTTGGTTTTCATTGGTTTTGTTCTTTCAATGGAGTGTAGAAATGGTTGCTTTTATACTTTTGACCTTGGCTTTTTTATTTTTTAGAAGTTTCAGAGAGTAGAGGGAAGGTTGATGTTCAGATGATTCAGAGTCTGAATCCTCAGCATATGCATAATCACGCAGAAAGAGTTGGACATAGAGAGACGGGTGCTTCACAATCTGAATCCGAGTTTAACTTGCGCAAGAGTTTGGCATGGGATAGTGCCTTCTTCACTAGTCCAGGTTTGCTTCCTAGGCTGAATAAACCTTCTTAAGAAGTGCTGCTGGTTGTTTTCGAAGGTTGAAAGTTGGAAATATGAATGTGTTTTGCTGTGCTTCCTCAGGAGTTCTGGACCCTGAAGAGTTGGAGACGCTTAGTATTCGGATTGTAGAAAATGGAGTATACACAACTGGGGGTGCGGAACTGAGGCCTGTACACTCTCAGCCTGCAGGACCAGTAAGAAACAATGGAATTGATGAGTGCGCTTTGCGCAAAAGCTTAGCTTGGGATAGTGCCTTCCTTACAAGTTCAGGTACCGTTTTAGATGATTTAGAAGTATATGTTGAAGCCCCATATGTAAATCAATGCTTGTTCTTATTGTAATCTTGTATGATTTTCATGTTTAATTGATGAAGTAGTTGTAATAGCAAGTTTGCTGCTCTTAGGAGTTTTGAATGCCGAGGAGTTGTCTCTTGTAAATGGAGGATTTAGACCATCTGAAGCACATTTACTTCCTGGGATTGAAGAAGTTTGGAGTTCTACTGAATCCAGCTCAACAAGAAACAACGCTTCCTACTCCCTTGCAAGCCTTGAGATTGATCTTTTAGACAATATGAGAGCATTCATGCAAAAATCACATGAGGCATCATCCAATACGGCAACTTCAACCAGAAAAGTTAGTAGAGAAAATGAATTGCGAAGGGGCAATAGTAAGTATTTTGCTGTTTCTACAAGTACATTCATTGAGAGTGAATGAAAGCAGCTCGTTCTTTCAATTTTGGGTTGAATTCTAACTATCCTTGTCTACAATTGTTGATCATCATCCTTGTCAGGCTGTTCTACAATTTCATTCCATTGTTGAACCTCATTCCTTCTGTATATAGTTTCTCTGCATCCATTGCCATGTTAGGCTAAGCAAGCCAGCAATTTTTTGTCATACCTTTTTGCTTTTGTAAATTGTGTACTGCTCAATATGATTTTTAAAATATTTTTTCCTTATGCTGCTTTCACTTCCTTGTTGAATGTAACTTGTTCTCCTGTATTCACCCCATTAATAACCTGTTCAATTCGATACTCATGCTGTTTTTTTTCGTTTCTTCAGCTTCAACAATATTGGATGCTTCCTCCCGATTAAGAGTAAGTTGTCTTGATTCATATTCACTGCATCATTTTATTGCTACTGTACCGGGGCCTCACATATGCATCATCTGAAACGGTCATTGTTTCACTTTAATTTCATGGTTTAGGTATAGGGAGCCATTAAAGAGGTGTTTCTACAGCTTTTGCATGCACTGTCAAAACTGATGAATAGATTAGTGGCTGCTACTGTATAGGAACTGAATTTTTTAATGTGATTTAGCAGGTTGCACCTAACAAAGAATCCAAATCTTTTCTTAAGCCACCAAAGATATTATGCCGTGCTCGCACTCTATCCACAGCTCCCAACAAAAGGGTTTCTTTGGGTGTAAACCATGTTAAATTGGAAAACAAAGCTGCACAAGCTGCTTCCGGTAAGAAGTCCAAAAATTGTCTCATCATGTTCAGAAGATACTGTTGTTGGTAATGACCTCTATGTTATTCTTACAGGGAGAACCAAGATTCTGTCAAGGAAAACTTGTATCCGGGGTTCATGCAGTATTGTCCCAAGTTCAACACCACCGGTGAAATCACCTTCTTCAGTTGTGCCCACTGCTGGGAAAGAGTTTGGAGGATTTTGCCGTGCTCCTAATTTCACTGGTAAATCTCCTCCAGATTCCCTGAGGAGAACAGTTACTTCCCAAGTGTCTAGTTCTGTCTTAATCTCTAGAACTCCTTTAAAGCATTCATTTGGAAACAAAAATGACTTGATGAAATCCAGCGACTCTATCTGTTTTTTATCCACGCCCAAGTCATCATCTTGTACATTACCTGCTAGTTCCATAGATGGATGGTCCTCAGAATCATCTTGCATCGTTCTCAACCCAAGATCAAATGGCTTTGCTGCCATTCATGAAACCGCAGCTTGCACAGGGATTTCTTCTGGCAAGGATGTCTCTCAATTAACAGATTCTCAGACATGTCGTTATGATGAACCTTCTTTGGTACATGAAAGTCAGGAAACAAGGTTCATTACCGCACAACGAAACAAAAACTCAGTGCGAACCAGTCTTGCTCGGTCCAATGTCTCAAAAAGCTTAACATCTTCAAGCCTTCGAATGCCGTTGCCGAAGATTGGATATTTTGATGCGGTTGGTAGTTTTTCATCTGTTATTTAAATGCTTTCTGTTTTGCTAAGAGTGGACATGATATTTATTTCACATCTCGTGTATTGTCGTCTAGTAAATTCTTAAATTGCATGAAGAACTCTTCTCTCAGGAAAATTCTGTGGATATAGCACCAAATGGAGGCCTGAAGTTTTCCTCTGGTGTACAACGCAATTCTTCCAAAAACAGAAGTGTTACTAGGAATGCCAGTGGATCTGCAAATAGAACAAGATATGGCATGCATCACTTGGAAGGAGCCACGTCGATGTCTGGGAGTAAAACAGGCACAGATGAGCTGGTGCTGGTCTGCTTACAGGAGAAGAAGCAACCTGTGAAAGAGCGTGAAGTTATCAAGGGGCGTGATCCTGGAAATAAAGTGCATAAAATTGATGAAGATAACAAAGAAAACATCGGTTGTTATGAAAATCAAGTTGACGGCTTGTGCAGTCGTATGGAAGGCATTACTTTCAAGAGGGAGTTGGTTACGTAGTCTAAAGTAAATAAATGTCCTTCACCGCTTGCTGTTTATTTTTAAGTGTGTTTCTTTTTATTCAATTTTTTTTAAAATTATTTTTTTGTGTTTTTAAAACATTTACAATAATATCAAAAATAATTTTAAAAAATTTAAAAAATTATTTTAATATATTTCTTAATAAAAAATAATTTTGAAAACAACTTCAATTACAACTTTTAAGTTCTTTATTTATTTTTAATTTTAATTTTTGATCCGATAACTCCACAGTAACAACATACAGAAAAGGAGGATTTTGGAAGCGCCTTCACCCTCTATATTGATTGTGGTCATAAAGCATATTGCCTGAAGAATCAATAAATTTGGGAGAAAAACAGATAAATCTATGAAACTCAATAGACTGGTTCTCTCTCCATCTCCTGATTCTGGCTAATCTGCCGTTGCCTAATCCAGTCAATGAAGCACATGTTGGTTTGGGATGCTGTATGAAAAAAGCTGAGTACCAGGGACAACTACAGAACAAGCTAGCTAGCAACTAACTTTGACGCAGACGAACCAAATTGAAGGGGGACGTGAATCAGCGAATGGACACGGGTCGTTTACAACGAGATCCAACTTTGATCGAACCGCTATGTAGCCTGCCTTAATTTTTTTACAAACTTCTTGATATAAATGACCTAATGGTTCGATTATTTGCGCCTTTCCACCATCTCTCACAATAGACTTTTTTTCTATTGAAACTGTTTCGACTTAAAATGTCGAACATTTCAACATCACCAGCTTCGCATTGAATGGGTGTGCTTGGAAACCAGATTTTTTTAAAAGAAAATTATGTTATTAAAATATTTTGATGTGATATATTAAAAACAATTTAAAAAAAAAAAAACCAAAATAAATGCATAGAAACCCCATGAGCTGCTTGGCCATCTCAGATGCGGTCAATAATTCACAGTAGAGCAGCATTATACGGTAATGTAATGGCAACAGCATGCAGAAATATATCATGAAATATCGTTCAGGTCAAAAATTTTGTTTCCTCAAGACAAGCAGATTCATGTTCCAAGTCATTTGCAAAATTTTGCCGTACATGATAAAGACTACTACTATAGATTAAAGGGGAAATAAGGACGAGATTGGATCAAGACAACGCTCTCCCAGTAAAACTATGACCTTGGCTTTTCCTTCTTCTCTTTAAACAGAGCAAGAAGGGACACACCAGACACCTTCACAACCTTGAACCTGACTCCAGGAATATCTCCCACTGCGTGGCCCTTTCGCCCAAATCCAGCAATCAAAACCTCATCCTAAACAAAATAAAGATACAAATTAGATTTAGCATGTAAACAGGCATCAGCAATGACATAACAAGACAAATTCATTGCAAGCTATCTAATAGAAGATGGCTACAAACTTTTGCCAAGGAAGCAATATGGAAAATCCACAAACTGCCAAAGGATAATCAATAAAGAATTAAGGATACAGAACAGTTCCAGACTATCCACCTAGATGTCACAAAGATCACTAAATGAAGTTCCAGACAAAAATCATCTTCAAAATGAAAAATCCTTTCACGCTTTATAAACATGGAAAGAACTTACATTTTCCTCAATGTAGTTTAAACAACCATCATTGGGTACAAAGGCAGCTATCTTTTTCCCATTCTTGATCAACTGAACTCGAGCACATTTTCGGATAGCAGAGTTTGGCTGCTTAGCCTCAATGCCACTGCATAAACCATTTAACAAACATACATGCCCCAGGTGTAAGCATTAATGAATACAGTGGTATTCCTTGAAAGATGAAATAATGGGAAAGAAGTCGTACATCTTCTCAAGAACAATTCCCTTAGCATGGGAAGACCCAGCAAATGGTTTCTTCCACTCGTTTCCAAGGTTGGATTTCTTGTATGACTTGTCAGCCCACCTTTGCCTTCTGCGATGGGATTTCAGCTTACGCCCAGCTCCCATTCCACGAGTCTTACTGTATTGCATACAAATTCCTC
The DNA here is from genome assembly GCA_015731905.1 of Salix dunnii. Lineage (NCBI taxonomy): Eukaryota > Viridiplantae > Streptophyta > Magnoliopsida > Malpighiales > Salicaceae > Salix > Salix dunnii. The sequence continues at coordinate 15,325,996 of CM027668.1, forward strand.
AAGTTACAGAACTATCCATTTTCTACAGTACTATTTAGTTATCTTTAAATCCTATCCTTAGTTGCCATGCAAGTAAAAGAAAGCAGCATTGCAAGGATTCCTCTAACCAAAACAATTGCAAACTATCTGTCAGGGAAGGAGCAGTAATTACATCTACAGATGACGACATTAAGAAATAATGCATTGATGTATGCATTTTTTTCAGCTGCTTTCTTTGCGAAATCGCAATCAAGGAGAATTTTAACAAACAACAACCATCTAATCGATTCGACTCAACCCAGATAACGGGTTGTGCAAGGAATCACAAAAAATTATATACAGTTGTAGCTCAAAACAGACATACTGACACGTATTTGTTTGAAACAACAATCCCATTACTTTAAAATACAAAGTTTGACTAAAAACTACCAACAGATCGTATATTTAACTTATTTTTATATGCAACATTAACATAAAGGCTCGAACTTTTCATATCTAATTGAACGTTCAGTAGTCAGCGACACTTTGAGAAAAACAAAAACCCAATTTGAAAATAAGATCAAAAACTCAATTTAATCAGAACAGACTAAAAGTTACGGTCACTGGAGCACTGTTGACTACAAAACAAGAATAACAGAAACATGACCATGAGTGATTTAACAAAATAGAATACAAGTGTGCATGGAGAGAGAATATGAGAGAGCTGCGAACCCCATTTTGGCGGAGAGAAAGTGCTGCTGGAATCAAGAGACGGGGATTGGTTGTTTAGTGGAGGGAGAGAGGCCGCCTTGTGGAGAAACACAGAGGAACCCTAATTTTGTGCTTGGACTCTATATATGGTGTGCTAAGGGCTGTTTGGTTGCTTGATATTCTTTTTAATTGACTAGAATAGCCTTTCTTTTGGTGTAATTACGGATACATTCTGCTGCCTTTTCGGCTATTGGACCTATTGGGCCTAGAGGAAGATTCATTTTGGGCTATCGATCGGTGGACAGATTCAAAGTATGATAGAATTTAGATTATAAAAGGCCATCATATCTCAGACACTGGCCCAGTAAATTTAATGGGTTCAAAGGCCCAAACAAAGCCTACGCTTTCCCTCAGCTGTTGGCAGCCTCGACGTACGAAAAGGGCCGAAACTTGCATCGGTTGCACCGAAACATGCTTCAAGTAGATTTTTGTTTTCAGATTTTTTTTATTAAAATTATCAAGAAATATTAAAATAATATTTTTTATATATATCAATCACATATAAAACCCATATATAAATAATTTTACGTCTACTATTATGTTTTTTTTTGTAATTATAGTTTTGGAAAAAGAAGTTTTAAGAATATATTTCTAGTTATGTTTTTTTTTAAAACAATAGTTATTTAAAAATGTTGTAAAATAATTTATAGGCTTGATGTTTCAATCTGCTTTTTGTAAGAAAATAAATAAATTTATCTCTATTTGTTTATATTTTAAAATCATTTTGATGAGTCAATATCAAGAATAATTTCTTAAAAGAATAAAACAATTTATTATTTAAATGTATTTTCAGGTAATATTTTCATATTAAGAATAATTTAAAAAAATAAAGAAAAATCAATTATTATATAAATGTATTTTCAAGTAAGTTTATATATAAAAATAATATGAAGAATATTTTTTTAAAATAAATAAAATATTATTTAACTATCTTTTCAAGAATATTTTTTTTATAAAAACAGCCAGTAACACAATATCGAACACCCTTATCAATCTTAGACATAACATCCAAACTTTAATTGATGCCTACATGATGAAATATTTATGCCACAATTTAATGGCCCACTTCCCCGGTTAAATCCATCGAGAGTCTCTGTTGACTTTCACACAATCGTTTATCTATTTATTTTTTTAATATTGTAATTCAAAAACACATCACCTCTCGATTTTTTAATCGGGGAAACATCAGATCTCATCCAATATTTGCGCGAATTGTATTCCTGACTGTGACGATCAAACACTACGAGAGAGGATGGTGTCATTTGCATGCAAACTAGGGGTGGCAATTAGACCTGGTCCAAAAGTCCCAGCTTTTCACCGAGAAATGTTTAGTATGGTGTTTTAAAAATATATTTTTAAAAAATTAAAATTAGATTAATTTTTTTCTTTTTTATTTTAAATTAAAAAAAATAGTATTTTAATATATTGATATCAAAAATAATTTTTTTAGAAAAATATATATATTTCAATACATTTACTTTAAAAAATAACATGAGCGGCATTTTTAAATTAAAAAGAAAGCTAAAAGAGCTATGGCTTAACTTGAAATGATTGTTTTGCCTCTTATTATGGCTTGACTTGAATTTTGGAATAAGGGTAATTTCGTTTTTCCACCTTTTGTGGACAGTAAAATAACAATTTTAACCCCTAATAGGACAAAAACAAGGTTTTGCCTACAAGAGTATCACGGTCCTTGCATATTCTTCATGAATAGTTCCCACGTTGTGTGTACTACATATCTGCCCACCATAAATGACAAAAAAATGCTTTGGCAGTAAGGTTGAAACTGTTAATACTAATATAGCCTCGAAAACAACAAAAATACAAGACTTAGATGAAAGAGTGATTAGGTAATTGATCATTTTTAAATTAATATTTATTGATTGCATTCAGTGTGTCACCGAATGCGCCTCAATATCATCCATCTTATGGTGCACCGCCTTACGTCCAGAGGTGGATGGAAAATCTTCAATTAGTCATTGAACATTTGTTCTCCCCTTTCTCTCTCTTGCCGGTGAAAATGCTCGACAGTCTCCGATGTTATATGACGTTTTAGTTTTGTCTCTCATCTTATGATTATGTTTTTGGGTCTTAATGTTTGGTATATAAGTTTTTAATTGTTTTAATTTTGTCTTTTATTGGAAATTGATTAGATATTATAATCTCATTTTGGTCCTCAATATTTTAATTTTCAGATTGGTTTGAAATCCTTAATATATTAGATATCCAAGTTCTGATTTGTTTCATTTTTATCCTTAAATATTAATCAATGATTTGAGTTTCATTTCGGTCATCAGACTTTTAATTTTTTTTTTGTTTGAAATTCTTTAATTTTTTTCACTGTCAAAGCTTAGTTTTGTTCCAATTGTGTGCTTAAAATTAAATTTAAGATACATTTATTTTAGATTTTGACCCTTATATTTTTAATCTTTAATTTTATCTTAATCCCTTTATTTTAATATATATAGTCTTAAATAGTGGCTATTTTGTCTATGATTATATATACATGCTCTTGGTTTTTGTTTTGAATTTTAATGATTTCTTTGTCATTAAGGCTTTTTTTTCAAAATTTAATGTTGAAATTTTAATTTGTACTAGTAATCATTTGAAAATAATATTTAGTATTTTTTTAAATGTTTTTTTATTCTTCAAGTCAAATAATATTTTAAAATTAAACTTGAATGTTTAAATTTTAATTTGTGTTGGCAATCATTTGAAAAATGATATTTAGTCTTTTTTTTCTTTTTAACTTTTTATTTATTTATTCTTGAGATAAAATAATATTTTAAAATGTAATCATTTTTATTTTTTTATTTTTTATGGCTATTGTGTCTTGACTAATATTTTTAATTGTGAAAATTTCTAAATATTATAGACAAGGCATTCAAAATAATGATAATGATTATTTGTTTATTTTTTCTTATAAATATATGAGGCTAAGTATCTATCTATCTATCTATCTATCTATCTATATATATATGATCTATTTATTTTCTTAAAATAAAATAATAATTTACTATCAGTGTTCTAAGATACTTTTAATATAATTATATGACAAATAAATCTTATAAAATAAAAAAAATGTTTTTTTAATAATAACTATGATGTCATCGATAATATGACCAATAATTATTAGAATATTAATTATACATATAATATTTATAATGACAGCTATAAGAATTGTAGCAAAAATTCATTAGTCAATGTTAGTTTTTTAAAAATTAATGTTTGTGTCTTTTTATTTATTTATGATATTTCAGCTTTTGTATTACATAAAAAAATATGAAACCACATGTTGACAAGACAGAAGAAAAAAATGTGTCAAACTATCTACAATAATAAAATAAAAAATTGCTTTATGTTTTGCCATAACCAGCACTAAATTTTTGAATGTGTAATAAGATTGTTAATAGACGTAATTTTTTTAAATGCTATACATCTGAGTGAAATAATCTACTTAAAAAAAATACAAATTATATAGTTTTATATGTATTTATTTTACTATAGATAAGACATTTAGAATAATGATAATAGTTATTTTTAGATTTTTTTCCATAAAAAATAGGTGAGGCTAATTATATATTATTATATTTTTTTTATATTGACGTCTTAAATGTATATAAAAATATAAATTGATCTTTTTTTTTTTATATAAATCTCAAATTAATTTAATCTTGGTTTTATAAAATACTTTTAATATGATAATATGAAGAGAAAATATGAAAAATAATCTTTGATAAACTTTAATAGTTGTTTTTTTCTATCTGTCAAATAAATTATTCGTCAAATAGTTTTTTTTTTAATAAGTTGAAAATGGATTAGGAATGAAGAGAAAATTACAAAGGGCCTGCTATGTCTAAATTGAAGTTTGAACCTTGCGTTTTAGGAAAGAGCACAAGAAACTCATGAAACCCTCTGTGACTGCTTTCAAATCCTTCATGTAACTCTGGCATGGTCTGGGATATACCCACCATAGGTCATTAAGAGCATCTTAATTTGGTTGATTGCCTCATGAGCAAGAACCCTCGCTGGCTTATGCTGGTTCTAAAAAATTATATTGTTCCTCTTTGTCCATATGTTCCCAGTTGGTAGAAGGCCAATGTTGATCCGTTGGGGAAGTTATACTGATCCAAAAAATGCTAGTGTAATGGCATTGGAAGAACATGTGATTATGAGTTACTTCCTCTAAACCACATAGGACACAAGTTCGACTTTGATTAGTGTTCCCTATTTGAGGTCTGTCCATTGTTGCAAGTAACAAATAATATATCTTCAGTCAACTTAATCAATTACGGTTTTGTTATCTATCAATTAAATTATTACCAAGGTAATTAAAATAAAACCACCAATAAAATTATTTGATGCGTAAAACAAATAACTTATTTGTGCTAAAATTCAACGATTATAATTTAACTAGTTGCTAATAAAATAATTAACGAAATAAATAAAATATACACAACAATCGATTAGTAAATTACATGAGGCACGTTGCTCATTTTAATATAATTTTTTCAATTTTAATTTTACAATCTACCTATTAAATACTTATCAAAAGAGAATTGACAGCAACAATATTCAATTATTTTTAGATGAAAAAAACCCGTTTCTAATATATTTTATCAATTATAATTTTACTAATTAAATATTAAAATAATCAATTATAATACATATAAAATCAATTATTTTTTTATATAGAAAAAAAAACCTAGCATAACACAGAGACAAGTTCACTCGTATATATTCATCAGAGACGATCGTTTTTAATGGATGGAGCCTGTAAGCCCATCTCAATTCTCAAGCCCTAACCCACTAAATGCATTTTGTGTTTGTATTTTATGACACCCTTCATTTACTTACACCGACACGTACTAAAAACAAATTCAAAATGGAACCCGGCGTTGTTATAAACAGGCAAAGGGTATATAAAAGTGGGTTACCTCAAAAATCAGGTCGGGTTTGATGTTGGATCGGAGAAAACTCGGTGAATCCTGTTCAAACATGCACTCTCTTAGTGATATCTCTTCACTATAATTTACCCTCCTCTCCTTCCTCGATCTAGATTGCAAAGCTATTTAATATATCAAGGAAAAAACCATCACTGTCGCTGACTTTTGCTGTCAACTTTTTCGTGACCGGGGACATTTTCCTTTTCTGCATGATATTATCATATCATCTCGAGACTGGAGACGTAAATGTTAAAATAAAGCTATTCACGTGCTCACCGAGTTACCCGGGTCAAGCCACCGCTTGCGGTGGTAAAAAGAAACTGAGTCTGCTACTCCAAGAAATATGACATGAACTTAAAGTATCATGAATTAAGAACAAGGAAGTCGGTTATGATCTAGACCATACTGAAATATGCATTGATCGTCTTACAAGAAGAGAAAACAACTGATTATTATTAATAATAATATTAAAAAAAAAGACTACCAAACTGAATTGTCCTTGAACATACAAATATCAAACCTCATCAGGAGAGATCTGTAAACTATCCAACTAATACATAAATGGCATATATTATCCCTGGAATATATCCCAGAATGGTCAGCAGCAAACATATCCAGAACTCCACCTGCATATTCAATAACCAGAAAAAAATCAACCTGCCATTTTCGCCAAACGAAAGAAATATGAACATAAAATGAGGATTGCACAAAAGGGTTAAGAAGAAATTACTCCACAGCCATAACGCAGGAAGACTCCAACAGGTGGTATGATAATGGCCAGTATCACTTCTAGGAATGTCTCTGAACCCATACTGCTGTTGATGGTGGTGTTGAATATCCTGAGTGGCACCTAAATCTAGCTACTGATGGCTTCTAGCTAATAAAGAAGAAGAAGAAGAAACTAGATAAAACAAGAACAAAATGGTGTCACGTACGGAGAGATCCAGGGTGCCACGTATGTGAAAGTTTGCACAGGTGTATAGTCTTAACTATCTTGTAGTTTTTCTTTTGACTTGTTCTAAAAATTTGGATCTCGGATCAGATCCACACAAGGCTCGGATTCAGTTGTTGATAACATCAATTTGATACCTATCAGCACGTGAAAAGAGCAGCAGCTCGAATGATCAGGTTCTTGGTTTGTTTTTTAGAGATAACTGGTTCGAGTTCTATAAACATTAGAGGCTGATCATTAATTTCAAAGCTTACATGATTATTCGAGTTGCGTGTATATTGGTTCGGACACCAATATTAATAAAAATGAAAAAAGCAGGATACTATACTGAAAAGTGTGCCTAATATGGTGGCAGCTCAGCTCTTTGCTCATGAATTCGAGTTCCATTACCAAGATAGCATATCCAGGTCTGAATACTATAACTGGATTAACTGCATGAACTTCGTCCCTATGAATCGCAAAGGCAGTTGTTTAGTTTGACTTCGAACATCAAAAGAATTATTTTGGATATCATTCTGGCAAAATCTCGAAGGGAGCTAATAATAGAGTACTAGCATAAAATCAATCTCAAGTTGTGAACCGTCCATGTTGCCACATGATCAGTCGACTTTGATGTGATCGAGATTTCTGCCCAGCAGCCGGAGAACAGCATTTTCAACACTGAAAGAGGGCACAGCAATTCATCAATTCATTGCATCTTAAAAATTGTCAGGGAAGAGAGGAGAAACTCTCACGGGGCACCACTCTCTCGGTAACAGACAGGATTTGCAAACTTTGCATTCGTACTCCTTTGAAAAGCAGGTTTTCTTTACTGTACTCGGATATACGCAAACCATATTTTAGCTCATGTTATTTCAATAGATCAGCTAATGACTTGAGTGATTTACATAATGAATGTTTCTAGCTAGCCATTTATTTGCATATGAGTGATTCAAAGAACATGTTTGATTATCAAGCGTTTAGCTCATGAATCTTATAATTGTCGGTCTTCATCTAAGTAATAAGTTACTGCACGTCTGTATTGGCTGCTTGGCAAATTCTGCAACGTACTTGGCCAATTGGCCTCCAAAGCAAAGTACCCAGTGGCAATTCCATAATAAAAGTATCCCAAACGGCTGCTAAGGAAAAAGACAGTGAAGATGGGTTGCTATAGACACACACGCACGCACGCACGTCTTCTCCTCAAACAGGGGACGGTCATAGATTTTCCAAGCATCAGACAAGGTGATAGTTGGGCGACTCGCGTACATCTGGGAACAACTGGATTCATATTACAAACGAAAAACCCAGACACAACTTGACTCGTGACCCAAAGGAAAAAATAAAAAAAGCAGCTAACAGATTTCCCCATATTTCCAATAGCACAATTTCCAAACAAAACAAGGAAGCATGTCGAGCAACTGGTTCGATCAATGTTTTTGAACTTATTTTCTTCCTGAACAAACAAGAAATTAATGAAAATCTAAGCCTGAACAAACTGCTTCAACTAACTTTCTTAGTTTTTGAGGCACAATGGAGCCACAATTATTTTAGGATACAATATGATGAAGAGAAAAGCCAACTGACCATCAGGGCTGATAAGCCTCGGAAAGCTGAAGACCTACACTGGCAGCAGATTTTCCGAGTATTCTTTTCATTTCACCGATCTATCCACGGAAAGGTTGTAAGAGAACAGCAACCCCTGCAAAAACAATTCATAGCATAAAGAAATGATGTTAACGTTGAATTATCAAAGAAAAAAAAACTGAATAAGCAGAAGTATACTTAATTTATATCCAAAAATTATTATTTAAAATTGTAGGGATGATCACTAGATTAAAAAATTCATTTTAGAGAGCCCTTTAATTTTTTTCACTTTAACTTTAGTTTTTTTTTTATGATAATGGAATATCAATATAAAAATATAACATATATAATCTAGAGACCATAATTATATATATCAATAACTAGGTATTTTTTAATATTCATGTCTTTTTACATTTTTATTATTCAATATTTCTATTTTATCATATCACTAAAATAAAAATAATTATTTAATCTCTACATATTAAAGATTCATGTTCTATTAAATATATTAAAACTTAATTGTTTAACAAATTATTTTTAATTAAACTTTATTTTAATTGAGAATCCACAAACACATGCTATTCTCGTATGTATGTGTATATACATATACATATACCTGCCGTTGGAATATTAATGGTCCAACAATACACTCTCCGAAATGCTTCTTGAAGCCTTCTTTTCCTATGTGTTTGTTGACGGATTTGAGAAGGTCCCTATATACGTTCGAAGCTTGGAATGATTTGAAACTCGTTTCCACAACTTGGTTACTGAGAAAGTCTAGAAATTGACGAGAAAAGACAAGGAGAAAGGGGAGATCCAATCTCAAGGGGTTTGCTTATTGAGCCTTACGGCTCAAATGTAATAGCTCATTAATGGGCCTAATAGAGGCCCATAATGGAACAAAACGAAAAGGGTCCGTCTTCTATAACAAAGTAAAACTGAATTGGATCTGTCTGTGAAGAGGAGGGAGACATCATGTCGCGAGAAAGACCAAGGAGGGCTACACTCCCCCCTGCTGAAGAGGTAATTGAATTACGAAACGAACCTCTGCACTTATGTTTGGATGCAGAGAAAATTGGATTTGTCCTTTTGTTGCTTTGATTAGCTGTATTGATATATTATGTTGAAAGTGAGGTTGATAATGGAAGGACAATGTTTTGATTCTAAATTATCAAATCAGATATCACCTAAGCAGACTGGATGAAAAAAGATGAAAGCTTATGATCTTTTATATTTGATGTGGATTTTTGTTTGTTTTGTCCTAGGAAGAAGTGGTTTCTAATGGCTTTACATTGTGTTTGTGGTGTCAATTGTAGAATACTAAGAAATTGGAGAATGTGATAAATGAGGGTAATTACTATGGAGCTCAGCAGATGTACAAGTCTATCAGTGCAAGGTATTCATTTTATTATGTATTTTATTTTTCTTCGAGCTCATCTTACTTTACTGATGTTTGTGCAACCTATGGTATTTGAATTTACCAAGTCTTGCTAGAGATGAATATAAACGTGATTTTGTTATGGTACACAACCGGGGCAAATTTATGTAAATGGATATATAAGCTTGTTCCCATATGTGCTCTTCTGAGATCATTTTTTTGTTATGATATTAAAATTCACTTCTTACAGATACGTATCTGCTCAAAGACATTCTGAAGCTCTAGACATTCTTCACTCGGGTGCCTGTCTCCAACTGAAAAATGGCCAGGTTATTCTCTTCCAATCCCTTTGTTGCTATTTCTGTCAGGTGGTTTTGGCCATTTTGTATAATAACATTATTCAGTGGAAGCAATGGGAATATGAAATTTGGCCTGTTAAAGAAAAATATTTCAGCTGGATGCTAGCTATCCAGGTTGTCTTCATAAGTTGATGACTGGTTTATGCTCTGTCTGGTTTCAGGATGAGTATGAGAATATAAAAGATCAATTCCAATATGATAATATCCTTCATTAAAGCTCTTTGAACAAAAATGGATTGGTGTCAAGGGTGGATGGGTAGTAGGGGTACTGGAATGGAGGAAACACATCAAAACAGCTGACTACTAGCAATTGCATTATCTGCCAATTTATTTGAATTTTTTAATGTTCTTACTTTCAAATACATGGGTATACAACCGCATAGCTTCCTCTAAGACGAGATACAACCTTGCATAATTGATGTAATGGTCCAACTGAAGTGGGGTTGTTCTGTTAGCTTTAGATTTTCTTGGCCTGAAAAGCAATCTTCTACAGTTGAAAGGGTCAGGCCATGGCTGTTCCATGTTACACTTGTCATCCCATTTACTAAATTATTTACTCTCTTTTTTGTGTTGGTTTCTGAGCAGGATATCTGCATAATGTGTACATACAATGGCAGAAAAAGAAAGCATTACTAATTCCGCATCATGGAATATATTGCTGGATTCTAGACTGTTGTCATACTTCTAGAATTAGAATTCATTCCATAATAAACCAATTTCAGGTTACTTGTGGGTCGGAGCTTGCTGTGATCTATGTGGAAACTCTTGTTAAAGCAAAAGTTCCTTATGGTGATGATGTACTTGGTTAGTTATTCTTTGTGATATAGCTTATAATGCTTCCAAACTTTCCCTTGGTCTATTTTCAATGCTTTGGAATGATTCTTAATGCGTTCTATTTCTCCCTTGCTCCAACATCCTAAAAAAGGGAAAAATGTCTCCCTTGATCTGTCCTGGTAACTGAAATTCTGGGGTTTATATGGACATTGAAAATAACTTAGGGAGAGTGCGTTGTTTGATTTTATATGGTCATGTCTCACATTTTTGTATAGCCATGCTGCTGCCTATTCAAAATTTTAACAATGTCCATTATTAATCATGACTGAATATCTAGATCGCGTTACAAAAATCTACAAGATGTTCCCTCACATACCTTTACCACAAGACTTGGGAGAGGATGACGATATGCAGCAACTCAATGAAGCTCTCGGGGCTGCAAAAATACGTGTAGACTGTTGCCTGTCATTCTTAAGAGCTGCTATCAAGTGAGATATCTTGTCTTGTTATTTTTCTCTCTATTTTAGAAATTGTAACGTGCTTTTATAATAATACCTCCTATACGCATTCTTTTGTGGAATATTTTAAGATGGTGCTTTGCCTCCCTTATCTCCTCTGTAGTTGTTAGATTGGACTGTAGAGTCCCTTTGCTGGTGGTACAAGGATGTATATAGTAGATAAGCCTCTGTTTCTGATTTCTTTAGTTTTCTTGGCACCAAAACCCATGATACCCTTTTCAAATTCATGTATAGATCCCACTTCATGTAATAGGCTGGGGAAGCTGTTATTGTTGCGGAGCATGCATCTATTAGGGTGTTTTAGAGCATCTGAGCTTTCCATTTTTCTTATCCAGAGAGAGACAAAAGAATGGGAAGATTTGACAGGGGGCGAGTAATGTGTGGAGTATGTAAATGCATGACAGAGAGTATCATGAGAAAGGATTGGGATGGGAAGGTGTGATGGATTAAAACAAAACCTATGAGAGGAAAGAGGTGCAGTGTGTTTATGTGGGTCTCCAAATCTTTAATTGTTTCCTGTGGCACCACAATTAACTGCCTTGTTGACACTGAGCTATTTTGTTTTTAGGTGGTCAGCGGAGTTTGGAGCTCTTAGGGATGGCTCTCCTGAACTACATGTTATGCTAGCAGAATATGTTTATTCCGAATCTCCTGAACCGGTAGGTCTGAGGTCAAAGTTTGCTTAAACTTTGGTTTAATTGATTTATTGGTAAATAATTGCTACCAAGGTTGGCTCTTGGTATGTTTATTTTTCTTTGGCCCACTCAGAGAAGATGCTATTTCTTTGAGGTTCTTACAATCATTTTAACAATGACATTGTTCATTTGATTCTGGATTGGCTGTTTTCAGCTCTAACCTGCTTTGGCAGGTTCAGCAGACTTTTTTTTCTGGTTACTAAATTTTCATTATGCCTTTGAAGTTATCCTAGTATTTTCTCACTATGCACTGTCTAAGTGGTGATATGGAATTTAGAGGTCCTTATTATGCCTGATGTGATTTTATAGATCATTTCTATGTGGTGATGTCACTGCTATGTGCTACTTTTGTACAGGACATGACTAGAGTATCATATCATTTTGTTAGAGGAAACAACTTGAAGAAGTTTGCATCTGCTTTAGTCAATTTTATGGGCAAGGTTAGTCATCTCTAATTCTATATAGATGAATATAATTCATGTGGATTGTGTCTATAGTGTTCCATTAATGTCATTGTCATTGTATATTAATAACATATGTCGATAAGGTATTTTTTTTAACCAATGATTTGTGGTTATATTTAATATCTGAGATTAATGAAGTATGTCTGATTTATTAGCATCAATATCTGCTCTGCTAAATTTTAATCTTTTATTTAGCATTTATTATCTAGAAGTCATGGTTGCTGTAATCTCACGCTGAAAAGACTTGAAAAAGGATATTTACTATCCAGTTTGATGCCATATTTCATGCCTTTTAAGTGTAGGTTTTATTTTTCCTGGCTAGTATTTTGATGGATTTTTCACCGCGCAGTGTTATCCTGGTGAAGATGATTTGGCTATTGCTCGAGCAATTTTAATGTATGAACTTCTAAAACATTAAAATATTTGCCTATGATTTAACTTCTTTTATTAATGCAAAAATTATTTGACATGTCAATCATAACCTGCAATTCCCAAATCCTTTTCCCATTATGTAATTTTAGTCATGTACTGCCAACTTACCAGGTAACTTTCCTCCTCTGTGATAGGTATTTAGCTATGGGTAATCTTAGAGATGCTAATTTTCTGATGGATGAGCTAAAGAAGCATGACCTTCCTCGATCAGATTTGATCCAGTTCATCAATTATCTTCTTGCCACGTAAGTTGTATTTTTCTTTTGTGCAGGGATACCATGTAGAGTTTGATGCTCAAATTGACTAAAAGATTCTTGTGTTACTTTTGAGATGCTTGCGAGTAAATGGATTGATTGGAATTATGTCATTAAAGTGAAATAATAGCTACACCTTTTTAACCATCTACATTTGTGAGTTTTTTCCGGGAAAGCAAGTCATATTAGATGCCTGCTCTATCCATGTTAAAATAAGCTCCGTAAATTCTTTTCTGCACAGGTTGCAAAGAGATGCTTTACCTCTTTTCAATATGCTGAGAACTAATTACAGGTCAAGCATAGAAAGGGAACCTTCATTCAACGAGGTGTGCAATTTTCTGGCTAATTAGAATTTTGTTATTGGTTTCCATTTTGTTGAAGAATGGACGTCTTATGTTTCTTTCTTGCGTCATATCCCGCTGCTCTTCTTTATGATGCTATAACTTTCCTGATGTTTGTGGCTTGTGATGGCCTTTTCTGCACCTACAAATTCTAACATGATTACGGATTATGGATCAGCTACTTGATGAGATTGCAGAGTTGTTCTATGGTGTACACCGTAGGAATCCCTTGCAAGGGATATTTGGAGATATTTTCAAGGTAAAATTCTTAACGCTGTTGCATCTAGTATCCTGCAACATGTGTATTGCTGAGTTCACATGTCACATGCTTGATACTATCAACTGGGACAGAATTTGATCTCTTCAAATGTTAAAAGTATATAATAACAGATAAAATTGCTTTATTTCTACCAAAATGCAATTCGTTGTCAGAATTTCAATGAGAGTGTTCTCTGATATTTGTTTACAGCAGTATGTGTGAAAATGCAAAATAATTCTGGTTCAAATGGAAGGTATAATGCTTCTCACAAGCAGCATTCTTACTTGTACCAGTGACATTAAATTTTTCAGATGATGGGATGATGGCAACATGAAGGGCAATTTCAACGTGTCAGCAACTTAACTGGACTAGCAACTGGACCTCGGTTGTTTTCCTAGATGAAGTGATCATCTATTTGATGCCTTAGTAGCATAATTTGAATATTTGTAAAATCATTGTTTTTGAACAATAGATCTCTTGTAATTGACCATAAATTTTATACTTGCCCCCGTATTCTGGGTGAGCTATTATTAGACCACAGTGAATGACAATTTTACTCATTCACATTCTTCTTTGGCTAACCTTTCCAAATATGGATACTGGCATATGCATGCGAGAACTTGAGTCTGCACTTGCGAAATTTCCAAGCGCGCCGATTTAACATTTTTTTGCATCACATATTCACAAAAAGCAACATGTACGGTTGAAATTGAAAAGTTTGGCTATGCATCATCGTCATCGTGTTGCTTCTAGTTTTAAATACTTCGATGCTGAAGCACGTTCTTGTCTGTTAGAACATGACCAAGTAAATAAATCGATGTCCCCGCTCGGTGACTGGTAAATGGATTCGTATTTTTTCTGGGGATATTGAAGGTGCCTGCTGGTAGTAAAGATGAATTCCCGCAGATTCTTTCATAACCTACCCTAGATTGCATCAATCTATTACAGCTAGAGAAACCGTTCACCAGCATAACGTCCTGGAATGCATGGAATTCGAGAGCTTAGCCCCGTTTGTTTTCCGGAATTCACTTTCCGGGAAACCACTTTCCAAATTTTCCTGTGTTTGTTTATCTTCTGGAAAGTTGGTCAACGAAAAACACTTTCCGGTCAACGGAAAACACTTTCCGGTCAAAGAAGAATTTGGCTTGGTTTTCAGGAAAGTGTTTTCCGGAAAATTTGGGCGGAAAACACTTTCTGGAAGTGGTGAAAAATTTAGAAATGTCATTATTTGCTGATTATATCAAATTTGATCCTCAAACTTTTGATTGATATATATAATTTGTTTTGAATATTTATTTTTCAAGTCCATCTCTTAAAATTTAATTTTAATATTAATTTTGGTTCTTATTTTTATAATTGCTATTTGCTTTTTTCTTATCATTTTTTTATTGAAATTTTTTATCTATCAAATTTGGTCCTCATTTTTTTTTATTGTTACTTATTTTATTTGAAATAATTTATGAAATGTTAATTATTATTATTTTAATTTATTCACCTTTTATTTTTTTTAAAAAAATTTAGATTTGATCTCTATTATTTTGATTATTATTTATTTTATTTGAGATAATTTATGAAATTATATTTTTTTTCAATTTCATTCTCATTCAACTTTTTAATTTGTAAGATTTGTTCCTCATTATTTTAATAAACTTGAAAAAAAAATTAATTTATTAATAAATTATTTTCCAGATCATTTTCCATAACATAAACAAACACTGGAAAGTGTTTTCCAGTTCATTTTCCATAACACTGCCAAATATCGGAATTCACTTTCTAGGAATTCACTTTTCAGGAATTCATTTTCCCCGGAATCCACTTTCCAAAAGGAAACCACTTTCCAGCAAACAAACAGGGCCTTAGATACAAATGATTTCCTTACCTTTTTTTCCCCAGAAATTTAGGAATGCATATTTATTGCAACAACAGAGACATGTTTTCTGCTTCATTCCCTAAGTTCTTCCGCACTATACGTGGATAAACAGGGGGCATAATAAGTCATGTTACACATTAAATTAGTCATCTATTACAAAAACAATCTCATCTTGCTGCTTGAAGTTGTGTGTAGTGTGATCCACCACCTGCAAAGAAAGAAAGACTGAAGTCACAAAACATCCTTGATTCGTATACTTTAGTATTCACATGATGAAATTCATAAATTGTTGACATCCCCGGGGGGGGGGGGGGGGGCTCCTGGATGATGTTTTACAAGGTACACCGGGAATGGATTGAAGATATACAAACCCGTTCTCAGAAGTATAAACCACAAATTTTAACTTCAGAGGATAATAGAATGAGTTAAAGGGAAAATTTTCAAATCCAAGCACTGCATGGATTGTTATAACCTAGTTTAACTAAAGTGTTAAGGAAGCAGATAAATAAGCTCAATTCTTACCTTTAGCACAAAGGACCTCAAAGAACCACATGTTTCAATTTGAGCACTGGCACACAACGATTTAAGAGGCACGGGAGCCAAACAACGGGGGAAAGAAAAAAGAGGGCAGGGTGGAGCTGAAGGAAGGGGCAAAGTTATAGGTGAATGCAAGATAAGAAGAAACATGCAACCATGGACGTTAATGGTCACTAGAGTCGGCGTTGAGATCTGTTATGACAGATTCTGATCAGTGAAGCACGTAAATGTAATGACAGAAACCCTGTCGATATTGAATCATCAGGATCAATTGGGGTTTCCAACTTCCATTTTTGACTCATTCTATCCCCCAGTAGCTAAACCAGATAAGTTGGCAATAGGTCATAGTTTGGATTCATTTTTTCAACAGCTAAACTCAAAACAACTCGACATCGATTAGCAGAAACACTGTGCGCTCACAAATACAAACACAAAACAATGAGAAGCAAACGAATATCCATAGAGGATGAGTGGGAAAAAATAGCTTGAAAAGAGAAAAAGGCTCACGTTGGTGTTGCTCAATTCCAAGTTGTAGAAATCCATTGTCTGCTGCTTAAACAATGGTCCCGCATGCCAAGTTCCAATATTAAGCTTAATGAACTTGGACCCAGAGATTCTGAAAACCTGGACTTTATCAACAGCAGGAGGCACATAAAAATGGCCGCGTTTTGACTGGACAGCGTCACTCCCTGCATTTTCTTTCGTTTCCACAATCGATGGCTTAGCTACTCCTAGATACCAGACCCCACCTCCAATTGATCCAAGGCATTGAGTCACATTAGCATGGTGCGTTATCGATGAAAACTTCAGTGACCTTTTTTCCAGCTTCATAATGTAGAACCTATTAACAAGCAAAAGATATGTGTTAACATCATTCACAACACAGCATCTATGGTGATGGTGATATCATCGAAAACGAAATTGTTTCGTGGATGCACCAATTTTTCTGCCTACGATGGTACGGAAACTAACATTCTCCGGCTGTGCACGCAACCTGGCCCGAGAATACCAAAATACACGACCAAGATTAGTGACTGTGAAGAGTGTGTTTGATGTTACCTGGGAATTCCTAGGCTAAGGTTTAGCTGAGCATCTTTGGGACCAAACTCCTCACCATCAGGTGATGCCTCTATTACTTGACCATACTCTTTAAAGCTCTCTGGCGTTGCTTCAGTTGGTTTCACCACCTTCACGTTCACTGGCTGTGGCTTTGATTTCCCAGAAATTTCCATTTCTCCTCTTCCTTGTCTACCCGAAAACAAAATTGAGAATCAGATCTCGTTTCTCTACCTTCTCTGGTGTAACGCTCACAACTGCTACTTGTAAAGATTAAAAATAAAGAAAGTGGGTGGTTCGTTTCTCTACCTTCACCGGTGTCACTGCTCATCACAACTGCTACTTGTAGATAATAAAAGGAAAGAAAGTGGGTGGTTCGTTTATTCAGTTGCTTATGAACTTGGACGATGTCGTCTTTACTGATTTTGTGGGGTTTTGTCTTATTTTTTACAAGAAAGAAAGGGCAAAGTAACAAAAAAATAATTTACGAAAATAGCACATATGAAAACTTAGTGCCGGTTTGGCATTGTGGTCAAATCTGTATTTGGCTGCTTATGTTTATTTTTTTTTATTTTAAATAAATATATTTTGGAGTTTTTAAATTATTTTGATATGCTGATATTAAAAATAATTTCTTAAAAATAAAATAATAATACCATTTTGATATATTTCGGCACAAAAAACACTTTGAAAAACAACAACAACCACACTCCCAAACACCTTCTTATTTATAAAAAGCACACAAAGGCAAATCCGATGGCAAGGGCTATTTTATAGAGTCAAATCTGTAAAATGATTCTTTAAATAGTATATATATGACTTTTTTATTGATATGCTCTCCGATAATAAAAATCATTTTGGAGAGCTATTTTTTATATTATTTTAAATATAATATAATTATTTTGTATATAATTTAATTATATAATTAATAGAAACAAATTATATAATTAAATAATTGCTTTTAAAAAACACTTCAACAATAAAATTATTATTTTTTAATTATATTTAAATTAAAAAAATAAATAAAAAACATATACCAATTCTACAAAACCCTCCTTTTCCATATATCAAAAAACACAAACTTTTCTAATTCTAAAAAGAAGAGAATTGTATGACAAAGTATGCCATAAACCACAAATTCCACTTTATCCAGATCTATAAACAAAATAAAACATATCCCAAGATACCCACATGCCAAAAATCAACCTTTCTCTCTAAAATCCCACTATCACTCCAAAATCTTCCGGACAAGAGCTTTCCCACTATCTCTTTCAACTTTCATGGTTCCATACAAGTTGGCCTCACAATCTCATCACCAGAAGCCATATATCTCCACAGTTCGCAGGCATAGCTTGCACGTGCCAAGTTTTGAGCTCTAAGCTTTCGGAAGATCATAATTAGTGTATCCCTGGAAGTGAAGACTTCAAAAAGCATGTGTGAGTTCATTTTCTTGCTGGTTTTGGTATTGGTGGGGTGGACTGAGAGACGAAGTGCCTGTGTGGCACGCTGGTGCAACCAGTGTTTTGCTATTTTTTTTTATTATTTTAAATGAAAATTTTTTAATATATTTAAATTATTTTGATGTGCTAATGTCAAAAATAATTTTTAATAAATAAATAAAATATTATTTTGATGTATTTCGACATAAAAAACACTTTGAAAAATAACCGTAACCATACTCCTAGACACCCCGAAGATATGGGGGCAATCTTGTGTCTGTGAGAAAGTTTGTAATTGAAGAGAAAATCTTTCATTTTAACTTCTACTGATTTGTAAAAGGGAATCAATTTTTTGTTCCTGTTAAATGTGGTGTTTATGGTGGTTGTTGTGGTGGTTTTGATTGTAGTTGTGTCGATTTTGGCGTTAGCGATGGTGGTTATGCTTAGATGGTCAAGTTGATAGGATGATCTATTTATGTTGAACAATATTATGGCTCTTTTTTTTCTAAGTGCTACAAATAGCACATCAGACGGGGAGCAGGGGAATAAATGAAATAAAAATGTTAATAATATATATTTTTTGTTTTGGCTCTTTATATAACATTGTTGTTGGACTTGCTTTAAGATGCAAAGCTAAAAGGTTAGAAAATAATTGCCATTTGAAAAATGCACTTGTTGGTCACCCATGCAACACACGCATGTAGTAGGGGTAATTATTTTCGATTCTTATAAAAAAAATTAAATTATAAAAAAGGAGATTGAAATGAATACAATTTAAAGTAGTTTTGACTCGGTTTAATTTTTAATTAAAAAATATTTTTTTATTTTTATTTTATTTTAACCAAATTTTGTTCTTCTTTTATTTAACCAAAATAGAATTAAATAAAAAAATTTAAATTTAAATTAAAAGAATAAAACAACTATAACATTTTTTTTCTTAATTTGAACAAGTTAGATTTTAATTTACTGATTTTTATCTTAAAAACAAAAAACCAAATCGGGACTGGAAGTTTTTAAAAAATTTAATTGCTTTAACTGATTTTTTAATGGTTTGATTTTTGTCAGTGATTTTTTTTTATTTTCTTAGTTTAATTATTTTTTTTAGTTTTTTTGTCATCATTACCCACAGTTATCAATAAATCATATATACTTTTTTATTAAAAAAAATCACTTTGCTAGGTGGGCTTGACAAGGTAATTGTCCAATTTGTAACACGTTGGGATTAAACAAAGTAAAAGTTCCCACTGAAATTTCCTTTCGTGTATTATAACAGGGGAAACATAGTTTATTTTAATAATTCAAGATTAATTTTGAGCAAAAATTTAAATTAAAAATTTAAATCATAAGTTGGGAGGGAGGGTTAATGATAGAATAAACTAAAATTTTGTTTCATAATCATTTTTTTTTATAAATATTAATGGATTCCTTGATTAGGTTTTACTCGATTAATTCCATTTATATTTTTTTATAAAACACAAATTGAGTCTGCCAAATTAGTCTAAGTTTTATAATAATAGGAGAAAAGAATATTTGATGATTTTTCTAATGCCACATATATCTTTATTTATTGCAAGATAAAGATGTGTCTCAAATAACAGCAACAAAAACAACAATTAGTATTAGTGGTAATAATAATAATAATAATAATATTAGGCCCACTTTGCAATGTAAGAGCCACCTCAAAGTTTCTCAAAGGTTAGATAACGCCTTGCCCAACGCCGGCCCAAATAGACTTGGCCCGTTCCTAATCAAGAATAGCTTCATTATGTTTGCCTTTCAAAAACGATTTAAAAGAAACGACGTGATTTTTGTTCAATGAAAACCGAACGCAATGTCGTTTGAACTTTTTCCTTCTCTTCCACAGTTCTCCGCCTATCTCTCTGCAATCTGCATCTGCTCAAAAACCCTAAAACTCTCTAATCAAAGTTTGAGCCTTTTCAACAATGGAAACGCCACCACGAGATCCCCAAAACTGTAAATCACAATCAGAACAACACCTATTAGAAACCCTAACAAAAATCCTAACTTCAGAAAACTTCTCCTTTGAATCCCTAAACCCCTACATACCCCATCTCTCCACTAACCATGCACTCTTAATTTCTCTATTAAATTCAAAAACCCTAACTCAAAACCCTAACACTCTCCTTCAGTTTTACACGTACCTCCCTTCTTCAATTACCCACAACTCTCCTCTCCCTCTAGTCTCTCTTCTCCCTTCAATTCTCCGGTGCCGCCATTTCCACACTGCCAAATCCCTTCTTTCCTCCTTTATCTCCGTCGACAAATCGAGTTCCCTTCATTACCTCCTCCTCCACCCTCAAAAAATCAATAACCCCCTCTCCTGTTTGCACATTTCGAAGCCTCTTCTTGATGTTTCCATTGGAGCCTATGTTGCGTGCGGCAGGCCCCATCAAGCTGCGCAAATCTTTAACAGAATGAAGAGATTGGGTATGCAGCCTACTTTGTTAACTTGCAATACTTTGTTAAATGCTTTGGTGAGATACCCGTCTTCGCACTCAATCAGATTGTCTAAAGTTGTTTTTACTGATTTTATTAAGATTGGAGTTAAGATAAATACCAACAGTTTTAATATTTTGATTTATGGATCTTGCATGGAGAACAGGTTTGGTGAAGCAATAAGGGTTTTGGGTAAAATGGGGGATTATGGATGTCCACCAGATAACATTACTTATAATACAATTTTGGATGGCTTGTGTAAGAAAGGGAGGTTAAATGAGGCTAGGGAATTGTTGCTGGATATGAAAAATAAAGGGTTGTTCCCGAATCGGACCACGTTTAATATATTGGTTGTGGGGTATTGTAAGTTAGGGTGGTTAAAGGAGGCAGCGAATGTTATTGAATTAATGTCGCAGAATAATGTGGCGCCTGATGTTTGGACATATAATGTGATGATTGGTGGGTTTTGTAAACAGGGTAGGATTGATGAGGCAATGAGGTTAAGGGAAGAGATAGAGAGTTTGAAGCTGTCACCTGATGTGGTAACGTATAATACTCTAATTAATGGGTGTTTTGAACATGGGAGTAGCGAGGAAGGGTTTAAGTTGATCGATGAGATGGAAAGGAGAGGAATGAAGCTGAATTCAGTTACATATAATGTGATGGTTAAGTGGTTTGTGAAGAAAGGGAAAATTGATGAAGTGGAAAAGACTGTTAGAAAGATGGAAGAAAGTGGGTGTTTGCCAGATATTGTTACTTATAATACTTTGATAAGTTGGCATTGTAAGGTGGGGAAGATGGATGAAGCATTCCAATTGATGGATGAAATGGGGAGGAAAGGTCTGAAGATGGACGGTGTGACTCTTAACACCATGCTTCATGCCCTTTGTAGGGAGAGGAAGCTTGACGAGGCACATGACTTGCTTTGCAGTGCTCATAGGCGAGGCTATTTTGTTGATGAGGTTAGTTATGGCACTTTGATCATGGGATATTTTAAGCATGAAAAGGCAAGTCAAGCTTTGAGGCTTTGGGATGAGATGAAGGAGAAAGAGATCATTCCAAGTATTATCACCTATAACTCTATGATTGCAGGCTTATGCCATATGGGAAAAACTTATCAAGCAATAGACAAGCTGGATGAACTTCTGGAGAGTGGTTTGGTCCCTGATGAAATTACATACAATACAATTATTCATGGATATTGCCAGGAGGGTCAAGTTGAAAAAGCATTTCAGTTCCACAACAAAATGGTTGAGAAAAACTTTAAGCCAGATGTAGTTACTTGTAATACTCTTCTTTCTGGGCTTTGCAAAGAAGGTATGCTTGAAAAAGCTCTTAAGCTCTTCAACACTCGGATTTCAAAGGGCAAAGATGTTGATGCCGTTTCATACAACACAATAATTCTAGCCCTTTGCAAAGAGAAGAGATTTGGAGAAGCCTTCGATCTTCTTGCTGAAATGGAGGAAAAGAAACTAGGACCAGATCGTTACTCATATCATGCCATTCTCAGTGGACTTACTGATGCTGGAAGGATGAAGGACGCAGAGGAGTTCATATCAAAAATTGCCGAGAAAGGAAAGTCAGAGTATCAGTTCTTAGAAATGGGAAAGAGGCAGGATGCAAGGACCGGTGAGATTCCCCAGGAACCTCATCCAAATGCGATTGCTAATTCAAACAAGATTAATGAGCTTTGTTCTCAAGGGAGGTACAAGGATGCAATGAAAATATTCCATGAATCAACTCAAAAGAACATCGTCTTACTTAAATCTACTTACCTTAATCTGATGGATGGCCTTACTAAGAGGAGGAAAAGCACATCAAAAGAACATCGTCTTACTTAAATCTACTTACATTAATCTGATGGATGGCCTTGTTAAGAGGAGGAAAAACACATCAAAAGGCATGTTATCTTCGTGACTTTTTATCGGGGTTGTTCTGGAAAGTGTTGATTTGGAGAAGGCTCATCGTAATGCTTAGCTCAGATTCATCAGGATTTGAACTCAAAACCGAGTTTCAGCAATTTTTGTATCAAGTTTGCGTAATTTTGTGTATATGACCTTATTAAGAGGAGGAAAAGCACATCAAAAGGCATGTTATCTTCGTGACTTTTTATTGGGGTTATTCTGAAAAGTGTTGATTTGGAGAAGGCTCATGGTCATGTTTAGCTCGGATTCATCAGGATTTGAACTCAAAACAGAGTTCCAGTAATTTTTTGTATCAAGTTTCTTCATGTTAAACAACCTGAAGAGATGATTTTCTGGGAAGAGATTTGAGCCGAGTTACAGAAATTTTTTGGAACAAGTTTCTTCATTTTAAACAACTTGAAGAGATACTTTTCTGGCAAAAGATTCGAGAAGGGTGCCGTGCTCTGGTAAAAAAAAAGTGTGAAGGATTAGAGTCTGCCTTCTGAAAGCCAAAGAAGGGGAACGTGCACCAACCCTGAAAGAGGAGAGTTGCAGTCCCACCAAATTCCACTGAGCTTTTGCTCCTCAAAAGTCCTGATATTTCTAGTAGTCTTTACTCCTATTCTTCTGTATACTGACGTGTTGATCTTCAATTAAGCCAGCCATATGCATATATGATAGAATAAAATTTTTGTACAATTGCTGCGTAAAATAGTGCAATAAATCTAACCTTCCTATAGCTGCATTTATAGCAGAACCAAAATTTTGTATAATTGCTGCGTAAAACAGTGCAATAAAATCTCACCTTCCTATTGCTGGGATCATTTTGGATTGTGTGACCTCAGTTTTAATCGCATTGTTCCGTTTCACGTAAGAATTGATGTGCTTGAACAAACCTGTTTGTCTCGGGTAAGCATGCTCCTGATACATGACAGTTGGAACAGAAGAATAGCTCCAGCTTGTGGATGAAATTTAAGGTCCAAAAGCTTCTGCTAAAGATCCATATGCTATACAATTTGAATCTGAGTATCTGCTCTACGGATACTGGGATTTGCAAATCAGATATCCATTTATAGCAGAATGTATTTCAGTAGTTTATTTTAATTTATCTGTGTGAAGTTCAAGGAATCAGCAGCGGGGACTAATCGGCTTTTGCCAAGCGTAGCATGGTTGCTCATTTGCTCTTCCATTCTGATCCCTGTAAAAAAAGGTGAGGTCTGACGAATACGCTAGAAGTGGTTGCGTTAAAACAGATATATTATGCATGACTTTGGGTTAGTGGAGGTTTTGTCCCTGAAGAAGTGCTGCACACATACCTTGTATCTTAACTTCGTCAGCTGTTCATGGTCAAGCAGAACGAAGCAATATCCAAGGTATGAGAATCTAGACTTTTTCTAAAGATCAAGGACGCTTGCCTTCTTGATAAAGTCACCACCTGCAACTCTTTTTAGCTAAAATTAGAATATCAATTTAAGTGAGTATCTGATGTTTCCAATGTGCTCCACCTTCTCTTTTTAGATGCAATGAGTTGGTGCTTTAATATCGAATTGATTGTACTGTTTAATTAGAAATGAATGAGAATGGTCATGGTACATAATCAACTAGGAGCCTGTTTGGCACAGATATTGCTGTTGTGGTTGAGGTTAAAAAAAAACAGGTTTATGAAAAGCGTTTTTAGCTACGGTTCGTAACTAAAATTAGTGTTTGGTTAAAACTGTGGTTGATATTGAGTTTAATGAAAAGCAGTTTTGTGTGTTTGGTTACCATGCTTTTCATATTGCTGTCAACTTGTGAAATTAATTAAAAATACACATGTATAGACACACACACACACACATTTATATAAATATTTTGTTGGAATAATTTTTTATATTTATTAATAATTATAGTAACAAAATGTTTGAAATAATTGATGTAAATTAAACGCTTGTTTTTATTCTCTCATTAAACTACTTGCAATTCCATAATAAACTAAATCCATACGTGAACACGTCTGTGACCCCTGACTATTTGATCGAGGAATAACATCTGGTAAAATATCTTCAAGAACAAAATTAGGATTGCGATCATATTCAGCAAAAATAATATCATCTCGTGATCTTCTTCTAATGTAGTTATGCAAAGCTATTAATGCAACCACAATCTTCACCTGTGTTTTATTTGGATAAGTAGACATGCTTTGTAAAATTTACCATTGTAAATAGTTAAAATACATGTTAATTTGTAAAATTATACAATTTTATAAGTAAATTTGATTTTAAAAACATTGTTTTGAGCTAATTATCGAACCCAATTTTTTTTTTCTTATTATGTCACTCAATAAAATTAACAATATCAACTTATATATAATACCCAAAAATAAAAACCTTAACCTGACCTGATTTAATTAAGTCGTTAAGACCAAAGAAAAAGATAAGTTAAAGTTTATAATTTATAAACTATTATACTATAATTATAAGCTGGTAAGATAGGGTAATCGTAATGCGTGAATTGGGTTTTAAGACCTCCCCACCACTCCTCTCTTGTGTTTCCAAAGAGAGAGGCAGTTAGTTGTGAGCTTTAGCTTTCTGCACTTAAAGCTTTGATTTTTTTGTTTTGTTTTAGTGGATCCGAGAGGCAGAGAAGGAGACGAGAGGCAGAGATGAGGGAGAAGGATGATCTACAATTTCTCTGTGTGTGTGCGCGCGAGACGAGGGGCGTTTGCAGAGATGAGAGATGAGGGAGACGAGAGGCAGAGATGAGGGAGAGAGATGATCTGCAACAGAGATTGTGTGTGAGGGAGATGAGGGGCGTTTGAGTTGATGAGAGATGAGGGAGCGAGAGGCAGAGATGGAGACGAGAGGATGATCTGCAATTATTTTACCCGTTGTGAATTTCACGTGATGTTTTCTTTTCGTAGTGTATTGGCATGATACCGCGAATGCAAAAGCAAATCTCAATTGCTTTTGTAGTCGCGGCGTGTTTTTAATTTTAGTGGTGGGACCCCCAGCCAAACGCTGGGATCCTGTTTAGTAGAAAGCATTGTTGGGGCCGCGGTCCAATGCAAAAACAAGTTGGACCGCGGTCCCAAACACCCACTAGATCGATCAAGTCTGAGACTAGCAAGGAACAATTTAGCTTAAGGCAGCTGTTTACACTATATTTTCTTAAACAATAGTTTATCCCAGTCTCTGTTCAAGCCATAAAATCGATAAATACCCTGTATCAAACCACTTTAGGTCACGAGTTTTTTAAACAGAGAGACATTCTAGCAAGTTTGGACCTAGACCCTTGTGAGATGGGGTAGGAAAAGTCTCGTCCATCCTTATCGTGTTTGGCATGCTTCATTTTTAAGCATTCATATTTTCTAGCAAAGACCTAAAGCAGTTACGGTGGCATGCACATGCTTCTTATTAAGAGAAACAGTAACCCATAAATTTATCGTGCGAGGAAATTGTGTCAACAGGGAAAAGACTGAGTTTTTTCTTCGCCAAACATATGGGGAAAAGGGGAACAGAGTTATGCAGTTGTTTTCATTTCCACTCATCATCATATGACCGAGCGACCAGTTAATAGAAAATTCTCACTGAAAATCCAATTTCCAGAACACAATTGTTGAATTTTCTTGTAAAACTCAATGTTCTTCTCTATGAATTTTCTTCCGAAACTAAAGACAGTTTTACAATCCATGCATCCACTTCAAATTCTCTTACTTTTCTCCACAACTTTGTTCAGTTTATACGAAACCAAAACAAATAGTCACCTTATTTTCTTTTCCGTTAACTAATAAGAACACTGTCACTGTCCAAATTGACTAGCCGATGGCGATTTTTGGCTAACTTTTCAACTCTTATAAGCAAGTAAACAAAACTATTTACCGTGAGAGACATTTTTCTTCTTCAAATTAATGGGTGCCCTTGCATTTACATCTCTTTTTTCTAGAAGGTCATTTGAAATAGATTCAAGAAAATAAAAAATAAAACCATCTTAGATAATCTAATGTTAAAAACTTGAGATTAAAAGGTTTATTTTCTCATTTAAATTCTATAATTACCAATACTATTAAAAACTTACATGATCATTATCAACAAAATACATTATATTGATTAAATTACGTGAAAACTGACCGGTTAATATTAACGTAAATCAAGAAAGATATACACGTAAATCAAGAAAAGAAAACAAAGGAAGAAACCGTGTGACAAAAAGCCTTACAAATTTTATTCAAACTAAGCAATGACGCGTGGACCTTAATGGAAGCTAGTGCAATCCAATTACTTTGCTGATATTGCTTGAGATCTAATTATTTAAACTCATGAGCTGCACTGAACTGCTTAATTATGAGATCGAGTGATTGGGATGTTTGGTTATTCACTTAAAATTCCATGTTAAGTCCTCTCTCGTGAGTATCATGCCTGCAGAAAAAAATACGTAACTAAATTCATAATACAATTGAGATTTACTTCTCTCTTTTTATTTTCTCATAATTATATTTTAATGATCACATAATATTCAACAAGGATTTTGAGAAGGTCTTGAATGGACTAGTCTGGTAATGACTAGTCATTTTCGAACCACGGTATTCTTGGCTGGAATATTTAATTTAATTTATACGAAGATTTATTTTTTTAATTCTTTGCAACCTCGTGATA
This sequence comes from Salix dunnii, assembly GCA_015731905.1. Lineage (NCBI taxonomy): Eukaryota > Viridiplantae > Streptophyta > Magnoliopsida > Malpighiales > Salicaceae > Salix > Salix dunnii. The sequence continues at coordinate 15,353,557 of CM027668.1, forward strand.
TGTATCGTTATTGTGGTGATTTTTTTTTTAATTTTATTAAAAACACATCAAAACTATTAAAAAAACAAGTTATAATGCAAAAACAAACATTGAATCTAAATTAAAAAACCGATTTTAATTTGGGAACGAAATGGGATTTTTTTAAATTGAGATGGTGATAATTAATTGCATTGGAACTTAGCTATTTTTAGAAAGCATGCGCACACCCCCAACCAGAAAAATAATGGCTTCAGAGGCCTTATAAATGGTCGGGGGGTGACACTACACCTACCACTTACGAAGCAAAAGCAATTCTCTTGGGACATCTTTAATTATTTCCCTGAGATAAAAGGAGTGTGCAGAAAATAATTTATCAAACACCAAAACTATAGTGTAATCAGTAAAAGAATCTAGATTGCATCGTGACCGTCGAGACTTTTCTATCAGCTGTGTGCAGTCAAAGCCTCACCTCTCTGATCCCGTTTCAAACATTATATCTCTCTTAGTCTCACCATTTATTCTAATATTGTAGGCTAATTTCCTCCTCTCTCTCTTTTTTAATCATAGCTCTTCGGCCTAATCGAGACTAACTGGGCACGAAAATACTTTTATTTTCCTTTAACTAGAGTTTATAAATGTGACTCACATTGATCCAGACGATTCAAACCTGGCTACCAAGTGATTCCAGAGGCTTGCTGTGTTATCTGTGACAGACGCTTCATCTACTGTGTGTATGGTGGAAACAAACAACAAGGATTCAATGGTGGTGGGGGGCTAAATAATTCCAGCATGATTTTGAATATATTGGTGGCTAGATTTGTTATGAACATTTGTTGACTTTAGGAGAATTTTACATGAGTATTAGGTTGCTGAGAATTTAATAGGGTAATTTAAGAAATGTTAAAGTCACTTGTCACAGGATCATGACCCGTGTCAATCATGGTTAATAATTAAGTTTAGGATTAATCTACTTTTTTTACCCATTTATTGCATGGGAGGGTAATAATTCCTCTTCCTGTCTCTATTTTTTTTTTTTATTTTTTTTAACCTGGCTTTGGTCCACACGCCAAAGACTCGCTGTCTGTCTCGAAGATGACAAGAGAAGTTGAGAAATGAATCCACCGGAGAAATTTCAAGTAGGTTACTTGAAGCCTATAATATTTGGTATCAATTTCGAATTAGAAAACTTAAGAGTGGACTAATTAAATTAGAGGTTTACGGTACTTGTCATTTACTTTTTTTTATTAAAAAAATACATAAATCCATGAAGATTTTGATTTTGATTTTTACAATAATATTATTATACATGGTTTCATAGAATTAAAAACCACAAACAAAATGTTCACCTGGTTTTGTTTTTTTGACGCAGTGAAATCTCATTCCTTGAAAAACATGTTTTATGAGTCCAAGTAAACGAGTGAAATTCTGGTTATTTTATAAAAATACATGTTATGACTTGAATTCAAAATCTATTGTACAAATTGCAAACCCTTTATCATTACGTCATGTCCTTGAGGACACGTTCACCTACCCTTTTGCTTTGAAAGCGTGTTGTTCATGGATGCATGGACTCATTATATATATGCTAATGCTAATTCAAATCTATTTTCTTGATTTTAAATGTGAGTATTATGTTTGTTTTAAGTTGAAAAGGAAGATCCTAGTTTAATCTCAACATATGAAAATCACTCAAGAATACTACCGAGTCTCAAAATCCAAGATGCTTAGGAGAAAAATTGATGTGTTAGGTAATTTGTTAATGTATCAGTCCAAGCAAATCTGATTTGTTCTCTATGGTCAAGGTATTGATAGTTTAAAATGAAAAGCTCGGAGGTTTGAAAACTAATAGCAGATAATGTCGGGTAAGTCAAGTGATTAGTCATGGTGGTAGTAGCAACTTGTACATTGTAAGATAGGTGATCGATAATTGTTACCTACAAAAGATCCTTTATTATAGATCTAGAGACCCTTCAATGATAAATTCACTAATTTTATAAGAATGCTCATATATAGTTCTTTTTTAGTACTTTGTATGTTAGGATCTTAGAAGCTCGAGGAGTTTGGCATGAAACTATGGTTACGGTAATTGATGTCCATCTCACACTAGTTAGTGGAAGGACATTCAAAGTACTGATTATGTACATGAGTATCACCGAGGAACAAACAATCCTTTAAAGGATTCTCGTGATTTTCATTGTATTTACTCTCTTTAAAATAGTATAATCATCTTCAGACGTATAATACAGATGGTGGTCATGATGTTGGGATACTATATGTTTGAGAAGGTGTATAAACTTGTCAGGATGATAAGCATTGATTTTGATCTTAGTTTGTCAATATTGTCCGAGTGACGAGTTGTTAAAGGTTTGATTTAATAGAAATGTTCATGGTAACATATAGATTTATCTGGTACCATGAACCAACTATATCTTAGTTATATGCCATAGAGTTACCTATAACTATCAAAAACAAGTTTTAAAAATGACAAGTTCTAAAATCCTTGGTGAGCATTGGGCTCGAGCTTATTAAAGGTAAAAAACAAAATAGGTCTAAGCGTGCTGTCATAACCCAAGCATGTTGAGCTTTGGATTCGCTCCCGAGCATGCCGGGTCGGGTCTTTTGCATGCCCTCTACCCGAGCCCAAGCTCCTTGGGTGTCGGGCTATCAAGCTCGAGTCCTAGATTTTGGAGCAATGTTTTGGTTCCATCTACACTAACCAACATATAAAAAAAACCAATTATAACAAACATATAAATTAATTAATATCACGATTAACTCCATTTCCTGTTTTTTTTTTTTTTAATATAAATACTCAAGCTAATTTAAAACTAATGTGAGTGACTAGAGAGGAGAAACCTAACAAAGGCAGCACATTGAAATAAAGAATAGGCAAGAAAAATACTGTCCAACTACTTCGCACTACAAACCATGTTGAAGACCCAAAAATTTCTAACTTGAAGAAAGAGTGGCGTTAGAGCGTAGAAATATTACGAAGAGAAAACAAAAGTCTCTTTTAAAAGGTCACTCTGTGGGACTTTTCATAACAAAATAAAGATGATAAGGATCCTCTTTTCTCTCTCATTTTCTTGCTCCCCCACGAGCCATCGGTTCTCACCGAACTAGTGACCCACCATGGACAATACGAGCTTCGCTAGGGCTCCATCTGTTGTACTCTCTTAAAATCTCCAGTCATTATCTCTAATACTCGCCACGTCATGCAGTTAAGTAGTTGGAAAATGGTGATGGGTTGGCTCTGTCTCGGTCGTGGCAGCTCATAATTCCTCGTTAAAAAGTCGGCATCCGACGAGTTCATTCCGGTGGCAAGATCGGCCAGGTGGCATTCTCTTTGTAGTCGAGGCTTTAATTACTTTTAAACCTTCGTTTTCCCATGCAGATGGCAATATATCTCTAAGAGAAAGAGCAGCGTTCTTGACGTCTCCATTCCACAATGAACACCTGTGCACGTGATCATTTCTGTAGTGCTGTGGAATATATATATATTCAGACTAGTGGAGCGAAGCCAGAACTACTATTACTTCATCAACCTTGAGATTCTATAACAAGGTCTCTTGGTAAGTGATTCGACAGGTTGGTACCAAGATGATCCGCATCTACTTACGTTTAATTAACTTACAGACAAGACCTGTAACAAAAAACATCACTGCAGATTCAGGAAATTGGACAGATGTGTGGTTCTGATCACTGGAGCACAGGTTTGAAAGTGATGTCGTTGTTTACGATAACATAACAGAAGGTAGTTATTAAATATATATATTCCTAGAATTATAACTGGTGTGCGACGACTCATATATGCTGGGGATTGTATAGTGCTGCTTTGGCATCAGCCTTGAAGCCAATTTTGTCTCCCTAGTCCTGATAGGACGAGTATTGGTATGGAGTTAGTAATGAGCAATACCTACTTAAATTTGAACGACTTGGCAATGATGGAGGGCTACCTCCATGTAGATTATCAGTCAAATCCTGCAGTGAAGGAGGGTGTGAAGTTGCTATCCATCGATTTCTTCTTCTTTACACACACACACACACACACACACACACACACACAGAGAATGTTGTCTATCTATACCTGGAAATTAATCTCAGAACATAAATTATATTTCAGAACACGGCAAGTAATTCTAGGTTTCAATGAGATTGTAAATTGGAGCTATATTCCTCGCCACTTGGTCAATAAAATTATAATATTCTTACTCTAAAACATAATTTTATATGAATTCATCATCTACGTCTAAGCCTCTACTTCACAGGGAGTCAGCTCTCAAAAGATGCCGGTTGTTGAACATTCATTTTAATCATTTTATTTTCTCAAGTAATTAATTTGAATATGCTAAAGAATTCACACAAAAAATTAATAATCATACCAGCGTGTGACTTCCTTGCCAATATTACATTCCCTGATATATATATATATATATATATATATATGCTCTCTCTCTCTCTCTCTCTCTCTCTCTCTCTCTCTCTCTGTTTTTCCTGGGTGAAGCAGTTAAACAATCTTGGAATAATTATTTATTTTTAATTGTGTTTAAAGTTGTTTTTGTTTAAAAAAATATTATTTTTATTTTTTTAAAAATATTTTTAATATTATTACATTAAAATAATCTAAAAATATATATATAAAAAATAATATATTTTTTTTCAAAACATTTTTTTAATATGTCAAATAATCTAAAGGAGCGATCAAGGCTCACTAATGCTATCTTAATCAATTGGTTGTCGACTTAATCGTGTTTTAGTAAACGTTCTTGTATAAAATCAACTAATTCTTCGCCCCTACCTTTTCCATTGAATTCCCGGTGGAATCTGTTTCCATCTTGCTCTCTCTGATGTCATCTACAGTCCCAGAAGAAGATTTTTTTAATATATAGTCACTGGAAGATAATAAAATTTTTCGACGTATATATAACGAGTCAACCTTACTTTCTGTAAAGATAATGGTGGCTTGTTATTGTATTTTAAAAATAATTTATTTATATATTAATATTAAAAATAATATTTTAAAAAAATATTATTTCAATATATTTTTAATTGAAAAACACTTTAAAAACAACTATAATAACAATATTAAATAGACCCCGGGTTGTTGTACTGTTTACGTATCTAAGTTATTTTAATACAATAAGTATTAAATAAAAAATTATTTTAATATATTTTTAAAATATTAAAGACTTGTCAGAAAATATCTTGATTTTATACGTGGAAAAAGCATAATATATTTATATTAAAATGACAAAAAAATCAATGTTAGGCACAATTAATTTGTTTGTTACCTTGAAAACACGAGTGTGGAACTTCAAATTTGATAATCCATGGCTATAGCACTGAAAGAAACTTCTCTGAATATATTTTCAGTACTGCAGGACTCTTGCCAAGCTGTCTTGTCTTATATTATGGTATTATGTGAGGTAGATATTTTTTAAAATATATTTATTTTTAAGAAATGATTCAGAAATATCAAATAAGCTATTTAAAGCACAAAAAAAAACAAATTTAATTTTTCTCAAAAATATTTCTAAAATGTAAAAATAAACATATTACAAATAGATTAAAATAATAATAGTGATAATGATAAAAAAGAAGGTAGAGTTTTCAAAAGAAAAAAAAACAGAGAGAGAGAGAGAGAGATTTTTCTGAATTTTTATTTTTTTTAAATCGTATTTTATATATATATATATATATATATATATTTTTTTTTTTCCAATCAAATACGTGTTTTTTTTTTGTTTTATCAAAGTAACCACGCGCAATCTGAGTGATTTCAGACCGTGACATCATTAATAGATTAATGACACAAGCTTGATATCATTAAATAAATGCTTTCTTTCTCTCTATATATTCCCTCCTTTTGGTTTCCTTGAAGCATACTCGCGAAGCAGCAGCAATTAGCTCCTCTCGCCCTCCATTTCCCTTATCTCGCCATCTCTCTCTCTCTCTCTCTCTCTGATCGAATATGGATATGATTGAGAAATCTGCAGCAATATCTCCAACCAGTGCTCCTTCTCAATTCTCTTACTCTCCATCTTCTTCTTCACCAACTTACTCCCATCATTATTCTCCAACAACTTATCCTTCTCCTTCAAAGTCTTCTCCAAATCTTACCCCACCTTCAGCTGCCACTCCCCCTCCTCCACCGGTTGTTGTTAGCCCTTGTGCTGCCTGCAAAATCCTTCGCCGGCGATGCGTCGACAAGTGTGTTTTAGCTCCTTACTTTCCTCCCTCCGAGCCATATAAATTCACCATTGCTCATAGGGTCTTTGGAGCCAGCAACATAATCAAGTTTTTACAGGTACCACAAGAAACTCTTTTGTCCCGTCAGTTTCCTTAATTATAAGACAAGTAGCCCTCCTCCATGATATTTGAGTTTAAGAGATTTGATCAGGGTTAATAGAAGTTTGTTTAATGTCTTTTTCATCCCTTTTTTTACGTCTAATTAAGACAGAAATGTGTAAGCACAATGCAGTACTTCAGGTTTGACTGGAAACAATTTTACCAAAAACTGATTTTCCTTCAGCTGCTAATTAAGATATTTTTTTTTTTTAAGAAAAAGTTGGATAATGGACCTTTGAGGGACAGGTAGCCTTTAGATTTTAAATTGGTTTTAACTTTTTACCTCCAACCATTTTTTGCTTTCTCTAAACAAATCCAAAGCAGCTAGCTGCAGTGCTGCTGCACCTGCTTTATGGAGAAAAATGATCATGAGAGGTTGAATCGGGGAATCACTATTCCCAGACAAAACCAAGAAAAGAAAAAGGAGGGTATGGCCAATTAGTTAGCAGCATATTGAACAGAGAAGTCAAAACCAAAAAAAAGTTGTCCATATTAGAGGTCAATTGATGTGCTAGCTACTTCCTCCCACCACATTTGTTTATAGTTATTGAGAGGTCATTCCACACCATAACTTGCACATGGGTGCATCATGCATCACCAATTCCATCCCCATACAAGGGGCAAGTTTGGAATTCCATCTCAAGGTCAATATATATTGTCATGTTAGGAATCGCATCAAACTTTTGCTTAAAATATTGCACGGACCGCTTTCAAGACTCGCCAATTACAAAAACTGACCAGAACTATTACTGCTGTAAAAAATTGCAGGAGCTGCCAGAGTCTCAGAGAGCAGATGCGGTAAGCAGCATGGTTTATGAAGCAAATGCGAGGATTAGAGACCCGGTTTATGGCTGTGCCGGTGCAATTTCTCAGCTTCAAAAACAAGTCAGTGACCTCCAAGCACAGCTAGCCAAGGCACAAGCTGAGGTGGTGAACATGCAATGCCAACAAGCCAATCTAGTTGCTTTACTCTGCATGGAAATGACACAGTCCCAGCAAGAACCCATCCTGCAACAGCACGTCGATACAAGCTGCTTTCTTGACGAGAACAACTTGGGCACGTCATGGGAACCTCTGTGGACATGATCAACTGCGCCAATTACTTATGCCCTCAAGATGGGGCAGGCCCGAGACATCGAAAAACATACTCATTAAGAAAAAATTAAATAAAGTAACCATATTAGGTCTGGTAGATATGTGTCATGATGAATTTCTGTTTAGTCATGTTGACGAATCGGACTGATATTGATGGGTCTTTCTTATACATGCAATGTTGGGAGAAAAAAGAGGGAAACCATTGAAAAAGAAAAGGAAGAAAGAAGCGGAGAGAGAGAGATTGATCGGTGCTAATTGTTGAATCAGATTAAAGAAGTTTATATATCGGTGACCTAATTTTCTAATACATTGTTTGTTCATGGGTTCCTTGTCAAATTTGCACTGGACCACTCTCTTGCTCGCTTTGATCTTTTATTATGATTTTACAGCAGTTGAGGTACTGAAAACACTAGCCATTGGTGGATCTACTGGTCCATCATTCAAAAATATTTCAAATTAAACCCATTTTTCCCCTTTTATCCCATAAAGTGGGAGGATGATCATGCCACTTCCCTTGGAATTTCTCTGTGAGACACTCAACATGTTGATTAAAGAAAGAGATACTCCCAAGTGCATATATTCTTGCATTAATTATCAGTGTGGTGGATCTTATTTTAATAGTAAATAATGAAAACACAGCCGAACTAATATATGGAAAGTTAATAGATCGAATTAGTTTTTAGTATTTATTTTTCATAATTAAGAAATCAGGATAGTTTAATCAATGGTGAGTATTTCAATAACTTCAGCTTTCTTAGTGTCCGCGTTTCTCTGTCACGTTAATTCATCAACAGGCTGTAAACTACAATCAACTCTCGCAGGTTTCATGGCACAGATCAATTTCAAGCAAAAATAATATTGAACTTTGAAAAAACAAGTCCAAGTCAAAAACATTGTATACATTTTGAGCAGGAAATTAAAAACCGAAACAGTGAATTCCAAAATCCATACCCTATTCATGAACAAAAAATCTCTGCTAACACTTGGTAGATATGCATGCATCTAGCTAGGTGTTCGGCTGGCTAGCTAACATGAAACTCACTTGATAAGGGTCCCTAATCTACAAAAGGAACACATGGAGCACGTACCAAGCTCTATAATTTTGTTCACTTTAATCATGTCACGTGCACCCCACATGTGTGTTGTGATTTATAAGCAAAAGAACATATCTTCGGCATCACAGGACAGTACAATTCCCATCTTTTTCTCTAACATTTTTTGTGTTCTACGCCAGCGGAAGAATCTCTTCTTTTCCCCCCCTCTTTTTTGACAGATTGGTAATAATGCAGCTGCTTAGGGTACTTCCCCGGTTCACATCACCTCCAAAAGAAAAGAAAAAAGAAGGTCAAAATGCTAAATTGTGAACCACTCCAAATCATGCATCCATTTCCACTATAATGACGAACTTTCTGTTCACATCCATCTTACTTTTTCTTGCTCGGAGAGAAAAATAATGAATATAAATTAATTAGATGCGTGTTTGGAGTCCAAGTCACACGAAGACCTTTCGGGCAATATAGGTGCAGTCCAAGTCACTTATGGACTTTGTCGGGCAATATGTGTACGGTCTTGAAGGGGCAGGAACAGTTAATTAAAGATTTTCATCGATGATTCATGCAGGGTATCTACGTATCTCCTACCGATCGAAAAGGGCTTGAAAGCTCCCTGAGGAAAAGAAAAGAAAGCCTAGGGATGCATTCATCTTACATTCAGCAAATGTAAACGTGTCAAAATGTGTGTGTGTGTGTGTGTATTTGCCTCTTGATCTGAAATTTAATTTATAGTTTGTTCTAAGTTGTTCATGTATAAGTTTAGTTCTTTAGTTTGTGTGTGCCCATGTGTTCAAGGAAAAAACAAAAATAAGTTTACTGGTCGGAATTAATTAATCTGAATGCATGGCGTAGTGAAACGGGCAGGGTCTAAAAATTACTAAGAGAAAACAAAAGTGTCTTTTAAAAGGTGTCTAGAGCTCTTGTACCAAGTCTAAATATTGAATGTCTAGGTTAGAGAAGTCAATTATCAGCAGGTTTTAGAAGCAAGAAATGTTCTTGATAGAAATTTCTTTAATCAGTTCCTTCAAAAACAAATAAATTATGTGAAATAATCTACATAGAATCAATTGCTAATTTCGTGTCAATTAGTGCTTTTCTTCAAATCTAATCAATCATCGACCAATTACCACTTGGCATCACTCTATGTAGATTTCTAATTAATAGCATTTTTTGTCTAATATTAATTGATGGGATGCATAAGAAATAACAAAATTCTATCTTGTGTTACCAAAATTCTAATCAATCATCGAGAATTACTTGCCAGAACAAAAATCAAGACCTTGCTGGAATAAGTCGCCAGTAATTAAATTGCGGTGATGGCCCCAGATGAGAATGCATTGATTTAATTATAATCGTCAACGAAAATGTTGTCGTTTGTTTTCTTCACGAGTCAAACTTCGACGTGCTTATAGAATATTCAGCAGACATGGATATAGAACTGATCAGGATTGGTAAGCCCAGCTAGCCCCCCAAAAAACTTCTCATGTTTACACATTAATTAATTAATCAGCATTCAGGACAGTGATACCTCGACCATCTCAACTAACAAAATTTAATTGCTCGGGTCATCAAACCACTCCAGGAATTAAAACGTTCGATCTTTTGCGAATGGAGTCTCAAAAAAGTTCTGTGTGAACGAGGAAGGAAAGTACATCCCATTGCGCGTCAAGCCATAGGTGTAAACTGCTGCTGCAGCATCTGGACAAAAACACATCATCTCTTTCTCTCCCGAGTCATTATTGAAATTTGCTGCTCCATAACCTGCAAATGCGTCAGGTTTGTACACATTATACTAGACTTGAAAATGAAATCGGCCAAGCTTTTGCTTTCCTTGAACCGATACACACTATACTAGACTGGAAATGTAGGTTATGAGTCGAGATTTAGTGTTGTTTCGTCTTGAGATTTCCTTTTCTTGTAGGGTTTTCCTGGAAATCATTCGTGTCAGAAGCTTGGATACTCTGTGCATGATTTGATTCCAACGATTTTCTTACCACCATCCTTCGATCCATAACTATTGCATCGTAAATTACTACCACCCGATGTTCGTTCGAGAATATATCCCCGTAAACTTCAGTTAAAGAGTAATATAAATCATATTATGGAACTTCACCTAATAAATTTAAGTTTTAAAGTGATATATTCCTTAATACCTTGAACCGGGAAATTATTAGAGAGTAAAATAAATTATATTATGACACTTCATTTAAAGTTTAAGTTTTTAAGTGAAATGGTTCTTCAATATAAGATAGTGTGAGTCTGTGCAAGTTTCAAGCCAAAAAATTTTTCACTTAAGGAGAGTGTTAGAGAATAATATAAATCATATTATGAAACTTCACCTAATAGTTTAAGTTTTTAGATAAGATGATTCTTTAACATTGTATTAAAACCTTATTGACCCAATGGTCACAAGTTCAAATCTCATCATCCCTATTCTACTTAATAAAAATCAAGCATGGAGTAGAATGAGTCGGTACAAGTTTCAAGCCCGAAATATTTTCAATTGAAAGAGTATATTAGAGAATAATATAAATTATATTTTAGAATCTCATCTATTAATTTAAAATTTTATATAAGATAATTTCTTAACAGCACGAACCGTAATTCCTCATTACCAAAAATAAATATAATTATAGTTATGGCACCCAGAGGATGTACTATTAAAATAAACAGGAAATATTGCTTTGAAATTCAATACAAATTAATTACACATGATTGACGCTGAAGAATTTCACGACATACATGATGACATTTCCAAATTCTCTACAATATTTTGAAGAGAAAAAAAATCTTTCATTATCAATCTAGTTTGTCATCAATTTTCCCGGGAAACTTGGGGCTGGTATAAAGAAGATGTATCTGGCGACGGAAGTCTTGCAAATGAGTCACGATCATCGCTAGAAGGGAATCGACACCGTAAGAAAATAGGAGGAGTCATAATTAAGAGAGCAGCAAATCAAGCTTTTATAATAACCAGCATAGCTAACCATTACTGATTAACCAACAGCTTAATATGCTTTGTCAAATAAATATTTAAAATTTTCAGTCCATTTTATGTATTTCCCTCTCTTTTTCTAACGTGGGCACTCTCCCCTATCGAGTCCCATCTCCACACAGACGACACGTTCGAGAGCAAGTATGAAGTGTGAACACCTTGAATTAACGAACAGCTCGTAGTTTCATAAATATTTTGGAAATAATGAACAGGAATAATTTTGAAGTTGTGTTTTAAAAATATTTAAAAAATATATTTTTTTTTATTTTTTATTTTAAATTATTATTTTTAAATATTTTTATATACTAATATACAAAATAATTCCAAAAAAAATAACTATACTTCCGAATTGCCACTATATCTGTTCTGGGATTCACTTTTAAAAGCAATCTTCCAAACCGGCAGCGAGTTTGTTCTGCAAGTAGGGTATTTTTAAAAAAAAAAAATCCAGGAGTATACGCTTTACTGACTCCTTCGTCATCCAAATAACTATGTACAACAATTTTTTTTTCTTTTTAATAATAATTGAGGTGGATATGTCTTTCTAAATTAAATAAAAAATAGTAGACCCAATTAGAAAATAATACAGCTAAGGATAAAGTTTTAAGGAGGTTACTCTAACACATTAGATTTTCTATCTAATAAATCTCTGATTAATTCATAATTAGTCAACCAATCGACTATATAATTGACCTCTACTATATTTTTTATATACATAATCAGATTATAACAAGTCGATGGACTCATTAACGACGACTCGGCAGCATCAATTAACAAAGGGCCGTCATTTAAAAATTAAAAAAAGAACTAAACATTCTAGAGAAGGAGAAAAATGATTATTGGATTATTATTGTTAATTTTCAAGTAGCAGGAGCAAAGAATCTGGATGAGAATTAAATGGTTTCAACGATGGCAGCTAAATTAATGATTATTTATTGGAAAGTCTCCCTCAAAACCCCACTAGAGTATGAATAGAATCAGCTTGACATATAGGCTTCCCATTTTAAGTACATATATTTTGCTCGCTGGGTTTGGAACAAAGTTCTTGAAATATCATAAATTAATCAAACGATGGATGCGCACGCACTGTATATCGCCTCTACCTTTCTGAGAAACATCACTTACCTAGTACTTGATTCATATTAAATTCTTACTACAAAGTTGATTCTTTGTCTGTCTTAAAAGCCCGATTCCATCATCATTTAGTATCACATTTTATAATTTATTCATTAATTTTATCATTTTCTTACATGGGCTTATAATTAAATATGAGATCATGTAGTTTAATGCTTCAAATTATATCAGTGCACAGTTAAGGGGAAAAAATTGAACCGGGATGGACCTGCAAATTCCAATGTTACTTGTTTCATCACCGTTCTAAAGTTTATGTTTTCTTCAATGATAGTTGATAACGGGCTCTTTTTATAGTATTTTCTATTATGTAAGGTTTTATAATATAATTTATATTATCTTTTAATACTAAATGTGTGTGTTTTTTATTTATATATCTTTTTTAGAGATATATAAAAATAATATATTTTTTAAAAATTTATTTTCAACATCAATATAGCTAAAAAATCTATAATAATAAAAATAAATAATTTTAAACAAAAATAATCTTAAAAAACTTGATTTTTTCCGCAAAAACAAACAGGTCATAAGTCATACGGGGCATCAAACATGTATATATTATCTACATCTGCATATATTATTATCTGTTAATTTTCTCAAATATATATTTTTTTTAAAATTGACCAATATCAACCCATGTGATTCATGACATTACTCATACATATATAATTTTGTGATCAACTGAAATTCTCGAGATCACTCTATAGAAAAGACATCATTCGTTGAATTCGTGTATTGCGTGCTGGTAGCAATTAACTGATCGTGTAACAACGGTGATCCTGAGAATTTTTGCCTAAAAACACTGTATCATATTTCAGAAAGGAGTTCTCTCTTCCCTTCCTTCTGTATCATATTTCATTTTAAGCAGAGATCGAAAGTGTGATTAATTTCATAATGATGAATCATTCTATTAATGAAATATCTTAAATCTTAACCTAACTAATTACTATTAGGCTAATTAAGACCTGCTTCCCGGAGTGGAATATCCCTATTAGGAACTTTCCATATGGTATAAAGATAAAGTTATAAAAGGCATTTTTCTGGTCCAATTGCTCCAGAATTTGAATCATCAATGATATTTTTTTGCAGGGTATTATTCCCATATCATGATTTTGTTTTTCTTCGCCCTGCAAAACATGGTCACGTAGCAGCAATCGCAGCTACACGATAATTTGTACGTACGATAGCGGTATCTTGACTGTCGTCGACTCGTTTTCAGGTGCATGCATGTGCGTGTGTGAAGAGAGAGAGCGAGAGTATGAACAAGGGAACGATGGTAGTCTGTGAAGTCTACAGGCATGTCATGTTCTTACGCGTTAAGCCATCAGTAAGCTGCGGCGGCCGTGAGAACATGGTTTTCTTTGTTAGAAAACGTCTCCGATTGTAACCTCTAATGGGACAAAAGAGCATTATGACCAATTCCTCCTAGGTCTTTCATCTTCACAATGTTTTGGCTAGGACGACGTCACTTTACATCAGCTTGAGCAGATATCGCTACATACAACGATATGGAGCTTAAAATTAACCTTTTAGGTCAAGCTTTTATTTACATAGTTACATGGAAAGGGGTGGTTGGCATCCTTAGCTGTCTAGCTATGAAAAGTCTAGAAAGTTGTATACTTTACTAGATTCAGAGATAGCATGCTTCTAGACCAACTCTACTTTCACTTGCATTCTAATCAACCTATTATTTTACATGAACTATGTATCTAACTAATTTCCTAACCATAAATTGCGTGATTGACTCACGATTATTATTTTTTCTTCTGATAATCCTATTCTAGTTGAATTTGAAGCTTTAAAAATAGCTTCAATAATAGTTGTATATTCATTTCTAATATATTCTTCCAGGACAAGACCTTTTGAATTTAAAAATTGCATGGATCCAATCTTCATTTTATATTTATTTTTTATTAATTTGAACTAGTGAATTGTTTAATCATCAAAACTATAGTATTGTATCGAATAATTATTATATTCTAAAGCTTTAAGTTATTAAATAAGATTTTAAAAATAATTTTATATTTGTATCCAACAACCGCAAAAAAATATATTTAATCGAGAAAAAACCAAGTCCTGTAATGAAAAGAAAGCTGTGCTTGATTATTTTAGCTATCCCATACTCAAACTGTCCAAATCCTGTATCGTTCGAGGTACTCTCAACCATTGACTTTAGTCTTCTCCATATATACAAGACAACTGGGAACTGGTTAAGGAGCGGGGAGCAGAAAATGAGCTTTGTAAATGGAGTGATGTGAACACCATGAATTGAATACAGAGATTTTTTTTTTTTTTTGTAGCTATAAATGATAGAAGTAGCTTCACCACTTGAAAGGACTGATTAGAAGTTTGAAAGTCTAATTAAAATGATTTTTTTAGTATTTTTTGTTTGGAAATAATTTAAAATGATATTTTTTATTTTTTAAATTATTTTTGATATCAATACATTAAAAAAAATTTAAATATTTTATAAATACAATCCTAGACATCCCCGAAATGAGACATGGCTTTCTCCTTTTTCACTGTCCTTTTTTAAATTCTTACGTTTTCTAAGTCGAGAAACCTCGATGATGTCCCTAGACTATTATCCTATTCTCGATTTCATGACAGAACAAAACCTCTTGTCAATAGAGTTCCTAACACCTTATACTTTTTTTAATCGGGTAAGGTGTCACTATCCGTTTATATACATTAGTGGCTGGTTTGAGGTTTCTACTTCCAAATTTATTTTTATTGCATGATCAAAATTTCCTTCTGAAACTCATTGGTCTACGGAAAATCCAAACAGGCCTTGACCAACGGAGGCTTTAGTGCTAAGTTACTTCCCCGGAATGGCTCTTCTCCTTTTGTGGGCTTTATATATATATATAGAGAGAGAGAGATAGATAGATAGATAAATTGGAGGATACCTCCATTGTTAAAACTTGGAATTCACATTTGAAGGTTTTAGATTCCAACACTGAAAAAAGATGGGATGAGATTTAGATATTTAAATAACACATGGGCCGAATTAACCTGTTTAAATTTCATGACAGCCCGGCGAGTTCATTATCTAAAACAATCCGGGTTGAAAAGAAAATGAGAAAAAAGTTGACTGCTAGGTTAATTCATAATCTATAGAATTTTTTTTTATTAAAATAATTTTAATTTTTTTTTTGAAAAAAAGGATAAACATTGACCAACTCAAGTTAGCTTTCCTTACTTGTAGTACGGTAATGCCCTGTGCTGGTTTTTTTAAACTATGTCGATTAAGCCTTCCATTGATATTAAAAAAGGAAAGGAAAACAAACATGAACAAGAAGAAGAAAGTTTTGACGAACATGGGCGTGCTAATCCTGCCAGGTATATCATCATAATTTTGCAAATCTGCAGTCTAAATCGAGGACATGGGTGTTTTTACACGACCAATACAAACTCTTGTTCCTTCTTATTCACCGATTGTGGAAAGTAGATTCTAAGTCACATGGATCCCCCATCAAAAACTTGCAAAACGATGTGCATGATGATGCAGTCATAAGCTGTTTGCAGACGTGAAACTCATGTGCTGGGTTTGATTATGGTTTGACTATGCATATAGACATTCATTCGCCTTGAGGGGGCATATAATTATTCAAAAAAGGCATTTTCCGTTACCTAATTTTCCTGCAAAATCATCAAATCGTCATTTCCTGATCAATTCCTGTGCTTACACATTGTGAGGCTCAGAAAGAAAGATAGGTTTAGCTGTTCTTCAGCTACCTTTTCAAGGCGATGGGCCGCGTCTAATTACATTACACATCAATATTTTTGAATTCATACATGCATAATTGACACGCACCCAGTCGTCGTCCTCTACAGGGATCCAAGAAATGGCCTTCGGGAAAGTGACCATACAACAAGAACGTAAAGAGACAACTAAGCACATCGCTGATTATTCCAAGTCTGTGATGATGAATACTTGCTGCGGTAGAGGTATATAGTCAAGCTCTTGCTCTACATGAATCGGGACACTTTAACCTGACCTTATCACAAATCTGGAGGGATTATTCGAGTAGTCAATCTGAAGAGTTGCGGTAGGCATCAGCAAACTCGGATGCATTATATTAGTCATAGTCATGTTTGTTTATTGTTTGTCTGAGAGTATAATTAAGATTATTTTTAATAATATTTTTTTATTTTAAAATATATTAAAATAATATATTTTTTTATTTTTATAAAATTATTTTTTAACTCAGTGCATTGAAATGATTTAAAAATATATAAAAAAATAATTTAAAATATTTTTTTCAATTTTCTTTTTTAAATAGTGTCAAACAACTCTTAAAAATAGTATATCCAGACTAACGTGACATTTTTGTATCGGAAAGCTCTGCTTGAAAGTAGACTTCGTGCATTTTAAAAAACAAATCGTGTAAATTGTTTTGTCAATAATGTGATGTGCCCAGTCTAGTTTGTGCACTGTATCGCACGTAAGACTATCCCATATAAATAAATTATTGGGATATTAAAGTTAAAATTTTGTTAGTTAACTTTAATAATTATATATTTGATGGGTGTATAAAATAAAAAATGTTTTTAATTTTTTCTTCTTCTCTGATAATATGTTTTATTCCATTCAAAACTTATAACAAATTAGAAGAGAAATACTTTTTTTTTTATTCACGTCCTGTTATCATGTTTGGTATTGTATTTCAAAAATATTTTTAAAAAAATTATTTTTTTTATTTTAAATTAAAATATTAGTGTTTTTAAATCATTTTCATTTACTAATATAAAAAATAATTTTTATTTTCATTCACGTCTAGCCACTTATAATTAATTACAGTGTAAGCGTCATGTTTACAGCTTGAAATTTTATATTATTAATGATTTGTTAATCACAAAGTAATTAAATAATTTTTAATTTTTATAATACCTTTACTTGTCAGTTACCCATTAGTTTTTGTATGCTTATAAATACCATGGTAATTATTTATTTATGGGTAAATTAAAACTTATTGCTATAAGATATTTTAGTATCACACAAAAGTTTATTAGTTGTTATTATGATTAATGAACATAATTGTCAGTTATCAATATGTGCTGTGTTTATATATCCAAAGATAATAGATTTATTGTATCTAATTTGCACAGGTATATAATAGTCGATTAATTTATTTATTTTTTCATCTTAATTGCTATTTTTTTATTTGAAGAAATTACATCCCTTGAAAAGCATATTTTATGAGGCTAGATGAGCAAATAAAACTTTGATTGTTCTAGAATTTTACAAGAAATATATATTTTAATTTAAATTTAAAATTTATTATACAAATCTTAAATATTTTAACATAACGTCACGTTAGGTCAAGCCACGTAGAGATGTAGTTGCTATATTTTCTTTGAGGGTGTTTGGGAGAGCTGTTGTTGTAGCTTTTCAAAGTGTGTTTCGTGCCGAAATACATTAAAATGATATTTTTTTATTTTTTAAAAATTATTTTTGATATCAGCACATCAAAATGATCTAAAAACACTAACCGTCTATTTTTAAAATTCAAAAAAAAAAATTAGACCAAAAACACCCAAAAACATTTTTGGGTGGCTTCCCAAACACCCCCTTTGTATATTGCTGTATCATTTAAAGGGGTTCGTCAACGTATATTTAATGACATATTTGTCTACTTCCACGTAGGTGTTTTGAATCTTAACGTACACTTCAAGTCGAGAAACAGTTGTTATTAATAGTGCTGAATAAAAATCTTCTCATAAAGCTCGAGAAAGATTGAATAGACTGGTCTTAATAAGATTAACTAATAATATAGAGTTAATAATTATACAAATAAGATTAACTAATTATATTTTTTTATTGAAGATGTGAAATGAAGGGTCTCTTGGCAATATATTCCATTCCATCATAAGTTTACGAAAAGCAATTAATGGGTTAGAAAAAATAAGCACGGTATTTATTTGAATGTAATAAAATATTATAAACTACTAAAAAAATAAATATTAAATATTTATGTTAACAACTTGGATAATTACATCCATTAAACAGAAAATTAATGAAAGGTAGAAATTTCAAGGTCATAGCGAAATTATTGCAACGTAGAAACTTCAAGGTGAAAGCGATATCAATGCGGCAAATTAACGTATTAAACCTGTCTCCATTTTTCTGTGTATAGTCAGTTACGTGGAACCATAGTTATTAATTCCGTTTTCAAAAAAATATATTATTTTTGACATCTATACATCAAAATAATTTTAAAACACCAAAATATTTTAAATAAAAAGAAATTCAAATTTTAATTATGTTTGTTAAATTAATATTTTATTTTTTTCCATTTATATATAATTAATTATATATGAACAATACGACACCAAAACGGCACGCCGGAACACTTTGAAACCAGAACATTCCGTTCCAATTGAAAAATTAAAACGACGACCAGAATGATATTGATAACTATGCGTGGAACACCCTCATTTAGTCTTATGTACAGTCCTGAAAGGGCATGAACAGTGAAGCCTCTCTATTGGCGGAAAACATGCGATCTCAAGACTTTTCTGTCGCCAGATCCTAACTGTTTTGATGTCGTTCAACAGTTTCAAAGGGCAACAAAATTTCAGACCTCGTGTCCAAGTGTTGTACAATTCAATGCCAAAGCCCGTCATGCCTCGTCTAGAAATTCCAAGAAGAAGAGACGAGAAGAAAATATTTCAACATAAAAAAAAAGAGATTTTTTTTTATTTTTATATTAAATTAAATATTTTTTATTTTTTTTATTATTTTCATGTGCTGATATAAAAATAATTAAAATAAATAAATTTCAATATATTTTTAAAAATAATATTAACTACAATCCGTAAAAATAACTAATCCGCAAAAGTAACTAACCTTGATGTAACGCAATATTTCATAAATTTCATACTCATATCCGAAAAGGTTAAAATGATACATATTTATTTTTATTTATGGTTATTTTTATACTTGATATTAAAAAAATTATTCATAACACCATAAATTAATTGTTTCGCATTAAAGAAAAAAATATTCAAATTGTGGTGTGGCGAGTTAGATAAACACGTTAATGTTT
The DNA here is from genome assembly GCA_015731905.1 of Salix dunnii. Lineage (NCBI taxonomy): Eukaryota > Viridiplantae > Streptophyta > Magnoliopsida > Malpighiales > Salicaceae > Salix > Salix dunnii. Next base: position 15,373,209 of record CM027668.1, read on the forward strand.
TGTCTTGATTTATCTATTGTCACAAGTAGTTATCTATGTATTTAATTAAATGCATGCATAGATTTTTTATTTATAATTAAATTTTTAAAAACACATTTGAAAAGCTTGCATGATTATTATTTCAGGAACATATCATTGTTTCAAGAATAAATCCTCCCAACTAGAAAAAAATAAATTATAAAAATAAATTAATTTTCTATTCTCCGAGAAATCAACGCTTCAATCCAAAAATGGGAAACAAAGAATTTCTTTAACAGTGAAAAAGCTACAATTCTCAATAGAGGTGAGGATGTTTAGAAAGGCCCAACTCAAATATCATTATTCACGGACTTGATGTGGCCCGTATTAACGAGAAGGCCCACTGAAAGCCCACGGGGCTGCCCTTCGAACATTACATCCCAAAACGTCGCAGATTCCACACAAAAGCAAGAAAAGGGTTCCACGGCCATCCAAGCGAAGGCCATTAGCCGGTGATAAAATCACTTGAAACATCTACCAATCTCAAAACCTCCTGCTTGGCTGCTGAGAAAGTGAAGAGAGAGAATGAGCGGACCTTCAAAGAAAGTCGTGGATGTGGCATTTAAAGCATCGAGAACCGTTGATTGGGATGGGATGGCCAAGCTTTTAGTCTCCGATGAGGCTCGCAAAGAGTTTGCTACTCTTCGTCGCGCTTTCAACGAAGTTAACGCCCAACTCGGGACCAAGTTCAGCCAGGTCTCCCCTCTCTATCTCTTCTTGGATCTCTCTGTTTTTTTCTGGATTTATTTTTTTTCATTATTATTTTCAATTTTGGCATTTCTAGATATATAATTTTCGTTGGCTGTATTAGATTTGTTTGCATATATTTTATTTAATTATATAGTTTGGGATTTTGTATTTTTTTTAGAATATTTTCTTATGGTGGATCGGTGATTTTTAATTACATTTGTGTGTTTGCGGATTTGGCTTGGATTTACGAGATGGGTCTGTTTTGTATTGAAATTACACTGTTTCCTGAAAAATTAAAATGGAAAGTTAGTGATTGGTCTGTACTGGCACTGTATGATTGTATGAGGACATTTTATTGCTGAGTTGGTAGGAAAGTTCAAATATTTGGAATTATTTTCTGTTAATTCAAGCTGCATTTCACTCAATTATGTCCCCAATAGCACTAGAGACCTATTAATTGTGAATACTTGGAGTGACAATCATGCTCGTCTTTCAGGAGTGGCGATGTGTTTCTGAAAGTACCCCTGTGAAAGTTGTGTCTGTTGTCCGTACTAGTGGTTTTTAACTTTCTAGTTACTTCTGCTACTGATGGCAAGTATTATTTTATGAGTGTTAGTCGTCCTGCTGTGCAGGAACCTGAACCCATTGACTGGGAATATTACAGAAAAGGAATTGGCTCTCGCTTGGTGGACATGTACAAACAGGCATATGAAAGTATGTTTCATTGTTCATTCACAAATGTAATCCTCATGTCTTTACATTGCATGATTTACTTTATATTATTGATGCTGCCTTTTGCTGCCCGAGTTTGCCTGATTTTTTTCGTCACTTGCTTGTGTCAATGATGTTGCTGGCAGTCAACTATTCATGGTTTCCTGCCCCATATCGGATAAATGATTAACTTGGGATATATTGTTGATGCAAAATGATTTATAATTTCTAGCAATTATCTGCTTGCTTTAGGTTGATTAGAATACTCCTTTAGATGATTGGATGTTTATGGAACTGCATTTAGGACTTAACCAGGTATGTTTCTCAGCATCGGTATGTGGAAACTGGAAAGTTTTGACCTTTGATTTTATGCTGGGTAGCTGTCAAGTGTTTGGATTTTAAAGGCAGGAAGACATCTTGCCCCTGCTCTAGGCTTTGCTGTTCTAATTGCTCGTTAATATATTGAGGATCACTTAATGGTATTCCTGCCATCAGGGTCTAAAACAAATTTTACAAACTTGAATTTCAGCTTAATGGATAGGCTTCCCTTCCATCAGGGTCTAAAACAATTATTCCAAAGTTGAATTCCAGCTTAACATCTATGAATGACAGGTTCACTCCCTATTTGATCTTCTCATGTAATTTCATATTTAGAAGTTTCTTTAGATGATATGCTGAAAGCTATCCAATGTAGTGTTAATAGCTTCTTCCCCTTACAAGTTATTGATTTGCTCACAAGCTCCTTTAGATGATCCATGTAAATCTCCTGCATTCCTCATAGCACCAAAAGTCCTCTTGCTTTTTGTTTGTTTATTCCTTTTGAAATTGAAATGCTTTGTTTTGGTTCTACGCTTAACACACTGACCTGGGGGCCTTTTTTTATTTGCTATGCGTTGTGTACCACTACTAAGTTGATTCCTTAATTTTTGTTCGGTTGTCCCTTGTTTAATACCAGCTTCTTTCCCCAGTATGTGTTTTCCTAGTGGACATGATGCTTAGACTTATACTTAGATTCCGCACAACACATCTTAGTTCTTGGAGTTTGTGTGAACTATTTTGGTCCTACAATGGAGTGTGTTGACCTGTGCTTTGTTTGCTTTAGGTTTGGTCCATATTGTGTTTAGTGTATGGTCTCTTTGGGCTAATTAGGGTGTTGTTCCCCGAGTTCAATTTAAAGATTAAATTAAGTGGCCTAGAATCATAGCTCTGCTATCTTATTGGATCTAATGGACAGGAACATAATCTGTTTTCATTCCTTATAACGTTTGGTTACAAAAATGGAGCCACTGTCTATTAGAGTACTGATTTGAGCCAATATCTTCATTCTTTTGCAGGCATAGAGATCCCTAAGTTTGAAGACAAAACAACTCCAGAATACAAGCCTAAATTTGATCAATTGGTGTGAGCCGATAGTGCAATTGTGATTTCTATACTGGTTCTTAAAACTTGCCTCTTGCTGCCACCTGTCCCTCCTGCACTCTCATAATATATGTTTTCATTTGGTTTGCAGCTGGTGGATTTGAAAGAAGCAGAACAACAATCCCTGAAGGAGTCTGAGCGATTGGATAAAGAAATTGCTGATGTTCAAGAATTGAAGGTAGATGGAAATGGATACTTTATCTTTTTATTTTATCTTTTATAATTTCTAACAATCAGTCATCAATCTGAGCAGAAAAAAATCAGCACCATGACTGCGGAAGAGTACTTCGAGAAGCATCCTGAGCTGAAGAAAAAGTTTGATGATGAAATTCGGAATGACCATTGGGGTTATTGATCACCTTAGCTGGTTTTCGCCCCAAGCCTCAGCAACTTTGAAACTCTCTACCTGTGATGTTTTCCTTGTTCCTTTCATAATAATAATTACTACGAGGTGACTCCCTGATTGTTGAATTGGACCTTCAACAATGTCCATGTCAAGTGCTAAACTTTATTTGGACATGCTGGCTGGGATTTACAAGGGGATGCGCATATTCTGACCGGCATCAGTTGTCATTGTTCTCTCCTCTTTCTCATTTGTTTATGGTGCAAATAATGCAGGCGTAATTAACATTCGAAACATCCATTTATGATGCTCAATTTCATTTTCAAGGTGATGTTCGTTCCTTGTTGAGACCAGGACTTTTGCTTTACCTACTCTGGTGGAAACAAGAGAACTCCCTGTAGCTCATATACGATGGCGACAGTTTTAGGTAGCTTTCACAGGTTCCTTGCCATTTCTTTTCCAACTAAAATTGTGATCCAGTTCTCTGCATGGCAACCCAAACTTAATTGATGATTGGTAGTGGTGAATAAAATTCTAATTATCTAAACTATAAGATCATTTATTTTCTCCAGAAACGTCACCATCTAACTTCACCAAACGTACAATGAGGCTCGTCTTCAATGATTAAATTTTTTTCGTTGCCTTTTGTTTCGGTTTTGAATTCAAAAGGACTTCAAAAGAAATTTCTCATGGATATACTAGCTTAGAATTAGAAGATCCATTTAAAACCTAACTGGGAACAGATTTTAGATTATCTTACTCGTAAAAGAGGCAAAGAGCTTCAAAACCCTTCCATCTTTTATGGTTTGCAAGCTTCATCATTGGTTAATTTAGTTGGACTGCTCGGGAATATTCTTGGCTTTTATGATCTCGAGACTTGGCTTTTATGATCTCGAGACTTGGTTTTTATTTTTGACATCGCATGAGTATTTTAAGCCGTTTCTCATTGAGGTTCATCTACTGGTACTGAGCGACATTATCCCTCCTCTGCCTGTGTTGACACAGCTACTCCATGATGCAAGCATAGATTTGATGCAGTGTTGGGTACAGTAACCCCTAAGGATTAGCATTTCATATGTTGACTACAAGTGGATGCTGGCTGGAGATAAAGATATTGCAAATGCAGTTATTCAACAACCTGGTCATGCCTCGTTGAATGCAGTACGATTCAGATTAAAGAAAGAACAAAATGACTGCACATAAAATGTGCAATAAAAATTTCTGGGATCAAAATACAAGATCATTGCAAAAACAGATCAACTGCTATAATACTTGCCAGAACTTGAAAATTCTTGAACAAGTGACCCTGAATTAAGACGTCTGAAAGAAAAGGAAAACAAAAAGGGCTTGTCGACAGATAAAATTTGATGCATCTGTTGCTGAAAATTCAGCAAAAAGAAAAACATCTTTCACCAGCATGCACAAATCTAAAACCTGTAGGCTGTGGTGATAGGGTTCTTGCTTCAGAAAGGCCGTTATAGATATCTACCCAGAACTACTCACCTTTTTTCTGAGACAGCTGATCACTAGTGGCCTCCTCGTTTTTGTCCATGGCCTTCCTTGCTAGCTCATAGCCTGCAAAGTTCATGGCACCTAAGGGAGCAATCCAGAAAAACCTCGGCACTGCTCCTTTGAATAAGCCAAGGGGCCCCTCATGTTGGAGTATAGAGAAAGCTATCAATGACATTGATACAGTTCTTCCCGGTGGAGCTGTCATCATTCTAGTTTTCAATACATCAAAAGGGGTAGTGATAACAGCAGTTAGGCCTCCAGATAAAGCCCCAACAGCAATTGTTTCCCAGGGTTCCAGCTCCCGCCTTAAAACTTGTTGGACAACCTTGAAGAATCAAATCAATTACACATGATACAGAAAACAACAAACTAAAAAAATAACTGGCAAAAGAAAATAATTTTTTTTATAGGGGCAGTGGTTGTTTATTCATCTGCTGACATGTTTTGAACAATTTATTGCAGTAGTTACTTTCCTCTTCCGTACTTTTTAGCCATAATTTTATTTCTTCGTGCAACTCTTTTAAAAAAACCACCACTTCTTGGCACTAAAGTCAATAAAACCCTGACAAAAATGTTATTACTACGAATCTTGAAAATAAAATTCATTTCGAGTAGGCTAAAAGCTCCATACCTCCATGAAATTAAATATTGCAATCAATAATGCCCTTCTATTGTTATAGTTTTTTTGCCTAATTTGGTGGACTACAGGAAGAAAAAAAGTCACTCTCTGGTTGACATGCACATAGAATGCAAAACTGCACCTTCAAAATTTTACAACAGCAAAGAGGATACAAATATTTAAGCATGAAAAGCTTCTTACCTTCTTGGATTCACCATACAGACACATGCCAGCAACATAAAATGGAACCTCGCGGAAAAGAGTGGCACCAGTCCCACGAAAGAACCCATTTAGGCCATCTTGCTGCCAAGTACCAACAATAGCCTGTCCTACATTGTCAAAAAGGCCAGCCTGCAATCGCTGCTTCAATACCTCACAAGGGATCCGCACTGCTGTCCCCAAAAATGTGCTGCAAAATGATGCTACAGATTGAACCTGTATAACATCCCAAAGCAGGTTAACAGTTTTTTTCATATTAGAGTTTGAAAAGTTGTTTAAGAGTAACATTTCTTAATAAATTGGGAGTATAGGTTGTATCATATTCATTTTATGTGTCACCTGTCTAGCCAGCTCCTTTAGCATTGGAAAAACTTATGAGTTTGATGTAATAGCAAAGATTGCAAGACAAAAAAACAGTCTACTCAAGAACTACAATATACTTTTATAAGCTGCACTGATCCATCCATCTTCTTTCAAAATAGTGGACTTGCAATTATTAATGAGCAAGATGCATGAATTAAACACAGATTTTATCAGCCTGTATAGATTTAATGGAAAGAACCACCAGGAGAGCGAGAGCAGCAACTGAGTTGTTTTGATCAGTTGAAATAGCAGCAATACAAGTGGTGGTAAAAACATTAAAATTAGACTGGCTACTATGAGAAAACAGTCATATTGTTGAAAGTCTCATGCATAAGTGGAAGCTAACAGTATTGTCATTTCCTGCAATAAGGAAATGGCTACTCAAAATTATTACTGCCACTTCAAACTCTTTGCTTCTAAGCACCATTCAAGAGATTTGGGAGGATCAATATGTAAGAGATCAGTACTTGTAAATCAAAAAAAAAAAAAACTCTCATGGCATAATAATAAGCATCACCTGGATATCTGGGAGTGTTGGGGCAACATTTATTAGCAAAAGTTTGGTAGCTTCAAATATCCCAGTTCGCAAGCCATGGCTGAAATGTCAATAGAGAAAGGTGAGCTAGTAGACAGGTTGCTACTCGTCAAAAGTCTGGAAGAGAATAATGATAACCTTGTAAACTGTCCCCAGATTGCAGGAATTGAACCCCTATACAATCCTCGAACTCCAACTTGTGGAAGCTTTGAAATTATTTCTGGGAAGGTCAACGATGAAGCTTGCACCCGAGTCTAAGAGATCATCAACGCAACAGATCATGAAATAAATCATGAGAAGACCTAACATCAGCAATAATGGAAAACCACAGAAATATATGTTCAAGGATGAACATGTATCGCTACAATTTAATGTTGCATCTATGTGCTGCAATACTCAATTGTCTGGATTATGTTATTTGAAGTCCTCTTTTTTCCCACCTTTTGACAGTCTAGTACAAGGCTATTATAAGCAAAAGATGAGAACTGACAGAAAGCAGATGCCATCTTAAGTGGAAAAGCTATGTAGTATTAGATCATGGATTATCTTCTAAATTACCAACAGTCAATGTTTCTGTAATTGGTAAAATGTTTCTAGTTGCATTAGAGACAAAAAAAAGTGCACAAAATAAAAGAATAGTTTACCTTTATTGTATCAACAGGGTGCATAAGAGAACAAGAGAGTGCACATGAAAGACCCCCGGCCAAAGCAGATCTTAAAACGCTTCCAGCAGGTATTTCCACAGGTGGTGCAACAGCAACGACAGTTGCAGCTTCAAACCATATATTCCTGTATGTATTAGGAAAAGGAGAAGCCAAAATAATTTACACATAATCCAGTAAATTAAACAATTTCATTCTGACAAAAATGGAGGTATGCCTACAGTAAATGATTTAAATGAGATTGGAAAAAAATTCTGTAATAGCTCAGAATAAATGAGCACAAACATCTTACCTGGGATCATCTTGGAGTCGATCAGAAGGCAGCAAAAGCATAAAATTACGAAAATGCCCATAAGAAATAGATTCTTCTGTGTCAGCGTTTAGAAATCGCATCATAGCAACAGCATTGTCTTCATTCACTGGAAGTCCAGAATTTTTTAGTGACGCCAATATTTCACTCTTTTGCAGGGTCCCAGACTTGCTTAAACACAGAGAAGTGTAAGCTCGCAGAACTGTTGGTTCTTTCTGTTCCATCAAGGACAAAAATTGTTTCCACCCAAATGATTTTGAGAACAAGTGACTTCTAGCACGCCGCATGAATTCCCGGGCATATCTCTGGGGCAATTTTCTCTTTCTCAATGCGATTTCAAGATCTTCCAAATTCACTTGACCATCACCATCTCTGTCAAGTTCCTCAAAGAATCTTCTTCCTTTAAGAAAGTGCGGGTACAAAAAAAAAATTCAGATGAAAGATACACAAAGGATCGGAACAATCAGAAATCCATTCAAAGGCACAAATGGGTATATCAGCTCCATTCGGATGATATTGTGTAAACTTTGAAATAAACAAATACGTGCTACCCATCTAAAGGCTACCACTCTAACAAGCAGTATGCTCGACAATATTTCATACACACATTTTCCATTTTCAATTGAAACAAACAGGAATAAAGCATAAAACCAATACAGGATTGATTCCCTAAGGAGTTGAAAAAACATACCTTCAGCCTCTGTGTATCTAAAGAAATCCTGGACAGAGAATAGCTTTTTCTTGTCAGGATAGTCTTTAGAAGATCGACCAAGCTGTGACACAAGCTCGATTAGCTCTGTCAATGAAACAGTAGATAATGTGGATCTCAAACGCTCTACATTTGATAGCGGAATGCTCAGTATCCCACTTGCTAGATTCTGTGGTGAACTACTCCCTGTGTCCTCGGAGCTGTTCGTAGGTGCACTACTTACAGCATCATCACCCTCTTCATTAACTGAAGAGGACTCTCTAACTATACTTGATGGCACACCACCCACTCTTGCAAAACTCAAATTTCCCAAAACTCCATCTACATACACCTTTTGACCTTCCCAAATACTCACGATTGCCCTCAAATGATCAAACTGGGAGGATGCTGGAGGTGAGGTTGAACAATTATTTTCACAACCCTTGATACCTCTTTCCTGTAAACCCTGATCAAACTTCTGTAGATTCTGTGTCAATTGGTCAAATAGAAACCCTATAAAGCAATTGAGGGACACGTGTTTATCTTCCTTACCCTTCTCCCTCACATTCTGATACCCTTTAACAGTTTGACCCTTTGATTTCCTTTGCTTCATTTCACCCGAAACCTTAACTTTTGACCCATTTTTGCACGAATGCAAATACTCTTTATCCTCGTCACCTGCTTTCTGAAACCGTTTCTTGTTCATTTTAAATGGCCCAGGAAATGCCTGAACCAAATCATTAACCAACAAAGAAAAAGTCATGGCAAACCGCAAACAATTTACACAAGACCCGTCTTCATCACTCATTTCCTTCTCTTTCAAGACTTTCTTCGGGATCCCGGCCTTATTATCACCTCCATTTCTATGCCCACCTTCCATATTCATAGAAAACATCCCCAACAAACTCCTAATAGGAAACTTAATAGATAAATGTCCTTTCCTTTTCTCTTCATTAATCACACACTGCCTATTCTCACTATTTCCAAGATTAACACTCTTATTTTTCACAATAGAGATAGAAACTTTGCTGCTATTATCGGTAACTAGATCATGGGTTGCTATAATATCATTCTTTGAACCCCCCCAGCTAGTTTCAAGATCTTTAGCAGCTTTCCGAATCCCGAGTTCAAGTGGTGAAAGTGCATCTTTGACCACTTGAATTGAATTCATAAAAGACTCCATTGGATCATTTGTAGACAACATTACTCCAGAATCACAACACCCAGATTACAAAAATTCAATCTTTTTACCCTCCCAGTTCTTATACGTTTCTTGTCGATTTTCAAAAATAAATCTGATAAAAACAGTAGAAATAAAATTGAAGAAGGAAAAACACAGAATTGAATAAAACGGAAGAACTAGGCGCGGTAAATGTACAGTGAGCTGGACCAGATTGCTGCGAGATCCATTGAAAAGGTCTTAAAGGGTATCTGAATCCGAGACTGCAAGGCCCCAACTGTACGGACATGTAAACGGTCCTGCTGTGCTCATTTCTGCCTTTTCTTCGCTTTCTTTGACAAACAAATTTTGTAAATGAGAGGGGGTTTTTTTATATACAGAGAAAGTTCAGTTTTTTTGTGAGAGAAAAGGAAATTGTTGGATTTTTTTTTTGATAATAAAGGGCTAGAAAAGAATCGTGGATTTATTTCTTTAGATAAAAAAAGAAGTCGAAAGAATTCGGTGGCAGAGGAAGATGAGGACGAGTAGGCCTGTTTTGTTTTTTTAACTGTAATTATTGTTGTTTGATTTTCTGTTTGTTTCTTTGGATAATGAAAGATCGAAAAATAGATAAAGCTGACGTGACAGCCAGGTAGGAGGAGAAGGGACACTTGGATCTTCGATTCTGAGACTATTATATTGTTGTTTTTTAGATGTGTTTTAAAAATATACTTGATATAAACAAATTTTAAATTAAATTTATTTTTATTTTAATGTAATAATTTAAAGAATTAAAAATATATTTTTAAATAATAATATTTTTTAAAATATTTTATATTACAATACCAAGCGCCACCTGGGAATACTAATTCAGTGCCTATCCACCATTCATGTTGACTTTTAAATGTAAATTGAAGATGTTGCTTATTTATTTAATTCTGTTATATATAATTCGGATTCTATGAGTTTTTTACTCATTGTGATCAGATTTTTTGGGACTGGTTTGCAGGCAAATTATTTTTTTATTTATTACTTTCAATTATTTTTTAATTTTTAGATCATTTTGATATTTTAATTATATATAAAAAATAATTTGAAAAACAATATCAATCATACTCCAAAGACAGCTAACAAAGTAAGACTTATTTTATAATGCTCTTTTAATTACCAAAAAAGATATTTTATAGTGCTCTTTTAAAATAAGTTTTAAAAAAAAATCTCATTCAAAAATATATTAAAATATTTTTTTTATTTTTCATTAATATTTTTGATATTAGTACATGAGAATAATTTAAAAACATTAAAAAATATTTAGTTTAAAATAAAAAATATTTTTATAAAAATATTTTTGAAATATAATGTCAAACACCCCATTATACTCGGGAAATGAGAAAAAAAACATGGTGTGTGAAATTTAAATTGAAATTGCTAAACAATTAAAATGTACAAGAGAGATAAGCATAAAGGTAATAGATAAAATCATATCTCATTTTATAAAGTTATTTTAAAATAAGAACTATTTCTCTTATTAATTTTTTTTTCCATCCTGGTATTTGTATATTTTTCTATATAGTAGATGTTTGATAATTAAATGGAATGTTCTAAAAAAAAAAAAAAAGCAAGGACAAGAATCCAGAATATTGCGACGATGGTACTTGGGAGAGCATGTTGCTTCGAGCGGCTTGTCGAGGACAGCACAGTAACACCAACTCAAAATCAATAAGTTAATGTTCCGATTGTTAGAAGTCACTGTTAAATTGAGGATTTTATAGTATACATTGTACTATATTTTAAAAATATTTTTATTTTTATTTTTTTACATGTTTATATTAAAAATAGTTTTAAAAAAAATTATTTTAATATATTGCTAAACAAGAAATACTTTAAAAAATAACCATGATTTCATCTTAATTTCATCTCTTTGAATTGAATTTACTTGTTAACTAAATTTAATTTAAACATTATAATTGAATTCAACTATGATAATAATAATAAAAATCAAGCGGCCTAATAGAGTATTGTTAGTTATTATTTCGTACTAAAAAAAATTAAAAAAAAAAAGCATTGATATTCTGCATCTCTAGACACAAATTATTGTAGATTTCAATTATGAAATTATTTTTTTGTCTCTTGGTCTGCATGTTTTAACATTCAGTGTTGAGGGTATTGTAAATATTTTCAGATGACTTGTATAACATTTGCAAATTGTTTGGAAATGTAGTGGTCTTTTCTGTGTTTTACATGCACAATGAAACTGTCTATTTACCATTGGACGCAAACTAAAGGATGAAGGCTGGACGATGGTCTTTTTAATTTTTTGCATGATGTTGAACAGTGCAATAACGACTTTACTCTTGTCGAGGCACTAACTAGGCATTGAAAGCGAGGGTAATGTGAGTTTTTTGTACTTTTGTGTATAATAAAGTGATTTAAATACCCTTATAAATGACAAAATGAAACCCTGGCACGGGGGGCATGGTAGTGCTTCACTCCGGGGATTTCCGTGACTCTTGCCTGGTCTAGGGATATTTGGATAATTTTGTGTGTTAGAATTATTTTTCATTGAGATTATTGCAAGTACATCTTTCGAAAGCGTTGTCAGGTTTTGTGCATACGCGTTTTTTAAATGGTGTATGAGGTGTTGAAATTGCTCAGTTGTTGTGTCTTCAGGTGCGCTGCCGTGTAATTTTCCTCCCAGTGGTCGGTGTACAGAGAACAGGAGAGTGTGGGTGGTTGGTTTTTCTTCTTTTCTCCTTTTCTTTTATCCTACAATGGCAAAATCCATTCCGGTCCTATAGGGTTTTTGCATGTTTCATTTCAATCCCTGTTTTTTTAATTTTTTTTAAGGTTTTTTTTATAAAAAAAATTAATTATTTTCAATCATACCCTTCAATTGAAATTGATCATATATGCTGTGTTTTTATTTTTTATTTCAACCCTTATTCTTTTTATTTTTGATTTGTTTCTGGTTCTTTTAATTTTTTTAGTATACAAGTTTTAAGTTGTTTTAATTTTGTCCTCCAATCAAAATTTTGTCATATATGCTATTTTTATTTGGGTCATTGTTTTTTTAATTGTTTTTAAAAATTACATTGCTATCTTTTCAAAACCTTTTATTTTTTTTAGTTCTTAAGTTTTGATTTGTTACAGTTTTGTCCTTCGATGTTAATTATATATTTTATATTTTATTTTGGACCTTGTTTTTTTAGTTTTTTTATATGGTATTAATTCATTCGGTTTTTTTAGTCCGTTATGGACAATGTTTATTTTTTGTCCGTATTATGCATCCACGTTTTTAGTTTTGATTTTTAATTTTTATCATTTTTTTATTCGGTTTAATTTTGAAATTTTAATTTATATAAGTGATTGTTTTATAATTAATATTTTTTTTCTTTGTTCTTTTTTTATATATATTTTATGTAACTTTTTTTGTTATTTCGATGAGATGATTTTTTTCATGCTTTTAATATTTATTTTTATTTTGTCCTTTTCTATTGTTGCTTTTATTTGCTCTCTTATTAAATTTTTTTTATTCTTCAATATAATTTTATAGTTTCATTGTTTTCTCAATAACAACAACAACAACAACAACAATTTTAATGATTATTTTTTTATTGTTTTCTTGCTTGCTTTTCTGTAAAAATATATTTTTTAATTCTTTTAGGTAATTAAATGATTTTAATTGTTTGGACAATAATGATGACAGTAATTTTAACTGTTATAGTTTTGATAACAATAGTAACGTAAATGGATTTCCAATGATTTTTTTTTTTTGTATACAAGTATAAAATCAACAACTTATTTTTATTGTTTAGTTATTGTAGGTGTTTCTATAATTTATATTTTATTATTGTGTTTAATTTTAATTATATTATAAAATAAACTAATCCTAATATAATGAATTTCATAATTCAGATATCTGAATCTTCTAATTTTTTTTAATGGCGATGATAATTTTATATTTATAATTTAGTTAATACCTATTTAACAAATAAATTCACATCGATTTAAATTTTATATATATTATTGCAAACTTGTGTCCAATACAAGTTTTGTATAAATTTATTATTTTCTCCAAATTTATAGTATAATAAAAAAATCTTATATTTTTTTTATTAATTTTTTTTTTATTTGCAATGAAGCGCTGGGCTTGCACATAAATAGCAATTTTATATAAGATCATTGACTGAGAGATGAAAGGAGAAGTAGGTGTGAGTGTGTATTTTTTTTCTTGGAAGATACACACACACACACATATATATATATTCAAAGGGTAATCAATTCATATTTTTTTCAAGTAAAATTTAAAAAATTACACGTCACGGAATGGACACGAGCATAAACCACAAAATTTGGTTACTGTGACGATACTGTGATGATTCTCAGAGTTACATCAACTAATATCGTCGTCGTCGTTGTCACTATAATAATAATAATAATAATAATAATAGTAATAATAATATGTACACTTAGCCCAATTAAAAATAAAATATTGAAAATCCAAGGACAAGCCCCAATAACAAAGATCCATCCCGCTTACACGAGAAAGCCCACAATCTGCATATCCAACCGGACCTGATCGACGAAAAAAGGAGGGAGAAAAACGTGGTCGTATTAGACTGAAGCGCAGAAATCAAATTCGAACATCTTGCAAACCCGAGATATATCAAAGCCCTGAACCCCAATTCTAAGCTCCCCTCCTCCACCACCACGGCATTTCGTCTTCTAGACAGCGATCTCAGATCTGTCTCCGATCGTGTGTTCTCTCTGATTGTTACCACCCGCGTGCTTGCTTCATAAAGCTTAAATCTTTACACAATTGTTACCGCAATAATGGACTTTTCCGTCATAAATTTAGCACTTGTTACATTACAAATGCCAATTAATTAATGAACATGCTTCTTTTTGTGTCCAGCAGACAAAAAGATGGGTTTTAACAATATACCAGAATTTACAGATTCATAACTAATCTGGGCTTCTTATGTGGCAGCTTCAATGATTTACACAACTTATGATAACCTCTACTTAACTGATGATGAACTACAAAGCTCCCTGTCGAGGAAAGATGGAATCGATAAAGCTACTGAATAAACTCTTAGGATCCATGGCTGTGATCCTATCCAAGAAAGCGGCGCTTTAGTGAAATTGTATTTTCTTTTCTTTGCTTGATCGTGTATAGACTGCTGCTTTTTCTTGGTTGATACTTTTACTTGTGATGACTCTTATCTGTTTATGCTAACTTCTTCTGCTCTTTTTTACTCGCAGACGACAAGCAATGATGGCTACTGGTCAAGTTTTATTCCACCGTTTTTACTGCAAGAAGTCATTTGCCCATTTCAATGTCAAGGTTAGAAGCGATATTTTCTCTCAAGAATATCAAGTTACTAGAATTAGATTGAAATATTGTTTATGCGAGTAAAGGAGATTAATTGATCTGGTTCCAGTGCAAGCAGTGTGATATGTATGTATAATTACATGCTCTTCGCCTCACATGTTCTCAGGATGTGATATATCTTGCAGATAGCTGCAGCAAGTTGTGTATGCCATACATCTATGCTAGAGGAAAGCACTAGGAAATCGAGGCAAGTCATCACGTTTTCCCACAGAATGGAGTGCAGGAGGGAGAGCTTACCTGGATTTTTTGGATCTGAATTCAAAGGCTATAATCTGGTATCACGTTTATACATGTATCAAGTTTTCCCACAGAATGGAGTGCAGGAGGGAGAACTTACCTCTGGATTTTTTGGATCTGAATTCAAAGGCTATAATCTGGTATCACGTTTATACAGGTGTAAAGAAATTTTAAATCAATTCCTTCCCACTGGTTCACAGTTGAAGATTGAGTTGAGCAAAACATTGAGGCATATATTGAAAGAAATGGGTTTTGTTTGTCATGCCGAGCATCCCCGCAAATTCATTTCAAACTATCCAGCCACCCTTGGAACACCTCAACAATTGAGACCAGAAGCTTGGAACCTAGCTAATGATAGGTACTTTAAATTTATCACCCCACAGTTTTTTTTTTCTCGGAAGTCTCGTGTCTGGTGTGTACATTCAGCACGATGATTTTGTGAGTCTTTAATTTTCCATAGCAAAGACCAAACAAGTATATCTGATCTGATCATCAATTCCAGAACTAAGAATCATATTATTTAGAGGAAGGGATTCCCTAAACAAAAATACAACAGATATAAAATAATTTTCACAGGCAAGTTAAACAGCTTGTCGGAAGTCTGTTGTCAGACAGCTGCTTTGTTGCACTTGACTTGTAAATATTATTCTGATGTCAAATAACTACAGTATGTTACGTTCTGTTGGGATCCAATTTGTTTAAATTCCTTTCTCCTTTTTCCTTGTTACTCATTTGCTGTTGTCAGTTGTAGTGATTGCATTAGCTTCTTAAGGCCTGCAATTGCTATGCGTAAGATTGCCAAGTACTTTTTTGGAACTACCTACCATGAAATTTCTACCCTGAGATTCCACCATGTAAAATCCATAGGAGGTTGCAGGAAGAAATCTATCTGAGCAAGGGTATAACCTTTAACAATGGCTTAACAGTGAGCATGAATTACAACCGTTTTTTTTTTTGCCTACTTGGCGGCTTATTCCTTGAAGCTATTAGTACACAACAGAACTGTATGATAAGATAGTTTGAAAGACAGATGAAACTTCAGTATTTTTATTAACAGATTTTGGTGTTTTTGCTTGTTTATTATATCCTCTTTTCCCGGGACTTGCTAGTGTGCTTTCTTGTTTGTCCTTTTCTACATCAATTCCTTTTTCATCCAGTTTGCGGGCGACCCTGTATCAGGGGTGCGGTTGTGGCTTGTGGGGTTGTATATGCTGCAGCTCGTAGATTCCAAGCACCTCTTCCTGAAAACCAACCATGGTGGAAAGAATTCGATGCAGAGATTTCTGGGAGTGATGACGTTTGTAAAGTTGTGGCTCATCTGTATAGCCTTCCTAAGGCACAGTATATAGTCTGCAAGGATGGAAAATTTTCTTCTTCTAACATGTCGTCAGATTCACAATTGCAGCCAGTTCTAAAGTTGGGCCAGTTTTTCTTTTACTTCATTTGTTTCTAAATTTGATTTTGTAATTATTTGTTTTCTTACAATGTTTGCAATTGTCATCAAAGGCTGTTGTTTTCAGATGGAGCATGGTGGATTGCCTAATGATGTTGCAAGTATTGCTTTTGTTTTCAGAAAACAAAGCAACCTCGTGCATGCATTTCCTATCACTCCCGAGAGATGTACCGGCACGGACTACAAAGACACTACTTGTATCAATACATTGTCGATTTACATATTTCGTCTGCGATCCTTTGCGAGGAGGGAAGGAAGAAGAAATATCATGCTAGGAAAGAAACAGAAATGAAATTGAGATTAAAACAACGACTACAGTTCTGCTAGTTCCTACTCGAAACCGGGCCTTTCTGTGCAAAACTTTTTTAGCACTATGCCCTCCTCTTCAAATGGATGCTGATGCCGGGCTGCAGGCTTTGTGCTATAGCGCTCTTGACCTGTGTAGAGGGTAGAGAGTATACTTGTATTAAGATTGTCAAAATTGTTTTATTGGTTCTCGAATTTTAATGTAATTTTATAAGATATATACATGTTGACTGGTAAAATATATGATTTTATGAGTTAATAAGTGATTTTGACAAACTTGCTTGTGTCCACAGGAGGGTATTAAATTGGAGGAGAATAACTTGACATGTGATGTCATTAATGTAACCACAAAAAACATGCTAGTGTGTTAAATGCAGTGTCTGACGGGATCTCGAGAAGTAACTCTTGTTCCATACCAAAGAAGGTGTTATCTCTATCCATTTCTCCTATAGGTGGTGTGGGGCGTGCACTCACTCTCCATGAAGGTGAGCAAAAAAAGGCTATTCTTTACGTGGATTAGGCAGAGAATAACTATGATGAATGCGTTCGCCATAAGTTAAGAATACTCATTCCCTTTACCCTCCACACGAATGAGCAAGATGAGACCTTTTAGAAAATGTTAGGAACCTGGCTGGTGCAAAAAGTATATATTTTTTTTAAAATAAACATAGTTTTTTATGACTTTAGAAAAAAATGTATTTTTTCTAAATAAAAATAAATATTTTTTATATTTTAAGATATTGCAAGCAAATCACTTGGAATTTTCCTTTGTTATGGATTGTCATCGCAATTATTATCATAAAACTGCTATATTAAAATTATCATTATCACCGTTGCCCGTTTCCTCTCTAACATAATCTCGCTGTCATTTTCCTGCTACCCCATCAACCGAAAACAATTTTCCTTTTAAGCTATATCGTTCTATCCTCGCCATTTTTTTTTTTTTTGGGATCTCACAGTGGGACGATGCTTCTTTGTGTCGGCCGGAGGTAATTAAGTGATCTCTAGCTTGCATGAAAGAGGATCCGACAAATGATTATCAGGATGGGTCCTCTTTTTATTGTATATGAAGGAGTGATGCAAAATATATATAATAACTTCTCAGATTAGTTTTTAAGTGTATCCGTCAAGTAAAAGAAAACCCGAAAACCCTATTCATGAGTAAACACTCTCATAAGAATTAGATATTACCAACCACTATATATATATATATATATATATATATATATATATATAACGAACTTGATTAAAAGATTAAAATAAGATGTGGCAAGTTCTGGTTGGTCAAATGAATAAACTCTCTCTCTCTCTCTCTCTCTCCCCGCATTGCAATAACAGCAAACCCTCACTCAAAAAATTAACCGTGACAGGTAACCGCGAACTTCAATGTAAAAAACTGAAAAGACAGCGAAAGCTGGCTGTCTGTTATTGTTGTTTGCAGTTTCTTGTCACTATTTTTGGTCTTGATCTTATTTTTGTATAGTAATAAAAACCAAAGCAGGGACCACAACAGTTAAAGGTGGGGTCAACACCAAGCTGTTATTGTTCCATTTCCAATCGCTCAAGTTTCCATCTTCTGTCAAGATCTACTTTTTAACGCACACAAATGCACACACAACCTGTGATTTGCTCAACTTCTCTGGATATTTTTGTTTGTGTATATAGAAAGAATGATCTTTAGTTCACAGAGATCTGAGAGTTTCTAATTTAGAGGTATAGATTTTGGAGTTCTCTTGATTGTTTTTGATTCATTTGTTGTGTTGTGTTGTGTCATTTTGCGAGTCTTTATTGTCTTTTGTGTTTCTGGGTTGATTTAGAATTGGAAAGTTCGAACTGGGGTTCATGTCCTTGAAGAAGATCTTGCAAATTTTACATCTGGGTTGCTGCCATTTGTTGGTTAGATGCAGTAATTGGTTAAAGTTTCCATCTTTATTACCCGTAGCTCTTTATGTTGTTCTCTTATTTCATTTCCATGTGTAAACGCATTCTTAGTTGCAGTTTATTGTTGTGTTTAATGATAGATCTAATTTTCAAGTGTGGGTTTTGCATTTTTCCAGTAACTTGAAATATTCTTGTTTGAACATAATTTTCACTACCTTGTGGTCTTCTTCAGCAATCTAGTTATTCACTTCCCTGATGTAATTTTATATGGTGCCTGCTAACATTTCTACTGTTACATATGTTATAGTTATTTTACCGTGTCTTGATAATTTGATCTCATTTTTGGGCTTTGATTTCTTGTTTTAGCCCGGGCAAGATTAATAAATTAAGCAATGGGGAAAAGCGGGAGTTGGTTCTCTGCTTTGAAGAAAGCCCTTGGTTCCTCTAAGGTTCGTTGGTGTTTTGGCCTATATATACAACATGGCTTTTGTAACTTGTAATTATTTCGAAATGTTGATAATCCTAAATTTAGTTACCCTTTTCTTTTTCATTAGAAATCCAAATCAAAGAAGAAATGGTCAGAAAAAGAGAAGAACCGGGATCTAGCTGTTTCTGCACCCTCTCTTTCTCCTCCTCGTACACCACCTCCTCCTACAGTAGAAGATGTGAAATTAACTGAAGCTGGGAACGAGCAGAGCAAGCATGCTTATTCCGTGGCACTTGCCACTGCTGTGGCAGCTGAGGCAGCTGTTGCAGCCGCCCAGGCTGCTGCTGAGGTAGTTCGGCTTACTACAGTGGCACATTACACTGGAAAATCGAAGGAGGAAATAGCTGCAATCAAGATTCAAACAGCATTTAGAGGATACCTGGTATGTTTTGTATGATATTGCTTGAGGACTTTCTTTAAATCTTACGGTTTCTTCATTTTCTTAGCAAGTCATGCATGTGCCCGTACAAGTTATGTGTCAAAACTTACAAGTGTGACGGATCTGACTTTTTGGTTCCTTTCCTTTCTTTTTTACCTTTTTTTTAATGTTATCAAAGCTTCTTCTTTTGTCGTGGAAACTTGGCCATATATAATGGAGAACGTAATATACTTCTTAATCGACACCTTTTTATATTCTCTCTGTAATTAGATGCATATAAGAACTGCTCTTGCTATTCCTGCTTTCAGGCAAGGAGGGCATTGCGTGCTTTGAGAGGGCTGGTGAGATTGAAGTCATTGATACAAGGGCAATCTGTCAAACGGCAAGCAACTGCCACATTACGAGCCATGCAGACTCTTGCTCGTGTGCAGTCTCAGATTCGCGCAAGAAGAATCAGAATGTCTGAGGAAAATGAGGCCCTCCAACGGCAGCTCCAGCAGAAACATGACAGAGAACTTGAGAAGTTGAGAACTTCTGTAAGTGTGATCATCCCACACTTCTTTACCCGACCTTTTTGGATGTAGTTTTTCCTGTTGCATTTTTGCAGTGGTTGCACAATTAGCATGTGTCATTGCTTGTGCTCTGGATTCCCTTTACATGCCCTCCCTGTTTGCAATACAAAAAGTCAACCCAATTATTTTTCAGGTTGCATCTGAATGCATATGCATTGTGAATGTGTGGATTTTTAGGAGAACATATTTATGTTTTGTTTTTTTCACCGATTACTTTCCCTCCTCTGAAACCAGATTTACCCGAGTATATTGCTGTCACATACATTATACTGCTGTCATTTTTGCTTTTCATTAATGGGTGCTTGGTTCCTTTTCCTTGCTTTGAAAGTTTGAATATATTGTAATAACCTGTGCATATATATGTTTCATATACCTTTGCAACAGATTGGAGAACAATGGGATGATAGCCCACAATCAAAGGAACAAATTGAAGCCAGCCTACTAAACAAGCAAGAAGCTGCCATGAGAAGAGAGAGGGCACTGGCTTATGCATACTCGCATCAGGTAATTTAGTGGTTTTTATCGGTCCATTGTTGAAGAACTTTGAAACATAGCGTGTAACTTGTCGTGTAATGGAGCATGCATTCTGAATACCTTTAGCCAAAGAAAGAGAAAATTAAATCAATAGCACAAATGGCGCATAGTATCTTGCTTTTGGTGTTTTTATTCCATTTGCATTTTAGTACTTATAATACTAGAAGACATTTAAGCAGTCTTGGTTATTTTTGAAATTCTCCCATGAATCAAATTTGAATTCAGAAATATTTACAGATTTTCCAAATCCTTCCTGATACAAAGTTCTGCTGGTAAGTTAATGGACATGCACACACGCACACGCACACATCGAGCACAGAAATAGCTTTTCAGAAATCTCATGTCAAGATACCAGCTTTATAATTGTTGCTGTTAAAAAAATAATGTTACTGAACTTGGTGTTCATGTATACTGAACAAATTTGCATACTTTTACTTTTATAGGGTGCCTTAATTCTGGTTTTTGTTAAATGGTTACAAGCCAATTCATTCAATTTCGGCAAGAAATGTCTCTTAAGAACAGAGCAGATGAGAACCCATTCTTGCTCATTACTGTAATGGAATAGCATTGGACACAAGTATGGAGCCGTTGTTTCTTACATCAACAGTTTATCATCATTGTCTTGAAAGTTTCTAATCCGTACACACTTGTCCCTAAAAACCAAGAGTTTCTATTTTATAAGTTTCTATTTTATACTCATCACAAAAATGTCAAAAGAAAGAAGTATATAGAGCTTCTAATTTGTAATGCTAAAATACTATCTATATCTCATTCTTGAATCAAACTTCAATTTAAACTGACATGGATGGCTAATTTTTGTAAACAGCAAACGTGGAAGCAATCTTCAAAATCAGCAAACGCAACATTTATGGATCCAAACAATCCTCACTGGGGATGGAGTTGGTTAGAGAGGTGGATGGCAGCCCGACCTTGGGAGAGCCGAAGCACAATAGATAACAATGACCGGGCCTCTGTTAAGAGTACAACAAGCCGTACCATGTCTCTTGGAGAAATCAGCAGAGCTTATTCCCGTCGTGATCTTAACCGTGATAATAAACCTTCTCCTGGTGCTCAGAAATCAAGCCGACCTCCCAGTCGGCAATCACCTTCTACTCCCCCCTCTAAGGTACCATCTACATCTTCAGTAACAGGGAAAACAAAGCCACCAAGCCCTAGAGGGAGTGCTTGGGGAGGAGACGAGGACTCCAGGAGCACATTCAGTGTCCAGTCTGAGCGCTATCGGAGACATAGCATAGCAGGGTCATCAATAAGAGACGACGAGAGTCTTGCAAGTTCGCCTTCAGTTCCAAGTTACATGGCACCCACACGATCACAGTCAGCAAAAGCAAAATCCCGCTTGCCAAGCCCATTAGGCATAGATAATAATGGGACACCAGATAAGGCATCGGTGGGTTCTGTAAAGAAACGGCTTTCCTTCTCTGCATCACCAGCTGGGGCAAGGAGACACTCCGGTCCTCCTAGGGTGGATGCCAGTGTTGTTAAAGACATTCAAATGCACACAGAAGAGAAATTGAGCAATGGAGCAAGCAGCAAGTAGTGCAGGAGACGCTAGAGAAATTTCATTTTAGGTTTTAGGGGGGGAACCCCAAAAGATATAAGCATGGGTTCAGATTTTCATCTTTGCCTGCCATTTTCTTCTTCAGTAACCACTCTTTGTGAAACAAGTGAAGAGAGGGAATAAATGTGTTATTGTTGTGATTCGTGTTCTCATTGTCATTGTTATCACCATTAACTCCTTATTCTTACCAACATAATACAATTTAGTAGGGATGCGTCATTTGTTTTATGTAGCGGGATTGCTTCTGGGGATGTTAACAATTTGATTTGTTTAGTTATAATAGTCAGGTCGGAATGATTTCACAACTCTTCATCTTCTCTCCTCTCCGGTTAGCTTGGTTTGTAATATTGTGATGGAAAAACTTGGTGTCCTGTTCATAATTAGTTTTCTTTTTCTTTTTTTTAATCATTTGCTCGTTTCTATTTTTCCTGTATTCACACGAACCTATATGTATGAATCTTTGTCCACTAAGAATGTTGGGCAGTTATCATCAACATTCAAATATACCATTCCAATTTCCTGTTCTGTGCGCTTGCTATTTTACTGTCAACGGAGAGTAGAGATTGAAGGCTATAAAGCCAGCAGTGATAGACAGATGGCTGATTGCACAGTTTTAAACGTCATCATCAACAAGAACTGTGGCGGGAGGAATCCTCGTTGTTGAACAGTGAGATTCCTACTCTACTCGTTGAGTTATTCTGGATACTAAAGAGACTTTGCAGCAGCTCACAGTTTCATGTTGTTTGAGAGAACATATTCTCAGCCATATGAGCAACAACAAGCCGGAGGGCACATTGAATGCAGATCCCACCATCCTATGTCTTCCCAAGCACCGCATCTTTACTCCAGCCTCATTGATTTTTGTAGTATCAGGATGGTTTGCTACCATTGCTTTGTGAAATCTTTTGTTAGATTCCTGTATTGTGTCAATAGTGAAATGAGTACGCTAACTATTGTTAGGTGCATTATTACGTAAAATATATGTCCCATGAAATGCAGTTAAAGTGGGTTCTTAAGATCCTCCGTGCTTTGTTTCAGGTGATGCGCGCGCGCACAATTCCCCTGGTAAGTGTTTCTTCCTCTGTTTTGTTTTCTGATTTATAATTTATCAATTTTCTTAGCCCAGTTTGTGAGTGATGGCTAATAAGTACCCTGGCATCTCCAGCTCTTCAAGAATTCAACCGTGAGAATTCATACACGTTTTATGAAGTGGTTATGGATATCCGATATTTGATAGATCTGGTTCGAATACCCGAAATTCATACTTGTCGGGTATTTATTCAAATATGAATAAGAATATTGGGTTCGGTTCAATTAATAAAAATCAAATATTTTGGCGCTTCTAAGAAGCCTGAGCGGCGTCATGAACGGGCCTCTCTGTCTTCCTTTGCACTGATGCTCTACTGCTGTTCTCCGAGCCTGAAAGCCATCAAAACTGAAGAGCTGAAAATTCGTTAATTGCCCTGAAAGCTGTAGAGTGTAATTGCAATCCTTCTGGTGGTCTACATGGAGAACTAACCCAACTCGGGGCCAAGCAACAGGTGCTTTCAGCATCTTGTTATTCTGACACTGGAAAATCCTTACATTCTGATCATGCTAGTTCTTGTCTATCTCTTCTTTTATGTTTTCATAAATTTAACCATAGGTGTTGATATTCAGCAATGCTTTTACCACTGTTAATAATGTATGGTGATTCTTGCATAACATAGTTTCCTGTGCTTGTCCCGCTGATTTTTTATTGTAAGCATGCAAAAGCCATGCATTTGGTTACTGAGTGCAAGCATGTTGTTCGGGGGTATGCCTCCTAAATCCTGTACATTTGCTGGCCTTGTATTATATAAACGAAAGTTTTTTTTTTAAAAAAAACAGTTTCCTGTGCCTGTTTTTGACTGTAGGTGGAGCAGAACGTGGAGTATGTGCGTGAGAAGAGGGATGACGTTTCTTTTTCAGCAAATGATCAGCAATCAATCTGTTGAATCATTATTTCTTGTTTGCTTTTTATTCATATGCAGGCGTCTGCGACCCATTTTCTTGCAATGTTAGATGGATGTCACATGTTCTAAATCTGATTTCTGGTTGATTTGCAGCTTGAAATATGCAGTGGAAATGCTCCGTTTACACATTATTACATTCAGTGTGATCGACACATTATTACATTTTGATGTGCTCCATATTTAGGCTTTTACAAAATCTTCAAAGCCGACAATCAAGTCCATTTAACATCTTGTAATTACTGATCAGAATTGGAAAAGGTATGAATACATGCATACAGAGTACTCGATGTATTTATGATCTAAGCCATGTTCATCCACTCCCTAAGAACAAGATCTTAATGGTGATATGCCTCTATAATTCAACAGTTTTTTAAAAAATCGGTCATCCCTAGCTCCCTGTTGAATACTAGCCAGGGAGTCACCAGCCAAACAGAACCGTTCGTGATCACAAAAAAATGGTTGCATTTCAATATCACCCGGTCAATCTTGGCCTGCTTAACCATATATACAAGCAGCCAGGAGTGCTCCTCTGACCTCTCATGCAATGGGTGCGCTGCCAAATGAGACCTAATTAGCCAGAGCAGTGCTCGAATGATGGCTGCTATGCCCCAAAACCCTAAGCAAACCCCACAGTCCCTTCCCTCTCTTCTTGCTAATCATTTCAATTCCCTTCTCGGACTGAAACATCTTCGACGGACTCTTCTTGTTCTGCCTCGTCTTAATATCTCTCAGCTCCATCTCCGTTGGGATACTAGCGACTCCAAATGCCGAGAAGTACCATCTCGGCTTTATCGGGGTCGCTAGTATCGATACCTTCTTCATCGGAAATTCAATATCATCGCATTTCCTTGTTGCTAACCCATGATTCTCTGATAGAGGCACTTGCAAAGTCCTGTCACTCTTTTCCTGTAGCTGCTTTGGTGGTGGTGTCCTTGACTTGTTGAAAGAGGATGTTTTCCAGGGGAATCTGAAGCTCTTCTTGGAATTCTTCTCTTTCTTGGCGCTTCCGGCCAGGCTCTCTGCCTTTTCTTCTACTGTCTCTCCTTTGTAGGGAATAAGCTTTCCACAGAAGATGATATTATCTGAGGGACAGGTTGAAGCGGTGAAGTCTCCGTTGAAAAACTCGAAGAAATCTTGATCAAAAGACGTTCCCAAGTTTTGATCTTCTTTTGAGAGGTCATCCCAATCAGAAGCACAGCTATATAACGCAAGATCACAAAGAGATAGTGTTTCTGCTTCATCGTCAAAATCCTGCACCTCGCTGTCCTCTTGTAGCGGTCGAGGGCTCATTTCTTTCGCAACCATCGTGAAGATATCGAACTAACGGCGACAAAAGGTGATGAATCCAAAAAGAATAAAGAAGAGATTGTTGCTGAAGCAAGTCTGTAGTTTGATGAGTAAAACTGGCAAAGTTGTCACCACCATATATACACACGTCAAAAGAAGATGCTTTGACTCGGTGCTTAGAATTTAGGGTGGTGGAGGGGGAGTGGGGCCGGCTTCTAGAGGGCAAAGAATAAAGATAAAATAAATTATTTATTTTAGAAAATTAAAACTTCTAGAAAAAATAAATGTTATTTTAGAAAATAAGTGTCACGGACAGTATTAAAACTGGTTTGATTTTAGAAAAATCTATCTAGAATAGGAGGCGGTCATGGTTAGACGAGTGATCGGTCTGCATGGAACCTCCATCAACGCCTCTTCTGCCTTTTTTTTCTCTCTCTCCTTTTTGAATATTTCTTCTCTCTTTAGGCTCGGCCTTCTAGAATATTTTGCGAGTTAGTTAGTACAAATCTCTCGTTTCCGCGTGGATAGACTGGTTGAGATTATTTTTATTGTTAAAAAATTATTTTTGATATTATTATATTAAAAATTATAAAAAATAATATATTAATATAAAAATAAATTTTAAAAAAATATAATCATAATTAATTGTACCAAACAAATTCTTCACGTAATGCGCGAGAGATTTAAGTTGTATTACTGTCAAGCACACAATTAATAGTTCGGAAAGGGACCATAAATTTCATGTTGGGATTATTGTAGGACTATTTATTAATTTTGCTTTCAAAAATATTTTTTATTTAAAAATATATTAAAATATTATTTTTTAAAAAAAAATTTAGTTTCATGATTAAGTGTTTTTCCTTCTCGACAAAGAATACGATTGATATTGTTATTGTGGGCCCGTGGTCTGCCTTGAATAGCACTCAAATGATGCTGTGGCCTCCCACGTGTTGAGATCTAGAATGTTAATGACCTCATCAGAATATTCCTGGTCTGCAAGGATTTTTCTTTCTGGGTGCTAAATTCTTGGTAGCAGCTATGCTGTCCTGTATCCTTCAAGAGCTTTTCAGAGTCAGTGTGTGTTTTTATATCTATATTCATAAAAAAAATATATACAAAAATAAATTAAATTGCTCGATATTTATACCAGAGGACATAGCTTCTAGAAAACATGATGAGTGGGATTTGAACTCTATTTATTTATTTAAAAAAAAACATAAATTTTAAGCCTATTTTTTGTAACGTTAAATTCAACAGATTCTTATGTACTTCTGAAATTTATATTGTTTATGATAAAAGGAGAGTTAATCTCAAAACAAATCAAGAGTGTAGAATAAATTAATTGATTTTATTATTGGCAGGGACGAATTTAAAATCTTTCGAGTTCCACCCTCACTGTGCTTGCAATTTTGATTTTAAATAAATTTTATCAAATAGACCTACAAAATTAAGAATTATGCAATTTCGCCCCCCGAGATGTAATTCGTCCCTGGAGATTGTTCTTATTGCCTCAACAAGAAAGGATCTTAATTCGATTGTTTGTAACGATAATTCTCAGACTCTAGAATAGAGAGAATCAAGAGCTTGGTGTATTGGATAACAACTGCTACCGAAGCTCAACTTAAAAGTACGGAATGCAATCGACTGAAGCTTTGCCCCTGCAGAAACCACGTAAATTCTTCTCCTGTCTCTTATCTTTGCTCCTATTATCCTTCTCATCACTCTCATTTTCAGGTGAAAGCATCGCTGGAGGTGAAATCCTCTTACTTCGCCTCATCTTCATGTCACTCAAATCCATCTCCATTGAAAACTTCCCCGCACCTGATCTTATCGGATGGGATCCTGACTTCATCAAGGGTGGCAAGTTTAGTCCCTTTCTCATTGAAGAATCATACGTGTCAGCACTTAATTTCCTACCTGCATGCCCTCTGTCAGCACCTTCACAATCCTCGCGATCGCTCTTTTCTTGTTTCTTTTTCTCCGGTGAAGCATTGCTTCTTGCGGCGGCGGCGGCTCTCTCAGTTGATTTACTCGAAGAGTACTGTGATAATTTTGATGGGGAGATGGAACTCTGCCTGGTGAGTACTTTTGATTTGTATGTGATTTCCTGGTTCTGTGCTGTTTCAGCTACTGTTTTTTCTCCTTTGAAAGGTATGAGTTTTCCACAAAAGATGATGCTGTCTGGAGAATGAGCCGTAGAGGCATCGCTGAAAAACCCAAAGTGATTTTGATGATCAAAAGAGGAGCTTTGATCTTGCTTGGAGAAGTTATCCCAATGAGCACCGTCGCCGTTGTTTGATGAAAGATTGCAAAATGTGAACGCTTCTTCTACATCTTCAAAGCCTACCAAGCCAGCATTTTCTTGTACTGCTCCAGGGTTAGATTCCTTGGCACCTATCATTGTGTGATCATCACAAAACGGAGAAATTCGGATCGAGGGATTCTTGAAAAGATCAAATGATGGGGGTCTAATCAAGAAGTCCAAGTATATAAAATTATACGAACGCAGAGGAAAGAGGAAATGATCTTTGGTTGGTGTTGATGGGATTGGCCAAGTCTAGAAAGACTATAAATATAGCAAGCAATGCATGAACTCAGGGCTTGAATCTTTCAAGATTTCCTTGATTTGTTAGCTTTCATATCAAGTTTTTCCCCTCTCCGTAACGAGCCGTGTTGGATTCTATATTAGATTTGATGATTACATGCATTTAGCCTTGGCTTATATGGTCGGGAATCTTTGTTTCCTAAATTAATACGTTTCTGTGAATGTCTTGTTCGGGCATGCACGAATAAGATGGGTAAGATCCAATCTTCGTATGCAGAAATTCTCAGGAAAACATCAGATTTGTCTTGTCATTATTAGCCGTTTAAGGCCAACCACACATGTCCTAATCGATTTCATATGCAGAAATTACCAGGAAAGCATCAGATTTGTCTTGTCATTATTGTCCGTTTAAGCTTTCCACACATATACTCATCGAAAAAAATAATTCAGCGTCAGTGGATATATATGGTGGCGATGAATTGAAACGATGGCTGATGGTGGCGATGAATTGAAACGATGGCTGATGATGGGACAAGTGCATGCGTTCATAATTGGCAGAATTTTATTTAGTTCTTGAACAAAGTCAACCTTTTATAGATCTCATAACTATGATTTAAATAATTAATTGAATTCATTGTAAGTTGTAATTTTTGTTTATGTACAATAATGCACAGATTCAAGGCCTAAGAAAGTACAGTTTTTCTTAATTTTTCTATCTTAGATTGTAGATTTAATACTCATATGTATAGTTTTATAAGAAGCTCTAAAAATACAACCTTACATAAAACCATAACAAAATTCAAAGAAATATGCGCAGTGATTCTAGGTCCAATTTTAAATTTGGTGAAGCATTGATTGCGCTTAAGATCTATTGATTAAGATAGTTTTAGAATGTGATTGATATTGTTTTTTAAAGTATTTATTAGTTATACATGTATTAAAATAATATTTAAAAAAAATATAAATTGATATCATCACATTAAAATAATCTAAAAATATCAAAAAATAATAATTTAAAACAAAAAAAATCAAGCTTGTAAGAAAATACTAAACTTCAAAAGCAGTCGTATGTTAAAGTGAGTGTTTGGGATTGCGGTGCAACCGAAAATTACAAAAAAAAATATCCTAATCTAGTGTATGGTTAATTGTAATAAGCAGAAATATGACATGGACCCCACGTTAAATTTTACACCAAACTCCGGCCCAAGAAAAACAACTATTAGCTGCTTTTCTTGCTTTTTATCTAAGAGAGGAGTCGGGGCTCGGGAGCTGCTGGGGGTGGAGGTGGTTTAATATATGTTTATTAATATAAAAAATATATTTTTACTATTAGAATAATCCAAAATTAATTAAAATATAAATAAATATATTAGAAGAAGACCACAATATAATTTTTACCTAGCAATTCTAATTTTGCATCAGATGATATTTTACTATATATTGTTTCGGGATCATAGAAGCCTTTACATATGGATTTAGTTCGTGATGAAATTATAAGTAGTTTAATGAGAGAATAAAAACAAGTGTCTAATTTACTTGAATTATTAATCACATTTTAATATCATGGTTATTAAATATTTAAAAAACAATACACACACACACACGTTAAAGTAATTTCACAAGTTGAAAGCAATATGAAAAGTTTAGTAACCAAATACTTGAAACTGTTTTTCATTAATCTTAAACTCAACTACAGTTTTAACCAAATATTTTAAAAATTATTTTGAATTGCAACTAAAATACTTTTCATAAAATTATTTTTTTAAATCTCAACTACAAAAACAAAAACAATATCAAACACACCCAAATTAAAATCTTCATACTGCTTTTACAGTTGTAGCCGTTCCATGTTTGACTGATTTCGTGTAAATTCAAATGAAAGACCCATCAACTCAAGAACATATGATTTAATTAATTTTTTTTTATGTCTTCACGTATCAATTCAAGAACCAATTAATAATTTTATTCACATTCATTTTAGAAGTTTTATGTAAATGATTAAATATATTTTTTCCTGCTCCTTGGGAAACGTGAACCTTTTACCTTCATGAAAACTATTTTCGTAAATCTTAATCGTCTTTTTCTCTGTTATTATATGGAATTTTAATACAGCGGGAGAGTTAAATCGACGATGCCAATAATAGAAAAAAAAATTACATTTCAAGTTGTTCTCTCAACTTCTTCTTCTTGTCGTTGTATTAATTGTTATTGATTGCGATGAAACTCATCCCATAAACTGTATTTTGAATTTTGTGAGTTTAAATAAGTGTTTAAAATTTAAATTAGTTTTAAATTTTTATAAAAAAATATATTTATTAACTCGAACTCGAGACATGTTATATAAATAATAAATACTTTATTATCAAGCCATGCTTGTTGAGGACATTTTTTATTGTTTATTGGATATGCTATAGTAGCAAATTTATTTATTTTTAAATAACAAAATGATATTTTTTATTTTTTAAAAAGTAATTTTTAATAATAGTATATGAAAATAATCTAAAAACACTAAAAAATTAATTTAATATAAAAAATAAAATTATTTTTAATTTTGTTTTTTAAAATATATTTAAAACTCAATATCAAATAGTGCTTAATTCTTATAATTCACTGTGAAAGGATCTTAATTAATCTGATATCAATAATTTTCAAACACATTCAATTATAATAAAAAAAAGTATGCATATCCTCTATCTTGATTACTAGATTGTACACCAAAGAGAATGACAACTTGGCCTGTTGAACACCACCGACGACCAAAGCTTAACTCAAACCTGTGGAATGCAACCAAGAGAAGCTTTACTCCTAAACAAACCCCACAAGTGCTTCTCCCTCTTTCCCTTGCGACCCTTATCCGTTCGATCACACTTGTCGTCCGATGGAAACGGAAACATCCTGGCTGGAGTTGGACTCTTCTTCCCTTGCCTCGTCTTGATCTCACTCAAATCCATCTCCACCGGAAACTTCCAAACTCCTAATCTAAAAGAATAACATCCTGACTTCATCAAGGGTGACAGGTTTGGTCCTTTTGTCAGTGAGCAATCATACTTACGATCAACACTTAATTTCCTGGCTGCAGATACTTCGTTAGTACTTTCACGAGCCTTGTCACTCTTTTGCTGTTTCTTTTTCTTTGGTGGAGTATTGCTTCTTACAGCAGCTCTTTCAGTTGATTTATTGAAAGAGAGTGGTAGTTTTGGTGGCAAGATCGAGCCCTTCTTGGCATGTTTTGTTCGTGCTGCGGATCCCAGGTCCTGCTTTGTTTCAGCAACCACTGTTTCCTGTGCCGCGAGTCCCAGGTTCAGTTCTGTCTCAGCTCCCACCGTTTCTCCTCTGTAAGGTATGAGCTTTCCACAAAAGATGATGCTGTCTGAGGAATTAGTGGAGCTGGCAGTACTGGTAAATTCTTCACTGAAAAACTCAAAGAGATCGTGATGATCAGAAGGGGAGCTTCGGTCTTGTTTGGTGAAGTTATCCCAGTAATTTTCATAGTTCTTTAGTGAAAGATCAGAAAATGAGAATACTTCATCTGCGTCTTCAAAATCATGCAAGCTAGTATTTTCCTGTACTGGTTCAGGGCCAAAATCCTCGATACCAATCATTGCGTGATCAGAAAATGGAGAAGAAAAGATGACGTGGATCAAATAATCAATGTAACCAGGAACTGAGGGAGGCTTATTGAAAGACTCAAATTGTAGTTTAGGGGGTAATCCAGAGGTCCAGGAACACAAGTATATATAGGAGAAATTAAGGGAGTGTTTGTTTATTCAAATGGGAGTGCTTGTTATCGTGGTATAGTTGTGCTTTTCAAGAAAAATGTTTTTTTTTAATTGTTTTTATATGTTAATAATAATTTAATATACTTCTTAAAATAAACATTTTAAAAAGCAATAATTATTTTTAAAATAAACAATATCTAATATACACATACTGGAATGAGAGGTGGTTGATGTCGATAGATTTGGCTACGTCTAGAAGACTAGTAGTGCAAAATCAAGAGACGCAAATTGGGCGGCTCTCTTTCTTTTCTAAATTGTTAAATTGGGATTTACATCTAGAAGAACATATGTTTCATGTTAGATTTCATTCATTGCATTTTTAAGCTTGGCTTGGCTTGTGAAGTGTGATTAAAGATTTTTTTTATTTTTAGAAATATATAAAATGATGTTTTTTATCTTTTAAAAATTATTTTTTACATCATCAAATGAAAATAATATAAAAATAAAAAAAAATCCAATTTAAAAAAAATATTAAAAAAAAAATTTTTAGATGCAATGATAAACAGAATCATGTGTTTCTTAGGTTGAAAATTTCTTGCTTTAAAAAAATTATTTTTAACACCAACATATAAAAATAATATAAAACACCATAAAAATCTAATTTAAAATTAAAAAAAAATCATTTTTTGAAAACAATTTTACAAATAGTAATGTGTTTCTAGCGTTAATAAATTTATAGAGAGAGATTCAATACGGCGTCAGATTTGTCACATAATTTTTGTCCGTTTTAAGGCTAACCCGGTCCTAGTTGGGAGACATCATATACTCCGTGTTTGGATTTTATTTTTATTTTTTCATTTTTTTCCAAAAGAACATGGAAATTACACACCTTTTAGTTAGCAAATTATTTAATCATTTTGGAGGAGATTTTATCATCATATAATCTTTCTTCTGGTTTTTCTTGCAGGATTATATTTTCCTGTAAGAGTAAATTCATTTGGGTTTACCCACCTTTTGTTTTGATATATTTCTATATAAAATATATTTTGAAAAACAATCTTTATCACTTCCAAGTAGGCTCTAAGTAATCATATAGATTTTTTTTTTTCAAAATATTTTTTTATAAATATTAAAATAAAATATTTTATCATTTATTAACAATATTTTGAAAATTATCAAATAATACAAAAACACAAGGAAAATAAAACATATTCTTTTTTCAAAACATTTTTAAAATATACAGATAAATAACCTTGAGCTTGTTCTAAAATTATGGTCGTCTTTTCCGATGAAGAACAAGAGACTACTGAGTCACTGCCCATCATTGCTTTTTTTTACAAAAAGAAAATATTATTTTTAATTATTACATTACATTACATTACATTTTATAAAAGAACTAAAATAACTCTGGATATCATTGTTCATGCATGTCCAAATTCACTGTGAACTGCAGTGCCTGATCTAATATTTTAAAAAAACTCTGAATATTACTGTTCACATATATTCAGATCGATTATGGATTAGGATATATGATCTAGTGTTTCAAAAGTTATTTAAGTATGGTGTCTCCTCGCCTTTCAAATGTCTGGTAACAATAATGAATTGGGGTGCGTCATTAATATATGTTTTAACGGTAATGGATCAATAAATGTCTGTATCTCAGTGGACGGCCCTCCTGTTTGGTAAATAAGGAGACATGGGTTTGACCCCGCGCTGCACACCTGATTAATTCTGCTTTCCTCTCTTTTTTCATCCCCCCCCCCCCCCCTTTTTTTTTCAATTTTCTTTATGTTGATTGTTTTTTATTTATTTTGACTTTCATTTTTTTTTCATTTCTCATTCTTTTGATTGTTTTTTTATTAGTTTTATTTATTTATTTATTTTGACGTTAATTTTATTTTTTTTCTTTTTTTTTCATTTTTCATTTGTTTTTTTTAAGTTAATGATTTTTTTTCTTTAATTGAATTTTTTTCCCATTATTAACACAATAAGAATAATAATTTTATTTTTTTTCTTTTTATTTATTTAATTTTTTTCAGGATAATTTAATAATTTTAATGTTTTAGCAATAATAATAATAATAATATTTTTAGATATTAAGGCTTCGATGTTCTTGTTGATATAATATTTTTAGATGTTGTTAAATAGCTCCTATTTTTGTCTATGTTTATGTGTGTGTGTGTGTGTGCTTTTAGTTTTGATTTTTAATCTTTATTGTTTTTTCTTTTGTTGAGATAATATTTTTTTTCAAAATATTTGCTCTTGAATTTTAATTTGTGTTTATGATCATTTAAAAATTGATATTTCTTATTTGTTTTCCTTTGGTTTTTTTATTATTTTTATTTATTTTCATGTTAAATGATTTTTTTAGTTAATAATTTTAATTTTTTTTGCTCTTTTGTTATATTTTTTTTGGCTTTTTTATTCTTTTCTTGAATTTATTTTATCATTATTCATGCAATAATAATAATTATAATAATAATATTAGTTCTTTTCTTGATTTCTTTTATTAATATTTTTGAGTTTTTTCTCCTAGGAATAATTTAATATTTTTTTCTTTGTTTTAGCAATAATAATAATGATATTTTTAAGTTTTAAACCTTTGATGTTGTTGTTGCTGTAATAGGATGTATTTTATTATATAAAACCTTGCATGTATAGATATTATATTTTATTTTTAAACTAGCAAAATCTATTAAATATATTAATCCCAATGATTATAAAAAAATATTTGCTTGGCCCACATCGTAGTGCGGGCTAATAATATTAGTTTTTTTCTTGATTTCTTTTATTAATATTTTTGAGTTTTTTCTCCTAGGAATAATTTAATATTTTTTTCATTGTTTTAGCAATAATAATAATGATATTTTTTGGTGCTAAACCTTCGATGTTGTTATTGTTGCTGTAGTAGAATGTATTTTATTATATAAAACCTTACATGTATAGATATTATATTATATTTTTAAACTAGCAAAATCTATTAATTATTTTAATCCCAATGATTATAAAAAATATGTGCTTGGTCCACAACGTAGTGCGAGTAATTAACTATAAATGAGCTAAAGGAGATTGGTGATGTCCTATTCACGCACACCCAGATCCACTGTGGACTGGGGTGTGTGATTTGCTGTGATTTTTTTTTTTACAAGCTTTTTTTTTTTTTTAAACAGGAGTATCTGTGGCAACTTACGCGCACCTCGATCAATCTCTGGATCTATTTTTTTTTAACATATTTCCCCCCTGTTTTTTTTTTTTACACCCATATTTTTTTTTTGTTTTTTTCTCATTATTGGGATGTCCATGTTAGCTTATGTGCACAATGATTTTTTTTTTTCTCATTGTTATTTAAAAATGTATTTTCTCCTTGCACTTTTTTTTTTATAACCGGACTTTTTTTTTAACAATAATTTTCATTGTTCAGTATTGTTTGAAAAAACTATCTTCTTTTTTATGTTTTACAAGACTTTTTATTTTTATTTTTATTTCTAGATCGGGGTATCTGTGACAACTTATGTGCACCATAATTAATCTACGGATCCACTTTTTTTAAACATTCCCCCCCTTTTTTCTCCACTTATATATTTTTTTCATAATCGGGGTGTCCAGGTTAGTTTATACGCACCTCGATTTTTTTCCTCATTACTGTTTAATGAGGTGTTTTCCCCTTACACTTTTTTTTATAACCGAGTTTTTTTTTAATAAACAAAGACTTTTTTTTCATTTTTTTTAGAACCAAGGTGTCCAGGTCAATTTTTTTTCTTTTAACCGGGATTCTTTTTTTGTATTTTTTTTTAACCAGGGTATCATTAGTAGCTTACGTGCACCACGACTAATATCCATATTCATTTTTTTTTAACATTTATTTCCCTATTTTTTTTCCACTTATACAATTTTTTTCATAACCGGAGAGTCCGGGTTAGTATACGTGCACCACAGTTTTTTTCTCATTACTGTTTGAAAATGTGATTTTTTTTTTTATAAATCGGGCTTCTATTTTTTTTCTAACGAGGTGTCTAAGCTAGCTTACGCGCACCACGATTAATGCCCGAACGCATTTTTTTAAAAAAAATCTTCCTCTTTTTTTTTCAATTATACATTTTTTTTTTATAATCGGAGTGTTCAAGTTAGCTTACGGACACCGTAATTTTTTTTTCCACGTATATTTTTTTTTATCTCTTGACTCCTGGGTTTTTTTTACATTTTTTTTTTATGTTTTCTTCCCCACGTATACATTGTTTTTTGATAACCGGAGTGTCCAGAACAACTTATGCGCGTCATGAATAATCCCCGTAACCACTTTATTTCAACATTTTTTTTCTATTTCTTTTTCCCACTTATAAAATTTTCTTTTATAACTAAGGTACCTGGGACAGTTTACGCACTCCATGAATAATCCCTATAACCACTTTTTTTTTTTTTACCTTTTTTTATGTTTTTTTCCCCACTTATAATTTTTTTCTTTTATAACCAGGGTACCCGGGTCAACTTACAGGCACCACGACTATTATTTTATAGAATGAGTAAAGGATATCAAAATTTCAAATAGTAATTAATAATTATTTCAACTGTGGTTTTCGCTTTTTATTATTATTTGAAAAAAACCCTTTTTTTATATATTTCTTACATAATTCTTATTTTTGTCCATGTTTATATGTACATGCTCTTAATTTTTGTTTCCATTTTTTTTAATTCCATTGTTATTAAGATTTTTTTTAATGGTGAAATTTTAATTTGTATTGGTAATAATTTAAAAAATAATGTTTGTTAACATTTCTCTTTTTTCTATTCTTCATGTTAAGTAATTTCTTTAAATATAATAATATTTATTTTCTGTTAATATTGCTAGGCATTGAATTTTTTAATTATTACAGATAAAACATTCAAAATAATAATAATGATTATTTGTAAGTTTTATTTTCTTTTAAATATATTAGACTAATTATATATTTCGATATTTATTTAACATTAGAGTCTTGATATATATAAATGACCTAACTTTTTTGAAAAAATAATATTAATATCATTGTTGTAAAATACTTTTAATATAATAATATGAAAGTAAAAACAAATTATGGAATTTTCTTCTCTAACAATAATTATGATCTTACTAATTTTTATTATTTTCGTTGTTATTAAGGTTATTTATTTTTTAAATGTTTATATTTTAATTTCTGTTTGTGATCGTTTTAAAAATGATATTTTCTATTTTTTTTGTTTTTTTATTCATCCGTTCAAATAATTTTTTAAAATATACCAATATTTTTTTAATTTTGTCATTTATTTAGTTTTTTATTTGTTTTTTTGTTAATATTTTTAGGTTTTAAAATTTCTTATTATTATGTATAAGACATTCAAAATAATAATAACTGTCATCACCTAATTTTTTGGTGATTCCATAAAATATACCAAAAATAACAAAAATAAAATAAAAGAGGCTGGTGTCGGCAGAAAAAACAATGTGGAAATTTTGGACGTTTTTGAAAGCCCGATCGTACTTCTTTTTTCCCAAATAAGAAGGAAAATGCAGATTCGAGGCGAAGATAATTTATTATTGGATAAATCTGCATAAAAGTTAGGTCGTAAGACATAGTTATATTTTTATGGGTCAATTTGATTTAATCGTTGGCCGATGTAAAGTGTAATTATACTTCGAAATTAATTGAGAGCCCAATTGAAGGGTTTAATTTAGCGCAAGAGCTCAATTATACTTTAAATGGGTTAAATTAATTTTATTAAGGGCCTAATTAGTGAGAAATTAAGTTTCGAAACTGAATCTGGGTTCAATTGAGAAAATCAGAATTTTCGGTGACGAAACTCTTCGAAATTAATTGAATGCCCAATTGAAGGATTTAATTTAGCACAAGAGCTTAATTATACTTTAAATGGGTCAAATTAATTTTATTAAGGGACTAATTAGTGAGAAACTAAGTTTCGAAGCTGAGTCTGAGTTCAATTGAGAAAATCGGAATTTTCAGTGACGAAACTCTTCAAATTTAATTGAGAGCCCAATTGAAGGATTTAATTAAGCGAAGGGCTTAATTATACTTAAAATGGGTTGAATTAACCTAATTAAGGGCTTGATTGCTGAGAAATTAATTTTGGAAGCCTAATTTGGGTTAAAATTGAGACGATCGGAATTTTCGGCGACAAAACTTTCTGAGTGAAATCGGAAGCCAAAATTGAAGATAAAAACATCTTTCTTCCCGGTTTTTCTCATCGAAGAAAATCTCTTTTGTCACACCTATTGATTTTAAAATTTAAAAAAAAAAAAAAGGGTTGGCCATACCAGCAGCCATGGCTGGCCATTCCCTGCAACTTACCAACTGAAAACACCATACTTTGGACACTTACCCCATGCCATGCACCATGCTTTCTTTACCTATAAATAGGGGGAGAAATTGACAGTAAAGGGGGGTTGAAAATTGGTTGAAAACAGAGGGGGAAGAACAGAGGGGGACAGCGAAAAAACAAGAAAAAACCAGAGAGAGGGAGAGGAGCGAAAAAACCACAGAGAGGGAGAGGAGAATTTGCAGAGTTCTGGCAAAAAAAACACAAGCATAAAATAACACAATCATCCTTCATCTTCTTTGGCATTAGTTCTCCCTCTCCCCCGGTTTGACAGCCCCTCTTTCTCTCTAAGTTCAGTCTATCGGTAGCTCTCTCTCTCTCTCCACCAGGAGTGGCTAGCCGACCACCCAAGACCACCCTCATCACCTTCAGCTTCCCCTCCACTCCAGAAACTCCTCAATAGCGAGCTCAGCCAGCCTTCCTTCTCAGGCGACACAGCAGCACGAGGAGCAGCGAAGGTGCAACTCTCTAAAACCAGTCACTCGGCTCCCGTCAGCCACCACGCCAGAAGCTCCTCCTCAGGTCCATTTCCAGTCACCACCCAGTCCTGACCTCCAGCTCCAGCAACGGCAGCAACGAAGCGGCAGCAACGAAGCAGCAGCAACGACCGCAACATCGAGCAGAGGCAACGACGTTGTCCAGTCCTGTTCCGACGGCTCCTCCGGCCACCACAGGCCTCCGTTTTCGATGCCACCTTGACAGGGAGAGCCACCTCGATGTCCTCTACCCGGAGGTAGTGGCAGGTGAGCCCCTCGTGGTGGTCGGCCGACCACCATTTTACTGTTCACGTTATACGTGAACAGTAGGCAACCCGAAATCTTCTTCTTCTGTTTTTTTTATTTCATTGTTTTTTTTTTTGGGGCTGGACTGATTCGGCCCAGACCAGTTGCTGGGCCGGGTCCAGCCCAAGCCCCTAGCCATCTCTTCTAGCCTCATGGGCTTCCGTACCAGCCCAGCATAGGTGGGCCTTTGGCCCACGTTGGCTGGCCCATTTAGTTGGGCCAGCTCCTGCCCAATTTTTTTTTTTAAAAAAAAGAAAAGTTAAAAAAACAAAAAATGCATTTAAAAAAAATGTTGTTTTCGTGCATACGGCCGGATTCCAAAAAATTTTCATCATATTTTTTATAAAAAAAATATTGCATCTTTTTCATGTTTTAAAACAAAATTGGGTATCGTAACCAGTGTACGATTATCCGTTGGTATTCGGCCAAAATGTCAAAAATAATTTAACAATTATTTTGTTTTAGCTTTCATGGTGTAAATTTACATTGTAAAGTACACTTGCAGATAAAAAGAATTTTTAACTACGATGTAAAATTACAATGTAAGGTACATTCGTTGGTGAAAAAAAAAGGTTTTGAATTGCGATGTAAAATTACATCGTAAAGTACACCCGCGGGCAAAAAAAATATTTTTCCTTTTTAAATACAGTGTAAAAAAATAAACTTAAGAAAAACAATCAAACAACAATGCAGCTTACCATAGGTAGGGTGCACTGGGGGTGATGCGTCTTCCCCTTCCACAACAAGTCCCCTTACCCAAGACTCTCGTAGACCACTAGGTTCCTAGTAACCTTAATACTAGGTGGCGACTCCTTATAATTATAGTCGTAAATTTTACGGCTATAAAAACAACCCTCCATTTTTCACCACGCGCCGTTGTCTCCCCAAACCCGGGGGGACGGCGGGGCGTGAAGCGCGAAAAATCGCCGTCGCGACAATAACGATTACTTGTAATATTTTTTTTCTTATCAATATGTGAGACTAATTATATATTATGATATTTATTTAATATCAGCAACTTAATATATGTAAGCTGACCCGGACAACCTGATTATATAAAAAAAATATACAAGTGTGCCTTTAGGAATTGCAAATTTATGTTCACCAATTAAATAATTGTCAGAACAATTAAAACACGCCTAACAATTAATCAATTATAGTTTTTCAACATGCAAATTACATAAATCGATAAAATATTTAGGAAAGTTTACTTATTAATGAATTGACTATAAAATACAATTCACTTATCTTTAATAGACTTTATCGATTATAATTTTGAGAGTTGTTAATTAAATTATTATCTGAATACTTAAACTGATAATAGCAATCAATTAATTCGATATGAATAACAAAAAATAAATCTACAATAGAATTTAATAATTACAATTTAATATTTATCAACTAAATATTTTTTTATAAACCAAAATAATTAATTAACTATATTATAAAAACTCAGTATAACACGCGTGCTAGCAGACTCGTTTTTGCTATATGTAAACGGATAAAATAGACAGTCGCGATATAAAATATAAACTCTTCAGTCTGGTCTCCCCGTGGTCCATATACGTGTGTCTGCATCGTTCTAGCAGGCCACGATACGGCAGAGAGATGAGATTCTTATAATCACCACCCCCTTCTAGATAGATGCCGAGATGAGATTCTTGCTTTCTAGAATCAGAGCACGTGTCTTCTCCACGAGGTCAATTAATGGAAGGGTAGGTTTGTTAAACCAGTGTGAACGCTTGCACTGAAAATACTACTTGACGTATATGTCTGGAAATGTAGTCACGTTTCTTTTTAAAAATATATTTTTTTATTAAAATTATTTTTAATAATAAAAAAACACCACAACTCCAATAGGATAACATTTAGTTTATATTTTTGTTCCTAGAGTATTTTTACAAAAAAATAAAAAATATATATATTTATTATTTTAAATTAAATATTTTTTTAATTTTTAGATCATTTTTATATGCTAATGTGAAAAATAATTTTTTTTTTTAAATTATTATATTTTTTTAAATAAAAATTACTTTAAAAAATAATAACAATTATCGTTAGTGGTAATGAAAGGATTAGTGGTCTCCCGTGTCATTAAAAAGAAAAAAAGAAACAAAGATCCCAGGAGACAATTCCTCTCTCCTTGAATCAATTGATCTGAAATTCCTTAAATCTCAGCTAGCGATAGCTTAGTTCATAATCATTTCAATTCTCTACGTTGACCCGCTGGAAAATTTGTTTAAAAACATATTAATTGATACATTTTAGCTCACTTTTTTGTTAATTTAAATTTAAAAATATTTAGGTTTAATTTCCTATAATATAAATTGTGCTAGAAAACTACTGTAGCAATCCACGGTATTTTTCCCGCACCATTTAGATCATAGGTAACAAACGGATTGCATGCAATAATTCCTCTCGCTTTTAACGACATGTTCTTGGAGATGGATCTATTGAAGGTCCGATAATAAAAAGGTGAGGTGGAGTATTAACTATAATTAGATCATAGGGAATTATACAATAAATAAATGATTTCATATCACTCCAAGTCGGTGAATTTACTATAAATATGTGATTTCATATCACTCCAATTCGATGAATTTGAAATCAAGATAACTGTAAAAATATAGTAAATTATCTATAATATAAATAGCGTTGGAAAAAATATTATAGTAATCCAAATTGTTTTTCCTGCGCCATTTAGACTATAGGTAATTATTTGATTTTGGTGAGTTTGAATGTTAATTGCTATAAATTTTTTTGTTATTACGAGACACAGTAATCTATATTGTTTTTCCTACGCCATTTAGACTATAGGTAATTATTTGGTTTTGGCGGGTTTGTATGTTAATTGCTATAATTTTTTTTGTTATTATGAGATATAGTAATTATGTTCGGTAAAGTAGAAGGATAGAGCAGAGAAGTTTTTTTAAAATTTTATCATGATCGCCTACCTAACTGGCTGTCATTTATCAATATTTTACTTTTAAGTTCAAATGTTTTAAAAATTATATTAAATTATCTACAGTGAAAAAATATACACGTGAGTTGCCATACACTTCGCTATATTCAAAATTGATTTTTTTAACATGTAAAAAAAATATTAATAATCCTATATTTTTTTAATATATTATACATTTGAGAGAAATAATTAACATACAAACCTTTCAATTACTTAGTTTTTTTTATATATTTAATTTATTATGGATAAATCATTTAAAATAATGATAATGATTATTTTAAAGGTATTTACTCTTTAAAATATATGAAGTTAATTATATATTTTGATATTTATTTAACATTGATGCCTTAATTTATATATGTGTGTGTGTGAAGTAAGTTTTCTTTTAAATCTCAAATTAATTTAATCTCAGTATTCTGAAATACTTTTAATACAATAATATTAGGGATAAATATTAAAAAAACATTAAATTTCTTTTTTATAACAATAATGGTGATGGGAGCGATAGTATTATCAATAATAATTAATATTAAAATATTAATTATTTATAACAATAATTATAATGACAACTATAATAAATATGATAATTTAACAATCATGGTAACAACAATTATACTAATATTCGAAATAATTCATCGGTCGGTGTTTTTGTTAAAAAATAACTTTTGTGGTTTTTTTATATATGATATTTCAGATCTAATATCACATAAACAGAAAAGGTATGAAACCACACGTAGACAAAACAGGTGAAAAATTTATGCCAAATTATCTACAATGAAAAAATATACAAGTAATTTGCTTTGCACTTCATTGCAACCAAAACTAAATTTTCTAACATGTCAAAAAACATGTTAATAATCCTATATATATTATATATTTTTTTATGTTATGCATCTAAGCTAATAATCAACTTACAAAACTTTTGATTATTTATTATTTTTATATATTCATTTTATTATAAATAAGATATTTAAAATAATAATAAAAAAATATTTTAAAGCTTTTTTTCTTAAAAATATGTGATGCTAATTATGGTTATTAAAATAATAATAAAAAAATATTTTCAATTTTTTTCTTTAATTGGAATTAATTATATATCTTGTTTTTTTTTCTCGGTCCTTATTCTTATATTTTTTTTTTATATTAATTCATTTAGTTTTTTTTATCTTTCTTGGACAATGTTTATTTTTTATTCATATTTATGCACCTATACTTTTAGTTTTTGTTTTTAATTTTTAATTTTTTATTGGGGTTTTATTTTTACCGAGTTCAATTTTGAAGTTTTAATTTACATTGGTGATCATTTTAAAATTAATATTGCTCCATTTTCCCATTTGTTCTTTTTTTTTTGTGTGTTTTCTGTTATTTTTATCTTTTTTTTCCAGATAAGATGATTTTATGGTTTTATTGTACATGTAATAATAATAATAATAACAACAACATCGATAATTTTAGTGATTATTTTTATTGTGTTTTTGTACAAATGTTTTTCTTTTTTTATTCTACAGGGCAATGATATGATTTAATTATCTGGGAAGTAATGTTG
The DNA here is from genome assembly GCA_015731905.1 of Salix dunnii. Lineage (NCBI taxonomy): Eukaryota > Viridiplantae > Streptophyta > Magnoliopsida > Malpighiales > Salicaceae > Salix > Salix dunnii. Next base: position 15,416,463 of record CM027668.1, read on the forward strand.
ATAATGATTTTAACTATTATAGTCATGATAATGATAACAATGCAGGGATGGATTTTCAATGATGATTTCTTATTTTTGTAGATAGAAAATTAATTAATTTTTGTTATTTGATTATTTAGATGTTTCACAATTTATATTTCGCTTGTTGTGTTTAATTTAAATTGGATTATAAACTGAATTAATTATAATACAGTGAATTTGATAATTTAGATATCCGAATCTTTTTGATTTTATAGGAAACTCGAACTCTATAAGAATTTTGTATATATTTATTATTTTGTTCAAATTTATATTATAAAAAAATACATATAATTAATATTTTTTATATTAAAAAAATATTATTCTGACCTCGATGAAGCGTGGAAAAATGACTAGTTTAATTCTATTATAGGTTGGATTAGTATAATTCGATGATATATCCAGGAAAATCCATAAAGAAAATCAAAATGCCCTGTATATTTTGTTTTGCTCGAGCTTGGTTGGGAGCCAGGGCATTTTGTTCTTAGCAGCAATCAGGAGAGCAGAAAACGCCAATGGGCCTTTATATTCAGCGAGCGTCCTTTATTAGGCCCAGGAGAGAATAGGATAAGAAATTCGTTTTCACTAAACAGACAACACGACGTCGTTTGTCTACCTCCATCCGGCGCTTTCTCCTCTCAAAATTTTCCCTTGGCAATAAATTAAATTAAAAGGGCGATGTTTTTACTGCACCGTTTTATAAAATATTATTTATTTCAGCAGTTTATTTTTCTTTCTAAATCTTTGTTTTTTTCCTTTTAGTTTCGTATTTAGTTTATTTATATTGTGATTTGTTTTACACCTAGTTAGCCCAGTCTCATAATTTATGTTGTGATTTTAGCAAATCGACTCATAATGCTTTTTAATTGGTATTTTTCTATAAAAAATCATCTTAAAATGTAAAATTTATTAAAAACTAGGCTCCATAATTTATTCTATTTTATTTTTTTTAATGTTATTTGTCTCATGATTCTAGTTGTGTGGCTGGTGAGTTAACTCATTCCACTCTAGTTTTTTTTTTTTTTTTAATTTGTATAGTTTTAATTCCATACCATGTTGTAATGTTAATTAGAAGTTAGGTTTTGTGTTTTGCTATGATCTCTTTTTTATAAGACTATCTTAATTTTATGACCGATATCACATGTTTTACTGGTTAAACTAGATAGACACATGTTTTTTTTTTGTCTTGTTTTTAAATCGATTTTTTTCTTAATTTCATTATCTAACAATGAGTTTATTGAAAAATAACCTTTATAACTTATTTTGATTTTTTTTATGGAGTAGTCACAATCTCATGACATTGATTGTATTTTTAGTAAATTAACATGGTTGAATTGTATCATTTTTTTTATTTCTTATAATATTATATCAGTTTGACAATGCATATAATAAGTTTAATAAATTAACTCATGTTTTTTTTTTTTTAATTTCATGTCTTGACACCAAGTTGGTTGAGAATTGAAATTCATCGTTTATCTTGATCTATTTTATATAAAATTTTCATGCTATCATAATATAAGATGTAAATTTAATAGGATAACCTAGTTTAACTCACATCAATAAAATATTTTATGATTTAAATATTTTTTTGAATAAAAAGATATCTTAATTCCTTACAAGTCAAATTATATTTTTAATGTTTATCCATATTTTATCTAAACTCGTGAAGTTAATTATGTTATTTTATATCTATATTTCATTATTTTTTACTGTGAAAATATTAATAATATTTTAAAATATTTTTTATATATTAAAAAAATAAATTTTGATAGCGCATTCAAATAATCTAGCGTTCACCTGACGAGTCCTTAAAACCGGAATGTGGACACAAACACCTCTGCGCCGTAGCTCGTTCCCAACCGCGCGAAACCTGGTGGAATAATAAGTTCGGATTTACCAATACGTGCATCGATGCGATTGATACATTGAAATGGTTATAAAGGTCACAGGAGGATATAATTGGTATTCCAAATTATTTTGGAGGGTAATATAGGAAGGAAAACAACACTTTAGTAATATAAATATTTCAAACCCTACACTCTCTCTTCACACCGTCACTAGCTACTCTTCTCCTATAAGGCTCTATCGCGGCTAGGGTTCAATCCATTTTCTTAAGGTTGGATTTTCTAATAACTGTTATTTATCTCCTGATTTTCGTTGTAGTTTTGTTCATTACATAACTGATTTGCTGATTGGTGACTTCTTTTTCGAAGATTTGTTATACATTTATCGGCTTTAATCTAGATTTTAAGCTCTATTCTGCTTGAAATTTTATTATTCTTATCTTTAATTTTCCTATTATCATGTATTTAGTGCTAGAATCTGTTGCATGAAATTTGTTCTTATTTGAGAGGTAGATCTAAGAGATTAGTCGCCGTGGCATAAGATTTTTAGAAGATAGATACCGTATTATACGACTGTGTAGCTATAATTCTTGGTTGAATTTGTTTTCCTTGTCATAATTAAATGTTGTTTTATTTAGATTTCTTTCTGTTCGTTTTTATTGCTCTTGCCTTTACCTGGACGATGATTTTGTTAAGATTTGAGATAAGAGACTTGTAGTTTTAACCCTATAGTTTTGAAACTTGAAGCAAGAAAAAAATCTGTGATGACTTTATTCCCTAAAGATTATGGATAATAGCTATTCTACTTTCATGTTGAATTTCTTGACACCCATGTGATATCTACGAATAATTATTATCTAAACAGCCTTTGTTGATTGATTTCTTACTTCACTTCTGGTATTTAATAAAGAACACTCGTAGATAATCTGACACTATTAATTTGAGTTTAGTATCGTGGATGTGGACTTATACTTAATGTTAAGCATGCTCTCATCTTGTAATTTTTTGCTCTGTTGATAATTGCTTTAACATTTCATGTCTTCTTGTATAACTCAGCTCTAAGATATCATCATGGGTAAAGAGAAGACTCACATCAACATTGTGGTCATTGGTCATGTCGACTCTGGAAAGTCAACTACTACTGGGCATCTGATCTATAAGTTGGGTGGCATTGACAAGCGTGTTATTGAACGTTTTGAGAAGGAGGCTGCTGAGATGGGAAAGGGCTCCTTCAAGTATGCCTGGGTCTTGGATAAACTGAAAGCTGAGCGTGAACGTGGTATCACCATTGATATCTCCTTGTGGAAATTTGAGACCAGCAAGTACTATGTGACTATCATTGATGCCCCAGGACACAGAGACTTCATCAAAAACATGATTACAGGGACATCTCAGGCTGACTGTGCTGTTCTTATCATTGACTCCACCACTGGAGGTTTTGAGGCTGGTATCTCTAAGGATGGTCAGACCCGTGAGCACGCTCTTCTTGCTTTCACCCTTGGTGTCAAGCAGATGATTTGCTGTTGTAACAAAGTATGTTTGCTCTCTTTTTTCAAGTTAACTGGATGGCTAATATTCCGTTGAATTATTTCCTGTTGCATATATGTAGTTACCTTGTTTTTTGCTCTCTACTAATGTTTGCTGGTGGTTCTTTTTGGAAAAGATGGATGCCACCACTCCAAAATACTCCAAGGCGAGGTATGATGAAATTGTCAAGGAGGTTTCATCCTACTTGAAGAAGGTCGGTTACAACCCAGACAAGATCCCCTTTGTCCCCATCTCTGGATTTGAGGGTGACAACATGATTGAAAGGTCAACCAATCTAGACTGGTACAAGGGCCCAACTCTCCTCGAGGCCCTTGACCAGATTTCTGAGCCCAAGAGGCCCTCAGACAAGCCCCTCCGTCTCCCGCTTCAGGACGTGTACAAGATTGGTGGTATCGGAACTGTCCCCGTGGGACGTGTTGAAACTGGTGTCATCAAGCCTGGCATGGTTGTCACTTTTGGGCCAACTGGACTGACTACTGAAGTCAAGTCTGTTGAGATGCACCACGAAGCACTCCAAGAGGCTCTTCCTGGCGACAATGTCGGGTTCAACGTCAAGAATGTAGCTGTGAAGGATCTGAAGCGTGGTTTTGTGGCCTCAAACTCCAAGGACGATCCTGCCAGGGAAGCTGCCAACTTCACCTCCCAAGTTATCATCATGAACCATCCTGGACAGATCGGTAACGGTTATGCTCCAGTTCTTGACTGCCACACCTCTCACATTGCGGTGAAGTTTTCTGAGATCCTCACAAAGATTGACAGGCGGTCTGGTAAGGAACTGGAGAAGGAGCCCAAGTTCCTAAAGAACGGAGATGCTGGTATGATTAAGATGATTCCCACCAAGCCCATGGTGGTGGAGACTTTCTCCGAGTATCCTCCACTTGGTCGTTTTGCTGTGAGGGACATGCGCCAGACTGTTGCTGTGGGAGTTATCAAGAGTGTGGAGAAGAAGGATCCCTCTGGTGCCAAGGTGACCAAATCTGCTGCCAAGAAGGGTGGCAAGTGAACCGTGCAGGTTGATGCTACTGAAATCTATTTTAAAAATAACGACTTGGTTCTTCCTAGTTCTGAATTTATTGGATGTCTATCCATGTGTCTTGCGTATTGTAATTTTATGTCGCTACTTTCATCAAGAGGCTGTTCTCAGAATTGGGTTCTTGATCGGCGGTGGCGATATTTATGTTTTGAATTATCGTCTGCCCTTTTTTCGTCTTAAAAGTTGAGGTTTGGTCGGCCTTGTGTTTCTGTTAAGTTTTGAATTATCGTCTGAACTTATTGTCTGAAAAGTCGTGGTTTTGTCGTCCTTATGTGTCTATTTATGTTTTGAATTATACTATTGCACCTTTTATTTTCTGTCTTGAAAGCTCAATGTCCCAGTACCGTGGTAGGATTCTACATAGTCACGGTTTGTTCGGTCTCTGGCGTTGGCCTGTTACTACACGAGGTTTTCTTTATTTCAAATTATCTGCACGTAGTATATCTGTTACTGCAGTTTTTATCCTCCATCTTGTCTGCTCCCTGTAGTTGAATTCCCAATATTTTGCCTGAGGCAGTTAAATAAATGACCTTGGGTTGTGTTGCCCGTAAAGCGGAATAGCTTCCAGGGAAGCTTTGCGACTTCTATTGGCAGTCCCTGCCTTATCCTGTTCTCTATCTCATATATTACCATCGAGCTGGCTTGGAAATAATTATCTTCTTCCGGCCGGATGTGTGTTTTATTTGGCCGGATGTTTTCTGACCTGAGGAAAATGGATGATAGAGAATCTAACTCCTTTTCAGAAAGCTATTTGTCCGCCAAGGTGAACAAATTATAATATAAACTAAAAAAAATTACTGAAAGGAAATAGTGGATCAGGGTGTGATATTTTTCATCTCGCGTATCAGTCGTTTTTTTTTAAAAAGATTTCTCCGTAAGGTTGTAAAAAATAATTTATAAAAAATAAAAATTATTAATTTAATATATTTCTAAATAATAATTATTTTTAAAAATAAATAATAGCCACAAACATAATTATTCTTAAGAGGTCAAGGATAGATGAGACTTGGTCCCAGTCTTTTCTGCCGGCTAAAAGTTAATATATAGTCATGCAAATTTCATTTCATTTCATTTCATCTCATTATAAAACAGTTGACTGGGTTGAACTCCTTGATCACCAAGTAAAACGATTCCTTTATATAAATTGCCTGTTCCTTCCTCCTCCTTGCATCCGCTTCTTCTCGCTCGACGCTAGGGTTTAACAGGTTCGATTCACGATCGCTTCTTCGTTTCACTCCTGTCTTTATCACTTATTGTAAATCACTGTGGTTATCTAGTTGATGACTGGTATTCGTATCAAGTCTTTGATTGCTTTGTGATTTCAAGCAGATTAATTATCTTTGAATCCAATTTTGCTTTGAGAGCAAGCTTGGGATCTAGGTTTTTAATGCCTTTTTACTTGCTTTTAAGACTTGTATATACAGGATTTTCAATTTAGATTATTTTGTTTTTGCAGTGTTTTTTTTTTTTTTTAAATTATTATACAGATATAATAAGATAGGAATTTGTACTGTTTTGATTTCGTCTTTGTTGGTTTTGGTACCGAAAAGAACTCTTAAACTTATTCTGTATTCTCTCAAGTTGCTGATCCGATATTACTGTGATTAATCTCAGGGTAAGAATTGCCACTCAAATTAACTGATAATGATGTAACTAGATTTTGATTAATCATATTGGATATTTATACAGATTATCTTTTGGACGTGATTTTTTATGTTAGAACAGAGTGTTATGCTGTGTTAAATTATTTCAGAAATCGTGATGTATTGAAGTTGGACTGGACATACCATGGTGGATTTGTTATTGCCCTGAACATTTCAACTAGATCTAGTTGAATGTTCAAGAACGTGGTTTTAGTGTCCTAGTATTTTGTTTTAAATTTTTTGATTTCTATGTATGACAGCTCAAACTAAGATTTCATTATGGGCAAGGAAAAGACACACATCAATATCGTGGTCATTGGCCATGTCGACTCTGGAAAGTCCACCACCACTGGTCACTTGATCTACAAGCTCGGAGGTATTGACAAGCGTGTCATTGAGAGGTTCGAGAAGGAAGCTGCTGAGATGAACAAGAGGTCATTCAAGTACGCCTGGGTGCTCGACAAGCTCAAGGCTGAGCGTGAGCGTGGCATCACCATTGACATTGCCCTGTGGAAGTTCGAGACCACCAAGTACTACTGCACTGTCATTGATGCCCCTGGACATCGCGACTTTATCAAGAACATGATTACTGGAACTTCCCAGGCTGACTGTGCCGTGCTTATCATCGATTCCACCACTGGTGGTTTTGAAGCTGGTATCTCCAAGGATGGCCAGACCCGCGAGCATGCACTCCTTGCCTTCACCCTGGGCGTGAGGCAAATGATCTGCTGCTGTAACAAGGTATATTTCTTTCCGAATACAAATTTGTTGTTCTTTGCTCTCTACTGATGCTTGCTTGATCTTGATGGAACAGATGGATGCCACCACTCCAAAATACTCCAAGGCAAGGTACGATGAAATTGTCAAGGAGGTGTCATCGTACTTGAAGAAGGTCGGTTACAACCCAGACAAGATCCCCTTCGTCCCTATCTCTGGATTCGAGGGTGACAACATGATCGATAGGTCCACCAATCTAGACTGGTACAAGGGCCCAACTCTCCTGGAAGCCCTCGACCAGATCCAGGAGCCCAAGAGGCCCTCAGACAAGCCCCTCCGTCTCCCGCTTCAGGACGTGTACAAGATTGGTGGTATTGGAACTGTCCCGGTGGGACGTGTTGAAACTGGTGTCATCAAGCCTGGCATGGTTGTCACTTTTGGTCCAACTGGACTGACTACTGAAGTCAAGTCTGTTGAGATGCACCACGAAGCACTCCTAGAGGCTCTTCCTGGTGACAATGTCGGGTTCAACGTCAAGAATGTAGCCGTGAAGGATCTGAAGCGTGGTTTTGTGGCCTCGAACTCCAAGGACGATCCTGCCAGGGAAGCTGCCAACTTCACCTCCCAAGTTATCATCATGAACCATCCTGGACAGATCGGAAACGGCTATGCCCCTGTTCTTGACTGCCACACCTCCCACATTGCTGTGAAGTTTGCTGAGATCCTCACCAAGATTGACAGGCGTTCTGGTAAGGAACTGGAGAAGGAACCCAAGTTCTTGAAGAATGGTGATTCTGGTATGATTAAGATGATTCCCACCAAGCCCATGGTGGTGGAGACTTTCTCAGAGTATCCTCCACTTGGTCGTTTTGCTGTGAGGGACATGCGCCAGACTGTTGCGGTGGGTGTGATCAAGAACGTGGAGAAGAAGGATCCCTCTGGTGCCAAGGTGACCAAATCTGCTGCCAAGAAGGGTGGCAAGTGAACCGTGCAGGTTGATGCTATCGAAAGCTACTATTTTAAAAATAATGATATGCTTTTTATTTGTTTTCTATCTCATGGATGTCTGTCTGTGTCATGAGATCCTTAGTTTTATGTCGTCACCATCATCACAAGGCTATTCTCAGAACTGGGTTCTTGATTGGCGGTGGGGTGATTCAAGGCTTGATGTTCTTTCTACCGTCAGTTTCTGCCTGCATTTTTGCTGGTCTTCTCAAATTTAGATCTTATGTTTCTAGTTTCATGAACAGCTTTTATTTTAATTTCAATATATGAACAGATCTTATGTTGTGTCTGAAATTTTATGTCAAGTCGTTATCCTTCAGTATATCTTTAATTTCGCGTTATTTCTTTGGATTTTCTGTCTTGATAAAAGAAGCCATGTTATACATTGCGTCCTTAGCGATGCTCCGCAAGTTCTGCTTTCTGTCTCACGGAGTTTTCTGCCATTTACACCGAGGATGCGTGGACAAATACACTGGAAAGAGGTAGTTTATGCAATGAAAAACCCTAGAGACTCGTTTTATCCTTGAACCATTAATTGTCCGAAAGGATCTTTATGCCGCGGAAATGTCGTCACGCATCATTTCATAAATCTGGAGCGTGAAAAGTTTCGTGAACTACATCATGCATCGCTTTATAAATTGGGCGACAAAGATACCCACGAAAGCTTGAATATTGAATCTCAGAGATGTATAACCAAGGCACATACATTCATACATGTATGTTATCGTAGGAAAGAGATGTTTTCATAGGGATCAGAGAGAAGGACCAAAATAATTACTATCTTGAATCTCAGAACCCAAGATCTTAAAAATCAATGGCAAAAAAAAAAGAAGGAACAAATCTAAGATCCAGATGGATAGTCAGATGGTATAGTATAAAGGCAGCACCAGAAACTGGAAGAGCAAGATGTGTAAATCAGTGATACACGTGTCTCGAAATTATGATTTAGTAAAAATTAATGTTGCCCTTCTTGCCAACATGCCTGCAGCCTCCCAAACACTATCAATAACTAACAATCAATGATCCAATTTAATTATTTTACTAAAATAGGTAGAAATATATGGTTTTAAATTTAGACATTTTTTACTTTTAATAGCTTGTTCTTAAGGTTTTCTTAAAGTTTGGATTGGAGAGGGGGGGAGAGAGGGAAAAGGAGAGTAATGTGCTATGTAGGTTTTTACTTTCTTTTTCTCAACATGTACAAAACAAAGGTTTGTATGAAAATAATAGCATTTTCACTGAAGAAAAATAATATATTACAGACTGATTTCTTTTTTAAAAAATATTTTTGTTTATCTGATTCCAAATCTTGATCTTGAACTCCACCAAACAATAGCATAATAACGATTGTTAATAATCATAGGCAGGAGAGGGAGAGGCTCCTCCTATGGCATTGCAATTGGTGATCGATATACTTAACCTTCCGGTTCACATTCCACTCCTCGGCTTTCAGCTGTGTCAGTAGATGGTACTAAAACTTGTTTCCATCAAAACAAATAGGAACCCTCCTATAAGAGCAAAGAGACACGTATCGTGAATCCAGTTGATCATTAGTGCTTCATAGAGGTATTTTTGCTACATAACGTCCTGTTGTTCAATAACGGGGGAAGAAGAAGTCATATGAGGAGCATGACATGCGTGGCATAGGCAAAAAAAAAAAAGGTGCAGAAAAACTAAAACAGGAAAGCGTTGCCGCCAGTAATCATTCAGTTGTTCTAAGTGACATGTTGAGAAAATTCAAGTCCCGTCTCCGTTCTCCATAGAGCAAAAGTATCATTTAAGAACAGGACCACTCCAAATCATTGATCCACGAATTAACAATCACCATTCAATCAAAATGTTCATTTATTAAACAGTCATGGCCTCACAGGTAAATGCTCCGTTTCTCATCTTGTTATTAGTATCTTTCATCACAGGGATTGGGGAAGCATTTTCAGGATCACATCAAGATGCAAAGAGATTATGCCACTCAAAAACAGAAGACAGGATAACTCAGTGTGGAAGTTTTCTGGGTGAGAGTCATTAGGCAGTTCAGACACAACCAAAGCTGTCTTCCTACTTTGGCAGAGAAGAGTGGGATGTTTGAGAAGTCAGAAACGATGGTTGAAAGAGTTGTGTTGAGAAAATGGCCAAGAAATCATGAAGGGGGGCCAACTCCTCCATTTCAAACTCATGCAAAAAATGGTGTCCGGCTCCGTGTCGTTTTACATCTTACACCATTGTGGCAGCACAAGCGAAGGAGATTTACATGGGAAAAAACACAAAAACAGCGCTTGAATCTGATTTTTTTTAAACAATTGCACATTGGAATGGCTTGGTAACAACTAGCTCCTCTCAAAAGATAAATATCATTTACTAAGAGACAAGTCAGGCTCTTTATTGGGCAATAAGAATTGATGCCTGCTACATTGTTCCATGAGAAAATGCAACCAAGGTGAAAGCTTACCAGAATCTAGAAAACACTTGTATATGGTACAAAAGATCAAGAAGAGGGTTTTTTACTCCTTTTCTTGGCAGTTTTGGCAATAGCATTGCAAATCTCTCTTTTTTGTTTGTTGTTATTGCTGGTGTTCTTGTTGTTGTTGCCACCTGTGCTTGCCGCACTTTTTCCCTGGACTTCCAGCACATCTTTTACGAAAAACTTCAGCAACCATAGGGTGGATTCAGCCTGTAACGGGAACAGAGCAAACTCACCAATTCATTCCTTTACCAGGCAGTTTGTTAAGAATCTAACAGAGAAGCAATAATTTTAACATAAACTATGACCTGAGCATCAATGTCAAGATCCACTTCTTCAGCGGTTGCTTGGAAGCCTGGATTATTCTTGGCAACAATCTCCAATGCTTTAGTTAGATCTTCAGGAGAAAGTCTCGTAAGAGCCACCCCGAGTTTTCTTTTCTCTTCAGTGGACATCTTTCTGGAATTGAATTTTCCAAATTAACTTAGTTTCCATGGAGAATTGGAAAACAGAATTTTAAATCCTCAAGCAGATGTAACTCATAAGTTAGCTTTTAATTATCCCCAGGCTAAAGGGGTGTTTAAGAGAGTGATAGCAGTTGTTTTTCACAGTTTTTTTCATTCAGAAATACATCAAAATACTTTTTTTTTTAAAAAAATATTTTTGACATCAGTATATCAAAATGAATGAAAAAATAAAAATAATTTAAAATAATTTTTTTTCCCCAAAAGCTATGCCAAACAGCCCCAAACTATAAGAAATACTTTTGTATTCACAGTATTATTCTCTACATATACAAAGTTGGACCACTAACCTGCACTTTTCAACAACAATGTTATGAAGCTCTTCCAAATGCATATCAACCTCATAAAGCTGGAAACAGGTCATTACAGAATCTTAAAACATATTTTCCAGCATAACCCTAATACAAGATGAAATGCATGGTTGAACTTGATTATACCAATAGAAAATCAATTTCATCATTTTTATGGTGAATTCTATAGTTATACAAGAATATTAATGGATCAAGCATGGGAAGAAGCAAATTAAAAGATTTTTCAGTGCTTTATATATCTGTGAGAAAGGCTGTGAAGTTTCAGTATACCTCATTACTCAAATCACGAGCCATTGCAGCCTCCTGAGCAAGCTGCATATCCAATTTAGCCTCCACTTCCTCGTCTTCTCTTCTTTTTTCCTGTGAGTGTATTGATTTGGTATTCCATAAAATTATCCAGAAATAAAAAAACATGGCAATTGCATCTCTCAGCAAAAAGATCATGGACTAAGATAGCCCGATAACACATACCTCTTCAGTGACTTTAGGAAGAAGTTGTAGCCACTTCTCCTCAAATTTTCCCAGCAGTTTTCTGGCCATAACATGCACATCGCTTTTTTCATCATTATATTTCATTGCATTCTTAAACACTAACCTCGCATCCGCACATATCTCTCTGACATTCTTATATCCTGTGCCATCATTAGCCTCCATTTGATTTTTTATTGTACTTAAGTCCATGGGCTTGTCGATAACCTATTGAATACCATGTGTGCCAGATTCATTGAAGTCATATTCAGAAGGAATCCAACTATAAAATGGTAGGGCAATTAACAAGCAGAGTGATAAATGATTGAAACAACTAGAATTCATGGTGAGTCATATTGCGAACTAAGTAACAAGTCAAACTTGCATGTTTGTGATCCTTGATCACACAAACTGAAAGTTGAAAGCACAATTCGCTCTCTTTTTAAAAACAACTTGTTACATGTTTAAACGGGGCTTGTGTGTTGCATCAATTATACTTAATGACTCATGCGCAGTCACTGGAAAAGGGTAAATGCGCTTCATGTGATTTCTGTTACAACACATGTTGATGAAATAGGAAATTGAGAAGGATGTTATCACTTCACCTCATAATAGTCATGCAATCCAAGACCTTTCACATCTACAGGTTGCATAAAAGGCCAAGCCCATTTGTGCTGCGCGATCTGAAGGCAACAAAAAAGAAACTACATTAGATAATGAAAATCAGCTTGTAACACTTATTTTGTTTCTATAACTTCGAGCATCCAAGAACAAATTTCCATTACTAATTGGTCTGTCATCATAACAGTGGGATATCGCAGGGGTAAACGGAACCAATTTCCACAACATATTAAACAATCCAGACAGCAGTTTCTCAATCCACCTTAAAATTTCACAGCAGAAAGGAAAAATCAAGTTTTATCCAGACAAACGAAAAACATAGAAAGCACAGAGTGATACATTACTTGACGCAATGTTGTACCGAATTGGCGCATAAGCTCTTGCATTCTCTTAGCAGCAGCAGCCTCTCGTTTCGACGCATCTTGCTGCTGTTTCCTGATACTAGGAACAGGCCTCTCTTTATCTTTATCTTTCACAATCGAGCTGCCACCACCTTTCGAAGAGCCACTGTGCTGCTTTTTACTTATATTCAGGTAAAACTGCTCAACTTCATTCACTCTTCGCTCCAACTACAGATTCAAAAGCAAAAACCAAAATAATCCTCCAATTTTTCACAGCATTCATTCTACGCGCAATTTTTTTAATTTTTTTTTAATGATCACCAATTTACCTTAACAACTTTTTGGAAAATCCCATCCACGCTATGCATGAAACCCTCCGTGTCAGCATCGTTGCCGTCTGGATTTCTTGCCGGAAGATTACCAAAATAAAAAACCGACGGTTCCATCTGACTACTAAAACAGAAAAGAAAAGAAAAGAAAAGAACTAAAAATTAAACTTTGTTAAAAACATTCAAAGATGGTAAAAATTGAATTGCTAAGCGGAAGATTTATACATGCGTTTCAAGTGTATAATACCTGGAAATATACGTATCTGTATACGAAGACAGTAGAGGGAGTGGTGGAAGTAACAGAGCAGGCGCAGGGACACTGCTTTGTCGCGCTATCTGTCTTGCCAAATTGCGAGACGAAAACCTGACTTCTCTTTCTAACGACGTCGGTTTATTCCTGTTGCTGTTCTATGCGGGTTAAGAGCGCCGTCTCTCTCCCTCTCCCCTTTTACTTGAATGCACCAAAATAGTGTACCTCTAATATGTCCTTTTCTTTTGAACTGCTATATTTATAAGATAAAAACAAGTTTAAATTATATTTGAATTAAGTTACGTACAAAGTAGAAACATGTTGAAAGTAGACGTGGATTCTTTGTGGATGTACGCTAGAAATTAGTGAATGTTCAAGCCATTTTTCTATTAAGTTCATTTATTTTATTTTATTTTTACAGGGAGCTACGATAAGAGAAATTTTTATACAGATTTGATCCATGTAAACAAAGTCTCTATACAGATTTCCCACCAATTTGTAGCCCGAGGCAGAGTGCTTGGAAGAACATGGTTTAATAATCAAGTAAAATCCACTTATCATAATTAACTATGGACTTTCTATATACATAAAATCCGAAAATATATCTCTGATCAAGTGCAAGGACGATGACGTCCTGATCACAAGAGGGGAATGCATCCTTTAAAACAATTGCTGGCGGAAGAACCTGACAGGTATGTCCTGCACTTTAATGGTTTGGCGAATTCCCCACGACCCTTTTGGTTGCTTTTACCTGATCTATCAAAGCCCATAAGAAGGCGTTTCTCATCACCGGCCAACATCGCAGCGGGGATCATGGGTGCCGGAGCTTGGCGACTCTGCCTTTTCTTGATGTCACTGAGCTCCATTTTTGATGGAACCTTTGCCAATCCTATCAGTACCTTGTGCTTTCTTGAACTATCACTGGAAAGATGGTCCCGGAAACTACCGGTTGAGTTTGGGGCCCGGGAAGGTTTTGAGGTTTCTATGCTTCTGCTCAGCAAGTGAGGCAAGCGATTGACAGGATTACGAGAGTCTGTTCCATAAATAAAAGGGTCAGGACTGTTGGCGGATTGTTTTGTCTTGTTAAGTATATCTCTTCCGAAGAAGATGATATCTCGTGGAGGGTTTGTCTTTGTGCTCTGATCATCAGGTGGCGAGAACTCAAAGAAGTCCTGGCTTGAAAAAGAATTTCTCTGTTCTTGATCATCATGATAACAAGTCCTGGGTCCAGGTTCTCTGTCGAGGAATGATGGAAGATCACCGAAGGAGAGGTCCAGTTCAGGCTCTAACCCCCCCTCACGGCAGTAAATATTGGTGGTATTTCCCATTTTGCGATGGCCTTGAAGTTGAGACAGAGATGGCTAATGACGGCTTGATTTGCTACCCAAAATCAATGTATATAAAGGAAGAAGAGAGGAAGACTTCTTTTTTAAAAGGGAATGTTCTTTCAAGACTTTTAGAATATTTCATTTTATTTGATTAACTCATTTTTGTGTCGACTGTTTTGTCAGGATTCTGGAAGGAGTACTGGGTAAAATACAAGTGCAAGAAAGAAAGGACATGGCAGCGTTAAGATAAATCGAACGGGGTCTGAAAAGAAGCCGTCAAATAAAAAAGCTCTCTAGATAGACTGAATAGTATGATTAAATTAGCTTGATGTTGCTCGCATGGATTTGATTTTTTAATAAAAATATATTTTTTTATAATTATAATATGTTTTTATATGTTTTCAAGTAAAATAATATTATTAAAAAATACATTAAATCACAAAACCAAACATGCACTGAATCAAGAAAATAAAATAGATTAAAGTTAAACATCCGAAATACTTCACCGGAAAAACACAAGAGGACAAAAAGACGGGGCATTCCGAGAATTGAACTCGGGACCTCTCGCACCCTAAGCGAGAATCATACCACTAGACCAAATGCCCATTTCGTCAGTGGATTCTTATAATAAAAGTTACAACATTTAATGTTCATTGAGCTAAAAGGCCTTGAAAGTTACAATCTTGAACCCTCCGAGTCCAAACCAAACCCTTGGATATTTCCACTCTCAAAGAAAGTCCTGCGGGAATCGAGAAACTCAGAGGAAGCCCAAAGAAATGGCGAGAAGAGCGGCTCTTCTTCATTTTCTTCGATCTCAAAGCAAACAACTCTCAACCATCAGAAACTTCCACTCAGGCTTCTCTCTTCATTTCCTTTTCTCTGTATACTTGGCTTTCATTTTACAATCTCATTTTTGCTTAAAAGAGTACAAATCAGTAATTAACTTAAAAGTCATGATGCAATATCTGATCTTTGATTGGAGAAGAAACCAAGTTGTTTCATTTTTGTTGGGGGATTCGTTCTGTAGCGAATAATGCCGGAATCTTTAGCCCTTACAAAGATTTTAATTTTCAAAAGCGTAAAGATTTAGAATTGGAAGAGTGTAAGAGACCCTTAATTGTTTTCGTGCTTTTAGAGTTTCTGTTGAGTTAAGGTGGAGGGGCTGGCTTATGTATATAATCTAGTGAACAAGGTTTCAATTTTGTTGAATTAAGCCATTCAATAAAGATTTAGGATCGACCAGTCTTCAGCTTCTTGAGTATCCTCAATATCCGAGCATATTTGAACTACATGCACTTTTGAATAGTTTGATGTTGTTGGAGCAATGAAAACTTGATACGTTGGAAGCTAGGAATGTTTGTGGCTCGATGTCTTTCGTTCTCTTATTTGAACTTATTCATGCACATGTTAAGCCGTTAATTAAATTTGTTGTATTTTGTTTTAAGATGGTCCTTTTTCAGCCATGTTTTTGTGAATCTTTTCCTCTGTGCCATATTGCTTTGTCGCAATTTATGCTCTGTGCTGCCTGGGCTTATTTACTGTTTAATTTTGCTTATGGGGACACTTTCTTGAATCAGCAAGTGTTTTCGTTGATCTTTGTATGTCATATCTCTTGTCTGTTACCTTTGAAATGGTTTCATCAAACACTGTCAGGAACATTAAATTCATTTTCTTTTTGCTGCTTGTATGTTGAGATTCTCATTTGAAAACATGAGGCCACTTCTGTCAAATTAAATTGTTTTTGGGAAAAGAAAGTCACTGGTTAAGTTCAGTTGTTCATGGGTATGGTTTACTCGGTCGTGGGAATCTGTCGTGCCCTGTAGCTTGTGATGGACTATATGGCTGGAGGTATAATCTCTTTAGATGAATTCTAGAAGTACCTTTGGCTGTCACTTATAGTTTATTCTCAGCTCCTTTTTACATGATTTCAATAAGAGAACGAACTTCTTAGGCACTGTCTTGGAACTTTCTACTAGGGCCATAGTCTAAACGAATAAGACTTGACAAATTGCTCACTTTCTTAGACTCTGCATTTCAGTTCTGTAGCACCCACTATTACAGGATTCATAACGTGATCATTGATTTCCCTTTGATAATTCCATGCCCTGTAGCAATTTCTATTGTGTGTATCTGAACCTGTTATTGGAATATGCTATGATCGTTGTTCAATTTTGCTTTTTACTCGGGTTCATTTGTACATGTTTTATTTGTTGTTGATCATGACAAATCATATTTTAAAGTAGGCATATTGATTTGTGTCAGGAAGGTTCTTAAATAATTTTCTCTATTTTAGGCTATCATTTTTGTCAATTTGGCACGCGGCCACACAATCAGTGTGCCAAACTCAACTTCAACCATGCCAATGTCACTGCTGCTCAGAAAAGATGGGCATCTCGAGCTACGACAACCAAAGATGACAATAAGATCAGCATTGGACCACGCCGAAGGAAGGAAGCAGGAGAAGATGAAAAAGAATCCGGGGTGGTGTATTATGGTCCAATCTCATCCACCATCATGAAAGTAAAACTGCTCTCTCTTTCAACATGCTGTCTGTCTGTATCCTTGGGTCCAGTTGTAACTTTTATGACATCACAAGATACAAATGTCATCCTGAAGGGGACAGTTGCATCTTCTGTTATATTCTTCAGCGCTTCGACCACCGCTGCTCTGCACTGGTTTGTTAGCCCTTACATTCACAAGCTTAGATGGCAACCTGGCTCGGACAGTTTTGAAGTTGAGATGATGTCCTGGCTGGCAACCTTCATTCCAAAGACTATCAAGTTTGCTGATATCCGGCTTCCAGAAACCAACAGGCCTTTTGTGACTTTTAAGGCGAACGGAAATTTCTACTATGTTGATTCAGAGCACTGTCATAACAAGGCATTGTTGAATAGACTAACCCCACAAAAATCAGCTCATGAGTCTGCTTTCAAAAATTTGTGATTGGAAAATACGGTGAAGATTGGTCTGCAAGGTTTCCCGAGTACGATATGACCTGATTTTATTGGTGGTTTGTGATAAGCTCTGGCCCAGTTTTGAGCCAGTGGGCATTTTTTATCCCTAGCTTTTTCTACTTGTCGAGACAATGTTTTCTAGAGTAGGGAACGAATCAATATTTGAATTTTGATGTTTGATATCTTGGGTAATGGGAGGGGCCGAAAGGCTCAATACAAACTAGCAATCCTTGCCATCACGTGGAGTGGCAATCCCATATCAGCCCATAAACATTTCTACTTTACCAGTATGAGGTTCTGTAAAACACACGACGCTGATCACTTAATCTGCACCTTCGTTTGCCAACCAATCAGCACGTACTGGAACCGCAACTAGCCATGCTCTCTCCCTAGCAAGGTTATAATCTGGTTAACGAGGGAACGATTACTTCCAGTATTTTTCTCTGGCCTATGTTGGTAAGTGAATATCACCTGCAATATGTCCCGCGACTCCCGTCATCCAAGCCATCTCCAACCTGTCACGCCAAATTCACATCTAATCCAAGAGATTTAGAATAAGTACCCGAATGAAGCAAACCACCCTATTAGACAAACACACACACACACACACACACACACACACTGCCAATCACGATGCAAGCCTTCTGCACCTAAAATTCCAGGTTTCCCTCTGCTCAGCCATACATGTTAAGTTCAACCGACCTTGCGAGGGTGAATTCCAAGCAATTTGCCTTTCCTCCATGGCAACGTGGGGTTCGGTGTACCGTGCTTTATTCAGGTTGCTTTAATTTCTTTGATAGAATGAGAAATGACATTTCAGCTAAAATTATTTAAGGACAAAAAAATAAAATAAACAGGAGGTGGGGGGATTAAATGGATTGTTTTGGTGAGTGGCATCCGGATTGAATAACCCTCAACTACACCACCTCCTCGAGCGATGGCACTGATCATAGTTTTCTTTGCCAGCTTGAGACGTTGTGTAGTTTGACCTGAACGATTCCCTAGGCAATTCGGAAAACTATAGCCTATCTACTCACCGATCTGCTCCACACTAATCTCGGACGAAGGCAATCTATGGAGACTTGTATTGGTCTCCACGCTATAAGGGCACTCAGAATCAATTAATACAGGCTCACTTTGCATCAGGAAGGCAGGTCGCACCAATTTTCTCACAAGTGCTTTAAAAAATATCTCACTAAACAATTGTTGATCCCGATTGCCTCTGCCGCCGAGCATAGTCATCAACCAAGTTTCGGGACAGGGTTGCAGGACTTTCGCTCCATACTAGTGCAGCTAGAGGCCTGTCCACCTGAATAACTAAGAGCTAGTTGTGTCCTTGCGCGTTTATACCCGGCTCATAAATAACATCTAAACAGAGCAATTACCTTCTTCCTTTCCCCTTTACAAGGAAAAGATAAATCACAAAAAAAATTACAGGCATTCAGTCACCTAAGAAATGAAGCACAAAGCACAAGAATTGGAAACAGGCCATGGTCTTAAATGGCACAATCCTGGGCGATCCTCGTGGAGGTTCCGACCAACAAGGGAAGGATCACAGTTCAAACTTGAATGGGCGATCCTCGTGGACCCACAAGGGAAGGATTGCGATGAAACCTTGCAGTTCAAACCTTGAGAATGGACAGAGACAATATAGAGAGCATTCAGAATATCACTCTACTCCAAAGGCATAGGTAGACTAAGTGAACAAACAAAAACTAGACGAGTAAAATTGTAGAAAGTATTCATGGGTACTTGACATAACAGCAAAATACTACTCCTGAGTAGAGCAGGGGGAAATTAAAAAAGCATAAAATTCTCAACATGAGAGACACAGCAATGACTCGGAAAAAAAACCTAGACCGAAACCATGCCACCGCCTATCAAGAACCCAGTTCTGTGAACAACAACCTTGCAATGAAGGTGATGCCGTCAGACAAAGGTTCTCATGGTGAACAGGTAGACATCCAAGAAATGGACCAGTAACAAGAGCCCACTCTTCATTTTTATTTAAGCTTCTTATTGCACCAACCTGCACGGTTCACTTGCCACCCTTCTTGGCAGCAGATTTGGTCACCTTGGCACCAGAGGGATCCTTCTTCTCCACACTCTTGATAACTCCCACAGCAACAGTCTGGCGCATGTCCCTCACAGCAAAACGACCAAGTGGAGGATACTCTGAGAAAGTCTCCACCACCATGGGCTTGGTGGGAATCATCTTTATCATACCAGCATCTCCGTTCTTTAGGAACTTGGGCTCCTTCTCCAGTTCCTTACCAGACCGCCTGTCAATCTTTGTGAGGATCTCAGAAAACTTCACCGCAATGTGAGAGGTGTGGCAGTCAAGAACTGGAGCATAACCGTTACCGATCTGTCCAGGATGGTTCATGATAATAACTTGGGAGGTGAAGTTGGCAGCTTCCCTGGCAGGATCGTCCTTGGAGTTTGAGGCCACAAAACCACGCTTGATATCCTTAACAGCAACATTCTTAACATTAAACCCGACATTGTCACCAGGAAGAGCCTCTTGTAGTGCTTCATGGTGCATCTCAACAGACTTGACTTCAGTTGTCAAACCGGTAGGTCCAAAAGTGACAACCATACCAGGCTTGATGATACCAGTCTCCACACGTCCCACTGGCACAGTTCCAATACCACCAATCTTGTAAACATCCTGAAGCGGGAGACGGAGGGGCTTGTCTGAGGGCCTCTTGGGCTCGGAAATCTGGTCGAGGGCCTCCAGGAGAGTTGGGCCCTTGTACCAGTCTAGATTGGTTGACCTTTCAATCATGTTGTCACCCTCAAATCCAGAGATAGGGACAAAGGGGATCTTGTCAGGGTTGTAACCGACCTTCTTCAAGTAGGATGACACTTCCTTGACAATTTCATCATACCTCGCCTTGGAGTATTTAGGAGTGGTGGCATCCATCTTTTCCAAAAAGAACCACCAGCAAACATTAGTAGCGAGCAAAAAACAAGGTAACTTATATGCAAAAGGAAGTAATTCAACGGAATATTAGCCATCCAGTTAACTTGAAAAAAGAGAGCAAACATACTTTGTTGCAACAGCAGATCATTTGCTTCACACCAAGGGTAAAAGCAAGAAGGGCATGTTCACGGGTCTGGCCATCCTTGGAGATACCAGCTTCAAAACCACCAGTGGTGGAATCAATGATGAGAACAGCACAGTCAGCCTGGGAAGTTCCGGTAATCATGTTCTTGATAAAGTCACGATGTCCAGGAGCATCAATAACAGTGCAGTAGTACTTGGTGGTCTCGAACTTCCACAGGGCAATATCAATGGTGATGCCACGCTCACGCTCAGCCTTGAGCTTGTCGAGCACCCAGGCATACTTGAATGACCTCTTGTTCATCTCAGCAGCTTCCTTCTCAAACCTCTCAATGACACGCTTGTCAATACCTCCAAGCTTATAAATCAAGTGACCAGTGGTGGTCGACTTTCCAGAGTCCACATGGCCAATGACCACAATGCTGATGTGAGTCTTCTCTTTACCCATGCTTAATTCTTAGTGTTAAACTGTTATGCATAAAAATATAATGTTAGAAACCATCCATGCCATACTAAAAACACATGATTAAAGCATACTCAAACTGCATAGTACAGTCAGCATCCAGAGGATAAATCATGGCAGTAGCTTTAAATTAGTGACAGATTTTAGAAATTAAATTTCAAAGACTTCAACCTATAATAAAATTTCTAATTAAATTCACAAAAGCAGTACACTCAGAAATTTATATAACGACAGCATCCATCTAAAGAAAACAAAAACACCAACTATCCATTTCTCTGAAACAGTTGCAGTTTTTCAAATTTACAAATTTCAAATCCTGAGAATTAAGCAAGTCTATTATCTCACCTACCGAGCAAGTAAAAGATCTAAATATCATCCATGAGAAACCTTGTCACAAGCAGATCATGACAACAGCAATTAATTTCTTGTATCCATATCTGTCAAGCAAGAACATTTCTCATACAAGTTCTAACACGGAATCCAAATAAACTAGTGGTAATCACTTAGATCTGCGTAAACTAATTAAAAAGGCACTAGCAATCAAATTTTAAACATAGTACAGCTTAAAATCTTCGACAACGAAACCAGGAAAACTAACACAAAACTTGATTCGAGATTTAATTAGAGATTGACCAGCAGCACAGTTATAGTAAACTTGATTAGAACTGGAATGGAAATAAAAGAGCTATAGGTATCGAAGAACCTGACCTGAAGAAGGTTTCGCTTAAACCTTAGCCGCGAAGGAGATGAAAGGCAGAGAGTAGCAAGTGTGGAAAGAGTGTAGGGTTTGTGTGATTTATATTGCAAATACTATGATTTTAGTTCCTAAACTGTCCTTGTTTTTTGTCTAGAATCCCTGAAATATCCTCTCGTGACTTTCCCGTGAAGTTTATATATCACCAGTCGCGTGAACGCGCGTGCTTCTGTTCTGCTAGGAAATCATTGCCTGGGTTTGTTTCACGCTCTTTAAAAAAGCGTGGAAGTGGTGGAGGTGTCTGAGTCCACTTTCAGGTTTAAGGATTTGACAGGGTGTCATGGAGAATATGGTGGGAAAATGAGATAAATGGCAAATGAGAAACGCTTGCTTGCTGTCTGCCAGAAAGGCAAGGACAGATGGAAGAGCGACGTCATGTTTTCTGTTTTCTTAGACTGTTTTTAAAACAAATATTAAATAATAATACAGATATTAAATAGTTCAATTACACAAAAGTTAACTTGCATTTTTATAAAGATCCAATGACATTAAAGGGAAGAAGTTTAATGGCCATGAAGAGAGGAAAATGACATGGGAAAAAATAAACAAAAAATGCAATAGAAAATTATAAAAAAATAATAATAACAAGGTGATGAAGACACGTTGAAACTCTAACAATGAAACTATCAAAATCATTGGAAAGTCATCGATAAAATGAATATATAGATACCAAATTAGCATGTTGTTGCTTTTAAACTACACGTCTATCTCATTGCCGGCTTTGAAGTTGATTTTTGGTTATTAACATGTTTTTTTTTAATAAAAAACACACATAAAAATAAAAATAAAATAGCACAATTTGTACATGTCGCGTAGTGAAAAATGTGATATCTTTATTTTGATGTTATCTAGAATATCGACATTCAATAAAAAAAACAAAAACAAACAAAAAGGGAAAAAGAAAAGAAAAAAGGTCATGAAAATACATCAAATCTCTGATTATGACATTATCAAAAAATTCTACAAGATACAAATTCAATAATCAATAAAAATCACCAAGGATGAATCGGGTGGACCACGCGGCTCCTCAAACACGAGTCGTGTTTGGTGATATTTTTCGGTGCTATTGAATTCATGTTGCCAAAATATATTTGATGACATTAGTAGTATTATAATTGAAACATCAATAGATGTTACAAGTCTTTTTATTTCTTTCCTTTTCTCTCTCGTCCCATCCATGTTCTTGCCCTCACATGTATATATATATTCTGATTGGATCTCATTATCCTTGATAGCAACGGGTTATAAATACCATGTTTTTTAAATCATGACATGTATAAATTGTGCCATCTCGCCATTTATTTCTTTCAATTGTGTTGTTTTGGCAGTGTTTTTAATCTACTGTGCTCTTGAATAACTTCAAATAAATAAATTTTAATACCGGGAGCACAACGCATTAAGAAATACACGAAAACGAGAAGAAAAGAAATCCCGTCAACAATGATTTGAACAGCCTAATACAAGGGGACGGACAGCTCGCAGAAATTAGAGCCAATCATGTTCCGGTTTTGTTTTCTAATTTCTAATATATGATTCTAATTCTTAGTTTTAATTTTTAATATTTTTAGCTGTTTTCTTTCATCTTGATGTGGATTGTCCTTTCACATGGGCTGGACTAGTTATAATCTGCAGAGTTGAAAAATAACATGGCCCGTTGGGCTTCTGGGCAAGAAAGCCGTAAGAGCTTCATCCTCTCGTGCCTCAAATCATTACTCACTGACTGGGATATACAAAGTTCGAAGAATGATTAATTTCATCCAAGCAAGTTAAGACGTCAGGTGTTTGTGCTAGTTCGATTTATTACAAGAATCATTGCTAGAAAAAATCGAGCTGGATATGCAAATCATGAAGATGGAAGGTTACATATATAGCTTCAAAAGCTACATATGGTGCTATTTCTAATGGAGATGTTCTGGAAAACCCTAGAATGTTTTCTTGAACAAACCCTAAGGCCATCAAATCCCAGCTATGCAACATTTTTTTACCAGAAAAAATGAGCCTTGACCTTTGCAAACATGCAACTCAATACAAGAATAAATGAAAACCGGAAAAAAAAAAAAAAAGAGCAAGCAAGTGAACGAGGAAATACTAAAAAGATCAAATACCATGTGTAGAGCATCCAGATGAAAAGGATCCATATAAACGGCGACAATATTTGTTCTGCAGAAACATAGAAATGCCAACTCAACAAGAAAACTAGACGGGGCATAAAGGGCAAGAAAGACTTTGAAGAACCAAAGATCACAAAAGGAACATCCCAGAAACCAGCCTAGACGTAGTTTACCAGAGTCAAATTGGTGGCTTTGGCAAAATGTACTCCAGCATTGTCTTGCCCAAGATTACACAACGAGCGTAATAATATTCGAGTGAAGGTTAATAGGTGCCACTGGATACTCATTGCTTTACATGTCATAGTTCTGCCTATAGGATCTTAGAATCTTCATCCGAGTCAATGTTCATTTCACAGGTATCACGCGACAACATAAAATTGCTGAATCATGCAAGTTGCAGGATTTACATCTTGAATCTACCTTGCATATTTTTTCCTTTTGCAAGTAACAGCTGATATCTAACCCCCTGCGGTGTCTCCATGCTCAAACTCAGCCACCAGAGATAAATCATCCATGTGCCTGACTTGTCTGCATTTATACAAACAGATAATTTAAATTTGATGGTCTGATAGAAATCAACAATGGCAAAATTCACTAATATGAGAAACCAACCCTATGGTACGATTTTGGACACAATTCCTACAGATCAAATTAAGGGGGCCCGACTTCATCCAATAAAACCATTTGAGCCCACAACCGATTTTTGTAAAACCACAAACCTGTTAGCATTGCGATGAACCCCATAGTTGAATACAACCTGCCTTGCTTGCATCTATTTCAAAACCCACTTCAGTGATAACCTGATATCATATTGCATGCCTTCCAATGTCGTAACATAGAAGTTCCCAAAGAAATGGAAATCAAATTTAACCACCTCTAGCAACCAAGGGAGCAACCTGCCCTGCTTCCAGTTGGTTGCTCATCTACTTCCACATCCACCCAGGGATTAATGTAACTTCCAAGTTGGACAACTCCAGTCCCATTTTCACCCTATTAACACGGTAACGCCATAAATGTTGCTCGACTGGCAACTCACCATCCTGTCCCATCCCCTGGCTCCACTGGCAGACAAAAAGAGAAAAAGCAGATTTCTCCAGCTGTCTATAATTCCCCGAAAATTCAGTTCAAAGAGCAAATTTTGTTTTTTTTTTTACTTTTTTCTGTCAAAGAAGGCTACCATTGACATCTAAGACTAACAACCACCAAGAAAAATGTGATTTTCATTCCATTGTTCACACTGATATTAGCAGTTGTAACTCATAAAGACAAGATAGTGTCTGACCTGCCAAATCTTCAACACCAAGATCCAATAATAGATAAATATAGGGCACCTAGAAGAGAGAGCAAATAGCATTAGAAACTCTGATTTGAATAATACTGTCAAAATTGTTTGACGCTAATCTATCAAAGATGGTATGCTCATTAATAAGCATCTACAGATTCTGTTAGCACTAGCAACAGATTCAATCGCATCATACGTAGTTTCCTATTCAACACAATTTTACAACTATTGCTGGTTATCAAATGCCTACATATGACATGCTTCACATTTTGGTCATTATCTAAAAATGCAAATCATTTCCTATCCATCTTTGGAGAACGTTATCATCAGAGTACTCACAGCTGAATTATAACATGAATATCAAGAAATTCTTCTAAAAAAATAACAAACAAATAGAAGCACACCATTTAGAAACTCAGCAATTTTTCTTTAGCTGTATTAGTGACTGATGTAAAATCATTTGGCTAGCATTACACATGTTCAATTGTAGTATCTACAAAGATACTATTTTAACCCAACATTATACATATAACACATTCACAATTCATATAAACATACGCAGAGGCACGCGTGTATGCTAAAAGTCATGATATAATCTGTCAACAATGAAAATTAAAATGACAAATGTACGTTTAATGCTCACCATTATATAAAGCAGACCCATTACTGCTGTAAAATCATGCAGCACATCAGTATTGATCAATAGGCATGATCAATAGGCTTCACATGCACATGCTAGAAAGAAATTATTTGCTTCATTCACTAGAAAAAGACTAAATGAAATGAACAGGGAGCATCGTGCTAGTGGTTAGTAGCCTTCTCGATGAATCAAACAATGTATATTCCCTTCTTGTCTTTCAGAATCTATTGAGAATAAACACGTTGTCTCACAGATCGTGGCTGGCGAGGAAATGAGAAAGGGCCATCTGAAAATTTCTTGTTACATTTCCTGTTAGATCTAGCTTCATCGTTTAGAGCTGCAACTGAAGTGGCTGCAAAGGCTCAAAGTCAACACCTTACCGAAAACCATAAATGATAAAAAATCTAACTCAACCCGTACATGTACACAGATGAATGTGTGAGTACACACAACCACAACCTGGAAGAATCGATATTATAGGCCCCAAAATTATATTCCATCACGAAAGCAACAAGCAATTGCTGTCATATTCCTGATTTAGACAAAAAAGCTTCTACCAAAGGGGAAAATGACCAAGTCTTAAGATTAGTGACCGGTTTCAAAAGCAAAGTTAATGATCACCCACAAAAATAAATGGCACCACATGAGAACTCATGACCTGATCTAAGTATCTAACTGCTTTCAAACATGCTAGTAATATCATTGGCCAAAAAAGTGGCAAGCATCACCATGTTAACACTTTGTATTCACATTGAATTATGATTTAACAAATTGGCATGAATACCAATTCAGGACCCTAAAGGAATCATCATAAGATTTTCTTGATCCCAAAACTATTAAGCCCTCCATGGTACAATTTGAACAAATTTATAAAGGAGAACCACAGAAATTTTGAAATGTTGGAAATTTAACAGGGATTTTAATCAGTTGGAATATAAAGCAACAACATTATCATCTAATCCAAAGTATTGCTTAAAACAATGTAAGAATATCAATCAGGCACCTTGATTTGATCCTAACTGGTTTCTCAAATCAGCCCCATTTTTTGCAGCACGCTGATCATTGCCAAAACTCTCAACGGTGCTGCTGAGGCTAAGGAGAAACCAATCCTCAGCAGGGGCACAATTTGATGCAGGAGGCTGGCGGACCAACTCAGGCTGCACAGGCTGAGCTGGGAGAAACGTTTGTAATGAGGGGTCCTCAGAAACAAATCTCATAGGATTATCAACCAAGCCAACATCCATATCACCATTGGCGTCACAGGCTAAAGAATCTAGGACCTCACTGCCAGAAGTTATAGTTGGCATTGATTCCAGTGTACAGCCATTCATTGGAACATCACAGCTAATGGAAGGATGATCCAGATCAATAAAAGCTTGGAAATGGGGACCAGCTTCAGTACCATTAGAGTATGACCAGTTAGACATCCCAACATCATTGACACCTGTATCAAAGAGACCAAAACAAGAATTTGCACCTGCATCAAGAGCTAGATCTTCTAAGTATGAGTCTGTTATTCCAGGATTGGCAGCCAATGAAGAACCACTACCATTTACTCTGTAAGTATCATAGACAGTTTCAGGAACAGCTAAATTGACATTCTCTTCATCGGAATCACTTAGAATAATGAAGTCAGCATTCCCTGATGGCACAGAACTACCATTGTTTATTGCAAGTGTTGGGTCAAAATAATGACAGATAGAGTTGATCTCATTGACACTACTGGGGGATATTTCAACATGCCCACTGTAATCCTGGTTTATACTAGGGTCCTCTTCATCCCTGCCACTTCCAGTGGTGCTGCTACTCATTGTTATTGTCCTTTGGGCATGATTTAAAAAACTCCTCTCAAGTTGATTCTTCGAGGAACAAAAAGCAAGTTGATGGTCTCTTCCTTGCATAATTCCACTGGGATTATTCTTAATTCCAATCTCAGGACTAACATATGCTCTCAAGCCATCTCCCTTCTTGATCTGCCTCGAGTTTTCATAACAGGAAGTAACTTCATCCGTAAGAGCACAAAGAGAACCATCAGGAAAATGCCATTGCCTGAGATCACCTATGTCAACTTTGGTCTTTACAGTCCAAGAACCATCAGGTTTCACCTCAATCTCAGTTATGTCTTCTTCGCAATGACCCATCTATACCAATAAGCATATACACATTTTCTCGTGTTAAAATTTTGATGGGCATGCTAGTAAAAAATAATAATAAAGATATTAAGCATAAGAACTACCATAGATGTAATGCGGTTGAAGTAAGGATCAATGATGATATCCTCCAAGCAGTAGTTCCTAAGACAAATAGGACACTGCCACTGCAACCACGAAACACTTCACTTAGATAATATAAACTTGAGGATCAAATACAAAATGATAATTCCAATACAAGTATGTTAGATCACTTGCCTTGCGAGAGCGTTGATTTAGTTTCACGAAAGTTTCAAGATCAAAACAGCCCATGTGAGCACAAGGTTTAAATCTGCCAGCAATCTTCATTCTAGAGCCACTCATCTACCATATAGACTTGGTCAGTTTAAAAGATTACCAATGGACCCCAACCCACAAAAGAAAAGAAATGTAAATTGAAATGAATAATGTTCTCCACCAGCATTTTTAATCAAACTGGTCTCTCATTGAACATAGTGACATATTAACAATGGATTGGACAGAAGAAAAATAATAGGTTTTTTTTTATGAACAGTAGTTATCCTATCAAAATGCAAACACAATGATGCATAAAGATCATACCAGATACCCAAACTGGTCTCTCATTGAACATAGTGACATATTAACAGTGGAATGGACAGAAGAAAAATAATAGGTTTTTTTATGAACAGTAGTTATCCTATCAAAATGCAAACACCTTGATGCATAAAGATCATACCAGATACCCAAACTTGGGATTATGCTAGATCAAGAGAAAAATGAATCTTTTGCCAAGAATCATAGGACATTATCTATATCAAGGTCAGATGAAACTTCATGACACATGCTAAATACATCACATGACTATGTAAAAGCCAGATATACTCACAGGACAGCGGAGATTAACTGTAATAGCCTCTGCAATCACCTGCAGATCACTATCACTATCTTCGTTTGTAGCACCAATCCCACCACCAATGCAACGACAAACACGAGCAAGGGAATCTTCAAAAGACTCACCATCTTTGGGAATCAGGTTGAGAACCTTTGGCAGTAAATTGGACAGCAGAGGAAAAACATTAAGTGACACAGAACTCAAAGCACGATGTTTCTTTGGATCTAAGAGTGAGACATAGCACGGATGAGTGCAAACAAATATATAAAACAAAGTTAATAAACCTAGGAAGACATTTTTATTCAGATACCACCAGTTTGCTACATTTTTTTTTTTGCATCAAACAGAGGCGGCAGTAAATTAATGTTCCTACAAAATTGATTCTAATGGATATAGCCTTCAAAGAGATGAGACATCCATTTGTCACAAAAAGTAAATCATATAAATGAAAGGTGGGAGCACCTGTTCAGCTGTTTGTCGCTTTACAAGTCTGATGCCGAAGCAGAAAGCACGAGAATCACATCCTGATAAAGAAACTCTATTTATTCCCTCTACAGTGCATAATTTGATCTGACATCAAGAGCACCAATGTTAATTTCAATTAAACATGTAATGAAAGGTTCAACTTTAACTCAAAACAGCATCTAATCAAATACAACGTTACTGGGGGGAAAATGGACACAAAAAATGCCTAGGATATTAACACTCAAAATCATCTCATAAGAAAGGAGAATGGGGAATGGACTCACTAGTGCACCATCATCACGGCCATTAGCACCAAGAGATTGTGATTCTGGTCTATTAAGCGTTCTCACGGGTATATCTGCATTTAAAGAATGAAGAGCTGTCAACTGGGCTTTGCATAGCATTCGGGGGGAAAAACAAGACTTCTGAATATCAGCTCCACTGACTTGTCAGTCAACAAATTTAAACAAAATGGTCCAACTTGCTTGGAGGGTCTGAGCAATGAGCATGCTCAGCAAACATTCCTAAGCCACCTGTTTGGCCTCAGCAAAGAACATCAGGCCTTTAGAGGGGGTACTATGTGGCATGCTTAGCAGACCAAGTTGGTGAAAGGCGCCATATCTTCTCCCAGTTAAATAAATGCATATTGACCACTAGCACCTTGCGACCTTAACCCCACTAATAAATTCTTTTAGCCAAGGTGTTGCACCTGAAACCCTATCATGATCAAAAGATCCTCATGTAATGCATCAGCATTTATCAATTATTGTTCATGATATAACACTGCTGTTAATCCAAGAGAAAGCCTAATGGATTGCAAACATGATGCAATTCATCCATTTCATGGCCAAGGAAAGTCCAGTCACTATTGAGTTTTGAAACATTTCTACACCTGCCATAAGGACAGCACCGTTGCTTTACCAAAGTTACACACATAAAAAAAGTGTATCACAAGAGAGTGTTCAGCTCAGACTAATAATTCTATCACATACGAGAGGTTGTAAGGCTGCTGGTGTACCCCTTAATGCATAGTGGAAGATCATGATTACATACCATTAACCTGTAAATTTGCATGAAGTGGCCACTGCATCCTAAACAAAACATTATCATTGAGAAGCATGCACCAAGCCTACATGAAAACAACTTGAGCATGTAAATTTATCTGTACATGATGAAATTATGGAGGCATGCCTTTCTTTTTTAATCAATAGTGAATATTCTGCAATCAGCAAACCATTCAGGAAACCCACCTGAACATCATATTCACAATTCTGTAGTAGGTGTTGATCTGCTCTTGTCAATTGAAAACTTGTTTCCACATTCTGCAGTGTGTTATTGCTGAAGAAGATTGAAAAAAACTAGAATATAATGGATTGCACTAGCCAATAAATTTAGAAAAATAAGAGTGCTAGAACAGCATATAAAAAATAAAAAGCAAAATAAAAGCCTTGACCCAAAATAAAAAGGCATTGCAAAATTATAGATCCAAAAAGCTATAGCAACAGTGATAATGCTAACAAAATCAATTCCATGGCTCATCAATTCTTGTCGAGTGACAGGCTTAAGTAGATTCCTTATTTTATTATATTTGCCTTGCATGTTTCTTAGATTAATGATTGGATAATTTATTCCCCCCACAGCTATTGATCCCCCTTCATAATTGTAGCACTTAAGGTTGGGGAAGGAAGAGAGAGAGAGAGAGCTCACCCATCCATATTTGAACTCTTTAACTTCATGGGCAATAATAGATGAGCCACAGTAACCCAAAACCTGTCCACAAGAAGCATGTTAATATAATAGAACCCTCTGTTTGCGAATCTAATCTAAAGAAAACAAAAGTAAAAGACAGAAACAAACTTAAAATTGCCAATAGTAGTCCACAATGCTTATGGGTAATTGGCATGCATCAATTCTAATAAAGGAATCAACATGCTCAACACTCAGATCAAGATTAGCTTCATCAATTCCTAGAAAAAAAATATGCACACACCAAGGCATACACCCATGAAAAGAAAAACCTATTGATCCACATGCAATTTCACATGGGAAATCATCATATCGCGTGTGAAAACATGTCATGTAACATCTGTACACTTGAAGACTGCAACGCATGCTAAAGTATGTACCAAATATTAATTTGGCATGCCATTTTGGTATGATTATACCATTTTGTTCTATGAAAATGGGGAACCTCTTTGCTAGGTGAAAATATAGAGTTTATCCACTTGACATTCTACCTCAGAACTACCTTTTTGTTTCGAAACGTTACACCAACAATTAAATAGAACAAGTTCCA
The DNA here is from genome assembly GCA_015731905.1 of Salix dunnii. Taxonomy (NCBI): domain Eukaryota; kingdom Viridiplantae; phylum Streptophyta; class Magnoliopsida; order Malpighiales; family Salicaceae; genus Salix; species Salix dunnii. Next base: position 15,447,975 of record CM027668.1, read on the forward strand.
AGTCACATCCATACAGAACAATTATGAGCTTCCAATACCTTCATGTAGAGAAGAGCATCCATTATGGACACAAATCATTTTAAAGTTTGTAAGCCATTAGAAGCCACTAATTATGCATCAGGAAAAGTAAAATAGTGATGACCATAACAGGACTAATTAGACACGATTCACTTGGGATTATACATATATGATCAAACAAAAAGATAACTAATAAATACATACGGATCTGCTCGGTCAATACGACATGTTTCACAGTAAAATACAGGTGGAATTGGATGGTCACTATCCAGAAAAATGACGCATCTAATATGTTGTTGCACTCGACATTTTGAATCTGTACACTGCAAATAAAAAGGCCCCAGTAAGAATTTGAAACAACACTCCACGTTTTACAAGGGAAGCAAAATAATCAGGCAATGTAAGTGCTCCAAATCCTAAGACGCTGTAACTTCAAAGCTATCTCTTCCTGCTAAACCTCAAAGATTAAACAAAGAACTAGATATCCGATTAAGCTGCAACTGCAGAGTTCTTCCACGATTAATTCAAACCAGAAAAGAAAATTACCACTATGTGTGGCCTTACCTGTATCATGAACTCGGTAGGCAGTGGACTTCCACAAGGGCAACGAATCCTCTTCTCTGCACTAATGAAATCCTCAACCTCTTCTTTAACGCTCATAGTATCTAAGCCACTTGGAGCCTCTGCTGCTAAATCTGATGCATTTGTTATCTGCATTTTTCTGGGCAAAATAATTGGTTTAACACACAGCATATGAACAAGAAATAAGGGGAAATGACACTTTATTTTCCAAAAATAGATGGGAAAAATATAGGTTTAGAAGAAACTAGAAGTATTTTGATTAGAAAAACAAACCATTTGTACCAAACAAGTCAGGAAATGACAGGCAGACACACACACAGAAACACTACAGAACAGCCATCAGGATTTCATGCACAGGACATAAAAATAGAAAGAAAAAAATCACCTGTAAGCATCATCAATTATTTTCACCACAGCTTCCTTTCCAATCTGCTGTTTCCTTACAAAGCTGCGAGCAGAGCAAACTGCAAAAAAATATTGCACATGTATAATCACATTTATCAAGAGTTGAATTAAGCTGTGCTGAGGCAAGTAAATAAAGAGTTGTGATTCTAAACAAGAGAAACCAAATTCATGACAACAAACGGGATTATAAGATTTCCAAAAAACATCATCACTAAAGACACACCTGAAATAAATAAATAAAAACAAAAGACTGATTCCCCTAGTGATAGACACCAGCCCAGACTAACAGTACCAAGGGCAAATAGTGAAATTCCATCGATGAAAAAAACTGCAATGATAACTCACTTTCATCATCTGAGAGCAAACCCAAAACTCTGTCCATTAAATCCTGCACAAAAAGAAAAATATCAGATAAAACAAACATGATTAAAATGCAGAAGAAGAAGAAGAAGAAGAAGAAGAAGGACCTCCATAATTACTGAGCCAACAACAAGTAAAAAAAAAAAATTCCGGCAAATCTTTGCACAGGCAATTGCTAAAAAATAAAATAAAATAGAAAATGACAGGAAAAGGAGGACAGAGACCTGCTTCTTCCCTTGCTTTGAAAGACCCAACAGTGATAAAATATCCTTGAGCTCTTTAATTCTAAAATATGCCAACTTTCCCTTCAAGTTAAGCATATAAACATTATTAGCACAGATACATGCATGCACACCTACATATATGCATACATACATAAAATAACAAAATAAAATTCTTCTTCTCCATAAAAATGTGAATCAACATCCAAACAAACCACACTTTGATCAACACCACAACTGATAAGCACACTTAATTACTGATTACCTTGCAACTAGCCACCAAATTCATCTCCATCAGCACAAAATCCCTAAAAAATCAATATCAAAACCACAGAATTCAGCCCAAAACCATAAAATCACCCAAACAAAAGATGGTTAAAACTAATAGGCTACCTTTGACTTGAAATTGAAAGGAAGTGAAAAGGTGTAGGAACACAGCAGTGATTATACTACGCTAGGGTTCTCAGTGATCGGTCAAGTTCATGACTTTACAGCCTTTGCAGAAGGAGAGAGGGAGGTGGAGGGTGTGCGCGACAAGGATGGGTCTTCAATTTGCAGTGATGGAATGGCTCGGGTGGTTGTTACATACGAGAACTGCGGATTCGAAACGGTTATATAGATTTCATGTTTTGGAGTTCGTGTAAAAGTCCGGGTTGGGATTCGGTGCATGCAGAAGTAGGGAGTTTTAGTAAACGTGGAGGAACACAATTGGCTGACAAATCTTTGAGCAAGTGCATGTGCGACAGTTCGTGGGGTCTTGGAGTTGGTGAGTGAGTACGAGAAACATTAAAAGAACATTATCGTGGATTCTGCTGACGCGGGCAGTGTCTTTCCTGCGTGGCAGCCCAAATCCGTTTGTAACTTTGTATTGACTGACGGTTCAACTGGCGTTAGAAAAAAAATTAATAGGAGGGGAGTTGCCAGGCAAAACTCACCCGAACCATTGCCTTCTTCATTGCCTCTCTCTCTCTCTCAAGTCTCCACACAAAACTCCCCCCCTGCCTTCCCCACTGTAAAAAAGATTTATTTTCCACCCACAAATTCTAATAAATATGTCTAAAATGAACAAAAAGTAGAAAAATAAACGGATCGTCTGTGTTTTTTATCCCAGAAAAATGGGTGGATTACAGCTAAGATGGTACTAGTATACAGTGAAAATAAAGAGATGAGCATGCAGTTTTGTGAGATTGCCAGATTTGTGAAGTGCATTGACTGGATTGTTCGAAGATTCTAAATTGTTTCGTGGAATTTACCAATTTTGTGAGCGTGAATTAATTATGCGTGGCGAAGTGTTCAACAATTTCCGTTTTAGACTGTGAAAAGGAAGTTTCCATTTTAAAAAATAATAAGATTTAATCGAATTGGAAAGGTAAATAAATAAAATATTAATAAAAATAAATAATTATTTTATTCCATTTTATCCCAGAATATTGGTTTGAACAATAAATAAATAAAATACGACAGAGCTTTTTTCTTCTTTTCACAAACACGTGTCAACACCGACAATTCCTTACCTTCGAACAATTCAAATGGAAGGTGGCTGGAAGTGACCTGGGAGGCCGAGGTGTTGTCTTCTACTTGACGAATCTGTAGAAGAAGGAAATATAGTGTTTTCCATGTCCGGCAAGGATTTCATGACGAGGAAAATATTCTTTATATTACAAGAAATACACCTCCCAAGCTTGAGTTTCTTCCTCGCAGTGAATGGTAAAGCAAATACAGAAAGGCTTAAAGAGATTCCGTGTGTGTTTTGTTGACCTGAAACGCTTTTTATTTATAAATAAATCAAAATTTTTTTTAACATAAATATATAAAAAAAAACCAAAAACATAAAAAAACCAGCCACAATACTAGATTTTGAATCTGCAGGGCTGCGAGCAGACGACTTGATCGGATGGTGGATGGATTTACTTTTCATTATCATCTAGATTTTGAATCTGTAGGGCTGCGAGCACAAACTAACCTGAAAAACTGTAAGCTAATTTGTCAGAGTAACTTTGGATGCCAATGAGAACACAGGGGCGAGAATAGGCTAAAGCAGTACAATAACAAGAACGAGACTTTTTAGTTTCAAGAAGACAAAAGAGAACCATCTCCCGGAAAAAAGCAAACTACTCATATGGGTTACATTTGATCACTGCAAATCCCCTCAATAAGAAACCAAAGCTGACACAAAACATAATAAAATTTGAAACAACACTCCAAAATTCACAATGAGATAGACGCATGGATCAATAATAATCAGGTCGATGATCAACGATAATCAGGCGGGGACTGAATCACTGCTGTTGCTCTCAGTTGTATTCTGTTTTCTCTCTGCCTGGAGTGATCGGCAAAGTGACTCCAGCTTTTCTTTTTGATTCTTTGTTTTATCCAGTTGTTTCTTCAACTTCTCTCTCTGCCAAAAAGAAGAATTCATAGGGCTTCATGTTTCAGGTAAAAGAAAACATACATTAAAAGAGTTGCTCCGTGCCTTCTAAAGTGTTCGAGCGCTTTGTATTTTGATGTTAGATGTGATAAAGGAATTTTGCAGCGGCTCAGCACTGCACCAAAATCGCTGGATTGGGCTATGAAATGTCTAGGATTTGTATTGGCCGACCACATATAATCAGAGTAGCCAAAAATAGTTGGGACAAAAGGCTTTCTTAATGTGCAACTTAAATTCTACATTTGATGATAGCACATGGAGAAGGAAAACATCCTCCAATGATATACAGTCACACACCCCTTGCATGAAGTTGAAGAGAGCAACATGCTTAAAAGCTCACGGAGGTTAAGTACTGGTAAAAAACCATGCTTGCATGTCAACAGAAGCTTAAAAAAGGGAAGGGCTACCAGTTGCAAATAATTGAGAAAGATGTAATCTACAAAAGCAAGCCAACCATACCTCCTCAACAAGCTCAATCAGCATAACATCTGATTTCTCACACTTTCTCTTCAAGAATGTATTTTCTTTCTTGAGTTCTTTGATTGATTTTGCCATCTATTATTTCCACGATAACAAGGAGAAATGATTACTCAACACACATAATGCACACAGCACTTAAACAGATAGAAATCAAGAATAGGCACGTTAAAAAAATATATGTTCTCTTTACGAGAAATGCAAGTGTACCTTGTCAATCTCTTGCTTAAATGTTTCAAAAACCTCATTGCTCTTCACCAATGCTTCCTGCAAAATCAACCTAGCACTTTATATCCCTCAATGTTAAGTTATTATGAATGGAATATGTAAGTTGTGGGAAATGGATTATAGTACTCTAACTCGGAAATAATTGCAACAGACATCACCATTGACAAAAGCGGGACGGGATTAAGAATATATTACAACCCTTTTTTTTTGTCAAGGGAAGCTGATGATGATTTTAGCTAATTAGATCAGCTGCCACCAATATTGTACAAGGGCAAAATAACACAGGCATCTTAGCATACCATCCTTTATCAAGTGTTAACACACATGAAACTTGAGATTCACATTCAATATCCAATTTAAAATTCATGTATATATAATGATGTAAGCTGAAGCTTAACAGCAAATGAAGTTGACCTGGAATTGTTGGAACTTGTCTCCATCAGCTGTCAACTGCAAACGCAAATTCTTTTCAGTTGCCAATAATTGGGACACCTGTTCTGCATATATTTTCATCTGTGACTGCTCCTGTCCTAATTTTTCTTCATGCTGTTTGATCTTCAAATCAGCAATCTGAAGTTCCAATGTTTTCTGCTTCAACTGTGCATTCAAATTCAAAAAACAAGACGAACAACTTTACAAGTACTTAAAAACGAGGAACCAGTGACCAATTTTTCATGTTCAATTAAAGCATAAATTACAAACCTTTTGTGCATTTTGCTGTTCAGAAATGGCATACTGATCAGCAAATTCTTTCAGTTTTTTTCTTAACCTAAGGATGAAAAATCAGGTAGATTATGTTAGCAATAGTTTTCACTTCATATGTTTTAAAGAACCGTTGATAGCTGTGAGCGGATCAGTCCTGGATAAATCCAAGAAAGCATCCATGATCTGGGGATGCAAGGGTAGGGACAGAGGACAAAAACCAAGACAGCCAAATCACAAAATCTTGTTTGTGACTACATAGCTATGGTGGTTCTTATTTATGATATTGAGATGCATTTCACGTGGTCATACAATCTCAAAGATTCAAGAAATCAAATTCCATCAAACACAGCTACGGTCATTACATATTGACAATTTTGTGTACCAGCAGTTATTTTAGGATAGGAACCTATCTGTAATAAATAGGCTGCTCACTACTCAAAACTGAACCCTCATAATCAAGCCCAGAATTTTTATCATTGCACCAAGCAGTAATAATATTACTATTATATATCGATTCATCCATTTCAAACAAAAAATGGAATTACTCTAAAATCTGATAATTTTGCATGTATTTTATATTTATCTTACATCTCATTCTCCCTCAACTGAGTGAGAGATTCCTCCTTCTGCTCTTCTAGCCTGTTGCTCACATCCTATAACAGAAGACACTAGTTATTCCCTTAGCATCAGATGGTTCATCCTCCCAGGAAAAAGGAATGATGCAAGTGTACTACATCTTGATACTCAATCTCAATTGAGTGAGAAATGTCAACCAAACCTTTATTGCATCTTGGAATTTGGTTGATAAATCCAATCTCAAATGTTGACCCTCTGATGATACCCGTTTGCATTCATCCTGTCAAATTATCACCTCATCACTTCCTATCTTAATTAGGAAAACAAGTTCTCATATCAAAGTTGCACGAGAAACAATGCACACAATTAAATAAAGCATGGTTTGGTAATGAAAAATACAGGTTCAGAACTTGAACAGTTTCTTTCCCTTAAGAATGTGTTATTTTCAAGAGTAGGGATAGAAAACAGAACTTTAAGAGCCATCAACTGTGGGAAAAGTCAAGGACTTCTACAAGCTTTGCATGGTCAAGACACTAACCCAAACATTACCAATCACATGTAAAGTATCATCATCTGAGACACGCAACATCTTTACAGTTCATTCAGTCTAGATAGATACAGTTTAAAAGCAAGTATACCATCAACATTTTATTCTGGCGTTGCAATTCTCTACACAGCGACTCAAGCTTATCACGAACAACAATAGCTGCAAAAGAATAAGGGAAAAGGTTACTGGGCATGAGTTTGATCTATCTTCAAACTTGTAAAAGATTTTAATGAAAATCACAATGCGTATCATGATTTTACAGACATAAAATGATAACAAATACTTTTAATTTTGATGTAGTTATGTCTTCAATCATGCAAAAATCATATAAAATGCTCCAATAAGCAATTCAAGGAAAAACAACTTCAATGGTTCAATCCATTTGTCACCAGCTTCCAACAATTTCTTTTTCATTGGAAAAGGGAAAGGAAGGTATTTTAGCAGGAATCTGCAAGACCTTGGCAAACTTGTTCTCAGAAAGGGGGGGGACTATCCCCTTCCAGGGATTAATTTAACAGTTATTTCCTGTAAATTTGACGAAGTAATGCTCTAGACTTCAGAGATCAACATATCACGAACCCAGGTGACAAGTGAAAGACTTTTTCTACATTAAATCCCTGCACGAAATGTGGTTTGGATCGTTTTCAGAACTGTGGGTGCAAATCTTATAAACCAACAAAACATGTCCTAGCTATATTTCCATGATATCATGTAAGTCTGAAAACAAATCTGAACAGGGTATGCTACATCCAAATCGATTATAGTGAAGGAAATACTAAAAAGAAGCTTCAACACTTCTTCACTATAAAGATGTAATAAGTTTATCAAATATAATGAAAGTCAGATGCCTTCAAACTCACCAGCATCTCTTTCAGTAAGCACTTGTTGATACTTCAAAGTGAACTCCAGAAACTCCTTTTCTGATTTAAAGGTTCGTTTTGAATTCTTACGTTTTGTTTCAGCAGCTTCCTGAAGGCAATAAATGAAGTACAATGAATCACAATAGTAATACTTCCTATATAGATGGAAACATGTGGCAATAATAAACCACATCCAGGAAAACAAAATAAAATATAATGCACGGTAGTATGCATGTCGTTGTCAAAATGGCATGACGCAGGCCTTACTGTCAATGAATTATAGGAACAGGAAAGTAATGAACGCACAATTGTGCAACTCTCACACGGAGATAAAAATGCATTTAAGTAGCTAGAAAAAAAGAAATTAACTAGAAGTCTCTTTAGTGATCAAATTAATCAAGGTAGGTCACTGACTACTTTTCTGCCTTTCTGCAAGTCAGTGTTTTCTGATGAAGATATTTCTTTTACATCTGTGGCCTGTGAGTCCAAACCACCTTCAGTGACTGCAAAGGAATGACCAAGGGCCAACGATAAAAAATCAGAAACTCAAAACCAAATTGGAGTTATGAAAGCAATTGCAATGGAGGAGAAGATAATTACATCTATTATCTGAACTTTGAGAACTCCCTTGAACTTCGATTACCTCGCTGCATCTGGACACCCCAACAGAAGCCTCGGGAACTAAATCATCTAAAACAGGCTTGGGAAGTGTACCCTCCTCCTGCCACGCGCCCTGATCAGGCTCAACTACCAATTGCACTGAAGCATCACATCCATCAATATCAGACAGTGGAACGGGAAAATTCCTCATCTTTTCAGGCTTCTCGGTACAATTCTGACTGGTTTGAGATTCATTTGCAGCCAACTCCGGCATTGATTCTCTCACATGAGCAACTTTACCAATGCTATCCTCCTTGCTGTCACTGACTGGCTTCTCTTGCTCTGAAGTAGGAGTGAGAGGAGCCACGGGGTCCATTGAGCTGTCAACAAACCCATCTGGCAAAGAGTCTACTTCAGGGAGCTGATTAGCAACTCTGTTCTCCATTTCACCTATTCGAACACTAAATATCAAGACAAATTGCTGCAACAAAGAGATTCATTGCCGAACTATAACTAAATGTAAAAGAAAGCGCGAGTTTTTTCTCTTGACAGCCTTTTCCCTTCTCAAAATTAAAAATTTCAATCACTTTACATTGCTGCATCAATTGGCAATCAAACAAAGAACCAGACATATACCTCAACCACTAATGCAATATTATACCAGCAACTCGTCCATTTTTCCACTTTCGAAACAATAGTAAGATGAACCCAGTTCGTAAAAACAAATCAAAATCCCAATAAGCAACTGGGTTTTTGCTTTTTCACTTACAATTCCACCATTATATATATAACAACAAATCAAAAACTGCATAGAAGAATGAACAATTGCATGTAGAGGAGGAAAGAGAGATCAAGAGATTACAATAAAAGTAATGAAGATCAACTTGAGAACGAGGGAGAGAGGAGTGTATGAAAAGAACTCAAAAAAGTCCCCAACTTTGTTACTCGTAGTGGGGAACCCTCATGGTTCACTATGTAGTGGAAGCTGACGACTTGTCGTTTGGCTAAACCAGGTTTAGGTAATTCTAGGTGGTAAAAATCCTCATTCCTCAATTCAAACACAAACTCCAGCTGGATCACGCCTTACGTGGCTCCTTCTCGCCATATAAAACTGCCCCCATACCCCGTTGTGGGTCTCCTCTCTGTTGAAAATAAATAAAATCAAGAAATTATCTCAAAAACCGTTTCTTTCACTCCCAAAGAGAAAGACCCCATTGCCCCATTTTAGTCTCTCGCGCCATGGACGATGAGGCAAGCAGCAGCGGCAGCAACAACAACAACAAAAACCTTACCATTGACAACAATAACAAAAGTCCTGTTCTTGGTGGGTTTTTGGATGCAAGCAAAGCAGAGAAATCAGTTTGGTTGATGAAATGTCCTTCAATGGTCTCTCGTTTTCTACGAAGCCAAGAACTCGAAGGTGGTGATGGTGATGCCTCTTCGCCACCTGTGGCGAAAGTCATTGTCTCTGTTGACCCTCTTAAAGGCAATGATGATGATAATTCTGCTACTGAGGTTAAAAAGATTCAGCCTTTTTTTTTTTTTTTACAAGTTTATGTCATTTGAGTTTGTTCTTTTCCTTGCATGGTTGGTTTTTGTTGGTTTGATGGTTTATTTGAGTTGTGTGTTTCCTTGGGGTTTATGGGTTCCCTTTGTTTTGAATCAAGATTGTGTTTTCTTTTTCTTTTGCTGGCTGGATTTGGTGCCATGTTATTTCTAGGGACTAATTTGTGTGGTTTTGGATTGTATTGGTTAATGATGACATTGTACTGCAGGATTATCCAAATGCATTTGATATCGAGTAAATTTTTGTTTTGTTTTGTTTTGTTTTCACATTTTCTTTTGGTCTCTGCAATTCATAAGTGATCACACTTTTATGGAACGTGGTGTTATTTTTTTTTTAGTTTCGTGTCAATTTGATTTTCTTTATATGTAATTTTGTGTATCGTGTTGCTTATTTTTTAATGAATTTTTCTAATGAGAATTGAATTTCAAGTATCAAACTAAATATTTATGTCCATCTTCAGATTTCCCTTTTTAGGAATTGTGGTCCGCAAGTTAGTAATGACCTTTACTTTAAGAAAAAATCTTAGATGAGGCGACTTGTTTTTCTGCCATGCTGCTACTTGCATGTTTTAGTTTTCCCTGTTGGATTGGCTTTTGGGAATTGGAGGCAAAGTGGGTGATAACTTTGTGCATGGAAGTTTTCTTAGGAAGTACATCAGTGTCCGGATGGAAATATTTGAATTGCTTTCATCATTATGTTCCTATGGAAAAGAATCTATTTCATTTTGCAAACTTGATATCAAATGCTTTCAATCCTTTCTGTTATTCCGGTTGTAAATTCTTTGCAAGTGCAACATACAGCAGAGGGGTTAGATGATGGTGTATTCAAATTGTTTTATTTCGTAGCGAGCAGTAATCCTGACAATAAAATTTTCTAATTTCATTAGCTTTGACCAAGGTTTATTATTAGTGGTGGAGAAAGGACTTGTTGGATTGTAGAGCTCCTTTATGTCTGCATGCGAACCAATTTGCATGGGACAAAATTGGATGATAATGAGCTTCTTGTACTGTGTTTGCCTTGGTCTCTGTTATTCTTTTCCCTGGGTTGAGTGAAGATGTCACAGTAACGAGATCAATAATTTAGATTCATTCATGACATCAATGAAAAAATTCGGGAGATGATATAGCATCTCTTGTTGTTTTGGGATGTCGATTCTTTTGTACTGCTTCACCTTATCTAAGTCGTCTCCTATCATGTTCAGTTCACTATGGAAATGGCTGGCACTGAACCTGGAGATGGACTCAAGACTTACTCTATGGAAATGTCTAAAGACTTAGTTGATATGTCTGTGTTTTCTGAGTCATCTCAAGGTAAGCATGCTTCTGTCTTTGGAGCTTGTGTCATGAAATCTGCTTTCCATGAAGAACGCTTTAGATCATAGTTAATTTATTGCTTACATAAATTCCCTGTTTTGCCGCTTTATCCAAACTGAGGACAATAGTAACCTATTAAGATGGTTTCACTTCAAGGTAAAGCAGGCCAGTGGATCACTAGAAAATTCTAGGCTGAATTTTTCTGCACAGTATTGCCACTGAGCAATAACTTAAATATAAATGCACATGCTACAGAGAAGGTAACTCGTGATGCTGATTGAATGAATATAGGATCTAATGCGAAGTAAAGAATCAAATATCTTCCTGACCCTCTTCCAGGACTTGTGAACTTACTTTCTGCTGATCATTGCAGGTTTGCTTGTAATAGTATCCGTGATAAAACGCACATCCATTTATCATGGAAATGGAACTCTTATTTTCTTCACGAGAATATGCATTTAGTATATGCTGTTTTTTCTGTTTACTTGGGATAACAAATAGCTGGTTTCTTGTTCTAACTTCTAACTCATTTAACATGTTTCAGTTGTGGCAACTTAACTTGGGAAGCTGAACTAAAGTTGGTGGAATTCCATTGTTTTACAGGAAAGATGTCCGTGGAGGGAAGAATACTGAACAAATTTGATGTAAGGCCTCATAGTGAAAACCTTGAGAACTATAGAAAAATTTGTCGTGAAAGAACAAAAAAGTACATGGTCAAGACTAGACAAATAAAGGTCTGCTTTACACTAAACATCTTTTCTTCATGCTTTTTTATGGATAATCAATTCTCTTTGAGCCTTTCCTTATTCCCGTTTCAGGTTATCGACAATCACAATGGGAGTCATATGATGCCCATGCCGGGGATGATTATATCTGGACTTGCTGTACTGTCCTTTTACTATATATTTGTCAATGTTTTTCACTTTGCTTAATGTGGATGCACTTTCTGTTATGCTATTACTAGATAGGTTAGTGAAATTTTTTATATGGACTATTCTAAACATTTGTGTTTGCAATAGGATAAGAGGAAACTGCCAATCAAAGCATCAGATATGAAAAGGACGAGAAGAGACCGTAGAGAAATGGAAGGGATTATGTTTAAGCTTTTTGAAAAGCAACCAAATTGGACACTAAGACAGCTGATCCAAGAGACAGACCAACCTGAAGTATGTTTTTTGACCACTTGGTTTTTGCAAATGTGCTTATGCCACCGTTTGGATCTTAGTACCACTATTGCGTGTAAAAAGAAATGACTAAAAACTTTATTTGTGTATGATACCCAGAATTAGTTATCAGAGTTCTGTATAGTGCTGTATGTCATATATTTTATCTTCCAAGTCATTGTACATGTCCATATTGTTGCCAGATGATGCTGTATTGAAAACATGCAAAAAACCAGCTCAAATGGGAATAGCTTTTTTCTCTTTGTTAACTTGATTGTTCAAATGGGCACGAGGCATGTCTTTTTAGAATGATCATGACCACATGCTACCTAATGATTGCATCCTTTCATTGCATGGTTTTCTACTCCTTGTCTCTGGATTTTGAATGAAATTATTCGACTCGTCAAAACCCTAATACTGATTGCTAGGGTTCTGAGATTTTACATAATATTGTTTCTTGCAGATTCTAGCAATTTTATCTATTTACCAGGGTTTCTCGATGATGGGAAATTCAGAGGCTCTGTTTATCTCCAATATTGCGTACTTCTTTTTATTGTTGAACATTTCGAACATGCCTCCATGAATTGTCACACTGGCATAACTTTATCATCTATTGACTATCCTTCTTCCTCCTACCCCCTTCCGGATTGCAGACACAAAATAGTGTGGTTTTGGCTGTTCCAAAAACTTAAGCGACCAGCCACCAGGATCTTTTTAGGCTAATGTGAAATACTTTTTTGTCTTCTTTTGAAATGCTTTATAAGATTTCCTTTTGCTTTTTTGCCATTCTCCGTTTAATTACAGTATTTAAGTATTTTGTAATCGCCTTCTCTGTCTCAACATTACCCTGTCTTTCTGCAGCAATTTGTTAAAGACATGCTTAAAGACCTTTGTGTCTACAACAACAAGGGAAGTAATCAAGGATCATATGAGCTGAAGCCGGAATACAAGAAATCAAACGAGGAATCATCGCCTGAATAGATTTTTAGTATTGCTGATGAATGACAGCAGGAAGCAACTTTATCGATAGTAATTTTTACTGTTCTCTCTCTTTCACAAAACTACTTTCTTGATGCCATCGAAGTAACGAAATTGACTTGATTGCAAAGAGGGCAGGCCATGAAGGAAACAGGAGGCATCTTTGCTTTTTAACCTCTAGTTTTCAGATCAGCACACGATGGCACATTTGTCAACTCACTGTAAATATAAACTCGGCCACATATTTTAACCTCGGAATGAGTGTTGGACTTTTCCTTGGAAAAAAAACTCCACCGCATTCTTCATGCATGGCACCTTGTAAATGTTTAAAATGCTTCATGTCTTTAAACAGCGCTGCAGGAAAGAGATTTCCTTGGCAGAATAAAATAGTAAAAGTGTCAGGTATAATTGATTTTAAAATCAATTAAAGGTGCTTGAAGTCATCAACCATCGTGTCACTAAGTTCCAACAAGACCTGAAGCAGGGATCTTGAAAGCCATCTGTATCCGTTCATGAGGATGATTAGATTTTGCTCAGTTACCACTTTTACTATTCCCAGGCTTGCACCGGGGCCCTCTCTTTTGGAATTTCATGCACAGAAACCGTCGCTGGAATTGAGATATCATTCAAAGAGAAAGATTTCAAATACCTGGAGTTTCTCTTTGTATATTATATGCGTGATCCGATAAGCAAGGACCATGATTCGTGACAGCTATTCGAACAAAAAATATACATACCAAGCGCACGATTTAATTTACTTGGTCAACTAATTCCAATTTTCTGTTCCTTTCAATCAGTATTTCAGCTTCTGACGGTATAAATTGTTCAATTACCATTCAGAATGTATGAAAATAACTAGAAGACTTTTGATGTAATAGCATGCTAAAAAATATATTATGCTCAGAAAACTTCCGATTAAAGTCGTGCTGTGATTGAGAAATGTGATAATATATTTTAAGAATGTGATGATATATTAATTAATAATATATTTTTAAACATCAGCGTATCAAGAAAATCTAAAAATTTTCCTGATATATCTTTCCGTCCAACTTACAGTCTGTGCTGTGCTGCATGTATACCGCATCAATATCTGATAGAATTTACAACTTCAATTCAAACCCATAATGACATTGCCAATGATAATCCACAGCAACAAAACAAATTGACAAGATTCATACATGCAGTAATGTAAATGAAAGAAAAATAATATATATATATATATAAAAAAAAAAATTTAAAAAAAACTTTTAACGTGCAAGCTCAAAACTAAACCAAACCAGTAACAGTAAAAGCAACCATTGCGCTTCCTCTAGATGGTGTCTTGATGAACCTGTAAAGATTCTTGAGAGCAGGCAAAAAATTTACCAGGTTGTTCTTTCTATATTCTACGATATGGAACCTTCAAATATCCGAAAATAGACCGGAGTTATGCGAAAGCTTTTGATAAACATGAAGAATATTTCGAGGAAGAAATGGAGAAGGTCAGGAAGTGGAGAGGAGCTCCTGCAGAGGCTGTAAATCTAACTGAAAGGGGTACCTCTACCTTCACTGTCAGATATCCACTTATCAAAATAAATATTTTATTATTATTATCAATTTGATCTTGATATTTCAACTTCAATCAAATATTAATTCTTCATATTTTTAAGGTACGAATCTATAATAACAACCACTATATAAATTTATAATAATTATTATATTAACAATCATAAAATTTGAATATAAAACTATAAAAAAAATAATTTTTTTAATCTTAAATTATTATCACCGGACCACTTACTAGACTAGACGGTCAAGATAACATAATATTGTTATAACCAAGAGTTGGTAAAAAAGAACTCATTAAACTTGGTGTGTAGTTATAATAACTCATAATTATCAATTCTAGATTAAATTTCTGGCTCTTGATCGGGAAGAATGAGAGCTAAAATACCTCATTTGTGCTCTTCACTATTGTTTATTTATATATAAAGTTTTATGTGCCTTCCCTCGATATTAGACTCATTATTTAGAGCCAATGCCTCTACTTTTTTTATAAAAATAAAATAATATTTTTTTATAAGGAATATTTATAATATTAGGTGAACAAATCCATAATTCCGACTCCAATGCGAAAAGGGAATAGTGAAGAATCCCAATTCTTATTGAGAGTTGTACAAGATCAAAACCAAGCTTGCCCCCAAGAAGTCCTAATTTTGTTTTTTTTATTAATAGTTATTAATTCAAAAGAAGGGAAAAGAAGGGGCAGCAAGTCATCATAATTCGAAACAATTTGAAAATAGCAAATCATGCACCCCAATCTATAATGAATTTGGGTGTGCATGAACAGTTGATGAATAGTAGATTAACAATCTTATTTAGCTTGCTTTCTTTCTAATATAATGCGTTGCAACTTAGTGTCATTCTTTTTTTAATATATATATAATTTTTAAAATTATTTTAATATACTAATATTTAAATTAATTTCTTAAAAAATATTAATTTAATTCATCTATAAATAAAAAAATATTTTAAATAACAATAACTAACCACCTCCGATAAACACTCGGAAATGTAGAATAAAGTCACCATCTACCAGCGGTGTCCAGACCAAACACCACAAAAACTTGTTCCTCCAACGTTGACATTGGCAACACTAAAGCATCCAAGGCGTGTGCGTAGCACGTCGTCGTCCACACTCTCTCTTTCTTCCCTTGAACAATTTTCTCTTTCTTCATTGTTACCTAACTTCAATTCCTTTTTTTTTCTCTTCAATCCCTCAAAAAATCCTTTCTTTTCTCTTTTTGCTATTTTGATTCCTGGATTTTAACCACAACATCAGCGCAAGAGGTATGGCATCTTAAAGTTTCTTGTTATCTTTCGGTTTTTTAGATCTTTGTTTTTGACGTTATTTCTGGCATTGTTTTGTGTTTTGCTTAATTTCATCATAATTGAACTTTGTTGATCCCAGAGAATTAATGGTCTGCTAAAGCTCGATAATTTAGAGGTTTAAAGAAAAAACATTGATGGGGTTTTCTGAAAGTCAAACGGGTTATATTTCTTCTGGATAAAGACAATTCGATAGATCTTAAACCCTGTAACTCTTGATATAAAAACCTGTGTGGATATTAGATGATGTCTGATTTTATTTGTTTGTATTATTTTTTTTAGGAGTTATGTTAAGTTTTTATAGTTGTTGGTGTATAATTGAACTGTACCTCTGTGTTAATGATGCTTGTTTCTTTGATAAAGTTTAGACTTTGATAGCTAGAACTTCTGATTTAATGAATTGTTTGTGCTTACTGGGCATGTGATCAAACACTTGGCAATCAAAATCTTGTGTGTGTTTCTCCAGTTTCTCAGATTGGTTTACAATCCTGATCTGTGGTTGGTATGATTCAGAGTTGCTTTTTTAATATTGCTTGTGGTCAATATTTATTCTTAACGCTGTTTTGAGAGTTTGATTTCATGTTTGGAAGTTTATCTTTTCTTGTTCATAAGATGACGAAGGCATTTATCTTTATGCTCTTTCCTCTTTCTGTGCAGGTAACCTTGATTTCTGATAAAGATGGACTTTTTCTTCAGAGGTTTAAGTGAGGATCCCGCACCTTCTCAGCTAGACATCCATAGGTGTCCCTTTCTGAGAAACATTAATGAGCCCACTAGTTTTTCCCTTTCCTCATCCTTGCCTTTCCCAATGCCTGTAAGTTTTCTATTTTTGCTCTGTTTTGCTTACATATAAGCTTCTTCATCTCAATTAGGTAGTGGTTCAGGTGTTGCCTCTTTTATTATACCTTGTGCATTTTCTGAGACCAAGCAAATTATATTGTTACGTGGAGCTTGCCTGGCCTAGTATGAAAACTATAGATTCTGAACTCGGGCTTGCCTCTCACCTGTTAATCTGATTTTTTTCCCATTCAATCTTTTTGCTAGGCACGCAATGGTAAGGGTCCAATTTTTGAAGATGCTCCCAATTTTGACATGGCTTTTAGGCTATTCCATGGACGTGATGGAGTAGTCCCACTTTCTGAAAGATCTTTATCACATGCTGAGAAAATAGAACCTCTAGTCACTGTACCCAAATTCAATCCTTTAGCTGCAAAGGCAGCCACCATCAGTCTTTCATCCTTTGGAGCTGGGGGACCCTTCAGTTTTGATGCATTTTCTAAGTGGAATAGTCAGAAGAAAAACTCCAATTCATCCAAGAAAGGGTCGTCTTCACAGGTAAATAAATTTTGATTTCTTGACTGTTGCCAAGTAGTTTCATTATGGAAGTCCAAAACATATATGCTGAAAAACAAATTGGGAACTTTAAATTGTGTCTCAGCTCTCCCCTTTTGACAAGTTCTCATGATAATGTTCCAGGGAGGACAATCTAATCATGAGGCATTGAGCAATGAGTGGCTGCAAACTGGAAACTGCCCTATTGCGAAATCTTATCAGGCAGTTAGCAGTGTCTTGCCAATTGTAGCAAAGGTTCTGAAACCCCCTCCTGGCATGAACCTCAAGTGCCCACCTGCAGTGATTGCAGCCAGAGCAGCTATATCACGAACCTCCTTTGCAAAGAATCTCCGGCCACAAGCCTTACCCGCAAAAATACTTGTGATTGGCATGTTGGGTATGGCAGTGAATGTTCCTTTAGGAATATGGAGGGAGCACACCAAAAAGTTTTCGCCGTCATGGTTTGCTGCTGTCCATGCTGCAGTTCCATTCATAGCTATGCTTAGGAAATCCATATTGATGCCAAAGTCAGCTATGGCACTTACCATTGGAGCATCTATATTAGGACAGGTTATTGGATCTAGAGCAGAGCGATACCGGCTGAAGGCAGTGGCTGCCAAGAGAATGCCCCTTGCCGAAACACCTGCCAGTAGCTCCAGTCAGTTGCAAGTTGTTGCTGTTAAGAGTGGACATTGCGGCTCTCTGGTGGAATATCCAGTTTCCCTTCAGATGGCAGGGAATTCCTCTTCAGCCGCAGACGTGTTCTGTTAATTCTTCTATCCTGGCACTCAGTTGTTTGTCCCATCTGTGCTTTTACATTATCGTAATTTGTGTCCAACAACGGGTGTATGCCTGTTCCTTGTTTTTCCATGATTGTTGTTGTTTTCCTTTCCTGTAAAGACCTGATACCGGCAATTTAAGGAATAAGAGATAATAAATCATTAGTGAGTGATTTATTTATTTGTTATTCAGGCAAATTTTCTGGCCTGATAAATATCTTGGAATCCTTGATACTTGAGATCCTCTCATCTTTTCAATAAATAGCTATGTATTGACGTGTATTGAATGTGACTAAATACGGTACTTGCATACGAGCAATGCAATCTAATGAATAAATCACACAAAATTGTGAAAACTAATTTTTCCATGCTCAATCGATCGTTTAACATCTTTGTCATGTTTCATTGCTTATACTTTTTCCCTAAAACTTCATAAACCATATCTATCTATGGTATTTTCAACTAAACCTTGCTGACATATCCAAATTGTATTGCCAATCGTCCATGGGAGCTGGTCAACTAATTTGCTTGATCCCAGAGTAGTTTATTTTGGATTTTTGTTCTTGACGAAGTTGGAATGACCATGTCCACATTTGTGTTCATCATTCTATGAAGTAGGGTTTGTGGGGTGCCCGTTTTGACCCGTCTAACACCAATGTTTTCTGCAAATCCTGATCATTTGCAAGGTGTTTACTTTTTTCCTCAGAAAATCTAACCACTGAAGTCTAAACTCCATATATGTATATGTGCGTGTTCAAAAGCGCCATTGACACTAGCATGACCACCTGTTAAAAAAATCACGAGTAAATTGTGTTAGAGAATAATATAAATTATATTCTGGGACCTTACTTACAAGCTTAAATTTTTAGGTGAGATAGTTCCTTAACATGGTATCAGAGCCTTGTTGACCCAGCGGTCACGAGTTCAAATCTCACCACCCCCATTCTATTTGATAAAAATCAAGCATAAGATAATGTGGGCCTGTGCAAGTTTCAAGCCCAAAGGGCTTTCACTTGAGAGGGTGTGTTAGAGAATAATATAAATCATATTCTGGGACCTCACTTACAAGCTTAAGCTTTTAGGTGAGATGGTTCCTTAACAAATTGATTGATAGCCTATAAAGAAGTGTTTAACAGTTTTTGGGAATTATTATTTTTATTTTTATTTTTAATTAATTAATTTTATTTTTAGATCATATGTTGATATTAGTAATAATTTTTTAAAAATAAAAAAATATATATTATTTTAATATTTTTTTTAAAAATCTCAAAAAAAACACACTAACAAATAATAAGTAAGAATCTTGAAATTCATGGATGTTAAAACACTGTTGACAGCTGTAAAACTAAAGCTACTCCAAAACAAATAACCACCACATTGGCTAAAGGGGTTAAAGCCACGGTGACCGTACAGAAAAAAAGGGAAGCACGTCACCACTTAACCCATGGTCTTACAGAAATTTTTAACTTTTTCTTGGTGATGATAAGAATAGATGGTGAAGTTGTTAGAGCCCTATGCAATCCTTGGGTAGATTTCTGTTAAAAAACAAGTAAGAGAATTTATTTATATTTTTTGTGTAGGAAGGGATCGTGGTTTTTAGAGATAGTTCGGAATCGTTCTATCATAGGCTCCTTGGAGAGAGCCTGATGCGCCTGGCTTGAAGTTTTTTATGTGAAGGTGATGGTGATTGCTTTGAACAAGCTGTCCGATCTTCAAGTTTTAATGGAGCTCCAGTGGAGGGCAAGCAAGGACATCTCTTCCCTAGCAAACCAAGGATCACATCATGTTCATCGCCTGCATCAGGTTAGCTAATGAGTGTGTACTGGTGCTGAATAAATGAATGACCATAACTTTATTTTTTCAGCTTACTGCTGGCTAAATTTTGGGAATGTGCACGTGATGACTGCACTCTCTTTTTCCAATTTCATCAGTCAGTTTGGAGGGAGCTTGCTGATGAGGAGTAATTTGCAATACTACTTCGCATTGATTTGAAAATAAGAAATGCTGAAAGGTAAAGGCCTGACCAGAATATATTTTGCTGATAAAACGTATTTGATCCCCTCGTGTATAGCAATACCAACATGGAGCAGAGAATAAAGAGGAAGATTTCAGAGATATACAGTGAATGGGATGCTGAATCAGGATAGGCAAAACTTGAGCTGAACCTCTGCCTTTTGCTTCCTTTTTCTGTTTGTGGCATTTGGAGTCTTCTGGTTATGCTGTGGTTTCTTCCTCTTGATTACTTTGTTTATGATGCTGACAACCTGAAGAACTATCTGAATCCATTGGTTGTTAGTTTTTTTCTCAATCACACTATTCCTTGCAAATAACTTTTCATGACAAGAATCTTATTTGTATCATAGATTATCATCAAACAGCCAAATGGAGCAACGCGTTACCCTGAAGTGGCCAAAGGGCTGTATGTTGCTTCACCCTCAGTTCATTAAATATCCCCTGCTCTAAATAAAATTTCTGTTTTTTTTCCTCCTCTTGAGTACTTCCAGTTACTACACATTCAATAGTATATAGAAATTCTTAGTTGTGTTTTCATGTTCTTGAAGTGTCGTAGCCTTTGAATATTTGTTATTCCACTATTTGTTGTCGAGATCCCCCTTTTCTTATTCTTTCTGATCATTTTCATGTTTCACTGTTGGTCAAGCCAGGATAACCATCTTTGAGCAAAGTGGAGTACTTGAGAGAGATGCACAACGAAACCACGCATAGCTCCAGGTATTCAGCACGCTTCACTTTGTACATTTTTGAATTTGTCGTAGCGCACATTTGCAGTAACCTTGTCTGATTCAACATCTGAAGAAATGGAGGGGAGGTGTTCTTTGGAATAAACTGCATTGTGGAACATCATTTTTAACTTTTCTGAACTTTCCAAGTACTTGCTAATATGTTTTTACAGGCGGATAATGAATCAGGACGCCCACTCCAGATTTGCAATGAAGATGAAGAAAAACAGAAACGAAAGCTTTTTGCAGAATGACGAACAGATCAAAGTTTTTGAGATGCACTCTAAAAAGCAAGAAAAGAGGTGTGCAAGTCACAAAACCCAATACTTGAGCGAGCCTGATTCTAAAAGTCAAAGGAATAAATTTGCAGAACTCTGTTAATGTGGATGAAAGGGTTAATTGTCTCCAGGATTAGGTTTTTGAAAGCAAGGGTACTTCTAATGTCGCCCTTCCCAACAACAAATTATTTTTGCATTTTTCATCAAATACAACAAATAGCTTAGCTGCAATAATACAGACACCTAAAATAACTTAGCCAAAAAGATGGGACTGATAAACCGTCTACTACCCTACCATTCCACTGAAAGAAAAAAAAAATACAACTATGATACAAAGCGCGGCAAAGGAAGTATTTGCCACTGAGGACGTCCAAAAGATGCCCTCTTAACACTCCTACTACCTGCCTATGCCCCCCTTACCTCTCCAAGATTCTTCTTCTCTGAAAACAATTCCACTTTGCCCACCATATTGATCAGCTTTGGCATAGTGCCGTTTAATGGCTACCACAGGATCTGAAACACCTGTGCATGCTCCCCCAACAAGAATCCCGCCTCTTCCAACAACATTCACCCCTGCCATCCCCCTTGCTTGCTGCCCATTCAGTCTTTGCATCTCAGCTAATATATCCTCCCGCTGCTTCATATCTACAGTAAATGATGGCACTCCCGTGCTGTCATGGCTTCTGTGCATCTGATAGTCCACCACTCCATTGCTCCCAGTTACTTCCCTTGAAGGAAAAACAGAAATGCCATTCAGATTACGCTCGTTACTCTTGACAGCAGCTTGCAATGTCTGCTGGGGCATTTTGGATGATGACATGTGATAATTGCTAAATGCTGGATACTTGACCAGTATAGCTGTGGAATCAGGCATAGATGGAAACCCAGTCTGAATTCTGTTCCCGTCCCAGAAACCATAGCTCCTCATGGGAACATTCTCCAGGGCAAGCTGATTATTAGGATCACACTTCGAGAGAGCCATGTTAACCTCTTTAGGGCGATGACCAGTAAATTTAAAAGTTGCTGACTTGCTTGTTGGCTTAAGATGCTGGGCCCCTTTTTCACCATTCTCATGGGCACTAGAATTCTGCTTTTGCAGGGGGTTAGTGAGTATTTTACCAAACAGTTTAACATTACCATTCCTACATGACTTTTCCACACCTGGCGACATCCGTGAATGATCTCTTGAATGATCTCTTGGATGATCACTTCCACGTCCATGATGTTGGGATAGGAATGGAAGCTCAGGCACTGAATGCTGAGCTTTCAAACTGCTACACTTTTGAAGATAGTAATCCTGAGCTTCGAACTGACCGGTGACATTCTTTTCTGGGTTTGGAAGGCCTTGTGCTCCAGAAACAAGTTTACCAGAAATAACCCCATTCATCTCTTTCTTTGTAGGGTTTTGCAGTGGATAACCCCTTTGGAACTGGGAGGATTCATTATGGCTCAACAAAGGATGGTCCGACAGATGCTCGAAGTTATCATCTCTACTAACAGATATTTTACCCTCCTTGTCTCTATTGTTCTCCTGAAGTGTGTCCTGTTTATACCTTTTCTCAAATTGGATGACAGCAGAATCTTGTAACATGGAATTTGTAAAAGCAAGATTATTTTCCCGTGGCAATGAGATGACAGGAGGCTTTTCCACCGGTTCATTTTCTGAACCATGGCAGGATTCTGAACAGGAATCCATATGTAAAGGATGATGTGAGGCATTGCTGGTTGAATCTTGCATCAAGCCACTTGGGCTACCCAAACTATTTTCAGGTAAAAAAAGCTTTTGTTCAGTAGAACCATTTTCTAAACCAGAGACCTCAGCAACAGCTTTCAACTCAAATGCCGTATTTGCAATGGATGTGCTGACATCAACAGCACCTATAACAGACCCTGATTCGACAACAGAAACACCCTTATCAACTACTTGATCTCTTTCAGATTCTGCATTAGCTGATACAATCAACATTTTCTGGGTTACAGACTCTGACTGTTGAACAGCATTCATGAATCTGCTGTCAACATCAAAAGATAGATCAACACTCTGCCCCGCCTCAGATGGATCAGAAACCATTTCATCTACAACCTTGAAATCATTATTATCTACCTTGGAATCATTTTTATCTAATACCCGAGATGCATTGTTGCCTTCAGTTCTATTCAGGTCTGCATGCAATCCTATCATCTGTTCTGCATCAGATTCATCACGATCTGTATTCAAGATGGATGATGGCAAGACCTCATCAATCTTAGAGTCCAACTTATCACTACAGATGGCTGTTCCAGTCTCCATGGCACAAGCATCTTCAGAGTCACTCCCACCTCCATTTGCATCATCGTCAACTGGTGTTCTGGAATTTCTGGGTCCAGGACGCATCAAATCCAGTCCAAGACACTTCCGGGCCTTGCTGAAAAACACCTTGCACTGATCTCTAGTTCTTGTCCTGACCACTCGGGAGATCATTGTAAAATCCTTGCCATAAGATGACACAGCTTGTATAAAGATGGACTTTTCCTCATCTGTCCAATCAATTCGATCCATCTCCCCACAACTCTCATCTGAACAGGTCTCTTCATCAAAACTCTGTATAACATCAGATGTTGAAGGTGCTTTTGCCACAAAATCCACCTTTTGGCACTTCCATTCTTGATCAACAGAAGTAGTGATACAAGAGCTCATGGCCTCTGAGGACAGTGAACCCAAAACATCAGCAGCAACAGTCTCTCTTTCATTCCTAAGAACATCATCAACTTCTCTTATTCTAGAACTACGATAGCCTCTTGAAAAGATTCTACCAGAGCTCAACTGCTTACTGTTCATAGCATGGTCAGCATCAGCAGCAATCCGTGAAGCTACGCCCAAAATATCAAGCGAAGCGGCATTCAATTCACGATTCCATTTTGTACTCGATGCCATCAAGTAGTTAGTAGATGTTTTAGTTTGCTCACTCTTCTTGGTTTTTTCAAAACAATCAGATTTTTGATTTTTGTAGTAGAATTCAACACAGTCTGCAGTTGACTTGTGATCAAGAAAAGAAGCAATTTTTCGGAAATCCTTCCCAAAAGTTGCTATCTTTTGCATGAAAATTTCTTTCTCATCAGAAGTCCAGGGATTGATCATAGCTCTCTCCTTCTCAACAGCACAAGGATCTTCAACCAATCCATTACTACAGATAAACCGTGATACCATCTTCTCTTTCTTGTCCAAAATTAGAGCTGGCATTTTCAAAGCATTCCTGTAAGGCTTGACCTGAGAATCTGAAAGCAGCTTGCTTGTGAAGTTGAGGATCTCTGTTGTAGGGACCAGGCTCAAATTTCCAGCTGCAATATTCAACCAAAAACTATAACTCGAGAGAATTCAACCAGATAAATCTTAAAATTTAATGACTACCATTAAGAATCATTTTCATCATTTTTTGAGCTCACAATACACTAAGCATGCAAGTAAAATCTTCACAGTTCCAAAATCAACTTTTCTTTGGCGTAGAATGAAAAAAGAAAATTGGGGTGGAGGATCTTACCCCAAAATACAGAGTTATTCAACTCTGGCAAATTGTATTTTCACAGCATATATAACAAAAAGAGGAGGAAGGGAGACAGAAATCAATTGATAATACTTGCCTAAATCCGCACTCTAATAATTACTGTAACCAAATCCCAGAAAAAGAACAGATGTAACATCACAAATTTGGCTTAGATCACTGTATCCAAACTTTTGATAGCAAGAGAAGAATGACTATTATCTCCCCTGACCAAAAATAACCTAAACTCACAACACTTGTTAATTTATATGCCACCAGGTCAGAGAAAAATTTAGTTGATCCCCCTTCTCAAGAAGAAGAACAATGGAGCATTATCCATTTTGACATAAAATGTACAGGTGATATAAAAGCATGCCATAAAAGCCTGAGTTACAACACAGTCCAAAGCCATAAAAACCACTCTTACACCACAGTCCAACAATTAGACATCAAAATCAATAAAATCCTATTCAGTCTATATGAAAGAACCTACAAGTGCCCTATGGATGAAGTTACCCAATTATACAAATACTTTCATGTGATTCTTGCAGTGTCCAGCCTTGCTATTTGTTTGATCATCAGGTGCCAAAGTCATAGATCCAATTTCACCGAGGCACAATCCATACAGTTCAAGTGAACTCTAGAGCACCACCAATGAAATGTTCACAAAGCATTTGTGAACCAAATCTTCTCAAGCAGGCATTTGGCCACTCAGTACATGGAAAATCTCTTCACAGCAACAGTTACTAGACAAGAATGAGTTACAAATCCTCCACAGTAGAACTGGTGCCAGGAAGGATGTTGTGCAAAAATACTTGTTCTAAGACTTAATTTCATTACTAAATAACTCCTGTTTTATGCATAGGGCAAGTACTCAAGTTTTATCGCCATTCATAGCATCCAATGAGAATCTCCAATACTCCAGTTCCATGTGTTCTAACATGTAACAATCTATACAAAAAAATCAAGGTGAGATCCACTTGAGATGGAGTAGTGCAAGTAAACTCACAAGCAAACACATTGTTTCTAGCCAAAAAAACCTCTTAGAGGGCATCTGACTTTGTGGCACGAAACAGGAAAGTCGATGGCACAAGTACAGAGACAATTCTCAAACGATGGATTTCCCAATCCCCTGACAATGGAAATAAGGAATAATAGCTTGTATGTTTGTAAGGATTCATTGTGGTACAGAAACAAAACAGTATTATAAATTGGCAGCCATGTGCTTTATCACTTCATCATATGGCAAACTACAGGTCCCCTTGCAGATCTGTTAGCTAAACATTTTCTACCCAGAATGGCGCCAGACTTGCACAGTAACCTATGGTGCTTCCGAATAATCAAATAATAAGGCACCTTTTTTTTTACAATTTACTAACATGATCGTAAGTTTAATCAGTAAAACCACAGCAAATTATAAGGAAATAATCAAACAAACATAGTAGCTTACCAGGAGATGATAATCGAGCACGAATGGAAGAACGATGTTTTTGATACCCAATATGAGTTGTCCGCAAGCTTGGTTCGCATTTCTTCTGAGACTTCACCCGATACTTCCTTATAGAAAGCAGTTGCATTTCTTCCTTCCACATATGCTGAAGGGCTTTAAATTTAAGGGTTGCAGCTGTCTCCTTAAATCTTAATAGTCGTTTCCTTCTAGCAATCTTTTCCACAATTAAGTCATCAGTCTGCAAAGAGGATCC
Organism: Salix dunnii; assembly: GCA_015731905.1. Classification (NCBI taxonomy): domain Eukaryota; kingdom Viridiplantae; phylum Streptophyta; class Magnoliopsida; order Malpighiales; family Salicaceae; genus Salix; species Salix dunnii. The sequence continues at coordinate 15,474,219 of CM027668.1, forward strand.
ATTGGCAACAGCCGAAAAATCAAACTTGCACTGATCACTGGGCAGTAACTTATTAAATACTTCAGATGCTCCACTAGCAGATTCTTTATTAGAAGCCAGTATTAGACTGCATAAATTATCTTCTCCATTTGAATCTGAAATCACGTCACCAGAAGAAGGTACACTATCCTTGCAAGCAAATACAGCAGTCTCTTCATCATCAGCACAGGGAACTGAGCCTTTCAAGTCCATCCTTGCAGAATGCATACCATCGATATCATTTTTCAAAACAAAAGTTGATGAATCTATCCTTACCAAGCATACTGGTTCAACAAGCTTAGATGTAGCAGTTCCAGGACTATCAATATCATCATCCTTAACATCAACATGGACTTCCAGCCCACCATTGCAAAAAGAAACCTTTTCCGCAATTTCATCCCCATGTGATGCAACTTGCAAGGGAGAAGGCCGAGGGACACTGTTAGAAGCTGCCCCCTGTACATTACAAGGTTTTACATCACTCACAAACAGAGGACTGGATGCTGCTGGACAGGGACACCTGCTTCCATATTCAAATTTCATGGACCTAAGTTCATTTTCAAGAGAATCAATTTCAGATTCTGTCAATTCCAATGCCTTTGAAATGTCACCTTTCCATACAAGGAGCTTATTCATTGCAGTTGACCTCATAAAACCAGAGTCCATAGAACTTGGATCATCAGACTGAAGCAATTCAGCAAGGGAAGATCCCAGATTTCCTATAGAACCGACATCCATCTTCTCTAAATTAAAAGATAGCCCCTCAATATGGCTTTGAGAACCAACACTAATGTTATCAGCATTTGTTGACTTCAAAAAAGTTTTCTCCTCTAAACCTGTAACATAGAGGCAATAACTTAAAATCCTTACAGGCAAGAAAAAAATAACTTTTAAAGAGAAAATAGAGCTTACTACAAAGTAAGATATAATAACTTTCATGAAAAAAGAGAGTACCTAGCATGGCAGTCTGAAACACCATTCTCTTTTCTAATAGAAGAAATAGTATTTTTGGATTAAAATCAAACTTCAAATTAATGGAAGAAGATCTAGAACGGACATCTAAATTTCCTCTGAAATAAACTGGTAATGCAGATTTCTTACAAAATATAATTACAAGAGTAGTTTAATTCATCAGGCAGGAAGAACTAAAAGAGGACACCACAAATTTACTCAATATGAGTATTGAATCCATGCAGCATAGCAATTCACTACTCTAATCGCATACATATTTGGTGATATTCCCAGTACTAGGTATCAACTAATCAGCCAAATAATAGCAACATTAACGAAGACAATTAAATGAAAAATACCAGCATATCACTTAAGTTTAAGAGCTATGTTGATGTCTGATTTCCATGTCACGTCAACAACTTCAAAGAAATAACTATACACAATAGCTTAACAGAAAAATTATGAAAGAAACGAACAATTACCTGGTGAGGAGCTACAAGCAACTGAGGAAGGTGTCGCAGGAGATGCACAATCTGAAAAGCCAATAACTCTGGGGCTCTTGTCAGCCGAGTTTGAAGTTAGAAAATGAATGGACTCCATGTTAATAGCGGAAACAGCAGCTCCATCTTTGTTCTCACTTGTATCTGGGCCTTCAACTTTCTTCTTCTCATACTTTGCCAGCCCCTCACCCCATCCAAGGCGCGCCTTTTTCCTAGAAGAAATCTCTTCAGATGGTGCTGCAGAAGTAACGCAGGCTGCAGCATCCACTGAAGGGGGCTGAGCTGGAGTGGCATTCTTCGGCTGCAACTCGATCTTTCCTTCATTTGAATCTGCACCCCCGAGGCTCTTCGAGCTACTTGAATGACTGAAACCAGACCCTCGGGAAGACAGGCTTCCAGAGCGTGTCCATTTAAGAGGCTTCCAATCGAGTGGGATCTCTCTATCACCTCTTTGGTCCGTGCCCAAACCGACAACACCACCCATCTTATTATCATCATCTTGGTCTTTCAATTGATGCTGATCCCATGAGTTAGCAAAGTCAGAATGAGCAGGATGAGAGGGGGGATACATTAGCATTTCATCAACTGACCTCTGATCATTATTCACATCACGCTGCCTCGAGGGCATATTTGGAGACCCATTGATCATTTCCCATGAATGACCACCTCTCCAGTCTCTCTGGCTGAAATACCCCCTATTTTCCCTATTGTTCCGGCCATATCTTCCATCTCCACGCGAAAACAACCGGCAATTCTCATCTTCCAGCATCTTGTCACTCATCCTATATGGTGAAAACACATGACCAGATTCTTCAGCAAGCATGTGCCAGCCACCCTGCTTGCCATGACCTTCACATGGAAAAAACACATTATTAACACAAGCAAAGTATATATTTTCACCACCAAGAAAAAAAGAACAAATGAACTTTGAAAAGAAAACAAGTACCCTGAAGCAAAAAAGTTATGATCTAGCAAGCAATAATGAAAAGACATACCTAACAAATTCTAATAACCAAAAAACCCACCAGATCAGATTTGTTCTGTAAAAACTAAAAAAAGAAACAACAAATTACAAAAAGAAAAATCAGAACACTGCACAATCAATCACCTCAACACCTATGAATTTATTCACGAGGATAAAAAGTACCTAAAATCAAAGCAATGGCCTATTGCCTCAAAATCCAAAGAAACCAAAGTTAAATCTCTTCTAAAAAGTAAACTGCAGACGGCAACATACAATTAAAAAGAAACAAAATTTGAGAAATTAACATCATGTGAGGCACCAATTCCACAGTGCAATTGAAATCAATTTCTGACAGTATAACTGAGAAAAATGATTTCGAATTCAAAATCTATGAAAGGAATGAAACTAAACTAAAGCAGTTGAATTCTATATAAAAAAAAATAGTTTAGATTTAAGAATAAATAAGATTTGAATTCAACCAATTTACCCTGGAATCTAGAATAAACACACGTTGGTTTCTTGGACTGGAGATTTCAGTTCTAAACTGGACAGAGTTGCTTGCGGTCAAAAGAAAAAAAACAATGGTCTCTATAGCCACGAGCTCTAACCATCCTTTCTCTCTCTGTTTATCTTCTTCTCAGTTCCTTTGCCCTGTCTCATCTTATCTTTTAGATGGCTTCCTTATCTATCTTTTTTTTGCTCCCTTCAATTGTGGGGGCCTTTTGATGAATACAGGGAGGTCAATCAGTGTAAATGTGTTTTGCTATTACCGTGATTAGAGGTTGTTCCACTTTATGATTAAAATGTGATGTTTAGCTGGTGATATTCATTGGGGGGGAACTATCTGGTTAGTAGTTGAGAAATTTGAAGGTTAAGGACTCCGGAGCGGCTAGGTTTTGTTGAACTTTGCAACGGTGATAATGAATTTTCATTGAATAGCACCTTTAGGTGCGATTTCAAACCACACGATGGAAATCATTTCTTCAATCAATTGTTTGATTCCAAATATAAAAATTCTATAACAGATGAAATGAAATCAATTCTTGCCAAACCCTAATGCTCCAAACAGCCTGTAAGAAAAACAAAGAATACTCACCAGGAGGCCTGCGAAAGTCATGGGGACCCCAACGATTGAAATCGCGAGGGGATCCATAATTACTCGAGGAAGAAAAAGAAAACTCCCTCCATCGAGGCGTAGACCCGCCACCAAAAGAAGAAGACGTCGTCTCGGACCTCTCGTGCTTCCTCTCCTTAAAGAAGTCCTTCCGGTCCCACGGCAATGGCTCTGGCGGCATCAAAACCAACAGAACGAAAAAACTTACCCTAGTCTAATCCACCTATATCACATGCGCCACCAATTCTTTTCCAACTGCTCCGTACCAAACGCGATTCCTTGAAATAAATATCGAAAAAGCTGCCGCACTAGCAGCTTCTCGAAACAGCCGGGTAGAATCCACGACACCTAGATTAGCCTTAAAAAACCCAAAACAACATATAATTTTACTGCCGTGACTATTATTATGTTATTATTAGAGTTCTGTGCAGATCCAAAAAAAAGCAACAAATCCATTGTGTTGCCAACTACTAAAACAATTGAAGATTGAGAGATTGACAGCAAAAAATATATATATATATATTAAACGAACCTGAGAGGAGAGGAGAGGGGAGAAATTTGATTGGTAGTTTGTGGAAGCTAGGGTTTTGGATCGAAAGAGACAGTGGAGTGTGATGGTGCCATGGAGATTTTGGGTTTCAACAAACTTTTTCTGGCGTTGTTTGGTTGCCGAAAGAAAATCTGTGGGGGAAAAGGAGAGAGGAGAAGATAGTTCTTTCCCTTTTTTGTAGCGATAAGGGACAAAGAGTACCTTGAGAGAGAGGGAGGGAGAGTGGCATCCGTTTCTCGACGGCGCTATTAAACCCTATTTTTTATTCCTCTCGCGTCCGCTATTAAAATAAATATTTTGGGAGTGGTTTTTGCTTATCAGTATTTTTTTCTAATAGTTTCTTTTTATGTTTTTAAATTATTTAAAATAAATAAAAAAAGTGTCTTGAAATTATTTTTATATTTTCATATGATGATATAAAAATATATTTCGAATCAAAATATTATTTTAAAAAACAATTATTATTATAAAATTAGACTGTTTTTTAATAAATTATAATATTTTATTTGATATGTTTTTAATGGATTGTTGTGTATTCTTGGTTTTTTTTTTAAATCATGAACAACAATAAATAATTTTTACTCTGTTTCTTGTGTTTAAATAGATAGATGATTTTAGTTTTTAATTGTGATATTGAAAACATTCATTTTAAAAAATAATTTTTAACCACTAAAATAGCCCCAATGCTAAATCATGTTTTCATGTTATTATTAAATAAATAGTTGGTTTTTTTAACGAGTTCAAATGTAATTTGGATAATTAGTAAAAATATAGTTTAATTCAAAATATATATATATAGGATTAATTTATCTAGGAACACTAAAATCACAGCATATATGAATTAAATTGGAGTTAATATGGGTTATTTTGCCGATCCATGTGTTAAATCACAGGACAATAATAATTTAATAAATAAATAAATAAAAACAAGTCTTGAAATCCATTTTTTCACGCACATGCATATAAACTCAGCACCAAAGGACGAGTCTAGGAAAATATTAGAAAAAAGTCTAGAAAAATAATTTGAAATCACCTGAGTTAATAAACAAAACTCGTAATTCGAGTCATGAAACTAAGATGACTTAACAAAAAAATTAAATAAATTATAAAATTCAATTTTCATTTAAGTTAATGTTGATCTATTAAACTCACATTCTTGATCTTACAGTAGCTTCGTTGAAACTAGATTGATAGAATCATAAAAGTTAAATTTTAAATAAATATTGTATTGAAAAATAAAATTATTTAAAAAAACAGATCATGAAAAAAACAATATTCTAGTTACTATATTCTATGAGGAGGTGCAAAGTAATTTCCCCTCCTTTTTTAGTTTTTTTTTTAATTAAACAGTAATTGTTTTATTTTCAATCACAAAAATAAAGATGCAGTGCTGACATGGTAAATTAATTATTTACACACTTGTTGATTTCTATGAAAGGTAAGATTGATAGATAATTTTATCGATAATCTTCTATTCGAGTGATAGATAAATACAATAGATTTTATGTCTACATAGAAAACCATTCAAAGATGATTAATAATTTATCATGAGATAAATCCCATGATCTTTAAAACATTGCATTGTTTGTATATTTTTTTCTGGGCAAGGTTTAGTTTCTATTTAAACTAATCAATTATTTTATTATTAATAATAAGAGTTTACAGGTCATTTTGCACGCATATTAATTAATTTTATTGTTTTTAAAGTTAACAACTATATAAGATTTTAAAATTTATTATATTAATAATTATAAAACTTGAATTTAAGATCACAGGAGAAATAAACTCATCAATCCTATTTTTTTTTCGTTATTTATCTTTTATCACTGAATTAGATGGTTTAAGCTAAATAATTATTGATTGATTAGTGTATGCCCCTCCTTTATTTATATATTCACGAGCTTTATTTTATTTTATTTTATTTTATTTTTCTACTCGATCAAAGCTTTTGCTTTTCAGTTTTTCTTGCTCTGGCCCCCCCCGCGACGTTTACTTTCACTTTTTTACGGGGATGCCCTTGGTTGGTACTAACGGGTGACGTCGGAGTGCAATGCACGCGCAGGAACTGAGGCTTTCCCGTGATGACGAGTTTAGCCTCCGAGTCACGAAGAATGGCAAGACACACGTGGCTAGTTTTATTTTTTTAAAATGCTCAAGTGGAAATCTCGAAAAAAATCTTCATGCCAACGTGAAAAATTGTCCTTTGATTTAAAAAATAATAAGATAAGACGTGGCGTTGTTATCTCTCGCACTGCGTGCCTGCCATTTTTTATATATAAATAAACAATTGAAATAATTTCAAGCCATGGACCACATGTATATTTACCTGTTATATAGTAACAATTTATTTAATTATTCTATCAATAATGCAGCTTCTCGGTTGCTCGAAATCATGTCTCTCGCTTGAAATGCATGCTGTCCGAATCACGACCTGGACGCTCTTTTATTTCCAACAGATGCGGAGACGCATAGCAAGGAATGAACGACAGGGTGTGTAGCATGATGTTTTAAAAACATTTTTTAAAAAACATATTAATATAATATTTATTTATTTTTAAAAAATATTGTTAATATCAACCCATCAAAATTATTTAAAAATACTAAAAATATTTTATTTAAAGAAAAAAATTATTTTTAAAATACTTTCCAAACACTCCCTTTGTCAACTGAGGATAACGTCCATTAATGGTCATTATATTAATGACAATAAACCTAATTATTTCTACTAGAAAGGAAAAGTAGCCCCTGATATACATGACTTTACGTGTTAAAAGTCTAAATATTACTTGTATTTGTTAAATTCATTCGATCAGGAGCTCGTGTCACTGTGCCATTGGTCATAGGTTGTCAGGTCAACTAGAAAATAATAATATTTTTAAAAAATAGAATGATATCATAATTAGTTTTTATTTCAACATATCGTAGTAGATAAAAATTGACTAGTCATGTCACTTAGTTCAACCATGCTCATGTCCAGAATGTTCTGAGAAAAATCTATGGATAAATTATAGATCGCCATGTTATCGGGTGATCCTCCACCTCAGCAAATTCAATAACATCGCCTGGTCTCTCTTTTTTTTAAAGAAAACTGAACATTGTTATTCATCTTGTCAAGCAACGTGATCAGCCCCAAACCTCGAACCCTCATTCGAAAAGAATAAATGATTTTTTTTCTCACCAGGCCCATTTTCAGGGTTGACCCGAATAATATGGTGGTGGTCACGGGTCACATGTCTAGCAATGACAAGTAAGACTATCAATAGATATTGTTCTGTACACGAGGACCCGAAACCGAGACTGTGTGGGTAGTTGTGGTTGATTTTAAAAATATATTTTATTTAAAAATATATTAAAATAATTTTTTTATATTTTAAAAATCATATTTAATATCAAAATGATATAAAAGCACAAAAAAATTTCAATTTTAAGTTAAAAATAAATAAAAAATTATTTCTTTTCAAAAACACTACAATACAAAATATGAACTAAACATGGCATGCCGAATTTTATTTTAAATCCTTATGACTATATATGTACACATATTAAGTTACTATTGCTTTGACATTGTATTTTAAAAATACATCAATTTTTTTTATTTTATTGTATTTTAAATTAAATTATTTTTTAAAAAAGAAAAAAAAATATTTTTTAAACATTTCAGAAATAAAATATTTTCATGCACTATATAAAAAATATTTTTTAAAAAATTAAAAATATTATTTTAATATATTTATTAATAAAAAATATTTTAAAAAATAACCATAAACACACTTACAAACAGTTATACCACCCGAACACAGGCTCCTGCATCCAATCATTATTTCTTCATGATACTGCAGTCATTTAATCTATTAGTTTTTTTTTCTTTCTCCCAAGTTCAATTGAAGATGAAGCAACTCGAGGCTTGAAATCATGAGCTAGCCTTGCTCATGGGCAAGCATTTGCATAATTAGAGAGCTCACGCAGGCGCAAAAATTCAGGAGAATGGTGATTAAATAACTTTGACTATAACCATAAAACCTCAACCCGACCCATCAATTAAAGGACCAGCCAGTAATTCAAGCAGGATATTAAGCGAAAACGACAAAATCGTGTCATGGTTGTTTACTAGATCCAAATATCGACCCGATACAGGCCTCGGCTATAAATTAAGCAAATTAATATGGATGAATATATATATATTTTTAAAAACCAACAGATTCTTGATTGATTTATAATTTGACTTGAGAGGTTGAAGGGGTAATTGGGTAAATCAGCTGATTAATTTTCTTACACCTGTCCCAGTCCGGCGGGGTTTAATAATAGTGCATGTTACCCCACCTATGTCTTTTACTGCACGCGGGAATCACGTGCAGGGTCTGTCTACGCCCGTCAGTTGGCCGGGTTTTCGGAACCGCAAACATACAAAAGTAGGAAGCCCGATTACTCACTCGTTAGAGAGCACGTGAGTTATAAACAGGGCTGACATGTCGAATCTACCTTGGCATCTTCAACAATCGTCGGCAACATCCGATTCTTTCAACCTTTTCATACTCGCCCTTCTAGTTCATCGACTTGTACCCACTGTTTTTTTTTTTTTAAATTATTTTTATGATATTTTAGATTATTGTTATAATTTTAAACTATTTTTTTAAATATTTTTAAAAACAGAGAAGCCTAGACCTCCTGAAAGATTTTTTGTCCCGTTACTAAAAACAATATTTAAATCCTGCCTGTTTCTTTAACTCGGAGATTTTTATGGGATGATAATTGATTTTATTTTTTAGTTTTTTATAAATTTATAATGAAAAAAATGATACATAAAACACGGGGAAAAGGGATATTTTTATTGCTGGTCACACTAGATTATGGTGTAAAAGATGAGAAATTGAATCGACACTTCCAGTTTACAACTAGTAAAATGTCATTCATTTTATATTAACCTATTAAAACAATATAAAAAAATAATTAAAATAGAATAAATAAATAAATAAATTTTAAAAACATAAAACAAATAAACTTTTTATTTTTCTCAAACACCGTTGAAGTCCAGGTAACAATAATTAAAATAAAATAAAATAAAAAGTAACTACGGACACTTGTCCATTCCCAGGATTCTGAAAACTGAAGCTACTATTCAAGAGATCACTCGTCGTTGTGATCCACGCGCCTCTTTCTAGTTTCTGATATCTAGTCTATTGTTTTTTATTCTTTAAAAAAAACGGGGACGAAGAGTAGTTCTTCCACTCAAGCTCATTGATATTGTTTTGTTTCAGCCGAAACGGTTAAAATATTTTATTTTAGATAAAAAAATGAAATAAAATAATATTATTTTTGTTTCATTTTAAATACTGATTGGTATCAAAAATACCGGTTAAATACCGGCCGGAACACCCCTAAATTACCCTGGGTGTTCCGTTTCGATCACTATTCCCAGCCCGCTTCTTCCATTTGCTCTCTCTCTCTATATATAATATAATATTTACATACATACATATATATATATATATATATATATATATATATATATATATATATATAATATTTACATATATATATATGTAAATATTATTTACATATATAATATTTATTAACACAATAAAAATTAAAAAAATATATATTATAAAAAAATAAAATCGTTATTAATTTTGATTTTATAAAAACTAAAATTATATTTTTTTTCTTTTTAAATTTTTTTATATATATATTTAATTAATTATATGTAAATAGTATAACTTCAAAATAGTACACCAAAATATTTCAAAACTAAAATATTTTATACTAATAAAAAAACAAAACAATAACTTAAAAGATATTGATAACCTTACTTCCACTATATCGGCCGACTAGACATGTCCACCATATCATAGAATGCCAGCATCCGTGGGGCGGTCACTAGAGTGATCCCACGTTTAAACTTTCCCGGGACTTTGCCCCAACCCACTAGTGAAAGGACATTTAAAATAATTATAATATACATAACTCGACCTCGAAGCCATCGGGTGGCTGTAGTTTAGTGGTAAGAATTCCACGTTGTGGCCGTGGAGACCTGGGCTCGAATCCCAGCAGCCACACTAACAGTTTCTATAATTTTTTTATTTTTTACAAATAAAGGGTGTTTGGGAATGCGATTGCGATTATTTTTCAAAATATTTTTTATACTAAAATATATTAAAATAATTTTTTTTTTATTTTTTAAAAATTATTTTTAATTTTAACACATCAAAATAATCTAAACACATCTAACCATCATCATTTAAAAAATTAAAAAAAAACCAACCACAATTAACATGTGATTTGTCCGCAGTGCCAAACCGTCACTAAATGATACTCGAAAATACCACGGGGAGTTTTTAATATGCATTTGTTCTCAGGTGATAATAAGGCCCCGTTTGTTTGCTAGAAAGTGATTTTTTTTTGGAAAGTGAATTCCGATGTTTGACAGTGTTATGGAAAATGAACTGAAAAACACTTTCCAGTGTTTGTTTGTGTTATGGGAAATGAACTGGAAAATAATTTATTAATAAATTAATTTTTTTTTCAAGTTTATTAAAATAATGAGGAACAAATCTTACAAATTAAAAAGTTGAATGAGAATGAAATTGAAAAAAAATATAATTTCATAAATTATCTCAAATAAAATAAATAATAATCAAAATAATAGAGATCAAATCTATTTTTTTTTTAAAATAAAAGGTGAATAAATTAAAATAATAATAATTAACATTTCATAAATTATTTCAAATAAAATAAGTAACAATAAAAAAAATGAGGACCAAATTTGATAGATAAAAAATTTCAATAAAAAAATGATAAGAAAAAAGCAAATAGCAATTATAAAAATAAGAACCAAAATTAATATAAAAATTAAATTTTAAGAGATGGAATTGAAAAATAAATATTAAAAACAAATTATATATAGCAATCAAAAGTTTGAGGATCAAATTTGATATAATCAGCAAATAATGACATTTCTAAATTTTTCACAACTTCCGGAAAGTGTTTTCCGTCCAAATTTTCCGGAAAACACTTTCCTAAAAACCAAGCTAAATTCTTCTTTGACTGAAAAGTATTTTTTGTTGATCGGAAAATGTTTTCTGTTGACTAACTTTTCAAAAGACAAATAAACACAAGAAAGTTTGAAAAATAATTTTCCAGAAAATAAATTCCGAGAAATAAACGGAGTCTTAAGAGTCTGCAGCAACGAACAGAATTCTGACACGAGTAGAGGTAATTAGCAAGAACATGGACGTATGTTTTGGCCCGTACCCAGGCCATCCTTTTCCATGCCTAGGCCTTTCAGAGTATCAGCATGCATAGCAGGCCCTTCTTATCCGTGTCTAGCCAGCAAGTTGACCAGTCAAATTTTATCTCACGAGTTAAATCAGTGGGTCCAACGTAGCAGCATTCGAGAAGAAAACTATAATTCAATATTTCCACGATGGGGATGATGATATAAGAAATATTCAATTAATATAAAATATAGCCGGAGTAAAATCCCCGCCGCCTCGTGCCCGAACTTTCCAACGCCGCAAAAAAAAAAAAAAACCTTCATAAATTAATATCCTTGATCAGCCATGGTAAATTAATAATTTGCTAGGTTTACAAGGGAGTACATTTTGAATAAAAACTTACACGTCTCGCTTAATATGTAGACTAATATTTTTCTCATACATCAATAAATAATAATAATAATAATATTTTCAGCAAGTTTTACCTCTTTATTACTATTATTATATGTTGATCTGAATTATCTGAATTCAAGTGTAATTTTACAATGTTAAAAACAATCTACAGTTTTATATGCTAGAACACTTGATATCGGTATTGTTTGGTATTGTGTTTAAAAAACATATTTAAAATTAAATAATTTTTTATTTTTTATTTTAAATTAATTATTTAAGATTTTTTTAGATAATTTATATGTGAATATAAAAATAATTTTGAAAAAATAAAAAAATATTATTTTAATATATTTATATTTTAAAAAATAATCTGAAAACACAGTATCAGCTAATTTGATTTTATTGCTGGACTCACGTGCAGGTGAAAGTCTCACGTCATCCACTGTTACAATTGCTTTTTAGCAGAGGTTAGCTTCTCTGTGATGCATCCACGAAGTGCTCTACGCAGTTCACTTGTTCGCTGTTAATTTCTTCTTCTTCTTTTTCAGACAAGAAGCCCTTGTGGTTAGTTTGATCACGTGTGATATTTTATTGTTTTTGGAAAAACAATACCTTGATTAAATATTTTCTTAGTAAATACGAGAATGCTTTTTCTGACAGGAAATATTCCTTCCTTCCATCCCTTTCTTTTCTTTCTCTGTGTATATTCTCTCTCTCCTTTTCCTTCCCTTTATAATAATGATGTATAATGTAGACGACGAGGAAGGTTCATATATCAATTAAAGCTTTCTGAACTTTCTCTCTCTAAATCTTCACCAAATATACCCGCAAATACATATGATCAAGCAATAAATCATCAAAAATCAATAAACAAAACAAAAGTAATCTTATCAAGTACGCAGCTAAACATTAAAAAGAAGAAGCTGCATTGGCCTTCCCAACAGAAAATGAAAGTTCAGCCACAAATAGCGAAGTCCCACCATTACCATCCACTAATGGTAGCTAAATTCCCTGGGCCATCAAGCTTAGCTGTGCCCCACACCATGGCATTATATGCCAGAATTTGAATTGCCAATATGAACAACGACTCGTACACCATCACTGGTAGATGGATACTCATAATCCTATTATAACAGGCTATTCTACACGAAGTTTCTTCCTCCAATCGTTCCAGATTTTAGTCTTACCTCATTGCTTGCATCTGGCTGTTCAAAGGTCCAGTTGAAGAGCTACTGACCTTTTGGTTTATCCTAAGAATTTTCAAAAATATCTCATGTGCTCCTCTCACCTGTTGCAGTCAAGGGCCTGACAAAACCAGATTCAGAGAGACAAATAACTAAATAAATTTCTTTTATTTTTTCTTCCTGAACATGAATAAATAAAATTCTTGGCATGAAATGATTACCATTTAAAAGCATTTAAAAAAAATATAATACTAGTAAACCGCAAGCTTGTATTTACATCATACCTTACATGGAAAGCTAATCACAGTGACTGAGAATGTTTCCTTCATTATAAATTTCTCATGTTTCCTTCTCTTCTTTTTAAGTATTTCTTTGGATAAATGTTTTCTTGGCTACAACTCGAGATATTTTGGGATCTGGGCTTTTTTTGTTTTGTTTTTGTGATTTTTTTCAAGTTCATTCTAAAAAGAAACATCTTGTGATTTGTGTTACTCGGTCTTGTTTCATCTTTTGTCGACACGGCTGTGATTTCGGATTTTTGTTACTTTTTTTTTTATACTTGGTTTTAGTTGTGTTGGTGTTTGCTATGGATGACATCGAAGACCTCACCTCTGTGGTGCATGCGTCCGTTATCGAGTCACTTTAAGCGACTTTGTGTCTTCTTTTCTTGTGTTTATTGCTCTTATTTCATCGACTGTCTGTCGCTCTCTGGATCATATCGTAATAGCACTGTCTACATAATTTCATTGCAAAGCAAAAACGTTTTGCGACTTCTGTTTCCGGGCTTTGCTTGTCTTAGATCGTATCTTGATTCGACTTATGGGTCATTCTTTGCTCTCTATGCTTTGCCTTTTAGTCTCTCTTTTTGTCTATTCCTGTTTATGCGCTCCTCTTGAAGATCAAGGAAGAGACAAGATCACATATTTGCCAGGGCAGCCAGGGAACGTGGAGTTCAATCAGTACTCAGGTTATGTGACTGTGAACCAACAAGCTGGGAGGGCATTGTTTTACTGGCTGGTCGAGGCACCGACAAGTCGAAGACCCGAGTCAAGACCACTTGTTTTATGGCTAAATGGAGGCCCTGGTTGCTCCTCTGTTGGCTATGGAGCAGCTGAGGAGATTGGGCCTTTTCGCATTAGGCCTGATGGCAAAACTCTTTACAGCAATCCTGATGCTTGGAATAAGTGTACGTGCCATGGATATGCAATGCAATTTCTGTTTGTGCTTTAAACTTGCTCTCTTTGGAATTCGTCTCATGTCTATTTTGCTTCTGTTGTTGGTGGCAGTGGCGAATTTGCTGTTTCTGGAATCTCCTGCTGGCGTTGGTTTCTCGTATTCAAATACGTCGTCGGATTTGTATACGGCTGGCGACCAGAGAACTGGTGATTGTTTTGTTTGCTTGTTTATTGGGTACTTCAGTAGCCAATCATTTAAGCCTTTTGTTTTATTATTGCAGTGTGTAAATGATACCTGATTAAATGACGTAATGTTAGTTGATTTTGACTTCTTTACATGCTTTTGGAAACTGGGTGTTGTTCATTTGTAGCTGAAGACGCATACACATTTCTAGTCAACTGGTTTGAAAGGTTTCCGCAGTACAAATATAGAGATTTCTACATTGCTGGAGAAAGCTACGCAGGTCTTGAATTGCGGTTTTTTTTTTTTTTTTTATAGTCTCATTAACTTGTTCATCTTGAGGATTGCAAACTGTTTACTTGTCTGAGATTCGGTTTCAGGTCACTATGTACCTCAATTGTCCCAAATTGTTTATCAAAAGAACAAGAGCATTAAGAATCCTGTAATTAACTTCAAGGGATTTTTGGTGAGAACACAGAACTCATTATTCATAAAAATTTGGAATTGCATATATTAGACTCCCACTGCTTAATGGAATGCGAGTAGTTAAGTCCATACATTTTTCATTCTCTTAGGTGGGAAATGCAGTCACCGATGACTATCATGATTATGTTGGCACCTTTGAGTACTGGTGGACCCATGGTTTAATTTCTGATTCTACCTATCGAACTTTACGCCTCACCTGTGATTTTGTTTCATCTACACACCCATCAGTAGAATGCAAGAAGGCTCTCAAGTTTGCAGAGTTGGAGCAAGGGAACATCGATCCATATAGCATTTTCACACAGCCTTGTAATAATAATGCAGCACTGAGACGCAACCTAAGGGGTCATTATGTAAGTTCCTATCATACCCTTTTTCTGAATCAGCAATACCAATGGATCCTGCTAAACTATCAGCAGAAAGATACATGCAATACAAGTTAAACTAGGAACCTGTTGCATAATTATCAAAAGCTGATTCTCTGCACCTAACACGGTATTTCTTACTTGAAAAAAAAGGCTATTATGCTTTCATTTGCTCACAGAAGTCTTTTTTGACACCCAAGTGGTTTTTTAGAAGTCTTTCAATCTAAAAAAAAAGCTATCATGCTTTCATTTTCCAGTCAAGATAATTTGACTGGAAAATTATCTTGAACAAGCCTGGCCGTTACTCAATAGTGTTTAACATCTATGATTCTACCATCAATAGCTTAATAGACACTGGAGGATAGTTTTCTTAGATTGAAAGAGACTCGTGCAAGTTTCCAGGATATTTTAGCGATAACTAAAAAAGAATACAACAATTATCAAACATATTGCATTTGAAGAAGCTATAGATGGCCTGTTAAAAAAATACTCGTACTTTTTTACTAGAAAAATTGACAAGTTTCTTTCAGTAATTTGTTTCCAAATAGCTAATTTGTGGGCTCGTCTTGGGTACCGAAGGTAGTGTTGAAATATTAAGTTTCTGACATACATTAAGTTTGTGGTTTTTGGACCATAGATTGTGGTACTTGTGTCATGTGTTGCTGCTACTGAACATGACTTCTTCTAACTTCGTGCCAAACTTTTCTTGACCTTTCAACAACACAAATCTGAATCCAATCCTTTTCCTTTCTGATGTTAGAGCATAATCTATAAGATTCCACAAGTGTGAGTGTTACCTAAATGATGAAATTTGTGTTTCTTACTTGCACGACTGATTTCCCTTCTGAATTTTTTTTTTTTTATTTCTATCCTGAATTATCTTTGATAAAATCTTGGTAAAAACCCTTCCACCATATAATTAATAAGTGTAAATACTGTTCATTGCTGGACGAGCTGACTGTAAATGCTCTATAGTACTTCATTCACTCCGTCCATACTTTCTGTGCTAGACAGCACTTAATCTGGCATTTAAAAGATACACCAAGCTCATTTTGTTTCTTTCAAACTCAGCCATGGATGTCCAGAGCATATGATCCCTGCACAGAAAGGTATTCTAAAGTGTACTTCAATCGCCCCGAAGTCCAGAAGGCACTCCATGCAAATGTAACTGGGATCCCTTACCCTTGGGAAACATGCAGGTGAGTCTTTTAATCTTAATTTTTTGAGAATTCTGTTACACACCTTCCAATTACATTGTTAACTGAATCACTACTTCACAGTAACACTGTAGGAGACGACTCCTACTGGGCAGATTCTCCACTTTCCATGCTTCCTATATATAAAGAACTCATTGCTGCAGGTCTAAGGATATGGGTCTACAGGTAAGTTCCCACCTTTGCCTTTTCCCCGCAATTGCCTTTGTTCTTGATTAAATCAGGGAAATCTGTTTAGTTGTTTGAAGATTTCAAATGGTAGTTCCAGTAGAAATGTTCGTGGAATTGATTATCATGCATATATTTTTAATACTTGATCTCGGTGAGGAAGAGGTCCAAGTTTCTTGCCAGAAACAGTTTGTTGAATTTCAGAAGTCATTGCCAAACTGATCAGTGTTTACCATGACATGGCTTCACTCTGCCAAGAAATTCTCAACCGCAAATGCCTGGAAATGGGTGTCCGAGAAAGAAAGCTGATTGACAGTACTCATTGCTCTTTGTTTGAACATGTGTTGGGGCTGCAAGTATACACGGCATGATTAATTTAAAATTTGATCCTCACATTTAGTATATCAGAGGAGAGATTAGGTTGATAACCTATATGGTGCTTGAAATTATCGAGAGATCAAATCCTTGCCCCCTTAATTCAGGTTGCAGGAAATATTTAGGATTCCCAATACCCTGTCCGCTTTAACATGCTGTTTGAAATTAATGATGGAAACTTATTAGAATTTTCCTTTTTGTGATTTGTTTGCTTGTGTACGTGGATCTTCTTTCTGATTCAGAGTTGTTTCTTGATGTTTGACATCGACACTGTGGAACTAACATTAAGGACAAGATTAGCTAGCTCCAACTAATTAGTGATGATCTATTTTTCATGTTATTTGGATCTAGTGGTCTGTTTTTGTGTCTTTATTTGCAACTAACTATGGCCTAAGTTGGTCGGTAAAGAGCTGAGAGGTTTTGTTAGATCATATTTTCACTGGGAAGTTGAAACAGAATAATCTTCTTTTGAACTGCTGAGTTCTTGGCCAACTAATCTCCATGTCTGGATAGGGAAGCTCGTTTGTAGCAGGTAGTGTTGATAAAGATTGATGACTATGGATTTATTTACAGTAGGTGAGGACATATTGTGTGCTCTAGAACCAATAATTGCACCGGGCCCAGATGTTTGTTTTGTTAGTTGGAAGGGTATGGACTATGTCTACTTGTCTGAGAAGAGACACCAAAGTCAACACGAAGGCAGGCATCTGAAAATGAATTTAAATGGCATAAACAGAATGTATAGGAAAGCAGCTGCTTAACGGTGACAAGAAGTAATGATTATATAAAAATAACGTACAGATATTCTTTCTGGATGGTCAACTTTAAGAATTTACTTTGGTGATGTAAAATGTTCATTTATATAATCTTTGGATGGTCATACTTTCAGCAATAATGGCATGCATATCTTGCATTGCCAAAATATGAAAAATGTCAGACTTCATTATTTTCAATGAGGATCTGGCCATCGTTTTATGTTACGGCACTGGTCAGCATTATAACTCTTTTGCATTTTTAGCCTTATTATGCATTGCATCTAACCCTGTTTGATCTCTTTGACCAGTGGAGATGCTGATTCAGTGGTTCCTGTTACTGCAACTCGATACTCAATTGATGCCCTAAAACTACCAACTATTATCAATTGGTATCCATGGTATGACAATGGAAAGGTAAGACTAATTGCGACAACCACCTAATTTTGGTGTAACCATTGAACTGAACACTTGGGGATTTGGTATTCTTTTCTTGTAATACAGTACCAAGAAAAGGGTGGTATAAGAATCTTACAGAACTCCATGGTAATCTGTTCATCTCCCAGCTTTTTCTTGCCTCTGTTATAGGTTGGTGGGTGGAGCCAAGTATACAGAGGGCTAACGTTTGTAACAGTGACCGGAGCAGGGCACGAAGTTCCACTCCATCGCCCTCGACAAGCTTTTATTCTTTTCATGTCATTTTTGGATAACAAGTCCATGCCCGGCCAAACCTTCCGGTCCTCCTTTCATTAATCATTGATGGATGAACAAGTGATAGATAGTAGAATTTGTTCATACAGAGGCTTATGAACGACAGAGTACGAGAAGCATTCCTCTCGAGTGCTCTTCCCATTCTTCCATCAAGTGCACCATCTGTATATTTAAGCTGAGGCATATCCAAATGTATGGAATTATTCTTTTTAGTAATTCAATTATTTGAACGTTAAGTTTAGACAAAAGAATTGTACTCATTTCCAAGAAATTTATACATAATGGAGTTAAAATATTTGTGCCCTCAAGCATTGCTTTTTCTTGGTTTGATTAGCAATTTCTGGAAACTTCACTCTGAATCCAGTTGAAAAGAACAAGTATTAACACAGCCATGGGGGTGGAAAGATTACCCTACAAGGGTGAACTCTTGAAACCCGAACATCAAATATGCAGCAGGGCAAATTCTGTGGACCGAGATGAATCAAATGAAGCAGAGAGGAGAGGCTTGTGGTGACCCACATTTCTGACTGACATGCACGCAATCAAATAATTCAAAGTATTTCGCATGAAAGGATTTTATTATTCTGAATATCAATACAAATGTTAGAATAATAAAACATAAAATTATCATTGATTGATACTATATACTTATAAAAAAGGTATTACAAGGACCCGTGCCTCAGAAGTAACGAAGTTGATGGCGTTGTTACAGCTAGTTATGACCTTCCAATCCAGGAAACAGTGTAGCACCCAGAAGTCAAGAATTCCACGAGGCAAAGAGGAGCAGTGAGATATGGTAGGACCACATGCCCCCATGTGGGTGTAGCTTATTGGAGAATGCACAGGCGCCATCGATTCCATCAAAAGAAGTCGACGGTTCATGGTAATTATATCAGGGCGGCACATCTTTATCCAACTCATTGCAATATTTATTACTCACATGTTTGACGCATCATGTAACATAGTAGCCAAAACATGGCTCGAACTGTTGCGCAGCATGTTTATTTAATTTTGATCCTCGTCGCCCTGTTTGCCAGAACCTGCATCCAACGGATCTACCAGGAAGGTATCCTGAACTTCAGCCCTGATGGCGCCTATAGCTAGTATAAATGGTAAAAATGATAGAAAATACATGTTTTATTTGCCCTCGTTTCTTCTACACGATGACAGAAACAAAACTCTACCCTTCCGATGTATCCATTTAGTTTAAAATGCATGCTCCTTAAGAACATTTCTGGATACCGTTTCGAGGTGAATACAATGGCCCAGCAGCTTTGGATTAAAAATAAAAAAAGGTTTAAACTTTGGATGGCGAAGTCATAATGTAACAGGAGTAAGAGCTACCGAGTACCAACCCAAAACAAAACAAAACAAACCGGCCACCGGATCATGTGTGCACTGTTCATGAAACAAGTCAATAAATAATATAACTGACTTCGCAGCCTACGCAATTTTTTTTTTAATATAACACATGCTTTGGCTATACTTTTAGACAACCTAAAAGCAGGGGCTAAAGTCAATAGTTAACGAGTTAACAACTAATTAAACACCCTTTAAAGACTCCGAAACCCACATTCAAGACGAGCAAAGCCTGATTTTTCACTTGCGACAATGCACGTTAAGCCCTCTCCTTGCTCTCTCCTCCATGTCTTGAATTTTGCTGCTCTCTTGCTTTCTGCTGCTGCTGCTGCCACCAATCACGGCCACCTTGAAGAACAGAGGAGGGACAAGATCATCAAGCTACACGGGCAGCCACCAAATGTGAGCTTCTCTCAATTCTCTGGCTATATTACTGTGGACCCATTGGCAGGTCGGGCTCTCTTTTATTGGCTGATTGAGGCCCCCAAGACTTCCAAGCCCAAGTCTAAGCCACTAGTTTTATGGCTCAACGGTGGGCCTGGCTGCTCATCTGTGGCCTACGGAGCTTCAGAGGAGGTCGGTCCATTTCGGGTCCGACCTGATGGCAAGACCCTGTACTTGAATCCATATGCTTGGAATAAAGGTAAGTTGATCATCTAATAATCTCTTGAGGTTAATCGCTTAATGTGTGATCGTAGCAGTTTATTGTTTTTTTCATTACAATAATAAGTCATCGAGGCCACATTTATATTTAGATGGGACCTTGAACAATGGTAGGTGTCTCTATTAAATTGCCTGTCGATTCCTCTGTTCAAGTTTCATGCACATTGGTGCAAGTACAGTGACATATTGACAGCATGATGTTGCTACAAAGAATAAAATATCAGAGAGTTTTGGTTTTTGCAGTGGCAAATTTGCTGTTTCTTGATTCGCCTGCTGGTGTGGGGTTTTCATATTCAAATACTTCATCAGATACATACACGGTTGGTGACAAGAGGACAGGTATTTGTACGAGTACAGAATAGATAATTCTGATATAATTTGTCAACAAGTTTGTTAGCCTACCCTAGTCCCTGACCAGGCTATTGCTGCTGAAATCTGAAAGTGCAGCCAAAGATGCTTACACATTTCTGGTTAACTGGTTTGAGAGGTTCCCTCAATATAAGCACAGGCCTTTTTACATAGCTGGAGAAAGCTACGCAGGTGGTTCTTTAATTAATTGTTCATCACCAACTAATGTTTGACAAGTTATTTGGTTGCATTAATTAATATTTTGTCACTCCATTCACATTCAGGCCATTACATTCCTGAGCTGTCACGAGTTATAGCCCGGAGAAATAAGGGGGTCAAGAATCCTGTCATTAATTTCACAGGTTTCTTGGTATGTAAATCTTGCTCTAAACAACATTAAAATTGGTCCAAAAGTTTCTTGACATGCAATCATCTTAACTGATGTTTTCTGTTTTTTGTTTTTGCAGCTAGGCAATCCTCTTATAGATGATTATCACGATAACGTTGGCACGCATGAGTACTGGTGGAACCATGGATTGATATCCGATTCTACTTATAAAGATTTAAAGAAGTTCTGCCCCAATAATACTTTCTTGTTCCCACGAAATGAATGTAACAGTGCTTTAGAAAGGGCGTATTCAGAGTTTGGAGATATAAATCCTTATAACATTTACAGCTCTCCTTGCAATGAAATCAGTACTCTTAGACACTATCTAAATCATTCACTGGTATATTATATTCTTGGATCACTCATAATCCCCTTTTTCCTTTTCTTATTCCACACTTCCAATGATTAGTGGTGGAACATGCGATGATAATTTTGTTGTCCTAACGAGTTGGTGGCTTTTATTTGCTGGGTTTTAGCCATGGAAATTCAGAGGAAATGATGAGTGTGTGGTGATGTACACAAAAAGATACATGAACCGTCCAGAGGTGCAGAAGGCTCTTCATGCCAATATTACTGGGATTTCTCATCCTTGGGTCACTTGCAGCTCTGTTATTAGGAGAAACTGGAGTGATTCTCCTAAATCCATGTTGCCAATCTTCAAAGAGCTTATAACAGCTGGTATTAGAATATGGGTTTTCAGGTAAGATCATGTTGAATAAGATTTAGTCATAAGTCATCCATTCTGATAATTTGCATAAAATCATTAGCAAAGAAATCATATTTTCTCAAAGGGTAATTGACATTTGTTCTATCAACAGTGGTGATACAGATGCAATTTTGCCACTAACTGCAACCAGATACTCCATTAATGCTCTAAAGCTACAAACCAACATAAGCTGGTATGCTTGGCACGATGATCATCATCAGGTTAGTCAAATACAAATGATGAAGTGATGGTTTTTGGCGCAGAGTATATAGATTTCCTATCTCTGATCCTCTCCAAGCAGGAAGAATTTTCTGTTGGTACTAATCTGTGCTTCTTTTTCATGGTTGGTTTGGTTAGGTTGGTGGCTGGAGCCAGGTTTACAAGGGCCTGACCTATGTGACAGTAAGGGGAGCAGGGCATGAGGTGCCTTTAACTCAGCCTCGACTTGCTTTATTACTATTTAGGCAATTTCTGAAAAACGAACCCATGTCAGCATTTTAGTCTTAGAAGACTCCCAGTTGGCTAATCCTGGAGGTTTCAAGCTAGCTACGTGTAGAGTGCTTTCATTTTTCTGTTCAGATCATTATTTGATTAAACAAATTAAAGGTAGAAATGACAAAACTTAGAAATCTTTATACCCTCATTGCCTTCCCACTACTCGGCTAAGAATAAAGAATGAACATCCAAAGTCTTCTGGTCTTTTCAATTAGTTAGCCTTTTTTTGCATATGATGCCACAATTTCCTTCTTGCTTTCTCTCATTATTGAGCAACGGGCATGGGACTTGGTGGGAACTCTTTTCCATTAACAAATTAAATTGTCCAGTGGAGCCGTAAAGTGAATAAAACAGGCACTGAATCAAAGATGGGTGGATATGAGGAAGAGGCATCATTATATTCTATGATCCCCTCAACCGGAGATAATTTTTCTTCCGATCATGCTTCGAAAGAAAGCTAAAAATGGGGTCCATGCTCTGAAAGCAACTCCCTGTCCTACAAGCTTGCAATTACCTAAACGCCTGCTATTCTTTGCTTGCCTTGGTCAATTGCATTACGGATTGATGCCTTCACCATATTCTAAGAGAATATTTATGGTGATAGAAAAGAGAATTCTTGCTTGATGTGAACAAACTGGTACATGTAAAAACAAAGTTATAAAACTCATTCCGGTCTAATAATTCGATCCAATGACTTGTCAATTTAGAACTTGATTCGAGCTAGATTTATTATTTTTATATATATAATCCATGTTGATCAACTTCTCAATCCACAATTTCAACCTTGAGTTAGGTCAACTTGGAATAAATTTTATAACTACATTAATGGAAAACCATGCCTTTTATTATTTTGTTTTCCTTTTCAAGCATGTTAGAGGACCAAGTCCTTGGAAATTGTAACTTAAGAAGACTAGATTAGGAATCTCTATACAGTACGCTTCCAGGGCAGATTAGTCAATCTAAATGCTTGACAAAGTTACTTGCAGGCTAAGAAGTATAATTGTCTCATTTCTACACACATCACATAAAGTTTTTTTTGAATACCCTAATTCATAAAAAGCAAACAGGGCAAAGGTTACAAACATTTTGAATTCTTGAATCTTGCAGGAACATAAAATAAAGCAAAGCAATGTCGCCCATTAAAAGTGAAAAGAAAAAAAGCTGAAGAAGACACCGTATATATAACAAGAAAAGAAGCATCATATACTGAAGGAAGAGAGCACTAAAAATAGAAATGGAGGAAAAGAGGGAGATAGAGGTCTGGGTTTAGTACTGTGGTCTAATTAGCGTATAGAGATTTCAAGCCGAAGAGATGTATAGGTTTAGCAACACAGTGATTGGTTTCTTGAATCTCTTCACTCTCTTGGCATCCATACCAATAATTGGTGGTGGTTTATGGATGGCAAGGAGTAGCACAACCTGTGAGGGTTTTCTCCAAACCCCGCTTCTGGTTGTAGGTTTCGTCGTGCTTATAATTTCACTAGCTGGCTTCATTGGTGCATGTTTTCATGTAGCATGGGCGCTTTGGGTCTACTTAGTAGTCATGTTATTCCTTATTGCAACCTTAATGGGTTTGACTATATTTGGCTTTGTTGTCACAAGCCAAGGTGGTGGCGTGGAAGTGCCTGGTAGGGCTTACAAGGAATATAGGCTCGAAGATTATTCTCCATGGTTAAGAAATAGAGTTAAAGATCCTGATTATTGGAGAACAATTAGGAGTTGCATACTGGGTTCGAAAACTTGTGCTAAACTTGCCGCTTGGACTCCTCTCGACTATCTAGAGAGAGACATGTCTCCCATTCAGGTATAATGTCCTTTCATTTCATTAATCTTGTTCTCTCCAGAGTTTTTCGGCTATTTTTCTTGATTTCGTGTCTGATTTTTGCTGCAGTCTGGATGCTGTAAGCCGCCAACTTCGTGTAACTACAACATGGCAACAGCGGTGGCCCAGGACCCAGATTGCTATAGGTGGAGTAACACCCCAGCTTTACTGTGCTACGAGTGTGATTCGTGTAAAGCTGGAGTTCTTGAAGATGTTAGAAGGGACTGGCGCAAGCTCTCAGTTCTTAATATCGTGATGCTTGTGTTTCTGATCGGAATTTATTCAACGGGATGCTGTGCTTTCCAAAATACAAGAAGGGCTGAAACTGATCACCCCTATGGTGAAAATCGGATGACCAAAGTCCGACCCAGGTGGGATTATTACTGGTAAGTGAAAATCAAACCATGCTTTTATATTCATTTATCAGGTTTGAGATTCCTGATTACAGAAAACCTCACCCACTCCCAAACTTAATTAAGGCTGGATTTTTGAAAATCAAAGTGCTCAAATTGAAATCTTCACTAATCATAATTATGCACGAAAGGAAAAGGGATAGAAGAGAAAAAACTCTTTTTGAGTGATTTATAACTTTGGAACTGGTGATTTAACGTAGGTGTTTGATTTGATCACCAAGATTTTTTGTGATCTTTTTTTCTACGAATAAATAAATTATGCGCCACATTTTCATTATGAAAAGATAGCTGATACTTCCCTGGCCCTTCTCTATCTCGAGGCTACAATCAGGCCGGCAATGATGGGGCCAGGGAAAGATAGGCCATTAAAGATCCCCACAGCTAAGTCATGCTTTTGGTTTCCTTCTTTACAGGTGGAGATGGTGGCAGGACAAGAGAGAACAACTTTACTAGCTCAAGTCCCAATGATCTTTCAAACATTTCTGCTTATGTTGTTTTTCAGTATCTGGGGCAATTCAGCTGTTTTTCAGTGTAGGGGGCATCTTGGAAGTTCCAAGGCCATCTTTCACAGTGTTCTTGTTTGATTTTTATTTTTTTCTGGCCTTTACAAAGGTGATTTTACCTGTGTTTTCAAATATCACACCAGTATCTTTCTTCTACTCTTCTGCCTTTTGACGTTATGCAGGTTTAAAACACACCCAGCTAAGCTATAATTACATCCACGGTTTTTCTTGATCTTGAAATTACATCGGCCATATTTCATAATTAACATTCTTTTCAAGAATATTACATTAAATAGTCTTGAAATTTTAGCACTAGAAGGCCGGCTTGTAACGACGAAACCAGAGTTCTCAGTTTGGAAACGGTTTAAATATTTTGTACTAGTTAAAAAAATATTATTATTTTATATAAGATTAAATTTTGTATCACTTCGTATTTTTAGTTAAATAACATCAGAAACATTCTTATTTTGTTATATTCATTTTATTTTGATCAAATAATATTTTTTTTAAATAATAAATAATTTTATAATATTAATCATAGATCTAAATACAATTGTTAAATTGAGATGAAATTTTATGAAGAATTTCTTGATATATTTATATACTTTATGTTAAAATTTCAAAGTAATTAAAGAATATTTATGTACATTATGTTAAAATTTCAAAATAATTAGAGAATATAATAACGTTGCAAGATTGATCATGTCATTTTTATAATATTATATATGTTTATAATTTTGTTAAAAAAATTTCATTATGTATTCTTTTAGATTAATTATATCATTCCAAATAATTTTATTTTGAATTTGAATTTTTTTTTGAGTTAATATATTTAATTATATTTATGCACATAAATAGTACAACCCAAAACAGCATATTAAAATAATTTAAAACTAAAATATTCTAAAATAATTAAAAAAAATAAAATACCAATCAAAATAAAATTAAAAATATTGGATTAAACATAAACTGGCCCAGATCAGCAAGCGCAATTTCTAGAATAAGCAATAAGTCGTTCGCAATGCATAAATCCACAAAGGAGGCTGTACATAGAATTGCAAATGAGACATTAGTCAATGATAGAAGGGTCGAGGCCTTGAAAGAAATGGAATACTTTGGTGGGAATTCCTCCTTTCTCAATCTTCTAGTTTATAATTTCTTCCATATAGGAATGTGATGGCTCAACAAAGCCCATATGCATAACCAAAATTGCTGAAATGGTGAAGAGCAGTGGAAGCAGTATCAGTCTCTAAGTCTGTTCCCAACTTTGGCAATTCGATGAGTTGGTGCACGTCGGGGCTTGAAGGAGAAGGGTTTCCGGTGAGAAACCAGTCCATGATAGAACCAATATTAGGGTGGCCGGAGGAAAAGGCCTCTTGAGCTGGAGAGAAATCAACTATCATCGCTATATCAACTCCACAAACTGTATTTGCCTTCTTGAAAAGATCAGCACTCGTTTGGAGAAGGTGATTTGTAGATGATTTTTCTAGGGTTTTTTCCAACATTAATTTTATCAAAATCAAACCTAATCGGTAAATTAGCATTTATCAATATATATCGACTATGCGTATGGCTAGGGTGGGCCTGGCTATGGTCCATATGATGATGAAAGTGGGCTTATTTGCCGAAAGAAAACTGATGGGCATATGGAGCATTGGGCCGGTCTAAGCGAGCCGATCTTTGTTCGCGTCGCTTTCAGCCAGGTGATGCTTCTACCTGGAAAAGGTGAAGATGGGGGATGAATCATGAACTTGGACTAATCTACCATATATGATGCGAGATCGAGATGAAAGAAAAAGACTAGAACTTCATAAGAAAAGCCTATCAAAGAAGTAGTTTGTGTTGAATAAAACATTTTTTTAATGAAAATACAAGCTTTCCCCGTTTAGCTTGACCAACTTGCTCTCAAAATAATAAAGCAAAAATAGAAGAGTAAAAGAAAGAAAAAAAAAGCTCAATGATAAAAAAATTCAATGCAAAATCATGAAATAAAAAAAAAATAAAAGTATAATAATTGAGGAAACTAGGGTTAACTCGATTGACCCATCATTTATGACATGAGATTAGGATTAAAAAAATAGACTTCTAAAATAAATACCTGACTAAATTGACTAGCCTATTTTTTAGAATATGAAATTATGACAACGCAACAAAAAGAAGAGCGTAAAAAACAATGAAGTTAAAAGCCTGGTAATCAAATATCTTGTGATGAATTTGAAAATAAAAATAACCATTTTTTTATGAAAATTGCCCCATTGGAAGATAACTATTAAAAAATAACAAAGTAAAATACTCAACATAAAACAATTTAAAAATCAAACAATAAGAACCCAACATGGTATATAAAAATGAATGAAAATAATCAAGGGTTAGATTGTAAAAAAATCAACTAAACGATAATAATATACCAACCAAAAGAATAATGATAAGAAAAAAAAACAATAAAATTAAAAAGGGGAAATTGCACTTAAGAAAAATGTAAACACATAAAAATAGAGCAATTAAAAGTAAAGGGACCAAATCAAATAAAAATCAAGCATATAGGGATTATATTAAAAAAAATCCAAACTCCAAAATGTATCAAAAACCAAATAAACAATAATTAAAAAAATAAAAACTAAAATCAATAAAATTACAATCTAGAAGATAAAAATATTATTTTTAAAATCCATGCGTGTTTTTTTACAAACTAATTGTATTAATTTAAAATAAATTACACGATGATGGACAATATTGAACTTGGTCAACGACATATAAAAAAGTCAATAGTGAAATGATCATATGATTCTATTGTGTTTCTTGTTTTTTTTGTTTGTTCAACAGCAGTAATAAAAAAGTCAACAGTCAAATGGAAGTTCACGATAATTGCGGTACGATCACCTGCTCATGACTCAATGCATTGTAAATTTTAATGTATGGGAATATCACTGTTTTATCAACGAAATTAATTAATTTCTTCCTAGCATTTTGATAGAACACATGGTTTTAAAATTGGTTTCGGCTCAATAAAGTAAGACAATGCAGAGGAGCAGCGTCAATAAAACCATGGTTGTTAAACTCGTGAATTGATAATTTTACTAGTCAACTCAACAAAATTTGTCAAATTAAATAAAAAAAATTGAATCTCGTAAAAATCAGAAAAATCAGGTCAGATAATAAAATCAGACCAATCCGATCTGATTTCATAATCCCACTTATTTTACTCAAAATTCATCTCTTTTGCTGCCCCTATAGCCTACATCTAGCCCCTTAGCCCTGTGTCCCTTCCCCCTCTCCTGCAGGCTCTATAGCCTACATCTAGCCCCTTAGCCCTGTGTCCCTTCCCCCTCTCCTGCAAGCTAGCCCCCCTCTGGCACCTCCCCCCTCTCCTCTAGTTTTAAAATAAAAAAATAAAAAAAATTAATATTTTTTAAATGCTAATATAATGATATAATTATTATGTATTTTTAATTTTCTTTAAATCATTTATAAATCTTAACTAATAAAATTTTATGTCTATAATAATATTATATTATATTCGAAAATATTTTACTTATGATTTTATGATTTTTCTATCTACATGATTTTAGTTGTGATTTTACAACTTTTATACAGTAATTTTAAGTACGATTCCAATTTTCCGATCCGAGTTTAGAAACAACTTTTAATTCGTGTCAAAATCATGATTTTGACACCCATAGATAAAACCAATATCATAGGGACCCCTCTCCTTGGCATCTTGAAATTAAATATTTATGTGAATGCAGACTTGGTCCGCAATATTATCAGATCGAATATCTTACGAATTTTTAGGTCATATCATATGATAAGAACATGCTATTTTAGTATATAAACTATTGCCATTCTTTTGGCTAAATCCTTCTGACACCGGAATTTCCTCCTTGACATCATCTACGTGTATATTATACTGTGAAGTTCATTTAAAATAAACTAAACATATAAAAAATAATATTGTTCTGCCAAGTTTATAGGAAAATCAGTGATTTGATGCGTCGTCTATAGCTGGTTTTCTTGTAAATCTGTAACCCCCGCTCCTTTTAACTGCTTTGCTTGCCTAGCCGGTCGTAAATTGCTGCTTTTTTGACTGCTGCAGACGTCGTCGTTTTCAAGAGCATTTCATGGTGTCATGCTAGTATATAAAATGCGGCCCGTGTCAAGCTTTCATATATGCAATTAAAATATCAACCCAGAGATCATGGACAAGTCAATTATCAATTATCATTTTGAATTTTTTATTTATTTATAAAAATAAATCAATTTGAATGTAAATGGGTTATTCAAAATCAAATCTAATACAACTTAAAAAATAAATACCTTAAATACTTGGGGGGAAGAGAAATTAAACGCCCAAGAACATCTAAATTCATGCAATTTCTTTTTTTTTTATAATCAAATATCCGGGTCAGCTTACGCGCACCACAACTAATCCTCGAACTCACTGAACATCCTGCAAATTCAGTGAGCATATAAGATACTGCAGAAATGATAAATATACATGGTTGGACTTGAATTTTAATATATATATATATATATATATATATAAAAAATCTTTTCAACCACTGTACCAAAAACTCACGTACAAATTCATGAAATTTCCTATGAAAAGCTGTGGGTGACATGTGAAAGCATAGACTGGGGTCTCGCTTGCTGTAACTAGACGAACTGCTCCCTTGATGACATGGGCACTTGTAAAAGTCGCCCTTGGCTCCTTGAAATCTACACCCCCTTATAGTGGATGCCCTCTTAAAAAGCTCAGTGTTTGATTTCTCTTTCGAGAAAGAAAAGTTGGAGATTAGAAAAAAAAATCTGACTTTAATTTGAAAAAAAACCAGCCGTCACATTGACTTTTGAGATTATAATTAAAAATATTTTTTATCCAAAAAAATCAAATTATTTTTAATATCATCACATGCAAATGATATAAAAATATTATTTTTTTAATTTAAAATAAAAAAAATATTTTTTTCTAAAAATATTTTTATAACGCATTGTAAGATAAATAAAGAGAGATTTTCTTATATTTAAAATATTTTTTCAGCTATATTTGCTTCTCTGAACAATAATAAAAATATATGCGTTATCTTAAAGTTTATCATTGGATTATAAATATAACTAAAAGAGACCAGGAAAACACTGTAGCATGTGAGTGAAAACACTTTTTTTATTTTAATTTTCACTTATGATTTTTTTCCCATTTTGATTTTTTTTAATTATTTTTATTTATTTATTTTGACGTCAAATTATTTTTTATTCTTATATTTGTTTTCCATTTTTTGGTTGGTTTTTTTGTCAAAATTATTGATTTTTTTTCTTTGATTGAATTTTTTTTTGAACAGTGTTTTAATGATTTTAACCTTAAAAAAAAAGGTTCAGGCAGAGGGTCACGGATGTAATTACGCGCGTACGACCAGTCCAGTCCGGTCCTAATGATTTTTTTCAGCTAATAATTTTTATTTTTATTTTATCATCTATTATATTTTTTTATTTGCTCTGTCTTTTAGTTTTTTTTGGGTTTTTTTTTATATTTTCAAGTTAGATTAATATTTTTGCCTAATAATTTTGATTTTATTTTTTTGTCTCATCTTTTGTTAAAGTTATTACAATTTTTTTTGTCTTTCATTTGTTTCTGGTTTTTTATTCTTTATTAACATAATAATAATAATAATAATAATAATAATAATAATAATTATAATAATAATAATAATAATAATAATTTATATTATATTATTATTATTATTATTATTATTATTATAACTATAACTAAAAGACATCAAGTTTTCACTGTGTATTGCGAGTGAAAACACTGTTTTATTGTTTTTTGAAAAGTGATTTTTATGGTTTTTTGAACAGTGGTTTTTATGGTTTTTTTAGTATTTTATTTTTTTTCATTATTAACATAATAATAATAATAATAATAATAATAATAATAATAATAATTTAATGTGTTTTTTTCTTACTTACTCTTTTGTTAATTTTTTTTTTATATTTTTTTCCTCTCGGGATAATTTGATAAAAAAAATTTCTTTTAACAGTTATAACAATGATAATTTTTATTTTTATTTTATTTTATTTTTGATGTTTAGTTGAAGTTTTTATGATTTTTTTAGTTTTTTATTTTTTTTCCTTTCATTATTAACACAAAATAATAATAATAATAATTTAATTATTTTTCTATCTTACTCCTTTGTTAATGTTTTTTAGGTTTTTTCATGATAATTTGATAATTTTTATTGTTTTGGCAGTAATAACAATAATAATTTTTATTTTTATTTTATTTTTTTGTTTGGTCTTTTATTGAAGTTTTTATGATTTTTTTAATCTTTCACTTATTTATTTATTCTTTCATAATAATAATGATGATGATTATGTGTCTAAAAACACTGTGGATTTAAATAGTGTGATTTTTATAGTTTTTTGAACAGTGATTTTTATGGTTTTTTTTTTCATTTTTTTATTTTTTTTATTATTAACATAATAATAATAATAATAATAATAATAATAATTTCATGTTTTTTTCTTACTTACTTTTTTGTTAATGTTTTTTATGTTTTTTTCCTCTAAGGATAATTTGATAAAAAAATTTCTTTTAACAATTATAACAATGATAATTTTTATTTTCATTTTATTTTTTTGTTTGATGTTTTGTTAAAGTTTTTAGGATTTTTTTAGTCTTTAATTTTTTTTCCTTTCATTATTAACACAAAATAATAATAATAATAATTTAATTGTTTTTCTAGCCTACTCCTTTGTTGATGTTTTTTAGGTTTTTTTTTTTCATAATGATTTGATAATTTTTATTGTTTTGACGGTAATAACAATAATTATTTTTATTTTTATTTTATTTTTTTGTGTGATCTTTTGTTGAAGTTTTTACGATATTTTTAATCTTTCACTTATTTATTTATTATTTCATAACAATAATAATTTTTTTTCTTGGTATAGTTTGATAATTTTTATTATTTTCAAGTGAAATGATTTTTTTCATGTAGTAATTTTTATTTTATTTTTATCTTTTATTTTTTTTATTTGCTCTTTTGTTAATTTTTTTAGACTTCTTTTAGTCTTTAATTTAATTTTGTTTTTTTATTAACGCAATAATAATATTAATATTAAGAATAATGATAATAATTTTATTTTTTATTCTTACTTGCTTTTTTTTCTCTCGAGATAGTAATAGTGATGATAATTTTAGAAGTTAGCACATCGATGTTACTGTTGTTATGACAAGATATTTTTATCTGTTTCATTATATTAAACTTTACATGTAGAAATATTATATTTTAATCTGAACAGTTATAAAAATTATTTGTTCCGCCCGCAACAAAGTGCGGGCCCATCAAACTAGTATTAGCTATAAATCTTTTCAAGGGAATGTGTTAAAATACCCTTGGAAAAATAAAATATATTTAGAATATAAAAAATAATAAATAAATTGGCTATAAATATGACTCTCGAAGCTCACCATGAGAAGTCCAGGGGACGGAAGACTTAAACGGCGAGAAAAAAATATCACGCAGTGACTTGTTAGGGGTATGCTTGTAAACAATAAAATATTTAACACGTGAAATTTAGCTCGAGAGAAATGGAGCTAGTTGAAGCAGACAAATGCTGCTTACCGAGAGATCTTGCCAGCAAAACTCACTGCGTGTCAGGATTCAGGATTATTTTATTTTATTTATTTATTTAAATAAGAAAATAATATAAATAATATCATTTTAATTCTTTAAATAATTAATATAATATTAAAATTTTATTGACACTTCAGAAATGTATTTAAATCTCATGGTTTTTTATTATATTCAATAAAAATAAAACAATGATAGTATTAGGGTCTGTTTAGCATTGCTTTTGCTTTTGCGATTGAGGTTGAAAAAAAGCAGTTTTAAGAAAACACTTTTACTGCGATGCAAAATAAGCTGTGAAGTGTTTGGTTAAAACTGTGGTTGAGTTGGAGGTTGAAAAAAAAGCAGTTTTAAGTGTTTGGTTACCAAGATTTTCATATTACTTTTAACTTGTGAAATTACTTTAAAGGGCATAAATATATACACACATATTTATTTATATATTTATGTATATATTTATATCATATTAATAATTATAATTTCATTGTATAAGGAATAATTCACGTAAAATGAACACTTATTTTTATTCTCTCATCAAACTATTTGCAATGTCATCACGAATAATATCTATACGTGAAGGCCTCTGCAATCCCTGACTATTTTAGCGTGCTATAATATCTGATAAAAAAATATTTTTTATATTAATACACATATATTATGTAAATATTATCTATATTTTAATTAATTTTTAGATTATTTTAATATATATATATACACACACACACACACATGCCCAACAAAATGAATATAATGTTTCTACCATGTTTCGATAATTTATATTTGATGCAAAATCTCAGCTTTTACTAAAACAATTAATTAATTACTTTCACAAACCCAAAAATAAAATAATAAAATATAATAAAGGGCAGAGAAAAATAATGTCATCTCCAAAATCAAATCAAATCTTCTGAGCTGTGGGTCATTTTGTGCATAGGAGAGGAAAGGGATGAGGCGCAGACAAGAGGATAAGGTAGGGTTTTATGTTTCAACGGTAATATTTTTTACTTCAAATAGCAATCGGAGTTTCAGAAATGTAAGATCGCAGATACGAAAGCATCAAAAAATAGTTTTGTATGAAACGGTGTTTCGAAGCAATTTTTCTGTGGGTCCTACATTTTAAAACTGTGTTTAATAAACAACTAAATACTCAATTGAGAAGCTATTTGGCAATCGTGAATCGTATCACAATGCCAAACGGCCACTTAATATATGCCGGTTTCAATTTCAATATATATATTTATTAAAGATGATGCTTTAAAAAATGATTTGAATCATATCATATAATTAATTAAAAATTAAAAAAGAAGACAAACACGAGCTAGTCCATTGTCCCTGAAAGGATAGCCACGATAAGACAAGCACCCTTTACCCGTCCCGGGGTTACAACGGCAGTCAAGTTTCATCGCTATCCCTAGAATGGGCGCGACCCTATACCAATCTAGCTTTGAATTCTACGGCATTAGGAGAAAGTGCGCGTGGGGCTGTGGATACACTAAAATAGACGGGCTACTCGAGTTCAAGTCAACCCACGATTTCTTGAGTGCATTAATGGGGTAGCCATTTATTTATTAAAAAAATATTATATTTTAAATAATTGAAAAATATTAATTCAAACAAAGAAAACAATTCAATTTTTTTTTTTAAGCATAACCACACAACACAGGCACTAAAGTTCTGCCCTCCAATTTTGCCCAAGTAAAAGTTCATGCATATGCATACCAATCCGCCCCACCTTTCACATCATGAACAGCAGCTTATGGTCAAATATTCAACGCTGTCTGTCTCAATTTGGTCGGCTGATAAATAGACCAGCTAATTCAATTTTTATTTACGATTAGAATAATATAAATTATATATTAGAAGGATTTCAATGATCAAACGATTACAAAAAAACTTTCAAATCATTAAAATCTTTCTAACAACTAAATTGCTGACAACATGGACAACAATGCACTACTCATCGATGTAAAGGGATGGATAATCACCTCCATGTCTAATCTGTGAAAGGATTAATTTGAGATGTGATATGATAGAATGGAGACCCAATTGAATAGAAAAAATAAATTCACATAGTGTTTTAGGGTTCTTAACCCTAAGAAAAACAAAAAAAAAAAAGCCAACGTGGCATGACGTAAGCAAGACGTCGGAACCCACCGCCAGCATTTAACCGGTAGCTGCACCTTCTAAATGATCTCATCATCATTTCAGGGTCCATCGAGACTTCTAAATTCTAATCAGCAGCAGCCCTGCTGAAAGACGAGAGGAAGCCTGCATGTAAATTTCCCCTGCAATGGAAGCCAGAAACTCGCAGGACATTTCTGGATCCCTTCCAGTCAAATTACGAGGCCTAATGGTCCTCAAAAACATGTCAGGATTCAATGGGATCGAGGACTTGCTATAGAAGTCTGACAAACATGAATTACTGGCATCTCTAGAAGTGGTAGAATTTCCCTCATTGGTTCCTAGCTAACGGCAGAAGTAAACATGATTCATAAATTCTGGATTAGAACAGTGGACTTTTAAATTTAACTGAGAGACACGTATCGATCGGTCGCTATATAATTGCTGTGTCACTGGCGAGATATGATATTCATATAATACTAGTATATTAGCAAGATATATACACAGGAACAAAAAGTCAGCTGTTCTTGTTAGCTATAGCCTAGAGTTTGAGCTGGGGAAAAAGATCGAAGATTCGTTCCTTGAAGAAATTTCTGCATAAAACCTCCAAAGACTGAAAAATATCATAGCAATAAGTTAACCCTACGAGCTCATCGTAATCACATCGCTGACGTGAACTGGCTAGATACCCTTCACGTTAGTGTTTTACGCCACAGGCAGGTGGAATTTACATTTAGCGTCTTAAAAATGAAAATATATATAGCCTTTTTATCC
This sequence comes from Salix dunnii, assembly GCA_015731905.1. Lineage (NCBI taxonomy): Eukaryota > Viridiplantae > Streptophyta > Magnoliopsida > Malpighiales > Salicaceae > Salix > Salix dunnii. The sequence continues at coordinate 15,509,742 of CM027668.1, forward strand.
TTGCCATATTCCTAGCTTTTATTCTAAAATACTGATCAAATACTAATGATTAATGAGCATTTCCCCCTCAATTTTAGCCGATCTCAGGTTACTCTGGCTGTTTTTCCTCCGCTTCACAAGGGTCAAGCTAAATTTGTGAAATAAAAACTACAAAAACAAGTGTTCTACTGGGGGAGTCACATGCAGGGTGGACATGATGGAGAATCTCTAATCAATTTCAAACAATCCAATTAATCAGTGCATGCTTGGATAGGTGCTAGCCGATAAGTCTATATATCAGAAGTATTCAGGGAATGATATTTTATAATGGTAAATCATGGACTGTGTCAATAAACCTCTTTTCAGGGTGTTTGAAATCTGATACGTGACTGGCCAAATTCTTTCTGTAAATGAAAACACACACAGTTTTCAAATCATTCGAGCTGGTGAAGTTAAAAGAGCTCGACCCAGTAAATTTTATTCTAGGTATTTACATGAGTTTTGGTGGATGACCTTAGAATCATTCGGCATTCAAGCATACTAAGTAGCTGCGAACCTGAGTCGTGTTTCCGAGGGTGGAATCAGGGTGCAGGTGGCAGGGCCAGTTCCAGGAAGTTTGAAATGGTCCCTGAACTTTAATAATTGTTTTGTATAAGTTCTGACATTCTTATATAATACCCTTTTTAAATAAATAAAAAAGCTATATTTGTCAGCAATCTGTAATTCTCGCGGACATCTCCGAGTTTAATACTTATTTATATGGATTTTGACTTGACTACTTCTATATTTCAATCCATAGGCTATATTTTCTCATATATTTATGTGTGTAAATGATTATTATTGTATTTATTTTTGACACCGTAGTATATTTTTAATATATTCAGCATTTTCTAAAACAAAATCAAAATAGTATTCAACAACAGCAGAAGAAGTAAAGCCGGCCAATTAAGAAAAAAAACACACACACGGATATCAGGAGTACGAGTTCCGCCGGGCAAGCAAAAATCCACCATCAATCTTTCTTTTATTATTATTTTATTTATTTTAATTTACAATCACCTTGCCTTGATTCGAAATCAACTTGATATAAAACTCGAGGAATGAATTAAACTGTTTAACACTAATTTAATTCAGGTTAATTAATTTATTTTTTGAAATGTCAATAATTGTATTTTTTAAAATAAATGTTTTTTTGAAAAAAATAATGAGTTTTAATCATGCCGTGAGTCAACCTGGATTTCTTTAAGGGGCTAATTTACTTGTAATTTACGTGAAATATAACCCAAAATAGTCCTGAGTTGATTTACATTAGTATGCTAAGTGGAATGCTTATTTATTTATAACCATCGGTATTAAAATCCTAGATAAACCTTGCCAAGATGAGCTTAAAATCCTTTAAAATGTATTTTTTATGTTAAAAATAATTAAAAATTATTATAAAATCAATTTATTTTTCTCTCGAAACTAATATACTTTTAAAAATAGCAAAAATTAAAATACTTTAATTCAATTCAAGAGGCGAATGAAGTTGTTTAAAATGTTTGTTCTTAATGGGATGTTGTGGTGTTAAAAGGACTGGGATCTGCATTATAAATCCTGGATTTAAGTTAAAAAATATTTATTTTATAAGAATTTAAAACATTAAAATTTTAATTGCAAACCCGTGAAAAATATATAAAATAAATAGAGTCACTTAAATAATAATAATAAAAAAAGTTGGGACTCGTAGCCAAGTCAATTCCCAGTCCTGCAGCAACCGAGCCTGCAAATTAGGATTCATCTTTCTTTTTTCTTTTTTCTTTTTCATTACAGGAGAAAATTTTTAAACAACGTATTTGTTTTATTTTATTCTCAGCGCTTAGCATTTTTCGTTTGCATTGCTTTGTTCTTTCTCGGTCAAATATATTAATCTCTTTGAAATAGTCAAACGTTTGGGTCTTGGCACTTGAATAACTTGCGTATACATATACATATATGCCAGACTTATAAAACAAGAAGCAAAGTATTTCTTCCTCTATATACACCGACTAGAAAGAAATTCTAGCCTCTCTTATTGTTTAAAGAGAGCAGTAACCGGGCTCTGCGTAATTTTTTGAATTTGCTACTCAAACCTCGTAGCAACAATCTCTAGGCACTCTTCGCTGTTCTGTTTCTTGTTTACAGAGAGCAGTAACCGGGCTCTGCGTAATTTTTTGAATTTGCTACTCAAACCTCGTAGCAACAATCTCTAGCCACTCTTCGCTGTTCTGTTTCTTGTTTGCCGAGAGCAGTAACCGGGCTCTGCGTAATTTTTTGAGTTTGCTACTCAAACGTCGTAGCATCAATCTCCAGCTACTCTTCGCTGTTCTGTTTCTTGTTTACAGAGAGCAGTAACCGGGCTCTGCGTAATTTTATGAATTTGCTTCTCAAACCTCGTAGCAACAATCTCTAGCCACTCTTCTCTGTTCTGTTTCTTGTTTAACAATTTCTCGGTGGGTTTTCCAAGGGAGGGTTCTGTTGTTTTAACTGGTAGAGGATGGCTTCTGAAGGCAAAGCACAGTCTCTTGAGCAGACACCTACATGGGCTGTTGCTGTGGTCTGTTTTGTTTTGGTTGCCATTTCAATCGTTATCGAGCATCTAATTCATGTTGTGGAAAAGGTATTTTCTTGCCTTCATTACATGGTTTTAGCTAGGTAGATGACTTGCACCATGAAAGGTAATTTAAAACTTGATTAGTCTTGAAAGTAGGCAAGCGTGTTTCGAGGATATTTTCCTTTCTTTTCTTTTTGAGTTTATTTTCATGAAAAATAAACGATAGCAGTTCTGACAATTGAAGTAAACTTCTGCCAGCCCTCAAAATTGAAAGAGTGGAATATTTAAAATGGCTACGTAGGTTGATTAGACCTGACGTGTTTTTTTTTAATGCACTTCCTTACAGTGGTTGAAGAAAAAACACAAGATAGCTTTAGTTGAAGCACTTGAAAAAGTTAAAGCAGGTAACCCGTTTTTTAGTCTGATAAGTTCTTGCCAGTTTTGAAGTTAGTTAGGTATTTCGATCAGAAACCCAGTGAACTAATCTTTTCTGTTCTTACTATTTTTTTAAAAAAATAAAAAATTGCAGAGCTCATGCTTATGGGATTCATATCCTTGCTCCTAACAATATTACAAGGGCCAATCTCTGATATTTGCATTCCGGAGAATATAGCAGCCACCTGGCATCCTTGCGGTAAGAACCAGGAGGAAAAAAAGGTTGCAGAGTCTGATGATTCCGATAAGTCTCGTCGAAGACTCCTTCAGTTCTTGGATTCTGGTGAAAGTCACAGACGTTTTTTAGCATCAAAATATGACAAATGTGCTGAAAGGGTAAGTATAAGATCAGCACAATCTTTGAATACCAATTTTTACGTAGGAAGATTTTGCTAGGATTGGTAAAAGTAGGTCCATAATTGTTCTGCTGAACTCAATGTTTTTGAGCAGCTGATTTTTATCACTGATTTTTGCATATGTTTCAGGGAAAAGTTGCCCTTGTATCATCATATGGTATCCACCAGCTCCATATTTTCATCTTCGTATTAGCAATCGTTCATGTGCTCTATTGCATAATTACCTATTTCTTAGGCAGAACCAAGGTGCTGCAATCCTACCATTTGTTTACTTTTTTCTCAAAAGCTTGTTTGTTTCCCCTTTTCTGATGGATTGATCTCCTCAACACTCCTTCAAATGCAGATGAGAAAGTGGAAGGCATGGGAGGTTGAAACAAAGACCCTTGAGTACCAATATCATAATGGTAAGTGTTCATTCCAAAGCTTAGCTTAACGATCAATTATCCAATCATAATCTGCTGCATAAAATTTCACCAAAGATGCAGAATTACAAATACAAGGATGGAAGTAACTTTCAGTAAACAAGTCAGTGGCAACCGATTCTATTTTAGTCATCTTATACTGATTATTACTTAAATGTCTTTATGGCTTGCAGATCCAGAGAGGTTTAGGTTTGCAAGAGAGACATCATTTGGAAGGAGGCATATGCAAATATGGAGCAAGTCATCGATTCTCCTTTGGATTGTAAGTACTGAATGCGATCTTTCTAGAGGAATTTGCCATTATGAAATGACAGCGGGGGATATGAAGATAAAATCACTGAAAAATTCTGCATAATCTGTATCGAACTTAAGACACGGTATTCATGGTTTCGCCATAGAAATGATGTGATCAGAATGCCAATTCATTGCAACCTTGTATTTTCAGGACTCTGGAGTTTTTTTTTTTTGACATGTAACTTATTGTTTTGCCCCGTTATCAGGTGTGTTTCTTCAGACAGTTTCTTGGATCAGTTACCAAGGTTGATTATATGACACTGAGACATGGATTTATCATGGTGCGTTGAGAATATACCACTTCTACTAGAATCCTTTCACCCTGGCAGGGAATTCTCGTTATAAAAGTTACAATGTTCTGTTATTTTCTTCAGGCACATTTGGCCCCTGGAAGTGAAACAAGATTTAACTTCCAAAAGTACATCCGGAGATCACTTGATGAGGATTTTAAAGTTGTGGTGGGGATCAGGTATGTTCTCGTAATCATTTGAAGCCCTAAATTACCCGCATTGATTGTTTATCCCAGAATAATAACCTTACTTTGTGTATGCAGTCCGATTATATGGTTCATTGCAGTGTTGTTCCTGTTGACTAATACACATGGTAAGCATAATATTGTGATATCATTCCCAGAAAATACAAGATACTAAAAGTTATGTGGTTGAAGGGCTAAGAATCGTTTCCTTATTCGTGACAGGATGGAACTCTCATTTTTGGCTACCGTTTATCCCTTTAATTGTGAGTACAAATGTCTTGCAAACCCCTTGCTTTTACCTTCTAAATTGAATAATAGATTTCCTACTCTTGTGAGTTCTTTGAACATGAGGAAGTCATCATAACATTTAATTGGGAATTTCGCAGATAATCTTACTGATAGGAGCTAAGCTACAAGTGATCATAACTCAAATGGGGCTAAGGATTCAAGAGAGAGGAGATGTGGTTAAGGGTGCTCTCGTCGTTATACCAGGCGATGACCTCTTCTGGTTTGGGCGCCCACGATTCCTTCTCTTTCTCATTCACTTAGTTCTCTTTCAGGTACTCCAACACATCCATGTACCTTCACTTTCATCTGAACATTCTAATACTATACCTGCCCATGCTTACTTGTTGTCTCTGTAACCTTCACTGCAGAATGCATTTCAGATTGCTTTCTTCATATGGAGTGTGGTAAGCAATTCTACCGGTTCTTTTTAAAATTTACAGCATGAATTAGGATTTTTTTTCACTTCCAAAGAATGATCTTATACCCTTTCCCCTGAAAGAAGAAGAATAGACCCTAACTAAGTTTTCCTCGTCTTTCAGTATGAATTCACAATAAACTCCTGCTACCATGCTCACACTGAGGCTATTGTCATCAAGATCACATTGGGGTGAGTTTCAATAGCATATAAAAAAACATGAAAATGTAACATAGTTAAAGTCTTCTGTATAATCAGGATTTTAACTAAAACTTTTAACCATTGCTGACAAAATGCACATTGTTACTTTCCAGAGTCGTCATACAGATAGTATGCAGTTACGTGACTCTGCCTCTTTATGCTTTAGTGACTCAGGTTAGTAATGAGATTCAAATGCCTTAAAAACTTTCATTGCAGTAAGACTTTTGTTATCTTGTTAATGACATTGTTTCCTGTGATCTTACAGATGGGTTCTAGCATGAGACCAACCGTATTTAACGACCGAGTGGCAGCAGCACTTAAAAATTGGCACCATGCAGCTAAAAAGCAAAGCAAACATGGCAAGAACTCTGAGTCTCACACACCAATGTCAAGCAGACCCCAAACTCCCTCTTATGGCATGTCGCCTGCTCATCTCTTGCAAAACTTCCGCAGCAGCACTGCTCCTGAAAGTTTCCAGAATTCTCCAAGGCATTCTTATTATGATAACAACGATCAATGGGATCCTGAAGCAAATTCTGCACACGGTCATGCACACGATGAGTCTGTACACCGTGAAAGTCCTGATGTTAGGGACCAAGTCCAGGTCATAGAAATTCAAGATCCAAACCCGGTTCAGTTGTCTTCAGGGCCAGGCCCCATCCATACTCAGCACGAAATTAACGCTGGCAGTGCTCGCGATTTCACATTTAGGAAATGATAGCTGATAATTACAGGATTTATGCGGGAAATGTTGTCTACTAGTCACGTGTTCATTTCTTGTACATGAAAAAATAGAAAAAAACCTACCAGGGCCCGAAAGAAAAGAGTGTAGGAACCTGAAAGCAATACAGGCAGGGATGGTTCGTTAGTTTTGCTTCTTTTTTTTAGACAAGTTTTTTCTACCCGTGCTACTATATGTAACCATTTCAAAAACCAGACATCTCATAGTGTGAGTGTATATCATGCTGTAAAATGTGCAGGCAAGGCTTGGGCTTTTGTTTAAGCTGCCTTCTGTTAACAATTATTTCCTTGACACTCTCATGAGCAGAACATGTCTCCAAAGCACTGATTTTGTCCTGTTGAATGCTGTTTTCATGCACTACAATGACAAGAAATGCTTGAAGCTTAAAACCCCAGAAGCAAAATCTGGAGGCCCAGTGACAAAGAAGCCTTAAAAGGTTAGGGGTAGGGAGCACTAAACATTTGCTAGATAAATCCTCACTCTTGTTATTACTGGAGGTTGATGATTCGCTTTTGATTTGAGCTTTATTTGTGCATAAAATGTGTTTTTTTTCTCTATTTTATTGGAGATTCATTTTCAGAGAAGAAAAGATTATCAGCAAAAATTGCTTTGACTCTGCCCACTTGCTTGTGGTTTTCCTTGAAGATTCCTTCATCCCTTGGATGTATCAGCATTGGGAAGTGGCCACCTAGCTAAATCCATTACCTTGGTTATGCTTGCTCGGGTCAGAAAAATGATTTTACTTGGATTGCTCATTGTGAATATCCTGCAATGCCATTTCTTTTTCAACAGTGGAAAGAGAGACAAAAACCAAGGGCCTGATGCTGGAGCCATGGTTGTTAAACTCGCAAGTTGACAAGTAAAATCATATGATTTTATGAATCAACTCAACAAAACTTATTAAATCAGGTTAAAAAATCAATTCCCTTTAAACTCAGAAAAAAAAAATACCAAAACCAATCCGATTTTATGATCCCAAGTTATTCATGTTTTGCGTCTTCCAGTGCCAACTAGTAATTCATGCTTTAGCCCCTGTGCCAACAACCTCCCCTTCTCCCAATGGTGTAATTCATCCCCCCTGCTCTCTCTATCTCTTCTTAGTAGTGTAATTCATTGTTATGGTTTAAATGGTTTGAAAAATCATTGTTATGGTTTGAAAATCAAATTTAGAAATGCATGCACAGATTATTTCTTAGACAATAAAAATTTCTTGATTCTCATGTTTTGATTTAAATATTAAATTTAAAATTTACATTTAGAATTTTTGAAAAAAATAATTTTTTTAGTTTTTATTTTAAATTATTTTTTGCGTGTTTTTAAATCATTTTTATATGCTGATATCTAAATAATTTGTTGGAGTTGAAACTAGTATTAGCAATATTGGTGTTGGTATTAGTGATAATATTAATAATCATTTCAATAGTGATGCTATTGATACATGTCTTAGAAATAGCAAGGGATATGAAAATGAGATTGATTTTAGTTTATATTGCGTGTCAGTTGAATATTTGTTTTAAATTTGTTAGTTTTTACCTAATAAAATTCTATTGACATAATTATTTTGTAATGTATTTTTAAGTTATTTTAAATCATGTATGAACCTTAACTAATGAAGTTTTATGGTCAATTAGCTATAATTGTGTTGTATTGTATTTAAAAATATTTTACTTATAATTTTATGATTTTTCTACCTACACGATTTTAGCTGTGATTTTAATATTTTTATATGAAAAATTTTTAGGTAAAATCTTATAATCCGAGTTTCAAAAACGCCTTCCTTGACGTCTTAAAATCATGATTTTAACAACCTTGACTGAAGCACCCAAATGATCCTCGAGTGAAATCATTTGCTAAAATGGAAAAACAAAATAATTACCACCAATAGGATGGGTTTTGCATTCAACCTATTTTTATTTTCTATCTCCGTTTTATTATCTAAATTAATAAAGTATGATTTAAATTAAAATATGGATGAAGAACCTTGAAATTATATAGATGTCCTTGATTGAGATTCTTAAAAAGTTTAATGATAAAAAATAATAATCTAGATGCAAAGTTTAGGCTTGGGAGATGTTTTTTAAGGTTTGCTTAGTAGAAAATTAACAGGAAAAAACATATCAACTCATTAAAAACAATAATTTTAAATTATTCGAAAAAGTTCAAAGATTCTATATAGATATTTTAGAGCTGCACTGAAAAACATTCTATCGTTTTTCTAACTCTCCCTATTTTATTGCACTCGTAATTATCCATCAACTTTCAGCTTTCAACAGAGCATGTCGTGGCAGGCTGTATGCTATATATACTCACCTCCATTTCAAAAGGATATTAGAACACTTGTATTATTATTGTAAGAATACATCATGGAGGTTAGGCCATATGAGACGGTCGATAACTCGACGCGGCATCCGCGACATGTACCAGCAACTCCTTCGAAGCAACCTGTTGTTCCTCCTAACACAGTTGACACCACCTCCGTTTCTCAGAGGTCTCGCTTTCTTGAATTTTCTGTTTGCTTCCTGAGAAACCTTGGAAAAAAGAAAAGAAATAACCGTGTGTTAGTTTTGACTTTCTTCTTAATGATCTCTTTGAATTATTAGAAAGATAGAGGCTTTGAATCTGTTAACATCAGATATGTTGTTTCTTGGGTTCTTGTTTTTTTAGGCAGTGAAATGATCTTGATGGGTTCTGTTTGATTATTGTTGTTTCAGGTTACAGAAGGAATTAATGTCTCTTATGGTATGTAAAAATCCTTTCTTTTCTATTTCTTGCCTGTAAAAAATTATCGACTTTTTGTGTATAATCGGGCCATCAGACTTGACATTATCCACTGAATTAGAACTGTTGCACTGTGTTTTTGGTAATGACAATGGCTATACTGGAAAGAAATCTCCCTGAGTGGGGTTAGAAAGGGTTTATAAAACACCCAAAATTGCAGAAATCATAATCGAGTTCTGGTTTTACAGTGTCATTGATGATGTCCTGGACTTATCCTGCACTGCTTCTGCAGATGATAGGAGGAGATCTTGGAGTGTCAGCTTTTCCTGAAGGCGAGAGCATTTTCGCATGGATCGGCACAATTGCGGGTGGAAAGGGAACTGCCTATGAGGGATTATCGTACAAGCTTTCTCTACGTTTCCCTCTAGATTACCCTTTCAAACCGCCCCAGGTCAAATTTGAGACGATGTGCTTCCATCCAAATGTTGATCAATTCGGGAACATATGCCTTGATATTCTTCAGGTATCAATCAACTTGCAGTGACAGTATTTTTCTTCAAACTTTGTGCTTGTAGAGTAAAAAGGATGCAGGAGATGGCAGTTGTTAAAATGATATTGAGATTAGGTGAAACCAAAGTTATTTGAAGAAGTTCGAACCTGCTGATATTGCCGAGGATCTAGTCCTTGTCCACACGACATTGAAATTTGTTGCCATATTTTTATATCCCTCACTCTCACATGATTAATGAAGTCCTCCTCTCTTTCTCCATAGGATAAGTGGTCTTCAGCTTATGATTGCAGAACCCTTCTTTTATCCATTCAAAGCCTTTTGGGAGGTCTGCTCAGAGCTGCGCACGTGTATAAACTTGCCCGTATTTTCTGTTTTTGCCTAACTATTTAGTTCTTCCACGCAGAACCCAACCCGGATAGTCCTTTGAACAGCTATGCTGCCACACTCTGGAATAACAAGGAAGGTCAGATACCTCATCTTCATGTCTAAGATAATTTTCTTTTGTTCAAACATGAAAAAGAACTGCCATGAACATGTTAAGCTCGAGTTTCTGTTTAGATCTTCTATATTTGAGACATCCACAATACTGAAATCATGAGATTTATTCTCGTTGTTCTTGGACCACCAGATGTAGCCTTATTTTGTGTTCATCATTATGTATCCATAAGATTTCTTGGAACTTGGTCTAGGGTAACAGAAAATAACTGTCTTCATTATCCGTTCTGAGGATTTACAGTGTTTTTGTTTTGAATTTTTCTGTGAGAGAGGAGCCATTCTACTCTGCCACCTTGCAATGAGCTGAAGAGCTCTCTCTATTGTCACAGATTACAGAAGGAAGGTCCACAAACAGTATCATGCAGGAGAAACATTTGAGAGTTGAGCAGAGTTCCTGTCTTCGATGACATCAGAAAATGCTACACTTTACGCTGCTGCTCTTTATAGGTTCAGGGGAAGAAGCTGTAGCCAGTTTGGATACTTGTAGGAGGACCTCTTAACGAACGAATATCCTCGTGCAAAATACTTAAAATCTATAATTATGTTGATTGCCTTCTCCGAAATAAAGTCTACAAAGTTGCTATTTTGGTTTTTTTATTTTTTATATACATATATATATAAGCATATTTCCGGTTGTGATTCTTACTCTCTATGCTTGGTTTGGCGTTTTATTGCTCTTGTCTTGGATCAAATCATCAAAGGTTTGAATAAATTGGCTGAGCTTAAATTAATTTTTTTATAGACGGTCATCGAATCCAATCTTCACCACCAGATTATATACAGGATTAAGTGAACAAAGATTAAATAAGAAGCAGAAGCAAATCAATCCTTATTCGAACTATCAGCAACAGCAGGTGATTTGCAGATGGGGCACATATTCTTCATTGACAGCCACTTCTTTATGCAGTCAACGTGATAAACGTGTCCACAGTTCTGTATCGTTCCAACTTTATCCATGCTCTTGTACTCTTCCTGTCAATTGCAAATGCCATCAAGGTGCATAAATGTTAAGCTGTGGAATCCCAAAAAAAATGATAATTGCAGTGCTGAGATGCGGAAACAAATCAGTTCACACAGGAATCCTTTTAATTATACCCTGAATCCTGCCCTGTATTCTGATTTGTACTTCCAGAGGAGGGCACTTACACTACTCAAGATCATGAATCATAATATAGTTCTTGTTATGATTAAGATAACTTTACCTATTTTTTTTAAGGTTTATTCAGATGCAAACTAATCACTATTTATGCAACTATTACTTACAAGGCAGATAGAACAGGATGTTTCTTCCTGGGCTTTGTCTGAAGAACGGCATATTGTCTCCATCAAGCACTTTGAAAACACATCTTCAGGCAATCCTGTGTTGACACTCCCTATCCTCTCTCCCAGAGCAAGTAGTTCCTGTCCAGGTGACATAACAGGTAGATAGTTTTAATTGGGAAGAAACAAGAAAACTGCCAGTCAAAAAGTCTTTTCCTGAAAATACTAACCTCATAACTCATGCTGTCAACATCCAGTCTCATGTCCCTGTATTGATCAAATAAATTTCTGGAGCCATATAAATAAGAGTGATCTAACATCATGAGCGCCTGCAAACGTAAAATAAATATGTGAGCAGGAGATGAACTGCATCAGAACCATCACACATAAACCATAAAGGTAAACACCAATTAAGCAGAAGCCAAATTCTTGTTTTGAGAAGAAATGTGCACATTGCATAGAGGTAAAAGAAAAATGATGTCTATGGCTCATTTATAAAGCTAAGTGGCATTCTGCACCTTAAACATTTTTTGCATCGGCTACCTCTTATGACTTGCACTCTCGTGATTACACCATGTGTAAAATCATACCAACTCCCCACCCCAAACACACATGACGTGCATGCACGCACAGCAAAAAAAAAAGGGAAAGAAAAGTAAAGAACACAGAATGAAATTCTAGCCCCGACCGTTAAACAAGTCATGATTAATTACCACGCACCTCAGATCCTATTCTATCACGCACATCCACCACATTAGAAAGTGACTGGAATCTCTCAATAGATATCCTTGACCTTCCTTCCCTATGATTGCTGTGCCAACCTCCAGATGAAGGTGGTCTTGGATATCTGGAATTATGGGTTTCTGAAAGAAAATGCTGGCCATTTTCAACAGCAGCAGCTTCTTGTCTGAAATGAGAGGAGTTTATATCAGCCCGACGTGTAGGTAGAGCTCTTCGAGAATAGCTGTTCTGACCCTCCCTTGAAGCCTGGGCATGAAAACCATGAAGATGCCGTGGTGGTGCAACAGGATTTCTGCTTAAGATGGAATCATGGTTGTACCGACGAGTATCAGTAGGATTCCCTCCAGCATAATGCTGATGCATCTCATGGCTCAAGGAATTATTTTCTGCAACTGTAAATTATAAATTACACTTACCTACAAATTTGGGAAAAGCTAAGAGTAGATGTTAGAAAGCAATCTCTTAAACTGACCTGAAGCATGAAACCTCCCATGTGCAGGAGGTGGAACACTAATTTGGTTCTGCTCATAAGCAGTTCTGTCAGCAACATCCACCGACCGCAGATGGTTTCGGAGATGAGATGTTGAAGAAAAAGGATGGGACGTGTAACTCGGTAAATGGGCTCTCCTTGGGTTGGGCTCCAAATCAAGTCTAGATCTGCTCCTCACGTTCCTTGGAGGATCTTCACCCCCAATTGACAGGCTGCTACCCATATAGGGAGGTAAAGCAGAGGAGTCTGGAAAGTAATTTCTATAATCTGAAGTTGGTTTCTCATGGTGAAGTTCAAAAGAATTGGAGGAGCTTCCTGCACTGTACATACTGCTGGTGCCACCTCTTTCCCATGAGGTAGAAACACCAGGGCTTTTTCTTTTGAAAGGCCCTCTTCCAGCATTCATTGTATGATCAAGCAGACCACCCTCACCTTCATGAGTCCCTTGCCTGTTGTGGTGATTAGAATGAACATGGGTAGCATTGAGCTCTGGAGGAGGATACAAGCTTCCACCAGCTGGACAGTGCGGGAATGCTTCATGTGGGGGGGCAGAAAGGGGAGCATGAACTTGCAGACCTTCTGACATGAAATATGTAGAGGAATGCTCAAGAGCTCCATTTTCCAGGTTCCGTCGAGAGGCACAGTTGGGTCCATCTATTGAAGTAGGATTGACAGTGTGAGAAAAGGAACCATTTTCTTGAGAAACAGCCCTTCCTGCAACAACGATGTTCAGAACTTAAATAGCATACAAGGCAAGGCTAAGCCATGATGTAAGCAGTTTGCAGATAAAAGAGCACTGTTCCCTAAACACCTAAAAGGCATGCAGTAGGTTTGAACTCCCAGGTAAAACACAATGGACAGCTTCAATTAATTTTACACTTGACATCAATGTTTATTCAAATTCCACCGATGGAAGAAAATGAGTGTTGTTTCAATTGGGACATGAATTAAAAAAAATAACTATAATCTTCAGACTGCACCTGGAAGTGTAGCATATCTTTAAATGTAGCTATTTTCCTAGATAAAGATTAAAAAATACCCATAATCTTCACACTGCACCTGGTAGTGTAGCATATATTTAAATGTAGCTATTTTCATAGTTAAAGATTAATGAAGCAATGTATTAATGAAAATTTCCCCTCGGCATAATCACTGATAGATTCAAACCCTTGATCTGCATCCCACCGACAATCTAAACAAAAGTTGGAATCTTTATTGATTAAACATAAAAGGAAGTAAAATACCCAAATACTAGCTGACAAAAGGCATTTTTACTGAATTCCATAAAGCAAAGTAAAGTACCCATAATGTAGGACTGTCCGGAAGCTGGGTGGCCGTGGCTCCAATCCTGCTCCATCTCGAAAAATTGAGAAGTATTGAAAATTTGTCTATGTCCCATGGCCTCTTACAGCAGAAGATAATTTAAGTTCTGGATTCAGAACCAACCTACATAAAAGTCGTCTACAATTATCAGAGCAATCCTGAATGTACAAGTATGTATGCAATTATACATCAGTTTCTACGTTTCATCTTAGCTTTGCCTCTGAAACTTGATTACCTAAAGACGATCAAACTTAGATATATTATATACCTACTATGCCAGAAAGCCCAAGTCCTTGAAACCAGAATGCTTGAGATTATGGTTGAGGAGATGACTAAATGACATTTATAGTATTCATTTGAATTTCTTCAGCAAATGACTAAATGACATTTATAGTATTCATTTGGATTTCTTCAGCAAAGTTGTTTGTTATTAAGACAGATAAACAAAAGTCAAAATATCATCACACTCAACAGGACTTTAGCAATTTCTAAAAGATCTATCCATTTTATCCAAGTACCAATCAAGAAAAAGTTTGCTGATGAGTTCAGCATGCCAAGTGATTAACCACAAAAACTAAATCCCCTCACAAAGGAAAGAAAGAAAGAAAGAAAAGAAAAGAAAAAAAGAACCCTATAAATCCACGCTTTCACTCAAGCAACTCCAAAAATGAAGTGAAAAATAGGGTCAAATTATAATAATCAAGCTTTAAGAACCAAAGAGACTACATTGATGTGACAACAGACATGTAAAGCTGGCTGCCTCAAATTTGGGAAACATACTAAGAAAAAAGATTTTCTAGTTTTTCAATTTTGAATAACTTGCCAAGTTTCAATAGGTTATATTTCTATGATTTTTACAATCAGGAATTGAGTTCCGATAAAAATAAATGAATGAATGAATGAATAATAAAACACAACTTTTTCACAAAGCAAACAAAGCATTGTTCTAGAGTTAACAAGCCCAGAGAGAAAAACTGAGTTGAGAAAGGTAATTTATGAAAATACAATCACATCTAGAGCAACAAAGAAAAAAAAAGGGCAATGATGAACTAAAATCTCTAATGGTCTGAGAAAACAGAAACCATACCAAGAAATTATGAAAAATGAACTTCTACTGATCCCCTACTGCCATGAAAAAAATAACAATAAAAATGGGAACAATAACTAGTTCATTCGGTCTTAATGCCTCTTAACTAAGCAGGCTCACAAAGTATACATTGTTCCTGGGACAAAATTCCTATGGAAAACACAGAAAAATCCAAGAAAAAATGACAGAATAATAATAATTAGAAGGGAAAATAAGACCCCCGTATCTTACATCATCAAGAAGGAAACAAAAATGTTTGGATAAAAAAAATTGTTACATACATCCAGATTCTGTCTTTATATGCTAACCCAACTATTACTCATAGTCCAATTGTGACACTCTCTCTGTAGATAGGGGATTCTACAGGCAATGTACTAGCTCCTCTTCATCCCTAGTAGCAGATTATCAAATTTGCTGTAATTAAAAAACAGATAAGTAAAACTTCACCCTTCAAAGGACTTAACTGAAAACTCCTTAACAGTATTCAATGAAAAGCCTTTACTGCTTGCTAAAGAAATACTACTGAATTGCTTTGGATTGGAAAATTATGCGAAGGCTGCAACAACCCAGATACGCCACAGTAATATCTTGACAGAATATTGATAATGGCATCACACCAGCCATATAAAGGAAGTGAACATCGAAAGGAGCACATAGAATAACATCCCCTCAGAACCGTAATGTGTCCCACAATGCCGCCGCAATCAAATAATGTTTCAGGTACCTGAGACAATATCATTTCTCCAAACACTTCTGAGGAACTAGGGCCACTCATTTCACACTTTTTCTATCACTCTAGCATTTCAATGGAGATTTCTCAACATCCAGGAAACAACCATCATTCTCCCAATCCTGACAAGTTATATCTTCTGTACTAGCATCAGAATTCCACAATGAAATGAACTACTCTTCATCATGAAAGTCTCTGCAACAATGCCACCAGAAACTTCTTTAAACACAAAACTATCACCATAAGGAGCATGAACTTGATGGTCTCTTTTTTTGGTAAGAGCCTCAAAAGGTGAGCCACTCTAAATAAATATCACATTCTGAAAGATAGTCGCCTCAGTGGTAAGGGATTACTATCACTCAAATGCTCAAGAAAATCCAAAGAGCCCTCTCATTTTTCAATGTAGTGACCTAAAATGCTCACCCCATCCACACTAGTTGTATTTGAGACAGAAAATAATTGTTAGCTCACATCATCTTCAGATGTAACTGCACTATACAAGATTAATTGGAGTTCTTCAGGCCTTGAATCATAAGGCAATTTTGTAGTTACCCCCAATGTGAAAGAGACTCTATAACCCTCAAATCAGAGTAATACATCTAAGAGGCCCCACAGTTCGATCTCCCAGGACAAGGATTCATTTCTAGCACATTATTGCAGCTGCATGTATTCATGAAATTTATGTGAAATACAGGAATTCAAAATTGAAAATCCCCTTCAAGTGATCAATGAGTCCAAAAGTGCCTGCAAGGCAATACCACTTGCACTTTAGATCAATACTTATTAGCAGCAAAAGATAAACTTCCTATATACCAAATTGCAGAAATCTTTTAGAATTTAGTTGTCTGTGACTAGTGATTTTAATTGTAGAACCCATGGAAGTACATATAAGAAGAGCTGGGGCAGAGGTTCCCGGCTGTTTCGAGGCTCTACTTTGGAAACCTTAAACCTCATAGAAATGCTAAGAGATTTAGTGACTCTATAAACAGGGTGCATGAAGTTTATGTATGCTTCAAGACTGGAGATTGTTTGGCAAACAGAAATGCCTTAAGGAATGTGGAGGGAGAGAGATCCTCTGGAGACCAGCTCCTTGCTCACCTGTACCTGATGATAAATAAAAAACAGATATATAAAGCATCAATTAACCTGCATCCGTTGGCCACCTATACCTATAGGAGGGTGGAGAAACCCAGAGCAAGGCAAAAACGTTATTATTCTTTTGATTATTCAAAGTGTAGAAATGGGAAAAGCACCAAAGACGTGCCGCCTACCCATAGGATGGTACAATTTTATTAGCTCCATTACATCTTCATTGAGCCCTTGGATTGGTAAAAGAGAAATAAACTGAGAAAGTATCTGCATGAAGCTTCAATCAGTTTATGAATATAAAAAATTATGTACCAAACTAGATAACTCAGATGGAACAAAGCACTTTCATGCACCAGATCCTAAATCCAACAACAACAGACTTATCTAAGATATTTAAAATTTACAACACCATCCTTCTGCATGAAAACTTCCACAGAAGTTAATATATACGAATTCCTTAGAGAAGATGAACTATTGCAGGACTCATGCCCTCTTTCATCACTTAAGCCTTCCTCTCACTGAAGCGAATGATTACAGCAATATCAAACACTAAGGGGAGACAAAAAAGGAACAGGATTGATTGAAAACAAGGAAGACATGACTTCACTTAGTTAAACATTAGAAAAAATAGCTTGTCCAACAGAAGCAGGCACAAAATATTTCCTCCAAAACCTCTTTGGAAAAAACTTTAGTGTCTGCTTCCTGGGTTGCCTTGATATTTTTATTTTATAAGACCACCGAATGCAAAGAATATTCTATTCCCATCCTCCAGATGAAAAAGAAAATCTAGGATAAAGTTCAATTCAGAGCAACAAAGCCGGGAAAAGCAGAAGTCAACTGATAACATGATTGGTAAATATTTTTATAATTTTTCTTCTTGTGAATCAGTACAGAGGTAAACAGAGTGGCCACAAGGTCCAAAATCCAGTCAAAATCCTAAATACAATCTTCTCCATCACATTCAATGGCATGGTATGTGCCAGTTATAATTCTAATGTTTACTTTGTTCAAATAATTAGGAAATGACCTGAGATGATACTTCAAGATTTTAAATACCAAACAAATTTTCCTGATCTGGATCTTGGTGCCTTCTCATTTCATAACACATTGAAGAGTTTCTTCCAAATTATACAGAATTTTCTAGTTTTTTTTTTCCTTCCAAAACTTTCTAGGTCTTCCACATTCATTTTATTTACTCAACGGGTGATCTTTACGACCACTTCAACATTTAAATTTATGATATTAAAATTTGTACTTCATGCTTATTGATTTTCCATCTTTGTCAATACAATTATGATGGTAAATCACCATTCTGGTTTTAGATCACTTACATCTAAAAAAGGGCACATTTTCTAGGGAATAATGACATCAATAGCAAAAAAGCTAGAGGCACAAAAAAGGAGAAGGAAATGGCACTGGAAGGGAGTTACAACTACAATAAAAAAAAAAGAGGCAAAAAGGTTAATAAAGAGCCTCAGTTTCACATGATGCAAGCATAGTATTTATGAAGTAACATTCCAGAGATGTAGACCCTCACACAGAGATAGACAAATTTATCTTAGTATGGTGAACAGAAATCGTGAAATACAACTAATAAGAGTGGTAAACTTGGCAAACTTCTGATCTTGCAATTTTAGTTTTGATAAGTGGAATTATCTCCAAAGATCTTAGGATGACCTACTGATGACAACCTAGATGTTATCAAGCATCTAACCTTGCCTCTATAAACAATGTTAGTAAATCCATCTTTGAAGTCACCAGAACCTGCAGATCTAAGCAAGAAAAGAAATGAAATTCGCTGCATTTATCTGCTCAAGCCACTAGTTGCAAAAAAACCACAGATTAGCAACAAAGCACCAATGAGCAGGGAAAAGAATTAAAAAAAAAACAAATTAGCAAGTCATCAAAGTCATGGCCAAAGGCATGATCAAGCACCATTTCATATCTTACCTGCAATCTTTCAAAATAACAATACTGCTGCCCACCGGAGAATATTCAACTATATGCCCACTTGCTCCAATTTCACTCACTAATTCCATTATAATATCCTTAGATCCATAGCTAATGAAACCAAAACAAGCACTCCTAGTACAGTTGCTAACACTTAACCAAGTAATTATTGTTGCATTTTTTGATAAATGAACAAAAAGATAAAATGAGATTGCCTCATTGTAGCACACCAAATCCTTTAAAATCAAATCAGAGACACAAAATATTCTACTTTAATAAACCGCATGTGGAGATAAGCGACAGTAGACAAGAAATGCAATAATGGGCATTGAATAATGTTCCATCCAATGCATGGCATCATATGAAAATTGAGAAAGAATAAGACAAACGACAAGAAATGCAATAATGGGCATTGACTATTGTTCTAATGAATGCATTGCATCATATGAAAATTGAGAAAGAATAACAGTTTCCTACTGCCTCGGTATAGCAGCAACCGCCACTGCTGCCTGGAAATAATTATAAGTGATCCTTCTCTTTCCAATAACACTAATATAAGTACATTTGTTGCTGCTTATTCTTATGTAGAAACAGCACATGCTGCCATGCAAGCATCAAATCATTATCCATCAGTATATTTATAATAAGATTGCAACAGTGATGAGCAAAAACCTACAAAGTTAATGTCTAACTTTCCAACTAAACCAACGAACAGACATACTAACAAGCGTAAAGTAAGTCAAGAAAGTGCCATACCCTGATATATTTTCACAAGCCAAGAGGTCTTCGAGCCTCGAACTCGCAATTAAACCAACCAATAGTCAATGACAGAAACACCACAACTTTTAAACTCGCGAACTGAGCTTGATTTTCGAGGATGGGACCCCGCACTAGTTTCAATACGACTTGGTTCCGCGCCTAATTTAAGCAATCATGACCCTAAGATTAGCTCTAAAATCTAAATTTCAAGTTTATTATGTAAGAAAAACACATCATCTACCAACACAACACCTGATCAGCACATTAATCGCCACAACAAATACTAAAAAATAAACAAATAAACGCACGCACACTAATCGTTACGAAGATACCCTAATTTAAATCCAAAAGGCAGGCAAAAACACAATTCCGAGGCAAAAAGAAAGAAAAGAGCAAAACATCCAGAGAGCGAGAGAGAAAAGAAAAACACGGTCATAAAAAAAATCTACCAAAAAAAGTAATCAACGCGATAATTTAAATCGGGAAGAGGATCGTTTAATTTCAAAACAACTAGAAAAATCAGAGGAAACCAGGAGCGACTTGGCCGGCGAAAGTACCTGAGACGTTTATTGTGAAGTTGACTACGGGGATCAGACGGTGGAGAGAAAGGGAAAAGACAATCACAGATGTACTTTTGTAGAGATGATTGAAGCCTTTGTTTGGTAAAGGGCACCAGGAGAGAGAAAGAGGGGGGGGGGGGGGAGAGTCGTGTGTTGAATTGCAAGTTAGCATGGATTATAGAATAAAGCAGTTATATATATATATATTAGTGTGGCATGTGATGTAAGGTATGCTAATCATGAATTAGAGCCCGTCCTGGCAAGAAAATTGATTTTTGTGGGATTCCAAAAAAATTCGTGTCAACTTTTTTTCTTTTTTTTTTGCCTTGTCAATTTATTAAAATTTCACTTTTGTTCTTATAATTTTAAAAGTAATGCATCTTAGCCTAACATATCCTCATTAGGGGTGAAAACTTAAGAAAGTCAGAAGATTGGGTTAAGGGTGTCATTTGGCACCGTGGATGGTATTGAAATTTTCTGAAAAGTTACAAAGATGGGATTGGAAAATATAAAGTCAGAAGTTGAATAATGGTAAATTTAGGGGGCCAAAAATTGAAATTCACGTTGATTACTGATACGATAGAAAATACGTTAGAGATATCTTTCAAAGGTTTTAATATAGAGGTTACTCGTATGACACATAAATTTCGGACGATGCGTTGTAACTACAAGTGGACAACATGGTCCGCGAACCCTGTGCTTTGCTGGTCGTTCCCTTTTTTTTTAATAACTGTAATTTGTTTTTCCATACCTAATTATAATAAGTAAGAAGTTTAGGTCGAAGACCTTGATGAATTTGTTTACTTGAGGATTTTGTTTGAGAATTGAGGAGGAGGGAGGGTATTTGAGGAATTACGGAGAGCAATCGTCACTCCCGTGACCAAAAACCCAAGGAACCCTCACCAGGCTGAATTGCAAACGCAGCAAGGGATACGAGTTTCAAGTTTCAAGTTTCAACATCAATGAGAGGAAAGAATACCCCTTGAGTTTTTTTAAATTTAAAAAAAAATAAAAACAGAAGAGTTCTCGTGGGGCAAGACAGAACCAACGCGGAATGTCAAACGTGGAGGCTTTCCTATTTCAAGGTGGTAAAATTAATTTAATTAAAAACATAAAAGCAGAAAGAAGAGGGAAAAAGCAAGCAAAGGGGTTGCTGTACGCAAGAATTAACTTCTCTTATTTTTGAAAGTTTCTTTCTCTGGTCGATCAGGCATGCAAGTTTCTTTCTCTGGTCATGTAAATGAATGGGACAGCGAGTACAGGACTAGGGCAAACTTTTGAGAGAGAAAATGAAAGTTCAATTTCATGGGAAGCTCAAATAGCCTGCTTGGTTGTCAAAGGCAGCTGCAGCGCCTGAAATTTGGTGTTCGCAATTAATGACCGGCTAATCGGGTCTTCCTAACCAATCCCATTATTGTGGAATGTTCAGGCTTGTAATTAATTATATTTTTAAAATATTTTTTTTAGAAATATATTATAATAAATAAAAGATTATTCTTAACATCAAAATAATTTTAAAACATTTTAAAAAAAATACCTTTAAAATATAGTATTAAACAATCACGGTCTATCCGGGCGAATACAAAAAAAATGCTCGTACCAAACCTTTTTCGAAACATGGTATGCAGCCTACCAAATCCTAAACTGTAATCCAGTAATGAACAGTGCCATAGAGTTTCAGTACTTGTAATAAAAAATGGGTCCTAACTGGAACAAAAGCCCATCCACCGGAAAACACTTGATGGTCAGACAACTATCCGGGAAAGCAGCCCTCGTCAGGCAGATAAAAAAAAAAAAATCATCTATTTCTGCAAAGCCATCCCAGGGATAGTTCTTCAGAATTTCCGCTCTATATGTGTCGAGGGTGAGAACATTCATTGTCAGAGAAAAAAAAAACATACAGGAATGATTTTACACTATTAGTATGACAACTGACAGAAATATGCACGAAGAAACTGTAATATAGAAACCAGCCAAAAGACTTCTTGCCATGTACTGCACAAACTCTGAAATGGTCATTAGAGATACAACTTCGTATTTGTTGTGTTTATGTTTGAAAGTGGAGTCGACCAATCAAACATTCTCCGAGGCATCCTTTTTCAACTCTTCAGCACTCTCCGCAGCGGCCAACCTCTCAGCTGCCAATCTCTCTTCCAGTGCTCTAGCTCCCCTTTCTCTGCAAGAGGAAGATTAATCAGAAACTATAACGTTTGGCCAACTGCAAAAAATTAATTACCATGAATATGTGCTTAATATTACAAGTCATCGAAGGTGTTCAGGACTTTGTATCGCTGTTTCATTATTCCCTTGGGTTCATTTTTCTATTTCAAAAAAAATTGCATATTACATTTCTGCTGTAACTATGATACCAATACACATAACCCTAGAATTTCAAAGCAGACCGTTTTGAAGTCGTGTTCAAATAAATTGGGATGATTTAACAATATCATAGTATTTGAAAGGGACACGTATCTTATCCAAAGCTTTAAATTGAGTGGATAAACTTACCTCCTCCTAGATGCCTCGATGGGATCAGAACCAGGTAATGAAGTACCACCCAAGGTGTAACCGTGGGCTTCAGTAGAAGTTTCAAATCTACCACAAAGCATCCGATGGAATATTGATGCAATAGGATCAATTACTGGCCTGAAAGCAGATAGAGACAGATGGAAGCACATAAACAAACATATATTCCATGAACTAAAAACCCAAATTATTAAAAGAAACGGAGAAAACACCTGATGAATTCAGGGAAGAAGGATGAGAAAGCAAAATCAACACTTGGATCACCCCTTAGTTTTGTTTCTGGTTTCCTCTGAAAGTACCTCAAGTAAATCCAGCTCATATAAGTGCCAAATATTAGGGTTGGAAGATATTTTGCTGAGTCTGATGTAAAGAAGCTTATAGCAACCGCTATCAAGAGCATAAGAGACGGAAACCACTGCATGGCATTTGAAACAGCACCAAGAAGAATGTATGAGACATCCTTTCAACTTCCAAAACAAATCATCAAGTGATAGAAAAAGCAAGAGGTGAATTAAGCAACACCATCGTACAGGTCTATACCTTTGCCTTTATTCTCAGTAGAGAAAGCTCTTGGTCAGGTATAATTTGCTTGGTACCAACCAAAAAACCTGCCAGGATCCCTTGGAAGCCAGAAATGGGCATATAACTACCAGATAGAACAACGCAGATCAGTACAATGGTAATAAAAGAGTAGCACAAGCCATGAAAAAATCATGTAGGAAGCAAATGCTTACAGGTAATTTTCCTGTCTTGTTATGTAGTACAAGCCAATAGCGGTAATGAAAACACAGACAGAGACAAGAAAGTTGACTATGAAAATGAACTTTAAGAATTCTTTAGAACCCCATACTGGCTCGAGAAGCTTTCCCATGATGAGGAGGCATAAAGTGCTTGCAACCACCTACAGAAGAATTTAATGATATGTGCAACTTTATGAAGGAAATATAAAACCATGAGGCAGTTTAGGCAAAACCAAAATAAAGAATAGCATTATCAACAAATGAACTACATACTCCAAATATTGATTGTTCAATGTAACCAGCTGTTATGAGGTTCCATGTAAAAGGAATCGTCCTGCAAAACAAGATTTCTGGTAAGGAATAAATTTCCTCGTCATTGAAATGAAGATCATACCTATAAAGCATAGTGCATGAATGATATCAATCTTCACAACCTAGCACAGGGGGTAATCAAGTATAGTGGGTCCAAAGCTGTCTCCATCTCTGATCCCCTATACCAGCAATTATTTTTTCTTTGGCTGTATTTCTTCATTGTTATTCACTAATTTTAAGAAAAAATCACATCTAATCAGCTGTTCATTGTCCCATGGTACAGCCATGCCGACCACAAGGATGTGATTACCAATCAATGCAGGCAATTACACCAAGATAAGCAAGTTATAAAGCATCATGCAAATTTCTATATCCTGTGTTCTAAAAAACAAGATCATGGAGACATGCGAGTAAGACGCCCATTTTAAAGGCTCTGTTGTCCAAAGTGATTAGCATTGGTAGCGCACCGTGATCAGTATTTTGACTTGCAGCGGTGGTCCATCCCATTGTTTTTATGATTTTTAAGTCGTCAAAAAAAAAAGAACTATACTCATAATCAATTATCCAATTAAATCCTAAACTTTAGTGTTTGACTAAAAAAATAAGTTTCTCGCAAAGATCCAGCTCGCGGGACAACGCGCCCCACTCTTTCAGGATGCTTCCTCCAGGACTTAGAACAAGAACAAAAATTCCAGCATATCATCATTGAAATAATCAAGAAAGGCATGTACAAGTTCATGGATCTAACAGGATTCAAATAGTAACTCTTTTAACTCCTTAAATCTACGCTGCAAATCTGTAAGTGCGTGTTATTGCTTCTAGTACTGCCTGCCTCCAGTTACCATTTCCGGATCCTTTACCATCTCTAGTCAAAAACATGTTATTACTAAACACTTTTTTTTTCACTTTAGTCTACTGATTGCAATCTGAATAACAAAACCGCAAGGTATTCAAGAATTGAAAAGTTCGTTACTTGGCAGGAATAAGAGCAAGATAATTAACAGCGGAGGGCAAGATCTGAACAACAATGTGACCAGCGACGAGAACCACCGCGAGACCTTTGCATAGCTTCGTGAATCCTGTAAAAAAGCTCGCACCCTGCCATTAGAAAACAATATTAGAAAACAATAAGGTTAATCAGGTCGAGTTGCGGTGAGAAACAGGGAGAATTTAAGAGAGGGGGGGGAGATTACTCCGAGAATGGGTGGAGAGCTCATAATGCAGAGATAGTGTTTTGAAAAGGTAACC
Source organism: Salix dunnii (assembly GCA_015731905.1). Taxonomy (NCBI): domain Eukaryota; kingdom Viridiplantae; phylum Streptophyta; class Magnoliopsida; order Malpighiales; family Salicaceae; genus Salix; species Salix dunnii. The sequence continues at coordinate 15,534,460 of CM027668.1, forward strand.
GTGTGATTTGATGAGAAATGGAACAGGTAGATGATCTGGTGATGATTTTGGGTCTCTGACTTTGCTTGATGATGATGAAGAAAGGGAGTTTCAACTTAACTTAGGCCCGGGTTTTTAGATCAGAAACTGGGGTTATATTAGTTCTCAAACGACTTGCCGTTTTAGCTCCTTCTGCTCTCAAATCACTGTACTGGATTTTAGTTGTTAAATTCGTTCCGGCGCCTGGTGATGTCGTTTCACGAAGTTTACCTCGTTAAACTTTCGAGTAAATCTAAAGTTTTAAATCTAAAGTTTTATTATTATTATTTTTGTCTAAAATAATTATAATTTAAAACTATATTTAAGTTTTAGATCGGATAAAATCTTGAATTTGATACAATTACTCTGTTTTTTCTTTACTGATTTTTTTGATAAATAATTTATTGTTTAGATTTAAATCTAAATTTTTTATTTAAACAAAAACTTTATGAATGTTTATATTGCTATTATTTTAATTTATCTGTTTGTTTACGTGACAAATGCCACATTTCAAACTGTAATTTATAATAAAAGCATCATTTTAACTATTTTTATTTAAATTAATATACCATATAAACAATCAGTCTTAAATAAAAAGATAAAAATAATAATATACCGTATAAACAACCAATTTCATATAAATAATACTATTATAATCAACTCATAAGTTAGGCCACCTAAATGGTCAAAATTGTTATTTTTTAAAATATTTTCTATTTAATAACATATTAAAATAATATTTTTTTTATTTTAAAAAATATTTTTTATCAAATACATTTTTGAATTGCAGTGTCAGCAGGCTATAAATATGATATTGCATTTTTTAAAAAAATTGAATTGTTTTTTTCCATTTTATTATGTTAATAAAACAATTTTAAAAATATAATGAAATATAATTTTAATATATTTTCAGGTAAAAACACAACATTAACTTAACGTACACTTTCAAACACAGTAAATATCACTATATGAGTTTTTAATATATGCACATGTTTTCACTAAATATGAGTCTGAACAGTAGGATTTGAAAAAGAATGAAAAGAGCACATATGATTCCAAATTTTCGATTCTAAACTCATCAAATCACATGTTGGAAACATGGCAGAATTCAGCATTAACCTACGATGGACCGCTGGACAGGGACAAATTCCCAACATTGAAGTGATGTATCTATCATATAATAAATGATGCAGGTTTATATATGGATGATAATCTAATCATTGGTCGATCCACTCTGAATGAATATAAAATTTTCAAATAGATGAATAAAAAAAATAGAATACAGATTTTATCAATAAAGATTCCAAATCAATCCAAACTTGACCCAAAATAAAAACTTATATTGTATGAATATAATTATAAAATATTTAGATTTTTTTAATCAATATGATACATACATTTTTCAATATTAAAATAAAGCACCCGTATAAAAATATTATTTATCATTTTATTATTTAATATAATATGCACACATCAAATATACACATGTATATATTAAGTATGTTATTTTATATTAATTAATAAGTGATCACAAATACTTGTTAAATATTAAAAAAAAACAGTCGAGAATAATAAATAAAATATAAATATCAATATTCTTAACCACGTGTAACCATTGTTATCCCTATCCATAAAACACCCTATGCTGGACGAAGCAAGCAACCCTCTCTAGGTTTGCTGTGATTGTTTATCACTACATTTTAAAAATGTTTTCAAGAAGTTAATAAATTTTAATTTTATTTCTTAATTTAAATTAATTGTTTTAGTAATTTCACATTATTATTTTTTAATGTGGTAATGTTAAAAATAATTTTTGAAAAAATAAAAAACCATAATTCTATTATATTTTTTACCAATAATAATTTTACAAATCAACCACAATATACTTATAAATAGTAACTTAGGCAACCATCACGTCATCACATGGCAATTCCCAAGCGAATCACTAATCTAGGTAAAAATCTAGGATAAGAAAACTATTAATTCTAAAAACAATATTATCAAAGAGATTATATATTTAGATAGCATGCATCTGTGTCACCAATTCATTTTTCAATTCACTCAATTGATGCCTTCCCTGCCACCCAAACTCAACGAACAAAATACACTTTTATAACCATATTGTAGATAATTTAGTAATACAAACTTGAAATTAAAAAGTTTATCACACTTATGATCTCGAGTTTGAAACTTTTAGTTACTAATACAATAATCATTAAAAACTTATCTAATCATTAATTTTAAAACTCATAAAATTAATTAAAATACAAGTTATCTAAGCAACAACGAAAATAAAAATAAAATGAGCTTTGCACAACTTGAAGGTATTGTAGCATAAAATAATACGTTAAAAGATGCAGCAGCTTTCCCATCCACATCATCAATTTTATTGTGTCATGACCAGTTACCAAAAAGGGGCCTACATGGCTCGAAAATAATCCGTGATATTTTCAGAGTCAGTGTGGAATTCAGAAGCGACCTTCCATATATCAGACCACACAAGCCCCTGGCCTCTTGCACATCGTATGTCACATAACAATGCGAAATGTTACATATTTCAATTGCATTGACTTCATAGAAACCGAAGTATATGACTATATACAGTTCTTATTTTGTATATACCTTCCTCCTCTGTCTGCCACGAGTCATTGATTGACCTCATTGTTGTCCAGAATTTGAGGATGCCAACTTTGATGATGCCCACTATTTGCAGTACAAAGAATTTTGTCACCATCTACTTGAAACCCATCTCACTGAAGTCGGAGCAAGCACCAAAGGTGGAACTCATACCTTGATGCCATAAAATCCGACTTATGCCAAAGTACTTGGTTTTCCTATTAGCATTATACGCCAAGAGTACCTAATTTCCTATTCCCATTCTACCCCGCATTTTCTGCTCTCCTCCAAACAATTACAGTCAAGGGGGGTGTTTGCATTAAATCTTCTTCTTCTAAAGAGGATTGCTAGGGCTGAATAGCAATTTCATGCACTAATTGCCACTCTTGGGAGCAAGCGAGAAGGGGCCAGTGTAGCCTTGGCCAGAGAGACCAAAACCCGATGACAAGCCCTAACTGAGCCTGTGACAACCATAGCAAATGCAGTCCAGTAGAATTTTAGCATCAAAGCTGGATCTTTCCTTGCAGAATCTAGTATCCTGGAAAAGATCACTTTGAGGCGTCGATCTCTAAATATGGACTGATAATCATAAACCGGTATAGATTGCCTGGAAGATGGACTCAGCTCTCTGTTGTCAGCCTCACTGGTCCATCTTACCTGGGAACTGTACTGGGTTGCCATAATGCCTCGTCCAAAAGTTTGAGTCATCCAATGATATATTACATCAGCAATAACTCTGCAAAGCTGCTGTCTGACAAAAATTGCCTCCTTGGAAACCATTGCTCGGATTAATGAAGCTCCGTCCTGTTTGTTGAAATGCAAAATGAGCCCAGTTCATTGTTAGAAGATAAAATGAGAGACAATGATGCCATAAACCAATAAGCCACTTCATAAATATCTAGATAGCATATGATGAAATCTCATCACCGGGGAGCACCCACAAAGCACTACTTATAAAAAAATTGAAAAAAAAGAGTTTCTCATGAGAAGGTTCTGGTTTAAAATCACTCACTGCAGTCATTAGAAGTTTCCTAAGCACAATACCATCTCTAGATGGTAAAAGCCTCAGGACTAAGTGTGCAGTATCAAAAACACCACTGAACCTATTTGGTAAATAATTGAGTGAACTTTCATTCTTCGATGCTATCACCCGATTGAAGGTTTTCCTGCAGAAGTACAAGTATTTATTCATGGATTGGATGATGTCATAATGATAGAAAGATAGACAATGAAGAACATTTGCAATCAAAAGTGCCAAATAAGAATGGCCGAAAATGGGAAGTGATTTATAGTATTTTTGGTTCTCATGGATCGAATATGCTGCATCATGTGGATACCCATAAAACTTTACACTACAAATATATTTCTTGTTTTCCACAAAAGCAAATCTAACAAAAAAGAACACAAGAAAATGACGACTATTTGAGAGATAACGATTAATTTTGGTGAAATGATTTTTTTAATTGTGTCCTGCATAGAATATCTTAAATAGTTGATAGTATCACATAGGACAACATTTGAGGGATTTCTTATTGTACCTGGTGGATCCTACTCTTAGGAAAAGAGCAAGCCTCTCCCACCGGAATTCTTTCTGCTTGTTCAAAACCACCTGAATAGCAAATATAAATAAATAAATAGCACATGACACAGTGGTTCAGATACAATCAGAAATTTTCTACAGAGCCAATTTGAGCATTGTGCGTTGTAAGGGATGTCTTATTAAGTCACAAGGAGGTATTCTGTGACCCAGAGACAACTAACATGCCACCATTATTAAGTCACAGAGAAAATTGCGCGAGAAGTGTATTTTTGAAAGCATGTGCCCAGCAAATGTAGAGCATTGAGTGAAGGAGAATATCCCTGCAGCTGGTCTTTTGGGAAACAGACATGAAACTCATCAATTCACAACCTTTAACTTCCCATTTGAATCACTTGTACACCTCAAAACTAACTACTATTTCAAAGTTTCTCTTTCACATTCTAGATAGTTCACATGAACTGTAACATACAACAAAGAAATCAATAATTATCAAAAGGTGAGACAGAGAATACAAGTGTAGTTCAGTAAATCATAATAATACCATATGCAAAATTTTCCTCGTTTCAGCAGAATTTTCAGTGAGAAGTTTCTGAACGACATATGGGTATGCAGCTTCAAATGTCTTAAAGTTTGGATCTGCAGCTACTGCCAAACCTGAGAAAGTAAAATCAAAGCAATTGGCAGTTGTTGCCATTGTCAGGATGAGAAATGAGAGAAACAAATTTAGTTATTGTCAGGCCCTAAGACAATTGGCTTTCAGTTAAGATCATGTTACTGTTAGCAGGACAAAACTGAATACCCCATCTCGTGCAAGTTAGAGCTAGAAACTTCGAATGTGTTACAGAACATCTGCCAGAGAACCAAGCATCTTTTATTGATTAAAATACTACAATGTGGCAAATAAATCTGAATTCTTCTTGAGAACCAGCTCCTTGTTGACAAGATTTTATTATGCCTCTTTAAAGTTCACGCAACATGACAAAAGCATAGGCATGCACATGCACACATTTAAACACAAATGTGAAATTATGTGAGAAATGAGAAAATGAAATGAATCTTATAAAAGAAGTGGATGGACCCAACCTCCACAAACTCTAATTATTAATTACTTGATAACGTATCCAAGCCATGAACAAATTGTTTGCTAGAGGTAGAACAGCCAAATGTCAAGCAGAAGCTAATTCAGGCTTATATACAGAAAAAAGAAATTCCAAAGTTGCTAAAATATAGCAACTTTTAATTCAGTAGTATGTTTCAAAAGAAACTAAACAACGCATTGAAACAGAAGCATAAGATGTGATCCTTAAATATATAGACAGGAGCTGTAAAATATGTCATTCATCAACTTACCTTCTAGGGATGCAAGAGAACGAAGCACGAGGGTAAAGTATGGTGGCATGCGGAAATGATTTTTGATCGCTACAGACAATATTTTTCCCAGAACCTTCAAAATTGTTGTCACAATCAGCCATTGATTATATAAAATATCCAAATAAAACTTGTAAGGCAATGGAATAGAGAAAATTTATGGATAGGTGAAGAAAGCAGAAAGAACTAGAAAGTGAAAGCAAACCAATCCCATAGAAGTTAGGGAGCCATTTTTATTTAGTTGGTGCTCAATATTGATTATAATGGACAGTGAATAACCAGATATGCAATGCAGCAGAGTATTCTATAATCCTTCAGCATTTAAATTAACAATGGAATATAATATTGAAACGAATTCCTAATTGGGTAGTAAAATTAAATCCAATCAAATGATCAACACCTATAATTTTTGTACAGATTCCAGTACTTCTAAAGGGCACATAATTTTGACTATCCTAACCTTCTAATTGTTAGATTCAATACACTGATCATCTAACAGAATGACCTTGTCTTAAGAGCTCCAGGCTTGCAGCCACTAAATGGGATCTGCATTGATGCATAAAATAATTAGGGTAATTTTTTTCTCTCATTCCAAGTCACTTTCTGTAAATTAGTTACGCCACAGTGGTTCTCATATGTAGTTCTTGCCTTGAGGATATTGGGAAAAGCACGAGTACAGGACTAAAAATTACTTGTGGGAAAGTACAGTAGTACAGGACAGCAATAGTCATATGTCATCAACACATTATCTTACCCGACTGAACTTGACATCTGGTATTCCATCTTTATATTCCACCTCTCCCAAAGAATTTTCCAGTTCCTATATTAGTAATAGAACAATCAGTGATATCAAGAGGGAGTCCCAGAAGTTGGGCACTTTACAAAATTAATCTGAACTTGATCACGATAACCAATGCAAATATTATACCATTGTAATACGCCGGATATTAGTCCCTGGCCTCACAACATCCATGTCAATAAGAGAAAGCATAAGGGATGCCCAATCCCCATTTACAATGTGAACTATGGCAGCAAGCATGGCGAACCGATGCTTCTTTTCCATCTGGCAGAGTAATCCAAAATCCAGGAAACTGCCACAGAAATTAGTGGGAGTGGCAATAAAGCCTTGAATATAAGGAGAATCAGAGCTTGCTGGAAACTAATTTGTCAAATTTTAACAATTCGATGGTGTTTATGCGTCAGGAGGAACATGTATTTTGAAGCCACAAACTTAATTATTGATATAACAATCAAATAAAGTTCAGCTAGGCCAAAAAGCAGAGTTTTATCTATTCAATGACATGGAAAGCCAAAACCATACCCTAATTGTCCTGATGACATGTATCGCAAGTTTCCTGGATGTGGATCAGCATGCAATAAGCCTGTTTCCAGGAGTTGAACTAATGATGCCTCCACTCCTTTGCTAACCTGTAGCAGTTGAAAGTATAGTTTCCCTAGATTTTAACATCGTAAAAAAGGGTTCTAGCAGATTACAAAGCACAGTATAATGGGACAAATGAAAGAGGCAAAGGTGAAATCATTATTATCACCCACCAAATCAAGGAGACGCCTTTTTGCTTCAAGTTTCTGTCTTTCTGAATATGTGGAGCTCGTAGACAGAGAGAGTAAATCAGTTGGACTGTCACCAACCACCCACTCCATTGTCAGAACTCTCTTGCGGCTTAAATCTGGAAATATCTTTGGAGCATACATGAATGAGAATGAGGAATGAGCATCCTGCAGAGAAAATAAATGTAGTAATAAGCAAGAGCATTTAGTCCTAGATATTAACTGGAATCATAATTTTCAAGGCTAAATCTGCGCAGCATATCACCCCCTATAACCATGTGACTTAAACACAGCTAATTCTTTATGTTATTCACATTTATGTGTCACTCGACAAAGTCAGTCATTTTACCAAGTGAAGCTCGAAAAATTTTTATTTTCAAACTTGAAACCACTGTCTACTTTTCCCTCATTAAATCTGTCAGAGAAGCTGCTGTTCCATGTCTCAGCATAGAAAGGTTGTCTTTCTCTGAGTTTGAAGGGGTATTTAGAGTGATTTTATGAGAACAATATCCCACCTTGTATTTATACACTTCCTGAAGAGTAGGAAGAAAAAAAAGAGTTGAGGCCATGTTCTACTGTTATACACAAAGATACCAGTCTGAACAGCATGGTAAGACCACACCCTATCATCAACAATCTAAATTTTCAATTTGGATCAATTTCCTGTTGAGTCAGTCATCAGCACATAGACTCCCATCCCCAAAACAATACAGAGAAGACATGACCACCAAATTAATTTGTTATGCTGCATAATTTGATTAATGCCACCTGCACAGTGGCAAAAGGTGCAGCACTCATGGAACCTGTCCTATTTTTCTTTTCTGCTATATAACCAAACTGAGAGCAGTTTAACTTGAATGGAAAACCTGTGAGTACCAGAAACTTGGAGGCATTGGCAGCCTCTATAGAATAATCCAGCTCCCCAACTAAACCTTTCCCAAGTTCATCAGCATAGAGGCAAAGGTCACTTTTTCGCTTTGCTATCTTTTGCAACAGGCCCAACTGAAAACATTTGTAACTACATTATTTGTGAACTATATACAGAGAGAGAGAGAGGTAAATTTAGATTAGTACAAACCCCAAGCCGGAGTATATAGATATCACGAGCTACAACATGATACAGATTAGGACGCTGAACCTTCAGAGCAACAATACGACCATCAAGGGTGCTTCCACGATATACCTAAATGTGTAGCCAGTGATAGCAAGAAACACGTTAAGATGTTGAAAATACAAGCCTGCGAGCATATTTATCTACTGTATACTTAGCAGCATCTCTGTCCATGTGGAAGAATAATGAGGCAAAGATCCACCTGACCAAATGATGCAGCAGCCACAGGTTCCTCAGATAAATAGCTAAAGAATGATTCAACAGGAGAACCTAATTCTTCCTCAACGATTTTCATAGCCAAGGTCCTGGGAAAAGGAGGTATTTGATCGTGCAGCCCGGAAAGTGCCTGCATTCATGACTCAAGACACAAAGATCTTATTAATTACACATATCCAACAATTGAACTTCACAGTGCAATCATGATGATAGCTACCTACAAGGAGGTCCCCATTGTACAGATGCAAGAATTCAAACAAGAAACTTGCTCACCCAAGATACACTCAACATCACCAGTGCCAGCACAAACACACTCTGGACAGCATAAACTCTCAAACCTAAAAGCTTGTCAGGAAATCTTTTCACTAAGCTTTTGACTCCACTCGATGATTTTCCATATAAACACAGCATGAGATATTCATCCAGGACACGCATCACAAACAACATAAATACTCGATTCTAAAAGTATTTTATTCAAGGATTGAATTAGTGTATGCTAATCTTTGAACCTCATTTTACTCCACTTGAGAATTTTGTCACAAAGACAGTAAAATATATTTATAAGGGTCTTGAAGATACAAAGGATATCCATTTGACCAAAAACCACTTAAAAGAAAAATATGACAATACAACAGGGAAAGAAGAGAAATTTCATTCCCGTGAACCAATTCATGACCCCACACACACATCCATATTAAACCATCTGGAACTGCGTATGCATTTTATGTAGACACATCCATATTAAACCATCTGGAACTGCGTATGCATTTTATGTAGACAAAAAATACACTTAAGAAAACACTAAGGTAGGAAAATTATGTACCATCTAACCTTGGTAATTTCAGAACCAATAATATCTGGCCTTGTGGAAAGAGACTGACCAACTGCATCAGCAAGCAAAGGCATGTAACTAGCATATTGGTAATCTTGTGACTGCAGGATAGCAATAAATGGCCAGCATATAATTTCAAGTGCATTACAGGAATGAACAGGAAGAAGAAACAAATTAATATAAGGAGTCACAATTACCAAAGAGGAGCTGGATTTCTAACATTTGGAATCAGATAAGAATTCTGACCTTTGATAAAAGTGGGACCCAAATTTAGCATGGTTTCTTTTAATACCATCCCCAAATCGTACTCTGAAATGTTCCCATTTACATCCTCATCGGGACTTGATCTTAAAAAATTTCTCATCCCTGTGGCTCGAATTCTTATAGTTGCAGTAGCAAATGCAGTAAACACCTTCCAGCTCGCAAAATAAAAATCGAATAAATACATATTTCACAGCGAATACTACTAGAGACAACATGTTTACTAAATTTACTTCACCAACTACATGATTAGCAAGCAAGTGTTGGAAAATTTGCTAGCATCCCTACCATTAGTCTTTCAAAACCTAAATAGCTGTTTATCCATGTCAGTGATGCAGCAGGCCATTGATTAATCAATCTATAAAATCTACCAAGAAAAAACTCAATTGCTACAGATGAATAAACCTTAGCAGGTGAGAGAGAGGCATTATACCTCGAGAAGTCGAAAAGCGAGAAGATGAGGCCTACAGTTGAAGTAATCAGAAACTTGTTGAGGATCATAGGCTTCAGGTAATGGCTTAGACCAAATCTTGGACAAACAATAAAAATAACTAGCATATGATTCCAATGCTTTAAGATCAGCCATCAGCAAATCCAAACCGGTAAGTCCTATTAACACATAACACTTACATTTCGCATCAAATTACAACCAAATAAATAAAATAAGGCAACTTATAAATAAAATAAAATGCAAATTAACCTGGATATGAAGGTTGAGGCCAGGATTGAGGTTTAATTGGAGGAGAATTATGATCTTCGAGGTTTCGAAGCCATAAAATATCGTCTAGGGTTTTGGAAACTTGCGGAATTCGAAATGCTTCATTTGCCCAGTCCATTCCATTATTAATTCCTTTTTTGATAAACTCAAAATCCTTGCGCACCGTATCTGCAAAGTGACTGAAATTCCCTACGACACGAACTCCTTGCCGTTTCAAAACCTTTTTCGTCGTCGCCGTTTTGGATTCTCTAAATAGAGCGCGAGGAGGCATCAGCGACGACGATGACACCGCAACGGTCACAATCGCCATTTTCGATTGCGATTGTGCTAGTAATTTCGGCGGTTTAATATGGATACTGAGATTTTTCAGGGTTTAACTGTGAAAAAAAAGGAGAAGATGAAAATGGAAGGGAGATATGGTAACAGAGAGGAGGTGGTTAGTGGAGGAGCTGTGAGAGTGTTTTTCTCGTGTTGTATTGATTTGTTGTGTGTGGCTGGGAGTGTGATTTGTGAAAGGTGGCAGTAGTAGAGAGAGGAGATCAGATGAGGTTATGCTTACTTGGACAATGATGGTTGGTGCGTTGATTGGTTTTTCTACTTTATGGACGAATACGAATTGAACGCGTCGCCAATATAGTTAAACGTTAAATGCCGTGGACCAAATTCTGCCCTCTCTTTGAGAGAACCTTGTTTATAAAACTACTAGATAATGCCCTGCGTCTCATCGCGAGTAGCATAATGTTTTTTAATGAATTATTTTTTTAATATAAAAAATATTAATTATATGTTTTTTTTGTTATAATATAAATTTAATTATAATAATAAATATGCAAAACATTACTATGAAGTGCAAAATTATATAAAATATATGTATTTTAAATTGATATAAATTTATCTGTTTAGTATGTTTTAACGAAAGAATCAACCTAAAATTATTGTCTTTATTAAAAAAGCAAGAAGATTCAGATATTTGAATTATTGAAGTCATTGTATTAAGATTAATTCAATTTAAATCACATTTAAAAACAAAAATAAAAAATAAGTAGTTAATTTTCTATCCATAAAAAGATGAAAACATAAATTGAAAATTCATCTCTATGTTATCGTCATTTTTATTATTATAATATTTAAAATTATTATCAACATTATTGCTCAAATAATTAAAATCATTAAATTATCTCAAAAAATAAAAAAAATTTAACAAAAAAAAATAATCACTAAAATTATCATCATTATTGCGCAAACAATAAAATCATAAAATTATTGGATCTGAAAAAGAGATAAAATAACAGAAAACATATATATATAGATATAGATATAGATATAGATATAAAAGAACAAAGAAAAAAAAGAGTAACATTAATTTTAAAATTATCATCAATTTAAATTAAAATTTCAGAATAAAACCTGATAAAAATAAAATTCCTACAAAAAATGAATAAAAAAATCTAAAAGCATATATGAATAAATATGGTAAGGAAACAAACATTGTTTTTAGATTTTTTTTCATGAGTTAATGTTAAAAATAATTAAAAAAAACAATTATCATTTTAATATATTTCTAAACAATAAATATTTTAAAAAGATCACATTTCCAAGCAAAATAAAAAATGTTTCATGGAAAAAAATAAAAATAAAACATAATAAGGAAAAAAAATATTTTAAAAAAAATCAATCACATTTCCAAACAAAATAAAAAATATTTCATGGAAAAAATGAAAAAAAAACATAATTAGAGAAAAAAATTATAAAACAGATTGAATTCAATAATTAATCGTAGTACACTTAAGCTAGCCCAAATAACTCAATCATGTGTGTGTGTGTGTGTGTGTGTGGAGAAAAAAAGAAGAAAAAAATATAACCAGAAAAAAAAAATCATAAGAAAAAAGCAATTAAAAAAAAAGAAACAAGAAACGAAAAACTTTGTTGAGAATAGGATTTGAACTGTGCCCTCCTCTGAAGACAAGCATCCAGATGCCCGTTTGGACCAGCTCGACTACCTCCACATTTCTTTTATACTTTTAGAACGTGTATATTAATAGTTTTATTTTTGTGGTAAAATAAAAAATGTGGAGAGTGGGATTCCAACCTCACCCCTTCTTCTGATGTCGCACTCCCCACGCCCTCTCGGCTACATCAACAAATCTGTTATTGTTCAGGGGAACATATATAAATAGTAAGTGTTATTGTGGATTCGAACAATAAAACCACAACGCAATTTATATATATCTATAATTTCCACTGAAGTTATAGATATAATTCATTTTGAATGGATAGTATATTTATTATTATACTTCTCAATTCATAAAATTTGGTTACTATGTCCAGTGGAATCTATGTATTTTTAATTTTTTTCACGATAAAACTGTCATTTTGCCCTGGTTGCAGTCAAAAACATGTTGTCTAGTCAAAAATATTATATACATTTTAGTTTTTCGATAAACAGTTTAATAATTATTTTTCTTATGGATTTTACAAAAACTAAGCGATTGAGATGGGGGGCATTATTGGTTTTTCCCTAACTAGTGAGCAGCACATGTACTGAATTACCCCCGAAAAAGACAAGAGTTAAGAGTTTATTGCAGAGGAAGCTTGGTATTTTTTCTATGCGGTTCATTCATTATTTCACGGTTTTTAGGGTTGTTTAGATAATTTGATTTTTTTATTTTAAAAAAAACACGTCTAACGCGTCGCCGTGGCACACCAACAATTATTTTTTATGTGTTTTTTTCTGACGACGTGTGCGACATCTCTCTGTTATGAAACATATCCTTCTTCCATCTCATCAGATGCAAACTAGCAACAATAATGAAGTAAAAATAAAAGTTGCTATGTATTATTGTGTGATGAGCATAATAATGAAAAGGGAGAAGATAAAAGAAAGATAAAAAGTAGCATCGATGTTATTGAAAGGGAGAGGACAAAAATCTTTTCTCATATTTTTAAAACAAAAATGAGATATTGTACTAGTTCATGATTGTTCGTTAGATTCCGATCAAAATATCAATAATCTTTCAACAATCTTATGTTAATTTTTTAGTTGTAAACTTTAATTATCGGGGTGTAAAGTTATATTGTAAAATACACTATCGATATTAAAGAATAATAAATGCGGTATTAAAATTTGGATCATAAAACCGATAGGGTTCAACCCAGTGAGGAAAAGACTTTCTCACAAAAAAAAATCTATTATGAGCTTTAGAAAAGATCAACAAGTAAAAAATTTGATTCATAAAATAATCTAACAACAATACAGCTTACTTTGATTTGGGTAGGGTGCACTGGGGGATGTGTTTTTTCCTTACACGACAAAGTCCTCTTACCTAAACTTTCACAGGCCATTAAGTTTCTTGGTGATCTTAATATCAGGTGGTGACTTATGAAAGTTGTAGTCATAACTTTACAATTATAAAACCCCTTTTCTGCTCGCCGCCTCTCCTCTAGAGATGATAGAGCACGAAGCACGAAAAAATTGTCGCGACGGTCATTCATCATATTTTGTTTTGTCATCTTATTTTATTTAGTGAGTTAAATATAATTATTTTATTATTATCATATGATAGAATAAAAAATAACAAAAAAGTGTGGCAAATTATCTATAGTATAACACAGCATGACTTTTTTTTATTGTAAATTCTCTTATTGTTCACCATCACACAATTAACTCTGGATTACAATGGTTTTTTTTATTTTGATCCTCATACTTTTTCTTTGCATGATCAAACCCTTTTAAACACTCAATCCTTTTTTTTTCCTGGGAGGGATTTAATACGAAGATAGAGAATTTAAGTTAAAAACTCGGGTAGCATGGGTGGTTCTTTATATTTTATTTGAGAAGTAATTTTTATATTTAAAGTTAAAAGATACAGGGAAAATATTATTTCACCACACCAGTTAACACTATGGTTACAATAATAATCCATATTTGTTTCCATTTTAAAGCTTTTTTTTACTTGTTCATTGTTTTTTTTTTTCTTATGTGGTTATTGATGCTTGAAGTTTAATTTGTTTTAAAAATTATCTCTTATGTTGGTTGAGAAATAAATTGTATGATTTTATTCTTTAATCTTCATTATATTTTTTTTATTTGTCATTTAATTTATCTTTTTTATGTGCTTTTAATAGTTAGTAATCTATTTTTATTACCATATAGTTTATAAAAAAAAATAAGTTATCAATCTTAATGGAATTTATTGTCCAGTTTATAGGTTTGAAATTTTAACTCGAGTTACATGGTTCAAGTGTTTAACAAGTTTACTAATTGAATCTCATGTGATTTTTTTTTAAAAAATATATTATATTCTTATCAGTCATCCAAAATATCTTTTGACTCTTCAAATTGATTTATTAATCCCAAGCTAACTATTAGATAATTTAATTAGAAATTCAAGGTAGGCGTGGAGCGGGATTGATTGGTTTCAATATCAAATTACTTATTTGAATATAACGATACAATGAAAAATCACCATACTCGTAATATTTTTTAGTTTTTTAAAATTAGTTGCCCCGGAGACGGAGCATGGAGAACTGACTAGTTATTATTTTATTGCTCACACTATGCTTTTGATCAAATACTTTTTTAAAAATATATATAAAAAATAAGAACATGAATAATTTTTATTAGTTTATTCAACGTGACTTGATGAGTTAATTTTAAAATCATGCAATCCAACTATTTGCTTGACTTGAGTTTCATTCCAAGGCCTCGTTTGTTTGCTGGAAAGTGGTTTTTTTTGGAAAAATGAATTCCGGGGAAAGTGAATTCCTGAAAAGTGAATTCCGATGTTTGGCAGTGTTATGGAAAATGAACTGGAAAACACTTTTCAGTGTTTGTTTGTGTTATGGAAAATGAACTGAAAAATAATTTATTAATAATTTTTTTTTCAAATTTATTAAAACAACGAGGAACAAATCTTACAAATTAAAAAGTTGAATGAGAATGAAATTGAAAAAAATAATAATTTCATAAATTATCTCAAATAAAATAAATAATAATCAAAATAATAGAGATCAAATCTAAAAATTTTAAAAAAATAAAAGGTGAATAAATTAAAATAATAATAATTAACATTTCATAAATTATTTCAAATAAAATAAGTAATAATAAAAAAAAAATGAGGACCAAATTTGATAGATAAAAAATTTCAATAAAAAAATGATAAGAAAAAAGCAAATTGCAATTATAAAAATAAGGACCAAAATTAATATAAAAATTAAATTTTAAGAGATGGAATTGAAAAATAAATATTCAGAACAAATTATATATAGCAATCAAAAGTTTGAGGATCAAATTTGATATAATCAGCAAATAATGACATTTCTAATTTTTTCACAACTTCCGGAGAAGTGTTTTCCGCCCAAATTTTATGGAAAACACTTTCCTGAAAACCAAGCCAGATTTTTATTTGATTGGAAAGTGTTTTTCGTTGACCAACTTTCCAGAAAACAAACAAACACAAAAAAATTTGAAAAGTGGTTTCCCGGAAAGTGAATTCCGGGAAACAAACACAGCCTAAATCGTGCAGGGTTTAGCAAGACATGTGTGTCCAAACGAGATGGATCGGGATGCTAATTTGATTTGCCAGGCCTAACAACCCATCGACATTTTTTAAAATAATATATTTTTTTCAAAATTATTTTTTATTTGAATTAACACCCTTTATTTTATTTTTTGAAAATCTCTTTTAAAGATAGTTCTTTCACTTCACACACACACACACACACTGTTTTTATATAGATAAGTTTTATTTTTGAACTAAAATAATGTTTCTTTCATGCAATATTTATAATGTGTGCTCTATTGCATAATACTATGTTTTTCCTTTTAGTTTATTTGATCAATTCAATGTACTTGTCTATTTCTATTATTAATTGATTTGATAAAAAATATCTTGATTAATAAATTTAGCAAGCATAACTGGGTAAATATCAAGTCTTGTAAAATTAAATACCATGATCTCTACCCGTCTCTTATTTTTTTTATTCTTTTTAGTTATTGTTTATGATTTTTTTACACACATTGTTTTCAATTTATTTAATTACATGCATGCATAAAATTTTTAACTACAAAGACATATTTTAGAAAAAATATATATAATACGTGAATGATTTAAATATCTAAGTTATAATTATTTTTTAAATATTAAAATTTTTATATTTCAATATCACCTACAAATCATGATTTGTATTGTTGTTAAATATTATTTGAAGAGAAATTCACCGCCAATTTTCTCTCTCCTAAAATCATAATTGGATATAAAAATGTCACATGTACATGTCAATCGGTGACTAATGTTTTCAAGGAAAATATGTGGCTTTTAAATCATTCCATTTTCATATGTTACACAATATTACTAAAAAATAATATATTCACGAGGTAATTGTTTTTTACCTGGATTATAACATGATTTGACTGTTTGGGAATGCGGTATAGTTAAAATTATTTTTGAAATTATTTTTTGTTTAAAAATATTGTAATTTTATTTTTAAAAAATTATTTGTAATATTAACATGTAAAAATATTATTTTTTTTAATTTAAAATAAAAATAAAAATAAATTTTTATTTTTTTAAAATATTTTTTTATATAGTGATAAATAACTCAAAATGGTTCATTTAGAAAAAAAAGTTATATAATCTTCATGTTAAAAGTCTTTGCAGTTAAGGAATGCTTGAAGATGCATTTAAATTTATTTTTTAAAGTATGCTTTAATTTAGGAATATCTTATTATCATTATTATTATTTTAAAAATTATATTTATATTAGTACATTAAATATTTTTAAAACATTAAAAATAATAATTTATAAATAAATAAATAAATATTTTTTGATCTTTTAATGTGACGTGTCTTCACTTGCTCTTGCCCATAACGGTCTCCTATCCTGCATGGTTAAAACTTAAAACTTAAGGGCCTAAGGCGTATTTATCGGGTCGAATACCCACTTCATACCCAACCCATCGCGTACCCGGGTTGTGATTTGTGAGGCCTAGGACAATCGGTTTTCCTCACATTTTCTTATCCCTGAAATGAGCCTTTGATTTTTGTAGCTGGCACTCAATCTCGACCACATATCCACTGGATATCTCACGTGCCCCACTAACCAGATTAACATATCCGACGTGGCCCAATAACAAATCCCTAGCAAGTCTCCTTAACCAATAACAATCCGCATTTGGATTCTGCCTATATCCCTCCCTGCCATATTACTTGCACTGACCTCATTCTCGGCATCAACCACTCCCACAAGCGCAACTTCACACTTGTTTCCGGATTCTGATAAAAGAATGGCCACCAATACGTTGATGAGCTGCGGAATCGCCACCGCTTTCCCTTCGCTTCTTTCATCTTCAAAGTCCAAATTTGCCTCTTCAATCCCACTTCCCAGCGTCAATGGCACCTCTCGTGTCACCATGTCTGCTGAATGGATGCCTGGCCAGCCCCGTCCACCTTACCTTGACGGCTCAGCCCCCGGGTAGAAACCACTACTATATAATAACTTCACGGACAATTAATTAAAACTTTGGATTATTGTTATTGCTATAAATGTTACACGGCAGGTGTTATTTTGTGAGCATTTTTTGCTGATGAGTCTGTTGGGCTGGTGCGTTGCAGTGACTTTGGGTTCGACCCGCTTCGACTGGGTGAGGTCCCTGAGAATCTTGAGAGATACAAGGAGTCCGAACTCATTCACTGCAGATGGGCTATGCTTGCTGTTGTAAGTCTTTTTATCAATTTCAGTTGTTTTTCACTGTTCATGTTTCAAGTTATCAATCAGTTTAGCTGCTGAAGTTCAAAAACAGGGTATGTATGATACAGTAATATAGTCTACAGATGAAAATAAGAAGCTACGTAACGAAACGAATCCTTAAATTTTGAGGTGGTTATCTGTGTTAGAAAAGTGATTTTCAGATGCTAAACCCCAAATTTTAGTGGAGTTCTAGAATGATTTGAATTCATCATGCAGCCTGGAATCCTAGTACCAGAGGCCCTGGGTCTGGGCAACTGGGTAAAAGCTCAAGAGTGGGCTGCAACTCCAGGTGGCCAAGCTACTTATCTGGGTCAGCCAGTTCCATGGGGAACCCTCCCTGTCATCTTGGCCATTGAATTCGTTGCCATTGCTTTTGTTGAGCACCAACGAAGCATGGAGAAAAACACAGAGAAGAAGAAGTACCCTGGTGGTGCTTTTGACCCCTTAGGATACTCCAAGGACCCCCAGAAGTTCGAGGAATACAAAGTCAAGGAAATTAAAAACGGTAATTCACAATCTTGATATATGGTTCAAGCACATATACTTGTATTTTTAATATGAATCCAATATATATGCATTTGATGCTGCAGGTCGTCTAGCACTGCTGGCTTTTGTTGGGATCTGTGTGCAGCAAACAGCTTATCCCGGCACCGGACCACTGGAGAACTTGGCGACTCACTTGGCTGATCCATGGCACAACAACATCGGGGACGTTCTCATCCCTAGATCGGTCTCGCCTTGAAAAACCAAATATTGTATTGATTATCTACGTACTGTAACCATCTGCAATGAAACGGATTTCGTTCTCTCTCTCTGGTCTGTGTAAATTTAGAAGTAATTTTCCGGTACCTTGAAATTTTGTGAAGATTATATCCCCTGTACCACTCATACCAGCTATCCATCTCATCCTAATTTATTTCTTATGCAGAGTACTGGAATCCCCCATGCATCGCTTTTTTTTTTTTAACAGCTTAATAAACTGAATTTAATAAGAAACTGAAGCATCTTTTATAATGGAGTTGATATCCAATATATATATGGGAAAAATGCTTTTACTCATTGATTTTGCCAGCTTTTGCTAACCAGTGAGCTATCATGTTTCCTAATCTATCAATTAATAGCTGTTAAAGTTAATTTAATTTGGTTGACTGATTCAGTAAATCTTTTATTCATAATTGGATTGGATTTGAAGTTTAACTAAAATAGATATTGACTGACACGTGAAATCGATCCGGCACAGTTTTTAGTAATCTTGTTAATATCATTTAAGTTTAATCAAGCAAACCCTTATTATTATTTTTTTATAAAACAAAGATCTTTCTTATCCATCTCCATATCAGACCTGATAACCATTTTTCTCATACAACAAAGCTTTAATCCGCCATGGCAACTGAGAATTTGTCCCATGAAGAGCATGCTTTGCCATTAAAGATCGATCATCTTGCAGCGATTAACAATCGAGTTTATTGACGTGTTGCCTAAAAATTAACTATATATTTGTTTTCTATATCATCATCATCACATCATATAGAAGAGTGCAAAAGGAAAAAAAAAAGATTTTTTCATTGATGTATATTTAATTTTGTTTTTAAGAGACGTGATGTGCTGATATATAACTTATGATCTACACAACAGATCTCGAGTTCGAGTCAGGATGTGTATTTTTTGTATGAGTCTGGAACAATCAGGATTTTTCCTCGCTCACCTGAATATACAAACTATGCTTTCCAGGTGATAGAGTTTCTTCTTATCCAAAACAAAATTGTGTTTAATTTTGATAAAAGGAAATTAAGTTAGTTTTTGAACATAACATAGATGCTAAATCTTTTTTTAAAAAATGAAGACAGTTTGGAAGAAATGCTAGAGCATGCAGCCATGGATTTATTTCTTATATGCATGGGACATTACATTAAAATAGAAACACTCTGGGTTTATAATAACAGATACAAATATTCCCTCCGAAGGGTGTAGGGTGGCACTCGGCTTTAGCAAGCTTCCTCCCGTACGCGTTCTTGCACTTGTTCAAACAATCAGGCATGGAACATTCAATAACGATTCGCACACCTTCAGCCATTTCTGGTTCTGTAACAATGAAAGCCATGAAGATCATCACAGCAACAGCAACAGAGAAGGGCATCACTCTCTTACCTGCCAAGGCTCGCAAGGTATAATAAAGCAAGGAACCTTTTCTTGTTAGCCAAATACGAGAACTCTCTCTCTCTCTCTCTCTCTCTCTCTCTACCTTTTCTTGTTAGCCAAATAAGAGAACTCTCTCTCTCTCTCTCTCTCTCTCTCTCTCTTTATGACTGCACAGTGATGTGTCTATACATATATATATATATATATATATATATATGAAAATTGCAAAGAAAGCTTTATGACTGCACAGTGATGTGTGTGTGTATAACACATTTATGACACACACGCACACACGCATCACTGTGCAGTCATAAATATATATATGAAAATTGCAAAGAAAACTTTATGACTGCCATGGTAATTAAAAACACGAGTTGACTCGTAAAATTTTATGATTTTACAAGTTAACTCAGAAAAACAGGTCAATTCGGAAAGAAAATTCGAAACCGATCAAACTCGGTCAAACCGTTTAAAATTGGCCCGACTCATAAAATCGGACCGGATTGATTCGATTTTACGATTATGCAAAATTGATAAAATTTGCGTGCGCCCCCTCCCATACATACACACACACACACACACACACACACACACACACATACATACAAACACACATATATATATATATATATATATATATATATATATATATATATATATATATATATAGATATATCTTTCTCTCTATCTCTCTTGTATATATTATGGAATTACTATTGAAAATTAGTAATATTAACTTTAAAATTTATACTTAAAATTTTTGAAAAAAATATTTTTTTTTACTTTAAATTAAATTTTTTGATGTTTTTAAATCATTTTTATATCCCCATATCGAAATAATTTGTTGGAGTTGAAGCTAGTACTAGCAATATCGGTGTTGATACCAGTATTAGTACTGATAATCCTTTCAATAATAATCCTTTTGATGAATGTATTAAAAATAACGAGGAAAATGACGGTCATGAGACTGATTTAAATTTATATAGCACATCAACAACATATTTATTTTAAATTTGTTAGTTTTTACCTAACGAAATTCTATGGACATGACTGTTTTGTAATGTATTTTTAAGTTATTTTGAATCATGTATGAACCTTAACCAATGAAGTTTTATGACCATAATTATATTGTATTGTATTCGGAAATATTTCACTTACGATTTTTCAACCCACACGATTTTAGCTATGATTTTATGATTTTTGTACAAAAAAATTTAGATACAATTTTACGATTCGATCTTATAATTTGATTTTTTGAAGCCCCTTCTATATCATATCGAAATCACGATTTTAACAACTATAATGACTGCACGGTGATGTATCGTGTATGTTTTTCTATGGAGACAAAGAAGGTCAGGTTGCGTTGATTTACAATGAAGATTGAGAACCCGGAATGGTGTAACAAAAACTGGTTTACTTTTCTGTACTCATATTTTGCGCTCATTGGATTTTATTTAAATTAAATGAATGTAATTTAGTGTGTAATAAAATGACAATAACTTAAATAGTAATTATTTTGCATGATTAGTCATGTTTCTAACGATCCAAATTGCTAATTTAACATAAAACTTTTTTAAAAATAATAATTAATGTTCATGATTTGCTAATAAATGTGGGATTT
This sequence comes from Salix dunnii, assembly GCA_015731905.1. Classification (NCBI taxonomy): domain Eukaryota; kingdom Viridiplantae; phylum Streptophyta; class Magnoliopsida; order Malpighiales; family Salicaceae; genus Salix; species Salix dunnii. The sequence continues at coordinate 15,556,218 of CM027668.1, forward strand.
TCTGTTTTGTTATAGATTTGGAATACATTACATCTGGATTACCGAGTTCAACATTTTCCCAAAAATATGAACCGACCCAAAACAAATCAGCAAGGCAATAAATAAAATACATTGATATGTCAGTATCGCGATCGAGTTCGCTCAACGATCTGAGTTTAGCAGAAGTCTCTTCAATTGCCGAGTTCAAATTTAGTCGAGAGACTCAAGCAATATTTTCCCAGAATCATGAAATATATATAAAATAATTAAACATTAAGTTGTTATCATGTACTAAACATATATATTTAATTTAAATTCAACAAACATGTTCCTAAAAACCAAAATAAAGAGTGTATTTTGAAAATTCCCCCCACATACTGAGCTTATTTTCTTGCCATGCAAGACCCTTGGAATCGGGACCCTTGTCATTTTGTTTTCCTGTTTCGTATTATATAAGCATTAATGAAGATAAATGAGGTAAATTTTGCCCTAATTTTATATTCTCTGAAATATGGTCTATTATATTTGTTAAATTCTAACTTTAAATTCTAAATTAAATACTGGGATTTGACTGTGCAGATTTCTCAATCAAATCTTAGATTAAAAGGGAAAAAGATGTTTAGAGCATAATTTCCCGTCCATTACAATAATAAACCAAGTATTTTTCTCATCTCCAGAAAAAAAAACCTTAGCTCTATATCATGGGCGTATTTGATATTATTTTGCTTATGTGTTTACGGTTTAAAAAAAAACAGTTTCATTAAAAGTATTTTAACTGCGATTTAAAATGATTTTTAAAGTGTTTGGTTAAAATTGTAGTTGAGTTTGAGATTAATAAAAAAATAATTTCAACGGTTTGGTTACCAAACTTTTCATATTACTTTCACTTTAAATAATATATATTTATGTGTGTATTATTTTTTAAATATTTAATAAAGCACGCACAAAGCTCTTCAAAATAGTACAAAAAAAGGCCAGCAAACATACATTACTCCCAGTCACATACACAGACTTCTTTGTACCCTTTAACAACCAGAAAAAAACCCATTGAAAAAAATATTTGTACATTGAAAAGTGAAAAGAGCAAGACGAAATGCACGGAAAACAACAATTTGTTGCATTTTATGAATCGCGGTTTTAATATATTTTTGAGGTGGGGTCCACATGCTTTTTTCAAAACTCTATATTAACCAAACACTTATTTTTTCTACACTGCTGATCACACTTCATTTCCAAACACCCTTCATGTCTAACGTAGCTATTGATTTAAAAGACACCATTCAGGAAATTTCATGGCGAATAATATCATATAAGTTATTATTAGGTTTATTAAGGAATATGCCGTTTGATTTAATAGAGGTATTTAAATTTTATTTTTAAAGCCAAACATATCAAGGCTTTACCTTCTACAAACGGTGTAAACATATTAATGCCATGCAAACTTTAAGGCTCTCCCCAAATAAAACAATCAAGACAAAAACCAGGGCCCAATAAGTTGGCCTAATCCCCTTACCCAGCAACCAGCCCACATGTATTCCAAGAGAGTATGAAGGGGGTGTTTGGGAGTGTGATTGTTGTTGCTTTTCAAAATATTTTTTATGCCAAAATACATCAAAATGATGTTTTTTTATTTTTTAAAAATCATTTTTGACATCAGCACATCAAAATGATATAAATACACACAAAAAAATTCATTTCAATTGAAAAAAAAATTAAATTTGGGAGAAACACGGTTTGCACCGCTCACCCAAACAGCACCGAAACCATCATCGCATCCTCGTTTCCACCAATAAATGACAGAGACAGGATATCACTGGAGCCGCGTTAGCTTCAACGAGCCGAATTGCCCGTGTGATGCGCTACGTTTCTTATTTGTTTTTTTTAGTTCTTTATTGTTTTTTTTTTCTATCTTCAAGCCAGGTTAAAAAAAAAAATTGCCTAATATTTTTTTTTAATCTTTTCTTAAAGTTTTAAAGATTTTTTTAACATTTTATTTATTTTTATTTTTTTCATCATTAACACAATAATAGTAATTTTAGTTATTTTTCTTGCTTGCTCTTTTTTTAATGTTGCCTAATATTTTTTTTTAATCTTTTGTTAAAGTTTTAAAGATTTTTTTAACATTTTATTTATTTTTATTTTTTTCATCATTAACACAATAATAGTAATTTTAGTTATTTTTCTTGCTTGCTCTTTTTTTAATGTTTTTGATTTTTTTTCTTATTAATTTTCAAATGATAAACATAAAATTTAAGAATTAATTTAAAAGAAAAAATATCACCTCAACAAATAAGAAAATAACAAAAATAAAAAATAAGTCACAGTTATATATATATGGATAAAAGTGGGGATTATTCCATAAAAAAATAAAAGGATTAAAAAAAATAAAAGTAAAAGGGCTGACATGAAAATCAAATGTGAAGGGATTAAAATAAAAAATTCAAAGTATAAGGGCTAAAATGAAAATCAAATATATTATCAATTTCAATTTAAGGATAAATTTGAAAAAAATTAAAAATAAAAAATAATATCTACATATGTAAAGTTTGATATGATACAGCACATTAATACATACTACTGCAACAACATTATCGAAGTTTTAATATCAAAGAGACGAAAATAGGTAATCGCCTCGAAAGTTTTTTTAAGTAAAATGTGGGAAAACATAATTTTTTTCCAACATTTACATCAACCTTTGTGATTTTGTCGGTTTGCACTACGTTGCTGGTCGAATATATAATTTTTGTAACTGTTGAGATTAAAATAACATATTTATACATGCAAAGTTTGATATAATGAAAGCATACCCTATTATAAAAACAGTAACATCGAGGTTTTAACATCTAAAATTATTATCACTATCATGACTAAAATAGTAAAAATTATTAAATTACCTTGAGAAAAAATATTAACAGAAAAGTAAATAAGAAGAAAAACTAAATTGATTATGATTATGATTATTAATATTATTACTGCACTAATAATAATAAAATATTAAATCAAAGACTAAAAAAAGCATAGAAACTTTAATAAAAGAGCAACTAAAAAATATAATATATGATAAAATAAAAATAAAAATTATTAGTTGGAAAAAATCATTTAATATAAAAATTAAAAAAATTGTCCATCCTCCATTGCGGGTTGAACAAACAATTTTTATAAGATTTGCTGGATTAAAATTAAAATATAATATTTAACATACTATCAAAACAATACAAAATATCAAATTATATCGAGTAAAAAAAAACATAAATAAAATAGTAAGTAAGAAAAATAATTAAAACATTATTATTATTACTATGAAAGAATAAATAAATAAATGAAAAACTGAAAAAATTGTAAAAACTTCAACAAAAGATCAAATGAAAAATAAAATAAAAATAAAAATTATCATTATCATTACTGTTAAAAAAAAACATTATCAAATTATCAGGAGAAAAAAAAAATCTAAAAAATATTAACAAAGGAGTAAGATAGAGAAACAATTAAATTATTATTATTATTATTATTATTATTATTATTTGTGCATTGATAATGAAAGAAGAAAAATACTAAAAAAATCCTAAAAGCTTCAACAAAATACCAAACAAAAAAATAAAATGAAAATAAAAATAGTCATTGTTATAACTGTTAAAAGAATAAAAATTATCAATTATCCTGAGAGAGAAAAACTCAAAAAACATTAACAAAAGAGTAAGTAAGAAAAATATATTAAATAATAATAATAATAATAATAATAATAATAATAATAAATAAATAAATAAATAAATAAATAAATAAATAAATAAATAATTATTATTGTTATTATTACTTTTATTTATTTATTTATTTATTATTATTATTATTATTATATTATTATTATTATTATTATTATTATTATTATGTGAATAATGAAAAACAAATAAAAGATTAAAAAAATCATAAAAACTTTAACAAAAGATAAAAAAAAAAAACTAAAATAAAAGTTACCAGGTAAAAAAAGTCACATGACGTAAAAATAAATATAAAAAATGAAAAAAAATTAAAAGAAAGAACAAATAGAGAGAGAAAATACAAATATCAAATTTCCAAATGATAACATATATAAAATAAAATTTAAGAACTAATTTTTTCAAAAAAAATATCACCCTAACAAATAAGAAAAAAAAAATTCAAAATAAAAGTTAAGCACATGTACATGGATAAAAGTAAGGATTATTCTAGAAATAAAAAGAAATAAAGGGATTAAAATAAAAAATAAAATGTAATAGGGCTGAAATGAACATTACATATAAAGAGTTGAAAATCCAAAATTAAAAGTATATGGACCGAAATGAAAATAAAATATATTATTAATTTTAATCAAAGGACAAAACTGTAGAAATTAAAACTACTATACTGAATAAATGCATCTTTTTCAATCAAATCCGGAAATTAAAAGAAGGAGGACCGAATTGAAAATTGGACATTGAATCAATTCCAATCGGAGGACCCAATCGAACAAAATCAAAACTTATCTATCATAAATCAGGATAAAAAATAAAATTAAAACTGAAGGGACCAAAGTGAAAATGGATACAACTCGGGGGACGTTCCTGCACTTGTATTGCAGGAGAGAGGGAAACGTGGTCAGTGGCTTTAACCGGCCACCGCCACGTCCCCGTATATCGGATGGTGAAATGAGCCGTCACGGGAGGAAGACCAGACAGAGGCGCATCGTTCTAGACCCTTGAAGCTCGTCTTCGGCAACGGTAGGACATCGCACGCGTCACCTAAACATGGCGTGGGTCGGAAAACCGTGGGGCGCGTGCCCGGCACGCTCTGACAGACACCGGGGAAAATATTAAAAAAATGAGGTCAATTAACTTTATGCCCCTGGACCCAAGTCACCGTTTTTGTCTTATTAGGGGCTAAAACCGTATTTAGCCAATTTTAAAAAATAATAAAATAAATAGAAGACCGGCAGCCGAACCGGACTAGTCCGGGCCGATTTGTGCAATGATGACGGAGCCCCTGATTCTGGCGGTGTTTTTTATCGTTTTCAGGGGTTAAAATCGTCAAAACACTATTCAAAACCAGATAAAAAAAAGGTGGACGAACTCGCGCGATACACCAGATCAAATTGCAAGTGAACAGTGACAATGAGTCACAATGAATTGTGATTCAACAGTGAATCACCGTTCTGTTTTAGGTTTTTTGTTAATGTTTTATTCGTGTTTTAAAAATATTTTTGAATATTTTTTTATTTTAAATTATTTTTTTTATTTATAAATTATTTTAATATATTGATATTAAAAATAACTTTTTAAAAATAAAAAAAATATTTTAATACATTTCTACATAAAAAAATATTTTAAAAAACAACTACAATAATGTTCACAAATAGTCACATTGCTGTTAAACTTAAACTCACTGGGGACTCAAGATGAGCAAGCCCCGAGTTATAAGTCGAGTAAGTTAGGAAACCGAGAAGCTTCAATTGGCCTTTGATTTCTCTCTCTCTCTCTCTAAATGCTATATAATTTTAGTACTTATCTAGGTTAACTCGTTTTGTATTTTTTATGAACTTTAAAATTTTTTATGTTAGAAAATAATATAAATCATATTCTGGGTTATCATCTAATAACTTAAACTTTTAAATGAGATAATTTCTTTACATTGTATCAAAGTCTTGTTGACCCAACTGTCATGAGTTTGAATCTCATAATTTCCATTCTATTTGATACAAATTAAACACGAGATAGTGTCGACATACGCTAGTTTCAAGCTCATAAAAGCTTTTACTCTAAGGGGATTTTAGAGAATAATATACTTTATATTTTGGGGCATCACCTAACATCTTTAAGCTTTTAAGTGAGATAATTTTTTGACGTGTTATTAGAATTTTGTTGACTTAGCGGTCAATGATTTGAATCTCATTACCCTTATTCTACTTAATAAAAATTTTAGTATTTAACCAGGTTAATTTTCTTTGTACTTTCTATAAAATTATCTAAATTTTAGAATAATTGTTAGATTGATTTGAGTTTAACTAAAGTTTTAAAAACGAGAAAGCTTAGATATTTGGTAAATTATTGAAATGCTAAAAGCTAAGAAGCTAGATTAGATTTCTACCACTGGCACCACGAAAAAAGAAAACAAAGACGCAAGCCCTTGAAATGCTCTAAGTTCCATGTGCATGGAGAACAAGGAATAGCATGACGTGGTACAACTTGTAATTGTTTAATTGTCAACACCAGAGACTATGCCTGCTGTCTCCATCTGCGAAATCTTCCTGTGATCTCTGCATTAATTCGTTTCGATTCTTTAATTAAACTGCCAAACACATTTTTCCAGTGCAGGTACGGACGTCCTGTACACCAGTTCAGTCAACTAAACTGTATTTTTCATATTAGGAAACATGTGTATAAATTGGTGCATTTCCAAAAAGGTTTTTCTTTGGAAGAGTTGTTGTCTGCACTAACAAAATTATGGAACTGGTTTAAAAAGAAAATTCCTGACGCTCAGAGGCACAACTCTCCCTTAACAAGGAATGATTAAATCTTGTCTGTCAGCAAATGGAGAACTACATAGAAATCTACAAATAAAAGATAGAGGAAATCAGAGAAAGATACAGTAATGGTGTCTTGATAATATGCTGTCTCATTCTTTAATTTCCAATTTGGCTTGTAGCGGACATAGAGACAGAAAACCAGACTTCCATGGGCCTACAGTGGCCGGTGTCATCTCCCTTGGACACAGCCTGTTCTGGTCAAGCTTTCATGTCAGACCCCCTCCTGCTTCATGCAAATTGCTTGCTCATGGCAAGTCGCTTTCACAATCCTCATCCATCTAGTTCTAAGGGATTTCCTGGACTGCCTTTCTACAAACAAGTAACCCTTGTCAAGTCATACAGCAAAATCCTTGATTACAACTATCAAAACAAGTCGGCTGTTAGTTTTTACTACATTTTGTTGACAATGGACAATTGCAAACGATCGAGGAAGAGAATCCAATGATCTGCACCTTCTTCTGTATTTCCCAATTCTAATACAATATTATTAAACGTAATAAGAAATCAATCTAAAAGGTCTGAAGGGGACATGGTGAGATAGTAAAATAAGTTAAATCGAATCCAACCGAACCCAAGTAGAGAGTCAACCCAACTAGAAAAGAGAAGCCAGCTAACCCTGTGATTTTAAATTACAGTTATTGAATTAACTACCTGTACGTTTCAGTCAGACACTTACCATTTTGACTTATACTGTCTGAATCTCAACTCTTCCATTAAAAAATGGCCAAAACACACCCCTACCCCAAATCAGCATTTCGTAGCCCATGATATATCCGCGCTCGGTTATCTAAGAAACTATTAACCAGTAGACATGGTAATCCAAAGATGCCTGTCTGGTTCAGTTATTACCATAACCGTTTTTCTGCTCCTAGTTGTGTTGCCAGTCAATGTATTGGGGTATGGATCACTTGGTCCAATAGCAGCTGCATTCGGCGAAAATGGGTTCTTTTGTGCTATTGATGCTGGTGGAAAGCAACAGATCATATGTTGGGTCAAAGGAGACAACTTTTCAGTTTCTACATCAACAGCATATTTCAGCTCTCTTCCAGCAATGGCTTCTCTCTCTGGTGGCGAGGAGTTTATTTGTGGAATCACATCCAACAGTTCTCAAGCATTTTGCTTTAACCTATCGAATCCGGGTAAAAATCTTGTCCCGAATAGTTTCAAATACAATTCTTATTCACAAATTGCTTCAGGCAAATATCATGCTTGTGCTATCAAAGGATCTTACTTTTCTAGTGTAGAATATGGAAACGTGGATTGTTGGGAGTTTCAAACATCATTTGATTCGTTTCATAATTCTTATATTGATAGCCTTGTTTTTAGAAGGATTGCTTCTGGTGATGGGTTCAGTTGTGGTGTTATTAAGGAAGGTGGTGTTGTTTGCTGGGGACCCAGATCAGCTAATTTGGGAGTCTCATCTATTTCTGGTGAATTTGAGATTTTAGCCTCAGGAAGGGGTTCTGTTTGTGGTGTTTCTACTGTATCTAGTGAAGTAGAATGCTGGGGCGATTCTAGTGAGCTTGGTTCTCTGCCAGTTGGAACTCGATTTGTAGGTTTATCGGCTGGAGCACGCCACTTTTGTGGGGTTCGTGAGGATAATCATGAAGTTGAGTGTTGGGGGAAGATTGATCTGGATATGATTCCAAAAGGTTCGGGGTTTACGTCTATTGCTTCATCAGATTATGCTACTTGTGGGGTTAGAGAAGTTGACCTAGTTCTCGATTGCTGGAGAGTTGATGTGAAGTCCTTGCCAGATTATAGCCCCCCTTTGCAATTGTGTAGTCCTGGTGTGTGCTGGCCTAGTTCGTGTGGCCATGGAAAGTTTGCATTCAATGCGAGCCTTCTCAATGAACCAGAATTGACAAATTTATGTGTCAGGCAGGACTCGAAAATTTGCTTGCCTTGTGGGACAAATTGTTCCAAAGGTTATTTCCCTTCCAGTACTTGTAGTGAGAATGTTGATAGAATCTGCACTGCTTGCTCTCTTTGCCAGAACAGCTCCTGCTGGGATGTTTGCGGACTCCATTCTTCGTCAGGGATTCAATTGCAGGAGCGAGAAATAAGGATATTAGTTATCATCATTGGCTCATTGGTGTCAGGTTCCATGTTAATTTTAATAGTGTGGTGTTATATTCCCCGGATTTTCAAAACGAAAGATGATCAGAATATAAAATACCAGCCCCATTTTTGCATAGGCAAGAAAGTGGTGGAGGCTGAGCCGGACCCCAATCCAGAGCCCCCCCTCTCAATAAGCATGTGTATTGGCGAGACGCAAGTATTCCGGCTTTCAGAATTGAAAGATGCGACACATGGTTTCAAGGAGTTCAGTGAACTTGGAAGAGGGAGCTTTGGTTTTGTTTACAAGGCTATTCTGACTGATGGAAGGCAAGTAGCTGTCAAGAGGGCTAATGCCGCCACCATAATTCACACGAACAGCCGAGAATTTGAAACAGAATTAGAAATTTTATGCACTGTAAGGCATAGTAACATCGTGAACTTGCTGGGTTATTGTGCTGAAATGGGGGAGAGATTACTAGTTTATGAGTATATGCCTCATGGCACGCTTCATGACCATCTCCATGGCGAACTCTCGCCTTTAGACTGGAACTTGAGGTTGAAATTATCTTTGCAGGCTGCAAGAGGACTTGAGTACCTTCACAATGAAGTTACACCACCCATAGTTCATCGGGATGTGAAGACTTCAAACATTCTGCTGGACTCTGAGTGGGTAGCAAGAATTGCAGATTTTGGGATTGTAAGTGCTAATGACAGAGATGCAAATGGAGATGTGGAAACTGATGTATATAATTTTGGCATTGTTCTGCTGGAGATGTTAACCGGAAGGAAGGCATACGACAGAGATTACGAACCTCCAGCCATTGTTGAGTGGGCATTGCCTTTAATGAAGAGGGGAAGGGCAGCTGCCATTATCGATCGGAATGTACCTCTACCTAGAAATGTGGAACCTCTCCTTCAACTTGCTGATGCAGCCGAGCTTACTTTGAGGGAAAATCCCATTGAGCGTCCCAGCATGTCTAATGTGGCAACCTTGTTGGATCAGATTGTGAAAACTGGATTGATATTCTAATCAAATTCAATAACTAAACCAAAGCTTTGCGAGGAACATTTTCAATGGGTGCTTGTCTATTGTAGTGAATATTTTTTTGTAGTCATTTTATGTTATATGTCTAATTCTTTCTCCTTTTCACCAAGTGTGGGAGATGGCTTACTGTTTTTATAAGATTTTGCAATTTTCCATCCATTAAGTTCTTCGATGGTTTCTGACGTCTTGTTACATGAAGCTTGCTTATGGTATAGATTTGCCATCATTTAACCTCAGAGGTCGCAACATTCAATCACTTCTCCAACATGTTCAAATCACCCAGCCACCAATGGCTGGTGGTGCTGAAGACAAGCAGCAGCCTGCAACTTCACCATCTTGTATAATATTTATAGGAATTTGGACTCGGAGGAGAGCACCAAAAGGATTTTAACATTGCATCAGAAACACTCTTTTCAAGTTTCTCTGACACAATGTAGCAAAAGTGGGCGTCGACAAAATTACGTGAACAGCAGGATTCGAACCTGCGCGGGCAGAGCCCACATGATTTCTAGTCATGCCCGATAACCACTCCGGCATGTCCACTCTCTTTCTTCTTGATGAGTGTATTCAATTAAAATATATTATCTGATATTTCCTATAATAACTTCCCCCTTTGATTTAAGTTGTAAGCATAAAACGACGTGTCAGGAATAGTTTATTGAGGTTCCACATGCACATATGACACTGTCGTTTTTACTCTCTCTGAAACTATAGTGCTATCTAAAAGCCCATTATCTGAAGAGTTCGGCCCTTTATTTTTACCGTACAAGTATTTGGGTATCTCATAAAAGTGAAAGCCAGGAAAAAGATGTCCAAACAAGGAGTAGGTTACGCTCTCCTCCATCTTAATGTGTTTGTGGGCTATTTCATTTGTAAATCTGGGCTAAAAACTGGATAGTTATAAAGAAGGGTATTTTCTAGTTTTCCGTTTCCAAACATCAGTTACGTTTTGCCTGTTGTGTTGCTGGTTCTAATTCTTGCTAGGGTTGGTAACCACAAGAACCATGGAGTAGCGGTGAGAGCTGTTAGATTGCTGTTTTTTTATGCGATTGATTTTTGAAACATAAATTGTTTTCATGGTCCATTGGTTCTTGAACTCCTCGAGCTTTCATATTCATATAGTTCTGGTAAGACAAGCCAGGCTGCAATCTCTTTCTCTCTTTCCGGCGGGAATTAAGGAAACAAATGACTCCATTCATATACACTATAAAGGTTAATTACAGGACTGTATGAATATGAAAGCTCGAACAACTCAAGATCCAGTAATGGACATATTCCAGATCCCAATCGTTTTCCTCCTGGGAATGGACATTTCCAGATCATCCCTTGTCTTGATGTTTTTGACAAATATCATATATGTTAACATTGAATTCCATCATTAAATTCAAAGCCCCCCCCCCCCCTTCATGCAAAGATAGGAAAAATATGTTTTTTGTGAATTTAAACGAGAGATTATAATACTGGTTATATCAGATTCTTTTAAATAATACATACTCTGACTTAAACTCGAAATTTATTAGCTTTAAATAATTTACCGTCATACCTTTTAGAGACAAGAGTTCAAGTTATGTACTGGAATCGTGATAAGAAAAATTGATTCTAGTTGTTTATGATTTTGGCTGATTTAATTACCTCGTCTCTTGTAAATTACTGAATTTATAATTAACGATAAATTTATGAATACCCAGTGACAACAATTTCGTTATGTAGTGATGATGACGCCCCCTCTAAAGAGAGACAGGGGCTTCAAGTGAAGTTCATGTCCATGTACATGATGTTCCTATGAATCGGGTTTCCACTACCGTTTGCTCACTATCTTTTGACCCCACCTAGTATTATTTTTTCATCTCTCCTTTTTGTGGGGCCGGGTGAATCCCTTCTTACAGTTAGTTTGGTAAGCCCTTCTCATTTGGAACCCTTGTCACCGCCAAACTAAAACTAGGGTTTGGACATCAGTTCAGCAACAGCGCATACAATGGAGAGAGAGAAAGATGGGGGTAGGGTTAAATTGCTGACTACGAGAAGCTAGCGGCGGGATATGTAAACAGTCTCAAAAGAAGAGCAACAAAACATATACATGGGGATGGTACAAAAACAACAACATGCGTGGTGGTATTGGGGTTAAATTCGAGGAAGGAATGGACCAAACCCTGCAGTGTTTTTGTGTAATGATACATAATATATATTAATCTTTCTTAATTTAATTTACACCGCCCTGATCATATAAAACTCATGAATATAATGATCATATGCGTGTAAATAAATGGAAAGTGAGAATTAACGGTGCAAAGCCAGCACATGACCCTCTGCTCCGCCCAAATTCTGATGTTTGTTTGCTGTGTGTGCAGTTCGAGGCGCATAGAAGGAGAGAAGAAGCTTACAAAACCGAAAAATCACAACCATGAAATCATTTCAGAGGAATCATCAGCAATACAGTTTAAGCAAATATATTTAAATTTAAACTAGTTTAATATTATAAAGCAGTAGCGGTTGTTAGAGAGAAGGGTTTAGAGTAGAATCTAATATATATATATACACATACACACACACACACGCACATACAGACAGGTAGGAAAAGGAAGAAGAGATGATCAGACCCATAAATCTCTGACAGGAGAGATTCCCACACTTGTTGGTTCCAACACTATACACGATAAAATGATGAATAACTTTTTCCAATTTTAAGAAGGAGTTTCCTCTTCGTCTTCCTCTTTTTTTCCTTTTGGATCGTTTGCCACTTTCTATAATTAAGGGAAGTGGGAAAATTCTCGGCTTTTCACCCTTCTCTAGACATGGAAGATCGATGGCCATCTCGGAGACCCACCTCCCCTTCAGTCCTCTTTTTTGACTACCATACACTTTGTTTATTATTCTTCTCTTTATTTTTTCTCACTAGCTCACTCTTTGTTCCATTCCAAGTGGAGACAAATAGCTGCGTATTCACCTATAGAGCTATACTATATAGTATTTATTTGAATATTTATTATTTCTCTCATGCCTTATTGCTTCATTTCTGCTGCTCATTGCTCATATTGATTTTTTTAGTGCCTTAAATATTGACAGTTGTTGTCATTGGCCCTTGTTCACAAGGGCTTTAACTTGTGTGATGGTTTTATCTGCAAAACTAGAATATGCATTGTGTATGCATGTATATATATGTATATATATATATATATTGTTTGTAGCTAGCCAGCCCTATCTTAATTTGCTGCTCTCTCTCTCTCTCTCTCTCTCTCTCTATATATATATATATATATATATATATATATTACGAGGTCATGTTGAGTTTGAATTGACCAGTAACAGAAATCGATATGTTTATATGCTAGGATTTTGACATGCAGTGACCTTATTCAGGTTCCAGCACTAGCTAGCTAGTATACCGGCGAGTTGATTAGATTAGAGATATACGAAAAAAATTGCTAGAAAGTAGATAAGCCAACGCTATCAGAACTCAACTTTTCGGCAATTATACAAAATACTTCATCTTGCAGTATTCACTTATTCAAGTTTAATTTGTTATTGCATCGTTGCTGGTTGCAATCACTTATCAGTCCAATCCACCACAGGATCCTGTATGTGCGTGAAGTATTTCAAAAGGGAAATCAATTCTAACCATCTATGTAATTGAGTGATTTGGGGCGATATTAAGGGAGAGAATTTTATAATTACCAAAGCCATCATTTTCACTCTGCATATGTTTCCATCTCAAGGGAATCTCAAAGATCTTAAATAAAGCAACATGGGAAGCTTTTAATGGGCAAATGAAAACTAGCTAACATGGGATCGACAGGGTTAATGTAATTTTAAAATTAGTTTATTTTGCACGCAAGCAAAGATTAACTATGTTCTATAATGGAAAATCATTGTCGGGGCAAATTACAAGTACTTTAGCCAGCAAAATGATGTGTTTTATAAGAAAAATGAAGAGTTTATACTCGATAACCTTTATTTCACGCATGGAAAAAGGTTAAGAAAAGTGATGAGTAATGCTAGCTATGGCTGTTTGCTAGCAAAAGCAAGAACAGAACTTGCTTTGGAAGATCTGGTTGAGTAATTTGGAGATTAAAGTTATGTGCAATAATTTCAATACAGTCTAAGGTTGGAGTAAGTAGTTGTGAACTTCAATTGATTAATTAATTGATATTTGTATATAAGAAGACATTGTTTAAAGGAGAGTTTTTCATTTCTAGACTAGATGTATAAAAACAAAATAAAGTGCTTTTTATTTATAAATATAATTTGTATTTTTAAAATTTTATATTTATATGAAGACATTAAAGAACAAACAAATCAGATGAATTGTTAAGGTGTAGATAAGGAGACAGTGAGATAAAAATAAAAACAATATTTATATATTTAACAGATTAAAATCCTTGTACTCTCACTGCTACAAACAAATGATTTAGTCAACTAATTAATATTATTATTTAGTGTGTTGAAATAAATCAGGAATTATCGATATAAATCATGGAAGAGGTAGACCATAGACATACAAGACAACCTGACACCTGTTGTTTATGTCAACCCTAACAATTCTATAAGCGGCCTCATATTGACAGAAAAAAGATTCTTATAAAGATATTGACTATTCGAAGAACAATTACAGAAGGTTTGATGCATCATTTGAAAGTATTTGAAGAGCAGATGGGGCTAGCTATTGACCGTGCAGATAATAATCACACACAAGGGACTGTACGATCAAGAAAGAAAAGATATCTATCAGATCATCAGGACAGAACAAGAACTAGACGGTGGAATAGGGTTTCATATATAGTATTTCTGAAAGGAAATTATGGCCTCTCTGATAAAACCAGGGAAGGTAGATGGAGAAAATGACTTGTTAATATGATTTAATGGTCTGACCCTGATATATAATTAATTTTTAAATCACTATATATGAAGACAAACACATACGCACATGCCTAAAAGAGAAATTAAGTGGGATGGTAGATGAATGATGGAACAGAGAAAGTGCGGGCAAATTAGACAGATAAGAACAGACAAACAGTTCCACAGAGTGAACCTCAGTTGCTTGATTAGCAAATTAGAAGTAATATATATGTGTGTGTGTGTTACCATAAACATCAATTAATCTTCAGAAAACATTGACTTAATTAAAGATTAAAAGACATAATAATCAGAAAATGGTTCCTTGTAAAACATTGACTTTCAAAGTGATAGAAAGATTAAGAAACTACTGTTTACAGAAGATTATGGTATAAAAGGAGAGGGAAAAGAGAGAGGGAAGTGACGGGGATCAAGAAAAAGATATTGAAGATAGATAAATTATGTTGCTGTAGCATTTCTTTCCACCTTTATGGATCACTTTATTTAAATAAAGGAAAAGAAAGAAGAGAGATAGAGAGAATCCATGTGTTTCCAAGCACTCCCAGACAAACTGAGCTTCTGAGAAGAAAAGCAACCTCTGCTTTACGACCCAGAAAAGGCAGTCTCAAACCACCATAAGGGTTAGCTTAGGAAATTGCGTGGTTAGTAACCCAACCACACCATGTCCACCTCTCTCTCTCTCTCTCTCCTTGTCTGATCTCTCTGTCATACGGTGGTGGCTGTCTATATTTAGGCGTAAGCTGGGGTGCAAGTACAACCCCACATCTTTCCCTCTCAATATAACCACACATAAACCCCACAAAAAGCAAGCTTCTACACACGATCCCTTCCCTAAGTCACTGGTTCGCTTGATTTATGCCAATTCAAAAGGGCTAGTTTTTTGTGGGGCTTTGAAACCATTATTTGATTATGACACGGTTTCTGTTTCCCCATAGATCTCTCTCCCTCTCCTCTCCTCCTTAAATACCACTCTCCATCTCCTCCTTCAATCCCCTCCTCTGCCCAGCCCCCCCCCCCCCCCCCCCCAATTTTGATGCTTCATTAAAATACCCTCTCTTCAAATTCATCAAGTATGATGTCCATTATTGGGTAAGGCAAGCTATATATGGTAGAAAACCAGTACTCTTCTATATATAAGCATGCGCTTGTAGTTCATGCATCCATACAATTATGGGCTACATAAGCTCACACACACATGCCTACATGCTTAGAAATGCAATATAATGCATGCATACATGCATGTTTTCACCATCATGCATCCATATATATTATATGTGCCTGGCTCCCTGTATGCCATTTGCAGAATCCACCGGTTCTTCGATGGCCTCCGTGGATGGCGTATGAGGAGCCATGCATATTCACATGTATATTATCCATGGTTTTCGCTTGCAGATGGAAGATTTATACTGGTACTTGGTCAAACTTTGAAGGCTAGGGTCTGCAAGGGTAGCATTGTAATTTTCAAAAGAATCAGGTTCTCTATGAAGGCAAAGGTTCATGCTCATACTCTTCTCTTTAATTTGAAATGTCACCCTTGTATAGTTTTTAGGGTTTCCATGATGTGATGTTAATCTGAAGGCTTTTCAGGAGAAATTATTTTAACATCACTAGCCGCTCCAATTGTAACGAGGGGTCTGGTTAGAAATCTATTTTTTAGCTCTCAAAACATTGCTGTGGACGAATTATAATTGTTTGTACCTGACAACATAGGAGTTGCATTATGCCATCCATCTCATCATCCGGCAACATGCTTGTCTCAAGAACGTGTCATTCGACCTAAACTCACGGTGTCATGTCCTATAACTTAAGACCATGAAAAAAAGGATGAGACAGATCATCATGATCACAATTTATAGCCTTTTGTTCTTTGATGATGGGAAACAAGACTGACGAAAACCCGTTTTCATTTGTGCTCTAGCTAGTGTCCAAGCTGATTTGAGGTGGTATAGATCAATATAAAATAATTGCTTTGTCTTATTAAGAACTTTCTCATAGTCTTCTGCTCAATGTTTGGCTTTGAATGTTAATCTACTTTTTGTTGTCTTGACTTCCATTGTGATTTTGATTAACCACCATTAACGCACCTAAATCTAGGTCTTGCTTTTGCTTTTGCTTTCTGTGGCTAAATGGTCGCTATTAATTTTCTTTTTACTGATATAGAATACATGTGTGTGTGTGTGTGTTCGTGGTTAAATCGTTTGAAAGGGAAGGGCCTGTCTTGTATTTAACGAAAACACCAATTAATTTTCCTATTAATAGTTAATACTAAAAGGGTGCTACTGAAATTAGGTTAAAGCTCAAGTGTGTAGAACTTCTCTTTTGGGCATGTAGATAGACAATGTGCAATGACAGAAGGAACTTGAAAAGCAACTCCATTCAAGCTATATAGTGGAGTGGGTCTAAAGAACTGAAGCTTCCAAGGCTTTTTTTCCCGATTTTGTTTGTGGATACAAGCATGCATCCATTAACCGAAGAACAACCTTTTTCAATCTCTTTTTTGTTTCTGGATGGATATTTAGTGGACTTGTGTCCGGGTTAGAATTCTTCTGCATGAAAAGCACAAGCGATTCTAGGTAGCTCTTCTGCTTTAATAAATCAAAAGCAGATTAAAGACTACTTAAAGATGAATAATATCACAAAGGGTTCTAATTATTATGAGTGTTGTGATTGTCCTTGTTTTCCACATAAAAAAATCCAACGCAGTAGTAGTGGAGAGGAAGTGAAATCACCTGCATGCCCAGATTTAATGAACAAGGCCTGCTTTAGATGCTTAGGTTTACCTGCATCAAGAATGCAGGCATAATCATGCTAGCCACGCACGTCCGGCTAGGGATTCAAGAAAGAAAAAGTAGTATGGATCCTGGGGAAAGTAAAGTGCTGAGGGTGCAGCAGCCAGCAGGGTTATGATTATAGCTACTAGGGAATCTCATACAAAAAGAAATGGACCCACTTCCTCCCTGTCTCTTTCTCATTGGCCAGTAGAGAATATGTTATACGGTCAAAGCAGGTCAAAAGGACACTAGCCAGACAAGGCGAGGGACCACATTGGAGATCTACTGTTGAGATGGGATTTTCAATCACCCTCTACTCCCCCTTTCTTTTCATCATTTATGTGTTTACTGTTTTTTTTTCCAAGAAAAAAAAAGGGAACCAGAGAGTCTAACAATATACAGAGAACATTCTACCTGGATTGCTCAGGGGGGAAACGGTGAGAAAAGAAGAAGACTGTACCTTCTTTGTTAGGGCTGATCAGCTTGTCCAATGTTTGATCGATCCATCATCATAAAGTAAGTTTTATGGCATGCTATTCCATGTCATGTGTGGCTTTGAATGGTGGTGGTGCAACATCTCGAGTGTAACAGCTACCTGTGAATCATGATTTCAGGTTTATGTGTTCAGAAATAAATCTTCTTTCACGTCCGAAGTTCTGCACATTTCTGTTCGGGGTGGGGAGCAGATATATGATGTCGTTCCTCCAGCAGACAGCACGTTTATCTTTTTCCCATGTTTCATGAACACACTAGTGGGCTACCCTCGCATGGCGATCGATGGCGCAAAATAAAATAATTTAAAAGTCTTGAAGGACTTTAAAGGACGATTGGTATCGTTTAAAAGATAGTTTTTATTTTTTCCTGAACTTTTATCTATAATCAACAAATATTAAACTGAAATTATAATATGAGATTTCAATTAGTTTATATAAAAATAATTATAAAACACACATGCTAAGAAATTACGGTTCACAGTTCTTTATTTTTATTTTCTTTTTCAACTTGGTATAACTATTTTAATTTTTCTCCCTTTTATTTGAATATGAGCAAGAGGGATCCATTTCTTATGTTAATTTTCTAATATAATTCTTATGGATTTGGACCTCATGGAGGTGCCCCTTCTTACCCTAATTAATCTTCATTGAAGAGTCAAAACATAACCACTGTTAAAGCTCATGAAAAAAGATATACACTTTCGATCAGTTCAGAGAGAAACACTTTCTGGGTTAACTTGATTTGATTGCACCAGATCTGATCAGCTAAACAAGATGATGCTGAGAGTAAATTGGGTAGGATGCTTCGATGGATAGAACTGCTGGGACGATAACGTTAAGAAATGTGCAGTGCAAGCGTAAGACTCTTTCGAAATCACGTATTTCGGGCCGCATCATGTGAATCTTAGATAAAGAACTTGAAGAAAGATTAGAGCTGTAACGTCCAACTGTTCCTATCATCTCTTAGTGTTTGAGAACCCTAATTTTAATTGTTCCTTCTAATTAAAGCGATATTATTAAAACAATTAATAAATTATCTAAATTTTATAATGATTTAAACTACTGAAAATAGAAAATCTAGTGACCAGATTTAAAATATATTAAAACCAACAGGAGAACAGTAGGAGGAGGCGGAGACAGGAGGAGGTCCTCCGCAATGAATTACCATCACGGTGTCCTTAAAGATGTGTTTGCGGGTAAGGGTTCACGTTGAGAAAGAAAAGGAGGAGTGGTCAACGCCTTTTAATGATCCTGATTGATTCTTAGATTTTAATATAAATAAAAAGTTAATTATTGAGGGGGAAAAAGAAAAAAGAAATAGCAAGTCCAACTAGGCTACTTTTCTTCTTGATTCCTAAATATTAATAATTAAAGTATACAATAAAGATATCGAGCTAATAAAATATAAAAGGCTTTGCCCTTCATTCACGAGAGGCCTTGAAAAGAGAGAGAGAAACACATGAATTATATAATTTATTAAAAAAAAAATACTTATTGTGCTTGGTTTATATAAATAATAATATAAATTATATCCCCAGAATTCATCTAAAAATTTAAGTTTTTAGGTGAAATGATTATTTAACATAATATCAGAATCTGATTGACTTAACAGTTACGAGTTTGAATCTTACCATTCTTATTTATATGATTAAAAACCATGCAAAAAATAATGTGAATTTATACAAGTTTCAAACCCAAAATATTTTAACTTGAAGGGATATATTATAGAATAATATAAATCATATTTTATAATCTCATTTAATAATTTAAATTTATAGATAAATTATCCCGTGAGTATAAGAGAAAAATCACACTCCTTGTCATTGAAAAGTTAGAAGAATATTTCATTGAAAAAGCTTTCCTCTCAAATTACAAGCTGTGTTTTCAAGATCTAATTAAGGTGGGTTCTACATAGAAAATATTTTCTATCCCCGTAACCATCGAACAAAGTACATGATCTTTACACAGATCACAGAGGGTATAGCCTTGGGCTGCACCTGTTCGCGATGCCTCGCACCGAGCTTTGT
The DNA here is from genome assembly GCA_015731905.1 of Salix dunnii. Lineage (NCBI taxonomy): Eukaryota > Viridiplantae > Streptophyta > Magnoliopsida > Malpighiales > Salicaceae > Salix > Salix dunnii. The sequence continues at coordinate 15,575,978 of CM027668.1, forward strand.
GATTTTCGTCGTATTTTAACATCCATGATATCGATGATGAATCCTGGCCGTGTTATCTGTGTGCTGTGGATGTCGATTTCCCCTCTCATCATCTTGATTGCCTTGGACATTTTTGGTCGAAGCCGACATTTCTCTTGCACACAGAGCAAGGCAACCTTCACAAACCCAACAGCTTCTGTTTCGGAGAAGTTGCCATCTAGCATCGGATCCACCAGTCTGAGAAGGTTGTCAGCCTCGTACATCTCCCATGCCTGAATCAATCATTGTCCAGAACATTATTCGATAGCAGGTCATCGTCAATGAGATAAAAACCAATTTGTTCATGTAAAGAGTGGATGGGTCATACCAATAATTATAAGCTAATGTTTGTTTTTCCCCCATCGATCAATAAAAGCTGAAAATTATAATAAAAGCTGAAAATTCCTAGCTGTATATTCATCTGTGTGAGTGTGCTCAAACACTCATGAAAAAAATAAAATGATGCAGGTTCAAAGTTCAGATATAAAATGTAATTTATGAGTTAACTTGGTTGGGGTTGATTAGATGGACACAAGGCAATCAAAACTTTGGATTTTTTTTATATAAAAAAATAGTTTTAGTAACAGGAATAAAACTAAGTTTTTTAAAATGTTTAATTTGAATTATATTTCAATATGGTTAATCCTCATGTTAACTCATCGAGTCGGCTTCTACAAGTAAATAATTATTTGGTAATGTGGTTGAAATTATTTTTGAAAGTGTTTTTCATTCAGAATTGTATCAAAATAATATTATGTTATTTTATTTTTTAAAAATTATTTTTGAATTAGCATATAAAAATAATTTGATAACAGTATAAAAAAATTAATATAAAATAAAAATTAAAAATAAAAATTTTCAAATGTTTTGAAAAACATTTTTAAAACGCAATGTGAAACAACAACAAAGTATTTATAGCTCGATTTTCAGAATTAAAATAAAAATAAAAACAAATAAAATCTCTTGCCACAGACATCAAAACATAAATCGACACACCTATCTAAACCTTTTGCTCGTTCTAACAACATCTGTTTGAACTTATTCCATGAAAATTAAAGACAAAATCAGCCATTATCTTGCAAAAATAGATGGAAGCCAGAAGAAAAAACATCGACGAAAAACATAGAATATAAAACATAAAATTAAAATGAAGTCAAAATCCCGTTGTGTTTTAGAGAATAAAACTGCTAGGTGTTGCCTGCTGATATAGCAGAGCGTAATATTCTTTTCATCAAGGCAAATGGTATTTACAACTGGAAAAAAAAAACAATACCTTCTCCACAAGGTAGTGTTCTCCAAGTTCCGGATCGAAATCAGTAGCTTTCCGTCCACTGACTAATTGAAGTAGTAGCACTCCGAAACTGTATACGTCCGTTTTCCGGGTCAGGCGCCCACTGATGGCATACTCCGGAGCTAGATAACCCCTTTCACAACAAAAACACAATTCAACACTGAATAAGCCAAAAACCCTGCAATTTTTATATAAACCCTATTCAAATGAACTTGTGTGTGAGTCACAGACCAATTGGGTGGTTGTGAGAAGGGGGAAGGCTCCACTTACAATGTGCCAGCCACTCGTGTGCTCACATGGGTGAAATTCTCAGGAAATAGTTTAGAGAGACCAAAATCTGAAACTTTGGGACACAGATTCTTGTCCAAAAGTATGTTGCTTGCTTTAATATCTCGATGCACAATATGAGGGTTGATCTCTTCATGGATATATGCTAGACCTTGAGCAATGCCTAGACAAATTTCTCGTCTTGTTTCCCAATCGAATTTAGCTCTATTTTCCTCACCACCTGGAATTTCTCAAGCAAAACCTGGAGAAGATTAGTATATTGCACTCCTCTTAATTGGTCATTGTCAAATTATTGAATAATGTACAGGAATCGATTAGAGGGTTAATTACCGAGCAAAGTTTGAGCTAGATTGCCATTTTCCATGTAGTCATAAACAAGAATTTTACATGGACCATCAACGCATCCACCATACAAGTTAGCAAGATTTTCATGGCTAATATTGGACACTGAAGCTATTTCAGACATGAACTCCCTGTCTCCTTGCCTTGACTCTGCTGAAAGCATTTTGATGGCAACGATTCTCCCTTCTTGCAGTATTCCCTTTAAATCCCAACAACATAACATCATCAGCAAAATAACCTTACCAGATTATGCTGTAAATCAAAGTACAGGTGATTGAACAATGTATTTACCTTGTAAACTGAGCCGAATCCACCTTCCCCGATTTTATTTGACGGGTGGAATCCATTGGTGGCGACTTTCAATTCATTATATGAGAAAGCATGAACTTTTTGAAGAATTTGCAAGCCTGTAATTACGTACCACGAGTAGTAATCGATTGGAGCACCAGAAAAGGACACAATAAATTAAATACTCATATTCATAAGATAGGCTAATTATATTTTAATTCTCTAAAAAAAGATTAATTTTATCATATATGACATTAGCACGCATTAATATGTAGCGACAACTTGAGTAATAAGGGATGGATTTTATATATTTTCCAGTAAATCAAAGGTAATACCATGCAAGTTACTATACTATACCAGCCGTTTGAATTGACAACATGAATTATATGTATCTAGAATTTTGAACTTCAAAAAATGTTATAACTTAGAGCCATGCCTGGGGTACCTTTACATCCATGCATGCATAAGTATGTTTGTATGTATGTTGCAAATTTGGTAGCTGATATGAATGCCCCGTAGACACCGCATGAGCTGACTAAATGGCAAAATTGGAAAGAAATGGAGGGGAGGGGAGAGCTCTCAACATCAACCAGTCAATTACTCTTTCTTGAACAATGGGATTTATTGCGAGCATAAGTACAAAACTATTGAATTACACGAGGGCCTACACTCCCATCAATCCTACTTTTTTTGTTCTTCTTCAGTAAAATAGACTACAGCAGGCTGGAATATTTTAAGGAGCAATGCTACGAGAGAAGATGAGAGATTAATGTTGTAAATCACATGAGCTAGCTAGCAAGTCCGCCGAGCAGGCGAGCACCCCGTATGTAACTTGCAATCTCGTTCGAAGGGACGCTCACACTTGGAATTGCTTTTCTTTTCGTAATTATTATTTGATTGTATACATGATTTTTTCTAGATATCCAATGCTTCTTATTGATCTAAATTAAGACCTTGTATATTTGGAGAGAAGTGGAGGGGCTTTTTAATATCAGAAAGTTGCTAAAAAGATTCCAAATTGAAGATCCAATACCTTGCATTAATGGACTGTCTGTGGACATATCAGATGAAGAAGAGAAGCATTTTGAGCAAGAAAAGGAGAACCTCATGCTGCTGCCTCGCTGCTTTGAGCTAGCTACTGCTGTTTTTCCATTCTTCTCAAACTTGACATATTATTATATGTCTAGTTGATACATAGCGAAGGAAGTTGGACCATAAAAATTCCACACACGAATAATGGAGGAAAGCACAGAGGAGGAGGAGGAGGAGGAGGAGGAGGTGATGGTGGTGGTGGAAGGTTCATATGCCAACACTGAGATATACTTATTAGCTAGGGAAGGAAAGGGTTTTATTTATGTAAGAAACTTTGTATCATTAATATATTATAATTTCTTGTTAGGTAGAGGGAAACTATCAAATAATGGAGTCCTCCCTCAACATTAAAGGCCTAAGTTGATTTTAATTAACCCACCTATATAGATATTACTCCGTTGATATATATTATCCATTGTTTACTTTTTGTTAACAAAAATCTTGATTGGTTCAGAGCAGTTTGTCAACTTTCACATCTATTTAACTCACCGGATTCAGTTCCTTGGACTACCGGGGGCGGCGCCGGGTAGTATTGATGAACTGGCCTTGCCTGTGTTTCTTTGACGTTCATGTATGGTGTTTTACTTCTTTGAATTTGAATCAAAATAGTCACCGAACTGAGAAATAGTAATGCAAGTAATTGCCTGATCAGATACAATCTTCGATGCGAAAACTTCAAATAAATTTATTTGAAGGAATAAAAATATAAAAATAAAATAGATAATTTTAGAGTAAATTCCTTTTATTCTAAAATAGAAAGAACATCGATCCTCTATTATTTTTATCATGAGATATTTGACCAGACACTGCGCACGACCTGATAAATAGACCTTTTCTATCAATTTTTTTCTCCTTTGAATTGAGAAATAAGACTTTTATTTTGGAGTATTAAAGAACGAATTCTTTCCTATTTTTTAAATTTAAATTTAATTTTTTGTCTCCTTGTTAGGGTAATGTCATCAGTGACATGATTATTTGAGTAATAATACTAAAATATCAGATAGGATACAGGTCCTTGACCTAGATTAGTTATGCACGTGTTTCCTTGTTCATAAAACGTCTGCACAGAAGGCCCCAATAATGCAAGCATTTGAGCTAGCATTGTCAACTACAAAACCAGTTGGAAGACAGCATTTTTAGCAGAGTCAATGGTTATTTGATTATATAAATGGAACCTGTCTATGGATATTCATGGACGTCAGCAATAAGTGGGAAGATATCCTTCGCCAATCTTAACCGTTGAAGTCACTGTCCATGTTTCATGGTCGATTGAACAGCCCCAGACGAACTTCAATCGCATGTGTGATGAAACATAGATGATAGGGGATGCATCTGTCGCTCTTATATAATAATTGCTCTGATGTCATTTTTTTTCCGCTACGCTTGAACGAGGAAACAAGGAAAACAAAAGGGAAGGAGTCTGTGTGAGTCAAATTCCTGACCAATGGTTTTACTTTCAAACAGTTTAGAGTAAATATGCAACACAGTTAATTAATTATGATCCAGTTGAAGTACATCTACTGATCAGACAAGGTCCAAGGAAGATCTCCGATTTTGGATTTTAGACAACTGTGACCGAGCCAAGAGAAATTAACATGAATTTGTCACCTCCTTCAACTCGCCCGAAGAGGGTTTTCACTTCATCTTTGGTTCGATCTTTAGAAAATATAGCTAGGACAGTCGATTACAGTATGTTGCTGCACTGGTTTTTTCTTTTCTTTCGGCTCAACTGATCAAGGAGCCCGTGATAGGTTTTCGACGAGATAACGAGTACTTCTGCTATATATAATCTTTAAATCTTCAGTGTGTCATGATGTTCTGTTCAGGAACCTGGAACTTTTAACTTGGAAGTTCAAAAATATTTTAACTTGCTTCAGACCATGGCTGTTCTAATATCTTCCGTTCTAGTACAAGTTCAAGTAGTTTTTCACTTGCTTCAGGCCATGGCGACCCTAATAACCATGGCCGCAGGAGTATCCACTATTGAGTTTCCTGAATCTATACCAAATTTCCAGCTATCCAGATCCTGGTAACATGGCATGCAGGGTGCGGCGTGATAGGTGGAGGCGACTGTATATTACGTTTTCAAAAAAAAAAAAAAGCTTTCATAAATAATTTATATTTTTTATATTAAATTATAGAAATAAATCCAATCTCAGTGCACAGAAACTGTATAAAAGCACCAGTAGCTTAACCTAAGAAAATATATATTCTTGGTCAAAAGCTTGGAATTTTTCCTCATCCAAAAAGGAGGCTATAGAAAAATATAACACTCCACCTCCTTGCTTCTGAAACTTTATTCGCCTTCCTTTTTTCCCCTTTCATTTGATTGAGTTGGTGTCACTAAATCTATTTAAATAAGACTCTTTTATTTTTATTTATTTTCTTGGAATATTAGCTACTGATACGATTGACTTTGGGTTTATAGTATAAAAGCTTCCCTAGCATCAATAATTTGATCTGGCAAATTATCTGTAGACTTTATTTGGGCTCTCCTAATTTCGTTCCAGATGGGCCCCGAGCCCATGTAAATCCAGCTTGAAGATTTGATGATCTTAGACCCTCGTGATTATTTAACAACGCCCGTGATTAGAATTAATAATAATAAGTGGGTTTTATTTACTTGATCGACACAAAAGAGGTCCGAGACCCTCGAGTGTCCTTGCTTTTTATAATACATGAATTTATAAAAAAAATAAATAGTTAGCTTGGGCCGAGACGTGTTCGATTTGTAGACATTTCTCGGCTCCCTTCATTGTATATTCACCAACCCCTTTTCAGAAACAGATCTCACCGTCCCTCCGAGGTTGGTGGGTAGTGGGGGTCGGTGGAGGATAGAGAGGGGAGCTGAAAAGGAGAGGCTCGGAGTTCTTCTGCTTGACCCGCAACAGAGCTACAGACGATCAACTGACTTGTAATTGGGTGTAAATATGTATGTACATGGGATGTATCGTTTTATTTTATTTTATTTTATTTTATTTTGACCAAAAATGTATATTAGGAAAAAACTATCCAAATGCTTAAGTCCTATAAAACGGCGCTCTTCTTTAAGAAAAAAGGTGCAATTTGAAAAACAACTGCAACTACACTCCAAACACCTTCTTCAGTCCTATAAAACGACGCTCTTCTTTAAGAAAAAAGGTGCAATTTGAATGGAATCAAGGATCAAAATGGATGGATAGATTAGAAGATAAGATTAGTGTAAAAAATTGTTAGGCAGCGAAGTTAAAATTACGTCGTTGTTTAACAGTATGGCTAATATTATTTTTTAAAGTGTTTTTTATTTATAAGTATCTCATAATAATATTTTTAAAAAATTTTAAAAAATTATTTTTGACACCAGTATATAAAAATAATTTAAAATCATTAAAAAAGTTTAATTTTAAATAAAAAAATCAATTTTAATTTAAAATATTTTTAAATAATAAGTCGCGATGTTCTCGTCGACGCTCCTAAAACAGAATCTAATGTTCAACAAGTTGCCTTGTTTGCCCCGACACAGCAAGCAGTTATGCTTGTGGAACCAATGCTACTCTTTATTTTAAAAATAAAATAAATAAAATGTTAAATAAAATTAAAAGACTGCACTAATAAAATAAAACAAAAATGTCAGGGTTATTACAATATACAATCTAAAATTCAAGAGCTTGGTAGAGTTGGCCAAGAGAGGAACCTCCCATCAACGAAAATACTAGGAGTGCAGAAGGTGATAAGGAACCATCTCATTTAAAAATTTAAGTTTGTAAATGAGGTTTTAGAACATGATTTATATTATTCTTTAACACACCTCTTTAAGTGAAAGCCTTTTGGACTTGAAACTTGCACAGATCCATGTTACCTTGTGCATGATTTTAATCAAATAGAATGAGGGTGACGAGATTTGAACTTATTACCGCTGGGTCAGTAAAGCTTTCATGCCATGTTAAGGAACCATCTCGCCTAAAAGCTCAAGCTTGCAAGTGAGGTCTCAGAATATGATTTATATTATTCTCTAACAGAAGAAACACACTCCACGCGAGTGTTTTTGTAATTTAACACATTTAAAGAGGTTATTTTTGTAAAATAACACGAATAAAAAAATAACTAAAAATCCAATACAATTAAAAGAGATGCATATGACATCACATGGCAGCACATAATATATAATCAATCGCAAATCACAAATGTGCATTGACAAATAAAGACAACATAATATTTTCTTAAATATTAAACTAACTATATATCTATTAACATTTAGCATATCATATATAATATGATGTTGTATTAAATAACCCCACAATCTTATTCAACCCGATACCGAGTTTGTAATATCATAGAGCGTGGATAAGCCCATGTCGCTCATGGACAAGCCAGCATCTTAAAAAAAAATTAGGGTAATCTCATCCCATGTTGTTGATGCCACTTCAAGATGCCAAGCCCTCCTAGCCTCCAGAAGTCTGCCAAGACATAAATCAAGCATGATGCTAGCCATGACATGTTACATGCCATTGATATCTTCACGAGTAGTCATTGTTGTTTTTTGAGTTTTTCGTAACAAGTGATTAATTTTTATACACATATTACAAACCAATTAACAATTATTATATATGATAAAAATATTATGGTATTTAATAAATATAAAACAACAGTGTACCAATTGATTATATCTTAGATTAGGGGTGTTGTGTCGTCCCATGAACACATAGATGGAACGTCTTGTGCCTCCATCATTTTACCAATACCGCAGATGCGATCTATTACTTGAAAACCACACAACTTAGTTAAATTATTAATAAATTATAATAATTTTAATTAAAATATTTTCAGAGAGAGAGAGGGAGGGAGGGGAGGAAAAGAGAGAGAGAGACGAAAGAAATACTTGTGTTTTTAATTAAAAATAAGTCGCCGATGCGATCCATGACTTATTTTAAATGTTTTTTATTTTATTAAAAAAAAAGAAGAAGCTCACACTGCACGAGGGGGGTCAACAGAATAGTATAAAGTCGGTCCAAATAAAGGAAATAGAAATTAAACAAACACCAAACAGCGGGGCCCATTCTCTGCTACACCGCTCATTCATCCACTTGCCTTCCCTAAAACAAACTCCATCCATCATTCTTGTTCCGCCAACCCTCCGTTTCTTTCCTTCCCTCCTCCCGCCTTCCATGTTCTAAGGTATTATCTCTCCCTCTCTCTCGTTCACCCTTGCTTTCTTTAGTAACGATGTTTCTCCTATACGGAAATAAAGCAATAAATCCCCTTGTAGATTTAGCTCCAAAGTTGTGGGATTTGCTTGCCAATCATTTACTATTATTACCATTAATTAGCGATCGAGCCTACTCATTGCTCGTTTTACTTTTCGACCAACTTGCTGTGAATAAGCTATTGTGAGTGTGAGATTTTCAGTTTTCTCTACGCTTCGCCGCTCTGTTTCTAATTGCGTTTTTTTTAAATTTTTGGAGCAGTGGAAAATGAATATGGCCCTGTGTTCGTCGACCTCGTTGGAACTGAAAAATCCTTTTATTGAGGGCACGAAAGGGAAAATAGCGACATCCAAGTCTTTATTAAGAGTTGGCTATGTTGCCAAGAATGAGAAATCTTGCTGTTGTAATGGTAGAAAGGTGGCGGTGACGGTATCTAGTCATTCGATGCCTGGACATTTAGAAGGATCGTTCATGGGCAAGAAACGGACGGAGGAGCCGAGCAGGAAAATGGATTTTGTGAGGACATTGTTGATTGACAACTATGATAGTTATACCTATAATATTTACCAAGAGCTATCTGTCGTTAATGGGGGTATGTATTATGATGTATATGTGAAGAGAGGGAGACTGTTCTTTGAAATTGTCTCATTTGGTTTTGTTGTTGCCATTTCAGTGCCTCCCGTGGTCATCCGAAATGACGAGTGGACATGGGAAGATGTGTGCCACTACTTGTATGAAAAAAAAGCTTTTGATAATATTGTTATCTCACCTGGACCTGGTTCTCCAGCATGTGCAACGGATATAGGTAATATCGAGGATGGAGTTTCTGTCATTTTCATGGTTGTGGACTGTATCAGTTCAAACATACTCACATCTCGTTCACGATCACAAGATGTAGGACCCACCTATCTATTCGTAGAAGTCTACCCTGTTTCATTTGTCTCAAATCTCAATGCAATTAAACTCATGAATGTCAATATAAACATTATTATTTTGTCAGTTACTTGTTATAAAAATTATTACTGGGGTCTTGTTAAGCCATAAAATTGTCGTGGAAGCGTAGCTGAATCATTAGAATAGTTCCGTGTGCTGTCAGGATAATGGAGTGTTTGTCACAGGCTCACTTTCCCTTACGATGATGATGATATTGCTGCTACAGTTCTGTTTATTTTCTGTGTGGCATATTTTGTCCTTTTTATTAGAGTGGAGGTAATCAGATCACATTTCAGAATCTATAAAAATCTTTCAGGAATATGTCTTCGACTGCTGCTTGAGTGCAGGGACATTCCTATTCTGGGTGTTTGCCTCGGACACCAGGTATTTTGGCTCATGTTCATTGTCATATTCCATGTTAGCTGAATTTATCCTGATCAATTACTAGTTTCTATGTTTTTATAAATTAACATGTTTACACCCAAGTTAAATCAAGTTTTTATCTGTTTTTTAATCTTTGCTTGATGCAGTAATCTCTCCCCATATTGTGTGTGAATGTAACTTTTCCTACAGCTAGATAGATCTTTTACCACAATCTGCTTTCCACTAACGAACTGAATGGCTTTTCTTATTATAGGCCTTGGGTTATGTCAATGGTGCTAGAATTGTCCATGCATCTGAACCAGTCCATGGACGCTTAAGGTATATTTTGAACATAATTTCAAGGTTTTCTTTTATCTTCCCGCTGTTCTTTGGTAGAATATTTTTCCATTTCACTGCATGTAGTTTATTCACCATAATATCAACATTATCTATTTTCTGGATGTTGTCGTGTCTATCATGGTAAAAGTATGACCATATTCTGTGATAAATGACTTGCTAATATTCACAAAATGGTCTTTCATGCACATGATCCCCCGTCCACTAACTTTATCACTGGTGTTTTTCCTTACAGTGAAATTGAACATAATGGAAGCACACTGTTTGATAACATCCCTTCTGGCAGAAAATCTGGTTTTAAGGTCCTTCTGTATTCTTATGCTTTATGGATATAAAATTACCTGTGGCCTCTATAATGTATGTACCAGGGACCATGATGTATGAGTGTTTCATTTACCACTACTTTTCTCTTGACTTTTGCAGGTGGTACGGTATCATTCTCTCATCATAGATTCGAAAGCACTGCCAAAGGAACTTATACCAATTGCATGGACTTCTAGCAGCACTCATTCTTTCCTTGAGTCTCCGAATTCTGGTCTTAACCCTGATACGTGCAAGAATCATATTCGTGCAAACACATACTTTGATACTTTTTCAACAGGATCATACAATGGAGCTTCTTGGTCTTTTAGCAACCCTGGAAGAATGCAAGGGGGGAAAGTTCTTATGGGCATTATGCATTCTACTAGGCCGCACTATGGTTTACAGGTTTGTTGATCATCACTGTGCCACAGTTATTGCTTGATATGCTTTTCCGTGCTTTACATTCCTGGTTGTTTTGACCTTCAGTTTCATCCAGAAAGTATTGCAACCTGTCACGGAAGGCAAATATTTGAGAATTTTAGAAATATTACAGAGGATTATTGGCGGAGACTGAGACCAAGGTCAACATTTATGAACGAGAGAAATGCTCATTATACTGGTAACGATTACGTGCATGTGTATATTGAAAATTATAGAATTATGCTATGCCTGTGCAGCAATTTATACTCCAATGGGAGTTCCCATGTGTGATAGGAATAGGCTTCTTGTGTGTTGTTAGACAACTTAGCATTAAGTTTGTGGTTTGACCAATCTACAAAGTATATTTTAAAGAGCAACTTTCAATGAGCATAGGCAGCATGGTGACAACATTTAGAGTATGGGTCTGGTCCAACCTCCTCCTTCATGCTCTCTGTTTTTCATTCTGAAACTGCATCTCTCTATCTGCGGTGCCTAAATGTTTACCTCATGAATAACTCTTTCTCTAATGTTGTGCATCTGCATAACCTGTAATTTCCTCCGAGCAGTAAACTTTTTTTAGCATCCATGCAGGTGCATGTTGCTAGTCAGCTGTTTAGAGCTCCTAGAATTGGGTCATTAGTACACAAGGAAGATGCTCAACCATTCAGAGAAGCTTTTAGAAGAAGCCAATTACTTGGAAATGCTGATGTGAATTGTCACAGCATTTCCAGTGCATTGAAGTTTCCAGAATCAAGCATCAACGTTAGGCATTTAAAGTTGAAATGGAGGAAATTTGATAAATTAGCAGCTCTAGTTGGCGGCGCAAGAAACATATTTAACAAACTGTTTGGGGCTTGTAAGGCTGAAAATACGTTTTGGCTGGACAGTTCCTCAGTAGAAAAGGTTTCACTTTCTGAAACTCTTACAGCACTTTGTTCTCATATTTATTATTTTAACCTTCCGTTCTTGGGATTTTGACATCCTTTATTTTTTTCTTTCTTCTTAACATTTAGAAAAGAGCTCGCTTTTCATTTATGGGGGGTAAAGATGGACCACTTTGGAGGCAAATGACATTTAGATTGTCAGATCAAAGGTTTTGCTTGAATTGAACTTTTCAATTAATTTGCAACAACTCAATACATTTTCTTCTTGAATTATTCTTGAATTAATAGTCATTCTTGTACCCCTTCAATAGTGTGTTTGGTTTATTCTCTTGACAGTTTTTTTCTTTATTTATGTAATTAACTAGTTGTTTAGAGTGATGCTATGTTGAGTCAGTTGCAAGATTGTCTTTCTTTTTTCGATAAATAAGATTGTGATTATCTAGTTTTTCACATGATCCTTCACAGAAAATAATCTGGACTGCACTTATTTTTCAGTGATCTGGATTTTAAAGGTGGAGGTTACTTATCAATCGAAGATACTCAAGGATCCATCAAAAGCATGTTTTTGGAAAAAGGTTTTCTTGATTTTTTGAACCAGGTATAATTGCATAGATTTTTACTGGTTGTTTTGTGTATCAAATCATGACAACAAAACAGATATAAATTTCAGTTTTCTTTTTGGGATTTGGAGAGTCCAACTGAGTTGAGTCTGCATGAGAATAATGACACATTTTGGAAAAAAATTGAAGTTTATTTGCCTCTGATGAATATTTCAGGGCTTTTAGTGCTTGACTGGAAGTTGATGCATGGAATCATAGACTCTAATGCTACTTGTCTATTATGTGTTTATGATGAATAAAAATTTATATTCATGCTTTTAATCAAATCGCCAGATCCAATCTGATAGATGTTACTTTTTGCTTGATCTGGTTTCTAGGAGCTCCAATCATTTACTTATGACAAAGAAGATTTTGAAGAACTTCCATTTGACTTTTATGGTGGTTTTATTGGTTTTATCGGGTAAATTTTTTCTCTCTCCATGTGCAGGTTAAATCTTGTTTGAATGGGTAACATAAAGTCATCAAGCTGTTTTTTCTTTGCATTAAATTCCTCTTGATTCAAACGTCCATAAATACCAGGCATTAATCTCTAAATGTGTCGTGTCTCAGTTCCCCACACATCACCGACTCATTTGATTACCCTGTTCTGCTTGCTTGGATCTTGTGATGTAGGTAGTTGAATACTTTACATAGATCCATTTATCATCAAGAGTTATCTTGTTTGGAGTTCTTAGAAATTAATATTTTTGTCTTTAACATACTTCTATCAATCCTTTTTGAAAGGGCCTGGAAATGCAATGTAGGATTTTCAACTAGGTAAAAATAATTACTACAGGAATAGGCTAATTTACCGAAGTTGAACTGAAAATATCATATCCCTCAGAACAGCCTTTTTATGCAACATCCTGGCTGAATCTAGTTTTGCAATTTTTTGATGAAATATATCTCTCATATCGCAGGTATAGCCTCAAAGTTGAATGTGGCATGCTATCCAACCGTCACAAATCTACAACTCCAGATGCTTGCTTTTTCTTTGCAGATAATTTTGTAGTCATCGATCATCTTAATGACAATGTTTATATATTGTCTTTACATGAAGAAAGCAAAACCAGCATTCCATGGTTAGATGACACAGAAAACAAGTTGCTTTGTTTAGAAGCTTCTGCCACAAGGAAGTTAGGGGCTTCCCTTGCTGCAACAGCTTCCCCATTCGAGGCAGGTTTTCTTGGTGAGAAATCTAGAGAGCAGTATATTAAAGATGTTAGTAAGTGTCTAGAATACATTAAAGATGGGGAGAGCTACGAGTTATGTCTCACTTCTCAGATGAGAAAAACAGTTGGAGAGATAGATTCCTTGGGACTTTACCTTCACCTCAGAGAGAGAAATCCAGCACCATATGCTGCGTGGCTTAATTTTTCAAATGAAGATTTGTGCATCTGCTGTTCTTCTCCTGAGAGATTCCTACGCTTGGACAGAAATGGTATATTAGAAGCAAAGCCGATTAAAGGTACCATAGCCCGTGGTGTTACACTGGAGGAAGATGAACAGCTTAAATTGAAACTGCAGTACAGGTAAATTTGAATCTGGTTTCCAAATTGAAACCGTGATAGCTTATCATGTGATTTTATGCTATAAAAATGAATGTAAATAATATTGAACAGACTAGTTACCTTCAAAAGACTTTGGCCTTGTAAATCATATTGAACAGAATAAATGCATTTTGAGTGCAAGAATTTGTCTATGTATCATTTTTCTTTGAACTGACCTCTCTCTCTCTCTCTAGTGAAAAGGATCAAGCTGAAAATCTTATGATTGTTGATCTTTTGAGGAACGATCTTGGACGTGTCTGTGAGCCTGGCTCTGTTCATGTCCCACATCTTATGGAAGTAGAGTCGTATGCAACTGTGCATACTATGGTGAGTACAATTCGAGGAAAGAAGAAGTCAAATTTAAGTGCAGTTGACTGTGTCAGGGCTGCATTTCCAGGTGGTTCAATGACAGGTGCACCAAAATTGAGATCAATGGAACTTCTCGATTCTCTTGAAAGCAGTTCTCGTGGGATCTACTCAGGTTCCATTGGATTTTTCTCATATAATCAGACATTTGATCTGAATATAGTGATAAGAACAATAATTATTCATGACAGCGAAGCTTCTATAGGTGCCGGAGGAGCTGTTGTTGCTCTATCAAATCCTGAAGACGAATACGATGAAATGGTATTGAAAACACGTGCATTAGCAAGCGCAGTGAGAGACTTTCAGTTGGATCAGGATCAGAACCAGACTTTCACATTATAGAATAGCAACACTTGTATTTTCTTTTCCGCAACTCCACCCCAGAAATTGTCATTCTTGCTGCACAGATAGCCCTGTAGAGAACAGGGGCAATGCAGATTCATTGTTCCCCCCCCTTCTTTGTAGCGGTTTTGAGATCCAATTACGAGCTTCTTGTTGTTACGTTTCATAAATGCTCTTAGGAAAAACAAGCTTTATATTTAGACATTGTCATACCCCCTTACAACTTACCATTAAAAAAAATCATACGAGTTTATCATTATCATTGAATTTGCGGCTTGAATGGGCTCTCTCGCATTCCCTTCTTCTCGCAGTTTAAAAATTGAAGATTTGTGAGTTGAAAAACATGATTAACGTTTGCAATTTCTTAGTAAAAGCTAGCATCCTCGTAGAACCATTTTTTAGCAGTAAGGTCTTTGATTAAACTGCGGTTAAACAACCGGAGAGGTGGTGGCCGATGTAAAAGGAGGACCACCGTATGACGTGTGAGTTGACAAATTATAGGTTGGTGGTAGCTCTTTCCAAGTTATTGTTATTTCACTCCACCTACCAAGTTTGTATGATATCCAAGCAAAGGTTGGGCCATGGCCTTCCCATTCTCAACACTACCTGCCTGGTCAGTGCTTACCTACCCAAATAATTGAAAAATAAGATGATTAAAAAAAAAAAAAAAGAGGAAATTTTCTCACACCCAGATGATGAGAAGAGGGGGGTAGGTGGCTCCAGACAAACTACAAAAGCAACTACACCACCATATGAGACATCTCAAACTTAAAACCCCACACAAATTGTTTTGTTAAATAAAACCTAACCAATCTACCCAGGCCTACTCTCTCTCCTCATCTCCGATTTTCATTAGAGAGATCAATGGCGTCTTCTACTCTTACCTCCAAGTCCTTCCTCGGTTCTTCAAGAATCGACGGTGCTTCACTCTCCTTCGACCTCCGTAAATCCTCACTCTCCTCCGTTCAGATCTCCTTCCGCTCACGGATTCCAAAGAAACTCCGTAAGTGTCGCCTTTTCTTTCTACCAATTCATTTAACTTCTTGCGTAATCTTTTCGCATTTTATATATTGAATTTAGGTTTACTCAGCTTGACTTGAGTCTTTGTTTAATATAGAAATAAATGCTGCGGGAAGCACATTTGGGACTAATTTTAGAGTAACTACATTTGGCGAGTCACACGGAGGTGGTGTTGGTTGTATAATTGATGGATGTCCTCCGCGCATCCCTCTCTCTGAAGCTGATATGCAGTTTGATCTAGATAGAAGGTTATTTCCCTTTTCTTTTCAAATAATTGCTTTTTGTGATTTGTTTCGTGCCTCAAGGTTTGTTGTATTGGTTAAATGTTTGTATGATCAGGAGGCCAGGTCAGAGCCGAATTACGACTCCGAGAAAAGAGACGGATACCTGCAAAATATCTTCCGGTGTTTCTGAAGGTTTTTTCTTCTTCTTCTCCTCTTTTTTTTTTTTATGTTAATAATGTGCTGCTGATGTGCTGATATGGTGGTGGTGTGTTAACTGCAGGACTGACTACTGGGACGCCGATTCATGTATTTGTACCTAATACTGATCAGAGAGGATTTGTGAGTATATAATGCTAGAGGCACGTGTGATACTTGGCATATATAAGGACGTCAATTTAGCTGAAAACTGGCTTACAGTATGTTTGTAGGAAATTTATGTTGATGGAAAATGATTTTGCCTAGTCTTTACTTTCTATTTTAGATTAATTTGCAGTGTTTGCCTAAAGAATATTTCCTAGGGTTTTCAAAATGTTGTAGTTCTGTTTTCCACTATGATAGTGACTACATTAACAATCAATTGCTAAAATTTTAGGATATGAATTTGAAAATTGTGGAAGGAGATAAATAACGGGGTGTCTGTTTAATAAGGAAAGGAACACATAATTGGGCAATGATATACTTGATTGGTATTGTTTTGTATTTTCTAAGCAGTTGAGAGAGTCTCATTCTTATTTTGTTGAATTTCAGGATTATAGTGAAATGTCAGTTGCTTACAGGCCTTCACATGCAGATGCAACTTATGACATGAAGTATGGTGTTAGATCAGTTCAGGTAGTTTATTTTACCAATAAGCACTCTGATTGTAAAGATGCTGTTGGCATTATTATGAAATGCAAGTGTGACATATTTTATTTGAATTCTAACTGAAGGGTGGGGGTAGATCTTCAGCAAGGGAAACAATCGGAAGAGTTGCTGCTGGAGGTGTTGCTAAGAAAATTCTCAAACTATATGCAGGAACTGAGGTGTGTTTATTAAGACCTGGGTGTAGATAAATTCATTCATGTGATTTTTTGGCTCCATTACCTTTTGTGGACAAAATCCTTTTATCTTTTGAAGTTTTTGGTCTGTGCATGTTGTTTACTTGTATGGATATGCTCTACTATCCCATGCAAGTCTTGCTATCTGACACACTTAATTCCGTTACCAGTTTTGTATGTTGGATGGAAATAGATTTTGAACTTTTTAAAACAAGTTTCCTTGTAATGACATTATCCTTTTATCATGAAAAAAAATTACAAGAGTAATGATGTGACAGCTCCTTTTAGTGCTGGATTGTTTTTTTGCCATTATTGTTTGCCTTAATGTTTGTTTTGATTGCAGATTCTTGCTTATGTCTCTCAAGCCCACAAGGTTGTACTTCCAGAAGGTGTGGTTGATCATGAATCTCTTACTCTTGATCAGGTAAAAGAGGGTTTTTCTGAAGAACATTTATTTTGGGATTCAGTTTAGCCATGCAAGAAGCTTACTAATAAGTTGCAATATATTTTTGGGCTGTCAGTTTTATGTAATTTCTCTTACGAATGGAAGTATCCTTTTTAGGCAAGGACCTCTCACAAATCTGAGTGCCTTGATTCTGCATGAAGTTTTACAATGCTTTAAACAACTTTTAAGAGTTTGACTGGGAAGAAATAATATTTAAAAAATCTGAAAGTCAAATTCCCTTTTTTGGAGATTTTTCCTAATTGATTCTCTTTAGCTTTTAGGTCACTTATTATTTGCCCCTAGTCTGACCCAGCTATGCATGCCACCTTAACAGATAGAGAGCAATATTGCCAGATGCCCAGATCCTGAATATGCAGAGAAGATGATAGCAGCTATCGATGCTGTGCGAGTGAAAGGGGATTCTGTTGGCGGTGTTGTCACTTGTATTGTAAGGAATGCTCCACGTGTAAGTACTAATTCTCTATTTCCCTGTCCAATGTGCATATATTGATTTGTACATGATGTTTCGCCATCAGATTTTGGGTTGTTCAAAGAAGTTTATAGATCCTGAACATACAAGGCTTATTCTTATGGCTTGTTATTGTGCATTCTTTGCCTGTATTAAAATCTATAATTGCATGCCAGGGGCTTGGTTCACCAGTCTTTGACAAACTTGAAGCCGAGCTTGCTAAAGCTGCTATGTCACTACCTGCAACAAAGGGCTTTGAATTTGGGAGTGGATTTGCAGGTTGAAAACTTTTATGTGCATTTTAGATTACATTTGTCACCCAAGTTTTTCAATTAAAAGTTTGGTGAATGGGAATGATATGCTTAGGATGCTATCATGTGCTCTGTATTTCTTTATTGCTATATATTAAGCCACAATTCCAAGTCATAATCAATAATGACGATCATTGCAGGTACTCTCTTGACTGGGAGTGAACATAATGATGAGTTCTACACAGATGAACATGGAAGAATCCGAACAAGAACCAATCGTTCTGGTGGAATACAGGTGCTTGCTTGATTCATGGTCTTCCTTTTTTCTGATTTTAGTGCTTTTGTATTATATCCCTGGTTGAAAATCAGTTTTGATATTGTCCTCTTTTGGCGAGCAGGGAGGAATATCAAACGGTGAAATTATAAACATGAGAATAGCTTTCAAGCCAACGTCCACAATAGGAGTAAGTTTGATCTATGTACATATCAATATTAGTTCATGCATTTATTTAGTTACTTGTTTTTCAGATGATGTAAAGATCATGTTTGTGATGAGCTTGCTCTCTTTCACACAAAAACACATCAATACTCAAAATGAGCCTTGGCTTGGGTGGTGACCCAATGTGATCATCTTGGGTTTCAATCCAAGATGGGTATGCAAGAAAGAATTCTATGGATGCACCACCAACCTACTTAAGATCCAAGTAGGAGGATTTTAGTCTTGATTTGAAAATTTTGGCCTGGGAGTTCGTGACCGTTAAAACATTAAAAAAGGAAGAAAAAAATCATGCTAGTCAAAGGCTCATCCTTCTTCATGTGCTAGGTGCTAACTCTATATTAGGTTTTTTTTGCTGTTGCAAGGACTGATAGATTGGAACATCCACTTGTGCCTACATGTATCTTGTAGGTCTCTTAAGATCTGGCTAGGAACTATCGGAGTGTTATCCACATATGTATCTACTGCTCTAGTTGGTTTATCAAGCTCCGCTTGCATAGACAAATATTTGCATGTATTTTATTCTGGATTTTATATATATATATATTTGGTTTGCTGGTTCGCAGAAGAAGCAACATACAGTTACTAGAGATAAAAAGGAGACAGATCTTATTGCTCGTGGTCGCCATGATCCGTGTGTTGTCCCACGAGGTATGTCCTTGTGCGATAGGTTGATTCTCCAAATGATTGAAAAATCTTTTAGAATTTTGATAATTGATGCAATTAGGAGTGGGCTTATAGCATGATCATTAGTGAAAACTGAAGAGAACCAATAATAATCATGTATGCTTGCTCGTTTGAATGTGAAAGAAAAGATAACTTTGCTCTTAAGAATATGCTTGTTTGGGATGGGAATGCAGCGGTACCAATGGTGGAAGCTATGGTGGCCTTAGTGCTCATGGACCAGTTGATGGCACAATACTCACAATGCTATCTCTTACCTATCAATTCAGAGCTACAAGAACCCTTGATAGCGCCAAGACCTGAGGCAGTCAATGCATCTTTATGAAAGATGGAGTCGCCGGAACACAATTTTCAGCTCTCTATCAGTGCTATTTAAGGTCCGTGACAGTTTTCTTGCTGAGACATTTGGCTTCAAGTTCAGATTTTTTTTCTTTCTTAAAGTATTCTGTTGTTGTAACCTATGAAATTGTTCATGCTCCTTTTCACCCTCTTTCGTGGCATAATGTGAGCAGATAATAGTCATCAATAAAAAAAATATGTAGAAGCAAAGAGATAGTGAACTTGCCCCTCTCTACTTATTTTTTTCTTGGATAAATTGAAGCTTTCTCAAAATTTCTCAGTGATCAGCTGAGAAGACACAGCTGCTGTCATATTTTTCTTCTCTCTGGATGTACATTAATCGAATATCTTTTAATGAGATGTTGATTAAGAGACTGGATCTTGTGATCTTCTCGCACGACCAAAAATGATGGTCAGAGGTAGAATTAAAACCCTGAGCCCGACGGTAGTTTTTGTTTGCTATCTATCGATCAGGGATAAAATTAAAACTTTTCAGAAATTACGAGGTAAAGGTGTAAACTGTGGAGGTAATTTCCGACTTGCCACCATAATTACGAGCGGTCAATCAATCCCAGGAAACAAACATCCATCTGGCAAGAGAACGGGAAGCTCTTCTCGCAATTCATCTGACAAATTATCATGGTGTTTCTCAAGTGAAAACGACATGAACTTCCTGTTGAAAATATCTGTCCCTTCTTTAACAGAGAGGTAGGCACCACCTGGTTAGGCCTGCCCCGCAGTCATCTTACTGGTCCATTACTTCATAAAATAGAACAATATCTCTCGTTACGCATCAAAAGCTGAAAGATTGACAGGATTAGATGAAACCGGATTTTCTCAAAATGTTGGTATTTGAAATGTCTTTTAAAATTGGTCTTGTTAATCTTTAGTGATTTTTATTTAGAAAGGTAAGAGGTTTTGTTGCGTGTTATAATATGAAAGATTTTAAATTAATAGATTTAAATGCTAGTAGAAAAACCAATATATATACATGTGTGTGTGTGTGTGTGTGATTTTTTTTTTTCAGAATTATTCAATGTAAGTTGATTAATTAAATTTATAAAACCCTTAGCTTTTTCTCTATAAACTTTCTACTTATACTAACAGGAAAACAAAATTCTTAATAAACTTATAAAAATTAGTGTATATATATTAAAACTTTACCATGTCCTTGAAATATATCACTTTATCTTTATGATAAATACAGCAAAAACAATTAATAATTTAAAGATACAATAATCTTAAGCAGACACCTGAAGTTGGATTGCCGTTTTGCCCTCACATGCCTCGATGGAATGCTTCTACCACCTTTCTGAGTTATTCATTAAATTTTAGACTAGCTGCTGTCCATCATAGTCAACTCCATTTCTTGTCACCATGACAGGATTGCTTGAAAGCATCAAATTTCTAAATTCTAGCAGTGCCACTGGCACCCACCATTAATAAATCACGTCAAAGAAATGAACGATATACCTACCCAGAAGTAATAGCTGCACTCTTGGCGAAGAAAAGTCGCGTCGTCTGGGAGGATCCACTGTGACCGCGATGATTTTGATGTTGAGGAGGACGAGGTTATATTATGGTAATTTTTTGGGAAAGCGACGTCGAATTATTAACAGGAAGAAAAAAAAACTAAGTCAAGGAACATTATCGCGTCTTCTATTACCTTAGCCTCAACAAAAACAAGGTCTAACTTGACAGCGCACACATGCACAGCATTATTGTAATCAAAAGCATGTTAAATATTTTTTAGAATAATCTGAATGTATAAATATAAAAAAATAAAAATATTTTTAATTAAAAAAACATATAACACACATAATGATGAATCGTGCATGTTACCCTTGCTTCTCAGAAACTTCTCAGGTGCAAGGCGACGGCCCCGTAAGGAAAACGAAGGTTGGCAACGACGACAAGTAAGAGGGAAAGCCTCGTTTCCTGCTGTTGTCATTTTCAAAGAGCATCCCTGTATATCTTTGATATCAGGTTAGGTCATAATCGCTGAACTAATTAGCTTAATTTAATCTCCCATCTTATTACTTAAGCTTTCTTTTCCTTGATTGTTGACGTTAATTATTATTATTATTATAATTGTCCTGCTTTTGATTTAGTTAACAAGTACTGATAGCGTTTAGGTGCATAAAGCGATGTAGCTGCTGCATATTCTTTGTTGTTTTTAAAAATATTTTTTATTTTATTTTAAATATATATATTATATTATATATATATATATATATATATATATATATATATATATATATATTTATATATTATTATATATATATTATATATATATATATATATATATATATATATATATATATATATAATTATCTTTCTATTTATTATATAGAATTATTATTGAAAATTAGTAAAATAACTTTAAAATTTATACTTAAAATTTTTGAAAAAAATAATTTTTTTACTTAAAATTAAATTTTTTTATGTTTTTAAATCATTTTCATATCCTCATGTCGAAATAATTTGTTTGTAATAATTTTTGATGAATGTATTAAAAATAATGAGGAAAATAACGGTCATGAGACTGATTTGAATTTATGTAGCACATCAACAAAATAATTATTTTAAATTTGTTAGTTTTTACCTAATAAAATTATATGGACATAATTATTTTGTAATGTATTTTTAAGTTATTTTGAATCATGTATGAACCTTAACTAATGAAGTTTTATGACCATAATTATATTGTATTGTATTCGGAAATATTTCACTTACGATTTTACGATTTTTCTACCCATACGATTTTAGCTATGATTGATTTTGTTGTTTTTAAAAATATTTTTTATTTTTTTTAAAATATTTTTAAAAAACAAACAAAGTCGTAGAGGGAAAAGAAAGAGTTGACAGGAGGGTGTTGACAAGCGGCACCAGTGATCATCACTATCAATGATTATCGTTTTCTGGAGAGAAAAAAGAGATGATTATTAATTATGAACACAGCTTTTGCTTTATATTTAGCATTTTTTTCAGACAATCCAAACAGGCGCATCCTAATCCATAAAGCAGTGTGAATAGAAAACGATGGAAGCTCTAATGGACGTTGTCTGTGGATAACCATTCCATATTTATGATAACAAAAAAGACAATCCAGATTCCACCCTAAAGCTGTGTCTCTATCTAATATTGCTCACCAATATATATATATATATATATATATATATATAGAAAGGACAAAGAACATAATTCAAGCAAGAAGGCTGACTAACTGTGCTATACAAATTGCCAGAGAATTCCATAAATTAAAAAAAAAATGACAAAAAGTATCGTCTTCTGTATGTTACAATCCTTAAATAAGGACTGTGCACCAGAAAGTGGATTCTAGCAAGGAATTTAACTTGTTAATGGCCCTACTTATCGCCTAAACAAACGGTCCAAAGCTGCTCATGCTCCTTTCTTTAATCACCTCGATCGTAGCTTTAGCTTTGTTCCAAGCAGTATTTTGAGTGTACACAAATACAGATAATTACTGTATTGTCTACTTCTCGCGTGAATGACGACGATAATTCGAGCATCTTTACGTGGCACAGGGATCGACTAATAGAGGCCATGAAAAGGAAAAATTAAAGAGAGGAAAATGAATATCGTAACCGCTGCACCGAGCTTAATTATTTTTTTTGCTTTTTAATGTGTTCATACGTGCATGCTTTATCAGTCTTTAGTGTATAAAAATGTGCTGCTTTAGCTCTAAAGCTATGCCTCCTTTATCCTTTAACCTGCATGGTAAAATGCTTTACGGTCAGCTAGATGGACCAACCACGAGAGATTTACGGGTTAAATATAGGTTTGGTACGTGATTGCTTGTTTTTTTTTTTAATTATTTTTATGTACATAAAAATAACTATATATTTTTTTAAAAAATAATTTTAATATTAATATGCTGATCCAAAAATACAAAAAAAATAATTTAAAATATTTTTTTCCAAAAAGTATTTTAAAACACATTACCACCAAACGGGTGATTACTACATACAATCTGGGCTCTCATGGCAGTGGTTTAAACTGTAGAATTGTGGTGTGATGCATGCAATGGGGTCGGTCACGAGTCCATGATCTATGAGAAAGCCAAGTTAGGGGGGTCAATTTGTCTAATCTTTTTTTTTTTTTTAATTTTGTTGTTATTGAATTGATGATTGCGACAAATTGAATGTTGGATTGGACATCACACGTCTAAATTATTATTTCTCTAGTGAAAAGGGTCTGGAGCGCTAGCATTTGTCTAATCAATGCTTGTAAGTTAGTGGATTGGGTGTGTAAACAATTTTGATTTTGATTTTTATCGTTGTTATTTTAATGTTGTTGCTGTTTTTGGTCGAACAGAAAGAAGAAGAGACATGAGCTCGAATCGACAAAGATATTATTTATTATTAGCAATCATGGTTAGATGATATTGGAGAATCATGCTCAAATTTACGCCATGAATAGAAACTTGTCGACTAAATTTTATATTTATTTATTTAGATTGAAGAAAATTTATTTCTCGAAAAATATATTTTGTGAATCAAAGTAAACGAGTAAAATTTCGTCTGTTTCATGCTCTTATAAAAAATATATATTCTAACTCGAACTCTAAATCTATTGTGTAGATCTCAAGTTTTTATTATTACATCACGCTCTTGAAAATATTTTTACATGATAATTGCTAAGGAGCACATGACATCGCTCATATTCTCTTCGAGTTCCTTATCCTTGTAAACCATATTTAATTAATTAAAAAAACATGTTTATTTCCATGAATTATGTAATTGCAATATGGAGTCATTAAATCATTTTTATTTACCAAGTCTATCATCGTCATCATTGATCTGAGTCCATAATTATTGTTAAAAATTCTTGAAAATAAATTTGCTCTAAACAAAAACAAAAAAGAAATAAAAAAAAAAAGGGGGAGAGGAATTTAGGGAAATAAATTATAACATCTTATATTTTCTTTTGATATTTTTATGAAGCCTGGTTTAGATTATTTTTTTTTATTTTTTGTAAAAAAAAAAGGTTCAATTTCTGAAGGGCACACGTTCTTTTTTTCACCTCTCTTTTTTCTTTTCGTGGTGAAGTGAAATCGGACTTGCTCGTGTTAATTGCATCCACTAAGTAAAAACCCTACACGGCATGAAAGCTAATTGCTTTTCAAAGGCAGGCAGGCAGGCAGGCAATGACAAGGATTGAGCACATAAAATATTCCATGGAGAATTAATCAGCCCGCCCGCCATTATCCGTGTAATGCCCACTAATCATTTGATAACAGGAAGAGAGGCCCGTGAAAACGGTAATTTAACTAAATACAATCATCACCAGCAACAACCCTCCATCATCCCCCACCCAGATTTACGACAGAGAAATCTACAGAGGGCTCCCAGCTCCAGTAATCAAGAATGAAAGCTCTGTTTGTTTCTCTGGTACTCGATGTCATGCAATCTTCTTTCTTTCTTTTTTATCCTAATCACATGTTTCAACTGTTTAATTTATCAGCTAACTCTATAGTTTTATATAGAGATCCCACTGAGATTCCCTTTAAATCTTCCTCAAGAAAATATTCTATATTTAAAAAAAAAACCATTTTTTAAAATTGCAAACACAAAAAGCTACTACAGTGTTATATATATATATATATATATATATATATATATATGGTCCATACATTTCTCCATGTATAAGGGGAGAACCACGAGTCGCTCTCAAATCTCTTCTTCACCACTGCAATCTAATCTATTCGAGAGGAATTAAAAAACATAGAGAGGCTGAGAAGGGACCCAAGGTCAGTAAAGAACTTTGGCTTGTAATAATAATAAAAAAAAATAAAAAAAGAAGGGGAACTTGGCTATAAAACAGGGGTTCAGTGCAAGTAGCCCACCATGCACCCCACGCTCAAGTTTCTTCAGAGTTGAGTCTGATTAAGAGAGTAAATAAATTAAGAGAAAAGAAAAGGAAAGGAAATATACAAACAGAGTCTTCCCACCCAAAAATCTTGAAAGATTCACACCTGATACTTGGTTTGACCTTCAAAAGCTTTAACTGATACTTGCCTTTTCTTCCTTATTTGTTTTCTTTCTCGGTTCCTTGCGCCATGGTGGTAGAAAGGTGGAGTGGACACCACCATGTCCATCACCTGGCAGGCAAAGTATCCCACTAAGATCTTCTACCCTCTATGTTCTTCTTGTCCTTTTTCACTCAGTTCACTCGCCTCCTCCTCCTCCTCCTCCTTTTCTCTTTCAAAAGTAAAAGCTGTTATATTCACCCTTTTCCCGCTTTTCTTTTCTGTTCCTCGAATATATTTTTCACCTGCGTTTCAGAACACAAACTCACTATTAACAAATAAATAAATTGCTACGCATAAAAAGATGCCCCAACAAGAAGCAAAAAGCTCAACATTTCATACTCGATTGCCACTTCTTTTGACCATGCATGCCCTTTCAAACATTTGAACAGCTCAAAAGGTATAATATCACAAAACAATGCAGTACTGAGGTTGAAAAGGAGAGGCAAAACTATCAAAATGTGAATTCAAATTTGAGACGTGAGTTTAATGGCCTAGTCTCTTTCCTCGATTGTTTTTCCCCTATCATATTCACCTGGTAAATGTAATAATCATTGAAATCACATGATTATTAAGCTCACCAAGAATTTGAAAGCAATCGGCCCCCCACACTGCACACATGAATTCATTCCATACAGTGGTGACGTGGGACTAAATTTAAGGGTTGCTGGTTGGTACCAGATAGAATTTAATGTCAAGAGAGCTCCCCTCATCTACACAATTGAATAATAATGGTTCATGAAGTATTGGAGCACTGAGCAATTACATGAATAGGCACAGCTATATGCAGACTGTATGCGTTTCTTCCAGTTACTGCAGTGTTAATATTTTAGCATCGGCCCAGTGTTGAAATCTACTGGAATCATTGGATTTACCATCCTATGATATATTGATGCCCAAAGCAGAGACATTTTCAGAATATAATTAAAAAGGACAAAGGAAAACCCAAATGATTACACCTGCCTCAAATCTCAATGATTTATGACAATATTAAAATGTTCATGATGTTATAGAAAACAATTCACATTTAAAACCCTCACGTTTGATGTCCTAGATGCAACACTTTCAAACTTCGAATGAAAATAATGGCAACAGTTCCCCTCTCCACATCAACTCCAAGGACCCAGTAGCATTAATGAACTTCAAAGGCAATAAAAAGACACGACAGCATTGATAACATTTACTAGTATAATCCATGTTCTGCTGTAAATATAGTAGAAGAATGACATTTGGTTTATAGGCTAAAGTCATGAGGTGTGGACATGGAATTCAGCTCTGTCCTAATAATGAATTGAAATATGATAAAAGAGAATTCTTTTTAGGTGACACTGGAAATATCATAAGAACCGGTGTCGGTTGACCGACAACAACTGGGAATGGCTTCCCCACATCACCAATTGGCGTACTTCTTACATCTCCCAACTTTTGTGTTCAACAGAAAATAACCGGTTTGATTTTTTCGTATCAGATAATAAAAATGGTAAGGTGAGCCTACGAGATCACTAAATGACAATTCTAGCTGTTGCCCGCTTCTTTTCACAAACTGTATGCTACAAAAGCTTGCTGAAATAAGAAAATGCATGAGCTAAACCTGTAAGCTTAATTTAGTCCAAATGTAAAAGGGAGTGTTCATTTTCGGGCAGGTGCAATCGGTTTCTATAGACAGGGACATTTCAATACTGGAATGGAAAAATCAAATTTGAAGTAATGATCAAAACATTGAAATACGAAATCAGGAATTTTCAAGCTACAACAAGCTTTAGATAAAAAAACAAAAGTAGTTTGAACCCCTCTTAAGTCTCCCTCCTGCAGAGTAATGTGAGTGTCCCCACTTGATCATGTTCATTCAAAGAAGGGTCCAGTAAGATGCTATAAATCTGAGAGAAGTAGCTTAAAACTGGATTTATGATTATAAATATACAATACACTAAAAAATGGAAAGAAAAGGCTTACCTTTCTTTTTCTGTTTAATTTTGGTTCTTGGCATCGTTGAGAATACTCTAGGTAGTTTTGGTGGCAGCTTGCTTGAAAGCAACGGTGGGAGCAATCCTGCAGCTCCTCCTCTGATGCTCTAGTACGAGCTGTTCAGCAAACCAATCAAGTTTCTCAAAATTGCTTTGCTCTCCGATCCTCTTGCCACCGAACAGCACAGATTCTACATTTTTCTGCTTCAGCATTTCCTCTGCTATTCCAATCAGCATCTTTACATTGTTTGGACTGGGGTCTGTGTCCACATTAGGTCCACATCCTCCTAGATTTGCCTGCCACACCAAAATTAATATGATCAGGAGATTAAACATATGCTCATAATAAAGGTAAGGAACCACACAGGTGTCAGAAAATTTAATTCTTACAGTTATTTAGAGAATTGAAATTAAATTATTGCTACTGCAATCCAACTACAGCAAGAATGGCCCCATTAACGCTGGCCCCTCAAATAATTAATTAAAATTGTACTAATGAGGACATTCACTGCTCACAAATAATTATAGCACACACTCTTTATTATCATGATTGATAGTTTGTTTAACATTGTATTTCAAAAGAATTTTAGAAAAAGATTGAAATTTTTCTAGTTTTTTATTTTAAATTAAATTGTTTAAATTTAAAAAAAATATATTAATTTAATATATTTCTAAATAAAAAAATATTTTAAAAAGCAATTAGAGACATTCACTAAACCACGTTAAGATTAGCAGTCTCAACAGAAAAGGGAATACAGAACTCAGTGGTCACAAAGGCTATATAGCAGTCTAAAGATTCCGTGTCCAAGCTTCTTTTTTTTCTTTTCTTTTATATAAATTTCAGTACATTCTAAACTTTAGGCTATCCAGTGCCTAAGAAGATGCCCTGGGACGGTACCTCACCAGCAAAGTCGGTGAAGAGGTCAGTTTCGGGTGTCTCAATAATGAATTCAAGTGGCTCGAGTCATCTTTAAAGCATAAAGATTATTCACTGAACGAGCCAGGTTCAATAAGAGATCTGCTGATTCAATAATAGAGATCTCTCAGAGCAAATCTATATCGATATACCGATTCTTTCTGATCCTAGAATACTTTTTACCATTAAAAACTACACAGGACAGCCTTATTTCTACTCCGCATCCTCTACTATCAATAATGCATCCACTTTTTATGGAAAAATCAAAAACAGATCTGCTAATAATTTTACCCTTTTCAAATTTCAAACTAGCAGTCCAGCGGGCTGCTTCAATTAATGTTGAGACTTAGTTAAGAAGACTTTCTTGTATACAGAAGTGAAAGGAACACAGAGATCATGCAGACATTCAGAAGTGAAGATCCCTCGTTGCTACCAGTGACTAACACAAGGGCAGTACAAAGAATACCATGGACCTGTTCATGTCCTTGCATCTGACAGCATACAAAGCACGGCTAATCACGGCTCTGAGAAACATATAAGAAAGTAAAATCATGACGGGTGACATTTTTATGACCACTCATTTTATACCATCCATTCTAGGGAAAATCCACTCTCCAGCCATTTTCTATCTACTCATTGCAAGAAGAGAAACCCAACAAAAACCTTTTGTGTTTTGAAAAAGTGGCCATATATTTTTGCATATAATCCTGTTTCGAAGAGAAAGCCTCAGTCTGACACCGATAACTCTTCATTGAGGAATGGCTTAACCAGATTTCCAGAACCCAACACCAACAAATCCAAGGTCTCGATTCAAACCAAAACCCAACGTTTGGTTTGATGCATAGAAAACAAGAAAAACCAGAGGCTAAACCCACCCATCATGTGCAAGCTACCAGCACAGGTACCCATATGCTCCTCCTATAATTCCGTTGGGGCACTTGAATTTATGGTTTCCCGGGTACACACTCTCTTACATGTTGGCTAACAATAAGCCACAAGACACATTGTACAACCGACCCCATCAGGCCATTACACATGCCGAGTGCAAACAGCACATTCAATTGAATAAACCCAAAACCCAGCTAAATATGCACAAAAATTGTATCCGAGTGAAAAAGACACACCTGGGTTAACCATTTCCAGCCTGGCTACTACTGTCTTGTACATTGAAATCAAGCAGAATAAAAACCATATGCAAGTTGCATGATAAGATTAAAGATATTGATAACATTACCATACCTGAATTCTTACATAGTTACTGCTCCTGCACTGACCAAATGCCATGGCCACTGCCTGGTCCACTGAATCAGCCGAACCGTCACCTGAAATTCGAGCCATTGGTCGAGCCCACTGCTTGGCCCTCCAGTTCTTCACCTGCTCATAGTCATAGCTAACCTCAAGAATCTGACCGGTCCCTAATGACAGCACCAACAAATCCTCGACTCCTCTAACAAAAGGAAATTCCTGCTTATTATGCAGCACGTGAGTAATAGCTGCTGCGGTCGGGTTACTCATGGCTAAACCACCATCAACTGCCAAACACCTGGTCTGACCGTCAACAGACCCCATCAAAACCGGGTCAAACAAACCCGGCTCGGCAGATGTAGCCCGACAAACCTCCCAGAGCCGGAAATCAAAACTATCCGTTTCCAATGCATCCGCTCTCGAAAACAAAAACGGCGCCGTACTGGAAAGATCATAGCAAGGAATCAAAACCGGCTTTAAAGTATCTTTCAAAGTCAAATTCCGGCCCTTCTCACTAAAAGTCTCCTTCATGGCCTTCTCTAAACCGGCTGTAGCAGCTGTCGAACCGGTTGCGCCACCTCTGAAAAACCGCTTGAAAAACCCACCATTTCCATTTCCGCAAGTGTAGAATTTGCTGCCCTGATCGGCTAAAAACTTCCAAGTCTCCTCAGCTTTCATAATCGGACGGCTATGATCTTTGGTGCCGAAAAGCATAGCCGTGAAGATTCCGCCGATTCCAGTTCCGGCTGCAACATCAAAATAATCAGCAATTCTGGCGTCAGGATTGCCTGATTTCACTTTCAACGCGTTTTCTAGATAAGCCAATGCTTTCCCTGAAATAATCCCTTTTAGACTGCTACCGCCATCAATAGACAATATGCAGATTTTCCCCCGTTGATTCTTGATCGCAGACAGCCCGTTGCTGTTGTTTTCTGTAAGAACTGAAGGATTCTGTGACTCGGGTTTTGCTTCGATTGTTTCAGGAGAGACCTGTTTAGGAATCCAGAGTTTCTGATCATCATAGCCGAAGAGAAACTTGCTTTCTAGAATTGAAAAGATTTCGTAGCTGAGTTTGTCAGTGTCTATACTGGGTTCTTGCATCTCTGAAGATTGATTGTACTCCATGAAGGAAACAGAGAAGATAAAACAAAGAAAACTGTGAAAGTTGTTCTTATGGAGCGAATTTTTTTCTTGCTTGTTTCTCGTGAGGAGGAAGAATTTAATAGCTAAATGATAATAAATTCCTTCTTTGCTGCTAAACCCCTCCACACTTCGCTTGCAGTTTCTTTTATCTTAATTTGGCTATACAAAGAGTTTTTTTTTCACCTTGGTATTAACGCCTACATAAATCTGTTTCCAAAATTTGATTTTGCTGTTGAATAATGCAAAACGCTTGTGTTGATTTTAAGACAAGAAGCTTTACAAGAAAGTTCCAAAAATTTGAAAAGAAGGCTCAACCGAACCAGTCCCTTCAAGCCAGCACCCTCCCTTGTTACCAAAACCAGACTTTCACTTCAGTTCAACCTTGCAACCAATCATTCTTCACAGGAGAAGTAAAAACCAAAACAAAAGAACAGAAACAAGAAACAAGAAACGCTCTCTTCTAGAAGAAAAAAACCCTTTTGCCCAGCCCCCTACTCTCTCCGCCACTCGCTATCTTTCCCCTCTCCCTCTCTATCCCTCCCTCTCTCTCTCTGTGTAGTAGTGTACGTTGTATCTTTT
Organism: Salix dunnii; assembly: GCA_015731905.1. Lineage (NCBI taxonomy): Eukaryota > Viridiplantae > Streptophyta > Magnoliopsida > Malpighiales > Salicaceae > Salix > Salix dunnii. Next base: position 15,607,461 of record CM027668.1, read on the forward strand.
ACAAGGGCTGGAGAGGTAGGAATAGTAGTATCGAGGATGGAAGCATGAAAAGATTAATCAACAAACGAGCAAAAGAACAAACAATTAGGTAGCTAACACTCAAAACAAAACACAAAAGAAGCCAAGGAGCGGTATTGGTGTTTGTAGGAAGAGGAGAGGAGGCAAGAACACAGCAGTTACAGAGCACGTCTGTTTATGGCTTTTAAAACCACTAGAACATTTCTCAACCCGGTCACTCCTTCCCTCTCTCCTCATCCCTATATAGTATGTGGGCACCTCACCTACATAAAACAGGCACGACCTCTACCCTTTTTTTAATCTCCTTTTTAATTCTGTAACACTAGTTGATACTAGCCTCTTTTTATCAAGAACGAACTAGAGAAATTACTCTGTTTCCTCTTGTTTTTTGCATATATTATTTCAGATTATGACATTTAAACTCTTTTCACTCTGATTAATGGCATCGAGCAGTCTAATCAAGACACTAATCTTGAGATTATGATTTTACTATTTTTTATAATATATTTAAAGTGAAAAACATCAATTTTGTTTCCAGTCAAAGGTGAAGAATTGGAGTTAATTTTGAGGCAAGAACAATGGCAACGCTAAAACAGAGGAAGGAGAAATTGGTGTACAAATTGTACTTGAATGTTGGGTCATTTTTCCTGTTCTTTGATTAAAGGGTCTTAGATTTCGTTGACGGCCCGTGATCAACGAACGGTCAGGCTGATGACCAACAAATTTTTTCCTCCCTTCCAATTTCTCCTCCCGCCCGGCTTGTCATTGCGCGTGGGGCAGGAGCCACCCCCGTCGGCAATAGAATGGCTCCGCACTAACACTTTATGGTGCCCAACCTTCATCTTCCTGGCTACGCTAGTCTCGTATTGGACAAAATGTTTTTTACACCCTTGCTAGACAAATTCAAGATAAAAATAAATTTAGGACTCGTCATATCCATCATTCAGGGAGTTTTCAAACTAATTTCTTTAATATGAAAATAAATTAAACTAATATTTCTTAATGTGTTATTATATATTTTTTAAAAATATATATTATATCATCAATTTAGAAGTATTAAATGCTGATGTAAATTTCACTACTCAAGCACGTAAAGATTTGACGAGTCTTCCATTTACGAAAATACATGCCAGCCTTTTTTTCTATCTTGTTGTGCTTAACTTGTCCGGTAATTGCCAGGCTTGGAAGGGCAAAAATGGGTTCCACTACGTGTTCGTGCTGACGGCAAATGTAGGTCAATATTAGGTTATCGCCACGGCAGGAAGGTAGGAGGGTGAGTGGCAGCTACAATTTGGCTGCCAAATTTGATAAGTCCATGCTATGAAACCATGGCAAAGTGAATTTAATGGCTAGTAACAATAAGATAACTCATAACATGGAGAGCTACAGGTGCTTAAAAATAGATTTAGTTATACTTAATGTTCAAATTAATTTAAATATATATTTATAGTTAGAAAAAAAATTAAAACACCTCACACAGTATTATTATATTAAACACACGCTCAACAACCAGCACGGGTAATTGGGAACAGCGAAGAGAGTATAGAATAAAAAATGGAGAGGCAAATTCTATAGAATTATCGGTTTAGAAAGACTAGTCAATGGTCAGGACGTGGGGTCCGATTCATATGGCTGACAGTGGTAGAAATTGTCAAATATTCGAATCAAATCCTCGAAAGCACATTAATTACTCTGTCTGTTAGGGTTTTCTAGGCGGAGATAAAATAAATTACAGCTCCATGTACCCTTTTATTTATTTGTTTATGGGATTCCTATATTCCATTCATGTCATTCGAGACTCCCAATTACTTTTCCATGCTCCTTTTTACTTGTCGTGTCCTCCAAAACGACATGCGGTGCTACTAGCCAGACATGTAGAAGGGTTGCATGGAGTTCGATCCATCCCAAATTTGATGAAAAACATGTCATGTAATCGGGTCTATCGGCTAAATGAACGCTGACGCTTGCCAAAATGTTCTGGAACCCATCATTAATTCGCAGTGAAAACCTGTGTGGGCGTGCGTGCGTGATTGTGATCCACTGATCTACACAAGTTCTTGATAACAAGTGATTGACAGGCTAATTACATCATATGTCGTGTTTATTGAATTTTGACTATGATTCTGTAAACTGTAAATGAGTTTGTGGGCAATCATTAGACCGTTTACTGCAAGTTTTCAATCAAATCTGAATTTCTCCGGACTTTACAAGTTCCCTTTGATCCAGATCCGTATGTGATTCAAAGAGATCTAGAGGGTCTCTTTGTCCATGGATTTTACATGGTTCCTGGTTGTTAGTTTTCACTTTCAGTAGCTTTTGCCCATGAAATGGACACGAAAAGGGTAGTGCTAGGAAAATCATCGGCACTCACATTGCTATCTTTCTCCACATTTCCTCTCACAGTGAGACACTAATCCATGAGATTAGAGAATTTCTTACTGAAGCACTCACTCCACTAATCACGGTGAAGATCCTATTAAGGCCCACTTAACTTTTGACAAGTCTTTCATCCCAGATCACACGTAGCAAAGACAGCAACTATAAGAGAAAATTTTCCTGGAATTAATTATACCTCTAGGGCCCCGTTTGTTTCCCGAAATTCACTTTCCAAGAAATTATTTTTCAAATTTTCTTGTTTTTGTTTGTCTTCTGGAAAGTTAGTCAACGGAAAACACTTTCCGGAAATTGTGAAAAATTTAGAAATGTCATTATTTACTGATTATATCAAATTTGATCCTCAAACTTTTGATTGCTATATATAATTTGTTTTGAATATTTATTTTTCAATTCCATCTCTTAAAATTTAATTTTTATATTAATTTTGGTTCTTATTTTTATAATTGCTATTTGCTTTTTTCTTATCATTTTTTTATTGAAATTTTTTATCTATCAAATTTGGTCCTCATTTTTTTTTATTTTTACTTATTTTATTTGAAATAATTTATGAAATGTTAATTATTATTATTTTAATTTATTCACCTTTTATTTTTTTTTAAAAAAAAATTAGATTTGATCTCTATTATTTTGATTATTATTTATTTTATTTGAGATAATTTATGAAATTATATTTTTTTTCAATTTCATTCTCATTCAACTTTTTAATTTGTAAGATTTGTTCCTCATTATTTTAATAAACTTGAAAAAATTTTAGCAAAGACAGCAACTATAAGAGTAAATTTTCCTGGAATTAATTATACCTCTAGCATTCCAAAGTCATTCCCATACATGCCTTTTAAAAATATTTTTGGAAAAAAATATTTTTATTTTTTATTTTAAATATTTTTTAATTCCCAGATCACACGTAGCAAAAATAAGAAATATTATTTTAATATAAAAATTAATTTAAAAAATAACATACCAGTTAATAAACAAACAAGAGAAGGGGAGCAGAGCAATCGATGCACGAATGGAAATAGTTTTAAAAGCGTTTTGGACCTTTTTACAAGCAGGGGATGGGCTTGTACTGACTGGGTGTCTACAAGCCCATCCCCTGTTTTATTTTTCTGTTCTTAAATGGGCTGAGGTTTTTGTGGCTAAATAGGCCTGAAAAAATGCCCTTAATTAAGGCTGATTGTTTGTGGTTAAAGGGGCGTGATTTCTTTCCCTTCTGGGCCCATCTAAGAATACGGTCCATATTTCGTAGCACCCTGGGGTGGTCCAAAAATCCCCGCAGGTTACAGCAAGAATTCATGGGCTTTTAGCCCAGATCGTTTAGCTAGAAAAATGTAAAAGGTCCTTGATGAAAGGACCCATTTCACGTTGCTGTCCTGGACTCATGGGTTTATCCAAGAACATTCGGGTCCCAAGTCGTTTTTTTTAATGAAGTTTTGTTGGGAATGACAAACAATTTTCAAGCACCATGATCACACGTGGACGATCGGTCATTTTCAAACATTTTCCGCTTCCAAGATATATGGAGGGCACTTGCGTTTAAGGTCCATTCATTTCCATAGCTCCTCTTGCTCTCTGTCACATGGATACACAGTGCATGCCTTCATCTTCTTCCTTGTACTCCAAAAGTCACAAAAATGTCACTGTGATTCCTCAGTTGATTAGAAGGCGACAGGAGAGCACTGCAGTTTGCTTCAAGTACAGGATGTATGAGGGAACTCCCTTCTCCGATTCTTTCTGAAACTTCTCTTTGTATTGATGCCAGTGATGCATAAATTTAACCATCAGTTTCTCTTCTTCCAGCCGTGTTCATCTTGCTTGTGCCTGCAGATGGCGGCGAGAGCGACGGGAAATCACAACTCAAAGACCTCTAGTAACGAAGGCAAAGAAAATTCCTGTAGAATTGAGCGAGGAGCCTGTTAAAGGAACTGAGAAAAAAGGAACTATTGCTGGTGCTGTTGCTCTTATTATTGGTACCAGTATTGGTTCTGGGATACTTGCCCTACCACAGAAAGCTTCTCCAGCAGTAAAGTTTTCTCTCTCTCTCTCCCACGCGCACATATTCAATCTTTCAACGCCGCTGTGATTAACAGACACTTATGAGATTCCTATGACTATTTACAATCATGCTAAAGACTGCCATTCATAAATGATCCCGTTCGTTATAATTAATTAATTTACCAAAACCTTCATTTCAGGGAGTCATTCCGAGTTCAATATGCATGATAGTATGTTGGGGTTTTCTCCTAATTGAAGCACTTTTGCTTGTTGAGATCAATGTGGGTTTGAGGAGGATGCGAGGAAAAAATGAAGATGAGAGTGAACTAGAGGTCATATCTATTAGGACTATGGCTCAAGAGACTCTAGGAGACTGGGGTGGAACCTTGGCTACCATTACCTATGTCTTCTTGGGCTACACTTCCATGATTGCCTATAGTTCCAAGTCTGGAGAGATCCTTTTTCATTTGGTAAATCTTCCGGAATCTGTTTCATCCTGCCTCTTCACTACTATATTCACCATGCTAATTTCTGTTGGTGGGACTCGAGCAACTGATCAAGTCAATCAATGGCTTACTGCTTCCATGATAGGTATACAATAATTTTGTTGTTAAACTCATGTTAAGAAAAGCAATAAAATGCTTCCACACTATGCCTGCACAGGTTTGCTACTAGCGATTGAGGTTATAGCTGTTGCTTTCGGAGGGTGGTCAGGAGTGGAGGGAAGTGGTGACTGGGGAAAAGTTCCAGCTACAATTCCTGTGATGATTTTTGCTTTAGTGTACCATGATCTAGCACCTGGTAAACAGATTTTTCTCCAAAATATTTACTTTTTGATCAACAGAAAGCCTCCTTGTTTACGCTATTCAATATCCCTGTAGTTCTCTGTGCTTATTTGGGTGGTGACCTGAAGCGACTAAGGGCTTCAGTTTTGCTGGGTAGCATTGTTCCTCTGCTTGCATTGCTTGTTTGGGATGCAATTACACTTGGCCTTTCTGCTCAGGCTGGTCAAGTTGTTGATCCAGTTGAGTTGCTTATGAGGTAATTAGACTGCATATTATAGTAAGCCTTGAGATGCTCAGAAACTTTCTAGCTAATGTAATTCATAATTCAGCAACAAAAAAACAAATGATGAGATTAATTAATATCTAATGATGCACGGCCCTTGCATCAGTGAGAGATGGAGTGGGGTTTCATATTTGGTAGAGGTCTTCTCTCTTCTTGCAGTAGCAACATCATTGATTGGCACTCTCCTTGGCTTCTTGGAGTTCTTCAAGGAGCAGCTGAAGAACCTCTCAAGGGATTCGAAAGCTACACGAACATTACAGGTTAACTTTCTTCCCCCCCCCCCCCCCTCCCAACGCTGCCTCCTAGTTATTTATCAGCACAAGTTCTGCAAAAATATTACAGGAACCAATTGGGCTGGGTGGATGGTGGGCGAGGAATAAAATCAGCTTCACGGCAATGGCAATGGCAGTTGCTCCAACGCTGGCTGTCTCAACCATTGTTCCAGATGCATTCTCTGGTGCCACAGACATCGCTGTAAGTCCCTGCAAAAATGCGAAGCAAAGGCACACAAGAAACTAAAAGGGTTTTAAGAAGGAAGACCTAACAACAACTAGCTTTTACTCATTCCGTAGAAAAAGTAATGCTAACTCATGTTTTGGATCAGAGCACAGTTCATTTGTAAAAACTAGAGAACCGATCTTTCTGACCACTGATCCTTCACTGTGGAACAGGGAGGCTACTGCATGACCATGCTCTATGGAGTTCTCCCACCGGCAATGGCGTGGGCTATGTATAACAGGGAACTAGAGGACACCAGTCAAAATGAGCTATCAAGAGTAAGGCCTGCTCTTCTTGGGGTGGGCATCTTTGCAGGTGGGATAGTGATGGAGCAAATCTTGCAGGATTTCTCAGCATTGCACCCTTAACAAGGATAGTAGAAATCATTCCACTCCAAATATGAATTGCCTTTCATTTTACGACCAACTGGTGAACCGAAATACATATTGTTTCAGAATACTAAATGCATAGAATCAGAGAGCATTCTGAGCATAACTATGCAAACATATTTTTCCTCCTGCTTGGAGTTGCCGCAACAAGGAGCCCGTCATGCCTGTTTGTCACTGCGGCCAAATCACTTTTTTTTTTTTAATAAATATATTTTAGTGTTTTTAGATTATTTTATTAAAAATAATTTTTAAAAAATAAAAATATATTATTTTAATATATCTTGACACAAAAAACACTTTGAAAAGCAACATCAACCACACTCCTGAACACCCCATCAAGCACAACACAGGCCAATGACCCATTATGATGAAATTGTAAATGGTTATGGGGGTTTGACCTTAACAGACGATTGAAGAGCTTCGTGCTCTCCTCACATTTCTATGCTCCACTGTGTGTTTGTGTCGGAGGAAAGGGAATAGAAATCAGAGAAACTGAATTTAGGGAAAGAACAAAATATATATACAAAATTTCCCTAAATGCTCTTAAATCCGTTTTAAGAAAAGCAATAAAAAAAAATATGGGAAAAAACAAAAAAAGATGTTGGTTTGGCTGGCTGTATCGACCAAAGATAACTAATAATTTATTTATTTTTATATTTTAAAAGTATTTTATAAAAATATTTTTTTTTATTTTAAATTATTTTTTTAATGTTTTCAAATTATTTTGTTATATTAATATCAATAAAAAAATATTTTTAATATATTTTTAAAAATAATTATTATCAATACCAAATACAAAAGAAACCTCACATTTTAAGCCTAACTCATGAATATATATATATATATATATATATATATATATATAACTGTAAAGGCACGTTCTAGCCATCAAGGATTACGTAGGGTTTGTTTAAAGATAAAGGTTAGATTATTTTTGAAAATATTTTTTGTTTAGAAATATATTAAAATGATATTTAAAAAAAATATTTTTAATATTAATATATAAAAATAATATAAAAATATAAAAAAAACATTCAATTTAAAATAAAAAAAATCAATTTTTTTTAAATTTTAAAACACAGTACTAAACACCCCTACTATCAAATCAAACAGTGAAAAACTTAAATCCTCCAACTAAAAAATAAAATTTAATACCACCCTATTCATTTTAAAAAAAAGGACATTCGAAAACAAACGACATAGTTTTGTGCCAAAATGACTGCCGTATTGATCCATCTAACTACAGTAAAAATAATGTTATTTTAAATCATTTATAATATTTTTTTTCTTTTTAATATCCCATTTCTTCTTGTGCAAGTATAACATAGTAAGAAAAAAAGAGATGACTTGTTTTATTTTCTGTTTCATCTTTTAAATTCCCTTGTTCACCCCCCGACGCCTACAGATTGCTTTAGTATCTTGTGCAGGTAGCCTACCTATCCTCATCCTGATCTTTGCAGACAAGTAATGGAAATGAGAGAAATCACCACAATATCACAAAGATTTTGGATCTCAAGATTTTACTCTTCAAACAAAAAATAAGAAATGTTTTTTGATTATAAGAACAAGGATACTTTATTTCACAAGAGATTTACTGGGAAAAATTATTCCACAAGGGAACAAAATCAAACAAGTCAAACATATTGGACAAGTACATACAAGTTTTCTCACCAAGCTGGAATTCCAACCTTTCAAGTTTAAAAAGTACATGCAAAAGAGAGAATTTGAACACATCTGTTTTCTTAGGCCAAGGACGATCCTAGTTTTTCACAGTTGTCACATGCTTCAGAAGCATCTGTACAACATCCCGGGAGATCCTTGAGGCTTGTGTCTTCAGCTGACCAATCTTCGCCTCAGTTTCTTGCTCCAACCTCTTCACATTAGCACCAGAGTCACCGCTGCTCTGTTTGATGTTAACATAAGTAGGTTCAAGTCAGCTCTTGAATGATATAACAACATGCTCAGATTAGAAATTACGGGAGTAAGAATGACCAGGTTTGGCCAAACTCTTTAGAATGCCTGATATGACATTTGAGAAAGAAGAGAATAAGAACAGGATGACATGCTGGAGAGGCACCGTATTTTGCTACGAATGCATGATGGATTTATCACACGCACCTATAAGTAGCAAAGGTGACTAGCAAATAAATTATATTTCCTAACTCATAAGGTTAAGTTGGAAATTGGAATCACTATATGGATTGAAGTTAGCAGATAATATTTGCATTTACCAATGTATTTATCATCTCATATGAATTAACAGGAGTCTTTCCTTTTTGTGTTCTTACCTCAGCAAGCTTCCTCTGAAATTCAGCTTCCATTTGAGCGCGAAATTGAGCAATCTCCTTGTCAGCCTCTTCTTTGGCTTGTTTCAGTCTAGTCATTTTTGCTGGACAAAAAGAAACAGAAGCAAAAAAGAATCAAGATCTGCACCAATGCAGTGATTGATTACATTGTAAATGCAATTTAGGCGTGAAAGTTGCTTCCGGGGTACAAAAATTTAAGCTTTACTATATCACATTCAAAAACAAATAACATAAGCTTCAATTCAAAGTTTCAGTGGCAAGTCCAATTTTAAATTTTCCCATAAACCATGTTATGCATATCTAAATTGCAGAGGAGCACAGTAAACACAGTGCAGAAAATAGAAGCCCAACCTCTCCATTCCTTGTTTGGTTGGAAGGAGAGAAAAAAAGAAACAAGAAGTGATGACAGGTGAGAAAGAAAAAGGAAGGCCTTCCTCCCATTTTGGATGGATTGAAAAATATAACTCCAAAAAAGGGAATACACCCCACTCTTCCTTGATTGGGCATATGCTTGTTGAATGAAATGAGAACCTCATCATTTCCATTTCTTCCCCCTACTCATCTGTCCTATCTCCCACCACCCAAACAAACATAATATACAATCAAGAACTAGGTAAGTCTCGTCAGAACAACTCGGAAAAAAAGCATTATAGATACACAAAGTAATGCAATTTCTTAACCTATCCTATCTAGTGCCCTTTGTACAAATATGTCAAAAAAACACAGATACCAGGAATTTTACAAGGAAAGGGATGGCAAGTAATTTAAATAGAAAGAGACGTATTTCAATTATCAAAAGCATAAAGAAGGGAAGACGTGTTTACCATTTCTAGCAGCATTGACAATATGCTGAGCTTCTTGCTCTGCAGCAAGTAAGAGTTGAATCCCATTCTGACCCCTGTTGGCTTCCATGCTTCCTGAAATCTCCAATGCTACACTGAAATAAAAAGACCACGAGTGCACTTAAAATTAGCACCTGATGCTCCTTGCATTAAATTATCAATAGTCTTCTTCAAGCAACAAAGTGAATTTTGATTTGCATCAAAACAAATAAATACAAAATAAAAATACAAGCCTCGACAAGTAGAAAAATATATAAATCCACGATCATTTACAAAACAAGAAAATTGCTACAAATTACTGTTTTAAAAGCCAAAAGACAACCCATTTTCTATATAAAAGAAACATTCATACTAAATTACTCAGTGCTCACAGTCCTCAAGAAGATCAAGAAGTAGAAGCAAAATCTAACCATCCTATCGTATCTTATCTTTATAGATTGCAACCAGTGCTCAAAATCCAAAATTCCCAGAAACCAATCACTACCCTTCTAAAATAAAAATAAAAAAACTCTCATCTTATCGATAAATCTCACTGATTCAACACGTCCCCTACTCTTAACAATCAAGATCCACACAAATTACTATGAATTCAATCTCGATTACAGAGCGTAAACTAGATACACTAGAAACCAAGCAAACACCAACCAGTTCCAACAAACGAACAATAAAAAAAATCGATCAAGATTTTTCAGCTAAGAAACCATGTCCAAGATGTAACCATTGAAAAAACTCAACAAAATGACATCAAGAAAAAAATGGCGAGTAAGAGATCGAAGCGCAAACGGTGCAGTGTGACCCGAGAATATATCTCGGATGCTGCCAGAGAAGTAGCAGAAAATCTAGAAACATGACGAGGAAGAAATCGCAGAGAAATCAATTACCCGACGAACCGTTACTTGTGTGTTTTTTCTTTTCGTTCAAGAGATTTTCTTTCCAAGAAGAAAAACCAAAGTCCAAGAGAAATCAACTCCAAGCAAAATGATATTTAAAAAACCTAAATTGATAAAATAGTTTTTTAAATAGTATGATTATAGTTTTTTTAAATTTTTTTTACATATAACTAAATATATTTTAAATATAATGTAATTATTTTATATATAATATAATTATGTAACTAATATAATTAATTAAATACTTTTAAAAAATCCTTTAATATTTTATTTTTTTAATATTATTTAAATAAAAAAGGCTCAAATTTGTTATAACACAAAGCAACAACCATTCAACAATCATTTTAATATTATTTAAATAAAAAACTCAAATTAAAATAAAATTAAATCCATGTAAAATTTTACATTGAAAAGTTTGAGTAGGGTCTTGGGGCAAGTCCAATGGTAAGAGCTATTTTGGAGAGTCAAATTTATAAAATGATTCTTTGAATAGTGTACATATGGTTTTTTTACTGATATGTACTCCAATGGTAAAAGTCATTTTGGAGAGCTATTTTTTTATATTATTTTAAATATAATATAATTCTTTTGTATGTAGTTTAATTATGCAATTAATAAGAGTAAGTTATTTAATTGTTTTTAATAAATCCTCCACTAATATAATTATTAAGAATAACCATCTTTATTTTATTTCATCAAAGTTCATCGTGAATCATTTTATTTTTTATGATGCTTTTAATTAATGCTACTTATTATCGTTGAGTGTTAGAAGAACTTTAAAAAATAAATTGAATTGAAATCAATTTTATAATACAATAAAATATATTTAAAGCTAATTAAAAACAATTATTTTTTTTACAATTAATTTAAGTAATTTATATAATTAAATAACTACTTTTAAAAAACTCACATTATAATTATTAATTTTAATTATATTTAAATAAACAAATCAGATTTTTTATTTATAATTTATACTCATGGTTGGTTGCAGAAGAACCCACCTCTCTCTCTCTCTCTCTCTCTCTCTCTCTCATGTAAAATAATAATAAAAAAAGCTTTATAATTTATGCCTTCTCAATTGAAGGCAGCTACAAATAGCTCCGGAAAAAAAAAAAAGCAGCCATTTTAGCTCCTGAAATGGCTGCTCCGTTGGAGCAATAAAAATTGGTTCAGTTGAGCAAAATAGGTAAATTTTTGCTTTTGCCACTTGAAATATCAGTGCGTTGGACTTGCCCTTAGGGCATCTGCAGCAGTAGAGGCAATTTGATAGCCAAAAATAAAAAAAATAATATTTTGGCAACTTTGAGTAATTTTTGGCACTTCAATGGCATTGCTTTATGCAAAGCCAAAATTAGCTTCCATCACATGAACTATTATTGGTAGCAACTCATGTACAGAGAATCCAAAGTGTTGAGGATAAAATTTTATGTCACCTGTGTTGTGTTATATATATATTAGAAAATAATATAATTATATCAAAAATATTTATTTTTTTATTTAAAAATATCTTAATAAGAGTAAAAATTTATATACAAAATTAATAATTATATTATTGGAGGGTTTTTAAAAATAATTTTTTCATTCTATAATCTATTCCTATTAATTGTATAATTAAATTATATTTAAAATAATTATACTATATTTAAAATAATATTAAAAAAATAACTCTTCAAAATAACTTTTATAATTAAAGTACATATCAACAACAAAAAAAAATATTATATATAAACTATTCAAAAAAATATATTAAAAATTTAACTCTCAAATACCTTTTACCCGCTCTAACGATTCTAGACACTTCTGTCTCGTCCTCTTCTCAGGCATTGGCCCATCGTAACAAAGTTCTCCATGGCAAGTTTTTAGAGGACACGTACTGTAGAAACTTTAACAATATCAACAGTCAAAATAAGGAATCCAATGTGGTCCTTTCAAAACGATAATCATACGATATTCTATAATAATATAAATTATATTTTAAAATTTTATTTAATAATTTAAAATTTTTAATATAATATTAAAACTTTATTGATCTAGTGGTCACAAGTTTAAATTTAATTATTTTTATTCTATTTAATAAAAAATAAATATAAAATAGTATGGGCTTGTATACAAGTTTTAAGTTTAAAGAGTTTTTATTAAGATGAATATTAAAAAATAATATAAAATTATATTTTAGATTTTATTTAATAATTTAAATGTTAAAAGGAGAAGATTAACTGATATGATATATAACGAACACCGTCGACAAAAGAGTATGAACTGGGAAATGATAGAATATTATACTTGTGGGCCAGCATTGATTCCACAGTAACATCCAGCTTGGCTAGTATTGCCTCACCCTCGAGCATGGTTGCAGCGGCTGTATACTCGGGGGCCGGAAGCTTTGCTCTAGCAGAGCACCATGGTGCATAGAAATCCACCATTACACGCCAATTCTTGTTAACGAAGCCACTAAAATTCTTGTCACCCAGAATTACCACATCTTTGTCGTCGATAAGTGGTGGCTTTCGCAGATTTTTGTTGTTAAAGGCGATCAGCTTTATAAAGAGTGCAAATGTTTTCAAAATAAGTACCTTTTCACCTGGAGTAGGAGAATCACATATGGAAGAGCGAGGGACTGCTATAAATATCAGAAACTGGAAAAGGTTCCTGCGTTCTTATTATCTTGAATGCAAATTCATTTAACAGTTCAATAAATACATCTCCTATACGGTCTTGGAAATTGATTCTGATAGCATGTAAATTGTGGGAATGCATCCTCATAATGAATTCTGAAACGCTCTTGCCTCTAGTTTCATATCAAAATTGTGTTTGTATCAGCATTTTCTGATGATTGATTCACCTCCTGGGTAAAATGATTTAGTGGGATGCCAAGGCGCAGGATTTCTTCTCAGACATGGAGATCCTGATGTCACTTGCCCGAAGCACGAGCGGCCCCGATTAATTCTTCCTCGATCATTTTCAAAATATCCGAGACCTGCACGAATATAGAAGAAACACTTCTCCAATCAAGACAATGATGCGTCGAGGAAATTAGAGGGCCTAATTCGAGTGACAGTGAGCTGGGAAACTTTCAGTTTTAAGGGTGTAATGTTTTTGAATGACGAAGAACTTTTGCAATACAAGATAGGCACGACAGACCTGCATCAGATAGAAGATCATGAAAATTGGAATATGCCTTACCTCAGAATACTGTTGCAACGCAGGCGCATAGTGATGCAGTGTCCTGTATATTTTGTCAAGCAAGCATAAGAGTGCATCCACTTGATCACCTAGCAGATCCACCTATTCAATCATATGGAGAAAGATATAAACCTTTTAAAAACTTTGATTTTATGCGAACTTCCACAGAATGAAGTCCATCTGGGGGAAAATGAGAATATATAATGAGATCAGAACCTCAGTTTCAGCCCTTTTGAGATTCTCGCATCTCCTTAGAAAAGCCTTTTTATAAAGCAAATCCTCTCTTCTTTGCAAGGTAACGAGTTCAACGAGTGGATTCAGATAATGAATTGCTTCCTCCATCCTGTAAGAAACAGCAACGAACACAACTTATTACAAGATCATTCTAAACAAGTTGTGCCATTTTATTTGGAAAACGAACACAAGAAAGCTAAAGAAACAAGCAAGATCATATGCAATGGCAAGGAATCCAGGTGCATCTCTGCCAGCATATAAGATGATAATCGCAATTTAGAAAAATTCCCCTTCGGTATGTCTCAAGCAATATCATAGGTGAAGAAGGACAAGAGTTTGTGAAAATTACACATTAGAGAACGGGGGAGAGCTAACTGAAAATTGAGGTACCTTACAATGTTCAGCACTAATTTCTTCTCCACTTTTCGCTTAAAGTCCATTAATACCTGAGAAAATTCCAGGATAGGTGTGAAATCAGAGTAAGACAGGTTTACTTTGACCTCATCATCAAACATTTCTGTATCTTCAACAGCAACACCTAAACTTGATATTAACTCTCGCAGTGGTCTTTTACTCATAGCTACCTGCTCCAAAGCTTTCTTAACTTTGCTATTAACTGAATGTGAAGTGCTATCGATCCCAGTCAACAATTCCCTCGTGTACTGAAATTTGTTCAGTTCTTCATGTTTCAGTGCCTCAATGTGAAGGGGTGTTTTGTATTCCTTCATCGCAGGACTTGCTCGGCGTTTCAAATTTTCGAATTTAACATGCTCTGGCTGTGAATCTTGCTTTTGAAACAAATGCTCCTCTTTACCAATATCTAGACTTGTATGTAACTTGTCAGAACAGGTGAAATCTTCCAATATTCTGACGCGATCATGGGCTTTAGTTTCTCCAGAAACGGTACGAGTTTCTGTCATTGCCTCCATGACAACCAATACGAAAATTTCTGTGAAGAAAGTTGAGAATATTTCCTCCCTTGTTGTTCCCTCTAAAGTATGTTCTTCCGGACAATTCCTTTCAGTTCTGGCATCCCGGCACTCAGTTAACATAGAGTCGAGAGTACAGCCACAATCTTTCAGTGCCTCTCTGGAGACAAGATAAAACATCTCCTCTGTAATCTGATCTTCAATCTTATCACCTTGTATTTTTTCATCCCACTTATTGACAATTTCCTCCAAAATATGTTCATATATACCTTCTCTTACCTGGATCACAATGTCATAACTGCGTAACTCAGCACAGCATTCATGTATTAAGCCTTCCAAAAGAGTAATGTAAGTGTCTTCCACTATCACATTTTGCAGTTTTGTATCTTCTTTCTCCATTTTCAGCTTTCTTATTACATTATGCAGTTTCTCATTTGCATCATGAGAAATTGAGATGCTATTCACCTTCTCCAAAGCGTCAGTGCCGTGAGATTTTGCGTGTTCTTTCATATCAAAACGATACAGCATCTTCGTTGAAGAAGTTTCCTCGTGATCTTCGCTTCCATGGTAACCAAAAGAATCATCAATGTTTTCTCTCCAGTGGAGTAAATTTCCCAGTTTTGCAGTAACATCTCGGAATCTTTGTCTTGGGCTAACATGGCCCTTTTCTGATCTCCTATAGTATGTACACCCTTTTTCCTTTAGAATTTCTAGTTTCTGTGATTCAAGCTCTTCACTTTTTCTCCTGATGATCGTTTCATGACTCTTTATCATCTTAGCAACGTAGTGCGTGCTGTCTTCTTCAGAATCCTCTACGTTCAGCTCCTTCATTTGGACTATTTTTCCAATTCTTACAGCGAAATCATCAGGGGTGTAAGAAATGTTCCCTTCTGATGAAGACTTCCCTTTCATTTTCAAAGAAATCTTGTTCTCGCGCCTGCTCTGGGACATGCTAAGAGGTTCCAGTTCGTCTTGCAAGCATGTTATCTCTTTCATCAAATCCGTCAAATGTTTGCTCAAGCCTATGGAAACTTGCTTCTGCCACCTCCTTAATTCTGCTGTGAAATTCTCCTGGATATCCCCCATGAAACCTTTGAGCAAGATAACTATCACAGCTTTCTCAACTGTCCACCCTAACTGTTGCTCATTCGGCTCCAACTCCGACAAGAAAATGGCATTCTGCATCTTTTCGAAAGCAAGACCCATGGTTTCTTTTAAGATGTCTATGTCTGAGCTCATCTGCTCAATCCTCAAACCTTCAAAACCATGATTCGTATCAATATTTTCATCTTCAGGGTCAAGTTGTTGTTTGATATTCCACATCTGTTGATCTACTGAATTCTTCAGCTCAGAAAATGCTTCATCTCTATTCCCATCACCACTTACCAGATTGCCAAGAACCTGCTCCTCAAAGCCCTCGGTCTTTGTTCTCACAGGCTCCAGATTGGCACGTAAAGATTCCAATTCTCTTTCTTTGAGTTCCAATGTTTGCCTGAGCTTCATTTCATTTTCTAACCTCTCAGTCAACTCTCTATCCTTTTCTGAGATGGCCAGCTCAGTTTCTCTCAGCCGGCCCTCAAGACGGTCTTTAATTTCCGCCAAGTCCCCCAAAGCCTCTTCATCGCTGCTTTCAAGACTGCTGTCAGCTTCTTCAAGAACAAACTTCAGACACCCTTCTAACTGCATCACTGCCAACTCGTAAAACTTTGATATCTCATGTAAACGTGCAATAACTCCTTCCTTGGAGTGGACTCTTTCATGTGCCTTGTCCATTTTAGAGTGCAGCATAGACATGATAGTGGAATCTGTTATGGAGGATTTAACCCGACCACCCATCCTACCGAATACCTCATCCATTTTTCTAGTACCAAGTAATGAACAACGAGAGATGCCAGACTCTAAAATGAGGGAGGAATCTCATCTCTCTGTCTCTGCCACTTTTTCGCCCTGAAAATTGGATGATCCAACAGAATATCTCTGATCTTACATGGTCCACACCTATTACTCCTCTTCCCCGCTTGTCACTCAATGCAGCTTGGCAAGGAATGATAAAGTGGTTTCCAATTGATTAGTCCTAATAATTTATATTGTATCGTTTCCAAAATGATTAGCCTAAGGTAGCTGGCCAACTACAACAAACCATGCTGATGGTGGTGTATCTCATCCAAATCACAGGGCCTTGAATGAATGCAAGGTGCAAACATCACAAACCTAACTCAGCTTCCGGTTGCAACCC
Organism: Salix dunnii; assembly: GCA_015731905.1. NCBI lineage: Eukaryota > Viridiplantae > Streptophyta > Magnoliopsida > Malpighiales > Salicaceae > Salix > Salix dunnii. The sequence continues at coordinate 15,624,443 of CM027668.1, forward strand.
AACCAAGATCCGATACTTTGTATCAAAACAGATTTTACTTGAGTTTTTATCGAATCACTCGAATCAAGGTTTAACCAAACCGAATCACATTCAATTAGCAAGGTTCAAGGTTTAATCGAACAAAATCATTAACCAAACCAAATCAACTACTCAGGTTTAATATAAAACCTAAATTTGATTACGAATCTACGAGTGCCCGGATTGATTAAAAAAGGCCGAGTTGAATAGCTGAAAATCACAAAAACAAAAATCCAAGTTTCAAGGCAATAATGTCCCATCATAATGTAGACATTTATTTTATTAATTTCATCACCCAACTTCGATAACATCGCAAGTTGCCCGTAGGCTGCTTCTACATGTTATGTTAACCACCTTGGCGATAATATCACAGCATTGCCGTATCCCCTCGTTTGGCACGGTTTTCTAGCCACTCAACCATGTCCCCAAACACCAAATTGACGTTCTCCTCGGACTCACCAGCCAACTGATGCCACATGCCAGGATAAATCTTCAATGTCTTATCCGTACTCGCAGCTCGTTCAAACAACTCCTTGGCGCAGGCAGGGTCACACACCATGTCACCACCACCATGCACAACCAACAAAGGCACGTCCACCTCCTCAAACCTTCCTTGAAGTTCCTTACATACTCGGATAAGCTCAAGTGCTGTAGCCGCGCGTGGCCTCATTGCCACTCTCTTCGGGCTCGCAAACGCCAACTTCCGCTTCCACTCTTCCTTAAACGACACCTCAGGCAACGATCCTCGCGTTGGGACCACTCTCCAAGTGGGTACCACCGCTGCTACTACAAACAGTAAATGCTCCAAAGGCCACGGTGGCTTGAACTTGGCACTAATCCCACACATGGCCCCATTTAAAATCAACCCATCCCACGCGCCTTTCTGGCGTAGCGTGATGTACAGAGCTATCGCCCCGCCCAGCGACTCGGAGTACAAAAAAGCCGGCAAGTTGTGCGCGTGATTCTCACGGAACGTCTTAAAATACTGCATGCAGTCAACCACAACAGGGTTGATATCTGGGATATGATACATCAAGTTGTCGAGCCCATCAGAGAAGCCATGGCCTTGGTGATCAATAGCGCAGACAGCGAACCCGTGTTTAGCAAAGAGAATAGAGGTTAGCTGGACGAACCAGCTGGATTCACCGGTGAAGCCATGGACGACGGCTACACAGCCAATTGTTTTGGTTGGAGGAAGCGGGGTCCACCACTGGGTGAAGAGCTTGAAGCCCCGGGAGTTGGTTATGTGATCAGAAGAATGGGTGACTTGGTGTTTGGCGTAGAATTCAGCGGGGGAAAGGGTTCCAAATGGGCTTTGCTCGTTAGCTTCTGCCACTGGGTGCTGCACCACCATTTTTCTTCTGGGTTCGTTACAGGTGAGGGTGGCGGAAGGGGGGGTGTGAAGAGAGAAAGAGAAGGGAAGGTGGAATGTGTGAACTTGGATTTTGTTGAGAGACTGTGAGGGTATTTATTTTATTAGTTTTGGGTTGTTGGGATTCAGTGGTTTTGAAGCATGGTGTTCTTTTTTTTAGATTTTTCCGTAAATGGTGAATATAATAACCCAGCTTTGAATTTGATGACAGAAATTAGGGGTTGGATTTAAGAAATAATAATAAATACATACACCCGAAATGCATGAGTATTTTGAGAAACAATCACCATAAGTGATTCATGAATTTTCTTCCCAGCTTAATAATAATAGTAGTAGTAATGATAATAATTAATTTGCATTATTCAATGGAAGGAGGGGCGGGTGAAGCCTTGTTGACTGTCTGGGAACAGAAGATGGTGTTAATAAATGTTTCCCTGTTACTGACAGGGACACTGCGCCCTGTAGAACTTGTAGAAATATTCCAAACAGCATTATCTCAAGGTAGATCAACACAGTAAGCATATTCCACTCTCAAAGGCATGCCGTAAGAACTGATCACAAATCACATCATTTTCTTATTGAGAATAGAAGTCAGAAACACTCTAGCAATTTGAGAATTCATTAAAACACTGGTAAGAAAACTGTACAATCCCTGCTCCACCTTCTGAAATATTATGGGTGTTTGGCTCCGCGTTTTTACCTGTGGTTGAAGCAAAACGCGGAGCCAAACTTAAATATTACCAAACAGCTGAATTTAATTTTGCGATGGATCCATTATTTTTATAACAATTCAGCCGCAGATGCAAAAGCATCTGAGAGATGCTTTTGCATCTGCAGCCAACGTGTGAACGCAGAGCACCTCGCCAGTGAAAATTGTTTTGCATTTCGGTCGAGGAATATTTGCTTGCACTCCATCACAAATCAAATTTCAACACCCTCTTATCAGTTCATCTTCTTTTCTTATTAATATAAAAAAGAAAGTGAAAGATGGGAGATTTTAGCTTCAAGTAAATCTCATTGCAAATTGCTAAGATGATAAAACCTCACAAACAGGAAAGCTCAAGGGATTCAAAACCCATGAATTATATCATATTTTTTGGAGATAACAAGCCAAGTTTACGAATTCCAGACATTAGAAACAAGGAAAGATGATCAGTTGCTTACTTCTGTGAGAGGAAGTTGTTTTTGGAGAGACAAGCTTGAATATCGCAAGCTTCTTTCTTGCAATATATATATATATATATATATATATATATATATATATATATATATATATATATATATCGCAAGCTTCTTTCATCGCAAGCTTTTCGATGCAGTTGAACAGAAAGCCTGGATTGTTGAGCTTTTTTGGAGAAAGCTTCTTTGTTGTTGGTGGGAGGGGGAGAGATTGGGGTGTGTGTGTGTGTGTACGTGTGTGTGGGTGTGTATATATATAATTATAAGTATATATATATATATATATATATATATATATATATATATATATATATATTGAAAATAATATAACTATATTAAAAATATTTGTTTTTGTTTTTATTAAAAAATACCTCAATAAGAGAGTAAAAAATTATATACAAAATTAATAATTATAATATTGGAAAGTTTTTAATTGTGCACACTTATCACTACGTAACGTGATAGAACGTTCATTTGGTGTATGAAAACTGAGGTGGCGAATTTTACAAAACATGCCTGCTTATCCATACAAAACACAAGTGAAGATTGTGGTTGCGTCAATAGCATTGCATAACTACATTAGAAGAAGATCAGAAGATGATATTAGTTTTGCCGAATATGATCGCAATCCTGATTTTGTTCCTGAAGATATTTTACCAGATGTTGTTTCTCGATCAAATAGTCAGGGGTCACAGATGCGTTCGCGTATGGATTTAGTTCGTGATGAAATTGCAAGTAATTTAATGAGAGAATAAAAACAAGTGTTTAATTTACGTCAATTAGTTCAAACATTGTGTTTCTATAATTAGTAATAAATATATTAAATTATTCCAACAAAATATTTATATAAATGTGCTGAGTGTGTGTATACATGTGTATTTTTAATTAATTTCACTTGTTAACAGCAATATGAAAAGCATGGTAACCAAACACAAAAAACTGTTTTTCATTAAACACAACAGCAACAGCTGTGCCAAACAGACCCATTATCTCCAGGGAGCATTTAATCCCATCCGAAACAGCATCATTCCTCGTCCTGGTCGACACAACCTAAAAGAGAAAAGATTCATGTCAAATACTTTTCTTTTCTAATCACATGACTAGTGCAGTCACTGTCTTTTTGTATAATCCTTGTAGGAAATAATGAATTGAAAACCCTCAATTTTCAGTTCACTTCAGAAATATACATGCCTCAAAAGGAAGTAACAGGAATCATCCCATATACAAGCAACAACATAGACAGGTTGATAAAAAAAAACTAACGGGAAGAAAAACTTTTAGAAATTAATAGTCCAGAAAAGTTGGGAGGGGTGAGCAGTAGCTATTTATCTCTCTATTGCCCATGCGAAATATCTGCTGGATCATCAGTAGTCTCGAAACACATGCTTTCTGTGTAGTTCTTCAGTCACTCCACTATATTTCATTTGTTTATCAACGACTTAATCCACGAAAACCACCTTAAGACTATCAAAATGAATGCTATCAGTCAGGTACTAGGGATTGTTAAACTGAAATAAATGTGGCAGAAATCTATTTGAAGGCGCCAACTACAAAAAGTGATGAGCCAAGAACTCTGCAGCATCATTTCCACCTGAAAGAGTTTTCCCCTTGTGCTGTAGATTTAAATCCTAATCCAATCGTTTATCACGCTTCCTGGAGAGAGATTTCCTAAATGAAATACCTATCACTCAAAATCTCATACCGTCGACCATATTGTAAAGGCCCTAAACTATTCTAAATCCCATCCAGTCAAACAGCCAGGTTGAAGTGGGTTGTGCCAATCATTTTAAGATTCAAAAGAAAATCCAATATTCTAACAGGCCATCACAATCAATTGAAACCATCGAACCATCTCTAACTTGGTGCGCTCATAATCATATTCTTACTTGTTGGAAAGCAGTTAAACAATCGTGCTAGAGTCGAGTAATAAAATTATTCATATCACCATCTTCAATATCAAATGGAGTGCATCACAGAAGCACACATATCCTCAGAGTTGAGTTCCAACAGAATTCAGAGACGCAACAAGTTGATTCTCATATCAAAACCACAAAACCAAAACCTCACAAATCAAAATCACAGATAACAAACACCAATCCAAACTCAAGCCCCAAAAAGCAAATACAATAAATACTATAAAAGGGCAAAAGATCAGATCTTTACCTCCACAACAGAAACAGCAATAGCAACAAGTGACGAGCATGAGAATCTCTCTGCAAAAAATCAAAACAGCTTTAGAAGTTTTTACTGGTTGGTGTTGATTTGTTCTGCTATCATCACCATCATCCAAGAGTCTTTGCTGGTTGCAGTCGCAAGTTTCTTGAGACCTCTGCTTCTTTTCATTGTTCATTCTATGAAGATTCCATTCAAGTTTTTTCAAGTAAGCAATCTTGAATGAGTCCCTTATTCTCATTGTTGGCCATAGATGCATCTTTCTTTGATTTCTCTGAAATAAAATTATTCTCTGAAAGGCTAGAAATTTCTTAGGCTTGTTTCTTTCTTTCTGTGATGGATAAAGAAAGGTCTTTTTTTTGGGGTTTGACTCCCAGCACTGCCACAATGACGTGTTCTTTAGCTGTACTTAAATTGAATTATATTGATTTTCGGTTCTCTTACAATGATCGTTTGCGTGTGGGTGTTGTTGGGCCAACTCCGAGTTAAAGGGATATCTCAATTCTGGAAGTAATTGCTTTTAAGAGTTTTTTATTAGAAAATATATTAAATTAATTTTTTATGTATAAAATTTATAAATTAAATTAATTTTTTTTTAATATATATATAAATTTTCGTAAAAAAAATCAAGCTCAGATTCGAGGTTAGCTAAACCTATACACGAACACTGAAAATACTGTCTGCCTCTTAAACCTCAATTCTAAAACCCTCTCTGCCCCTTCTCTCTCTCTCTCTCCAATCTGATAGAATAATCAAACCAAACTACATCTTCTGTTTCAGACACCCAGAAACTGCTTTTGTTCATCAACAAAGCTCATTTGGTGTCTCTATGCTGCTGAGTCCTCTTCGCAAACTTGCCCGGTCAGTCCAGCTTGTTTCCATACATATTGTGCTTTTTTATGATTTCCCATGTTTGGGTTTGGCTACAAGTTGGTGATTTAATTGTGTGAATGATATTTTTCGGGGTGAGTTGCGGCTTTTAATGGTGTAGTGCGTGAGTTTATTTTTCCTATTTCTTAATGACTTATACAGAAGTCTGAAGTGCTGCCAAACTGTTTCAGTTTGATTTGAACCAAAATGTGAACATGAAAGGGCAAGAAGAGTTTTGGGTTACTTCACCAGTTACCCTGGTTCATAGTGTTTTGAGGCAAATGTCAAAGTGATTCACGTTTTCCAATGAAGGCTTCTTTGCCTTTATATAAGGAAATCTTGCACCTATGCGATTCATGTGGAAGCAATTTTAGATGATCTGGACATGGTCTGATCCTGAAGTTTGATAATTGCATAGTATTTTGTAGAGCAGCATCATTTGATAAAACTGATTTCTTATGTTTACATGGAGGTCTAATTAGAAGATATGATTTATCTTGTAATTTTGACTGTCTGCCTCGTAATTTTGCCCCCTTCTTTGGTCTTACTGTCATTTGCTTTTGTTTGGCAGTGAAGAACTTGTATCTTGTTTCCACATCAATTTCCGACTTTCATATTACAACAGCAAATATAATTGTGATATAGGTCCTTTTAAGGTTGATATTAGCAACAGAAGAAACTACTCAAGCCAGGTTTTATTGGATCCATTAGGTGAGGAGCAACCTGTCAACTCTCAATTCTATAATCATTCCTGTACAAGAGATTCAATCAGCCCTTATACATCGATTCTTCAATCCAGTAGTCTTCAGCACAGGTTCAAAAAATGGCAAGATCAAAGGAAGAATAAACTGACGGCAAGTACTTTCAGTGGGGCTATTGGTTTTTGGCGTGGTAGGCGAGTCCAGCTCTGGTTAGAGAAACTTGGTGCAAAAGAACCATTTTCTGGTAACATGGCTACCTGTTGGAGCAATGCCAAAGAAGAGGAAGCACTTGAAAGATATAAGTTGATTACAGGAAATACAATTTTGTTTCCCAGATTTCAGGTCTATGGTAAGAACAACTTAAAAGATAATTGGCTTGCAGCTTCACCTGATGGGATAGTTGACAAGTATTATGGGTTGAATTCTAGAGGAGTATTAGAAATAAAGTGTCCATTTTTTAATGGAGATATGAAAAGGGCCTCACCTTGGAAGCGGATCCCCCTTTATTGCATTCCACAAGCTCAAGGTTTAATGGAAATACTGGACAAGGATTGGATGGATTTCTATGTTTGGACTCCTAATGGAAGCAGTCTATTCAGGTTATTCCGAGATGAGGCATACTGGGATGCTTTGAAAATAGCACTTTCAGATTTCTGGTTCAACCATGTCCTCCCAGCGAAGGACTTGTGCAGTAAAAATGTGATAACAGATCCCCTGAAGGAATTAGGATCATTGAAGCCTGCACCTAGGCATGAGCTGTATAGCTATTTAGTTTATGAAAGCAAACATGCTGTTGATAGCTCTCACCTACTGATGCGTGAAATTAATGGGCACCTTCAAAATTGATGCAATTAGGACTTGATGAACCGAGGCATTTCACTACAATTTGACTAGTGAACTTGTGTGAGTGTCTTTTCCCTTTATTTTTTACTTGCAGTTGTGAGAAAAGTCAAATGTATCTGATATTGAACAAGGAATGATTTTCTTGCAGGTGTATTGCATCTTCTCCACTATGGCTTCTTCTCGTTTTCTTTTTTCCCTATTAAATAGACGAACTACAAAATTTGGCCAGAAAGCTAGGAACAAGGTTAAGTAGTTTAAGTGGAGCCAGATTAGAGAAACTTGGGCTGTTAACAGCAGGTAGAAAACACAACCTGAGTCCTTCCTCCCATGCCAACTGATGCGATGTTTTGAATATTTTTGGTCCTAACATAATCATTTTGTTGTAATAATATCATATAAACAACTGAGTTGATGATTTTGCATGGTTAAACCATGTGGCTATGACATGTCTAAATAGGTGGTATGCTTGTATATTAATGCCTTTCCCCCCCTTAACAGCAGCTTGTCAACTGTGGTAAGAAGATTTGTTGGCGTGTCTACTCTGGTCAGAAATTCAAACAGAGGCACACGTTAGAGATGGGAGGTCAGTTGTGCATGTTTAATCATCAGGTTTTTTATGCGATATCATTATCCCAAAAAAACTGCAGTTCGATGTGACACCTGCTGCCTTAGCTAATATGCATTCCAATGTGGATAATCATGTTTATCCATTGATACTTATATGCTTATTGTGCACATGAATACTCCGTATCACTATTTAATCTCATATTTTATTATCTTCTAACTTCTTACTCTGCTTTTGTTTTCCTTTCAAATGTTTGAACTTCATAGTTACCGGATGGCTATGTTTGTTCTGCGAAGGAAGTTTTATATCATGGCTGGAAGGTTGCTAAACTTTTCATTAGGATCAAATGGCTCAGAGAATCAACAGCACCGATTTGTTTCACCTACAGATAAGTCATCCTTGACGATTTCTATTCCTTCTGTGCTCAGCCGCCTCTCTATGCCATTTTAAAGCTTCAAAAGGTTTGTTGAATGCTCCTGTTCGAGTGTCATTTCATAATCCTCATGAAAGCCTGATATATGTGTGTGATATCTCAGTGCTTATATGGAAGTGTACTTGTATCAGTGTCGGTTTCTTGCTACCTTGAAACCACTGGATTTTCTAAAATAACAGACAACCATTGGATCATGGAAGGATTTGATATGCATTTGCTTAAATGTGGTAACCAATCAAACAATGAGGCTTAGATAATCTGATGCAAGCGTCTTCCTTGATCTCTACCAAAATGAATTTATGAAGGCAGGGAGCCGCAATTTCTTGTGCCTTAAATTGCTGCATCTAGTTTGACATAGGGTAGCCATCTGGTTAGAAATTTGATACATGATGGTAATAGGATAAATTGGGCTCGTGATTTTTGGTGCTAGGGCTTCAGTGTTGTTACATGTTGAGAACTAATAAACTGTATACAAGAGAGGTGTGAGCATTTTACAGTGATTGCAAAGTAACCACTAAAGGAATATTACAAAATACATAGTTGTAAAATCGGACCTGCAGATTTCAACAAGACTCGGGCCAAAAACAAGACCTGCAGATTAGCTTTCCTGCAGCAGCAGCAGCAGCCTCTATATATGTTTATCTGGCACAAAATTGGGCTGAAGACATCGAAGCTCCATAGACTGGTCAGATCATCAAAGGGGTTGAAAAATCCTGGACTGCGGGACCATATCCCTGTGCTGGGAACACATGGGGGTCCTCAAAGTGCAAAATGTGGAATGTTAATACTCGAGGAGAGGAGAGATCATAAAACCAAGAACAGAGGAGGAAGAAGAGGGTGGTGATAGGGACCATGGTTTTGAGCTTGCAACACAGGAAGCTTGGTATGGGAGCTTGCTGGTCTTTTTATAATATTGATTCTTTGCTTTGTTTTTGGATTTCAAACAAGCGTAAAGGAAGTGGTAACGGACATTGAGTCTGATAATCCAAAACTAAATGCATGAAAAAGAAATGACAAGTGTGCATCAGTCGCCTTCTCTCGTGTTGGGAAAAATCATGATCTTCTATGCATGCCAAGGCTTTTCCAAAGTATTGCAGCAAAAGAAAGGGTGGGACAGTGGGTGATTTGGACCTAAGTGACATTATGTCACGAAAAGAAAGAGAAACAAGGATGCAATAAAGAAGCAAGCACTTGCCTTCACTCTGTCGTCAAATAGCTCAAGAAAATCTTGGTTTGTAAGCAACTCCTTTTGTGAAGCCTAGATACATCACGCATGTTATACTGGTGCCTAAGAAGGTGAGCTTTATTGCTTTGAAATGACCATGTTAGAAAGGATTCGTGTGTTGCAAAGAGCACTAACTCAGCCACAATCAAACTGGGAGAGTTTATAGACTTTCGAATCAAACATATCTGGTTCCATTTTTATTTGAGTATTAAGGAGCAGTCAAAAAGTAGGTCATGGAGCAGTCAAAAAACTTTCTGAAGCACTAGAGAATATTTTTTGACGATCACAGTTTAGCTTTTGACCATCTCCCGATCATTAAAGATAAGGCCTTCATTGGTTGGTGCCGTTGCCGATCATCAGGCAGGGCATTAACAATAAGACGACAGTCAGAGACCAAAACTGATCATCGTATAGCACAACACCTATTCTGTCCGGCTTCTCAACAAATGATCTACACGCCTCGATATTTCTGATAAAAAGTACAAAATGTAAGAGCTTCTTCAACGCACCAGCTATCTTTAGCGTTATATAAAAACTGCATGCATTTTTTACTTTAACTAAATAGTTATATTAATAGTTAAAATAATATTTTGTTTTTTGAGATGTTATTTCTATATGATTGAGCAACTCCAATGTAAAGTGCAATTTTGAAAAGGTAAATTGATAAAATAGATTGTTGAATAATGTAAATATAATTTTTTTTGTTTATTTGTATTCCAATGGTAAAAGTCATTTAGAATAATCAAATATATTTTAATATAAATCAACCAATAATATAAAACAAATTTTACGATAACAAACAATATTATAATTTTTTCGTTGATTTTTTATATTATTTAAAATGATATTTGACAATATTATATAATTTTTAATTATAGTTTTTTTTTAAAATATATATCTTGTTGATAGAATCTCATGAATTCTTAAATATAAATTAATAAATACTCTTAATAAAAAAAATAATATATTATAGTTTATATAAGATTACATGTAAAAACAAATACTATTTAGCAAATCAAATAATATTTTATATGTAATTGAGTAAAAAATAAAAACTACTCCAATACTAATTATTATTTTATAATTCAAAGACTTGATAATTGCATTAAAATAATATCGTGGTGGTATAGATAATATTTGATATTATAATAATAATGATTTCTTAAGAATATTTTTATCTAAAATATATATTAAAATAATATTTTATTTATTCATGAAAAAAATATATTTTTAAAATCATATATGAAAACAATTTGAAATAATAATTATTTTTTTCACAAATCATGTACAACACATCATCATACATGACCTCTAAATTAACCTTCCACATCTTTCTCTGTCTATGTTTGTTTGCTAATTATTTCTTGTAGTCTCAAACAATATTATATAATTTTTATAAATTGTCTTTTCGACAAGAACATATGAAAATAGCTTCTCAAAGAACAAATTATTATTTTAACTGTAAATATTGGGTTGAAAAAATAAAAAATAAAATACATACAATTACTAAAAATAACTTTACCTCCTCATTCAAAAGGGCAGCCTGCTGTGAGCTTTGAGGTTCAAATTCCCCATGATCCAATAGCAACATGAGGGAGAAATTTTGAAGTAAACTGAGGCTCGTATAAAGCATGAGTTACAAGAGCTATCATCTGAGTAAATGGGCTTTTAAGACTAATTTAGCATAGAGAAAGGGAAATATTAATCCAACAGAATTTGGACGTCAGCTTTGAGCCCAAAAGCCCATGATTTAAAGCCCACCCTGTTTTAAAAGGTTTAAGGGGGTGGTTGGGAGTGTGGTTGCGATTGTTTTTTAAAATATTTTTCGTTTAGAAATATATTAAAATGATATTTTTTTATTTTTTAAAAATTATTTTTAACATCAACATATTAAAATTATTTAAAAACACTAAAAAAATTTTATTTAAAATAATTTTTTTTTTTTTGAAATTTTAACAAAACACCCTTATTCTGAACCTCCTTTTGGTTTTATTCACAACGCTTCTATTTTCCTATCCGAAACGAAGAAAATACAAATTATTATTCAAGCTTCGCATCATTAAAGCATATTTTTTAAACTTTTTTTTTGTAAATCCCTTTCTTCTCTTCATCTGTCACAAGCTAGGAGAACCAGCTCGCTGCCAAGAGAGGTTTGAAAAGAACGATCCTTCCAAAGTCCTCGAGTCACCATTATTTTTCAACATATATTAAATTAGATGGTCTAACTTTGTAGCTCAGCTATTACAGAATCAGTGTGTATAAACATCGTTTAATTTATCTGTATTGAATAAAACCAGAACCTTTACTGTGAAATCTACTTTAAAATTGTTAATGGTGATCACAGATGACAAAAAGATACAAGGTTGCGTGGTGGCAATTACAGGTTAGCAAATCAACCACAATATTTGCGCCGAGCTAGCCATTTATTTATTGCAGACAGGATATGGAGTGGGTTAGTCTAATCTTTCATCTCATCTTTTAGCTGGATAGGTGCAGACCGAATCATGGATGAAGTAATTGATCAAAGCTAAATTTGAGCGCTTTTTATTATTAAGTAATTAGAACTAGAGGTGGGGCAAGAATTTATCTATTTCTAAATTTGCAACGCCGTGACATTTCAAGATTCAATATCCGAGTGGTGGGGCATGCAGTGAAATGCGATGATGAAACCTGAAAGTGATTGTAATAATTACAAGCAAGGAAGAAAGAAAAGGTGGACTAAGCTTTACTTGGAAGCACAATAGGTGCGCAGTGAAATGCGATGATGAAACCTGAAAGTGATTGTAATAATTATAAGCAAGGAAGAAAGAAAAGGTGGACTAAGCTTTACTTAGAAGCACAATAGGTGCAAAGAAAGAGAACGTAGCATTGCATTCAAGTGAAATCTAAAGGGATACTGAAAGCCTCCTTTCTTTTCAGAGAGAGACTTTATCTACAAATTCCATGATTCCCAGAAAACTCATTTTTCACACACCCACAAAAGAAACCGAAAGGGATAAATAAAGGGAAACCATCATGCACGCACTAAGGCTGGAGCCAGCACTTCTTCATTATTCACGTTGAAAAGGGACCCCCGAGATTTAAAACCGTTGGGCGCTCCTGAATGATCCAAGAGCCTTGACAGCTCCAGCTCTCAAGATGAATTGGTGGTAGAAAGCTGCAATGGCTGCACCAATGAAGGGTCCAACCCAGAAGATCCACTGCAAGAAAAAATAACAAAAAGAATTAAGCACCCTTTACAAAGTAAATGAACTTTTCTAATTAAATAATTATTTTAATAGTAGTGGCATCTAGTGGATGCTTACGTGGTCATCCCAGGCCTTGTCTTGGTTGTAGATAACAGCTGCTCCCAAACTCCTAGCAGGGTTGATGCCAGTTCCAGTGATGGGGATGGTGGCCAAGTGAACCATGAACACGGCAAATCCAATTGGAAGAGGAGCCAGGACCTATGGGTTAAGAATAGATAAAACATAAATTTGATAAATAATCGTGAATCATGGACATCCATGCATACCTTCTCGATGAAAGATTAAAAGAAAAAGGTGTAGACTTCAATGAATAAACAAATTGGCACCATACATGAACATGCGAAGCACAAAAATCTTTTTGGAGGTATTATAAGAGATCATTTTATCTCAACTTAAAAACAGCAAGATTAGTTGTACATTACACAGATCTTGGATCACATAAAACGTAACAGGTGGTCACCCAGATTCCAAATAGAGCAAAAAGCGAACATGACATCAAAGCACATAAACAAAAGCCCTTTTGCTTTAGTTATATACAATAATGCAAAGGGGGACTGTTCACGTAAGACTAGGAAAAGACGAAAATTTTCGTGAAATAATGGAGGACCAGTACCCTGGTTGTGAAATAAAGATAGTTTGTGAGATAAAGTTGGGTAGAAACTGTTCCTAGTCAAGGACAAAACATACAACAGACATTGAAAAAAGTGAAATCTACTTCAAGACAAGGAAGAAATGATGAATCGGACACTGTGAAATAACTTTGATGGCACCCCACAAGTGCAAAAATCAATAATGGAAATTCAGTTAGTTGCTGTTACGCATGCATTAACTTCTCGACTGGGTTAGACAATAAGAGATGCAATTACGGTCTAATACCACAACCATATTGCTAAAAGTCAATAGATTCGCTTGTGAGCCTGATTTGGTCAGGCCAATGGAAATGATTCAATACCACTGTTTTTAAAATAGCTAAACACTGCATATGCCATGGAAATTAAACTACTCTGTTTCTTCATGTCTAAAAACATTGAGCATTCATGGCACACGAAATTGGTTTGTGACAATGTCCTAAAACATTTGAGCTACTCGCACAAAGCATAGTAAGTTGGGATTGCACATCAAAAAAGGATTTGAAATTCAATTTAGTCATTCATACCACAGTAATCCAAACCAAAAGGTTCTATAAATGAGTATGGGTGGGCTAAATAAAGTTCTTAACCACTTGTTTTATGGACGGTGACCACACACTAGCTCAGTAAAATGAATGAAATATAGCCATCAACTAATTAGGCCTTACGTTGTCTAGCTATCGCAACCCATCAAGAAAACTAAACGGTAAGAAACAAAATAAAAGGACATCGGAGTTTTAAGGCACATACAGGCACATGGGAGTCCCTGGCACTCCTTTTGGGATCGGTAGCAGAGAAAACAGTGTAGACCAAGACAAAAGTGCCAATGATCTCAGCGCCCAATCCAGTGCCGGTGCTGAATCCATCAGCCAAAGTATTGGCTCCACCACCATATTTCTTGTAGTAAGACTTTTGGAAGGCCTTAACAAGCCCAACGCCACATATGGCTCCTAGGCATTGAGCCACCATGTACATCACAGCCCGGATCAAAGATACCTTCCTGGCTAGAAAAAGCCCAAATGTAACTGCTGGGTTAATGTGACCCCCTGCGCAACAAAGAGAATTTATGTCATTCTTGGCTAACGGACGCTGGTTTCACCGAACTTGACCACAGGACAGGAAAGCTTTAATAAAAATCAGGACTTGGCTCAAGAACCCTCACTTTATGACTTGATATTGTAGTAATTTAGTTGTAAACTCACCAAATATATCACATATTTAAATATTATAATTAATATAAAAAAATCACATGAAAATTACCATAACTTGCTATTTGGTTTAGCAGGAAAGCTTGAAAGGTACCCGCTGCTAGAATAATTATTTTTATCAAAGCTACAAAAGTTCAAGGCAGAAATACTCCTTTTTAGACGCCCGTTTTATCAAATCCTTCTGAAAGGAAAACATTCCTTCTAATATATATATATAGCCAGTTTAGGTGAGATTTTCATGACAAAAGTTTTTGTTTTGGTGAATAAAATTTAGTTAAAACAAGAAGTCCAAATCCTATGCTTGCTTGCTGATAGCATCCGGTAGAAATTATTTATGTAAACATTCAGATGCATGCTCTTATATTATACAGAAACTACAAAAAAAAAAGATGGTCTAGCTAGAAAATAAGCTAATGCAAGCTGAGAAAGAAATCAAAAGTCACAAACTTTACGGAGGAGGAGGAGATACCAAAAGGGAAAAACCCACCTGAAATACCAGCAGTGCAGTAAACAAGAACAAAGATCATGCCACCAAAGGCCCAGGCAATACCAAGAATACCAACCCCGCCACAAGAATCGGCATTTCCATCAATCTGGCTCTTGTAACCAATAACAGTCAAAACAGTTATATAAAGAAAGAGCAGTGTTGCTATAAACTCAGCAATCAAGGCCCTGTAAAATGACCACTTCGTTAGCTCCACAGGATCGAACAATGGTGCTGGTGGTGGGTCATGGTAGTCCTTCGCAGAGAATGATCCTGCCTCTGCTACTTCCATGTCCTTTGCCATATCAAAAAACCTAAACTTTCTGTATTAAACTTCTCGGAGAGGAAGGAAGATAGGTTCTTAAAAAGCGAAGGCGAGAGAGGTCTTGGTCTTTTGGTTTCAAGAGCTTGGTGAGGGTTTGAGCGGAGATAGTAGGGGTGTATATATGGTGATGAGAGTGAGGAGAGAGAGCCTAGCTGCCTGATTTCTTTTGGGCTTGTTTTTTCCTTATCTCTTCTTTTTCCAATTAATTAATTAATTAATTTTATATCCATGACTCTTTTTTTTCTAGTAATATTAAAATAATAAGAATATTCATGGCCCAGTATTTCACCACACAAAAAAAATCAAACTAATTCTAAAGGTTCGCTTTGAAAACTTTTATTCATTGCTCTTACATGAGGTTATTTTTTAAATAAAATATATTAAAATAATATTTATCTATTTTTAAAAATTATTTTTAATATTAGTATATAAAAATAATTTAAAAATACTAAAAAATTAATTTAAAGTTAAAAATACGTTTATAATCATCACTTGGACCAATCAAGCTTGTTATATTATTATTATTATTTTATTTTTTTTGAAAAGGAACGAACCCGCATGCCGCCAAGGGAGTATGGGCTATTGTCTTTTATATTGATTAGGTGGATTCACTTTCACAGATGCTTAACTTTACCATGCCACCACCACCACCACCCCACTCAGCGGCCGTCTCTTCTGTGTCTGTGGACTGTCACTTGGCCGTATGTTGTGCTGTCCTTGCCACTAGCTCCTGCAGTCTCTTTTCCTTTTCTTATTACCCACTTGTTTGATTTGTCCACCTCACTTGCTTACCCTTCCAAGTTAATTTACTCCCTCTGTTTTTTTCCTTGTTTGTTTTCTAAATAAAGGCTTCTTCTTTTCTCCTTTTACTCGAAGCCACTCTCCCTGGCTCAAATGGCATTTTTGTCATTTAATTTAATATATATTATATATGAATATTACTTTTAACTGCATCAGCATTAGGCATGCAGCATCTAGTGTTTTGGTAAGGGGTTGAACTAACTTCTGGTTCGAAAATGTTTTTAGATTTGTTTTTAATATTATCGTATTAAAACTATATAAAAACTGATAAAAATAGTATCAATTTAGTTTTTTTTTTTTAATCAAACAATACTTTTTGTAGAATAATAAAAAGAAATAGAATCCATATAGGATTATCATATAGAATGTATTAATTAAATAAATAATAATTTCAGATGTCTATCTCGGATAAAAACATTGAAGTAGTGTTAGTGTTTGAGATTGTAGTAAAATAACTGCAGGGCTTGTATTTGTATATTGGCTTGGGCCCACCAGTTGCATGATAATATTTTAATTTATTTTAAATTAAATATTTTTTTTTGATATTTTTAAATAAAAAATATTTTCAAAATTTATTTCGAACTGAACTTACGAGCATACACTCAGTTCCAGAGCAAAAACACGCGAGCCAGTGGGTCAATACCCAGAGGTGAGGAGACAGGGGCGGTGCAGACCCATGAGACACACGAGCTAGCAGATAGTCAAAAATGAATCAAGTTTACTGTACTCTAAACAGTAGTACCTGATGTCTAGTCAAATCTGCAAACGTTGCAACCTCCTGTTGGCTGCCATGGTAGAGAAAGAACCACAGAGGAAAAGAGGGGGCATTGAATTTGATCAGCTGAGAGTTTTGAGAAATGGACACGTGGGTCTCTCTCAGCCATTTGCTATAAGAGGCAGTAAGTATCATGGATCTTTCGTGCTTTTTAAGAGAGAATTTAGTCTTTTTCCACATGGCAAAGATTGTGGCCTGAGATGGCTTGGCGGTGTACAAAAGTGAACGTTTGGGGTCGTGGCCATTGGCGGTGCTATGGGACCTGATGGCATGGCAATTGGTTCCTTGCTGGAGAAGAGCTACAGCTAGATGACACGTGTACAGTCACTCTATTTTGTATTCGACTAGTTAAAAACTCAGCAGCCACCTATATCAGCGGTGAGTGATTTTGTTTTCTGCTTTATTATTTTGCATTCCTGTATTCAAAAGGAATAAGAAACTTGAGAAGGAATTTTTTTATAAATATTTTAATTTGTACTTTGAAGGGCTGTCTAGATTAATGGGAAAAAAACTTGGTTTTGTATATAAAAAAATATTTTTTTTATTTGAAGAAAATTTACTCTCTAAAAAGCATATTTTATAAGCTCAAATAAATATATAAAATCCCGATTGTTTCAGATTTTTATAAAATACATGCTTTCTGATTTCAATTCAAAATCTATTATCCAGCTCTCAAATTTTTTATCACCACAATTTTTTCATAGTAGAATTGTTTTTGTGATATTAATATTGGCTATGAACTTGATAGGTACTTAACTTATTAGGAGTAGTGTTTTCTAAGAAAGCTTTTCGATTATTGGACGTGAGAATGAGAGAAGATAGTGATCTTCACAATTATTGTAGCCTTTTCTTTTAATTGCACCTAAATTGGTAAAATGATATTTTCGTATTTAAGTCATGAATTTCGTGCATTTTTTTTCTTTTGATTTCCTAGTTAATCTTGAAAGGTTGATAAGAAAAAAAATCAAGAAAAATAAATTATATTTCAGATGTTTCAAAAATATTTTTTAAATTATTTTTTTATATATAAATTTTTATAAATAAAAAAATATTTTAAAAAACAATATAACTACCCTACCAAGCAGTAATTGAACGTTGTAGAGTGTTCCGTTGGTTTGCTTTCGAATTTGCCTCTTGCCATCACTTTCAACTGGCCAGACAAAAGCAAAGAGAGAGTTTTAAAGTTATTTACATGACCGTTGTAATTTGACTAGTGACAACACAATGAGCTCTCAATCCGAACTGGTCCGAGCATATATTTTTTAATATTCTTTATTTTAATCGGAAAACAAAATAATCTAACTCGATTAAAAACCTCCACCTCAAATCAAATTATTAATATTTTTTTATTAAAAAAATCTGAACTCTCAAACGATAACTTGCTTCCTGTCAGGTTTTGAATTATTGTAGCCCTACAGGTTTTTGTCTGAGCTGCTTGGTTCCGGAAAGAACCAGCCTCTTCTTGTCCTGGATGGAGATTCAATGGGTCCCTGTAATCACAGGCAAACTTATCTAATTGGTCGGTCAGCCAGCGAAGCAGACCCCCATCGAGTACACGAGAGACCACCAGCCAAGACCAAACTAAACTCGTCACAATGTTTTTGTCTAACAACTTCTTTAATTATTTTTAGTCATCAATTATTTTGATTGTGCTCGTTAACCCGGAACTTGATCCTTCACGAGGGACCTCGTTATCTCATCAACTTGTAGTGTCTGTTTAGTATTGTGGTTGTGGTTTTTTTTAAAGTATTTTTCATTTAAAAATATATTAAAATAAAATTTTTTATTTAAAAAAATTATTTTGACATCAAAACAATAAAATTATCTAAACACACTAAAAAAATTAATTTAAAATAAATAAATTTAATTTTTTTCAAAAACACTCTCAAACATCTCTTAGTTATTCACGGAAACCGCCTTCTGTTTTTTAAAAAATAAACTCCGAATCATGGCATGGAAACGAAATGTTGGGGCGTGAGTGTTTGGAAGAAAATACATATGTTTTTTTAAAATATATATAGCAAATTAATATATATAATTTCCAAAACAATACCGCCTCATCAAATACACCACCAGACCTCTAGCTGTAGCATTTGGCATTGTTCAAAGATTGTCGGTAAATCGAAATATAATCCCGGTTCACGAGGATACGACTGTTCACTCTCTGATGTTCAATAATTATCCGTAACTGATTCCTGTATACTGTCTGATGCCACAAGGCATATACAGCAAAAGCTTCTTCTACTTTTATTTATGTTTTTATTTTTAGATTATTTTTTCGATATATATATATGTATGTATGTATTATTTAATAATAGTAAAAGGATGGGCGGCCGATGCGATGATGTTGTGCTAATTTAAATCGATCGTTTATTTTTTCTTTTAAAGGAAACAAATTTTAGAATATATATTTTTTTATTTTTTAAAATATTATCTTTGATATTATAAAATTAATCTAAAATTTTTTAATTTAAAATAATAAAAAAAATTGAACTTTTTTAAAACGTGTTTGTTTTTGAAACGTGGTGCATGATATCAAAGCTGTCGCGAGATGATTAATGCAAAGCCAAAAATCTTGAAGAGAAAACAGGTCTGACATGTTATCTTTCACTATCCTCGTTCAGTATCATTGAACCGGTGTCGACGCCAGCTATAGTAATTAATCGGTGCATGAAATAAAGAGTTTGATTCGTCTAATGTTTTATAAAAATGTCTTATAATATTCATATTATTATATTAAAAAAATAATACCAAACAAAGACTAACAAACTATAATGTTTTTTTTTTTTAATTAAAGCTTGTTCGAACATCAGATAAACAACAGCAATGATGACCAACGAAATCAGCATCAACTTCAAATCAAACACAATCAAACAAAACCAGGTCATGCGAACATTTTTCAAAACAAAAAAAAAAAGATTTATGGACATAATTGAAAATAACAATATCAAATCGGGTCAAATTTGTCAAACCGACAAACACACAGCCTCACTCTAGAGCCCCGACAAATGGTTACGTGCCACGGTCCGAGTCCTTCCCGTTTTTGCTCCTCAATGGCTGCTCGCCGCTACCGACTGGACTTGAACCGTACTCGGCGTCCAGACACATCTCTATCGTTGCGTTCCATTTTCGTTTTCGCTTGGGCTTGGTCGGCTGATTCATCGTCACTACCACTTAAAAGAGAATTCAGATCCGACTTGAAGAGTGAAAGCGAAAGGTAGCACGTGACTTGCTGCTGGCTTTGTATGAAGGAGAAGTGAAGGACTGTGATCTTAACTTTTGGCGAATAAATGCTTGCACCTAACGCCTAGACATGGGGAATGCAAAAACGTAGGCGAGCAAGAATTTTCAATCCCTAGAGATGCTTATTTTGTTTTCTAATTCAAGCCATCCATGGAAAGGTTGAGAAGTGACGATTAACGCCTATCACATAGGGAGGGAAGGCCTTGTGTGTTAAATGTTAATGTATGAAAAAGGGTAAAGATCCACGTGGATGGCACCTTGTGTAGTTGGTCGTGCTTACTTTTGGTTCAAAATTACGACTCCACTCTAACTTTTAAGGCTCTGTTCGTCGAATTAGTTTCTGTGTAGATATAGGGCAAACTTTTCCAGGCTCCTTACAAGATTATACTCATAATTTATAAATGTTTTTCTAAAATTAAGTTTACCTCATTGAAATCTAATAAATTAGCATTTTAACAGGAATAATTGAATCAAGCAAAAAAAATCAAACAAAACACAATGTTGCTGAGGATGTAAATTGATATTAAATGTAAAATTCAAATAGGGTTTTTGTGATTACTTCTCTTAGCAATCTTCAAGTAGCTATTCGTACTGGGATTAGAGAACATGCAAGAAATCATTTCCTCTATAATTCAGTCCAATATTCTGTACGAGAAGATAAAGTTCAACTCTGGAATCAAGGAAGAGCCTGAGCTTATGTGGGGCGCCTAACTCCATGATCTACTCAAACAGTCTCCTGGAGTTTCATTATTTCTTTTCCATGACCAGTGACAAAGATGGTTAACCGGTGGATTCTGGCTAACCCAAATAAAACCACAAATGGAATCATCACGACAAACAAAAATAGCTGACTTGAGACAGCACGAGGTTCTTTAGCCAACGTTGCCGACTCACAGACTATAACGGGAACCAGAAAATAACGACGTTGTTACAATACAAGGTTTATTAGCCAACATTGCCGTCTCCTAGACAATTACGAAACCCAGAAAACAATGGGTTGATCAGTCTTGTGATAGCAGGAGTTTTTTTCAAAGCATCATTGTAATAATAATAATACATAAATAATCAGGAAAACAATTGGAAATGGAACTACATGTGACGCCCGCTACTCTTTAAATTACTATTTACCAAATAAGTTTTCTTGTTATTTCCCAGAAAAAAATCTTCTTCCTATGCCAGCTCGAAAAAAGAAAAAAATCGTGATAATAGAGTTCATAGACCAGCATTAAGGTTTCTTGAAAAGAATCATTTCCCCACAGAGTTTCAAGAAAACAATTTGCTGGACCTCTCGAAAAATTTTGAACAATGACCAATCTAGAAAGAACGAAAGAAAATGAAGATCCGGTCACTTGACCGCGAGCATGGTGAATTATAGACCAGAAACAGCATACCCTTAACTCCTGCTTCGAGATCAATCCAAGTTCTTCTTGGAAGCAAGTATGCCCTCATTTCGAAGTCAAGGACCCCACAGCTACAGTAACCCCTCAATCCCGCTCTGCAAGGTCCCTATAAACCTGTCAATTTCTTTATAGGCCAGTGTCAATAGATGAGAATAATGCTAGGACCACTTAGAAATTCAAGCAAGCCTTTACCAGTTGCAGAATTCTTCAATCGGTATAATCCTTAATTTTCACGTAAATCTGGCTCAAGCGCGAGGAAGACAGGTCCGGGGTTTCGATCCGAAATCACCCAGCAACTCACATGTAATGGTTGCTAGCAAAACAGTTTTATGACCTGAAGTCGATTACGGTCTAGATTTCGAACAAAGTAAACCACCCAGAAACACGTGAATCTTATCCTTCACTAGAATAGTCTTCCTTTTTCCATTTTCTTCTCTCTTTTTTTTTCCTGAAGCAAAATGATATCATTAAGCATAGAAAATCCAATATCAAGTAACAGGGCTTGAATCCTTTTCTTATTTTTTGAAGGTTTCATCCAAGGAAAATAACATTCAAATTATTCTCCAGTAAAACAAACCTTCTCATCTTTTTATGTCATATCAGATCGTGAAGGGTCATGACAGATCCTGTAAGCACCAAAAAGAAGCTTTCCACAAAAAGTTGCCGGTTAAAGAAATAGATACCACATGAACAAAGTTAGAGTCCAGTAACAGACAGAATCTTTTCCAAACAACATATAGTTCAGGAAGAGTTGAACCACAAGAATAAAGGAGAAATTATATTTCACTACATCATGACTAACAGTAGCAAGGACCAGAATAAAAATTATTAAAAAAGAATTGACAGACATCAGCTGGACAAAGATCATCACTGTTTTCATGGTTATTTGAGAAATGGAAATTAATTGGATAACCACAACGTTATTTCAAGGACATGCAAGTGCACATGCCAGTAATTCAGCTGCCGCCCACTTTCGTTCAATGTTAGCAACTTAAGCATGAGCGCATGTACATGACATGTAAGCTCTTTTTTCCAGTCAATCACATATAAAAATTTACCAGACACCATGCGTAACAGGCAGGCAACTCTATTGCGTCAGTGTACAGCAGTCAAAAGAAATTATTCCTTGACCAAAATACAATCGCATACCACTGCAACAATCAGAGGTCCAATAGCTTTGCAAGACTCAGTGTACACCCCTGTTAGATATGATGGCCAGCATTTAATTTTCTCTCTCAAATCTATGTTTTTTCAATCCGTTACCTTCAAATGCTTTTATCACAAGAGGATAAAATCCACTTTGCTTTTAATGTGTCAAGGAACAACATTTCATTTTCTAATGAAAAAACATGAAAGGGCGCTTTTAATCACAAACTGGCTTCTGTACATGATATATACATAAAACCCAAACCCGGAATTCTGACATGAATAATATACATCGAGGACAGCTAACAAGTTTGCATTAAGGTGGCCGTTGATGATGGTTACAAGAGAAATGCTAACCAGCTATGTGAGCACACAGCATTTACAAAAACAGAAGAAAGAAAAGGAGTTTTGAAAGTTAAGCAGAAAACCCAGATTCCATAGCTTGCAAGATCGCAGCAGTATCAAATCTAAAATCTCTGAAGCTCTTGCCAGGGCCCATGTCAGGAGGATGAGCATCAAGTGCAGGCTTAGTTAAATGGCTCTCCGTTATCACTGTGCTGCTCCCTAGAGAAGTGTTCCTCGCTTTCCACACACACGTTGCTTGACAGAAATATATGTAAAAAATTAAAAAATAAACCTCGTCAGTGAAAGGGGTTGCCACTTCATTGATTTTTTATATGAGGACTGCGTTGTTATCTTAAGAACAGAGGATCGCATATAAGACCATCCTATTTGAGGTTTCACATCCTCATTAGATAGTGAATGCCAACATTTATGAAAGTGTAATCATTGATCTCCTAATTAAAAGGCATTACTCTCCTCTAAATCTATTTGTATTTAACATTCTGAGATTGGAAAGCGAGGTCAGACCTTTGAGAGGCATATCAGGTCTTGGGGCTACAGGGGGCTGATGTGACAAAATCCACGATTTCAAAGACCTGTATGCAGACATTTTATTTATCAAAAATTGTTTAAGGCGTGATACATCTGTTCACAGAGTGTACCAAAGTACTCACGCTAAAAACGGAGCAACCATGTAAAGCTTGAGGCCAGTGATGCTGCGAGATATTACTTCATCACTTGCTGGCTGAAGTTCATCAAGCCGCTGCCATGCAATTTCCTGCAAGCAGACAATATAAATGAGCACAATGTTGCAAAATTCTACAGCCACCCAAGACTTGGAATTCATTCTATACAAGCTAGAGATGGATTATAGAAGGCTAATTGGTGAAAACACGCAACAAATATAAGCTAGGCACATAAAAAAGTTAAGCACGTCATTCCTCATTGATGAAAACAGATACAGACAATCCTAAGATTCTTCGATCAAAGTAAACACCCATTTAATTGATGTCTGTCAGCATCCTATATCATTGTTCGGTCAAGTTGACTTAAAAAAACCTTACTTAATGATCTGAGACAACTCTTAATGTTTCTATTTGAGTAGATACTAAAATAATGAAATTACAAATAAGGCTAGATGAATCTATACAAGAAGTCACATACACTGATCTCCTTTTTTGTAAGTGGTGCAAAGGCAGTATCATCCTTCACACCAGCAATTATGTAGAGCCGCACCCTCTGCTGTCCAAACATCTTTTCAATGTAGTCATCTGTGTTAAGAAGATTTGAAACATCGAAGCCAGTTTCCTCCAGCACCTATATTCCACAACAGAAAAGGCAGGTTAATAATTAATTTGTGCATGTGTGTTTGTGGTGGGTGGCAATCATCTGCCTCCTAACAGTTCTTTTAATCACTTTTCTGAAAAAGTATTCAAAAGAATACAGCGACAATTAAAGCCCTTTCCTAAGAGAGGCCTGCCCCCCAGCCATCTGAGAATCATCTAGAATAATTTACAGTGATGCTTGTGCAACAAATGGACTAAAATTACTTTCTATCAGTAATATAACTTTTTTCCACTGAAAAATTACTTTCTATAAGAGCATGCCAGAATTTAGATTGGAAAATCTAAAAATTCTAAATGTAATGATGTGACCAAGGAAAGAGAAATTTATAGATTATTTTAAATTGATTATAGATTTTAAGATTTCTTGTCAAACTAGTCTACGTAGGAATTCACATACTAACGAATAATTAATCATATTTAGGAATCTAAGCTTCCCTAAGAGCAAAAATATTAATTACGAGTTTTCTATTATTTATGCTTTTTTCCTATCTGGATTTCAATTTCCTATTTCATTTGTTAAGACTTTTAGTGCCTCCAGATGGAACACCTAGTCTATGTAATCAAAAGACTTCGTTAATAGAGTTAGAGTATTTTAGGTTAGTTTAAAATTGTTGCCTTGAGTTTTCTCTCTTTTCTTTTTCTCTAAGCACTGTTTTCTTCTAATTTCTTTCTTGTAAGTAACTTCAGTTACTATCCACTGTTACATTGGAAGCCTTAATCTCTTACTAAAATCCCTATAATCCCATACCTAGCCCTACATCATCTAATAGCAGAATGCACCATTGAGGTATCGAAGTGTGACAATTTAAAATCCACAGAAGAGAACAATTTTGTGCGGAGCGGGAATTGGTGGTTGGGTCAATGCAAGTTAGACTTATAGTCAACAAAAGTAGAAAAACAATTAACAAAATACTTCTTAAGAGTCAAAACATAATCTGTATCTTTCTTCATGCAGGTATCTCCAAATCGGTCAGAATTTTAGGATCCCGAACCCATTATTGCATGCATTTATCAAGCTGTCCACTTTTGATACATCTATAGTCAATCTGGGTTTCACTGAATCAATAGCACCACTCAGCATAAAATAACTATCACTGCTAATATCTAAAACCTTTATAGATTGACACTATTACCAACACCTTGATTAGGCAAAATAGGTTATTGCAATCATACCAGATTAGAATGCTTTCAAAGATAAACTAAGGAGTGCATAGACATTCATACAGATGAAAAAGGCTTACTTCTCGGATAGCACAAGCATGGTCTTCCTCATCTTTGTTCTTTTTTCCCCTTGGGAAACTCCAGCTCGTCCCTTTCCATCCCTTCACTAGCAAGCACTATCAATTACACCAACCAAGATAAGAAAGTTGATAAAGGGAAATCAAGTTCACAGTAATTAACTCAGGTGTCGGGTAAATCTGAAAAGGCAAATAGTTTAAATATGTTCCTTATATCGTACAGGAAAACCTTGATTGAAGCCCCGCAATTGAAAGTTAAAATAGGGAATCTGGTAAGCATGCTTTAAATGGCAGAACCAATATTTACTAAGCTTACAAAAGCCATTGCCAAACACACAAAGTAGCAATTCTATCAAAAAAAACACCATGTCAACTACATCCACAATTTAAAACACTTTGGGTTCCCCAAAAACCTAGCCTCTCATCTGAGGATTGTTTTCCCCTCTTATCTTTCTCTTATAAAGATTTGATTCTCATCTCAGTAAAGAATAGATCCCTCATATGTGGAAGTTAAAATGCACCACTTGCACCCATTCACAAAACAATTTTTGCCATTGAGCTTCTGACTGAACCTGAACTAAAGTTCTCTACAGCTAAAAAGTACTTGACCCAACATCACTAATCCCCCAAGTTTCTTATTAAATTGTCCTTAAATTCAGTTCAGAATCATAATTAAACTCCCATTAGTTCAAAATTCAAAATCTTGATCATACACCAAATACTTTGATTTCCATTCATTCTTCTTAAATCACAATAGGAATGACTTTCCTCACCCCTTTTCTTTATAGCTTGAAAATATCAACAATCAAACACCGAGTAATACAGACAAAATATGAGCAAAACTATAATTCATCGAAAATCAATACAAAAACATATACGATTACTGCCACTATTGCTACGTATCACTGTCTTTCACTAGTACAAGGCCTCACCCGTTCAAAAGTCTTGTCCAGAATAATCGCACCGGTCACCGGAACTTTAACTTTGTAGGAAGTAAAATCCTTAAAAATATCATCAATATGAGCGACATACGGTCTAAAAACATCACAACTGTTAAACACTGCATCTTGTTAAGGAAACCAAAAAAACCCTTAAAACTCATAAGAAAATAGACAAAAATTAAAGAAACGAAGGGGAAAAAAAGATACTTAAAGAAGCGAATTCCTTCAAAGTGAAGGACTTTAATGAGGGATTTTTCTCGACAGAATTATCTTCATAGAACCAATGCGCCTCCTCGACCAGAAATAGAATTCTCTCGAACGATTGCTGGTCTTCTTTTGGCACATTTAGAACAAGCCTGCTACAGAGATCGTCGAGGAGCTCTTGTGGAGGAAGACCGCCGTTCTTAAACGGAGCGCTACTAGATCGATTCAGACCGGACATCGATTTCCTCGACCCCTAAACCCTGTTTTAATTTGTTTTTGGACGAGCAGAGAAGGAGCTCGCTCTTTCAGTTTCTCCTTTCTTGGGAATCCGTATCGAGTGAGGAGCTTCCACAGCGAATAATTTTATGCATCTGAAGGAGACGAGTCGAGCTTGATTCTGAATATTATTTATTATAATTGGGATTTCATAGTGGGCCGGAGGTAAAATTTATGGACCGGAATGAGCTGGATAAGAATGGATGCTGATCGGCCCAGCACTCGTGTAGGAAACGCTAGCCTGTTCATATGTCGAAGAAAGAACCGTCACGTTATGAGGTAGTACTGACCGGGCCCCGTCCAGTCATAAGAAAAGCTCGATCCATCCACACCTTGAGTAACAATGCTGCTCCAGTCAGCTCCCCGGAGTAACCGAATAGCATAGATACGACAATACGGTCCAGATTCGGGTTGCAGGGTGGTTGAGTCGCGAGTCCACGGTTCAACTCGTTTTTAATTAAGAAATGAGTTTGTTTTATTATAAAAAAATGTAATTTCAATTTATTTTCAAACTCAAGCTCCGAGTCGTTGAGTCTGATCTACAAGCAGGATTTTGTAACAATGCTTATGCTGATAATTTACCATTATTATTTTTCAACAAAAATTAAGTTTTTCTATTTTCTTCTTCGTAATTTACCATTATTGTTTTTTAGTTTTGATTGGGTGAAAATAGTTTTTTTAATATAAATTTAATTTAATTTTAAATAAACATGTTGATACTCAATTTTCACATGTATCTAGTTTTACTTTATCATAACAATAAATAAAAAATAATTTAGTAAAAACAAAGTTCTTAAGCCTCGTAAAATTTAAAATAGTTACAGGTTTTATACTAAGTTATAAAGTCTAAGGTGATTCAATATATAATTGTTTTAACATGAAAAAATTATATCTTGATTTTTTATAAATTAAATTATCTTTTATCATGTTCATTGGTTGTGTTCTAAACTTGTAATGTCAATCTAATCACATTAAGTCAACTTTCATATAGTTAATTTTAAACTTGAACTAGATAAAAAGTTAGGTCAAAATATTTCAAAGTTGACATGTTAGGTTTGATTTAATATAAATATGAAATAATTTTATTTATATTTTTAACATCATGTCTCCCACTTTTTTTCTTCTTTCAATTAATTTTTTTATTTTTTTAATTAATTTAACCCTTATCTTTTAATTGATTTTGAATTAATATTTACAATTTATCATGATTTTTTTATAATATTATTGCAGTTTAAAATAAATATCATGATATTTGATTAATGTTTATTTTTTCAAGTATTTATTTTGGAGGTCAATGTGAAAATTCATACCATCATTTTAATATGAAAAAAAAACAAAATCTCGATTTAAAATAAAACTATGAATTTTGATAACCATCCAAATTATTTATAAATTCATATGTCAGAAATTGAATTAAAAGTTTTTAAAATTAACTATTATATTAAGTTTAATAATAATAATAATAAAAATCCTCATAGCCTAATTATTATTTATAGATTCGATTTTGTTTTTTTTTTTAAATAATATGACTCTCAACGGGTGCAAGGAAATAAGTAAAATCCACGTCCATTTTACATGGAGCGAAGAAGCCACAAAGTGTAGCGGGAAAAAAAAACCGAGTGTAATTAATTCTTATGTATTACATAATGGTAGCTACTACGGTGGAGATGTTCCTTACAATATGATGTTTAACTGAACCAAACAAAAACCAGAAAGAATCTCCATCTCCACAGAGGAGAGACGAGATAGAATCTCTCCTGTTTGTTTCCATAAGAAATGCGGTCCACACAGCTGGGATTCTCAGTGTCTCCCACATCCATAAGCAATAACCTTCTTAATTTCAATTTCAATAAACAAACTTCTTTTACTCCTTCCATAAGGGTTTCTCATCATCGATACTTTCTCTCCACAACAGGTGCGTGCCTGCCTGCCTGCCTCAAAATCTACCTTACCCTTTCGAGCTTTCCATTCGTTTCTTGTTGGATTTGAAGTTCCTGTAGATTATCTTTTGTGGGTTTTATTTCTTTCTTTCTTTCTTCTTTATGCACTATTATATTGTATCCATGCTTTATGGTGTTGTTGTTCCACTGTTGATTTGTAGTTAGAGATATAGCTGGCTAACCGAAAAGAATTTCGATGTGTTTGCCATAAACAAGGAGAATCACCTTCTTGCATAGTGCGGTGTAGAAATTGCACGATTTCGAATCATCCGTGTCCACACCCTCATTCTTCATAAAGTGAAAGGGGCAGGCAAAATCTCAGAATAGATAAAAACTGGAGTTAGATATGTTGCTATGCATCGAATCCAGGAACATTATAACGACCGTCAATGTTAGTTAATATTTCAGCTGGTAAAGTCACTTGGCATGATAATAAGCGATCAGAAATTGAATCCTGCTAACAGTAGAGTTGGGAAGGGCTCTCAGCAAGGGAAGGCTACTTCCATTGGGTAAACAAAGGCTTGATGGGCTTCTCTATGAATACAAAAGATTATAATAGCTTCTTGAAAACAAAAATCCTTCTTTTCAGGCCAGTAAGACTGAAAAAACCGGTAGAATGTGGTTATTTATTATCGACCCCTTTTCACTCGCTTGGATAGAAGAATCTATTCCCTTTTCTTCTGCTTTCTGTTATGTTTCCTAAATCTTGATATCTACTCAAAGGTACACGGAGAGAGAAGTATTTAGTTTATCTATTTGTACTTTACTCAGATGATTAGTTAAGATATTATAAATTATCTGGATGATTCTGGTCTTTTGAGTGTAGGACCATGCAGCAGAGCGAGTCAAGTGGTTGACTTGTTCCCTACTGTATCTCCAGAGATAGTAGTAAGGGAAGCAAGATTAGAAGATTGCTGGGAAGTGGCTGATACTCACTGCAGTTCCTTCTTTCCTGATTATTCCTTCCCTCTACAATTTGTGCTAAGGGTTGACAGGCTGGTAGCTATGCTATCACGATTCACTATACCAAATGGCTGCAGAAGAACTTGTCTGGTTGCCGTCATTGGTAGCACAGTTGATCAAACTTTCTATATTGGAAGTGAAGATTTCAAAATTGGAGGTCCTGATGGGAATCCCAGTCTTAATCGAGGCAATGTTGCTGGGATATTGACCTTGGACACTGTTGCTGATTTTCTTCCAAGGAAAGGTCCACTCAGGCAGAGAAGGTAAGTTTGGTTTTGCTCTTATGACATCTAGGTCTTTGTGATGATATAAGCTTTGCGCTGCAATCTAGCATGCAACTGGTTTTGAGTACATTTGGATGAAACTCTTTTGGTGGGGGGATAAACTAGCACGGCTGTTTGTTGTCGTAGCTATCAAAGATAATAAACTACTGCTGAAAAGAAGTTGTTTATCAATCTATATTTTGGAGGGATCGTGTCTGGAAGAAATACTTTTTGGACAATCTGTGTTGACCGATCCATGTTGATGTTGAAACAAGATATAACAAGGAAGTTCAATCCTAACACATATGCTCTGATAAACAAAGAAGTGATCGTTTATATTTTGAATTTTCTTTTATTCTATACTTGCACTTAATTCTTTTACAAGCTTCTTTTGCCTACACCAGTTCAATTGCATTACTGAATTAGTTTCTGAAATTTTATTCCTACAAATGTGATATATGTTTCTGCCAAAGGACCGGAATTGCATATGTATCGAATGTTGCTGTTCGGGAGAGATTTCGTCAGAAGGGGATAGGTAAAAGGCTCGTAGCAAAGGCAGAGGCTCAAGCTGTGAGTTGGGGCTGCCGTTCCATTGCTCTGCACTGTGATTCAAATAATCCTGGAGCTACAAAACTGTACAAGGGGCAGGGTTTCAAAAGTATTAAGATACCAGAAGGCGCAAACTGGCCCCGCCCGAAGACCTCTCCTGATATCAAATTCAACCTCATGATGAAGCTTCTAAACACCCCAATCACAACATAGAATTAGTAGGAGCACACAAAGAATTGATAGTGTAAAACCTTGTAGGAAAATTTGAAAATATGTATAGATGATTAAGGTAATGTTTGATTACTTTTCCGATGAAACATTTCACCTTGTATATTTTATTTTAAAAGTGCAGAAATTTATCCAGAAACTTCTATTTATTTTATCTCTTAAATCAAATACGAATTTGGCTTTTCTGTCTTTTTAGACACAAACCAACCGGAACCACATATCTCATAGCACCAATTTGTGATGCATGTAATGTACTCTGTGCCTGTTTGTGTAATAGATGATATTTTTATGAAGCTCGTGGGACCTGGATAAGATGATTTACTCGCTACTTCTGCCCATTGACGTTTCAGTTTTGTTTTTTATTTCTCGCTGCTGCTTCTTCAATTCAATCAAAGCGATAACTAAAATTTATTCGACACCATCTTATTTTAAGGGTTCTCAAAACTATACAGAAACAAACATGGTAAGATCCCATCTAGTCGACGAAGGAAAGATTGAGGAAAAGCTTAGGAACTTGGATAGCAAAACTGCTATTTATTGTTATTGACAAGTACCCAAGCATAGCATGCTATTAACTGTTTTTGTTCATTTATTCTATTTAATTAGTATCTCTACAAATTTAAACGTGGATACTTTTAGTTCTTACACAATATGTGGAGCTTGGCATTCTATATTCATCAGCAAAATCAGATTTAACGAGAAAAACTCTTCAGAACACCCCTGGCTTTACTGCCAATAACCCACACTTGAGGGATGCCGATTTCAACAAACAAGATTGCGCATGGAAACTGAAAAGTCCGCAACTCAAAACTCAACTTATGATGTTTGGACAAATTTATCCAAGGCAGAAGTATCCAAAGCAGGGAACTCCTTGACAGCAGAAGCCACAGCAAGTCCAAGCTTCACCGCATCTTCATGGCTAGGTGCCTGAAGACACCATTACTCTTAGTTGCTATATATGAAGAAAATAATGATAGTTCATGCAGAAACTGAGAGCAAATTTTATACCTCAAAGTTGAGGGGAAGAACAGGATCATGAAGTGAGAGTCTAAGAAGGAACCACCCACCAAAACCAGAAACTCGAACCTGTTTAAGATAAGGAAAAGGGAAACAAGGATGGGAGAAAACTTATTGTGATGTCTCGTTAGCATGGAGCCATCAAACCATTACAAGTACTAATGCAGGCCTACATAATATCTATCCGTGTCAAACTCACCCCTTCATAATTAACAGGAGCTTTCTGAAGCTTTGGATCTGACTCTACATGGTTCTCCAAAAGTTTAAGCACTGCCTCTCCATATTCTCGGAAAGACCTGGATGTTACAAGTGATCAGTAACACTACAGCAAAATAATATAAAAATGTGACAGACAAGACAGAGAACCATACCCTCCTTTAAGATCTGGATGATTCTGATCGATTTTCAGTCTCAATTCCACAGCAACTCTTGGTTCTTGCAGACCCTCTATCAGATCAGTCAAAACTTTGCTGCCACCAGCAATACCAGAGGCTCTGGCTGAAGCCAGTTTATTTAGAACTTTAACCTGCATGTATAAACAGAAAATGGTAAAGAAGAAAGTCGAAAAATTGACAATGCAATAAGCTAAAAAAGCTGGGCCCTTGCTCTGTTTCATATAATGCCTACCATGAGGTATGCTCCATCATCAAGCCAGTGGTTTTCCTTGAGAGCTCCATGGCCACTGGTTTCAATAGCCAGATGTGATTCCTCACCAACAGAGTTCTGAGAGCAATGTCATTGCATTTGTTTGAGTATTCATAGAGAAAGAGCTACAGAAAAATTGATCATCCAAATTGTGATCTAATAGCACTGAACCAAGGAGGGAACAAGAAATGCTTGGTGTTGAAAGATGTTAAATCAATTAATCAAGGAAAAAGTCATTATAATTCTATAGACAACAAGATCCTAGGCCTGTTCAAGACGATGTAATAGAGATTATTCAAACAGGTGATGAGCTCAAAATGATTTACATCCACCCTTCATATTGATTTGTATTGCACAAAAAAAAAGAAGGCATATTCAAAATACCCCTTCCAAATTCAGTCAGATTATATATAAGGTTTATCATTCGATGAAAATCTCCTCAAGGCAACTTTCATATTGATTTGCATCCAACCTTCAGAAATACCAAAATCAAATCCCATTTGGTTAGAAAATTCATCCAGCCAGCATTATTGCTAGTACAACAATCTACTCCAAATACAGTGCACAAGGATCAAGCTTGCATA
The DNA here is from genome assembly GCA_015731905.1 of Salix dunnii. Taxonomy (NCBI): domain Eukaryota; kingdom Viridiplantae; phylum Streptophyta; class Magnoliopsida; order Malpighiales; family Salicaceae; genus Salix; species Salix dunnii. The sequence goes on from CM027668.1 coordinate 15,657,616, forward strand.
TGCAAAATTTCCCTATCTGGTTTCTTGCTTCCATACACTGACCCAAAATTTAGCATGTAAAAGACAGTTCAGAATCTCAACTTACCAAACGAACAGCCTCATCGATGACATTTTTATAGCCTCTTTTGAATCGATGGTGCTTTCCCCCTAAAAAAGACCAGCAGGTTATAAGCGCATTCATATACAGTGATTAAACAATGTGTCATTTTGGTTTTCTGCATACCGAGTTTATTTTCAATAAACGTGGTAAGGCCATCGGAAGTCACACTGTCTGTAACAATAGTTGTTCCTGGATGCTAAATGGAAAACAGAGCGGGCCAAATTGGTAATGAATTTAAGGGGAAAAGAGCAATGGAACAGAAGTAGTGTACTTTAACGGTGTCACTGGAGACAACAGAAATAGGAAGATCTTACTTCCTCTAGAACAATGGCAGACATCAAAGCAATCAGCCGATTTCGGTTGAACTCACGACCAGTGGAATCCACAGCAGCAGATCTACATGAAATGACTATACATTAAAAAGAAGCGATACACAAACATGCTATATGATTGGACAGATTGGGATGATGAACACCTGTCAACATCAGTATCAAATATGATCCCCAAATCAGCCTTGTTCTCAAGGACTGCCTGGGTGATAGCCTTCATTGCTGTCTTGTCCTCTGGATTTGGAATATGATTTGGAAACAAACCTATTTTGAAAAGCTACTTTAGCATGTACAGAAACACACATAGCAAATGCCATAGCAAATTTCTAATGTCAACATTACCATCTGGTTCCAAGAACTGACTGCCAGAAGTGATAGCTCCCAGAGGCTGAAGAACTTTTTCCTGGAAAACCATTTGAAGCATTAACATATTAGAAGACAAGGTGATGAAATGGTTGAGTGATAGATATGGAAGGAAGTTCTTTGGCAAAATAACTGCAGATATGTTTTGTCTCCCCAGTCTGGACAATAAAAATTTAAGAAACTTAGTCCAGTGCTGGTGGAGGCGGTGGTCTTCAGAAAGTTTAGTACTTGGAAGCATTAAAGGTAAGTTCAATACAGCAAAAAACACAATATGATTTTGCTACAGTCAAGTAGAATAAAGTTTTATATAAATAAAAGAAATCCAAATAAATCACAATATGACTTACAGCAAAAAACCCTCCTGCTCCATTTCCCGCATCAACAACAACATGGAATCCCTCTAATGGCTTCTCTAAAAGTTCAACAATTTCCAATCAAGAACTAGCGAATGGGATCACAGCACCTTAACATGCAAAAACTCAATAAAACAAGCACTGGTAACATTGAAGTAAGAATCCCATGTAAAACATCTCCATTAAAATGCAGAATGTTTTTACAAACAAAAGATCCAAGGACCAACCCAGTGATTAAATTTAGGAATTTAATGAGATGGTAGGGTTAGAGAAAGAGAGAGGACTACTGCCTATTATGCAGACCAAGGTCCAAGGGGTCTCCTAATGGAACAAAATGAAAATATTTAACTGGCTATGACCATAGCATACCCAAATTTACCCATTCACATATCAAACCATGGGTAACAGAATTTAATCCCTGAATACAATTTATTATGACATGTTTTTGAACATTTACCTATATTTCCTGCAGCTTTGCGGACTGCCTTACCAAGATCAGATGTATACACGGTCATGTAATCAACTCTTTTTAAGGATTCAGAAGCTTCTCTTTTTGATTTCATTAAACCTTCATCTGTAAAACTATTATATATGTCCACAGCGCGCTCTAAAATGTTTTTAATGTCAGCCTTCCCAAGCCCTCCAGCATTTGTGAAGAATTTGAACCCATTCCTGTTGTAAGGAAGGTGACTAGCTATTTGCACAATAACATGAACCAAGAAATTGATTAGATGTAAGCTAGTCAGAAAGTCTAGTAAGATGATCTAAAGTGAAGCAGAGTTTACACAAAAGTTCAAGCAATGAAAGTGGAAACCATTATGAGGCACCATTTCCAAATCCCACGATTATAGTAGGCCAAAGTAGTCCAACAGAAAACCAAGCAGTTACCTGTTATCATTATAGCCCCATCAACTGGACATAAAAATCCATCATCTTCGGTTAGTGTGCTATTAAACATTGCAGGGGTAGATGCTAATCTGTAAAAGGTAAGATGCTACAAAAGTTAAGAACAAATCATGAAGGAACGATGATTAAATCATTTCTTAGCCATTGATCAATTGATCTCACGACGTCACTGGATCACACATTCAATCAGTGGAAAGTACACATTACAGAAAAAAAGTTTTCAATAGAAACCCATATTTATGCTGACATCCTTCTCGATTTTCCAAGAGGAGAAAATGTCAATTAAGCTGTCTTCCCTGAAAGGGCCATCACAAGATCCAGCCAGACAGAGAACACTCCAACCATTAAATTTTAATGGCTACTAGCTGGAGATTTTTGGCCCAATAACATTGAGTTTAAAATATCTAAAAGATGGGTATGGACAGTAAGACACGTACAATTGTTACAAAATCAAACCATGATGAGAAATCATAAACTCACCCATATTGAACAACATCCAGGCCTGCGCTGGCAATACCTCGAGAAACTGCATCCTGGATGTTAAGGATTAAACCTCCATTATTTATGATATTATTATATGAGGAAATTCAATAACATAAAAGCTCTAACACTGCACAGTAGATGTGTTGAGAGTAGCACTCTTTCCAAATGATTATATTCCAGTTTGAATGACATTTTTGATAAAAATGGTGAAGTTAGTTACTACAATAGGGAACAGATGAGAGACAGTCAATGGTGAAAAGTGTTAACAACTAAACATCAATTTCCTAGTCAAAACACAGTGACTTGATAGATCCGATCAGAAGAAACACGGTCCTCTTTGTAGGACCATCAATTACGTAGTCATTGTCTAATTGATGGTCCAGCAGCCAAACTAATACAGCCATGTGTCAGTATGCTGATGGCACAGTTGATCAATCAGAAAGGAGGGGAGGGGGACCAAAAAGTTCTTAGCAAACGGTTCCAAATAGTCAATAGATTTGTGTACAATAGGAAAAAGAACTACCTGCAACACCTGTGCAGATATGCGGGAATCATGACCTACAGACACCTTCAAAGGTTTTGAGGCATCAACTTTTTTCTTTTCTGATAACCAGGCAGAAAAGGCTGCTGCTATTGCTTCCGTAACTGGTTCAGTGAGAGTAACAGGTTCTCCCTCGACCCCAGGAACAGCCACGCCTCGAATATCACTATGTTCCCATTGGGGAATAAACGAAACACAACCTCGGAGTTACCACCACTTAAGATCAACGCTAACATTAGCTTAGTTCCAAATTCCAAGCATAAATCATAGGTAATTCTGGGTGATTATTTTTTCAATCATGCGTTGAATTTCCGTTGATAGGATTGTGGGGACATACAAAAAAGAAAGGGCAACACTTTCGAAACCCAAACAGAAAATAAATAATTCCTGCTGCAAATAATTATGGATTATACCTATAACCAACAGAAAACCCTCACCTGCCATTTTGAAGCTTCATAAAATCAACCTTATCGATATATGGCACCGCGGTCGTGGACAGAGCAGCTGCAAAAAAAATATTTTCTTGCGAAATTAGAGTTGTTATGGCAACTAAATCTGTGTTCATCGCAAACAGAAAACCAAAAGCATACTGATACATGGAGCACGAGTTTTTAAAAATGCAATTATCAATCAAACTGGAAAAAATGAGAGTCTAGAACAGACCATTGCAGTAGTAAATAGATGGTCGTTTAACAAAAGCAGTCTGGTATTTTGGTAAATGCATGGAAGATATGCCACTCCTCCATGCCAGTAAAGTCTTCCCTCCATGAAAGGGAAGCAAGTTGCGGTGGTGGTTATAAGGGGCCGCCGCCGCGGAACAACAGTCCCTACCACTTTGGTAGGAGTAGTATTCATTGGTCCCCAACTGCCTATTCTTTGCTACAATTACATTTAAAACAGTCGCTGCACCCACCACAACCCAACAAATTTCAAAACAAAAAATTCAATTCAATTGCTATAATAATTAGTAAAAAAAATAGTCAGATTGATCGCTGTGCTGATAGCGTCCTATTAGGTTATAGAATTTTATCCCGTCTCTATAGTTAATTGAATTCGATCGAGGAATTGTAATTCAATTAGACGCACCTGCCATTTTATTTGACGGTTACTTGCTGCGACGCCGGTATGGTGGTTAAGACAGGGAGTGGGAAAAGCTAGTGGACGGAGAAAATATGAAAATGGTGGGAGTATATGGGATTTTTATGTCCCACGGATGCTCGCGGCCTAGATTTCACACGTGTTGGCTACGGAGGAGTTTTGTTACCACCAAACAGTGATGGGATGTCACGTGCTTATCCTCGAGTATATTCGAGTTTTATCTCCTCTGTTGTCGGGTGTATTGTTTTGGCGGGTAAAGTTGCGAAAACACCACTGCAGTTTAGTAGATTTCCAATTGGGCCCTTCAAGAAGAATTGATCATCCTTTGTAGAAGCACAAAACGGGTGTTGAAATTGCTTGGTCATTGACAAGTCAGCGAAGGAGTTTGCAGGATGGAAAAATTATTGATTCCAAAAGTAAACTTCTTTTATTCCCAGAATATCCTCCTTTTCTTTTTTTAGATTATTCCTTTTATTATTTTATCCCAAAATAATAAAAATATTTTTAAAATAATTATTATTACAATACCATTACCGAACAACATCTCACTTTTTGTTCGCATGACATTCATTGCTTCGCTATAGACCAATATCTATAATAAAAAGAAGTCCAGAGCCCAGTTCCACGAGACTCCACGTTCGAAAACCACAACAAAAGCCCACCATAGAGATCCGATCAACAATCACAAAGCACTCCCCGGCCCGAGAATTAAAGGCGGTTAAAATCATAATAAATGACGTCGTTTTCCATTCAGCGCGGAAATCAGCTCAGGCAGCTAATGAAATCTCCAATAAATAAAAGGCCAAACACGTCAAATATCGTATTCCATTCATTATCGCTCTCTTGTTGCTCAAATTAAAAAACAAAAGAAATCCTCTCGACCTAGGGTTAGGGTTTGGTAATTCATTTTTTTGCAAGATGTTGGAGGTGGTGCTGAACGATCGTCTGGGGAAGAAAGTTAGAGTGAAGTGCAACGAAGACGACACCATCGGCGATCTCAAGAAGCTCGTGGCGGCACAGACCGGTACCCGGGCTGAGAAGATCCGGATCCAGAAGTGGTACACCATTTACAAGGACCATATTACCCTCAAGGATTACGAGATTCATGATGGCATGGGCCTCGAGCTCTACTACAACTAAAACAAACATGTAATTTCCTTTTCTCATGTTTTTCTTTTCCTTTTCTTTTCAATTTTTTGCTGTTTCTAGGGTTTTGATTTTATTGCTTTTTTAACGTGGAATTTTTTTATGATTGCTTCCCGTGGTTGAAATCTCTTCTACTTTGTGATGTTATGACATGTTGTTAGGTTGTCTGTGCGGTTGAATTTTAGCTTGTCATGTTGCAGGATTTGATCTCGAGTGTGTAGAGACAAACTGGTCGTTGAATTACTGGGTTTGCAATTCGTGTGCTATCTGTAAACATTATAGATGTTAGATTACATTTAACTTGTTAAATCGTGGGTATAGTTCCTGAGTTAACTTTAGTTATGTATCGGTGGAATCCATTGTCTAAGAGCATCTCCAATGCAAAAAGGCATTTTAGAGAGTTAAATTGATAAAATGGCTATTTGAATAGTGTAAATATACCTTTTTGTTTATATGTATTTCAATGGTAAAAAACATTTAGAAGAGCCATTTTTGGTATATCATTTTAAATATAGTGTAAATATTTTGTATATAATACAATTATGTAATTAATTATACAATTAATATGAATAAGTTATAATTAAATAATTGCTTTTAAAAACCCTCCAACATTATAATTATTAAATTTTGAATTATATTTAAATAAAAAAATCAACTGATATATATAAGGAAACAAATTCCTCATTTTTCTCAAGCACAAGACAAATTGTTTGTGCAAACACTAGCGTTCAGAAAATCTCACATCTAGAATCAATGTGAAGATATGTCTTAGAACACTGCAAAAATAAGAAATCCAAATTGAATACCCCGGTAAAATAAGTAAAATAAGCATCAACAAATTGATCTTTCCCAATAGAATTTTAGTGCAATTTCTATAGCAAAGTCTTGAACATAAAGCACTATACAATAAATAAATAAAAATCTTAATTGAGATAAACCCATGATTAATCTTGATCACTGCACTTTAACAATAAAAGAAAACTTGACCAAACCACCAAGAAACAATCTTTGAACAAAATGGGTTATTTGGGTTCTTGACACTGACAATCATATTAGGCAACAACAGTGGCAATTCTGGTGGTTTTGGCTTGTTTGTGATTGTAAGCTTCGCAGCTATTGTTTCTTTGGAGGTGGGTTTTCCCCAATGAATTTTTCCAATCCCTTCTCTCCACTAAGAAAGCCCCCTGTTAATCCCATCAGCTCCTTTTTAAAACCATCATCCGGCACACTTGATATTTCCGAATTACCTGCATTTTCTTCTTCACCAGCAGCTGATGAGGCCTCCTCTTCAATGTTCCCCTAAAAAACACAAAAAAGCAAAAAAAATTTCAAAATTCCCCTAAAAGAATCACCTTTTTGAACTTAAATTAAAACCCCACTTATAAAATCCAAAACCCAAAAATATCATGAAGGAAATCACCGGAATTACCATTATCGATACAATCACGCACTAATTAATGCTTTCTATAAACACCTACGTGAAGTATGGCTTGTTAGATCACAAAGTTATGAGCTTTGCGTTGTTTCCTCAAACTTTTCACTTTAAAAACAGAGAAAGCGTTTTGTGTTTGCCTTTGTTTGCATTAGTCATACTTCCATTTTACGTTACTGAGTGGAAGGGACAAATGCATAAACACATGCGTACATGAAACACTCAAGCAATCCATGAAAATCATTTTCAAACAAATTTCCAATATTAACATCAAGCAATCCATGAAAATAGAATCATACCCATGCTCATCCAATCACAAACATGCCCAAACTTATCCAAACACAAACATACTCGCACTCATCTCTATCTGGGCTGATCGTAGAACAGACGCAAGAAACATGCTTGTTGACGGTAGAGCATAAGCAAGAAATAGAAAATAAAAAAGGTTTGGAAAACTAGCTTTTTGTTCGGCTTCTATTCTCCTTCTTCTGGAAAAATCTACAAATACCTCGTTCAAGGTTCTTGTTCTGCTTTGGTTTCTCAATTGAAAGAACTTGTCTGCTTCTGGTGATTTAATTATGTAGAAAGGAATATTTCAACAGGAATATGTACTATAACTTTTCTGTTTGTTGCAACTATAAATAGCATCTCCAACACGGAACAACTATTTTGCCTATTGAAATAGTTGTTCCGTTGGAGATGATAAAGTTGAATAAAAAGGCAAAAAGTACAGATATTTGCCTTTGCCGCTTTTGATAAATGCTTCGTTGGAGATGCTTTAAATCAAGCTTCAATCACATTAGTTTGAATAAATGTATGGTATTGTCTTGTGCCAATGAAGCCTTGGTCTTTGTCCTGCTTTGCCTTTTGTAAATTGAAGTTGGTTGTCGTGTGGTGAATTTTTTCTGTTAGGCCTTTATATTTCCATTTTTCACAGAGTCATAATTAATTTTTGATCCATTGTGGTAGTTTATTGATCTTGATTTTTGTCACATAAGATATTTTTTTATTTCAATTGTTTCAATACCCAACTTTATATTAAAGAAACACCTTACAACGTGATTAAGTTATTTTGTTTCGTTTCTTCTTTTTTGATATATTTGTTACTCACTAGTTGAGAGAAAAAATGAAAGGAAAATTACAATGTCTCTTTTTGGGTTTTTCTTTTTGATCCAGGTACTGCCATTGAGTATAGCAAGGCATTGTTGACGATGAAGTTGCCCTTACTTTGCAAGTAATATTATACTCTTTGCAATAAGCATGATGCTTTGTGATTGATGCACATATACTCTTATGAAACATGTAAAGATTGCGATTACTAGACCTGGTTATGGCATGTTAACTTGCAGTGTGTTATGTTTAAGGGTAATCAAGCACAATTGACTGTGAAGTGGTTGTTTTATAACTTGGATTCTTAGGGTTCAATAGTTAACTTCAGTGGATGAAATTGGTTGATTGGAAAAACAAATATGCCTATAGCTTATGCGTGCTTGACTTGGTTGTTACTATGAAAAACTTTTGTGTTCTCCACTCTTACACTATCTATGAAGACATTGAGCATCTCCAAGGGAAAAATCTATTTAGAGAAGCCAAATTAATAACATAGCTTCTTAAATAGTGTAAGAGCATCTCCAACCGAGCATGTATTAGAAGAGACAAAAGCAAATATCTGTATTTTTTGTCTTTTTATTCAATTTTATTATCTTCAACGGAACAACTATTTCAATAGGTAAAATAGTTGTTCCTTGTTTAAGATGTTAAATATAGCTACAGTGAATAGAAAAGGCTATAATACAGATTACCGTTGAAACATTCCTTTTCTATGTATTTAAATCACCCAAAGCAAACATGTTTTTTCAATTGAAATCGAAGACGAAGAAGAACTTAGTTTTTGTTCAACAAGGGATTTATAGTCTATCCAGAAGAAGGAGAACAAAAGAGGAACAACCAGTGATTTTATTTTCTGTTCAAAGGTTAGTTTTCCAAACCTTTTATATTTTCTGTTTCTTACGTATACTTTACCGTCAACCAATATGTTTCTTACGTTTGCTCTACAAACCCAAATGGAGATGAACGTAGGTATGTTTGTTTATGGATGACTGTAGATATTTCTATGATTGGATGAGTGTGGGTATGTTTCAAGCTTGATCAATGTCACCTTCAAACTAGACCGTGGATATGTCAGTGATTGGATGAGTGAGTATTTTTCAAGCTTGATCAAGGTCACCTTCAAACTAGACTCTATTTCAGTGATTATTGGTATTCTTCTGTTTACTCTTTTGTTGCTCTTTCTTGTTTTTGGATGACTGTGGGTATGTTTGTGATTAGTGTTGTGGGGGTTTTTTTTGGGCCAATTGTTTGTTCTAGGAATTGCAAGTTCTATTTTTTGATTTTGGTTCTCTAGATGGGTCTGGGAGGGTTTTTGTTGCTGTTTTAATGGGTTGTTTCGCGGAGGTTCTGTACATACCTGATGACAAGAATGTAAGGTCATTTTGGATTAGGAATAATGGGAAAGTTGATAAAGTCAGGCAATGAGTCAAGATAGGAGGCATTGGGCTAGAATTGAAGGCGAGCATCACAGCAGAGCTCTATGTGAGGTCTAAGAGAGTGGGATTCTATGTTTCATGGTTGTTCACAGAGGAGTATTGGATTGGCAATTTCTCCTTATGGATTGGAGGAGATTTTAAGATGAGGCAGTGCTAGAGCCATTAGTGAAAGAGGGATGGGAAATCATGGCGAGTTGGATCTCCCTGTTTGGTTCAGATGGACGGGGAAGTTGATGAATGGAGATTGTATTACAGTGGAGTTGGTAATGAGGGAAGCAATTTATCAAGGAAATGATAGTAGTTTTAGACGATGAATAGGATTCCATTTATAAGATAATGTGAAGCAAATATTTAATTATACAATTTACTTATATTAATTGTATAATTATATTATATACAAAATAATTGCACTATATTTAAAAAAAATGGCTCTTCTAAATGACTTTTATCATTAGAATACACATGAACAAAAAAGTTATAGTTACACTATTCAAAGTTATTTTATTAATTTAGCTCTTTAAAATGCCTTTTTGCATTAGAGTTGCTCTAAATATAGCTTTCTGTATTTTGCACTCCAATGGAAAAAAAGCTTTTTAGAGAAGCTAATTCTATTTTAATATATATAATATTAATATAACCATTTATTAATAATAAATAACTAATACAAGTACAATTAAAACTATTTTTTTTGTATAGAAATATGTTAAACGATTTCTTGGCTTTTTTGGTCAAACATGTAGGAATAGCTCCACCTTAAAAATACTAATTTAGCTTTTTGATATAGCTCTCCTTTGAGCTATGAAAATATCGAATGAAAGCTAAATTTTTAGTCTTTTCCCTTGAGCTTTTCATTTAACTCTCCCATTGGAGTTGCTCAAGAATAAACTTCTTGTTTCAATCATTGGTGGCCCCTTGGACTACTAATTGCACGAGGTCTATGAACCATTTATGCATCAGGACTGCTCGGAGGCCTTCTTTTCCAGGAGGCACAGTGTTCACTTCCCTTTAATACACTCGGTTATTTACCATCCAGTGGACATGATAGTCAACTCCTGGTGATTTTGAATGCACCCTGATATGCCCATTGCCAATGGACTTGTGTTTTTTTCTTTTTTTTTCAGTGCATAAAGAAACTCTTGGTGTCTATGTATCCAACATGTGAGGGAACCTTTGCATTCTCTGGTGATAGTTCTGGAAAATTATAGTGAGTGTGTTAATACTTACCACTAGAATTTCATATGGAGTCCATTTGTTCGGTTGCTGGAGCTGGACATGCTGAGTTGAGTGATTAAGAACTCCATACAAGATTCATCCTGTGGGCTGTTAGCTGGAATGAACCGGCGGAGCCGTTAGTACTCTGCCTTTAATTGATGTGCATGCTTTCTTGTTATTTTTTTGGCATCCCGTTTATTCATGAGGGAAGGGACCAAGGAAGACATATATATATATATATATAGTTTAACATAGCGCTGTATGGATTAGCTTAACTATCCAAGAAAATGCTCCTTTTGTGGTCATGTACGATGATGGGTGATTGAAAATTTGAAATCTCAGGTGGCACCGAACATTCAACCACAACTAGTAAGAGTTTATTTGTTTTAGCATTTTAAAAGTGTTTTTTTAAATTGGTTTTTTTAGTGTTTTTAGATCAATTGAATGTGTTTAAATTAAAAATATTTTAATTAATTTTTAAATGAAAAACATTATAAAAAAATATATGCAATCATACATCTATACACTGCTCATGGGTATGGTTATAGATTTTACGAATATAACTGGTGGAGGTTTGTTTAGATTTTGAAAGCTGAGTTAGGGAAGCGGGTTTCTTTGCCAATAAATCTGGTCGAAGTCGCCAGCGTCCAATAACTGAGGCAGAGTTATCGGGCCCTTGTATTGTGCTCACTGGAGGCTAAAATCATAAGGGCCTCACGCATGCATCGAAGGAGAGAAAAATCGTATGGACAGGCCTGTTTGGTTCCCTTTTTTTGTAACACGGAGAAAATGTCACACAGAATGTGATCCAAGGCATTGACAGTGCTTTCACATAGGCCTCAATCTATATAGTATTTGGACTTTCGACGAGGAATGATCTCAGATCTCGCTGCCAAGAAAACTTTCACAAAATACCACCGAGGGATATGCAATTTTGGTGGTTGGTGCTCTGTCAGATTAAGCTACTGCATTGTTTGTGACGCAAGAATCCCTCAGGTTATTATTCATAACTAGTTTTAGAGGGTTACACTAGGCTGAATATATAAAGATATAAACCTGTTAGGTCAACTTAAAATCTTTATAAGCCAGTCAAAAATCAGCCTAAACTCTGACTTGTTTAATTCGAATTTAAAACTATATTGTGAGATAGCTGTTTTATATGTTATGATCGAGTTTACAGATAACTTGAATGATGAGTAAAGATGATTTTTTTAGTATTAAGATAGTGATATATTTAAATGAATAGAGATTTGCGACTTAGCCAACAAAATTCATTATTCAGGTGTGACTCGTTTGAATTTATTTTATTTAATTATATAATAATAAAAATAAATATTTGTTTGAAATTTTGATAATCTTATAAAAAAACAAATCAAGAAATTTAAGAATACATTCAAAATCAAGTAAATATTAATCGATAAAATAAAAAAAATGGAAATAGATGAGATATTAGGAGGAAAAAATGAAACTGCAAAAAAAAAAGCCGGCTCCTTCATTGTTCATGTTAACAACGATGGAGATGCATTCCTCGAGTCTTTTAGAGGAGCAAGGCAGCAATCTTTTGTTGATGATTGATGCAATCGCCATTCTTTCGAATATCCGCCACAACCAAGTTAACGGCACATAATCTCGTGGTTAGCTATAATCAGAGTCGTCGTCGCCGCTCCTTTTTAATACACACACATATATTGGCTCTGCAGATTATGCCGCGGCAATCTCTCGGACAACTTCCGATCCCTTCCCTTCATATTCATCAGCATCATCTAAAGCCCGCCATTCAACAACTGTGCATGCTACTCACTCCTCTAGGTCGCCTGACTGCCAAGCCTCGGGAACATCGACAGACCGGGCACCGCCATCCTTCCGGCTGGAATAAAGAGCATTGATTCCTCATCCAGGCACTCCAACCTGACTGATCGCGAGAGTCTCGAAGGACATCATAGAAGACAAGAAGCCATTAATTATATCTTCTGTATCAATGACAAGAAAACCAAGCATTCCCTATACCAGGGGCCCCGTTGATTATTCCATCATCAGCCGGGAAAGAAGATATTTCTGTGTCTGTTAGCGGCCCAGAAGATACAACAAAGCTTCAATTCATAACTACTTCGGGTTTAACTATATAGATGTTCTTAGAAAACCATGGTGATGCTACCCCTCAAATTGTTCTTGCATTTGTCAACTGGCATGGTCTAGTTTCGAAAACTGAGTGAGAGAAAGCCGGATTCTTCTTTTCGGCATTACAAGGCCAGAGCCCAGAAACTGCAAGACGGCTAAACAGAACCAAATACTTGAGGTAAAAAAACATTCAGCCAACAAAAGTGTCCTTTGGGCCTATCCCTTAATCCATATCTTCCTCGTGCACGGCCTATAAATCTGGTGTAGCACCTGTCTACCAAAGTAGCCAGGGTCCAAAAAAATATAGGCCAGGCGTATTGGGCTCTTCTACTTGCGGTCCTTGGGCCAGGCCCTGGACTCTCTTACAAGTTTGATATGTTGTTATAGGAGAGAGAGAAAGTAGAGGCGAATACAAAAATGATCTCACACACACTGACACGCAGATCGGGGGGGGTGGAAGAACTCCGTTTGCAAGTTTCCTCAAAATGTGAAATGTGATCAAGGCATCTAACATGCATATAAGAAAAAGAATAGCTAATGATGCCAATGAATCCCTGTTAGGGGAAGCTAGCTAGCTGACTCGGTCCAGCACTTCGTTTAACTAGCAGATCAACGAGTCGACTAGTTTTTTTTCATTTATCATTATCGACAATAATAATAATAATAATATATAAAAATTGTTTTGACTACAAATTAAAAGGAAATTTGTCCTGGACCCGTCCTAGTTTTAATTGGATTTTACAAGGAATTACAAGTTAACTTGTCAAATTAAAGGATAGTTTGGCGGAGTGAAATGTGTGTGTGTGTGTGTGTGTAAATTCGAAAAGGAAACTGGTCTCGAGTCACCGACTCCACCCACCGGAAAGGGTTTCATGACGCATGCGGCAGCAAGTATACGGTCAATTCTTTACAGCAGATGGTTTCGGTGGATGACGAGTGACCTCAAAGCTCGAAGCCAAGACACAATTTCACAAAACACAACACGCTGTGTTGACAAAAATTGATTGGTTTTTGACAGCTGTAACAAGGTGACAAATTAAGTTACTCGGTGCTTGCTTCGAAATCCCATTGTTAATACGTGCTCTAAGTTTCTGTTCCACCCCACCACGCACGTTCATTTTACAATAAAAGACAGCTTGGAGGCTTCCAATTCCCATGTCGGAAATCTGATTTCATGGGTTGACCCATCACGAGCCATATCAATGGAAATTCTTGGATCTTGGTCTATAAAATAAACATCAAAACAGCTTAGCCTCATTAACATGACTCCTCGTCAGATTCAATGCTCTATATCAAACAAGGTTCAATTTCACTTAAAACATAGGATGCTGAACTGAAGCCTGCCTCGTGGAATTGAACGCTACTTGCATCGTCCTTGGGTGGCTGGTTCAATAAATTTTCTTCCCACAAGATGCTGAGCTGAAGCCTGCCTCGTGGAATTGAAGCTGATGTTGAACCAACCAACCCTTTACTAAGGGATAAAAATTGTTGAGGGTTGAAAATTCGGACAACTGACAAAAATATTGGACTGTTAGTTGTGCAGAGAGTCAACAAAGTAGCCGAATGAAGAGCTTAGGCTCGGCCATCGAAACGGCACGTTGTATGAATGGTTGACATTAGCCTCATGTGATTAGCTATTAATGATCTATTATTTTGTATTAACAAAAAATAAAGGGTGTTATCTGGTGATGAATGACAGATTGATTTATTTCTTAATTAAACGATGGATCCCACGCCAGACATGCAGCATGTCTTTGCCTATAATCCTTGTTGTCTACTGCTGTTTGTTTCTCGTGATCGGTGAGTGACAAGCTAACAAATGTCAAAGACATGCACCTTTTCCACATTATTATTATTATTATTATTATTATTATTATTATTATATTTCATTGTTTTTCTCTTAGGTTCTTTTGGACATATTTTCCCCATATTTTCGTAGATGTTTTTTCTTCTAGTTTTATCAGTCAAAATTATGCTGTGATATTGTTGAAAGTAATATAAATTATATTTTAGAATTTCATTTAAAAGATTAAGCAAATATCATGGGGCGATCTTAAGGTATGAACTAGAAATAAATATCAATATTTATTTTACGTGTTTTAAAGGATAAACAGGGGGAATCATATTCTGAACCATAAAAAATAATAATTCAAAAAAATATATAATTTTTTTTTAATATATCTATCTATCTATGATAAATAATAATAATAATAATAATAATCTATTATTTGATGGAAGTTGATTTTTTCTCTCCCTCTCATAATAAAAACCCTGAAACAGGATTCGGCCCTGGAAAATATATGTATACAGACACATCGAGCTTTGTAAATTCAATTGGTCTCTAGTGACTAATTTTTATATTGTTTGGCAAGTCAAACTCAGTTTACAGCTTACGAGAGAGAGAGAGAGAGAGAGAGAGAGAGAGAGATTTGCTTGAGGTTAGTGTTGGCGCGTGTGTACATGCAAATTAGCAGAGGTAGCGTGGGGTTGGCATTCCTTGACTCACGAATCTGTGTCTGCCCAGTGTAATATTTTCCTCTTTTTTTTTACACTTCAAAACTTTGATCCTTTTTACTCGCAAACTTTTCAACATTTGTTTAATCTGAATATGTTCATGCACGTCAATCCTTTCTTTAATGTGTGTGCATGATGATCAGATCATTCGAATCCCAATGGGTATTGTTTATTCTCTCAGTATTTGCGGCACAAAGATCGGTTCGAATATTGTAATAGGTAATTTACCAGTCCACTTCGTGACTCAAGGAAAACCACCTAATCAAACGGAGATCACAATCTGGAACCTTTCTCCGACCACTGGGCTGGATGTCTTTGAAAACATGGGTCGGTACGCTATTCATTGCCTTCATCAAAACATGTCTGGCAATTACTTTTGCAGAAAAAAGCCAGCATGTGTATCATTGCAAGCTAACCAAGAAAAACAGGATAATGAAATTCGAATGCCCGGATTGGATGGCATCGGTGATTAACATAAAAGCCATCCCTTGGAGAGTTAAAATTTGTGCTACAGACAGGGGAAACATGTCCAATATGTGGATGGAGTGGACTTATCCCATAGCTCCCAATAGACAAAATAGGTGAACTGTTACAACCAAAACAAAAGACTTGCTAACTGTACAATTTGATGGAAGTTCCTCGATGTCTATCTTCCTACGTTGTCGCTACTTGCATCTGAAAGAATCGTTAACCTTCTAGCTGTCTTCAAAAACTCACTGCACCAAAATCAGAAGTACAATCTGTGAACAAACTGTATAACGATAAAACAACCCAGCAAAATTGTAACTTGGATAAAAAGGGTGAAATGAAAGTACCTAAACGGCTCATCTCCAGCATGCTTGGTGGCTCCAGCTGCATTCCGGTAAAGCACATTGCTCAGCATCTCTGAACTCTCGATTCCAAACATATTAGCCAACTTTCTGTGCAGCTCTTCATATGAACCTAGGACTGATAGGTCAAGGGTTCGACCCACATCCTCTGATTCCATGAACACCTTGCAATGACCGGTCTCCAGGCCAAGATCAGTTTTTTGGTGATCTTTGTACCAAAGACACCTCTCGTCTGAAGAATTTTCCAGCGGACCATTCTGTTGTGATGCGGAGCCAGATCCATCTGAATATGCCTTCCTTGGATTTCCAACTGATGAACTGTTTGCATTTGTATCGCCTGAGCAGCTTTGCGAACTCTGCTGATCAGTGACAATAAGCTGACCAAACAATAAAATGTGGGGTGTCTTTGTGTCACTACTTTCCTTCAGACTCTGCGAGGAATTTCCCATTGTCAACAAGCAAGAAACACTCTCGCTGTTTTGAGTATTGCCAATGAAGTTACTATTGGAGGTTCTAGAAGGAGGGGCAGCACGATCAAGCCGCTGAAAATCAATCGGGAATAGTCCCACCTGCAGTTTGTTGAAGTGGAGATCTGAAGAAGATAGTCCAAATTGAGCATGCCTGGCTCCCTGTATGCCTGCAGGAATGTTATCTGAGACACAGCATAAGGGACTGTTCGATTGAAGAGGTTTGCTGGTAAATGACGGCATTGGGATTTGACCAAACAAGGGGAAATCCGGGGGCTGTGGAAGTCTCAATTTTTTTCTTGGGGGTGAGAAGGGTGATAGGTGGATGGCTGGCATGCTTGATACCAATTCAACCAACCATGGACTCACACGCTTCACATTATGGAGTAGATCTGGCTCATCCCATGCAACCTGACAAATGACAACATGAAGGAAGATATGGTCATGAAAATAATGATCAAAATGAGGAGATTCAAGCCCAAGGCAGGACATTTGCAACGTGCTCTTATTGATGAATGTATACTAGGTATCTAGCTACATTTTTCCTATAGCAAGCAGCTAAACTATGAAAATAGCAAGACATCCACAAAGACAGCAGTTTTTCTATCAACGAGTGAGAATAGCAGGACATCTAACATCCTGGACTTTAACTAAGCATTATCAGATTTACCGATCCAACTACAACATCATTCGTTGCACAGATTCAACAATTAAATACAAATATGTCACTCCACACCAGCATTAAATCAACAAGTAACAGGAGACAAAAAAGGTAATGAGTGTTGATGGTCTACAAGTACAAAATTTCACACCCAAAACTGAGACTGACGGTACCTGCAGAAGCCGCCAGGGAGAATTTGGCCAGCGGATGGGGTCAGCAACCTGAACAGAAGATATGGTTCCCATGAACCAGCTAATCCGAGACGAATCCTCAGTCTCAAAAGCCATTTTGAACCTCATCCCTGGACACCACTGAATCTGTAGTGCACTCCTCACAGCTGAGGCCTTAACACAAAATTCTGGAGTACTCGCTCTCGGATAATAGATAGCTTCAAAAGGCTGCCCATTTGCTGCAAGAGATGCAGCTTCAATAACAGACTCGGCCTTCACTTTCCCCTTCATATCCATACTGCCATTCCTCGTCATCATTTTACTCTCATCTCCCCTAAAAAAACCAGAATAGCCCCCAAGTGAATTCCACCCTGATGAGCATTCATTTCCAACACCAATCCCTCTCTTAGCGCGTCTAATTCCAACACAAAGGTCCCCGTTCTCTGCCCTCAAAAACACAATAGAGTCCCCAGCCACAAGTTTCTTTTGGTTCACAAAATTACTCCATCCAGTAGTCAACAAATGGCGACGAGGCGTCCCTCTATAGATATGCCTAAACTTCCAGGTCTCTCCGTGAACATCCTTTGCAAGAATGGTCTGCACGGGAGGCTCAGAAGTGTAATCCAATCTTGGGAATATAGTTTCTGCGCAATAACGTGGCACAGAGAAACCACCACCATTATTAGCATCAGATTGGGTCAATGTCTTGGCAAAAGAAGCAGGCTTCTCCTGAGACTCAATCCCATTGTGCAACCTATCATCACTATCCTGACCACAACCATCTCCAAGCATCAAATCACTATTATTCAGTGGGATTAGCCTAATTTTGGCATAAACCTCATCGGTTTCAGGATCCGCCATGTACTTAATAGCAGATACCTTACAAGGGATTAGGGCAGGAATCTGGAAACGGCCAAATTCTACACTCCCTTGAGCATGTTCTGCATGACCCTGAGGAAAGTAGAAAACTTTTGAGTTAACTGCTGGCATTTGAACCATGCTGCCTGCACAAGCATGCCATAATTGTGAATCTAAACATTTTTCTGCCACTCTCAATTTTTCCTTCTGGGAATTCATAACTGCAAATTCCCTAATCATTGGACCACCCTGTAGTTTTGGGATTTGTAGAATCTGGGTAGAACCTGAAATTTGCAAAAGAAAAAAAAAAGAAATTACACGAGAAAAGAACAGAAAGAAGACATCTTTATTACACATAGCAACTGCATAAAATTACCATAACATGATGTTTTCACACTTAATAAGCCAAGACAGGAAAAAAAAAAAAAAAAAGAGGAAAAACATGAGATTAAAGGATCAAAATTTAACCAGGAAAAAAAACAGCAAAAATAAAAATAAAAATATCAGCACAAATGGAGGAAGAAGTAAAAAAAAAAAAACTTATGAGAAATTGATAAGAGCTCATGTCCTCTATCGATAATTTACAGAACATCAAACAGTGTTCTAATAAATTTCAACAACAATTAAAAGAAAGAATAACATACAGTCTCTTAGCTTTGCGTCAAACATCAAACTTGAGCTTCACAAGGCAAAAAAAGAGAGGAGGTTGTAAGCTTTTCAGAGGGTAGAGATCAGAACTGTGAATCTTGGAGAGAATCCTTGCAAAGTAGAGAGTAAAGGGGGTATGAAGTGAGGGACTTTTTCAATGGGTTTTAAGAGTGTGTTTGAACTCGAAGCTTCTTTTACTTCGTTGCCGACAAGACCTTACAGGGAAGGATTTGACAAGAGAAAATCGAAGGAAGAGAGATAGTAATTGTTTTTTTATGTGATTTCTGTAAGGAGAGAAACTAGATTGGATGGCTTTTTAATGATGTTTTGGATCACAACAGTCCACCACCATAGACAAACTTCAGGTGAAAATGAATCATCGTCATCTCTGTGATTTCCCCCCCTCTCTATCTGCTAATTTTCTACTTTATTCACTTACAAATAGAGAAACATGAGGACAACAGAGTGTTTATAAGTACTTTCGGTTCAGTTTGGTCATTCCTTGCGCCTCTGTAGTGCACGCGCTCTCTCTCTTTTTTACAGTTATTTTTTATTCTCTTATGGCAAGGGCTTTCTTCTTTTACCAAGCAATTATCGTGCTGTCTTTTCATTTTATATTTTGAGTCCGAACTCATTGGTTTTGAATTGATTCTCTTCACATTCTAAACTGGTGTTTTTCTTGTTTTAAATATGAATATAAGTTTTTTAAATAATGATAAAAATAATTATTACTAATTAAAATAATATGAGAAATCATTCTCAATATCAATGAGTTTGGCGGTATGACATTTTCTTATTCAATATCGTGATGCATAGTTTTATTTTATTATATTTTCTAATTAAAAATATATTAAAATTAATTTAATGCCTTTTCAGATAATAATCATTGTGAAAAACATGTTGATAATTGAATGTTTAGTCACATGAAAAATAAACCCATCCATATTAACCTTAAAGCATGCTATGGTTGTTTGGCTGGTTGTTTTTATAGCATTGGAATAATGGTATTTTTATTTTTAACCTAGTGTTATGAGAGCTTGATTTATTTATTTATTCAAAATATTTTTTCTTCATAAATTTTTTAAAATAATAATTTATTATTATTTTTAAAATTTATTTTTGAATTCGGACATCATCTAGAAACAATAATTTAAAATAAAAAAAATATTTTTAAAACATTTTTTTTAGATTCTCATACACCTCATCTATTAATTTAGAATAGGAAATCATACATGAGTCAGGACTAAATTAAAAACTTTATTTAATATTATATTTTAAAATAAATTATTATTTTTTATTTTAAATTAATCTTTTTTATATTTTAAAATTATTTTGATATGCTAATATAAAAAATAATTAAAAATATAAATATATTTTTAATCAAAACAAATCTCTAACTATATTTTGAAAATAGTAATAAACGGTGGTGGTCCATACAAGAGTATCTAGAAAGTATTAAATAAAAGGAGAGAATTTAATTAATAAATAAAAATTACTCTCGCAATTGATTAAAAATAAGATAATCTCGGAAATAAGTTTTTTTGGCTTCACATCACAAAAAGTGTTTTTTGTCAAAAGTAGTGAGTTGTTTAGGCAAAGCTCTGAAATCAAGGCATCCATGCCCATATGCTATCTGGATACATTTGACCGCAGTTAAAGCCCCTTCAAAGAGAGTGGGGTGAGACCAGACCCCTAACTCTTAGGGCTAACCATGGTTAATAATAACCACGGTCAGTGGCCACCACCCTAGACTCACTTCTCACTGTTTGGTATGCGTGTTTCTGATTTTCGGTCGGATGAAAAGATTTCTTCGTGGTAAATTTAGGGTTAAGCGGAGGACAGAGCGAGAATTTGGGTGTGTTGGACACAATTTTTTTGGTTTCAAATCAATATTAAATTGATTATTTCTAGCTGTTTATATTGATTTATGTCTTGATATTAAAAATAAAATAAAATGTTTTTAATTAAATAAAATATTTTAACAAACACTAGGTATCACAACACTAAACACCCCAACACTTGCTTCGAATTTAGATCCATGCATTAAAATTACATAAATGCACTTTGGAATTAGGGTCTGGTTAGATTAATCTATTCTGTGTCTTGCAAAAGTGGGGACATTTATTTTGCAGATGACTTGTTGGAGATTAAGCCGGAGATTATGATTTTGGATTAGGGAATTTGGTTGGTAATGTTTGATGGTGACATTGTGATTAAAGATTAATCTTGATGATTTTATATTGGCTCTATAAACACTCTAAATAGTTTGGTCACCGGCCGGTCTAATCATGTGACATTTGTTCGGTGTATATTAGTTTTTTTAAAAACATTTTCTATTTAAAAATATATTACAATACTTTTTTAATATTAATATCTAAAAATTATTTAAAAAAATGTAAATTTAATATTTACAAAAAAAAAAAAAACCACCGTGCACTTCCAAACCGCTACCGGCAAACAGTTCCTTGGATTGATATTTTTACAGGCCGCGAGGGTAGAGTGAAGGATTCCCACGAATTAATTCTGATGGCTTGGATAATATTTGATTTTGCTAGGTGTATACGCAAGAAGCCATTTCTTTAGCCAAGCAGTACCAAAAACAAAATCTATAGAAAGTGTATTTACTGGAAATTTATTTTCTTTTCTCGTGATTTCTTTCAAATTCGAAGTGAAGGCGGATGCTTTTCATGCATGAAACTGTTGTTTACAGAAAAGGGAAAAGAGATCGAGCCTCCACCGGCAATGAAAGGAGCCTGTCTGTCTATGTTGCCTGCACAGAAGTGAGTGAATCCGGGTGATAATTTCATTAAAATGCCATAAAAACTGGGCCACCGATCAAACCAAACCAAACCAATAATGTGACTTACACTTTGCATAATTAAGTTGGAGAAGTGGGAGTTAAAAATGAATAGCTCTGCTGTTGCGTGCCTAAATTTCTGTTAAAACTTTGTCCAAGGTTTTAATTGTCGACAGAGACCCTGCACCAATATGGAATAGGCAGCAGCATGTGGACCGCGGACACCATCACACCACTGGCTAATATTTATTTATTGATCGATTGAAGAAATAAATGATGTCATTTCACTGTTCAAGTAACTTGCATTGCATCGAAAACGACTGGATGCCTTGTGTCTTTTCAGTGACGGGTGTCTGTGCTTTCCAACTTAAAAGAGAGATGGAGATCGAGGGGCGGAAACCCACCTCTCCTTCTCTCTCAAGTCTCAGCCATGGAGATTGAAATATAAAAACTTGTGCTGAAAACATTCTTGAGAGTTTCCCACAACCCTAAAGCACCAGGCAAGAGAGACCCTTTAACCAGACATATAAGATACAAATGGAAGAGACAGGAACAGTTGGAAACGAAACAAACATTGACAAAGACTCCAGTTTTTGTCCACCTTATCGTTCCTTTACTTTTCCCCAACAAACTTTAAACAAAGCTTGACCCATCAATAAATGTTCATCAAGTGACCTCTCAACGTGGGTTAGTTTGTTTTCTCCAGCCAGTGTTTGCTTGCTTGGTCTTCACACCACCGCATACCCTGAACACGCATGGAGCATCTCTAGAAGGAATTTTGTCCGGAAGTTAAATCGTTGTCTTCTGGTTGTCTCAATTTCACAGTGCGTGCATGCCTCTGATAAGGACCCAGTTGAAATTAAACCTAGCTAGACAAAAGTTACCGTTGTCTCTCGCAATTAATTTCCCTAAACCATATATGAAGAGTTGAATTATATTTTTTCAAGCCTTGGAAATATTGCTCGAGATTTTTATTGCTCGACCACGCGAGCATGCACTGATTATGCGACATCTTCCATGTTGCTTTGCTTCCCTTTTAGTTTTTCTCGGCAAAAACACTACACGGGGCAAAATTGCAGAAATCATTACGATGGGGATGGTTTTCGTTGACATCTCGTGAGAGGATACTTATTGGTGAGATTTCTCTAAAATTAATTTCAAGGCTCGAATCATTTGATGGCTGTCTTGCAAGCATTTGATATATGAGGCCAGCAGCACAAAAGACGCGTCCTAACCACCCAAAAATAAATGAAAAAACAATTAATACCCCTATTTTTGGCATTAATTGGGACCAAGAAAAATGGGACGGGACAACAATAATCCACCTTTCAAACGTATTTGTAAAACTCACTAGGTTCAAAGCTTTAGACCACGGGTTAGCGGATCACCCATGTTAATTAATACAGATTAGATAACATTATTTTTAAAAATAAAAATATATTTATAATCAAATTTAATTTGAATCTTGACCAGTCTATTATAAGCTAACTACATTCTAAATTGACTTGTAATCCAATTATTTTTTAGAGCTTAACATGCGGCGAGTTGAAATACTTTTCAAAAATATATAAAGATGTAATTTTTTTCATAAGAAAAAGGAAACATATAAAATATATCATATAATTTTTTAAAATACTATCAATTCTTCACTTTACTGGTATGATATATAATAAATTCAATTTCAATCATTAATTAAATGAGCAACTGCCAGAGCTAATATGAGATCGAAGGCACCCACTACCGGTCCGACGTCAAATGGCTCAAATTACTAACGAGGGGTGTTATTGCAAGCTTGTAATTTTCTATATTCCAATTAAATAAATAAAAAATGTCAAGCCAAGATCAGGATTCTGAAAACAGCATCTGTCCTTGCCAAACTGAGAAACATAGAGAAGAAAATTCAAAGGATAAAATAAAGAACATAAATGAAGAAAGAAAATGCAAAGCATGTGAGCTTCCTAAGGTGGTCACGCCATCGATGGTCTTTGCCGACACCTTTTTCTTAACCCTCTTCAATTGTCATCGTATTTGTACCTTTGATTATCTGGGATTTTCTATCATTTAGTTTGTGTTTATATTGTGAAAATGAAGTGCCCTGTCGTTGATGACATCATTGAAAGAATTATCCTCTCTTCCAATAAAAATTATGAGTTTATTTCTACCGGAAATAAAAACAATTTATCGTCCTTTTATGTCCAAGGAGTGATCGGACCCCTGTTTTTTGTCGCGGGCATAGCCAGTCCCTGTCACGATAGCGAGGAAGCAACCACCAGCTCCTGCAAGCAGGCGTCGGAGGTAAAAATTATGCAAGTTAAAGTAAAAAAAAAAAAAAAAAGGGTCATGCTAGCGTGACAGCAAGAAGACAAAACATCGATCCGTACGTGCAAGAATTTCAATGGCAGGAGCGATTCAGGCACCTACACGTGTCGATACTGGCGTGAATCTCGTCAGTGATGGGACATGACGCGTGGGGCCCTAAAAGTAACGGGGCCGGATCCCGAATCTCTGTCGTTACTTCCGGGACTAGTGAAAGTCTTATTACAGCTTTGTCGGAGACTTTGTTACCTTGTATGGTTTTTTTTTCTTCACATTTTTACATATTTTCGATGATTTTTTTCCTTGTAACAACGTTACGTGGCTCTGTCGTTCGTCTATCCTATGATGCAACTGGCCAAACAAATGATGGAGATCTCCACCTGGTCTCCATTTTTTACCTGTAAAAAGAATAATAATCACTTTAAAAAATTAAAAATATTTTATATTACAATTACCATGAATTGATTCTTCATAATCAAGGTGGTGTTTAATTAAAGGTAATGGGGTTTGGTTTGTAGAGTGAAATTTTTCTTTCACCATCCCCACAACGAATAGCTTGGCGTGTCAAAATATCCACGCAGCACGAGGCACAGGGCAACCAAGAAGCTAGGTGGCACGGTGGTTGAATTTGTACCTGTGTGTTTAAATAAAAAATCAATAGAAATAAAAATAATAATATTTTTTTATAATTTTAAAACAAAACAAAATATATTTATAGTATATAAATATCACGCGCCACACAGTATGAAACACACGCTAAAAAGAGTCATGATAAGCTGGTTCACTAAATCCACGACCTCTTATAAATATCGCCATTGTTTCCTTGTGGTTCCTACCCAACCGAACACTCGGATGACTCAGTGGTCTCGTCATTACAATAGACTCGTATTTCCATTCACGTTTTCTTCCCTTTTTTTGTTCATGGCATCAATGATTACACTCTGGACCGTTGTTTGATCGACTTTTTTAACAATTCCATTGTCGTGTCTGTCAAGGAAGAAGAAATTATCAGCATGGGATTAAAATATGAACACTTTTTCGTTTAATTAATCTTGACCTGCTGTGGATTCCATTCCCTTTCTTTCACGTTTGTGAATATTTATTTTGTTTGTAGATTTGTGGATGCACATTTCAAGTGCAAACAGCATGTTAATGGTGCTGGAATCATGCATGATTCACTCGTGACAAGATAGTGTTCGTGTAATCTCTTTCGTCTCTCTCTCTGCTTTTCTCTGTGGATTCAAGAAGGCCTGGTTTCTGCAAAAAAAAAGAGTATAATGGCAAATAAATTAATCCATGTTTCATGGGTCTTGAATCATATAACAAAACAATGTGAAAAATAAAATAAATATAAATGATGTATTTAACTGTTTTTTAATGTAAGAATTATTTCCATAATTAAAAACGTGTTCATGCACGGTGCAAGTATAAAAGTCATAAATTGCTTAATATAAAATAAATGTATATTTGTTTAATTATTTTCAGCATATCCCTTTACCTGGTCATTCTATATTAATATTTATTTCAGCTAAAAAACAACTCCTCACTATAAAACTAAATAAAAACAAGATGGCAAACCTAAGAATGGGCAACGCACAGTAAAGCAGACAATAAAGAAATGATGCTGAAAAATTAAGCTGCCTAAACAATAATTAATCATTGCCGAACCAAGATTATTGTTGTTTATGTGAAAGCATGACATTTTGGCGAAGCTTCTTCCATCGCACAGGCTCGACATCTGTTTCAAAGCAGAGCCCTCATGATCATCCATGTCACAGAGCATTGAACTCGGAGTCAAACTCTTCGCAAATTTTAATGATTCCAGTCGAAACACGACACCAACTCACCTTTTTTAATTTTCTAACCTCTTGTAGCAGCTATCTAGAATGGCTATGGTGCCGGGAAAATCTACCGCTTTACATCATCAAGATAATCATATCAGTTAGATTAGATGGCACTACAAGCAATCCTTTCTCCCAGGCCAAACTATCCATCGATTAGGGTTTGACAAAAACCACCAAGTTAAAGCCAATGCATAGCACCTGGCCGGTGATTTTTTTATTTTTATTTTTTCTGCCTAACAATTATTCAATGTCGTACATCATTGTTACTAAAGTCTTTCTGGTTCAGTGTGGTCAATTTGGTGATCGATCGATCCCAAACCTGTTTCAGATTTAGCCCAAGTTAAATATAATAATTGACCAGCTGGTTTATATTTATGGATCAACTCGAGAGTCAATAAAATTAAAACCGGATTTGACTATTCAGTTTTATTTTATATATATATATATAAAATATAAACCGGGCTTCACCCATGATGACAGATCAACGATGAACGAGGGAGCCAGCAAACTCCATCACTCGATGATAATGGCAACGTTTGAGTTGACCTGGATCTGGATGCAATGCACGTGTGACGGGGGTGTGGTGTTTGTGTCTTCCAGCAGGCATGCGAGAGGCAACTGGGATCTGTCCTTTAATTAAATGGAGGGGACCAGACACACCTTAACTCAGCACTGTGGCTGCATCATTACTGCCCGTCTCGGCATTGATGACTACACGTGCAGGACACATAATCGGAGGCTGCTGATATGCCGTCACGGTGGCCGCAGGCGGCGGGCTTGCTAGTGGGTTTGCTTTCAACTGAATTTCTCAACCTCTCGGACCACCTAGTTGTGATTTAATTAAGGAGTATTAATTATTAAGAATTATATTTTATCTCATCCCATAAATAGTCAATCATTCTCCATATCCACTGTAATTTCTGTTATAGCACCTAGCGACTCCTTATTTTTCATATAAATATGGGTATTTTATTTTGATATAATATATATATTATTATTGATATATTATCTTTTTCATGATTAAAAACTTATTGACAGATTTATTTTACGCTTCCTTTTTTTCAACTAATTATTTTCACCATCTTCGTATTTTATTAATTACATAACGCTCTACCCAAATTCAAAGGAAATGATGCAGAAAATGGAGCCGCAGCTAAGCTTTGCATATTTGCCTGAGTCCACTTAATTTCTGTTTGTTTGGGCTCAGCCTGGCATTTTAATCATAGGCTCTATGCTCCACCCTGGTCCGCGTTGAGGCCCACAGATCCTTCACCTGGTGAATAAAAGTCTAGCAGGCTAAGCTACAGACCATCAAAGTCCAAGGATGCTGGGATTTCGTGCAGCGTGCATCTCGTGGAGCCATTGTCGGGCCAGTCCATTTTATTAATGGGCTTAACGTTAGCCCAAGTACCGGAAGTTTCATTATTGAAGGCAATTGCATTAGTCTTTCCATCAGCCCGTACAAAAAAAGCAGCAGTGATTTTATTTGTAAGGCCCACCATGAGTTTATAACTTTAATTCCAGGGTCACCATCAAGAAGCACGATGTCCAAGGGCTCCAAAATAGTATTTCAACTAAAATTATTTAGTTCATATCAGTTTGTATGTACGGCATATATTTTATATTGTGGGATCTAAATTTTTCTAAATATAATAATATTTCCAAGTCTAGCAAAATTCTTTTTTTTTGCATTCTAGTTAAACCTTTTTTTTATATTAATATATTTCTTATTTATATTATCTAATACAATATTTTTTTACTGTTTATTTTTTTTAAATAACATTAAAATAATTTAACAAAAATATAAAAATATTCTATCAGTATTTTATTTGATTGAAAGCTTACCAAATAACAAAATGAGATAAAATTATATTTAAAGTTTATTTAAACAAACGTAAAATAAAACATCAATTTCAATTTAATTTTATTATTAGCATTTTCATACTAGATACAAAACAATTGGAAAAATAATTATTAAAATTTAAACAAGAGTTTATAAAAATATTTTAAAATCATACCTGAAGAGTTTTATGTTAGAGTCATATGATTACTAATATGATAGAAACTAAATATTTAGATGCTTATTATTTTTAAAATATATAAAATTAATTGAGTTACATGCAAGTTAATAAAAAAATAATAATGCTTGGTCTCTAATTAAAGGAGGAGGAAGATAGGGAAAAAAAAAACTCTTCTCCTTGCATCTACATGCGTGAAATGAAGAAATGGGGTTTCCTCCAAATTAGGTCGTAAAGGGTTTTCAATTTGGTGATCGAATAGACAATTCTTGCTTATGGTACGTTGTCGTTCTTACAAAAGCAAGCATAAACGTAAAACATGTCTTTGAACACAATGTTATACCTTCATGATTAAAATATTCGATCAAACTTTAAACTTGTGAAAGCAAACTATGATGATTGTTTCAATCAATTGTTTTTTGTGTTCTTTTCAATACTAATTACTCTTTCACAAGTGACTTTCTGTGGTAGTGTTGGGTCAGATTAAGACGTCTTGCCAGATGCCCCGTTAACAAACCAATGCATGGTTATGATTATTACATGGCTGAAGTTTAAGCAAACAAAATCCTCTTGGTAGATTATTTTTTGCTCAATCTATCCGTTGCCACCTGCCGAGTAGCACCGAGTTGGTTTGAAGCCGAATTCTGTACTGATATCATCCATCATGAGCATGAGCTCTGATTTGTCTTGGAGAATTGTTTTTTCCTTAAATTATTTAGTCTGGGGAACGTCAACAAGCAGGAGAGAGATTGAATTTCATATGGGAATCCAAGGATCTTATTGGTTCTTATTCTCTTGCCAACCAGCCAGCAGCTTTTCCTTATTCGGGCTAATGGACAAGATGAATCTGCATCACGTTGTTGCATGATTGCATGTTCTCGATTCATGGGGGAGGCTAAAACGTGAGGGCTTGTTATAGCCAGGCTATTTGATTAACCACCCCAGAGACATGGATTTCATTATTTTTTATAGATGCAGTGATTCATCTATACCCCCTGGATTTATGCTGATGTTTGTATAAAAAACGAGCAGTTTTATCTTCAACGGTGCCAGAACTTTATCTCAATCTTGTCTTCCACCTGATTCATTATACCATTTGATGAAATCAACGGCACTGAGTTGAATTTCCTCATGAATATAAGATGATAATCCACTCAAGATTGTGATCAGATTTCCAATCCACCAGATCTCAAGAGAGAACGTCCATCATTTGTGCATTTCACTTGTTTGATGGCCCATCGAGATGATTTGTCAGCTTCACAGTGATCTGACAGAATTTGCAAATCTTCAGAATTCTCGACAGTAATGCTCTCAATTCACTGAGAATCAGAAGTAGATAGTAGATTGATACATAGATGCGTACAAGAAGCTCCATTACCATCGAACATAGATTCCAGGCATTCTTGGATATACCTCTCCTATCAAGAAAGCTGAGGCCATTAGGGTATTGACAGAACATTAAAAAAACCCAGGCTTCGCAAACGATCTCTGAAATGTGGAACCTAAAAATTAGAACAGTAGTGTGCATGGGAGAGGGAAATAGATGATTGATGGATCATCAAAAGTGCTCAAAATCCATTACTCGTCTCAGAATTTCTTGCTAACAAATCGAACTGCAAAAAGAATACTAATGGCAAGGGAAAAGAATGCAAATGAGAAACAAACAGACTCTCAATACCTGCTTACCTTAATTAAGAACCTACCCTTGACTAAATCTAAAACTCTACCATCCCTTGAGCTTCCATTACGCTCAAACCCTTTTCTGAGTTCTTCCTTACAGTGCTTCTCTACTAGCTAAAATTGTGGTCATCTAGTGCTATTTCCCCCATTCCATCCCTGTACAAAATCCAATGAACAAAGATTTGATATAACAGTAAGCGAGCAGCATGAGAGTGAAAATAGGGAGCCGACAAAGTGAAATGATCCAGCAGGAACACTGTTCTCTACATCCTCCTTCACATGAAATCCATTGCAGGGCTGCTCTCATTTGGAATCAACTCTGGCGAGTTGACCATCATCGTAGCAGGTCTGCTGGTAGTAATTTTCTCCCCGTACTTTGTTCTCATCTCAACAACTTTCTTGTGCGAATTAGAGTGCAGGGAAGGAACAAAGGTTGGACTGGCTGCAGGCCGGTACTCGGGGAAAAGCCGGCCTGACTTGTAGCGAACACCACAAGCATTGCAAAGTGTTTTTGGACCCATTGGTCCTGCTCTCCATTGTGGTGTCTTGGTTATCTCACAATGCATGCATTTCCTAACTGCTTGCTGTGGCGGCGAGTTTTGATTCATCTCCACAGTTCCTAGCGGAACAGTAAACTTAATTCTCTTCTTCTTCTTATGCTCTGGGTCAACATGCTTTGGTATCTTGATCACAAGTCTTGACTCGGCAAAATTCTCAGAATCTGAAGGGACCCTGGGCGAAACAAGTTGCTGGGGCACCTCTGTGATCGACGATGTTGGCGAAATGAGTTGCATTGCAGGGCGAGGAGTGAAAGTAGCAGGGCGAGGACGCTTGCTTCGAGCTCGCCCACGTTTGCCAGAAGCAACAACTTCGGGGCTACGACGAGGTGCATTTTTCTCTCCCGAGCAGGAGCTACTGCTCTCGAGGACAGAAACCGGGCTGGAAGTCTGGAACTGGTGGTGTGGCGTCGATTCCTTTTTGTCGACAAACGCGGACTCCTCTTTCTTCATCGTCAGGCTTCCACCAGAGAAGGAATCCTCCACAAAGTTCGATAGCCATTCCAGGTGAACAATATCTTCATACTGCAACAAAAAATCCCATATTTTAAATTCCAGAAACACAAATTCCAATCTGGATAGACAAAATTAAACCAACCCACAATGAGTTTACCAATTCAAAATCAAATATTGCTTCCGATTAAAGTCTAAACAACCTTAATTAACATCTAATAATTAAAACATTTCAGTCAATGACAGCTCATAATTGCTTGACAGCATGAATCTTTTCATGAAACATAATTAATTAGTAATCATAACTTGAATTTCTCAGTTGCTTGACACACAATTAACATTAACAAAAAAAACGCCATATGCTTTTCTGGTGGGCCTATAAAGGTTAGAACAGCTTGCACATGATAATAATTCACTTTAAGTAAATCACATGACAGCCCACGTGACTACAGATTACTGAACCGAAATTACGAGAGAGAGAAATCCAGCGTGTCGCCGACAATGCATGCAATTACTAAAACACCCCTCAACACCCGTAAAGGCATTTACAAGTAAACTAAAAATCAACTCACAGGCACGGACAGCTCGGCGGAGAGGGCAGAGGCAGAACCGGGGAGTGAGTCGGGCTGAGTCGACCAAATATCAGGAAACGAGTTATCATCGTTGTCAATGAAACAACTAGCATGGTTGTTTGCGGTGGTGCAGTCAGGCAAAGTAGCGTCGACATCATCAGACGGGAAATCGAGGAGGTCGTCGATGTGGTCGAAGAAGCTTCCACAATCTATCTCGTCCAAGAAATTATTAGAAGCATTTGTTTGTCCAATCATTTTCTCTTCTCAAAAACTTCTTCTTTTTCCTGTGAATTTCAGAAAATAAAAGGAATAATAGTGTTACTATATGATAGGAGCAACGTAATAATTAAAGAGTGGTTGGTGGCGTTTTTTTCTGTGGGTCTTCGAAAAGTTTCTGAAAAAATAAAAATGTTTAATTTTCTCGGTCTCTCTATCAATCCATTATGGATTGTATTCTAGCAAAAATGATACGCGTTTATTTGGTCAAAGGAGAAATAATATTCCAGCTTTACTTTTCTTATTTGGAATTTTAGCAGCATGAAATTTGAATTTGGGAAAGCAAAATTACCTTGAGGAGGGAGGGAAGGGGATTCTTTGTAATTCGAATTTTGAAAGTTCGTGCTTTCAAGTTCCTGCAAAAAAATAATTATCATTAATTAATGCTTCATTGTTGTTTATGAAATGCTGGTGGACAAACAATGCAATGAACCTACTCGAAATTTTTGAATTTGCTCGAGGAAATATCTTAATCTAATGCTTAGTTGATTGCTAACAAATTTGAGGAAAGTAAAGAAGGAAACCCAGTTTGGCTCCGAAATCGGGAAAATACTGTGAATTTTTTCCTTCGTTTAACAGCAGCCAAACAAGGTTGCCATTCCTCTACATTAAGTAATTAACCCTCCGGTGAGATAAACCATGCCGGCACTAGAAATTCACGCTTCACAACCCAATTTGAGAAACAGAGCATCTAATTAAGCTCAAAACCACCAAAAACGCAGAGCTAAAACACAAAAGAATTCCCGCCCAAAACCCAAAACAATGCTGAATTTGTCTCAAAGGAATAAAAAACCAAGCAGCCAGCAGAATGTATTCTTGCCGGCACTTGAAATTCACATTCAAGAACAGTTTGAAAACCCAAAAGAAGTGCCGAATTCCTCGCAAACAAAGCAAAACCAAGCAGCCCAGATACAGAAGCAGTACTATTGACCATCGAGCAGAGCATTACCTTACACGGAGAGGTGGAGAGGGCGGTAGGAGAGGGGTGAAGTGCAGGGAGGAGAGGGGGAATATCGTGTTTGAGTTTTGAAACGGGGAGGAAGAGAGGGAGAGACAAATTAAGACTTAAAAGGAAACGAAAGGAGAAGGAGGGTGGGGAGTACTAATAGTGTTAGTAGCAAGTGATTGAAGAAGGAAATGAAAGGGCTATATGGTAGTTGAGCCTCCTCCTTCATTGCTAGCTAGCTGTACTTTTTTATCCTCCTCCTCCTCCTTCTCCTTCTTCACTGTCTTGATGTTGAAGTCTTCTCCCCCTCCCCCCCTCTCTCTTCTGATTACACGCGCGGGTCCCACACCACACCACCCCTCCCCTCTTTTTTTTCTTTTTTTTTCTTTTTATGTTTTGTACGGGGGCTGCAATGGAAAATATAATTCATCCTGCTCACTCAGTCAGTAAAAGTGATTGTCCTGTCATTTTTATTCAATAAATTCTATATAATGCAGAGATATTTTATAGTTTTTAATTTCGATTCGATTAAGGATGTTTTAAGAAGAGAGCCCGAGACTGGATTGGATAATCAAATGTCTGGATAATGGATTCACTGAAAGAGGCAGAGAGAGCCTGTGGTTATGTCAGCTTTTTTTACTGCTGTTTGCACATTCCTTTGTGGTCCGATTTCTCCGTAACTCCATTATCGATAAGGACTGTAGAAGCTGGGCTCCCAGTTCCTCTGTTTCAAATTGGATAACTATGAATCAGTACCCGATCTTTAAAATCTTTCTGATTTCCCCCCTGTACTCTCTTCCGGCCTTAAATTGAATTATTTAGTCTATTTTTATCAATAAATTACTCATAAAAGGTTGTTTAGATTTGTCTTTTTTAACAACAATTCTTCGCTTAAGTATGCTTTAGCGTGTAGTTAAATAATACTATCGCATTGAATATAATAGTTTAAATGCAAGTTTTTTTATTTTTCTCAAGTCAGTCATGATATCAAGAACAGGAAAAAAATTCTTTCAAATTTCATATCGTTACCGAGATTGAAAGTGGAAAGGGATGAAAATGTCAAGTAAAATAATTATCTGGGAGATATATGAAATAGTGTAAAGAACCAGTACTGATTTGATAGTTACTGTATATCCGGGGACTCGTTTGTAGCTTCCTGAATTTTAATGTTTAAGAACCTACCTTAGGTCGTTATTTATCCTAGTACCGTGTTTTGATTTCACATGGGGCTTGTGATCTCTGACTGCTAATGTTCACTACCATGTAAGGTCAATATGTTTTGCACAAATACCAAAGCTTTAAAAAAAAATTATATCTAGATAAATTTATTATAATATTATTATTTTATTTAAAAAATATTAAATTAATATATTTATAGTTTTAACGTGCTAATATAAAAATACATATACTATTTTAATATATTTACAGTTTATAAATACTATTCACTATATTTTAACAATATAGATTAGAGATACACTTATTTTCTCCTTTATGTTTGCTATATAAAATTAATCCTTTCCTTTTATTTCCCTTATGGTTGATTTTCTACCGTGACAGAAAAATTACAGGTAAGGCAAGCCAATAAATAGCGATCTCTAATCTCCATAGTTTATGCACTACGTGTGACTTTAAACTAATAACACGTTAATAGATAAATGGAAATAAAAAATAAAAAATATATGTGAAAATAACAATAGTCGTCATAAATTTTTTATTTTTTAAAAAAAAATTACAGAAAATTATCTTTGGCATGTTATTTTCCAAAAATATAATGGGTAATAAGGCGTTTGCTTGTTTTTTCGAGTTATATAATGGGTAAATTGCTATTAATTGCTCACAATGCTTCTGAAATTTCTACATGTCCAATCAATCTCTACTATATATGAACTGGTGCAACGCAGAATGTGCCGTGAACCAGGAAGAATCAAGACGAGATAATTTCCAAATCGATAATAAAAAGGGTTTCTTTCACCACCACCAAACAGAACCTAATTCGAAGTATAAAAGGATTGGGACAGCGTCGAATGCTGTGCTGCTATATTCAACCCAGCCATCACACTGTCTTCTTCGAAACAGTGATTTCATGTCTCTACAATCTCTAGAAGACACTTTACTGCGGTCCTATTCAACTCCAACTAGACCGGCGCCCTTTTTTTTCCACAGGTGTCCTGAAAATGGGAAAGGCTTTGCAAGCAATCCAAGGAGATAATTAGTAATTATTGTTAATTAAAGTGACTGCACAGCAGAAAAATGTTTTGCACTGCATGGCAAAAATGGAAGACGATGGGCTCTCACGCACACGACCCTTTGTCTCCTCTCGCTACCTTTTAGCTAGCTTGAGGTTTACCCCATGGCCGATGCATCAATCCCTTCAGAAATACTCTCTGCAAAAAGGAATTCATCAAAGTTAATTGAAGGGATGGAGAGGTATTGCTCTCATGAACCCTTTCTCTCTTGACTAGCTTAGATTGCACTCTTTGAATCATTCCTTCCAAAAGACTTCTCCAACTTTGAAAAAGTAAGTTTGGTGAAACCCCGATATATTTCAAGGCGGCCATGAGTTAGGCTCCATGCATGAACTGCTGAAAATGGAGCAGCTGCCATCATGAAAATGATAAAATATCTTAAAAAATCGAGGAAAAAAAAATCTGTTATTATTCCTCTTCCTTAATGAATATATAATGACATGTAGAAATTGTATACCATGTTTAAAAGAGTTGGTGCGTTAACTCACGGTGGTATAATTTTATTCTTTTTATTGGATATATATTAACAAGTAAAAAACATTTAATATGTTTTTAAAAAATGAGTGCCAACAATAAAATAGTTACCCCCTCTTCTTTTATTTTCATTTTTTAAGTTATATTTAATTTAATATTTTTAAAAATTAATCCTTAGACCCAATAAAATAATATATCACCGTAATCATAATATTCACGAGCTAATTCGTAAAAATTAGGCTGATATAATATGTTAAATCAAACCATATTTTTTATCTTTGAATTTGTTAAGTCAATTGAATCATATCATATCAATTATCACACAAATTAATTTTAAATTTATATTAAACAAAAAGTCATGCTTGAAAGATTCCAAAATTGATCAACTTGGTTAGGTTTAATATCAATATTAAATAATTTTGCACGGAGTAAATTTTTATTTTCTACTTGTTAGTTATAGGTATAGATACGTAAACGCAAAATAAATTGAAATTAACAATATGCTGAACGAATAATTTTAAATGTCAAGCCTATTTCTTGATTACAAGTATGGAATTTATGGTTTAGATTTATATAGATTGTCTGTATAGATTTATATAACGATGTAAGAAAATAAATCATGCCGAGATATATATCATAGTAGCTAAAGATTTATTTAATAAATAAATAAATAGCACCGACGAAATACTAGCAGTCGATAATACACACATTTTTTTAAACACTCCATTTGTCTATTCTGCATTTTAATAAGAAACTTACGAAAATAACTTGTTCCTACACAATCCATGCATCTTAATCCCATAACAGTAACGCCTTTAATCCAGAACCACCGCGTCGGTCCAGTTTCACATCGACCATGTTGTCCCTGTCCAGAACAGAACTATATATATATATATATCCCAGTAATCCAAAATCCCCCCCTCTCCCCGGTAATTGTCAAGGATCCACGTGTCGGTAAATAAAATTTTTGACCATCCACAGTAGCTAAACAAAACAGCACAAGCATGCATTAAATTGAAAAATTCAACAATATTTATTTAATAATGCGAATCAATTTATTTTTCAAATAATATTTAAAATATTTGTGTGTGTGTGTGTGTGTGTGTGTGTGTTTAGTTTTAATATGATGATGTAAATGTGTTTTTATTAAATATAATTCTGTAAAACTACTCCGCGTTGTATCACCAAATACACCCTAGGCATATATAATTTTGGACTATCATTCGATATAAACAATAGCTGGTCTGATTATTTTTAAACTTGGTTGCTTGATTTGTTTGATTCAGACACTAAAGTCTTCTGTCATATGATTTTCTAGGTGGTCATTCCCTGTCATTAAAAATAAATCCATTTTGTGTTAACATGTTGGTTGTCACCCACACATGGGGTTTGATCGACGAAATGACACCGTAACCTTCCTATTTGTTATGGCTAAATTGCCCTCGCTCACTCCAGCTTTGCGTGATTAGTGTGTGGCTATTACCGTCAATTGATAGTTCGTTGGCATGGTAGGTGACGTGGCTGTGCCCGGCGAGATAGGCGGGGAGAGATGGCACATGCATCGTGCGTGCGTCCAAGTAAGTAGCCATGTTCATGGCGGGACCCATCTTTGCTTGCACGTTCAAAAGAGTTTAGAGGAGCAACAGAAGTCCACGCGCTCATCATACGTTGAACAAAACATCAGAAGAACCATGTAACCGTGGGATCCACACAGCGAATAAAAACCTGCTCAGTTCCAGCTGGGTAGTGTAGTACTGTAGTGTACCGTCAGTGGACTATTATACTCTGATGTCACGTGATATTATCTAGGGATTTGTGCAATGAATTTTGTCCAAGATGGTCTAATCATTGGTTGCCACGTCGTGTTGGCTTGCTACTGTGAGACTAAAGTGTCCTGGGAGAATTACTTTTATTACCGGGTCATATGATCAGTTTGTTGATCATGACCAGAGTGGGGCCCTGAGAAGAGGTTTCGTGGGACCTTCGAATACACAGCCGTGCAAAAATAGAATTAAGGATGCATGTAATCTTAGTCCAAAGACCAGTAAGCAATCAGCGCGGGAGAATTGCTGTCAAAGTTTTCCAAAGGGCTGTGGGTGCACCCCAAGGTTTCTTTGCCCGGACACTACCAAATACAGCAGGACCCACGAATATACTACATATATGCTACTATACGTCTGTATTTTGTCAATTACGAGTGATACAATTAATCGATAATTGTAAATAGTATCATTCATTACCCGTTGATTTTGAGTTCTCGCGTTGGTCTACGTTTTGTTTTGCTAGAAAATTGCCTTTTCTTTTCAATTTTCTCAACTATATACAGTGATAGGTTTCTACAAAGCTAGTATGTATTATAAGATTCTAAAATTGATTAATTAATTAATTCAAGTGGTCTCGTTTGTTTATTTTAGTAAGATTGTTGATAACTTATTATCGAAGCTTAGTAGGTTAGGTCGGCTAATAAATAGCACATATAAAAGATGATTTGCAAGAGCTTGGGATTAAGGGATTTGTTTTTTTTGAGGTCTCAAATTCTTGTATTGTAGTTGATAATATAATGGTCATCAGAGCCTTACATGGTTTTTAAATTTAGGGCCTATGAAATTAATCGAGATGCGCGTAAACTGATTTGAACACCCATGTTAATAAAAAAAGATGAGCAGTAATGAAAAGAAAAACTATTTAAATCTTAAATAAACATATCATATGGAGAAAAAACAAAACAATATTTTAGCGGTAAATGTTTTAAAAATATACATGCAACCGAGAATGAGAGATTGCGAGCATTTATTATGAATATCTCATAATATATTTATAACTCACTAGTCTTGTTTTTTTCATAAAAAAATACTGAAACGTTATTTACTTTCAACATCATTAATAAAAACATATATTTTTCGTGTATCATCAACAAGATAGTAAGTATGATAGGTTCATTGATAGATTTTATACACACCTATAAATATGGAGAAACCATTGCCACGATATAATAATTATTTTAGAATGAAAAACATAATGATTTATCATGTTTTAATATTTATATCGTGGATATTTATTCAGATTCGATCGATAAAAGACTTGAATAATATTGGAGTCTAATTTTTTTAATCAGTTATAAAAAAAGAAAACACCTTTAGAGTCTCGATCGACTTTTCTCAGTCACATATATTCCATCGAACCCTTAAAATAAACGTGGCACAGAGACTTGACATGGGCTCGGCGTCAAGATCTTGCTGGCACACCTTCCTTTGCACTGCCTTTATTCACTAGTTTGAATCAAGTCACATGCGCCTGTGATCAAGTTACTCTCACCAGTGGAAATGAAAGCCCTGTCTGGTCCCGCATCACCAATCAGAGGAGGCATTTAATCGATCAAACCTACTTTGATGCACACAGATGGACAATCCCTCAGCACGCGATTCATCTCCTTCCAATAAAACCCCTGTAATTTGAGTGGCCCGTATGAAAACTGCGTGAAAGGAAGAAAGGTTGTCTTCCGGTAATATATCTGGCGTGTCGGTGCCGACACAAAAAGCACCGACGAGATTACCGGGTGTAACAGGGAACAAAATCTGACATGGGAAGTGGTAACCGGCTAGGAAGGTCCACTAATGGACACCCGAAATCCATGATACAATTTAACGCGTCGGCGGTGTTTAATTTTGACTCTTGTGATTTTTAACTGTAAGGCTCCGTGCCTTTGACGGTTTTCTGTTGGTTCCTTGAAGTTTGAACCTTTGACATTTAGCTTTGTTCTTTCCCGAGAAATATTGCATTGGTTTTTGTTGGTTCCGTAACTTATTTTTCTAACCTCAAGCTTCCTTGGAATCTTCGAAAAAACACACTTACTGTTATTTCGAAGTTACTAGTTTGTATTCTGGTGGGGTGTTGGGCGGAGACTTTTGTATAATTATTTTTCATTATCATTAAATTTAAAAATACAGTAGGTTTTATTTTCTTTATAAAAATAATATTTTTTTATTAAAAAACAATTACGAAAGCATGTCAGTATTTTATGTGATTGAAAGCTATATATATATATATAATAAAGTCAGTTTCAAAAGAAATTTAAACATCTTAATAATAATAAAAATAATTTTAATTATTTTTTCACGAATAATTTATTGTCAGTTTTACTACCTCATATTAAATCAATATAGTTGAAAAAAAAATGTTAAAACCCAAATAAATTTTATCAGAGTGTAAACAAAAAAGGACAAGAAAAAAACAGGTCAAGCCCAACTTTTGGCCCACTGTATTGATTTTTGCAAGTAGTTTAATTTTTTTTATCGAGGATAAAATGTTTTAACTGGCTGGATATATTTAAATATTTAACTGTTTAAATAAATAGAAAAAACCTTAGTTCTTTTCGGATGTTTAGGTAGTTATATCTCGCGCATGGCAACCTAAGTTAACTTTTCATCAATGTTATAATTTTCTACGGTTCCTTGAAGAAAACAAAAAAGTACACCAAGCTAAAATACCAGTCAAGATAGCACGACTAGTGGACAGGTGCGCCATCGGTGAATAGTGCAGGTACGACCCACGTCACCCGAAAAAAGAGAGAGAGGGAGAATTATGGTAATGATATTGCGGGGTACTTGTCGTGTTTGCTTGGTATTATGGTAATGATATTT
Organism: Salix dunnii; assembly: GCA_015731905.1. NCBI lineage: Eukaryota > Viridiplantae > Streptophyta > Magnoliopsida > Malpighiales > Salicaceae > Salix > Salix dunnii. The sequence continues at coordinate 15,697,210 of CM027668.1, forward strand.
TTTATAAAATATTTTTTATTTGAAAATAGATTGAAATATATATTTTTTAAATAATAATTATTAATAATATATTAAAATGATTTTAAAATAAATAAAAAATAATACGAGTTAGATAAAAAAAACATATTTTTTAAAAAACAATTTTAAAATGAAGAGATAATGAGTTCAACACCTCTACTAATAACACCAGGCTCACTCATGCCTCTCACCAGCGGTGCATGTGAGACGTGCGTCTCTTACCTAATTGTATTGATTTCACAATAAGTTTTTAATTCGTGCTATCTTGTCTGGTATTATTTTCTTTCTCGTGATAAAAAATTACAATTTGTTTTTTTTTATATTATTATTATTATTATAAATTTGATAAATGCGAGGTAGGATGATGACAGAACACGTTATATTTTTCTCACCCCAGTTACTTGATTAAAAGTCTGTTTATAAGTATGATTGAAGTTAATTTAAAAATATTTTTTATTTAAAAATATATTAAAATAATATTTTTTACTTTTTAAAATTATTTTGAATATGAAAACATAAAAATGATATAAAATTATTATTTTATTTATTAATTTCAAAAACATATCTGAAACACAGTACAAAATACCGAACTAAGATGATCATACAATTGATGTTTTATAAATACTGTAAAATACTTATTAATCACACAGAATTGTCCAGGAAAATCGATTTCGTTTTCTTTTAAGAAAAAAGCTCGCGGGAATTTGTATAAAAAATATATTATGAAAAAATTAAATAAAGATCTGGTAATGCAAAGTCACTCAGTCTAACATGCCAGAAAGAGGTTGGCTTCGCACAGAAAATTCAAATGGTCAGCGATACTCCCATCACATGGCGGCACCACTCGGCGAACGCTGTAAAATCTTCAAATTTGAACGTTCAAAGTCTTCTAGACAAATTCTGTATTTGACAAAACAAGCATTTCCCGTAGAATTTTTGCACGTCTTGCATCTGTATCGCTAGCCATTAGGCAGAATTGTCGTTTTATAATATATACCAGGGATCGAATTCTATATAGAAAAATACAGCACAACGTGCACTGATTTTTATATCACGCGACATGCTGTCATGTAACAACCATGTTGGGTTGCATAGGAGACGTCTAAAGCAGCATGTGATGGCGCCACGTGGCTGCATGCTTATTATAGTCTTGAAAAATAATATCGTGATGGTGGGGTAGACAGAAAATAATGTTCTTGTATTTTCGGTCATCGCCCGTATTACGCGCCGGGAAGAGGGACAATATAAAATGTGATGGTAACATGTGGGACTTTTATTTATTTTTATTTTTTTCAGACACACACAAAGAAAAGGAATAATACAAAGCACTATTTAAGGTTATTAATTGCATACATTAAGTGTGGGGGTTCCAGTGTAATGAAATTAAAAATCATAGAAATGTTTTTTTATTTATATATATAAAAATATATATCCGTAGAATACGGACTCGCAAAAACAAAGCATATATTAGTAAAAATAAAACAATAAAACATCTTTGAAGGTAGCCATGTGGGTGCATCAAATCTGATGGTACTGCGCGGGGACAGTGTTCGATATTTAAATTTTGGATGGTGATGGCGAAATGGCAAATTAAACCATAATGTGAAGTGACTGTGGGTAGTTATGGTGAGGGTATTTACGGTATGGTGTGGAAAATAGCCAGATGAGGAGGGACATCCCACGCCATGGAGAGAGAGATTAATAAAATAATATATATATTAATATAATGTTGTTTTGTTTATTTAAAACTTGAAAGCAACTGTATTTTAGCAAAATAAATTAATAATCGGGTTGATCCACAAACCAGTGATCCAAGTTTTGAACCGATTCCAGACCAAATTTAATAATCGGGTTTATTTCTTAAGAGGGAAATTTCCTGGGCCGAACTATATTTTGAAAATTGAAAATTCATGGACGGCAGTTCTGCATATTTTCTAGAATGGACTGGACTACAGATATCTTTTCTATTTCGGGCTTCTTTGGTCCTTGAGCTCGTAGTTCTGATTTCTGACAGTTCGCAGTTCTTGGTTTCGCTCCAGCTTGTGTAAAATGGGCTTAAAGCCCAGTATCATTCCTAGCCATCCTGGCCTTGCTTAATAAACCCATCCATCTACTTTTTAGCCCAAATAAACCGTACTAGCGATGTCAACTTGATTATTGCCGGGAAAATCCAACGGCAAAAACTTATTACTGTATTATTTTAAAAAGTTATTTTTATTTTAAATTATTTTTTTAGTATTCTTATATTATTTTGGCATGTTTATATCAAAAATAATTTTTAAAAAATAAACAAAATATTATTTTGATATATTTCTAAACAAAAAATACTATAAAAAAACAACCTTTAACTATACTACAAAATATACACTCGCACGTTTAAATGTTTATACAATATAATATGAAGAGCAAAGCACCTCACAAAATATATTCTAATATAAAATAATGATTCAATCAGCGTATTAGATTAAAAAAAAACACGTAGAATAACATGCTTGGAACCTTATGCGTCTCTAAGAGTGAAAATTAAAAATTAAAAAATTAATTGCCCTATCGAAGAATCACCGACGAGATTAGTAGATTGTTGCCATCTGAATTTCGCATGAAACAAAAAGGGGCACGTACAAGTGTTAATTCCATGATCATGGCGCACCTCTCTTGCCATTTTCTTCGTTCTGCCTTTCTTATCCAGCTTCAACATTCTCCCATGGAGAAGCAAATTGCAGGTCATAATATTATATGGTTATACAAGGACTGCTTTGGATACATCTAGATGATTGAGCCGACAAGTTCCCAGAAGGATTTCCGGGAGCTCCTCCTCATTGTTACCCTGCACAATTTTTTGAGACAGTAAGTGCTGATGCTTTTGTTTCGTAAAGTAACAAAAAAAAAAAAATTCCAATACTCCTGCTGGTATGGTCTTAATCTTCAAATCTGCACAATTTTTTCCGGAAAATCGCTTGAAACTTGGAAACCTTATCGTCAATCTCTTGGACTATTTAATATTTTATTGAATCATGCGCACGCAGTTATACAGAGGTTGATATGTGTCACCTGTATGACAAATGCCATTTCTATGACCAGATTGTTCAGGTATCCGAGAACAAGACTGGCCACCCCTCTGGCAACGGTGGAAGATCCGACATCAATGTCAAGCTGAAATTCAGACAAAAGTATGCATATGATAACATTGTAAGAACAATCGGTGAGATTCTCGTGAAGATTCTCATATCATATCAAAGTTCAAGAACTATTCTTAATCCAAAAATGAAGCTTTTAGAGAAACTTCAAGAACAATTTTATATTATTCTGCACTCGACCTGAAAACTACAGATGCAGAAAACTATATGCATAGCCTACCTCCAAGTAATTCTTCCCGCGAAAACAATGCATTTCTAGTGCTTGACCAACCAAGCAAGCTTTCTTACCAACACTCTGCTTCACTACCCATGATCCCTAAGAAATCACAAACAACGCAAAAAATTAAGGGGCACGGCCATTTGTGTGATATTCTATGAATCCAAACCGAGCCAAACTTTGTTACCAACCTTAGAAATATAAGGTATGAGCTTAAATCTTGAATTTCTAAAGGCGTCATCACCGTGGACGAAGCTGTGTAGCAAGGGAGTTTCTTCCAGAGGAGTTTTTAAAATGTAATATAGTGCGAGGGTATACTGGGTTGCACCAGGGAACTGATTCATGATCAAATATTACACAATCTGTTTCTCGATGACGGGGAGAATCATCGTCAGCATTTAAAGCAACCAGAATGGTTAATTTCATTCAAACTAACCTGTATATTGATGACGAAAAAGAATTCTGGTCGACCTTGTGCTGCATACTTCTGCATGAATCCAACAACATGAGATTCTATGAGAAGAATTGCGTTTCTATGACTGGTCATGGTGTTTTCCTTTCAAGAAGATGTATTCACATAGTTTATAGAGACTTTGTCAACAAACCTGAATGATACTCCCAGGACGGCTTCCAAGATCATCCTCTCGGTGGTCGGATCTTAGCCAATCGGCACCAACCATTTGCATCAATGAACCTTCTGCTTTGATCTGGAGAAAGCAAAATGCTTAAGCAGAAAATATGAAAATATGGTCCGAGTTAGATAGAATTTAAGGAACACCTTCTGATTGTCTTTTAAATAATTTTCTCCACGAATCAAAAAGGTAGAAGGTTCGCCAGTAGCCCAACTGCAAGGTAAGGAATAGGCTGATTCCTTTTGAAGAGTTTTTCCGTAGGGTGTTGCTACATTTTCTTCTCTAGTAAACTCTTGAAAATCCATATAACCCTTCTTATGAACTGCAGAAGACAGGTTTTTCAAGGAATTTCTTATCAGAACTCAATTAATCAATGATTCACACCATCCACCCAACAGTCACCTTAAATTGAGGATTTTGGCTACCACAGCAGGACTAACCTGCAAGGTCATGCAACTTCTTCACAAAGACAGCGGGGGATGATAATCTGTGCGGGCAAATATGCTACACATTTGAAAGCCAGAAAATGTCAGAAAAGAGAGGTTGCGGCTCTCGATCACAATTCCTCTCGAACATATACAGAGAAGAAAAAACTAAGCAAGTATTCACAGCATCATCCGAAGTTCATATGATAGGAGAAGCAGAACAGAAGTCTTTTAAGTCTGGTTAAACTACATTTTGGAAAGCAGAAATTCAGTATTGGAGATTAGTAGTACCGAAGCAGGCTGTTCTTGACTCTTTTCAGGAAACCAGCCATTGTCTGAAAGGTCAAAATCTATATCTTCGTTGAAATCAGGAAAATCAAAGAATTCATCAGAGGCATCATTCAGGCTCATCAAACTTCTGCGTCCTGAATTTATTTTTTCAACCTCGTTTTCCTTTAAATCAGCATTCTGCTCGAACTTATGTTGGCTTTTATTTTCTGTTTCAATAGCCTCCATTTCAGCCTGGGGCAACATTGTTTTTAATAACGAATCTGAAGAAGAAAAGTCAGAGGAATAGTTGCCAGCTTTGGCTCGGAACAGCTCCCTCAGTGCTGCAAAATGCAACAACAGAGAAGGTGATTTAATAAAGAAAACTTCTAGTAGAGAAGGCTAAAATTACCAGAAGTGCATCTCCCTAACCAGGAGAAAAGAAAGTACCTGCAATTCTTTCAAGCATACGGATGGTTATAGATCTTGCATACGGTGGACGCAGATATACTTTCCAAAACTTCCAATCAATTGCAAGCATGTGTTTCACAAGCGATTCTCTTCCTTGATTTACCGGAGTTATTACATATCCTCCACCTGCAGGTTTGTAATGAGTCGATACACATCAAGGAAAGTTATGGCATGAAGGATAAGAGTTCAACATAACCAACTGGGGCTATAAACAGGAAAAAAAAAAGATAGATATAGAAAAGAGTGGAGATGTAGCGAACAAGCAAGAGTCACCATGCACAAAAGCCTCTAATCGATTGCCATAAGTCATGCAAGCTAGATAGCCTCAAATTTATCTTTATTTTTTATGATCTTTGGAAGCACCGGCAAAGAATAGTGAGAAAAGCAAATGAACACTTCAGAAGAAACGAAATTCTTGTTTTCCTCATTCATGGTTGGGTCAATTGGCAGCATTACGAAGTAAATTAGCACTTTAAATTTCCAAAAGCAAAGCATACATTACTTTTAAGGCAAGCTCGAACATATCCTTTTTGTGGAGGACACTCCTTGTGAATCACGGAATGGTATAAAATTACTGTGACAAAAACAGAAGAAATGTTAGGGCCAAATAATAAAGGCTGCAGCTTGTGGAAACCATACACCTTGATATCATTTGCGTTTTCCATAAAATCTATGAGATGTTACCATAAGTTCCATCTTCCTCTTTTCTCCAATATCGTCGCAACAACAAATCTCTTCGACTCATCCCCCTGCAAAAAAAGTAAAGAGTCAATGGGAACACATATTAGAAGAAAGTTTCTATTTGCAGAGGGTATTTATCTAACCAGGCTAGCCAATTGCTGCATAATTTCTTGTGAATAATATCTGTGTGACCATCAAGGTGTTCAACCACACTGCCCCTGTAAAAACAGAAGTCCCATCTGCAAGACATGTGCTAATTCAACCTAAGGAATATCAAATAGTAGGTAATCTGAAAAAAAATGTTATGCAAAGAAATTAGTTTAAATTTTCTTCTGATCTTAAAACAAAAAACTGCGGAGTAGGGTTGAACAATGGAATTGGATCATGTAGTTTAAGAATCATAACTGGGTAGGCTGAGATGCTTTCCTCAGAAACCCCAAAACTTTGAAGGCTATATAAATCTTGTCTCCAAGCTCATAAAACCATACGTGGAAGATATTTTCTTAAAAGTTATAAAAGGAAGTCTTCTATTTTCTCTTAAAACTTGTCCCTGATATAGATGAAAGTATTATATGTATGGCCAGAACAGAAAGCCTCATCGCCTTCCAACTTTATCAAGTGCATGCACAAGTCTTTAACATGAAAACCGTTACGAAGTATCCTTCCAGTTCCGCTTTTAAGAAGATAAGAGGAAACATTCCAGCAATCTTACTCTGATCTCGAGGCACCAAGGGACAAAAGAGCACGGAAAATGGCTTCTGAAGTTCCATTAACCACACCAACTGCCATTATAGCTGGATGATCATCCCAATGCTGATAAAAATACACCATCTTTAGAAGAAGAATTGAAGTGAAGCTATCCATAATCAGCAAGCTATGAAAGGGTGAAACTTACCCTCCAACGAGAACCCCAATCTTTTGCTTCTTTGAAGAGACGCAATCCTGAATTTGCAACAAGTTTTAAGCATATATGTAGTAGCCGTTGAATGTTAGATTACGAATGTAAGCCTTACCGTTCTGACAACCAAATATTTTCCATGTTGACGGCGCTATGACATCAGATGTCACTGCCTCATTCTGCAAGAAGGGGTAATAACCTACAGATCTTTTACTGTCAGCCCTCTTTGAACTTCCAAACCTGTTAAAACAAAATTGGATTATTGAAGAGGAAAGAAATCTAAAACTTCAGCGCTTTACACCTAACTAAAGAGCATGCTTATGTATTTCGACTACAAGCATTGAAGCTGAACAAGAATCCCAGATGATTAAGAGAGAGCAGTGTACGTGGGTGGAGTTCCACTTAATTACATTTCAAGAATCAAATCAAGAAAGTATTACGAGGCTCTTTTCTCTGATGCTCAACAAGGATTGAAGAATAGTCTTTGTTAAAGTTAGAAAGAGATAGTGATGCAAAAATGGATAATACAAAATTAGAACAAAAGAAAACCAAACGAGAAGGTTGAGATTCATGAACTTTTGACATACCTTGAAGGTGGCCAGTTCTTAGAGAAAGACATAAATTCCTTTTCTGGATATGGGCACTCCTGGAAAACATAGTATAAGGTGAGGTTCTCGTCACCAGAGAAACTATAGAAATGGTGGTTAACAGTTTTAAACCTTCACCATAGCAGTCTGTAAGGAAGGAATCCATTTTCCTGCATCTTCTGAACTATTTGCTCCCAGCTATAAAATCTGTGACCATTAGCGCTTGCATTACTCAAATTTAGAAATCAAATAGAATAAAATCGCTTGGAATGTACTGCACCTTAAGTTGATCGTTGTCTTTTAAAGTATTATAAAGCGTGAAAATGAAGAAGACCTGCAAGTTGCAAGCGATTACTTGTGCTTGGAAAAAAAACCTGTCCCTTGCAGGGCCATGAAGAATTTCATCCATCAGAAATTAGAAAAAGAGAAATTATGAAAACATAGGGCATACTTTCCTTTTGATGCTCTCTCTTCCATTATCTGTAATGCGTATGTAAGAGTCTATATTTGCACTTCTAAAGTGGCTTCTGAAATGTAAAGTTTCAATTAGCAAAAGTAATCAAATCATTATAGATAATTGCAAATCATCTGATTTAAATTGCAAAAGTAGCTAACACCATATTATAGATAAAAGATGTTAAGTGGAAGCATATCATTTCATCAATTTAGTTTTCCTTGCACAACTTTATTTTTTCAGAACAGAAGCCTCTTTCCGACCATGAATTGCTGCTCCAACATAACTGCACCGATAGCAACATATATTTAATAGGCTACTATCGGGCCATAATCATCTCAGATTGTCTGATCTGGATAACTTCTAGCTCCTTCTGCTTTCCAAAATGTCCATTCTTGTGAAGTCACCTTCAGGGCTTAATGTTATTTCATTCTTATCGTTTCTTTAATGAAAGTCGAAGCTATGTTTTTACAGATGATTCTGCCACCAGGAAAAGCTTTGAAGATACCTCATCCTGATTTAAATTGAAGTCAATAAATAAGTTATGATTCAACTCAACACCCTGCATATTTGGGATGCTCCTACCTCTATCTCGTCAGTCAAGCAAACATCAAACATTTAATGCGAGAAGATCAGGTCCAGAAAGGCGCCCTCTTCCATTCCCAGCAAGGTATAATATTTCCACAAAAAGCCATGATTCACAGCCCCGCCATCGTTTTTGTATAATAATCCAAGTGGAAAACCTTGCACTTTCTCACCCTTTCCTTTTCGAAGGAAGATAAATAAAATCATATATAGGAAGAATCAAAGGTAAAGTTGATAAATTTTAAAATATTTGATACCGAAATCAAATCCATGAACTCACATGAATTCATAAAATCCCAAACGAGGAAGAATCCTTTTCAGCGATAACTCGGACAGCAACCCACCCCCCGTTCAGAACAGAAAAAAGATACAGCTTGAGAAAAAGAAGGGTCTAAATTCAAGCGCCAGCACATTCATACCTTCTCTCTATCGTATCCAATTCCCCTTTACCTCAATAAATAGAAAAGAACTGGAAAACAAGAAACATCTATCTTCCTGTATCCTTGTATATCATGAGTTGATCAAAATTCAAATGAGAAACAGAACAGAGTGAAAACACAAAAGAGAAGCAACAAGTTACCTCTTCCTGAGAAATGGGTCTTGTTTTGAAGCATTTGAGGTAGTTTTCTCGAAGAATGAAATACCTTTTGCGTAAAAACTGTCAACCAAACCTGTTGGACCTAATGATATATAACCACCCTTCCATTTTGCCATCATTTTGAGAAACACCCATTTCAGCAAAACACACAAAAACGTTGAAACCCTTTCAAAAACCTTCAGAAAAATGCTTCATGCAATCTTTTCTTCAGGTTTTTGTGCTCTGCTATACAAAAATCTTTTACAATGATACGTGGAACTCTTTACGTGCAGAAGAAATCTTTATATGTGTACAAACACATATATGATGTTGATCTTCTGATTCCACCTAAGGGAATAATCAGAGAACCAAATGGTCAGTCACTTGCAAATCTTTCAGTGAATTCCTCCCTTTTGACTCTATTCTGGTTCCCTTTAAAGTTTCTCTTCCATTTCCCAGTTCTCAATATAACTAATTTTGATGGTGACAGTTGACATAGCAATTGAATTGTTTCTTTAACCAATTTAATGAAACTACCATACCGCCCTTTACCTTAAAGCTTCTAAAATCAAAATCTGGCATGTTGGTTTTTATTATTTTAGAATAAGATTTTTTCTTCTTCCAAAATATTCATTTGGAATGAGTTTTTTTTTTCCTTCAAAATAATATCAATCAGTGATGGCATGTTCATATACAGTTGATTTCATATAATATCAACCATCAAATAATAAATATAATTCAATTCAAGAATCATGAAAGAATAAAGTAAAGGGACAATCAGAAAATTAACACTTTATTATCATGAGAGAATTCGTGACTTTGTTCCTGATTTTATCTTCATGATTCGTAGCGTTGCTTCTCAAATGATCGGTACTTATTTAAGGAACTTTTTATCGAAAAACTTGTTAAGATGGATGCCGTGGAATGAATATTATTGCACCATTAATCATCATTTTATTTCAACATTTGCTAAATTACCAAGCTGAATCTGTGATATGGCTTTGTTGCTGTAAGTATATTATGGTATGTGCTTGGTTTTATTGACATGACATGTATTCGTGCTAATATAGGAATGCAACTGTGATTGTTTTTTAAAAGTATTTTTTATTAAAAAATGTAGAAAAATAATATTTTTTATTTTTTTAAATTATTTTGGATATTAATACATGAAAATGATATAAAAATATCAAAAAATTAATTTAAAATAAAACTTTAAAATATTTTTTTTTCAAAAATATTTTTAAAATATAATGCTAAACATCCTTCATGTAATGATTTCTGGAATTTTAGCTGCCAAATTGCACGGGACAGTCACCATCACACAGTTTCAAAGCACTCCATGAATTTCTTGTTGTAATCATGATTTTCATTTTCTTTTTTCTTGCTCAATGTCTAGCTTTATGCATTGATATAAAGGGCATTGTGGCAAAATAAATTATGTATACAGGGCATCATTTTTACTTGAAAGATCAAATTGCAGATAAATGTGAGACACCCTTTGAAGACACACAGGACTGGTTAGACTTGCACTAGTTTGAAGAAATGGGTAGTAGCTAATTAATAGTTAGTTATTGTTTTTGTAACTAATATTGATTATCAATATCTTATGTGTTTGTATTTTTTTTTTAATTTTGGGGGAAAATGTGTTCTAATGGATGGTTGGGGAAAGAAATATAATTGCCAAAGAATACAGATATTGCATTATTTTTAATGATTGTTTATGAATACTCCAAAGATTATTTTTAAGTATTTTTTATTTAAAAATATATTAAAATATTTTTTATTTATTTTTAAATACTTTCGATATAACACTTTAAAACAACTCAAATATATATATATATATATATATATATATATATATATATATATATATATATATATATATATATATATATATATATATATATTCTTTCAAAAAGACAGTGCAACTACAATTCCAAATATTCCATTAGTTTTTACCTTAAAATAAGATGTTTAGGGTTTGGAGTCATGCATGTGGATGGTGGCCAATCTTTTGGTACCTTGGTCTTACCAAATATGACCAAAATTCCATGCACTACAAAATCCTTAGCCAAACAAAATGCTCTCCCCTTCTCTCTCCCTCTCCCCCGTCACCTAAACCAAAAGGTAAGCTCACCATCACGATGCCGATTCTCAACATAACCTGACCAACTACGTGCTTGTTAATAATTACTATGAACCATGCCAGCTGAACCATCGAGTCAAACTACATGATTGTGAAAACTCTAAGGTTGCCCCATAAGCTAAATTTATGGTCCCCCTTGGGCTGTTCAAAAGCTGTGCTGAATACAAGTCCCCCATAGCCTGTTAAGGACACTGTATATTTTCTTCAGTTTCGGATAGTCTTCCAATGTTACAACTTTTCAAGAAATGGGCCAATTCCTATGCTTTAAACTATTCAAAATGCCGGGCAATGTGTGCCTTTTCTTCATGTTCATTATCAACTTAGCTAAACCCTCTTTTGCATGCGTATAGAGTAAGCAAACCCATTTATCATTCAGACCAAACCTTTCGATTAACTTGTTGATCGCATGCGCGTGAAAAAAAAAAAAAAACAAATCCAAGCTAATAGCCTCTGCCTCGAGTCTCGATCGAATAGAGGTATCTTAGAATCTACAAATCATGTCAAACCCGTCTCCATCCAAAGTGCATTGACATTTCTCAACAGTTCTTTGAATTGAGATATTAATGGATGAGAAAGTTTTTAGATCAAAATGTTGTCAGAATCTTAAGTTCGGCGGGTTGCTAATTGATTATGGTTTGTACATAAATTAGGTTTATCTCGTCAACTCATTGCCCCCCCCCCCCCTTCCCTCGCTTAGCAATATCTAACACTCATTGCTAAATTAGGTTTGTACATAAATTTGCTAATATTAAACACTGACCGGTCATGATAAATGTCATGAGAAGAGACCTGTTATTACTTGTCATGTTGAAGAAAAGAGATGGAAGCTAATTGGTAAAGCCTAGCAATTGAATAGTGCGAGAAACCGATTAACCCGGCTGGAGGAAACAGACTACAGCGTACACGTCCTTTTCTGGCTTCAAAGATCCATTAAGAACTCGACATGGGGATGGGCTACAGAAGCAAATACAGGAAGAAGTAAATGTTTCACTGTTCACCAGAGTTGAAAAGGTCTGGTGGCATTGAAGTTTTCGTCACCCTATTAATTATTATTGTTTTCTGGTACTCGGTAAGATTTTGACAACAAACCGATTTCACCCTGTAGTTCATTAACTTGATAGTGTTTTGACGCGATTCGAATCAGAATGCTACGACCATTAGCATATTTTAAGAGAAGGTGAAAAGATATTAGTGTGAACTTTCTAAAAATCCACATGCATGCTTCGGGCCCAATTAGGAGAGTACGGCAGAACAGATCAATTTAGTAAACATATTTGGCTAGCTCTGAAAAGGATCGTTTCTTCCACTTCGCTGCAAGGCTGCAACTTACTGTAAATTGAATCGATTAGATTGCAGCAAGCCCTGGTCATTACTCCCTTTGGAGCTGCCATTTTGGGAGTTCGTCATCTATCCTTAAACATTGGCTATGACACTTCTAGTTGGGTTCACTAAATGACTGTCTATCAGGTCAAAATAGTAAAATCAAGTTTCCAGCCCAAATCCCAATTCCCAGCCATACTAGATGTTTTGACTTTTGAGAAAAAATAAAAACAGAGGAATAGGTTACCTCCCTGTCAAACTACCTCAAAATTCTTATATTGTACGTGTGAAGATAACTACTGTTCAGTGGACCCCGACAAAAGGTGGGGTGAAAGGTAACAAGAGAACTTTGTAGTTCAGAACTATTTTCACTGCAGAAAATCTTAAAGTTTTACACGCTGCCTCAAATGGTTCCTGATGGGCCTCAGATTCTGACATGCTCAGTTTCCGATGATTAAGCAAAAGTAAAGCTGCCACCTCCTCAGCCAAGGATGGCGGAATGGGCATATCAATGTCAAAAAATGGAACATACACCACTAATAAGTTGCATAACAAGGCCTTTCTGGAGCCTGTCACTTGCGGATGGAAAGATCAATCTGTAGGTAAGCTACACATGCCATGAAAAACAAGAAATATACTGATGCCAACATCAACGGTTCTGCTAGCATGAATATAGGTTTGAAACTGTAATAAACCTGCATGAACAAGGCAAATGTTTGTAAACATTGTTAAATAGGGAAATCCAAGGGGAGAATTTTGTGCGAGAGAATCAAATTGGAAATAGTGAGTAATGTTATAGAACATGGCCAAAGAACCACACAAGTCACAGACAGACTACTATTTAAGTCAGCCTAGCATTTCAAACCTCAAATCTCATACCACCAAAGAGAGCTTCCACGACTCTTAATGAACCACTAACCAATTTCAGCAAAGTATGCAAATCATTATAAGTTGAAATATACAGTATAATCCTGCAGGTCACAAATTAAATTCATAGTCTTATTAATGCTCGAACATGCAACTTGCCTAGAAAACTAACACGACCTACTGCATTGCAGAGATACATGGTATTGCAGTAGAGTAGGTGCAGTTAGTATCCAGCATCATAGTCAACAGTTCTTATTTTTCAAGCTGAAAATCAACATCTCTAAATAAATGAAATGATTGGGTCTAGAACTGTCTACATCTAGTCTTAGAAAGGTGACTCTGATTGAAGTTTAATTGCCAATCAGAACCTTGATATTTTGACCATTCATTTGATACTGAAGAAAATCAAAATTGAGATTAAAGGGGATTGCAGATCACCTGGAAAGGAGTAATGTGCTCAGGAACTACATTTTTCTTTTCCAGAACCAGCACGGTCCTCCCAACAACATCAAGGTATGAATATTTGGTCTGCACAGGTACCCAAAAATATAAATGCAGTCAGTCCGGCTATGTTGCAACAAAGCAAAGCACCAAGCTCACTTTTAAAGATTGAATATTTCTTACAGGGGGAAAGCTAATCATTCAGGTTTTTTAAACTATAAATTTCAAGCAACTTTCTTCTTTTTGTTTAGCACATAAGAATAAAATATGTCAATAATACACCTCTTACATACTTGTTACACTTAACAGTAAAATTTTGGGCTGTGCTGAGGTTAGTACCTCTAGACGTTGCTCCACTGGATAAGGAACAGCAGCTGAAGGGTCTTTTGATCCTTCTGGCAGCACAACCTGAAATAAAGCATCGTCTGGCATTAGCATGAGAAGAGTATGAATCAAGCAACATACAGACAAACAGCATCATGAATGCAAATTATTAATAGAAGTAAACCCACTTTGATGGTCAACTTGTTCACAACGGTCTGGGCAAGGGGACAACCAAAGCTGAAGTTGAGGTAACGCTTGCCATCAGGAGACTCAAATAGGAAGTCTTCCAGTGGTAGCCCGTAACCAATAACAAAAGTAGCCTTCCAGCCTCCAAATAAAGGATATCGTGGTTCAATTTCAAGTTCTGACTGTTTAGAAAGTGTCAAGTCAGCATACAAGAAGATGAAAACTGCAGTCTATAAAAATAACACCAAGTTTTTTTATAATTTGCAGCATTCCCATCTCTCTCCTTCAATCAAAATATAACCACAGTTCCATTACGATGCAAGTACATAATTAAAAAATCGGGGCAATACCTTACGGTAATCTGTGCGCAAATGTGATGATGAGATGTTTCCGATTTCATCCCGATAATACACAGAGTGCACCCTAGGTGGTAGACTTGCTAGAAGGTGTTTGAATGAAGATACACCTTTAACAGATGCCCTAGATTGATAATCAACCCTGCCAGAAGGTCTCAAAAGATGAGATTAAAACAAACTAATTACAGAAATGAAACACAAGAATGAGTAAAAAACAGTCATATAAACTATACTGAAACACTTTTAAGCTTCATTATGCACCCACAAACAGATGGATCAAAGGGCAAAGGGAAGGAGGAAGGAGGGTTATTTGAAGTAAGTCACACCACTTATTTAGATCAGAAATAAGTTAGGAAATCCTTATGCATTATATATACAGTATATGCTGACCAGTATGTCATTTTAACTTGCATTGTAGCCTAAATTCAAAAAAGAAAGAAAAGACTCGTGTGTTGGGGGGTACAGAAAACTGAATGAATATGAAGTAACAAAAACTAAAAGGAGGAAGAACACAGCATGGAGCTGCAATTCCAACCTTGAAAACACGCCTTTGTGTCTAGCACCAGCATGAACCAGCTTGTAATGCTCCGTTATCTGAAGGTTGCCCCAGTGAGATATCTCCACTTCTCGTAAAAGCTCCTCAACAACTGCAAATGGGCTGTTGTTCTCAAGATGAACAATTACCGGAGAAAATGAATATGGAGGACGGTCTTCGTATGGCCCATACTTCAGTTCTCTACCAGCAAATTTGGTGGGTTCTACTCTTGTAAATGATTCCACTTTTGTACTTGGTGTCATAATAAAAGTAGTTTGCCGCTTAATATGATATGGTGACAGTATTAATGCACTGTCACGGAAATATACCAATTGCGATTCCAATTGGCTTATCTCTGCTGGGAAAGGTTCCAGAGAATGTGTCAATATATAAAGCACTTCCAGAGTTGCAGTTTCACCCGAACTTAACGTATTAAGTAAAGATATACTAAAATATTTAGTTCCACTTGGCGCATCAGGTAGCTGTGTTGGATTTACATCAAGATGAACGTGAATTTTCTTCTTCTTCTTGCCTATAGCAGCTTGTGCTTTGACAAGTGCTAGTTGATCAGCTTGGGAAGGTGGGAATGCAAGAAGTATTTCTGAAGCAGGAGATGTCCCAACATTTTCAACCTGAATTATATCCATATACATGCCCATAAAAAGAAGAAATTCACACAAAGCAAACACACACAAACAATTACCCGCTATCTGAATGCATATTCCTCTATAAGTGAATATAATAGTCAAAATCCCTACATCTTTTTGACCCAACTGTTGAATTGTTATTCTGGCATGCTCAACTCTTTCTATATGATATCAAAGGTAGACAGAAGACAGACCATTTGACCTGAGAGATCTTTCTGAAACATGCACACCGTCACGGTGGCATGCATAGAGTAAAAAATTGAATCAAAGTTTGCAGTATTTGTCCAGACATGAAATTGTTTGCACCCGGCACGACTAGAAATCAAGCCTAAAACACGTGCCATAATTTGAAGCAAACCCTTAACCATCATGCTACAGGGGTGTTGAGCTAGATTATCGAAAGTATGCCAATGAAAGACTGCAAACTTCAAGAATCAATGACAGACTTCAATCCCCGAAATTAAAACTTTTCGCGAATGCTTGATAAACCCATTTTTTTTATTCTACAAAAATTAAGAATCAACCAAAGTAATGCTGATAATGGTATACCTTTAAAGTCAAGAAGATCTTAACGATATGCGAGCTCAAGTCAATCTGCACCAATTATCACACAAACAAACAGAAAATCATGTAACAGGATCAAATCATTTTTTTTATTTTTGGGATTGAGCAAAGAGAGGTGCTCTTACTCTACGCTCGGCGTTAAGGATATGGATCTGGTTATTTGAGGAGGAAGCGGCAAGACTGAGAAATGCGAAAATCAAGAGAGCTAAAACGAGTCCGGCTGCTTTCATGGCTGTTGACCTCGCCATGTCTTGGAAACTGCCTAGTCCTCTGCTCTGTGTATTCTTTCTACAGGGCTCGGGAGGAGCGACAGTGACGAGACATGACTGAAGTTGGAGAAGGTCGTTCGCTGATTTGGGCCTTTCGGACAGACAGACATGTCTTGACCTTTGCCTTTGTTATTTTAGCTAGGGATGACAACTTGGCCCATGAAGACCACTCGTCTGAGCCCAACCGTGAAAAATCCCTAATTTTCCCTCTGCAGTATTTAATAATATCTGTTTTAATTCAATATTTTTCTGAAATAAAATTTTATTGAAACTATAAATTATAAATTTAAAAATTAAAATAATTTTATATTCATTTATTTGTTTTTTTTTTGGAATTTAATGTGAGAATTTAGATATGAAATGTTAGAAAAGTGAGATTAAAAGGGGAGTATTAAAGTTATAAAACAAAATATTCTTGAGGGATTAAATATCCAAAGTGTTAGTTTATAATCGAGTAAAAATATATAAAAAATAATAATAAGTTCCCAAAGTTGAATTTAAATTATTTATGGGCTCAGAATAGAATATAAGGAAAATATGGTGTCAAAAAATATTTTCAAAAAGAAAAAAAAAATCATTGACGCCGTAAGTAAACGTTAACTTCCTTTTTATTTCGTGAAAGACAAAACCCTGATAGCACCCGGCTATTATTCTATAGGTTAAAAGAGTTCATGATTTTTAACAGTAATTTTTACTGTTCATCTAGACCGAGATCACTGTGAATAGAAATAGTTAAATTATTTAATAATAATATTATTATTTATATACCACAGCTAAACAAATAAGTCGCTCGTAGATAGCTATGTAGACGATGAAATTCCTAGCTTTATTTGTTATCTTCTCAGAACGAAGAGGTTGGGGGCGAGTGGGTCAAAGTTGAGAAAAATATTGACCTCGATTTTCTCTCTATCCAAACAAAAGAAAATGAGTGGGAATTGTGTTTTCTCTCCTACGTTTTGTTTTTTCTTCTTATTTTCCACACTTTCAAACATTGCTGCTTTAAATGTTCTTCAGGTTAGGTGATGAATAATCACAGCTGATGACATAATATTTTTTTACTTGACTTTTTTATGTTTTAGTGGTTTAGAGAGCCAAACAATGCGAGACTCCCAAGGATTTAATGTTTTTGAGTTTAATTGTTAATTAAATCCAAGATAATCTTCGCTTGGTAAATTATTAGGTATACAGTGTATGACCATTAACTAGACTTACATCCGTGATAGGTATGACATGATGAAAAAAAATTAAGATCTACATAACACGTTTCAAGTTTGAGTCGGGCGTGCATATTTTATAAGAACTTGAAACAGTTATGATTTTATTCACTCACCTGAACCTATAAAATATACTTTGTAGAAGATGAGATTTCTCTAAAAAATTTTTTTAACTAGATTTACAATAACTAGGATTTAATAAATTATCGTATCAATATAATTGGGTTCAATTATACGCTAAACACATAAAATTAGATATGATAACTTGCTAGATTCAATTTTCTTGGGTTTAAACATCAAATAAACCTAAAATATTATGAATTTTATGAACGACCACGCATGGACCCAATTCTATTGAGATGATCCATCAACTGAAAAGAAAAATAATATAAATTTTATAAAAAAATTGTGCATCAAATTCATTTGATTTTCTATGTCAAGAGTAATTATTTCTCCATGTTCATAAATGTCTTTTAAAGGGCTAATCACACTTGTTATACCATCAACAACATGCAAGAAATATTTGCTCCTTGCTAGTGAGATACAAGATACATATATCTTTAATTTATATTATCAAGAGCAAAGGACTTCCAATCAAATATTATAAATATTCTCTCTCTCTCTCTCTCTCTCTCTCTCTCTATATATATATATATATATATAATATTTAGAATTTTCTTACATCCTCGAATACAAAAATAAATATTTTGTTAGGGATTTAAGGGTTTTTTTAGATATTTTATTATCTTTTCTACATTTTTTTTATCATTGAATAATTTGAAAATTCCTTGATTGTGATTTTTTTTTATATATTTATTAAGAATCTTATTATCATGTTGATACTTTTAGAGCTAGAGAGAAGAAAATTAAGTTTTTTGAATACATTGATTAATCACTATTTAAATATAAAATATCTCCATATTTAAATATTTTATATTTTAAAATATCATTAACAACATTGAAAATTTTAAATATAAATGAAATCTCATATAAATGTTCCATCATGGTTTGCAGGGGCATAAATTGCAGAGATTTTAAAAAGCAGTGCCGTTTTTTTATATATTTAAATTACAAATAAAAGTTATTAGGTTTTGATCCAATCTTGGATTTTTCAAATTAATTTGGATTTACTCTGCGATGGATGTTATTTATTTTTTTAAAAAAAATTATATTAGATTTTAATTCAAATTAAATTAAAAAATTCAAATTCCAAGAATATGTTTGGTAAAGTGGCTCAAAGTGTTTTCAAATTGATTTTTATTGAAAGAAAATATTAAATCAATATTTATAAATATTTTTTTATAGTTTAGATGTATTAATAAAATAAACACACATATAAAATAATATATTTTTAATTGAAGTGAACAATTAAATCGGTGATAACTCTAAGAATGAATAGTAACAACTAACGACAAACAAAGCATATATTAATAAATACAAAATGTTTGCACTACTAACGTAAGAAAACAGCAAGTGCCTTGAAAGAAGATCGAAACAAACACTGCCTGTTTTTCGTAACAGCAGCAAGCGATTCTGCTCCTGGATTTTCCCCGTTGGACTCGGGACTCTTTGTTTTCTTTCAATCCTTTTTTTTTTCCTCTACTACCCGAAAAGCTGCAAACTTTATCAAAAAGGATCAAAGCCAACTTTCATGTTTCACTCATTTCCCTTTCCATCATTATCATAATTCGGAAATCAACATCTCCACAGCTTTCCTCGTTAAAAGACAATTTCTTTGATATTTACATCGAAAAATATTGCAGAGTTGACAACTTCTCAGTGTTTTTGTTGTAGTAGCTTAAGCTACACATGGCTTGCATGAAGCTGGGATCAAAATCAGAAGTGTTTCTTCTTGATGGCCATACCTGGTCCGTCACGCTTTCCTTTATACTTGTGCTCATACGCGTGTGTGTGGATGAATGTAACGTGTTTGATTATAAAAAGTGGGTTTTTTTGTCAAATTCGGAAATCGCACAACGGATTTTTTTTAATGCCGAGATGGGTTTTTGGGTTTATTATGATTGTGTTGGATGGTAATTATGTGAGATCGTTGTGTGGTCATGGCTTATTGTGCTCAAGAAATGCGTGTTTAAAGATGATAACCTGCAAATATCACTGGCATTATATAGTGGTGCTGATGTAGCCAATTAATGTAGTGATAAACTGAGTTTAGATGAATGAGTGGGGTCTTTCCCCATCTTAGTTCTGGGGTGAAAAATCTCGAATGACAAGTGTATTGTACACTGTACAATAGGTGCAAATTTGTTGAGTCAATTCTAATTACTGTTTGCAGTCAATTCGATTTACTTCCACTTGCTCCTGGATTACATAAAAGTTTTTCAGGCAATGTCTCATTCATGGATGCTAATTTTCTTCACGAATAACCTCGCTTGATAACTGATTGTACGTACTTAATTCTATATGAAGTAGTATTCGTTTTTCAAATAGAGATTTCCAGCTGCATTCCAAATAAACCAGAATGTATTTGGTGCAGGCTTTGCTCAACTGGGCTTCAAAGTGATGTCATTATTGAAATTGGGGGGACGTCTTTCCATCTCCACAAGGTGTGTTTACATGGCCAAGCCTTACTTTTTTTCACCACTAGATTACTAAAATTTGTAGTGTGTAATACAGATATCACACTCCGAGGCGACACTTGAAGAATGCTGCTTTAAGAGCAACATTAAGCTTGGACGTGCCTGTGTCATACGTTATGGTTCACCTTATGTGTGAATTTTGCAAACAGAAAAGAAATTAACTAGAATGACATGCTTATCTTGCAACACCGAGTTATTCTTTCGTCGACTATTTAGTAAAACAGGCCATAAGGGAAATCTTGTTATTTGAATACAGAAAAATGCATGCTTGGTGATTGCAGTAGTGGTTCTTCCTAGAAATTAGGGAAAACATTAGCTGGCCTTAATTTTTAGTTATCTCTAATCATCACAGGTTAGCGATATCATAACTGGCATTTAATCTTGACAGTTTTCTCTTACCCCATTTCATCTGTTGTGTTCCGAGTTTGGAAGATATTGCTTCCATGTGTTAAATTAGCTCATTTCACCTCAAAATATCGAGCATATCGTGGATCAAAAGGAGATTTAGCAATGAGACTTTCTTTTGTACCCCTTGTCTTTGTTGTTTATGAAAATTTTAAAGAATGAGGTTAGTAAGATTGAAATAGATCTTGGAAGCAATTTATCTCCATCCTGTTATTATTTCTTTGATTGTTTCCCCTATTCCTCTCATTCTCAGATATAATGATACTCATGTCTAACACAGTAGCCTTGGTTTGCTCTACTATTCACTGGGGAAGAACAAAAGGCTCCCCCTCTGCCTAGCTAATTAGAACTGTGGTAGACACCATATCTTATAGTGATCACTTTTATAATTTTATTTAGTCACCATTAAGCTGATTTTTTTTTCCCTTTCATCCTCTTGTATTTCCTCCAGTTTCCACTGCTCTCTAGAAGTGAAGCGCTAGCAAATCTTATTGGAGATCATCCTATCGAGAATGAGAAAAAGTGTGCTCTACAACTTCATGATGTTCCTGGCGGAGCAAAAACCTTCTTGCTCATTGCAAAATTCTGTTATGGTGTCAAAATGGAACTCACTCCGTTGAATGTAGTCAGTCTCAGATGTGCTGCTGATTATCTTGGGATGAGTGAAGATTATGGGGAGGAAAACCTCATCTCACAAACAGAAAAATTTCTCAATGAAGTATTTGGAGGCTGGAAAGAGTCCCTTAAAGCTCTTGAAACCTGTGAAAAAGTTCTACCACGAGCTGAAGAGCTTCATATTGTTTCAAGATGCATAAATTCCCTAGCGATGAAAGCTTCTGCAGATCCAAGCTTGTTCAGTTGGCCCATGCAAGGAGGCAGCGACATGAGGAACCCAAATGGCACTGAATTCTGGAATGAAATACGCACTTCAGCCAAGTCGCATCCTGTGGGTGAGGATTGGTGGTATGAGGACGTGTCCTTGCTTAGACTACCTCTGTACAAACGGCTAATTCTGGCGGTTCGTTCAAATGACATGAAGCCTGAGACGGTTGCCGGGGCACTAATGTACTATGCAAAGAGGCACCTGCCTTTGCTGGGAAGGCAATCGAGCATTGAGAATGGAAACTTTGTTGCGCCTAGATCAAAAATTTCTGGTACTTCTGAAGCAGATCAAAGGAATCTTCTTGAAGAATTAGTGGAATTGTTACCGGATCAAAAGGGTGTTACCTCAAGCAATTTCCTGCTTAGACTTTTGCGAACTGCCATGAAGATACATGCCAGTCCATCATGCCAATGGAACTTAGAGAAACGTGTTGGAGCCGAGTTGGATAAAGCATCTCTTCAAGACCTTCTGATACCAAATACAGGCTACTCAGTGGAAACCCTTTATGATATCGACTGTGTTCAGCGAATTCTCGATTATTTCATGCTGGTGGATCATGATGATCCCACATCAAATTACATAGTAGACGAGGAGCAAATGATGGAAGGTTCTCATCTGCTAAAACCAATAGCAAAAGTGGCAAATCTGATCGATAGTTATCTAGCAGAGGTGTCACCAGATGTTAATTTGAAGTTAGCAAAGTTTCAGTCCCTTGCTTCTGTTGTCCCTGAATACGCCAGGCCATTAGATGATGGAATTTACCGAGCAATAGACATGTATCTAAAGGTAAAGGCGATAACTTTCAAATGGTTCTTTACATGTATTCCCTGTCAAAGTTCATCATTAGTTTTGATGATATAGTTCGATCTTAGGGGCTTATTTGTTCACTGTCCAATGACATTGCTTAAAATGGAGCACTCTTCTGTTGAAAGTTGCACCTTATGCTCGCCATGCTCCCCCTTCTCTTTTCAATATTTGGCTAGCCTATGCTAATGGAATTCTTTTCCTACAAAGCTATTTCCTTGTGCCTTAAATCTGTTCTTTTGTTATTTTTGTGGCCACTAAAACTCTCCTTTAAAGCAGGCTCATCCATGGCTAACGGATTCTGAACGGGAACAGCTTTGCAGGCTCATGAACATTCAGAAGTTTTCATTGGAAGCCAGCACTCACGCAGCCCAGAATGAGAGGCTACCTGTTAGAGTCATTGTCCAAGTTGTATTCTTTGAACAACTACGGCTTCGCACCTCTGTTTCTGGCTTGTTTTTTGTCTCTGAAAACCTTGACATATCACAAAATCTAAGTGCGAATCTTGCTCTTGCCAGAAATGATTTACACACTCAAGAGGGAGACACACATATCCGCTTTGTGGTTGATGACATGAAAAAACGAGTTTCTGAGCTAGAGAAAGATTGCTTGAGCATGAAACAAGAGATTGAGAAGATGGGGAAAACAAAGGTGGGGAGTTGGAACAACCTGTTCAGAAAGTTTGGCTTTAGCCGATCAAAGTCAAAATCTGGGGATCCTATAGCATCAAAACCAACCGATACAAAAGAATCACCAACATTCTCGGCACCATTCGTGAATGGAGGAGACATCACGATAAAGAATCAGTAGAATGAACCCTTTGCTCTCCCAAGGAAAAGATAAAGAAAAGAAAAGGAAAGGATAGGAAAAGAAATTTCCTCTCTTGATTTTAGCGTCAGCTGTCTGGTTAGAGGCTGGATTATTGGATAAGCTTATCATATGACTGTATTTACGAATTAGCTAGTCGGGGACACGCAAATACACCCAGATAACTTATCCATGTTTAACAGCGTGTTAGATATATTTTTTTTCAAATAAATAATTATTTACACGAGTTTTTTTTAATATATTTTGTAGTTAAAAGAATTTTAAGTGAAAACAAAAATTTATTTATATAATTTAATAAATCAAGAATTATGTATGGTAATAAAAAAAATCATAAATGATAATTAAAAATAAAAAAATAAAAGATAAATATAAATTAAAATATTTAATCTTGCAAACCGAGACATTTTACTTAATTGTATTTTTTAAATTTATTTATTAAAAAATTTCTTGTTCAAGCAAATGATAATAAAAATAGAGTCAACTAAATTGATTGAATAAAATGAAATAAACACTATGCAAGGCTATTCATATTATTTATTTATTTTTCATTTTCAAAAATCATTTTTATAAAAAATAAATTTATAGATGAATCAAAAAATTTCTTCATAATTTAAAAACATGTCATCAGTCCTAATGTTTTTGAAAAAAAAAATAGATAATAACTTGAAAATTAAGCCCCCCCCCCAAAAAAAAAAAAACAAAAAAAAATTGTTTTTTAATCATTTGTTTGACACAAAACACCTATAAGACCCTTTAAAAAACATGATAAACCTATCCATGGTCTAAAAAGCAAAATAATAATAATCCTAGTAACCAAAAAACAACCTTAAACTAAAAATCAAGTTGAGTTCATATATGATTTTTCATGAATTTTAATTGTAAATATGAACTTCCCTCGTCAAGTAGAACTTTATAACATAAACATCAACCGTTTCAGTGGTTTAAATTGATCTCGATAATATTTTACTCATTTATCACGGAAACCTGACAACCTCTCTCTCTCTCTTCTTATAATTATGAGCTAAAAAATAATAAAAATAAATTTTTATACCAAAATTAAATTTAAAAAAAAATAAAGGCACCAAAATAGTAGAATTTGCATTGTTTTTGAAGTTAAGAGACCAAAATGTGTTTTTCTTTGAAACTTCTAACATGCTACTCATATTTAATATATTTTTATTTTATTTTTTATTTTTTAATGGTCTTAAATTAAATTATCCAGAATCAAAGTTTGAAGATCTAAATATTTTTTAAAAAAAATAAACAAGATTGGCCACGATGTTTCTATAAGGGGGTGAATAATGATGGCTACAAGGTGTTTACCCGTTTCAAGTAATGTGTGTATGAATTATTAATGGTAGATTATCAAATTATATAAACAATGATTTATTTATTAATTAATTTTAAGAGTCAAAATCATTATTGCAAATACAACGTTGTATATCCATATTTCTTTTTCATATACCTATATGTTTTCATAACTTTGTGAGCTTCTTTGCATGGTTAGTTCATATAAATTGTTTTATTATTTATAGATAAATAATTTTTTTTGAATTTTATAACCCGCTACCACATGCTTTATGGTTGCACAAGCAAGGACATCATATCGATATAATATAGCCAGGCAATAAGCAAATCTATTGCCTGTATCTGCTTTATTTATTGTATTACAGGGTTGTGTTCAAGGCGACATGAAAGGACAAGTCTGAGAGCTCGAAAGGAGTGTCTGGACATGAAAATGGAGATGGAGAAGCTAAGGAAGACCAGATAAAGCTGACCATCTCGTATAAACTATGTGTATTGAAAAATAATATAAATTATATTTTAAAATCTTATCTAATAATTTTAGATTTTAAATGAGATGATTCTTTAACATGATATCAGAGTTTTGTTGATCTGGTGGCCACAAGTTTAAATTACCACCCTTATTCTATTTAATAAAAATCAAGCACATGGTAATATGGGTTTATACAATTTTCAAATTCAAAGAGCTTTCAAGAAGGTGTGTTATATGATAATATAAATTATATTTTAGGACTTCATTTAACAAATTAATTTTTTAGATGAAATGATTCGTTAACAATTTATTCTAGTATGGTAGATCAAAGCCAGAATATAGGGATACTGAAGCAGTGAAAAAACTCAAAAATCCTAAAGGACCTTGGCAGCCTCAACTCATGAATGGAGCAGAACTCTTAAGCACCTCTTCTAAAAGTTACGAGATTGTTTGAGAGTATGATTAAGATTATTTTTTATTGAGATTGTTTTTAAAAGTGATTTTAATTTAGAAATACATTAAAATGATATTTTTTTAAAAAAATTATTGTTGACTAAAACACATGAAAATATCTAAAAACACCAAAAAAATTTAATTTAAAATAAAACATAGAAGAATATATTTTTATTTTTTTTCAAAAATATTTTTATAATGCAATTCCAAACACCCTCTTCACAAGAAAGGAAAGCTAATTGGCTGCCTATCCATGCAAACCATAACCAAAGCTCACTAGTAACTTGTACAAGGGGTGCCATTGTTTTTCGGATGAATTTCAAGTTTAATCTCAAGACTAATTTTGTTTTTTCAAACCATAACCACAAAATCTATCACAATTTCAAACATGCAATTTTATATTGTGTTTCAAATAGCATTTTTAATTTGGAATATAATATTGAATGAAACCTTGATGTATTTTTATCGTCTTGTTTTAATACGATGGTATTAAAATAATTTTTTAAAATTAAAAATATATATTATTTTTTAAATTATTTTCTTATAACACTCTCGCACAATTTTTTAAATGAAATTGATTGTGTGATCACATAGTTCACATTATCATAAAATTACTTTATTTCCCTTGAAATTTCAAAAGCTTTGCCTTTGATTTTGGGGTTCTTTTATCTTACATTTAATTATTTGGTAGTTACTAGGAGCAACATGATGATTTGGTAAAAAACAAAATATTTTTTTTAAAAAATAAAACATGTGAACAATATCTGTTGGATTAAGACAACACTTGTTGCGCTATCTAGCGGTCCAAACATAGCTTTCAGGGTAGTTATCCAAGCACCTCAATATCCTTTATATGTACAAATAGCATATGTGCCATAATTGTTACCAGTTTAATGTGTAATTTCTTTACCAATAGATTTTTTTTATCTGTCAAATTTTATTCTCATTATTTTAATTACTATTTGTATTATTTGATATGGTTTTTAAATTATTCTTTTTTTACAACCTCATCCTTCTTAAGAGTTTTTCCTATCAAATCTAATTATTATTTTTATTGCTATTTTTATACCTAGCAAATATTTGTAGACCTAAAAACAGGGGAGCCAAGCCCAACAAACAAGAGAATCTAGTTAATATTTGTCAGCCCGCAGGCAATAGCCTAAGCAAAGCCCAGGGCATTAATTCACCAAACACTTGAAACACTATTCCAATCTAGCAACAGAGACCTCCCAAAACAGAACCCTAGAAATTCGAAATCCAAAACGAAAATCATAACCCAGAAATCAGGGAATTTCGGTTGTTGAGCAAAAACCCAAGAATCTTAATACTGTGATGCGTGTAGCTATTAATGATTTAGGGGGAAAATGTCAACAATTGAGACCAATACGAGCCAGCCCCAGAAAACCACTAACGCAGCTAGAAAGATGGAGACATCATTTGCATCATCGTTCAAAAGATGGGGTAGAGGCCATCCTTTTGTCAGATACGGTCTCCCCATGATTTCTCTCACTATTTTTGGGAGTATAGGACTTGCTCATCTCTTGCAAGGCAGGTTTGTACTTTTCTTTTTCTCAATTTATGAAAAAATTTGTGGCTTTATAAATCCCAGGATGAAAAATGGGGCCTTTGTAATATTGTAAGATAATAAGAATTCATGTGAGGACAGTTTCTATTGTGAAAAACCCAATTCTTAGTTTTTGTGTTTATATCAGGTTAGTGTTGAATTTTGGCTGATAATGTTTGTTTCTGTTTGTGGCATGAAACTTTTGTAACTTTATGAATCATGCTAGATTGTGTTTGCGTGTTGTTAAATTTTAAGTTACTTATGTAACTTTATGAATTGAGCTAGGTTTAGTTTGGCTTATTTGAGTTATTATAAAAGGTGAGTGACCTAATTTTAAGATTGCTTTCAAGCTCATGTTAGCAAATAGTTGCGGACAGAAGTTGCAGTTGGTTGATTAGTTTATTCAGATGTTGGTATATTTAGTTTTTAGTTATTTTACACTTGCTTTGAAGGCAGGTAGTTTGTGTAGTTCTTGTATGATTGCCGTAACTTGGAAGCCTGTTGGTATCAATTTTTTGGTTTTTGGTCTGGTTTCTTTTTTGGTGGAGACTGGGTTTCATGGTATTGGAATTTTCATGGCTGAAGTTTCTGTTGAAGGAAGTACACTTATTTTTTCTTGATAGAGATCAACTGGTTGTCAAAAAGTCTTGCTCCAGGGAGCTTCTCAGTTTGGAACTTCTGAATGTTAATTGCTTCTTCTCCTGCCATTTTTTTTTTTTTAATTTTATGACATTACCTTTATCTTTCTAATCTTTAATGTATCATATGAGAAGAACTACCCATACTGTCTCTGCAGATTTCTTATGTGGTACAATTGAAACCCTGCTCGTATTGGTCGTCCAGATTTCTTATGTGGCACCATTGAAAGCTGATTTAAGTGAAATGGTCGGTTAGGTCCTTCGGCTTAACTGGAAGATATTGGCTAAGATTGTTGGATGGTTTTGAGCAGTTTAATCTTTTCACTCTAGGAGGATCAGAATGTGTTATTTGATCATATAATCCAAATGATTGCAAAAAGGCCATTGTTTTTCCTCTTGGGCAAGGCTTTCTTCATATGAAGCACATGACATGGATGTTTTGCAGATTATCTATCTATCTCTCTGCTTTTGTGACCATGATTTCATTTATTGGTCTTGGCTCTTACTTGATTCATGATATATTAAATAATAATACCTGTTTTAAACACTGTTCCGGTGCATAAAACTTATTATCTTCAGGTTTTTAATTATAATCTTCTACTAATGTGACGGGATGCTGTAGTTCAGGAAGGATATAGCGAAGGTGAAAGATGATCGAGAATGGGAGATCATTGAGACACAAGGAGCACTATCTAGATCTGGACCACCAGGATCATACAATCCTAAAAAGATGTCATTGGAAGAGGAGTTAAAGGTCATTGCGGCTCTGACAGTACAACTTAAATTAATAAAACGACGGACATTTCTATAGCTTACTGTTTTTCTGTGTTTAACAGGCGTTGCAAAAGAAATTGGACACGACCAACTTTGAGTACAAAAAAATTCCTGGGCCAAATGAAGGCAAATCAGGCTAGTTCTGCTGGTTTAAGCTTGTTTCATGTGTCACTAAAGTGCACTTTAGCTGAAAAGTTCTTGAGATTTTGTATGATTTGTGTAGCAGTAGTGTTTTCCAGTTTTATGAGTGAAACTCTTCCATATGCCCCTGTTGTTCATCAATAAATAGTGAATAGATGCGATACAAGCATCCATTTTTTGCCTGAATAAGTTGAATGTTCATATTTGTTTATTTTGTGTCCCAAAAGACCCCAATGACAACCAAGTACACTATCCAATTCATAAGAGGAGAACTAGCACTGGATTATACAAATTTCGCTTGTACAATTGTCGACCATACTTCAAATGAAGAATAAGAGGATGATAATTGTTTATTCAAACTCGTACATGCATATGACATTCAACTCGTCACACTGCAGGTGGGGGTTCAGGTGGAAACAGACCTGGACAGCAACTTGTAAATAGACCACAGCAGCACAGAAACCAGATCCTGGACATTTTGAAAATTGAAAAAACAAAATTACCCAAAAGAATTGCAAGACCTGATATTTTTGAATGTTATGTAGGTCAGGAAAAAGAAATACTCGTTACCATGACAATAGTCGTCTGTAAGGTCCAGGAGGCGTGCCTACTAGCGACGGAGGTGCTTCTCGCGGCGGAGGTGGGTCCATCTTTGTATGCAGTGATCGGAGGGGAATTAAAGTAGCTCTGGAGTAGATTGGTGTTCGAGAGGTTTTGAACTGACAGAATGAGAGGTTTTTGTTTTATGATATATCGTGGGAGCATGGATAGAGTAATTTGGTACAACTCCCTTTCTTAACACATGCATCCATCTACCATTCAAAGGCTGTTGTATCACGTCAAACTGCCTGTATTTCTCTTGAAGCCCATCAATTTTCTGTACTAGTATCTGTACATTTGGATTTTGAGGGGTGGTCCCCGAATCTTTTTCTTACAACTTGGGTGAACTGACAGGGACTCTTCAATATCTTCTTACAAAGGAGGGTCTAGAATGCTTGTGTTTTGGGTATAGACACAATACCAATCTCCGTCTGGAATCTCGGATACAAAAGCAGATACGCTGGTCTAAATGGGCATCAGCATTATGCCGAAGTACAAACTTGTTATATATAAACTTAATGGAAATTTCAAGAATCCTGTGCTAAGACTTGGCGCAAGCATCTTAAAAAGGCACTCAACGATTACGGTACAGCGAGAAGCTGCTGGCTTAAGATGCCAGGATTCGAGTATGTTGGAATCACATCAAGGGGCTCCATCCTTTTGGAGTGAAGTGTCCGACTATGGATAAAATATCCGGCATCATTTCTGAAGAAATTCCATTTTTCTGCCCGAATTTTTCTCGATTATTTGAGCCATGACTGATTGGACGCTCTTTGTCTCTTGCCATGCCAACTTTTCACTTTCCTCATTCCTTCGATAACAATTAGCACTTACAGTTTCAAGAAAAACAAATTAACCATCTCATTGTCCAACATGCACGTAACCCAACACGGGCATTGCAATAAGATAATAACCATGGTACACGGACTCGTTCCATGTCTAACTCAACATGAAGCATGGTTCTCTTCTTTCCCTATTGCAGTTCTTGGTATAAATGACAAAATGATTGACCTCATGCAGCCCCCCGAATATACATATTATGCATTTGCATGCACGAGAAAGGGGAAGTGAATTGGCAAAAGAGATGAAAACTCTGAAAAGAATTGAGAGCAGGTAAACTATATTAGGCGAAAACCTCGCCCCAACCATCTCCACAATTACAAACTTATACCCAGTGATCCCAGAGAAAGTACCGTTGCTCCTTATGTACATGACCCCCCAACAACACAAATCAGAGAACAAAAGTTGTAAACCTACCTAGTGTTCCTTTTCTCTTTTCTCCCAAATATATCCCCACACTTTCCCCCAGATTTTATTCATTTACACGTGACATCAGCAGAATAACAGTACAAAAAACTCTCTTCTTATCTCTCCAATTTTATCCCCTTGACCCCAAATAATATGCCAAAACAAAAAGGGAAAGCACTGAAAAATGCTACTTGAGGATAATGCCCACGATGGTCCTAAAATCACCTTGGCTTTGGCTGTGATCCAAATGACCATGATGGTTGAACAAGCCTCTGTGTTGATGGACTGCCCAGGAGTGTAGCCTGAGATCGAGCGAGCATCTCAGTCATTGATGGGGTTTGATAAGATTGAACAAGACTTGAACCATCAGTGGAGTCTCCTCTCGCAGTTGCTCTTTGCCATGAGTGCGAGCTTAGGCCTGATAGAATATACGCTCTTCCAGATGCCTCGTATACATGTTTGCTTGCCATCCTTTCTTGCATCTCCTTGAGCTCAGCATCTAGTGCAATACATAATCGATCATGGACCTTAGCTGACACAGTTTCTGACAATAATGTTCGACAGTTTTCAAGGATAGAAGCTGCACCAGCTAGATCTCCCCGTTCAGCTGTGGTTCTTGCCAGTGACATTGCTTCAGCTGCTTGGAACCTGTTGCGTTGCCTATCCACTTCAATTGACACTATTGCTTCTCCAGATATTTCAGGCCTTTCAAGTTTAATTTCTTCACTTTCTAATGTTGCCATTTCTTTAGTTAAAGGATCCCTGTATGCACATCTCACCTTTAGCAGTGATGTTGGATTCCTGGAAGACTCTGCTGGAACATTGACCGAAACCAGGAAATCTCTCTCTTCATCAGCATATAAATCTCCAACATCGATAAAGCCTGAGCGGGCATCAGCCATCACATGACTCGGGTAACTTCCTGCTTTCAATGAGCCAAGGTGGACACTAGGGTGCATACACTCAACTCCCACTTGCAACTCCTGCACCACAACACTCAGAAGACCCCCAATGCACTGTGCAAATGCATCCTGGATTACAGCTTCAGTCTCAATAAAAGAGAAGGTGCCTCCAGAAATTTCAGAAATGGAATGCATTGAGGAAGCATCATGGTCAGCGCCAAAGCCAAAAGCATGCACTGGAATCTGGGATTCAGCATTGTCACCGCCATGAATTGAGAAAGGGAGGAGCAACTGGTAATTTGGTTGAGATTGGTTACCACCATTACCACTGACAGTATAAGTATCCTGCCCATCAGATAGCAATATAATACTTGCCACAGGGTTCTTTTCCCTTCGGTCTTCCATCACTTTGGCTCCCTTTCTCAGACCTTCAGCAATGTTGGTCCCACCA
Organism: Salix dunnii; assembly: GCA_015731905.1. Classification (NCBI taxonomy): domain Eukaryota; kingdom Viridiplantae; phylum Streptophyta; class Magnoliopsida; order Malpighiales; family Salicaceae; genus Salix; species Salix dunnii. Next base: position 15,729,093 of record CM027668.1, read on the forward strand.
TTCGCGACCAAAGAGTTGACTGCTTGAAGTGCATGCTGCCGACCTGTGTCAGACATTCTGCGAAGGGGAAAGAGGCGACGGGCGGTAGAAGAAAAGGCAATAACCGAGAGCCTGTCATTGGAGCCAAGGTTCTGAATAACAAACCCCATTGCTCGTTTTAGCAACGCCAGCTTTGTACCTGCCATGCTACCACTGATGTCAAGCACTGTGACTAAATCAACTGGAGCACGTGGAGTTTGAGATGGTTGAGGCAAGATAGCCTGGTTTCCTCTGGGGTTTAATCTTGCAACTGTTGAAGCAGCTTTGATATGGACCAAGACAGTGAAGTTATCATAAGAATTAGAACATGACGCAGCTGACACTTCTGGGTATGTTTTGATCTCAACTGTTTTAGCAGGATTGTGGCCTGCAACATTTTTATTTCCGGAGCTTCCCTCGGAGGATGCAGGTTGGAGGTCTAAGGATTCATCATCATCAAACACACTAGGTTCAGGGGCCTGCAGCAATGACAGCAAATGTCGCCGATTAAGATCTCTTCGTGGTAAGGGAGGTAATCGGTGGACCATAGTCATCAAAGCATCAGTTTGAGGCCAACCCACCGATGCTCTCCCAGGCAGTGGATCCAAAGTTGGTGCCAGAAAGGGGATTTCTTTCCATTTCGCTCTGCAAACTGGACAAAGTTGGTTGCCATGTTTCACATTTGAAGAAATGCAGTGGAAATGGAAGGAATGCGAGCACTCTGCAGTAAAAATAGCATGTCCATCGCCTTGTTTCATCTTGGTCAGGCATATTGAGCAGGTTTGCTGAAATTGAAAATAAAGAAGCCAGAAAGGACATATCAGATTAAAATCTCAAAAAAATAATTCTCACAACAGCGATGGAAGTAGTCGCAGCATGCCATAGCACACCAGCAACCATGTAAATAAATCTGGGAAAAAATTGTGAATATACAATGGATCTACAGAAATCGGAAGAAATTACTAGCAGCATTGAGCAATCTGATAAGTCTCAATATTGGTATGACAACATTAACTTAGTAGAGGTTGTTGTATCACATGACCAGTTAAGGATAGTAAAGGACTAATCTGAAAGCATGTTAAGATGAATCTCCTAGAACTCGTGCATCTAATAGTGAGAGGCTGCATATGCCAGTCTTATTTAAAGAAACTGCAACTACTTCTGACATCTAGTACTCAAGAAAACAGACTTCTAACATAACAGAAGGCACACGAGTACATTTTCTTTTCTTTTTCTTGTAGTTACAAGTGTGTGCAATACCAGCTTAAATTGAAATATCAGATTGTTTCACGTCAGCTTTATCATCACATATTGCATTGCAATCTATTGTTTGCATATCACTGTAATCCCTAGGCAATCTTCCTGTTTTTTATGTCCCTACCTCTGCTTTCAATAAAAGATGAATGAGAGGTTATTTCAAGTTAATCGGGTAGCACTACTCACAACTGATTACAATTGTAGGTGTGATTAGCTTTACGGCCTTGGGCCAATCCAGATAAAAAGTGTTACCAAAAAGGGAGGAAGGAAAGTAGCAAGAAATCAACATAAGGTTAAAGAAAGTCAGTGTTAGGTATCCGACATATGGGGCACACTGGGAAATTTAGAGTCAAAATACGAGTGCCTTTTGAAGATTATCAAGCAACTATACAGTGGATACAGATGAACCAAAGCTTTCAACAATGCTAAATCCAAATCCACGTCTATGAAAGGAAGGGAGATGTTAAGAAGCTTTATGATGATTCTTTTCCTGTCTTTTCTTTAAAACTATGATGAAGTTTCACACCTAGAAAGCTAGCAACCAAATACTCGAAATAGTTCAAGTCACCAAGCAAGCTGCTTTTCTCGCCTCCAAGGGGAAGAGGAAAAGGAAAGATAAGTCTGTAGTGTTCCCTTTACTATTAAGCGAGTTGGTAATCGTTCAGAAAGAGACTCATGCAGTAACCCCACATGGTCAAAGAAAGGAAACAACATGACATCAGCTTCACAGCGCAATAATTTCAAGTACTGGTCAAAAACTGCCAAAACTGCTGATTTAAGATAAGACCAAGTAGAAATACACTATTCAATTCTACAGTATTTCTTCTGCATAAACATGATACACAGACAAGATTTTCAAACAAATCCACGGATAGACGCAGAATCTATCTATATGTTCATTTTTGAAAAAATGAATATAGAGCCAAAACAAGACGCCAAGATACAAGCTCGTGCAAATTCATTAGAAGCAGGGAAAACAATGATACATACCGTGATTAACTGTACAAAATCAAAATGCAAATAAAACAAAGATGCTGGAAAATACTTAAAAAATGCCTAAACTGTTTCGGCTGTCCATGTCATGAGAAAAATACAAAGGATATAAAAGCTTATAAAAATTCAGTGCCCCTATTTTGAAGGCGAAAACGATGTACAATGAAAATCTAGAAAACCAGGTTCCTTGTCTACGCTACACTTAGCAAGGGAAACCTTCATTCAATTAATAGTAGCACACCTAATTGGCTTATTAGAACTAGCTGAGCTGAGGTTTTAAGGATCGAAAAAACAAACAGTAGGATATACCTAAATCTTTCATTCTACTTTCGCAAGAATGAAAGACAAAACAGGTAATTATAAGATCCATCAATCATAATTACTTGAAAATCACAAGCTCTGGCAACAAAATAAACCTTGATAGAACATGACAAAAACTATCTACACTAACAACTACCCTAAAACACAGACTAGAATATAGAAAAAAAGCACAGACTAGAATATACACAAAACTTCTTTTTCACAAAAATCTCAGCTAAGAACTACCCAAACCCATCAAGAAATCAGAAAGAAAACACTATAATGTTCAACCCTTTGCAAATAAAAACAAGAAAAAATAAGAAACGAGAAAAAAAAGAAGCAAAGCAAACAAACCTTGGACGATTTGCTTCCACTCCTGATTAACCTTAACCCATGCGAAGATGGTGTCGGTGTCATTGGCCTAGAATCCCAATTTTTTGGTGAAAGCAAAGCAGCATCAGATAATCTTTCACTTGAAGGTGCTGCTGAGTCATCTAGAGTTCTGGGTACATAAACACAAAGATTTAAGCCCAAAGCCAGCTTTGCTTTTCTCCATTTATTTCCCATTTTTACTTCAAGAATCTTTCTTAACTAACCAAAGCAAGAACACACACCCAAAAAAATACAGATCTCAAAGAGAAAGCCTTTGAAACTCCAAGATGCTTCCTTTTTGTGTTTTCTTTCTTGGAATGATAGAGAAAAGTGAAGGGTTTTCAACAAAAGTAGAATAGAACACAAAAACCAAGACCGAAAGAGAGTGAGAGAGAGAGAGATTAGTGGAGTGAGGCCTTGTTTTTGTTTTATGGAGTTATATATTCTAGAGTGAAAATTTTTGGGTTTTGTAAGCTAAAAAAACGTCAAGGGAAGTGACTGATTCTCAGACACAGAATGAGAAACGGGTGGCTTAAGAGCAGTCCAAGTCTTCTTGCGGTGTTCTTCTTGGCTGCCATTGGAGAGAGAGACGTGTAGGTTTTTAGAGAGATTTAAGGATTTTGAGTTTTGACCTTCGTTGTTGCTGTGTTGAGATTTTGAGAGTAGTAAAAGGAGGCATAAATAATATTTTTTTAAGAAATAAATAATTAAAAGCACGTTTAGGCTGAATAGAGAAAGCTGGATGGCTGCTTTATGCTATCAATCATGCAGTTCTTGGCTATCAGATGACTCCGTTTTCTTTTTTACTTTTTCATCATCTCTTACAGCTCAGTCTTGTTGGTAATTACTACACTTCTACAGAGTAAAATTACCATCCGAAACTATTAAGGAAAGAGATCATTAGTCAGAGTTTTATCATTTTTTTCAATTATCGTATCAAGGAGCCATCTAGTTTCATCACCGGTTCAAGACCAGACGTACATGATTTCCACAGTAGTTCTTGACAAATTTGAATATATTTATTAATATGATTTATGTTAAATTATTTATTTAATCATATGATTTGTCTGCTAGTCCATCTTTTATGTTTGCGATGCCCGTGCATTTGACTATGCATTTTTACCCTTGGGAAACTTGCAGTAACTTCTTGACAAATCTCTTTTCGAGGACAAATATTTTTTGACTTTTCCTTCCCCCTATGTTAAGACCAAAGTAAACTGCTTTTAAAATTGGTCAGCACCCTGTGAAGCTATCCAGCTGTGTTTTTGGTATATTATTATTATTTTTATTATTATTTCTTCAAGTAGAAACTTAAAACTGTAAAATAATAATCTAATATTTTTATTTTTATTATTGTTATTGTTAGTCCGGTTAGCCCAATTTCAAGTAAGATTGTTATCAAGAAACTCTCAGGATTTTGCCTATGCTGCTTCTTGTCAAATCTCTCTCTCTCTCTCTCTCTCCTCGCCGGAACAATTCTTAAGATAATCACATTTTTTTCACTAAGTGAATCAGTGGCATGATCCTCTGTCAGGAGACCCTCCATCACCTGCATTCATGAATCAATTTCCATGGCTCTGGCCAAGCCACCATTATGAAGAATCATTGTTGGGCATGAGTCAAATGGTGGGGGATTTTTTTATTTATAATGATGTTAATTTTAATTTTCCCACCTGACATGATAAGTATACCACACGTGCACATCATCACAGATTAGTCGTCTTGTGGTTCCCATGTCATTAGGGTTGACATTGCTAGTACATGTTCTTTCACATGAGTTTGAAGGAATGCTTCTTCTTCTACCAAGCATTTCACCCTCTAATCTTTATATATATATATATATATATATATATATATATTGAAACTATAATTTAAAATCCAAGCACAAATTGATCTAAGATACGACTTGCACCACATACAAAGAGAGTTAATTTGTTTTTTTAATTAAAATTAAATAGCATTGTTTTAATAAAAAACTATTAAACGAGGCTTTGGAATTTTGATCATTTTTTATTTGGTCAATTTGTTTTTTAAATTTTGAACAGTTTTTAGCTTTGAATATTAAAACTTTGGTTGAAATGATTATTTTTTTTTGAAAAAAAGAAGAGGTTATTATAGTAACTTGCACATTTGGAATTTCTTAGACTGGCATGCCTTGGTAGGGAGAGAATAAATCTACTATTCAACAAGAAAATTAAGGTACTCCATTGAGATATTTTATGTATACCAACACATCTGGCATTCACATTCGGTGATCTGAGTTGGATCGCCGGAGTAATTCGAATCCGGCATGAAGGTAGACAGTGTACTCGAATTCATTCAAATGATCGACGGATCAATTTAATTCATCTGAAATCTTCAATATGGGCCGGTTGAATTAAATACCATGAAAAAACTCTTAAAATCTAGAAGTTCCAAGCTGATCTTATACATGTTTCGGGTTCATTGGCAATCTAAGTCAACGTATTGAATTGCAACATATATATATATATAGCTAAAAAAAAAGCAAAAAATTGAGAAAAGAAGAAATTATCTTCACCGTTGCCTGAGAGAAAAAGGCAGTAGCTGTTAACTTGTTTCTGGATATCAAATACATGTAAGAAGGTGCTAAAAATGTTGAACTTTCTAGATAATGATGTGTTCACCTCGTTATTCTATATCACCGTCCTCAATAAACTAACCCTAATCTTGCTGGTAATTGCTGATTAATTATATATACACCTTGCTATTGCAGGATGTCAAGCTTGGGACGTGTGTTTGATACGTACAAAATTAAGCCTCGGTCGATGAACCAAGACAGTCTCAAAACTGGGATTCATTCAATGGTCAAAAACTGATCTCTTAGGAGTTTTCAATGCAGCCATGTATTTTGAATTTTATACTCGTTGGCTTCATGGTTTGTGCAGGTTTAATTTTAAATTTCCCGCATGAGGATTAGAATCATATCATGCCATGCATCCTGTTCTCGGAGACTAGTCCCATGCATGTCGAGGAGATGAACCAGAAAAAGAGAGAGAATATGTGTTCTAGAGCATATAAATGTTCCCTGATGGACATTATAGATTATCATTCCGAGGCTAACATGTCTAGAATTAGTGACCATGTGTTAGGGAAGGGTTCTTGAGCTAGCAATGTCCCCTGAATGGAACATTATAAATCATTAATTCCAAGGACAGTGGCAACGGGGAAATCAATTTGAGTTGAGTCCAACGTGTGCATGCCCCCATTGTTTTTGGGAAATCTCAAGAAACTCTGTTCTCTCCTTGGGAAAGACGGTGCTCGATCTTCCATCACTATCCCTCTTCAATCTCAAATCAGGAGTTGGTGTTTTCTCGACAGTTCAAAGGTAATATGGTATCGGGTCACCAAAAAAGTGCACTGCCCTAGCTTTAATTATCAGCGTAGCCAAAAACAAAAACACATGAGATAAAATCAAGACTGGAAAAATTTAGAGTCGAGAGCTAACCTAGGAGAGTTTTGAGTGGAGTTCACTGTTCCCACATACTTTTACCACTCTTAAAAGACAACCTTTTAAAAGAAAAATGTTCTATCTTTTTACAAGGCCAAAAGTTATTCCTATCCCCCACAAAAGAACACCAGCAAGGAACCAAGACAGTGCCTCCTTTTCATTTCACCCTTGCTTTTAAGAGCACACATGCCACACATACACGCACGACGTGTTAGAGATGGAGGCGAGAGAGAGATGAGTGGAGATCCATTAACAAAGAATCCTCATAAAAACATTTGCGGGTGCCAGGATAGGATTCGCTTTACTGCCTCTAAATTTGCCAGACTTTCTGGGTCAAGTCAACGAGAAAGCTGTAACCTTTATTTTTTTATTATTATACAAAGGGAACCTAACCTCTCTCCCTCTTATGGTGCCTCCCACTCAGGAGGTGATTTAAGAGCCGTGGGATATCTTGCGCTTAGAAATTAGCCACATGCAGTGCCCCCTTCACTCAATATCTTGTCTTAATCCCATTAATTAATTCGCTGAAGAATCTTTAATTTCTAGTGTTTTGGAACCCTAAACACAATATCATTTATATGACGGCCAGGCTCGCTAGCTAGGTTTGCTCACCCTACATTGATACTCTCTTCTTGGGTAGAGCATCTGTGAAACACAAGTTGAATATATCGAAACTTCATGAATTAGAGTTTACGAGAATATTTGTTCTTGGGATATGCCAGTGAATATATGTAAGAACATTATCTTAATCAAAGAAAAATGTATCGTTCTTAGCACAAAAGTAAGAGCACTATCAGAAGTCAAATTTATTCCCAAGCATGCATGCATCATCAGTACTAGCTAGAAACAATAATATAATTAAGACTCCGCCAGCCATGCATGCATATCTAGTACAGGAATTGAACACAACTAGCCAGAGTGGAGGTCTTCCTCAATCATGATGTCACATGAAATCTTTCTACTGTTATCATCAACAAGTCAAACCTGCTAATCCATGCAGTCTCTGGGGTCCAGATGGTTAAGATCATGCCGATCCAGAACTCTCTTTGTGAATTCAATCTTTCACTATCATTTGACACTAGCTAGCGTGCACTTATATATATCTCGCTTAATCATGACCATAATTTTAATTTATAGATAAAAAGAAAAGGTTTGCCCAAATGACTCCTTCAATCAGGGCTTCTTGAGTTTTGTATGGATCTTCTAAAGGGATTTTCCCACTATGTGATCAATTAATTGGTAGAAATATGGACGAAGTGCTTTCAAGTGATGATTCTAATTATCACACAACTAGCTAAAGAGGGAGTCGTCTGAATTATATTTCTTGTGATCTAATGATAGCAATTAACTTTTGCAAGTGATCTTGTCATCTGCATGCTGGAATTGGGTTTTTCGAATTCTACCCAGAACAGGGTTCGTCCAAGAAGTCGCGGTGCTCTCGCACTGTAGGGATAGCTTTGTAGTGATGTCTTACGTGTAATCAATTAAGTTTGGCCTCTTTATTATTCCACGAATCAAGTTCTTGGCACCGATATTTCTCCCATATCAATGGGAGTGAACTAATTAATTAGAAGCTTTCAAGAATTAATGTAGTATAATCACCTTCTCTTTTGTCAAATATTAACGGATCATGAGTTAACTTCACAAGCAGATAATCATAGTTATTAAACTTGATATAAAAATACACACGTAACAAAGTTCAAATCACAAATCAGATTGGTTAATTTTATTTTAAAAAAATAATCACAATAATACTATTTTGAATTTTTATTTTTTTTAATTAATAGATTCTTAATCAACCTGAAAAGAAAATTCAAGTTTAATAGCATTGCTTTAAGCACTTGCAATGTATCTCTACTCTCTCTTCGTTTGAATGAAGAGCCCATTAATTGAGTACATAACATGTTAATTAGTGGAAATATCTATCAATTTTATATTAAAATTATAACTTAATTTTCATTTATTAACATTGAAAGTGTAAACATTTTGTCAGCAACCCTTTTCTATGGGCAAAAAAAGAAGGGAGCGAGGGCGTTGAAAATATAGAAAAGAGAAAAAAGAGCTGCTTTCTGGTTTGGCCCCTCTGATTTTAAAATTTTTAGTGCCTGTGGTTTCCTCCACTTGCTTTTCATTAATAAACATTTGCATTTGGGTTTGGATTGAGAAAATACGACTTGATTTATTTAAAAATTCTAATCAATCCATGATTGAGTTAGATATATTCAAAATTGTTGACTTTTTTTTAAAAAAATTATCAGAATAAAATCTTTTCAATCATCTTAAAAAATTTAAGTCCCGACTCTAAGTTTTCTTTTAAATTGACTCTCATATTAAATGTATAGTTTCTATTTTTTTACCAAATGAAGTAGTCTAATAGTTGAGTTTTTAAGATCAGTTGATCAGATCTGTCTTTATTTAGTTAACTTCAAACTTGAATAAGAGTTGGTGTTCGTATGATTTTCTCATTTATGAACAACGTTCCCGGTCCCATAAAAATTATTTTATGAAAATAGCACCTTTTCATATGAAAATGAATATTCGGATCAGTTTGCCCATATCCTATTTTAATTAATTTTAAAAAAATTTAAATTAATGATTATATAAATTTTTATTAATTATTATATTAACAATTATATATCTTGAAACTGAGAACACAGGGAAAGCAGAACTCTAAGTTTCAAGTTTAAATAGAGTGGTTTTTTGTTTTGTCAAATGATCGATTTCGGTTTTTCAATATTGTGAGCTAAATTGCTGGTAGTTGAAACTAGACGGCAAAGCCTGCCTAACCCAGCATGAAACAAACCTACTGAGCCTTTTGTATTGGAATTTGACAGGCCTTTGCAAGCTCCCTGTCCCCTGGGGCTTGTAGTATAGGTTTTCGACTGTTCGTACACCACAGCCTAAGCACTTGAAAGGTGTTGACAGCACGGCCACACTGCTCTTTTACTGTGGCAACCATCAACGATCTTATTTAAAATTTCAAATTCAACCACTCTCCATGGATTTTTTATTTTTTTTTACTGGTGTGCCACCGTGACTTGTTTTTTTGTCGCCAAGGAAAAGTAAAGGAGACCTGAGGCCTGGCAAAGAACACTTCAGAACTATCAGGAAATAGAAACTATCTCAACCCTGGAGAAGGATTCTTCCAGTTCAACTCTGTCACCTGCTGATGAGATCCTAATTTGGCCATGAAGTCTGCACATTGTTTGGCCCTCTCGTAAAACATGGACTAGAGACACCTGCCAATTCCACCAAAGGCTCTGAAGCCTCTAGCCCAGGTTCCCATGCCATCTCTTATCAGACCACCGTGAACAGCTATCCCAGGATTACCCAGCGAGCTACCATTAACATTTACCTTGGATAACAGGACCATGGTGTTAGGTAAAGGTATAATCACATCAAACATGATAAAAATTAGTCTCTCAAGATTTTGGTGTTTCAATTACGACTTGTAAATTTTGCCATCAGAATTTGCATCACTCCAGAATATTGAAACAATAGTGTCTATCTACAAGTGAAGGCCTCTTTTTTTTCCTGGGCCTTCCCCCCTTCAGCACGCTCAGAACAGAGCAAATGTATTGTGTATTTGTATTACAACATAATAAATTTTTTATACAGATATTTCACTTTTCTCCTCCGTCCAGTAATTTTGACTCGCAATTGTGTATTCTCAAAAAAATAAAAAAATGTAGCATCCACCTTACAATCTTCAATCTCTCAAACTGTACTCCATCGAATCTCAACATGTATCACTCCGTTCCTTGAATCAATCAGATGGTATTTCTGGTTGATGCGTCCATTGTGCACAACATCATTGAGATTGATTTCCACATGCCCCAGTGATTCCTTCACGTTACATTAAAAAAAAATCAACAATATAAGAAACAACAGCAGAAGAACTACAGTGCTGATGAAAAAATTAATGTTTTTGGTACCTTTGATCGGAAACTAAAGCTTGTCCGCTTGCTCATGACCTCGATACGAATCAACTCATGCAAGGGAGGTTGATCGAGAGTAAACTGGAATTCTTCGTTCCAACGTGGATCGCGAGTCCTTTTAATCATCTGCAGAAACGAAGTTGCAGATGTAAATACAATGTAAATACTAGACTGTGTAGGCAGATTCAGGAGTGGACTTTATATTTATTATAATGAAGAAAGCTCACCTTAGTTTTCTTCCTTTCTCCTCTGAAAAGGACTAAAGCATAGGGATTCATGTGATGCTTCCCTTCAACATCCTCAGCTCCTTGAACAATGACTGAGAGCAAACCTGCTCCACTCAATGATTCATCATCTGAAGAAGACCTGCCACTTGCACTTCCCCTTCCATCATTTCCACCCAAAGGTCCACTGAACTCGATACTGTCGTCTCTAAAAGGAACATAGGTCAGCTCCAGCACAATTTGCCCTCGTCTTTTGTTGTCCCGAGAGTCGGAAATATTTGTGTGCTTAAGCAAATCAAGAGTAAATTCCTTAGTTTCACGGGGGGTAAGCACTTTCAGGGGAACAAACTGCATTCCTAATCTGTCATGACCACCAACCTACAAAATAAATTAACAAGAAGTTTTGAATTCCTGCAGCAAAATGAAATGCAAGTTTAAACTCAACCAGACAAGTTCTTTTGAATGATGTTCTCAAATAACCAGAAAACAACTATCTATCAGTTCTTCGAAGGATTCTTTGAATGCTAAAAATGCCAGAGAACCGAGAATATAAAGAATCAATATTTAGATTTCTAAGGGAAAACCTTGTCCCAGTCAAACACTTGTAATTGAAGAACTTGAGATTCAGGGTCTTTGACAACAAGCTTGAAGTTCTCATTCCATTCAGGATTCAGATTCTTCTTCTTGATTGTTGTTTTCTTTGCCGGGAGCTTTTCTCCAGTCAGGTTAAGTTTCACATATGGATCAGAAGTTCCCAGGATATCGGCCTTCAAAAGCTTCTTTGCACGCACAACTTTCACGTGAAGTATCCCCACAGGCTTCTTTATAATCACTCTAAATAAAAAAAAAAAAAAAAATATATATATATATATATATATATATATATATATATATATATATATAATCAGATAATAACATCGATTTTCATAAAAAAAAAAGTGTAAGAATTCAAGAAAAAGTTCTGAATCAAGTCTAAAGAAAGCTAATTCTAATATTTTCAAACATGAATTGTGTAATCACATTGGTGAGAATCTAAACTGTTGCTTGAAGTCCTATTTGTGGCCAACTTCGGCTATTTGACCTCTAGATGCAGAGTCGACCAGCAATATGACTTTTTGGAGCAGATAGCAAAGGTGAATCAAATGATATTTATATATATGGGACTTAAATTCATTGGAAGAATGGACAACGTAAGAAATCACATCAGGTTTATCATCTAATATAAACTTACGTTGAAGCATCAAGGACAGGAATATCGAGAGTTTGGGGCCATAGGTAGAGGCTTGCTACTTGTTTTTTGATCATATCCTGCAAGCAGCTAGAACAGTTAGTCGATTCAAACCCTCCCATCTAACTATTTTATTTGATACAAGGAATCTTAACATTTATTCATTTTCTAGACACTCGTATTATTGCTTCACTCCACATATACAAATATTACACGTGCAGCACCTGAACTAATCGATAAAGGCCAGGGATGGACATAACATCTCCTCCCAGTATTTTCAGTCCAAAGTCTACATGCGGCTGCAGATAAATCAGTAGACAATGATCATAAGAGTTATTTAGTCATCAGCCTTTAATCAAGTAAAAACCCTAATGCACTAAAATACACTTCTTACCCTCTCCATCAAGGACACCACAATATTTGCAAAACATGGAAAGGTAGGCACGAGAGGTTTCAAAGCTACCCGTGGCGCCGCAAATATTTGCAGATCAACTAACTGAAAAGAAGCATTGTTAGTCTACTAGGAATGCTGCATCTTCTTTATCAGCATTGAGTCAACTAACAATACTATAATTCTGAAAAAAGAAGAAGATTGTCTCTAAGCTGTTCTAACCTGAAATCGAAGTCTTGCAGACAGTAATTGTATCATCAAAACAATGTTGGGATTTCCAGCCCACTTAATTGCTGGTTCCATGACTAAATCCTTCTCATTAGTTTCGTAGACTTTAAGACCTGCAAAATTATAGCCCACCATGAAAAGTAAAAGAAGTTAGGGAACTTTGAAGGATCAAAAGTTCTGATGCAATTTTCTCCCACTTAACTGAACGTTCATTTCATTGCTTAGCTGAGGCTCACACACAAGATTCTTCACTTTTGGAGTAAGAAAGCCATTCAACATGGCGGCACTCTAATTAATAAACATGATCGATCACATACAATATGAAAAATGAAACAAGAGAAAACATTCTGAAGGTTCCTACGTTGGTTACATGAATCTATAGTGAGAGCTATTCAACTGGCCTTCGATCTTCAAAATTTTCAGTTATCAATATCACAAGAACTATGAAACCTGCCTTGAATTATTGGAGGAAGAGTTCCAAGAGTTAGATGCTCAAGCTCAATTGCATTTATCTTATACTTCCCAATATACTCTGCAAACATAGGTTGTGTTGTACTTCTTATCATTGCACAAATTGCCTGCACGCAACAGTGAACTCAAAATTCTGAAAATACTTAAACAAGATAAAGGCTGGTTTAATTACCAAATACCTTGTCAAGGTAAGGCCACATATCCAAGAGAAACTTGTTCAGCCAGTCTACCTGTGGTAATCACATATATACATTCAACACGGTGAGAAATTTGAGATAATATTAAACTCGGAAACAATAATAAATAAACGAAAAACAGTGTTTTCACTCATGAATTGCCTCACTGATGTACAGTACTCACTCGTTCATAATCAGGACATTTAACCCATAACGGGATATCTGGTAGAATATCTAGCAAAGCATCTGTGTCTAGCTCATGAAGTGGCCTGACCGCTGGATCCTGCATTAGATAGCCCACCATTAAAATGGCGCACATGTTAAGCAAATATTATCAAGCCCACTCTCCAACTTCAACCAGCATGCTTTTGAGCATACACCAGAAGGACTTGTATTGCCTTAAAATCAACAGAAACAAATGCAATCAAAGCAAACCTTCGGGTTTTTCTTGCAAGTGAACCGATCACCATTAACTTACGGAGTACTTTAAAATTGGTTACTTCAAAGTATCCTAGTTTTTTTTTAGAAAAAAAACAAATTTAAGAATTGTAACATAATTTCAACCCCGCTTGAGTGTTTTGAGTGGAAACATCAACTAAAAAAGCAGTAGCAACTAATAAGGTGGTCTAATTTGTCTTAACTGTTGAGATTGATGCCACATTTACACGGGAAAAAGAACAGAAAACCAGTCTCAAATTATAAATAATAACAGAGGAGTTATTCAAAGCATGCAGACCCACAATATAAGTAAGCAGTCACATTCAACTTAAATGTATACCTAATCAGCAACAAAATGCAAGCAATCATAGGTATAATATGTGAATAACAAACAGGAAATAAGAATCAATTCATGTCAATGCACCATATTCTCAACTATTCCTGAAGAGTTGGGAAGAAAACAATAAAAAAAATCATTATTTCTTCTTTCATATTGAGAGCCCCACCCAGAAAAATAATATCTCAATTCAATGTATAAATAATTTTGCTTTCACCTTTCCAATAATATCCCACAATCTCCAAAGTCCCAGTAAAATCCCAATTTTTCTCCGATTTAATTTCAAGTAGCATTACTTCATTGAACATCCTCTGTAACTTTGTGCTAAAGAAAATAACATCGCATTCAAGAACTGGAATTCATATAAAAGTGCAATCACAGAACAATAAGAAACTTCTTCACGTAAAGAAATGCAACCACTCCACGTTAATCTTAACCGAAAACGAAAAACTTTCAGATGACAAGGCAAACGTCATCAATCAGAGTAATACAATGATCAAACAAAGAACATTACCTTAACAACATCAATGATGAAACAAGAAAAGCAAACTAACATCTATATATACAGATGATGATGATGATGATTAATTACCTTAACATCTTCAGGCTTGGAATAAACGAAAAGAAAGAAACCAATCAAGAGACCAAAAGGAAGGCCAATTCCAAAACCAAGAAGTTCCAAAAACGTATTCAAGAATCCCATCTCTCTATCTCTCGACAAAAACCAACAACATGGACAACACTAAATACTTATCAGGGAGTGATTACTTGGGCAAGAAAATCAAAGGGAAGATAGTGTTTGCTGGGGAAGGCAGCGACTGCATGAAGAAAAAGAGAGAGAGAGAGAGAGCATTGGAGTAAATGAAAAGCGCCAAGGAATACAATATTGTACAGCAAAAGAAAGACACGTTGTCGCCAGCTATTTGTTATCTGATTTGCTTCCGAATTCAAAATCTAAGACAAACAAACTCTAAACTGAACTCTTCGTGTCCTTCTCTCATCTCGTGAATCAGTGCCTGAGTATTTTTTTATTCAACAATTTCCTGAGTTTCCTATGAATTACTTTTCTAATCTTTTATTTTTCCTTTTCATCAAACACTTGGTTGGAAAAAAAAATATATAAAAGCTGCTCTAGTCCATAAAAAAATATTAATTTTATTTTTTGAACGAGTCCACTTGAATAATTCATACCTTTTATATATATATATTTAAATTCTATTTTTTTTATTTGAACGGACACTATAATTCAAATTTAAATTTGACTACATTAAGATGAGAATATAAATTATGAATTTTTTAAGTAAAAAACAATTACAAACCCATATTTTCAATATCAAGCAATCATCTCACATAAAAATTTAAGTTTGTATATAAAATTCCAGAATATGATTTATATTATTCTTTAACACACTCCCTCAAGTGAAAGCATTTTTTGTTTGAAACTTGCACATGCCCATATTATCTTGTGCTTGATTTTTATCAAATAGAATGAAGGTTGTGAGATTATAACTCGTGACCGCTGGGTCAATAAGGTTCTGATACCATATTAAAAAACCATTTCATCTAAAAATTTAAGTTTATAGATAAAGTTTCAAAATATAATTTTATTAATAGTTAATACCTTAATTAAAAGATAAATTCCGAGTAATTAAAAAACATTTTGAAAATTATGGGAATCTTAGCAGTTTTTAAGAATGACTCTCTGAACATTTTGCCGGGGGCAAGGCTGACGAGTCTTCCCTGCAATCCTACAAATATTTTAAAAGAAAAGGGGAAAAAAAAATATACATGAATTTAGGAATATTGCATCTAATTATAAATATAATTGCATAAACTTTAGGAATTACGAGCACTTGAATTTGTGCTAATTTGAAGCCATTAATTAGGCCTTTGAATACAGATAATGAATAGCATTAACTCCAATGTTTTGATTATAAGTATAAATACAATTAAACCTCTATAAATTAATAACTTCAGATAATAAAAATTTACCAATTAATCAGTATAATTTTTACACTTTAGACCTCGATGAGTGATGACTGAACAAGAATGTTATCTAATTAAAATTATAGATTTATAAATTAAGATTATATTATACATTAGACCCTTTGTTAAGAAGTTATCTCATTTAAGAGCTTAAACTTATAGATGAAGTCCCATAATATAATTTATATTCTTCCATAAAACATCTTTTCAAGTTAAAGCCTTTAATCTTAAAATTTATATAGATCTACATTAACTTATGCTTGATTTTTATCGAATAAAATAGGGATAATAAGATTCGATTTTGTGACCGTTAAAGAACTATCTCATCTAAAAACTTAAAATTTTAGATATAATTCTAAAATATAATTCGTATAATCCTGTAACACCTTTTTATATATATGGCGTGATGACCAAGCAAGGAGAAACTAAACATTGATGGAATATTGGCATTTTCATCAAAATAGGTTGAGAAGAAGATAAAGCCAGGCCTATCTCCGATAATTCACGAATGTTTTATTTTTCCATTTTTCTTTCAAGCAGGCAAATGATGACTGGAAGGAGAGGAGGAGGAAGAGTAAGCAAGGTTGATCTGGGAGGTAGGAAACATCGATGTAGTTAGGACTGTAAAGACCAAGACAAATCAACAGTGTTATATATATATATATATATAGATACACACACTTTATTCTTGAACACGATTCATTCGATGGGCATATTATTTTTTGGAAAGACAAGCAAAAAAAAAAGAAAAGCAAAATCCTTAAAGTTGTCTTTATCATTTGTTGCCGTGATGTTTTCCGGAAGAAAGTTCGCGAGCGGCAAGTTGAGATGGTTTTGCAGCTGTTGGCCAACCTGTCTTGGAGTGCAGCGCTTGGAGTCTTCTGATGTTTTACACTATATTTTTACAATATTTTTGAAAAAAAAAATATTTTATTTTATTTTATTTTAAATTACAATTTTTTGATGCTAATAACATTTTCATGGATGATATCAAGTTTTATTTAAAAAATAATAAATAAATATTATTTTAATATATTTATAAACAAAATGTATTTTTTAAAAAATATAAACCGGTCAACAAACACTTCTACGACTGCAAATAATTAAGGACTGGACCAGCAATATGGACCAGCAATTAAGAGTTTCTATACAACTGGAGCTCTTGTTTGGAGTTTCACGGGTGTTTCCAGACATTTTAAAAGTGTTTTTTTAAATGATTTTATTTTTTCTTTTAAATGAGTTTTTAAATGATTTTAATATACTGATGTTATTTAAAAAAAATATATACATAAATAAAAAATAAATTATCACAATGTTTTTTAGTAAACAAAATATTCGCATTTACACTACCAAACAAACAGGAAGTAGTTAGGATTTAGGCATGCTGTCTTAATGAATAATGGTCCTCATGACACTCTGAACTATAATTTTTCAATTTGATCTACCAGTCCTGCTTCTCTGTCTCTAAAATCCCCTGGTTTTCTCTTTTATTTTTATATCTTATATTATAAATATTTGCAATTATAACTTAAAATATTAAATATTTTTTTCCAGGAAAAGAATGCACGATTTATACACAAAAAAACAGATAATTTGATCTCATAAGAAGACGCTTATGAAAATATATTTATGAAAATTACTTTGATCTTATAACTAATTTCTCACATATCTTTGATCCAATTAAAAATACAATATCATAATTAATTTTCCCCTTTGTTTTTAAAGAAAGAACCGGCCCAACCTCTTTCATAGGCTATACAAAACTCAAATCCATGTATATTGTTGGGCAGACTCCTAACATTCTATGGACCAAGAGGCCCGAAGTAGCTAAAGCCTTGAAGGTCTTGTCAGTGCAGGGGGTCCTACTCTGCCAGCCTGGAAAGGATATTTATCAAATTTCACAGGTAATTATTTAAAATTAGAGTTATTGAATTGTAAGACTCGATCAATTAAATATTTTCAATTAAATTGGTACATTTATTTTATTTTATTAAATATAGCCATGTTCTTCTTCGCATGCTGACATGGGATATTTGGATGAGCTTTTTCAAATCGACGATGCTGAGTCAGTCAACCATATTTGCGTAGAAAATATCCATTTGAATTTGCACGTGTGTTTTAGCATGATGCATTAACCTACGTTAACGATGACTGAGCTCTTTAATGAATGGAAAAGATGCAACCATTCTAATAGGTTAAAAAGGATTTGCTTTACTGTGACATTAGGTTAAAATTTTGGGCTTGTTAATATGATTAGTATTGAAATTTTATATAATCATTAATTTTAATTCCTAAAATTTGTCGAACATGGACGTGTAATAAATCATCTTATTTTTAAGAAAACAATCAATGGTAACTTGGGTCGCACATCATCATGATTATTATTTTTAGTTTCTCTCATATATTCTTAGTCTAAATTCTTCATGATAATATATCCATAAAAAATCTCTGAAGTATAGCTCAAGAAATTCGCTCGTTAATCATCAGGTACTCCTCATGGTTAAAACACATTGAAACTGTTAGAAAACCATGATTACTCTTGGAAACTTCGGGCTATAAGAGATGAAGTTGAGCGTATCTGAATCTTTGAGGACTAAAATATAGTTTGCCCAGAAATAAGCTTGACTAATTTCATCTTGCCTCTCTCAACAGCCATAGACGTAGCTTATCCGGAAGTTTGCATGGCAATTAGTCAAGCCTGTAAGCCTGATCTCTCATGATTTTCTCACTGTCTTCATCGACCTACCCTCCCCTGAATGAGAACCACAAGTGTGGTTGGTGGTGAGCAAGACCCGTCAAACCACAACTACTCTTGGCTGCTATTTTCTTTGTTACATTTTTTTAAAGAATAGGCACTGAATTCTCCACTCTGCAGGTGGATCTTTTCTAGTTGTTACAGCCTTCTGGATATCTACCAAATTTGATGCAGATTTGGATCAAGCATGTAAATACTTTGACCGGAATTTTAGTTTTTATTTTATTTTATTGTGTTTTGTATATAGTATTGGAAAAAAAAACAATAAGGAAATAATAAACATATCTCCATGTACTTCTTATTATTAAAATATATAAACTTATTCAAAAACAATTGTCGTGTCTATGCTAGTATATTTTATTTGTATGAATTTCTCTTAATATTAAAAACATGTTTTTTTTTTTGCTTTCTCTTTTGTGTTTATCCATTACATTACAAAACACTAACTAAACTTCTTGATCATTTTACGTATGATCTCAAATTAAGGACTTTATTATGAGCAATCGTACATTAATTAACACCAAAAAAATCATTCATTTCTTTCAAGATGTTAATGATCACACATAGAATGCTGAATTGATCATGGGAAACGTGTAAGATGTTTGCTTCTCATACCGTAAACTAGTTGCTTTGAATTGGTTTGTTCGCGTGATTCTTTGGAAGACCCAGCAAGACCAAATTTAAGATATTATTAATAAAAACAAGAACAACTAGCGATGTAGTTCATTACTGACATTAAGAATGAGACAACACACCATGCATGGCATAAATAATCAGCTAGCATCATAAAATCAACATCAAAGTCAAATTAAATAGCGATCGATTTATATTGTTTCAGATAAATAAACTAACTTGGATCAGTAGGAATACTCAGGATGTCAATAGAGTGGAGGAGGAGGAAGGTGGGGCAAATAATAATGGCAGTATCCTACCAACCACGATCCAATTAAGGGGGTATTTGGGATTGTTATTGCGGTTGCTTTTCGAAACTTTTCAAAAAGTTTTTCGTGCCGAAATATATTAAAATAATGTTTTTTTATTTTTTAAAAATTATTTTTGACATCAGCACATCAAAATGATCTAAAACACAAAAAAAAAATTATTGAAAAAAAAAAAGTTGCACCACAGCAAACCTGCGGTGTAAAAGCTGCCCCAAACAGCTTCTAAATTAGAATGGGTTTGGTGAGCAGGCTTTCCACTGTAACCAGCAATTGTGCTGGTGAGGACAAGAGGAATTTGCTCAAGAGAAATGTAAGAATCCAACCTATCAAAACTCAACATTGTAAAAGTTAACCAGGAAACCCAGCTTCAAATAAGATGCATGCCTTCAAGTGTCTGGATACGTTTTTCTTCATGGTTTTATTATTAAATTTAGCTAAACAAAGATATTTGAATTTGAATTTTTATCTAATTTGTGTTTAAAATTAACTGGTATAAAAGTCATATGATATTTTTTAATTATTTTTTATTTAATGATATAATAAACACCAATAAATATAAGTATCAATGAAAATAAACTAAAATAAATTATGAGATAAAAAATTAATAAAATATTAAAGGATAAAAAAACAAAAAGTAGGAGTGTTTCTTACTTTTTTCCATGCAAAACACAGATAAAAAACATGTAGTTTATATATATTTTGCGAGCAAGCAAGCAAGCTTGGTGGCGACAACGACGATGGCTACACTGATGTGAATCCATGGATGCTTGTTGGCCAAAGTTTTTTCTTCTCTCTGTATTATTTTTTATGTTATCTGGATCGTTTAAAATTCTACGGCGAAGTTTCAAAAATATTATTATATAAAAGAAATACCATACATTTAGAGGGGCCGAGTAGGGTTTAGCAAAGGCGATTCTCTGTTGCTCTGGTTTTCTTCTCAAAAGAGAAAGGGATGCAGATGAGAAATATATCCTTTTTCTTCTTGTCTTCGTGCAGTTTTTTTGGATTTCTTCATTATGGCTATCAGCCAGTGACATGGCCCTGGCTTTTACTTGTCCGAAAACCCTACCCGACAGACATAAATTTAATTCAGAAGACCGCCTGTTCTCTTATGTTGTTTTTCATATTAATTTGAAGAAAAAATAAAATAAAAAACAAATATGCTCTAAATTTATCTACGAAGTCCACTATTCAGTCTGTTTTAACATCGAATTAAGCAATATAATTAGTATACAAAAAGAATACCTAACACCGATGTCGAGTTAGAAAAAACACCAAAGTCCAATATCTGTCATCAACCAGAAAGCTAGAATGATTTAAATAATAAGAATTTGAGCCAGCCTAAGTGCATGCTACCACAGCACCCCACGTGTTACGATCCCACCCATTGAATCTCATGATGATCCAACGTCCCACCACACTTTTCAGCTAACACATCGGCCAGACCACCGCCATCCTTCTCTATTTAAAGCGCCCGGATTTTGGCTAGCAAACACGTGATTTTTGGGTAACCTGAAAACTCCTGCATTCTTTCACTGCAACTTCAATTTTGTTTACTATACAACCCTCGTAAAAAAACTTCCTCCGAAACGTTTTTTGCACAGAACCATTTTTCTCTCTCATTTTCTCTTTGATCATACCAACCGATCCATAATCCACCTTTTCTTTTCCATTTTGGCATAGAAGATCATCACTTTACAGGAAAAAAAAATGGAATTCTGTCAAGATTCTCGCAATGGCAATGGTTCGCTAGGGTTTAACAGTAATGACCCTTTGAACTGGGGCGTGGTGGCAGAATCATTAAAAGGAAGCCACCTAGATGAGGTCAAGCGAATGATCGAGGAGTACAGGAAGCCTGTGGTCAAGTTAGGAGGTGAGACCCTGACCATAGGCCAAGTAGCTGCAATCGCTAGCGGTGACGTTGGTGTCAAGGTAGAGCTGTCAGAGGAGACTCGAGCTGGTGTCAAAGCCAGCAGTGACTGGTTCATGGACAGTATAAATAAGGGCACAGACAGTTATGGCGTGACAACTGGTTTTGGTGCAAACTCACATAGAAGAACCAAGCAAGGCGGAGAGCTTCAAAAGGAGCTTATAAGGTAATCAAATTTATGACAAATCCCAAAACTTACTTCACTCGTATCTTAACTGCTAACAAGGTATCTTTTTTAATTATTTCTTCACGTAGTGTTTTTTTTTTTGTCATAATACTGCAAATTTGTTACTTTAAATAGGGGATTGTTGGCTTGTTAGTATTGATATTTCCCAGGAAAAAAACAACTAATGTCTTGTTAGAGACAAAAAAAAGAAGAAGAACACGATCGTTCCTGTTTTAGTTGCTTCGACGTTCGACAACATATGCGTAATCTGCAGTTGAATCATTAATTACATCAACAAATGGATCTAATCATGTAATAGACGTCTTAACAATTAATGATTACTTTCTTTTTTTAGTTCTTTCAAAAGGACAGAAGCAAAGGGTTCTTCAAGTTATTTGCAGTTTTGGATCATCACTAGCAAAAATTTCAAAGAAAATGATCTACATTGTGTGTGTATTTTCAACTTGACTTGACACGTGCTATATTATTTAACCATCAAATAAAAATATTCGAAGAGTTTTGTCAAGTATCCCGGATGGTAAACATCTTTACTACTTCTAATATACTTCGTTAATTATGGTTTGCCGATACTGAAAAAGAGTGCAAGAAACTATCCTAGCAGTTTGTAACATTTCTTCATTACAAATAGCTCACCTGCACTTTCGCTGAGATCCTTGCAAGAGTAATTGATTAAAAATTCTAGTACCAAATAAACTTGTCAACTGATTTATTTACTAATTTTGGTCAAGGTTGTTGCTAATGTGGTTTATGAGATTTTACTCTATTAGGTTCTTGAATGCTGGTATCTTTGGCAACGACACGGAGTCTAGCCATATATTGTCTCACTCAGCAACCAGGGCGGCTATGTTGGTCAGAATCAACACCCTGCTTCAAGGCTACTCAGGCATAAGATTTGAAATATTGGATGCTATGAGCAAGTTGCTCAACCACAATATTACCCCATGTTTGCCACTCAGAGGAACAATCACTGCCTCTGGTGACCTTGTCCCTTTATCCTATATTGCCGGACTCTTGACAGGCAGGCACAATTCAAAAGCAACTGGATCCAATGAAGAGCCCCTAGGCCCTGTTGAAGCCTTTGAACTAGCTGGTATTAATGGTGGTTTTTTTGAGTTGCAACCAAAGGAGGGTTTTGCACTAGTAAATAGTACTGCTGTGGGTTCTGGTCTAGCTTCAATGGTGCTTTTTGAGGTTAATGTGCTAACAATCCTATCAGAAGTTTTGTCAGCAGTTTTTGCTGAAGTTATGCAAGGAAAACCTGAGTTTACCGATCACTTGACACATAAATTAAAGCATAGTCCTGGCCAAATTGAAGCTGCAGCTATCATGGAACATATTTTAGATGGCAGCTCCTATGTTAAAGCAGCTCAAAAGTTACATGAGACCGATCCACTACAGAAACCCAAACAAGATCGATATGCTCTTCGAACATCTCCACAATGGCTAGGCCCTCTGATTGAAGTGATTAGAACCTCAACGAAAATGATCGAACGGGAAATCAACTCTGTCAATGATAATCCATTGATCGACGTGTCAAGGAATAAGACTATAAATGGAGGGAATTTTCAGGGGACCCCTATTGGTGTTTCAATGGACAACACTCGTTTGGCAATTGCTTCAATTGGAAAGCTTATGTTTGCACAGTTCTCTGAACTTGTTAACGACTTTTACAACAATGGATTGCCTTCAAATCTTACTGGTGGTCGCAATCCAAGCTTGGATTACGGGTTCAAAGGTGCTGAAATTGCCATGGCATCTTATTGCTCAGAGCTCCAATTCCTTGCCAATCCTGTCACCAATCATGTCCAAAGTGCTGAGCAACACAACCAAGATGTCAACTCTTTAGGCTTGATTTCTTCAAGAAAAACAGCTGAAGCTGTTGACATATTAAAGCTCATGTCTACCACTTTCTTGGTTGGTCTATGCCAAGCCATTGACTTAAGGCATATAGAGGAGAACCTGAAGAACACAGTTAAGAACATTGTCAGTCAGGTTTCCAAGAGAGTCTTGACAATGAGCTTTGATGGAGAGCTTCACCCTTTTAGATTATGTGAAAAAGACTTGCTTGAGGTTGTTGACAGAGAACATGTCTTTGCCTACATCGACGATCCTTGCAGTGTAACCTATCCATTAATGCAAAAGCTAAGACAAGTACTAGTCGAGCATGCCTTGGTGAATGGAGAGAAGGAAAAGTGTTCAACCACTTTGATTTTCCAAAAGATTGGATCTTTCGAGGGGGAACTGAAGACCCTTTTGCCTAAAGAAGTGGAGAGTGCTAGACTTGAAATCGAGAATGGAAATCCAGTTATCCCAAACAAGATCAACGAATGCAGGTCATACCCCTTATACAAGTTTGTGAGGAAAGAACTGGGAACTAGTTTGCTAACAGGTGAGAAGGTGAAATCGCCTGGTGAGGAGTTCGACAAGGTTTTCACGGCTATTTGTGCAGGGAAGCTGATTGATCCCTTGTTGGAATGCTTGAAGGAATGGAATGGTGCTCCTCTTCCTATTTGCTAAGCTATGGATGTCATGTGATAATCTTCTTTTTTTTCCTTGCCGAAGTACTTGTCATTGTTGAATTGTCAAGCAATTATCAATCAGTTGCAGATTAGCTATCAAATCAGTTTGTTACAAGTCAATTATGTTAGTTGCAGTTAATTTAGTTGTAGTTAGCTGCAAATGTTAGTACTCTTTTAGGGTTCTAACTGGATCATATATAAATATAACTTGATGTGGCAAATCAAGAATAAGAATAAAAACTTCACATACCAAGCTTTTTCTTCACATACGGTATCAAAGCTTGGTTATACAATACAACTAAGAAAGTGCTAAGAAACTTAACTTTCTTAGTTGAAATATAATCTCTTAATTTGATATTTGAGCCCTGCTTCTCTATCTCTAAAAGCACAACCCTAGTTTTTTCTTTTATTTATATATCTTATATTATAAATATTTGCAATTATAACTTAAAACATTACACTATATTTTTCAAGAAAAAAAATGCATGATTTATATAAAAAAAACAACTCTAAAGAGACACTAGTTAATTTATAAAGATATATTTATGAAAACTATAAGTACTTCGATCTTATAAACTAATTTCTCACGTGTCTTTGATCCAATATCATAAGCAATTTTCCCCTTTGTTAATGATTTCTTGACAATGCATGCTAGCAGTTAGGCCACAATAATCCCAATAGGAACTTATCATTGTGAAGTGCCCACCACCATTAGACATTTGTTGATCCAATATTACTTAGTGATACATGTCTATAAAATATTAAATCTAAACATAGATTCTATAAAACCAATTTATATTTAAACTATCAAATAAAAATTCTTACCTTATTTTTATGTTAAATATAATTTAAAAAAACAATGTTACACTTATTAATGATTCCATAACTTAATTTTGGGTACTGCATGGTAGGAACATGTCATGTTTTTTTTTCCAAATGTATGCTAGAGGTTCCTCTCTCTATGTCTTTTAACTTATTAGTTGTTATTTCTATAGATAAATAATTAAACAAAAATTAATAAATAAATATTGAATTACTAATCGAACAAAAATATTGCTTGAGCTATTTTATTACCAATCTAATAAAACATGAGACCGACGTCAAATAAAAACAATTCAAAAGATTAATCCATCAAACCAAATAAAAAATTATGTTTTTTTTTATATAAAAATAGTCGAAATGGTTTTTTAAAGTTTTTTTAATTATATTAAAATAATATTTTTTTTATTTTTTTAATCCCAAAGATTTAAAAATATTAAAAAAATACTTTTTATAAAAATAATGTTTATAAAAAAAAACATTTTAAAACTAAAAAAATAAGCCAGACGGAGGTTGGTGACTACACCGACACCTCACCAACAATGGGCTTATAGTTCATTGCTGTCCGTCTGTTTGTTGTTAAGTTATCTTCTATCCTCTTATTACTTTTGTATTTCAATACCATCCTTTTTATTCAAAAAATTAATTCCCTTGAATTATCATAATAAAAAATTTCCGATGGTGAATGATTATACACTTCAAGGTATAGATTAAGGACCAAAATAAATTAAAATTGATATAAAGGAGACTAAATACACAATTAACCCAACACTCACTTGCGATAAACCTACCACTGCTTCCCCATTTTCCCAGTGCCCCGCTTCTTTCTACACACGTAAGCTCTCTCCTCCATTTCTCTCCCTCACAAAAGAAATACGAAAATGGCGTGCGAGGGGATCTTGTTAGGCATGGGAAACCCACTCCTCGACATTTCTTCTGTTGTAGACGATGATTTTTTGAAGAAGTAAGCTCTGTTTCTTTCAATACCTCTTTTACCATGTATCTTGCTTTCATTGTTGCAGAAACCAAAACCTGAACTTTGCTTTATTTGATGTTTTTCTTCTAATACTTCAATTTTTACAATTCGATACTCCTTGATCCGTGCTTGTTAGCCATTAATTAGTTTTTGTTGTCTGATCGGAAATAAGTGGTAGATCTGAGCTGCTCTCAACGTGTTTTTTGGTTTGCAATAACAGATCTGATTTTGTTCTTTCATTGCATGGTTTAATCTCTCTGTTTCCTCACTTCATGAAAGCTTTATCGTGATTGTTTGGTTACTGAGAAAATACTAATGTTAGATGTGCTAAACGAATTTCAAAAATGTGAGAATTGAGCTCGATTTATCTTTGTAAATCATTGTTTTCTACAGTTTAGATCATATTTATTCGTTTCAGATTTAAGTACTATGTGGTTTAGTTGGAGAATTTAAATAGCTTTCTTCCGCTGTTGATTTTCGTTCATTTGACTTTTTTGGT
This sequence comes from Salix dunnii, assembly GCA_015731905.1. Lineage (NCBI taxonomy): Eukaryota > Viridiplantae > Streptophyta > Magnoliopsida > Malpighiales > Salicaceae > Salix > Salix dunnii. Next base: position 15,755,545 of record CM027668.1, read on the forward strand.
AGATACGACATCAAGCTGAACAATGCTATCCTCGCCGAAGATAAGCACTTGCCTATGTGAGTTCTTTTTAGATTTATGCATTTTCCTACACGTGTTACCATCTTCAGGCGTTCCAAACACTGTACTGATGCTTGTTGTTTTGATGGCTATTTGAAGGTATGATGAAATGGCTAGCAAGGACAATGTAGAATATATTGCTGGAGGTAATCTCATAATTTAATGATGTCATGTTTAAATTTTAATATTTTCAGTTTATGAATAATGTTATTTTATCATGCCTGTCAACTAACGAGTATCGTTTTTTCTGTTATGTTCAGGTGCTACTCAAAATTCAATCAGAGTTGCACAGGTTTGTTGTAATAGATATGACTGCATACATTTTTGTAGTTATGCTTCTGTTGTACGTGGCTAATTTGTTCTTACTCCTCTTGACTTTTGTTTATTGCAGTGGATGCTCCAAATTCCTGGTGCAACCAGCTACATGGGCTCCATTGGGAAGGACAAGTTTGGAGAGGAGATGAAGAAAAACTCAACTGACGCTGGTGTTAATGTAAATTAGTCTGCATCTTTTGTTTCCCGCTTAGGTTGATTGTACTGTCAGGAGATTTAATTAGGATGTGAAATCAGGTTCGTTATTACGAGGACGAGGCTGCTCCAACTGGAACATGTGCTGTTTGTGTTGTTGGTGGTGAGAGGTCAGTTTTACCTGATGGCCTTGTAATTGACGTATGAGTAAAAATTTTGTGCATCTGTTGGCTATTTTGTCCTTTCTCAATACATTGCTGCAAACTGACTTGAATCTTGCTCTTGTTTCAAAAATTTCAGAATTCTGCTGTTTATAACTGGTATTATCTTTTATGGATATGTTGCATTGTATTGTTGAAAGATTATAATATTAACAATTAACAAAAGAAACTAAAAGAGCATGGTGTTTTACTCTAGTGACATGGACTGGACAGTGTTATACTGTCCATCATAGACAAAGTAACATCATTTAGTGTGTTTTTGGTGCTAGACAATGTTGTTTTGTAAAAAAAAAATCATGTTTTTTTATTTTGAAAATATATGTTCACTTTAGTCTTTGGTTTTCAAGGTTTGGATGACTGGTCCTTGAATTTCATTTGTCTTCAACTTTGGTCCCTGGATGGTAGAGAGAAGAGAGAAACGGCAGAAGATAGGTAGGAGGGAAATTTTCGTTCAGCCTCATTCTGACCACAAAAACCTCTGACATTGATTTATATGGTTTGCCTTGGAGTGAGGAGTTTATTTATGGTGATTATAGGCACAAGAATAATCGGGTTATTTTGGTTGATTAAATGAGTTTTGAGGTTGGAAATGAGTGTTTAGGAGTTTTTGGGATGATTTTGAGATAGTTTAGGTGAAAAATGGAGTGACCTGACTGCAAATTGTTGCTGAAAAAATAGGATTTTTTTATTAAATATTCTTTTGCAATTGGTGTATGGATGGGATTCTTTTATTAAATCCCTGGATGTTTTTTCTTTTAATAAATATTTATCTGCTATAGAAATAATTCATCACTCCAATTTTTATAGATATCCCGTGCTGTTAGTTAGGCACTAGTTGTGATTTTCTGCTGATTGACTTTCCATTCATCACGGATACCATTTTTTCTAGCACAGATCAACATCCTGTCCAGTTTCATCCAACGTGCTGAGCATATGTGTTGTATGCCTGTTGGAGTTAGTAGCATTTGTGCCGAGGGAGGAGCTTTTAGTACTTCATAAAGTATCTAATAGCACACCTAGGTGGACTGTCATTCACCCCTGTGCCAAATATTTTATTTTGGAGGATAAAAATTAGCCCGAATCTGGCTTCAACATTTTATGCTGTAACAAAAGTAGACTGTATGTTGGTGTGAACTTTGCAATCGAAACTATACATTTGTCAATGTTTTCTGGGTTAAAAGTTAGGTGTTTGTTCAGGTCGCTCATTGCAAATTTGTCTGCTGCAAATTGTTACAAATCTGAGCACTTGAAGAGGCCAGAAAATTGGAAACTTGGTACGACTCCCATTTCTTTTTCTCTGCTTCTGCATTCAACACTTTGTTTAGTTTTTGGCCATGTGTCATGTTGGTCACCCCTCTGCAACTTAATCCATTTTTTATTGAAACAGTTGAAAAGGCAAAATATTTCTACATTGCTGGGTTTTTCCTTACTGTGTCTCCTGAATCTATTATGCTTGTTGCTGAACACGCAGCTGCAAACAACAAGGTAAAACATGTGCAGTTATATCCCTCGTGTAATCATTGCTTTTCACAGTCCAGTCATCTGAGATATGCACGTGCAGGTCTTCATGATGAACCTTTCTGCTCCATTTATCTGTGAGTTCTTCAAGGATGTGCAAGAGAGAGCTCTACCGTAAGTTTTCCATCCTCTGTTTTGTTCATGATGTATGTCAATGGTTCAAAACTTATTCACCTTTTGTCTACAGTTATATGGACTATGTCTTTGGCAATGAGACTGAAGCCAGAACCTTTGCAAGGGTTCGTGGATGGGAGGTAATTGTTTTGTGCATTTTAGTCAATCAGAAAACCAAACTCAGTTACACCATGCAATTTACCTTACTGGATTTTTCTTGTTTACCAGACTGAGAATGTTGAGGAGATTGCTCTTAAGATTTCTCAGTGTCCTAAGGCATCAGGGGCACACAAGAGGATTACTGTTATTACTCAAGGTGCAGATCCTGTTGTAGTTGCCGAGGATGGAAAGGTGAAATTATTCCCTGTGATATTGTTACCTAAGGAGAAGCTGGTTGATACAAATGGAGCAGGTATGCTCTTCTCTTCCATCCTTTTAGCCTGTCCGATGTCTGGAGCTGCATAGAGACCTTTAAGATATATATCCATTGATTTGATTTTCAAAGTGTTTAAATTTGGTCTCTGCTGCACTTTCTTCCTTGCAACTGAGCTCAATATCTTTTTGATTGGAGTATCATCGGATTCTTCCCTCCATCAGCTTGCTAGAAAGCTAGATCTTCTACTTTGCTAATAAGAAATGCAAGAAAGATAACATCTGTTAGATCCTGAAATTTAGTGCTTTGAGCTGCTATTAGTTTCGATATTCCTGCGGGATTCATACCTGGTGTCAGTATCCTCCCAATTTTGACTTTTCCCAGCAAATCTCAGTAGCTTTTCTTCCGTGGCAGGTGATGCGTTCGTTGGTGGATTTTTGTCACAGCTGGTGCAAGAGAAGCCCATTGAAGTCTGTGTGAAAGCTGGCTGCTACGCAGCAAATGTGATTATCCAAAGGTCAGGCTGCACATATCCAGAGAAGCCCGATTTCAATTAGGCTCATATCTCCCATCCGAGCTTTTCCCGCTGCCAGAGTTTATTTTTCTGTACGTTCTCTCCTAAACATAACCATAGCGGCCTCTATTATTCGCTCCTGAACCCATGTATTTTGGTAGAGGAGTTTTTTTCCAAGTCATCAATGTTGCATTGCCCGGGATAGGAGTCCACTGAGCTGACGGGATATCCTTGGCTTAAGCCTCCAAGCTATTTCTCTCCTTCATAATGAAAAATGGTGGACCAGGTTTGGTTCGAATGAGTCCTGTAAGATTCGGCCATCTGCGCTATTTATATAAACCTAGCTAATCAATCGCTGGGTTTCACATTCCTTCGTGCTACCCTCTTGATAATTCTTAACCGTGCACCTTAGGAAATTATCAAAGAAAATCAGAGTCGACCATTATACAATATAATTCTTTGTTTTCTGTATGCAATGATTAAAAGTGGATTTACGTGCGAAGGCACCCAGGAACATCATGCAATGGAAAATTAAAAGTTCAATATAGATTCTTGAAATTCTTATCTGTATTGTCATGGTCTTTTCGCTACTAAAAAAAAATAGAATTATAAAATAGACTTTAATAAGTTAAGTCGAATAGAAAAAAAAATATAAATGTTACAAATAAGCCAATATTTTTAACCACTCTTAGACTCGTGTTTGATTATTAGTTTTGTTGAAACATGGGGTGGGCTTCAAGAAATGAGGCCACCCCTCAAGAAGTTTAAGAGCCCATTTCTTATATTTAGATAACATTGGTTAGATTGTATTTTTATAATGGTTGGCTTTGAAGTAATTTATAGATTTTATTAATTTAAAAATAAAATATAATATCTACACATGCAAAGTTTGATATGATACAATACATCAATATATTTTTACTGTAATAATAATATCGAAGCTTTAACATCAAAGAGATGAAAATAGATAATTATCTCAAAAGTTTTTCAACAAAAAAATAAGGGAAAACATGATTTTTTTTCTCCAACATTTACATCAACTTTTGTGATGTTGTCAGTTTGCACTATGTCGTAAGTCGAGTAAAGTTTTATACATGTAAAGTTTGATATAATGTAAAGTTTGATATAATGAAATAGATGGACATATTTTATTATAACAATAGTAACATCAAAGTTTTAACATTTCAAATTATCATCACTATCACTGCCAAAATAATAAAATTAATAAATTACCCCGATGAAAAAATACAAAAAAAAATTAACAGAAAAACAAATAAGAACAAAAATTAAAATTATTATTATTATTAATATTATTATTGCGCTAATAATGAAAAAAAAGCATAAAATTTTAATAAAAGAGAAAATAAAAAAATATAATAGATGATAAAACAAAAATAAAAATTATTAGCTGAAAAAAAATCATTTAACTTGAAATTTTAAAAACTTATTCGCTCTACGTTGCGGGCTGAGCAAACAATTTTTATAAGATTTGCTGGATCAAAATTAAAATATAATATTTATCTACGCAAACTTTAATATAATGAAATAGATCAACACATCCTATTATAACAATAGTAACATCGGAGTCATAACATCTAAAATTATCATTTCTATTGCTATCAAAATAATAAAAATTATCAAATTATTCCAAGGAAAAAAATTAACAAAATAATAAGCAAGAAAAACAATTAAAATATTATTATTATTATTATTATTATTATTATTATTATTATTATTATTATTATTATTATTATGTTAATTATGAAAGAAAAAAATAAAAGACTAAAAAAATCCTAAAAACTTTAACAAAAGATCAAACAAAAAAATAAAATAAAATAAAAATTATTATTATTATTACTGTCACAGCAATAAAAATTATCAAATTATTCCAAGAGACAAAAAAACCTAAAAAACATTAACAAAAGAATAAGAAAGAAAAACAATTAAATTATTGTTATTATTATTATTATTATTATCATTATTATTATTATTAATATTGTGTTAATAATGAAAAAATAAAATAAATGAAAGACTAATTTTTTAAAAAAAAACTTTAACAAAAGATCAAAAAAATAAAATAAAATAAAAAATAAAATATATTGAAATAATATTTTTTTATTTTTAAAATTCATTTTTGATATCAACATATAAAAACAATATAAATAAATAAATAAATAAAGCAAGAAATATTAAAATTTTTGCCAAATAGTGTCTGGGATGCGTCCTAAACAATTGCATGATTTTTCAGTTAAAATTTTATTATTATTTAATATTGAGTTAATTATAAATATATATTCTTTATCCTATAATAAAATAAATCTAACTCAGTGAAACTCACTCGATTAAAAGTTGTGTAAGTTGACTAGGGTAAATTTAACATTCTCTTTGTTTTTTTTTTATTATTTCTTTGGACCTACTAGTAAACAAAATTATATTAAAATAACTCACGTTATGTTATTTAATTTAAAATTTAAGCTAAAAAAAAAAAGTCAGGTTAAGATTTTTTCAAATTTATAATATCATACAAAATTCAATAATAATACCAATTCCCCCCCAACATTCTATAAAATAGGTTCCAGAAATTTCTAGTCGAACCTACACCATCATATAGAGGCACTAACCCAGTGATTGCTAAATTGCGAACTGTTGATTACTGGGCCCCGCAAGAAAACTTCGATGAGAAGACGAGGCAAGAAGACGAGGCGAGAAGACTTTGATGAGAAGACGAGGCCAGAAGCCATCTGTCTGTCAGTAAAGTAGGGGTGTGAATTTCACAGCAGCAGCTGCATAAGCCCTTTGTCATCGCATTGTTTTTTTTAGACTAAAATTCATATTTAATGAGCATTGCAAGTTGATCAAGGTTAACATGGTAATTTTATATAATAATAATAGAAATAATATCTGGATAACTTCCCCACAATTTAATTTTAATTTAAAATTTAGAGTAAACGATTAATCAGGTTATATTCTTTAAAATTTAAGCGATCAATAATAATAATATAAAAAAAATCAACATTCTATATATTATTTTTTTACATTGCAAAAAAATGAAGTCTAAACCTAAACTAGTAATTGCTGAATAGCAAGCTGTTGATTGCTGTGCTCCGGAAGAAAACATTGAAGAGAAAAGACAAGGCAAAATAAAGCTTTGAAGAGCAGACAAAACTAGAAGTGATCTGCCTTTCTGCAATGTTGGGGTGTGAATTTGACAGAATCTTTACGCCCGGATTGCAGATGAAATTGATCACATAAATTGATGTTATCTACGACCGTATTGGGTTAAATGAGTCATGCAAACCCTAAGATAACAATAACATCAAATTCGGTGTGTTTTTCCTCTTTTAACCCGTGACTCTAATTGGGTGATATTTTCCTCTTCTTTGATGAAACCCTACGCGTTTTTTCTTTCCTTTTCCCGGTAAAGTTAAAGAATCTAAATTCGTTCCTTTGTCCCCAAGTTCCTTTATAACTTTAGGAGGAACAGTCCTAACCAGACTCGGAAACAAGCATTGGCATCAGGTTTTTATTTGACGGCAGCTTTGCTTTCACCAATTTAAGTCCTGCCTGCTCTAAATTTCATTAGTGCATTAACATCCACTTTTTCTTTGACGACAGCTTTGCTTTCTCCAATTTAAGTCCTGCCTGCTCTAAATTTCCCCTACAACTTCAAAACCAGAATTTCTCCCTTGGAAACAGGAGCCCCCGAGCGCTTTTTTTCTTTTCAATGGAGTCTTGTGATTTTAGCTCAGATATCATCTATGAGATTCTAACTCGTTCATCCATAGAAACTGTAGGAAGATGCAGACTTCTTTCCAAGGAATGTAACAGTGTCACCTATGACTCTGTTTTCACCAATCTTCATAGCCAAAGAACAAACAACATGTCCGGTTATTTCATGCAAAGCATGATGAGCAACATATTTTATTCTTCCTTTGTGTCCATGGAAAATTGGAAGTCCTATCCTGAACTGTCCCTCAATTTCTTACCTGACAGAGTGGAGATTCAGGCATCAACAAATCAAGGTATTGTGCTTTGTCAAACACTCCATCCACGATATTATGTGTGCAAGCCTACTACCAAACAATGGCAAAAAATCCCGAATCCGAAGACCCGATACCATACTTTAGCTACTGGCATGATTGTAATAAGATCAAACCCTTTGCATTACAAGATAGTCAGGTTTTCACAGCCCAGATTTCGGTGTCATGATAAAGAATTTTATCGATATTGCTGGGTTAGATGTGAGTTGTTTGATTCAAAGACATGGACGTGGAAGCAGCTGGATGAAGTTAAGTTGCCAAATCACGAGTCATTTTCTCACAAGCCTACTGTGTCTGTATCCGGCTCACTTCACTGGCTTACATGGGTAGAAAACAACATATTTGCATTTCATGTAAACAAAGAAAGCTATAGCATGATTTCACTACCTCTATCAGATTCTGAGGATAACAAGGGCAAGGACATTGAAATCGTCGAATATATGGGAAAACTTGCCATAACTTGCATTGGCAAAGATGAGAGTTCCATGGAATTGTGGGTCATGGAGAATTATGGGAAAAAAGAATGGAACAAGAGGTATAAAATAAACATCGAAGCTTTCAGAAAGGAACCCTACACCAGGCCTGTTGCCTTCTACAATGCTGACATTGTGCTAATGAAAGAACATGATCATCGGGTGACGTTCTTCAACTTCAAGAATGGAAGTATTGATAGGCTGTCATTAGAGAACAAATTAAATCATGGATGTTTCCGATTTCAATCGGATTTTGAGCCAAGTGATTTGACGGGTGGATTTGCATTGAAGCATCCGCAAGATGAACGAAGAAGAAGTAAATCAAAGAGAAGGAAGTCCCTTACATAATATACCATTCGTCAATTAGGTTTCAGACAATACTTTTCTTTAACTCTAATTTCGTTTCTCATTCTGCTGTTAGCCTTCAGTTTTTTCTGTTTCGTTTTAGATTTCTAGATACTCAGATTATTGTGGTCGAAGATTAATATTAGCAGTGGATTTACATTGTTTTTCTATTCAATCTTGTTTAAGTACTCGGTTAATTCTTTGCATTTGATTTATACTTGATGATTAGTACTGTTAAAAAAAGAGGATCAACAAATTTCTACAAGGATTGAAAAACTCAGCAAAAAAAATTAGTGGGGCTAGGCTCTGACTCTAAACAGTTAAGACTTAAGCTAAATTTGTTTGCAGGAATTTACTGATATCAAGCTTGCCTTGTATGTTGCACTGAAGCCATGAAAATTACATATTAATGAACAACAGAAATACACATTTGCAATTACAGTTTCTGCTCAATAATGTACAATTAAGCTGCCCTTCTCTTGTTCTTTCTTCTCTCAACCAAAATTGCTGAACTAGATAAAAACATTGTATCTCAGAAACATAACCAACACTTATGATCCTGTTGAGAGTTTACACAATGTAGAATGCTATTGAACATGTTCTCATTGCAAAGAACGAGACGTTTTTTCCCTGTGGTGAATCCAAAAACCTCCTCAGTGCGATCAAGCAATGCCTTGAAGAGAGGATGCTGCAGTAAAAGTAACCTTGATCACATATGTTTTGCAGTATTCACCTCCATAAACTGCTGGATGAAATTTTGGAACATCTTTTGGTATGAAGCACTCACCCTCAGGCAAAAGAGACCAGCTTTTCCGACTTTGAAAATAGTTACAAGTTGCATGTTCCAGAAACCTGTTCATACCAATATTGAGGTACTTGCAGATTTAATGTATGAGAAACCTGTCCTTCTTTACCATCTTTGGTACCATGACCTTATGAGAAAGAGAGAGGGATATAAAGAGGAAGAGGGTATGGGAAAATATGGAATTGGATGTGTGGTTTTTTATACTTGTCTAACAGTGTTGAAATTGACAAATTTCATATTTTGCCCATCTTTTTTTGACGCACCTTTTGTATTGCAGACGTTCTCTAGCTTATTAGAAAAGGAGAAGATAGCTAGTTTGATCATGTTCTTAGAGATAATAATAAGAAAAATGGGATAGATCTGGTTGGGAAAGCTCTGACATGAAATATGAAAAAAATATTGCAATTTGTGTCTATCATGGTTGATGGTTCTCTTGGATATTCTTACAAATCACTTCGTTCTTCCTGGTCAGAGAGACAAGTGCGCTCCAAATCCTGATGAAGAATCTACTTGAGAATAATATCAGTGCCATGACTGTGCACTAATCTTGAAAGTGTATAAAAATATATTATAATGGAGTACTCACAGGGACAAAAATCATGCACTAAATTTAAACTATATGAAGAGATGTTCTGCAAGGACACGCCATTCAAGCAAATTAAACAGATAGCCAACAGAACTGTAAAACATGGGTTAGAAAGATCTCAATGATTCCATTCTCTCCCTACCCAATTTGCAAGGGGAGAGGGAGAGATATGGCATGGTGGGAAATTGGAAGTTTTTCTCACGTCATGCTAAAAGATCTGGTAGTTTAGGACACTATTTTCCAGTTCATAGCTCAATTATTTTGTATCAGAGCACCAGGGACACATGATATTCATAGAGTTTCTCTAAAAAATCTTAAGTGAAGAAAAACAAATTTTACTGATATTTTTACCAACACACTGCACCTTCAAAGCATATGGTTCATGTTTCAATGTTGTTATGTAATGGGACTGGGACCCCTGCTGCTCTCAATCCTGGGTGCCATGGCAATGGCTCCATGGTTTCCTATTTGATGATAGCCACCCTGGCTCGTAGTACAATTTGTACCCTTCCATTCTCCTACCTGGTGCCCTCTATGCTGACTGATATGAATATTGAAAATTTGATTCCCTAGATAATTTATATTTTAACTTCATGATGCAGGAGTTTTCAATCAATTAGCATTGTACTTTATGCAAGCGTGACATGCAGCTATCGATCAAGAATTCTTTTCTCCAACTTTGTCTGACCCATCCAAGATTTAACTAATAGTGACCCAGCAATCCAATAAACTGTGTAAAATGTTGGCATGTAGCATTTCTTTTCAACCACGGTAAAACTTAATCAGATGGTCAAAGAAATTGCATTTTTTTTATGTGGAGAGAACTAACAAGAAACTTTTATCTCTGCATGCTTGCCACTTGTACCTAATGAAACTCCATGATCTCTCCTCTTTCACTCATTCAAAATACAAATGTCAAGTTTTTACACAATCTACATCACTAAGAGACTAGGACTTCTCACTTCAGTCTGACACCTGGATCCTCACTCCTTTCAACTATCTCAGCTCAGCTTCCCCAGCCAAAATAGCCTCACTTTGCACCACAACCAGCAGGCACCACCATCTCTGTCTTTCACCATGCTTCTCTCTTCCCTCCTCTCCAAACCTTGCATTTCTCTCCTTATCACCAAACCCTTTCCCGACAGCAAAAACAGCAAATTTTCACCAACTTCATTCACTCTTTACTGTTTTCTCAAAACTAATGGAGTTGCATTCCATAAAAGTGGTCTAATCCCTTTTGCAGCCACTTTCCTTGTATTCTCGGACTACATGAAAAACTCAACCCGCCTTTCTGCATTAAGCCATGCAGGAGTAATATACATTATGACTCATGTATTGCCAAAGGGGTATGGGGAGCATGTATTGCCATCGAGTGTTTCGAGGCGCATTAGCGTCGAGGCTGGATCCCCAATGGGTTGGAGTGAGTATGTAGGTAGACAAGGTAAAGTTATGGGCGTGGAAGAATTTGGGGCTAATGGAGCATATTTAGACACATTTAAGAAGTTCGGTTTTAGTGAAACGAATGTAACTAGGGTTGCAAAGTCATTACTTTCTCAGTATTAGTACCATGGAACAGAATATATACAACTTCAATTCTTCTTAGAAATACCAGAACATCTGATATTTTTCTTTCAATTAAATGAGGAGCTCGTGAGGAAATAAGAATCTTACATGGTAAAGTGAGCAGAATCCTGCCTTTGGATCGTTTAGCTGCTATTATCAGGTTAACTGCAGTTTTCTCAGGAAGGGTGGGGACGTGGTATCCCAAAAAAAGTCAAATATCTGAGAATGTCGCTGTCATCCCACATTTTCAGCTCTCCAAAATGTCAAGTGACCTTGAATTCTTCAGAAAATTGTAGCCTTCAGGCTTCAAGGCTCATACATGCCTCAAACTTTCCCTTGTTTTACTCCAAACCACAAATATCAACCATTGAAGAACACATCTTTTCCCTGATAACTGCAGCTCTTTGGCCTCATATAAGCAATGGCATCACCTATTTATTAACCTCATAGTCCATTCAAAATTTGCCGAGTCTCGAAAGAAAATGTCCATCAAGAAAATCATCGCCGCCTTCCTCATCTTGACATTTCTTGTCATGGTATATGCAGTCGATAACCCATTGACAACATGTGTCAATAACTGTCTTCCACAATGCATCGAAACTGCACCAGGTTCATTGCGGCCTAAATGTGAGACAGCCTGCCTGCAATTTTGCACGGCTAATTGAGACTCTGTTACTGTAGACTACCCGAAAGCAATTCGCAAGAATAAGAACAATAAGTCTGCTAGTGTTTTTTTTTTTTCAGGTTTAATTGCTGTACATCTCTTGTAAGGTTGTAAAATTTAGTTCGATGCAGCTCTCTAGGGTATTTAGATCATCATCATCATTTCTTTTCCTTTTCATGTTGGTGATAGAACATTTAGCTAGCCAGCCAGCCTTCACCTGCTTCTTTTTTCTTCTTTTTTTCACATGCAAGGAAATGTTTTCGTGTGATCAGCTCATATAGCACACCACGAGCCAATTTGCCCGCTTCGCTGGGGTTTTTTTATCTTTGTAAAAAATTAATTGATTTTAAAAATATTATATTTTGTTATTTTCATATATAATTAGTATAATTGTAATTGATAAAATCTGTTAAAAATAGTTTTTTTCAATCAAAATGTGATTAAATATTGTTATTGCTAAAAAACTTTAGATAAAATTTGTTGGAAAATTTCCTAAGAAGGTGAAATGATTTATTAGAAATTTATTGTCACGAATACTCTAGTTTATAAATTTAAATTCAAAGTGAATTTTTTCTTTATAAGATTTATTCATTATATTATTATATTAAATATATCTAAGAATACTGATATTAATATTTTTTTGCAAGAAATCGTAGGTCATTGTTTTTTTCTCTATTTAGATATGACCCCAGTAATATTAGATACAAAATGATTATTGCTATTATTGCAAAAACAATTAAAATTATCAAATTAAATGGATGAAAATTAAAAATTGAAAGTGGAAGGGCTGAAATGAAAATTAAATATCAAGGGATTGAAATAAAAAATTCCTGTGAAATCAACTATTTATCCATAATTAGGCAAATCTGTTTACCTTTTATGTTTTTTGAGTTGTATTTTTTCTGGGTAATATTAGATCTTAAATATTAAAATCCAATCTTGATTTAAAAAAAAAATAAACTTGAACAAAATAACACAAAATTAAAATTCAAAGCGAATTTTTATTTTATTTTATAAGATTTATTCATTATATTATTATATTAAATGTATTTAAGAATGTTGATAAGCATGAATGATGGACTTGCACCGAGTGCCAGGTTGTCTTCAAGCGTCCCTGCCCGAGAAATAGCCTGCACAGGTTTTTGAAATTCATATGGTAGAGGTGCTGCTACAAGCAGCTTCTTTTTGCTTTTTGAAACGCAGTTATCCTGGGCCAGCTCGGTGTTGCAGTCAGCACTGAAACAGGTAATTAATTTGCTTAAAACCTGGTTTTAATGAATTTAAGAAGAATAAATAGATAAAATAAATAATCAAAAAATATTACAGCTCTTGTCGTCACATCCGTTCATGTAACTTGATTAATTTTGATTCGTGTCGTGTTTGGAAACACATGAGAGTTCAGTGGTTAGAATTGAAATACCTTAATAAATAATTTTGGCACTGTTTTTTTTAAATATTTTTTAAAATTAAGGAATAAAATCATACAGTATTGTGATTCATTGTTTTTGTTATCTTCTAAACCACCAAGTTAATCACAATTATTGTGACAGCCAATAATAATCAATTATTGTTCATTATCAACCAATTTTAATATTTTATATTTTAATAGCCTTTTATTTTCCTTGGATTATAAATTAAATAAATAATTCTTGATAGCTTTGAAAGTTTCGAGGGGCTGGAACGCTTATTTTCCGTCATGAATTCGAGTTTTTTTGGCACTGTTTTTTTTAAATATTTTTTAAAATTAACTTATTTTGATATATCAATATCAAAAAATATTTTTTTAACATTTTTTTAAATAAAACCTATTTTTAAAAATAATTTCAATCTAAGTTGTCAATACCGTTTTGACTAGTACTTTGTTTTTTCAATTGGAACATGATATTTTGATATTAAAGCGTTTTGATGCACAGTTTCAGGGTTGTGTTGTTTATGTATATATAATTAAATATATTAATTAAAAAAATAAAATTCAAAAATAAAATTATTTAGAATTGTGTAATTTAATCTAAAAAAACACAATAAAATAATTTTTCAAAATAAAATTATGAACATGTATAAATAACTAGAATGTTATTATCAATCTCGCAAGGTCATTACATTCTCTGATTGCTCTTAAATTTTAACATGATATATATGAACATATTAAGAGTCTCCTCGTAAAATTTCATCATAATATAACGGTCGAATTAAGGGATATGATTGATATTATAAAATTATTTATTATTTAATTTAAATATTATTTGACCAAAACAGAACAGCCGAAACGAAACCGATATGTTTCAGTTGATATTTGACTTAAAGATTCGATACTGGTCGGACTTTAAACTAAGACAAAATCGATGTTGTTTTGTCATGTTTTTTAAATTGGTATAAAATATTCCCATTGTTTCATCAAAATGAACGAAATAGACAACTATAGTAACTACACTATCAAACAGACATAAAATAATGAGTCGGGAGGTCACCCATGTCCTTTTCTCTTTTTTTTATATATAAAAATTTATTTTATAGAATTAACTATATCAATTTTATAAAATACAACTCTAATATTATTTGTTCTGTTTATTTTAATAAATGATATTTTCTTAGACTTCCTCTCTAGATTTGTTTTAATGTATTAAAAAGTTTTCATATAATGTTTTTATATTGCATGAAGAAATGTGCATTGTGAAGATAGACAAATTCTAATATAAAACTATCATAATTTTATTTATTTATTATTTTTCACAACATTCTCAATAATTTTCTCCTCGTACTCTTAAGTTATCTTGTTTTTTACAGGTAGTTTAAAGATACTCAACATTCATTTGCACGGTGATATTTCATTTTTTATACATAAAAAATATATACAAAATAATAATAATTTTTAATTTAATAATAAAATAATATTCATACAATCACAATATATAATATGTGCATTACACTCAATGTTTTTTTAATATATTTAAAAAAGTTATTTTATTTAAAATAATATATTTTATTAATTTATCTATTAAATAATATATCATTTGATTAATAAATCTTCATGTCGTTAAGGATATTAATTTTAATTTTCTTACGTCCAGATCACCATATAAACATGACAATGGTATCACCTCTATACACCTTAGATCTCCCTTTCTGTCCTTTACCACTGCCTGTTGCTAAATTGCGCTCTAAGGTACACAGCACACCCATATTTCGCGCTCAAAATGGGCCCACCTATAAAATTGTACAGTGACAGACACGAGCTTCACCCGTGCGCATTATCCCCCCGTGACACGTTGACAAACCCACCTTTAAAACGCTAGCTTGCGCCGGATTAGAAAATGCCCCTCTTGACCTCCACAAAACCCAATCCCTCCCCGCCTCCCCCACCGTCTGCCACTCTCCCTCTCTAGCCTGGTGATTTTAATTAGTGCAAAATCAAAAGAAAGCTTCTTGCTTTTTACCAGGTTCTGTTTTTGTTTAGCATACATTTACGTTGCCTTTGCTTGCTTTTTTTTAGTTAATGTAGCTTAATTACAATGAAACGCTGAACCCGCGTAACAACTTCACAAAGCTAGAATCTCTGAACTAGGGTTTTCAAAATATGGGCCTTCTAGCTTGAATGGAAGTGAAGACTTACATACTTGAGCATGATATGGTGTAGCAATGGTGATTATGTTTTGCTGTTTTAATTGGTGTTAATAATTTG
Organism: Salix dunnii; assembly: GCA_015731905.1. Lineage (NCBI taxonomy): Eukaryota > Viridiplantae > Streptophyta > Magnoliopsida > Malpighiales > Salicaceae > Salix > Salix dunnii. The sequence goes on from CM027668.1 coordinate 15,770,965, forward strand.
TTGAAATGGGTAACGTGGAAATACCCGAATGGATAAAAGGGTTGCCTCTAGCACCTGAGTTTAGGCCAACTGATACTGAATTTGCAGACCCAATTGCTTACATATCAAAAATCGAAAAGGAAGCTAGTGCTTTTGGGATTTGCAAGATCATACCTCCATTGCCTAAACCTTCGAAAAAATATGTTTTTAGCAACTTAAATAAGGCGCTATCTAAGTGTCCGGAATTGGGAGATGATGTGGACTTGTCGAATGGTGGGTTAAGGTACAGTGGTAATGATGGGGAGAACAGGGCGGTGTTTACAACTAGGCAGCTGGAGTTAGGGCAAAGTGTGAAGAAGGCGAAGGGGGTGGATAAGGAGAATCCCCAATCGGGTGTTCATAAGCAAGTTTGGCAAAGTGGCGAGGTTTATACGTTGGAACAGTTCGAGTCTAAGTCCAAGGCTTTTGCGAGGAGTTTGTTGGGTATGATTAAGGAGGTTAATCCATTGGTTGTGGAGGCATTGTTTTGGAAGGCAGCTTCTGAGAAGCCTATCTATGTGGAATATGCAAATGATGTGCCCGGTTCAGGTTTTGGGGAACCAGAAGGTCACTTTCGATATTTTCGTAGACGGAGGAGGAAGAGGGCATCATATCAGTCTTATCGTCGGAGTAGAGAAAACCCTTTATGCAGGGAAAATGATATGGATGGTGTAAAGAATTCCCATAATGATGATGTTACTGCTAAGAGTGAGCCAAGCATATGTTTGAAGATGACACCTCGGTCATCTATGGCATCTGCCACGCCATCCGCAGAGGATAGTCTGAAGTCTTCTAAGCAAAAGAGTGTAGCTGCATCTAATGATATGGAAGGTACTGCAGGATGGAAGCTTTCAAATAGCCCTTGGAATCTGCAAGTGATTGCTCGCTCACCTGGCTCACTTACACGTTTTATGCCAGATGATATCCCAGGTGTTACTTCTCCTATGGTCTATATTGGTATGCTGTTTAGTTGGTTTGCTTGGCATGTTGAGGATCATGAACTTCACAGCATGAATTTTCTACATATCGGTTCTCCAAAGACTTGGTATTCTGTCCCTGGAGATTATGTATTTGCTTTTGAGGAAGTTATACGCACAAAGGCTTATGGCGGCAATATTGATCGACTGGGTATGTACTGATTTCTGACATGCTATTTATTATGACTGATACAAATCCTTTGTCACGACTTCCTTGAGATTATGCATTTTCTTATGAGTCCTCTTCCTTGAGGTTTTTATCTACTTGATCTCTCTTTCTACTTGGCCATTTTATTGCCAAAACCATAGCAAATAAATGGACTTCCATAACAGTAGCTGTGTTGGAGATACATCTCATCAATGATTGGGTCCTGCTATTTTATGCCATTTTGCATGTTTATTTGCAACCAGAGATATTTCACTGTTAGAAACTTCTCCAATCTGTTAGTCCATCATTCTCTCAAATTTCCACCTATTGTTATCTAGGTCCAATGTAGCTTCTCCAATTGGTGTTGTGCTGCCTGGTTTCCTTCATAGCGTTAGACTAATCACGACTCTTAAGTTCATGGTTGTGGACTTCTAAACAATGGAAATAAATCTAACCCACAAAGAGGTATGTATTGTGAGTATGGTTCAAGCTGTTTTTGCCAGATTGGACCTGCCAGACCTGTTAAGGCCAAATGTCTAAATGTGTGCCATAAATGATGATAAACAAGGCTCGAATCAGGTTGCAAGGAGTTTGTGATTAACTAATTTGTATTTTGCAGCTGCTTTTTTTTTTCCAGTCTTACAGTTAAACAAACTAAAAGCTGGCTGGTTCATTAGTATTTTCTCAGATTTGGCAAGTTCTAGTAACTACGGTGAAAGGCATATTTATTAGTCTGGCAACTTGTATCAACTCTGTTATAATGAAATGGTTTGTTTGAATCTGTAATTGTTGGGCATTATTTCTTATATTTTTTTTGTAACTTAATTCTGATCTCTTTTTCTAGCTGCCCTGAGCCTGTTAGGTGAGAAGACAACCCTTCTGTCTCCTGAAGCAATTATTTCCTCAGGCATTCCTTGTTGTAGGTGGGTCATTCAATTATTTTTTCATGAAAAAATAGATTTAGAGGTAGTCTTGATCCTGGAATTTTGTGGCTCCATTGACTGTAAGTGTATTTTCTGCAGGTTAGTGCAGAATCCTGGTGAATTTGTTGTGACTTTTCCAAGGGCCTACCATGTAGGATTCAGCCATGGTATGCTTTATTACTGCACATCTTGCAGAACTTATGAATAATGTTATTGCTATCACACGGAGGCTAATTTCTGACTGGTCTTAATTTGATAAATGCACACATTTTATTAACACCTAAACATAACCCACAGGTGCATCGGCACACACACAAAATTAATCAACACTTAGCTGTTTCTTGTTTCTCTTTGGCAATATGCTATTTTATGACTAGGCTGAAATGCTATTTTTGCCTTGTTTTATCCTCTCTTCCTTGATATCTCTTTTCTTTTAATTCATATTCATTGATTTTAATAGGTTTTAACTGTGGGGAAGCTGCCAATTTTGGAACTCCACAATGGCTTAAAGTGGCCAAGGAAGCTGCAGTCCGTAGAGCTGCCATGAACTATCTTCCCATGCTTTCTCATCAGCAGCTTCTATACCTGCTGACCATGTCTTTTGTTTCAAGGTCAGGGGATTATTGATTGTGGCTGTCTTGTGTGTTGCGGTTTATGAAACTTTCTCTATGAAGAATATTTGTTCATTTAGTTGAAATGGAAGCTTTTGGCCTGATGGAGCAAAGATACTAGGTTAAAATTGATAGTGATTGTTTAGCTTTTCAATTGCTTTCATGGCATGTCCTGTTAGGGTGATCAATAGAAAACTTTGATGTCCGCGTGGCTTGTTTTAATCAATGTGTCCCATATTGTATCTCATTTTTTTTCAGTCCATTTCAACAAGTTTTGTGTATGTTTTGATTTTATTTCAAGTCAATTGTTTTTTCTCTAGATTTTCAGGGTATTAAAGGACTTGCCTTTTTATCAATCCTTCAACATGATTTTTCGCGTGCACTTGAATTATTTTTTTAAGATTTAGATATATCTGGTTAAATTCCACTAGCTTACAAGCCCCATAGCCACAAATATTTTCCTGTCATGCAGTACTTTATGTTGTTATATTTGAACAGTTTTTACAATGACCCCTCCTTCCATATTTTTTATAAAGTTATCATGTGGATGCTTTATTGATTATCACGGTTGGATTTCTTTTGATGCCAGAGTGCCAAGATCCTTACTACCAGGCGCTCGGAGTTCTCGTCTAAGAGATCGTCAGAGAGAAGAAAGAGAGCTGTCAGTAAAGAAGGCTTTTCTAGAAGACATGTTAAAGGAAAATGACATTTTATCTGCTTTTCTTGAGAAAAAATCCACTTGTCATGTGGTGATATGGAATCCTGATTTGCTTCCTTGTGCTAGTAAAGAGTCTCAATTACCCAGCATAACTTCTACTATCAAGACTTCATCAAATGAAAATGCTTCCCATAATCATTCCAGCCTAAATACTAATAGTAATGAGAATGATCTGCTTAAGGAGATGAGCTTGTATATGGAAACTCTCAATGATTTATATATGGAAGATGATTTATCGTGTGATTTTCAAGTTGATTCGGGAACATTAGCATGTGTGGCATGTGGAATCCTTGGTTTTCCATTTATGTCTGTAGTACAACCTTCGGAGAGAGCATTAATAGAACTTGCACCTGGGGATTATCCTTTGGCTCAAGAAGAGCCAGGAGTTACCAGAAGCGATAATGGTCAGCCCTCTTCAAACCCTGATACCTCTGTTAAAGGTTCCATTTCAGGTATTGAGTTTTTGTACTTATCTTATTTGATACTTGTATATTATTTTCTGCTCCTTCGTATCACTCTTTATTTTTCTTCCACAATTTCATTTAAATGCATTTGATAATGACTTCTCACCTTATATGGAATAGAGTACTAGCAATAACTTCTATGTACAACATAAAATCTTATCAGAGCAAATATACTCTTTTGTACAGCTGGACCTCTTTGGTTGCTAAAGTTAATTAGTTTGTCCATTTATCTGGCTCTGCAGATGATCGTGCTCCTGTTAGTGATCTTTCTGTGTCTCTGAAGGATCTTCCAGTGCCAACAGGGTGGAACACTTCTCGCAAGTTTTCGAGACCTCGTATTTTCTGCCTGGAGCATGGTGTCCAAATTGAGGAGTTGTTGCAGTCTAAAGGTGGAGCAAACATGCTTATAATTTGCCATTCAGGTGAGATGGGCAAACATTTTTTTCTGTAGTGCTGTCCTATTCATTCTCTTGGTAATTTGTTAACTGTTTGTCAAATTCTTCAATGATTATTTTACAGACTATCAAAAAATTAAAGCTCATGCTTCTGCCATCGCGGAGGAAATTGAGAATTCTTTCAATTATAACGAGGTTCCTTTGGAAGCTGCATCCCAAGAAAATCTGAACTTGATAAATCTTGCAATCGATGATGAAGATCATCATGAATGTGGAGAAGATTGGACATCAAAACTGGGTATCAATTTACAGTATTGTGTAAAAATCAGAAAGAACTCTCCAACGAAGAAAGTTCAACATGCATTAGCATTGGGAGGATTATTCTCTGACGGAAGTCTCAGTTCAGATTTCTTAAACATCAAATGGCAATCTAGAAGATCTCGGTCAAGAATCAAGTTAAATCAGTCTCTCAATTGCAAACCATGCAAGATTATTGAAAGAAAGAAAGATGAATTGTTGGGGAATAAGTCAGATGGTCTCACTGCTAAAAAAGAAGAAAAACTTATTCAATACACAAGAAGGAAGTACAAGGTAAAAATAGATTATTCTACAAATGGACTTCGAAGATGCTCTAGAAGGTGCTTGGCAGAAGAAGTTTCAGGAGCTAGTGGCAATGATTGTGATAAGTATACTGAACAAACAACTGTGATTTACCCTTTTGACACTGGGATTGCTGGAAGTGGTCCTGCAGCATTTGGTTTTTCTCCCATTGAAAAATCTGAAATGCTGCATGAGGTCCAGGTGCTTGAAGCAGCCAGTGGTTTGACCTTGAATTCTGCTCCTTCACAAGTTGCAGGTTCAATTCTCACTTCTAATGTGGCTGTCGAAAGTGTTGTGGGGAAGATTGAGGATCATTTTCTGGAAGAATCAAACACCAACAGTAATGTTTGTAATGTAAAAGCCAGTGGTAGTTCTGAGATAGACCATGGGATAAATGCCTTAGGAGGAATCAGAGAAAGACAGGATTTTTGCACCAGAAAATGCTACAGCTGCAATCCATTTGTCACTGCAGCTAATGAAAGATTGGAAATGCAGATAGAGGATCAAATTATGGGAAATGTCAACATTGTAAGTGAGACTTGTGATTTGGTTTCAGAAGGACAACAAAGGATCCTGGATGATGATGATGCTTCAATGCACGAGGTTTCTGATCTTGCTAGCTCTGCAAGCTTACATGTTTCTCACCTCCCTGTTGCACAAATGGCGAATGTAGAGAATTCATCCATTGACAATGAGGCTTCTCCTCCTGTGACTTTGGATAATGAAATGCAGAGAGAGATTGAGACTAAAAGCGCTTCAAGTGATGACACACTGATGAATCAGCCTCATACCACACTGGATGAAAGATGTGATCATGAGCAAAAGACCCGTGCTGCAGAAAATAAAATGCTGCAAGAAACTGAAATCACAAATGGGAGTAATGAGGAACTGGTTCTAAGTGATGTTATTAGTGGGCCTGATATTGCTCCTGTGGATGAAATTTCTGAATTTCATAGAGAGCCACATGCTGCAGTCAACATGTGCGATGGTGTGGCTTTTGAAAGTGGGGAGCAGCTGGTGTTTCTGACTACAAATGATTCTAACAAGGAACTTACCTCATGTTCTGGTACACAAATGGAAATAAATCCATCTACTGTGTCATCAGGATTCTCTAAACTTCATCGGCAGGACTCTGCTGAAAATGACTTGTGCGGTGGCTCAACTTTAGGCTCTGTTGTGCCGCTAGAAATTCCAGCTACAGACATTAGCACGGTGGAGGAACTTGCCCCTAAATCTGCAACCAAAAACCAGGTACTTGCTGAAGCTTCAAGAGAGATCTGCGCTATTCAAGACTCGAATTCTTGTATGGATTTAGAACCTGAAGTAGAGCAAGAAATTCAGTCCAATGATGGAGTGATTGGAGACAGTGAAGCACAGAAAATACATGAGAGCACAACTTCAATTAACAAAGACAGACCTGTTTCTACTTGTGTTGTTCTGGTAAATCAGCATACTCCTTCCCCCATTAAAAAATGTTCTGACATTGAGGACAATTCATGTGGTGGAGAAAGTGTGATAAAATGCAATGAAGCATCTCTGGAGATTGCGAGCATTGAGTCCGTTGTGGTAGACACTAGATCAAATGCTGGAAAGGGAAGAAAAAGAAAGAGTGAAGTGGAGCAGCTAACAGAAAACAAGCCCAATGGCAATGGCTTCATCAGGAGTCCATGCGAAGGATTGAGACCAAGGGCAGTGAAAGAAGAAACATGTAAGAGTGAGGTTGATGTTGGAAAATCAGCTGAGGAGAAACCATTGACAAAGAGGTCGAGAAAACCTTCTGATGCTTCAATTCCTCGCCCAAAAAGAAAAGAAGTCACAAATAGATCTCTTAAGTGTAATCTAGAAGGTTGCCGCATGAGTTTTGACACAAAGTCAGAGTTGCAGTTGCACAAGCGCAACCGATGCACATATGAAGGGTGTGGAAAGAAGTTTAGTTCCCACAAGTATGCAATTGTTCATCAACGTGTTCATGAAGATAGTAGACCCCTCAAGTGTCCATGGAAGGGTTGCTCCATGTCCTTCAAGTGGGCATGGGCCAGGATTGAGCATATACGGGTGCACACTGGTGAGAAGCCATACCAGTGCAAGGTTGAAGGCTGTGGCCTCTCTTTCAGGTTTGTATCAGACTTCAGTCGGCACAGGAGGAAAACAGGACACTATACACCTGCATGAAGATTTGTTTTTTAATCGGGCTGGCACTGTATCATATGGAAATGAGAAATTGAATTTTGAGGCCAAATAGGCGTGCAAAGTCAATTGTAAAAACTTGAATATTGTAGGTTAGGGTTAGACTGATCCTTTTGTAGTGGGACATTCACAATTATTTGAATGCAGTGATAGTTGAGAACCCTTTTTCCAGTTTCAATTCGTCTGTATCTCTCGATACATATACCTTTTGAAGAGGACTGGTGAACGCAATGGCAGGAACAATTGCTTTAGAGGAAGCTCGAATGTGTTTGGTTGAGTGGTTGTGGACAACAGAAAACACAGCAAAGGCATGAAAATATCTTTTTCTTGTGCTGTAGAGATTGTATCTATCAGAGAATGCAACCGCAACCTTTATCAAACGAGAGAATTTAAGCTTTTGAAAATGTTTTTTATTTAAAAATATATTAAAATATTTTTTTTATTTATTCTAAATTATCTTTTATATCAGAAAAAGATTTAAAAACATTTAAAAAATTAGTTTTAAGTAAAAAATAAAAATAAAAAAATTTCAACTTTTTTTTGAAAATATTTTTGAAATATTTTCAACTCTTTGATATATATATATATATAAGTTGCTTTATTATTTAAGAATTTATGTATCATTGGGATTGTATTTGTACCTTGTTGAATTAAATTCTATTTAATATGATATTCAATTGATTTGATAATTATATGAATATTTATTATATTTTAATATCAAATTTATCAAAAACTTCATATTAATAAAGTGGAGTTAGTTTTTATGCACATTGTATCTGTAAATCTAGTTGGTGAAAGAGACATCATAATATGGCGATTAATCCTTCCATAATGATCATTTTTAGGTGTCATTTTGATTTTTGTCATGTATCCTAATGCATTATATTAATATGTTTGATATGTATATATTTACATCTATTTTAGTTCTCTTACTTGTATTATCACAATTAATGGTATATACTTATAATAGCTCAAATACATATTAAATATTATTCTTTCATCAAATTGGTTGAACTCACCTCTCTATAGTAATATTATTTTCGTGTTCTTAGTTTTTGTTAATAAATTGATCTTCATATGAAAATTCTTTCTTCTTTATTTTTGGTTTAATTCTTGCTTGTTTCTGCAAGATTTTTTCTTGTAGTTTTGGTTTGATGTCTTAAATGTTCCACTATTATACCATTTTATTTAAAAATTTAATTTTGATAATGTAACAAGTATTATGAACTATTATATTGTTTTATATGATGATGAAAAGTTTGGAAGTTTAATTTAATATTTTTGCTTTGAAGAATATAATATTTGAAAGATTTCAAAACTCTATAAATCTTCATATAATTTGTTTTATGATATGAATGTCCCGAGGCTTAACTCATGTAAGGTGTGTCCATGATTCACTTTTGTGTTGCTGGTCACAGAGTCGGGTTCGGGTCGTGACCAAAGATATCAAGCTCGAATTCTTCTTTGACATTTCCTGATACTCATTCATGAGTGGATCTGTTTACTTGTCTTGTCTTTGTAGTTCTTCTGCTTATAAATATCAGACTTTGTTATTAGCTGTTAATTACGTTACGTGATGATAAATAATTTATGGTTTATATAATAAGTTATAAATTAAAATTAAAATTAAAATATATATTATTTATAAGAATCTAAAATTCATCAGTATTTTAGTCGTTTACGATAAATTATGTTTTCTGAGTTTTGTCGGATAAGAAAAAAGACTTCGGTATTGGCCAAGTATACACCAGATGCAATTAGGTTTTCAACTCATTTCCAGGATCATCCTGTCCAATTCCCAAATGCTTGTGTTTTTTGAACCAAGCGATTTTCTGGATCGTATGCGATTTGCACTAATGATAATCCATTTTCCCGTGAACAAAGCAACTTTCCAGGAAAAAATCCCACAAAAATTATATGGACAAACCTATCCTTCCAATTCACCCTAAAATGTAAAAACCTCAAATATAAGAACCCCACATACCCGATCAATTCCCTAGCTTTCATCACTCGCAAAATCTCGCCGCTTCTCTAGAAACTCCCAATTTCCATTTCCACCAAAAATGGCAGCAGCCGCTCCGCCTCCACCACCAACCCCTGCCCCCTCCGCCCCCACGGGCCTCCCAGACTCAGGCTCAGACTCGACACCAGCAGGCCACCCTCTCTTCTCCAGGATCCGCTTAGCAACGCCACTGGACATACCTTACATCCAGAAACTCATCCACCAACTGGCCATCTTTGAAAAGCTGGCCCACCTTTCAATTGCCACAGAATCCGACCTTGCCTCCACCCTCTTCAAGTCACAACCTTTCCAGTCTTTCACCATCTTCCTTCTTGAAGTCTCCTCACGCCCTTTCGAAAACGACTCGGCCTTTCACTCTCAAAACTTCACTCCCATTGAAAGAATCATCAATCTTGATCATTCTGTAACTGACCCAGAAGCTGAAGCATTCGTAAATGGGATCAATGGAGATGTTGTGGTTGCTGGGTTTGTTTTGTTTTTTCCAAACTACTCAACTTTTTTGGGGAAACCAGGCTTTTATGTGGAGGATTTGTTCGTGAGAGAGTGCTATAGGAGAAAGGGACTAGGGAAGATGCTGCTTTCTGCTGTGGCTTTACAGGCTGCGAGAATGGGATATGGAAGAGTGGAATGGGCGGTTCTTGACTGGAATGATAATGCCATCAAGTTCTACGAGGAAATGGGTGCTAATGTTTTGCCTGAATGGAGGATTTGCAGGCTGACTGGTCCTGCTCTTGAGGCTTATCGTGATGCTAATTGAAGGGAGTTTCTTTGTGTTTTCTTGAGGAGTTAGGGCTTGTTGGGTGTGTTCTATTGTAATCATTCCCCAAAAGATCATATCATGACTTTATATATTTCATGTTTCTATTTACTGCAAGTAATCTCTAGCATGCTGTACTAGGAAAAAAAAAAAAAGGAACTCCAGTCTTGCTCTTGCCAATTTCATATGCAAATTTTAATGTTTATTTAACTTAAATTGTGATTTTGTTGCTCTTCAGTTTTTTTATTTTTTTTTTATTTGTCAAATATTGTTTGTCCTCTGATCTGTTTGATGGTGGTTCTGCTATTGATTTTTCTCCACATTGGAATCCTGAGAAGGAAATCGTGATCTGGTTTGTAAGAACTTTGAGTTTACGTATGATGTTTCTCTTCAACGTGGAAACAGTGCAAGATGAGGATAAATTAAGCATTGAGATAAGATGAAACTTGAGTTTTATTTTGATCCAGTCTTATGTTGATGGCTTCCCTGCACGACTGAACCGAAGCAACATCAAATTTCCGATGTTCTTTTGTTTGAAATCTGGTTGCTGGTTAACGGTGGCTGTGAATTTCCTTGTGCGATTGTGCCGTTGAAAATTAGTCATAGAGCAGGTATCAAGATATTAAGAAATAAGCCCAATCAGATCGTGAAACGTGGATTGGAATAATATAATTCCTATTTTATCTTTTTAGTGCCTTTTCGATTCGGATATTTTAGATTTTGTCAAGGGATCAATGGTTATTTGAATATATTTTTGTTTTTTCCAGTTATTTTTACACGACAAAAATATTATTTTATTTATGATGTAAGATAATAAACAATTGTCTGTCTGGGTATTTTTAATATGTATGGTAAAATAATTATATTATCTTAAATAAAACAAAAAAAAAAACAAGAGTTTTGTCGTGTCCTGAAATTTCATATTTTTTATATTGTACTGTGACTTAAAAACGTCACTGTTCATATGATGACGCTAACCAGCTGGTTTTTTCTCAGGTCAAACTCTTCCCTGGCCTGATTAAAAGAAATTATTAGGCTTCAAGTTACAGTAAAAAAAATAAAGACAAGGGAATACATACATTGTATATACAAGGAATATATACGAATAACTTTATATTAATGATAATTTTTATTTTTATTTATTTTTAATCCATGAGTCAGATAGAGGAGAGAGAAACTATTGTGAAATTAGAAAAAGGAGAGAATGATTGGTTGAAACTAATTTTAACCATGAAAAAATGGATGTTAATTTCAAATGTTTTATAGTGATGTTATTTGGCTTTCAACTGCCCTGAAATGATAATTACAAACCTAAGAAGTTTTATCGATTCAAGTTTTTTTGTTAATTATTTAACCCATTTTGATGCTATAAATAATATTCTTTAGGTTTTTAAAGTATTTTTAAATAAAAAATAATTTTTTATGTAAGCGGTTGGATTCATTAAGGTATTATCTGACACTGTATTTCAAAAATATTTTTGAAATAATTTGAAAATTATTTTTTATTTTAAATTAAATATTTTTAGTATTTTTATATTATTTTCATGTACTAATATAAAAAATAATTTAAAAAAATATATTATTTTAATACATTTCAAAATAAAAATAATTTTAAAAATAACTTCAATTATACTCTCAAACCAAGAATATATCATGTTTATCATAACAAGGATTTGTCATTTGATTTTAAACATGGGTTAAGTTGGGAAGCGTACCTATGTGCATTTTAAAATTATTTTTTTAAAAAATAATATTTTTTTTGTTTTTTTATTTTAAATTAATATTTTTATTATTATTTTGATATACACACACTATTTTAATATATTCATGAATAAAAATCATTTAAAAAAATATTTCAATTACACTCTCATGTCATTAAACCTTTAAAAGTAATAGTCGCACTGGCTACCCAAACCAGCCCGTCCATCTGACTTTTTAATTTTTTTTTTATCTCTATTTACTGTATATACATAAATCTAGATTTAAATACTTTATAAAAATTACTGTTTAGTTTCATCATTTTTGACAGAAAAGTATTATATGTTTTTCAGTCAGTACATGTCTAATATACATGTATATATATAAATCTTGAATCTTGAATTAATATAAGATTTATGCTTATTAAAGGTTTTTAATACATTTTTTTATATAATTCTATCATGTTTATCAACATTTTTTCTTCAATTATACAAATAATATTATGACCTTGTTGGATTTTTTTTTAAAAAATATAATGGATTTTAGTTTAATAATAATTCATGATTATGGTTTATAAGTGTATTTTTTATATAATTTTAAAAAACAGAAGTTTTTAATTAAAGCATACTAAAGTAGGTTTTTAAATCTGACCGACGTCATGGACCGCTGTTAAATTTCTATTCTCCAGGGATGTCTTTGTAATCATCTCCATATTTGATTTCGTTATATGATTGGATTGGACTGAGTTATTATTTAGTATTGTGTTATAAAAATATTTTTGAAAAAAATAAATTTTTATTTTAAATTATTTTTGTGAGCTGATTTTAAAAGTAATTTTTTTTTAAAAATAATAATATATAAAATCAAAATCTAAAAGTCCGAGCACTCTAACAAACAGAAATATTGACGGCATGACTTGGAATTTGTGAAAGACTGGGAAGAGGTGTTTATTTTTCATTTCCCTTGCTTTTTGGCCTATCCGACACGTCTCTTATTTCTGTTGTGCTGTGGGGCTCGTGGTTATGGAGGTCATGACACGCATGAGCATAGAAAACAATTATTTTAACCACTCTTTTATATTTTAATTTTAATTTTCTTAAGAAAAGATTAATTAGTGAAAAAAATAATATATTCTGGTCAATGGGCTATGACCTTCGCCCATGGGCTTTGCACTCATCCAGTTGTGTCAGACGGGTAACCGAAGAGTTGAAGCAATTCTGATTCGATAGGTTTAGGAAGCATTAGCGAAGATCAGCTTAGCGAGTTAAGCCGGCAAGGTCAAGAACCAGAGGGAAATCCGCCGACTGGTCGTCTTGTTTGACCGGGGAATGAATTTGTATACCATAAATTTCCTCGAGAATTTCCGGCAGAACACAAGTACTCTCTGTCAGGGATAAACATTAATTTCATGTTTGTAACTATGGCTAATAATGTTTTTCAAAATAATTTCTGTTCAGAAATATTTTTTTATTTATTTTTTAAAAATTATTTTCACATTATTATATCAAAATATCTAAGAATATCAAAATAATTAATTTAGCCAGGACATACATCCATGTAAGGCAGTATACTACTGCTTGTCCCCATGTATACAAATTGCAAGTTCTTTCGTATACATGTAATTTTTTATAGGAGTTCCTCGATCATCCTTTATATCGACCAAGGTGATCACCGACCCTTCCTTTACACTACTTTCTCCAGGACTTTAATCCGGACCTTTAAAACCAAATGAGAGATTGCCAACTCGGATAAGAAACGTGCACTAATATTCTTTTTTGATGGGATTTGATCGATTATACCGGGTAAATCAATGAAAATAATAATAATTAACAGATAAATTAAGAGATAATCGTTATTCTATGAAGGATAAAAAATTCAAAGAAACAACAAAGAAAATGTATAAATTCAAACACAAATTCTAAAAAAATAAAACCAATTTATTTTTTTAAAAAGAAAAATGACCAATAAGACCATGCTTGATTTTTAGCCATAGATATCTTGGGTTCTGGGCTAAAGACTTGGTCTAATTCCCAAGTCTTCTATCAATTTCTTATATGTTCCAGATTTAAAATATATATGATAACACCATTTTTTAAAATTCAATATATTAGATTAAATAATATAGTTTGTCTACATTATATTAAATATTTTATTTCCAATTTCTATAACCATCAAATCCCATCAATTTCTCCAGAAAGAACACTATATACCCTATTATTCCCTCAATTTTCATGACCCTGCTACCCAGCCTACCATAACTTCTGGCCGAAGACCTTTCATTCCCCCACCATCTCCCCGCATTCAACCCTCACATCAACATCAACAACAAAATGTTATTAAATTCAAGTTAAGTTAAAAAAAAAAAAATCAATTGTGCAAAATAAAAAATTAAATTTCTAGAAGAAAAAAAAACTCACTAGTGTAATCTACAAAGAAATATAACAGGTGAAACCAGTGTTGTGAATTTTGTTTTGTTCGGTTTAAACATTTCGTATCGGTTAAAAAAACAAGATAAAACAACACAATTCTTACCTCTTTTAAATTTTTGGCCCGTTTTAAAAATTCCACCCATTTTCGATTGAAACATTCTGATTTCATTCTACCCGTTTTGTTTGGAACAAGTAGTATTTTTAAAAAAATAATGAATAGTTTTACAATATCAATCATATCTATTAATTCAACCGTTAGATTGAGATAAAATTTTACAAGTTTGTTGACATATTTATATATATTATGTTAAAATTTCATAGCAATCAAAGAATATAATGACCTTATGAAATTGATGATGTCATTCTAATAATATTATATATGTTCATAATTTTATTCAGAAAAATCATTATATTGTGTCTCTTTGTAGATTAAATTGCACAATTCTAAATAATTTTATTTTTTGATTTGAATTAAAAAAAAATCAACACACACACACATAAACATTACAACCTCCCAAAACGGCAAGCCAAAACACTCTAGAAACAAAATATTCCTCTCAAATTAAAAAAAATAAAGCATTACTCGAAACATAATTGATAATCTTGGATGAAACAAGAAAGACATCTACATTATAAAAAAAAAACCATGCCAAGAAATTATACATTAAAGGTTTTCTTCTACTTGGATGATTTCCAATGATCATATACAGATAAGATCATCATTGAAGCAAATGTAAGCCATGGTAGTTTGTATTCCATGGCATCCAGCCTGGGATATCCGGACGATGACCTAGCTCGTCGCGATTGAAGATGAACATTTTATGTCGAGCCATGCAAGAAGTCTCTCCCGACCGCATCAGCTTAATTTAAGGCTACTCTTCGCATTCAAATTCCTTGACGCAAGCAGCTATGGATGCCATCCGCCCAATCATTATCCGATTGAAAAAATAAATATATCCCAGCTTGAATCAGGTGCGGGGTATAAAAAAATAAAGATTTAACTCAAGTGAAGTCTTGAATGAATTGAAAAAAATATTGATTTAATAAAATTTATTTAATTTGATTGTAGTCTTAATACAACGCACCTGATCCAGCTTGAATCAGGGGCGTGGTATAAAAATTTAACTCAAGTGAAGTCTTAAATGAATTGAAAAAAATATTGATTTAATAAAATTTATTTAATTTGATAGCAGTCTTAATAACATGATCAACTCGGTTTAAACTCAACCCTATCAATTTAAAAACAAAGAATAAATATTTTTAATCAAAATAATTTAGTTGGTTGACTGAATAACCTATGAGTTACCTGTATCTTTTTTATTTTATTATTTAATCAATTCTCAAATCAAATTGACAACTATGATATTTTCTTATTCTCCCTACTTCTTGGTCCATCTTCCACGTTATAGGTTGACAGCTTGGACAAGGACGTAACTGGAAACCTCCCAGAACAACGAACGATCCTAGATTTCTTTAAATTCGAGGAATTAATCACAATCACAAACCAAAACTAGTCTGTTACAATTGTTTTATGCCATTTCCATCCTTCCCAATGTGCAAATCAAAAAAGAGCACCGGCATCATCAGTTCCACAACCTTAAAATCCATGGCTTCCAAATCCTTAAAATCATTGACTTCATCTCTTGTAAACACATCATCATCTCACACCTACCCATCAACCAATTACACTCCAAACTACTCGACAACATCAAAGTCCCGGTCTTTTTCGAACAGAACATATCTTTCTAGCCTTAAAGATTCGTTATCAGAAAACCCTCACATTTATGACTTCTCTGAAATATGCAAAGCTACCAACAACTTTTTACAGAAACCCTTTTCTTCTTCCTCTTCATCAACCTCTTGGAGATGCAGGATTCGTGGAAAAGAAGTGATTCTTTTTCAACGGAAATCTCGCCGACAGATTGGATTGCCTGAGCTTCAAGAGAGGTTACTGGCCATTTGCAGGAGTCATCACAGTAGCCTGGTCAAGCTTTTTGGTGCATCCACTTCAGGGAATTACATTTACCTCGTTTATGAATATGTTCATGGTGCAAATTTAGCTACATGTCTAAGAAATCCACAGAATCCCAGCTACACAGTTTTGTCATCTTGGTTATCACGCATGCAGGTCGCTACTGATTTAGCTCACGGTCTTGATTATATTCATCATCGTTTAGGTCTGAATTCAGAGTATGTGCACGATCATTTAAAAAGTTGTAGTGTTTTAGTTACTGAAGATTCTTTAAATGCCAAGATTTGTCATTTTGGGACTGCTGAGCTGTGTGGGGAGATAGCGGGGAATGAAAGGTCTTCGGCCAGAAGTTATGGTAGGTTAGATAGCAGGGTAATGAAAATTGAGGGAATAATAGGGTATATGGCGCCTGAGTTTAGATCAAGTGGAGTCAAGACACAGAAATGCGATGTTTATGCATTTGGGGTGGTGATTTTGGAGTTGGTATCTGGGGAGGAGGCATTGAGGTACGTGTTTGACGACGGGGGTGGAGGGTATAAGAGAATCAGTGTTATTGAGAGGGCAAGGGAGGTGGTGGCTGTTGGTGGGGGTGAGTTGAGAAAGTGGGTTGATAAGAGGGTGAAGGATTCGTATCCTGCTGAAGTCGCAGAGAAGATGGTGCTGTTGGGATTGGAGTGTGTGGATGATGATCCCGAGAACAGGCCCGACATGGGGCAGGTTGATGTTAGAGTGTCTAAATTGTATTTGGAGTCAAGGAATTGGGCTGAAAAGATTGGATTGCCTACTGATTTCTCAGTCTCAATGGCACCTCGATGACGATGATTAATGAGAAATGATGGATCAATTGGTGATTAAAGTTTTATTGCCGAATGTGCTTAGGATTTGATCTTGAGTTTTTCTCTGAACTCCAGGTTTTATATAGTATTCTTTCCGGAGAAATTGATAAGATTTGTTTATTACAGAAATTGGGAATAAATTATTTAATATAATGTATACAAACTATATTATTTAATATAATATAACGAGTTTAAAAAAAATGGTGTTATCATATTTATTTTAAATCTGGAATAAAAATGAGAAATTGATAGAAGACTTAGGACTTGGACAAAAAGAGTGTTTAACATTATATTTTAAAAATACTTAAAAAAAAATTAATTTCTGAGATGGTGGTCGAATATATGGTATTGTGATATGATTTTAGAATCCTCCAAATATCTCAAATCTATTGTAAAGTAAAATGTTTATTAAATAATACCATTATTTCTTATGCTGAGTAGTAATAATATTGTTTGATCATATATATATATATATAAGGATGGTTGTTTTTAATTTTTTATCACATAAAAAGACGAAGACTTTATTTGTATACACAAGAAAATACAAATAAAAAAATCTTAACATATAAAACCATGCTAGTATAATTTAAGAGGATGAAATTGTAATTAAAAAATTTTGATCACCCGATTGAAAAGATGAAATACATGTTTCATATAAATATTGAAAACCCTAGCTCTTTTAAATGTATTGAACGCGGACTCGTTTTCCTTAGGGAAGTACACTAAAAAACACTCAGATATATAGAGAACAAAAGTATACAGTGTGTGTTTTTTTG
Source organism: Salix dunnii (assembly GCA_015731905.1). NCBI lineage: Eukaryota > Viridiplantae > Streptophyta > Magnoliopsida > Malpighiales > Salicaceae > Salix > Salix dunnii. Next base: position 15,788,497 of record CM027668.1, read on the forward strand.
CTTCTTTTGTTTCAACTGCTCGTAGTTTGTTTTTGGAGGGTTATGATCAGTTCTTTTATTAGAATATTATTTTGTATTTGTCGATTCCCTACCTTTTCTACTTTCATTGCTTTGCTCTATGGAATTGGTGGAGTTGGGAAGCAGCCGTAGCATAGACTGTACTTATAACAAGAACTTCGATAAATTTGAAGGCAGCAGCTTTCAATATTTCAATAAGAAGTTTTAAGAAATCCAAGGGTGTAGTTCGTCTACAAAGGAAACTTCTTTCTGATCTCCTAAACAATACTCTTGCTGAGATACTTGATGTTTATGAAGGGATTCAGCAGAAGGCATATTACGTTGCAGAAGAAGTCTTATTATTCTTCATTGATGTGGACAAGATGAATCCATTCAAAACCAATTGTTGGCATGCAAGACTGGCTCTGTGAAGGAAGTAAAATCATTGTAACTACTAGGAAATAGGGTCTGATTGCCAGCAGATGATGATAAGAGTCTCAGGTTGTTCAAAGTTGAACCTCTCGATAACCAAAAATCACCTGAGCTTTTCAGTTGGCATGCAAGCTTGTCCTATTGATCAAGATTTTCTAGAGGAGAATAGCACATCATTGTAATGGGCTTCCATTAGCCCTTGAGCTGCAAGTGGTTGTTCATTACATGCAAAAATTAAGGAGAGAAAAATAGACGGGAAAGTGGATTGCGCGAAATGGAAGTGATTCATGTGAAAATAGCGATGATCATCAGTCCGTGGAGAAAGATCCTACTGGTCGGTACGTTAGGTCTGATGAAATCTTGGGGGGAGGAGTGGTCAAGACTGCATATAGAGATGGAACAAGTAAACGTCGAGCACGTATCACCAAAACAACGAGAGAGATTGACTTCTGAGGCTTGCTCATTGAAGTCGTTGAAAGATAAGAATATCATCAAGTTTTATGATTTCTGGATCAATGATGAGAAGAAAACTCTTGACATGATTACTGAGATATTCGTTTCTGGGAGTTTGAGGTCAATATTGCAAGAAACACAAGGGTGTTAATGCGAAGGCTATTAAGAACTGGGAAAGCTGGCAGATTCTTCGAGGTTTGTACTGTTGATTAAAAAGCTGTATTACTGATTTCAACATCACAGCAGATGAAGGAGAAGACACTAACGAAAGGAGATGAAACAAAAGAGGTTGATATTACAGCTGAGTGTTAAAGAGGAAGAAGAAGCAGCATTTGATTCATGAAGTAAAGCATGTAATAGTTAGTTACATTCTCATGAACCTCCTATCATTCATGACGATTTGAGATGCCATAACATATTTGTTAGTGGAAACAATGGAGAGGTCAAGATTGGAGATCTTGGATTAGGCGCCATTTTTATGCAGCACCCTACTGGTTTATCTCAGGCGTGAAGCCGGCTTCCTTCGATAAGGTGAATGATCCCCATGTTAAATAGTTCATAGAGAAGTGCCCAGTTCCAGCATTTTTGAGACTGTCATGAGCGATAGAGCTTTTGAAAGATCCATTCCTAGAAACTAAGAATTCAAAAGATACCTTTTCTGGTCCTAAGAATTTACCCAATAATCTCATGCCCAAGCAAGTGATCAGCCTGCCACATGCAGAATCCCATTCGATGAACTGCAACAACAAGAAGCTTCTGGTAGGATCTTTTTAAAGAGAGTGTCAATGAGCAGCTCTAGTTTTCAACTCCAGAAATTTGCAAGGTCAACGAGAAAAATAAATTCAGATTAAGAGGGGAGAAATCGACAGCAATACGATTTCTTTGACTTTGAACATTAAGGAAACTTCATGCTGTCAAGCAAGGGAAGTGGATTTTTCTTTTTATCTTGATTCAGACACTGCATTTTCGGCAGCGGAGGAGATGTTTGAACAACTTGAATAGTCACCTGAAGATGCAGCTTATATTGCTGAGTTGATTGATGCCTTGGTAATGAAGCTGGTTCCTGGATGGAAAACTTCACGTGGAAACATCGCGAGTGCACCTGAGAGGCATCATTGCCTACAATCTCTCAAAGATCAAGAGGCTTTACAATCAATTAATTCAGAAATTTCTGCCGAACAAGATGTGACAATTTCCTCTTGTGCCAGCACTAACAAGCCTTTGGATCTTCCCATTGCGATCTTCAATTGAATACTCAAAAAATGGGTTCAAAAAATGGTGTTGGATGTTTACCAGAACACAATAAATCTGCGAGAAATTTTGTGGGCTCCTGGATTGGTTCATACTTTGGTAGGAAAAATATGAGAGCTTCTCCTGCATCTACTATCCATACCAACCAGAAGAAATTGACAAGCTAAAGCTATGGCTCGACGCAGCTGGTTTCACTGTAATGAGAATGTCCAGGAATTCACGAGGATAATGGAGGAAGCAATAGAAAATTCCACAAAGAAGATACTATCTAAAGGATAAAAAATCAAACTCATGGGGATAATTTCACTTATTTGCTTGTCCAATTTATGAGTGATAGCATTGTGATACACACAGACTCTAGCATTGAACCTAATCTTTTTATCTCATCTGTTTTCTTTTTCCTGCGAGCTTCTGAATTCCAAAGCAATTGATTGAGTACAAGTTTTTTTGTCAGTCTCTTTTCTGAAAGTCTTTTAAATCAAAACAGGTTCATTAGTAAAAAAATATCATCTATAGGATTAAAAAAGAAACTCTATATTCCTCCTATTCCGCTTCAAACTGTACAAAATGTATCAGTTAGGTTCAATCATGCTAATTGTGATGATGTTTCTCTTGCCCTCTTCTAGAATTTTTGCAGTAATCACAAAAGTTCTGTCAATCCCTTGCTGCTCTATAAATTTGACAGGTCTGCAGAGAAGGTTATAAGATCATTGTCCTCTACGGGTCTACTCTGATCAGATGCAATGGGGAGCTAGACCGGCGCCCTTTATGAACTGCTGGTGGCAACAGAATGGTTTAATAAACTTGTGCCAGTATTTTGTCTCCTAATCATTTGGCAAGGTCAATTTTGCATGATTTTTTCTTTGTGGGAAAGAAGAATTCACTTGATTTTGACATAAATTATTATTAAATCTATTAGTTTAAACTAAGATAAGGATATGATTGAGAACTAATTGATACATTGGAAACCTAATTGAAAAATAGATTGGGTGACCTGATGGAGATCTTCTTATAAGTTGGGGACTGCTATGATGTTTGTCCAAGAAGAAAGTATATAAACACTCGCACAAACAAAATCCTAAACAAAAACACCGTCTCTTCTGTTTCTTGCCAGATGCAGCAACCAGCAAACCAAAGCATTAAAAATGGCTTCTTGTTCTCTAATTCCTTCCACTTCTTCTTTAGTTTCATCATCTCTATGCAAATTATTTACTTTAAGAAACTCCATGGCTACAGTGGGTTTGCTCTCTTTTGCACCAAAAACTTCAAGGTTTACCCTTCTCTCCATCAAGCAAAGGGATTATCATAAAAGTTCATTTAGAGGTGATTTTATCAAAGCCATTTATGTTCAATTCCTGATTCTTTTCTGGGTTCTTTATTTTATCAATAAAGATAGAAACTTTATTGGGTTTTACCCGTTTTCTTGTTTAACGTATTTATCATGGTTTCTCAAGTTGTGTAATAGTGGAATTATTTAACTGGAACTTGAATTAAGTTTAGAGTTTGAGGTTTTTTTAAATATATTTTGTGATTGACATATGGATTGAGAGTCATTACTTTGTCTTACTTTCATTGGCCAGCTTTGCTTAATTGGATTTTGATTGATGAATTGTATAGTTAAGTGCTAATACAAATTTGTTATTAGATGAATTCATTGAAGAAATATTTATATTTCATGGAGGAGGGAACAATTTTCTTATATATTGTGTTTAATGGTGGTTTGCAATTTAGAAAAGTAATGTTCTTTAAGAGTTTCTGTTTCTGCAGCTTTTTAGAGAATTTGACCGTGCTGAAGTGGGTTTGTTTTGTCTCTGTTATCTTTGGCAGTGAGATCAGTGGCTGCAACAGTGGAAGATATTACTGGATTTGATGATATGGTTGCTGGGACACAGCGGAAGTATTACATGCTTGGTGGGAAGGGAGGAGTAGGAAAGACGAGCTGTGCTGCTTCACTTGCTGTGAAATTTGCAAACAGTGGACACCCCACTTTAGTGGTTTCAACTGATCCAGCACACTCTTTGAGTGATTCTTTTGCTCAGGTTGGAGACTAGAAAATACCTTTCTTGTTTTGTTTACTAATATCTGCTTTGCATTTTAGTAGAGTTTAACATGAGTATTGTGTTTTTATTCAGGATTTGACTGGAGGTACACTAGTACCTGTGGAGGGACCTGAATGTCCCCTGTTTGCACTCGAGGTATGTGGGATAAATCTTCCTGTAATTTTCTTTGACGGTGCTTCTCTTTTTTCATGTGCACCATGAGATAATCATATTATTCTAAAAATTAAAAAAAACTATTGGTGATTTTATGGTGCCTTTGTTGTTTTATGAACTCAGCAAGCCATATTTTTTGTTTTGCACAGATAAATCCTGACAAGGCTCGGGAAGAATTTCGTAGCGCGACTCAGAAAAGTGGTGGAACCGGGGTCAAAGACTTCATGGAGGGCATGGGACTTGGAATGCTCGTTGAACAGGCAATTCCTTGTCTATAGTATCTTACACCAAATGAACTTGCATTTTAATTCTTCATTCACTCAATGCCATTATAATTTGATTGTCAATGGAAATCTCTGTTTGTACCTTTTCCATTTCTGTTTGTCATTCAAAGTTAGACAAGTAGCAATTATTCTGTCAAGAACCTTCCCCTAGAACTTTGGATCTATCTTCCTCCTTCATCAAAACAAATATTATGGATTATGCTTGATACCCTACTTCTATTGACCTGTTTTTCATTTTTTTATTGACAAAGTTAGGAGAGTTGAAATTGGGAGAGCTACTGGACACACCTCCTCCTGGTTTGGATGAAGCTATGGCAATTGCCAAAGTATGTTTTATCTTTGTTTTTTGTTGTTCTTTTCATATTGTGAATGGACTGTCTCTGTATTTTATGGTTTCTTTGCTGAAAATACTCTTTGGCAGGTGATGCAGTTTCTTGAATCACAGGAATATAGTATGTTTACTCGAATAGTTTTCGATACTGCACCTACGGTGAGCATAAGCACCAGAATTTAAGTGAATGTTTAGAATGAATCAACGGATGTTCATGATTGTTCTTTACAGGGCCATACATTGCGACTTTTGTCCTTGCCAGACTTCCTGGATGCATCCATTGGCAAGATATTGAAGGTAGAAACACCAACATGAGACAATGAAAACATACATGTGTTCTTGACACTTATGAAAAACCTGGAAAATTTAATCTTGAATTACTTGTCTAGAAAAAGTTATGTTATATACAATATATGATGTTGGTAGTTCCTTGAACATGTAATGAATGAACTGTGCCACCATTTTATTTGTACATGAATTTGGTGCCTTTTAAAGAGTTGTACGCTCTGTTGTATATCAAAGGAGTAATTAGGGTCTATGGATTGTGTTGATGATGATGATAACTTGTTTTATTCCCTTTGAAACAGTTTTCTATCCGGTACCTTGCATTACTCTAAACTGTTTTCGCTGTATTGCAGCTTAGACAAAAAATAACTTCAGCAACCTCATCTATCAAATCCATTTTTGGCCAGGAACGAACTAACCAACAGGATGCTGTAAGCCTGAATTCACTGGGAGATGGCTTTATGCTCCACTTTTTTAATTCACAACCCCCCTCTCTTTGTTTTAATTCTCTCTTTGCAGGCTGACAAATTGGAGCAATTGAGGGAAAGGATGATAAAAGTGCGTGAGCTTTTTCGTGACACGGATTCCACAGAGTTTGTCATAGTAACTATACCTGCGGTAATATGTTGAAAAATCTTCTTAAATACTCATTATGCCTCTCTTTTCTAAAATGAGCATCTGCCTTGTCAAATGAAGGGCTTATTTGCTCTCTTAATGTAATCCTCTTCAAGTCTAAGCTTTGAGGTGAGAACTTTTTTCTTCCCTTAAAAGATAAATAAAGAAAGACAAAATAAATGGAGCAACACACTTTTCTGTGCTCTGCTGTGTTTTCTAGAACACTGACTTGCTTAACAGTTGGGGAAGCATGTTCAATGCACAACAAACCCCTGAATGGCCAGAATATAATAGTGTAATTTTTAGAGTAGCTTATTTTCACATGAGGAGAAATTAGGAGTGTTTTGCTTCAAAATGTAAAATTACCATTTCTTTTGTTTTTCCAAGGTAATGGCAATCAATGAGTCATCTAGGTTGCGTGCATCCTTGAAGAAGGAGAACGTTCCTGTTAAGAGGCTTGTTGTCAATCAAATTCTCCCTCCATCTGCCACTGACTGCAAGTTTTGTGCAATGAAAAGAAAGGTATTAATTCAGTTACTGTTTGCAGCTTTGAAAATCAGTAACCACCCCCCTCATATCCCTTGCACTTGCAGCATAGGAAAATTAATATATTTCATCACGATGAATAACATTTTGAGCTGAGGTTTAATCAAAAACAATTTTAATTTTTTTTTTGAGATTTCAGGATCAATTGCGTGCTCTTGACTTGATACAGAGTGATCCAGAACTCTCGAACTTGACATTGATACAGGGACCTTTAGTTGATGTAGAGATTAGAGGGGTTCCAGCCCTTAAATTTCTGGGGGATATTATATGGAAATGAGTATCTGTCGAAATTTAGAATGATCCAAGCCGTTGCTTGGGCACGTCTATTTCATTCCAAATGAAGAACCACGGGAACAGGAGGTTCTTTCTTGGTACGTTACTTAAATGCTCCTGATAAAGAAGCAGATGAAGTCTCCTATACCCCCGAATCCACTGTGAAGCCACGCAGGATAGGTGGAGGCCCATGTTCTCAGCATTGTGAAGGGTGAAAAGTTCAATTACATTATACCCTTTTGTTTTCCATTCTGCTTTCCGTTTCTCCTTGTCACCTTGATTTTCACATACAAAATTACAAATAACCAGACATTTCTACTGGACATCTTTGCATGCAACTGAAGAGATAAATGTACCTTGATTTTAACCTTTACGTACGCATCCAACTTAAACCCGACATGACAATAACAATGCTATTCATGAGGCTCATGAGCACAAGGTGCCAATCAGTTGTAGCCATGGCATAGAAACATATTGAGTGTTTTTAGCTGCTGACACCCCTTCTTTGTCGAAAAGAATACCAATTCTTGCAGGTGTTGATTATATCAACAATCCATTTCCAAGATTCCAACACGCAAATCTAGAATAAACAGCAAATTTGATAAAATTGATTGGAGGCCAGAAAACTTCGGCTGTTACTCTTGTGGGCATATGGCTTCAATGATTTTCCACATTTGCAAGTATGATATAAGGGGAAAAGAATGGATTACAAATTCACTTCTTTTTGAAGGTTATCATCCCAAAAAATGCCACAACTCGACTAAATAGACCTATGAGTACGAGGATGAATATACATAGACCCCAATAATGAAGATTATAACCGGTTTTCATTAGAGAACCACAACGAGTAATCAACCACACTCCATAGTACCTGAGTAGGAGGAAAAGGAACACGAGTAAGGTTTGTCTAATCAACAAGTCACCAGTAACAACAAAAGGTACATAATATGCATTTGGAAACTACTTTAGCAAAGGCGTTTGCCATACCTTTCAGCATTTGCAATCACAAATGCTTCCAGAGCCCAATTAGGATAGCACAACTTGGCTACAAACTTCAAAACTTCACTTTTGTTTGGCTGTGTTGCGATGAGAGTCAAAACAACCGGAAGAAGAACTGACCACTGCAAGAAAGAAACTTGTCATTAAAAACAGATGACCTATGAAGTGGAAATTTGCTAAAGCACCTTCACTCACCAGCTGGGCTGGACCTGGTTCAAAAAAGATGGCCAGTACATAGGCTATTCCAGTTACACAGTAGAGAAGACACAGCATGACAATGTAATTATCGGCGAAGGAAGATCTTGGGTTGGTGAAGAAATAGTACATAGAGAGGTAAACCACTGGCTTGACCACTGTATTAAAATGGTCAAATGTATCCTTGGCAAGAAAGTAAGCTACACTGCTCATGCCAGAGGCACTCTCTCTCCAGTACTGTAACTTCTCAAGAGAAAATGATCTTAAAGCCGCTATCTTGCAAAGGAGAGCTGAAATCAGTAATGAGAGTAATGGTTAGGAAGATGTGCATAAAAATGATAAATTGATTGCTGCGTTTTGTTTTATATCCTCCAAGCAACCATACTAGACTCAACTGGGAGTTAGCTAGAGGCAAAACCAACTCAAGTTCTTTCAAGAAATTTAAACTCCTGTCCTTGTAAACCAAGAATAAAATTAAATTAAAAAAAACCCTCATGGCTTGAGTAAATGAGTTTTTCCTACTCACAAACTGCAATAATGGAATGTGCATAACCAGTAGCCCCGAATGTTTGATCGCTAGGTTTTGTAATTGATCCTAAGCAGGCTCCAGCAAGAAATAAGATCAGATAATCTGCTGCTTGGATTTTAGCTTCCCTTAGTCTCTGTTTAGAAATCCTGTTGATTGTGAAGATTAAGAGTAAGAATAAAAACACAAAGCAGAAATTGTTAAACAAATCTTCTTGGGAGTTTCCAGATCAGAGTCTTCCATTTCTCCTAGAAATAATCCAAAGGGATGGGCAACAACATTAAACAAATCTTTCAAAAGAAAATCATGCCAATGACTTCATTATCAGGGTTGTACACAAGAACTCACATCTTTCACATAATAAATAATTCAAATGCACTGATGCAGCTCCACCCCCAAAAAGAAATGATAATTGAAAATGTATGGGATGCATTTAACATGCTTACTTCATCTAATACGAATCTTTCTGTGAGTATAATGTATGGGATGCATTTAACATGCTTACTTCATCTAATACGAATCTTTCTGTGAGTATTATATATTAAGAAACAACTGAAAAATTCACAAATCACTTGGAATTTACCTGCCAAGGAAGTATCTGTATTGCTGGAATACTCCTGGAGTTCTTCGATGTGATAAATCACTGGACTTCAAAAAATTGTGCCGTATCTTATCCCGATGAAACTCGACATTACTCTTAACATCTTGCCATAATTCCCCAGCAAAAGACTGTTCCCCCATTCCAGTGCTAGTAGGATCTGTTCCATGATCTGGATTTAGTTCCACAGGTGACATAACAAGTCCAGCAGCATACTTTTGCATATCTGGGGGAATGGGGTATCCATTATGAAGCATCCATCTAAGAGGAAGTTCCTTATAATTCACGCTTGAGCTCGCACTTGATTTCACTATACCCTCCAAAATGTCAATATAGTGGTCAGGAGGATTAACACGCTCTGGGACATTAATCCCAAGGCCTGCAAAGTATTCTTCAACCTTCTTCACAGGACCATGATAGACAATAAGGCCACCTTTTGCAAGAAGTACCAAGTCATCGAACATTTTGAACAAGGCATAGCTGAAGTAGAAGTTCTACCCATTAGTTAAGAAAATACTAAAATTTTGAAGCCCCCACATTCAGATCAGATCAAAGAAGTATGGACTTGCATTTGGAAGAAATAGAGCCTAAGACTTTTCTTGGTTGGTAGAATTCTCTCTCAAATTTTTCTTGTAAATGATTGTCTTCTTATTTGCCTGTTGCATTACTTCCATTGCATATCTCAACAAATTTATAGTTGGCTTCCTATTTAACAGTTTGATAAGTTACATTGCTTGGATAAAAATTAGGTCATCTTAAGAACCACGAGTATACTGCATGAAATGTTTATTAATGTCCTTACAATTGGTGTTCCTTGGCAATACAGTACTGTGTAACCATAGAATGCATAGCAAATTTAAACTACAACTTAAAGATTAAAGATTTAAAATACAGGCATGTTATCATAATTGTTAGTTAATTACCTTGGTTGGTGAACAACCATGCAGATGTTTACCCCTTCAAGAGCTTCACGCCGAAGAGCTCTAAGAAGAAGCTGGGAGGATGCACTGTCCAGACCAGATGTGGGCTCATCTAAGATCAAAAGTGAAGGTTCCATGACCATTTCCAGTCCAACATTTACTCGCTTCCTCTGGCCTCCAGAAATTCCTCGCTTCTCCACTGTTCCTACCAAAGAGTCCCGTACTGATTGTAGACCCAATGACTCAATAACTCTTTCAACAATCAGAACTTTATCTGGTTTTGACATGTAAGCAGATAGTCTTCAGTTACCATGGGTGGATTACATGAAAAAATAGAAAAAGCAGCAGTCAGTAAGGGAGGGCTGTACAGAAATCATCACGAGGATGCATGAGTAAAGGTAAGGCAGAATAGTTCCACAGAAGAAAGAGCATTAGTTCCAAGTCACGACTCATAATATAACAACCCTACACACACACACACATTTTTATTGTTTGTTTTTGATGCATAGCCATGCAAAAATCTTATTTGGAACATTTACGAACAAATTTGTAGAGCATGATATTGAAAGAAATGGAGTAAAGAGTAACATGCATGCAGGCATGCATGTGTATTCCATTGCGTGTTGTCCATTTTATTAAATAAAAATAACAACCCAAAGCTTCTGGCCTTTCACTCCAAATTCAATTAGAAAGCAACCCCATTTATTGGCAATGCTAAAATTCTCCAAGGGCCATACTTGAACATTGGAAGACATAATTCAAAACAAGGCATACGGTAGACTTAGCTGCATGAAGTAAACAATGCCCAATAAAGAAAGGAGGTTAAAGCCTTCACATGTAGAGAACAGTTGGTGAGTGTGATTTCACTTAGATGTGGAGCAACAGGAACCTTATTCATTTGCTGGATATTTACCTTTCCTATTGACCAGAAGTAATTATGCTTTGCATACTTATTCCTATTGGATTGTTTGTCTTAGTTCCTCTGTCAAAATGTAGCATTTTCTTATTCGGACACCTGATCACACACTCAATTGCACCAATCTTATGTCCAATACACTGTACTTATTGGCGATGAACTTTTTAAGTATTGTTTGAAATTAATTTATTATCTACAGGAACTTGGTAAATAATACATGACAAAAATTTCATATGAAAAATTGAGATCAAAACTAATGTTGGAATGTGTCAAGAGTCAAAATGTGGAATACCTGCAATGTGCACTGAACCAGAGGTTCTCTTCAACTGTCAAGTTTCCATGCACAATATCATCTTGTGGAACAAAACCAATAATTTTCTTATATGAGTGGACGGATTCATTTTTCCCATTGATAAGAATCAAACCAGTCATACTGCATCCAATTGCTTTTCCTGCAAGAGCAGAAAGAAAGGTTGTCTTCCCAGCTCCTGACGGGCCCATTACAGCTGTAATACGGCCAGGCTTGATTTTGCCTGTTACACACCTTAAGAGATGCTTGTTTTTGGCTTTCAAGGTAAGGGTTAGGTCTTTGAATGAAATCTCAATTAGAGGCCTTTTCTTGATTTCGGTATCGGTGGCCAATGAAACTACTCCTGAGAATGTGAGATCCTTGTTTTGTTGCTGCATAGCTTTCTCTTTCTCGATTTGAGTATATGCATACTTAAAAATTTGGCTATGCGTATTCACTTCTTTTCCCTTTGGCATGTGTCTCTTAGTATTTGGATCTTCAATTCCAAGACTGATCCCCTCATAGCTATCAGGGTCATGTTCAATTTCATGCATTATCTGCATAAGGTCACCAGGTTCCTTTTTATTTCCTTTTGATGGTGCAGGTGAAGTCAGAGATGTAATCGAACTATTTGAGCATGTAGGATACAAATCCTCATCTATTTCAGATTTAGCTTGATCCAAAATCTTAAGTTCCTCAGGATGCTTCTTACGAGAAAATGTTCGTGAGAAATGAGCTTGCAATCCACTTGCATGCTTCTTAGCAATATCTTTAGCAGCTTTCCACCTTTGACGTGCCCGTGCTGTTTCTCTTGCACTTCTTGCAGCTGCTTCCCTGGATTTGGCTAATCTTCTCTCTCGAGTGGTGAGAACTTGATCAGAACAGTTGTAAATAATAAGTAGCAGAGTAATCAAAGCAGCCTGCATAAGTAAAAAAAGGCTTCATCTCTATTAGCTGGCTACTTTTCCTGAGAGGAATGCATCTTGAGAATTCATGAACAAAACGAAGAATATTGTAAGATGTTCAGGAAGCATAAACAAGTCATACAGGTTATTAATTAGGTTAACATTTGGAACATAAAGAACAGTATGACATAGATTTTAATGTAAAGTGAGACAACTTACTATTAACATAATCCCATAGGCATGGATATTTTGACTTGGGGAGTTTGCGTCACATGAAGTCAACTTGAAGCAGGCTGCAAGTCAGTTGGCAAAGGTCAAGACCAGCAATACAGGAGAGGTGAAAAGCAATACTGGAACCATAAAAACAGAATAGTCTATAATAGCAAGAATTCAAATCCTGAATATATAAATTCAGTTAACATAGCTGTCACAGTAAACAAATTCAGAACAACAGGAATGATTAAAGACTGATAATAATGAAGAAAATCCTTACGTGTCTCAGATGTAGATCCCATCCTGCAGTAATGTCTGAAAAATGATGAAAACATGCATCCCATCAGAAAAATGAACAGTAATGTGACCTCCAAGAGTTAAAATTATTATAAAAACTATATATCAATTGAAATATTACAACTTGATCGTTAACACATTATGAGATAAGTTTCCAACAAGAAACAAGAGGTTGTTAAGCAAGTTCTGGTAAAAAAGTAATACCCACTACTGCAAGAAATTTTCTGGACTGTAGTTGGACAGTATGACCCTGCCAAACAGAATATTTCACTGCTACTGCCAACATCAGCCCATATGTTTGCTCCTCCACAGGTATGGTTTGGCTGTCCTGGAGGTAGTTGATAACTGTACCTGCAAAACCATTCATAGTGTATATGCATTATAGCGCCTATAAGCAAATCAGATCAAAGAGTAGAGTAACAATGTTGAGCTGGAATCCAAACTCACGGTTCACACACTCCAGTTGCCCTATTGAGTCTTGAAAGTGGACAGTGAGAGCCTAATGGGCAAGCTTCAAAACACAAGATCCCAATTCAGAACAAATTAAAAATGTCAGGGATAAACCATAGAGTAAAACTTTACATACAGATTAATGAAGTAACACTTGATTCTCAAGAGAAGTAAATTTACATTAAGAAATTAAACTAGCATGGTACATTTTGAAGGAGAGAAATGAATACTATAACAGTTCTTCCATTTCGTCAAGTGTTACAAGGAGGTAAAATAAAGTGAAAAAACATCACACTTCAAGTTTTTGTTTCCAGGGGAACAGATAGTAAGTATGAAATAAGATTAGAGCTTTGAGGGTTAAGATTAGAACTTTGATGGTTCTCATCTGAAAGTTACTAGCAAGAAATAATTAGCATGATTCTCTGATACTTACGTATCATGCAGGTAAGACCATGGGGACAGAAGAAACCTTCACAACAAGCCTGACAGCTGCGAGTTCTTGCAGGGATTTCCTTTGAGTTTTCAAGGTCAACTGGCTGATTTAGACCAATACTACAAGCCCATCCTGGCTCACAACCAGAAACCCACGAGGTTAAATTGCAGTTCTTGTTAGGTTTCAAATAATTGTCAATGCTTGAAGGCTGAAATAAATTGTTGAAGTAGAATTTCATTTCTGCTGCTGTACATATCCGCCGTGTGATATCTCCTGTTGAACAAATTAAATCCATCATAAGGTCCAGAACATCTATATTGCCGATTAAAATGCTTTAAACTAGGAGTAACATGGGATAACGAAAAAGGAAAACAATACAGAGACAAGAAATTCTTCTCTTAATTTTTTTCTCCAGTTTTTCCGCAGGCAAGAATTGCAACTCATGAAAATAAAGGACTGATTGTAAGCAAAGTGCATTAGGCCTTCTATTTCCAATCGAAGTACTTGTATACCTCCAGTCTTTTGAATGCATTTCGTCAAGAAATCCAAATTGGAAGAAAAATTGAATGCCTGGTTCCAATCAGCTTCCCTGAAACAAATTAAGCTTTCAACTTAACTCCACAGTACAAAATGCATAGACAAATCAAATGGAGGAGATCAAGCATAAAACAAATCTAGCTTGAGACCAGTAACCCGAGAAAACAGAAAGTGGCACACGATTTAGCTATAGCTAGTTCCCTATTTCACTTCTATGATACCTCCAGAAGTTTTAAAATCTTAACATTGATAACGCAAGAAAACAAGAGGAAACGCTAAATCAAGTACAATTCAAAGCATTTGGCATTGTTAACATGACTCACTGACAGCCCAGAATCCAAAACAAGAAGGCTTGCTGTAATTTTTTCTCTTAAACAAAAATATACAAGTAGTGGTAGTAACTTACGGGTCTTTGATACAGAAAGTAGATCTGTTGCTGATATCCCTGCTAATAACTGCTGTCAGATTTGACATCCTGCTATAAACAAACTGTGTAATGAGTGGAAGAACTGCAGGATTGTCAATTTCATTGTAGTCTCCCACATCTTGACACCCGACTAAATGCTGTAAACTCAAAACTACAACAACCCAGATTAGCATTGACCAGGAAATGCAGATTTCGAGCTTCTTTGAGCCCATTTTTGGCATTGAAGTGAAGCTATGTGAATTGAAAGTACATGAAAAGGTTGATGAAAGTCGAAACTTTATGGTAGTAGTTCAAGTTGTTTGGCTATGCCCATGCTCATCTTTTGACAATTAGAGTGGAGAATGGCAAAGATTGAGCTGATAAAAAGAGGGTGGTCTTTGATTTATATTACAAGTCGTCAAAAACTGTCTGGCTTACATGGGTTTGATCTTGGAAAGTCGGCTGTGTTTGTAGCCTTGTGAGGAATGAAGGAAGCATATGATAGTTCACGGTCAATTGCGCTCACCATGAAAGAGAAGAAGGTATGGAAAGGTGGGGCCAATATGTAAGAGATACAGCACATGTCTTGGCAACTTTGCCAATTTGGGCGGCTCCGAAGACATTTTTACTTTCATTAATGATAATCTGGTTCCCATGAAAAAAAAAAAACAGAAAATCATGGATAGCTGTCTCTTTTGTTATGTTGAAGAAGATCAAAAGAAATTTCCTTCACTGGTCATCTATCGAATCCAAGACATTTAGCAAAAAATCATAAGAACATTGGCTCGTGAAAATGTTTTTTATATGTTGTTTTCAATAAAAATTTGTAGAACCTCCCAAATGAAGGGCATGAGGACTCTGCTGATGTGCAGGACACGGTTTTCCTCTCTCTTTTAATATGGCAGGGAAGGAAACGACCACCTATAGCCAACAGAAAGTCAGAAGCTGCTAGATCCCATTGGTGTGCCCTAACCTAAGTACAAAATTGCTGGCCTACAGCAAAGCAACGCCGTATCAGTCACAATAAATTCAAAGCTTTCATGATAATCTTAGTAAATAGTATTTTATATTATTATGTCAGTAATTATTTTAGAAGTATTTTTTATTTATTTTTTAAAATATTTTTAATTAAAAAATACAAGAAAAAAATTATTTTTTTAAAGTACTCGCACGAAAATAACAAACAGACCCGATAACTAATTTAACTGTATATAAAGCCCTGTGCAGTACTGCAGTCCAAATATTTTATAAACTTCTGATTTTTTTTTTAGTTTTAATTTTAATTTTTTTGTGATTTTAAATTATTTCGATAATCATGATATAAAAAATAAATCTTAAAAATAAAAAAAATAACAAATTTCTAAAAAAGACCTATAAAGCTTCCATACATGTCTTTAAATCTAAAATAGCCCACAGTTTTAAAATAAAAATAAAAAAGAAAGAAGGCCTGCTGGCCCACTTTTCATGTGGACCAAAACTCTCCTACAGTACTGTAGCTCAAGCCCATTTATAAAACAGCAGTCATCTGGTTAACCATTTAGTTCCTGATTGTTACTAAGTTTCAAAAACATTTAAAAAAAATAAATTTTTTTATTTTTATTTTCTATTTTAAATTAAAAAAATTAATATTTTTAAATTATTTTCATGTATTGAAATCAAATATAATTTTTTTTAAAATAAAAAATATTATTTCGATGCATTTCTAATAGTAAAATACTTTCAAAAATAACCGCTATCACATTACTTAATATTAATCAGCATACATTATTATTTTAAATATATTTTACTGATTTTTTTATTTTACAATTTTAATTACAAATAAAAAAATATTTTAAAATAGTTTTGAAATTATAAACGCGCATTTAAGAGAGGGAGAGGTTGGAAAAAAATAGACATGGAAGCAACTAATTTTCAGTTTGTGTAGTTAGAGAATTAAAGATTGGCTGACTTTTGGGATGTAATGTACCTGATGGCATTTTCTATATCTATCGCCGGCTCTTCTTCCGGGGAAGCTTTTTTTCTTTTTCAGGTGAGCTCGAGGTCAAAGTAAAAGCGATTTGATGAGGTGGTGCAGTCTCATTGACCACTGTTTTACAAGCACCGTCTGACCGTACCGGAGCATTTATTCACTGCAAGTGGTTCCAAGAGTAGTTGAAATAACATTAATAAACAAGTTTTCAAAAAATAAATTTAATTATATTTTATATTAAAACACTAAATCAGAATAAAAAAAATCAAAAATCAAAATCCCATATGCATCAATTGATTTGAAAAGGGGGGGTTGTCATGACGTGTTATACTTATATGTAGCATGATGTGATGTCGTGACCAAATGTTGCTAAAAACAAATAAAAATATCTAATTTGTTTCCTATGTATATATATATATATATATATTAAACATCTAAAGATTATAATTTGTTTTTATGTTTTAAATTTATTTTTGAAAAAACTTGAATTTTTTAATATTTTTAAATCATTAAAATTATAATATACTGATATTATAAATTATTATTTTTTTAAATAATAAAAAATTATTTTAATATATTTTTAAATAAAAAAACAGAAAACATAAAAGAAGATGAAGTCTGTGGTTGGGAATACAACAAATTATTTTTTATTTTATTTTAAATTAAAAAAATTGATGTTTTTAAATATTTTTTATGTTTTGATATTAGAAATGATTTTTAAAAAAATATTTTTAAATAAAAAAACTATTTTAAAGATAATCTGAATAATACTCAGAAACAGGCAAGAAGTACGCTACAAACCAAACAGTCACTTTGAACCGGTCTAAGATATATAAATAGTAGCGGTGGCTGTCACTTTTCACGCGGCTTCTTCCAACCAGTAAGCAAATAACACGTGGCAAAGCGACCATTACAATTTTAGTTATCAACGGTCTCATCTGTCTTGTCTGGAGACAAATTATCAACATTCCCTTCCATAATAAATGTACGACCATGCATTTCTTAATATGTAATTTCCCTCAATCAATATTTCACTTTATATATATAATTTAAAAAAAATTATTTATTCAGATGGACGGCCATTGCATCAATTATTTTTTGAAAGTATTTTTATTTAAAAATATATTAAAATAATAAAAATAAATTAATTTAAAAGTAAATAAAAAAATAAATTTAAATTTTCTCAAAAATACTTTAACGGTTTATAAGTTTTCTTCAGTCCTTCGTCCTTGCCTTTTATCTTACTATTTTCAAATTTGAATATAAAGATATCTTAAAAAGATTTTTTTTATTTCCAAGAGAAATAATATTTTCAAATAAGTTTCTATATAAATAGAAAATCGAATATTATCTTAAGATATATTCAAAATACACCCCTCTCAGGGACATGATGCATTAAAAATACTATAATTAATTAAAAGAAAACTAAAAAGCAAACTTTTATAAAATAATAAAAAAAAAAAAACAAGAGAGAGAGAGAGAGAGAGAGTACATCTAGAGCTTAATGGTTTCCAACTCCCAACCAAACATTCAAAAACAGCAACGGACACGTATTATTAGAATGTAGAGAGGACCGAGTCCCTGTAGCTTTCACCTAGATGAAGAACCCCATGTTTTAAAGAAACAACCGCGCCCACAACACACCTTCCAATATATCTTTCACTCGTTTTTTCCTTTCACATAAAGCAAAGAAAACCCTTTTCACATCTTCACTCGTTTTTGGATTTCTTTCTTTGATGAATAAAAATATATATTTTTTAGGGTGTTTACTGACTCAAACTCTACCATAAATCGTCTCTTTTATTTAAAATGATGGCTGTGGTTGGTGAGCTACAATCCAGCTGCCTTGTATTGACTTGCTTTGGATCATGGAGTGCTCGTTCTTGTCTCTATGATTGCACTCTTTTCACCTTTTTTTGGATTCTGGGTCCTTCTTTAAGATATCTCCCTCTTACTTGTGAGGGGTAACGAGAGCTGTGCTCTGTTTGTCTCCTTTTGTTTTAAAAGAAAAGTGAGTTGCTTGTTTCCTCCTTTTCTTCTTTATCTAGCAAAATGGGTATTGAATTTTGGTGCTTTAGTAGACTTTGTTTATCGTCTTTTTTTGCTTTGTTTCGTTGATGGGCTTATTTATCTAGAAAAAGGGTTTCTCAAAGAGGAATACGGAGCTTATTGCCTTTAGAAAATAACTTTAGGGTTGATGTTCAGGATAATCATTTTATTGACTCTGGTGCTTTGTGTGCTATGAAGAAAAATGACTTCCTTTTGGCATGTATGATTTGATTTGTATGTAAGTCTAGAATACATTAGTCAGTTTTGCAAGTGAAGAGATTACCTTCCTTCATAGGTCAAGGCTCTGCGAGTGAATAGATTACCTTACTTCATAGGTTAAGGTTCTGCATCTATGACTACCACTGCTAATTTTATGAGAATTTGGACGTGTTTCAAGTTATAAACATGTCTGTTTTTTTGTACTTTTGTTTAACTGAGACCTTTCTTCTGGTGGCATTGCTCTAATGCTGCTGATACAATTGCGGATAGGCAACCAGGACATTGTCCTTTAGGAGCAATGAACTGTCTTCATTTCCGCAGTAGGGAGAAAAATGAAGAACCAAAGACTGTAACAAAATCTGTTTCTGTCCATTCCACTTCATCTACATCAATGACGATGTCAACTGATCGTGACCTAAGGAAATCCGGGTCTGAGTTCAATTCTCAGAATGTATCAGATTTTAGCACAGAATCGTCCACAAAGAACTCATTTGCGAACTCATTTGCTTCTTTGGGTCAAAGACAGAGCAATCTTAAAGCCTTCACATTCTCAGAACTGAAGACGGCGACCAAGAATTTCAGCCGCTCTGTCATGATTGGGGAGGGTGGGTTTGGCGGTGTGTATAGGGGAGTAACACGGAGCATGGACGATCCGAGTAAGAGAATCGATATCGCTGTCAAACAACTGAGCAGAAGAGGGCTCCAGGCAAGCTTTCCCCCTTTTCTCCGTGCCCTGTTCACCACATATCAATCTTAAATCAAAATCTCATCTTGTCTTGAGATTATTGTCGCTTTATATTAATTCCTTGGAAAAATCCTAGCACTTAAAAATCTAATACATTCCGAGAAATGAACAAAGAAGATTGTAATTAAGAAGAGAGAAAGTTATTGCCTTCAGATTCTTAGTTCTGAGATTTTGCTGAGGGTAAATTCATCTTGTTCACAGGGGCACAAGGAATGGGTGACTGAAGTAAACGTTCTAGGAATTGTTGAACATCCAAATCTTGTCAAATTAGTGGGCTACTGTGCTGAGGATGATGAACGTGGAATCCAGCGCCTTCTGGTATATGAATTTATGCCCAACAGAAGCGTGCAAGATCACTTGTCAAATAAATTTCAGAAAGTTCTTCCCTGGGCCACAAGAGTAAAAATTGCCCAGGATGCTGCCCAAGGCTTAGCGTACCTCCATGAAGGGATGGATTTTCAGGTATTTTTTACTTAACTATGTAGGATATTGTTGTAACAGCACCTGCTACTGCTCATCTTTTGTGATCCCTCCTATCCTCAGGGATTGAGACTGGGTTTCGATCACCATATTTACCTTTTTTCTGTGCTCTTTATTTCGTGTGTGTTTGGCACCGTCTCATTTAGTCTTGCGACTGTATGTAGCTAAATCACTTCACTCCACTGCATTTACCATTTTTCTTCCATTGCTGCTGCAGATTATTTTCAGAGATTTCAAGTCTTCAAACATACTACTGGATGACCAATGGAATGCAAAGCTATCAGACTTTGGGTTGGCTAGATTGGGGCCTTCGGATGGGTTGAGCCATGTTTCAACTGCGGTATGTGGTTTATGGTTAATCAAAATGATCCTCAAACCATGTCAAACAAACTGTTCTGTCACCAATCAGTAGCTCGAGAAGCCAAACTATAACTAAATTCCATTTGCACATAAACAATATTTTTGTAAACTTTTTTACACTGAATTGATAAGGCTATTTATCAGTCATCTCTGGTCTTGGAGACTGTATCAATGCATCTTGATAACTTGCTAGTATGATAAATTTGTAGACCTAAAGAATCTGAGATACCACTTTATCTGATCTGGAAACAGGTGGTTGGAACTATAGGATATGCAGCTCCTGAATATATCCAAACTGGGCGTCTCACGTGTAAAAGTGACGTGTGGAGCTTTGGGGTTTTTCTTTATGAACTGATAACGGGCAGACGTCCTTTGGATCGAAACCGCCCAAAGAATGAACAAAAACTCTTGGAATGGGTCAGGCCACACCTCTCTGATATAAGAAAGTTCAGGTTGATCATGGACCCAAGGCTCGAGGGAAAATATAACATCAAGGCTGCCCAAAAACTTGCTGCTGTAGCTAACCGGTGCTTGGTACGACAGGCTAAAACACGCCCCAGAATGAGCGAAATCCTGGAGATGATCAACAAGATTGTTGATACAACAGACAACGGAAGCCCCCTGCCCCGCGTGAAGAGTTTGGCCCAGAAAGATGCTCCTGAAATACCTGGAAGAGAACGTATGAAAAGGAGGTTTTTGGATTCAATAATTGGAGATCAGAAGGGATGGTGGTCAGCTTGGAGAACATGGAGACCTAAGCTAACGAGGACACGCTGGAAGCAAAAAAAAATGGAGAACTAGGCAAATCAGCATTGCTTCGATGAAGTCCTTTTTTGTTACATATGTAAGTAAACTACTTTGTTCTACCTAAGCATATGCAATTGTAAAGGTTAAATAACGTCGATGAGTTTGTGCACAGGATCTCTTTGCCGTTATATGCATACATGAACTTGAAAAATGAATCTTGCTGGCTCACCAACCTAGATCTTAACTCAAATCAAGTTTTACTTCGAATCAACTTTTTTTTTATTTATCAAAACATTACCATTTTGGTTTTTTTATTTTACAAGGAAAATCATATCTTAGTTTAGCTAGCCGGCTCATCTTCCATCCGCAAACAATTCATTAACTGGTGCCTGATGGCCTCTATGGAAATGAAGAGCATAAAAGCACACGAACAGAGATGATAACCAACCTTGAATTTATACTGGGAAACGAAATGTTTGAATGTTTTACTAGAGTTAGGGTTCATCCTTACTGTAAATATAATTTTACGTTAAAAGTTAAGATTGTAATATATTCAGCCATGCTTGAATTTATAAGTTAAACGTGCTGGCTGTCCTTTCCCAATCCATTGTGCTTTCTTCTTACTTGGCGTGATAAAAAAAAAAAAAATTTAGATCTATATAGTAGCTTTCTAGTTTAAATTATAATGTGTATTTTTTATAAGATATGAGAATAGATAATATTTTATTCATTTATCTGGACTTATAAAATACACTTTTCAAGGATAGAATTTCATCGAATTCAAAAAAATAAAAAGAATTTTATATCGGAGAAATTTGTTTATTGTTGATACTAATTAATAGCATATGGAGATTATTTATTAAAACATTTGAATGTCTTATATTTTATTTTGAATAATAAAAATATTTTCACCAAAAATCAAAAACAATATCCTTTATCATGAGCATGCATGTTTTAATATACAAACCAAATTAAGCACACAATACTCAATATTATCTATTTAAAAGGCAAAATGAGTAGAAGAAACATAATTCCCAAAGATTTGCTAGTTCTTCCAATTTAATTAGAAAAATCAATTGGTACTATTTCAAAACAATTTGAGATTTGATCTCATTTAAACTCCAAATCATGATTTGTTTTAACAAAAAAAAAAACTTTGAAGATTCTAAAACTAATTACATTAAGTGAGTGTTTAATATGAGATGTGTAATTTTTTTTAGCTTTTTTTTTAATATTAACATATTAAAATTATTAATTTAATATTTGTTTAAAAATTGAAAATCATAAAATTACCGCACGCCCAGACCCAAAATTAATGGTGGTCCATGTCAAAATTTCAACAAATCAAAAAATAATAAAACTTTTAAATTCTTAACAGGCAAGAAAGCATTAGCCAATAAAAACAAATCCTTATAAATTACACGTGGCTCAAGAAACCGGGACTTTCTGATAATTGAAAAGAAATGGTGGCGGTTTCAGGATTCCCTGACAGCACTCTGGCATCGTCAGTAATATATAAATTTCAACAAAGGATGCCAAAACAGACGACAATTTAAACCATACCCAGAATCTCTCTGGCTGCGGTCCGATAAGGTTTTCCAATTAACTTTAGCGATATTTTAGCAAAACCCTTCATTCTACTAAGTTCAAGAAAGGAAAGGTGGTTTTTCTACCTATCAGGAATAAAAAATCTGGACTGGTACTTAGGTTGTTGTATTCAGATTTTTCATAGGATTTGAAAAAAGGTTTGAAATTTATGTTGTTTTTTGGTTGAGTTGGTGATGAGTTTCGTTTTTCTTTGATGTTTTTGAGTTGATTGAATGTTTTTTGGGGTTTGAGGGAATTGGATTTGGTTTTCTTTGTCGTAAAGTTATGTTCTTTTTGCTATTTTGTTGATGTATTTAAATGTTTTTCATTGAATTTGTCGATAGATTGTTGTTTAATGATGTTGTCGTTAAAGAGATTAGCAGCAAAATTGTAGCTTGTTGAAAATAGTAGGCTTTGATTTTGATTACTGAGCCTTTCGTGAAGGATATAGAAAGTTTTGGTTTTTGATTAGTGAAATTTTGAAGTTATTTGTAAAAGTGAATGTGATTAGATTTTGCATTTGACTATGGCTAATTTTACAGCTTGCCTTCAGAAAGATATCTGCAAGTACATAGCGCAAGGTGGTTGTGCTTCTTAAGAGATTTCATTAAATCTCATAGCGAAGATGATTGTATTTGAGCAGGATCCTGATATTGCTCGATGGGGTCTTCATAATCTAATACATGATTGTACACTTCCGAATTCTGGTTCGTGTTATGCTGTTACTCGTCATGACAGGGATACATTTAATGCTGGGCATGAAAGAGAATATTATAATGATCCAGAGTATGCAAATAATGTGGAGAACGATGCTGTTATTGCTCGTGCTCTTCAAGAAGAACTTTCACGGATTGCTGATGCAGAAGCATTGGGGTTAAATAACGCTGAACAAGAATCAATTATTATGCAGCAATGGCCTGGTTCTCATGAAAGATACCATGTTTCTGGTACTAGGAAATTCTGCCGCTACTATCCATTTCCTTGGTTATTTAAGATCCTTTATTTCAAATAATTCATTTGATTTTATGTGCCAAGTGTAGAGCACAAGAACAGTCAGAAAGTCACAAATGATCACTGTGAAGACAAAATGGGCGCTGACAATTGCAGCAAAAATGTAGCAGATGATTCTAGCAAAAAAGTAGCAGGTGACTCTAGCAAGAAGGATGAAACAGCGATCCCTACTTCATCTTCTAAAAGTGAAGAAGATTCCCTTAATATGGATGAGTTGGGAATTATTTCAAACTCAGGAAATGGATACGCTCTTGATGGTGAAGTGGGCAAGAGGATAAGCGATATGGCTTCTATTCCTGTAAGTATAACTTCTGCCAAGCTATATTTCATTGCACTGAAGATTAAGATAACATTCCTTCCAGCCTTGAGTAAATGATATCCTTTCAAAAATGAAGAATTGAGCATCCTAAATTTCTCATCTGTTTTCTGTAGCTTGTTCCTAAAACTAATGGAGAAATACCATCAGAAGATGCACAGACATCAAATCATCAAAGGCTGCTAGACAGGTCTTGTATATATTCCTCCCCCCCCCCCCCCCCTCTCCCTCCCGTGTTTTTTAATTTATGCAATTTTTCTCTGCTGGACTATTTCATAAGGTATGAATCCCCAAGAAATTTGTCCTTGTATTATAACGTACTGCTTCAAACTACAAAATGAGTTACAGAACTGGCTGGAAGTGGATTATTAAGTGCCCTCTGGTATAGCTCCTGGGAGAGAATTATGCAGATATCTTTGTTTTTTAGCAGAGAGATTCATATTGTTATCTTTTATTAACATTTTGGGTTAAGGGTTTCATTACCCAAGGCATAGGGTGTGGATGCTAATATTTTTCATGTTATCCCATTCTCCTACTCTAAGGGTTTCGAGATCTAGGTTTTTTACATATTTCATGAGCGTCTTTCCTTGATAAGTGTTGTTTAGTTGGAGTTCGTGCCTTTTAGTTCAAGTCTGTAATATTTTGACTCAAACAATATTTTTAATTTAATGTTCACTCTGTTTTAGGCTAAAGGTCTATGATCTTGTTGAGAATAAGGTTCAAGGAGATGGTAACTGTCAGGTCAGTACCTAATTTATTATTTTAAAGTGAAATGGCTGTACAAAAAACTTGCTTCTAAAATTCTATCACCTAGTTTTATTCGCTCCAGTTATGTACCATTAGTTTATCTTTTTTGCAGTTTCGTTCTTTGTCAGATCAACTCTATCGTTCTCCTGAGCACCACAAATTGGTGAGAGAACAAGTAATTGATCAGGTTGGTTGGCGTTTAACTAAGTGTACTTTTGTGCACATGTATCAAAGTCTTGCTGAACCATTCTTATACATTTAAGCGTAAACTGTAACCTTATTCCCCACCATGTTGATTTCATCAGCTCAAGTCTCAACCGCAAATGTACGAGGGCTATGTTCCTATGGCTTATGATGACTATCTGAAGAAAATGAGCAAGTTTGTCGCTTCTCTTCGTTTTCTTTTAATCTCCTAACGCTTTCTTGAAATATATTCATGCTCATATGTATATTTATGCGGCTAAAATTAGGGGTGGTGAATGGGGTGATCACGTCACATTGCAGGCTGCTGCAGATTCGGTATGGGAAACTACGTGCCTGACTTTTGTACATTTTCCCTCATCTTTTGTCTGCTTGTCTTTCTGTCGATCTTGATGCTATTCATTAACCCTTTGTGGAATATATTTATAAGTTGTGAATTTGAAGAGAATCGCTGAGAATGATGGATTGCTGAAAATATCGGCTAGTTATTTACGCAACTAAATTAACCTGAACCAGGAATCTCCAACTAGTTGAATTAAGTACATAATTCTTTTTCCTTCACTCTGCTTTCTGTGATCCCACTCTCCATGAGAGATGACGGGATATAACTTATCATTTCTCCTGACTTTAATTAAATGAATTACTTTAATGTTTGAGTGATTCTTGCAAGAATAAAAATTATGAAACTGCTTTTCTTGTCTCACGGCAACCTTTTCTTGATGTGTAATACAAGAACACTTCGTCCCAAGTAGTGTATATACTAACAGGAAATATTCATGTAAGCCAGCTTTGCTATATTACTTCAATACTTTTTACCTTTTTAAGAGCTCATGTTTGCATGCTACTTGTTTTCTTTCTGTCAGTAATTTTATTTTAGAGGTTTAAAGCTGCTTATTTAACTGATGTCTTTGCATGTTGCCATGTAATTGCAGTATGGCGTCAAGATTTTTGTGATAACTTCTTTCAAGGATACATGTTACCTCGAGATCCTTCCACAGGTTCAAAAGTCTGATCGGGGTAAGATTAGACCTTTCGTAACTTCTGCGTTGATTTATAGAAATCTATGCTGAAGAATGCTTCACCATCTTTCTAATATATGGAAATTTTATATGTAAGATTGGTTTTTGATTTAGAATAAAATTTATTGATCATGCAATATCCCCTGAAGTGCATTACATTGAACATACTCATATAATCAGTGCCAAGAAATTCTTGCCCAGCTCTAACCTGTTAGTTCTTTTTTTGAGAGAGAGAGAGAAAAAGGAGAAGAAAGAACCCCGGAAAATATACGGCCAGCAGATCTGATATCCTCTGCCCTTGCAACCTGTGTTTTGTGCAGTTATTTTCTTGAGCTTTTGGTCGGAGGTACACTACAATTCGATTTATCCAGGAGGAGGTAAACATTTGATCCCGTTGCCAAAGCAATGAAAATTGTTCTATGATACTTATCTGTTAGGTCTATCTTTCTCTGGCTTCCAAGTGAGCATTGGATTGCAACCTGCACGCAAGAAGATATATTTTCCTAAATTCTATAGTTCTAATTCTCCGTCGGTCGCTTGCCCTAATTCTCTGTCTCTAATGTAGAGCTGCCGCAGTCGGAGTCAAAGAAAAAGTTTTGGTGGAAGATTTGAAGCTAGGAACTTCATCGGAGAACCTCACAAGAAGGCTTCTGAGCTGCATGGAAAGGCTTTTCGTTTCCTTGTCATACTGTGGCCTCTACAAAGGAAGTGCAGAATGCAAGTGCTGAAGCTGCGTACCTTTGTGCATGTCACTTCATTTAGATCTGACCACCGTCGTTCCATCCTTTGTATTGTGTCTTGATTGTACAAATTAGGCAGGGGCAACTTGGGATTTTTTGACCTTCATAGCAGAACCCGGAGACACTATTCTACTTCCAGTACATATGTTTTTAAAATAAGTCGTATTCCTTGCATCCTGTTACCTTTTTGCTGAAAACTAAGATACTGTTGGTTTTATTAAAATTGTTTTTAAAATATTTTTTTATTCAGAACTATATGAAGATAATGTTCTTTTATTTTTTTTAATTATTTTTTATATAATAATTTAAAAACATTAAAATAAATTAAAATAAAAAATATTTTTAAATCGCAATGCTAAACAAAACTAAATCAAGTTTTTATCTAGACATAATGGAACAAAACGTATACTTAAGACTTAGAACAAAACAAGAATAATATATGCAGTCCCTTTCCTTTGTAGAGGCCATGGAATATAAATGACAAAAGAAAAGAAAATACCATTATGACAAGATTTTAATCTACCTATGGTTGTTTGAAATGCTTTCCGGAGTTTCTGGGTGAAATTGAAATGTAGAAAATATAAAGGTATTTTTTTGTTAATTTTTTTAATGGGATAGATTGAAGGACCTTATTGATAAATAGATAAAACATCAAGGAGTGATTCATAAAAAAATTAGCATTTAAATTATATTTTTGATAAAAATCCATAAACTTAGGAGGATAAAATGAAATTAGCCTTTTTTTAAAAAGCGAAACCAAGCTGCTAGTTTTCAATAGACGACAAGTCATCCTAACCAGCCATAGAACTTGAAGCTCTGCGTGAAGGCAACTTAGCGTCTTCTTCCCTTCCAATCACCCACCAAAACCCATGAAACCTTACACCACCAAAATCCAAATCTCATGCTCCAAAAAACCCACCTCTAAAACCCTAAAATCCCCAGTCTACACATCTCAAAATCCAGTCTTTTCCCTTATAAATCATAGAACCAAGAACCCACCATACTCTTATACACAAACCAAGAACCATGTGGGTGTGTACATGAAATCGAAAAAAAGATCAATACTTCGATTCAGTAAAGCATGTACACAAGTCCATTGAACTCGCACCCGTCGTATCTTTGAAAAATGTGATGGCCCAGAACCCCAATGGTTGTAGCCCTATCTCTGATGTTTCAAAGAAAGGATAAATCATCTACAGATTGCCCATTCTGATCATTTAACTGAAAATTTAACTTTTATTCTGTGAGCTGAATTTACAATCAGATACTAACAAAAACGAAAACATCTTATTCCGCAGACTTGTTTATTCATATCCATTCTTCTCTTAAGAGACCGAAGCTATGAGAAACTTGTAAAAATCACCTTCCATGTTAGCTGTACAAAATGCATGCCCTTTCTGCTGTTTTACAGCGGCAAAGAAAAAGCTCCTTCCGTGTTTCCAGATTCAATCACGCTAAGAGAAGACTGAGGATGACAATCCTAAGCGCCTTTCTGTAAAAGAGAGAGAGAATCATAGGTGTCCACTGGTAATAAGTAAACCAGGCAAATTAGAGCAACACATTTTCCAATAAATAACTACAAGATTCCTCACCTCCAGTTGTGATGAGCTTCTCAACACGCGAAACAATATGTTTACCGTATGTGTACCTCTTCAGGGCACTCAAATGAACCCTAATGCGAGAAAGAATTAACTTCAAACTTTGATCATTGCAGGTCTCAAGAACCTTCTGTACAACGTAATTTCCAAATGGATCTTTCATCATAGCCTGCAGTTTTACATTCCAAACACAGATCATCCATGCACTGATCAGTGAAAGTAAAAAGAATCGAAATTGGAAGCCTCAAAACAATCATAGGCTGCAGTTACCTCAATAATGATCATTTATACATGAGGAGCATGTTGAGATTGGATGATCATTAATCAATAAAAAAATTGATACTGCATAGTACTGGATATTTAGAATACCGATATATATGTATATAAAAATCCTATTTTAATACAACATGCAGTTCTTTTTTTTCAATATTTTTTTTTAATAAATCTGGCTGGGTTCAGATTTCTGATGTGAAAGTATTTTCATCAGTAGCTGATGGTGCTAATAAAGGCACTTGGGCACTGACCTGCAAGGGCTCATTTTCAACAGTGGAACCAAGTATCTCATTCACCAAAAGTTGGCGCTCCTCAGGACCACCAAATGTTAAGCACTTCTCCACAACATTTGAAGCAAATTTCTGCTGACTCATCAAAACAATATGTCCTGCAAGCTTGCTGATAATAGCAGATCGTTCTTGTGGCTTACCATGCTCAAGAACATGCTATACAAAACATTAGTGTGAACATCAGGAAACTAATGAAGCAGTAGAGAAGCAGATCAGTTAAATACAGAGCAAAGCCATCCATTCCATGACTGATGCAACATAATCCAAAAACAAGATCAAACCCACATCTTTAGTCCACATAGAGAAGTCAATTTGGATGTGGAGCACTGGATCTCACAGGCTGACAAAACTTCAAAATTCTTGAAAGTGACAGGGATATTAATAATTATAACGTTCAAAACAAGGCACTCAATACTCCCACTTGCATAACAAGGACTTCATTACCAGTCCAGAATGCGCGACCAAGTCCTTGATGCTCATTAGATATATGATCTTCTTTCTCACAAGTAATTTATTTTGCCTGATATTCTCCACACGTCTTTATATCGTTAGATAATGTTATAGCAGGAAGCTAAGGTGATAAGAAAATATCTTAACCACAAAGAAAAATAAATCCCTGTAAATTATAGACTACTTCTGCATTGCTTATCTATCATATTCAATGGACTTTGACAAATAAAAAATTCAGGATTAGCATGTAGGACAACCTTAACTGGACAAACTCATATCTTAGGTGCAAAGAAATTCACTTGCCAGTCAATACATGTATGTTGGATCAGCTGGAAAATTATCAATACCTGAATGACATAATTTCCATATTGATCTTGTGCCAAAGTACACACAAACTGCATAATTTCATCCATAATAATTTGTTGCGCATTCATGTCCTTACAATGCTCCAAGACCCTCTATTGGTGCCAGATCAAAATATTGACAAATCAATAATGATCATAGATTTACATCAAGAAAGTGCAAAGAGAGTAGTTTCTAACCTGGATGACACGGCAACCATAAGGATGGGTGGATAGGGCCAAAACTTGCCCAAAGAAAGCTGAGATGATGAACTGAATTCGATCTTCTGGGACACACTCTATACACTTCTGAATAACATGATTGCCATTCTGATCACGAATACATTTAATGACAGAGCCATTAAGCTCTACCATCATTTGAGTCTGTCGATCCACATCAACCATCTCCAAAGCCTGTGGTCAGATTTAGCACAAAGTAATTTGAATAGCCAGAATGAACAAAAAGGGCAATGATCTTGCTCATAAGGTAATAAGCTACAATTCATGCACTGATCAGACAATTCTTCTTCTTTACTTGTGATGGATTTATTCAAGAGTACTAAATCATAATATTAGAATCAAGCATCTAAGGAGTGCCCTGGCATTACACCAAGCCACATCACAGTGATAAATCAAAAACTCTAGGAACTGGATAGTGCTCACCAAAGTATGCGTCACCAACAACAATATTCACATAGAGAGTATAGATGCTTCAAGCAGATACGGGATGTCAAGTATAAATCTCAAAGGCACATGCTGCGAACAAACATGCAAGAGTGTGGGCATTATGGACATGTGCACATGATGTATGTATGACAGCAAGGGGTTTAGAAAAGCACCTTCTGGATTACTCTGCATCCATACATATGCATACTGAGAGGTAAAACATGACCAGTAAGTCGACTGACTAACTCCAATCTTTGACTTTCTGTACCATGATCAAGAAACTGCGTTCAAGAATAACAATGCAATATTAATAAATCATGCATAGAACACAGAATTATAAAGGAGATACCAGCAGTTAGAATTTTACATAAAAAAAACATATACCTTTTGTATGACATAATTTCCAAACACATCAGTCATCAAGGTACAAGCATGAGGAATAATCTCAGGGAATATCTTGTTCTTCTCTTCAACTGAAGCAGTTTCTAGTTTCTGCTGAATAAACCGACTTCCATATTGATCCATGCTGCATTGCATAAGAGATGTTAAACTCAGTACTCCCAATACTACATGAATGAAACAAACACCAAAGCAAGAATTCAATTTATATACCTGAATTCAACAACGTGACCAGCAATGTCTGAAAGTTCAAAAGAACCGGTCTTGTTGCCCTTAAATCCTTCTATTAAGGATGATGAGTGTCTTCTTTCCGCAATGCAGCCAATATCAGACTGCCATGACCCATTGGATCCTTCTATCGAATTCCTTTTAGTAGAAGCTAAGTGTGCTGCTCGCTCACTCTGAAAACTTCTAGATCCAACAGAAGGAAGCGTATGTTTCGCCACCGAGTTCTCTGGATATGGCATGATAAGACCATATGATGAATTCCTTTGGTATCCCTGATTCAAACCACCGGATTTGGTTGGAAGTGGCAACTCATATTGTTGCTTCTGTTGAACAAGCAATGTCTCAAGGTAAGCTTTCTGAATGCTGTCCAAGTCTCCATCTGAAGTGCCAAAATAGTTTCTTACTGGAGGATCACTCGAATCAGCTACATGACATGTTGCATAATCTGTAATTCTTTGCAAGTACTGAGGATAACGTGATTCTAGAACTGGAGAATGAAGATCAGGCCCTACTTGATTTCCCAGTCTATTAAAACCATGCCCGATTCCATGACCACCTAAAGCGAAACCAAAATTTCAAACCAGCAAGAAACTTATCCACTATCCATGTGTATATTGTACATATAAATTCCATGAAAGCTTCAAAAGAAACAAAGATAACCTGTATCAAGATGATTCTTGATCACTGAATTCAGTTTTTGAGTCGAATAATCATCAGGTATACGGCCTGTGAAATCCACACTTGGAACATTTGCATTTTGAATAAGAGCACGTGATCTTTCCAAACTTCCAAGGCCCGAGGAATTCATTTTTGAGTGAAGATTGTTATAAGAATTTCTTCTGGGAATACTAACTTCCCCATTAGAAGTTATCTTAGAAGTATTATGGTTCGGTATGATCCCATTGTTTCTTGGCATATCGGTATAGTTGGTTGAAAATGAGAGATTTACTACCTTGGATTTTTCTCTGAGTTGCTGCTGCAGAGTCTGGTCACCATTACTGGACACATTATAAGGAAAATCTGGCTCATTGTCCAGATTCATTTGCAGTTGACGCCGTACACGACTCTCTTGATCTGTGAGTCTAGTTTGCAAAAGGCTTAACCCAGACAGCATGTTGGCAATTTCACCAAGCTCAGTAATGCCAGAGGAATGGCCATTATGGACACTCATGCCAACAGCATTCTTCTTCTCACTAGGGCCAACTCTGCTGCCAACATGACATGGACTTGAAATAGCAGACATCCCACCCAGATGCTGTTCAGGTGTTGTACTCCTAGACAATGATGAACCCACAGCAGATACCAAAGAGTGAGACAATGCATTACGTTGGCTTTGATTTCCTGTAAAGCTAGTGGTAGCTACTCCTGGATGCAGGCCTTCAAGGGATTCCATTCCATTGTGTAACCCAGCTTGATGAGAATCACACACACCAGTTGCATCCAGAAGATCACCAAAAGCATTATGACTTGTCGGGGATGATAGGTGACCTGGTATGGAGGTGGAATGATCAAGTCCTTCCTGAAAAATGTAAGAATACCATTTGTCAACTGTAGTAAACAAGCAAAATGAAATGTAACACCTATCATAAAAAAGAGATAATAGAATGTAACACCTAGTGTTTGCTAGGTGCGTGTCAGTTGAATCCAATTAAATTGGTTGAATAACAATGGGCAACACGAAACTGCTTTTCAAGTATAGTGAACAAAAAAATGAAGATGGTTTCTATGAGAAAAACTTCAAATATTTTGTTTTAGAATCTCATCTCGGCATTGTGTCTTTAAGAATAGAGAAAAACAAAAGATCGCATGAAAAGTCATTGTCCATCAAGTCCTCCCTCTTAATCAAAAAATAGTTGCTCAATCAATGCTAATCTTTAAAATCAATCAAGACTCAGATTTGGCACTTCTCTGAAGTACCAATGGTTGCCTCATTGATGATAATAATAGTTTTTACCAGATTAAGTTTGCTTCATTCATAGTCTTCAACTTTAAAAGTTGCAACTAGCACAAAGATGTTGTCCTTGATAGCCAAAAGAGACTTCAATAGTTTCCATAAAAAAGGAAAAAACTCCTTCCAAAGTGATTTCTTGGACAAATGGCTGAACTAAACATGAAATTGCAAATGTTCAGTTGCCGATTCTTATAGTATTATTATTAAACAGAAGACAAGCTAATTCTTGTATAAGCTCAAATTTTCAAATTACTATATCCACTACCTGAAGAATGTCAGCAAAACTTTTCCTCCTAGGACCAAGCCTGGAGCCCTGCAATTTATGACTATCTGAGATTCTATCAAGCCACTCTGCAGAAGCATTCCTTGTGAGACGAGTTCTATTTGAATTCCTCAATTCTGTCAAATCATTGTCAACCTTGTGCACTGAAAGTCCTGGCTGCATTGAAAACAGCGATGAACGGTCACTGTAATCAACCACGTTATTCCTCAAGTCCCCGATACCTCCAAATGAAATTCCAGAAGACTGAAACCTTTGAGCAACACGCCAATCCTCCTTGGACAACAAGGGTGGGGGCAATCTTGGGTTAATGTTACCATGAGAATAGTAATACAAAAGATAAGATGGGTGCGAGCGAATCTCATCTTCAGTCAAAGCCGCATTGTTACTAACACTGTTGATGTCGCTCAAGTTATAGTTCCTAAAAAGGCTTCCCGCGGCACTTAAAGATCCTTCAACAGTGGGTGGAGCACTACCACTCCTATATATATCGAGATCCCTTTCTATGCGTTGATTACATCGCTGTGCTTGCAGAATCAATTCCAGTTCGCTCTGAAAATTATCCTCTAAGTTAGATGCGCCCCCCCCTTGTGGATAATCATCTACTGTCGGTGGCTTGTTTATAAAGCTGCCCCCAGTGACCATCTCTCAAAGAAACTGAAGATCAACACAGTGCAATAAATATCCAAATAAAAATAAATAAATTCAAACTTCAGCACTAATTATATGTTTAATTGCCAAAAAAAAATACAAAATTCATTTAAACAAAGAAGGGTCAAGCCTAGTGAAATTAAAAATTCAAGATTCAACACTAATTCTCTGTTTGGTCGCTGAGAAAAGTTCCATTTTAAGCTAAAAAAAGGGTCAATAAAATATCACATTTAGCAAATCAGAATTTCTGAAACATAAAATCTTACAACAAAAAAAAAACGCCTTTTCAAACAAAGTAAAATTAACAAAAAAAAAAACAATAGATACAATTTTATTGCAGGAACATAGCCAGAAATGTAAGAAAATTATACAGACGTAAAAGGAAAAAACTAAATTCAAGGACCATAACCTATATCACATAAGAAAAAAATTAAAGCATTAATTAAAAAAATGAACTTTAATCAAAGCATTAACGTATTTAAAACCAAGAGGGATAAATCTCATAAAACTTACTCCTTTTCTTTAGCGTTCTTTCTCAGCAAACAAAAAGAGCTTTGATTAATTAGAATCAAACAACAAAATCATTAAGTGCATCGTGATTAAATACCTTCACGGTGAATCTCCACATCAATGGAAAGAACCGGAACCTAAAAAAACAAATAAAAAATCAACGATAAAATAACTTTTTAAAAAAGAATAAAAAACAGACATGAACAAGAAACGAGACTTTGGAGGTAAAAGAGTTTACGCGCCAAACGATGTCGTGTCTAGAATTGATAAAACTTTCGTGATCAATGAGAGGTAATTAAAAAAGGTGACAAGAAGAAAATAGAGGGAGAGGGAGGGAAGGAGGATTTACAGAAGGAGCGAGAGCATGGATAGAGGAGATTCTTTCGAAACGAGCCCTTTTTTTTGTTTCGATTCTTTATTTTATTAATATTGTTATTTTCTTGTTTTATAGAGAGTGAAAAGGAGAGGGAGTTGTAAGGACCGTTGATCGATAATGGACGGTGATAGATGATCGATAAGTGCATGGCAGCATTCCTATAGCTTATACGTTGTCACTTTGAAGTTGCTCTCTCATTTTTTTTATAATACTTGAAACAAAGTATCAATACAGTAACGATCCTGTAAACATATAGAGAGAGAATGTTGATATATTTTATTTTTTTAATTGGTGAAACTTGCTGACGTGTTGAGCCATGATAAGTTATGTTATGTTATGTTATACCAACAAAGTATCAATACAGTAACGGACATGCTACCATGTCAGCGAACTTGCCAGCGTGTATATAAGTTACGACAATGACATTACTATTTATAAATATACTAAGAGCTTTTTAGGGGAGTTTAATCCAAATAAAAAATTATTTAAAAAAAATTAAATTATTTTTATATATTGATATCAAAAATAAAAATATATATTTTTAAACAAAAAAATATTTTGAAGAACATCCATCATAACACATTTATTATCCACGATTTTTATTTGATTATCTATGGACTTTAATGGTCTGAATAATTTGTCAACATTAAAAATATAAATATTAAAAAACCACTATGCAAAAATAATCGGTTTTTTACTCAATTAATTTCATGTTTTATTTTAATTACTGACTCGCTTATTATTAGTTTTATGACCTAATTTGTAATTTAACAGCGTAAAATGAATCGACAGGATGGCTTATATCACTGTCAATATTTTTTCTTCATTCTTTAGTTTTTTCTCTGGTGCATGTTTGGAATTATAAAAATAATATTTAAAATAATAATAATAATAATAATAAATTCAATAAAGTACATTAGCACAGGGTCACCAGCATAGATGGAAACTACAATCTCACGTCAATTAATTCTGTTATGAATACTGAGTAGGTCACATCATCGATGGAGCTGAAAAGGACCCACCTTGTTTTTGTTTTCTTCGAGACCTCGTAATTACTGTCAAAGACAAGAATGATGTTGCATTCAAATCTGGGTAATAACTATAATATATATATATATATATATATATATATATATATATATATATATATATATATATTACTGTCAAAGACAAGAATGATGTTGCATTCAAATCTGGGTAATAACTATATATATATATATATATATATATATAAAGGTCACGATTAAGGAAATAAATCTTAATATCTCCATATACATGATTCGGATCTTCTCATGGTTTTAAGGTGATTTAC
Organism: Salix dunnii; assembly: GCA_015731905.1. Classification (NCBI taxonomy): domain Eukaryota; kingdom Viridiplantae; phylum Streptophyta; class Magnoliopsida; order Malpighiales; family Salicaceae; genus Salix; species Salix dunnii. The sequence continues at coordinate 15,824,376 of CM027668.1, forward strand.
TTTCAATTTAATTGTTTAGACTATGAGAGAGAAAATAAAACATCAAGTATTTAATGATTTCGTGTAATTTTTTATTTTACTGTCCCAAATAGATATTTTAGCTTTCTATTTTTGTTTACCCTGAAATGATAATTGGGCCGTTCGATATATATTTTGCTTCAATATCCCTATTAAAAGCTTATTTCGTAATAAACCTTCAATTAAAAATGAGATATTTAAAAAAAAAAATATGACTAAAAATTGATAATTTGACATATTTATTGATATTATTATAAATTAATCAATATAAAAAAATATAAAAAAATATGATGATCACATTCAAATAAAAAAAGATATTTTTCAGGGTTGATTAATAAAAAATAAATGTGTGCATATGTGTGAAAATAAACTCATCATTACACATGAATATTGATATTAATCTCTCTCTCTCTCTCTCTCTCTCTCTCTACACACACACATGTATATGTATATTATATAATTTTATATTTGATATTAATATATTAAAATGATATGAATAATTATAATTTTAAATAAAAAAATAATAAATTTAACAAATATTTATTTGGACCACATTACCATATAAAAGCTTAATTAGTCCTCGGGTTTTGAGCGTTATTATAACGTGTTCCATTAAGTTTGTAAAACTAAGTTAGTCTTTTAGTTTTTCTTGTTTACTAATTGTTTATGCACTCATAAAATTAAAAAAAAAAAAAACTGATACACAATGTGTTGCAAGTGTGTGAACAAAAAAAAAAAACTATATTCTTTCAGTATATTGTATGATACATACCCTTTTGTTCAAAATTTGCACACGTGTTTTTCATGAAATACGGACCAAAATAGGTGTTGACGTGGAAGTGATAATTTTTCTTTTAGAAGTAAACTCGTAGCATTTACTTGATTGGTAGGGAATTCTCTTGTGGTGGCTAACCGAAATAAAGTGTATATAATGGCTATCGGAGGTTTATATAGTTATTAATTTTAAAAACTATAAAATTAATCAAGATACATGCAAGTTGATCTGGATATCCACATTAATAATATATATATATATATATATATATATATATATATATATATATATATATATATATATATATATATATATATGATGTGCACTTCACCTAACATGTATATTAAAGTACGGGAACTGGATTCGTTTCCATATATATCAAAGAAGTATCGAAACCCTATTCTTTTCCATATACATTAAATTTACATCCTTGCCCTTGATATATAAAAATATACTCTAGTCCTCATATTCAAGGCTATTTATCATATCAATCCTTACATATTCTAACATGTTTTCTAAAATGTTTCTTTGTATCTAACTCGCTCCTTCCCTAAACTTCATAGCTGACCAGGTGAGAAAAAAACAAAAAAACAAAATAAAAAATGATGACCTTTTCTAATTTATTTAATTAAGTGGATCGAGTAATTTTATTAGTAAAATATGAGTGAATGTCAAATATATCAGGGTTTTTTACATGTTCTAAAGAGACCAATCTATAAAGAAGAGTTAAATGATTAATTTGTGATCGAATATTACAATTTATTTTTTATTAATTTACCTTGATTTTATAACTTAGATTACATGTTAGTATATTAGCTTAGATGAATCAGATTATTATTGTTTTTTCTAAATAGATTATTTTTTTATTTTTACTATTAAAATATTGAGTTTATTAAACATGCCTTCCATGACTTGTTTTTATTTGATTCACATGAGGTTAGTATAGTCATGTTATGAACTAAAAGATGAACACGGATTGATTTTAATGATTTTAATATGTTGTTTTTAGTATTTATATAAAAAAATATGATCTTAAATACTTATTTTAAATCAAATTAAATTTTTATTAATTATCAAAATTATTTTTAAAACATATCAAATTGACGAAGTTATATCATATTAATCTCCATATAATTTTTAAAAATAATCTACTAGAAAAATATTAAGAACACATTGTAGCGCTAACCAATTATTGACAATCACTTGTGCTTAGAAATTAAAGCAAAACTTCAAGTGTCTATTCGGTTGAGGAAGAGCTATAAGATTGCCATGGTATTTCGTTTTTTAACACCAGGAATGTTTTGTTAATGTTTTAGACCCGAAAATATAAAGATAATAAATTTGTTGACAATTTTAAAATAGATTTTTTGCAGTATAAAAATAAATATTCAGGAAATAGTAGCCTAACACTATCTAAAAAAACACAATACATAAATTCCCAAACCTTCCTGTTGAATTCAATAGTTGATCTAGTCCCTAATTTTAAAGATACTTTTACATACTGGTCCCTATAATATTTTAACTTTTCCCTACAATTTTTTTTTTCCAAATCGGACCCGGTATCTTCATCTGCTGAAGAAGTTATGCAAATGATTTGGTTACGGGACTCGCTAAAAATCTAATTATAAAGGTCTTGTTTGATTGGCTCGTGCCATGTCTGCAATGTTAAAAGCTCAGAATACTACCGCTTTTTTCTCTGCTTTGATGACAGCATTGTATAATTAACGGAACTATTTTTTAAAACGACCAGTCGTTCTCCACGACCTCTCTCTTAACTCTCTTTGATATTGCGGTGTAGATAAAAATTAGCTAATTTTTGTTTTATTTGTCTAAAATTAACTATCTTATGTTTTTAAAGTTAGTCTTTTATTTTTTATTTTATTATTTGCTAGAAAAGAAAACTATTTTTTTCCAAAATAAAGTCATACAATATAATAAAATGCAATGTTAATTTTTTCGTGTTTTGAATGAATATGAACGTGCTATATTTTTTTATCCAAAAAAATTCAATAATTGATGTATATGGGAAAAAAATACGAGACGTTGATATTTATGAAAACAAGTCCGATACTTCATATATATATATATATATACATGCGCAAATCCGATAAAATCCACATATATATGAAAACAAATTCAATACTTCATATATATATATATATGTATGCGCAAAAAAATCCACATAGATATGAAAACAAATCTGATAAATCACACACACACATATATATGCAAGAAAATCCATATATATATATGAAAACAAATCAGATATTTTTTTTTTTATATGTATGTATGTGCAAAAAAATCCACATGTATATGAAAACAAATCCAATAAATCACGCAAATATATGCAAGAAAATCCATATATAGACGAAAACAAATCCAATAAATCTCTCTCTCTCTCTCACACACACAGATATATATATAGAAAATCCGTATAGATGCATGAAATTTAGTACGTTTTATGTATATAAATACTACTCGTAATTTCATTGCATCGAGAGAAAAAAACTAGAATTTCCCAATAAGCACACTGCAATTGCTACCAAGAGAAGAGGAGGAAATCAAGAATGGAGAAATCTTCTTTCAAGTTAGCACTCGTGATTGTTTTGGTGTTTTCTACAGCTTGTAAGCCTCTCTTTTATTTATATTTTTTCTGGGAATTTATTGGTTATTTAAGTTTTTGGAATATATTTTTATTTAAATACATGATAATAAAAATAAAAATTTATAGAAAGGACAGTAAATAAAATTACAAATAAAAAATCTGACAGGCTCTATACGCGGAACAATTGAAGCTGCAAAAATCACAGAGGAGATGGCGCATCAAGAGTCGTCATCAAAAATACAGATCATGACATGCGAAAACGACGCTGTTTGTGTACCATACTGTCCCAAATCTTGCAAGCGTGTTTACTGTGATAAACAGCCCTATCCATATCAAAGCAGGTGCTTTTGCCAGAAGAGTGGATTTTCTCCCAGGGGCATGCTCATATCAATGCCCTGTATACAGGGAGTTTGATCCAACGGTGGTGCCTGGAGAGCTATATCAAAATAAAATATCTCGCGATGTATCTCCAATGAAATAACAATACAGAATGGCACGTGCCTTTAACGCTGCTGGTAACTATAATTTTTTTAAGAGACAGTATATTCTTTCTGCATCAAATTTTTTATTTTTTTTAATATTTTTACCACCTTGTATTATCTGACATGTTCATGATTTAAAACATCATTTGATAATTTACTGATTATTAATTTTGCAAAACCGAAATTTAATTATTGCTAAAAATAGATATAAAAATAGAAAGTAAATTTGATATATAAAAAATAAAATAAAGTCGAAGATAGAAAGAAAATAAAATAAAAAAATAGCAAAGCCATGTAAGAGGGCTTTCACTGTCCTGGGCCGCTCCACCAACACCATGAAATGCCTTGTTTGGAAATTTGGTCTGTCATACGTGCCACCAAAATGTGGCAACTTTTATAACTTGCTAGCGTGTGGTACACGTGCCAATAAATAAAAATGATCAGATTTGTTTAAATAAATAATTTATTAAATGAATTTAATTTTGAGAAACGAATTCGTAAAGCATATCGTTGAGAAAGAAAAACTCTTTAACTCAAACATCGGGAACGAACTAAGAAATAGACCACTCATAATGGGAAAAACTTGATATACGAGGGAAATTTTTGTTTATATACCAATTAATAATGTTCTTAATTAATTTATATGAAAATTAAAATACGAAACTATTAAGAAATATCAACATTAAACAAATAATAAATATCACAATTATGTTTTTGGTGTAAATGGGGGCTTGAGACCCGAGCAAGATTAAATTAATCGAGAAAAAACTGAACCAATAAGGTTAAAATACAATTGGACACCCTGCTGCGCGATGATATTGACCACAACGTACAAGGGAGTCCGACTCCAAAATAAGCTGACGAATGCCAAGAAACCAAGCGAGCTCGACCTCTGTGAAATTGAGATGAACATGTTCCTGTATTTATAGCAAACCCATGAATCCAAGAGCCCAAACAATCTCTGATGAGACCAGTACCCATGAGTCCGCTGCCTCGGTTAGAAAACAATAAATGAGCAAACTCATCCCGTTTCCACTGCTGTCTTCGTGCGTTTCTACTCTAAAATCACCTGGTTAATTAGCATGATTTGTTAATGGACCATAACCATCCGTCCAGAACTTAATACGGTTGCCATTACCCATGGTCCATGCACCACCCTCCTATTTCTTCTTTGCTTCTCATTTTTCATTACAAAGACAATAAATTATGGTACTGTTTGGCTTTATATTTCAAAAATATTTTGATTTTTTTTTTTAAATTTAAAATTTTATTTTTAATGTTTTTAAATCATTTTCATGTGCTATTCTCAAAAATATTTTTAAAAAATATTATTTTACTATATTTCTGAATGAAAAACACTTTAAAAAATAACTTCAACCATATATATTCAAGTAATAATATTCTTAATTAGTTAATTTATATGAAAATTCAAATACGACAATATCTGCCCAACATAGGAATTATTTTATTTTAGAGGTAATAAATTTAAAAATACAAATGATATTATTATATAAATCATTCAATTATATAACTTACGGTGCCCTAAAAGAAAATATTTTAAATAATTTCAAAACGTGTGTCTATATATATATATGGAAATATCCTTATCATGATACATGCATTTCAAGAGTTTTCTTCTCTATAAATAACACCCCCTACCCAGAATCTCCTTACACAACAAATTTTCTCACAACCACAATACGACGAAAGAAAATAAAAATGGAAAAGGCTTCTCTTAAGTTGCTGTTCGTGTTTGTTTTGGTGTTTTCTACGACCTGTAAGTCTCTCTCCTGTCCCCCACCCCTAGATTTACATTATTATAAATATTTTTTAAAATACATTTTATTTTTCATTATTAACAAATCAGCACATATATAAATCAGAAAAAAAAACAATAATATCTGGCCGCAGGTTTTCTAGATGGAGCTGAAGCCCTCGGATACTGTTCAAGTGACTATGATTGTCTCTCCCGCTGCCCACAAGGCTGCACAGATGCTCACTGCCAGTACGTCGCCGAAGGTGATTACGAGTGCTATTGCGGCCTCAATCCCTGCCTTGGCTGATCTATATATATATATATACATACACACATCGTCGCCCCTCTGATTTGCTTGATGGATCATGTTGAGTTGATCGTCAGAATAAATATATATGATCTTCGTGTCTCTTTTAATTTATAATAATAAAAATTATTTACGCATATTGGATTTGTACGATGTTGTGTTAAATGTTGCTAAGCAGAGTGTCAAGTCTCTCCTCGTCCAGCATTTATTATTAAAATCCCAGAATTTAATTTCCATGGTAAGAACTTCTTAATTAATGAGTTTGGGAACGAAGAACAAATATACGCGCATTTAACTTCGCTGAATCACGCGAGGGTGTCAAGTCTCTTTTCGATCCCTTTTCTCTATATTTACATTTTCTAAACAATAATTTTTTATTTTTTCAAGCCATTTTTTAAAACGATTTAAACCGAGTATATAGACACGTGCTGAACATCTAGCGGGTTAATAAATTATTGTTAGCAATATCTTAGACATAGAAATTTAATTATAAATTAAATATACTTTAAAACTAAGTAATAAATAGATCCAGCTCATTTAACTTTATTTTTGTAATAAATGCACGATGTAATTAACTTAACTCGGCAAAAGTCCAAGAGACAGGAATAACTTCCTGCACTCCACTGTGACTGCGATCCAATTATTGATTTAGTGCATGTTTGGCATTGTGGTGTGATCTGCGATTGTCAGATCGCACCACAATTTGCTGTTTGGTAACGGTTCAAACTGTGTTTCAAACCGTGAGACCCACGCTTAAAATCATCTCAATCAGCGTTTCATGTTGAGCAGATAAATGGTGCTTTTCAACTACCCACATCTCTCTTCTCTTCTCTCAACTACCCACATCTCAGTTTCATCATGGCTGCTGCTTCGTTATTTTGCTGAGAATTGGCTAGACATAGTAGGAGGGAAAGAAAGAGTGAGAAATTGGTTAAAAGCCAAACACCCATATGGCGTTTCAGAGAGATTTTTTTCAGGAGAGAGTGGGTTGCTCTGCTACGATTTATGGAAGCAAAAGTATGCGTTTAAAAAAGTTGAAACCTTTTTTCTGTCTGTTACTGTGAAGTAAAGGAAGATGGAGAAGATAAGAATGGAATGGGGAATGGTTTTTTAGCTTTAAATGGGGAACGGACGGGGGGTGGGTTTTTATTATAATAATTATTATTATATAATAATAATTAATTGTTATTGTTAATTATAATAATTAATTATTATTATTATTATTAATTATTGTATTATAATAACAATTATATAATAATTATTATTATAATAATAGTTAGCATAAAAAAATAGAGGTTTTAATTTGTAATTAATTTGATTGAATTATTTGTAATGAAATGTATTTTAATTAATTATGTTTAAACTTATTAGTTACTTGAAATATATTATTTAGTGTGTTAATTTTAGTAATTGATAATTATATTTATAGTTTGATGGGAGGATAAAAAATAATATTTATTTTTTCATTAATTATTAATTATGTTATATTATTATAATTATTAAATTTACAATATTTAAAAAAATTATATATATATATTTAAAGTAATTTCACAAGTTAAAAGCAATATAAAAAGTTTGGTAACCAAACACCCAAAACTGTTTTTTTTTCAACCTTTCCTGCACTCCACTGTGACTGCGATCCAATTATTGATTTAACACGTTTGATTAAAAAGCCAAATGACAAAAATAATTCAAGTTAATTTATCAAAATTTTAAATTGAAGTTCAATTTTTTTTTTATTATATGATACATAATATAAAAAATAATTCATTTTTTCAATTAATTTTAATCCAATAAACTCCCCCAAAACACCACCACATACTAAACTAACTTAAAATAACTTAAGAAAAACAAAATCAACTGAATGAAATATTTTTTTTTTGGATTTGAATAAATCCATCTCTAGAAAATACATTATATAAACTTAGAGTATCAAATAAAACTTTGATTGTTCCAGACTTTTATAAGAGATGCATAACCTGTCTTAAACTTGAAATCTGTTGTGAAAATTTCAAGTTTTTATCATCATGCCGTACCTTTAAAGACTGAATGAAACATTTCTAAACCAAGTTAATGATATTTCTTAAGAGAATAATTTATAACGTAATAAATTTAATTAGGAAATAAATTGAAAGAATTCAAAGAAAAAAAAGTCAACTCATCCATGTTTTTTTAACTGTTTCGTTAATTATGTTAGATCTCTGATAAGTTTAAAGAGACAAGGAGGAATTATAATTTTAAGATATGTGGATCGGCATCCTGTGCTTCATTGAATCAATGCACAGTAGCTTAAAGTTCTTCTGGACCTGTTGAATTTTATTCATTTTCCCAAATCTTGCCATGCAAACTTCATGTGAGATTTCATTAATCACATCAACTGCTCAGTTGTCTGAAATTTCCAAAAATTCTCAACCAGTTGAGCTTGTTTTAACGAGAGGAAAAAACGACAGACCTGCATCAATGTTTTTAATAAAATATTGTCTATAAGAGAACAAAATTTCAAGCTACGATGGGCACCGAAGGGAACAGGGGATTCAAACATCGAAACTGTCTCAAAATTGGAACGGAGAAGGAGGTAAACTACTTAGAAGGCAGCTCTTGTTACTAGAGTTGCTGGAGAAGAAACCCAAGATCTATCTCACTTGCTCAAATTCTCAATGATTCGGGACAGGGATGAGTGGGTTCCATAGACTGACGATAAAACTCCCACTGCAATGATTATGATACAAGCGGCAATCTACAGAAACAACAGTGAAAAGGGGATCAGAGCAACGTCAAACCTAACAGTCATGCTTCAGAAAGTGCTGAAAACATTTAATACCAGAAAGGGAAGTAGAGGGAAGATGTTAAAAGCTGTTCTAAATATGTGAATGGAGGCATCGATAATAGTGGCACACCTGAAGTCTTGTTGCTTTACCCCTCAAGATGCTCAGAAAGCAAGCACATGGAAGTATCAAGGTCTGTTACATATTTACTTGTTAGTTTAATTCAACTAAACCACGTATTCAAACTTCTGAAGAGCACGGGAGAGATCAAATGGCAAAACAAGACTCAGAAAAGGAAGCTGCATCAATGGCTGTAGATAACTTACCACAAGCATTGTGAGTAAGGATCCAATCAATGACATGACCAAACCGAAAAAAGGGATGGAGAGAGCGACGAGTAGGGTAGAGATCACCAGTGCTGTTCTAATGCAAATTGCGTACATGTGAGACTTCATGTGGTTTGATGGTATCAGCTCCTCCAGGCTCATTGCCACTGGAGACATGGTTAATGCATATTTGGTAAAGGGGTTAACTACCTGCAAGAGAACAGACAATAGATTACTATCTTGTAAGGAAAAAACTTGAATCCTGATTCTTACAGGGAAACAAAGGAGGAGAAAAAAACAGATGAGATTAAAATATATTTTCCTAAGAACTGATGAGCATACCGTAGTCCACACAGCAATCTTCGAGGCAACTAGATCATGGGGCAAGTTAAGAGTGAATTGAGATTCTGTTTCCTCTCCGAACATAGTGTACCCCATGTAAGCAGCTCCGGCATACATCACAGTACAAACACCGAAGCTGCATGGATAACGAAACCAAGGGAACATGAAGTAAGGAATACTTGAAATCGCAGGCAGCTATTTTGAAAAAAACAAATAGTCTTTAAGTAAACTGAAACAAGTTTCCTACGATGAAGGAGGCAGAGTAACTTAAGTTACCATGCTAAGAGAACTGCAGGAAATCTGTCAGGTTTTGCCATGGAAGTGTAGATGTTCGGAAAAACAGCATGTCCTGAGTAACAATAACCGTAGAGACCAATGGCAACAGGAAGAGTTCCAAGATTGAGTACTGTCCCTTTGCTGTGAATGCCCACATTATCAACCAAACCAATCCAAAACAGGCACAGGACCACCAAAACTGATGCAATAACTCCACCAGCTGGAAGAAAGGGCTGAAATTTAGAATTTCTCAAACAAGATTGCTGCTTATTCTGAGCAGATTGTGAGCGTTGCAGCCTATTACAAACGACGAATTTTTCTTCTTCTTCTCAACATGTTCCATTTTTAAGAAAATTGTTTCATGGATAGATGATATGGGTTAATCAAGAAGAAAAATGTGAATCAAATCATTTTGACGTCCATTGAAAAATGTTTATCAATCAAAATAACTTGATTTCAGAAAACCTACCGGAAATGTAACTAAGGACACTGAGATCTCTAAGCCAAACAGTAGGAAGAACAGCAAGGGTGGTCATCAATGCAAATAAATGGTGGGAATCCAACTCAAATCCACCCAAACTTATATGTGCATTTGGAAATAACGAGGATAAATTATCACTCTCCAAAATTATATACTCAACGCAACAAGCCTGCGGCATATCAAAAAATTTGGACAGGTAACATTAGTCTATCAAATTGTAATAGCTTCTGCAAACTTCACTATGAATGACATTCACAGGACTGGAACAGAATAGAAATGCATGGAGATGCTGAGGACATTACTCCACTTTATCCTATATCAATGAGCCAAAAGTTATCACCTAGGCCTACGGTGACAGAATTGCATATTCGAAGCAGCAAAAAAGTTGTTGCCGTGAGTTATTAGTTTTAGTTCACAAGTTCCATGGTTGTTTATGATAAACTAAACAGAGGATCTATTCACCATCGAGTGACTATTAGTCAAATAAAGATGACTTTGAAAGACATAAATATCATTATGAGATCCGTATGATTGGATCTTGGTTGTTGTCGAGGCTGAAAGCAACAGCATGTGAATCTGTGTTCACATCATAATTTAGGCTTCCCATTCAAGAAAGCCAAAACTTTTTTTCAATTTTATAGGTTATCAATTTGCAGTACATCGGATGAAACTGCTCACACACTAGAAGCATTAAGCCAAAAATGTAAACAAACGGGCAGCCATCCATTCAATGCAGCCGCCTGTGGTGCAGGCAAGTGGTAAGAATGCTGTCAAATAAGATCCAAAATTTGGGACCAAAGAATTTTATTGGCCCCGGCACGAATATAGGTTACCATCTTATTCTCTCCTAGAGGCAATCATGCTGAATTGATTAAAAAAAAGGATTAAATAATTCAGGAAAATCCAGCTGTACTTACATACAGTTCCACATACAGTATTATCTGCAACAAGAAAAAACAAAAGCAAAAGCGACAGTATCAGAGTCTAGTCAAATTTGTAAACCAGCGCATATCAACCCAACATTTTAAATGCAATTTCTGCAGGAAATGGACTTACTGAGATGACAACGCGACCGGCGGTGCCGAAGGCCACTTGGCCAATGTCTGGGTAAGTTCCAAGTCCTGGTTCACTATCCAAACAGTAACGCAAGAGCATCCCAGTGTAAAAAGAAAGAACTGCAAATATGAGCAATATGGATAGCCCAATCCATCCTCCTTCTTTAGCAGCATAAGGAGTAGATAAAATTCCTACTCCACACAGAACATTCAAGCCTGCATTATGAACCACGACAAGTACACAGTAACCACTAAATTAAACAATCCTTTCCAATTTAGCATGCAGGTATTCAACTTGACGCCAAGGCTTGCAGATTTACAGTTAATTGTAAGTAAATAATTTACATTAACATACAACAAGAGGACAAGAGGTTCAAGAACAACCAGACAGATATTCTTGCTGTTTATTTCTGAGTTCCCATGTGCAGCATGTGCAAACTAAGCTACGAAAACATGAAACAGAAACATGGTTGTTTTGATGCCCATACAGGGAGATAATAATGAGAAGCGAACAAAAGGGTCCACGCCTACAAATCCTATATTAAAGGTCACAAACAACGGATCATTCCATAATGTTTCATAGGTAGATTTGGTTGTTTGAAGATATTTATTGCTACAGGCAATATTCTATTCGTAAATATAGTCTCAGACAGCCATATTAGCTGACAGGAGACACAAAAAAACAAGATGACACCACTAGAAAGATTAAACTAAACCTAGGGCCATGTAAGGAAGTGATGGCAATAAAGTAATAAGACATCATCTGTAACATCATTGGTTGAGGTCCTGGCAATTGTAGGGTCTAGTTAGTTTCAAGTTTGATGGCCATGCTAATCCTAATATGGCAAGTGGCTCCATGGGGACAGGTAGGATGATTGCTAAAAAATAACAATACTGTGTAAAAGGATGGTTTCAGACAGTCGTGGTCAAATCCAACCCGTCGATTATGTGAGGGCGATGCTACAATGGATGGTCTAGATTTTTCCAAGAGCGTGCCGGCCATTGTCCATAGCATTTTCCGTTGGGTTGGTTTCAACTTACCATTAAGCAAAGCTTGTCCAAATGAACTTTGACGAGACATGGGAAGTTCATGCGAAATCCGGGGTGGTTTCTCATCCTTTCTGATGGATGATGACCTTCTTAAAAGAGTTGGAGGCAGTAGAGAACGAGAACTGCGCCTTTGTGGTGGAAGTCGCTCTTCTTCTGGTTTGTCTAGTAGAGGCTTTACCACAGTAGGTAACGATTCTGGTGTGTGTCTTCTTGTAAGTGAAGAGGAAAGATATGAGCTGCTTAATCTCGAAAGTGTAGGAGTCCCCAAAAAAGTAAGATTTGGAGATGGCACACTACTGTATAAATCGATGGATTGCCTGAAACATCAGTTAACAGCCATAGATAAGGTATCTGGAAGTAGAAATAGCAGCAAATGCATAATAATGAAATTCCTTAGGACTAATGGATTTGCTAGTTATAGACTAAGTTCACAGATTGATTTCATTGACATCAGATAGCTGCTCAATAGACAAGAAAGGTACTGTAGAGGATTGGATATTCATTTAGGTGATGAGGAAAATCATTCACTGAACCACTAAAGTTACAATTAAACATAATCTTTCCCAACCCTTTTGGTTCCTAATAATTATGAAATCAGTGAGTCATTGACCCTGAAAAGATCACTTTCCCTTGATGAAAGGCCTGTCAAAGCTATCCCATGACCCTGAAAACGTGTTTTCTTTGATGAATTAAAGCATCAAGAAAGTCCAAGATTGAACATGACATGAAATTAACAGAGCAAAACAGAGCAGAGGGTGTAAGAGAAACCTATAACTTTGAGGCCAAGAGGTGTTGTAAGAACCAGTTTTACTCCGCTCCCGATTATCATCCGCCAAAGAATCATCAGAATCTGTTCCGTTAACGTCTGCTTCACCCTCTCCATCTCTGTTAAGTTCCTTCTCTTCATCTTCTTCTTCACTTTCTATGTAAAAATTCTGTTCTGATTCTGAATTCTTCATTTTTTTTCCCTGCTTCAAATATCCCAACTGAAATTCACACAACAAAAAATTATTGGCCACGAAGATTTTTAAAAAGATTACATTTAAATACTACAAAAATAAAGTTAAAAAGAGAGATTCTACAAACCTCAAATTGAAATCGTTCACTTCTTATCCTATAGGCTTTGGTAGCTTTAGTTTTCTAGCATTTGCGCTTTGCAGCTTGTTTTGGCTAGTTTTTTTTTAACTGAGTAACCTAAAAGGAAATAAAATTTTTAAGGAATCCTGGAATCATAAATCAGAAACAAACGCATGAAAAAGCAAACGCAGAATGACCACCCGAAAGAAAATCTAAACTTGGGAATGTAAGCAAGTTTGGAAGTTAATATAATTTTCAAGGCAATATGCGTTTGAAATATTGAAAAGGAACTCTACTCTGCCTTCTAGTTATCTTTCGTTGTCAAGGAAATACAGAAAACGAAAGGCAAAAGTAATGGAGCTTGCTTTCTATGTATGAGATTCTATTTTCCTGTCTAGGCAACAAAACGTTCAACATATCTTACAGTGAAAAAAAGAGAACGAACACAGAGAATGATTCGCAACCTGCACAGAAAAGGACGGTATCAAGATTCCTCAGCTTTCTAAGGAACCAAACAGGGAGGGTTTTTAGAGTAAAAAACTCTTACGTACGTAAGAGAAAGAAAGTTTTTGCCGCTTCTTTATCTTTTCTCCTCGTTATTTCGAGATCCCACTAGGAGCTTATGAGGGGAGAAACAGGTGAATCGTTAATATAGTTAAAGAATAGAGATAAAGAGAGAGTTCTCTAGAAGAAAGACTATAGAAAGGCCTGGTTTTTTAAACTCGAGAGAAACAGCAACAGAAAACACTCACCGAACCGATGTTTTCTTCAGTTGTCTTTCGGTATTGTAATGTTTTTCGCTCTATGTTGCTTGCTTATAAAATTGTCTGTCAACCTTAGGCTTCACCGAGGTTATAAATACAGTTAACAGATCTGGTCTCGGGACATGCCTGAAAAAGAACCAAGTCATTGGATGAATTTATGGTCTATGTGGATTATTTTTGTTAAAATAATATTGATTTTTTTATATAAAAAAAACCCTTAAATTTTTTAAAACAGGGATAATCAAGAAAATAAAAATTTAACTCATAAAATTAATATTTTTTATGGTTTAATAAATTTAACTTAGAACAAGCTCCAAATTATAAATTTTTAAGATCAATTAATAGAGTCAACCTCTTGGTTTAGCATTTATAATTATAATTACTTACAGAAAGGCAAATCTCTCTGTAATGAACTAGCCGCAGGTGGAAGAAGCCCTATGATTGCTTTGGAGTATTTTAATTTTTAACCTTCTTGTATTTCAGGGGTTGACTAGTTCTATATGAATGCTGTAGAAGCTTTTCTTTAAATGAAAAGGTGTTCTCAAAGAAAGTTTAGTAGTAATTACTAATTATGAAAAAAACTTAATCGTTATTTACAAAAGTCAACCCCGACTCTCAGGTTCGCCTGATGTTTTGACCAAAAATTAAGAGCATACTTCCTATCTTTGACGAACGAACGGAGAAGATGGTTGCTAACAGGATCTGTAACTCTGTAATTGTTTGCAGCGAATCCAGTTCCACAGGACTTGGTGTTCTTGATGCTTATTCGCCTCACTCTGCCTGGAAAGGCAGCTCTACGTGGCAACATAGCTGTCGAGTATCTTCAATAATGATAAATAAAAACTAGCCTTTTCCGCTATTAATTTGTGGGAATTTCATTATGTCTAGGCTGTCTAGCATATTGTTAGAATTTATCCAGTTATATATAAAAAAATTGGACCCGACGGGTTGATTCGAGACTTGCAATGGTCTCTCATGGTATTTAATATTGCGTTTTTAATTTTTTTTTATTTTAAAAAACAAATAAATTAGAACTAGTTGATAGGCCTTGGCAGACTTATGACTGCTCTAAAATTGCCGTCAAATTATATTATGACTAGGGCACAAATCAAGAAAGGATACAATTAAAAACAAAATTGTAGCAAATCAGTATCTTAAATGGGAAATTGACAGAACTCTCGAAATTGTTTTTTAGAAATATATATATATATATTATAATTGATGCCAGGAGTGTTGATGACAAAATCGCTTGACATATTACCAAGTAACTTGGAATTCAATTCAAATATCTACAAATAGTATTGATTTATCGATAAACTATATAAAAGATCTTAGTTTCCAAGCAAGATGGCCCCCCCGCACTGCATGTATTGCAGCACATTGGAAAATATTAATACAACCTGATTCTCTCTTAAATCTTAAATTTATGGTTATAATACCCGTATAATAGATGGTACAATAATATAAATTTGATACTCGAGGGTTTATTCTCATGTTTTCAGGTTCGAATTTTATAATTATTAAAATGATAATAATTAAAATTTATATGATTATTAATCTTAAAATTCATAAAATTAATCAAGTCAGTTACAAAATAAATTATTGTAACACCAAGTTAATCATGCAGCCGCCAAATGGCAATTCCAGCAAAATAAATTCTGGCCAAAAACAATTGCAATGATGCTATGCGTCCATAGGATGTATTAATATATAGAAAATGTTGTTCAAGATTCGTCTGAAAACAATGGCATCAGTATAAAATAAAAATCCCATTATACATGTGTGATAAAATTTCATGATTTTATAAAATTATTGATCTATATTTAAAAAAACTATATTGGTACTATTAAAACTCACCTGATTTGAAATAGGATCCCAGCTATATAATAATCTGTATTAAATAAACATTAACCTAATTAAACTAGATTATTTTGGTCAAACCTAATTAAACATGACCTCATCAGTACAGATAATTGTTTTTTAAGACAAAAAAACAACTTAATGATCCGAAAATTAACAAAAAGAGAGTCATGATATTCCATTGTAAGTTTGCAATTAATAAAACCCAGATCATACCTTTTCAATCATTGACGTTCATTCCATTGGTACAAACGATGGCCATTACTAAGCCACTAAATTGGAGACAATGTTCATCAAATTGATTTGAGAGAAAGAGGTTCTTCCGAATTCAATAAAAACCAGATGATCTTCTTCTTCTTTTTTTGCGGAAAATACACTTTGTGGATATAAGTGAACGAATAAAATCTTAATTATTCTAAATTCTTACAAGATATATATGTTATAACTAAAATTCAAGATCTATCGTGCAAATATTGAACTCTTTGTCATGACCAATGAACCATAGGACCTACAATCAATTTACTGATGAAGGACAAGGAGCGATCAAATCAAACGGCTTCATTATGCAGCATCACAAAATGATTTTATGCACATGGTCTTGCTCTTTGCTTCATAAGGAGATTTTCAGCATTGTGGATGAGAAGAAGCCTGTCCATGTGATTTCATTTCGGGTAGCTCAATAATTTCATAGTTTCTCAATTATAGGACAAGATATATTTCAATTTTATTGATGAATGCAAGCTGACTGAACGATTCGGCAGTGGGGCCATGATGGGATGTTTGTCTGTCCTTGATGATCCAATTCATGGATTTATATCCTCTCAGCGTCTCCCAAATAATTCAACCCGCACCCACCCTTACTAATTTCTTGCAACCTTAGGTTTTCTGGGTAGCTGATCTAGATAACTCTGGAATAAAAACTGTTTTTGTGTGTGTGTGTAACTCATCTTGAATTTAGGGTTCGGATTAGAAGAAAAAACGCGAGAATTTCTTCTTCGTAAATGCATTAACTGGTGTAAATATAAATGGTTAATGTCTTTGATTCTGGTGTGTGCCAGAAAATTGCAGGCCATAGCAGCTCAAGAGAGCATGAATCGATAGAGGACAGAAATGTTTGTGCCCTAAGTTTTATCAAGTGATTTATTTCATGGGAATGTAGGCTGAAGATGAACACCAATGTTGTCGTCATAATCGTAACATTTTACCAGCAATTTGGCATTTGGAATCCAATCGGCATCTCTAGGTGATGTTCATCTGTCAATCAGCAATCAGCGTTGACGTGTCCTTCAAGTTGCCCTTCCTCCATCTTCATTTTCTAGTGTATTAAATAAGTCAGTCTTAAGATTTCTTAACTTTTGATCTTACTTAGTTAAAATATATAAAAGCCACCACCACTTAAAATCAAATAATATTATTATGATCCATCATGGGCTTTATTTCTTGAATATTATTTTTATTTGATTATATTATAAAAATATATCTTCTCAAAAATTAAGCATTAATCTAAAAAAAATATTAATTCGAGACCTTGAATTTTCTTTTAAATTAATTTTTTTTACTATATTAGAAAAACAAAATATATAAAGAAACAAATTATAAAATAATCCAATCAAGGGATCGTATGATTGATTACATAATGCCGGTGCTTTTTGTTTTTATAGTGGATATTTAGCTCTGCAGTCATTTCCATAATTGAGCCTCACCGCATAACCAAATCGTTTGTACCACACGTTTCAGCTTGTTGCTTGAGCCTTGAGCTGGTGATCTATCCACCTTTTCATTTTTTATTTGCAATTATTATCTGTTTCAGCTATTGCTTTGATCATGATCGAAACATGAAAATAAAAAAGTAGCAAAAAATGAATCTGGAGATCTGATGAGATGCTTGATTAGAGGCCAAAAATCATTTTAATTTCACTTTGCTTAGGGTAGACTACAGATTGTGGACAAGGAATTACTGTCGCCACAACTCACAAGTCTTCTGAAAGGATGGCAAGGTGTTTGATGAAGACACAGAAAGACAAGAACAGGAGTGGGTGTAAAAAACACCTTTTTATGGGGATCAAAGCATCAACTTGTGCCCTCGTTTACATTTTTTTTTAATGTTGAGGGAAATTTTGGATCGAAGACTAATCCTCTACCGCTCACATACGAAGATGTTCAATTTACGAGGAACTTCCAAATTTCATGGAAACAGGATTATGATAAGTGAAAGCTATCCAAAACTAAAACTGTATGTGATTGGTAAGATGCTTTCACCCCAAGCATGTCATGATGAGATCCGTGAATACGATTGAGATACTTTCATGTTCTCTTCTTATTCTTATCATCATGTTCATTAAATCATTAAAATATTAATTAGAATGGAACAGTGAAATTTAAGTTATTCCGAGTCATAAAATAATTTTATATTACGCTAGAGCCTTATCCTTCACTGCATGATACTTGTCATGTTTTCAAGAACACGACTGTCACATATGATAAATCTGAACCGCTGGATCCAGATCATGTTCGGAGTGTCTAACGTCAAGATCTTTATGCGGTCTGATGTCATATGCACTGTCCAGGACTCGAGGAAGAACCGTGTTGAACGTCAGCTCTGTGCACCAACAGCTACATCAGAAGATCATCCATTAAACAAAAGCATGAACTTTGTGGGAGACCTGAGAAAGACTCGAGCCAGTATTAAAATCTAAAGATTAGTTCTGCTGACATGAGAAGAGCAGTCATTAACCAAAAGGATGAACACTGTGGGAGACCTGAGAAAGACTCGTGCCATTTGTCATTACAGTTTTGATTATAAAAAAGGGCCACCAGATTAATCTATGAAACTCCACCGAACACTAAGCAAGATTCTAAGTGACCGAATCAAATATTATATAATTGTTCTAACCATTCCAGAAATAAAAATAGCAGAAAGGTAAAAAGGCGGGGGCGAGGGAATCATGCAAAATGGATACGCCCCACAAATTTTCCTGTATAGAAGAATCTAGTGGCATTTCAAGTCTATTCGAGATGAATCTTCGTTGATAAAATCTTGGCCAAATCATGCCATTTGTACATAATGCATTCCGCGTGTCAATCACAAGAACAATTTTCTAAGAAAAATATGTTTCATCAGCCCAAATTACAGACAGTTTGAATTATTGCCTTGAATCCATGATTACGACCGTAAAAGCAACGATAGACATCGATGGTAACAGTCAAAGCACTAACTATTGTGTAGGCAACGAGATGTTCATGGAAAGAAGATTGGCATGCTTTTCTCTGCTCAACTTTCAAAGCCTCTCTCAATTATTGAGGAAGTTCAATTTAGATGAATGAAAAACTTTTGCTGTTGCATTCGAATCGCAAAATCATTGAAGAGAGAGGAGAACGAACTGTCCTGGACTGGAAGACGTATGAGTGGCATAATTATACTTGGATCTTAAAAATATACGTACACGTCTGTCTGTATGTCATAGCATAAATGTACTCAGTCTTCAAGATCTCATAACGCTGTCTCCCTTCCTCGACAAGCGATTTTTTATCTCCATCACCAAGTTCTCAACGAGTGAATGGTTCTATTCGTCCATGTTTTTGACAGACAACTTCCATCATGAGAACGTTGAATCTAACCACTTCCTCGAATTCCTTGCACCACCCACAGGATCTGAGAGAATGCTTGAGAAACCAATGGACAAATTAGGATTTAGAGGCTGATTTCCTAAGCTAAAAACAAGACTGGTTATGCAGGAGAGGCAATTAACTTCATTCTATTTTTCCCTAGAGGATTTGATTAGTTAACTTTCCCCACAGAAGGTAACGAGGAAGAACAGAAATTGAAGCATACAAAATCCAGCATCATTGGGGATGCACAAAGCTAGCAGCACCTAAAACGATTCCTACTAATCTTATGCTGCTGTTGCACTGACTCTAGTTTTTCATTTATCGACAGGAGAGTAACACCGAAGAAAACCCACGTATTCTGTCCTGAACTTGGTTGTCCTTGGATCTGTGATTGAGGGTCACCTGCAAATTTCCGTTACCGTGTCATGTATCGTACCAAATACATGACTCAAATTCTTTCCTGCAAACACCCATCTAGAATATTTGTGGGCATATGTAATCAAATCTCCAGCTCCAACAGTAACGAATAACAGTTTTTATGTTGTAGATTGTATATATTTTATTTATTGACTGACTGAAATAACAACACTGAAAAATAGCAGAATAGCCCTCATGAAAAGAAACTTTGGAACGACATTCTACGTTATCTGGTTTCCCAAACTGCAAACAATCTGGTATGTACATTACATGGCAAAATTTAACGTACAACTTATAATTCTTTCGCATAGCAACACCATGGCTTGGACTCTAGCGGGTATAAATAAACAGTGGCTTATCTCAATAAAAGTTCCTACTTTTGTTGTATGTCAAAAAGAATGATCGATCATCTTTTTTAATTTACGTGATAAACTTATCCAGAGAGCACCCGTGTTATTTCCAGCCAGCTGTATAGCCTCTACCTACATCAGATAATCGCATCAAGGATAAACAAACAGTAAATCCTTGCATGATGATAAAAACTGCATAAAATCCACTTATTATTTAAGAGGTAATCACGAACCCAGAAATATATATCAGCTATCATGTGCAGTTGGGTAGCTCATTCCATCTTTTAGATGGCTTACTGCTGTGGGGCATAACCATTTCAGTATGTTTGGACCCAATACCTGATCAAAAGTAGATTACTCAGCAACTTATGGGATTAAAAGGGCAAGAACAGATAGATACATAGAGAGAGAGAGAGAGACCGAGGTGATATTTTTGTAAACACTAAGGTTGAATGGATGTCGATAACTGTGTCCAGATTTCCTGGCCAACCATGCTGCACGTATTCCTTCATAATTCTAGAAAAGACGCATTCTATTAATTATCAATAACCACAAAAATTAAGCATGTTGCATTTTTACTTTGGAATTGAATACTTACTTCAATGGTTGTCATATTGCAAGAAATGAGGTAAATATGGAAACCCAAAAGAGTTCCAAAAGTAATGCTCAAGCCAAGCATCATTGCTCCAGAAACAACCTAAAATACACACTGTCAGGTTTCTAAATAAGCCTTGAAAACTCAAAACAGTATATTTGCATGAATACCCAGGAATGAACAGGAATTAAGAGCAAGGATAAGTCAGCCACTACTGAAAGCAAGTTTTTTTACTATGAGGCAAGAACCATTTAGACAGGGCTTATTCAGGACCCTCTACTTTTCTTTAAACTGATTTATTGGCTGAATAAGAAACCAAAATTTCATGGCTTCATTTTTCGAGCATACTGGGAAACAATTTTATTTTTTTAAGAAAAACCATAGAATGATTTTGCAAAAGTTTATACATTTTTAAATGCTATTCAGAACCATTGTAGCCCTGACTGTTGCCAAAACTGCCTTTACAACCTCATTCTACGGTGGGTAGTCAGCATATTCGACCTTGTAAGTAGCTATCCTTCCATTTTTTTTGGGGTGTGTTTTATTCTCTTATTCTTTTTTTCCAGCTTCTCTTGCATACACAGCTTGTGTACTTGGGTTATTCCCCCTTAGAAGTTAGTAACAAAAAGTTAACCGAACTAAACATTCAAAAGACTGCTATTAAATATTAAATATCCACTCACAAAAAAAATCTTCATAGGAATTCTTCCACTGAAATTCCAGTTCTTCTGAAAAGCACAGCTGATTATCATGACCTGAGCATGCCAAAATCATCTGTTGTAATCTCAGTCAATCAAATTATATCATACCAAGTGCAAATGAAAACCAGAATAAACCTACCGAAGAGTAGATGCTTGCTATGGTTGAATATAAAACTAATATCACAAAGGCCTTGTAGTTCCAATAACCAACACAGTTATTTATCCATAGACAATGATGATCCTGCCATCAATTTTAAAGTAAACATAATCCATAACTCTATTCATAATCAATTTAAAAACTAATGACGCAAAAAGTAATTGCAAAAAAAGATTTTAGCTGAACATACCATCCTCAAAACACACCTTCTGCAAATCTTACAATGATGAGCCCTGGGAGGCTTGTATGTACAACACTTGTCACATTGCCTCAGTTGTGAACTCTATCAAGGATCAATTATCAATCAGTCCAAAGTTAACCACAAAGTAAGAAAATCATTTACAGAAAATTGGATTAAAAAAACAGGTTATATAACTTATTATCACATGGATCTGCTATACTTAGATTTCAAATTCAAAACAGATCTAAGAGAACAATCAATATGAGACATTATCTACTAGAGTTCAAAGAAACTGCTAAAAAAACAAATTGAGGCGGGATGTTGTTAGCATCTGACGATGCAAAATCAAACAAGTTCGCTGAATTGAACCCAAAATATCTATTTCCTAAAGTTGAATCATCCTCCCATAGAAAATGAAATAAGAACCAAATCCTCATTCTTCTTTTCATTCATTATCATGCAAACAGACTGGAGGCTAACCTTGAGCCAACAAAATAGAAATCATTCACTAAAACCACCATGTTCCTAAATAATTCACAACATTCAATTACAATTAAATCATCAATCACTGGCACAGCCCAGGAAGACCAAAGTTCAATCTTTCCACAGTAGGCATGGAGTACTTCCTCCTAATTCTAACAAAAAAAGGACACAAATAACGGGGTTTTATACCTAAATATATAAGCATACCCTCGCTTGATTTCTCAACAGTCAATTCAAAACCAAAGAATATAAATTTATAAACTAAATCACGACCACGAACAATGACACTCAAGATTTCATCTTTCTTTTTTCCTAAATTTTCTCATCAACCAATCGAAAAGTAAACACAAAGGCACAAAACACATCACTCAACAGACATATACAATTAAAAATAGAAGAAACTTAAATGTTTGCTTATATGTTACTTACATTATTGTGTGGTTCTTGATGTAGTGGGACAGCAGCTCCTTCAACATCAGGGACATAAGGGGAAGGGGCATAACCAGGTTCAGTTAGGACACAGACAACGAAAGAGAAAAGACATAAAGAAGCCATAAAAGTGAAGATCATAGCATTCAAAGTCCCGGGTGAGCTCTGTAACCCGACCCATTCTTCAATAAATATGAAAACTGTTATGAAATAAACAAAACCCATCAACAGAAGCACGCTAAAAACTGGGATCGACAAGAATCTCTTCCACTCCATTGAGAATTTTTGGGATTTTTTTCTTTGTTTTTTTATATTTTTTTTATATATATATTTTGTTCAGAAAGCAGAGGTTTTCTTGTCTGATTTTTCAAGTCAATTCGGTTTTTTTTGTACGTTTGGTGCTAGTGAGGAAGTCAAGCTGGTTATTTAAAGTGGGCTTTAAAGGAAGACTCATTAGGGGCTTAACATGGCCACCAAGCCCAATTCTATATAGTGGGTTCAGTTATATTCAGGCTCAGGAAAATGGGCTTGGCTTATTCTCACTGCAGTTTTAAGGGGCCAGGCCTCTTAAAATCAGGGAATGCAACAAGGTCGGGTTCGGATTTTCGCCGAATTAGGCTTGTTTGAGTCAGGATTTTTTTTATTAAATAATTGACATCTTGGTGAAAATATTATTATTAATCATATGAAGTTGGATAGGGAATGGGTGGAGGTGGGGATGCAAAAATTATAAATTATATTTTTCGAGCAAAAATTAAAAGAGAATTTTGAATAAATTAAGAGCACTCCCACCTTGAGGGTAAATAGTTGCATTAAAGAGTAGCATTCAATAACATCCCACTCTCGAGTGTCACAACCACTTTTGCAGTAGCAGCTTCGCTAGGGTTTTCTTCGTGATCCATGCAACGCGGCCCTTTTTTAACCCTACCCTTTAAATGGCATTAGAGGCTAGCTCGTCTTCCAGCTAGCCCTAGCCAAGCAAAATCTAGGGCAACATCAATTAAAGGAGAATTATTATTATTATTATTATTATTATTTTCTCCAACAATTGAAACCAAAAATGGAACAGGACGTCTGATGGGGCTTGAGGCTACGTAACACACCAACACAATTATCAAAGTTTAACCTTTTATACTGCCATCCTTCTTGTGGCCTCAAATTACACGTACAAAGTTGACTGCTATGATCATTCAATTTCGGTATCATTTTGCATTTGCCATTATACATCCTGGGTAGGGACTCTCTTCATGATCAAACCCCACATTGAATCAGATTTCATCATCATGCTCTGGCGTGGGGACCGTTGATTTTCTTGATGCATGGACCCACGAGTCCATTGCTCCTATGAGATTTAATTGATGTTGTTAATGTGAAAATGATGTAACCTCATGCTCCATCTCTTAACTTTTAAAACAATGAATTTTACCCGGTAAATTTTCACACACCGAAACCAATTAGCCTTGCTTTTTTTCTCTATATATACATGCACACAGCGTACTCATGAGATTTATTTATTTATTATTATTGAATTCGAACGGGCCATTTGAAGATAATATATAATATGATATCATAGGTTTTGTGGTTAAAAAGATTTGTTTCTTCTCTTGAATTTTCAAGTTTGAATATATCTTCAAAGTTATATTAAAAAAGAAGAAGAGGATCGACCGGGTCTCAATTAATACATAAACTAGTCTATAAACATTCTTCGCCCTCTCGTTAATAAAAAACCACGATGATGGATACGAGGAACAAAAACCATTTAATGCTAGCACGTCCAGGTATAGAAAAGGTTTGTCATCTCGTAGACATGTTAAATAGAGCAATAAACCTTGACGTACGAACGAGTATGTCAGGAATTTATGATCATTAATTGCAAGGGCTGATTAAAGGTGCAAAGTGCAGGGAGCTGTGCCCTTTTTATTATTATTAATATAATTAATTTTATAAATTCTAAAAGCAATAATCATATAAATTTCCGGTCGCTATTATATTATCCTTTATAGAACCTGAACATAAAATCAGAAAAAAAACATATTTTAATTCCAAGTTATGGCAACGAAATCATCTACTAGATGGTTGGGGCTGTGGCATTTATTAATGTGTTATAAATGGTGTGAAAATGAGATCTAAGAAGGCAGGGTTTAGCGAGCATTAATATCAGATCGGTCCCCATTAAATTGGACCGGTCATGGTACAGTCAATAACTACGTCCTACATTTGCCAACCATAAAAATATTTTTCTATCCTGATTTTCTCTTTTCTTTTCTTTTCCAAGACCATTTTAGAGGCAAATTTCAAACATGACCTGAGAAATTCTGGAGGGTTTGGTGAGCAATCAGAAGTTAGCCTTTCGCGGTTTCCCATTTTTTTGTGTGTGTTCTCCCCATATTTTCAGGGGAAATTTCAAGCATGGCATCTTCTGAAATATATTTGGATGGAATTGGTCGATTAGAACGATTTTCTCTGATCACTCCCTTTCTTAAAGAGAAAACGAGGACCTATAATTCTTAAAGGTTTCCCCTAAATAGTTTAATATTTTAAATTACATAATTAATTAATTTTAACAACAATTAATATAAAAAAAATTAAATGAATTGGCGCGGTGTAATATAGAGAGAAAATAGTAAAAAGAAATCATATATCGAATAGACTTCTATATAGTAATTGTTTCCACTCGCTATTGTGGACTTCTTCAATTTAATTAACTTCCACTATAAATTTTATTGTCGAATTTTTGTTTTGAACTGCATCAAATGATTGTATCTTAACGGAGAAATTCTATAATGGAGCATGTTTGGAATTATAGTAATAATTATTTTCTAAAAATATTTTTTTGGTTGACAATACATTGAATAACTTTTTATTTTTTAAATTTTATTTTTTATACCCCATTTAAAATAATAATAATTTAAAGAAAAAAAATAATTTTTTTTCAAAAATTCCTGTGATGCGAAAGCAAACACGATTTAAATATGTCAATGGCTTGAATGTTTTGAAGATTGATTTCGTTGCGTAGCAAACAAAATATTAGTTCTAAGAATATGATTGTCTATGATTATATATTTTGGCGTTTGCTCAATGATATTTTCAATACAAACAATCATTTATTTATTGTTAGTTAAGATATTGATTTAGTAGTTTGGCTATAATTTTTATTCAATTTTATTTTTATTGTCTTTATATTTTTGTTTTGTAAGTAAGTTTCCAGACTTTATAAATTTCATGTTTTTTTTCTGGTATTTAATAGATAATTCGCAATTCATAAAAGAAAAAAAATCAATACATCAACTAGACTCCTTCAATCCTTATAATTTCATATCAAATATCAGTACTTAATTACCAAGGCGTCCTTTAAGAATCCATGTATTATATGTAAATTCAAGGAAATGGTGAATCAATGTCATGGCAAAATGTAAGCCAAAACTAATGTGTGCGTGCGTGTGTGTGTGTGTGTGTGTATAAAACCCTACAATAGCTATATATAGAAAAGTGGAAGCACTGAAAGACTGGCATGCAAATCCAGAAGTGCATTAAAAGCATTTTTAGCAACTTGATTTGCTATGATCTCGTAGGTCACCATGCTGTTAATTCTTACCCTACTCTCTCTGTGTACTTGTGGACCTTAACAAGAAAGAATGATTTGCTACTCTTTCCTTCACTTGTCAATTGACACAACAGCTTTTGTCTCTAAATGCCCCCACATGACTTGGCTTAAGATTCTTCTTCAGATCCAGGGACTGGTAAACAAAGATCACCTGTATGTGTAGATCACAGACACCGTAATGCGTCATATCCGACTGGAATTACACCTGTTGGCACCAGAAAACAAAACTAGAGTGGCCAAGTTTAGTTGCCTATATAGGTCCCATTGGAAGAAAAATGCCAAGCACAAGCTCAAAACATGATGTAACTCCAAGATTTAAGGTGATCATTCGCTTTGCAGCAGTCCTGCAATATAAAACACTTGGGATGCGTATCGTAATACAGATGATCGTAAAATGTTTGAGGGACAATCTGAAATTCTCTTGCCTAATTAACAGATCATTGGATAAGCCAAATTGTAATCGATCCTATATACTGCCATGAGCTCATGTTTACTCACGTGAATAGGTTGAAAAACAAATAATGCAAGTCACATATCAGAAGCATAATAATGATCTTTTATCTTGCTGAGTTACAGCTAGCTAAGGCTCTCTCTTGTTTTATTGTCTGTTTTGCTTGTGGGACATTCAGCCAGCTTAAGTCTGACTGTAAACTCGTCGTGCACATATTAAAACTCGATATATATTTCCTCACAGATTCCCTTTGGAAGGACTCCATGGATGAGAAGGCTGAATTCTATAGGAAATGACTGCAAGATACCCAGATAAAAAAGTATTTATGAAATAGTTCAGATTCGGACAAAAATAGAGGAAACAACAAAAAGATATATATACGTGATCTCCAAAAGAGATTTCTGTACGTCCTGCAGGCTGCTGCTTGGACATGCATGTTCATAATGAATAAAGCAAGTAATTAAAATTAAGATAATATTTCAAAACCAAAATTAAAGATCATATAAATGCTTTGTTTTTGTTTTTTCCTTTCACTGATGATCCACAAGGAATAGTAGTAGTCAAGGAGAGTACTTTAGAATCATGGAGAAAATCAAAGAGCAATTAATCATATGTATCAAGGAAACACACACACACACACACACACAAAATGAACAATGAATAGTTTGTTAACTGTAAAAGTGAAGGGGTGTGTGAGAGATCAGCAGGAGGCGCTAAAGAAGTTCCACCATGACTTGTAGCTAGCCAAGTTGCTTCACCGAGCTCGGATGAGTATGTGTATATATGGAAACTGAAATTGGAAATTCTAAGCTACCAAGATAATCATTAATTAGTCGAGTGGCACTCAAACACAAAAAGAAAAAAAAGAAAAAAAAAAACTACAAAGAATTCATTAATCAAACAAGCATACACTCTACTATTTCATATTCCCCCTTATCGAGCTCTAACTTTCTTTATGGTTATTCAAATGAATTAACAAAACCCTAAACTTGAAGAAACAAGTTCATCTTCAGAAATAATCAACCTAGCCAATACATCAACAAGCACAGAAGTGTATTTTTGAAAGCAGTAGTAAGATCATAACCGATATGACATGAAGGACTAATTCCAGCGTTATTACATCTATATAGATACTAAGTTCCTGTACGTTTCACAGTGTGTTAACAGCACATGGGAATCCCAAAGCACAAACCCAGATGGATCAATTATTTCTTACATACGTACGGCAGTGCTACTCTTTCAAAGCCATTAATGTACTAATATGAACCCACCAGGTTAATTATTGGCTAGGTACAAGTAATAAAAGTCAAACAAGTATAGTAATTAAGGACTTGAACAACTTTACCTTGTTTAGAAGCAGATAATCTTAGATCAAACTATTTCAGGTGTGTGTATGCAGTCATTTATGGCTGATGCAGCATCATCAAGATTCTCACCTTCAGAGAAATACATTGCTAGCTAGCAGGCTAGCTAGCCTCCGTACATATATTTGAATGTGAATCTTAATGATGCTGCACCTGCAAACAATGGCTTTTGATTGTCGATCCATGTTCCATGCATATTGGATCGTGTAAGAGAACTAAATTACAGGAAGACTAGGTGAAAACAAAGAGAGACGAAGAGACCAACAGAGCTCAGAGAGATCTGTCTGTCTTGTTAGTATACGTGGCGATTAACAAATGGTTTAAAAGGTTCCCAACACAAGAGAGCCCTCAAATTAAGAGTATATATACCTCTAAGAAACCAGTGAGACCCAGAAATTTATGAGCGAAAAAAAAATCACACAAAACCAACACCTCTGCTAATCTTTTTTCTGTTGGTAATTCATAATTTAGAGTTTTCTTGATTTTCTTTTTTGCTTGGTATATAGATGTAGTCTCAAGTGGGGGGCAAATTAAAGAACAGCAAATTGAGAAACAGAAAGAAACAAAAAGCTTCACCTGAAGAATTTCTCTTTTTTTATAAAGAAAAACAAGCAATTAACGAATAAAGAACCAGAAAAAACTTGGAAATCAACAAGAACATTAGAGGGAAAAAAAGTGAAAAGGAAAAGATATGACCCCAAATGAAGTTGAAGAAGTAATCATAAAAAAAGTGACAGAAGTAGGGAGAGAAACAGATGGAGAGGTGAAGATCTAGCCCTGATGAAAATGAAACGAAGGGAAATAGGAGGAGAGAGAGAGAGGCAGCGAGCGAGAGAGAGGAGTCGGTGAGGACTGAGAAGAGGGGGTTTTGAGGTTCTTATATACACTCCACGATTCGATTCTTGAACGAATTATTCCGTGACTCGTGGGTGTATGGAACTGGTGTATTTTTTTCCCCTTTATTTTCTTGGATTTGTTTGTTAAAGAACAACAGCAATAATAAGAGGTTTAATAAAAGTTGAAATCAGTTGATATTTTTTCCTGGAGTAGCAAATAAATTATATTTTCTAGTAAAATAAATACTATGGAAACCAATCCACACCTGTATATATATATGTATATATATATATGGAATTCATTGGATTAGATATGAATTCATCATTTTCTGATATTATTGTCAAAAATCAAGTATCACTAGAGAGATATGGAGTAATTAAACCTTGGAGTTTTACAATTTCTGGAACTCGAATATAATTCTGAGATGGGTTACTCCAAACAAAAAATCGAGATGAATTTTATATGGGTTTTTCTATTCAAAAGATATAATATATTTAGGTCAACTTGTAAATCAATCAATACAGATGAAAACTCTTTTTTCAGAGATTTAAGAATATATTTATAACATAAATCTGATGAAAATTAGACTAATGGTTTTAAATTTTGAATTTAGAAAATCAAGAGATGAGGGTATTTGGAATTATTGATTTTTTTAAAAAAACAAACATGAGTCATTAGGGAATTTAAACCCTACATTTCATTACATTGTCCACAACCCTCTAGCCTAGGAGATGATTTAAGAAGTCATCTTATCTAAAAATTTAAATTGTTAGATAAGGTTTTAAAATATAATAAAAATATAGAGCTTCTTAACATGGTTTCATAATTTTTTGACCCAGCAGTCACGAGTTTGAATTGTAGTATCCCATTATATATGATAAAAATCAAACACAAAACAATATGAGTCTATAGAAGTTTTAAGCCCAAAAGATTTTTACTTGACAGAATGTGTTAAAAAATAATATAAATTATATTTTAAAATTTTATTTAAAAACTTGAATTTTTAAATTAGATAATTCTTTAACAAGATTTACTTGTGATCTTCAGCAGAAATTTAAGCAAGAAGAATCTCGCTTTCAAAACATGGAGTGGCCACGATTAATACCCAAAAAACTCAAGTGAATCATACATCTATTAATTATTTCTTCGTATCTTAATCAATTGTGAAATTTGAACTTGTATTTTTCCCTCAAATAAAAATTTGCGCACTCACTTAGCAAATGGGATGACCTCAATTACTCTAAGCACGACGATATTGTAGTAAGCAGGTTTGAGCTGGATCACAATGGAGCCTAGCTCCATAGTTAAATGATTAGAATAATATATATAACCCCTTAATGAAGTAAGTGATTTGTCTTTTTTTTAGTTTATTAATAATGATTTAAGATGCTTTTTTGTAATCAAAGGGATGAAATCATTATACATGTTTTAATTTATTGGGAACTGGTACGGAAATTATAGTCATATGAGGTGGCATGGCTAGAACAATAATGAATTTTTAATAAGATAGCTCATAATCAGAATGAAAATTTTTGCTGCTCTAAAATGGATTTGCTTTGACTGTCCGATGACCTTTTTATGTAAACCAACACTGCTAGAATACAAGATAATTCAGCCTATATACCACTGTCTAGAATTGGTGGAGTCTAGAGAGTTTTTTTTTTTTTTTTTTTTTGAGTATTTTCTTGTTTTGTGCGTATTAAAGAATCAAATGTGGCTGAAGTTTTGATGATGTCTAACTCGTATAATATCATTACTTAGATTAAAAGTCGACCATGGTGCTTACAATAATATTTCTAAAGAGATGAATCTCGTCATGGATCATGGCCGAACTTGAAATCCATAAAGAAGCATATTTAGGTACATGGTCTTAATCTTATTAATTTCAAAGCTTGGTTTATGTCCTCATTTTGTGGGTTTGTAGGACAATGCCTTGTCTACTTGTTGTTTTGATGAGGTTCTTGTTATATATGTGTGCGCATTGTATGATATGATCTCTAGTTTGGACTAATTAAGCCAGTCTTTTGCAAGTTAAAAATTATTGAAACATATATTAAATTGGAAATTTAGTCGAAATTCAGTTTGAGCTTGCTAATATAACTTTGAACTTTAACATGACTGTTAGAGAATAATATAAAATTATATTTTAAAATCTCACCTAAAAGTTTAAGTTTTTAGTTGAGATTGTTTTTTACTATGGTATCAGAGCCTTGTTGACCTTATAGAGTTCGAATTTCATCATTTTCATTCTATTTAATAAAAATCAAGCACAAGATAATATATTTTTTTTCACTTGAGAAGATGTGTTAGAGAATAATATAAATTATATCTTGGACCTTTACTCAAAAATTTAAAATTTTAGATAAAATAGCTTTTTAAAGTAAATATATTTTGTGTAAATCTTAATGGAATGACTATTTGAAGATTACACATGTGATAACATTTCAATAGAAATTAGGGTTCTGATAGAGTTTATCCCCTTAGAGAAGTGGGGTTAATAATCTCTTACATAAATTAATATTTAAATCAAATGTGTTAAATTTAACTTTGCCATGGCTAATATAAGGGTTAATAGGGGGGTTAATCAAAACGATGCTATTGTAAATAGATTTGTTCTTGATTTTAAATTTTTCCCCATGAACAACAGAAATGATTTGCAATCAAATCAACACAAAGCAAGAACAAATCATGGCAGTTGGATTTTCATTTACGGCAAGCTTCAGTACAGAGAGTCAATAAAGCAAAGCATCAAATAATTTAGCACTTAAATGATAGTTTATCCTGCCTTTATGCTATAGCTACAAGTGCTAAAATCGACTTTTACTTTTGGAAAAGCCATTGCTAATTAAGGAGAAAATATTAACAATAAAGTTTACTGTAAACAATTCTTATTTTAGTCAATCATATGATAATTAAATCAATCTTACATGACATGTTCTAGTCTTATTGAGAATGAAATAGATATTGCTGCGTGGAAGAAATATTTAAATGGTGGGTCCTTCAGGGCCACCGTTCATAGCTTGTTCTTTTTTCGGATCTATTTATTTTCAAATAATTTTTATTTTTTATTTCAATTTAAATATTTTTATATTATTTTCATGTGATAATATCAAAAATAATTTTAAAAAATATTGTTTTAATTAATTATTCTATAAAAAATACTTTTAAAAACAATACAATTACCATTACACTTCTAACTATATAAATAGATAGATGAATGGATAGATAGTAGTGTTTGTTGTTGATTTTACATTTATAGATCGAATCTACTCTTTTCTTTGAATATGTTATTATCCTTGGATTAGTTTCTATGCATTAAAAAAATTAGATTAATTTAATAGATTCTTACTATACAACCAGTTTATAAGAGAATCTCTCACTAATACAATTTTTAAAAAATAATTAATAATTCTCACGAAAACTGAATTTAAAGTTTAAATAAGAAAACAACAAACAAGCGAGTAAACTTCCTTGGTTATTAGACTAATTCCTTGCAATTACAACAAGAAGAAGATAATACGATGAGTTTAACTTACCATCTAATGGGATAATTATATCACTAATAATAATTAGAAGGGTATAATTTCCGATAGAATGGTGAAATAATAATAAAAAAATCATTCTTAGAAAAGAAAATCTTACGATTCTGAACTTTTTCTCTCACTTGAATGGCTGCGACAATACTAGCAAGTGATAAGATTAGCATTTAAGCAACAGATCAACTAGCAAGTGATAAGATTAGCATTTAAGCAACAGATCATGGCCTCCTTGTCTTATCTTGCCTGGTAGGGTTTGTTTTTAAAAATATATAAAAATAATATTTTTTTTATTATTAAAAAATTATTTTTAACATTAGTATATGGAAATAAAAAAATTATTTTAAAATAAAAAAATTAAAAATATTTTTAAAACACAATATCAAACACTCTTAATTACACGATGCTCCACCGCAATGACACCACTATTGTTTATAATTATTATCTCTATGATCTTCGAAACTAAAATTAATCGTGTATGATTTTCTCATCATTCCTCTTGTCATGATTATCATCATTGTCATCGATTAAAAACAATCCAGCATGGATCAAATTATGACATTTGATCTTCGTAATGCTTACCATACAGCTCATAATTATGATATGGACTTTATAAATTCTTTCAACTAGGAGCATACTGAAAAGAAAATTCTGTGATCCCAAAATTAATTTGATATGCCTATGACTTTGTACAAAAATATTTTTCTAACCATAATCATCAAACCTTATCTAGGATTTGATTTGGTCAAAATGGTGAGTTCATCTAGTTAATCTATATATATCAATTCGGATTTCTTATAAAATAATATTATTTTAAATTTAAAATAAAAAATGAATAGAATAGATTTATATATTTAAATAAAAAAATAATATCATTTTGAACTAAATAAGTCTAAAAAAGAATTGAAATTAAGCTGACTGTGTGTTTTTTTATCAAAATATATTGAAAAATATACTTTTAATCAAGTCGTCTACCATTTAAGAGTTAAAAAAAAAGGACAGGTCCAAGCGTGCAAGCTAGGCTGGAAGCCTTACATGCCTGGGTTGTTTTGTTTTGATGCCCAAGTCCACGCGCCCATGCTCTTTTTATTTTTGTTTTTGTTTTTGCTATTTTATGTATGGTGTTAGAAATTTTGATAAAACAAATCATTAAATCCAATTAAGTTTATTATCCGAATAACAAGTATAATGGGTTAATCCATATTATCTAGTCAATTATTTGTTTAATGCTTTCTTGTGTCCCTTAATTAAAAAAAAGATATAATTTCACTATTTATTGTCAATAACATGTGTTGCAAGTTTTTTTTGGCTCAAGCTAAAAAACAAATTTGTTGGCTCGAGTTCACTTAGATTTTTCTAAAAAATAAATGTTAATTTTTTTTTATTGATTTTGTAATATTGAGTTAATCCTGAGAATTTCACTAGTTAACCCATATTAAATTAGGTAAATTAAGTATTTATGGAACTTAATGTTAAATAAAAATATTATTCAATTTATGGTTAAAAATATAGTTTTTTTTTTAAAAAAAACCTTTCTCCACATGTGACGTAGCATGGTTCAACTAAGGCATAACCCCCCCTTTTTGTATAAGAGTTAATCCTGAGAATTTCACTGGTTAACTCATATTAAATTAGGTAAATTAAGTATTTATGGAACTTAATGTTAAATTAAAATATTATTCAATTTATGATTAAAAATATAGTTTTTTTTTTAAAAAAAAACCCTTCTTCCACATGTAACGTAGCATGGTTCAACCCCCCCCCCCTCTCTCTGTATAGGTGATGCAGGAGAAGCTGACCATGAGAACACATGAGAGAGACGTACAAATGTGAGGTGCAGATTCCTCATGCAATCCACCAACCAGGAAATGAAATTTGCAAGGAAATAACCCTCCTGAAATGTGGGTCTAGGTTTTTATTATGAAATGCAATATCAAAATATTTATATAATCGAAAACGCGATTAATCATTTGATGAGAATTCAAAAAAAAAATCAGGAAGCTTATATGCTGAATAATTGATTATCTTCTACTAGTTTGATTCATTATTTTTTAATAATCATGTGTTTTGACATTTTACACATACCACAACTAATCTCCTATAAATCTAATAATAAATAAAACATCATAGGATGACAACCATGAATAAAAAAAATCGAATTCAGATACAGAATAAGATAACAAATCCATTCCCCGCTAGCCCATCACTTCAAGTAAGACTTGTCGTCGTTCCACTCTCGATAAATATTCTGCTGGACCGTGCTTCTGAACTCAATTAGAATACACTAAATTTGCTCTCCGGATTAATAAAAAAAAAAAAAAAGAATCGATCTACCTAATCTAGTTTTATAATGATGGAGAACAAATATAAGAAAACCCTTTTGTTTTAACTTCCAGTTCTTTATATGGTCTCAAGCACGAAGCCAATAGCAGCAAAAGATTGTTGTTTTCTTTAAATCTTGTGTTGTCTTTCAACACCTAATTAAATCGATTCTTTCTTCCTTCGATGAGATATAGAGAGCTTCTTCTTCTTCTTCTTCTTCTTCCTTGAACAACAATGAAAAAAGATAAAAGAGGCACAGAATGCAGTGCCTGTTGCCAGTAGCTAGGGCAGATAATTAACTCTCTTAGACTCAAAACACATGTCACACATTGTAATAAGTTGCTTATCGGACCAAAGAAAACAACACATTCCTTGAAAGATAATTATTTATAAAACAAAAAAAATGATGAATATATGTTCCATGCAATTTCACCGGTTGATTGATGGTTTTTTTTGGGGAATGTTAGTTAATAATTACAAATGAGATAATTTTTTGATATGGATTTAAAGTCTTAATAACCAAACAGTCATGAATTCAAATCTTATTACTTTTATTTTAAAGACAAACCAACGAATATTAACAATCAACGAGGAAAACGCGCTTTCCCCTACCAATAGACAAGTAGACAATTTCTTAAAATCAACCACAACTCTCTTTTTCACCCAAGATAAAGATAACCTGTGTGGTTGCTCAAACTACTACCACCGTCCTACCATTCATATTGTGACACTTTGGGTATAAAATAAGGGTTTTTTTTTTCCCTTGAATTTTAATTTCTTATCGGCTTGTCACGCCTCATTATTTTTACTATATATCATCCAATTAGTTCTTTGTACAGAAAATACTTTATATGGAGTTTTTAATACTGTATTTGCTTGTGCGATTCAACTTGATTTTTAAAGATTTTTTGTCTAAGCAAATTAAAATAATATTCTTTATATGTTTTAAATACTTTTACAAAAAAAAAAAAAAAAAACTATGTACGCATACTGAATCTTGTTTTGAGTAGTTTTGGATTAGTAGAGAACAGATCCATGTGATAATGAAGACATAGCTAATTTGGATATATATATATATATATATTGAATTTTTTTTATTAATTTCTACACAGAGCTAAGTCTCTTCTCATTCAGGAGAACACATCCATGTGATAATTAAGACACATATGACATAGCAAATTTGGATACATTATAGTTTAGCATCACTTGATGACAACATTGGTTTATTTTTTAATCGAGCAACCTCGTTGTTCGAGAGAAACCGCTAAGTGGGCGTCGCATGTTCACTTACAAATTACAATGCCTCGTTAAATGGGTGTGATTATTAAGACCGCGTGACCTACCCCCATGATGTCTTTCATTCCGCCATATTCATGGCCAACAACCTAGTACTGCTTTTTCCTCCATAATCAATCACTTCCTTTGCTTTACTTTTCTTTTTCTTTTTCATTTTATTTATTTTTTCACTTTCTTTAGATACCCTCACCTTTTCTTATGATCAACGGTTTTATAGGTGGCTGACATTTCAATCAGTTACTTGTCATTTAAAGTTATTTTGGATTATAGTTATTTGGTTTCTTCTAGGAAAGAAGATATTTGCTAATGCACCAATCTAATAGGAACAGGGAAGGTGCTTTGCTTATCGCTCGATCTCTTCCAGCCTCGGGGTAATTGTTTTTATTAAGACACTATAATGTTTAAGGAAATTATCATGAGTTTTATACCAAGTTTTGTATTAAAATATTGCTCAACGAGAACAAATGATTGATGGAAACTAAACTCCGTTGTCAAAGGTAGAGGCATACGAGGATTCATAGAATTCGCAATCATCCCGAATCTCTCTCGAGAATTTGAAAATATAGGAGTTTCCAATGAAACATCCTACTCACGTATTTTCAAGAAAATTGTTTTTTTTTTAAATTTTATTTATTTATGTGATCTATCAAAACCGAACACGTATTTGCTTTTTCTTCTTTTAAATTATATTTTTTGTTTAAAAATACACGTATACATATTCGATCGATCACATACCGACAACGGATTTAATTATATATCAAGTTTAATGATCACTTCACGCGGTTTATGTAAATGGTTTTGATTTTTTCACGTGATCATCGACCCTTTATCTATCATGACATGACTTAACAACGATGATCCTTTATCTTGTCGGTCATCATTGAAATAAATAAGTACCGGATAACTTATATGTTAGATGTAATTATATTAGGTATCAATTAATTCATTAAGAAATTGAAAGTTGATCGAGACATCTTAATTGTAGAGTAATCACTTTAGTTAATTACTT
The DNA here is from genome assembly GCA_015731905.1 of Salix dunnii. Classification (NCBI taxonomy): domain Eukaryota; kingdom Viridiplantae; phylum Streptophyta; class Magnoliopsida; order Malpighiales; family Salicaceae; genus Salix; species Salix dunnii. The sequence continues at coordinate 15,861,656 of CM027668.1, forward strand.
TAACTTGGTTAATTAACCTTAGCCCCTTTCGAAACCGAGGAATAATCCTTAATCCCATGCCTTGTTAAGGTGGCGAACAGTGGTTTATAACTTCAATACAGTGGGCATATTAAACACTTAATTATTACTCCTTAATCTGTCATCATCTGAATCTGTTTGGATGCATATGCACCTTGGAAAGAGAGAGGGCAGCATTTCTCATTGGTAGCTAGAAACCCATTTCTATATATTATTACCTCGAGAAAACTGGAAGAGAAGAGAAAATAAAAGGAAAAAGGACGAAAAATTCCCTTCATTTTCTTGCTCTTTTGTTCCTCCTTAGTTTTCTTTAATTTCTTTCTGGGCTGGATTAGACTTCTCTCATATGTCCTCACTTAGGCTTTCTGGTGTTTGGACTGGGCTATATCTGGGCTCCGTATTGAAAATATTTTTTCCATTTTCCTTAACCGGGCCTTCAGCACCTCATTAGATTTCCATGGGCCTGCGATAGCAATCTAACTGGCCTTTGGGCCAGTAACATAGGCTGAATTGCAATGTAATTTATTAATAATTTTAGCAGATTTAATTTAATAGCCAAATGCTTCTTCCATACTTCTCTGTTACGAGAGACGAGAAGTTTGCACTGTCATATGTTATTAATGTTTTATCCTCGAATGTTATTTCGATAATAAAGAATTGTTTTTGAGTCGATTTATGCATCAAGTCTAATCCATGACTGAGTTAAACTCTAGAACTTAAATAATTAAGGAAAAAAACCAAATCTTTTTTACCTCAAACAAATTCACTAGGATCGTTTATCGTATAAAAAAATGAAATCTCAATGAACATAGAGTGCAGACAAATAAATTGTATCTCTTGAGAATTTAGAATAATTAAAATTTTATTCGTTTTTTTGAACTAGCAAAATATATTTTTTAAAAAATAAAGATTTTTATTATAAAAAAATATAAATGTAATCTCAACTTGTTTTTTAAGATATTTTTTAATTTTATTTGAAAAAATAAATTTATATTTTATTTAGTTGTTTTTATATTATTTTTAAATTAAATAATGCAAAAAGAAAACACGTAGAGGTGGTTGAGATATGTAAACCTTTGAACTGTTTTTATAGATAGATTTGCTTGTCGAAATAGGGTACCTGGCGTGGCGACAGATCAGGAGATGATGTGCAGGAGTGACACCTAATAAGTTGTCGAAACCGGTAAGCAACTACTCCCACGTGTCCCAACGAAATGCCTCCATGTGCCATATTTGAAGACTCTTGACTCGAAGACTTGCATTGTTTTGGATAGCTTTTCATACCTTAAGTCTGTGTGGTTAGTTGTTGGTTGCTGCAAGATAAACCTCGATCCTTCTTTTGGGTTTTGAGACAGCGGGAGAAGAAAATTAAAAATGATAAATTATTCATAAAGAAACTTCGATCCTAAAATAGTGATGATTTATTATGTCAATCCCTTGTGATGTTTAATTAGTCACACTGAATATAAATCAATGACTCGATCATTTACTAATTAAAATAATTAGAGTATTTACGAGAGATATTTTTTTTATAAAAAAAATAATTTCGTTGCCACCATAAATAAGTACAAATTCACATAATCCATTCGAGTTAATATATGTATGGATTCATAGTCTCTAAAAGACGTGATGTAATAATAAAAAACTTGTAATTTATATAATAAATCTATAGTCTAAGTCATGATTTTTATTTTTTATAAGAGTCGGAGACAACTGGAGTCTTACTCGGTTGTCTAGACTAATAAAATATATTTTTTAGAGGGTTTTTTCTCATAAAAAATTATACAGAAACATATATTTGATAAATGGTATGTATAGGGTTGCATAATCTTGAATTGTTGATAGTATAAGGAGTAGAAATGCAAAAGAGTTTGAATTTGACAAGGAAGATGGAGTAATGAAGAGCACGGGCATCCCCCGTTGCATGGTCAGAAAGTGTTTCAATTACCCAACTCACTACACCGTTCAAGAAGCAGTCAACTTAGGACCAGCATGATTTGCTTAATTTGCTAGCTATCTGTGAGGTGCTCATATCAGCATCTTCATCTCCTTCACGAGCTAGAAAAATTTGAAACTTCCTCACCGTTCCTTAAGAACCTTACAGATAACCCCTATATAAACCCCTCACGTCTCACCCTCTGAACTCGAAACAACATAGAGCCAGCCCAAAATGTCTAGCACTGCTCTTTTCTTCATGGCTTTCTTCTACCTTGTCCTCCTCCTATCTCCCCCAGAGATGTTGATGGGTACGAAATCCATGGTCAAAGTTGTGGCAGCTACACGGCCACTGGAAACGAAGTCTCCAGATTACGAGACGTTGAAGCCGAAAACAAAACACGGGCAGCAGGAGTTCCATGGTGGAGAGGTGGAGAATTGCCTGCCAAAAGGATTCCACCCTAATTCTGCCCCTAGCCGATATATAAACTATCATACTCTTGGTTCAACAATGTGTGCCGCAAGCAAACACGCTGATGCACCATGAGAAATTGAGTTATGCAATGAATGTACGCAATTGCGTAGGATTGTTATGGACTGTATATGGTTACAGGGATAAGGGAAAGGAAGGAACGGTGTGATGTAAGTCTGCCACGCCATTGATAAATACGAGCTTCATATATTCAATTACTATATTAATAAACAATTAATATATATATATATATATATATATATATATATATATATATATATAGATATAGATATAGATATAGATATAGATATATAGATATATAAAACTCAGCTCCACTTGTAAAGTTAATATGGCAACTTGTTCGATTCAAAATTCAAAATATATACTGGATTAAGTTTAGTTCATTGCTTAAATATTTTTACTATAGCTTTGTGCTCTTATATTTAAAAAATAAAAGACCTGTCAATTCTCAAGTTGACCTAAAACAATCCATAACCAAGGCAGACTGTTACAACTACTCTTTTAATTAACACAAGTGTAGCCTATCCCTTGCTTCTTCTTCTTCTTTAATTAAATATAAACAAAAATTGTATGGCTCCGAGGGAAGACAAAACCTAGGCTTTTTTTCACGGCTTGCATCTTTTACCAGTATTTCAAGAAGGTGGTCTTAAATAACACTGCGGGGGTTAGAAGAGGGACAAAGTTGTAACCCTTGCATCTTCGATGGGCCTGCGAATTTAGTGGCTGAAAACAAGCCTGGCTAACAGCTGGGGGCCCAAAACTGGCTGATGACTTTTGTTTCAATTTTCAACCTTTAAACGACATCGTTGGTGTTTGCTTTGTTCATCATATATGTTAATAATATTACGTTTTACAAATAGAGAGGGAAAAGACCTTTCTTATTTACTAATAACCCTTAAACCAGGGTAAAAAAATGGGTCTAGCACAACGATGTGCGTGGTTGGTGGTCAACTGGTCAAACACATTCTGGGAACCTGTGAGCATAATCTTGAGATTAAGTTTGTTAATAATGTATTTTTTATTTAGGTCCTTCAAACCCTTCCCTGCCATTAATATTTTTTATTTCTCTATTTGATTTGATACTCCTTGGAAATTTAAGCCAACCTGCTTTGGACACGTGCTTTTCGCTCATGCACATGCTTCAGCTCATTGGGCAATGACCCATCTAGTGGTCTCCAGTCAACAAATGTACCCAGCCAAAAGATCCACAAACACCTTTGCAAAATTGTCAATAATTTAATATTTAATTCCAACCTCGTTATTCTCTAAAGTGCCACCACAATTTATTTTTAAAATAAAAAAAAGTACAGCAAAAAAGAAAATAATAAATGGTACCCGTACTACAGAAATAACCCCAAAAAAAATCGGACCCTGATCTAGTTGATGCCAGGCCATCATGTACATTAAAATTACCATATGCTACTTGAATTATACAGTACCAAGATTAAGGTTTAGGATGGGTATTATTGTCCTTTACACCTGAAAATGCATTCCATTATACAAATCACTTGATCAAAATAAAACTTATAAAAAGGCCAAAAACCCTTCTTTCTATACCAGCAGATTAATTACAAGAATCTCTCCTTTCCAGTCCCTCTCTTTGTTACTTCTTCTGCCACTCATAAGTATCACAATAACATCTCGAGTACATGATCTTTTAATCCGCTCTGCAAGAGCAAGAGGAAGCGTCGTGTTGCTTTCTAGCCAGAAAATCAAGCGCCGGCATCATGGAGCAAGAGAGCACAAGCTTCTGTAGCAAGCATGTGCGAGACCCCTGCAGATCTTTTGGCCGGAGATGCAGTAGCTTAGTGAAGGAGCAAAGGGCAAGGTTCTACATTCTCTGGCGATGTGTAGTAATGTTAGTTTGCTGGCACGAGTATGGTGAACCCTAATGAAAATCAATAGCTAGCGATCCTAATAATTTTTGTTCATATCGAAATCTATTTCACGCAGTGTATGTACGTATATACTATATAATAGCACACACAAGGGAAGTTCTGGGTTTTAATTTTCCTTTTACAGGAGAAGAATATTGTAGCTTTTTTATTTTTGGTGAAAGAAGCTGTATCTCATCTTGAACGGAAATCAGAGCTCATTTTCTAACAGTGCTTCATCTTGCCTAGCTAGATCTCTATATTAATATTAATCAACCAATAGTTTTGTTTGTTTACATGCATCTCAAGTTTTCCGCAGTGAACTTTCTTTATTTTTCTTTTTAAGCCAGATGAGAAAAAAAGAAGCTGTAAATTAGCGTATAATGAAAAAAATAGTATTAATCTAGATCTTCACCTAAAGCACTTGCTATTCAATACACACTATATTGATTGATTTAAAAGCCTATATATATATATATATATATATTCGTGATGTCTGTGATGATCTCTGGGTGTTTAGAATGTATAATACATTTTAGTGAACTAGCTTTCTAATGAATCCGATCTCCACAAGAAGAGAGGATATGGTTTGAGCCATTATATGACATTTTCCAATGAAAAGTAAATAAATTTGAATTTTCCCTAAGCAAAACAGATAAGTAAGGTTTTCTTTTCATTTGGTTCACTCGTGTCAAAGAACATGATTTAGAATTTGAAGTCCTTAGATTTTATCATCAACATTATGTCTATGATGATGGTGGCTCGTGTTCTTGGACTTGATCGAGGTGGACTGAGCTTAGTACTTATAGAGTCGATTTTAATGGATGCTTAAGCACGGTTAGGGGAATATTCGTCCTTGAAAGGGTGGGGTAGTAGGCAGGGGATGTGGGTCATTTAGTTAATTAACTCTCTTTTTTAAACGGATTTAATAACCTTGTTCTTTGTTGGTATGGTAGCTTGTGTTTTTTTTTAAAAAAATTAACATATTAAAAAATATTTTTTAAAAACACATCACACCAAACACTATATAATATGCTTAAGGATTAATAAAAGATACCCAATTAAGTCCTGGATAATTAAGAACTGCTGTGATCAAACTAGATAAAATTTTAGAAACAAGAAATTAAAGAGTTAGATGGGACTTCAACAGATTTCAAATCCTCCTCTCCTTCCCCCTCGTGTGACCCTCTCTCTCGTCACCTTTCAAATTTTATAGACTGGGTTCCACCCAACTTACATTTCTTTCTTTCCTTTACAGACAATTGACGAAACGGCCTTTCCCACACAGTGTTTGTTGACAGATGGTGGACTTATGCTGTGTGTTTTCCAGTTTGGTTGATTAGAACCAAAGTTAGTTAATCAATAAATAACTTTTAAGAAATGTAGAATTGAATTGGTTTTTTTGAAAATGTCCAACAACATTCAAGACCGGAATCTTCACCCTTCATCCACCACGAGGTGGATTTGGTAGCTCGAGTGGTGTTTTCCAGCGATGAACAGCGCTAGTGCACGAAGGTGGAATTAACTTAGTCCCAGCAGTTACTGGAGAGTTATAAATCAAGATGCAGTCTAAGATCTAAACGTGGGATTTTTATTAGGAGAATTTTATTTTATTTTATTTTTCTTTTGTTATATGAATGGTTGATTTGAACGTATGAGTGAGAAAAGTGAATTAAAAAGGGGAAATCATCGCTCTGTATTGTAATCTTGCCATCTCTTATGATAATCCTTTCAGTGAGCACTGTAGTATAGTCTCGACAGCAACATTAAAAAGGAGATGACAGGAAATTCCGTGAACGTGGGACCTGTTTTGATGCTTGACACGTGCAATGAGAGAGAGAAATCTGGACGTGATGTCGCATCAAATATCATAGCAACCCCGGTAACCCTTTATTTTTCTGTTTATTTAAATATCGAGTTTGAACGATTATTTATCAAATCGACCTCGAATTGAGTTTAGTAGACTTGTTCGTTTTACAACCCTTTTCCCCATTTTATTTTAATTGCTAATCTTTTTTTTCCCCTCCAAATCCAACGAAGTAAATGCATGTGAACTATATTTTATCTAATATTCAAACTAGGGTTTCGCTTTGTTTTAGATTGAGTGACGTAATTATTAATATAATAATAATTAAATTTTTATATAATTATTAATTTTAAAATTTATAAAATTAATCTAAATACATGTAAATTGACTCAGATATTTATATTAAAAAAATCAATTAAACAATGTTCCCATATTAATGGGTCTTCTTCTCTCTCTCTCTCTCTCTCTCTCTCTCTCTCTCAATGCAAATATTGTTTTTTCTCAACAACATACTATAGTTTCAAGTATTTAGCATTATTGAAGAGTATAGCAATGAAATGTGGTTGAAGTTGTTATTATTATTATTAGATAATTTTTTTTATTTTAAATTTTATTGAAGATTAATTTTTAATTCTGTATTCATGGTTTTTTTATATAAGAAAAATCATAGCCACAAAAAATATAATAATACCAGATACACATCAATACCAATCAATGATCGATGCCTCCCAATTAATTGCTGTTTGCGGTGACACCTGCCATAATTCTTTTCAAAGTGCATAGCTAGGACGGATTGACTGATTGCTCCATAAATTCACAAGCTTCCCCTGGTAGACCATTAATTGAAGCTGCGACCCAAACTTCCTGGTCCTTGATTTTTATGAACACTGCTCTGCCATACGATGTGAAATTAACTACGCAATGATTTGTATATTAAGAACGAAATATATAATAATAATAATAATAATAGAAATAGAAAAGTGATAGGTGTTTGTACACAATATGTCAGCACCAGTGAACACGATTGTATCCAAACTTCACATAGGGGTTTGTCCCCTTGAAAACACCAGTGCTACGTTGGTCCAATAAAAAACACCAAATATCCCATGAAACAAAAGTCAGCACCGTCAACTTAATTGTATTAATTTAGTGATTTGCTGCTTCTTCTTCGTTTTTTTTTTGGATTTTTAAAGGTATACTTGAGACTGGAATTTTGCTTACCATAATAAACAATGTATGCATACATGTAAGCAAAATAATTTGCTTGTATATTACATGATTCAATAAAAAGATTTTTAAAATTTTAAAGGCATACGTTCCATTACACGCCGGATTTTCAGATTTTACCTCTGGGAACGGCCGATGGGTTTTAACGGCGAGTGGGCTCTTATTTTAATCTTTAAGCTTTTTTTTCTGACGAGACAATCAAGTTAACTGGAGGAGACCCGAGGGGAAAATTTGGGAGTTATCTTTAACGGTGCTGGTCAATAACATCCACCGACCACCCACGTGGCATATGAAAAATCTTAAGCATGGCAAATCCAATCCTAATTGCAGAAAATTCAAACGGTGTCTTTCTGAAAATGGGACCATCAGGGCGTGCGTGGCTTAGCCTTTCGAGCCTGCTTGTCACGTGGAGTTCTTGTGGGAGATTGAATCCTCCCCCCCCCACCCCCCCTCTTGAGCACGTGACTAGTTCAATCAGTGATCGTTAGCAGAGCAGGAACACCTTTTGATTCGTCTTTTACAACTTCACAGCCGCAGACCTCTAATTTTATAAATTAATGGGAATTTATTTTTTGATAGAAAGGTTTTAACCCTGTTAGATTATAATTTGCTTTAACGTTTAATCTACCATGCAGGATATATGTGCGTGTATGCACGCGTGCTCAAAATATTAAAATTATTTTACATAATTTATTGGACTCAAAAAGAATATTATAAAAAAATGTTAATTTATTGTCTTTATTATACTTATTTTCCAGATAGAAAAACATGTGTATCGCTGCCATGGAAACAATGTATGCACTATGGGCAAGTCTCTCTTCAAATATTTTGTGTTTTACAAGTTTTGTCCCTTTTGGGGGGGGATTATTATTATTATTTATTTATTTTGATGATTCGAGTGATATTTTCATAATAATAAATGATGAGAAGAATCCGTTGGACATAAGGGTTGATTTTAAATTAAGCTCAAAGACATAAGTAAAGATGTGCCGTATAAGTACAGATGAATTTATCCATGAGAGTTTTACACTGTATTTTAAAGATGTATTTGAAAAAAATGTTTTTTTATTTTAAATTAAAAAAAATAGTATTTTATATTAGTTTTTATGTGTTGATATCAAAAATAATTTTTAAAAAATAAAAAAACATATTTAAAAATAACTTCAATCACACAATCAAAAAGACATTTATTTTAAAATATCATATTTTTTTAATTCAACGGGAAGGGTTAAATAATTTAATTACAAAATGAGTGATATTTTTCTATAATTTAATTTCTTAAGTTAGTGGAATTCATTGTTTCCTGCACCTCGGAACACATCTCTATCATTCTTGAATGAATGGGAATGAAATTTATTCGATGATCCCATGTAATGCGCCAGACACACACATAGCTGGCACCCAGTTACGCATATAATATTTATCACAAGTTTAGTCGGTACAATAATCAGAATGCTGGAATGAATTGTCGCTTGTTCTAAATTCAATTCACTGATATGGGAGGTTGCTTAACAAAACTGGGAAGTGGTCCACCAGATTTTCAGCCGTGAGAAATAATAAATGGTCAAAATAAATGAAAGATGTCATGGATTTGCTCACAGACAGGATGGATATCTACCCTTGTACAGGATAAGATGGGGGCTCCCACCGGCCATTACGGTAGCTCGATCTTGTGTTCTTGCTGAAAGACATGCCCCCACAGAAGTTAGGTTAAATGAGAGTTCAAAAAACAAATAATAGCTATGTACTGATGCAAAATTCAAGGCTGTCATGGTCTACTCCTGCCTTCGTTTCAAAGAACTTGAAAGCCATAATCAACTCTGGACAAAAAATGCCACTCGGTTCAAAAGCAAGGACAGATCTTGCGAGTGGCAATGCCGAAGGAACACGAGCAGGATGCTTTTTGTTTTCGAGGGCGTCTCATTTTGTATACTATCACCATGTGAATCGCTCGTAAAGCTCCAGTTAACTCGATGATTTCCAGATTTTTTTTTCATGGTTTGATGATTTTTCGCATCTTAATCTCTGTGAATCTATGTTTTCCAGAGTTCGAGTCAAAGTGAATTAGGAGTCTGACTCAAGATTCTCAACGCATCATTTGCCCTAGCTAGAGGTTGTTGGGATCACACCAGCTGCAGTGTGAAGATTGGGTTTGACAGGATTGAGGTTCTCTCAAAACTTGAAAGAGGGACTTGTGATTGAAAAGCAACAAATCCAAATTGCTTTTAGGATCAAGCGCTGCTCCAGCAATGGACCCCATTTTATCTTCACACTTCATGTGGGTTTGTCTCCTCAGAGGTTGAGCAGTCCATTCAAGAGCTCCAAATATTGCCCAAACATGTTAAAACTGCGACATCTCATTTCCTTCCTCTCTCCGTTTCTTCTTCTTTCTTTATTAGGTGGAGATTGTTTTTAAAAATATATAAAAATAATATTTTTTTAATTTTAAAAAATTATTTTTAATATCAACAAATAAAATAATATAAAAAAAATAAAAAAAATAATTTTTTTAGAAATATTTTGGAAAGACAATATCAACCACCCAATTTGTGATAAAGTTGTAAAACTTATATCAAAATAGTTTTTATTTTATTTTCAGCCAAGACCTATGAAAATATTATAAAATATTATTTTAATATTTTTCAAAATAAAAATAAAAATAAAATAAAATGTGGGTCGAACCGCTTTATTATCAACATAGTCAACCACCTAGTTGATGGCATTAACAAACAATGGGAGACGATATAACCATTCTTTGTGCACCATTATTTCCTTCTAGGAATTCTATCCTGCCATATCTTATTTTAATTGTATCGAATTAAGATCATATAACCATGAATATATTCCGAAACCAAAATTTCTTAGCTGGCTTATTTATTATAAATTTATCTCCTTTTTGTTTTTTGTTTTTTTAAATTTGAGTCCAAAATGATATTGGAAAATAAATCTACATCCAATTGATTTTTGTCCGATTATTAATTAAATAAAAAAAGAATTGCTAGTGTCATTAAATAAATACTTGAATTAGTCGATGCTAGTATATAGTTTATCATGAATAATGGCGTGATTAGTTCGTGAACCAGAGCCCACATGATCCCATGCAATCTTAAATGTGTGACCGTGTGAGAAAGTGAGATTGAGGCATAGCCTAAGCTTCATCTGATTAAACGTGTTAAGCAAGGACAAGATTGATGTTCAATGAAAAACAAAACATCGACAGGATCAAAGAAGTGAAAGGAAGATGAAATGGATTTAGCTTTTGTTAGTCAATTTCAGGCACGGCCATCTCTGACGCTGAAGCTAAGAGAAAAGCCAAGAACAAAAAAGTTTAATTTGGCTCATCATCTCGTGTTTTTCTTGCTCCAACAGGATAGCTAAGATCCCTTCTCTCACAAAAATAGTATTCCTATGTAATATTTTTTAAAAAGCCATAATTGAAGGGAGGAAATCTAGCCGTTGATTTACTATACACAAATATTAAAGATGGATTTTGAGCATGATGAAGGGATGAGTTAATTACTTTATTTTTTTTTAACGTGAATGTCCAGACTAGGTTATACATATCTTAATTAATTATATAAATTCTAGAATAAATAACTAATTATCTGATTCCAGTTATTTTAAGAATTATAAGAATTCTATAAGTCCCGGAATAAAGGACTAATTATCCATCTCGGTTATTTTAAGGATTATAACACTTGAAATGATGATTTCTACAAAATAAACTTAGAACTATTAAATAATATTTTTTTAATGATATGTATGGACATAATATTTATAAATATATATTTGATGTCTCCAATTTTTTCTCAAATTCAAGAAAGGATGAGAGTTAAACTCCCGTCAATCGTATCAGTCAACTTCAAAAATCTCACATACTAGGCTAATCAATAAAACTTTACTAGGTATGGACTGATTTATAAGTGTTTTTTTTTGCCTATATTTATTGTTTAAAATATCTATTTAGACAATAATTCAGTTCCTGAAGAAACAAGATACTAAGAAAAGAGTAGATATATATATATTTTCATGTGTTTTTTTTAATATAAAAAATCATCCTAAGACTATAAATAGATTTATTTTTCAAACCAAATATATTTATGTATTTACTACTTGTGTCTTTTTTATCCTGAAATATCAATCAATAGCTTCCCTGATACTGTTGTCGGAGTTTGGTATGGGAGCAAAAGACACCACTTTTACCATCAAAACATATTCCTATGACTATTTATAAAGCAAGTACAGAAAGTATAATATAAAGTAACATAAAATCACAAAAACATTCTGTATACTCTGTTCAAACCCTATTTCACGACATACTGCCTTCGATGCACAATCCATCAGCAATGGTATACGCAGTCTGGCATCAGTGACAGAAGATTCGTTTGCCTTTGGCAGGACTGTCTCTCTCTCTTTTTTTTCTTTTTTCTGAAGGAACTTAATTTTTCACATGCCTTGGATAGATCACAAAACACACTGAATGATATCACTGAGTGTTTTTTTTTCTGGGATCACACATTTGACGGATGGAGCACAGTGGAGAGGACGAAGGCCCATTGAAACAGTTATTCGGTCCCTGTCCCTGATAGATATTTAGTGAGATTTGTGCACTACAGAATTATCATAAATCACAATCCAAAGCAGCTTAGAACTCTACCGTGGCCCTCACAAGCACATTTGTTGTCCAGCAACTAAGAGCAATGCTACTGTACGTATCTAAACCACTGTCTACATCTTAGTTCCCACCAATCCATGACAGTTTCGTTGCACTCTCGAAATATCCAACATGTCCTTGAAAAGTTAATCTTCATGTGGTACTGTGTTTACCTTAGCTAAAACAGTGTCATGTCCAATAATCAGTCTATAAGTCACCCATTGTATCTTGTTATCCCTCTCCATTGCTGGTTTTTATTCCTGACTGTGCTTATCAAGGGAACATGGGAGATATTATGTGGATTAAGAAGCTGTAGTTTATTGTCGGTTTTTGTCAACAACGAAGGTCCCAGAACAAACTTCATTTTCTGCTAGTGGTTTCACTGGCTTAATTCTAATCTTACTCCTAAGAAGATCGATCCAAGAAACGGTGACTTGATGTGGCCAGTCCCAAATTATGGAAAACTACCAGTTGTGGCCAAAAAGACCCACGGATATTAAAAGGAAATGGGTGCTCAAGTTGCAGCAAGAAAATGACATGATCTAAACTTTCACAACTGAGTGGTTGGCAAACGGGGCATGAAAAGGGCTTGACATTATCTCATCTTCTGACGAGATCCAGACATACAGGTAAATAGATTCTGCTGTTCATGTCCGTACGATCCACTATGTGCAGTGATTGAGGAACTGCAGAGACTGTTGAACTGTATAAACGAAAGAAACTACATTTTTTTTTTTGTGGATGTGAAACTCACCCGTAAAATGTACTTTGTATACTTAGTGAACGAGAAAAAAAAAAAGGTTATTCCGAATTCAAAACCTGCTGTTCATGTTGAAAATTACATCTTTAACCCTTTCAACAAAGTTAGAACTCAGCTTATCTTACAAGCCTGTCATAGCTTTAATTGTTTCCAGAGGTCTATTCCATTACCTTAGCCCAATGATCAAATTATTTGACCTTCAGTGCTCCTGACAGTGCTTGCATCTATAATCTATTCTACCTTTCTGATTGAATAGAGGCAACGAAATGATCCTCCATAATCCATGCCTTTTCCTTGGCAATACCAAGCTAGATGACAACCAGGAGGCTCATTCCCAACCCTGACTCATTCCCAACCCTGACGATCAATTCAGCGTGGTTCAAGGTTACAGAGGCTGAAATGAATAAGCGTTCCTACTGAGCTACTGGCCATCAGTTTGAAAAACAATTTCGAAAGTATCAGTTTGTCACAAAATTCAAATTTTAGCATTCAGAATTGTGTGAACTCCCCTTTATGGAAGCAAAGCATCCACAGGACGCCACCTTAATCTCCAGTGCTGTCCTAATATACTAGTATTTTCAAATGAATTTTTATAATATTTGAAACAATCAGCAACAATGTTATGCAGTCATTTCACATGGCTGTCCACCATAAACTCGTGGACTGTAGTTCAACATATGTGCTATTCATGATAATGACTGGGAAAGTAAATTTTCCGGTGATAGTCAAATCACAGAATAGAGAAACTACCAAGATATACACAAACTTGATACAGGCAAGTGGTTTTCTTGTAACATTTGAAGAAATCTAGTTGATTCAGTTTCAAAGTTCTTCAGTCATGTTGAGGAAGGGCGCGGGAGTCGCTTGGCAATTTCCTGCAAATTGAAGAGGTTGTCAGATTACAATTAAAAGTCGAACCTTTAATTATAATTAATCAGAGAATCAGTTGCATCGAAATAATTTCTTTTCTAGTAGAATCATGTTATAGAAATAAAGCACATAAGTGCCGGTGTTACCTCAAACAGTTGATTTATATTATCAGCAGTTTTTGCAGATGTCTCAATAAAGAACATCCCATTCTTCTCCGCATATTCAATGCCATCCTTCAATTATTAAAAAAGAACCACGTTAATAAATATTCAGAAGTTAGGAATGATCTATTCCCAATAAATAACTATACTTGCTTGAGTGGGTACTTCTCGCTTCTCATGAAGATCAGCCTTGTTACCAACTAAAGCCATGACTATATCAGGGCTCCCATGTTTTTGTAGCTCCTGTTACACGATAGGATATAAGCCAAGAAAATAAACTTCAACATGAGCAGAGGATGAATCGATGAGCAAATGGTAAGCTTAAATGTCTTAACAAGTCTATGAAACATCTATGGCTAAATTCAGAGAGAGAGAGAAGTATTTATATTCTGGTAGAAGATAGAAAAGGGATTTTTAAATACAGAGCCATCAAAATGCTAAATGAATAGTGAAAGCAACTTAGTTTGCATCAGCTACGATATTAAAAGACTTGTAATCATCTAACAGATTTTAGTGGCCTTAAGGTTATAATTCCAAAACAGAAAGTTAGTTCTATGCCGAATCAAAACTGTTAATAATTTCTCAATTTTCAAAACATCAGGTTCACATTTTAGAATGTGAAAACTTATTTTGCATAAACCTTCTTTATTAAAGTGCCTAGGAAAATGTGTCTGCATGAGTGACAGGGAGAAGAAGCAATTGTGATTCTAGCAGACTACCTTAACCCAATACTGTGCTTTGTTGAATGTCTCTGGGCTTGTTATATCGTACACAATAAATGCAATTGCAGCACCTCTGTAATATAGTGGTGCCAGTGCAGCATACCTGAATAAGAAAAAAAAATCAATGATCAATAAGAGCTTTGGTGATTATAAAGGAAAACACAATGGGAAAGGAGGAAAATGACAGAAGAAAAACATACTATCAGACAAACTTTATTAATAAATTTTCAATATGGACTCGTTTGCTTGTATCTGCATGCATGTGTGCCCAACACAATAAACACTTTGCCAAGAGTACCTTTCTTGTCCAGCAGTATCCCATATCTCAAACTTAACTGTTGTAGAATCCTGTAAAGCTATTGTTTGTGACAAAAATGAAGCTCCAATAGTTACCTGAAAACTCAAAACCAACAAATCTAAATAGATGTATTAAGAGTAGTTCCAGCCTTCTAGGACAAGTGTGTGTAGGTGTGAGGTGTGGTGAGAGAGAGAGGGGGGGGGGGGTCTTAATAACAAACATGGTGAATGCATGTAAATGGCAAAGAATGATAGTTTCCTTACCTTGGATGTAGGATCAAATTGTCCACGAACAAAGCGAAGAACAATACAGCTTTTACCAACACCAGAATCACCTAATAAGACCAGCTGTTCACAACATTGGAATGAAGGGTCAGCTGCATTCACTCTGAAAAATGCGATCAAGAAAGCAGCAACTCCAAAATGCTTTGTTGTTGTTGCTTCTAACAAACACAAGTAATTTGTATTTGATTTTACACACACATTCAAACAAAGAGTTGACTCATGCTCATCCATTGTGTATTGAATCATGTGGAGTATTTTGATGGCACACAATAAGTTCATATAAAACTTATAGTTGCATGATGCATGACATGTAGGCATTATTTGACTTTTTAAAATCTTTCTCGATCAGATCTGACACCCACCTAAAGACAGACTTAATTTAAAGTAAACTTCAGTCTATAATCTCATCTGTAAACTGTACCAATGTGGGTCAATATATGAATACAGAAGTTAACAGAATGAATTCATGAATTCAAATTGTTTGAGGAATCTGAAAGTTCAAATATCCTATCCCATCCTTCAACCAACCTCAAATCAAGCAAAGTGGTGCCATTGTCTAATAAGATGCTTGTTGGCATCAGCAGATAGTAGCAATAATAACCATTAGAATAACCTGGATAGCTTCTGGAAAAAGAAGATAACAGCCAAGTTTTGACATAAAATCAGAAAATAGAGAGAGAAACAGTCCAGGAATCATATTTGCACATAAAAAAAGCTTAAAAATCATTGTTTAAATTGACAGAGCAGTCCATCTGTAATCACTTGCTTGTGATTGTCTACATGAAGGCAAGGAAAACCTCTCCCAAAAGTACAAACTAATTTCAAGAACTAAAACAGAGCACATAGCACTACACCACACCAAAATATAAAACAAACTGGTCCTAGCAACCACCAGCCCACCACCATCAACTTCCCCAACCCTGACCAAACAAAACAAGAACGCCCAACATGCTAAAACAGCAGCAACACTATTTCCCTTTTGCGTCAGAAGGCCAATTAATCACAGCTTCAAACATTCAAACACAATGCCTCAGTTTGAAAGGAAAAATAAAAGGACATTTTCATCAACAGCATTGCTGCCAATAAATCTCAAAACAGCATGGCATTAGAGAAATGCAGATCAACTTAGCCCCCTGCAGATATGAAAAATTCAAGCAGTGTCAGCTGCTAACCTGATCCTGTTTTGACACTTGCTTCCTTACCCACATAATTTTTCTCAATATCTAATCAAATCTCACACATAAAAAATAAAAATAAAAGACAGTCCATAAACTTACCTTTACGCGTAGGTTTTTGGCATCAGCCACTCCACCACTCTCCGAATTGTTAAGTCCACCCAAACTCCCAGTTCTCCTATCTGCAAACATTTTCCCCAAAAGAAAACCCCAAATTGGAAAATTATCGAATTAAATCAATTAATAGAACCGCTCCAAAAACAACCAAAACACAAATAATAAGCCACCACAGCTAGAAAACTAAGATTTCTACCTCTAAATTTTTTTTAGAAAAAATCCTCAAAAGGGTCACTATATCAAAACATTTAATCAACAAACAACACTTCTCAAACCCTAATTACCAATACCTCATTTCCCCGATCACACACTAATCTCACAATTCGCTTCCACTCAATAAATTAACTAAACTAGAGCAATCAACCACCAACATCAGCATCAAAACAGCATTTTGATCCACTTAATTCACAATAGTGTCAAAATAAAACCACAATCCAGGAAAGTTAAAAAATAGGGCTTTCAAAGAAATTGAAAGACAAACTAGGGATTACCTGGAAGAGAAGAGGAACAACCCATGACCTTCTTGTTGAAACACTGTTGATTTAACTAACACTGTACTTATAGAAAGTATAATCAGGGTTTATCAAGATCGATTTTCCTTTTCTTTTTGCCCTCTGTTTTAGCTAATCGTAGGTGGTTAATGGCTGTTGCTCTTCCATTTAACTACGTTGTCTTATATTTGATTTGAATTGTTGGCGTATGGAGCCACGTGTTTAACGTTTATCTCAGTTAACTGGTTTTAAATACTCCTAAGATACGAGCATTGTCTTAAAAACTGCCAGTTTTTTTTTTTCTTTTTAAGTAAAAGAAAAAAAATATTTGATTGTTTAAATAGTTTTTTTATTATTATATGTTGTATTTTAAATTTTAGTTTTGTAGAAACTCAAATAATATCATTTTTATTTATAAAGACCTGTTTTTTTTTTAGGTAAAAATTTATCTCATAATACTTTTAATTAAAAATATTCCTTAAAACTTTTTTAAATAATATATATTTTTATATTTTAAAATATATTTCTAACATAAGGATATTAAAACGATTTAAAAATGCTAAAAAGGAACAAAAAAGACAAGTTGAAATAGGTTTGCTTAAACTATAGCAATATAGTCTTTATATATTTCAGTCTTTATATATTTCAGTCTTTATACCCCTTAAACTGAGCAATGAGTTGCTATTTTAGGTTTGCTTTTCACCTGGAACCATGGCTATAAACAGGTGGAACTTGAGATGAATTCGGAAATCATGCTACTTGGGTACTTCAATCTATTTGAATAAAGATGATGTTTTTTTAGAATTTCTCAATCATGACTGGGAAGTTTGGCTAGCTTCATCTAGTTAGGGTTTCATTGGGATGCATTTTCTTGATTCTCCTCCCATAAGAATTCCTAAGAAAAAATTGTCTATCTAGAGTTTATGTTGAGACAAATTTTCCTGTCCGGCTGAGAAAACTCGTAGCCTAGGTTGCCAAGGAAGAAGTGATCTG
Source organism: Salix dunnii (assembly GCA_015731905.1). NCBI lineage: Eukaryota > Viridiplantae > Streptophyta > Magnoliopsida > Malpighiales > Salicaceae > Salix > Salix dunnii. Next base: position 15,879,535 of record CM027668.1, read on the forward strand.
GGGTGCTAATTGTCAAAAACTTTTGACCTAGACTTTGCCAAATCCATGATTTTAGCACCCCAGAATTATTTTCCTAAACTTTATTGCCAGATTCATGTTGGTGCATCAGGTTTGTGGCAGAGAAACTACAGGAGAGTCTTTCACTGGGCTGGAAAGAAGCCTCCAGGTACTAAAAAAAAGATGAATATCATAGGAAATTATACTCTCCATTGCCGGAGGATGTTAACGGAGGGCACTTTGCTGTGATTGCATTCGAAAATGGCAAGCCTAAGCGATTTGTTGTGCCTTTGAGATACTTGAACCATCCAGGTTCTTGGTGTTCTTGGTGTTCTTGGAGAAAGCAGCAGAAGAATTAGGTTTTGGTCATTCATTGCAGGGGGGGTGAAGTTGAAAAGTTATTAGCCAGCTACAATTGAAGAAGGCCATATTTGTTTTTTAATATTGCTATTAAACTTGAAAGACATGTCAATCTTAAAACTTCTCGGCTCAGTCTTTTGTTCAACTTGACTTTTCAACTAAAAATTATGGGAGATGATAGCTTTTATAAAAAAAAAAAAAATGAGACAATGACATATTAGATTGATATTGATTCCTCCTATGACTCAAGCCACGGACTCTGCTCGGTTTAATAAAAAAGATTATAAAATATTTTTTTAATTATATGATAAAAGTATATGTTTGCAAAATTAAATACGACCTAAAAATAGATATTTATTTAAGATAATGATAATTTTATAAAAAATAAAAATAAATCTTATTGTCTATTTCGCAAAAATCTAATATTGAAAAAAATTAAAGAAATAAAAAAAAACATATTTGATCAATAGATAAAGTCATTTGACATGAATTAGTTTATTCGAGCTATTAAGTCGAACCTACCATTGGGAATATAATTTATTTATTTTTTAAAATTATTTTTTATTTAGCTATACGATAATGATAATAATAATAATAATAATGAAGAAGAAGAAGAAGAAGAAGAAGAAGAAGAAACAATCATAAAATTAAACATTAATTGAATATTATTAAGTTTTTTTGAAACTGTAATAACCCCATAGATAACAGCAATAAAAAAAAAAACAATTATAAAATTAAATTATCAATTATCTTAATATATAAGAATAAAATTAAAAAAAAAAAAAGACAAGCTCGTCAGACTCACAAACGATGTCAATAAGCTAAACTTGTGAGCTAAGTCCAAAGATTTTATAAAACTTAATAGCTTGACTTTTCTTTGAATATTTTTTTGTAGTTATACAAAAAAAAAAACAAATGATGAAAAGCAAAGTTCAATTAAAAAAAAAATCCCGCCAATCTTATTAATCAGAGCAGCCCGAGTTATCTTGACAAATACATAAATCACGCTAATTTTATAAAAAAGAAAAATAAAAAAAATAAATTACAAATTCAGACTCTTGATATACTTAATAAATAAAATCGATAAAAAAACAAATGTTAAAAGAAATATAACAAAAACTTAATATATAAAAATCAAAACATTGCAATCCAGTGAAATGAGTGTAAGTAAACAATGGTTCCCCCGCACCATTTACTTGTTTTATTAATAAAATTTAATAACATAACTTCTCTCTATAACTATTTTTAAAAGCCATATGAGGAATTTTTTTATAAAAAAGTCAAATTCATTTTTTTCTTAAAAAATACTCCATCAAATCCGTAAACCATGATAATCTGGATTGTCCTGATCAATCCACGAATCATGTTACTTCTATATAAAAAAAAACAAGTTACAAAGCCAAATTCTAACCATAATATTAAAAAATAAAATCAACACACACATACACACAGCACGCACAGAGAGAGAGAGAGAACCAGAAAAACACTATGAATTATTATTATAATCCCAAAACAGCAGTTGTGTATTAAAAGTAACCACAAATTTTAGTTTTTGTAATAATAATTAATAATAATGAGGAATTGTTCACTCTTCTAGATGTTTCAGCCTTCCACAGCCGTGACCACCTAGTTAATTTGCTTGGTCAGATGTCATGAGAAATTGTTTATATATTATTTTTATTATTATTTTCAAATTACTTTTATTTTTATTTTTTTTCAAATTTCTTATTTGATTGAAATTAATAAAATATTTAATTTTTATTTTAGTCTTTGTATTTTTATTTTTTTATTTTAGTTTCTTTATTTGTTTTATATTTCTTAAATTGTATTTATTTTTTTCCATCCTTTTATATATATGTGTTTCTAGTTTTAATTTTTTAATTTTTATTAATTTTTTTTTAGATGATATTTAAAAAAAAAACATTTGCTTTTAAATTTTAGTTTGTAATTGTGATAATTTTAAATTGATATTTTTTTTATTTGTTATTTCTTTTGGCTTTTTTATAAGATTTTTTTTTTATTTTCACGTCAAATGATTTTTTTTAGCTAATATTTTTTTTTCTCTTTTGTTAAAGTTTTTGGGGTTTTTTTTTATTGAATTTATTTTTCAATTATTCATGCAATAATACTTATTTTAGTTTTTTTCTTGCTTTCTCTTTATTAATGTTTTCGAGTTTTTTGTCTTAGGATAATTTAATAGTTTTTATTGTTTTAACACTAATAGTAATGATATTTTTAGATGTTAAATATTTAATGTTGTTGTTGTTATAATAGGATGTGTTTATTATTTTACTATATCAAATCTTAGATGTATAAATATTGTATTTTATTTTAAAATTAATAAAATCTATTAATTATTTAAATTCCAACGATTATAAAAATTGTTCGTACAGTCCGCAATGTTGTTCGCACAATTTAACCGGTATATATCCATAATATACCTCACTTAAATACGATTCTACAATGAGACCCATTCCTCTAGAGAGATTGTGAGTATGATTAACTTTAATAAGTGAAAAAACTAATAAAGAGAAAATGCAATAAATCATGTTTATTAGTTATTAATCAATAAAAAAGCGATGAAATACAGTGATTTGTTAGTTTTGAATCGCTGACGAACCTGGGCAGTTAGCATGAAAGTTTCAACCGCTGATTTCCAATTCCCACCGACTTCTGTTCCATCTTTTCGCTTGTTGACTATAAATAAAAATAAAAATAAAAATAAAAATAAAAATAAATAGAATCCTTCGTCTTCCATCGGCGGACCATTTCATCTACACCTAACTTGAATTGCAGTAATGGATTAATCTTTCAAAGTCAAATCTAACCTTATAAACAAAAGGCAAAGATGTATTCTACTACCTTTGACATTCGAATTCAAATTTAATGACGAGAAAATCCTCATAGACGCAGTCATTTAGATATTAATTATAAATTAATCAACATTTTTTAAGGTTTAATTAGCTCGATATCTTTTAAGTTTATTGCCTCTTGATGTAAGAAATAATAATCTTAAAAATATATTAATAATTGCAAGAACAAAACTACTTTCAGTAAAACCCGGCTAAAAAGAAGAAGCTTCGATTAGCGACAATAGCAAGCAAGAATATAATCTCTTCCTAATAATTTCACCTTGACCATTACCGAAAATGCCCAAAAGAAACATCATTAAAGAACAAGATTTGGTGTGGTTTGTGTAATAAAGGACAAATAAAGTTGTTTACATCGTAATAAATTAAAAAAATTAATCATAGGATTAGCTGGTGTGGGTCCATTGATTATTCACTGTGTTTAGTGATGATGATCCTCTGCCAACTTTCATAATTTTACAAAGTTGCACGTGATTCAAATATGGGCCATCTAATTGGATTGGTACTTTGATCACAGGTTTTACAATGGGCCCACTAAACTCACTTGCCCTCCACGTTAAGCTGCATGATAGTGACACGTTGTCATGCCTGCCAAGAGCTGCCGGATATTGATTCCACGCGGCTGTCTCTTATTGGTATTGAACAGACTCGTATCGACACGTCAATTGCTTGGTGGCTTCATTTCAAGCTAGCCAAGTTAGCTTACCAAGCCCTACACAAAATAATCACAAGATGCATCGTGCTGTGATAGAAATAAAAAGAGCTCTCGTGTTTAATTTCTGGTACTGTCAAATTTGTTGACGTACGAATAAATTGTTCCCTACATTCATATTAAAGGGGAAAAATTCATGGTGCAGGCATTATTTATTGTGAGGGAAAAAATAAATATAAAAAAGGGAAAATAAAATTAATGATTTGCAAATATAATAAAACATCTTCATTTAAAATTTCTCTCATATTTGTATTTATTTATTTTTAAAAATTAAATAATAAAATATAACTGACTACTCATTACCCAGTACCACCATAAAATTTCTCGAGTGGTTGGTGAGTACATCTAGAAAAGAAAAAAAGTCTATATATGCATGTAAGATATATAAATGCTCATAATTAAATATCAACTAACAAGATTTATGTCGAATTTTTCAAAATAATAACAATAATAATAGTGATTTGAAGCTGCCGTCGTTTGATGCGTGGAAAACTATTTTGACTTCATAAATCCATAGTTTAAAATGAAAATATTTTAATTTTTAAAAAAAACTTCAATATCTTGATTCATTTAAATTAATACATTATTTATCGTATAACCTGAGATTTAATAACTTTGCTATAAAAGAGTTTTTTTCCTAAAATAAATCATTGTATACAAAAATATATACAGTTATGAAATTCATGCAAAGGACGGTTTGATATTATATTTTATTTTTTTTAAATAAATTTATTTTTTACTTTAAATTAAAAAAAAATATTTTTTTTAAATTATTTTTACATGTTAACGTTAAAAATAATTTTTTAAAATATAAAATCTTATTTTAACATATTGCCTCGACAATACTCCTATATAGTCACAAATTCTGAAAAACAAGTAACCTACTTTGAACGAAAATAATGGATTCTGTAAGAAAATACTACTCAAGATCTTCTCGATCTATAAAATCAATATTCAACTCCTTTGAAAAAAATATGGCGTCATTCTACAGACAATGATAGCAACCCTCTCCATACTTCCTTTGAATTTGTTGTTTCTTTTGCCAATCACGAGGCTTCACTCTTAATTTTTTAACAAACCCTAATTCTAACATAGATTTTGAATGTAACGTCTATCATTTTTCAGTCGCTAGCATCACCAATAATTCAGCATTAAGCAGCTGTTTTTAATTGATAATTTGGATTTGAATTTTAGCTGTGAAAATGGATATTTCCGTATAATAATTATTTGTCTAGAAATGTAGTTCAAATTGTTTTTTCAATTTTTTTTGTTTAAAAATATATTAAAATAAAATTTTATTTTTAAAAAATTATTTTTGACGACATTAGCAAATAAAAATAATATAAAAATATTTAATTTAAAATAAAAAATAAGAAAAACTTTATTTTTCCTGGTTAAAAACGCAATGCAAATTGAGTAGCACTAACATCGACAGCGCTCCTTTTCAAAACCCATCTTAAATGCAGAAATGACTTCTCAAATTCCATGACTACTGTTAGTGTCGTTTACTTAAAAAACCTGTCTTAAATTCTGAAAGTGAAAAAACGATTCAAGTTTATTGAAATTGCCTGCGTTCAGAATTAATTATGGCCCATAAAGGCTGACGTGATAGGAGACCACGTACATGGCTGCGTTTGATATTTTATAATTTGTGCTTTGTCCTGCCCAGAAATCGCTAAGGACACGAAAGTCAAGCCGCTCGAAGCCGAGGCTGGGGGGGGGTAGGGTGAGATCTCACCGTCCATTGACAATTTGTGCGCAGGAAGAGAAAACAGCAGCGATGATGACGCGCCAATTGATAGGCTGCTGACGGCTCAACTAGTTTCTAGAAACTTAATCTATCTAGAAATTTATTAAAAAGTATATATTTTTTATATCATTACATCAAAATAGTATTAAAAATATAATAAAAACTTAATTTAAAATAAAAGATAAAAAAAGTATTTTTAAAAACACCTTTTAACATACAGTATTAAGCACTTACTTTCAAACAAGTAGCTATAAAAATTGTTAGAAGATGTTATTATATTTATAAGACTATCTATAATTGGACTCGGTTAAAAGCCTGCATGAAAATGTTATTGGAAAGTGTGTGTTTTTTTTTTTTAAAAATATTTTTTATTTAAAATTATATATTTTTTTAATGTTTTTACATTATTTATAAGGTAATGATATCAAAATAATTTATAAAAATAATTGATATATTTTTAAATAAAAAAATATTTTAAAAAATAATATCAGTTATATTTTCAAACATATAATAATAATAATAATTATTATTATTATTATTATTATTATTATTATTTAATTGATACCAGTTTTTTTATTTAAATATCAAAATAATTTTGTTTTGATATTTTATTAAGTTTTAACAGGTTTTGAATCACCCCGATTGAGCTTTATAACTATGAACGTTATTAAAAATTTGCTGTATCCTGGGAGAAGAGAGGGCAAATAATTTTGACTGGTGATTGGCATTCCACATGAAAACAAAATAACAAGTCCCATACATTATTATCCTCAAGGACAATTTCGTCACAGACGAAATCATAAATTTGATCAGTAATGATCTCATTACTCTCTCTCTGCTTTGTTCTCCGCGACTCGTTATTCTGATTTTCTTCTTCTTTATCTAAATTCTCAACCCAAAAAAGGGTGCTTGAAAGTGTATACTAAACAAAATGAATTTTTTTTTTAAAAAAAAAAAATTGGTTTGATACGTTAATATAAAAACAAAATATTATTTAAATACTTTGAAAATAAAAATAAATCTCTACTGACCTTCTAAACACACTTCCATACATGAATTTTAATTAAACTAAGACTGCTAGGCTGCTAGCACTTCATTACCCCTTTTTCCTTGATTATTTTTCTACTGGACCAAATATTGGATCCCCCTTTCTTTCTTAATCGAAGCAAAACAAAACATTTTAAGCTCCGAACTCTGCCTCTCTATCTTTCTTGTCCAAAAATCGAAGTCCCTTGCTTTCACTCAAAAATCGATTCACTTTTCCGGTGTTTAAAGCTTCTCTTTGATGATAAAGATTCTGTTTTAAGTTCAAACCATTGCCCATTCATCTGCCCTTCTCATCAATTCATTGAAACCCAGTCAATTCACTCTATTTTCTCATCTGGGTCTCTCTTATTTCCATCAAGTTCTGCAATTTTTATCTTAAAGCTTGTATCTTGACCCTGGTTTTTAGCTCTAGTGGTCCAAAGCTCTCTATCTTCATTGAAAGAAACCCATTTAACTTCTTTCAGTTTCATCTGCACCCCCCCCCCCCCCAAAAAAAAAAAAAAACTCACTTTAAGGGTATATTTGTACAATTCAATCGTTCTCGGGTCTTTAGTAAACATGGTATTAACGGAGGATCCGAATTCTGAGTTGATGACTCGACTCGTTGACTCGGTGAAAGAGATTTCTACGTTACCGGAATGTAGAAATGTCAGCAAGAAGATGCATGACAATCTGGTACGTAGAGTTAAGCTATTGAGCCCTTTGTTTGATGAATTGAAGGATAACAATGAAGGGCTCAGTGAAGAAGAGACTAAGGGTTTTGAATTATTGAGAACTGCTCTAGATTCTGCTAAGGAGCTTCTCAAATTGGTTGTTGAAGGAAGCAAGGTGTATCAGGTACTGATTTTTGTCCTTTCTGTCTGGTTGCAAGGAAGTAAAGAAAAATGAAAGTTTCGAGCTTTGTGTTTCGTGCTTCTTTGTTATCAATGAGTCGAAGCTATGATTTATTCGTGTCTCTTCTCTGGTTGGAATGGTTGAGTTATGTTATCGTCTATGAGGTATTTTTATGAGGAGGACTTCGTTTATTTGTCTCAATTCTCTGTTTGGCTCCTGAGAAAATGGAAGTTGTGATGTTTTTCTTTTCGTTTCATTTTTCTTTGTATTTGAAGTATGGAGATGATATTGATTTAGAACAGAACGAAAGCTAAGGATTTCGATTCTGAAATTCTGGATTATTAGTTTTATCAGAAACTAAATAGATTTATGTTTATGTCTAAAAAAAAAAAAACAATCATTAATTTATCCGTGAATTGAAAGGACAGACCTGCAATTACAAAGTTGTCCTGGGATATGTTTGGGGGAGCTATTGCGGTAATTTTTTAAAGTATTTTTCATGCTGAAATATATCAAAATGATATTTTTTTTTATTTTTTAAAAATTATTTTTGACATCAACACATCAAAATAATCTAAAACAATAAAAAAAATATTTTTATTAAAAAAAAAAATAATGCACCGCAACAAACCTGCGGTGCAAAAGCTGCCCCAAACAGCTTCTTAATAAAGGTTTGGAATGTAATAATGTCTGTCGGTGAATTTTTTTTACCGAAGTTCGTATATGATGTGTTTCCTGTCCTTATATTAGGATATTTTAATCAGCTTCTTCAATTCATGGCGAGATTGCATGATATCTTGGAACTCTGATTATAGCCATCATCTTGCCTTTATACTTCCTGAACTCTTCAACAAATACTTTTAGTTTCTTCCCTTGATAGTTTTAGATAACAATGATTCAGTTTTTGAGGTTGAATGATTTGAGATTAGTAGGTCTGTCTATTGAGGTGTTGGTATTAAAGTTAGCAGGGTTTTTTTTATTTGCAATTGTTTAGATTTAAGTTTCCAAATCTGAATCAAGCCATGTTTGGAATGCACAGACCTTGCATAGAGATGACATTGCTGATAAGTTCAACCGGATCACAGAAAAAATTGAAGCAGCATTGAGTGAGATTCCTTATGACAAACTCAATTTGTCAGAGGAGGTTCAAGAACAGGTACTCTTATGGCCAAATTGATTTATTTTTAGCACATTTACAAAAACTCACCTCACCAGTTTAGTTCTGCACACTGTAAGACATTCTAATCAAGTAGGTTTTGGCACAAAATAATGACTCGGATTAATAAGTGGAATGATTAATTATAGTGGTGACAACCGATGCGATATCTATCACTTTTTCCTAGATTGAACTTGTGCACGCACAATTCAGAAGAGCAAAGGGAAGGCCAGAACTCCAAGATCATCAACTGGAAGTTGATTTGGCCATAGCACAGAGAGAGAAGGAGCCTGACCCTGCAGTACTAAAAAGACTTTCAGAAAAGCTGCATCTCCAGACTATTGATGATCTAAAGAAAGAATCCCTTGCGTTCCATGAACTGGTTATTGCAAGTTGTGAAGATCCAGGAGAATGGTTCGAGAAGATGTCATCCCTCTTTAAGAAGTTGAAAGACTATGTCCAGATGGCAAACGCTGAGGCTGATTGTTCTGGGGCTGAAAAGGCCATGATTAAACACAGATCTCCGGTTATTCCAGATGATTTCCTATGCCCAATATCTCTTGAACTAATGAAAGATCCAGTTATTGTCTCTACCGGACAGGTAAACTAAAAGTTGTCTCATATTTAATAACTTTGCATCTTCGTTGGTAGCCATTATTCATTGATTGTTTTCTTTCCTTCTCCAGACTTATGAAAGATCTTGCATCCAAAAATGGCTAGATGCAGGTCACAAGACCTGTCCAAAAACACAGCAGACCCTCTTGCATACTGCACTTACACCTAACTATGTTTTGAAAAGTTTGATTGCTTTGTGGTGTGAGAGCAATGGTGTAGAGCATCCTAAACAGCCAGGGGCTTGTAGAAGCAAAATTGGAGGAAGCAGCATTACAGATTGTGACCAAGCTGCAATAGCTACCTTATTAGACAAATTGGCAAATGGTGATCTGGAACAGCAAAGATCAGCTGCTGGAGAGCTTCGTTTATTAGCTAAGAGGAATGCAGATAACAGAGTCTGTATTGCCAGAGCAGGAGCAATTCCACTCCTCGTGGAGCTATTATCCTCAACAGATCCTCGGACCCAAGAGCATGCTGTTACAGCACTTCTCAACCTTTCCATAAATGATATTAACAAGGGAACCATTGTTAATGCAGGAGCCATTCCTGATATAGTAGATGTTTTGAAAAATGGAAGCATGGAGGCAAGAGAAAATGCAGCTGCAACCCTTTTCAGTTTATCTGTTATAGATGAGAATAAGGTGGCAATAGGAGCAGCTGGGGCTATCCCGGCTCTTATAAAATTGCTTTGTGATGGGACTCCAAGAGGAAAGAAGGATGCAGCCACTGCTATCTTTAATCTTTCAATCTATCAGGGGAACAAGGCAAGGGCTGTGAAGGCTGGTATTGTGCCACCCCTGATGAGGATGCTGAAGGATGCCGGGGGAGGAATGGGGGATGAAGCATTGGCAATTCTTGCCATTCTTGCAAGTCATCAAGAAGGGAAGGTGGCAATTGGTCAAGCTAACCCAATTCCTGTTCTGATGGAGGTCATCAGCACTGGATCTCCACGCAACCGAGAGAATGCTGCAGCCATCTTGTGGTCACTTTGCACCATCGATTCACAGCAGTTGAAGTTAGTTAGGCAGTTCGGTGCTGAAGTGGCATTGAAAGAACTATCGGAAAGTGGTACTGACAGGGCAAAGAGAAAAGCTGGTGGCATATTAGAGCTCCTTCAGCGAGTTGATGTGACTGTAACTCATAGCTGATTCTGAATCATGCAGAAACATTTCAGAAAATTGCCAGCTAAAATCATGCCTGTTTGAATGGTCCTTGATTTTGCATAGTTGTTTTTGTACAAAAGGGTATACATGGAAGTGTGCATATTGACGGCTTGGGTATACAAGACAGGTGCCTTGCCCACCTATTAAGGTATAAAGTAATGGTGTGCTTCACCAAACACGCAGGAAAGGTCAGTGGTTCTGGATTTAATATATTTTGTTCCAGCTCACGAGGTCTCTTTCTATGAGCTCTGTTCATCATCTCTGATTTCAGCAAAATAATATTTTGAAGAGATGGAGGTTGATATAGAGGAGAGGAGCGCTATGTGATACATGGAGTTTAACAGCTTTTATTTATCGCATTCATGCATGGATCATTTGCATAATCTTTGTTGAACATGATTTCGTGTGTGCGTGTTTGAAAATGTGGGAATGTTCTCTTTTCAAAATGTTTTTTAATAAAAAATATATTAAAATAAAAATAAAAATCCAGTTTTTTCAGGTTTTTTTTTTTAAATTAAATCACCAAAACTTTTTAAAACATATAATATTTTTTTAGGTGAAAAGTAATTTAAAAAACAATTAACAAACAGATTTAATCACAAAAATAAACACTCGTGTTAAGTGATGTAAACTATTTTTTTGGCAAAACATCCATCATTGAACTTTTAAATGTGCTTTGAGCAGCCACATTCCCAGATCTGAAGCTCTGTAATACTATGTTATTGAGGTTGAAGTTGAGTTATAGAGGCTATATTTTAAAATCATTCTAAGGTGCATTGGTAATTCGAAGGTGAAATTGTAGTTATGTCGCCTTAGTTAACCCAGCTTTTCCATGTATGTCTTAGTCAAGGTATTGCCACTGACGACTTTTGTTGTCCCAGTAATCAAATCATGAGGAGTTGAAGATAGTGATTAGAAGAGGGGGGGGGGGGGAGTATAACCATTTAAATAAATGATCGTTTCAGAGTCAATAATGTGGTTTTTTTCCCCTTGCATTATAGAATCCTTTAAGTATCAAAGAAAAAAAACAAATTGAAAAAAATAAAGTAAAATCATCCGAAGGGATGTGCTACCCTTCATTCATTTTGAAATATTAATCTAAATACTTCCATTAATGTGGGAGAAAAAACAAGGGGGGTGTTTGGGAGGGCGGTTGAGGTAGCTTTTGAAAGTGCTTTTTGTGCCGAAATATATTAAAATGATATTTTTTTTATTTTTTAAAAATCATTTTTAATATCAGCACATCAAAATGATCTGAAAATACTAAAAAAAATTCATTTAAAATACAAAAAAAAAAAAATTAAATTTTGGCTAAACGGCATTTCTGCCGCTTAGCCAAACGGGGTCAAGGTCTCACCCACAACTATGAGAATTGACTGCCTGATACAGACTCGCATATTAGAATTGCCTGCTAAAGATTCATGTACGCAGAAGTATCTCGCATACCTGAGCACTAAGAAATCGAAATGCATAGATTTCTGCAAATCTTACCCCTCCAATGAACGCAACAAGTACCAAGGAGCGTCTTCAATCAGCAACTCTGAAATATGTTAGTTAGTGTTACAATTGACTGGGGATCAAAACGTTGCATGATAAAACTTGAAAATTACTGCCTGCACTTGAAATACAGAATTAATCCTACTAGTTTATTAATAATTCAGTCACAAATGCTGTTTGTGATACAGAGCTATGCTCGTTAAAACATTTATGATCCTTGATAACGAGCAACGCTTTTTACCAATCAGAAAATTTAGCCTAAAATAGAAAAATCGGGGTAACCTCTCACGCATCAATGATCACATGACACCCATCTAAGCAATGCAAGTATCGACTAGAAACAACAGCATAAGCAGCAGACAAGAAAGTAGAATGAGTTTGCATCCACCTGTATACAGCTGCTAAAGCCCCGTGCAGTGTGTCAAACGAAGGGCTGCTTGAGAATCCACCCTGCACAAGTAGTATAAAAGATATTGTGACAAAGATATCAAATACATTTATGACATGCATATACATTTAAGATCAAAACATTCTATCAGTTAAAAAATAAAACTAAATAAATAAAATTAAATGCAACGTCAAAACTAAAAGGCAGAGAGAAAGAAGTGTACTGACTCTCTTCGTTTCTGAATGGGGTCCTGGCAACAGCTTCAAAATTTATTCCATGGGACGCCTGAAAGGTCAAGTCATCAGATTTGTTTGAACCGTGTATAATGGGTACTCCCCAATGGTCACCAGGTTATGAACCTTCTCATCGTCCAGTACCTAGGCAACCAAGTACACTCTTAACAACCCTGAACAAGAACGTCCATGAGATAACAACTCATAATTCAAATGGGCCATCATATGAAATACCGCTAAAACCATACCTTCTCGCAAACTACCTCACGCCTAGGTACAAAATAAATGTAGTACTCCCTCTGGAGTCCTTTAGACGTATCATTATGAATATGCGAACATATGAATCTCATCAAACTAAACTCTGAACAAACAAGGTAAACCACTTTAGTGCAGTCAATGTCAACTGGTTCTGCTGAAAGATGCCGCAAATCAGACTCATTTTCCTGTTGTTCCCCATTGCCAATCAACAACAACAAAATTTCTAATCAGCAATTAAGCTACACGATTAAAAACCATCGAGCTAACAAAACTCACCAAAGCACTACAAGTTGGATTAATCACCTTAAGAATTGTTGATTTTATGATCAACGACAGTAATCCGCTGGGCTTTGGATCAGTCACCACACGTCTTTCCTCGAATCTATTAAACTCGCAATCAAAATCAAAATTCGAAGCCAATTAAACATCAAATTTCACAAAATCCAAAACCCTAGCTCAAATCTGAATAGCACTGATCCACGTTGTACAAAGAGTTTCAACACTCCGTTAAATTGAATCAACTGGTCTACAAGGAGCTTGAGAATTTGCACTTTCTCTTGTTTTCCCGGGAAACATGCAGTGAACTTACGTTATTGAGGATGCTAAAGAGCTCTCTATGAGATTGTTCCCTGGAAAAAAAAAAAAGAGTTGGAAGTAATGTTTTGTGGATTAAAAAAAACAGAATAAAGGATTAATTGATCAGGAGTAATTATCTTGCTAAACGATGATTAATGCTAACCTGAGGAATTCTAGATAGAGAGGAGAGTTGTCTAGGTTAGGAATTTGAGCCATCTTTTTATATATAATTTGAGTGTGCCGAAAGTAAAATATCTCTTCGGCTTCTGTATCTCCGACAGGAAAACGGAGGAGAAGAGAGGAGAGGTTGCGATCATGGGCTTAACGTTTATATTCTTGGGCCGGATCGATTGCTTAACTCGAAAGTTAAAATAGCTTGGACTTTATTTATAGCTCTGCTGGCAAGATGGACTTAGCAAGATGGCTTTATTCGAGCCCGTTTGGGAGGGCGGTCAAAACGGCGTTTTGATCTTTTTTTTTTATTTTAAAAATTAGCGGTTTGATGTTTTAAATCATTTTGATGTGTTGATATAAAAAATAATTTAAAAATAAATAAATAAAATATCATTTTAATATATTTCGGTACGAAAAATACTTTTAAAATCTACCGCAACCACTCTCACAAACAGGCCCTATACATCCATGAAAAATCAGCCGAATACGGAAGCTTCCGGCAGCTTGTTTGGTGTTTCAGCAATAATTATTTTTTTATTTAAAAATATATTAGAATCATTTTTGTAAGGCCACTTGCTGGTTGTAAAATAAAGGTTCACTAAACCAAAGTATGTCAAAAATAATTTAAATCAAGTTTATTCGATTTTAACAAATGTAAAACCAAATCAGGCCGTTCTATATAATTCTTTCATTTTATTTGGTTGGGTTAATTATTTGTTATAAATTGAATTGTTTAGATCGATATTCACCCTTGCTTGCCAAGTCGTTTTTTTTATACGAGGATATAATATGCACGTGTTGTAATTGTAGGTGTACTATGAGCTTGTAATCTTTGTCAGGGTCGAGAACCTAAAAGACAATAAAGTCTTTAAAATATTTTAATTGAATTGTTACTGGTTCCCAATGTCCGGATAGGAAGGCAAACACCGACTGAAGTTTATTTGAATTTGTTTTTAAAAATAAAGACAATAAAGTCTTTAAAATATTTTAATTGAATTGTTACTGGTCCCCAATGTCCGGATAGGAAGGCAAACACCGACTGAAGTTTATTTGAATTTGTTTTTAAAAATATTTTTTATTTAAAAATATATAAATATAAAAAAAACAAATTATATCTTAAAATATTAAAAAAATTTAATTTAATTTAAAATCAAATAAAAATTTATTTTAAAAAAAAATTGAATACAATGTTCGTGCTGGTTTTCTTCTATAACCGAGAGATTCGAGAATAAGTTAGATATGCCACGCTCGCTTGCGGCACGGTGCCTTGGTAAGTTTTTGTTTTTCTGTTTAGATACATGAGGAAACAGTTATCTGACTAATCACATAATTTGTATTTTTACATCGAAATCTTATATATAATTATATTTTATATCCAATTTTTATAAAAAAAACAGAGAGAGAGGGAGAGTAAGAGTGAGATAAAATTATGAAGTCATGAGAAGTAGCCAGTTAATATAGTAAGCCAAACGCCTCAGAGTGTGATAAAATTATAAAGCCATGAGAAGTAGCTGGTTAGTACGGTAATTTATTTAATAGTTTTTTTTTTAATATTTAAAAAAATATATTAAAATGATATATTTTTTATATTTTTAAAATTATTTTTGATATTATTATATCAAAATAATCTAAAAACACTAAAATTTTTAATTTAAAATAAAAAATCATTTTTTTTTTGTTTTTGAAAGTATTTTTTTATTAAAATGATATATTTTTTATTTATTAAAAATTATTTTTGACATTAGTATATTAAAATAATATAAAAATACTATTTTTGTTTAATTTAAAATCAAATCAAATCAAATTTTTTCATTAATATATTTCGATATCATTCCCAGACACCCTCGCACACTTGCAAGAATGGATTCCAGGAAAACAAGTTGCCCTCTTGCCTTGCAAGATTCTCCAGAATAAACTTTTGGTCTTCTTCCATGGAGAATCAATTTCTGGATCAAATTGCCCTTAAAATTCGAAAGTAGAAACTGGGAGCGTGTTCTTGATCAAAGAGTATTTATGTGCATGGCAAGTCAACCTGTTGCCAGCAATCCACGAAAAGCATGGGTTATTTTGCTTTTTGATCTGTTATTATTTCAATCCCTAAACTATAGGAGATATTTTGATTTGTTATTATTTGAATCCTTAAATTATAGGATATTTTGATTGACATACTACCTATTACATTTCATGCGTGTTTGGAAAGTATTTAAAATTGTTTTTTTTTAAATGATATTTTTTTCTATATAATAAAAAATAATATTTTTAGATTATTTTTATTTATTATATCAAAGATAATTTTTTAAAAATAAAAAATATATTTTTAAACGCAACTTCTTATTAAATAATATATAATTGCACGTAATTTTATTACAGTATCCAGCTGCCATGAGAAAATTATAATAATATTTTAAAAATAACCTATTAATATTACTATAAAAAACATCTTTCACCGAATTATAAGATTATTAGTCATCAAATTAAATCTTTATGTTTTTTAAGGAAAATATGTAATCTGAATAAGACATTTAACAATTAAATTGGATGGAATATAGTGGATTAAAACAGTTTACACTTGAGTTCGAAAAAAGATAAAATAAATCAAACGTTTTCTACACGGTTTAATCTAAAAGTTTTTACATGCATACTTCTGCCCTGATATCATAACATTATTCTAGAGGGACGTCAAAGATGCATACACAACGTTTAAAACATGATTATATCATCCACTAAACACATGCACCATGATTAGAAATACCACTGGATATGCTCGGTATCGATGTCAATCAACATGAGCCATCTTTGTTTATTGTTTTACTTGGAGTTGAGAAGTTGACTGGGATTGTTGCGTTATCTTCCCAAAGATACCGCCAGACAGGTCCTTATCTTCTTCATGGCCACGGTTGCCATGAAAAGTTCCGTCTTGATCTGACACTTTTTCCAAGACAGCAGGGACCATCACAGGCACAACACGTAGGAAAAAAGCTACCAGCATCACGGGATAACGCTGCCACGAAGCCTGAATAGGTGCATTTTCTCATTCAACTGTGAGTGGCGAGTCACGAGCTTATGATGCTCTTTTCGCTCCTTCTACCCGCCCCTCTATTTTTCGAGTTATATATATATATATAGATTAATTAATTTTATAAATTTTTAAAATTAATAACTATATAATTTTCAATAATTATCTTATTAGCCATCACAAAACTTAAATCTAAAATTTTTTATTCTACAATTTAACAAGCAGTATAGACGTGTAGAAATCATGTTTTGAGATTTGTAGTTGCTAAATAACCAAATTGTCGTGATATTGTTGCATTCCATTGAGATTTTAAAATCAAGACTACTCTAAGTCATTTTAAAATATATTAAGATAGGTATTTTTTAATTATAACCGAGCCATCCACGTTCGGAGTTGTGAATCAACAATTTCAGCCCGCTGATAAAAAAAAATGACAGTTCAAGTAGTAACCGAGAACAGGTGCATTAACTGGAAAATTAAATAGAAAAATACAGATATGAAGAAAAAAATAAAATATAAGGCTAAACTCGTAATTCACCTGCGTTGGGAAATGGCTATTGGCACACTCTTATTATTATTATTATTGTTTGCTCGAATGACTAGGATGCCATTCTTTTAACTAGTAATTTATCAGTGTTCCAATGAAAAACTCATCTAACCTAGATTAGTCGATTCGATTGGTCCCCGTGGACCCGGATGAGATCCACCTGGTTAATTTTAAAAAACCTTTTTAGTTTTTTTTAAAGGTCATCTTATTTTTTAAAAATAAACCAAAACCGCATCGTTTTGCGATCGCTGGTTTGACTAACATAAATATTTTGGTATTGCATTTTAAAAGTTTTTTTTAAAAATATTTTTATTATTTTTTACTTCAAATTAAAAAATTTAATATTTTTATATAATAAAAAAATAATAATAACTACACTTCTAAAAAAAAACCTACGTGTAAGAGCATGGGGCCTAATTTAATAACCGTATCACAAACCTCAAACTTCCACTCGTCCTCGATGTTCAATATATATATTTCAACAAGTAAATAGAGTTGTTTATTTATTTTTAAATATATATATTATCTAAATATTATATTTTTAGACTCGAGAAAATTTTATTATCTAAAAAAAGATTTGCAGACTTAAATGAACAAGTAAAATCCTAATTATCTTATGTTTTTACAAGAAATATACGTCTTGAGTCAAACTCGAAATATGATATGTAGATTTTATACTCTCTATCATCATGTCACATTCTACGAAGAACTCAAATAATATACACGCCATAACCTTACCTCAACATCTATTACATATTGAATTATATTTATAATGCATGCTAGAATATCTATGTACGTTTTTTATTCGAGTTGATATTTATTATCATACACGTATACACACATACACGCACACAAATACAAACATATTTATATGCATTCACACCCGCATATATAATTCTGTCACGATAAACTAAACAATTTAATCCATATTTATTTTTGACTTGGGTGAAGCTGTGGGTCATTTGTTTTTTAGATTTTCCAAAATTAAGATCGTGGTTATACACAATCAGGAAAAAAATAGAACATTTTAGAGGGTGAGCCCATAGCCATGACAGAGAAAATTCCCCAAACAAAAACAAAACAAAAATGGTATTTCAGTAATATCACCGATCCCTATGATGCCACCATGATCAATACCCAAAGCAACCTTCACCGCTTCCAATAACATAAAAAATTAACTATTCCATCACCCTCTCTCCCTCTCTCTCCCCGCCGTTCCTTCCACTTCCATCTCACCATGTCCTCTGCCGCTCGTCTTCGCCGAGTATGCGCTGCTGCTCTGGCCACCGCTACTGTCGCCTCTGTTGGTGGCTCCATCATCCTATCACCAAACATCTCCTCCAACGACCGCGGCTCTGGACCCGTGCTCGAAGCCTTGAGGAGCAAAATCAATGATCCGTACGCTAACGTTCCGTCGCGAGCAGTTCAAGAGTCAGCTTTGATCGGAGCTAGTCAAGCCAATCCTCTTGACATTCTCGTCGTCGGTGGTGGCGCCACCGGGTGCGGTGTCGCTTTCGATGCCGTGACTCGTGGACTTCGTGTTGGCCTTGTTGAACGCGATGATTTCTCTTCTGGCACATCTTCAAGGTCCACCAAGCTAATTCATGGCGGTAATAAGACTATGCATTTGTTTGCTTATAATTTAATTTATTTAAATTAATTCATATTTTTATTTGAATTTTCATGTTTCTGTGCACTGTTTTATGTATTTTTATTTTTAAGTTCTTGATCGATTTATTGTGATTATACTTTCATTTTCTATTTAGCTATTGTTATTTTTTTTTCACTTGTTTTTTTTTTGTTCAGGAGTTCGTTACTTGGAGAAAGCTGTATTTAATCTCGACTATGGGCAATTAAAACTAGTCTTCCATGCGCTCGAGGAGCGCAAACAGGTTATCGAGAATGCACCTCACCTGTGCCATGCTCTGCCATGTATGACGCCCTGTTTTGATTGGTTTGAGGTGGTGTATTATTGGGCTGGCTTGAAAATGTATGATCTGGTCGCTGGAGCGCGGTTGTTACATCTGTCTAGATATTATTCTGCTAAAGAGTCTATTGAGTTGTTCCCTACTCTTGCGAAGAAGGGAAATAATAGGAATTTGAGGGGCACTGTGGTGTATTATGATGGTCAGATGAATGATTCACGACTCAATGTTGGTTTGGCCTGCAGTGCTGCATTGGCTGGAGCGGCAGTGCTCAACCATGCGGAAGTCATTTCATTTCTGAAAGATGAGGCTACCGGGCGAATAATCGGTGCACAGATTCGGGACAATTTTTCAGGTATGACAAGCATCCTTTTATTGCACTTGTATTAGCCGGGCAATTTCACCCTGTTTTTATCATTTCAAGATGGAAGTATGCAATGGTTGTCTAATTATTCCTCTGTCCGTCCTCTTTCCCACCATCTTAAATGAGTTTAAAAGATAATAATGGAAAGATTATGAGATTGAAGATGTGTTGAATGCCTGCAGACTACGACCTTTGATATTACAGCTTGCTAAATGTAAGCATTTGACTGGCAAACCTTGTTAACATTGTAATTTTTAATTGACTGACTGATCCTTCATCAAATACTGGTGCCTGGAAATCACTTGTGTGCCAACTATCTCCAATTACCCCTGCCATATGTTTCACCTTCTAAATACTTGAGGAAATAGAGCATACCTAAGCATACAAATTTATATTTGCTTACACAGTTGTGCATTTTCTCACTTGTTTTTCTTGCCTCAAGTCGACCAAGTTTATATATTGGCAGAGCAACCACATTGACTGTATGGTTATTGATTAATATTTTATATCATACTATATCAGGCAAAGTGTTTGAAACCTATGCAAAAGTTGTTGTAAATGCGGCCGGGCCATTTTGTGACTCTGTAAGGAAATTAGCCGACAAAGAGGCGCCAAGTATGATCTGTCCTAGCAGTGGTGTGCATATTGTTCTTCCTGATTATTATTCTCCTGATGGAATGGGCTTGATTGTTCCCAAAACAAAGGATGGTCGTGTTGTTTTCATGCTGCCATGGTTGGGAAGAACTGTTGCTGGCACAACAGATTCCAACACTGTCATCACCCCACTTCCAGAACCACACGAGGATGAGATTCAGTTTATACTTGATGCGATCTCTGATTACCTTAGTGTTAAGGTATGTGATTTCACCAACAATCTCTTCAATTTTGCATGCCACTGGAGATATTTTCTGGAACTAACTAGTCTAGTTGTACATTTGCTAACCTTTATCAAGCGGGGATTTTGCTCTAGAGTAAACTATGGCAAAGCGCATGTTTTGATAGATTAATAAATTGGATGGCAGATAATATTGTAGCTAAGTTTGCATGGGTTTGGGTTTTAACCTTAATGGAGAAGCCTATATAATTCCCTAGGGTATGTAAACTTAGTGCTGAGTCTAGTCCTTTTCTTTGCATGTGTTGAGTTTTCTTTTGGATATTTTAGTAAAAGTGGATATATATAGGTACGGCGCACAGATGTTCTTTCAGCTTGGAGTGGCATTCGCCCACTGGCTGTTGATCCATCAGCAAAGAGCACTGAGAGCATCTCTAGAGATCATGTTGTATGTGAAGACTATCCAGGCTTGGTAACAATCACTGGTGGCAAATGGACCACTTACCGAAGGTAATTTTTTGTTTGTTTGAGAAGCAATTGTCAAGCTAACTAAATGATTGGAGGGGTGCTATATCTGGAAAGAATTATGAATGACATTGAGGTTTTGTATTTTGTGATTTCAGTAGGTGGTATCTGATCTAACAAATCTTTACCTGTTGACCAGTTGTACCATTAACATCAGCATTTATTTTAACAAAACATCTTGACGTGAATAACATCATCTATTATTAGCTAAGCTCACAGTGTTCTAGTTCTGTATTTTCACCATCTTCCCATCCCTCCCATTTCCACTCCTTTCTTTTATTACTTTATTTGGCTCTTTTTTTTTGTTACTTGGCTCCAAATTCCGTGCTTACTAGAATTAGTTTCAGCATGGCAGAAGATGCTGTTGATGCAGCTGTTAAGTCTGGCAAGTTAAGTCCAACAAATGGAAGTGTAACTCACAGTCTAAGGCTGATGGGTGGAGATGGATGGGAACCTTCATATTTTACTGTTATTGCTCAACAATATGTACGCATGAAGAGGTCATATGGTGGAAAAGTTGTCCCTGCAATAATGGACACTGCTGCAGCTAAGCACTTATCTCATGCATATGGTACCTTGGCAGAACGAGTAGCTGCTATAGCTCAGGTTCGTTGTATCTTTCAAATTTTGATATATATGATGCATGCATGCATTGCCTCAGCTTGTTGGTTATCTATGCTGTGCTTTGAATTTACACATTTCTGCTACTATAAAGTACCTGTTTTTATTGAAAACTCAATTGTGGCTCTTATAACTACCTTTAACATTTCACCTCCCTATCAGAATGAAGGTCTGGGGAAGAGGCTTGCCCATGGATACCCTTTTATGGAAGCCGAGGTAGCTTATTGTGCCCGGAATGAGTACTGTGAATCAGCTGTTGATTTCATTGCTAGAAGATCACGGCTTGCCTTCTTGGACACTGATGCTGCTGGTCGGGCCTTGCCACGCATCATCGAGATACTGGCTGCTGAACACAGTTGGGACAAGTCAAGGAAGGCACAAGAATTACAGAAGGCACAAGAATTTTTGAAAACTTTTAAATCTTCTAAAAATGCTCAGTTCCATGATGGGAAACACTGATGGTAAGTTCAAATAATTTTTTACTTGCAACGTCTGTCAACTCTTCTCGATTCTTTAGTTACTGTGTTGTTTTTATGTTTTAAGGTCGCAACGTCGCAACTCACCTGAGCTGGGTTTTAAGGAGCTCATTTTCTTTTGGTATACAAAATTCGCCCCAACATTCCTAGATAGACGAGGTTTTGATTTCTTTACCTGGCAGATTTGCTAAAACAAGTCGTTAAATATCCTATATGCATTCTGAAGGAGACTTGCTGCCATCTAGCCTTTCCAAGTACAGTTATCTTCGAAAATAATGTCCGGCCTTCTTGAGCGGAAGCGTATTGAATGAACTGGTAATGGTGAATATGTTTATAATTGGTCGAAATTGGTGACCTGACTAATCAACAACAAGAAATGGTTTTGATTTTTTTTAACGCGTAATAAATTTCCCGTTTCCAGCTTATCTGCAGTGCTATCTAAGTAATTACGAGAAGCATTTTTTGCCTGCCTGCGTATGTGTGGAGCTGCCCAATGGGACTTTGAATAATGATTCTAGGCTCAAAATTTCTATCTTTGTTATAAAATCACTTTTGTTTTTTAATCAGTGCCATTGTAGTATATTGCGTGAATCGATGAAAAAAATATTTTAATTGTAGAGATGGGTACTCTACAAATGTGAGAAGGTGTGTTACAGAGTGTTCGCGAGCAATCTCCGTCCACGCAGTGGACCTTGATATATTTAATTATTTATGATACGGGACAGTATGGTTTCACGCGGGCTATTTGGCGCGTACAAGATTTCTGCTCTACTTTTCTGTGTCCCATGCAGTCCAGTTCATTAACAAGCACATCCTAAACTCCTCCCAGGGATTGGGATTTAGCTTAAACATGCCACCATTTTCACTTTTGAGAATGAACAAGCCCAGCTAATTTGCAAAAACTTAGCTAGCTAGCACCAATAATCCATCTAAAAATAATAAATGGTTCAAAAATAAATCTCCAAATACACTGAGGAAAAGTTAAAGTAGCTCATAAGTTATGGTAAATGGATCTATTTTCATGCTATCATCTTGAATCTAAATTTGAAAGGAAAATGCGAGAGAATTTTGATGAAAAATCTAAATAAAGCGTCTGTGAGGGAATTTGACAGACCAAAAATTGATCACTCGAGGATACCCAAACCTTGGAGAAAAGAAGAAGAAGAACAACAACAAAAGCAAGCAAGCAAGAAAGCCATTGTTAAAGCTGAGGGTAAAGCCCAGACCATCACCAACCCAAACCAAAACACACAACGCGAAGCTAAACCCCACTAGACCAATCCCAGTCCTCTAAAATGGCAGCAGCGCTCTCCCGCTCTTCATTCCCTGGATAGTCTGAGGAGAAGACGGAAACCTTAAGTTCCAATCTCACCCTCCCGATCGTTTCTTCCACGCTCTCACCGATGCCAAAACACAGCCAAAGAAAAAGAAAGAGGAGGTGAGGAAGGGGAGAGGTGGAAATGTGAAGACCAAGATGGAAGCGGAGCCTACGCGTTCTCGCCTCTGCTGGAGGTAAATTGCTGTAAAATTCTCTACGTGTATGTTTACTGCACACGTAATGTAATGTATGAATGTGTTATTAATCCTGTAGTTAGTGGCGTCGAGGAGGAGCAGTGAAAAGTTGATTTTTGAAGACTGTTCTGTATACAAAATCCCACATGTAATTATAATATGATTATATGATTTCTCTATTAATAAAATTAGTATTTTTGTTAGAACATGGGATTTATTACTCTGTTTATTTGTTGTGATGCTGTTTAGACTCGAGCTGTTCCTGGGAGAGATGTTTTATATGTTAAGAGTTAGCCTCTTGTGTTATTGTTTATGATTTCTATTTGGATTGAGAGTAGGAAGTTATTGGTTACAATTGTTTTCTGTTTTGTAAGATAAGCGAAATCCAGGACTACCTGAACCGCGATTATTTAATGTTTGACGACTTGATGTTGCCACAGATGGTTTAATTATTGTGACCAATCATGGTACGATGATAACATTACTGTTTGTGAATGTAATGAATTGGGATTTTCTGTTTGTTGTTTCAAAATTGAATGGATTGATAATAAGCAATTTAGATACTTTTCTTTTCCAGGAGATTTTGCCCAAGAAATTGCTCTTCCTTCATCAGATGTATTGAAGAAGTAAGTTTTCATATGATTTGTCCTCTATACTACCTGCAACTTTTAGGTATAAAATTCTCCTAGAGAACATATTCATCCATGAAGGAAATTGTTTTTTTAATTCTTTTTTAGAACAGACTGGTTGTGACTTGCTATGTATGTTTAGAAGTGGAGCATTCTCTGAATTGTGTAGTTTTATGCGTAGTTGCAGATATATTGCTACAATTGATGGTGCAGTAAGTAAGCAGCATTTTTTTTCCATCGGTGAAGGAACAGTCATTGACAGTGTCCATTGCACCCCAGACTCTGTGGAGTTGTTACCACAACAACCAGATATACCAAGACCTCGTCTTTGTATTATGGTAATTTTTTTCTTTTGAGTCAGCTAGAATTATTTTCATAATTTATATTACTGCATCCTTAATGACACATTATTATCACCTTTCCTACGGTGGATATAATTTTTTTCTCATACATGTGGAAATCTTTCGTTGGAGATTGACCCTTCTCATTGTCTTCAGACTCTAAATTTGATTCTCTGTTCTGAATTCCAACATGATGAGACAGTTTCATGCTTTTCTAAGAAGTGCATAAATGATAATTATTTTTGGACTACAATGAGATGGATATGATAAAAAATCTTGTTTTTTGATGCTTTCTGAGAAAAGAAAAAAAAGGGGGAAAAGGGCTGTTAATGCCAGTGTAATGGATGGGTTTCTTATGATTGTGATGTAATGTCAAATATTTTTGCTCAGTGGCTATTTTCTTTTATGTACAACACCGCGAGTTTCTTTCTGGTTTTGAGGTTTTGCCTTGTTTAATTTTATTCATCTTGGTTGATTACGACACATAAATGCTAGCAACCTTTTACTTTTTTTGCAGGTTCATGAAGGGAGGAGCCATGAGATTCAAGTAGTAAAAAATGCTGAGCTTGAGGCTGGTTTTAGTTTTTGATGACACCCTTATTACACCGAGAAAACACACACACATACTAACACTGTATCATCAGCATTGGTATCTGTGTCCTAAATCAATCATATCTTGTGAGGTTATGATGGTAAAGTAGAGTGATATATTTATCGCTTCTTGATCTTAAGTGCAGAATTATATGTTAAACATTTGTGTTTTTTACTTGTATGCTTTTAAGTTTTATTGCACTCAACCTATGTTGACTATCAATAGCAACTTTATGGTTGTCTTTGTTTATGATATGATTTCTGCTCATTGTGTTTACATCAGATATTTCTCCATTTGTTTTTCAGATTCATGCATCGAAGCACACCCGCATTGGTGGTTTCAGGCTCCCAAGACCTTGGGTAATTGCATCTGATATTTTTCTGTTTTTGAGAACATTTTTAAGATTTCTCTCATCTTCATCACTTGAATCAAAATTTTCATATTGCTAAAAGCCGAGGAAACAAAACAGAGCCTGTCTCTCTTGTTAGTTGCAGTAACTTTAGCAGACTCAATGTAGATATGGGGAACCTAGAAAAAGAAATTATAATTATATATATGATACATAGTAGATAGATGTTTTGTATAAATGGTGGGTGCCAGCCCCAAAATCACTCTCCTCCCCTGGGAAAAGGGCTCACCAGTGTTGCTTATGGTGATTGAGGGAAATGCATTATTTTTTTAAATAGATTACCTTCGGCTGGTGAATTATCTTGTAATAATCAACTCTTTTGTGGTCAGTTGAGCTGAAAGCTCTTATTTTTGCGTTATTTTAATAAGTCAGGTTTGAAAGCTTGTTGAACTAAAACAAACTGAGCCACAGACTCAAATGTTGAGAGCAGTTTCTGTGCAATGGCTAGAGTTTTACTTTCTCGCCCTGGAAGTAAACTTCAAAATCAGATGGCAGCTTCTAGGTTTTAACTTTCAAGAGGAGCATATGCTTTTTGAATCCCATTGCATTGTTGGGTGCCATGATGATTTATGAACTGGACTGGCTCTTAAATTGAAAAGGGGTTGATTTATACCACTGCCAGAAGAAGCAGGCGAACTATGTTGGGGAAGCTGCTTTACTAGTATTTAAATGGAAATCCATCCACTCAACTCTGAAAATATCTTGGTCGCAAGGAGCATCTTTCTGCATATGATGGAGATGTAAATGTGAGTGAAGAGCCTACATGTTTTCTTCTTCTTCTTGAAATCAAAATATTTACTTGTCATAGAGATCAAAGATAACGAGATTTCATGACCCATTTCGATTCCTTAGTGAAATGGAATTGTTACCACCGTGTAATTTTTAGTAGATCCCATCTATAGATACTTGCTATTAAGGCCATTCAGATGGATAAAAAGCAGCCTAGGACAGCTAAGGTAGACACAAATGTAGGCTGTTCATCTAGTTGGGCATCCCGCGCTAGGTTTCATTTAACTCCAAAAGAGAAGTGACAAGGCCCACCCTGCAGCTTCTGTTGTTATTCTCCTGTGTCTATTCTTTTCAATTGTTTTACGTACAGCCTAGCCCGATGACTCGTGTGCTTGCATGTGCTCTATAGTCGTGGCGTCCAATTGTAGGGCCTCACCTCATAAACTATTGATCCATAGATAAATTCTCTTGCCTCGGTCTGTTGATTGATTACATTTTGTTTTCACTCTTAAAAATACCATATTTTGTACAAGGTTCGGCATCGTATTATGGTTTTGTAAGACGATGTATCTTGTCCTGAATTAAAAAAGAAGATCATACACCGTGAGGTGTTGTCTGGATGGTGAGTGAAGGAGTTTGCTATCCTTGATCCAAATTATCATTCCATATTTGATCTCGAGGAGAGACCGTGAAGGACTAATCTCTATAAGCGAGTATGGTTCTGACATTAAACAAGAATTTTTTAAAAAGGGAGAATGGTTCGTAGCAAAAGAGATTAGAAAATGGGCTGCTTGCAGGGCTCCACTAACTTCTGACATTAAACAAGGTATGCAAGATTCAGCAGAATCAATTGAAATACAGGGAAGGAACCGAAGTCAAATGTTTACAGCCATGCTTTAAAATTCATAAAATTTGGATTTTCGTGCTTCCATGTTTGTATTCGTTGAATCCCACAAAGGATTTTATTAGAGTTTGGAAAGGTTGCTTTCCACTTCACTTTCCAGCTTGCACCTGGTGTCAAACTTTCTTTTATGCCGGCCAAAAGGGATAAAACAAAACATACAGGAATGCAAGTAGAAAAAACTGTTGATTCATTTATTTTGACAGTTGCATTTGGTCGTTGTTGTCAGGTATCTATTAAAATAGCACAGAAGAGGCTTAGCTTCAACACTTGGAGCATGGGGAGAGATGGTTAAACCGGCCTGTGTGACGACGATTAAATCAACACAGAGAAAACAAAATTGGACCTTCCACGATAATGATTTGATCACAGTTAATGGCAGTACATTAAGGATTAGAACACGTAAAATAAAATAATGCATAATTACTTTAAAATAAAATTTAACCATCCTTTGTACATGGACTCTTTAACATCTAGTAACTTGACATGATTAGACTAGATCTTGTTAGCGTTCCACGATAAGAATACACACACACATATATATAGAGAGAGAGAGAATGAAAAAATGTTTTGAGGGATATATATATATAACCATGTTTCTTATATTATTATTATTTACATCTTTTTTTATTTTAAGACACTAACCAAACAAAATTTTAAAAATGCAATTTCTATTATAAAATAAATTTATTGTTATCTAGGAAATAAAAAGCTTTTCAAAAATCTCCATTCCCGCATAGAAAACACAATATCTCTCAAACACCCGAGAATTATAACATAAACTAAAAGAGGACGGGAATTCACTGTAGACTGTGTGTAAAAACACTGTGGATTTCAATAGTGTTTCTTTTTTTTTTTTTTTCGTTTTTTTTTTTAATTTATTTTTTTGAACAGTGAATTTAGGTTTTTTGAACAGTAATTTTTTTTATTTTTTTGTTTTTTTATGGTTTTTTGAACAATGATTTTTATGGTTTTTTGAACAATGATTTTTATTGTGTTTTTTAGTATTTTATATTTTTTTCATTATTAACATAATAATAATAATAATAATAATAATAATAATAATTTAATGTTTTTTTTGCTCACTCTTTTCTTAATGTTTTTTATATTTTTTTCATCTCGGGATAATTTGATAAATTTTTTTTCTTTTAACACTTATAACAATGATAATTTTTATTTTCATTTTATTTTTTTGTTTGATGTTTTGTTGAAGTTTTTAGGATTTTTTTAGTCTTTCACTTTTTTTCCTTTTATTATTAACACAAAATAATAATAATAATAATCATTTAATTGTTTTTCTAGCTTACTCCTTTGTTGATGCTTTTTAGGTTTTTTTCAATGATAATTTGATAATTTTATTGTTTTGACGGTAATAAAAATAATAATTTCTATTTTTATTTTATTTTTTTGTGTGATCTTTTGTTGAAGTTTTTACGATTTCTTTAATCTTTCACTTATTTATTTATTATTTTATAATAATAATAATAATAATAATAATGTTTTTTTTCTCGGTATAGTTTGATAATTTTTATTATTTTCAAGTGAAATGATTTTTTTCAGGTAATAATTTTTATTTTTTTTTATCTTTTATTTTTTTATTTGCTCTTTTCTTAATGTTTTTAGACTTCTTTTAGGAATTCACTGTACATTGTGAGTGAAAACACTATAGACTACAATAGTGTTTTTTTTTATTATTTTTCGTTTTATTTATTTATTTAATTTTTTGAACAATGATTTTTAGGTTTTTTGAACAGTGATTTTTTTTTTATGGTTTTTTGAACAATGATTTTTATGGTTTTTTGAACAGTGATTTTTATGGTTTTTTTAGTATTTTATTTTTTTCATTATTAACATAATAATTTAATGTTGTTTTTTTCTTGCTCACTCTTTTGTTAATGTTTTTTATATTTTTTTCATCTCGGGATAATTTGATAAATTCTTTTTCTTTAACAGTTATAACAATGATAATTTTTATTTTCATTTTATTTTTTTTGTTTGATGTTTTCTTGAAGTTTTTAGGATTTTTTTAGTCTTTCATTTTTTTCCTTTCATTATTAACACAAAATAATAATAATAATAATTTAATTATTTTTCTAGCTTACTCCTTTGTTGATGTTTTTTAGGTTTTTTTCAATGATAATTTGATAATTTTTATTGTTTTGACGGTAATAACAATAATATTTATTTTTTATTTTATTTTTTTGTGTGATCTTTTGTTGAAGTTTTTACGATTTTTTTAATCTTTCACTTATTTATTTATTATTTTATAATAATAATAATGATGATGTTTTTTTTCTCGATATAGTTTGATAATTTTTATTATTTTCAAGTGAAATGATTTTTTTCAGGTAATAATTTTTATTTTTGTTTTATCTTTTATTTTTTTATTTGCTCTTTTGTTAATGTTTTTAGACTTTTTTTAGGAATTCACTGTATTTTGTGTAATAATATTAATATTAAGAATAATAATAATAATAATTTTTTTTCTTACTTGCTTTTTTTCTCTCGAGGTAGTAATAGTGATGATAATTTTAGAAGTTAACACTTTGATGTTACAGTTATTATGATAGGGTATTTTTATCTGTTTCATTATATCAAACTTTACATGTAAAAATATTATATTTTAATCTGAATAGTTATAAAAATTATTTCCTCCGCTGGATTTCAATAGTGTATTTTTTGTTCGGTTCGTTCGGTTCGGTTTTCGGTTCGTTCGGTTCGGTTAGTTTTCTGATTTTTTTATCATTATTGGCACAGTGAAATCACGTTTTTAGCCCTCGAAAAAGACAAAAAAACAGTTACGGGTGGAAGGGCTCCGCGGTAATTGAACAATTTCGGACCGGATTGGTCCGGTCCGTTCCGCCTACCTTTTTAATATTTTATATTTTTTTGAAAATGACTAATTACTGGTTTAGCCTCTAATAAGACAAAATTGATGATTTAAGCACAGGGATGTACCAGTAATTGACCATTATTTTTTTATTTTTTTTCTTTTTAACTGTCGGCGCGTGTGGAACACGCGTCCGACGGTATGCAGCCCCACGCCCTCTTTGTGTGGCGCATGCGGCGTGATACGGTGGCCGGAGACAAGCTACCGGCCTTTCTCTCGATGTGTAGTCGTGTGGTCGTCCTCCCGGTGCGACGCGTTTGGTCCCCCAGTGCCCGTGGACGCGGCGGTGGCCGGTTAAATCCCGATGCCGCCGTTTTCCTCTCTCCTGCACGTAAAAGTGCGGAAGAGTCCCTCGGGTTTTACATAGTTTCATTTCGGTCCCTGGACTTTTTATTTTATTTATAGTCCTTATTTTATTTATATAAGTTTTGATTTAATTCGATTGGGTCCTTCGATTGAAATTGATTGAATGTTAATGTTTCACTTCGGTCCTCCTTCTTTTAATTTCTGGATTAAGTTTAAAAAGGTTAATTTATTCGGTACTGAAGTTTCAATTTGTTCAATTTTATCCTTTGATTGAAATTGATAATATATTTGATTTTCATTTCGGCCCTTATACTTTTAATTGTTTATTTTAATCCCCTTATATTTAATTTTCATTTCAGCCCTTATATTTTTAATTTTTTATGTTAATCCTTTTATTTAATTATTATTAATTCATATTATGATTTATTATTATTATTATTATTATTACTATTATTGTTATTATTATTATTATTATTATTATTATTATTATTATTATTATTATTATTATTCTTGCTTACTCTTTTGTTAATGTTTTATAGGTTTTTTCTCTTGGGATTATTTAATAATTTTTATTATTTTAACTGTAATAATAATGATAATTTTTATTTTTATTTTATTTTTTTGTTTGAACTTTTGTTCAAGTTTTTAGCATTTTTTTATTCTTTCATTTTTTTTCTTTCATTATTAACACACTAACAACAACAACAATAACAATAACAACAACAATAATAATATAATTATTTTTCTTACTTACTCTTTTGTTAATGTTTTTTAGGGTTTTTTTCTCAGGATAATTTGATAATTTTTATTGTTTTGACAGTAATACCAATGATAATTTTTATTTTTCTTTTATTTTTTTGTTTGATCTTTTGTTAAAGTTTCTAGGATTTTTTTAGTCTTTCATTTATTTTTTTTTATTTTATTATTAACATAATAATAATAATAATAATAATAATAAAAATAATAATAATTTAGTTGTTTCTCTTACTTACTCTTTTGTTAATGTTTTTGAGTGTTTTTTTCAAGATAATTTTATAATTTTAATTGTTTTAATAATAAGAGCAATGATAATTTTAGATTTTAAAACTTTGATTTTGCTATTGTTATAATAGGGTGTGTTGAGCTATTTTATTATATTAAATTTCATATATATAAAAATTATATTTTAATTTTGATTCAACAAATCCTATAAAAATTATTTGCTTAGCCTGCAATGTAGAACATATATTGTTAAATGATTTTTTCATCTAATAATTTTTATTTTTGTTTTTTCATTTATTATATTTTTTTTATTTGCTCTTTCTTTTAGGTTTTTATTGGTTTTTTTTTTTATTTTCAAGTTAGATTAATTTTTTTTGCCTGATAATTTTGATTTTATTTTTTTATCTGATCTTTTGTTATAGTTATTAGGATTTTTTTTTCTTTCATTTATTTTTGGTTTTTTATTCATTATCAACACAGTAATAATAATAATAATAAATTTAATTATTTTTCTTGCTTACTCTTTTGTTAATATTTTTGAGTGTTTTTTCTCTCAGAATAATTTGATAATTCTAATTGTTTTGGCAGTAATAGCAATGATAATTTTAGATGTTAAGATTTTGATTTTGCTATTTTTATAATAGGGCGTGGTAATTTATTTTATTATATTATATTTTGTATATATATTAAATTTTAATTTTAGACCAACAAATCCTATTAATTTCTTTAATCCCAACAATCATAAAAATTGTTTGTTCAACCCACAACGTAGGGCGGTCAATTTTTTTAATTTTCAACTGAAATGATTTTTTTTCAAGTAATAATTTTTATTTTTGTTTTATTATATTTTTTATTTTTTTTATTTTCTCTTTTGTTAATGTTTTTAGACTTCTTTTAATCTTTGATTTAATTTTGTTTTTTTATTAATGCAATAATAATATTAATATTAAAAATAATAATAATAATTTGAGTTTTTGTTTTTATTCCTCTCGAGGTAGTTTAATAATTGTTATTGTTTTGACAATAATAGTGATGATAATTTTAGAAGTTAATACTTCGATGTTACTATTGTTATAATAAGGTATTTTGATTTGTTTCATTATATCAAACTTACATATAGAAATATTATATTTTAATCTGAACAATTATAAAAAAATTTTACTCCGCCCGCAACGAAGTACGGGCCATCAAACTAGTTTGATACTATTTGACATATCGAATACAATACTTGCTTGCACTCTGAAATACCAAGCCAAAAGAAACCTCAGCAATCCCTGTATCAAAAGGGTCCCTCAGATTAGATCTTTAAACTAAATTAAGCACTTCTTGTTTGGATTACTCTGAAGTGAAGTGGTCAGCTTTTATAAAAATAATGAGGTGGCATCTTATTGAAAGCTCAGGTGCCTGAACATGGCGAAGAAGAACAAGCTTTAGGCTGGGGGCTTGTAGCAAGGAGGTAGAAGAATAAAAAATGGTTCAATAAATGATCACATTTATTATTATATAGCATTATAAGAAGAGGAAAATGCTTTCAGTCCAGAAATCTAGACGAGGATTTTGTGTGTTATTAATCGAGAGATCTTGTGTTAGAGCTCAATCAGTGCCGACAACTTGGCACCAACAGTTCCTTCGAATTATTTCCTGGTACCACCCATCTTTCATTTGTTGTCCTATATTGCTATCGTGTGTCCCACAACACATTGCAAGGTCTACAGGGAGCAGCTGGTCGATGATTTGGGACACAACATGTTCTGCTGGACAAGACTCATAGTGTCATCTGCGTAAACAAGAACTCGTTCTGTTTGTTTTAGCATTTGTGGAAAAAACTTTATTTCTTTTATATATTTTAAAACTATTTTGATGTATTAATATGAGAAATAAATTATTCAAAAAATAAATATTACCACAATACCAAGCATTTTAAAAATGTAATACAGGGAACGAAATTATTCTATCTGTGACAATGAAACTACCAAGAAAATCTTTCTATGCTGGTGTAAAGAAATAACTCTGAAATAGGGATTTAGATATCCATTTTAAAAACATACTACCGATTTTAGCATAATGAATTGATAAAATAAATACAACATTAAATATCCGTTGTCTAAAAATTATCAACTAATATACCTCGCAGTGATATTAAAATTATAGCTATGACTTTCCATTCCTGGATCAATTCTATATTTTATTAGTCTAAACAGCTTTATTATAGTTTTTTTTAATAAAATGATATATATTTTTTTAGAAATAAAACATGTTACAAGTATTATTACATTAACCTATTGAGCAAATCAAGTTTCATAAAATTTGATGGCTTATGATATTTATAATAAATTTGAGTTTCGAGTCGGGACATATAATATTTATAAAAGCATAAAATAATCATGATCTTATATGTTTATAAAATATATTTTTTTAAAAATAAAATTTTAATGTATAAAATAAATCAAATTTTATAATTAAGGATGGAGTAGAAGACACAGCAGCGCAGCTGATATGTGCTCTGCATTTGATTTCAGTTGGAACATCAAAAGAAATAACCCATGATGGATGGAGACATTCTAGATCATGGGAGAACATCCTTCATGTGTCAATTGTTTTCAGAAAAAAGATCGTAGAGGAATGATGTAGCATTGATTGGGCAATAAAAACCAAAATTCCTGTAATGACAGGGCATCCATGCAGTCAGGTCACCATCATTTTATTTTTTTTGAAATTTGAAAAATCGTATATCATATCCACAATCTCTCTCTGAAGGCTAAATCTAATTTAATCCCTTTCACAAGGCCCACTAATCCCAAACACCGACGTCACGTCGTCAACTACATTCAATAACACCACCGCCACGACGCGCGGGAAGGAAACCGAACCATTCACACACACAAAACGCACCTCTCCCTCGCTCTCTCTCATCGTGCCGCCCTCAAACTTACTCTAGAAAATAAAATAAAAGGAAAAGAGAAATCTCCAAAAACAGAGAAAACGGTTTCTTTCTTTAAAACTCTTATGTTCTCTAATGGAAACGGTTTGCCTTTGAAATTCAAAAAGTAATAATGGCTTCCAATTCAACAGTGAGAGTCTCAAGCAGAGGAGCAGAGAGGCAACTGCTACAAACTCAAATTAATCCTCTCCATGGATCTTCTTCTTCTTCGAGTTCCAGAAATGGAAATTCACAACAAAATAACAGTAACAGTAACAGCAGCCATTCTGCTGTTCGCTCCAAGGCTCCTCCTCCCGCTGCTGTTTTGAGACGCTCTGTTACTCCTTCCCGCTCTCACTCTCTCGACTTCGATAACGGTCTCTCCTTTTGTTTCGTTTCTTTGTTTAATTTTGTTATTTCGGGAGAAAAAGAAAATTTAAAAACTGCATAGAAACCGATTTTTTATAATTCTAGATATTTGATTGATTAACTCAAGCTAGCTATTAATTTTTAAAAAATAAAGAAGCTAAATTAGCACGAATATTTGTTTTCTCTAGAAATTGATGATTACAATATTTATTTATATATTTGTGTGAGTGGCTAATGACAGATCATGGAAGAGTGAGAGTAGCTGTTAGGTCACGGCCAAGGAATGCAGAAGAACTCATTTCAGACGCTGATTTTAATGATTGCGTTGAATTATATCCCGAGGTTAACTTTTTTCCCTCTTCTTTTTCCTAATGTCTT
Organism: Salix dunnii; assembly: GCA_015731905.1. Taxonomy (NCBI): domain Eukaryota; kingdom Viridiplantae; phylum Streptophyta; class Magnoliopsida; order Malpighiales; family Salicaceae; genus Salix; species Salix dunnii. Next base: position 15,914,428 of record CM027668.1, read on the forward strand.
ATGTGCTGAAAAGTCTATGGTTAACTTGTTTTTATTCTATTTATTTTTGAAATTAGAACTCATATGTGTGTTATGCAGCTGAAGAGGTTGAAATTGAAGAAAAACAATTGGAGTTCTGAATCTTATAGATTCGACGAGGTTTTCACAGAAACTTCTTCTCAAAAAAGAGTTTACGAAGTCGTTGCAAAGCCTGTTGTAGAGGTAATTAGCTCACATTGGTTAGAGTATGTAATATGCGTGCAAATTGGTTTTGGTGAAAATGAAGTGATTGTATGGTTTGGATGGCTTGTTGATCATAGACTGGAATTCGTTTGATATACTTTTTGCAGAGTGTATTGAGTGGGTATAATGGGACGGTTATGGCTTACGGTCAAACAGGTACTGGAAAAACTTATACGGTTGGAAAACTAGGTAAAGATGATGCATCGGAGCGTGGTATTATGGTTAGAGCTCTGGAGGACATATTTGCCAGTACAACACCTGGTTCTGATATTCTGGAGGTTTCCTATTTGCAGGTATTCAAATGTTTGCATTGCACTAGGCTACTGGGGTTGTATATGTGGATGTCAATTTGTCAACCCATGTGAAATGAAGAAATGAGCATATGGTGACCTAGAACATTTTCATGTCTTGTTATATCAAGAGGTTGTGATAATAAGACAGTAGCATGTGGAAACCTGTTTTGATTATTCAATTAAAGCACTGCAATGGCATTGTCCCTCCCTGGATGGGACCATCACATTGATGGTTTTAAGTTCCAATCAAGTCATTTGATTGTATCCAGTGGGAATGACTCTCTTAATTGATATTTATAGCTAAAACCAGTGCTTATTCCAGATCACATTTTTGCTGTCATGCTTTAGTTGCGTGGAGAAATTCATGCTAGTTTTAAGACGGATGTTTTCTGTTTGATTCTCACTTTATGTTGCTGCTACAGTTGTATATGGAGTCTATACAAGACCTGCTTGCACCAGAAAAGATTAACATCCCTATTAATGAGGATGCAAGGACTGGGGAAATATCATTGCCTGGTGCTTCAGTAGTTAAGGTTCAAGATCTTGATCATTTTTCAGAACTACTGCAAATTGGAGAGGCAAACCGTTACGCAGCTAATACAAAGCAGAATACCGAGTCTTCCCGAAGTCATGCAATTCTAATGGCGAGTGTTTCTTTGGATTTTAGATTATCCCAGTCAACATACATTCAAGTTTGCGTTCATGGTGTTTCTTGACTAGTGATGAAAACCTGGATTTTAAGCATCTGAGCCTTTTTGGTCTTACAGGTACATGTACGAAGATCCATAAATCAAAAGGCAGAAGATGCAACCACCTCACAAGAGAAAGATGTGAAAAGTAATTTATCTGGTGGCAATGGGATACCTAGAGTAAGGAAAAGCAAGTTGCTGATTGTGGATCTTGCTGGATCAGAAAGATTAGACAAATCTGGTATGTTGGTGATACTGTGCAGTCAAAACCATCAAAGTGTACATCTTTTTTGTTTGGCAGGGCCTCAATTATAATTTTTTTCAAGCATACATTTTAGAGTGACATGCTTCATCGTGTGTTTATCATTGAGAAACTTCCATCAAATTTATTGTTTTTTCCTTGTGGTGTAGGCAGTGATGGTCACTTGCTTGAAGAAGCTAAGTTTATCAATCTTTCTCTTACTTCCCTTGGCAAATGCATAAATGCATTGGCTGAAAACAGTCCACATATACCAACAAGGGATTCTAAGTTAACCAGATTGTTGCGTGATTCGTTTGGAGGTTGGTCCCAGCAGCCTGTTTTTTTTGTTCTTTTTTCCTCAAACCCTCTCTTCCAAACAAATTAAATTTCATGAAATTACAGTGAAAGTTTCTAGTTTCCCATTTTTTTTTTGACATATCAATATATGGTGTTATAATGTTTTTCTGAGGTCATGTGTTGGTAGAAAGAGGCTAAGCATTACCTTCCTATATTCTGTGATCTCCCAAGGAGAACTGAGAACTTATTTTTGAAATCTATTTAGTATTCTCATATATGTTCTGTAACATATTGGATCTGTTAGTTTTTTGAACTTTTATTGATGCTCAAGTGAACTCACCACATTCCGCTAGAATTTTGTTTTTTGATAAATCTCTCATGGAAACTTTTTACCACTTTCAATTAAACAGGCTCCGCAAGGACATCACTGATAATAACAATTGGACCATCTGGAAAACATCATGCAGAGACTACTAGCACAATCATGTTTGGGCAACGGGTTAGTCCTATAGAGAATTAAATTGGATATTCAAGAATTCTCTTGTGATTGTCATCTTATTCCTTTACAGGCAATGAAAATAGTAAACATGGTGAAGCTTAAAGAAGAATTTGACTATGAAAGTTTATGTCGGAAGCTCGAGACTCAAGTAGACCATCTTACAGCAGAACTAGAAAGGGGGAATAAATTGAGAGTGTGTGAAAAACTTGAATTTGAGAAACAGCTTAAACAATGCCACGTCTCCTTTGCTGAATCAGAAAAGAATCTAGTCACAAGGTCCGAGGTAGTTGTCTCTCCTGTGTTTGTATATCATTTTTGTTTTGAATTAATGCCTAGGGTGGGTTTAGTTTCTCTCGGTTTGATCAACCAGCTTATTTTTCGTTTATATATGCAGTGATTACTGCTGCATCCAAGTGTTGTTTTTAATGTATCTTATAATTTCCTAGCTAATATCTTCTATTGGCTTCCAGTTCCTACAGAAGGAAAATAATCGTCTTAAAGTGGAGATGCAAGACATCTTAAGTGAATTGGAGTCTCAAAAAGGTTGTAATGATTTATTTCGTGACAAGATTTCTCAGCTAGAGATTAGCTTAAACAATAGCCAGGTATTTCCCTCTTCTGCAGTCAAGTTTTAACTTATTGTCCCTGGCCTTTTCTTTTTCTTTTTGGTGACAAGTGTGGTTATGTGTAAAGATATTTGACGTCTATTCAAATGATGCTTTGGTTTTGTACTTTTGTTCTCCAACAGAAGTCAAACTTGTGATACCATCCTTGGGCATCTATCATTCAAAGATGACTCAACTTTTAATGAACTTTAACAACTTGATTTGCTCTTTCTGTGATGATTCTGAATGCTGGACTGATGACAGCTTCAATTCATGTTTTTTCCCATCAACTCAAGTTAAATGTGAGAAAGATTTGTTTTAAGTACATAACATTATAAATGTATAAGATCAGTAAATATCAAATTGGAATGGTTAAACACATAATAATCTGACGCTAGACTAGACTACCTAAATTATTTTGAATCAGTCCAGATACACCATTACCGGTGTATTTCCTTTTGAAATCATTTTAATTACTTGAACATGAGTACCTATGCTGTTCTTTTGATTGTTAGTAGCAGCACCAGCTTGAAAATTCTTCATTTCAGAAAGTGCTTGCTGACACTACCCAGATGTATGAGAAGAAAATATCAGAGTTAATTAAGCAGTTAGAAAACGAGTGTGCTCGTAGTGAAAGAGCTGAAGAACGATTACATTTGACAAAGAATCTTCTTGGTGATTACCAAAAATCAATTAAGGTCAGTTATTTTTAGCAATGTATTCAATGATCAGTTAGCAGTTTATTTATTCAATGGAGTGGATTGACAATGTTAGATGCTGCATCTTCATATCTTTCATATTAGCAGCGTTCTGTAACTGGACAAATAAGTTTCAGGGATTGCATGTGGTTTTAATTCATGAAATTGAAGATTCACTTCATCTATTTCCTTCGATTCTTTCAATATAAATGCATGTTCATCGTTGCCTTTTGTTGTATTCAGCAACATGAATCGGAAGATTCTAAATATCAGAAGGCACTTGCAGACACCACTCAGATGTATGAGAAGAAAATAGCAGAATTAAATAAGCTACTAGATGATGAGCGTAGTCATTTTGCAAGCGCTGAGGAACAATTAGAATTGATGAAGAAGCTCCACAGTGATTCTCAAAAATCAATTGAGGTTAGGAATTTATGTCTTGGTTCTACGTTTTTCTTCTCCATCTCCATTTCTTGGTTTTATTCATCTATGTCATCTTATTGAAGACAAAAAGGGAAAGTATCCAATAAGATAACGTGGATTATTAAGTCAAACATCAATGAAGTTAAATTCAAAGCAAATCCTTCAATTTTAGTCTTCCAGCTATGACAAAGTTATATCATTGCAAGGACAACCTGCTTCTGTTTTCTTTTGCTTGTAGCAACATGAGGCAGAAAACTCTGTATATCAGAAAGCAATTGCAGACACCACCCAAATGTATGAGGAGAAAATAGCAGAGCTGATTAAGCAAGTAGAGGATAAGCATGCCCGTTTGGAAGGAGCAGAAGAACAACTGGATCTGGCAAACAAGCTTCTAAGTGATCAACAAGTCTTGATGCAGGTTAACTCTGTCTCCGCTTTTACTAGGATAAATGAAATTTTAACTTTTCAAATTGGCTTAATTCTCATGTTTTTTCCAGAGGTGCCCTGCAAGGCAGTTCTTCCAATTTCAAAAATGAAAGCTTAGATGTCTTTGTATAAGCAAAATGCCCACTATCATTGCTTGTTGGGTTTACTTGTTGGGGCTTGGACACTCTTCCTTAGTGCTGCAAGTTTCCCTTATTTTTCATCCATTTTTTGTTTGCAATTCTCTGGGGATTGTGTATATTAAACTCCTTTCTACACCATCATGGTCCTAATTTCCAGTTTCTTTGCTTTCTTTCTTTTTATAATATACAGGACTTGAAAGAGATTGGTGAACTAAGGATGGAGTTGCAAAGAATATGCCAGGCACATGAAAGTGCTCAAACTGAACTTCAGTCCTTGAAGTTGGAACACAAAAATCTTACACGAGAGAAGGTGTGAGCTTGGATTAGGATGGCTTGACTATATTTTTTTTTAATTTTCAATTAACTATGATTTGTTTAAATTGTGAGAACCCCCGTTATGTGTTGTGATTTGATAAAATATTTTCGCTAAATATGTGAGTGAAGGCAATACTAAGTGAAGAACTTCATGACATAAAGCAAGCACTTGCAGCTGAAGAGAAACAGAGGAAAAGTATTGAACATGATCTGGATAAACTAAAGAAAAGTGCACCTGAAAGTGACAAAGATTTTGAGGTTGATTATATTATACATTCTCTTATTACATCTGGTTTTCATTTTCATTTTCATTTTCATGTCATCTTGTAATATAATTATGTCAGGATAAGAAACCATTTGGGAAGGAAAATATTGGTAACGGATCTTCAACATTTGGGAACCTGAAGGGTTTGCACAAGTCAAAGTCTGCACTGTCTGGTCAAAGGGCAACCATTGCAAAGATTTGTGAAGAAGGTAAAGTTTATGCCATGCTAAGCCATTGATCTATCTAATTATTACTCTTGAGATCTAACATCCTCAACTATCCTAACAAGTGATCTCTTCAAAAATTTCAGTGGGGCTTCAAAAGATACTGCAATTATTAACATCTGAAGACTCTGATGTCCAAATCCATGCAGTGAAAGTGATTGCCAATCTGGCTGCTGAAGGTTCTCCACATTTTGCTTATTATTTGACCATGTGAATTTGTGGAAGCGTACATCAAAAGATCTTAAGCTTTTGTGTGTTTCCAGATATTAATCAAGAAAAGATTGTGGATGAAGGGGGGTTAGATGCACTGCTAATGCTTTTAAAATCATCTCAAAACACAACTGTGCTCAGAGTGGCTTCTGGGGCCATTGCTAATTTGGCAATGAATGGTGACCTTTGATCCTTCTCTTAATAATCCAAGCTTCACATCTGTTATTTTACTGGTTATAAGATGCTTTTTTTAACGGATGAAACTGTCATTCCATAGTGACGACATCAAGGTAGCTAATAATTTTAGTTCTTTAAATCTTCATGCAGAACGGAGTCAAGGGTTAATAATGAGCAAAGATGGTGGAAAGTTACTGGCTAAAACAGCATTCAAAACAGATGATCCACAAACTCTTAGAATGGTAGCTGGTGCACTGGCAAACTTATGTGGAAATGGTAAGCTGAAGGTGGTTTTGTAATGACGGTGTCCCCTTTCCATACACTCAAGTATTCTGGTGCATGCTATGCATGACATTGAAAACCAAAATCGTTTTCATCTTATCACAAATTGAATGTCTCATTTTTTTCCCCAAGTGTTTCATTAGAACCAGATATCATGGATCGAATGGAAGAGATTCTTGTATACTGATTTAAAAATTTCTGCTGCATAATAGAAAGTTTACACCTGATGCTGAAAGAAGATGGAGGCATAAACGCGCTTTTAGGAATGGCTAGATCCGGGAATAATGACGTCATTGCACAAGTTGCAAGGGGGATGGCTAATTTTGCAAAATGTGAATCCCGTGGAATTATCCAAGGTCTGTGGCTGTGGTCTACATGATTGTCAATCAGTCATCTTTACTTGTATCGTTCATGACAAACTATTGTTGCTGCAGGACACAGAAAAGCCCGCTCACTATTAATAGAAGATGGTGTCCTTGAATGGTTGGTTGCCTATTCTAACACGGCTACAGCTTCAACACGACGCCATGTTGAGCTCGCTCTTTGTCATTTGGCACAGAATGGTAAACTGCCCATTGAATTAAGCATTTTCATTGAATGATTTGAGTTTTAGAACTACTAGTGAAAATCTGGAACTAAGTGCCTGGTTGTTTTTTTTTTTTTTTTGGGGGGGGGGGTCTCAACATGGGCGGTTTTATTCTATTATATTGATCAACCAAAATTAAGAACTTCAAAGCTTGCAAACGCATCTAGGGAGCCCCATTTTGATGGCTACATCTCTACTCTGTAGTTACATAACTATTTTTATCTTCCAGATTTATAATGACACTAATAATCTGATCTGCTGCCTGTTGCAGAGAACAATGTCAGGGAATTCATTTCTTGTGGAGGGGTTAGAGAGCTAGTCCGAATATCAGTTGAATCCAACAGAGAAGATATCCGCAGCCTGGCAAAGAAGACACTAAAAATGAACCCGAGTTTTCAAGCTGAGATGAACCCAGAATGGCTGTAAGCTGCGCAGAGCCAGCAACCTGAATTTTGGTCAACAATACTTTTTAATCGAATTTGACAAACATTAAGCAACTTAGCTTCCTTTATTTATTAAACGTATGAAAACTTGTACACTAAAACAAAACCTCTTTTGGATCATATAATTTAAGACACTAAAAACACAGGAAAATGTGTCTGAACCCTTCTACTTGATGTTATTTTCTTGGAAGAGTCAATTAAATGGCGGTAGTCAACGACCGGAAGTAGTTTTGTTGTTGTTGGTAAGGTAAATACTTTCTGCTGGGTCTAGATGGCATTTTCAGAACATAAATGCCATGATAGTTTTACACGCCAGCCGAAACAAGAACATAGAGAGAATTAATAATCAGTTTTTTTCAAAAGGCTAATGCGCCTTGAGTCAGTTTTTATCAAGAGGCCCATTAGGCTTTATTTGAGTCCCTCCCGGAAACGGGCCTAATAAGCTCTTTCCAGAACCAAGGAAAATGAGCCTGAGCATTTCCAGAAATAAGATGATGGGCCTGTTAAAGCTCTTTCAGAAAATAGGCCCAATGGGCCTCTTCTTTTCCTAGTCACTGGCCTAATGGGCGTAAAGCCATCCAATGAGACGTCACTTTCTCCACGCCCGACCTCTTCAAGTTTTGAAGCTGACAGCTTCGAGTAAAAATTCCAAGCCCTCTATGCTCAAACGTTACATGTCTAAAGTAACAGCCCCGTTGTATTAATAACTGAGAATCACAACACTTGAGCCAGCACGAACCAGCCCCTGTCCTCCAATGGTAATCAAGTGGATTGATCCAGCGAAAAAAACTTCAAGGGTGTGGAAATGGATTGAAAACATTAGCTTATTGAATAACTAGATTTAGTTCTTCGTAAGGGAGGGAAGAATAATATGAATGATATACAAAAGAAATAAAAAATACAACAGTTATCTCTCAAACCCAAAGAGACAAGCGTACAAAAATAATATTTAATACACGACATTACAATGACAAAAGCAATGGCAAGACCCTCACATCTACAATATACCGTCAAAAATCCACCACAAGGTGGCACATACTTGGAAGATGATGATATCCATGGAACTGGCTTCTGCATCCATCCGGCCGTATCTGCAAACTTATATAAGCAGATTATCTGTTCTATACATTTATGCTGGCACAGCCAGGACCCGCTTGCATTTTCACACAACAAAATCATAATAATCCTCTTCCCACCAATGAGAGTCAATGGGATAAAATGTATGAGACTCGATCTTGCGCATCTGGGGGGATTTCCCTTCCTGGGATGTTGGCCTTCAGAAGATTGGCATACCTGCGAAGTTGATGTAATTTTTTTTATTTGATTTTATATTGAATGAGTTCTGACCGGTGACATAAATATAAAAGGATTGTAGCAACTCACTCTGCTGGTGTAAACAAGTTCTCATGTTCAGTGATGAACGCAAGCAAGGCCTGAAAATTCAGGAGATAACGATGATATTTAGCATGGCAGCACATAGATTTATTCACAAAAATAGACTATAGTTGCAGTGGCTTGCCTCAAATGGCATGTTGAGTAGTTCATAATATGTTCGGACATGATCTAATTTCTGCTGTACAGCTTTGCTATCAATCGATGGGATAGCTGCAAGGGCCTGTAAAATGGCAATAAAAATTATCAAGCCACCTCTTTTCATACAATCCAATGGATTCAATACCATTTGTTTTTGCATTTAGAAAAGCGTTTAGGTGCATTTCAGAAGTGTATTTAGCTTGAAATTTTTAGTGCTTTCCGATGGTTTTGACATATTGATGTGAAAAATAAAAATATTTTCAAGCAAAAAACACTTTCAAAAAACACCCTATACCACAATACCAAACACACACGAAAGCTGCATTTCAACTACTAGTAGTCAACTCTTGGCAGAGATCAAGTCCAAATGGATGGATGGATGACAGATCCCAGAAGGTAAACAGTGCTGGAAATGAATCACACAATTATTATGTACTACAGTTTACCTGTTCCAATGCAATTGAATTCCGGCATATTTGTTGAACTCCAAAAAGATTAATGGACTTCATGTCAGCCAAAGCCTACAGGACATCATATTTTCCATTGATAGTGAGAAAATGGAAGATAACAGGTATAGAAGATTCTAAATGACGAAAAAGAAACAAAATGTAAAAGAGCTGTAAAAGAACATCGAAGTCTAGCCAAATTCTCAATAGTAGTAAAGATTCAAACCTTGATAGATGCATTTGCTGCAATGCTACAGATTCCACCAAATATGTAATTCTGCTTTACTACCGCAACAAAAGGTGCCATTTCCTCGTCTCTACGTGTTATCTAAGGCACAGGAAAGAAATGTAAAATTGATTATAAGAGCATACAAGAAAACTGGAGATATGAAGTAAAATATGACTTCAAGAATATAAAAAGAAACTGAGCAAGTAAAGTGGTAAAATTCTCCAAATATGCTCCAGGCTCCAATATTTCATCTACAAAAAATTGTCCACTCAATCTGTGGGAGAAGATTGAAGAGGACATCTGCTATTTAAATGACAATATGAAACATATACACTGTTGATACAATCTGTACACAGACACTGACCTGTGCAGTGAGAGCAATAACAAAGTCATCAGGCTCCTCAGCATCTTGGTCCTCCAAGTACTCCCTGTTTGTCATTTCCTGTTTGAAGGTATTTCCTCAGAAGAGTTAATTTGAAAGATTTCACATCCAATTTAAGCATATAATTCTTCAAAATACAAGTGCTTCTCATACCTGCATATGGAATATTGTTTCCAACTTCATCTCCACATGCAAAACCTTTAGGCAGTCAATTGCCAATTTTCTATAATCATCAGCAAATGTTGCCAGAGTCTTGGCTTTATCTGCTCCTTGATTTGATGACTGTGAGGTTATTTTCCCAAGCCTATAATTTAGGAAAACAAATCTTGTACAATTAGCTAATGCCCAAAATTTGCTAATAAATGAAGTTTCCAAAATACAACAACTTTCTATGACATATAAGATTTGCATAAACAGCAGTCCCCTCTAAAGTTGTACTTCATCAGTGACAAAACTAAACTAAAGCATTAAATTAAATATTACCATAGCAAGTGCCACAACCCAAATACATAGTGATATTATCCTGAACATAAAAGGTAAACAACAATGGTTGCCAAATTTGTCTTGAAGGGGCAGATCATGAGTTAGCTCCTATCTTCAAAAATATCCACTAAATAGGAAAGATCATGAACCAGCTTAGAAAAGGGTTACCCGCACAATTAAATGTGCTTTCAATAGGGGTTTGTCTGCTAGTGGGAGGAGGTTGATACACCCTGTGATTTTTCAGGACACTGTCAATTAAGGAGTATCTGTGGGATTTTAGCTATCATTTATTTTTGAGGCCCAGGATATGCCACAACAAGGTTGGTGCCAATCGATTGTAAGTTCACAACCAACAGAACACCCTTATCACTGTGTCTACTCAAAATAGGCATCATGCCCTGATGACCAACGTTCCACAAAATGTTCACCCTTTAGTGTAAAAGACACCTAATACATCAATACAGGACTAATATATAGCCACCAAGTATATCATAGTAGCTTAGGTAATGCGTTGCAGAAAAGGAAAGCATCATAGTGTCATCAAACCAAGAAAGTGTTCCTACAAGATCAAAGGGCTAGTTATGGAGAATAGAATGTCCATTTATATCAAATTCAGCATGACTTTCCACTTTCCTTGTGTGTTTATATATGTGACATGCAAAAAGAATACTAAAGCACAAATTTATTGCTCTAACAAGAATGAACTTGCCTTTCAATTGAGTCTGCAACATACTCGAGTGAATCACTTAGGGAAGCAAGCAAAATAAGTTTGTTATCATCGCGAATTAGATTTTCCTGTAAATGAGACACAAAGGGGGGAAACAAATTCAATTTGCAAATGTGATACAAGTTTTAGAGAAAACTCATCAACAAGACTCAACAAACACCTTTCATTTCAAATGTCAACTCTATTAGGTGGCAATGAAGAAGGAAAAAAAGTCCCCAAAACAGGTACCTCCAAACAGAATGCTAGTAATCTTATTAGAGGTGTTAAAAAAAACTGACCAACCAAAAAAAACCAAACAACATTAACCAAAAAAAACCAATTAAAAAAAAACCAAAGCATTCACGTTCAGTTTGGTTTTGGTTTTAGAAGTTTAAAATTGACCAAACCAAACTGAACTGAATTGGTTCAACCAAAACCTAAAACCAACTATTAAAAGCCAAACAGCTATAAAAGAAAAACTATTCTCAAAACCTTCTCCCCCAACCACTTCTCCCCTCATCTCTCTATCTCCCTTTACCCATAGCCCACCCTCCTCTCTTCTCCATTCTCTAGAATAGTGAAGGTGTATTCTCTCTATTTTGTTGATTTTTTTTCTATGATTTATGCATTAAAAGGATTAACTTCATTTTCTTGAGCCTTTCTCTTATCATACTTCTGATTATACAGTCATATGTTGTTTTTTTGTTGGATAATTTTTTCTTACTGAAATTTCTCTTATCATACCTCTCTTTTTTCATTTATTTTAAACATACTTGATGAATATTGGTTCCATTAGCAGGGCTGCATGGATCTTGCTGCTTTTTTCACTCTTAATTTTCAGCTGGCCAATATGTTTTTCATAAGAAAACAAAAAACAAAACCCGGAATAAGAGAAAACAGGATAAAAGCAGAAACACTTCATTTGTTTATTTCTAAATTGCAGACACAAGGAATTAACAAGCAAATTAAAAAAGGCTTAAAATAACCCATGCCCATTGAAAAATCTTCTCCCAATTGAGCACAAAACCATTATAAAGAAGCCCATAAAGTGTTTTAGAAAAGGCTTTGGCCCATTAAAAAAATCCAAGACAAGCCCAATTGTAAGATTTATCGGTTACCTGATTATTAAAGGGAAAAACCTGACCAGACCAGACCAGACCGTTCAGTTTGAACTGATTTTTGGTTCGGTTCAGGTCAGAATTTACAGAATTTAAAGAACTGGTTTGGTTGGGTTTTTTTGTAGCAAACCAAACCGAAACCAGTTTTGGAAACCTCTAAATCTTACCTGCCACCACCTCTAAAGAGAATTAATGTTTGTAATAACAAAAATGACAGCAATCAAAAGTGCAGCCGATAAATTCTTGTGATCAAAAGTGCAGCCAGCTGCTATAATTACACATACCTGCTTAATAGGTCGTAGATTTAATAATAATTCACTCAACTCCGATTCAATCTCTACAGATTCAGCACCAGAGGCATTGTTTAACATGTTTGATTGACCAGGTGAATTCGATAAATATGCACTAGCTGGGTCAAATCGCATCAGTTTCTCAATATCATGCCTTCCAATCAGCATGTAACTCTGCTTCTCGAGAACTGCCTGAAACATTACAAACAAAAATAGCTGACAGATGCTATATGGTGACTGTTCAAGACAAGCATGGACTTGTAGCATGCATCATCTATTTTCAATGGTATTCAGCAACAGTTTAACAAAGCAAGAACTAATACTTAAAGCATAAGATTAGGCATTATTATAATAGTGTGAGATGAAGCAAGCAGTACTAATGATGCTTCTAATGAATAGGAAAAGAGATTATTATATAATAGATAGACCATGCCTCCATATATGATGTTCGACATCTTTCATATGTTCGCTCGAGGAAAGTTTGCACAAACTTTACAAGGTCACCAGCAAATTTAGGCATTGCTTGAGCCCAACCAAGCACCTGGAGTAAAGGATAAATGTTCATTAGACATCCCAAAATGCAATAGATCTTTGACTAAAGAGTGACTGTTAGAAAATGTTGAAAACCCTTCCACGTCAGATAAAAGTGTTGCTTTCAAGATCTTTCCATACACAACCAAAATTGCACTTATTCAAGGGCGGGCAAATGGAAAAATAATATATGCCTGCCTCTTTTGCCAAGAAATCGATTGCCAAAAGTCCCTGCAAGACTGGTCGACCTTTCTCAATTGATGTTGTATAAGGAGCAACTGTATGGACCCTTGGACGAAATGCAGCTGGACCTGTGATAGCACTTCCAGAATAAGATTTCAAACAGCAGGAACAATAAGAAAGAAACAGCTTAACTACAGATCAGATGAGTTTCAACAATCTCTTATTGATCATCCACATGCTGAGCAGATTTCAAAAACAATTTTCTTCCCAGGATCATTATAATTTGTCAAAGTACTTGGATAGTTATGCAGTTTAATTGTATTCCAAGTCATTGAGCTTGAAAAGGTAAAAAGTTACTGTTTTTTTCACAAATGTTAAAAAATATAGAGCATCCACATGCTGAGCAGATTCCAAAAACATGTGAAGCTAATCAAGGAAATACTAACAAGTGTGTGATGGACTAAATCAATTGATGAAAAGGTATATAAAGCATCATTGAAAAACAATTTAGTTTCAACATAATGAAGCTAGGTCTTGGAGAATATAGAACTTGCTTGATATAGCCTGTTGTACACCCTTTCGGTAATCCACAAACATTGCTGGTAAAAAATGATCTTTTATGAAGTTTTCCACAAAAGCTAGCAAGCCATCATTCCTGCATTTTTTTCAAGCAAAGAGTACAAAAAACACATCAGCATCCTGAATGAATCTTCAAGGAAAAAACACAGGAAATAAGAAGCACATAAACTAATTGTGTAGCGATCTAGGACATCAAACTTTTGATTGAGCTAAATATACTATGATCAAAGAGTACAAAAAACACATCAGCATCCTGAATGAATCTCTCAAGGAAAAAACACAGGAAATAAGAAGCACATAAACTAATTGTGCAGCGATCTAGGCCATCAAACTTTTGATTGAGCTACATATACTATGATCGGGCTCCAAGGAACTGGGAGTGCAAGCGGTAGGAAAAGTTCCATCTATTCATAGTTCAAACTAAACTCCACTGATGCCCACTCGTTGTGATTAACCCTACGCACATGTATAAAAATTGAACTACTGTGACAATGATGTAATGGGACCATACTCTGCCCCCAGCAGAAATGCTGTCAAACATGGTGATTGTGTTATGTAGTTGAATATGGGATGTGAATTTGGACAAACTATACAATGAAAATAATTTTGGTCAGAAGGTAGTCAAGCTTCCCCCCTCCCCAACTTTGGCGCATCAGATTTTTTTTTTTATGCTGGTTGTTGGATTCACATTAAGGTCGAAGTTCCATTTAATTTATTACAGGGAAGAGCGGTGCTATTCCTGAACCTAGCAGCAGACAAGTGGGCCACGTCCATATTCAGACCAGACTCTTCTTCATTTGAGTTGCTCCCAAACATGCAGACTGAAGATCTCATTTATCCTAAGCTGAATAGACAAGTATGTAGAGACTGTTCTTGAACTGGGAAGGGAGTCTTGCATCTAGTGCAGCATTAAAATTCAGGCAAGCAAAGAATAGAAAGGAAGTTGACTCGGAAGATCAATATCTACACTCAAATATACATCATATAGACCATGCAGAGGGACCTTTGATTGCATATGCATATCACCCTACGAGAAACAGTGTGCTTTTCAAGCTTACCCAAACTGGGAATAATTTTTTGGCAGCATCGAAGCAAGCTTATCTGTAAACTGCAAAGAAAATCACTTTAGACAGGCCTGGCAAGAGAAATTGGTAATTCATTTCAAGTTTGACACAATGGGTTAATGCCGGTCCCAAACCTGAAGAACAGGACGGTATACAGATGCTGCTAGATATATGCCTAGCTCAGGTAAGACAGCAGCAGATCCATAACCTTCTTGTAGCACATTTGGACCCTTCCTGCTCCATCCTTGACGAATGAGATCAACCCCTGAATAATTGATAACACAGGAAAAATCAAAATCAAGGATTAATCAAGATGAAACCATTACGTATGAAAAACAAATCTGACAGCAAAGAAAATAATTTGAAAAAGTAGCATAGATGAAAACTTTTGTGTATTGGAATGTGACTATCACTCATCGGGGCACAAAACATGAGGTTAACAGTGATTATTTCTCCCTTCTAAATCAAATTGAGAACAATTCCTGTTATAAGACTGTCATCTCAAGCATGGTTTCAGTAGATTCTAATAAATTTTCAAGGGGCCTTTTTAACCATTCAAGAACCTAACAGTGCAGAAATAGCATCATTACAGAAGAATGAGTACCAGCTACCTTGGTTAGGAATGGATATTGCAGCATCTGTGAAGCGAAAAGCAAAGGTGAGCCCATCTTCTGATCCATCTCTGTAACACATTAGAATTGGCAAAGGCATAACTATACTATCTTGCTGATACCTCGGAACTGTTCACTTTTTTGAAAAAGGAAGTCTATTCTATTCAAAGAGAAACACGATTACGTGATATAACCAGAAAATTAAAACAAAGAGCTTTTGCAGACTGGTTGAAGCATCCTAAAACCCGTTTAAAGACCCAAAAGAAAATATACATATTAGGCCAGGAGATCTGTATGAAATTAATGTTACCCACTTTTTTCCCTTTGAAGGAGCCTTGCTTGCCAGTCTAGCAGTTTGTACGGAAGCATCGGCAGATGCAGCTTCAGGAGTGGCTCTCAGAATTTCACATATGAGTTGTTGGCATTCACTCTTTTGCAGATTATACAATAACACATTAAATAAAAAATGACGAAAAGTTTTCCACCAAAAAAATAGACGTTCAAAAGCACTAACTCTGTTCATCAAGTAACAAAAGCCAGCCAGCTACCTGTAAAACAGTCAAGGAAAAACCAATACTGTAACCTCCAATAACTTGAGAGGCTTCAGAATCCAGGTTCCAATTCAAATCTGTTGTCAACGACCCATGCGTGTTAAAGTCAACATTCTGAGAAGTTTTCAACTCCAGAAGCTCTCCAACAACAACATGATTCTCTAGGTCAACAAAGGTGTAATGGTAAGTGTATTTTTCCAAACCATATTTAAACAGATGTCAAGTCAATAGCCTACCAAATATTCGAACAACAGTGTCCAAAATTGAATCAAGAAGCTCTTTTGCAGCAGCCTGTGCTTTCCCTGAGGGAGCCATCACAGGCGAGACTGGGCTTACAGCCAAAAGTGTTCCATTCTGACGTTTCTGTTTTGGCAACTGGTAGCTTTCTAGTTGTCCTTTCACAAAATGAAGACCTCTGGTTTGGGCAGATTGATCAAAGGTAGACCTTGAAGAGTTGGCAAGTTCTGAATGAGATTTTATCTTGGAGGTGATGGTGTCATGAATTGTAGGTCGCAACCTTTGGCTGTTGGGTGAAAAAAGCAAAGAATGTCACACTTACTCTCCAAGCATATTAAAACAATGACTTACAAAACTAACTAATTCAAACTAACTAATTCTATATGAGCACGAATAGAGTTGTGTGGATGAATTAAATGTTCAATCTGGCAATCGTTCTTTTAGTTTTTTACAAGAAAACCAGACGAGTGATGAAACTTCCCTTGAGAAATCTCATCCCAATACAGATTCAATCACTAAAGGGGAAAGGTAAAGCATAAAAAATTCATGTCATGCATATAGGTGATCAAACATAATAAAGGAAGTGCACCAGCCAGATAACCAACCATATTATTGCACCAGCAGCTGCAACTTTGCCCAGCATGCAAAGACACTCAACCATGGTCTGCAAATACTTCACATGAAGTGGAGCATCACTCTTTTTAATGGTTTCCTACATGAAAATGTAAGATCAAGTATTTCAGCCCAGAGAAAATGAAAAAAACCACAACAAATTCAACTCAAGTGTTTTTACTTTAAGTGTATTGTCATACAATAAATTCATCTGGAGTAGAATTTGCAAGCCAACTTGGTATTTGACGAGAAACAGTTTTAATGTCCTTTGTATTCCCATCACCTCCATTTGCTCTCATTGATGCAGTGTGCCCATCTGAGGTTGCCTCATCAGTTATATAAAGATCCTCATCATGACCATCAAATGAAGAACTGAGGAGGGTAGAGAGGCATAAATTCTCAGAAAATAATAACAATAATAGTCAATCACAGTCAAATAAAGACTTCAAAGAAAGAAATTTATTTTGCATATCCATGCACAATGAATCTCGAAAATCTTCAGTTCGCACTTTTATTAAAAATATGAAACCTGATTTGTAAATATCTGCCAAAGTGATTGTTTGGAAGTAACTAAAATGAACTGGAAATTTTTGGCTAAAGGATAAGGAGCTTGTAACAGACAATTAACAAGCAGAAAACAAAGTGGTTATGATAAATCAAGAATTAATCAATCTAAAAATAACCAGTCAAAAGGCATATGGGGTCAAAACTATCAACTTTACCATGTGCATGAACATACAAATGATCAGGAAAGCATGCAATGGTTCAAGAGGAGAAACAAGCAAAAAAATCTATTTCAAGACCTGGGAATCGATTTAACTCACAAACATGAAAATAAGGAACATTAAGAGTAAGATAGAACTAACAGGTGGTAGAAGAACAGAGTAACAGGAAAGTAGAAGATCTGTATTACAAAGAGAACTATTCTTACTCTCCATCAATAGAGCCTGGCTTGTATGATCCATCAGCAAAGCTATTTTTGTCACCTTTCATCAACCTTGTTCTTCGAGATAGAGATTGTGAGTTGCTCATAGTAAAAACAGCTATGGTAGTTGGCAATTCATCATCTCTTTCATACATGCTTGAGGCAACTGAGCTGCAGAAAACAACAGAAACAAATGTATTGAAGCATAACTTGCAATGATATTCAAAAGATCAACAGTGAGAAAAGCTTTCTTAAAAATGCAATCTCTTTTATTTTATACTACAGCAGAGCAGTTCTCGAGACAAAAGACATGAGGCAACTGAGCTGCAGAAAACAATCAAACAAGTGACAAAGAAATTATATAACAGATATACATGTATTGAAGCACAGCTTGCATTAACATTCAAAAGATGAGCAGTGAGAGAAGCTTTCTTAAAAAATCCATCACATTTAATTAACAATACAACAGAGCATTTCACAGGACAAAACACATGATATATGACATATTTGCAAGAATGAGCATCGGTATCTTCACCCTCCACACCCAATAAGGGAAAGAGTATAAAATGACAAACAAAAGAGGAACAGGAATAATATTCCCACAGCACAAAATGCAATCAAAATTTTACTTGGAAAAAAGAAGGGGAAACGAGAAGGGAAGAGAGATGAATAAGTACCTATATTCTCCCTTGTTGTAAAGATGTGCATGCAAATCCTCCAAAATTTTGTAGAAGACAACTCCTCGCAGTTTTGTCAGCTCAGATCTCACATCTTGAAGAGCACCAACCTGAGAGACAATAATTATAGTAAATTTAAAATTTCCCGAAATATTCCAATTACAGGGCAAGTTAGGTCAAGTCAACAAAAACAAATGAGGAAAAGTAAAAAACCCATGTCCAACAATTTTTTTATTAGACACTATTCTTGTTATGCTTACCAAATCCTGGCTTTGAATATGTTTGACTTGTAAATGATCATTTTAGGAGTAGAACATAAGGAGTGTAGAACCAATAAATAATTACCAACAACCTATAATGTCATAGGTTACCATCATGAAATCTAGGAATTGGAAGCAAGATGAGATAAAACCAAACTTTAACCTAAACAAAAACAATCAACGAAGGACATGGACCGTTCCCATGAGCTAATTACAGGAAAATTGACAACTTACTGTTTGAAGACCTTCTCGCTCAAGCATCAATGATGACCGAGCATGCAATTGAACTGCTGCATAAAACTGTTTTTCTGCAATGAGTTTCTCAATACGAGCGGGAACCTGAGCAAAAGAACAAGCAGTAGATTGGTTCTTGAACATTACAAGATTTGTAACAAGGAAATGAGTTTGCCATGAACCCTGTTTTGTTAATAAATAGTAGCATGGTGGTACAGTGAATCTCATAAAGTCAGTCATTTTAAAATATGCTGGAGAGTTTAGTCCAACCTTAGCTATGCCTTCGATTTGATCTAAAAGAGAGATTATGTGCCGTAGTGTAACAGATCGATACCACAACTGATGCAATTGCTTATTACGGGTACCAAGACATTTCTTTGCTTCAGCCAAATCAACCTTTAGTGATGCAATACTCTCAGCAGACTCACTGAATAACCGCAAGATCTGTAAGAAAATAATAAACAATGATAATTGAGTTTAGGCACCAACTCTTTTTTCGTCAAATTCCAAAAAAGTTAAACAGAGAAGTTAAACAAGTGACAATCCTATATGAGGACATGATTAAATCCAGTCCCAGAAGTTGTGATGAAATCATCATCACATACAATTTTCACTGGCTCCTTCCATGGGTGACCATCCTCAATTCTTTCTCAGTCAATCATTTATCACTTTTTACCCAGAAGCACCAAATCAGGATTTTGCATAATAAAAATGAGATTTTAGGAATAATATAAATAATTAACAAATTAGAAGAAAATAGCGAAACGGACAATGTTAAGAATCTCTTGGGAAGAATAGGGAAAAAACACATAAACTAGATAACATATAAAGCATCTGAAATATCAAGGAGCTCATTGCAGTAATGGAGCTAGCATTGTCAACTATGATAGAAAGCTTTAGTAAATGGCCTATAAAATATGAGGGAAACTAGATCGCAATCTTCATGCAATCTTCATCTACGGGGATCAAGTCTGGAAACGGGTTATGCTAGGGAATAGTTAATTTTGGATGATGAACTTTTAATTTTTATAGCTTCATCAATGAGAAATGCTGCTACTACAAACTTTATTTAAACGTTTACTGAAATCAACAAAAAGTTCATCACATAATGCACAGATATACCTCATGCAGAAAGTTGAATAATTGAACCATGGTCAGAAGGGAGCTTACGAGGTTTATGCTAGAGTTTAAGGTGAATATATAGTTCTTCAGAAATGAAATCAAGATTCTTGCAAATCATTGCAGTCAAATTGTATCCAATATAGTCAAAAAGTTAACACAAACTGCCACACTTGATAGACTTGCCATCTACATCCATTTGGAATGTTGTGTTCTTCTATTTTGAATGGTGGTCACAAAAAATAATCCTTGATCATGTACATGGCTCGTATCAGTAAATCAACGCATACTTAAATTTGTAGTGATTTTAGAATCCTACCAATACAAAGCTGTTAGTTGCAGTTTTTGTAGTAAGATCTCTATCTTTGCATTAGAAGAGTACAGCATTGATATTTTATAGTATTATCCTCGTCTTTCAAATCATAGCATTCTATAATGTGGATTATGATTGGGCAACATTGATATTTTATATGAAACTGTTCTAGGGAATTCGAAAACAAAAAAAGAGGGAAAAGAAAACAATCTATCTTTTGCTATCTTGGATGCAGGAAAGCAAGAAATTGATAGCAATTAGAAATACACATTGTTTAGGTCAGTCTGTAAAAGAATATTTAAGACACCTGAGAATAGTTTTGGATTGCTTTGTTGAAGCCACTGTGATAAGATTGTACAACTTCATCTACGACATCCTCAACAACATCACTTTGCTCCTTCAAAACTCGGGCTTCAGCTTCACGATCTTTTGAGGTTAAAATATGGACAACATGAGGCAATGAGTCAAAACGTGCAGCAGCCCAGCTCTCGTCTATTCTTGAAAGCTCTTCTCTTAAATACTGCTTTGTACCAAGGAGCAAACCAGGGAATGAGAAAGAAAAACAGGATAATAAATCGGAAGATGCCACGAAACTACATGGCATTAATGATAATTTATATGATTAAGTGATTAGCAATTGGATATGAAGTTGTCACTTTACATGAAATCAATCATGGAAAGCCCATCATTAAAGAAAATACATTTTCTAGCCACTTTAACACTTAATGTTGAGACACAGTCATGTTAAAATCTGATGCTTAACCACTCATTTCCTGTATCATAAACCATACAGGCACCCTCAAATTGCTTCTGGAAAGATGCAGCACCATCCACCACTGCAAGAAAGATGAACATGATGTGGCAAAACACGCATTCATGATTCATCAAAGGCTCATGTCATCTAAATTTTATAATTACATGGAAGTTTCATGCCAACATAACTCCATCAACTTCCATTCTAATAATTCTATTCAAGATGTTGAATAATAAATATGAAATCTACTCTACAAACCAAAACTCCAACTGAACAACAGTCGTCAATGCACATAGTTCAACGCTTGCATTATACTTCTACAAAAGCACCACAAAATAAATAAACGACTTACTGCTTTGTCAGGAGGAACAGGCAACCCATCAAAAATTCCCATCTTAATTCTTTTGCTTTGTCAACAGTTTTACACCTGGCTCATCCCAACAAGGCCCTTTGTTTTTATTTTGGCTCTTGATAAAGATTCAAACCCTGAAACATATATAGATATTAACAAAAGGAAAAGAAAAAAAAATCAGTCTGCTATCATACAATTTTCTCTGACACAGTCGAAATCAAACACTGCTATTATTGTTAACCCGTAAATGTAATGCTCACATTCTGATACCCAATAACTTGTACAATAATTAATTTGAAACATTATACACACACACACCCATGTATGCGTGTATGTCTATGGCATTTGTTGATTATTATTACTTAGTTTCTAAGGAAAGTAAGTTAAAGTCAAAGTTAACGACTCACCGACTGCAATTTGACTCTTATTAGTTGCTAAAACTGAACCAAAACAAGTAAAATATTCTCAGAAAGTTCTACCTCAGGAGAGAAATTTCCAGTTTCAATTTTCCATTATATTCGCCGCAACTTGATGGTTGATCATTATAACGTGGTCATTAACGATTTTCACTGATTTATTCAAAACCAGCCGTCCTAGTAATATTTAAACAAAAAAAAAAAAAGAACAGAAAAGTATGCAGCATTACTTTTCTCAGCAACCAAGCAGAAGATTATAAAATGGAGTTTTACAAAATACATGCCAGATCCAACAAGCGAACTCGATCAACGCAACATTTTCACACAACGCAGTACTAAAAACCCTAAATAAGCTGATAAATTAGAAGAAGAAGAAATAACAAACGCAGCTGATAAATTCACCACCTGTGGCTGGTAATAAACTCGAAACAGTTCATCAGATTTGCGCTTTTCAATTCAAGACAAAAAAAAACGACGTTGCATTCAGACGATTGATTGTGTGAATGAGAGCGAGGCGAAGCGCGAAAGAGGAGGTGTACCTATGAATCGGAGGAGGTAGGATGCGGATATCGCATTTGCGAGGCTGAAATATTAGGGGAAATCGCTGGTTCTAGAGGTTGTGAAAAAGATGATCGGTGTGTTGCTGATGTTGATACAGGAGGAGGAGGAGGAGGACATAAACGACGTCGAAAATCGAAGAAAGATGTATTTGGATTTTGGAGGTATTTCCAGCTCTTGGCTGCCTCTGTGATAACTTATTTTGTTTTTTCTTGGCTTTCTTTGTTTTGTATAGAAGAGGAGAGAAGAGGATGGGTTTATGGAGTTACAAACGAATTTTTCCGCGTGGAATTTGGATTGTATGATTACGAGTTAGATACTAAAGTTCTAGTTTTATTTCATATCAGTCCTCGTAGTTGTTAATTTTGTGAGATTTTTCTTAATAGCTCAATTTCGCCCTTCCTTTATGTTTTAAACGTCACGATTTCATAATTAACTAATCAAGTGATTTATGTTTCGTTATCGTTTAAACACAATCCTGAATTGTAACTCACGCAGTGTGAAATTAATTTTTATTTTGAATTGTAATTAACACAGTGTGAAATTAATTTTTATTTTGAATTGTAATTAACACAGTGTTAATCCTTGATTTTGATCTTTGAAATTTGAAAAACAACAGCCTATTCAGTGTCTTTGTGTTGGATTTTAAAATTTTAAAAAGCAGCACACTGCTTTAAAATGTAAGTCATGCAATCTATTTTGTTATTCTTCTTTGAATTGTAGGCAACATGAACCTTTAATTTATTTTTAATTGTAATTGTAATCCACACAGGCAGCATAAATTATTTTTTTTTAGATTGATTCACAATTACAATTCAATGCATGGTGAAGCTGAGATCATGCACCCCAGTTTACAGTAGATATGGGTGCAAGTGAACAGTTAACAAACATTAAATGATGTAGTTTAGCTCTCTTTCTAATATTTTTACTTTTTAATAAAATTCTATGTACAGATTCTAGTTCTATGAATGTATTTATAGTTTAAAAACTTAAGTTTAAATAAATAAAAAATATGCATATATGTGATGAAATAAATTAATAATTATGTTAGCTAACAAAAAAAAAAGTCATGAAAATTACTGAAAATAAAATTTAGAAAAACTGAGAGGCATGTGTGGAACAAAATATTTAATCTCCCAGAACATGATATCTATCATGTTGTGTTAGTTAAATTTATTCATTTAAATATTTTTTATTTTAAATTTGTTTTATAAACAATAATAAAAATAAACAAACACCTTAAATTGATAAAATAAAATAAAAAAATATCATGCAAAGTCGCACATGTTATAAATTTTACCTAGAAATAAATATATTTTATCTTATAAAATCAAATTTATTATATAAAATATAAAAAATATAAATTAATTAGAAAAATCTTTTCATAAACTAAATGAATAATAAAAAATATATTAATAATTTAAAAAGATTTCCATGGTTAAAATAAAAGAGATAAATTGTGCTACTCTAAAAAGAAAACAAGAATAATATTATGTGTGCGTGATAAGAGGCTAGGCATTGTAAGGCCTCGAAAGTCAGGCAGCCTAACCATATTTCGGGGTCTTCATAGCTAAGGATTTTTTATTTTTTGCATTTGGGGTTGCCCGCCTCGAGTTTATTGAAATAAGTAACACATTATTTGTTTTCTATTTTTAGGCTACAGTGATGTCAAAAAAAAAAAAACACCTTGCCATTTCTAGTTCTATAAGAGCATCTGCAGCAGGGATGCTATCCCCGCATGCATAAATTAAATAATGATTTTTTATTTTTATTTTTGCTATTTTAATGCTATAACGGGGATGCCATTTACACATGTAAAATTGGCATCCCCGTCCCGAGCTGCTATTTGTAGCAGCTCGGGACATGGAGATAAAAACGGTGGCCCTGGGGCCACCTTTTTTATATATTATAATATATTTATATTAAAAAATAATATAATTATATAAAAATATTTATTTTTATTTACAAATAACTTATCAATAGAGTAAAAATTTATATATAAAATTAATAATTATATTATTGTAGGGTTTTTTAAAAATATTCATTTAATTATATAATTTATTCTTATTAATTATATAATCAATGACATAATTAAACTACATACAAAATAATTTCACTATATTTAAAATAATAAAAAAAATAGCTCTCCAAAATGGCTTTTACCATTAAAGCACACATCAATAAAAAAGTCATAAATACACTATTCAATAAACTATTTTAAAGATTTGTCTCTTCAAAATGATTTTTACCATTAAAGTTGTCTAAGTCAATTTTTTAACTTGTTGTTTATATATATATATATATATATATATATATATATATATATATATATATATATATAAACACAGTTGAAACTTGATAAAAACATGAAACTTAAAATCAAATTGGATTCAAAAATTTTACCACAATCAAATATGTTTTTTGTAGGGATTTTAAGGCTACAGAACCCTTACATGCCTTACTCTTGTTAGGATGAATGATTTGACATCGTTCTTATCAAGATAACACAATTTGTCTCCAATCTCAATGGTGTTTTGTTCTTGAAATTTATGTGAATATAGATTTTTTCTTTCTTTCTAGTGTTAGATTCCAATATTTTCCCATCATATTTCCAACGTAAAAAGGCAAGAAAAAAAAAGTTTGAACCATGGTTAATCTTTCCCTTTAATTGTAAACCCGAAGGGACTATGTGTCCATAGAGCATCAAGGCTAAAAAAAATATTTTAATATATTTTTTTAAAGTCATTTATTTTGTGCGTGTTTTTAACTTTAATCACCCATTTTTCAATTTCACTCCCTGATAAAATAGCTAAAACTTCAATCCAATAATGTTTAAATAAAAAATAGACAAAAAATAACATCATTGATAGTTTGTTCACGGTACCATTTGAGGAAATCCAGGATGTATTTTGCATGATGAACCTTAACACCTTTGAGTTTGTACTGCAAAGGTATTCGGGGTTACGATACAACTTTTTTTTTCATGAAATAAATGAACATTAATTATTTAAACAAGTCTCTCCAAATAAAATAAAAGACAAGATCATTGTTATTCTAAAAATAATTTAAAAAAACAAATACATACATACATACATATATATACATACATACATATATATATATATATATATATATATATATATATATATATATATATTACTCGTTGCTATGGTGTAAAATTAAAGAGAATATAATCAACCATAATAAAACTTCTTTTACTCTATTGTTTATTGACAACACTTATAAAAAAAACATCATGTTAAACTTGATAAAGTCATTAATGACCTGGAAAAATATAAAAAAGTGTTTTTGAACTCGAAATCAATCCAAAACCAAAGATTTTACTAGAATCAAATGTATTTTTAATGTGAATTTAAAGGTTAAGAAGACCTTACACAAATCATTCTCGTTAAGATTAACAATTTGAAATCAATCTCAATTATTTTTGTTGTTTATATCAGTGTCAATATAGATTTTATCTTTTTAGTGTCGGGTTGCAACAACTCCCTCTCATCTCCCCATACTGGGAGCCAAAAAAGAAGAAATTTGTGATGGTAGTTAATTTTCCCTTTGATTTAAAAAACTGAAGGGACCACGTATCCATAATGTATAAAGCATCAAGACCACAAGAAATATCTTACTGGATTTTTTCAAAATCACCTATTTTACACGTGTTTTCAACTTTGGTCACTCGTTTTTTTAATTTTACATGCCTTGATAGATTGGCTAATAATTTGATCTAATAAAGGCCAAATAAAAGAAAAAAAATAGAATTAATGATAGTTTATCCACAATACCCTGCAAGGAAATTCAAAATATATCTTGCACGATGAACCCCATCACCTTTTAGTTTTATATCTAAAAAGTATTCGAGGTGACGACACAATTTATTTTTTATAAAATAAATGAATACCAGAAAAACATATTGATCATTAAAAATAGTCCCTCTAAATAAAATAAAAAATAAAATTATTGTTATATATATATATATAATTATGCATTATTGGACCTAAAAACATATACAACTTGACCCATTTTGTTAGGATCCACGTAACTAGTTTCTTTTTCCTCGTCCTTGGGGTTGACTATCCCAATGTTTTTTTTTTTAAAAAAAAAAAAATCAAATGACACACTATTTGTTTTATCTATTTTTCAATTATCGTGGTAACTAAAAAAACATATCCGATCATTTCTAGTTCTGAAAGTCAGTTTTTTAACCCATTCTTCGTTGACAACAATTATAAAAACATCATATATTCTTGAACTTGAAATCAACCAAGGACCAAAAATTACCAAAATCAAATACATTTTTAACATGAATTTAAAGGTTAAAAGCCCTCACATGAACCACTCCCATCGAGATGAACATTTAGACCCTGATCTCCATTATTTGTATTGCCTAAACTGGTGTCAATATAAATTTTATCTTTCTTATGTTGGGTCTTAGCAACTTTCTCTCGTCTCTCCCGCTCCAAGAGTCATAAAATAAAATAAAAACAAAGTCTTGGGCCATTATAATTATTATAACATAAACTAAAAGTGGACGGGAATTCACTGTAGACTGTGTGTAAAAATACTGTGGATTTCAATAGTTTTTTTTTTTTTTTTTTAATTTATTTTTTTGAACAGTGATTTTTAGGTTTTTTGAACAGTATTTTTTTTTTATTTTTTTGTTTTTTTATGATTTTTTGAACAATGATTTTTATGGTTTTTTGAACAATGATTTTTATTGTGTTTTTTAGTATTTTATATTTTTTTCATTATTAACATAATAATAATGATAATCTGTTTGCTGATTTTTAATAAACCGTTCGCTTGCTGATTTTTAGCGTTATGCTTGGAATTTAAATCTTGCTGCAAAAATAGTGCATATATATTTGTAGATAAAGATGTTAGGAATTTGTTTTTAATAAACAGTTTGCTGATTTTTAATAAACCGTTCGCTTGCTGATTTTTAGCGTTATGCTTGGAATTTAAATCTTCTGCTGCAAAAATAAAATGATCTAAAACATCAAATTTTTAATTTAAAATAAAATAAAAAATAAATTTTTTTCAATAACACTTTTAAAACGCAATGTCAAACACCTCCTTAATAGAATTTAACTAAAAACTAAATATAATCATAAAATATGTTTTTTATAATCTAAAATATTTTTTTTTATAAACTTAAGAATGAATTTGAAAAAAAAATATCAAATAGAATAAATCATATTACCTAATTAATAATTAAATAAATAAAAATAAGTACAATTATGATGGAAAAAAAACTTTCAAGCTAGAGTCTGATGGGTGGGTCAAGAGAGTGGAATTATTTCAGGGATGAAAGGGATGTTAAATTATTTATAGGGTAGTTTGAGTATTACGAGGTAAAGGTGAGGGTGATAATGGGAAATTAAAAAGGCAAGAAGTGGGTTCCACGGGAGAAGAAGAAGAAATCGGTCCATTTTATTCATGCCAATCACTCTTTTTTCTTTCTTTATAGAAAAGAATAATGAATAATAAATGTTTCTGAATATTTTCTTTCGGTGTTATTTTATTGGTTGGGTGTGAAGCCCTTGAAATATTTAGCATTATGCTTGGAATTTAAATCCTGCTGCAAAAATAGTGCATATATATTTGTAGATAAAGATGTTAGGGATTAGCAAATAAAAATGATCTAAAACATCAAATTTTTAATTTAAAATAAAATAAAAAATAAAATTTTTTCAATAACACTTTTAAAACGCCATGTCAAACACCTCCTTAATAGAATTTAACTAAAAACTAAATATAATCATAAAATATGTTTTTTATAATCTGAAATATGTTTTTTTATAAACTTAAGAATGAATTTGAAAAAAATATCAAATAGAATAAATCATATTACCTAATTAATAATTAAATAAATAAAAATAAGTACAATTATGATGAAAAAAAAACTTTCAAGCTAGAGTCTGATGGGTGGGTCAGGAGAGTGGAGTTATTTCAGGGATGAAAGGGATGTTAAATTATTTATAGGGTAGTTTGAGTATTACGAGGTAAAGGTGAGGGTGATAATGGGAAATTAAAAAGGCAAGAAGTGGGTTCCACGGGAGAAGAAGAAGAAATCAGTCCATTTTATCAATGCCAATCACTCTTTTTTCTTTCTTTATAGAAAAGAATAATAAATAATAAATGTATCTGAATATTTTCTTTCGGTGTTATTTTATTGGTTGTGTGTGAAGCCCTTGAAATATTTAGCATTATGCTTGGAATTTAAATCCTGCTGCAAAAATAGTGCATATATATTTGTAGATAAAGATGTTAGGGATTAGCAAATAAAAATGATCTAAAACATCAAATTTTTAATTTAAAATAAAATAAAAAATAAAATTTTTTCAATAACACTTTTAAAACGCCATGTCAAACACCTCCTTAATAGAATTTAACTAAAAACTAAATATAATCATAAAATATGTTTTTTATAATCTGAAATATGTTTTTTATAAACTTAAGAATGAATTTGAAAAAAATATCAAATAGAATAAATCATATTACCTAATTAATAATTAAATAAATAAAAAAAAAACTTTCAAGCTAAAGTCTGATGGGTGGGTCAGGAGAGTGGAATTATTTCAGGGATGAAAGGGATGTTAAATTATTTATAGGGTAGTTTGAGTATTACGAGGTAAAGGTGAGGGTGATAATGGGAAATTAAAAAGGCAAGAAGTGGGTTCCACGGGAGAAGAAGAAGAAATCAGTCCATTTTATTAATGCCAATCACTCTTTTTTCTTTCTTTATAGAAAAGAATAATAAATAATAAATGTATCTGAATATTTTCTTTCGGTGTTATTTTATTGGTTGTGTGTGAAGCCCTTGAAATATTTAGCATTATGCTTGGAATTTAAATCCTGCTGCAAAAATAGTGCATATATATTTGTAGATAAAGATGTTAGGGATTAGCAAATAAAAATGATCTAAAACATCAAATTTTTAATTTAAAATAAAATAAAAAATAAAATTTTTTCAATAACACTTTTAAAACGCCATGTCAAACACCTCCTTAATAGAATTTAACTAAAAACTAAATATAATCATAAAATATGTTTTTTATAATCTGAAATATGTTTTTTTATAAACTTAAGAATGAATTTGAAAAAAATATCAAATAGAATAAATCATATTACCTAATTAATAATTAAATAAATAAAAATAAGTACAATTATGATGAAAAAAAAACTTTCAAGCTAGAGTCTGATGGGTGGGTCAGGAGAGTGGAATTATTTCAGGGATGAAAGGGATGTTAAATTATTTATAGGGTAGTTTGAGTATTACGAGGTAAAGGTGAGGGTGATAATGGGAAATTAAAAAGGCAAGACGTGGGTTCCACGGGAGAAGAAGAAATCGGTCCATTTTATTAATGCCAATCACTCTTTTTTCTTTCTTTATAGAAAAGAATAATAAATAATAAATGTATCCACAATATTTTCTCCACCGTCAGAGGTCCCTTTGCACACCAATTATTTCTAAATATTTATTGTTTATTTATCAATCATTCTAAAAAAAAAATAATTTCTTTTAGGATTTGCTCAAATAAGGACTACAAATTGCAATTGAAGATTATAAGGCTTAACCTCAGTTTGATAATGATACCTCTGCATATTTTCTTTGTTGACAAATTTAACAACCTACTTAAGACACATGCATCCTTAATTTTTGTTACTGAAGTTATTCAAAATGCATGATGCATTCAATATATATACTATATGATTAGCTATATAGCTAAGTCATGCATTTAGTTGATTTGATTTCTATTACTTAACTTAACTTTAGATATATAATGCAATTACTACACTTAACTTGATTATGGATCTGATTACTTATGAACAACGGTGCTGCTTCTTGAACAATACAACTGCAATTAATTGTATTAAAAATAGATGTGATTGTGGAATCTCCCGATATAGGGGAGACTCTGCCGAAATTTCGTTGTAAATTTCAGCAATAGGAAAAAAAATTCCTCATGCTTCATCTACCCTTTTTATAGGGGGAAAGATTAAACAAATTAAACAAATAAGAGAAAAACATTTAGCGTTATTACTGATAATGCTTCATTTTCTGCTATTCATTATTTTTATCTAAATGTTTATGTTAGATCTACTTGAGTTGTTTTATCGTTCGTTCCATTCGCTTTCTCCAATTACATATATGTATGTATGTTTTATATTACTATTTATTTGTTGTGTTGATATACAACAAATAAACATTGTTGTATTCAATTAGTCTTAAATATTGTTGCTACTGTTTTTACTGTTAATGTTTGTTTTCTTTATAATTACTCTCTCACGATATTTTTTCTTCTACTACTACTGTTGTTGCCTTCATTTTTTCTATTATTGTTGAAGTTAATATTGTTAAAGCTGTTAAAATTTTCATTTGGAACCATACATCTAGGTGTTCCCTTGCTATAATTTGACATCATAATTTTCCATTAATACAATTTATCCCCCAATAATTGCATTCTCTGCCTTTTTATGCTTTTTTCTAGTGTCTACAATGATTTTTACAGCATATGGTGTTAGTTTTTAATGGTTTCTTTATTGATTTGCTGCATTTGTTCTTCCATAATATTTCCTAGAATTTTCTATTAGATGACTTAATTTCTTCATCATTTCATTTATCACCGTGCGATTCTTATTTTTTTCAGGAAGATTAACAACAAAATGAGATGTCTTATTTCAAAAAAGGGATTTAGCTTCGTTCTACACCTCAACAACCCTCTATTTTGCACTGATGTACAAATTATATAATTAACACTCTTTTGTCATCTTTTGTGACACTACGTATATTCCAAAAGATGTAACCTATGTTTACGAAACAAGCACTTTTATGTTGTCGTTCTGAACTTTTTAGACAGGCTGTATTATAAGTTTATCGTTATTAATTTGATTATATGATATTATATACACAGCAATGCCCGCGGCAGCGCACGGGCATATAACTAGTATATATAAATTACTCGTTGCTAGGCCTAAAGAACCGAACAACTTAACTAACCTTTTCAGGATCAACGTAACCAGGGCTTTTTTTTTTCATGGTGTAAAAAAAAAAACATATTCAATCAAGTCAAATTTTTAACTCCTTGTTTATTGACAACACTTGTAAAAAAAACATCATGTTAAACTTGATAAAGTCATTAATGACCTGGAAAAATATAAAAAAGTGTTTTTGAACTCGAAATCAATCCCAAACCAAAGATTTTACTAGAATCAAATGTATTTTTAATGTGAATTTAAAGGTTAAGAAGACCTTACACAAATCATTCTCGTTAAGATTAACAATTTGAAATCAATCTCAATTATTTTTGTTGTTTATATCAGTGTCAATATAGATTTTATCTTTTGAGAGTCGGATTCCAACAACTCCCTCTCATCTCCCCATATTGGGAGCCAAAAAAGAAGAAATTTGTGATGGTAGTTAATTTTTCCTTTGATTTAAAAAACTGAAGGGACCACGTATCCATAATGTATAAAGCATCAAGACCACAATAAATATCTTACTGGATTTTTTCAAAATCACCTATTTTACACGTGTTTTCAACTTTGGTCACTCGAATTTTCAATTTTACATGCCTTGATAAATTGGCTAAGAATTTGATCTAATAAAGGTCAAATAAAAGAAAAAAAAATAGAATTAATGATAGTTTATCCACAATACCCTGCAAGGAAATTCAAAATATATCTTGCACGATGAACCCCATCACCTTTTAGTTTTATATCTAGAAAATATTTGAGGTTACGACACAATTTATTTTTTATAAAATAAATGAATACCAGAAAAACATATTGATCATTAAAAATAGTCCCTCTAAATAAAATAAAAAATAAAATTATTGTTATATATATATATATATATATATATATATATATATGTGCATTATTGGACCTAAAAACATATACAACTTGACCCATTTTGTTAGGATCCACGTAACTAGTTTCTTTTTCCTCGTCCTTGGGGTTGACTATCCTAATGTTTTTTTTTTTTTTTTTAAAAAAAATCAAATGACACACTATTTGTTTTATCTATTTTTCAATTATCGAGGTAACTAAAAAAACATATCCGATCATTTCTAGTTCTGAAAGTCAGTTTTTTAACCCATTCCTCGTTGACAACAATTATAAAAACATCATATATTCTTGAACTTGAAATCAACCAAGGACCAAAAATTACCAAAATCAAATACATTTTTAACATGAATTTAAAGGTTAAAAGCCCTCACATGAACCACTCCCATCGAGATGAACATTTAGACACTGATCTCAATTATTTGTATTGCCTAAACTGGTGTCAATATAAATTTTATCTTTCTTATGTTGGGTTTTAGCAACTTTCTCTCGTCGCTCCCGCTCCAGGAGTCATAAAATAAAATAAAAACAAAGTCCTGGGTCATAGAAACTAAAAGGATCAGGTATTTATAATATGTAAAGTATTGAGATTACATTAAATATTTTGTTAAATCTTTTCAAAGACACTTGTTTTTCACGTGTTTTTAACTCTGGCCACCCAATTTCGCCCTCCGTGATAAATTGGATAAAAAATTGATCTAATAAGGGGGAAAAAAACAAAAAAACAATACCATGAATACATAATGTATTTTGCACATACCTTTCACCTTTTAATTTTATATCTAATAGGTGTTTGAAATTGCAATACAACTTCTTTCTAAAATTATTTTTCATATTTCTAATCGCTTTTATATATTAAAAATATATTTTTAAATAAAAGATATTTTTAAAAATAACAAACCCAGGAACACTCTAATACTGCACCTAAACCCGAAGTGACTTGAACAGATGGAAAAACCAAAGATAATTGCCCAGTAACGGTCCACGAGTCGTTCCAACAACACATCGATTGCCTCCACAATAACTAGCCGTAAAAACAATACTCTCAACGGAAACGTCGTTCACAGAGCAAGAGAGTTCGTTTCAAGAAATCAACCATTACACCCCCACACCACCACCAGCACCACCACACTGACCTCCCTCACTCGCTTCACAGCCGCCGCCGCCACCACCACACTTACCTCCCTCACTCTCTCCACAGCCACCACCAAGTAAATCAAACAATCATGAACCCACCATCACCAACCCCCGACGACTTCTCCTTTCTTCCTCTCGAATTCGTCCCCTACCCTCCTCTACCTGCTCAAACCACCCCTACTCCCATCCAGACCCCACCCGCACCCGCACTCGCTCTTCCAAATTCGAACGCTGCCTTCCTCTCATTTCCCATTCCCAAGAAACGCCGCCGCGGCCGTCCCCAAAAAAACCAAAACTCCTTTCACTTACCCCATTTTTTTCCACCCAACGGCGCACAAAACAAACAACAACAAAAACCAGTCCCTGATATTTCAGAAGAAATCATAGTAATCAACAAAGAATCAACAAACGAAGCCTTAATTGGTCTCTCTGCTGGATTCCCTGCCGATTCCTTAACTGACGAGGAAATAGATGCCCGTTTGGTCGCGAATATCGGCGGAATCGAACAGGTTAATTACATTTTAATTAGGAATCATATAATTGCGAAATGGCGAGAGAATGTTAATGTTTGGGTGACTAAAGAAATGTTTCTTGATTCCGTGCCGGAACATTGTCATGGGTTGTTAGATTCTGCTTATAATTATCTAGTTTCGCATGGGTATATTAATTTTGGGGTTTCGCAGTCGATAAAAGAAAGATTCCCCAGTGAGTATACGAAGTCGAATGTAATTGTTGTCGGGGCAGGAATGGCGGGGTTGAGTGCGGCGAGGCAGTTAATGAGGTTGGGATTTAAGGTTACAGTTTTAGAAGGGAGGAAGCGTGCGGGTGGGAGAGTATATACTATGAGAATGGAAGGGGGAGCGGCGAACAGGGTGAGTGCATCGGTGGATTTAGGAGGGAGTGTTTTGACGGGGACATTGGGGAATCCGTTGGGGATTTTAGCAAGGCAGTTGGGGTGCTGGATGCATAAGGTGAGGGATAAGTGTCCACTTTATAGCGTGGGTGGGAGACCAGTTGATTTGGATATGGATATGAAGGTTGAGACAGCCTTTAATGGGTTGTTGGATAAAGCAAGCAGACTTAGGCAGTTGATGGGGGATGTCTCGGTGGATGTGTCATTAGGGGCTGCGTTGGAAACGTTTAGGCAGGTTCATGAGGATGCTGTGAACAAGGAGGAGATTAATTTGTTCAACTGGCATTGTGCTAATTTGGAGTATGCCAATGCCGGTTTGTTGTCAAAGTTATCGCTGGCATTTTGGGACCAGGATGATCCGTATGACATGGGAGGGGATCATTGTTTTTTGCCTGGAGGCAATGGGAGGTTGGTTCAGGCTTTAGCTGAGAATGTACCAATTTTGTATGAGAAGACTGTGCATACTATCAGGTATGGGAGTGATGGGGTGCAGGTTATTGCGGGCAGTCAAGTCTTCGAGGGGGATATGGTGCTGTGTACGGTTCCTCTAGGGGTGTTGAAGAATGGGTCGATCAAGTTTATTCCCGAGTTGCCACAGAGGAAGCTTGATGGGATAAAAAGGTTGGGATATGGACTGCTGAATAAGGTTGCCATGCTTTTTCCTTGCGTGTTTTGGGAAACTGATCTGGACACGTTTGGACACTTGACAGACGATACGAGTTCTCGAGGAGAATTCTTCTTGTTTTATAGCTACGCAACTGTTGCTGGTGGTCCAATCTTGATTGCTTTAGTGGCAGGGGAAGCTGCTCATAAATTTGAGAGTATGCCACCTACAGATGCGGTGACCAAGGTTATTCAAATCCTCAAGGGTAATCAATTTAAATTTTTATTGAAAATGTTGTTTATGCAGCTATCTCATCTTCCTTCACATTAATCTCTGCAATTACTAGAATATCGTACTTGTCTTTTAGTTGCAAACTTATGGAGTAGTTACACCATGCATGGTCATTTAAATTGGCTTCACTTCCTTGTTCTGTTCCATTTCCCTCTGTACTTGTGATTGTTTTTAGATGAGATGCAAATCTAAATATTGAGTAGATGATTAATCAGTATTTATATGTGACTTTGTTTGAATGCAAGCAGGTATTTATGAACCTCAAGGAATCACTGTCCCAGAGCCTGTCCAAACTGTCTGCACAAGATGGGGCAGCGATCCATTTACCCTTGGTTCTTACTCAAATGTCGCGGTAGGGGCATCAGGAGATGACTATGATATATTAGCAGAAAGTGTGGGAGATGGAAGACTTTTCTTTGCAGGGGAGGCCACGAATAGGCGATATCCTGCAACTATGCATGGAGCTTTTCTCAGCGGGTTAAGAGAAGCTGCAAACATGATTCGCTATGCTGGCACTCGAGCTTCAAGGATGAAGGTTAATCGGACCCCATCAAAGAACACCCACACTTGTGCTTCCCTTCTTGCAGATTTATTTAGGGAGCCAGATATAGAGTTTGGGAGTTTTTCTGTTATTTTTGGCAGAAAGAATCCTGACCTGAAGTCAACAGCAATTTTAAAGGTTACATTTAATGAACCTCGGAAGAAGAGTCAGGAAGGTTCTAGGCCAGATCAGCAGCATTCCAACGAGTTACTTTTTCAGCAGCTTCAGTCACATTTCAATCAGCAACAACCAGTTCATGTGTACACTTTATTGTCAAAGCAACAGGCGCTTGAGTTGAGAGAGGTAAGAGGGGGTGATGAAATGAGGATGAATTATCTCTGTGAGAAGTTAGGAGTGAAATTGATTGGGAGAAAGGGTTTGGGGCCTACAGCTGACTCACTTATTGCATCTATTAAAGCTGAGAGAGGTGGTCACAAAACCCCTGCTACTTCGTTGGGTCTAAGATCAGGTGGGAGTGATTAGAGCCTTATTTATATCCTTAATTTTTTTTCCAAAGAATTGGATTAGTCTATTTTGTGGAGGTCGAATAACATTTTACTTCTGTTTTTGGAAAGGGATGTCCAAACTACAAAAGGTAACTTTGAAGCGGAAATTGGTCAGGTCAGTGTTGATGAAAGATGATTTTGCTATTATTGTTTCTCCTGATCTTCTAAAATTTCTCTTCTAGCATTTGACTGGGATTTTTTCACTGCTAACTCTTGCTATAATCTCCCAGGAGAGCTAAAATAGTGCGCAGCAGCAACAAGTATGTGCCTCCTCTGAAGTTGAGCATGGTTAATGTTAAGGTGTCAGAAGAAATTCAGACAACAAATCATGCACCTCCTGAAATGAATAGTACAGGTAAATATTGAAGGCCATTAGTCTCATAATAAATATATTGTTTTTGCTGCATTTGGAAGTAAGGTGGAAGTGAGTCGTTCCTGTTCTTTTTACTCTCTACATGCTTACGGAAGCTCTCCTTCTCTTGTTAATATAAATGCCCTTCTGTCAATTCATAGTTACATCATGGTGATTTTATTTCACGTGCTTCCATAGAGAGAAATGATGTGCATTCTCAAGAATCATTCTATATAATAAATATATATAGAATGATCCACCTTTCCAAACTCCATGGAAAGGGATATAAACCGATGTTTTAATTTCTGCTGTGCATATTCCTTCATTAGTGCTGCTTTCCTTAAACTATTCTCGTCATAAAAATCTGAAATAAATGTTTCATTTTTGTTAGGACAGATTCAAGTGGACATGTTGAAGAATGAACAGACAGCACCTTCCTGATGGATGATGATAATGGTAAATTATCTTTGATGCCAAGGCTGTGTTGACAATTTCATGTACAAATTGACTATATGGTTTCAGATACTGTTTTCCATCACTCCACTTGGTGCACGGCAAATGAGCACATATTTTCTTTACAGGTAGCATTTTGAATGCATTTTAGTGATACAAGTTTCTGAATTTTATTTGATCGATGCTACTCGACTCTCTGTTTTTATGATACAAAAGAAATGTGAATGAATATCTTACCCGCAGATTTGATATTTCTATCCCTGTCAAGTGGAGAACTCACACTCCATTGCAAATGCTTCTCTCTGTTGTGTGGCAGAATTTTTTTTCCTTCTGAACTAGCAAACAAGGACCAGTTGGAGATTCTGGATTGATGCATGGTGTCTACAATGAGAAATGAAAATTGCTGTATATAATGAAACTACATGTCATCATTGACTCATTCTTCATCACCTCAGTCCTTCCCCGGGCAGCATAATGGAGAGGCAGTGCCCCTGAACCATCATCCTCGAAGCTGTCCCCAAGCTGACTGTGGTGTGGAGAAAGGGTCCTCACAGAGGAGGATTTATGAAATAGCACAACTGAACCGTGCCATGATGGAAAGAAGATGTTATGATGTTAGCGCTGGTCAAGGTGAAATCTGGTTTTGATCTCCTATATTCTGGAAGTACAAGGTATGATCATGGATGTCAAACCTTAACAAAGGTCAAAACCCAAAGTTTCTTCCATGATGACGGCTGCGAGTGAAGATCTGCACTGCACTATTAATTGAGGCTGCATCTTGCTGATTATGGAAGACGCATGGTATGATTTGTAAAAATAAAGAAAACGATGGTTTTAACTCTGCTGTTTGTGATGGAGGCTGGACCAACTTGTTGGCAAATCAAAATAAAGGGAAAATGAACGAAAAAAACTAATGATTGCAACTGTCCTCGTAAATGCTCAGGACAATGAACGCCTTGTTAGTGGTTTAAGTGTATTTTTGACAGTGAATTTAAAAAATGCTTCAAATTTTTTTTGCAAATATTTTTTATTTTTAAATTATTTTAATATGATGATGTTAAAAATTATTTTTAAAAAATATTGTTTTTGATATATTTTTAAATAAAAATATTTTAAAAAATAATTTCAATCATAATTCAGAATGTTTTTTTTTTTTT
Organism: Salix dunnii; assembly: GCA_015731905.1. Classification (NCBI taxonomy): domain Eukaryota; kingdom Viridiplantae; phylum Streptophyta; class Magnoliopsida; order Malpighiales; family Salicaceae; genus Salix; species Salix dunnii. The sequence continues at coordinate 15,952,444 of CM027668.1, forward strand.
TTTTTTTACATTGGTTCCACTGGTATTTTGTGTAATATATCATAAATATTCAGCATCTGAAATGATATTGGAACTTGGCGCAAAAGGCTCGGTACATTCAATTTCAAAGGATAGCATGCAAGTTCTTCACACCAAATTCCATGAGCTCCTGACAGACTTGGAATAAACCTAAAGAACAATTTGGTCTTTAACTTGTAAGAAGTTAAATGGTGTCGTTTAAGATGAATTCATGTTTTTAACAGGGTAACAAACTAGTGAGGGAGCCACTTCTGCTGAAAAACTTGGTCCTGGGCTTAAATCAAATATTCTCCCCATCCCATGATTGTCCAATCAAAGCACTGAACCAAAGCCCCTGATGTAACTTGTCACCAGCATAGCAAATGATGCACCAGTACATCCTCTGCTTCCACTTCCATATGGAAGGCAACGAAAATCCTAACCCTTAAATTTCCATCTGGTGATCGCCAAAATTTTCCTCTGAACTCTCCATGAATCTTTCGGGCATGAACTCATTCGGATTAGTCCATCAAATTGGATCCTTCACGATAGCGTAGACTTTATTAGCAACTCTTGTCTTGGCCATGATAACACAACCGTTGACCCTGTAATCTTCAGCACATTCTCTCATGATTAAGGGTGCTGGAGGGTGAAGTCTTAAGGTTTGCCTGATGATTGCCCTAAGGTAAGGGAGATTTGGGACGTCTGATTCTTTGACTAGCCTGCTGGCCCCGACAACTTCACTGATCTCTTCTCCAAGCATCTTGAATCTCTCTGGGTTGCTGATTAGCTCTGCCATTGCCCATTCCAAGGCTATTAATGTTGTGTCTGTACCGGCAAAGAATGTGTCCTGAGATACATAAATTGCAGATTGATGGTTTTGTGATGTTGGCTAGGTTTTGCAGAATCCTACACACAAGAATATGTTTAATAATAAAAATATTATTTTAAATAAAACATATTTTAAAGAGTAAACACCATACTTATTTAAATAAATTAAATATTGATTATCCAGCACGATCTCCGTTAAACTACCTTCGCATGACAATGATTTTTTTTCTTTTTGAGTTTCCTCGTCTTGCATCATGTTCTAAAATAAAAGTGAATGGAAACAAAACGCATGCAATTATTTATGCTATGATTAATTAAATCAATGAATTGTTAAGGCATTCAATCAGATGATTAATGTATTGATTAATCCTTACTTGAGAGGATGATAACCATAATATTTTAAATAATTTTGATTTAATGTCACATCTCAATCTTTGGATGATGATGATTTCAAATATCACAATATAAGCCTACTTGATAAAAATGGTTTTTATTTAGAATTTGTTTAGAAATGTGGTTAAAAATTATTTTTAAAAGTGTTTTAATAATAACTTGATTTTCAAACCGATCCGACAACAATGAAAGCAAAACTGGATAAGCCACCTGCCGCAAGTTGCATAGACACAAGTTTCATAGAAAATGGACAGTTTGTAATTCGGTTTGTATATAAACTAATAATCAGGTACACGAGATTCGTGAGTGAACTATCATTAGAATATTATCAATAACCGCATTGACACTATCAACTTCCACTGTTACTTTGTTTATATTAACATGTTTACAGATGGTTTAGCGATCTGTTTATACCGAGCGGAGTTGGCTGATTATTATCATGGTCTTGCTTTCAAGATCAGGTAAAAAGGAGAAAAGTGTTGATTCAAGTGTATCACACAAATGGGAAGAACCTCTCAAGATCAGCCCCCCACCTTTAGCCAAGTGACAAGCGGCTCCAGTTTTGCGTGAAATATTTGTTCTAAAAACTTGAATTTGCAAACCCATGACTCAAGCCTGACACAAGGAGGAGCTGGAGAGTAACTACGGGCTAGTGTCCAAAATATCTACGATTATGGAAATGTTTAGTTCAGAAGAATATACATACAAATCCTGCTCCACAGATACGGTTTTGCTTATGGTGCCGTGCTGGGCAAAAAACATTACCAAAGAGTTTACCCGTGCAGAAATCAAAACGAGATCTCTCTTTGGCATTTCTTTTAATTACTTCGAAGAGACAGAGAAACATTTAGTAAAAGAAACCCGAAATGCAAAAGCTATGCGAAACCAACAAAATATCAGACAAAATTTACTAAGATCAACCTGCTGCATAAGATCATCTCAGAGATCAGTTGAGCAAAAGCAACGGATTTTTTTGGGAAGCAATGGCATCGAACATCATGTTGGAAAAAGACGGAGGAGGAAAAAAAAGGAAAAGTCGCCAGCATCATTTTCCCTCCTGCAGTTTATCCAGGTTGTCAGCAGTCCCTCCCAACCACTCCTCTAGCTTGGCTTCTTTATCAGCCTTGAAGTCATCGAAGTTTTCTGGTAACAACAAAATATTATGATGTGGCAAGTTCACCCCAGACTCTTCATCTAATTGTTGTCCACCAGCAGTCGGACTTGACAAGGGCAATTCATCAGCTTCCACATCAGGCAGAGATGAGCCAGTGCAAGAGACAAATTGTGATGAATTACAAGACAGTAGTTTTTCTGCCTGGTTTATGGTTGAATCTTTGGAATCAAGTGGTGGCCACTTGAAATTGCTTGCCTTTTCTTTGGCAGTCTTAAATACAGTTGAAAAGTAACTGCTCGTCCTTTTACCATCCTTCTCAGCATCATCTCCATTACGACCCCAAGTGCCCATTCGCTGTGAGCTGCTTCTTCCCATCTGAAAGCCTGAAATTGGGCTATTAATTAATCCTCTTCTTGGTTGTTTAGCTGACATTGTTGCTAAAGATTTCCTGATGTCTCCAATCATCTCGTCAGCAACAGGGAAACCACATTCTTTCATTGACTTCACTATGGTGATAGAATCCTTCAAGTCTTCAGTGTGCAGATTTGATACACGTGACCTCTCCACAACATTATTCTTGAGCCTGATGACATTCGGAATTGCATTTTGAGCATGCTGCTGAACATAGAAAAGCCCTACTGAGGGTTCATTTGCCACGTACTTACTCATCTCAGACAAGCTTTCAGTTATCTCCACAAAGCCATCGACCGTGGAGAATCCATGCATCTTGTCAAAGGCCAGTGGCAGCTCATCACTGGTTTTGTCAAAAATTACAAATCCAAGTGCTATTCAATGTGGAGAAACAAGAATTCGAGTGAAAGAATCTACTAATACAACACTAGCAAATCGTTCTCCAACATATTCTTTGACCATCGAAGATCAATTTCCCAGTTGCTTTTCCCTCGCTTCATTTATTTTTTTTCCCATCACGTTTAACAACTACTTTATCAAATAATCTACTTATTTCAGCAGATTAGATGTTTTCCCTGCATTCAATTGCATACTACAGTTCATTCTCAATTGAGAAGATAAAATCCCATGATTATCTCACTGAACAGTTTCCATTAAACATTTTCTAGGAAACAGTACACAAGCAATGAGAAAATCGAAATTGAACCAAATATCAGGCATTTAAATCCTATCGCACGTAAGAAAATAAAAAAAGAAGCAAAACCCAGTTCTCAAAACATCGAATTATATTACAACGCAAAAAAAAGAAGGAAGATCACTTACAGGAGGACCCGGAAAGCGAAAAACAATTACAATCTTCAGGTACTTGCTATGAGAAGCTCAATCTTTTCAACTTTTCTTGTAGATTCAGAGATGATCCAGACCAGATTGCAGCTTTGCTTACAATATGGGTTTTATTTCGTATATGGTGTCAGATAATCAATCTTTCCGTTTATTAAACAGCTGAAGGCATAAAGAGACAAAATTTATGTTTCTGAGTTGTTGATGGACAGGTTTATCTTGTCACTCATCATGTTAAATAAATAAATAAAAAAGTATATCTTGTTCTGTTGCTTCTTTTCTTGTTTAGGTTTTAGGTACATTAAACTCATCGCTGTTTTCAATAAAAAAAGAAGCTGTTCTTCTAATATTTTATATTTTAGGTCAATTAGTATTTTCTTATGTCGATTATTTGTATTGATTTAAAAAGAAAAATCAATTCATTTGAATAAGCTCAATCAGTAATTATAAGGAAATTATTTTTTTAAGGATAGAAAATGCAATTCTTATTTTTTTTACATGCAGTTATATAATATATTGTATTTCAATAACTGTTTAAAGCGAAAGATGACTAATATAAAATTTATAAATATACATTTTTTTTTTATAAAAGTTAATTAATTACTTTCACATTTTCAAGCCCTGGAGATTTAAATTTTATTTAATTTGTTAAAACCCATCTAAACCCCGGAACAAAAGATTACAAGATATCAAATTTTAAACTCAATGAGTCAGAAATACCTTAAATTGTTGGCTTGGCTGTGTAATTAATAACAGTAGTAGCTAGCTCAATTTCTTTTCTAGATAATAAGCTAGTCCCGATATATTATTATCATCTCAATGAATAAAAATAAACGTTTATAACGATATTAACAATCTAGCATAGAAGTTCTATTTTGAAATGTAGTAAATTTATTTGTTTTAAAAATTATTAAATTAATATTTTCTTAATAATTATAATATCATGTAATTAAAAATAAAAAAATATTTTTTAAAATATTATACACTACATAACAAATATGATTATAAAAGCACCGTAAGTTTAAAAATGCGTTATAAATAACATTTCATGAAAATATATAATTTTTTAAATTATTTTTTATATATATATTTTTAAGTCTATTGATATCTAATGTCAAAAAAATATTTATTAATTTGTTTTCTTAAGAAAATTACAAGCTACAATTTAAAGACAGGCTCATATAGGCGCTAGCAATGAAAAGCCCATTCAGGCGAAGTATTTATTTCTCGAGACCAACAGACAAACGTAAAAAATAAAACTAACGATAGCCAGGAAGTTAAAAAAATGGGAAAGAAGCAAAAGCGCAACAGTGACAGTGACGAAGACGATGTATTTTACCACCGCTACTCCTCCGCCACCACGTCATCACAGCACCCACCTTCCACCACCAAACCCCAGGGCGGATCCGGCGGTTTAGCACCATCGAAATCGACCCTGTACGTGTCCAATCTGGACTTCTCCCTTACAAACTCAGACCTCCACACGCTTTTCTCCACTTTCGGCAAAGTAGCACGAGTAACTGTCTTAAAAGACCGAACGACACGGAGATCGCGCGGCGTCGCATTCATCCAATTCGTATCTCGAAGCGACGCTGTCACCGCCGTTGAACAGATGGACAAGAAGATTCTCAATGGGAGAACTCTGTCGGCGTCGATTGCGGCGGATAATGGTAGAGCGGCGGAGTTTATTAAGAAGAGGGTTTATAAGGATAAGAGTAAGTGTTATGAGTGTGGAGAAGATGGACATTTGAGTTATGAGTGTCCGAGGAATCGATTGGGGAATAGAGAGAGGCCTGTGGTGAAGAGAGGGAGGGGAGGCGGTGGTGGAGGAGGTGGCGGCGGAGGCGGAAGGGGCGACGTAGACTGGGAGGAGGAAGAAGAGGGTGAGTTTGAGGAGGAGAAGTGGGCTGCGGCGGTGGATGGAGATGTGGAGGAAAGGTTGTTGAAGGGGGGAGAGGTGGAGAAAAAGAAGGTGAAGGTCAAGAAAGCTAGTTACTTTAGCGATGAGAGTGATGAAGAGGAGTGATTCTGATTGGAGGTAATGTTGATTTTTTGGCTGTTCTTGTTGTTAAAGTATGAGTTTTGATCATGTTGATGAAATAAATTGGAATAAGTTCTGAGTTATAAGATTTGTCTGTATTTTTTGATATGATGTTTATTGAATGTGCTGTTCTTCCTTCTGGCCATCAGGGCTTGTTTTGGTTTGCTTGAGTTTGCTTTTAAGTTGGATGTACAGTTCTTATGTTGACCGATGTGTTTTACTTTGTTTGAGTTTGGTTTTTTCGGTTATGTTAATTCTTTTGAATTGTGTAATTGATTTGATGTTTGATGAATATGTAATCTTCTTGTTTTTTTTTTTGTTTCAATTACCGTGTTATGATGAGCTTGATTTTAGGGAGGTAAGGAGGTTATAGTATGTTATTACTGATACTGGAGATTATCTTTCCAGAGTTTTAAAAGAGCATTGGCTAGTGCTAGTGAAAAACAGATGAAATCCCCTGCCGGGGACAAGTGAATAACTTTCATTTAACATCACTTCTTCTTTGTCTTTTCAGGAGGTCAAGAATTTGTCGATTCCACATGAATATGTAAACCTGAACTTTGTTGGGTAAGCGTACCTTACCAGAGCACTTAGTGAATAGTGCTATATGCACTAAATGCTAATCTGCCCCTGCAGCACAGGCAAAAACCGAATCTGGGTTTGCTTGTATGGTTAGCACAAGTTACCTTCGCATATTTGAGATACCAGTGATTTTCTATGAAGTTTTAAAGAGTTGGGAAGGTGTCTTGGGCTGGACTTTGTGGTCGTTTATTTGGCTCTAATATGGACTGTGTTCCTGGTAAATGTGAAATTATTATCCTACTAGGCTCTGTCGAGTTCGGCCTCTTTCAAATAAACCCATTTTACTTCTGAAACATCTACTGCAGAACTTGGCTGTTGTCAGCATTGCACCAGTTTGTGCAAACTGCTAGAGGATTTGTAATCTTGGCCATGCATACACTGGGAAAATTCAAATGCTTTGAACCATACAAACATGCAAACCATACTGTTTTGAAGTCTAAATTTCTTGTGTCCTGCACTAAGACTTATAACTGCTGCTGGGCATGCGAATCGTGCTTTTGTGTCAAAATTGTGAAGTTAGTTTAACCTGCTCCTTTGGAGTTTAGAGAGTCGATAAATATCCAGTGGTTGGTTCGAAACAAAGCATAATGGGAAAGTCAGTTGAAGTCCCAAAGTCAAGAATAGTTGTTGCATGTGAAAATTGGAGGGAGTTAAAGAGATGACACTGTTTGTTTTGGTGCTGATTTTTGTTTATTTTCTTTTACTTAATTCATCTCCAACCTACGTGACAAATCTAAACAAATATCATGTCTTGGTCGAATGTGAGGATTGGAGGGAATTAAACAAATTTGCTTTGTTCTTCCTTTTGTTTAATTTCCTCCAATATCTCATGTTTGAACTTTCCATTTATAATTCCTGGATATATTTCATTTATGATTCTGGGATGCGATCTTGTTTTTTTTTTTTTCCCAGTCTCTGAGGATTGGGTTCAACAGAAAAAAATTAAAATTGTTCCATGCATTTTGTTTGCTTTATAAAAATGTTCCTACCCTAGCATATGGTCTGGGATTCGATTAGCACACCTTTTTTGGATCAAAGCTTTTGACTAACTTCGTAATCGGCAGGTCAAAGCGATCATTTTTAGATGAGAGGAGCCACCTTGTCTGCAGCCAAGAGTGTAGATCTTGTCGAAGCTCCAAGGGAGTTTTGTGTTGGATTTCTTCCATTGGAGGGTAGAATTGCAAATTTACTTTCAGTTGTAGCCTTGTCGGTGATCATATTATATATATAGTTGAATTTTGTATGTCTGGTTTATCGGCAATATTGATCAGATATGATAAATGAAAATTTACTACGAAATATGTATCTGTAATGCATTAAATAGAATGATCTGTATAAACTTTTAGATTTCAGTTTTTTGTGGAATCTTGCTAGTACTCAGCTTTGTGCTGTAACCTGGGACTTGCTATGATTTGTGTTCAGCTCTATAAAGCTTTGGAAACAGGGTTCGGCTCCTGCTTTTTTTCCTCGTTGATTATGATATTTCTTTCATTCATACTGAAAAACCATTATCCATTCTGAAATATATGAAGTGATTTGGATAGCAGGTTTCAATACAGTAATAAATGTTATGAGAAAAGAAAGAAAGAGAAAAATCCTCAACTGACGCGAGGAAGCTGTGACAAGTTTTCTGATATATCACAACCATTGAAACTAGATTGTTCGGGAAACACCAAAAACTACTTTCTCATTGAGAATGTAATCTCAAGCCTTCAATTATATGTTTTCCTATTGCTTATGTTGAGATAGCTTGATCTGCAGTCTGCACGGGAAATTAGTTTATATTCGTTGGTGAGAACTGAGAAGATGCAAGATGTTTGCTTAGGATTATACTGAAATCAGCAAGATCAGCTCGCCAGCATTTCATGGTCCCCAGTACAGCTGGTTCTAGTCCTGCATATATCCAAAAGAACGGGTTTATGCTTGTTGAATAATTAGTAAACTTAAAATTTTCATCTATTAACTAAGCAGGAATTCCTGCAAGCGACAAGTAAAAAACTCAACTGAAGCAACACTAATCAGTAATCTTAAAAAGGGAGCCAAGGGCACCTACAGCAGATGCTCTTGATGGGTGCTTAAGCCTCATGTGATGGCTAACATCTTTTGTTGATAAAGAAGAAACGGTTGATATCTTTGATGCCGGATTTGATGAAACTGAAGAAAGCAAAAGAGCATGGGAGTTTAAACAATGGCTGGTTGAGAATTTAACTGCAAAAGCCATGAGAGCAAGCACTTCTTTTCCTCATGTTTTGGGAGTTAACTGTTCACAGACTCAGTTGTTCCATGTTCTTGATAAAAGCAGCTAACGAAGGCTTGGATCTTTTCCAGTGTGTTCCCAGTATCTTCGAACGTGCCCAGCAATAATTGCCTCTTCAAATTATGCAAATAGGTTTATGACGTGGGGTTCTTAAAGATTTGTTTGGACGCCATCGGGGACGAAGCTCTAATTTAAACGTATCTTAGATAGTTTGATATGGACTTGGTCCTCCCTAAACCAAATTATTAATCTCTCCTCCTGATGGGTTAATCCAATGCCTGCTGAATTAGAATATGATTTGGGTCAGTTTAGAGATATAATCTGACGAACCCACGGACAATTAGGATCTTAGATCAGGCAACTAGTATCGTGAATAAAAAATGTTACTATGAAATACTTTGATCAAACAAGTTATATTTTATCCTCAATTAACAGGAAAAAGATTGCCCGGCATTCAGTACTAGGATCGATTTTTGTACTAAAAAACCATGTTACCTAGAAAAACAGGTTTTTCATGCTTTGCATGAATAATCTTGTCCCTTGGCTTTTACAAATATTTTTCACTCTCTTCCCTGACCCCAAATAATGAAACAATGAAATGAGTCAAACTGCAGAGAACACCACACGGGCAATTCTGGTAAGGTGTGTGTAATCGTTCATGCGTTGTGCTGAAATCTTACGTTGCAAATATCTGTTTGAGGAATTTTAGCATCTAACAACATGCTATCCGGATATACCAATGAGAGACTGCAGCATTTGTCCGGTAGTTAGGTAGGCAGACATGGGATCCATAAAACTCTCTGATTCTATAAACTTCAGAGAATCAAAAGCCAAGATATCAAATTGTCTAGGATTCTGTTTGATCCGTGAGGAAAATTTATTTACAGGCGTAAAGGGAAACCACATATTACGGTGAGTCTACTAAAGCTAGATAAAAGGCAATCACATCTCAGCAACCAGATGTTGGGGCTCCTGTGTGACTTTCGACAATTTGTCTTGAGTCCACCTCTTCAGCATCTCTAATGATGCCTCGGGCTGGTCCATGGGAACCATGTGCCCTGCATCGTGGACCTGTTGGCAGATGCATTGTGCAACTAGATTAGCACTGATTATAAATTAAAAGCTATCATTTTTGGCATAAAGTCAGAAGCTGATTGTTGAGAGAGAGAGGGAGAGACCTTAAGGAAAGCAAGAGGCCCATAACTTTTCAGCACTCCAGCTTCTGAACCACTAACTTCAAAAGGAACTTCTGGAGACGCCACAAACTCTTTCTGACCAGACCACTCCATGGCATGAACCCATCTTGAATTACCTGCTCATATAATATTTAACCTTAGCCTTAGATAAAGGTTAAATAAATGAAACTTGCTATACCCTAGTAGTTGGTATTACTTACCGAGCCAGTTGCAGATGAGATCATATTCTCCAGCATACACAAGCAACTTGATTCCATCCTCAAGGAGAGCAGGAATGCCCACTTCGAGATTCCTCATCCAGTCTATCAACATCGCCGTATAGACAGTAGTGCTACAGGAGACAAAGTCTATATTCCCAACACCAAGTGCCTCCTTAACAGAATTCTGGCCCAGAAATTTCTCCATATTTGAGAAGTCATAGCAGAGGCTCCCCTCACATTTCTTTCTAACATCATAATACTGCAGAGAGAATATATCAATGCCTTTTGGGTTGTCTGTTATACATCTATTTAGCACACATTATTTCATGTCTATGAAAGTGACTCTGATTAACTTCCTCGATAACAATTTTTAATGGATACAGAGAAGAGTTCCTTCGAGGAGAAGTGATCAATGGGAGGTACATTGGAATTTGAAAAAAAAATGATGCACATGAACACTCCAACAGGAGGGTTTATGAGGTCTTACATTTATATTACCGGCAACTGATAAGATGCTGCTGAATATGGTATTGCAAACTAAATAGGAAGCCATGCAAGAGACTGTACCATCAGTGCCTGAGACAGAAAGCAAATGGTCAAGCAAGGAACCACGGATTTAAAAATCAACAAAATAGGACCTCATGCACTCAAAAAACTTTGAAGTTTGAACTACAAATTTGATTGATACAAATATGTTATCTAAAGACAATGAAACAATCGAGAAGGAAACTGATCTCTGAAAGGAATTGGAGCAAATTGAGATGCAACATTACCACAAAGCTTTATTGCCAATTCACAGACTGGAACTATCTTGTTGATGCGATCATGCTCAGCTTGTTTAATTATTCCCATATCCAATGCATAATCTGTGTATGCTTTATATTGGATTGCAGGATCAGTGAGTCCATTACCAATGGCGAATCCCTGCTCAAAATTTTGAATTGCAATTAACAAAAGTTGAAAAAAAATCATCAAAAGTCAGTATTAGGCAAAATCAGTTATATACCTTGAGGTTTACATGAATTCCTTCTTTAGCTTTGTTTCCTTTGTGGACTCGAGATGCAAAAGCAGGAATATAGTGTCCAGCATATGATTCTCCAGTTATGTAGAAGTCATTCTTTGCCAATTCAGGATGCTCCTTGAAGAATGCCTGGTGCCATACAAATAATGCACTTAGTCCTATCAATATGTTGCATTAACAGATCTCAATCATTTCAAAACAACCATCCATCAATCCTTTCACATTTCACAGTGTATGTTTACTGTCCAAAACTAAGACTAGCATTCAGTGTAGTTAAACTTAAGCAATTACAGTTCTTTCCTCAAGCCATTAATATATTAGAAGTTCATGGGATACCAGAATACTATGCTTTATCTCATTTCTTATCACAGGAAAATACAGCACAATAACTTACCTGTAAGAAGTCATAGAGATCATTACTAACTCCATCTTCATTGTGACGAATGTCACGCCTATCACTACTATAACTGTATCCAGTACCAGTGGGTTGGTCAACATATAGAAGGTTTGACACCTGCAAAATCATCATAGCAACATGTTAATTCTCTTGTCAGCAAGCAGGCAAGTTGCAGTTCTTTCAACCTCGTCAATGAAAAGAAATAGAAAACAGAAGTGGAGTTAACAGTGCTAGTGACAATCCATTTTTTCTCCAGAAAGCAGCACTATTTTATTTGTGCCTCTTGTTTATGCTGATAAACCATCATGTTCAAACCAATGTACTAAGAATCAAGTTACAGTGATACAGGACACAGGAAGCGCATCTGGGAGCATAGATGAAGAAAAACACAATTTTAAGGTGCAATTATAATTATTTTGGTGGAAAATATTCACAAGATGCAATCAAAAAACTTCAACCAAATAAAACTAGTTCACCTAGTTCAAGAGCTGTGACAATTAAATCATGCAAATTGCAAAGTTCATAGGTTGAACAGCTACAATATAACTACAAAAAAAATCAATAAATGACTATGGATTTTTACCCTAGGTCGATTGCTGGCCAAGATTTGTTAAATGATACACAATATGAAACACTTTTAATAATAATGGTATGCAATTGGATACCTGCTTCATTTAGCATACATGAAACGATTTTCACAAATTATATTTTCTAAACTATGGCAAAATTAAGAAAAAAAGGTAAAGAAAAGAAGCAAGAGATTAAGAAACTACATTGGCTTAAGAAGATTTAAAATCATACCTTGTCCCAACCATACTCATTTCGCACAAGTGACAGGTTATTTGCAATAGTGTAAGGACCATTTTCATAAAACATGGCCAATTCACTGCTACACCCTGGTCCTCCTGTCAACCAAATGACCACAGGATCCTTCTTGCTGGTCCTTGATTCAAAGAAAAAGTAAAACATCCTACAAACCACAATTACACCAATAAGTCACCAGTAATTAGAAGCCAACAAACAAACTTTTTAAAAGAAGGACCTCTGAAATATTATACTTTTAAAACAAAATGAAACCCTAATCGAACATTCATTACATCATCATCATCATCATCAACCAACTTAATAAAAAATCCCACTCCTTCAACTTCCAACAAAAGCAAACATTCAATTACACAACACATAAAAAAAATCACAAATAATCACCAATCCACTTAACCTCCATTCTCAAAAAGTCAACCTTTACCCAAAGCTCAAAACTTTAATCAAACAAAAAAAGCAAAATCAAACATTCAATTACATTACAGATAAGAAAATCTCAAAAAATCACCAATCCACTTAAACTCCAACCTCAAAAATTCAACCTTTACCCAAAAATACACAACTATAACCAAAACAAAACAAGCACACACAAAAATCAACATAACCCATCTCCCCAACCACAAAACCAAAGAAAAAGAATCTAGGGTTTTTAAAATTAAATACCTAGCATCATGAGAATGCTCAATCTTGTAATAACCAGCATGATGTCCCAAATCATCAACTGTAAAGCTTTCTTCCTCGTCACCAACTACATTAGGAAACCTAAATTTCCTCTCTACAATTCTCTTATTATACCCTGACTCGCTAATAGCACCAACACCATCATCGCCACCGTCGATCACGTTGACTTCTGATTTTGGAAACAAATTCAGCTCCCTTATCATCTTCTCCGCTTGTGCAGACGGTAAATTCGACCTCTCGAAATTGAGATAAGGATAGTCTGATATTCTCGCGTGAGATATCACGACAAGTGAGAGGAGAAAGACAGAGATGAAATTCAGGCTCTCCATTTTTTAGGCTCTCGAGGAATGGAGTGAGTGACACGAAGGTGAGACCATTATATAGAGGAAGTGTACTCTAGTTTGTTATGGAGAGGGACACGTTGCAAAGCTACCATTCTTGTCCGAGAGGTCATCGTTTCACTTTAGAGATGTTTTGGTTAAAGTACGTTTCAGTCCTTGTGATTACTTAATTTTCCATTCAGCTCTCTGGTTTAAAAATCTCTTTGTTTTTTAAATATAAGCTCCAAGAAAAATCACTTTTAAAAACTAAATTACCTTTTTATGTTTGGTTTTATCATGAAAAATGAGTTCAAAACTATTTTTGTATGTTTAGGGATGTAATATAAAGTGAGCTAAAAAATATTATTTTTGAGCTATTAAAATCTCTAAAATAATAAATTATTACTATTAATTTTTTGAGGTCCCATGTATTTATTTTATTATATTTGTTTGTGTAATAGAAAAATCTAGGTGAATGTAGGGTGTTAACATTAGTATAGTTTAAAGCAATCAAACACGGAAATAAATTTATTGTGTTTGTATTCGGTGCACTTATTAGACAGGATTAAAATAAAAGCACTTTTAAGACTAAATCCATGCCTCGTCTCTCTTATAGGATAGCCTTACATAAAATATTACGTTTGTACTATGTTTCAAAATGATGTCTGTATCAACAATGTTTAGAAACAATAATAAATTACGAGGTTGTTTTAGAAAATGATGTTTGCACAGCCGACAACTTGGAGAATCTAGAATGTATATCAAGTGGAGTTCCTGAATAAATACAAGGATCAAACTGCACTTTCACCCTGTGACGATGACGTGGTGTCTTTTTGGCTTTGGATTGCGGTCGGCAAGCTAGAGGAGGTTTTGATTCCGCGGAAAAGGATCCACTGTTAGAAATGTGCACGCTAGTTGATTGTGTGTGAGTGTTTTTTCGGAAATTAATTATTAAGAAATGCATCTGCTGATTTTATGGATTCAATTTGAGGGTTTTGCAAATCTAAATATTAATATTTTTTAATAATTTTAGAGAAGAAATTGATTGCTTTGTTTGGTAAATTTGTTAGGTCTCAACTGATGGTCAAGACTGCAGTCTTTTATGTTTCGACCAAGAAATGCGGATCTTGTGTATGCTGATCAATTACTTTTAGATGGGAGATCATGATCGCTAATTTATTGGAGATTTTGAAGTCAAGGTTATGAACGGTGAAGATCATTTTGGGTGCAACAATCCAAGTTATACTTGGAATAGAAGAAAGTGGTCTTGAATATAGAAGGGGAGGGATATTTTGAAGGAGAGGGACATGAAATTCGTAATTTTAAGCTGAAATCTATTCCAAGGTAACTCTCTGAAAAAACTCAACTACATTAGATTTTTTAACCTTTTGCTAAAACGATGGAAGAAAATCATGGAAGTTGTGAACTTATATCGTGGTGGCTATGGAAATAATTCGAGTATATATTATATATGTTAAAAAATAATATAAATTATATTATTAAAAAATTATTTTATTTAAAAATTTAAGTATATAAATGTGATTTATAATATAATTTATATTATTTTTAAAAATTTTATTTTTAAATTAATTAAAAATATATATACTTCCGTGTGATAAATGGACGAGAAAAGAATAGAATAGTTTATTTAAAAAAAATATTTTAGAATTATTTTTTGTAAATAGAGCAAGTAATAAGATGATAGTTATAAAATTCAATATCATTCGTATTAAAGGCTCACAAACGATGTTGTTCTAATTAAAAAAAAATCCCATTTAAAATAGATTCAAGGTGGTTAACTTGTCGGGCTAAAGTTTTATTTGACAATATATTTTAAAAATGATTTTTTTAGTTTTTATTTTAAATTAATTTTTTAGTGTTTTTAAATTATTTTTATACATAGATATAAAAAATAAAAAAATAATAATATTAATATAATAATAGAAGGAAAGGGATGCAAAGAAGCATATAAGAAATGATACAGCAAGTCCCACGCATAAAGACATGAAAGAAGATCTTTTGTGGCTCAAACTGGATTCTGACAAAGGCACAGCATAAGTTCAACATACTTGCAGGATAAGTCTAAAAACATCACTAGTTTCAACCTAAGCTTGATTTGATTATCAACATCACCATCTACATGGCTTCGTAGCTCTAAAGCTTCACTTCAAAGTCCAAGTTTTTGCCAGCTCGCTGTTACTTGATACATGGAATGATTCTCAACATAGGAACCAAAAGACTAAAACTCCCTAGAGCAGGATCGGTAATCCACGCACATGACGAAGCACGTACAGCAATTAGGAATTCTAGTTTCGGTAGCTCACAAAAAAGCTGGGATTCCTGAACCAAAGCCGAGCAATAACATCTTGTTTGCATCATGCATGAATGTCGTAGAAATCCACAAATGACTTTCCAGTTCACAGTCATAAGAACAACAGATCTTTCGTTTAATCTTATTAGCCCCGACTTCATAAAAAATCAAGTGAAATCAACTCTAAAGTTTGATAATTTACCTTAGCAGAGCCCATGTCATTTCTCTCGGCAGCCTCAAATTGCTTTGTGTAGACTTTTCTCCTCTATCTGAACATCTAAAACCACAAGAAAACCCCATGAATTTTTAGCCAAGCCCACCATCACTACACGAAATGAAACATATCCAGTAATCCAAGCTTCAAAGTTCACAAAACTCGCCATTCCCATCTACAAAATAAAATCTTTCTTCTTTAACACCTAAGAACACAACAAACCCATGGATATTTTTAGCCCACATTCACTACAAAGACACCAAACAAAACAAACCCATCAATCTGGAAACTTGCCTCTGATTTGTCTCTCAATGTTGTGGCACCCTTGACGTAGCTATCTCTGCCAATCTCTCAAGCTCGTAACTTTAACAAAAAATTATTTCTCTATAACTCTAAAGCTCTTATTTTAAAGAAGACAACAATAAAAAATGGTGGCCTTTTTGAGAGGGAATTATAGCTTAGAATTGAAGCTGGAAATTCTTTTGTGTTTGTTTAGCGAGAATGCTCTTCTTTTTCCTTCCGTTTCCAGGAAAAACACCTGGTTTGCCAGCGCGCAAGGGTAAAAAAGAATGGCCATTTTAGAAGCGATTATTGCTTAGAATTGAAGCTAGAATTTCTTTAATGTGTGTTTACCGAGAATGCTCTTCTTTTTCCTTCCGTTTCCAGGAAAAAACACCTGGTTTGCCAGCGCGCAAGGGTAAAAAAGAATGGCCATTTTAGAAGCGATTATTGCTTAGAATTGAAGCTAGAATTTCTTTAATGTGTGTTTACCGAGAATGCTCTTCTTTTTCCTTCCGTTTCCAGGAAAAAACACCTGGTTTGCCAGCGTTTAAGGGTAAAAAATGATGGCCTTTTTTAGAAGGAATTATAGCTTAGAATTGAAGCTAGAATATCTTTAATGTGTTTGTTTACCGAGAATGCTCTTCCTTTTCCTTCCGTTTCCAGGAAAAAACACCTGGTTTGCCAGCGTTTAAGGGTAAAAAATGATGGCCTTTTCTAGAAGGAATTATAGCTTAGAATTGAAGCTAGAATATCTTTAATGTGTTTGTTTACCGAGAATGCTCTTCTTTTTCCTTCCGTTACCAGGAAAAACACCTGGTTTGCCAGCGCCGAAGGGTAACTGTGTTCTAACATTAATCGTAGTGTCTGTTTCACTTCGAGTTAGAGAGCTGGTTTGCCAGCGTCTAAGGGTACCTGTTGTTCACTTGTTAGAACATTAATCGTGTAAGAGAGCTGGCAAAGACATCTTCCCTCTCGTGTTTTTCTTTTTTTCTTAAGATGGATTTTCTTCCTTTCATTAACAGGTGAATTTAACTCAGGTTCTCCATAAATCCAAGTCTTTTATTAATTCATTTCAGACAAATCATTTACTCTACAAATCAGTAAATTCATAAAAAGTTTCTCCTGGATCCGAACTTGAGATAATAAATAAGAAACAAATCTGTTTACCATTCCACAGTGCTAATCTCCTAGAGGCAACAGAAAAGTTAGAATCAAAGACAAATTTTGATTCTACCATATGATTTCAAAAAAATCAGTAAGATTAGAGATGTTAATGGATGTTCATTGTCGACAATATCAATGCCATTACATTGTTGTGAACTAGGTTTTATATTAATATCACCAAAGAAAATCGCAGCTATATATTAACAAGAGTGAGTCCCCAGCAATGTTGTATAGTATCATGAAAAAATTGAAAGGAAATGTTTAACTTGCAAATTTGTGCATCCTTCTTTATGCAGTGCCATCTCTAATAAGAGCTCTAGTCATTGCGATGCAACTTTGATTTTTAATCTCTTTTAGTTTTTTTTTTAAACTTTAAATTAATAAAAAAAAAATGTATTTTTTATCATAAAAATGTTCTAGTATCAAAAGTATTATTTTAATAGAATATAATTTTAATATATTTATAAAGCATTTTAAAAAATAACTTATACCACACTCTCAAACATAAACATGATCGAAATACTCTAAATAGGCAACACCTGGGATCTGTAATCCCGGTGAGGATAACCAGGAAATGAAAAATCCTTGTTAGTCCAATTGAAATTAATTTCAGGTACATGGCTTTCCATATCATATTCCTACATGGATGAAGCAGTTTCAAGAAATCAGGCTGCCTTTTCAGGTTGTCAAAAATCTTTGTGTTCTTTACCTTCTATGTTCTCCGTTACAGTATAATTAGAACATTGTCATTGATTATTTAATCAAAGAGGCCTTCGTCATGCCAAATATCAACTAAAAAATCTACCATCTCCTGCAAAATTCAACAATCAATTGAATTGTGATCAACAACTGCTTGAGAAATTAAGCATAAAACTAGGTGGAGTGCTCTGAATGATCGCAAAGAATCACCAGTCCAAAATCTTTAACCATGATCTTTCCTGCACACTCATGCACACTATGGCTAAAAGAAGATTCAAAACCAATAAGCAAGAAAATTCATCAGTTGTAAGTATGGTTGTCAGAAGAAAGCTTACTGGTAAAGGGATTGGCTCAGAGAAGGGCTCGTGAGTTGAGAGCAAATCTTCATAGGTTGCTGACCAGCTGCCAGAAAAAAATCTGCTGTTATGTTTCATCTACCAGCATGTGTGGCTCCAATGTTTGATCCACCATCTCAAGTGAAAAATTATCAAAGATTGTACTTTTTATATTCTCTCATATTAGTTCGCATGTAGGTGGGATATTAAGCAGTAATGATCACTAATTTGAGTACGTACAGAAAAAAAAAATTGATAAACAATATCATAAGGTCAGCAGAATATACAAACAAACTGGGAAGACATTACCACGCTAGCATGAACTTTCTCTTGGCGATGTGGCCAGTGTAATGCTGTTAGTCTTACTTATGAAGCCACTTGCTAAAAATTCTTCTCGTTTTTCATATAGGTTTAGGAAGGACAAAAATAGTTCATCAACTCCCTACTTAATTAAGTTGGCACATGCATTTATTCTTGGCCGAGTGCAGCAGCCAGCAAAATGCATGTCAAACAATTCATCACTCTCCAAACCATTTAATAGTCTCCATTAATCCTGGTAGGGAAGTGCAATTGTTATTCTTATTCTTTCCATATTAATTGACGAGACAATTACTTCATGCACCTATGAAAACCCGAGATATGAAATTATTCAGACCAAAGAGCTTCAAGGCTTGCAGATTTTAGAATTTCTTGGCCGCATATATAGAGCCCATTGCGATCAAGAAGCTTTACAAAGGATTACCTTATAATTGGGTCCTTAATCATTCTTTGTGGCTGTTGAGATTGATCTCTGGTCCACTCTCTTCTGCTCTCATGCCATGCAATTGC
Organism: Salix dunnii; assembly: GCA_015731905.1. Classification (NCBI taxonomy): domain Eukaryota; kingdom Viridiplantae; phylum Streptophyta; class Magnoliopsida; order Malpighiales; family Salicaceae; genus Salix; species Salix dunnii. The sequence continues at coordinate 15,971,380 of CM027668.1, forward strand.
AGCTGGACAGTTGATTTGAACAGGTTATGCTCATAGAAAAGAATGTTATGCATTGAAAGAAAGAGGAAAGGACAAATATGAATAGACAAAGGCTTGTATTTGGATTCACACTATGAGAGAAAGATGCACAACAGTCTCAAAACCGTAACCAAAAAAGTACTTACCTTTTGAGACCTTCAGACTTGACAAAGAAACCTATATGACACATCGATTTAGAAGGGAATACCAAAAGTTTTGAGGCAGTATGTTGTGCAGATAATAGTCAGTGTTATTTACTAATATTACTCTGTGATAGTCAAGGTTGGAGAAATAAACTTCTTTAGTTTTTCTCCATAAGAAGCACAAATTCTCAATTGGCATCATGTGTATATTTTCCATGGCATAAGAAATCTCCAGCACCACTTCTAATTAAAAAATATGTTACCATGCAAGAGTGATTTCCAGCTCCGTAAAAAAGAAGTATAAAAACTCACATGTACAAGAACCCTAAAAACCTGCAGATGTAAGACTAGCTAAAAAACGTGTGTTAAGCAGAATCACCGAGAGAATTGTTTTAGTAAAGATCTGTTAGGCAGGAGATGAATCTAGTGAAATTGCTGACATTTATTACTAAGGCGAGAGACTCACCATGATTGATGAACACGGAAACACTCTTCTCTTTTTCTGTGTGCTTATGTTCTCCATTGGTAGATGTAGAATGCTCTACCGGTTGCTTCTCATTGGAATGGGAGCGTACAGAATTCACATCCATTGGCTCTAAACTGAATGAGCATTCCCTACACACTAAAATAACAACTGTTGACTAGTAGTCCTTTTTAACAAGTTCCTTCAGAGATTTATCAGAAGATATAGCTACCTGGATTGAAGCAAGGCTTTCAGAACAGCTGCTTGGCATAAAAAGTTCTTCTGTGTGATTGGCAAATTAAAAAAGAAAAGAAACAGTAAGGAAGTACTAGTCAGAATGCCACTCGAATACCAAAGTGGCACACTGGAAAAAATTAACCACATTCTTCACGTTGGACTAAATATTAAACTAGAGCCACTTTTCCATTAATCACATTTCTCTTCTTTCTGCAAATCAATAATCTGTTAAGTTTTTCTTTAAATTAATCACTAAAACTTCCAGAGTCCACTTATGTTAACACAACAGAAGTCCCACCCTAGAAAAGTAGATGCCCTGGCCCTACCAGTATCCATATCCATCCTCTTTCTTTCTAACATAAGCTTCCTTGCGGGCAAATGACATGTAAAGCGCTGCTTAAAGCAAAGACATCATTGTTTCCCAGGCATCATTAGAGATGTTCTTTTCATCTAAATTTACAGCATGATTTATTTTCACAGTCAACATGAATTCAGATCTGTTGCAAAAGTATCAGCTTTTCCAGAAATAAACCCAAACCAAAAATTTAGTTCTTCGCATCCCCGCCAAGCCACTAAGAAAAACCAAGACAAAAGACCAGCCTTTCCATTGCACAATTCACTAGGTTCTTCCCCAAATTTTCAGCTCAAATCCCACCATGTTACTGTTTAATTCCATATTCTACAGATCAAATAATCTTTAACACAATATATTTCAAGAACCGCATCATTCAATTAACTAACTTTCACATTCTTAAAGTCAGTCTTCTTTTGCTCATGACATTAGCCACAGTTTCTCTGCTTATACACTGCTCTTCCTGTTTTCTTCTTGATTTTTTTTTTAAAAAAAAAAGCAAAAATATTGTATCCAATAAGTGCTCAAAATGTGAAAACAAATGTACAAAACCGACACAAGACTTCAAAAAAATTCCCCTGAACTCAAAACCATATCCAGAACCCAAAAACATGTCCCGAATTTAACAACGCATACATTTAGCCAATCTTTTTTTTTTTTTTTGTTCAAAATAACAAATCCATTATGGTATTAAAACGTATTCTTAAGCAAAAAGAAATCGAAAACCCAGAAAAGAATTACACCGAGAAAGAGAGAAAAGGCCGGGCCATACCTCGCTGCAAATTCTTTACAAACGCATTGGATTCTTTTACTGCTGAATCTAGAGTGTCTTTTAGAGAGAGAGAAGGAGAGGGGGGAGGAAATACGAGAACGCTCGGTTTTGACTTTGATAAATTTGGTATGGTAATAATAATATAATAATCTTTGTATAAAGAGATAGAGGAAAAATTATAATATTTAATTATGTTTTTTTCGCATTTTATATCCGTCCTTCATATTGTTAATTAATCCAAAAAAACATTTCTCTCTACTACACTTAATCTTTTTGCTTTAATTTTATTCTAACTAATATAAAAATTCCCAGATCGTATTTCCTTTTAAGAATTTAAGATTAAATCTGTCTTGGCTTGTTTATACCTGGATTTAATCTTTAATAAATCTTATTTTAACCTTAATTTTAAATTAAAAAGAATGTCTGTTTAATATCTCTTTCCAGCTGACGTGGATTTGATTTGGAATGTTGGGAGTGGATAGGCTATATTGTCTTTGTATTGTAGAGACTGATATGCCCTTCACCTAATGCTCAATCCGATGCTAGGTGTATAATTAATGGGCGTGTTGGTCATTTCACGCTATAACAATCCAAATTCCAAGTTCAACATCTACTCACCACACGCTGTTTTTTCTCTATCTGCCCGTTGCTCGCAAATCTGTTGTCTGGATTTAGGACAACGAGGTGTGAGCTTAGAGCCTAGTTTTTGGTGAAGAGTCACGGCTATAGGGCGATCATGCCTAGGCAATTTCAGCAAAAAAAATCTTTGCACGAGAAGCTAATTAGATCTCGAAGACATTTAGTGCTAGTTTTTTTTTGTTTTGTTATAATTTATTTTTTAAATTAATTCTTATAGAAACAATATTAAATTAATATTTTTTAAATATTCCTTGTGATTTTGATTTTGTTAATGTAAAAGATAAAAAAAAACATTGTTTGAATATATTTTTAATTTAAAAATATTTTTAAAAAGCATTATGCAACACAATACTGAAATTCATTTATATACATTCAAAAAGTTTAGATTATATTTCTTTCATTATGTTTTTAATTGTTTATTTTACTTATTACTAATTATTATTTGATGATAAAAGTATTCTTTTATATATAATTTATGTGTTAATTAAAACCAAGAATTTCTCCAATACAAACTTGAAATATTATCTTAAATATTAGTCTTAGAATTTGATATTAAAAATTCAAGAAAAAGAGGTAAAATCCCCTCACCATCCATCAATCCAATCAATTGAAATTACACATTTTATTAGTACTTTAACCGATAAGCAATCCTCTAAAATTTATCATGTTATAGTGTCTTATTAGATTTCCATGATGAATAAGATGATTTTTGATAATTTAATTATAGTTGTTTTTAAAAAAATATATTTAAAAATGTATTAATATTCTAAAAAAAATATTTTTGACATCATTATATCTAGATATACTAAAAATATTTTTATCTAAAGCTCAAAAAAATCTTTTTTTTTTAAAAAAAAAACACTTTTTAAGTATTTTCCAGACAAGCACTTCAATGCCACATTCACTCGCCATACCGCAAGGTCAAAAGTCAAAACTCTTCCAACAAAGCAAATATATATCATCTACCAACAGGTTCCTGTCAAATTCCTTTTGAGTTGCATGGCAAGAAATATTTAAAGATAGTCATATATTATATAAATTACTATATCGCATCACAATCATTAAACCGACCTTAGCTCAGTTGGTAGAGCGGAGGACTGTAGTGGTTTCTGTAATCCTTAGGTCGCTGGTTCGAATCCGGCAGGTCGGATCTTTTCCCTCTTCAAAACTTTCCTTTATTTTTGACCCATCAAAATTTAGACGATTTGAAAAGATTTTCCTTCCTTTTTTTCTCCTCCAATTTTCCTTAAATTAAATTTAAAAAAAGATTAAAATCCTTGAAATAATTACATCAGGACAATATCTACTAATGAGAGGAACAAGACCTTTGGTTTCCAGATTTCTTAATCTTATGCAACTTAAAATGCGCTGTCATTTCCAGACCATGCACGCATTTTCTTCCCCTGCTGTCAAGAACACCTCCTCGGCACGTGACAATAAGCCAACATTTTGTACCATGAACAATACATATCTAATATCGAGTTTTGCAGGAAAGCTACTAGTTTCGTCATTCTAAATATTCCATTGCCATGGTTAGAAGATGCTTAACATTAACGATCAGGTGATGTTGCGGTTCGAGCTTCTGCACGCAAACCACAGGAAGCAATTCCTCATCACTTCGCTACTCGCTGCAAATGCAACACACAGCCTGCCATCGTAAGGCAATAAAAAGGGTTACTGAGTTAAGATAAAATGAAACTTGAAAAGAAACAAAGAACACGAGTTTCTGACTGAAAGTATTTTGTTAGTTTGAGGAAACTTTTTTCTCAAAATTAGGAATGTAAATGGATATTTATGGGTTGAGCTTCTATTATATTTATATCGTGTTTATTATTTACCGAGTAAGAATTAAAAAAATATATATCCTATTTATCTTATTTTAACTATTCATTAATTACATATTATCCAAGTGTTATCTATACCTAAACATGAAATAAAATCACGTATACACATTGCATTGCAGTGATGTGATTGTAATTGTTTTTAAAATGTTTTTTTTTGTTAATAAATATATCAAAATGATATTTTTTATTTTTTTAAAAAAAATATTTTTGACATTATAAAAATAATCTAAAATTATATAAAAAAGTATTTAAAAAAAAAACATTTTTAAAACTCGCACTTATTTGCATGGCCCTGGTTCTGGTAGCGGAATGGACTTCTTAATTTCCTGACTTTTTTTTTTCCACAATAAAGCGAGCTCACAGCTCCTAAGGCCTAAGACCAGAATATAAAGCTCGTCGGCGCAAACTAATATATTTGGTCCAAAAGATATTCTGTTATTCATACACGCTAGCTATCAGAGACTGTCATAATTTTTTCAAAAAACATATTATTGGAGATGCAATGTATTTTTGAAATAAAAAAAACTAAAATTAAAGATATATAAAAGTATATAATTAAATTAATTTATTATCATCTATGCAAATGAATGAAAAAGAAATTGTTGATAGTAATTAAAAAAATATAAATATTTTAAAATGAATGCAAATCATGATTTTTTTTTTTTTTTTTGTTAAGAAGGCAAATCATGATATTCAATTACAAAATATAAGACATTCACCAGATTCGTCAGATGTGTTAATTGATTGTTTATTTATATTTATGAAATATAAACCTACACCGTATAAAATTCATGATTTAAAAGATAAACATAAAGAAAATGACTGGATAAACTCGCACCTTGAAAAAAATATCACACAAGGCTAAACACATTTTTTTTTATTTGTATAAATAAAAATTGTAGATGACTCAAAATAATACCTTGAAAAATAAAATAAAATAAAAAATCTTTTCTTAAAAAATAGTATTCTAAAAGACAAGTAAAAACTATAATTGAGGTCATATGACCGATATATGCCCATATAAAACAAAATGAAAAAAATCACAAAATTTATAAAACAATCTTTGAAAATAACCGTGAAATAAAATATTAAAAAATTATGACTTGTCTAAAGAGACAGTGAAAGGTTAGATTTGACTACCAAATAATATCATATACACTGTCTAAATGACATGAACAGCACATTTTTCATTAGATTATGCCAAGCGCTTGCCAACAACTTTTGTAAAGATATTAAAATGCCTCTATAACCCATGTGAAAACTACAATAAAACCTCAAATGCATTTATTTTTTTTATCAAAGGAAAGGATTGTATTTTAATTATATATGAATAATAATTAAAAAAACTAAAAAAAATCTTTGTCCTGGAGCATAACATTTCTGTAATTAAGAGGATAATAAATATTTTTACTGTTTAAAAATTCAAAAAATCTTTTGGCAAATAGCTTTAAGTTTCGTTTACTTTAAAAGTAAAAAAAAATATATTTAAACTATGCAAAAAATAGATAAATAAAAATTTAGACAGTCCAGACAATTTTAATGACTGAAGAGTCCAGGAAAAATAACAAAACATCCCCACCCTCGAGATTTTTCTTTCAATTCAAGAACAAATATGTAATTTTAATGTGTTAATTTTCAATAATGTTCTGGATAATATATAATATTTATTTCACAAATCAAGTTATTGAAGCTGTATAGTAATGTAGTTATGAAATACATGATTAGCGGTAGCTTCCCTACGCTGAACGGCTCACTATATTTATTAGGATTTGACTTGTGCTCTTTTGAAGAATATATTTTATATTGTCGACTACTTAAAACCGTGTGATAAAGGCTCATTATATTAATTAAACAAAGCTTCCGTTGATTACTACCATGTGAATTCAGGAACGAGAACCATGCTTTGCCTGCTCTAGTTATCGAAGACCGTACCTCGACATTGTTTTCTATAGCTCTTTTTATTTATTTATTTTTAAATTATTTTTTATTTGAAAATATATATATCAACCCATCAAACTCATCTAAAAATATTAAAAAAAATAAATTTAATATAAAAAGTACAAGTGTTTTTTTTTCAAAAAAAAATAAAACACAATATGAAACAATACCAAAGTGTTTACACCTCTCCATTGTTTAATAGGGTTGAATTTGGACCGCTTCACTCACTAGGTAACATGAGATATGCCGAACTCAAAGCATCTCCCTTATAAATACCACCTCTCCTATCATCCCTCTCCATCCCTCATCCAAGTTTTCTTCCATTTGAACGCTAAACCAATCAGCATCTCCTGGTCTTCTCTCTCGCAATGAAGTTCATGCACTTCTTTCTTGTTCTCAGCACCATCAACTCTCTTATCCTCGACATTGCTTCATTTCCACTCCAAGAAGATCAACTTCACTATAATACTGACAATGAAGTAATTGAAAACTTCTCCTCTCACCAGAGTAGAGGAGTTAGCCGCTTTCTTGCTCAGCACAAGAGATCAAAAAACCGGAGACTAACTTGTAATAAGTTTTCGAGGATTTGTCACGCTAAGGGAAGCCCAGGACCTCATTGCTGCAAGAAGAAGTGTGTAAATGTGTTGACAGATCGTCTAAATTGCGGCTTATGTGGGAAGAAGTGCAGGTATAATGATATTTGCTGTAACGGCAAGTGTGTGAATCCATCATCCAGTAGGAGACATTGCGGGGCTTGCAACAGTAGCTGCGACAACGGGAGCTTATGTGTCCTTGGCCTTTGCAACTATGCATGACCTAAAAGCATAGAATAACTGTCTCTTATTCATTTAATTTACATGCAATTCTTTGTTTATCTACGGAAGAAAGTTAATAAAAATCGACTTTTTGTGTAACTTATTATTAATTCTTGTCTTCAGTATTAATTCCCAGAATGTAATTAATCAATTAAACTATATGTGATTAGAGTAACATAATATAAGGGATAAACATAAAAGAAATAGAGATATATCCGACTATAGATAAAAAATAAAAAATTAAGGTTACAATTCCTGTCTTTTATGTCCGAAAATATTAATGAAACGCTATGTGAATGAGTGTTTGATAAGATAATTATGTCTCATCCAACTGTATAATCCATCACGAAGCTGCAGGTGGGTATGTCATAAGCTAGCTCATAAATCGAAAAGGATATAGGGTCGGTCTGAATCTATCGATCGAGAAGATAAACTCTTAAAAAGGGAGGAATTATTTTTGGAAGACGCTATTAGCACAGCCTATTCGGATAAAAGTATCCTTAACATCATCCTGCAATAATTAAAACAATATATACCATCATCATCTCCACAGTGCATGCTTCCTCCTCCCTCTTCACAGATCACCCCGCAGTCCAGGCTGGGAAGGAATTCATAATTTAAACATCTCAGTTAATTAAAGTGTGGAAATTAGAGGTTGCTTGCAATTCTATCATTGTCATTTCATGCAACTCCATGTCTGTTTCTGCAGGGTTTGCTGCCACCGCTGCATATATCCAATAGCACCATCCAGCAAGTATGATTTTATTCGTCGCCGCAGGTTCACAGTTGTCTAAAAAACCATGGCCTTGAGAGCTTGACACTGCCCGGGACGTGGTCATGTAACATTTCCAAAGGAAAGCTGGCCCATGCTTGAATTCTAGATGGGTTAGCCTTGCTCCGCCCCTCTGGTCTTGTTCCTTAATTAGGGTTTCAATTTCCCTGGCATCGATCAAACACAAATCTCCTTGTAACCTTCCCCAAACCATATGCTTTCAAGTAGAGATACGTTGTTTTGGGGCTATTGATTTGTTGCTGGGGACGCTAACTCGGTGTTTGTTAAGATTAGGAAGCCCTATTTCATCTCTACGAGAACCACAACTAATGCAGTATTGATTTTTTTTTTAAATTAAAAAACAATGTTTTTAAATCAAAATAATTTTTAAAAAATAAAAAGAATCAATTTAATATATTTAAAAATAAAATAAAAAACAAGATCATTAATAGCCGAGTTACGAGAGAGAGAAAGTTGTTAAATTTGAAATCTTGAGACCAGTTTATGTTATTTTATTGTGTCTTCCTTCTAATTGGAAGATCCTTATCATTGGACTTAAATCAATAACAGTTTACAGACAAATTAGCCTTTAATGTCCCCTAAAATCGAAACCCCTTGAAGTATTTCCTTGACACACAGCAACCGCATTGCAGTTCTTGCAGATACTCAACAATCAGATATCTCTTCCAGGAATTTCATCAAACGGGATTCGGGCATCACTTGAGAAAATTAGAAAAAGGGTCTGTAGTTTTTTCATTAGGCAAGGGAAGGTAGAAAGCTTCGGTTTTGAGAGAAAGGGTTTGAATTGAAGAGAAGGTGACAGAGATAGTCACGAGGTTTCCTTCGTTCGTGAAATCACTAATAATGAATTTAAAAGAAAACAAATATCATGTATGTAATTAACCGGCAAAAATCACATGGTGTAGAATTGTTAAATTGAATGAAGAAAACGTGAGAGCACGAGAAGCCCGTCTAGCTCAGGTGGTAGAGCGCAAGGCTCTTAACCTTGTGGGCGTTTTGTTTGTTTCCAAAATTTTGATTCCCTCCCCCCTCCGGCTGCTTCTTTGTGGACCCGAAAGCAGGCGTATCTTTTCTATGAAAGTTAATAATTTAGCTTATCAAAAAATAGTATTTTGATAGGTTTAGTGCTAGAAAAGCAAAGATGTCTATAGAGCTGGACTCTAGAATGGGAATGACACGGCCACAAGTTTTGAACGCCGTCCACAAATTGAAACAGAACGGGATTATAAAAGTTCTTGGGCTTCAACGAGTGACCCAGAATAATAATGGTGGCGGGGAGAGAGCAACGGCGAAGAGAAATATAACAAAGCAAATAAACGCTTTAAGGAGTTCGAATGCAAACGAAAGAGAAGTCAAAGGGAGGCAGGAATATTTACGTTATGGAATTGATGGTTTCGGAATTGAATAAGAAGAGTTTTTTGTTTAGATGAATAGATGATGTTTTCAAGAACTTGCGAAAACATTGGAGGCCTTGGTTTTGCTTTCTAACTGTTTAAGCATTTCGAATTCTGCAGAAATAATGGTAGTCTTTGTTTCTGCAGAAAATTCCCTTAGCGGCTCCTCTTATGGATGACAGACAGGGCAAACAACATGGGGTTTTCTTTATTTTTTGAGGATATTTTCTGCTCTCCAGGCCCCTTCGTTTTCATGTGAGGGTTTTCACGGTGCAATATCCCATTTGTTTGCTTGCAAAACCTATTTACCTGGGACGTCTATATATTTGCTGTCAAGCATGCGTAGTTCTATATTTGCTGCCAAACCTGTGGAGGCACAAATCAGAATTAGCAACAGCAGTGGCTAACATGACAGGTACCCGGTTAGGTATGAGATGAGAACCTTTAGTGAGGAGTCTGAAAATCCATCAGCAGCCAAAGAGAAGTGACTTCGTTACTGTCAATTTTGCTTTCGTCCATTTTGATCATTTAGTTATATATTGGATATAATTAATAGCAAAAAAAAACGTAACAAGGGAAATGAGAGTGCAAGCCCTTACTTGTATTCCACATACAAATTTACAAAATAAGGGTGGTGCTTATAGATGGCCAGCACGCAATTGCAATTTATTCTACTTCTGGAAACAGGCACCTACGCTCCCTCTGCCTTCTTGAAAAACTTTCATTTTCCACTTTGATAACCGCCTCAGACACCTACAGTACAGAAACAGATTGTAAAGTAGCAACCGATCAATTTAATGGATCATTGGTAAGTCTTGTTGTGAATAATCTCAGAATGAATTTCAGTACAATGATAAGGTTTTACCATTTGCTGAGACAAGGATTTCATGCTGTCTATGCCTCCTAGTTCCAAGGAGAATGCCCCGAATTCGGAGAAGTTCAGCCACAGCATGGCTAATATTTGTCCTCTCTCTCGGCACTTCTTCCGAACAAGAAACTCCTACCTCCATAATAGAAACCAAGCACTCCAGAGCTTTGTCATTTCCAATGCACCTCATCGTATCAGAGGCAATAGAACTTGTTTCCTCAACTTCTTTCAGAAGTACGGGATCAACAACCTCCATCACATGGTCAGGCAACGCCATTTTAATATATTTGTGCAGGTTCAGCCCCTCTTTGAACGAGCCATCTGTTGGCGTCTTTCCAGTAAGCATCTCCAACAGTAGGATGCCGAGGCTGTACACATCCCCATAAGTTGACACCTCGTTTCCGATACCATACTCTAAAATTTATATGCATGTCTGTTAACAACCTTGGAAACTAGCAGTAAAATGTCACTAAATTTTATAGCTTCTTTAAGTATTTCAGTACGCTGAAATGTGCCAGGATGTTTATGACTTTGACAGAAATAATTGTTAGTTATATCAATTCGTCAATTCAAGCCAATGGAATATTATTCTAATCACTTGAAACTAAAATAAATCGTGTAAAATCTGACTGGTATTACCTGGGGCAGCATACCCAACAGTTCCTTTTAAACCAGTAGAGCTGTCCTGATTTGATGATAGCTGAACTGAAGCTTCTGGACGGAATCTTGCTAATCCAAAGTCTCCAACATGAGCAGTCATATCACCATCAAGAAGAACATTGCTAGGCTTCAAATCACAGTGAACAACAGCCATTTGACAGTGGCAGTGCAAATAATCAAGGGCACTAGCTACATCAATTGCAATGTTTAATCTCTGAATCAGATTCAGATTTCCTCGCTCGCGTATCTCATCTGATGTATGTACTGGATGCAGCCACTCTTCCAGGCTCCCATTGACCAAGAATTCATAAACCAGAGCTTTAAAATCATTGCCCTGAAAATCAAGGCTAGAACATGCAGTTAAAATTTTGACAAGGTTTCGGTGCCTGATGTTTATCAGGGCTGCACACTCTGCCATATAACTTTTGGAAGCTCCTTTACGTAGCAGGTTGAATACTTTCACTGCGACAATCATTTCATCAGGTTCGAGGATTGCTTTGTACACAGAACCAAAACTACCTCGACCAATCAAATTGGATGGGGAAAAGCCACCAGTTGCACGATAGAGTTCTTCATAAGTCACTCTGCGAAATGAGACATCCCATGAAGCTCCAGAAGCAGGCTGACTTTTTGTTTTTCTCCAGGAATAGATAAGTAGAGAAGAGATCAGAAAGAGTGCAATGATAAAGCCACATGGAATTGAAATTACCAGCTTCAACTTGGTAGAAAATTTTGGCTTTCTCAACTCATTGGACGTGCATCTGGACAAATTCAACTGAGATATTCCACCACAAAGCTGATCGTTTCCCAAAACTGAGACTGCGCTTGCATTTCCGAAAACTCTTTGTGTAGGCATCTCACCTTCAAGGTGATTAAAAGAAAGATCCAAATGCTGCAACAACTGGAAGTCTGCAAAAAATCTTGGAATTTGGCCAGTCAAGTTGTTGTAAGAGAGATTAAGATATTGAAGTGCTCTCAAAGAACGCAAAAGCTCCGGAATAGACCCTTGGAAGAAGTTCCCCTCCAAATGCAGATATTCTAGCATAATGCAGCTTCCAAGACTTCCAGGAATCTCACCTGATAACCTGTTATGTGAAACATCTAGATATCCTAGGTTCACTAACCTGCCCACTTCAGAGGGAAGGGGACCTATCAACTGATTATGAGACAGGTCTAAACTCACGGATAAAGAAGCAATGCCAATTACTTCTTTGGTTAATGGACCGCTCAAATTGTTATGAGCAAGCTTTAAAGACATCAAATTCTGGCAGTCTGCAAGATTTGATGGGATGCCTCCTTGCAACTTATTCACAGATAAATAAAGTTCGAGCAATGAAGTAACATTGCCCAAAGATGAAGGGATATTTCCAGAGATTTTGTTTTCAGTGAGGTTTAGACGGTGCAAATTTTTCAATTTACCAATGGAAGTTGGTATAACGCCAGTCAATTGATTTGTTTCCAGGGTCAAAGTATCCAGCCTGATGAGGTTTCCAATATCAACTGGAATTCTTCCCCGCACTTGATTTCTTCCCATGGACAATAATGTGAACTTTGATGAGAAGTTGCCGATTATTTCTGGAAACATTCCTCCTAAATTGTTATCATTCATACCCAATAATTCCAAATTGGTGCAGTTTGCAAGGCTATGGAGAAAGATCAGATCACCTTCCTCCCCATTTCCAAGTTCATTGGAATCAATACCAAGATACTGTAGATTAGGCAGGTTTGGAAAAGGGGGCACTTTCCCAGTAAAGCTGTTGTTTCCGAGATCAATAACAGAAAGAGTTGAGGCATTGGATATCGTTACTGGTATCGATCCGTTGAATTTGTTGGCATAGAATACAAGCACTTCAAGGCTTGGAAGCTTTTGGCCAAGGTCAGAAGGAAGACTCCCATGAAATTGGTTAATCGCCACAGAGAAAAGAGTAAGAGAAGAGAGATTGTACATGGACGGAGGAATTGTGCCGCTCAGATTATTTACAGCAACAGTAAATTTTTTTAACCTTTTCAATCTCCCGATACCATAGGGAAGGCTTCCTTGCAAATGATTACCCCCCACAGCAATTCTCTCTACTGATGAGAGATTTTCAAAAGAAAGTGGTATCTCACCAACCAAATGATTAGCTGCTAAAAGACATGCTTGCAGATTTAATAACGACCCCAGTTCTGCAGGGATTTTGCCAATCAAGTCGTTTCCCTGTAAATTAATCAGCTGAAGATTAGAGCAATACGAGATATTGGCAGGGATTTCACCGGTGAATGTGTTGTTTACAAGGTTCAACTGAAGTAGACGAAACAAACGACCCAATTCTTGTGGAATATTTTGGCGGAAGCTGTTGTTGCTCAGGTCTAGTATCCTGAGAAAACTCAGGTTGCCGATGTGAGGAGAGAGGGAGCCCGCCAGCTTGCAAGAGTGGAGGTCAAGTTCCACAGCTCTCCGATGCCGGCGTCCACACGTAATGCCTGACCACTCACAGAAATGCAAGGATTCATTCCACGAGCTGAGTGCACCGAGGGGATCGCCAGTGATTTGAGCCTTAAAAGCTAACAGGGAGAGTCTATCTGTTCCTCCTCCAGATAATGAGAAGGAAGAAGAGATCGGCTGCATTATTTGCAGGAAAAGAAGCCAAAACATGTACGAACTCATGCTTGGTAACTCCATTTTTAATTTGATTTAGAGATTTTAGTGATGAAGATATGGTTGTCAGAGCTCCTCTATCAATATGGTTCAGACAGAAAACACTGTTCAGTTAACAATATTCAAAGTCAACTAAAGTGGTGCACGCTAGTTATCTTGTTACTTGTGACCCGTGATGTATAGTGCCAAGTGTAAGAATATAATTTGAAAACTGAGTAAGAGAATTGTACGAGCCAAAAAAATAATAGTAATAAAAGAGAAATTATTGACGACCTCACTATTTTTGAAGCCTGTCTTGGGTTGGAAGCCTGTCTTGTCTTGGGTTGATGAAGTTGTCGTTGAAATTGAAAAACAAAGTTTCATAAAAAAATATTTTTAATTAAGGTTTGTAATTGAAATTTTAGTATATGATTAAAATTATAATTGAATTTGAATTTAATAAAAAATAATTTTATGTGTTTGGTTATCTATTTTTTATATTGTTGTCAATTTTTAAAATAATTTTAAGGAACATACACACACATATATATAAGTTATATAATTAATTAATTAATTTTAAAAAACTCTCCAACAATATAATTATTAATTATATATAATTTTTTACTCTTTTATTGAGATATATTTTAATAAAAAACAAAAATAAATATTTTTGATATAGTTATATCATTTTCAATATACATGCATACGTTAAATTGCTATGGGTTTTTAATTTATCATTTTAGTTTAAATATAATTAAAAAAATATTGTTGTTGAGTTTTTTAAAAGTAATTATTTAATTATATAATTTACTCTTATTAATTATATAATTAAACTATATATAAAATAATTGCACTATATTTAAAATATAAAAAAATAACCCTTTAAAATAATTTTAATCATTGAAATATATATATATATATTTAAAAATCATTTTAAAAATTTGACTCTAGAAGATAGTTTTTGCTATTCTAATTGATCTGATAGCCAGAGCACCTAATTTTTTATAACTTACTAGTGAAAGTTGGCATGATGCCAGTCAGTTTGTTCCACTCAAAGCTTAAAGCCTGCAATCGGAACTTGGGAATGTTACCGTATGTCATGAATCTAAGCTTTGTTGAAAAAGTTGCTAGCTATTTCCGGCAGCGCACCTCCTAAATAGTTATCATTCCCGCTGAACACTTCCACACTGGTGTTGTTTGCCAGGGGATAGAAAAAACTTATATCGTTATCCTCAACATTTTCGAGATCATTGAAATCAGCAACCATAGATTATGAAGCCCTGCTAAAGCAGGCACTTACCCAGTGAAGCTGTTGAGTCCAAGATCAAGAAGAGAGAGACTAGAAACACTGGAGATCATTGCTGGAATCAGTCCACTGAATTGATTGGTGGAATAGAAACACTGGAGATCGTTGCTGGAATCAGTCCACTGAATTGATTGGTGAGAAATATAAAACTTTCAAGGTTTGGAAGAGTTAAGCCCCAAGTCACGAGGAAGACTCCCAGGAAGCTGGTTTGCTGGCACAGGGAAATTAGTAAGAGATGAAAGATTGTATATGGAGGTAGGGATTGTACCGCTCAGCTTATTTTTGCCAAAAACGAAGTGCTTCAATCGATGCTTAACATTAACGATCAGGTGATGATGCGGTTCAAGGTTCTGCACGCATACAACAGGAAGCAGTTCTCCATCACTTCACTACTCACTTCTAAGGCAACACACAGCCTGACATCGTAAGGCAATAAAAAGGGCTATTCAGTTAAGATAAAATGAAACTTGAAAAGAAACAAAGAACACAAGTTTCTGACCGAAAGTATTTTGTTAGTTTGAGGAAACTTTTTTCTCGAAATTAGGAATGTAAATGGATATTTATGGGTTGAACTTCTATTATATTTATATCGTGTTTATTATTTATCGAGTAAGAATTAAAAATATATATATATTCTATTTATCTTATTTTAACTATTCATTTAATTACATATTATCCACGTGTTATTTATACATAAACATGAAATAAAATCACATACACACATTATAATAGTGTGATTGTGATTATTTTTTAAAATATTTTTTTGTTAATAAATGAATTAAAATAATATTTTTTTATTTTTTAAAATATTATTTTTGACATTATAAAAATGATCTAAAAATATAAAAAATTATTTAAATAAAAAATTATTTTTAAAACACCGTGCTTAACACTAATTTAGTTCACTAGGGCCGACTTATATGGCCCTGGTTCTGTCAGTAGAATGGGCTTCCTAATTTTCTGGACTTTTTTTTTTTCCACAACAAAGAGCTCACAGCTCTAAAACCAGAATATGAAGCTCGTCAGCCCAAACTAATATATTTGGACCAAAAGATATTCTGTTATTCATACACGCTAGCTATCAAATACTGTTATAATTTTTTCAAAAAACATATTATTAGAGATGCAATGTATTTTTGAAATAAAAAAATTAAAATTAAATATAAATACAAGTATATAATTAAATTAATTTATTATCATCTATGTAAATGAATGAAAAAGAAATTGTTGATAGTAATGAAAAAAATATAAATATTTTAAAATGAATACAAATCATGATATTCAATTACAAAATAGAAGACATTCACCAAATTCATCAGATGTGTTAATTGAATTTGTTTATTTATATTTATGAAATATAAACTCACACCGTAGAAAATTCATGATTTAAAAGATAAACATAAAGAAAATGACTAGATAAACTCGCACCTTGAAAAAATATCACACGAGGCTAAACACATTTTTTTTTTTATTTTGAAAAATAATTTTTATTTGTATAAATAAAAATTGTAGATGACTCAAAATAATACCTTGAAAAATCAAACACAAACAAAATATTTTCTTAAAAAATAATATTCTAAAAGGCAAGTAAAAACTATAATTGAGGTCGAGACAGTGAAAGGTTAGATTTGACTACCAAATAAAACCATATGCACAGTCTAAATGACATGAACAGCACATTTTTCATTAGACTATGCTAAGCGCTTGCCAACAACTTTTGTAAAGATATTAAAATGCCTCTATAACCCGTGTGAAACTATAATAAAACCTCAAATGCTTTTTTTTTTTATCAAAGGAAAGGATTGTATTTTAATTATATATGAATAATAATAAAAAAACTAAAAAAATCTTTGTCCTGGAGCATAACATTTCTGTAATTAAGAGGATAATAAATATTTTTACTGTTTAAATCTTTTGGCAAATAGCTTTAAGTTTCGTTTACTTTAAAAGTAAAAAAAATATATTTAAACTATGCAAAAAATAGATAAATAAAAATTTATACAGTCCAAACAATTTTAATGACCGAAGAGTCCAGGAAAAAGAACATAACATTCCCACACTTTCAAGAGTTTTCCTTTTCAATTCAAGAACAAATATGTAATTTTAATGTAGTAATTTTCAATAATGTTCTGGTTAATATATATTATTTTTTTCACAAATCAGGTTATTGAAGCTGTATAGTAATGTAGTTATGAAATACATGATTAGCGGTAGCTTCCCTACGTTGAACGGCTCACAATATTTATTAGGATTTGACTTGTGCTCTTTTGAAGAATATATTTTATATTGTCGACTACTTAAGTTAAAACCGTGTGATAAAGGCTCATTATATTAAGTAAACAAAGCTTCCGTTGATTACTACCATGTGAATTCAGGAACGAGAACCATGCCTTGCCTACTCTAGTTATCGAAGACCGTACCTTAACATTGTTTTCTATAGCTCTTTTTATAAATTATTTTTTATTTGAAAATATATATATCAACTCATCAAACTAATCTAAAAATATTAAAAAAAATTAATATAAAAAGTAGAAGTTTTTTTTTTCAAAAAAAAAATAAAACACAATGTAAAACAGTACCAAAGTGTTTACACCTCTCCATTGTTTAATAGGGTTGAATTTGGACCGCTCCACTCACCAAGTAACATGAGATATACCGAACTCAAAGCATCTCCCTTATAAATACCACCTCTCCTATCATCCCTCTCCATCCCTCATCCAAGTGTTCTTCTTCCATTCGAACACTAACCCAACCGGCATCTCATGGTCTTCTCTCTCGAAATGAAGTTCATGCACTTCTTTCTTGTTCTCAGCACCATCACCTCTCTTATCCTCGACATTGCTTCTTTTCCACTCGAAGAAGATCAACTTCACTATAATACTGACAACGAAGTAATTGAAAACTTCTCCTCTCACCAGAGTAGAGGAGTTAGCCGCTTTCTTGCTCAACACGAGATCGAAAAACCGGAGACTAACTTGTAATAAGTTCCCGAGGATTTGTCATGCTAAGGGAAGCCCAGGACCTCATTGCTGCAAAAAGAAGTGTGTAAATGTGTTGACAGATCGTCTAAATTGCGGCTTATGTGGGAAGAAGTGCAGGTATAATGATATTTGCTGTAACGGCAAGTGTGTGAATCCATCGTCCAGTAGGAGACATTGCGGGGCTTGCAACAGTAGCTGCGGCAGCGGGAGCTTATGTGTCCTTGGCCTTTGCAACTATGCATGACCTAAGAGCAGAGAATAACAGCCTCTTATTCATTTAATTTACATGCAATTCTTTGTTTATCTACGGAAGAAAGTTAATAAAAATCGATTTTTTGTGTAAATTTTTATTAATTCTTGTCTTCAGTATTCGTTCCCAGAACGTAATTAATCAATTAAATTATATTTGATCAGAGTAACATAATATAAGAGATAAACATAAAAGAAATAGAGAAATATCCGATTAAAAATAAAAAAATAAAATTAAGGTTACAATCTCTATCTAATGTCTGAAAATATTAATGAAACGCTATGTGAATGAGTGTTTGATAAGATAATTATGTCTCATCCAACTGTATAATCCATCACGAAGCTGCAGGTGGGTATGTCATAAGCTAGCTCATAAATCGAAAAGGATATAGGGTCGGTCTGAATCTATCGATCGAGAAGATAAACTCTTAAAAAGGGAGGAATTATTTTTGGAAGACGCTATTAGCACAGCCTATACGGATAAAAGTATCCTTAACATCATCCTGCAATAATTAAAACAATATATACCATCATCATCTCCACAGTGCATGCTTCCTCCTCCATCTTCACAGATCACCCCGCAGTTCAGGCTGGGAAGGAATTCATAATTTAAACATCTCAGTTAATTAAAGTGTGGAAATTAGAGGTTGCTTGCAATTCTATCATTGTCATTTCATGCAACTCCATGTCTGTTTCTGCAGGGTTTGCTGCCACCGCTGCATATATGCAATAGCACCATCCAGCAAGTATGATTTTATTCGTCGCCGCAGCTTCACAGTTGTCTAAAAAACCATGGCCTTGAGAGCTTTACACTGCCCGGGACGTGGTCATGTAACATTTCCAAAGGAAAGCTGGCCCATGCTTGAATTCGAGATGGGTTAGGCTTGCTCTCCCCCTCTGGTCTTGTTCCTTAATTAGGGTTTCAATTTCCCTGGCATCGATCAAACACAAATCTCCTTGTAACCTTCCTCAAACCATATGCTTTCAAGTAGAGATACGTTGTTTTGGGGCTCTTGATTTCTTGGTGGGGACACTAATGCGGCGTTTGTTAAGATGAGGAAGCACTATTTCATCTCTACGAGAACCACAGCTAACGCAGCATTGAAAAATTTTTAATTTTTTTTTAAATTAAAAAATAATGTTTTTAAATCAAATAATTTTTTAAAAATAAAAAAAATCAATTAAATATATTTTTTAAAAAAAATATTCAAACAAAAAGATCATTAATAGCCGAGTTGATGAGTTAAAGAGAGGGAAAAAAAGTTGTTAAATTTGAAATCTTGACACGAGTTTATTTTATTGTTTCTTTCTTTTAATTAGAAGATTTTTATTATTGAACTTAAGAAGGTGTTTGAGATTATGGTTGCACTCAAATTTTCAAATAAACTGTGGTTTTAGTATTTGATCAAGGTAATAAACTGAAAAATTGCTTTTTTTTCCAACTCAAATAAACACTCACCTGGCATTTCAAGAAAAGTAGCAAAATACTGTTTTTTCTTGCGTCTCTCTGCTGCAAGTGTATAGGAGAGAAAGGGGGGCAGCCGGTGGGTTATTTTTTAGTTTGTTATTAACTATATTTTTTTTATAAGTTTATTATTAATTATATTTTTAGATAAAAAAAATATTTTTAATATTAACATAATTTTAAAATTAATTAAAATATAAATAAATATATTAGAAGGAGATTACAATATAATTTTTGCCTCATAATTGTAATTTTATTTCAAATGATATTTTACTATATATTGTTCCGGGATCGCAAAGGCCTTCACATATGGATTTATAGTTCATGATAAAATTACAAGTAGTTTGATGAAATAATAAAAACAAATGTAATTTACTTGAATTGTTAATTACATTTTATTATTATAATTATTAAATATTTAAAAAACAATACACACACTTTAAAGTAATTTCACAAGTTGAAAGTAATATGAAAAGTTTGGTAACCAAATACTTGAAATTATTTTTCATTAATTTCAAACTCAACCACGGTTTTAACCAAACACTTCATTATTTATTTTGAACCGCAGCAAAAATATTTTTCTTAAAACTATTTTTTAAAACCTTAACTATAAAAGCAAAAACAATATCAAACATACCCTGAATTAATAAGAGTTTACAGACAAATAAGCCTTTAATGTCCCATAAAATCGAAACCCATTGAAGTATTTCCTTGACACACAGCAACCGCATTGCAGTTTTTGCAGATGCTCAGCAATCAGATATCTCTTTCAGGAATTTCATCAAACGGGATTCGGGCATCGCTAGAAAAAACGAGAAAAGGGTCTGTTGTTTTTCACATCACAAGGCAAGGGAAGGTAGAAAGGTTCGGTTTTGAGAGAAAGGGTTTGAATTGAAGAGAAGGTGACAGAGAGAGTCACGAGGTTTCCTTCGTTCGTGAAATTATTAATAATGAATTTAAAAGAAAACAAATATTATGCATGTAATTAACCGTCAAAAATGACATATTTTAGAAGGGAGAACTACTAAGAAGAAAAAGTCAAAGCAACAGAAGCCCGTCTAGCTCAGTTGGTAGAGCGCAAGGCTCTTAACCTTGTGGTCGTGGGTTCGAGCCCCACGGTGGGCGTTTTGTTTGTTTCCAAAAATTTTGATCCCCTCCCCACAAAAAAAAAATCAGGCGTATCTTTTCTATGAAAGTTAATAATTTAGCTCATCAAAAAATAGTATTTTGATAGGTTTAGTGCTGGAAAATGTCTATAGAGCTGGACTCTGGAATGGGAATGACACGGCCACAAGTTTTGAACGCAGTCCACAAATTGAAACGACACGGGATTATAAAGTTCTTGGGCTTCAACGAGTAACCCAGAAAAAACAATGGTGGCAGGAGAGAGCACTGGTGAAGAGAACTATTACAAAGCAAATAAACGTTTCAAGGAGTTCGAATGCAAACGAAACCTTTAGCGAAAAAGAGAGGTGACTTCGTTACTGTCAATTTTGCTTTCGTCCATTTTGATCATTTAATTATATATTGGATATAATTAATAGCAAAAAAAATAAAGGAAACAAGGGAAATGAGAGTGCAAGCCCTCACTTGAATCACACAGAAACTTACAAAATAGACACAGAAACAAGGTTCAGACTCCTACTACACATAGTATTTAAGCCCCCGAGCAGAGAAAGACATAGAAACTTACAAAATAAGGCTGGTGCTTATAGATGGCCAACATGCATTTGCAATTTTATTCTACTTCCGGAAACAGGCACCTACGCTCCCTCTGCCTTCTTGAGCAACTTTCATTTTCCACTTTGATAATCGCCGCAGACACCTACAGTACAAAAACAGATTGTAAAGTAGCAGCCGATCAATTTAATGGCTCATTGGTAAGTCTTGTTGTGAATAATCTCAGAATGAATTTCAGACAATGATAAGGTTTTACCATCTGCTTAGACAAGGATTTCACGCTGTTCATGCCTCCTAGTTCCAAGGAGAATGCCCCGAATTCGGAGCAGTTCAGCCACAGCATGGCTAATATTTGCCCTCTCTCTCGGCACTTCTTCCGAACAAGAGACTCCTACCTCCATAATAGAAACCAAGCACTCCAGAGCTTTGTCATTTCCTATACGCCTCATCGTATCAGAGGCAATAGAACTTGTTTCCTCAACTTCTTTTACAAGTATGGGGTCAACAACCTCCATCACATGGTCAGGCAACGCCATTTTAATATATTTGTGTAGGTTCATCCCCTCTTTGAACGAGCCATCTGTTGGCGTCTTTCCAGTAAGCATCTCCAACAATAGGATGCCGAAGCTGTACACATCCCCAGAAGTTGACACCTCGTGTCCGATACCATACTCTAAAATTTATATGCACGGCTGTTAACAACCTTGGAAACTAGCAGTAAAATGTCACTAAATTTTATAGCTTCTTCAAGTATTTCAGTACGCTGAAATGTGCATTTATGACTTTGGCAGAAATAATTGTTATCATGTGGAAAATTGTTATATCAATTCGCCAATGCAATCCAATGGAATATTATTCTAATCACTTGAAACTAAAATAAATCGTGTAAAATCTGACTGGTTTTACCTGGGGCAGCATAGCCAACAGTTCCTCTTAAACCAGTAGAGCTGTTCTGATTTGATGATACCAGAACTGAAGCTTCTGGACGGAATCTTGCTAATCCAAAGTCTCCAACATGAGCAGTCATGTCACCATCAAGAAGAACATTGCTAGGCTTCAAATCACAGTGAACAACAGCCATTTGACAGTGGCAGTGCAAATAATCAAGGGCACTAGCTACATCGATTGCAATGTTTAACCTCTGAATCAGATTCAGATTTTTTTGCTCGCGTGTCTCATCTGATGTATGTACTGGATGCAGCCACTCTTCCAGGCTCCCATTGATCAAGAATTCATAAACCAGAGCTTTGAAATCATTGCCTTGGAAATCAAGGCTAGAACATGCAGTTAAAATTTTGACAAGGTTTCGGTGCCTGATGTTTATCAAGGCTGCACACTCTGCCATGTAGCTTTTGGAAGCTCCCCTACGTAGCAGGTTGAATACTTTAACTGCGACAATCATTCCATCAGGTTCGAGGATTGCTTTGTACACAGAACCAAAACTACCTCGACCAATCAAATTGGATGAGGAAAAGCCACCAGTTGCACGATAGAGTTCTTCATAAGTCACTCTCCGAAATGAGACCTCCCATGAAGCTCCAGAAGCAGGCTGATTTTTTGCCTTTCTCCAGGAATAGAGAACTAGAGAAGAGATCAGAAAGAGTGCAATGATAAAGCCACATGGAATTGAAATTACTAGCTTCAACTTGGTAGAAAATTTTGGCTTTCTCAACTCATTAGACGTGCATCTAGGCAAATTCAACTGAGATACTCCACCACAAAGCTGATCGTTTCCCAAAACTGAGACTGCGCTTGCATTCCCGAAAACTCTTTGTGTAGGCATCTCACCTTCAAGGTGATTAAAAGAAAGATCCAAATGCTGCAAAAACTGGAAGTCTGCAAAAAATCTTGGAATTTGGCCTGTCAAGTTGTTGTAAGAGAGATTAAGATATTGAAGTGCTCTCAAAGAACTCAAAAGCTCCGGAATAGACCCTTGGAAGAAGTTCCCCTCCAAATACAAATATTCTAGCATAATGCAGTTTCCAAGACTTCCAGGAATCTCACCTGATAACCTGTTATGTGAAACATCTAGATATCCTAGGTTCACTAACCTGCCCACTTCAGAGGGAAGGGGACCTATCAACTGATTATGAGACAGGTCTAAACTCACGGATAAAGAAGCAATGCCAATTACTTCTTTGGTTAATGGACCGCTCAAATTGTTATGAGCAAGCTCTAAATGTATCAAATTCTGGCAGTTTGCAAGATTTGATGGGATGCCTCCTTGCAAATTATTCGCAGATAAATAAAGTTCGAGCAATGAAGTAACATTACCAAAAGATGAAGGGATATTTCCAGAGATTTTGTTTTCATCGAGGGCTAGACGGTGCAAATTTTTCAATTTACCAATGGAAGTTGGTATAACGCCAGTCAATTGATTTGTTTCCAACGTCAAACTATCCAGGCTGATGAGGTTTCCAATATCAACTGGAATGCTTCCCCGCACTAGATTTCCTCCCATGTCCAGTACTGTTAACTTTGATGAGAAGTTGCTGATTATTTCTGGAAACATTCCTCCTAAATTGTTATCACTCATACCCAAGTCTTCCAAATTGGTGCAGTTTGCAAGGCTATGGAGAAAGATGAGATCACCTTCCTCCCCATTTCCAAGAGCATTGGAATCAATACCAAGATACTGTAGATTAGGCAGGTTTGGAAAAGGGGGCAATTTCCCAGTAAATCTGTTGTTTCCGAGATCAATAACAGAAAGAGTTGAGGCGTTGAAGATCGTCACTGGTATCGGTCCGTTGAATTTGTTGGCATAGAATACAAGCACTTCAAGGCTTGGAAGATTTTGGCCAAGGTTAGAAGGAAGACTCCCATGAAATTGGTTACTCCCCACAGCGAAAAGAGTTAGAGAAGAGAGATTGTACATGGACGGAGGAATTGTGCCGCTCAGATTATTGAAAGGAGCAGACAATATTTTTAACCTTTTCAATCTCCCGATACCATAGGGAAGGCTTCCTTGCAAATGATTATCCCCCACAGCAATTCTCTCAACAGATGAGAGATTTTCAAAAGAAAGTGGTATCTCACCAACAAGATGATTAACTGCTAAAAGACATGCTTGCAGATTTAATAACGACCCCAGTTCTGCAGGGATTTTGCCAATCAAGTCGTTTCCCCGTAAATCAATCAACTGAAGATTAGTGCAATACGAGATATTGGCAGGGATTTCACCGGTGAATGTGTTGTTGACGAGGTTCAACTGAAGTAGACGAAACAAACGACCCAACTCTTGTGGAATATTTTGGCTGAAGCTATTGTTGCTCAGGTCTAGAATCCTGAGAAAACTCAGGTTGCCAACGTGAGGAGAGAGGGAGCCCGCTAGCTTGCTAGAGTGGAGGTCAAGTTCTACAGCTCTCCGATGCCGGCGTCCACACGTTACGCCTGACCACTCACAGAAATGCAAGGATTCATTCCACGAGCTGAGTGCACCGAGGGGATCGCCAGTGATTTGAGCCTTAAAAGCTAGCAGGGAGAGTCTATCTGTTCCTCCTCCAGATAATGAGAAGGAAGAAGAGATCGGTAGCATTATTTGCAGGAAAAGAAGCCAAAACATGTACGAACTCATGCTTGGTAACTCCATTTTTAATTTGAGGTAGAGATTTTAGTGATGAAGATATGGTTGTAACTTGTAAGAGCTCGTCTATCAATATGGTTCAGACAGAAAACACTGTTCAGTTAACAATATTCAAAGTCAACTTAGGAGTCAACTAAAGTCGTGCACGCTAGTTATCTTGTGACAGGTGATGTATAGTGCCAAGTGTAAAAATATAAATTAGAAAACTGAGTAAGAGAATTGGACGAGTTAAAAAAAATAATAGTAATCAAGGAGAAATTATTGCAGGACCTCGCTACTTATGATCATGAACCAACTTTGAAGCAACTTCGTAGCTGGCACGAAGATGCCGCGAATCCATCATTGTTTCTTAGAAAAATATATTTTATTTTATTTTCAGATTTTTTAATGTACTAATATTTAAAATAAGTTTTAAAAATATTTTTTAAAAAGAGTTAACTACTATCCTAAATTTGCTGCAATAATAGATTTTAAAGGTAACTCCTACTACAATATTAAATTAACTTTTGCAGCAACTACTATCCTATTAGATCAACCCTTTATTTATTTATGTATTTATTTTTGCTTTGGCAGTGATTGCTAAATAAGCTTTAAGTTGATAATTTATGTGTATATTATTTGATTTAGATTTTCGATGCTATTTTATAATTGATTGAAATTTTCAAATGGTACAAATAATTGCTCACTTATGTATCAAATAGAATAAAAAACATAATTTACTATAAATAAAAAATGGTATCCGAGCACCCAAAAATAGCAACATTAATTTTTATATTTTAAAAAATCAATTTTTCACCAAATGATGGAATCAAAAAAACAATTTCTTATATTCCAAAAACTGGATAACATTTTCTTTTCTTTAGCAAGGATAAAATCAATGAAGGTTACCCTTCGCAAGGAAAGGTTAAGATGCAGCACTAGCTCACCATTCGCAGAAAAACCTCTCTACTCTATCTTAACGTGTAATTGATACAAATAAACATTAAAGGGATACATTCATAAACAGAAATAGACACACACACACATATAAAAAACGATCCAGAAGCATGGAATGATGGAGGTCGTCTTCAGTCCACGACTTGGTACATCAATTAAAGAGTGTTTTTTCAAAAAAATGATTTTTTATTTTAAATAAAAAAATACTTTTAGATCTATGTTAATATCAAAAATAATTTTAAAAAAATAAAAAATATATATTATTTTAATATATTTTTAAATAAAAATTCTTTAAAAAACAACTACAATCTCAATAACAAACACCCGAAAAAAGTATAAAAATCATATAGGCGACAGGCCAATAAAGAAGATGTTCTAGATAAATAGAAGCTTAGAGAAAAGCAAGTGAAAAATCAAATCAACGTTTTGAATAAAAATAGAGAGAGACGAACCAAGAAACTCCATTACTGTAGCTAGGCTCATTAATTAGCGGAGAATTGACAAAAAGACTAATTGATTGATGGAATTTGAAATTAAATTATTTCTCCTTTTCAAGAGCCTCATTAATTTATTTAACTAGAATTAGAAAAAGGATTAACTTAGTGTCCTATATACTAAAACAATCAGTCAATGTTACTGTGCAATGTAAGTGCTTTTACCGTGGATTGAAATAGTAGCTTGGGTCAGTTTGATTTATAGGATGTTTGAGTTACGGGCTGTGTCCTGGTTTGTGACATGTGGTGGGTATTGTGCCACGTGTCCTCTTTATTTAGAATTTTGTTTCCCTCTTTATTTTACGTTGTTGTTCTTCGGTCATGCTTTCATTCTCAATTTTTTTCCTTTTGTATTTTTCATTTCACACATAACTTGCCTTTTCTCTTCTTTTTTGTCTTTTTTCATATCTTTTTTTATTTATTTATTTTGACGTCAAAATATTTTTTTTGCTTATATTTTTTTTTTCACTTGCTTTTTTGTTAAAGATATTGATTTTTTTTGTTTGATTGAAATAATAATAATTATAATAATAGATTTTTTTCTTGCTTTCTTTTATTAATGTTTTTGAGTTTTTTTCTCCTTAGAATAATTTTTATTGTTTTAGCAATAGTAGTAATAATATTTTTAGATGTTAAGCCATTTATTTTCTCTTTTGTTGAGATAATATTTTTTTCAAAACTTTTACTCTTAAATTTTAGTTTGTGTTTATGATCATTAAAAATTGATATTTCTTATTTGTTTTCCTTTGTTTTTTTTATTAGTTTTTTCTCATCTTAAATTATTTTTTTAGCTACTAATTTTTAGTTTTTTTTTCATTTTTATTTTGTTTGCTCTTATGTTAAAGTTTTTAGGTTTTTTATTCTTTTATTGAATTTATTTTTTCATTATTCATGAAATAATAATAATTATAATAATAGATTTTTTTTCTTGCTTTCTTTTATTAATGTTTTTGAGTTTTTTTCTCCTTGGAATAATTTTTATTGTTTTAGCAATAGTAGTAATAATATTTTTAGATGTTAAGCCATCGATATTGCTATTGTTATAATAGGATATTTTAATGTATTTTATTATATCAAACCTTGCATATATAGATGTTATATTTTATTTTTAAACTAGCAAAATCTATTAATTATTTCAATCCAAACAATTATAAAAAATATTTGTTCAGCTCGCAACGTAGTGCGGGCAAGTAACTAGTAATTAACTAAAAAATAGAAATGCTTGCGAATCATAACCCATCAAAGAAACACAACAATGTCTGCTAGTTTAACCCAGATTAAACTTTTATTTTTTATACCAGGAAATTATGCTCCGAAAACATATTTTATAGAACCAATTAAAACTTTGATTATTTTAAGATTTTATAAAATATATATTTCGACTCGAATTTAAAATTTATTATATATACTATAAACTTTATATTATCATACCACGGTTATCACAACTCAGATTAAACTTGTTAGGCTTAACATTGAAGATTGCGGCTGTGGAAGCTGCTGAAGTGTCACGAAGAAACCAAGATGCTGGGCACAGCAGAAGAAACAGATGCAGCCACCGCCACTTACACAAAAATTGATTTGAAACATGCCATGGCCGAAGAATGCAGCAAATAAGGAGAGGTTTGCTGCACTGGAAATGGGATGTGACGTGAACCAAGAAACAGCAGCAACATGTTGAATATCTTTGAGGACAGTTCCAGTCCAGTTGGTAAGCTGCTAAACAGAGATTAAGATATTCATGTTGAATATCAACTGATTTTGAGAGAGGTCTAAACTCACTGTTGGACAATGATCTGGCAAATTCCTTACTTCTACTCTACAGTAAACCACGTTCTCTTTTGTTTCCCAAAATAAATTTGAACATTGCTTCAGTTCAAGCTGATAGCGAGATATTGCTTAGCCATTTGCCCACAGGATCACGTTTACTGAACAAATGTTGGCAACTGCTTGGAAAAAGGGTTTTTTTAATCCAAACTCTACCTTTGCTCTGTATTTCTGAAATGAAATAATATATTTTTCAACAGTTTCTTGGCAGTTCCAAAACTACTCAAGCTTGGTGAGGAAACCAAAATGCAGAACATATGTAGAATTTCGATTACGGAGTTCATAATTCATAACCTGATCACACTCATGGCTATCCTTTTTAAGAAGCAAAATACCAAACATCTAGCTAGACTTAAACTAAATTTAACAGACCAGGTTTAATATTTATTCTTCTTCGTCTTCGTCCCTTTGGTTCGGCTTGCATGGGTATAGTTAGGCAACCTTGGTTACCACCGCAGAGACCATCTGGTTCATGCCACACGTGCCATGTCCCCTGCAAAGCCGGTAATATCCCTTCTCTCCCCAATGCTTTCCCCATGAGTTCTTGATGATCCAATACGGCTTGTAGCCAAACCTAAGAATGGAGTATCCTCTTGCACCGTACCCGACAAGCAGAACACCATGGTTGAGCCATTTCTTGCCGCAAATAAGTGGGCACGAGACTCCCCCGATATAAGTTTGCATGAATATTGCGTTCAGTCCGACTGCATTTTCCCAGATAAATGTTTATCAGCATCGGCTATCGTTGACTGCGACATACAAATGACAAATACTATGTAATATCACAATCGATGATATAATGTAATGGCAGACGAAACCATATGTATCCATACATGCTGCTCTTCATGATAGAAGGTCAACTCACTTGCAAGAGGTCCATGGTGAACTAAATTTGCCGCAATTTGGTTCTCGTCAACAGCGATTTTGGTGAAATTAGCAACTCTTACAGCTATTTTCTCAGGATCAAACTTGCATTCACCCCTTTTACCAGCATACGGGTATGAACTCTCCTCTTGTAACCCCCCTGCCTCAATCAAATACCTGTAGGCATTGGTCATGAGTCCTCCACCACATCCATCGTCGCATGAAGCCTTGTCTGTCTTGTCACACTGCACAAAAATCCAAGGAAATAACCAAACATTTATGATAGAGCTTTCAGGCCTTGATTTATATGAGCTTCTTCAAATCGAGGTGATGTATGGAGTCCAAGATTATTGGTGCTAGCTGTGATGGTATCTAGTTGATCAGAATAAGAGATTGAAAGGGCGAATCGGAAACTAACCACCCTGTCACAATCAACAAGCTGCTGTTCACTAAGATTGAGAAGCTTCCCTGTTGCAATAAAATTTGCTCCTTCAACAGATCCAGTGGCACTAAAAGCCCAGCATGATCCACAAGAACCCTGCATTAGACCCACAAGCACATAAACAAATGTAGAAACTATGAATTTGCACATCTCTCCAGCCCTCTACAGTGCTGCTTAATAAAACGAAGAAAATTAGCCCTCAAATCTAGTAGAAACTGTACCTGCATCTTGACATCAGTGACAGCTCCTTTCTCTCTCCAATCAAAACTACCAGGCAAACCACTTGCATCCATAAAAGAAACAGAACGTTTCTCCACTGGTACAGTACCACCACCCAAAACACCAGTATAAATTCTCTCAAATTCCTCCTCGGTCAAGTCCATAAACGGAGTGACCCCGTGAATTGCAGTGGGGTCCAGTGCCTGGTGCTCAACAGCTCTGATCAAGTTCTTGCCGAAGATCCTAAAGCGGTGCACGTACTCTTCTCTAGTTTTATATTCTTTTTTGTGCTTTTTTATAAACATCTTGAACTTCTCTTCAGCTCCCAGAAGGTTTAGACCATTTTTCATGAACTTCCTGTTGTCAAGGGTAGGATTGTCTGTGACTTCGAGGATTGTTGGGTCCTGTGGGTTGTCATAGAGATCGGTTACAGAAACTGTTATTGATGTTAAGATTAGGAGTCCTGCAAGGATTGCAGTGCATGTTAGAGCTGGGGTTTTATGGATCATATCTTGTTGATTTCTTGATTTTCTTGTTCTTGGAGAGCTCTGGTGTACGAGAAATGGCAATGCAAGGATACTTGACGTTTCTTTTTCCGCTTTCTAGGAGTGGCTAATTACTGTTTTATCCTTGTACAGAGAAATGAAATCAATCATATGATGTATATGAGCAGATAATTTTAGGGGGTTGCTATGATTAAATATACGTAAAGTGTGCTTTGTGAGTTTACGTGAGCGTAGAAAATTTTAGTTATAAAAATTAAATATATTGATTTAAACTCGATCTGTTATATTTATTATTAATTTTTTATTATTATGCCACATTTCTTAAAAATATATATGAGTAAATAATAATAATAATAAGCAATAACATCTAAAATATTCTACTTTCAGGTGCATTGTTACAATTAATGATTGTGAATTATACTGATTTCTCGTATAACTAATTATTTGCAATTTAAGATTAATTATATGAGGTTTATATTGATTTTTTAATCAATAAATTTCATCATGTTTTTATAATTTCATATATATAAAATAATTTTTTGATAATCTATTTTTTTTAAAAAAAATCGCAATTAGTTCTTTATAATTTAATAATAACCATATCAGATTTTATCTGAATAAAAAAACCCATTTTTGTATGTATGACTTGATCCATATGATAGTACTTTCTAAATAAGGTGGAGAATTTATTCTGGCTTTGATGGATATTATGGGAAAGGAGCAAGGGTGTTTGGGGAATTAAGTGAAAACGTGGTTGCATGCAAAGGCGTGTGTTCGATGGAAGACACGTAATGGTGCGTGTCAATGGCTGAGTGGTCGTTGAACTTTGGAGGTGCCGAGTGAGAGCTTATCTCAGACAAGTGCACCAACTTTTAAGGATCCCTGTTAAATTTGGTTTTATATGTTGTTTCACTGTGGCTCGGGAATTCCATCTGAATTATGTAATAATAATTGTTCAATGTCAAGTGATTTTTTTTTTAAAATAGTTTATTATTTTAATGAAATTTTAATGCATGTTAATTTAATATCATGTTAATACAGTAGTTCATGTTAATTAATATTTTATTTAGTATGATAGTAGCAATTATTTTTAAAAATATTTTTTATTTATAAATATATTAAAATAATTTTAAACACTTAAAAACACTATTTTTAAAAAAATATATATTTAAAAAAAAAAACTATGACAACAAAAGTCTAACACGAGCTTGTCTTTACCATGAGTGTTTGAGAATATAATTAAGGATTTTTAAAAACATATTTGAAAATATTAAAATAATATTTTTTATTTTAAGAAAAATTCTTTTTAACATCAGCCTATTAAAATGATTTTAAAATAATAAAAAATATTTTTAAAATACAGCAAAAAAAAAAAAATACAGTCACCATGACTATCAGTAACGGAAATGGAAGATCAAAACAGGTGGGATCCATGAATTCTGTGCAGGGATGGAGTAAAAAGAATTGTGGATCAGGAAATACTAGTTCAAAGAATTGGGATAACAAACTGGGTCAGGTGTCAATATCGCAATACACTTGGAAGAAAACAAAAGGCCCAGGCATTTTGGATAGATCGTCAATCCATAATTCTTTTATCAAAGCCGGTTGCCCCGGTATTATGGGCTGTAGGCAAATTCAGCCTTCTGGGATATCAATAAAGAAGGGCCTTATTTAGTTCTTCTCTTCATCTCTGTAGATTCAACTGGTTGGAGATTAGGAGGAGCTGGAGGTATTTACAGTTTTAGAAAGAGAAAAAAAATCAAATCTAGAGGTATTTTCAGCCAAATTTTGCGTAGATTTATCCCTCTGATCCTGCAAAAAATAAACTGTAAACGCTGAAAGTAAGGGATTCATGACAATTTTATTTTTATTTTATTTTCTTTTTTAAGTTGATTAAGGAGTTAAATAATCATTACGTCTTGTTATTTGACCGTCTTGCAATATAAATATTTCATTTTCTCTGAGGCGACAAATTAGCAACTTCTTGGTGTGAAAACCTACAATGGTCAAAGAGGGCCATCCCATTCTGGCCAAGAAAAAAAACACTGCCGATGTTGACTGGTAGAGAGTGATTTTTATTTTTTATTACCTTTTATGATATCCCCTCACCGTCTCAACTCTCAAGTAGTTCCTTCTGGGCTCGTTTGAATATAAATTGTGGCTCTAATCATTATTTCATGATCTCTAAAATTTACGATATCCTCGTGCTATTAACTTTAATTGTTAATAGATTTGGGATATTCTCATATTTATCATTCAAAATTTGATTTTAATTTATATTGTCATAAAGAAAATCCCATAACAGGGCAGAGCTAATATACGAGGTTTGGAGGGACAAATTAAAAAGGCAATTCTAGGAGAGGTCAAAAGTTAAAATTTACTAATTTTAAGATTGAAATTTAAAATAATCCAGGAAAAAAACAAGGTAAAAACACTTGCAGGATCCGGGCCCCCTGCCAGACACCCCTACCTCAGCCCTCTGCTCTCATAGATACCCTCGTTCAAATAAATTGGCTGTCTAAACATGATTGAAAAATAATTTAGTCTCGGCATGTAAAATGTTGGCATGAAAATTAATATTTTAACAGTTTTAAGAGAATCATTCGCATGTAGGACTGGTCCGATTAACAAATTAGGGTCAATATTACAATATATAAGTCAAGTTTGTGATTATACACACACACACACACACCATACTCAATGGAAACAAAACTTTAAAATATGTAAAGAAATTAGACAGGAGAGAATTAGGTTATGAGAGTTATGAAGCCTAAATAATGGGTGGATCGGACAACTCACTGTTCCTTTATGCCAGGTGGTTTCCTGAGTGATTATTTGGTAACATAGTCGAGTTTGTTTTTTTAAATTATTTTTTATTTTAAAATATATTAAAATAATTTTAAAAAAAATGACATTAACATATAAAAATAATCTAAAAATATAAAAAAATAATTTAAAATAAATAATAATAATAATGAATTTTTATTTTTTAAAAAATATTTTTAGAATGTAATGTAAAACATATCTATTGCTGCTTTTCAATTCAGCAATAGCAGCCAGGGATTCCACTGTGGAGATTAGCATCAATCTGCTGACTAGTCAAGGAGATGCTTTTATCAGCAAATTGTTGGGGTGGAGCTATTCTTGCTTCTCTGACAAGAAACCTGCAGTGGTCAAGGAGTACCGCCCCATTCTTTGCAAGAAAAAAAAAATTGCCGACGTTGACTGGTAGAGTGATTTCTTTTCTTGATGAGGAAGCAGGATCCAAAAGTCCAACTCATAGGTTCGGCTTATTTAACAGACCAAGCAACCACCTACTCTATCTCTCTCAAGCTACCTTAAAAAAAAAAAAAAATAGGGCTGTCCGATTGTCTCCCGCTGGAAGTAGCACCTTCTAGACTTGTTTAATTATATACTTTTTTTTTCCATGAATAAATTTTTTACTAATCATTATTTTATAATACTAAAACAGAGGCTCAAAGACAAAAGCGTCTGTGGAAATTTGGTGATGGCAAGATTCCCTTCAGATGTCGGTTGGTTTGGTTTCAGAAAGTTAAGATCATGTGGTTTTGCCATGAAATTACAAGAAGTGATGTTTTTTTTCCCTGTCATGAAACTATCACTAATTAAAAAAAATATTAATATAAGGGGGTGTTTGATAATATTTATGAAAAAAAAAATAATAATTTTTTTATATATTTTTATATCATTTCGATATGCTGATGTCAAAAATTATTTTAAAAAAAATAAAAAAACATTATCTTAATATATTTCTAAACAAAAAACTCTTTTAAAAACAACCGTAATTACATTTTCAAACAGACATTAAATATGCAAATCAATTTATACTAAACTTATTTATTGCATATGTCTTTAAATTAATAATTATATAAATTTTTAATCATTCTTATATTAATAATTATAAAAAAATAAAATTAAAATTACAGGAAAAATAAATATTTTAATTTTAAAATCTATCACTGGATGATTGCTATCGTAGCAATTTTATTTCGCCGACTCGTAGTATTTTATCGTTTACTAGCTTGCCACGAAAATGGCATGGACGTGATTATTACATCTAGCCTGGTATATAGATCGATTCAGGATATGCTTGTCTACAAACTTGTCCGGACTAGGTTTTCGTTTAGACCATCTTGAACATTGACCAGTCAAAATGGGTGGTTTGAGTGGTGAATGAGCGATGCTGTTAATTAAGTTAGATTTTGATGATATTTAACTAGATTAATTTCAAATATTTTTTTATTTAAATTGATGTAGTTTTATCTTTTTGAAAAAAGAAATATTGACACAATGTTATTTTTTATTGATTTAGTGACTTATAAACTGACTCAATATTGTAGTAAATCAAATCTTACAAGTATGAATATATAAATTATGCATGCAAGTGCATGCTCCTTGGAATATGTAAGCAAGAACACGTCGTCATCGTCATCTGAAATTGATCGATCCAAATGTAATCAGTCTAAAAAACCTTTTAAATATTTGAAAATCCATGTTCTCACGCAATGCATAATGTAACTGATATTAATTCTAAGAGCAAGTCCAATGATAAGAGCTATTTTAAAAAGTTAAATCTATAAAATAGTTCTATGAATAGTGTATATATAGTTTTTTTATTAATGTGTACTCCAATGATAAAAGTCATTTTAGAAAGCTATTTATTTATATTATTTTAAATATAATACAATTATTTTGTATATAGCTTAATTATACAATTAATAAGAGTAAGTTATACAATTAAATAATTACTTTTAATAAATCCTCCAATAATATAATTATTAAGAATAACCATCTTTATTTTATTTCGTTAAAGTTCATCGTGAATCATTTTAATTTTTATGATGCTTTTAATCAATGCTACTTATTATCGTTAAGTGTTAGAAGAACTTTAAAAAATAAATTCAATTGAAATCAATTTTATAATACAATAAAATATATTTAAAGCTAATTAAAAACAATTATTTTTTTTTACAATTAATTTAAGTAATTTATATAATTAAATAACTACTTTTAAAAAACTCACTTTATAATTATTAATTTTAATTATATTTAAATAAACAAATCATATTTTTTATTTATAATTTATACTCGTGGTTGGTTGCAGAAGAACCCACCTCTCTCTCTCTCTCTCTCTCTCTCATGTGAAATAATAATAAAAAAAGCTTTATAATTTATGCCTTCTCAATTGAAGGCAGCTAAAGATAGCTTCGGAAAAAAGGAGTGGCCATTTTAGCTCCTGAAATGGCTGCTCCGTTTGAGCAATAAAAATTGGTTCAGTTGAGCAAAATCGGCAAATTTTTGCTTTTGCTTCTTAAAATATTAACGCGTTGGACTTGCCCTAACAGGCTCAATTTGATGGAAGATCCCACACTTTATTGCTCATATAAAATATATTTATTTAATTATTTAGAAGTTTTTAAAATTATCAAATGAGATTTTGTCTGTAAGCGACAACTATTGGTTATTTTCTCTTGCCATGAACAAGACATTGACTACGACCATGAGTAATTGATTAAATTACTGAAATAAAAAAATTAATTAATTAATTAACCAGCACATATTGGGTATGAACTACCTGAATTTCTTTTAATATCATAAGAAATACAATGTGTTAGAGCTATTAGCTAATAGGAAAATATTGTTGAGATCATAATGAAATCTGAAAAATCTATTATAAAATTATAGAAATTACTTTTAACTTGGACTTTAAAAACCAACTAAAAGAGAGTCAACAACTTGAAAATGTCAATTATAGCTAACAATTTCACTGCGTGCTTTGGACTTGTTCCGCCATGGCCGATTATAAAATAAAAACACGGCAAGTCAGTCAAAATGGGCTGTCAAGCAGTGATACTGCGCTATTCACAATTATTTATGTAGTCCGTTTGAATTAAATCATCACAGATAATAAGTTATATATATAAAAAAAAAAATGATAAATGGCATCTTTCTTCCCATCGTTTACTGTATTTCCCCGCCTATTCAGCAATTTAAATGCCATCAAATAAATAATTATTCCATTAATTGCAATTCAATTCAAAAGTCATTCATATATCATATATTTTAATTACCATCTCAAGCTCTTTTAAAAAATAGGAATGAGGGTAGCATTGAATTAATTACTAGTAGCCGAGGACCAGATCATACCCTGTTCAATAGTTGACCGTGGAGGCATCGCTTTATTTTGCCTCAAAATCAAACAGAGGGGTGACATGTCGTTAAGGATTGGTTAATCCATTACCTAGCAAAATGGGGCCAGTTGACAGGGTATTTTAATCGAGCACGTGCGTAGACTTTAAGCATCCACGTGGCAGGAAACATGTTGGGTGAGAAAACAGATGGGTGGTAGCCTGGTAGGTGGTCAAATATCCACCAAATATATCGTGACACGATTCGTTTCTCTATTGTAAATATCGTTTTCCAGATTTTCCGGAAACGAGAATGTAACGAAGTTTTGAAATCTGACTGGAATATTCACACTGGTTTCAAAGGAGATAAGACCACGAACCGGCCGGGCCATACCTTACATGAACCAGCCGGCTCCTGCAAAGACACTTGATCAAGATACAAAGCTTGCTAAATTAAGATTGGAGTATTATTTGTTGTGCTGATTATTTTTTATTTAAAATATATTAAAATAATATATATTTTTAATAAATTATAAATTATTTTTAATGTCAGCATATTAAAATATTATAAAAATATAAAAAAATTATTTCAAAACAAAGAAAAAATAAAATAAAATTTATTTTTTTCAAATACATTTTTGAAACAACAAAAAAAATAGACTATTAATTTGCTACTGGTGCTTTGGTTCTAATCGTAAGTGTTTAGAATTATATGTGTGTGTGTCCCTAAAACATTTTTTTTAAATAATAATTATATTTTTAATAATTTTGATGTGTTGATATTAAAATTAAAATAACAATTATTTAAAAATAAAAAATACTTTTCATATATCACATACCAAACACCCATTTATTGATATTATGTTTGCTTTCTTAGTATTTTTTTGTCGTTAATATAACATGATAAAGAGATAAATACTTTTTACAAATAATTAGTTTCTATGCAGATGATATATTAAAATTTGACTACTGTTAATTTTAGCAGTTTAAAAATCGACCATTATAATGTTTATTTTAGTTGCGTGTAATTTATCCGAGAATAAGCATTAAAACTGGTAAAAATGAAATTACTAGTATAGCTCTCTAATACATGCATACATATATAAATGATATTTTCTATGAATTTAAACAGCTATTCCTTTTAAAATAATATGTGAATTTAATATGCTGACATTTTAGTTAACTGAACGGTTTTAAACTATACTTTGCAGCCTTTAAATTACCTAAAATGGCACAACATCGCTGCTCAAGCATGAGATGATTGCTTACTCCTATGGTTAAAATCACGAGTTGACTCGTAAAATCGTACGATTTTGCGAGTCAACTCATTAAAACTTGTTAAATTAGAAAGAAAATCGTTTTTGATCAAACTCGGTCAAAATCATAAAATCGGACCGGATCGGTCCAATTTTGCGATTCTGCAAATTCCTCCCAATTCGCGCGCGCTCCTCCCAATTCCTCCCATTTCGCGCACCACTGCACACACACACACACACACATATATAATTATCTTTCTGTCTATCTCTCTTGTATATATTATGGAATTATTATTGAAAATTATTAATATTAACTTTAAAATTTATACTTAAAATTTTTGAATTTTTTTTTTACTTTAAATTAAATTTTTTTATGTTTTTAAATCATTTTCATATCATCGTGTCGAAATAATCTGTTTGAGTTGGAGGTAGTACTGACAATATCGGTGTTGATACCAGTATTAATACTGATAATTCTTTTGATGAATGTATTAAAAATAACGAGGAAAATAACGGTCATGAGACTAATTTGAATTTATGTAGCACATCAACAAAATAATTATTTTAAATTTATTAGTTTTTATCTAATGAAATTCTATGGACATAATTGTTTTGTAATGTATTTTTAAGTTATTTTGAACCATGTATGAACCTTAACCAATGAAGTTTTATGACCATGATTATATTGTATTGTATTCGAAAATATTTCACTTGAGATTTTATGATTTTTCTACCCACATGATTTTAGCTATGATTTCACGATTTTTGTACGGAAAAATTCAGATATGATTTTACGATCCGATTTTTCGAAACCCCTTCCGTGTCGTGTCAAAATCATGATTTTGACAACCATGCTTACTCCACTCCTGTGTGTTTTACATGCAATATAAAATTATAAAATCACTATGCTCACTGATAACAATTATATATATCTTTGTTAAAAATACAAAGACAGACAAATAAATAAATAGTTTTCCTAACTGTCAAGCAAAGAACAAATATTCATATTAACATTTTATTACAATTTTTTTTCCAGGTTTGGTGACACTAAAAAAGAAAAAAAAAATCAACCCTACAATCCCAGTATGATAATATTGATCGATTAATGGGATTTGAGTTATTTTTTAAAATATTTTTTTTTTCAGAAATTTATTAAAATAATATATATTTTTATTTTTAAAATATTATTATTAATGCTATCATGTTAAAATATCTAAAAACATTAAAAATTTTAATTTAAAATAAAAAAATATATTATTCTTTAAAAACTACTTTTGAAATGGGATGTTAAAATAGGGACTAAGTTGGATGATGGGATGAGTTTTCATCAAGAAAACAGTAAATTAAATTCAATATCTCTAAATGATCTTGTAAGGATTTCTTCGAATACTTCGCAGATAAAACTTA
The DNA here is from genome assembly GCA_015731905.1 of Salix dunnii. NCBI lineage: Eukaryota > Viridiplantae > Streptophyta > Magnoliopsida > Malpighiales > Salicaceae > Salix > Salix dunnii. Next base: position 16,010,294 of record CM027668.1, read on the forward strand.
AAAAGAATATGCCGTGGGTTAATCAGGGCCGTGCATTTCCTTAAGAAATTAATGAAATACTCCTGATTGGATTTCAAAAAGATTTTGGATGACCCTTCTCGATATTTGTTTCCAAATAGTTTGAATCGGTACGTTTATTGGACATCAATACACTGCATAAAAGTTAAACAGTCCTCCTTTTAATTTAATTTTTTATTTCAAGATCGTAGAAAAGGATTTTCATGGCTATAAAACGACATTGTTTCGTGAGTCATTTCAACCGAACCCTGAAATGGACAATGCATGTTAATACACGTGTTAGATTATCATCTTTTTTTAATATAGTTTTTGTTAAAAATAAAATAAAAAATAATTAACTCATGCTGCACGTTAAAAAAATATCAACAAAAGGACCCAATCGTTTTTCAGATAAAGAAAGAATTCTTCTAAAAAATATACTTTAAATTTTCATTTTCAACCAATAGTCTTGATTTTTTCAAACACTCACATGTCATCGACTAGTATGAAAATTATTTTTTAAAATAATATATATTAAAATAATATTTTTGTTTATTTTATATATAGATCTATGATCTAAAAAACATTAAAATAAAAAATAATATTTTCTTATAGACACGCTTTTCAACCACTCTTATGTTATAAACACAGCACATCACGTTTTCATTAAATCGAATGAGAATATATCCGCTCAATGTCTCTCATCCACGTATGTCGTCTCAATACTCTCGACTTAATTTTTTTTAGTATTGTGTTTTAAAAATATATTTGAAAAAAAAAATATTAATTTTTTAATATTTTTAAATTATTTTCATATATCGATATTAAAAATATAATTTTAAAAAATAAAAAATATATTATTTTAATACATTTCTAAATAAAAAATATTTTAAAAAATAAATTCAATTGTAATTTTAAATAATTATTAAATCAAACCCCTCAATGTAGCAACAAATAACATGAGAGAGAGAGAGAGAGAGAGAGAGATGATAGATTCATTTTTAGTATCCAATGCTCAGAGATATCCAACTCCCGCTCCAATAAATATTTTCAATAATAACTTTCAGCAGTCAACAACAACAAACATTCCCAACAGTAGTCTACAAATAACAAATTTAATTGCAAAATCTCATGGTTTAAGCTTTTTCTCAAGAAGTAAATATAAAGAGGCTTGTTTGATATTATACACTATTTACACATCTCAATAATTAAAGACCCAGCAATTCTCATGCATTGTGTCATACTAAAGTGAAAAAAGTGATGCAGAAGAAGCACCAAATAATTCCCTATAAAATTAATATCTTTGTAAAATAGCATCACATAAATAGCTAGCATCAGGTTAAGATCAGAATAAAAAAAAAATATCATAACAAAAATGAACACTGGTTAATCTATATTGATGAATATTAGATAATACTCTCTCAACTTTCGTTGGATATAATCATATTCACTTGAACTTAGGAGAAAAACAATAAATACACGCCTGGTTAATTTCTCATTTTTAGATAACAGTTTGGGGCCACAATAAAACCTTCCAAAAATTATAGTTATTGAAAAATGTGATAGTATTATTATTATTATTATTATTATTATCCTATATACTAAAAGACATCATTAGCATCATACTCAGTTGCACTGTGGAGTGGATATTTTTTATTTGTGCTTCGCATGCTTACATGCACCTTTTTTTCCCCCGATTATGAACAGTGAATTAACAAAAAAAAACCCTGAAAATGACAAAAAAGGTCGTCAGACCGAGGGGCTTCATGGTCATTACGCACATCGGACTGGTCCGGTCCAGCCCGCCGGTCTTCTGTTTATTTTATTATTTTTAAAATTAGCTAAATATTGTTTTAACCCCTAATAAGACAAAAATGGCGGTTTGGGAACAGGGGCACACCGGTAATTGACTTTATTTTTTTATTATTTATTTCTGTAACTGTTAGAGTGTGATTGGCATGCGCCAGACGGTTTTCCACCCTACGCCTTGTTTAGGTGGCGCGTGCGGCGTCATACAGTGGTTGGAGACGAGCTTCAGGAGTCTCTGTCGATGTGTCTCCCCGTGGTCTTCCTCCACACATGGCGCGTTTCATCCAAAAATATATGTTGACGCGGTGGGGGTCGGTTAAAGCGGTTGGCCACATTTTTCTCTCTCTTGCATGTCAAAGTGCAGGAGAGTCTCCCGTTTTTTGTTACTTTTCACTTCGGGCCACTTTCAATTTTGTTTTTGGTCCTGATTTTTGTTATATAAGTTTTGATTTAGTTCGTTTGGGTCCTCCGATTGCCATTGATTGAATGTCAATGTTTCACTTCGGTCCTCCTTCTTTTAATTTTTGGATTAGGTTTAAATAACTCAATATTTATGGTATAGAAATTTTAATTTTTTTAATTTAATTTTTTTTATTAAAATTAATAATATATTAAATTTTTATTTTATTTCATTTTTTGTATTTTTAATTTTAGATTTTAATATTTTCATATTTGATAATTACAAGGATTGAAGACTTGGAGTTAAGCTTTGATGATATCGATCTATTCAACGGATATCAAGGAAACGAAAAGGGACGAGAAATTGAAACCCTATGAAAAGAAAGCAAAGACTGTCCAAGTGAGTTAAAAAAGAGTGGCAGAAAAAAACTATCCCCACCACCAGCTCTTTTGATGTGTAAGTACGCTGGTTTCTGCTAACTTTTTCGAGTCTTAAAAGTCCCCATCCAATCGTGAAAACACAGTAGCTAGAAACAAACACCGAAAAGGAAGAGGGAAACTTCAAAATGTAAACAAAGCAAAAACAAAAGCAACCCTTCTTGTTAAGTCTTGCTTTTTATCCTTGAAGGCACAGAGAGAGAGAGAGAGAGAGAGAGTAGCGAGAATGGGGATTTTGCACGAGGATGTTGTTGTAATAAGTCAAGCGGAGAAGCCTGGAGAGTCGACTGTGATTACGGTGAATTGTCCTGATAAAACCGGACTTGGTTGTGATCTGTGCAGGGTTATCTTGCTTTTTGGATTAAGCATTTGTAGAGAAGGTAAGTTTTTTTTTAATATATTTGAAATCATTAATTTTGAGTAACTTTAGCTGTGGACTGTGATCTGTAGGGAAAAAATTGCTGGGCGTTTTTTCTTCTGGATTTTATTGGCGGGATTTATTTTACTGATGGGATCAAATTTTATCATTGAGAAAATAAATAACGATGCTTATGTTTTTGTAATTTTGCTGTAGCTGAATCATCAATTTGGTGTTTTGATCGAATATCTGAAGGAGAACTAAATAAAAGGGAAATAATATATTTCTTGTTTGCACCCTGCCTTTATATCTGCTTTGAAGGAGGTAATTGGGATTTGCAGTTGAAAAACGTAGGGAGTTAATCTTACATTTTCTAACATGCTGAAACATAAAGTGTACATATTTAGGTTGTTGGTGTTTTGTTGGATATCAAAGATAAGGTTCATGGTAAACTATACATGCATCTAACTGTTTTTTCCTTACTATTTTTCGAATTTCATATAATTATTTGGGATAGTTAATGAAACATGAGATTCCTCCTGGAGTTTTATTATTTGTACATTTTTTCCTTTAATTTTCCTGATCTGTATTTGATTAGTTCTGAATTGATTTTGTATGGTGAAGATGCCCAAACGGACGGGAAGTGGTGCTATTTAGTTTTCTGGGTGGCGGGGAAGCCTAACACAAGGTGGAATTTGTTGAAGATGAGGCTATTAGAGGTGTGCCCGTCATATTTTTCAACCTCTGAATTTGACTACTACAAACCTGAGAACCAACAGCCAAAGCCGCCGGATGTATTTCTGTTGAAGTTCTGGTGCTCTTATGACCGTAAAGGCCTTTTACATGGTAATCTGAAATATCATCCTGAAGTCCTGCCTTCTTGGGATTTTTGCTCTATGAGTATATTATTTCTAAAAATGTATGCCTGTTGAAATCTTTTGAGAACTTGGGAGGAGTTGCTATATGAAGTATATTGTTTCTCTATATTTATGCATGATTGACACCAGGAAGCATTGAGATTCATAATGTAATTACTCTGTTTTGATAGGATGACATTGAATTGGTTGGAAAGGGAATGGTTTGATGAATTCCTTAGGCCGAAATGTTTTTTTGCTATTGGAAACATATGAAAGTAGTGATTTCTCTTAATTTTCCTTAAAATGGAAAATGACCTCCTCATTGTGTAGTGCTGTAATTATGTTTATTCCTTTAACCCCTATCTTCTACAAATGAGCATTCTTATCCATTATATGTGTTTAAATATAGGATCACAGCACGTAGAACAATCTCCTTTTACTAATCTTTGCCAACTATTTTCTTTTCATCTTTAGATGTAACTGAGGTTCTATGGGAGCTGGAGCTAACAATAAAGAGAGTGAAGGTGTCCACTGCTCCAGATGGGAGAGTGCTGGACCTCTTTTTCATCACCGATAACAGGTTGGTCATTCTCTGAAACTTTACTCAACTATGGCCGTACATTTCTGTTCCCTTCATTCCATTCCTGCTTTTGATAGCGTAGTATATTTTATTATATGCTCTTATGGTTGCTTTACCCAAGGAAAAACAAGGCTAATTGCAATATGAAAACCACACTGTAAGACTTCAGTTTTATCTCTTCCCTTCATCCCAGCAACCATGCATGCTCCTGCCCCGTTTCATTCAGAAGTAATAAATGACATATGCTTCACATGTCAATCAAGTGAAGTTAAAGATTTAGAAGAGATGACCAATGACTACTATTGGATATTCCAGCGTTGGCTTAAGTATGTATGAAGACAGAACTGTTTTCACCTCAAACTTGTCTTCTTTCGATAAATTTATAGATTTTGCTTCAATTTATAATTACTTAATGATGGTTAAGTAATACAATTGAATGCCACATGCTTGTGCTTGATCAATTCATGTTTAACTAATCCTTTGTGCGAGCTATTGTTCGGAAGGAAGAACCTTATTCCTCATTTTGCCACCATTTTCATTTTTTTTATATCGCTGCTATAACCATTCAATTTAGTCTCTGATTTTCTAATAATTTTTCAATCTAGTCCCAAATCTTATCCAACCAGAGTGAAATGAAAGCCCAGCTGAAGAGAGAATAACAAATTGATAAAAGGGAATTTTTTGAATAACCCTAGATGCAAGAACCATTAAATAATAATATAAGATCCATTAAATAAGAATATAAGATTTTCATTAAGATTTAAGTTCTTAAGTTGGAATTTTTTTTAATATTGCGTCGAAATTTTACCACTAGAAAATTAGAAAAAGTCAACAAAATATTTGATCTACCTTAAAGAAAACCTCTGACCCCAGAAATTGTCTTTAGGTAGCTGTGAAAATGCTACTCACTCTGAATGTGCACTTATAAGGTATATATTTGCGTGTTTAGAGAGTGAGAATCTGATGGTTGTCTTTCTTTTCACTTGCTTATCGTTGGAATTTGACTGTTTGTTATTAGGGAACTTCTTCACACAAAAATGAGACAGGAGGAAACAATTCATCATCTGAAGAATGTATTAGGGAAGGCCTTGATTAGTTGTGAGATTGAATTAGCTGGGGCAGAAGTTACTGCATGTTCTCAGGGTTCATCATTTCTCCCCCCTGCTTTCACAGAAGACATGTTTAATTTGGAGCATCCCAATAAACACCGAAGTGGCTTTCTTGCTTCCAGTCCTGTCTCTATTGCAGTGGACAACACCCTCAGCCCTTCGCACACGCTCATTCAAATTCACTGCAATGATCACAAGGGCCTCATTTATGATATAATGAGAACACTAAAGGATTATCATATCCAGGCAAGTTATTCGAACTATGAACTATTTATATGTAGTTGATGATTATAGCCTTCATTTAAACTAAAAATTCATCATAGTTTTGCTCATGGAACCTGGTGCAGAACTCTTATAAAAAGGTTCTGGGTTTCATTGAGCAATGGAAGTTCCCTAATGCTTCTCTTTCCTGGTGAGTCTCCCATTGGTTATCAATAATATTTATATGTGAAACATGAATTTATCTCAGATTTCTTATGGGCGTTTCTTTGCAAACCGAAAAGGAAACTGTGAGGTGGACTTGTTCTTAATGCAAGCAGATGGCAAGAAGATAGTTGACCCCAACAAGCAGAATGCCTTGTGTTCTCGTCTGAGAATGGAGCTTCTGCATCCTGTTAGACTTGCCGTGGTTAGTCGAGGCCCCGATGCTGAGCTGCTTGTTGCAAACCCTGTTGAGCTGTCTGGCAGAGGCCGGCCTCTTGTCTTCCACGATATTACTCTGGCTCTCAAGACTCTAAACACCTGCATCTTCTCGGTACCATTCTTATTCCGTTCTTTGAGTGCATGCATGATTCTATCCAAGATTATCTCACACTTTATGCTATCTTTTATTTTCTCAGGTGGAGATAGGGAGACACATGATTCACGATCGAGAATGGGAAGTGTACAGAATACTACTCGATGAAGGGGATGGTTTACCTGTGCCCCGGAACAAGATTGAGGAGGGTGTTAGAAAAGTATTGATGGGTTGGGATTAGATTGAGATGCTAACTTCAGTTAGGGCCCCTCACCATCTTTGGACAGCGTATCCTCTGGAGTCTCTAGTACAGTTAGGCGCTAACCGCATGCTAAATACAGATCAAGAAATTTCTCAAGAGAAACGACAAGCTCTTTTATGTAAAAAGAACAAGAAAAAACATGATGCAGGTGCATTATTTTTTCTTTTTAAAAAAGCTAATATCTTTTTCATGATTCTTGTTTTTGGTCCTTGTTTTTATAAAAGCCATGGTTTCATTGCCGGCATTGCCCTGGGAACATCATTATTTCACCACAACCATTACTATCACAGGATAAATGCTTAATGGCATTGCATTGCCATTTGCCCAGATCACAGATCACTGGTGGATGCTAGGAATCTTGTTGACGCTAGTTGGTTGTTGACAAGAATGTGTCCCAGTATTATGATGTCAGCAAGGCTATGGTCTCACAATGCGCTGTAAAATTACCGTGATCCGGTCACCAGAAATCACAGGTGCTAAGTTACCACTCTAAGCTTTCTCCCTCCATCTGTGAAATAACATTACAAGGAAGCTACAGCCCTCCCAAGTGAGTATCAGCCAGGGCTTTATCACAAACACAGCCTGAAGTTTTCGGCCGTTTGGGTTTTGAATTTGAAGCGCTGCCATGACAGCCCTTAAACTTGTTTTAAAAAATAGTTTTTCAGTTTTCATAATTAATTTTCTTACTGATTAAGAATTTCTGTATTGTAAATAAAATAAAATAAATTGTTGAAAAAAATTATTTAGCAAATGTATTTTCTTTGCTTTAATGTTTCCTAGAATAATGTTCATACACTAGTCAAACTAACATAAATTTTAAGGATGGCTATGATTATACCTGATTTACATCATGGCAAAGTAGCTGAGTGAAAATTATATACAGTATAACTAAATTGGTCATCATAGTGAGAATAATATTAAAATCTTACATTTTGGAATTCAATACATAATCATATATATAATTAGATATATTATTAATTTAACAACATGTGCAAAACTAATAATCGTGGAATTGCACAAGAATAATGTATACAGTACAACAATTATAGTAGTTGAAAAATTAAATAGTTATGATATATTTTTTTATAGTACAATATTATACTAATTCTGCATATAGTATATGATGAATTTGATAGAAGAAAATGATAAAGGATGAATGGATATATTTACATGCACCCACCTTTACCTTTAGGATGATAGTTACATGGATTTTGACTTGCACGTTTTTGAAAAGATAGAGATCTAACATTTTTTTCTGACCATTTCTCTTATCCATGATATAATGGTTTCATTGCTAATATATGTTTGGAAAGTGATACAAAAATGATTGCAAAGAAAAGAATTATTGTCAAGTACTTATTATTTACTTGAGATCCCATTCTGTGGCAAGAAAAAATATGGGAGTTCTAGGGAATAAAATGTTTTAGATATTCCTAGAGAGAGAGATAGCTAGCTAGCAAGCAAGATGAATGATTTTGGAGATGAAAACTAGGGTTTGTTAGCTGGTATAACTATGAGAATTGAGGAGCAACTTAGTGTTTATATAGTTGCCAAAAAAATCATTTTCATGTGTGAATGGAATATTTTTGAAATAGTATGTTCTCTTTCATTCACAGTTGTGAGTCCTTTTCATGGCACTTTCTTAGAATATGATCAAATTTAATTTTTTGGTTGTTTTTGAAAATAATATCACAAGCTAATAAATTATTTGTGAAATGCAATAATAATTTTAGAGTTGCTGATATCACATTAAATTTTGTTGTACATGTTTATTCTAAGATCGAGTTTTGAACTAAATTGTGTAGGAGTTAATTTGACATGTCACAACTAGTTTGCAAAATCAACTTACAATCAAGTCTATTTACAGTTTGATTTTTTCAAAACAAGGTTGTTTAACTTTTTGAAATAAAATTATTTTGAATTATCTTATATTAACTCGTTTATTCATGACTTGGTCTTGAATCTCTTGATATTAGATTATGGTACTGGATATGAAAATTAGGGTTATGTAAGTGTGTGTAGCTAGCAAGGAAAAATTAAAAAATTTCTAAGAGACATAACATGATAGTAAAAGACGTGTAATTTGCATAATAATCCTTGAGTTTAAGTCAGAATATGTATCCCTTATAAGAACTTTAAATAATCATAATTTTACTCGTTGATCTAAATATATAAAATACATTTTTATTCACATCTAAAAAAAGAGAAATAAAAAAAAAGTGATATATAGATTTGAAGTAACAAAGTAGAGAACGTAAAACCAAAGACAGTGACCTTGGATTGTGATTGCTTGACTTTTGACTTTTAAATCCGAAGAGATATTCTAGTGCCGGTCTTTCAAAGTTGCCGATTGGCCTCTCTCAAGTCATTTCAAAACCGGTTAATGTCATTATATGCTAATGAATGCATGCTCAAACAGCATCCATAACTTCGGAGGTAGGAATTCAGTTAAACGTCGGTGCTTTTGAAAAGTATTCCACTTGCTTGAAAATTATAGATCCATTTCGAAATATTTCATTGTTGATAAAAAAAAATAACGAAACAAAGTGATATTCCAAAAGCATGCATGGTAGAATTTAGAGCAAGCAAGAGGCCATTGCTACTGGGGATCGGCTCCTTTCACGTTCCCTTCATAACGGTAATCTTATCAATCAAACCTGGCCCTAAAATTCAAATATTATACCTAAAGGACATATTTAAAAGATGTTTTGCGGTATTTATTTTTATTTTTTTCAGTATTAATTCACATATTATCGTTTTTATAATCACTTTCTTCGCAAAGGAACAATTCAAATTCAAGCATTTTTAGAAAAGAGAATATTAATATTGACAAGTGAGTGTGACAAAAGAGGAGTGGATTTATTCACTCGCATCCACCTCAAGCTACGTTTCCTGAATCATATTCAAAACCTAGTATTTATTTTCTAACCATCGTTCAGCTTCCTTGGCCTCAGAGAGTAATTATAGCCTCTCTTTGTTTTGAAGAGGTAGCTAGTTAGAATGATGGATGGTTTCAGAGCTAAACATTAGGGCTATCTAGTTGGTAAGATTACAACAGTGTGTGTGTGTAAAGCTAAAGGTAGAAAAACCATTGTTCACCCAGATTTAAAACTAATTTTCATTATAATAGTATAATGATGTTTTTATCTCCCAATCAAAATTCTTTAAACTAGATATTAAAGATAGTTTGATTTTTGTACGTAGTTATTATTAAATAGTTAATAATAAATTTTAACTGGAGGATAAAACCACAAGAAATAAAAACTTTAAGAACAATAAAATTAAATGCATTTAAAATAAAATAAAAATAAAAGATTCGTTTTAAGGATATAATGAGTGTCTGTTTTTTGCGTGGCATGGTTTTTTTAAAAAAATAGTTTTAAATCATTTTAATGTGTTGATGTTAAAAATAAATAAATAATAATATTTTAATATATTTTTTAAAAAATATATAAATATTAACAAAAACAATTGTTATCATGATCAAAAGCATTATTTAAAAAACATTGAAGCTAGTAAGAGATAAAAATAAAATAAAACATTTATATAGAGAGTAGACTATTATAAATTAGGTTCGTGTTATATTTCCATATTATCATGAATTAATTAAACATGATTTCCTTTAATGGATAAAGAAGATATAGAATTTCACCCTAACAACCTTGTAATTTTAAAATCATAAATCTAAAAAGTACATTAGAAAAACCTATATATAAACATAAGGCCAGACATGTAATTATTTTTTTATGGATACTTAAAAGTATGGCAGTGGATGTTTTAAAATTATTTTTTATATATTTTTAAATTATCTTAATACATTGATATTTGAAGTCCCATATTTGATCATACACGCTGGCATGCCAATGTAAGGGCACGATTAGGAGAGGATGACCGCAGCTAAGGTAATATTATCCACGTTGACGTAGCCTTTTCTTGCTTTTCATGATACTTATAATAGAAAGCGCGTGTAATTTTTACTTTGGTTTTTTCAGTATTCAGATAGATATAATTAATTGTAGTTTGTGATAGTATCATATTATCCTAAGATAAAAGAAAATTAACCCACGGGATCATGGTTATTTTAGATATTTTCATGGAATAGAGGTGGTATTTTCAAATTCCCTGCATAATAAAAGTATTATTTTTCTCCTGGATGCTGATAAAATGATGTCGAACAATAGGGGATTTTTAGTTGTTCACGTATCTATACACAATAAAACTACTAAAATAGCTCTACAAAATGACAAAAATTAAGCTCAGGATCCAGGGGTAATAAGGTACTTTTCACTTTTTTTCGTGGTTATCGTTGGGTCCAGGGGTATATTAGTAATTTATTATTTTATTTTATTATTTATTTTTGGAAACACTGCCCGTGCCTCGTACGAACGCACCCGTAGTATTTTTTCCGCCCGTGCCTCGTATAGACACACCCGCAGTATTTCACGCACTTGCGCCATCTTTTGATAGTTAAAACAGACCTTACACTAGGTCTAATGATGTGTCGACATGTGCTCTGTCTCCCAATGCGGCGCATGTCGGGTTGCAGTGGCTGATGAATCGTCGCTCAATGATTTTAAGTTTTTTCTTCCTTTTCTCTCTCCCATCGCCCATAAATACACTTTAGTTTCGTACTTGTGCTTTAGATTTCATTTTTATTACCAATGTTTTCAATATAAATTTTGATTTGTTGAAACTAATTATATATGTTGAGTTTCAATTTAGTCCATATATTTTTTATTTTTGGTTTGTTTTTAGTTCCTTTAATTATTTCAATATGCAAGTTTTAATTGTTTCTAATTGGGTTCTCGAATTGAAAATTTTCATATATTCTACCTTTCATTTCAATTCTTATTTTTTTAATTTTTAAAAAACATTACACAATAATTTTTTTAAGCGTCTTTATTTATTTCGATCCAGAGATTTTTATTTATTTCAATTTTTTCTTTTTATTTGAATTAATTATATAGTTTATTGTAATTTATTTTAATTGTGTAATCTAATTGAAATCAGTCATATATGTTATGCTTCATTTTAATATTTATTCTTTTTTTTTTTTAACAAAATTACCTGCAATATTTTTTTAAAATACCTTTATTTGTTTCGGTCTCAACATTTTTATTTATTTCAGTTTTATCATTCGATTGGAATTAATTATATATTTTATTTTTTATTACGATCCTTATTCTTTGAATTTTTTATTTGATATTAATCTCTTTGTTTTTTTTTTTTGTCATTTTTAGACAATGCTTATTTTTTTTAATCCATATTTATGCATCTATGTTTTTAGTTTTAGTTTTTTTTTTATTATTAGAGATTTGTTTTTATTCGGTTCAATACTAAAATTTTAATTTATACTGGTGATCTTTTAAAATTAATATTGTTTTTTTTCTCTATGTTTTATGTTATTATATATGTTTTTCTGATCAAATAATATCATGCTTTTATTGCTTGAACAATAATGATGATGCTTTCAGATAATGATAATTTTAATTATTGTTTTTTTGTAATTTTCTTTACTTTTTTTATTTTTTTGAACCATTTAATAATTTTAATTGTTTGAATAATGATATTGGTAATTATTTTAATCAAGATGCGGAGACATTAACTAGCGTGTGTCATCCACTAATTTTGGCGTATTATATAAAGGGCGATGGCATGCTTAGAGCAAGTCCAATAGTAAAAGCTATTTTGAAAAGTCAAATCTTGAAAATAATTCTTTAAATAGTGTATATATGGATTTTTTATTGATGTATGCTCCAATAGTAAAAGCCATTTTGAATAACTATTTTTTAAAATTATTTAAAATATAGTTAAATTATTTTATATATAGTTTAATTATGCAATTAATTATACAATTAACAGGAGTAAGTTATATAATTAAATAATTACTTTTGAAAAATCCTCCAACAATAAAATCATTATTTTTTTAATTATAATTAAATAAAAAAGAATCTAAATACAATTAAAAGACCCGCAATATTTGAAATTTAAAATTTAAACTATTTATTGTATGTTTTTCAAGTAATTTGTATGTATTTTTTATGGTTGTTATATTTGAAGTTAAATAATATTATTTATTGTATTTGAGTGTTAAAAAAACTTTAAAAAATGAACACGTTAATAAATAACCAATAAGTTCAAACATAATTAATTAAAATACATTCCATTACAGATAATTCAATCAAATTAATACCCCTATTTTTTTATACTAACTATTATTATAATAATATAATTATAATTAATAATTATGTAACAGTTAATATTATAATTAATAATCATTATTATTATAATTAAAACCCACCCACCCGTCCATTCCCTCACTCAAATTTAAAAGTTAAAAAACCCTACAACCCTATTCTTTATCTTCTTCCCTGACCACCGCCCCCACTCCTCTCCATTTTGAGCGATTTTCTATTTTCTTCAACTCTTTCACCCAAATCCACCCACTCCCTCTCTATTTTGAGTCATTTTCCATTTTCTTCAGCTCATTCATCCATATCCATGTTCATATTCATTAAATATCTCTCTTTCACCATTGTATCTTTGACATTCAGATCAAAATACCCCATCTTTTCTCATTCCAATCTCAACCCGGTAGTGCCTCCTCTTTGTATTTTTGGCCAAACAAATATCTCTTCATTTCTATTTATGTTAATTAGCTTGTTTTTTAAAAAATATTCAACTTGTTGCATTTATTTTCTTTTCTTCTTCGTTGCCCCGCCCTCCATCTCCCTCTGCTGCTGCTGTTGTTATATTTTCATTGTTGTTATTATTGTTCTGCGAAGAAAATACCAACACCATTGACTCTTTTTTAACTTGGGTCTTCATCCTCTCATCTACATAAATACCTCTCGAGTTGCAAAAACAACAAAATACCTCTCAAGATGATTTTCCCGTTAGAAATAATAAATAAAACAAAAATAACTAAATTTAAAAAAATTTACCTTTAGCTGTCGGGATTCATCTCCCATTAAACCTGCCCGTAGGAAAGGATGATGGCGGCAAAGGTAATATTATCGAAGATGGTCAATATCAACTGGGGTTGAAAGGTTTATTTCTGGGCCCACAAGCTACAAGGTACAAAATACCTTTTTATAGAGACCAATTCCAGGTTACATACGGACCAAGTCTAGGTCATTTAATCACAATTCCTGGCCCATTCAAAACGTCATTTGAATTTAAGAAAATGATTAAATAATAGTAATGAGCAATATTAATATTTTGAAAAAAGAAGAAGGTAATAGAAAAAAGTTTGATTGGATATTAATATTCTTTTTATAAAAATAATTATTTTAATATATTTTAAAATAAAATAAAAAAGAATAAAGCACACTCCATACTTGCATAAAAAATATAAAATTATCACCACTATCACCTTCACCACCAAGAAATGTATGTCACTATCATCCTGGAGATGGAGGTGGGTGCATATAAATAATTCTACTCATCCTGGAGGTAAAGGTGAGTGCATATAAATAATTCTGTTTATCATTTAACCTTTTTTTAATCAAATTCATCATATATATGGAGAGATCGTAATCCATAAAAAAATATATATATAATATTGTACTATGAAAAAAAAAATCATAACCATTGATGCTAATGTAAATTTTCAACTATTATAATTGTTGTCCTAAGAGTATTATCGTTGTGCAATTCCACGATTATTAGTTTTGCACAATTCAAGGTCCGCGTCGTTGATTTTAAGCTCTCTGCTTTCACACCTCAAGCCCCACTGCCCCAGGCAAAGTCATCATACACATCACTTTTTTATTTTATTTTATTCTCCTCAGTAACTATATATATATACACGTGAATCAGCTCCTCAATTATCATACGGCTCGCCACCTCTTGAAAAACACCCAGAACATTTTATCCCCTCGAAGTCCCATATTGTTTTCTTGCCAAGAGATGGGGTCTCAGAGAAATAATCAACACTTGACGACGATTCTCTTCGTTGCAATTATTTTCTTATCATTATCTAAAGATATAATGGCAGCAAGATCGTTCAATCAAGGAGTAGAGCGATCGTTAGAAAAAAATACCAGATACCGATCTCTTCAAAGCAGTCCAGTTTTAGCTCCTGATTCAGCACCAGCACCATCTGGTTTGAAAAAAAGAGATCCATGCCTCTATCTTCCTAAAGGTGAAAGTGGATGCAAGTAAATAAATCCGCCGCTCCTTCATTGCTATATTCATCGTCCAGGAATCATTGAGTCCTGCATGGAAGGAGCCGCCTCCATAAATAGAAATATTTAACAATATAATTGAGTATAATATTGTTCCGTCAAAAAAAAAATCATAGATATTGATTTTGATGTAATTTATCAGTTATTATATGTGCTGTATTATATACCAGGAGTATTTTTGCTAAGCAACCCACGATTATTAATTAGTTTTACATATGTTGTTAAATTAATTGCTTGGAGTTTCAAAACACGCACATATGTGTGTAATTGTGTAGTGAATTCATAGAAACACTGCACTGATTCGATACCCGAAAGGCCTACAACGTCATAGGCTGTGATGGTGGAGAAAGTCGTGGCTGCTGCTTCCTTGTAATGTAATTTTCCTCGTGGAGGGAGAAAGCTCAAAACGACACTTCAGGAACCTGTAATTCTTGGTGGCTTGGTCACTGTAACGTCGCACTGCATTGTGAGATACATAGCCTTGTTTGCACCATTACACAGGGACACATTCTTGTCAACAACCAAAGCTAGCGTCATCAACTAGATTTTCTCGACATCAACCATCGACCGGTGACCTGATCAAATGGCAATTTCGTGAAACCCATGACATGAAGCATTCTCGTTCATAAATATGCACACCATGTTGAGCAAAAGTTGAAAAATCCTGTCATGTACAGTAATGGTTTTGTTGCCCAGGTGATGATCGCAGTGTGATGGTGGCGGCCGGCAATGATATCATGGCTTTTATCGGAACACAAACCAAAAATAATGCAGTTGCTTGACCTTTCACATTTCGACAGAGGAGATAAAAGAACTTGTCGTGTATCTTTAGAAATTTCATGGTCTGTATTTAGGGACGTTGGTACTGTATTTTAAGATTTATTTTGAAAAAAAAATTAAAAAAAAATTATTTTTATTTTAAATTACTACTTTTTATATTTTTAAATTATTTTTATATATTAATATCAAAAATCACTTTTAAAAACAATCTGAATGATACTTCCAAATAATTATTTAGCATGCTGTCAGCATCTAATCTGTGTTAGAGAGTCGAAGAGATAAGATATACTGTACAGAGATGATGAGAGCCCTAACTGAGGTTAACATCTCAATCTATTCCCAACAAAGGACTATACACACACACACACGATCGTGGAATCAAAGAAAAATCAGTACTTGACAACAATAATAGTACTCTTGCGTTGCGATTATTTTTGTATCATCGTTTGAAAATATTTTAGTGGTGAGACCATTCGATCAAGGAGCAAAGCAAATGACGGAGAAAAATTTTAGATTTCGATGCTGCTTGGCAACCTGGTTCAAATTATATTTTAAAAAAAACATGATTTGCACCTATTTGGTAATTAGAAAATTATAATTTTAATTACGGTGAGACCCATCATAATCATAAAATCATGATTAAAACAACGTTTTGTTTCGTGTATTGCCTGCATTTCATTAACAAAAACATACTCGAAAAAAATTAGTGCATGACAGAGGAAGAGGATGATGGTTGTGCGTAACAAAATTATAACATAAATATCGACCCCCCTACCACCTTTGGCCCCGGCAGGACCACCAGCAACACCCTCACCATTTCAGTCACGGGTTTCTCTCACTAGAAACTATGGATGCAACCTTATCTCTCCTCCAGCAGCAGCTGTCATCAAAGAGCACCAACAACTCCTCTTTCAGCACCATCCACCTGTCCTCTTCATTGGAGAGCACCAACAGCTCTTTCTTAGGCACAATCGTCTCCCCCAACTCCGACGTAATCAGCAGCAGCAGTAGCACACGACCTTCCATAACTTCTCTCAGTCACCATAAGCCACCATCTTCGACGCCACCACCATAAAAAAAAAACAACAACTTCAGCCTCCTTTACCCATCAGTATTGGCCGTTGACCTTATCGTTACAGTCAGCCATGTTATTGTTCATGTTACGTGAATAATAACTGCATGAATAATTTGAAACAAAAGCTGCAACATACCGTTTTGTGCTCTTTATTTGAGCGGCCCATTTAGTTTGGGACAGACCTAGTCAATTTTTTTAAAAAAATATAGGAATCATATTTAAAAAAAAAATTATATAGATAGAGATCAACCCTGGTGAAAGAGAAACGTGTGTAACTTCATTTTACTCTGCAACATATTTGCTTTTCGATTGGTTATGAATAAGAAACTATCAACTGGATTTTGTCTTGGAATTATATATTTATAACATATAGATAGAGATCCTGAAACACTATTTATGGATAGCAAATATTATTCTTAGTGATATTTTACTAGATGTTCATCGATCAAATAGCAAAGGATCATAGAGGCCTTGACGTATGAATTTAGTTTGTGATGAAATTTCAAGTAGTTTGATGGGAGAATAAAAATGTGTCTAATTTACTTGAATTATTAATTACATATTATTATTATGATAATTAAATCTATAATATTTTAAAAAATATGTATGTGTCCTTTAAAATAATGTAACAAGTTAACAATAATTTTCTTGTACTTTTTGTCTGTGTAATATACCTATGTGCAGTTGAACATTTGCGAAGTGCAGTCAATATTTTACATAATATCAGATGTGCCGATTTCAATTTCAAGAAGTAAACACCACAATTTCTTCATCTGGATGCAAAATATATGGGTATTTAAAATTTCGAAATGTTCTCGTAATTTTCAAAACAATTTAATCAAAAAGAAAATCTGATACTATTTTCCAAAAGCACCGTAGAACCCCCACTGTCCCAGAGAGACGAGACTCTCAGTCTTGTTCACGCGATAACGTATAAAATGGTTTGTTTTCCAAGCACGGTCTTTGATTATAAACTATTTTAGTTTAGATTCGCGGTTTTTAAAAGTATTTTTTATTTTATAAAAGATTATTTTTTATATAAATAAATAAAAATAATTTAAAAACATTAAAAATATCTAATTAAAAATAAAAATAATATTTTTTATTTTTTAAAAAACACTTTTAAAATAAAATATCAAAAACCTCATAAGTCGAACTAGGAATTTTTTCTTAAATTCAAATGACGTTGTGGATGGGCCAGGAATTGTGACTAAATGACCTAGACTTGGTCCATATGTAACCTGGAATTGGTCTCTATAAAAGGTGTTTTGTACCTTGTAGCCTGTGGGCCCAGAAATAAACCTTCAAACCCCAGCTGATATAGACCGTCTCGGATAATATTACCTTTGCCGCCATAGCATGCCATCGCCCTTTATAAAATTAAAAAAATATTGAAAAAAAATTATTTAGCAAATGTATTTTCTTTAAGTTAATGTTTCCTAAGGCATTGTTCATACACCGACCAAACTAACATAAAATTCAAGGATGAATATAATTATATTTATATCATAGTAAAGTAACTGGATGGAAACTATATATAATATAACTAAATTTGCCATCATGGTGAAAATAAAATTTAAAATCGTACATCTCATGGTCATTGCCATTAATTTTACGTTATTTACTTTGGCCGTTCCCGAAGTATTTATAAAGCACTTAAAAAAATTAATTAAAATTAATATTTTTAAATATTTTAATATCAAGATGTTGAAAATAATTTTAAAAAAATAAAAAATATATTATTTTAATATTTTTTAAGTAAAAATCACTTTAAAAAAGAGCTATAGCAACTATCAAAGACCACCTTGATTTCTTCAAATCTATATATCACATTTTTTTTTATTCTCATTGCTAACTACACACACCCCTAACCCTAATTTTTATCTGCAGGACCAGAATGTAATATCAAGATCAAGTCGTGAATAAACATGTTACTATAAGATAATTCATAACAATATCATTTAAATTAATTTTTAAAAGAAAAGTCAAACACACTTATTTTGAAAAAATTAAACTAGACTTTAAGTTTATTGACTTGATATCAGGTTGATATTTAACGCTCATCTTGGAATACATACTTTTCAAACAAAATAATTAATGGGATACCAAAAATTCTAAGATCATTATTGCAACTCACAGACAATTAATTAACTTGTGATGTTATTTTTCAGAATAACTAATAGATTAAATTTGATCATATTCTACAAAATTGTCATGAAAAGGACTTCTAAGTGTGAATGAGAGGCCATACTATTTCAAAAATATTATTTAATTCATAAATAAAAATATCTGTTTTTCAAAGTCCATGCATTTTATTTTAGTTTCTCCACTATCATATTTCAAATTCAAGGGTTTTCAAGTCAAGATATATATCACATTTTATTTTATTTATACTCCTTAATGTTTTGCTAGTGCCTATATAAATACCAAGGTGCTCCTCAAGTATCATGATCATACCATCTAGCTAACCTTAGTTTTCATCTCCAAAAACATTTGTTTTGCTAGCTAGCCATCTCTTCAGGAATATCTAAAACATTTTATTTTCTAGAATCCCTATATTTTTTTCTTGCTATGAAATGAGGTCTCAAGGAAGCAATAAGTACTTGATAGTAATTCTCTTTTTTGCTGTCATTTTTGTATCATTTTCAAAAGATATATTGGCAGTGAAACCATTATATCATGAATCAGAGAAATGGTCAGGAAAAAATATTCGATTTCGATCTCTTCAAAGAAGTGTTTCACCGTCATCAAAGCCATCATCAGGAAATGTATGTCGCTATCGTCATGGGTGCATGTAAATAAATCTTCTCATCCTTTATCATTTTCTTCTATCAAATTCATCATGTATTACATGGAGAGACCATACTCCATAAACGGAATAAGTATAATATTGTACTATGAAAAAAAAATATGATATCATAAGTATTGATGTGGATGTAATTTTTTAACTACTATAATTGTTGTACTGTATACCAAGAGTATTATTCTTGTGCAATTCCACGATAATTAGTTTTGCACATGTTGTTACATTAATAATATATCTAATTATATATATGATTATGTATCGAATTCCAAAACGTGTGGTTATAAATTTTATTTTCACTATGATGGCCAATTTAGTTATATTATATATAATTTCTATCCAACTACTTTACTACGATGTAAATCAGCTAATGTATAATCATCGTCGTACTTAAAATTTATGCTAGTTCGGCTAGTGTATGAACAGTTTTTTAGGAAACATTAGATTAAAGAAAATACATTTGCTGGATAATTTTTTTTTCAACATTTGTTTTATTTTATTTCTCATACACAAACGCTTAAAAAACAAACTAAGAAAATTAGTGATGGAAATTAAAAAATTATTTTTTAAAACAAGTTTAAGAACTAAATTGAATTATTATTAAAAAGGGAGTAGTAAAAAACGGCACTTAAAAATGATAGTTATATATGGTATTTGAATTTAAGGACCAAAGATTAACATTGTTAGTTTAGGCTAGGAAATGTGGTGTAGCTTGATTTTAAAAGTACTTTTTGTTTATATATATATAACACATTAAAATAATTTAAAAACACTAGAAATATTTAATTTAAAATAAAAATATTCATTTTCTTTAAAATATTTTTGAAATACAATATTAAATTGAGTCTTAATTAAACTTGAAAGAAACAGGTCCTTAGTAGCAAAGTTGTTAAATCCAGTCCCACTTATTTTTTAATTTAAATTCAAACAATTCAAAACAATATCGATTCAAAGACTATTTTTTACTTACTATGTTTAGCGAGTTCCAAAATGGACTTTTTTCTTTTATTCTCCAGGACAATTTAGTTATATTATGTATAATTTTCATCCATCTACTTTGCTGTGATGTGATGTGAATTGGTTGAAGTATGAATGTGATCATAGTTAAAGTTTAAGGTGATCTGGCCAGTTTTTTTTTCATGAAATATAAAATTAATGAAAATATATTTACAAAATGAAAAATCTTTATTTTTGGAAATAAATGTTTTTTAATTCTTCAATTCTCTACAAGATAGAAAATATCAAAATAGTTATTTTAAAAAAAATCTCCATAATTAAATACAAGCCTTAATTTCTAATTCCTCAATTCATTTGGACACGATGGTACTGGAACTTAATTGTTTTATTGTTAATTATATCTCCTGGATACTCTTATAATTGTTTATGAGCTTGTTTCTATTCTTTACACGTACAGATATTTATTATATTTTAATTATACGATATATTAAAAATGCAGGGATACAATGATCAATGTGAGTGTTTTTATTCTTGACTGCATTAATAGTTATGGGTTGGTTTGATTATTGGGTTTATTTGGTTTTGGGTGTTTGGGTCGCAGGTTAGTTTGTTATTTTATATTTTTTTTTTGCCAGTAAAATAATTATTCTACTCCCAAATTATTATTCTAATAAGATTTATTAGGACCAGTAAATTTACTATTTTTTAGTGCTAAATACCGTGTGCTCGTTTGACATACGCGTCGACGGTATTTAGCCTTATATCTACTTCGAGCGACGCTTGCTATAATATCTAGCGGTAAAAAATATTTATCTGGCATCTCACCTGATGCACTGCCATATAATCTTCCTTATAGTGTAACGCGTGTCCGCACACGTGGTGGAAGAAGTTGTGACGATGATCAGCTGAACTTTTTTTTGGGTTTTTTCTCTCTTCTACATGCTGAATTACACAACAAACTCCTATGTTTATGGTGTTTTCAATTTCATCCCTTATCTTTTATCTGTTTTGCATGTTCCTGATTTATGTTATATAAGTTTTGATTTATTTCAATTGAAATTAATTGTATATTGTGTTTTCATTTCAATCTTTATTTTTTTAATTTTGGGCATGGTTTTCAATCCCTTAATATTTTCAGTGCAGAAGGTTGATTTTTTTCAATTTTGTTCTTTCATTGAAATTGATAATACATTCACTTTTCATTTTGTACCTTTAACTTTTAACTTCTTATTTTAATTCCTTTATTTTTTATATTTATAAAACAATCCTTATTTTTGTTTATGTTTATTTATATGTGCTCCTAGCTTTGGTTTTCAATTTTTATTATTTTCTCTTTTGTTGAGATAGTATATTATTTGAAAAAATTGGTTCTTAAATTTTAATTTGTGTTCATGATCATTTGAAAATTGATATTTCTTATTTCTTTCCTTTTGTTCTTTCTTTTAGTTTTTTTATTAGTTTTTTTTATATATTTTCAAGTCAAATAATTTTTTTCAACTAATAATTTTTATTTTTATTTTATTATTTATTTTATTTTTTGTTTGTTCTCCTGTTAAAAACTTTAGGCTTTTTTCCCCATTATTAACGCAATAATAATAATAATAATAATAAATTTAATTTTTTTTTCTTGTTTCCTCTTTTGTTAATGTTTTTGAGGGTTTTTTAGGAATAATTTAATAATTTTTATTTTCTTAGTATTATTCATAATAATAATAATAATTTTTTATGTTAAGAATTTGATATTACTATTATTATTATCATAACAAGATGTATTATATCAAACCTTATATATATAGGCATTATATTTTTTTTTGAACTAATAAAATTTATTAATTATTTAAATTATATTAATTATATAAATTATATGTTACGCATGCAACGTGATACGGTATAACTAATTTAACCTAAATCTAGATATTGAAATATATTGATGTATTAAAAGGCGATAGCATGCTATCGCGGCAAGGTGAAGGTTTATTTCTGGGCCCACAGGCTACAAGGTACAAAACACCTTGTTATAGAGACCAACGAGCGAATTTCCTGCGCGATGCGCTGGGTTTTTTTTATCTATATAAAAAATTAATTGATTTTATGCATGTTGTATTTTGTTATTTTAATATTTAATGAGTAAAATTATAATTGATAAAATCTATTAGAAACAGGTGTTTTTTCAACTAAAAAATAATTGAATATTGCTACTATTAAAAATCTTTTGATAAAATCCGTTAGAAATGATTTTTTTTTATATGTAGGAAATTAATTATAAAATTTATTGCTCATATTATTATATTAAAAATATTTTAGAATAATAATAAATAGGTCTCACATATTTATAAGAAAAACATAATTATTATCATTATTTTGAATATTTTATCTATAATAATAAGAAATTTCAACACCCAACAGTATTAAAAAAATTAAAAAACTAAATAAATGGAAAAATAAAAATAAATATTATTTGATTTAAAAAAAAAATGAAATGAAGAATGAAAAAAATAAAAAATAGAAAATATCATTTTTGAAATGACTACCAACAAAAAATAAAATGTAAATATAAAAGAAAATAACCTTAATAAAAGAAAAAAATTGAATTTTTTTTTTATAATATTATATTAAAAGTATTTCAGAACAATGATATTTTTTTTCTTCAAAAAAGCAATATATATATATATATATATATATAGTTAACATATTTAAAAGAAAATAAAACTTACAAATAATAATTATCATTATTTTGAATGTTTTATCTATAATAATTAGAAAATTCAATACCTAACAATATTAACAAAAAATAAATATGATTATATTTAAAGAAATTATTTAACTTGAAGAATTAAAAAAAAGAGAGAGAAATAATAATAAATATTGTTTTTGAAATGATTACCAACACAAATTAAAATTAAAAAATTAAAAAAATCTTAATAAGAGAGGAAAAAAAATTGAAACAAAAATTAAGAGCATGTATATATATGGACAGAAATAAGAATCATGTAAGAAATATAAAAAAAATAATTTTTTTTTCAAATGGTAATGAACAACGAAAACCACGATTGAAATAATTGTCCATTACTGTTTGAAATTGCAATCTCCTTTAGCTATTTTATGAAATAATAGTAGTAGTCCTCGTAAGCTAACCCGGACACCTTGTTTATAAAAGAAAAAATTATAAGTGCGAAAAAAACAGAAAAAAATTCAAAAAGACCGGTTTGAGGATTATTCACGGCGTGTGTAAGTTGTCCCAGACATCACAGTTATAAAAAAACATATACGTGGGGGAAAAATCAGTGAAAAAAATGTTGAAAAAAAATGGATTTGGAGATTAGTTGTGGTGCACGTAAGTTCTCACGGATATTTTGGTTAAAAAACATAAAAAAAAGAAACCCAACTAAATAAATATTAACAAAAAGCTAACCAGGACACCCCGATTATAGAAAAACGAAAAAAAAATGTAATTGGAAAAAAAAAGGAAAAAAATGTTAAAAAAAAGATGGGTACGAAGATTAGTCATGGTGCGTGTAAGTTGTCCCAGCCACCTCGTTTATTAAAAAAAAAGGAAGTCCAGTTATAGAAAAAAAATGCAAGGGGAAAGCACATTTTTAAACAGTAATTAGAGAAAAAATTATGGCGCGCATAAACTAACCCCAACATCCTGGTCATATATATATATATATATATATATATATATATATATATATATATATATATATATATATATATATATATATATATAAGTAGGCAAAAAACAGGGAAAAAATGCAAAAAAAAAAAAAAAAAGTGGATATGGAGATTAGTCGTGGTGTGCGTAAGCTCACATGGATACTCTAACTTTTTTAAAAAAAAGAAGCGAAGTTAAAAAAAAAATTCAAACAGTAATGAAAAGTGAAAATCAGTGTTCATCAATGTTCAAAAACATTAGCAGCCAGAGAGATTCAAACTCTCGCTCTTGTGGTGCGGCAGTAAACGTGTTAACCACTCGATTTAGTTGTTCATCCTAGCATACATATAATACCTATCTTACATTTTTGTGTTTTTTTGCATTTATTTTATATATACATGACATGATATATATTTTAGTTTAAAGTGAATTTTATTTTAATTTTTTAAGATTTATTATTTATATTATTATATTAAAAGTATTTCAGAACACTTAGATTAAATTAATTTGAGATTTAAAAAAAAAAACTCAGTTCATTTTTTTATATATATTTTCAGGCGTTGATATCTAACAAATATCGAAATATAGCCACGCGTTGCGCTAGGCTTTTTTTATGTAGCAAACTGATTAATTATTTAGCCTACAAAGAATTATTTAGTTGGCAGATAGAAAATTATAATCGTTAAATTTTGTTGTATTTTTTTTGTCTGTATTGAAGTAGTCAGTTGTTATTATCAGTTTAAGTGCTCGGATAATAATTTAGCTGACAACTCTCAAAATTATAATTGATAAAACCTATTAAAGATGAGTGAATTGTATTTTATAGGCAATTCATTAATGGGCGAACTTGCTTAAATATTTTATCGATTTATGTAATTTGCATATTGAAAAACTATGATTGATTAATTGGTAGGCGTGTTTTGATTGTTTTGAAAGTTATTTAAAAGGTGGATGTAAATTTGCAATTAATAAAATGAATAAAATATGAATTATTTTTTTCTTGTATCGAACTTGTTGATGATTGAGTTTACTTTAACAGCAACGAACGATTTAACCACTAGATAGCAAAATGGCGACCGCTAAAATCTATCAAATAAGGATTATTTCTGGTTGATTGCTATTTTGTATCGATTTATTTCATTCATAGATTGCAAAACTACAATTGATTGATTATCTGGTGTGTCTTAATTGTTTTGACAATTATATAATCGGTTGATGAAAAAAATACAATTGATGATATCAATTAAAGATGAATAACTTTATTTTTTTGTAGTGAAATGGGCATTCGTTGGCGGTTGGGTGTTTTGTAATGGTTTGGCTAATTATTCTTTTTTTTTTTCAAGTCAAATAATTTTTTAAAATCTAATAATATTTATTGTTGTTTTTTCATTTATTTTAATTTTTAATTTTTTTAAAAAATATTATTAGGTGTTGAAATTTCTAATTATTGTAGATAAGGCATTGAAAATAATTACAATAATTATTCGTAAGTTTTTTTCTTTATAAATATGCTAGACTAATTATAGATTTTGTTATTTATTTCATATTAGCGCATTTAAAATAATGATAATAATTAGTTGTAATTTTTTCTCTGATAAATATGATAGACTAATTATATATTTTGGTATTTATTTCATATTATCGTCTTAAAATATATATATTCATAACCTTATGAAATTACGATCTTCTTTAGGTATTCTATAAAATAATAATAGTCATAGTGTGTGTAAGCTGATTTGGACACCCTGATTATATAAAAAAATATATAAGTAGGAAAAACAAACAGGAAAAAATGTTAAGAAAAAATGAGCCTAGGGATTATTCGCGGCGCGCTCAGTTGGCCAGGAAAAAAAAATATACTTAGGAAGAAAAAATTGTGGTGCGCGTAAAGTGACCCGGACACCTCGGTTAAGAAAAAAAATGTATAAGTGGCAAAACAAAATAGGAAAAAAAATATAAAAAAAAAAGTGGATCCGGAGATTAGTCGTGATGCGCGTAAGTTGGCCCGGACACCTTAGTTATTAAAAAAAATTCTTGTTTTTTGTAAAAAAAAAACAACAACAATAGTTATTAAAAAAAAACCTATTTTTTTTTAAAAAACAGTTCTTAAAAAAAAACCAGTTATTAAAAAAAAACAGTTCTTAAAAAAAAATCACGGTGCACATAAAATAACCCGGACACCAGGTAATGAAAAAAACAATGTATAAGTGGTAATAAAAAATAGAGAAAATAATAATAATAAAAAAATGAATCCAGAGATTAGTCGGTACGTATAAGCTGCAACGGATATTTCGGTATAAAAAAACAAATAAAAATCTCGGTTAAAATAAAAAACAGAAACACATTTTCAAACAGTATTGAATAGTGAAAATTATTATTAAAAAAAAAAAAGAAGCACGGTTATAAAAAAAAATTGCAAGGAGAAATGACCTTTTTAAACAGTAATGAGAAAAAAAATTGTGGAGCGCATAAGTTAACCTGGACACCCCGGTCACGGAAAAAAAAAAGGAAAAAAATGTATAAGTTGAAACAAAAAAGGGCAAAAAAATTGATCCGGAGATTAGTCATGGTACGCATAAACTGTCATTGATATCCTAGTTTAAAGAAATAATAATAATATGAATAATAAAAAAATAAAATAAAAGGGAAAGTAAATTTTCCAAATAGTCATTTTCAAAATCAGGATTGTAGAAGAAAAAAACAAAAATACTATAGTTTAAAAAAAATAATAAGAATAATAATAAGAATAAAAAAAAAGGGAAAGCTCCAGTTGCTTTAAAAAAAAATGAATTTTAGAAAAAAAATAAAAAAAATGAAGCAACCTTCCAGTTGCTTTAAAAAAAAAAAGGGAAAAATAAAAAAATAAAGCAACTTTCCAGTTGCTTTTAAAATAAAAAAACGGAAAAAAAAATAAAGCAACTTTCCAGTTGCTTTTCAAATAAAAAAAACGGAAAAATAAAAAAATAAAGCAACTTTCCAGTTGCTTTTCAAAAACGAATTTTAGAAAGAAAAAAAAAAAACAAAAGAAAGTCAAATTTGATGGCTGATAGGTTCGAACTCCTGCGCGTTGTATTTTCCAGCGCGCGTCGAACCACTCGGCCATAGCTATTTATTTGTTAATTTTTACCATAAAAAATATAAAAAGAAGACCTGTGTAAAAAAAAAAAAAAGAGCACAAACTCGTGCGAAGCAGGGAGACAAATATCCAGTAAATAGTACACATGAGTGTGCGTGAACAGTATATTCCCGAGCTGTTTTAGTTCTTTTACTAATTCCATGTTACATATGGACCAAGTCCAGGTCATTTAGTCACAATTCCTGGCCCATCCACAACGTCATTTGAAAGTAAGAAAAAAAATGATAGGTCGACTTAAACCCGCGGATTTGAAGTTTGAATGAAGAGAGTCTAGAGTCAAAGACCGTACTTAGAAAAACAAACCATTTTAATATTTTATACGTGATCGCGTGAACAAGGCTGAAAGTCTCGTCTCTTTGGGACACCGGGGGTCCCATGGGGCTTTTGGAAAATGGTATCAGATGTTTTCTTTCATTAAATTGTTTTGAAAATTATGAGAACATTTCGAAAAACTGTACAAATGATCTGGGAAAAATTGCAAAATTTTAAATACCCATATATTTTGTATCCATATGAAGAAATCCAGAATATGAATTCGGCACATCTGATATTTTGTACAATATTTATTGCAGTTCAACTGCACATAGGTATATTACCAAAAACAAAAGGTTCAAGGAAATTCTCTTATACGCATATAAGCAAACCATCGTTATAAGAGCTAACTAGCTTCTGCAAGCGTTACAGGCTTGATGACTGGCCGGAATATGTGTGCGTGGAGACCTGGGTGGAGCTGCACCCCTTTGAAGAGAATGAAATCTCAGATTTTTCTCCACCATTGCTCTGCTCCTTGATCGAATGGTCTCGCCGCTAAAATATTTTCAATCGACGATACAAAAATAATTGCAACGCAAGAGTATTATTGCTGTCAAGTACTGATTACTTCTGTGATACCCCTATTTGTGTCAAGAAAGAATCTGGGACTCATAGATACAAGGAGAAACGTGATTCACAATTGGGAATGGGAAGTGCAGAGAGTATTTGTCGATGAAGTGGAAGGTTTACCGATGTCCTGGGTGAAGATTCTGAAGGGTGTTAGAAAAATATGGACGGCTCGCTAATTAACTTCAGATAGGGGCCCTCGCCATCTCTGTGAAGCATATCTCATCCTCTCGAGTCTCTAGTGCAGCTAAGCGCTAATTAACCGCAGGCTAAATTCAGATTAAGAAATTACTTCTTGAGAGAAGCGACAAGTTCTTTTTAAAATCGTACATTTTGGAATTCAATGCATAATCATATATATAATTTGGTGTGTTATTAATTTAACAGCATGTGCAATACTAATAATCGTGGAATTGCATAACGATAATACTCTTGGTATATAGTACAACAGTTATAGTAGTTAAAAAATTACATTAACATCGATATTTATGATATTATATACTTTATTCATGGTACAATATTATACTTGTTACATTTATAGAGTACGATATCTACACGTAGTACACGATGAATTTGATATAAATAAATGATAAAGGATGAACTGATTTATTTAGATGCATCCCCCTTTACCTTGACGACGATAACGACATTGATTTGGCCTTGGAATTCTTCGAAGAGAATGAAATTTCATATTTTTTTCATGCCATTTCTCTGGTCCATGATATAATGGTCTGGTTGTTGATATATGTTTCAAAAATGATACAAAAATGATTGCAAAGAAGAGAATTTTTGTCAAGTACTTATTATTTTCTCCAGACCCCATTTTGTGGCAAGAAAAAAAAAAAGGGAATTCTAGAGAAAAAATATTTTAGATATTCTTGAAGAGATAGCTAGCTGGCAAGATGAATGGTTTTTGAGATGAAAACTAGGGTTAGACTTAGCTAGGTGGTATGATTATGATAATTGAGGAGCAACTTAGTATTTATATAGTTACCAAAAAATACATTTTCATGTGTGAATGGAATATTTTTGAAATAGTAGTCTCTCATTCACACTTGGGAGTCCTTTTCATGGAACTTTCATAGAATATGATTAGGTTTAATCTATTGGTTATTTTGGAAAATAATATCACAAGCTAATTATTTTTTTTGTGAAATGCAATGATAATCTTATAATTATTGGTATCACATTATTATTTTTTTAACATGTTTATTCTAAGATTGAGTTTTAAACTTTAAACTAAATTGTTTAGGGGTTAATTTGACATGACACAACTAGTTTACAAAATCAAATAACAATATCAAATCACAATCAAGTTTATTTACAATTTGATTTTTTTCAAAACAAGGTTGTTTAACTTCTTTTTTTTTAAATAATTTTGAAATAAAATAATATTGAATTATCTTAGATTAACTTGTTTATTCATGACCTTGTCTAGATATTACATTGTGGTACTGGATATGAAAATTAGGGTTAGGTTGGGGTTGTAGCTAGCAAGGAGAAGTAAAAAAAACCCTAAAAAGAATTGATGTTGTGGTAGAAGATTTGTGACTTGTAAAATAATTTTTTAATTCAAGTTGAGATGTGTATCTCTTATAAAAACTTGAAACAGTTGAGATTTTAGTCAATTTGGATTCATAAAGTATTCTTTTTAAATAATAAAATTATAATTGCATGAAAAAAAGAGAAATAAAAATAATAATGTGATATATAGATTTGAAGTAACAAAGCAGAGAACGTAAAACCAAAGGCAATGACCTTGGATTGTGATTGCTTGACTTTTGACTTTAAAATCCGAAGAGATTTTCTAGCGCCGGTCTTTCAAAGCTGTCGATTGCCCTCTCTCAAGTCATTTCAAAACCGGTTAGTGTCATCATGGCAAATATAATATTGAGAGATATTTTTTAGAGTTAAATTTTTAAAATAATTATTTGAATATTATAAATATAATTTTATTTATTTATATATATTTTAATGGTAGAAATAATTTTAAAGAGTTATTTTTATATTATTTAATTTAAAATTCAATTATTTATATATATTTTTTAATTATATAATTAATAAGAATAAGTTATATGATTAAATAATTATTTTTAAAAAATCTCCAAAAATATAATTATTTAATAGATTATGCATTGGACTTGCTCTTCTATGTTAATGAATACATGCTCAAACTGCATCCAATACTGTTTGGGACCATGACTGGTATAAACAAATTAAGATATAGTTTTTTTTTTTTTTTAAAAAAAAAAACTATTCTATAAGTGAATTGAAGAATTAGAAATTGAGACTTACATTTTATTACGGAGAATTTTAAAAATAACGTGGCTTTATGTTTCGTGAAAAGAAAAACAGTATACTAAATTGTTTTAATTTTATATCCTAATTGAAATTAGTCATATATGTAAATTTTAATTTTTGTCCTTATTATTTTATTTTTTAACAAATTTACACCATATTTTTTTTAATATTTGTATTTGTTTTAGTCCCGGAGTTTTTATTTGTTTTAATTTTTTTATTTTATTAGAATTAATTATATATTTTATTTTTTGTTTCGGCTCTTATTCTTTTAATTTTTTATTTGGTCCAATTTTAAAATTTTAATTTATATTTGTGTTCATTTTAAAATTAATGTTTCTTATTTTTTCACTTTGTTCTTTTTTTGTGTGTTTTTAGTTGTTTTTATTTGTTATTCGGGTCAGATTATTTTATAATTTCATTGTTTGCACAATAATAATGATAATTAATAATTATTATTTTTTTAAATATTTTTATTTTTAGGGCAATTTAATGATTTAAATTGTTTAAAAAATAATATTGATAATAATTTTAACTGTCATATTCATGATAATGATAGTAAGGTAGGGATAAATTTTCAATGCTATTTTTTTTTTTTTGTAGATAAAAAATTAAGGGTGTGTTTTTTATTTGATTATTGCAGGTGTTTTCACAAATTATTTTTTATTTATTGTATTTAATTTAAATTGAATTATAAAATGAAACAATCCTAATGCAATAAATTTGATAATTCAGGTATCCGATTTTTTTTGCTTTTATAATGATGATGATAATAATTTTATATTGGTGATTTTATTGAAACTTAATAATCAGATAAATTTATATAGATTTAAAATTTAGTTCTTTTTAGCTAAGATGAATCTAGTTCTTTTTTTTATTGTTATTTTTTCATTATATCTTCTGGATATTCTTATGATGGTTTATAAGCTTGTTTCTATTCTTTTCACGTAGAAATATTTATTGTATTCTAATTTACCCTAAATTTAATAAATGTATTTTCTTTAATTTAATGTTTCCTAAAAGACTGTTCATATATTAGTCAAACTAACATAAATTTTAAGGATGACACGATCATAGTTTAATTGATTTACATGACAGTAAAGTATCTAGATGAAAATTATATATAATATAACTAAATTGGCCATCGTAGTGAGAATAATATTAAAATCGTACATTTTGAAATTCAATACATGATCATATATATAATTTGGCATATTATTAATTTAACAACATGTGCAAAACTAATAATCGTGAAATTGCATAGCAATAATACTCTTGGTATATAGTACAACAATTATAATAGTTGAAAAATTACATGAACATCAATTTATGATATTATATATTTTCTTCATGGTACAATATTATACTTATTCCATTTATAGAGGAGGATATCTCCACGTAATACACGCTGAATTTGATAAAAGAAATTGATAAAGGATGAATATATTTATTTACCTGCATCCTCCATTACCTCTCGGAAGATAGCAACACGGATTTCAACATACTTGAGTAGATAGAATTCTAATATTTTTTTCTGACCATTTTTCTGTTCCATGATATAATGGTTTTACTGTTGATATATGTTTAAATAATGGTTTTACTGTTGATATATGTTTAAATAATGGTTTTACTGTTGATATATGTTTAGAAAATGATACAAAAACAATCGCAAGGAAGAGAATTATTGTCAGGTATTTACTATTTCCTTGAGACCCCATTCTATGGAAAGAAAAAATATGACAATTCGAAAGAATAAAATATTTTAGATATTCCTAAAAAGATAGCTAGCTAGCAAGATGAATGGCTGTGGAGATGAAACTAGAGTTGGCTAGATGATATGACTATGATAATTGAAGAACATATTGGTATTTATATAGTGACCAAAAAAATATTTTCATATGTGAATAGAATATTTCTGAAATAATATGGTCTTTCATTCATGCTTAAAAGTCTTTTTCAAAGCACTTTTATAGAATATGATCAAATTTAATTTATTGGTTCTTTTGAAAAATAATATCCCAAGCTAATTAATTGTTTGTGATACGCAATACTAATCCTAGGATTGTTGGTATCATATAATTTTTTTTTGTACAAGTTTATTCTACGTTGAGCTTTAAATTAAATTGTGTAGAAGTTAATCTGGCATCACACAACTAGTTTACAAAATTAACTCACAATCAAGTCTATCAAAAGTTTGATTATTTTCAAAACAATGTTGTTTAACTTTTTTTTAAGAAATAATTTTGAAATAAAATTATTTTGAATTATCTTCGATTAATTCGTTTATTTATGACCTGAACTTGATATTACATTGTGGTGGTGGAGAATTAGGGTTATAGATTTGAAGTAACAAGTCAGAGAACGTAAAACCAAAGGCAATGACCTTGGACTGTGATTGCTTGACTTTTGACTTTTAAATCCGAAGAGATTTTCTAGTGCCGGTCTTGCACGGTTGTCGATTGTCCTCTCTCGAGTCATTTCAAAACCGGTTTGTGTCTTTATATGCTAATGAATAATGAATGCATTCTCAAACCGCATTCAATACTGTATGGGAGCATGATTGATATAAATAAATTAAGGTACGGGATTGTGTGGGATTGGGATCTTTATAAAAAAAAAATTAAAAAATATTTTTATTTTTATTTTAAATTAAAAAATTTTAGTGTTTTTAGATCATTTTGATGTGTTGATATCAAAAATATTTTTTTAAAAATAAAATAAAAATCATTTTGATGTATTTCTAAATGAAAAACATTTTCAAAACCAAATATTGAAAAAAAATTATTTAGCAAATATATTTTCTTTAATTTAATGTTTCCTAAGGCATTGTTCATACACCGACAAAACTAACATAAAATTTAAGGATGACGATAATTATATTTACATCATAGTAAAGTAACTGGATGGAAACTATATAAAATATAACTAAATTGGCCATCACAGTGAAAATAAAAGTTAAAATCGTACATTTTGGAATTCAATAGATAATCATATATATAATTTGGTATATTATTAATTTAACAACATGCACAAAATTAATGATCGTGAAACTACACAAGGATAATATTCTTGGTATACAGTACAACAATCATAGTACATGAAAAATTACATTAACATAAATCGTTGTGATATTATATTTTTTTATATAGTACAATATTATACTTATTTTATTTATGAGGCACAATCTCTCCACGTAGTACACGATAAATATGATAGAAGAAAATAACAAGGCATGAGCATATTTACTTACACCCATGAGGATAGCTACATACATCTCCTGCTGTTGGTGATGAGTGTGCATTTCCTTGAAGAGATCGAAATTTGATATTTTTTTCTGACCATTTATCCGCTCCATGGTATAATGGTTTCACTGTTGAGATACATTTTGAAAATGATATGAAAATGATTGTAAAAAAGAGAATAATTGTCAAGTACTTATTATTTGCTTGAGACCTCATTTTATGGCAAGAAAAAAAAATACGGAATTCTAGAGAATAAAATGTTATAGAATTTATTAAAGAGATAAATAGCTAGCAAGATGAATGGTTTTGGAGATGAAAATTAGAGTTAGCTAGATGTATGAGTGTGATAATTGAGGAGCAACTTGGTATTTATAGAGTTACCAATAAAACATCAAGGAGAATAAATAACATAAAATGTGATATATATTTTGACTTGAAAACTCTTGAATTTGAAGTATGAAAGTGGAGAGACTAGAATAAAAGGCATGGACTTTGAAAAACAAATATTTTTATATCTCAATGGAATAATATTTTTGAAATAGTTCGGTCTCTTATTCACACCCAAGAATCTTTTCTATATATGGTACTTTGTAGAATATGACTCGATTTAATCTATTGGTTGTTTTGCAAAATAATATCACAAGTTAATTAATTGTTTGTGAAATGTAGTCATGATCTTAGAATTGTTGGTATCCCACTAATTATTTCATTTGAAAAGTATTTTTTCCAGGATGAGCTTTAAATATCAACTTGCAATTAACTCGATTCACTTAAAATCTATTTTGATTTTCTCAAAACAATGTTGTTTAATGTTTTCTTTTAAAAAATAAATTTAAAACAATATTGTTTTGAATTATCTTAAATTAGCATGTCTATTCACGACTTGATCTTGATATTACATTGTGGTACTGGAGATGAAAATTAGGGCTAGGGGTGTGTGTAGTTAGCAAGGAGAATAAAAAAAATTATGATATATAGATTTGAAGAAATAAAAATGGTGTTTGGGAGTGTAGTTATCACTGTTTTTTAAATAATTTTTATTTATAAATATATTAAAATAATACATATTTTTAATTTTTAATTTTTTTTATATATCTAAAAATATATATATAAAAAATTAACACTAAATAACTTTTTATTATTTTTATTTAAAAGGTACTTTTTACATACTTCCAAAACGGGGCCAAAGTACATAACGTAAAACCGAAGGCAATGACCTTGAATTGTGATTACATGACTTTAGACTTTTGAATCCGAAGAGATTTCCTAGTGCCGGTTGCCCTCTCTCTCATATCTTCATTTTTCTTTTTTATAAAGCAAAAAGCTGTCAACCAACCTCTCTGTCTCTCTCTCTCTCTCAAGTCCCAGTTAGTGTCATTGTATGCTAATGAATGCATCCATAACCTCGAAGGTGCGAATTCAGTTCAACGGCAGTGCTTTTTAAGACACAAGCCTCAATTTCTAATTCTCCAATTCATTTGGCTAAGATGATTCTAGTTCCTTTTTTATTATTGTTATTTTTTCATTATATCTTCTGGATATTCTTATAATTATAATAGTTTATAAGCTCGTTTCTATTCTTTACACGTAGAAATATTTATAATATTCTAATTTACCCTAAATTTAGACGTTGAAGTCTTTCTTGATTTTCTATGATGCATGTGTATATATATA
The DNA here is from genome assembly GCA_015731905.1 of Salix dunnii. Lineage (NCBI taxonomy): Eukaryota > Viridiplantae > Streptophyta > Magnoliopsida > Malpighiales > Salicaceae > Salix > Salix dunnii. The sequence goes on from CM027668.1 coordinate 16,045,527, forward strand.
TATATTGTTGTATTATATAAAGGGCGATGGCATGCCAAGGAAAGGATAATCGCGGCAATGGTAAAGGTAATATTATCCGAGATGGTCTATATCAGCTGGGGTTTGAAGGTTTATTTCTGGGCCCACAGGCTACAAGGTACAAAACACGTTGTTATAGAGACCAATTCCAGGTTACATATGGACCAAGTCTAGGTCATTTAGTCACAATTCCTGGCCCATCCACAACGTCATTTGGAAGGAAGCGAAAAATGATAGTTCGACTTAAAAGCTGCGGATTTGAAATTTGAATGGAGAGAGTCTAGACTCTGGAGTCAAAAGTCAAAACCATTTTAATATTTTATACGTGATCGCGTGAACAAGCCTGAAAGGCTCGTCTCTTTGGGACACTGGGGGTCCTATGGTGCTTTTGTAAAATGGTATCAGATGTTTTCTTTGATTAAATTGTTTTGAAAATTACGAGAACTTTCGAAAAACTTTACAGATGATCTGGGAAAAACTGAAATTTTTTAAATACCCATATATTTTGTATCCATATGAAGAAACGGTGATACTTATTTCCAGAATTTGAATTCGCCACATCTGATATTTTGTAAAATATTTATTGCAGTTCAACTGCACATAGGTATATTACCAAAAACAAAAGGTTCAAGGAAATTCTCTTATACGCATATAAGTAAACCATAGTTATAAGAGCTAACTAGCTTCTGCAAGCGTTACAGGCTTGATGATTGGCCGGAATATGTGTGCGTGGAGACCTGGGTGGAGTTGCACCCCTTTCAAGAGAATGAAATCTCAGATTTTTTTCCACCATTGCTCTGCTCCTTGATCGAATGGTCTCGCCGCTAAAATATTTTCAAGCGACGATACAAAAATAATTGCAACGCAAGAGTATTATTGCTGTCAAAGTACTGATTACTTCTGTGATACCCCTATTTGTGTCAAGAAAGAATCTGGGACTCACAGATACAAGGAGACACGTGATTCACAATTGGGAATGGGAAGTGCAGAGAGTATTTGTCGATGAAGTGGAAGGTTTACCGGTGTCCCGGGACAAGATTCAGAAGGGTGTTAGAAAAATATGGACGGCTCGCTAATTAACTTCAGATAGGGGCCCTCGCCATCTCTGTGAAGCATACTCATCCTCTCGAGTCTCTAGTGCAGCTAAGCGCTAATTAACCGCAGGCTAAATTCAGATTAAGAAATTACTTCTTGAGAGAAGCGATAAGTTCTTTTTAAAATCGTACATTTTGGAATTCAATGCATAATCATATATATAATTTGGTGTGTTGTTAATTTAACAGCATGTGCAATACTAATAATCGTGGAATTGCATAACGATAATACTCTTGGTATATAATTTATTTAACAACAATTGCAAAACTAATAATCACGGAATTGCACGACGATAACACCCTTGGTATATAGTACAACAATTACAATTGTTGAAAAATTACATTAACATTATTTTTTTTCTCCTCATAGTACAATATTATACTTAATCCATTTATGGAGTACGATATCTCCACACAATACATGATGAATTTGATAAAAAAAAAATAATAAAGGATGAGTAGAATTATTTTTATACACTCACCTGTACCTCCAGGATGAGTATAATTATTTATATGCACCCACTTATACCTCCAGGACGATAGCTGCATACAAATCTTGGTGGTGGAGGTGGTCTTGGTGGTGGAGGTGAACGACTTTGAAGAGATCGAGATCTAATATTTTTTTCTGACCATTTTCTTGTTTCATGATATAATGGTTTGACTGCTGATATATGTTTAGAAAATGATACAAAAATGATTGCAAAGAAGAGAATCAGTGTCAAGTACTTACTATTACCTTGAGATCCCATTTTACGGCAAGAAAAATATGGGAATTCTAAGGAATAAAATGTTATAGATATTCCTAGAGAGATAGCTAGCTAACAAGATGAATGATTTGAGAGATGAAAACTAGGGTTAGCTAGGTGGTATGACTATGACAATTAAGGAGCAACTTAGTATTTATATAGTTCAGAAAATATATTTTCATGTGTGAATGCAATATTTTTGAAATAGTATAGTTTCTCATTCACACTTGGGATTTAGGAGTCCTTTTCATGGAACTTTCCTATAATATGATCAGATTTAATCTACTGGTTAGTTTAGAAAATAATATCACAAACTAATTAAATTATTTGTGAAATGCAATGATAATCTTAGAATTGTTGGTACCACGTTAAAAAAATTTTTTTCGTGTTTATTCTAAGATAGTCAAGCTACCGTAAATTTTATGGTCACGAATATCATCTTAGCCAAATTCACATCACACTGGATTAAAATGGATGGATATTATATATAATTAAAATAAATTGGACATAGTGAGAATAAAAAAAGAAGAAGCCAATATTCATTTCGGAATTTCACTGCACCGCACTATAATAGTATAATATATAGGTACATTGGTCAAACTCTACGCAATTAATTTAACGACATGCAGAACTAATACTTGGGTGCCGTTTGGCATTGCTTATCAACCTGTTTTTTGTTGCTTATTGATGTTTTTTTTTTTTATCATTTTAAAAACCGGCGGTTAGTGTTTTTAGATCATTTTGATGTACTGATGTCAAAAATAATTTTTAAAAAATAAAAAAAATATCATTTTGATATATTTCGGCACGAAAAATACTTTGAAAATAAGCAGGAACCACACTCCCAAACACCCCCTTGAGAGATTGCGTAACAAAAATCCTCACTCTTGACATATAGCACCCCAGTTATAAAATCTGGAAAATCATATAAAAATACAATATTATACTTATTTATATTGTTAGATATTTCTATTTATTGAATAGTCTTCCTCTACCAAGGACACAATGACCAGTGATAAATGAATATGACAAAAGAGGGGTGGATTTATTCACTCGCATCCACCTCAAGCTACGTTTCCTGAATCATATTCAACACCTACTTGCTGTTGTTTTTTCTAACCATCGCTCTGCTTCCCTGGCCTCATTGCTAATATATTTTTAGAAAATGATAGGTCGACTTAAAAGCCGCGGATTTGAAGTTTGAATGAAGAGAGTCTAGAATCAAAGACCGTGCTTAGAAAAACAAAGTTTGTTTTTATACGTTACCGCGTGAACAGGGCTGAAAGTCTCGTCTCTTCGGGACACTGGGGGTCCTATGGTGCTTTTGGAAAATAGTATCAGATTTTCTTTTTGATTAAATTGTTTTGAAAATTACGAGAACATTTCGAAATTTTAAATACCCATATATTTTGCATCCAGATGAAGAAATTGTGATGTTTATTTCTTGAAATTGAAATCGGCACATCTGATATTATGTAAAATATTTACTGCACTTCACACATGTTCAACTGCACGTAGTTGTATTACACAAACAAAAAGTACAAGGAAATTCTCTTATACGCATATAAGCAAACCATGGTGATAAGAACTAATTAGCTTCTGCAATCGTCACAGACTTTTGATGATTGGCCGGAATATATGTGCGTGGAGACCTGGGTGGAGCTGCACCCCTTTCAAGAGAATGAAATCCAAGATTTTTTTCCACCACTGCTCTCTGCTTCTTGATCGAATGGTCTCACGGCTAAAATATTTTCAAAAGATAATACAAAAATATTTGCAACGCAAGAGTATTATTGATGTCAAGTGCTGATTACTTCTGTGATACCCCATTTGTGTCAAGAAAAAATCTGGGACTCATAGATACAAGGAGACACGTGATTCACAATTGGGAATGGGAAGTGCAGAGAGTATTTATCGATGAAGTGGAAGGTTTGCCGGTGTCCCGGGACAAGATTCAGAAGGGTGTTAGAAAAACATTGAGGGCTCGCTAATTAACTTCAGATAGGGGCCCTCCCCATCTCTGTGAAGCGTATCTCATCCTCTCGAGTCTCTAGTGCAGCTAGGCGCTAATTAACCGCAGGCTAAATTCAGATTAGGAAATTACTTCTTAAGAGAAGCGACAAGTTCTTTTTAAAATCGTACATTTTGGAATTCAATACATAATTATATATATAATTTGGTATATTGTTAATTTGACAGCATGTTCAAACTAATAATCGTGGGATTGCACAACAATAATACTCTTGGTATATGGTACAACAGTTATAATAGTTGAAAAATTACATTAACATCAATATTTATGATATTATATACTTTATTCATGGTACAATATTATACTTGTTACATTTATAGAGTATGATATCTCCACGTAGTACACGATGAATTTGATATAAATAAATGACAAAGGATGAACTGATTTATTTAGATGCACCCACCTTTACCTTGATGACGATAGCGACATGGATTTGGCCTTCGAATTCTTGGAAGAGAATGAAATCTAATATTTTTTTCATGCCATTTCTCTGGTCCATGATGTAATGGTCTCGTTGCTGATATATGTTTCGATAATGATACAAAAATGATTGCAAAGAAGAGAATTATTGTCAAGTACTTATTCTTCTCTTGAGACCCCATTTTGTGGCAAGAAAAAAAAAAGGAAATTCTGGAGAAAATATATTTTAGATATTCTTGAATAGATAGCTAGCTAGCAAGATGAATGGTTTTGGAGATGAAAACTGGTGTTAGACTTAGCTAGATAGTATGGTTATGATAATTGAGTAGCAACTTAGTATTTATATACCAATAAAGCATTAAGGAGAATAAATAAAATAAAATGTCATACATATATTGACTTAAAAATCCTTGAATTTAAAGTTTGAAAGTGGAGAAACTAAAATAAAAAACATGGACTTTGAAAACACATATTTTAATAATATTTTTGAAATAAAATAGTCTATCATTCACTAGTTCAACTTAGGGCAACTTAGTATTTATATACCAATAAAGCATTAAGGAGAATAAATAAAATAAAATGTCATACATATATTGACTTAGAAATCCTTGAATTTAAAGTTTGAAAGTGGAGAAACTAAAATAAAAAACATGGACTTTGAAAACACATATTTTAATAATATTTTTGAAATAAAATAGTCTATCATTCACTAGTTCAACTTAGGGGGTGTTTGGGAGTGTGGTTGCTGTTACTTTTTAAAATGTTTTTTGTGCCGGAATGCATCAAAATGATATTTTTTTTATTTTTTAAAAATTATTTTTAATATCAGCATATTAAAATAATTTAAAAATATATATAAAAAATACATTATAATTAAAAAAAAATTTAAATAAAACACGATTTACAGCGGTCACCCAAACACGCTTTTAAAAGCTGCCGGATTTGAAGTTTGAATGAAGAGAGTCTCGAATCAAAGGCCCCGCGCGCCCATATATATATATATACTAGCCATATTGCCCGCGCGTTGCCGCGGGCATTTTTGTGTATATAATTTAACATGATTAAATCAATAATAATAAATTAATATAATATCATAAAATAAAAATTATAGATTAGGCCATAAAATGTATAAATTTTTAAATAGAATTTATTATGCAAGCATAGATTACATCTTTTAGAATGGAGGCACTGCGTCATAAAATATTACAAAAAAGCGCGAACTACATAACTTGCGAAGTATTGCAAAAAAAAGACATATTGACATGAAGAACGAAGTCAAAACCTTCTTCAAAATGAGACATTTAATCTCCCTGCTAATTCAATTATTCAAATAAACATCATAAGCTATTAAATGAAATGAAAGAAAAAATTTATGTGAATCAATTGAAAATGTAGCTAATATTGAAGAAAAAAATTGGCGAGGATGATCCATGATGCGAATTGTAAATTTAGTCAAAATGATAAATTTATTTGAATATTTTGTTCCTAAAATATATGAATTTTAAATCATTATAAATTTATTTATTTCGCAGTTTTTAACGAAATAACCAGTATTAATTTATTATCATCATCAAGAAAGCATGAAGATTCGGATATTTGAATTATTAAATTTATTGCATTAAGATTAATTTATTTTATAATCTAATTTAAACCAAACAAAATATAAATGGTGAAAATAGTTGTAATAATTAAATAACAAAAATAAATAGTTAATTTTTTATGTACAAAAATTCAAAAACATAAATTGAAAATTTATCCCCACGTTATTTTCATTATCATTGCTATAACAATTAAAATTATTATTAATATTATTATCAAAACAATTAAAATAAATAAAATCCTCGAAACATATTAAAAAAATAAACAAAAGATTTTAATACAAAAACAATTAAAAAATGACAAAAATTATCATTATCATTGCGTAAATAGTAAAATAAAAAATTATATAATCCAAATAACAAATAAAAATAAGAGAAAACAGGGGGGGAAATGAATAAAGGAAAACAGAGAATAATATTAATTTTAAAATGACTACCAATATAAATAAGATTTTCAGGTCTGAACCAATTAAAAATAAAACTGCAACCAAAAAATTAAAATTAAAAGCATAGATGCATATAAACGTAAAGAATAAACATTATCAAAGTATTTTTTAAAAAAACAAAACTAAATGAATCAACATAAAATAAAAATTTGCAATAATCAAATAACAAATATAAATAGTTAATTTTTTACTGATAAAAAACATGAAAACATACATTGAAAATCTATTCTCATGTTATCGTTATTATCATTGTTATAGCAATTAAAATTATTATTAACATTATTATCAAAACTATAAAAAAGATTAACAGAAGAGTAAGCAAGAAAAATAATAATAATAATAATAATAATAATTATTATTATTATTATTATGATATTTGGGCTAATAATGAAAGAAAAAAAAAATGAAAGACTAAAAAAAATCCTAAAAACTTTAACAAAAGATTAAACAAAAAACATAAAAGAAAAATAAAAAGTATCATTATTATTACTGCAACAACAATAAAAATTACCAAATTATTCCGAGAGAAAAAAAAACCTAAAAAAAATTAAAAAAAGAGTAAGATCAAAAAACAATTAAATTATTATTATTATTATTATTATATTTGTGTTAATAATGAAAGAAAAAAATGAAAGACTAAAAAAATCCTAAAAACTTTAACAAAAGATCAAACAAAAAAATAATAATAAAAAATTATTGTTATTATTACTGCCACAACAATAAAAATTATAAAATTATTCCGAAAGGAAAAAACCATAAAAAATATTAACAAAAGAGGAATGAAGAAAAACAATTAAATTATTATTTTTATTTTTATTACTATTAACATCATAATCATTATTATTATGTTAATAATGGATAAAAAAAATGAAAGAGTAAAAAAATCTTAAAACTTTAATAAAAGATCAAACCAAAAAATAAAATAAAAATTATTTGGTAAAAAAAGTAATTTGACTTGAAAATAAAAATAAAGGAACAAATGAAAAAACTAAAAGAAAGAACAAAGGGAGAGAAAAAAATAGAAATATCAATTCTCAAATTATAATTAAAAAATAAAATTCAAGAGCTAATTTTTTTGAAAAAAATATCAACTCAACAAATAAGAAAATAAAAAATATTTAAAAATAAAAGCTAAGAGTAAACTTATATATATACATGGACAAAAGTAAAGAATATTCTAGAAATATAAAGAAATAAAAGGATTAAAATAAAAAAAATTAAAAGTATAAGGGCTGAAATAAAAATGAAATATCAAAGGATTAAATAGAAAATTAAAAGTTTAAGGGTTGAAATGAAAATTAAATATATTATCTATTTCAATCAAAGGACAAAATTAAACAAAATAAAACTTCTGTACCGAATTGCATTAAGTGTTTTAAACTACATCCGGAAATTAAAAGAAGAAGGATCGAAGTGAACATTGCACATTCAATTAATTGCAATCGAAGGACCCAATCGCACTAAATCAAAACTTACATAACAAAAATGAGGAAGATAAATAAAATTAACAGTTCAGGGACTGAAATGAAAAATAATAAAAATCGGGGGACTCTCCCAGGAGAGAGAGAAACAGCAGCGGCGGCTTTAACCGGCCACCGCCGCGTCCACGGACTTCGGAGAGAGAAACGCGCCGCACCGGGAGGAAGATCAGGAGGAGGCGCACATATCTAGACCCCGGTAGCCCATCTCCGGCGACTCCAAAGACCCGCACGCGCCGCTCAAATAGGGCGTGGGGCGGAAGACTGTCGGCAGCGTGTGACGCACGCGCCGACAGTTAAAAGAAAAAAAAATATAAAAAAAGGCCAATTACTGGTGTGCCCCCGTGCCTAAGTCATTATTTTGTCTTATTAGGGGCCAAACCGTAATTGGCCATTTTCAAAAATATTAAATAATGAAAAGGTAGGCGGACCGGACCGGACCGACCAAAATGGTGCAATTACGCGAGACCCTCTACACCCATAAACAGTTTTTTTTGTCTTTTTCGAGGGCTAAAAACGCTATTTCAATGTGCAAAAAACAATAAAAAAATCGGAAAACCGGGAAACCGACCGAACCGAGAACCGACCCGACCCAAAAATACACTGTCGCAATCCACAGTAAACACACTCAGAAGCTACAGTGCAAAACAGTAAAATGCCCACGGCAATTATAATATAGGTAATATATAGCCCAGGGAAACGACTTACTTTATGTTGGGAAACAGTCAAATCTCCAGCTCCAGCCATTTCCTTCTCCAGATTCCCAATAGCAATTATAAAATTTGGGAAATCATATAAAATACAATATTATGCTTATTTATATTGTTAGATATTTCTACTCATGGAATAGTCTTCCTCTACCACAGACACGATGGCTATTGATAAGTGAATATGACAAGAGAGTAGATTTATTGACTATTCAAAACCTAGTTGCTGCTGTTTTTTCTAGCCATCGCTCTGCTTCCCTGGCCTTATTGCTAATTTATTTTTAGAAAATGAGAGGTGGACTTAAAAGCCGCGGATTTGAAGTTTGAACGAAGAGAGTCTAAACTCAAAGGCTAATAAAATCGTACATTTTGGAATTCAATACATAATCATATATATATATATATATATAATTTGGTATATTATTAATTCCAGAACATGTGCAGAACTAATAATTGTGGTATTGCACAACGATAACACTCTTGGTATATAGTATAGCAATTATAGTAGTTGAAAAATTATATTAATATTAATTTATGATATTATCTATTTTCTTCATAGTACAATACTATACTTATTCCATTTACAGAGGAGGATATCTCCACTTAATACACGGTGAATTTGATAAAAAAAAATGATAAAGGATGAATAAATTTATTTACCTGCACCCACCATTATCTCTTGGACGATAACAACACGGATTTTGACATCTTTGAGTAGATAGAATTCGAATATTTTTTTTTGGTCATTTCTCTGTTTCATGATATAATGGTTTCATTGCTGATATATGTTTAGAAAATGATACAAAAATAATTGCAAAGAAAAGAATTATTGTCAAATTTAATTTATTGGTTGTTTTGTAAAAATAATATCATAAGCTAATTAATTGATTGTGAAATGCGACAATGATCTTAGGATTGTTGGTATCAAATATTTTTTTTTTTTAACGTGTTTATTCTAAGGTTGAGCTTTAAACTAAATTGTGCAGGAGTTAATTTGACATCATATAGCTAGTTTACAAAATTAACTCACAATCAAGTCTATTAAAAGTTTGATTTTTTTCAAAACAAGGTTGTTTAACTTTTTTTAATAAATAGTTTTGAAATAACATTATTTTGAATTATCTTAGATTAATTCGTTTATTTATGACCTGATCTTGATAGTACGTTGTGGTAGTGGAGAATTAGGGTTATAGATTTGAAGTAACAAGGCAGAGAACGTAAAGCCAAAGGCAATGACCTTGGACTGTGATTTCTAAGTCTTGACTTTTAAATCCGAAGAGATTTTTCTAGTGCCGGTCTTTCAAGCTTGTCGATTGTCCTCTCTCGAGTCATTTCAAAACCGGTCTGTATCATTATATGCTAACGAAACTGCATCCAATACTGTATGGGAGCTTGGCTGAAATAAATAAATTAGTATAGGGGTTTTTTGGGATTGCAATAAAAAAATATTTATGAAAAATAAAAAAAAATTATTTTTTATTTTAAATTAAAAATTTTTAGTGTTCTTAGATCATTTTGATGTGCTGATATAAAAAATAATTTTTAAAAAATAAAAAAAATATCATTTTGATACATTTTTAAACGAAAAATATTTTCAAATCCAACCGCAACCACGCTCCCAGTTATATAGAATTCAAATTTTCCAGTTATATAGAATTCAAATTTTAAAAAACTATTCTATAAGTGAATTGAAGAATTAGAAATTAAGACTTATATTTTATTATGGAGATTTTCAAAAATAACGTGGCTTTATCTTTCCTGGAAAAAAAAAAACAGTATACTAAAAAAAATTAACAAATAAAAATACACAAGTTCACATAGTACTCAAGCTACCGTAAATTTTATGGTCACGAGTATCGTCTTAGCCGAATTCACATCACACTGGATTAAAATATATGGATATTATATATAATTAAAATAAATTGGACATGGCGAGAATAAAAACAAAAACAGCCAATATTCATTTCAGAATTTCACTACACCACAATACAATATATAAATATATAGGAATTCAATACATAATCATATATATAATTTCGTATATTAATTAATTTAACACATGTGCAAAACTAATAATCGTGGAATTGCACAAAAATAATACTTTTGGCATATAGTACAACAATTATAGTAGCTGAAAAATTACATGAACATCATTAGTTATGATATTATATATTTTTTTCATAATACAATACTATACTTATTCCATTTATGGAGTATGATCTCTCCACCTAGTACATGATGAATTTGCTAGAAGAAAATGATAAAGGATGAATATATTTATTTATTTACACCCACCTTCACCTCGACGACGATAGCGACATGGATTTGGCCTTCGAATTCTTTGAAGAGAATGAAATCTAATATTTTTTTCATGTCAATTCTCTGATCCATGATATAATGGTCTCATTGTTGATATATGTTTCGAAAATGATACAAAAATGATTGCAAAGAAGATAATTATTGTCAAGTACTTATTATTTCCTTGAGACCCCATTTTGTGGCAAGAAAAAATTATGGGAATTCTAGAGAATAAAATGTTTTAGATATTCTTGAAGAGATAGCTAGCTAGCAAGATGAAAGGTTTTGGAGATGAAAACTAGGGTTAGACTTAGCTAGGTGATATAGTTATGATAATTGAGGAGCAACTTAGTATTTATAGAATTACCAAAAAAAATATGAAGGAGAATAGATAAAACAAAATGAGATATATATCTCGAAAACCCTTGAATTTAAGTATGAATGTGGAGAAACTAAAATAAATTTAAAAATTTAGGGTTGGTGGACAGGCTTTTGCTTTAAAAAAGAAGATATGAGAGAGAGGGCACGGCACTAGGAAATATCTTCGGATTCAAAAGTCAAAAGTCAAGTAATCACAATTCAAGGTCATTGCCTTAGGTTTTACGTTATTTACTCTGGCCTGTTTCAGAAGTATTTAAAAAGTACTTTTTAAAAAAATAATTTTTTATTTAAAAATAAAATTTTAAATTATTTTTAATTATTATGGCAGAAATAATCTTTTTAAAAATAAAAAAATATTATTTTGATATATTTTTAAGTAAAAATCACTTAAAAAAAATTGTAACCAGACTCACGAAGACCACCTTTATTTCTTCAAATGTATATATCACATTTTTTTTATTCTCCTTGCTAACTACACTCACCCCTAACCTTAATTTTCATTTTTAATACCACAGTGTAATATTAAGATCAAGTCATGAATAAACATGTTAATTTAAGATAATTCAAAATAATACCAGTTATTTTTTTTTAAAAAAAAAGTTAAACAACGTTGTTTATGGAACTAGATTTTAAGTGAATCAACTTGATCACAAGTTGATATTTAAAGCTCAACTTGGAATCCATACTAACTTACTTCGGCCCCGCTTCGGAAGTATTTAAAAAGCCCTTTGATTACTTCGGGCTCCCATTGACTCCAGAAGTGCGAACTGTATCTGCGTGTCGGGGGGGCGAAGTAATCAAAGGGCTTTTGAATACTATACCCGACTAGCCTATTTAAAAGCTATTTTGCCATTTTATTTTCATTTTTTCAAGATTAATTCAGATAACTGTCTTCGCAAAGGAAAAGTTCAAATTCAAGCAATTTTAGAAAAGAGAATAATAATATTATCTCAAGCCTCTTTCTATCACTTGGTCATATAAATTCACCTCAAATTTAGAGGTTGATCTTTCTCGATTTTCTATGCTGTAAAGTTAAAAATAATTTTTTAAAATATAAAAAATATTGTTTGATATATTTTTGAATTAAAAATACTTTTAAAAACCACGAATCTGAATTAAGAGAGTCTGTAATCAAAGACCGTGCTTGGAAAACAAACCATTTTATACGTTATCGAGTGAACAAGGCTGGAAGTCTCGTCTTTTTGGGACACTGGGGGTTCTACGGTGCTTTTGAAAAATAGTATCTGATTTTTTCCCGTAGCATCTTGATGCCCCGAGACACGACATCATTTGCAACGTGCAAATTGAAAAGATCAAATATTAATATCGTTATGCCCACAGACACAACATCTTTGTTCTTATAAATACATGCCTAAATAATTAAAAAAATCAAAAACAAACGAAAGAAAATTAATGAATAAAAATTAAATTGAAAACTAGCATGGATAATCAGTTGCAATTGCAAGATACAATTGCAACAAATAAAAAATTTCATTGAAGAAATCGATAATAAAACCAAAATCCAAAAAACAAGTATTAAACTAAACCAACCATAAACAATAACGACGAACATGCATTTTCCTTCAGCAAGAGAGAAAAAAAAAGAGAAAATTTAAAAATTATTCACCAATGATTCCTCGATTACTAGAACCCTACTCATGCCGTACTTGGAGGCAAAGACAATGTTGGCACACCAGGTGACATGATGAACGGTTTGCCAGACAATGTAGCACAAGCCACCTAAAAGGTATGTGTGCGTGAAACACTAATGGTGCGTACGTATGACGTACCTCCAGTGTTCCCAATAAAATAAAATAAAATAAAAAATACCTATACATTTTTGGACCCATTGATAACTATGAAAAAAATAGTGATCAAAGCACCATAATATCCCTGCTCCATGGCTTCTTTTTCATCTTTTTAGGAGGCTATGTTAGTATTTTCACCATGCATGAATTTGGGCAAAAACAAAAACTTCCACCATTGTTCTACGTCTTTTTGTCAACATCAAGGTATAAAATGATAGTTTTACCGTGCAAGGATTTTGAAAATGCCATACATGTCACTTGTAAATGTCGAGAATGACACTGGTTCTAGGGGTTAAATTTTTCAGCCATGAGGGTAAAATATGAATTTTATTGTCGCTATCCATACTAATTTGTATCTATGTGTAAAGTGAAAAAAATCAAAATAAAATTGAGACGTTGTTTATATATATACTAGTCAATACCCTCGCGCCTTACCACGGGCAACACCATATTTTTTTCAACGTAGAAAAATATTAATTATGTGAGATTTTTTATTATAATATAAATTTAGACAAAATAATAAATCTTTGCAAAATTCGTGTCAAGAGCAAGTTTTCTATAAAATATATGAATTTTAAATCGATATAAATTTATCTGTTTAGTATATTTCAACGAAATAACCAATATAAAATCATCACTATCATTAAAAAAAGCAAGAAAATTCAAATATCTGAATTAATATATAATCAATCCAATTGAAAGTATTTTTTTTTAAAATACAGTGTAATTTTATAAAAAAAAAATATGGATGGAAATGAAAAGTAGTACATATGACCATTTTCAATTGGAGAACACAATTAAAATAATATATATAATTAATTTCAATCAAAGAACAAAATTGAAACAAATAAAAATTTCAGGACAGGAACAAATGAAAGTATTTTAAAAACAAATGTAGTGTAATTTTGTTAAAAATATTAAAAGAATAAGGATCAAAATGAAGAGTAACATATAAAACCAATTTCAATTGGAGAATACAATTAAAACAGATGAAAATTAAATATAGAATTAATTGTAATGACAAAATTGAAACAAATAAGAATCTTAAGACCAAAACAAATAAAGATATTTTAAATAACAATTGCGGTGTAATTATATTAAAGATTTAAAATAATAAGAACTAAAATGAAAAATAATATATATTTAATTAGATAACATAATTAAATAAGATTAAAATCTATATATCAAAATAATTAATGTAGCCAAAAGCAAAAGCAAAACGAAAATGCTTCATGCTATGGGTTTCACGAAATTGCTATTTGCTGAGGTCTCCGATCGATGGCTGATGCTGGGAAAATCTTGTTGATGACAAGAATGTGTCCCTGTATAATGGTGCAAGCAAGGCTATGTATCTCATAATGCACTGCGACGTTACAGTGACCAAGCCACCAAGAATTACAGGTTCCTGAAGTGTCGTTTTGAGCTTTCTCCCTCCACGAGGAAAATTACATTACAAGGAAGCAGCAGCCACGACTTTCTCCACCATCACAGCCTATGAATTACATTACATTAAGAAGTTGTAGGCCTTTCGGGTATCGAATCAGTCCAGTGTTTCTATGAATTCACTACACAATTATACACATATATGTGCGTGTTTTGAAACTCCAAGCAATTAATTTAACAACGTATGTAAAACTAATTAGTAATCGGGGGACTGCATAGCAAAAATACTCTTGGTATACAATACAGCAGATATAATAATTGATAAATTACATCAAAATTAATATCTATGATATTATTATTATTTTGACGGAAATATATTATACTTATTTATATTGCTAAATATTTCTATTTATGGAGTAGGCTCCTTCCATGCAGGATTCAATGATTCTTGGTCGGTGAGTATGGCAATGAAGGAGCGGCAGATTTATTTACTTGCATCCACCTTTACCTTTAGGAACATAGCGGCATGGATTGCTTCTGAAGAAACTAGGTGATAGTGGTGGTGGTGGTGCTGACTCCGGAGCTGAAACTGGACTGCTTTGAAGAGATCGGTATCTAATATTTTTTTCTAACGATCGCTCTACTCCTTGATTGAACGATCTGGCTGCCATTATATTTTTAGATAATGATAAAAAAATAATTGCAACGAGGAAAATTGTCGTTAGGTGTTGATTATTTTTCTGAGACCCCATCTCTGGCAAGAAAACAATAAGGGACTTCTAGGGAATTAAATGTTCTGGGTGTTTTTCAAGAGGTAGCGAGGCGTATGATAATTAAGGAGCTGATTCATGTTGTATATGGTTACTGGGGAGAATGAAATGAAATGAAATGAAAAAGTGATATGTATGATGACTTAGAGCCTGGGGCTTGAAGTGAGAAAGCACAGAGCTTAAAATCAACGACACGGACATTGAATTGTGATTATACCATGCAAGTATGGGACGTGGTTTATGTTGGGCTCTTTTTTTATAGTGTTTTTTTATTTACAAATATATTAAAATAATTATTTTTATAAAAAGAATATTAATACCAATTCAAGCTTTTTTCTATTACTTTCTTCTCTTTTTTCAAAATATTAATATTGATCGAGCCATCACTCATTTCACTTCATGCACGTGTACTAAGGTAAGAAAATCTGGTTTGAACTTAATTTATTATTATTATTTAATCATTTTCTTACTTTCAAATGACCTTTTGAATGGGCCAGGAAATGACCTAGACTTGGTCCATATGTAACCTGGAATTGGTCTCAAACCCCAGCTGATATAGACCATCTGGGATATTGTGCTTTTTGAAAATGTCATTAATGTTGTTTTTTAAAATTATTTTTTTATTTAGAAATTTATTTAATCAATATATTTTTTAATTTAAAATAAAAATATTTTCTTATATTTTTAAAATACAATATCAAACATCCAAAATATTGCCTTTGCTGCGATCATCTTTCCTAAAGGCATGCCATTGTCCTTTATCTAATACGCCAATATATATAAAAGATATAACTTTGCATCCTAAATCGAGAAAGACTTCAACATCTAAATTTATGGTAAATTAGAAAATAATAAATGTTTCTATGTGTAACGAATAGAAACAAGCTTATAAACTATTATATGAGTATCCAGGAGATATCATAAAAAAATAACAATAAAAAAAGGAACTAGAATCATCTTAGCCAAATGAACTGGAGAAGTAGAATTCAAGGCTTGTATTTGATCTCGGAGAATTTTAAAAATACACGTCTTCAAATTTTATTTTATTTATTTATTAAATTTATTTTCTTTAATTTTATGTTTTCTTGAAAAAAAATAAAAAAGAATACGAGGTTTATATGGGAGCCAAGATACCGTTAAAGTTTTTTTTTTAAAATATGATGCCACGCATAAAAAAAAAAACTCATTATATACTTAAAATGATTTTTTTTTGCAGAGTAATATTTTTTCCACAATATAGTTGCATAAAGTTATTCTCAAGAATTTGGTGATTTCATAGTGCAAGAAAATCATTTCAATAAAATATTTTTACATTTTGTTTTCTGGGTAGATAAAAAAATTACAAATCTCAATATTTTTTAATACTAATCTAATCTAGTTAAGGGAATCTAATTAAAAACTCTGAAGGCAAGGCTGGGCAGGGCCCAGAATTCTTGAGGCAGCCGAATTTTGTCGGTTAAGGACTCGTGGCCTATATACTGAAGAGGGCGTGCATGGGCGTCCATATATGTCTGGTTTAACTTTTCCCAGCGTTTTCTCTGGGCCTGAGCCATCTTCACTGTCGTTGTCTTTAAAACCGGTCCATGGTCAAGACCTTCAAGAATACAAGAAGCTTGTAGTTGTTAATCTTGAGTGATGCATGAGAGCCGCCGTGTAATGATAGTGGGAATTCGACTCATGTCTTGAAAAAAAAAAAACTCAAATTAAATGAAATGAAATATATTCTTCTAGTATTCTAAGACAAAGATGGCATTTCTATAAAAAAAAAATATAATTAGTTAAAATAACTAAAACATGGATATAAAATAAATTTGTTTTTATAATAAATATATGTCTTTCAAAACTCGAGTATAAAAAATATATATCTTCTCTATTCATCTATCTATCTATATATTTATAAAAATATTTTTTTTATTTATCTTTTTATATATATAAGCCACAACAAAATAATATTTAAGTTTTAAATTCTTAATGTTTTAATGTAGACAACATGTAACATACTTTGAAAGTAGAGTGTGGTTGAAGTTGTTTTTAAAAACATTTTTTTTGTTTAAAAATATATTAAAATACATATTTTGTATTTTTTAAAATTATTTTTAACATCTGTATATAAAAAGATCTAAAAATAAAAATACAGTATCAAAGATACCTTATAGGATTGGAAATTTGCAATTATAGGAGGTTGCTGAAAAGGTTTCTTGATCAGGAGAAAATCAAGAACGCTGCTCAGGCCCATCGCTATTGGAGAAAATCACAAGCAACTAAATAAAAAATAAAAAATTATGTCGCTTTTAGGCCATTAGCATGGCAGTGAGACTCTTGAACACGAACACATGAATTCTCTAACCAGCCAGCCACCATACTTGAAATCTTTAAAAAATATCTCATTGGCTGAAAAAGAATTATGCTTCGAGCAGACGCAAAATCCCTCTTGTCCTCACCTCCTATTTTTCCCTTGTCTGCCTTGAAGATCACTATCGAAGAAAAAGGAAACAAAAGTCTCTCAATATTCCCATTTTATTCCTTTTCTTTTTAAATTTAACGATTAAATTAATTCATGCAAGGCTGAATATATTTTGATCAAGTGCATGTTTTATATTGTTTTAATTCTAATATATATATATATATATATATATATATATAGCTAATTTTAATATGTATATTTTTATATAATTATATTTCAATGTTTTTAAATAATTAAATTTATTATATATATTATCATCCTGCTATTGTTTTAGTTATTTAAATATAAAAATAATTCTCTCTCACACACACACAAAAAAACACGTTACATGAGTTTAAAATAAAAAGTTACTTGATATAAATAAAATATTCTTTTAAGAATATGTTTACTATGATATGATATTTATTAATTATTTTTTATTTTAAAAGTAAAACTAAAAACTTTAATACAATAGTACTTGATTTAAAATATTTATTATCATGTAATCGATTATAAAAAATAAGATGGCTCAAAGAAGGGCTTCATCCTGAGAGATCCATTCAACGGAGCCCCGTCTCCAAACACAACACGAAATCAACTTCCTCTCTGCCAGAACATGTGGTCCGCAGCCACCACGTGTCCCCTCAGCTCTCGTCCATGAGCGGTCGTTAGTTGTTTGTACCGTAGTGCCTTGCTGCTTTTGTTTGTGGATCTCCTCTTAGATCCCTTCGAATCTACCTCCATTACAAATCTCCCCCTCTATTCTGCTTCACTTAAAAAAAAAACGAAAATCAGAAAACACCGGACAGAAAAACAAGAGACGATTCATAACAATAACAGAAACCTTGAAAGAAAATGAGATCAATGAATTCGCGTTTATTACTGATTGATTTACAAAGCTCATGCTATTCGGCCCGGCAAATCCCACTATCATCAACACTCACTTCCCTCTCAACAATCACTTCTTCGTTTCGTCGAACGCGTGGTGTGCACCGTCGAATTGCTTCCTCAAAGTCACCCACGTCGTCGGTTGTTCGGGATACGGAGATACGGAGACCGGGGGATCGGTACAGGAAAGGAAATGGGCCGGTGATAGAATCGGAGAATTCCGTTTCTACTTCGAGTTCAGTGAATAGTAATAGTGAGTTGGATTTGTTTCTTGAACTGTTGCCGTTGAGAATGAGGACTGAGTTATCTGGGCACAGAGAGATTGGTGAGTTGATTGAAGTGGTAATGGATCTGGGAAGGAAGCCTATTGCCAGATTTCCATCCGGGGATCTTGTCATTTGTGAGCAACCAGTGAAGCATGAGGATTTAAAGCATGCTATATCAAAGGTGATATTTACGAATGAATTTAATCGTTTGTTTCTTAAGGTTTTGATTGGATTAAATTTATACGTAAGGTTATTTATTGGTGTCTTTATTAGTTCGTTTGGTTTATATGGGAGATGATGATTTGTTTTCTCTTTTTTGATTGTGACATTGGTTAATTTGCCAGACTTAATTTTTTATTTCAATCCTACGACTGCATTTATTTGTGTGAATAGATGATTATATATTACCTGGTTGTGAGGTTTGACTCCCTTTTAGATTTTTTTTTTATATGAAGCTTCTCTGCTCGTATTCTATCTAATTAGTGACACTGTGTGCACCTTATGTAGTGCAAATCCAAAACTTTATGTTTTAGTTAAGCTTGTGTAGAATGAAAGCGATCCAATAATTCCTTTTTGTGGAGGAATCTCAATAGTGGCATTTGTGTGA
Source organism: Salix dunnii (assembly GCA_015731905.1). Taxonomy (NCBI): domain Eukaryota; kingdom Viridiplantae; phylum Streptophyta; class Magnoliopsida; order Malpighiales; family Salicaceae; genus Salix; species Salix dunnii. The sequence continues at coordinate 16,064,910 of CM027668.1, forward strand.
TTGAATGTGCTGGTTATTGATTCATCTACATGAAACATTGTGTTAGCGTTAGCTTGTTTGTTGGGAGCAGATTGTAGTAAGATTCTTGTCTGAAGTTAGTTGTTGTTTGTGATTAGGTTGGTGATTTTTCTGATGACAACCGTTCGGGTATTGATAGTTCTTTGCATCGTATAAGTGCCATTCGAAACCGTAAAATGCAAATTATTGGCCTTACATGTCGGGTTGGTCGTGCTGTATCTGGAAGTGCTGATATTATCCGTGACTTGGTCGAGGGGGGAGGTTCTATCCTTGTCATAGGTCGTCCAGGAGTGGGTAAAACAACCTTGATCAGGTATTGGTGTTTCCATGTTTGTAGAATTGAGAAGCTGGGATGAATTTCGTTTTGGAAGATTATTTCATGGATGTTAGATTGGTGCATTTGAACACATGCATGTGTATAGTTCTTGTATAATGTCCACATTAGAAACTATGTAATATTGAGAATTCTTTCTCTGTACTAGTTATGATGATTTCTCCCTTTTCATTTGTCATTTTTGTTTCCTTTAACATTAAATGTTCAATCTATCATGAACTTGGATCCCCATATGCTATGCTAAAAAAATTGTAGTGGAAAAACTGGATAAAAGAGAATAAATGGAGATAGTCTGACCATTCAAGTTTATAGAAGCTCTTAGGATAAATTCGAGAGATTGAGAATTCAAATATTTTCATATAACCCTGTGTTAATGCATGCTTTCTTTTGTTCTTTTTCTGGTGTGCACAGAGAAATAGCAAGAATGTTGGCAGATGACCAGCGGAAACGTGTTGTAATTGTAGATACGTCAAATGAAATTGGGGGTGATGGGGATGTTCCTCATGCAGGAATAGGTCGTGCAAGGAGGATGCAAGTTCCAAATGTTAATATGCAGCATAATGTGAGCATTAAAAAGCCTCGTTGCTGTGATATTGCATAACTCTCTAGAAGCTTAACTTATTTTATACCATTTACTTGATGAACTTCCATGCAGGTTATGATTGAAGCAGTTGAAAATCATATGCCCGAGACCATCATCATTGATGAGATTGGAACAGAGCTTGAAGCCTTAGCCGCCAGCACTATTGCTCAACGTGGAGTTCAGCTGGTTGGAACAGCCCATGGAATGACCATAGACAACATAATAAAGAATCCTTCTTTGCAGATTCTTGTTGGAGGCATAGAGGTATGACAAGACCTTTTTTTATGTAACTATACAAGCTCATGTTGGTGTGCCTATACTTCTATCAAGAATATGCTGTCTGTTGACTGTGCCATCAACATAATTTTTACTTGTTTCCACTTTGTATGGTGTCACATGCATAGGGGATCCCTGTGCATAAAAGTTTCTGATTATTCCAAAAATGTTCATTCATCTGTTTGCAGAGTGTAACTCTCGGGGATGAGGAAGCAAGGAAAAGGAAAGTGCAGAAGACAATTCTTGAGAGGAAAGGGTCTCCAACATTTACATGTGCTGTTGAGATGATAACTAGAACAGAGTGCCGTGTTCATCACAGATTAGATGCAACAGTAGATGCTATATTGGCTGGTATGACATATTTTTAAATTGGGAAGCTCTTATTACACAATGTTGTATACACATGCATAATTTCTTTTCTGTAACAGGAAAATCTCCTCTGTTTGAAATTCGACATATGGATACTGAGGGTTATGGCTCTCTTAAGTTGATTCCAATGTTTCAAGAGAACCTTATAGAAGAAAGTGATGGTTCTCTCAAGTCAATTTCAATACTTCAAGAGAACTACGTAGAAGAAACTGAGGTGATAACTAGTGATAAAGAAAGATGTGATGAAGTGGAGTCTGATGAGGAAGTGGAAGATGAAGATTATTGTTCAAAACAATCCAAAACATGGAAATCCAGTGGAATTGAGATCAAGAGGAAATCACCAGTATGTGTCTACACTTGCAAGGTAACCTAGTCAAAGTTTCCTTCCTGAAGTTTCTTTTCCTTTGTGATTTTATCAAAGTTGCTTTTAGGGAGTCAAAATTTCAGAGCAGGGAATTTTAATCTGTTATCAGATTCCAAAAGAATATTTCCATGAGTGACAAAGTTCCTGGTAATATCGAAGTTGAAAGATTGCATTGACAATCATTCTGTTATATTTTGTTGTGCTTTAGATCGTTGATTCAGATCTGCTACAAGTGGCAAAAGTAATGGGGATAGAAAATGAGATAGATGTGACCGATGACATTGGAGCAGCAGATGCAATACTAGCATCCAGTGCAGAAATGAAGCAGAACCCATGGATCCGTGGTGTTGCTAAATACCACCATATACCTGTTTTTGTTATCAAGGTATTGCTCATCGTTTGTTCTCATTCCATTTTGAAGTAGTTATACCTGTTACAACGTGAAATCTTAACAACTTTCACTATTCATGTTGGAACTTGGAACGAGCCCCCATTAACGATGATATATTCACTTGCATGCCACCTTTGCTTTAGGATCAGAAATGTTCCATAGAAGGTTACGTCATGCAATTAAAATTTTACCCATTGAAAAAATATTGCAAGGATACCATAATCAACCTATATTAACAGATGATGTATCCTTAACGCTTTCATGGTTTTGCACTATATTAACAGATGATGTATCCTTAACGCTATCATGGTTTTGCAGTCAAATACCATGGCACAGATGGTGAAGGCACTTCGTATGATTCTTAAAATGGAATCGCTTGGCTCTTCATTACAACAGCCACTCAAAAGTTCTTTTGATATAGTAATTGAAGACGATGCACCAAAAAGGAAACCTACCTTGGAAGAGATTGATGCCTTGGAGGTGCCATTCCTCTGAGCATTTTGCTTTCTGTCTTCTCATCTTGGTTCATAAAATCCAAGCATTCAGGTGTTGCATTCTTGTTTGAACTCTTCTCTCTTTATCTTACAGGAGGTTCGCCTGGCAATTGAGTATATTGTCATCCCTGGCGGGGAGCCAGTGGAGCTTCTTCCTAGACGCTCTGAAATAATTGCTCGGCAGCTAGAACTCGTGGAAAGCTATCAGTTGACAGCAGAAAATTCAGGCACTGATGTTAACCCTAGGTTGCAGATTCTTCCCATGAGGACAAACAAGAAAACAATATCTAAACCTCTAAAATCTGGTTCGGCTTCACATGCAGTGACGAGCTTGGAATCATTCACCGGAAGCGGTGGCACTAGTGTCAACAGGCTGCCCCTTCTTCCTGAATAATCTGCACCACCTTTCTAATTCTTACAATTTTCATTGCAACCATTGGTTGATACATGTTCATTCCCTGTACAGTCATGTAGATTATGTAAGTATCTATTGAAATGCAATTGTTTAATGTTGTCAATGTGTAATTCTATTATTATCATCGTTTCATCAATGGAAAATCATAATCTATCATTGCAATTCAGACCATGGACCATGTTGTCATTACATAATCTACTTAACATACCCGAATCAGTTGCATCTTGTCTCAAGTTGACTTATGTTATGGAAATTTTGTTCGAGGAAAAAAATTAAAAAAAAAATTGAACTGCATGTTTCATATCAAATATGAACAAAACAAATTGAGTAAAAGAAGCCTACAAAAATTAAGGCTTTGTTTGTTTGCTAGAAAATAAATGGAAAAATACTCTAATATAAAGCTATATCATTGAAAATGAGCTAGAAAATAATTTTTTTTTTCAAGTTTATTAAAATAATGAGAAACAAACATTACAAATTAAAAGGTGGAATAAGAATGAAATTGAAAAAATATCATAAATTTTCTTATAAAATAAATAACAATCAATATAATAGTGATCATATCTGACAGATAAAAAAATTAAAAGATTATAAAATTAAAAAAAAAATGATTACAATTTCATAAATTATTTGAATTAAAATTAACAACAATTAAAAGAATGAAGAACAAATCTAATAGATAATTTTTTATTAAATAAAATAAGAGAAAAGAAAAAAAAATTATTTTTTTTGATATATAAATCAAATTGAAAATAAATAGGTTTAAAACAAAATATATAACAATTAAAAGTTTGAGGATTAAATTTGATAATCAACAAATAACATGATATTTCTATAAATTCTCATAATTTTTGGAAAGTGCTTTGTGGAAAATAAGATAAATTGAAAAATAATTTTTATTGATGAATTTTTCTAATAGCAAACAAACACAACAAAAATTAAAAAGTAATTTAAAAAAAAAAACATTTTCCACAGTATAAACAATACTCGTTTTCATGCCACGAAAACACAGATTTGCTGAATTTTTTTTGGCAGACCAATTTTTTAATTTACAAACACACACACACACACAGCAAGAGAAAAGTAGTAATATAATTAGATTAGCTTTTATATCAATTCATATGAAATGCATTTCCTAAAAAATAATAATACGTTCTAGATAAATAAATTATACGAGACGAGATGTTAAGTTTAAATTTCAATTTGGAGACTCAATTCAAAAATTAAATCCATCAAACTTACTTCTGTTTAATAATTTCATAAATTAGAACTACAAGAATTTATTATTTTAAATTCAAATTCCATGCACAAAACACGAGAAAAATGAAAAAAATATCGTGTTTATAAATATGGTGGAGATCGTATGAATTTAAATAAATTTTTTTTTTTTTTAATTTACATTTAATATGCTTCGGTTATTATGTGGGCCATGAGTACAGGCCCTCCGTAAGTTTAATCTAAGCCCACGGTCCGTCTTTAGGGAAGATCCCGATAAAGTCTCTCCCAAACCAAAAAAATAAAATCATAGATTTTTTTAGGGTTTCCACACGAGCTGGGAGAAACACTAAAAAAGGTAACAGATTTCATCTCTTTCCTTCTCTTCTTTTCCTCCTTCGCCCTGTTCAATTTCTCGCAACAAAACGGGGTCGTTTTGCGCAGTTTTTATATGATATAGAGAGATAGATGGCCGGAAAGGAAGAGAACCGGATATTTGTCGGAGGCTTGTCATGGGACATCACTGAACGGCAGCTCGAGAATGCGTTTAGTCGCTTTGGAAAAATCGTTGAGAGTCAGGTACGGTACTGTTTTTCTTTTCTCAACGACTCTGTTTGGTTGCTGAGAAAACGAGGGAAAATAAGGAAAGCTGTGAAAAATTGAAATTTTATAGGTCATTTAATTAAATAAATAAAACAAACTTAAGAAGAATAAAGTTTGTTTGTTCCTGTGTATTTTTTTAATAATTTATTCAAGCTTCTATTTCTGCTCTCATTGATTTAGAGGATGATAATTATAATTTCTCTGAATTATTTTTAAAGTTCCATCCTATTAATTCTCTCCCTTTGCTGTTCATGGATTGCTGCGTCATGATCTTTTGAGATGCTGTGTGTTTAGAGATATTTTTCCACCAGAGTGGTTGCTGAAGCACAGCGACATTTGTTTGTTGGATTAGATTAGTTTGGTCGGGTCCTTATTTTAGTTTTGCAAGCAAGGATATGGCAGTGGTTCCTGGATATGTAGGATTTTGAAGTCAATACACCCTTTTGTTTTCAAATTGGCTATCGGTGTAAAGAGTTGATTTTAATGTTGTTGGAAAAGGTGGGATTGAATATGATTGTGGTTTTTCTGTTTAAGTGATTGAATGGGTTTCACAGTTACAGTAAATCTGGATTCATGGATGATGTAATGGGGAGCCTAACTGAAATTTCATTTACACGAAGAGCTTTATTTTATCGAGGATCACATACATTCTCTTTCAGTTGGTGTTTCCCATGCTAGTTGGACCAGAACATCACAAAGGTTTTGGGAGAAGATTTTTCAAGCTGAACACTTGTCCATGCAGTTCTTCCGGGATTTTGTAAATGGGATTTTATGTCATGCTTTCATTCTCTGAGACTCTTAATGGTTAGCTAATGCGTTTGATTATCACTCTCTGATGTAACGTACGGGGAGTTTCTGTTAGGACTTCCTTGTCATCTTGCCGCTCTGCTGTTCTTGGCTTGACTTTCCTTCCACTGATAATCATAAATGCCGAATCCCTTATGTTTTGTCCTCTTCTGTTATAGTGTGCATGCACAAATCTTGACTCTCATATGTAATATGGGTGAGATATATTCATGGCTGTCCCAAGTATAGAAACCTAGTTCTGATGCATCATTCTTGATGCTGCAACTCATGTGAAGCAGTTAAAGCTGTCTCTTTCTGCTTGGAAATGGATCCTTTTACCATGCTAGTGCTGTTCAAGTTGAGGTTCCAGCTTTTCATCCTCGCATTTATTCCTCATCTTTGAAATGCTTTCAGCTCCTTGCTTCTTGCTGATAACAAGATTACTGTTGGTGGACTTATTCATTCAACGTTCAGGATAAGTTTTCAGATCACGGATATGGCTCATTAACATTGAATAAATCGCACACTGCATCCTGCATCCTGCATTCCAGCATATGTAGGTCACCCTGTTTGTGGGCTTTGTTTGTTTGTAAATCCCTTGCATTTACTTGTGTCTGCTGGAAGCTCAGGAGTCCTAAATTGTAATTAGTGCTTTGATGTACCGGAACTGCATTCTGCATGGCAGAGGATAGATTCAGTGCCCTCTTGGCAATACAGAATTGGGTGCCTGTAGCTTGCCAGTGACTGTTTGTTAATCTAAAATAAGCCTTTAACAGTCAGTAGCAGAGCTGTCTATTCTTGAAACTGGAAATGCTGATATGTGGATCTTTTCAGACCTGCTCATCGAATATATGTAGTTGTTAGCTGCTGGAGTTCTTTCCTTTCTCTCTCTCTGTCTCTCTTTGTTTTCATCACTCTTTATCCACTTTGTAACTCCAATGGAAGGACTGAACATGGGCCACCTGCTAGCACAAGCACTGAAAGTTTTCAGCATTAAAGCATTTGGCAGTAGTCCTAGTTCAATGGTTCATAAGGTTTCATCTAATTGGATTTGGACAAATCCATGTCTGCATAGCTGACTATTTGAATGAAGTTTAAGAAGTTCTGCCTTTTGTCCATTCATTGTGTGGCAGGTGCATTGACAAAAAAATTGTCGTTTCTTGATTGCATAGTTGAGTGGATTCTTTTGTCAGCTTGCCAATGGAATGATGAGCTACTGAAGAAGGATCCAGAATGATGAAAGTCCATTCTGTTTGGTGAAAGATTGATTAGTTTGAGATGTTTCATGGTGGATAATCTGTTTTTAATGAGAGCTATGAGACTGATTTGATGTTTAAATCTCATTTTGGGATTTTGGTTTAATGAGATTTGATGACCTAGGCTTAAGCACGATCATATACAGTAGAATACATTGCAGGGATAACCATCTTTAGTGGAATGTTTGATGAAGATTGATCTGTTCAAGTTTATGGAGGATATGTGATGGTTATTATGGAACCCTTATCTTGGATTCTGTGGAAAACAGTGGTCAGAGGTCTGCTTGCTAGATATCAGTTACTGTTTTGAAGATTCTTCTGTTTTATTAAAGAACACTTTGCAAAATCAAACATATTGGGACCCCTTACTATTCCATATAACAAGGTGAAAGTAAGTTATCTACCTGTTACTATTGATCATCTTCTTCCTGGTTATTTTTTCATGCAAATCAATGTTTTGCTGTTTTTTTTTTATCCCACCTTTCCCTCTTTGTTCAGTGAAGATAATAGTACAGTCTAAAACCAATCACTCAGTCATGCACTTTAACTTGTGTGCTTTGCATCAGCATTGCAGATTTTTTTACTGGTGGTGAGCTGAAGCTATTTTTGTGCTCTGTAGTTCTAAGTTGGAGTGATATTTGCTCCCTGGCCTTTTTTGTTGGCCCAAATCCACTTGCTGTTGTTGTCCCAAAATATGTCCATAGTTGATAGTCAAATGTCAAGATTTAAGAATAAAACGGAGTACATGTGAAGTGCATTCAATGCTTTTCCTTGATCATTGTGCTTAAAGGAAAATGGACCAATGTAGCAGAATAAAGGGAGTAATGTATTGTGTTGGTACAGTCCAATCTAAAAGCTCATCGGGTATGGTAGTTTTAAGATGTAGATGCTATGGTGATGAAGAGAAATAGTATCTCATAAATAGCATAAGACATCATTTAGCATCCTCTTGTTCTCTTCATGTGATAATCCAATCATATCATCTGGTGCTCTCCAGCATGTTTCACCTGAATTGACTGATCTCTTATCATCTCCTGCTTCAAGTATGCACAGCTTCAGGTTTTCCTGACACTGCTAAAATGATAAAGTGAATTCACTGTCTAGCAGTATATATATACATTCTAGCCATTCATGTTCATATGCATTAGGTAGAAAGTGTTGTGTTATCCTTTGCATAGTATGGTTATTGCACTTCAGCTACTGCCTAGTTTTCTTGCATTCATACAATTGCCTGACATATCACATTTTCCTATTTGGTGTTTCTGTAGGTAATGTTGGAAAGAGATACAGGCCGTCCACGTGGATTTGGATTTATTACGTTTGCTGATCGTCGAGCCATGGATGATGCTATCAGGGAGATGCATGGACGGGACTTTGGTGATCGTGTCATCTCAGTGAACAAGGCCCAACCTAAAATAGGAGGAGATGATTCAGACCATGGCTACAGAGGAGGCTATTCAACTGGCAGCAGAGGAGGCTATGGGGGAGGAGACAGACCTGCTGGACAAGATGAGTGCTTCAAGTGTGGGCGTTCAGGGCATTGGGCTAGAGATTGCCCTTCAGCTGGTGGCCGAGTTGGTGGTGGAAGTTTAATCTCTTCGCGTTCTAGGTTTGGAGGGGCTGGAGACCGCGGGGATCGTTTTGGAGGAGATCGTGAACGATACATGGATGACCGCTATGATGGAGGACGCTATGGTGATAGGGATCGTTTTGACAGTAGAGACAACAAGTATGGGGGGCGTGATCGTTATGCTAGTGACAGGTACCTTAAGTTTTGAAGATTTGAAAATGTTAGAATGGTATTGCATGCTTCTTGTCTTTATCCTTACTATCATAGTAATTGCTTGCTTTTATCATTCTTCCACCCCCAATATTTTGTCGTTTGCTTTTAAATATGCTTTTTGGAATTTGATTGCGAGGCTTTACCTTTTCGTATTCTAGGGACATCCCTGGACGAATTCACTTATCCAGTCCTTATGTAGCATGCTGACCTAGTTATGCCTTCTACTTTTCATGAACAGTGTGGTTCTTAATTCATAAACCATGCAGGTACCCGCCAAATGGAGATCGATTTGCTGGGGATAGGTATGGTGGGTCAGATCGCTATGCTCAAAATGGTTATGGCAAAGAAAGAGGCTATGATAGGGATATTGGTCCTCGAGGGGGCAATGATAGGTATGGAACTGGAGGGCCTCAACGCAATGATAGGAGCAGCTACAGAAATAGGCCAGGACCCTATGACCGCCCCGGCAGAGGAGGACGCCCGTCTTCTTTTGAGCACTATTGATTGTTTGCATGTCGTCAGTGCTGTCAAACTTGTAGATCTATGCCGTATTTTATGTAATCAATTCGAACAATCTGTGATGTGGGATGGTTGGTCTGTCTTTAATTTTCAACCTGTCAGGTATCGTGTAGGATGATGCGGTTGTTAAAGTTATGACCGGGTTAATAGTTGCATTCTGATATGATTTTTTGTTTGGTTTCCATTTTTAACTTGAAATTGAGAGGATTTGGTATCTCGGTGGCTTCTGTTCTTTTGCTGAACTACTTATAAAAGCAGATCGGTTAGCTAAATAACTTGTTTCTTGCGTTGGATTCCATTTCATGTATAAATTTTAAAAACCTATTTTATTTAAACTGCAACGGTAAAAACTATCATAAAATCATGTAAAAGATCTCTTGTACTGCAATGAAATACCTTACCATGAGCTAGTGATCTTTCTGTTTAATTTTTAAGAGAACTGATGGGTTTTGAACTAGAAAGCTGGAAAGGGAAATCAAGAACTGCAATGAAATACCTTACCATGAGCTCCGCATGTACTGCCTCGCGAGATTCAAAGAATCATAGAGGGTGATGGATAGGGAAATTACTGCTTGAAAATGCTGATGGGATCTAGGTATATTACGTATTATGGCCCCACAGGATATGTGGCACGTTATATGTCGTCAATCGAGTCAAATTTCTCTCAACATAAAAAATAAAGATGCAAAGTTAGTGTTCTTAAAAATGCAATAAAATTCAGAGAGATATGAGTCGTTAACTTGATTATATTCAAAGAGCTTAGTTAATAATAATAATAATAATAATAATAATAATAATAATAATAATAAATAAAACGAACAGAGAAAATTAGCAATCATTGACTGCAAAACAAGTTGTCAATATTATATCCATGAAGAGAAGAAATTATAAAAAAAAACTAAAACCGTGTGTGGTTTCAAGAATAGGGTTATTGATATCGTTTCGTTTCGGTCGAAATAGCCAAAACATTTAGTACTAGGTAAAAAAAAAGACAAAACAACGTCATTTTTATTTCGTTTTAAATGCAGGTCCATATAACAAATCCCGACTGAAACACCCCAAATCATTCCAGGTGTGCTGTTTTGGCTAAAGGGAAAAAATTAATTCCCCATGCGTTAATCTCCCACCAGCTTACCTGGCCAAATTCACAAATTAATGTTTGCACTGCACTTCTACAGTAGTGATGTGACCTATATATATATATATATATTTTGCTTATGAGATGTGTTGAAAATGCAAGAATAAAGACAATGAAAATTAAAAAATACATATTATAAAAAAAATAAAATTGTTATCAACTTTGATTTTATAATAAATATTTTTTTTACTTTTTAAGTTTTTTCATATAATTAATTAATTATATATGAATAGTAAAACTCTGAAACGACACACCAAAACGCAATGAAATCGAAACGTTTTGTACTAATAAAAAAATAAAACTGCAACCGAAATAGTACTGACAACCTTGGTTTCAATTATAGTTATATATATAATTTATTGTGAATTGAAACAGTGTAATTATTATTGTACACTTCATTTTACAAAATTTAGTTCTTGGGCTCAGGGGTGTTGATGTTTTTTTCATTTTCCATAAAAAGTAAAACTATCGTTTGACCCTCGGTTGTTGTCGAAAAAACATTGTCTAGTCAAGGATGTTATAAATATTTTTTTTGTTTTTATGAACAATAACATACTTATTTTCCCCTTCAATAAGACAAAAAAATAAGATGTGTTGGTTAGTGACAAAATAGGGGTTTACCCCATAAAAGAAAAAAACGAAGGGTTCGTTGTAGTGGTAGAATGATATTTTCATATGAGCTTTAGTCATTATTACACGGTTTTTGGGGGTATATAGATAATGTGATATTTTTAATTCTTTTATTTTCAAAACACTACTAATGCTTTATTATAAAAATACAAACAAAAAATATGAATTATCCCAAAAGGATAAAAAAATCAAAACTAAACAAAAAAATTTAAAGAATAAAAACTTAATGCAAAATAAAAACTAAATAAGACCAAGTTTTTTGTTGTTTAATGTTGTTGTTAAGTAGTATAATTTTTAAGAAATAAGATAATCCAAGATATTTCAAACATTATATATAGAGAAGATGTAAAACTTAATTCTCAATAAATACAACATTAGACGATAAATTGCTTGAATTGTTTTTTTTTTATTATTATTGAAGGTAAAACAAAAAAAATATATTATAAGCATTGAAAAATATTATTTTATCTAATAAACGTATAAAAATAATCAAAGAATAATTAAAAAATAAAATTAGTATTATTATCATTATAAATATAATTATTATAATCATTTGGACTATAATAAAATTTGTTATTGTTGATATTCTTTATATGATTTTATTAGTTATTGTTACTATTATTGCTTAAGCAACGAAAATTATTAAATTTTCTCTCGAAAAAAATAAACAAACAAAAACTGTAACAAAATAGTAAGCAAGGAAACAATTATAAAATAAAATCACTAAGATTATTATTATTATTGTGTAGAAAATAAATACCATAAAATTATCCTAACAAATGAAACAAAAAACTTTAATAAAATAGTAAATAAAAACAATCAACATGAATGACAAAACCAAAATACATATTATTTTAAATAAAAATAGATACATATTAGCATAAATCATTTCATTTCATGTAAGAAATAAATATGAATAACAATGAAACAAAAAAAGAAAAAGAAGAAGAAGAAGAAGAAATTTCAATTTTAAAATAATTATCAGCATAAATTAAAATTTTAAAATTAAATTGAAAAAAAAAACAATTAAAGATTAAATAATAAAAATTAAAAACTAAAACTAAAACTAAAAGAATAGACAAATAAACATGATAAAAAAAGATTGGCCTGGAATGACAAAAAAAAATAAAAAATAAAATCAAAACCAAACCAAAATGTTATACTTGAACTTTTGTCCTTTAATTATTATCATTTGTTCTTTATATCAAATAATATTTTTTATGCTAATAATATCCATGTTAATAAAATTCAGTATATATTAATTATTTTATCCAAATATATATCATTATATATATAAAAGAAAATCAATCTTAACATTTGTTATTAATATTTAAAAAATATTTAATTCTGAATGCGGCGACCACATGTCAAGTGTCGTAAAAGCTATGGGGCGATTCTCGTTCTAGCTTTGTTGTCCACAGTTGTCTGTTTAGGCCCCGCATAGCGTCGTTCGTTTTTTGATCACATGCCTTCTCTTGCTTTGGATTACGTGAGAGAGACTGAGGGTGTCTCTGTTATTTTTCTATTATTAGAATATTTTTCTTCCGATAAAAAACAAAAAGAATAGTGAAAGAAAATAATTTACACATTAAGACAACGTACGTAGAGAGGAAGAATTTATATCCTTGCTAGCTTTCTCCTGCGCTTGCTTTTAAGAACATCCCACGACGGGTTGATGTTGAGATTTGACTATTCTAGGTTTGGGTTGGGCAGCATAAAGTGTGTTGTGCATTATATTTCCTCACGGGCCAAAAAGCATCCGTGGGCCGTATTTTTTTAAGGACCACGTTATCCCGCTCTGTTAGCTAGAAAACTACTCGTAGTGTCCTGAAAAGGACCCGTAGACATGCTGTCAGGTAAACGAAAAAATACATGTCCTCGTCATAGATCTTTACTTGATTTGAACGGAAAGATTGGATTACACAGAAGCCGTCTTAGCTCAGCTGGTAGAGCGCATGGCTTTTAACCATGTGGTCGTGGGTTCGATTCCCACAGACGGCGTGAATGTGCCATAAAAGGTTTTTTTAAATATTTAATTTTCCTAATTCTACGACAGTTTCAGTATCACCCCCTAGGACGGTTTGGCAAGTTTCTCTGACAATGGCAATACTAGGACGGCATTGATTCATGAAAATAACAGACCAATGACATAAAAAGATTGGACCAAAGAAAAACATAGCAAAAATATTCTGAAATTGATATCAGATCCGAAACGCCACCTCAGCCACTCATATCCTATCTATCCACCACCGAAATTTTCTTTCTATCACTTCTTTAGCTGAGCAGGAATGGAGGACTAATTTCCAATCCACAAACATTGTTTGTATTCTTCCTCTTGTAATGTCGGTGAAGATTTGATGTTTTATCTATACAATTGTAGTCACCAGTAAAAGGGCTTGCAATGGAATCGAGCTAGCTAAGATGTCATTTCCCTTTAAATATTTTATATTGATGATGAGTTCCTTTTCTCTTTCTACTATAATGATAACAATGGGAAAGATACCATGGCAACATGGTTGGTGATGGTACAGAAAATTAAAATATTTAGAAGAGACAAAAAGATCAGGCTAGGAAGTGAGTGCGAGGGCGGTGGAGCACCACTCCCGAACATCATTCCGAAGTAATCGCCGCCATCACCACTGCTGGATCCGGAACCCTGAATGCCGGTGGTGGTTGTGGAGCTAGTCCCACCTCCGCTGAATCCCGGATCAGAAATGCTCCCGCTGTCATCTCTGCAAATGTTTGAACAGCAACCGGTGAGTACATCGTTTTGAAGACCAAATGATGACATGATTCAATACAAAATGATGCTTCATGGCCAAAAGGGTTGGAGCAGGGTCGGTCGCATATGTGGAGACTGTCCTGCCTAGACTCGTTATGGCTGGAAATTGCAGATAATTATTATGAACTCGAAAGACTAGAACTGGTGTGGGTCTCACGTGAGATTAGGGGGGCTGCGGGGCTTAGCTAGAGCTTCTCGTGGCATGATTGAATTGCAGCTACATTTTCAGCAACAAAGGGAAGGGAAAAGGGACACAGCTAATAAAGTGCATAGCCTATGCAAGTGAAAAAAGAAGAAATTATGGGCGAACCAGAGAAAGTAAGGGGAAATTCAGAGAAGCTTTGCGAGCAAAAGTCGAGATGCACAGCACCTAGGTCACGAGGAAAGCTCCATTTCCAGCACTGATGCACAGCAACTAGGCCATGTACAGTGAAATACCAATTAATAGGTGGGAACCACACAGTGATGACAGCCATGAACTTGGCCCCATAAATATTTGCTGGAAAGCAGATCAAGAGAATATAACAGAGTCACTTCCCAAACAAACACTGAAACACACCACCACACTAGCATATGTCCTGGTCCTAGGTGGGTCCACAAAAATTATCTCCAGAGGAAAAGGCCAGACTTTGCAACTAGGCTCATTTTTCTTCACCCCACCTGATTTAGACACTTTGTTTGACACAGACATATAAAGCCTCCATAATGACATGGGCAGCTTAACCACACATGGCACTGACGAAAGGGAACATGTCTATCAGCAGTTTCATTTTTTTGGGAACATTATGCAGTGTTTGGAACTGAGTTTAAAAACGTTTTTTTTTTTTAAATTAATTTATTTCATTTTATTTATGTTTTAAATTTATTTTATGTGCTGAAATTAAAAATAATTAAAAAAAATCATCTTAATTTCTAAATGAAAAACACTTTAAAAAACAATCTCAAATATATTATCAAACAGTCACTAAGTCCTGTTGAGCTGTGAGATACAAATAGCTTTTTCACATTTTTTTTATTAAAATTATTTTTTCAATGTTTGTAAATTGTTTTAATACGATGATGTAAACCATAATTTTGTAAAAATAAGAAAATATTATCTTAATATATTTTCAAGTGTAAAAAAAATTAACTGCTACCGCATTTCAAAATACAAATACCCTCTTAGTAATTCCCGGAGACAAAACGCAATTGGAATTGATTCAAGTACATGTTTGATTAAAAATCCCTACCAGGCTCCAGTTCTTAATAATGCTCCAGGGCTAAGACAGCAACACGAGGTAGCGGATCACAGGCAACAAGTCTTGTGCACGATTCACACATTTGGCTAAGATCCACAAAAGCACCCACCCCGTGCTTGGCAAAGATGTAGCAGTGAGGCATTCTATTTGAATCAAGTTTTGAGACCTAAACCCTAAAGCGAGCAGGTCCAAGAGGGTCCCACCAAAACGAGATACGAGGAGGTCCAACGGTAAAAAGAATTGAAAAACACAAAACATGAATAAAAAGAAGAGACCCTATTTGCCATGCAGTAGCAGTACTGGGAAGGCACAGGTGAGAGCGGAGACAAATCAACTGTCAGGCTGTTTTTTTGTGCTAGCTAGATTCCCTATGCAAACGCATGATCACGTGCTCAGACCAAAAAAAAACTAGTTTATATAGCCGATGGTAGAAAATATTTTTTAAAACGATTTTTGAATTTAACTAAAATAATACTTCTTTTTCCACCCCTATTTTTTTTTGTTGCATCCAAAAGCCTTCTTTTGGAAACGCAATTAAGCTAACAATAAAAACACATAAAGCTTTCCTTTAACAAAGATTAGGCATAGATTGCCAAAAAATTAGACTATGAAATGTTTATTTTTTATTCACTCCACACAGAATAATATTAACCTGACCGAAAGATTTTCCCTGAAAAACTTTCCGCAATCGAGTTTATGGAATAGTGATTAATGGGAATTAGCATTATTCTTTCAATAAACACCTAACAAAAAAAGATTAATTAAAAGTAGCAGGTAATTCAGTTGATATCAGTAATAAAATCTTTTATGGACAAAGGTGCAGAAAAAGTTGAAAAAGAGAGCACAAAGTGGGGTCAAGAGAGCAGGGTTTTTACCTCGGGTCACCAAAGACACCAGCATTCAAGGTGAGTTGCTGAATTAAACCAGCAGACTTGGGTTCCACACTGGAGGCTTTACTATACTGAGCACTCATACCGCCACCGGAGGGAACAAAGAACGCGCCGTTTACCATGACGTCCCCATCTGTTCTCCAATTCCAATCTGCCCAATCTCCCTCGTTTGTGTCCACCCTCTTTGTTACCTAAAAAAAATCATCAAGTCACCGTCAGAGATTGCAGTCCACGTTCCAAAAATGAGAGTGAGAGATTGCAGGGAATTTTGCACCGCGTTTTAATGGCTGGCAGGCACCACAGAGATCACTCTAGTGTTGACAACGGTTTAAATTAATTTTCATGGGGTAAACAGCTAGCTTTACTTGGATGTTGCCACCAACTTCACTTAATCGATCGTATTCTGCCTGCCTTGAATGATGAAAAATAATTCAAATCACACTAACCTCTTTGGCATTCGCATCAGTTGGTGCCGTATATCGATTCCCTTGACTGTTTATGGTAGGATTCGCACTGCCACCAATGGCATACATCTCCCAGGCTGTGAAATCATTGTTCACCACATGTATATACCCTCTTCTACACCTTGGCATTCGTTGGACCAATCCTTGACCAAAGTGATTAAAGGCTATGGTAACTTGCATGCCTGTGTCCAATGCATACTTGTCGTCGTGCCCCAATAGCATCACTTCATCATGGTGTGTAAAATGGTTGTTTGATATTGTGATCCCAGTGGACCCCATTATAGCATCAATCAAACCATCAGTGCAATAAGATAAAGAGCAGTGATCGATCCAAATCTTCTGGGCCCCGAAAATGGAAATGCCATCGCCGTCTGATCTTCCTCTCCATCCAACATGAGTTGGTGATGCTGCTATATTAGTATTACCAGAAGGCTTGCAATGGTGAACGTGGATGTTGTGGATAATAATGTGTGAAACGTACTGAAGTGTTATGCAGCCATTTCCTGTTACGTGAACATTTGCGCCCCGGCCATCGATAGTTTTGTAACTGTTGAATATAAGTTCATGTTTGAGCTTAACGACCATATTTGAAGAAAAGATGATCCAGAGAGGTTGGTCTTGGATGACACCGTAACGTAGCGTCCCTGGCTTTGGGTTGGCTGGATCATTGTCGGAGGAGTCAGTGACCACATAGATCTGGCCACCTTTACCACCTAACGAGCCTTGACCAAATCCAATGGCGCAGTCAGCTAAACGCTGGCGGTTGTTAGCCCAATTGGAGTCGCATCTCCAGCAATCATCGATGGGGTTTCCGCTTTGGCATTGGTCCTTTTCTTGAATGGAAAAAAGGTCCCTTCTTGATAGAGATGCATTGACTCTCCTGCGAGGTAAAATATAAAAAATATCAATAATGTGATAAAAGTAAGGGTGTATTTGATTGGCTTGAAGAAAATGTAAAATGTGGGAAGATAAAATAAGCCATGTTGCTCAATGATTTGGGTAAAGAGAGGCTAAAAAAACAGGGGAAGAAGAGTATGGTCTGTTTGTTTCCCGGGAAAATGCAACGACAGCAAGAAAAAAGACAATTTTGTTTTGGTTTTGTGTTGCAAATCGGTTAATAGTTGAAAATAAAAGGCGCCCATGAGACAGAAGCCTTCAATGAACAGAACCCAGACGGGGTTTTGTTTGACTGTCCCCAGTTTGGTTGCTCAGAAAATATGGTAAATCGAGAAAATGTGGTTTTATTTTCCATTTCTAGCTCAAAATTACTGCAAAAGAGAGATCCTGTAATGCTAAATCTTGTGATGAGCACAACCCGGGTAAGAATTTGTTCAAAACCAGAAAAACAGAAACTAGCAAAGCAAAAGCCAAGCTAGCATTTTTCTCTAGCTAAAAGGCTGAATCTTGGAAACTACAAAGAAACCCATGAAGCAAGACCATAAAGTGAGCTAACACGAGACGGGTTTCAAGTGATTCTTAGCAGAAGGTTGTAAAGGTCTCACCTTTTTACATCTTCAGCGACAGCCTCAGGGTCTGGATGTTGGTGTGGAAGAGTGAGATTGAAGGCAGTAGTTTCAATAATGAATCGAGTGAAGGAAGTAAAGAGGCAAATTATGAGAATGTAGATATGAGGAAGCTTCATTGAAGTAGCAATTAATGGGTTAGGTTATTAGGAAGCTTCGCTGTTTAACCTTTTGCTTCTCTATGAAAGAAGTTTCTTCAAAGTAGGGGCGGATGTGTGTCTTGTTCTTGTAGAACAAGAACAAAAATACTCAGGACGCTGCAAGACTTGGGAAAATGTGATGTGTTTGCAGTAGCTTATATAATAAAACAAGATTTTAATAATATGGCATAGCAATAATGTAAAAAAAAAATGTCACTTCCCCTGGTTTTCTATTCAATTATGTCAACAAAGAAGTGAGGAAGAACAGAAAAGAGGGGCGTGGTCTCCCTTTCTCTTCAGTTCTCTAGCAGAGAGAGCCTCAGTCACTCACACTCCTACCTTGCTTGCTAATTATTCCAGGGGAAAGAAAATTCATTACGAAGGGTTAATTTTATTATTGTGGGAGAGCTTATCCAATAAAATGCTGAAATTTCCTTCTTTTCTTCGTTCTCATTTGATTTCTTTTTAGTTTTAGCTGATAAAGATTCTGGCAGCAATGGCTGAAAGTAATTCCTGTTCCGTTATAATCTAACAGTGAAGCCTCTTTCTCAGGTGGGGACATAACCCAGTTCTCTGCTGGCTTGGGCAGACTAAAAATGGAGATTATATTAAATTATGCTACCAAAAGTTTGCAGCATTTCCGAAACTTCTCTGTCCAAGGTTGAAAACTTAAAACTAAGAGCCTTCGCTTTATTATCAACAGCTATCTAGGGTTCGCATCTGCTAGGGAGAGGAAAAGGTGAAAGTATCTTTTGGGATGGTCCCCAGTTATTTGCAATATCATCTCAACTGTTTGGGCCCTGAAGAGATAGCATGTGGGCTCAGTGCCATCCTATCAAGGAATAGGTTACAGGTGCTGAGAGCAATTTTTGCACTGAAACGCACTTCAAAACTGTTTTTTTTAATAATAATAATAATATATTAAATTAATGTGCAAGTGCAATCATGCTACTCCTCAACTGACTTGTGTTTCTAATATATTAGATTAATGTTTATATATATATATATATTAATAATTTTATAAATTACAAAATATATATTATCTTAATATATTTTTAAATAAAAAATATTTTATAAAAAAATATTAAATGTCCCTACATTGCATTTCAAAAGTATTTAAAAAAAATAAAAAAGATATTTTTATTTTTTACTTTAAATTAAAAAATTGTGTTTTTAAATTATTTTCATATAAAAAATATTTTATTTAAAATAAAAAAATACATAATTTTAATATATTTATAAATAAAAAAATCTTCAGAAATAATTTACAAACAATAACTAAGTGAATGTGAATGTGAATGTGATAGCTATCGAGTTCGAGTGCATTATTGATAATGGCAACAAATTTGCCGATGATGGTGTGGTCAAATTAATTACTCGGACAAGATCCAAAGATTGAGACTCCTCTCCCAATTCAATAATACCTTTATTTTGTTTGGAACACCGTGTGATTGTATATTTTAGCGGTGTCTGAGATTTTAATTGAGGTTATTTTTAAAATTTTATTTTTTTAATTTAAATTTTATATATATAGAGATAGTTTTGATATATTAATATAAAAATAAATTTAAATAAAATAAAATTCAATATAATTTTAAATAAAAACATTTTAAAAATCAATATCTAACACATTCTCAAACCGGAGTTTCATCTCATCTCGGAGCAGTTTATATAATTGTAATTTAAAGTGATAAGCTTTTTTAAAAGATATTTAATTAAAATTATTATAAAATGAATTTCTAAAAGTAAATAAATAATATAATTTTATGAATAAAAAAAAGGTTTAAAACAACTTTTATGAAAAACAGAAGCAACAAGCTGCGTGTAGGGATCGTGTATTTCTAAATTCAAGGTGATGATTAAACCTTCCAATCATTTGCTGTAATCTACTCGTCCTTTTAGCGATGTCTTCAACCAGTCACCAGGCCAGGGACGATGGAGCTTCTTTTATGCTTCGAAACTCCGTGGGACCTTTTTTACCTTTTTTTTATCAGAAACTTCGTTGGCATTTTCACTCCGAGGTGAAATCCTTTATACACTTGGTCTTCTGCTTTTCATGAATGGATAACCAATCCGGTCAACGAAAAAGCGTAGATTTTTTTTTATTATAGATTTTTTTTATTAATTAAAGTTTTCTTGGGTGTTTTAAATTATTGAGATGTATTAATATAAAAAATAATATAAAAAAATATTATTTTAAGATATTTCAGTTTCTCACCTATCTCCCTGTCATGTTGCGATCTACCTTTTATTTTGGTGCACTGCACTGCGGAACCAAAGGCAATGATAAGTGGCATTTGACCACTGATTTTATGCTGAGAATTTCTTCATGGCATTGAAGCTAGCTATTCTAATAACAACAATACTTTTGGTGATTGCCATTAGCCATCAAAATACCATGTTGACTTGCGAGTTAGGTCCGGTTTAAAATTATGTTTTAAAAATATTTTTGAAAAAATCTAAAATTTTATTTTTTAATATTTTTAGATTATTTTTATGTATTAATATCAAAATTATTTTAAAAAAATATTTATGAGAAAAAAATACTTTTAAAAACAATTCAACAACACTACCAAACACGAACTTATATGATATGGGCCAAAAATCTTTTTTTTTTTATTTTTTATAAATAAATTGCTGTTATTTCAATCATTTTTTTTAAATGTTAATCAAA
This sequence comes from Salix dunnii, assembly GCA_015731905.1. Lineage (NCBI taxonomy): Eukaryota > Viridiplantae > Streptophyta > Magnoliopsida > Malpighiales > Salicaceae > Salix > Salix dunnii. Next base: position 16,085,795 of record CM027668.1, read on the forward strand.
ACTGACTTCCCCATCCGATAACTTAAATCTTGTATCAAATCTTAAACATCAGACCCGGCCAGAAAAATTGAATTTAGAGCAGGGAAGATTGTAATTTAGTCCATTTTCATTTGAGTGTTTGACCCTTTTCCTAACATGTCCAAGTGAGTGATTACTGAATACTCTTCCAACCGAGAGACCAGCCGAAAAGTAAGCAATCCTTTCTCTACCCCGCTCGTGAAAGTGATTATTAGAGTGTGTTTATAAATATATTAAAATAATATTTTTTTATTTTTTTAAAATGATTTTTAATATTTAAAAATAACTTAAAAATATAAAAAAAATTAATTTAATACATACATATTTTAAAAATATTCTTGAAGCAGTGCCAAACAACCACAAGTATTATAGCGTGAGCTTTCACCTCAACCTTCTGAAAAATAGACTCATCGGCCCTTAATTTGCCTCCCAACCGCCGTGCACACCACCTCATCTCTGGATTAATTATCATTTTTATTCAAAGAAAGCTGCTCGCCGCAAGATTCATGTCTTCCATTAGTCCTTTTGAACCGCATCTTCTCTTGCGATTCTTTTCCCCGCCGGTCATCTCATGAATTCCATTTTCAAAGAGATAAACGAAGAAAGAAGATCAAAACTATCATCCATCTGTACGCGTGAATTTCTTGAAAAGTATATTGCAAGTCGCTCTCGTGATCCAGTCATACTAGAGAAGGCAGGCAAAAGAAAAACGGCAGCTAAAGCTTATATTCCTGGAAATAAATGTCCGTGTTTTAAAAAAGGCAACTGACGGAAGAGATGATATGCCTTGCATTCATCAAGAAGCAGAGAGAGAGAGAGAAGCAAAAACTTAAGCGTCTTTTGTTGTTCTATTGAAATAAAAAAATAAAAAAAACAGAAAGATATTTGATTGTAGAGATATGGCTATAAAATAATTTTGTTTTTAAAATAGTTTTTAAGTGAATATTTAGAATTATATGTTTTAAATATCATATACAGAAATAATTCACGTGTGAAGTAAACTCGTTGATTATTAAATAATAATAAATATAGTGCGATAATATTTAAATGTTAAATATCATTCCTTATAACAAAATATTTCAGCTAATAAATTTGAATTATTTATTACATTTCACCTTTTTCTTTAAAAAATGTAATAATTTAAAGGCAGACAAGAAGCTGTCCAGGGCCTTTTGATTTCAGGAGAGATTCTAAACCATCCAAAAAAGAAAAATGTTTAGATTAGGAATTAGGGTAGAATAATTGGGGCCCATGTGATTTGCCTTACATCTCATAAAAGGTTGGTCCATTTAACAGAAAGGAAGGCAGCCCAGTTCGAGAGTTGCTTAACCACCACTGTCTAGTGTCCACTTTAGTCGATTTTTAAAAAAAAAACACATACTAGAATAGTTTTAATTTTTTAATTTTATTAAAATTATTACAAGATATTTTGAAAACAATAATTTGATATTTTTCAAGTCAAATAATGTTTTTTAAAAAATATATAAACATAAGTTTAACAATATTTTCATATTTGTTTGCTTTCTGGATAGCAATATAACCTTGATTTTTCAATAAAAAACGTAGAAAACATAAATGCGAGTGTAATCTATTTTTATATTTGGAACTTTGTTCTAGTATGTTTTAAAAATTATTAAGTTAATAGGATGGTTTTGAAAATAAAAAAAAATCCTTAAAAATACTTTACGAGTGTGATTGAAATTATTTTTTGAAGATTCATTACGGAAAACTTACTTGAGATATTCCGTTTCCTTTGCTATAGATCTTTGCTTCAAGACCACTTCGATTACTAGAACCAAAGTTGTGTTTCACGGCACGAACGTCTTAACAAATCGTAGCAAGTTGAATATATTGAGAGAGATAACTATCTTTACTTGTGTGGATAACTTGTGTATATTATGTAGAGGGAGGTCTCTATTTATACTAGAGGGGAGAAGTTACTTAGCGGTTACCTTGCGGTTACCAATAAGTAACACCTCTAGATAAATAGACTAGGTTCACCCCTTATGGGTGAACCAATACCAAATCGCACCTCTAGATATGTAGACCGGGTTCATCCCTCATGGGCGAACCAGACCAACATCTCCCACTCGCCCATGAAGGGCTAGATTTATCTAATATATTATTTTATAAACTTGCATAGAAATTTCATACTTGACGAACGGACCGTGCGACCTGAAGCACACAGGGAAAGGAGCTCCAATCTATACAAACCTAATATAGGCCATACAGGAGACATCAACTTTATGATTAATTATTCCTTAGAGTGTACTCATATACCCCAAGCACTTTTAGTTATACATGAATAAGTACAATTCAATCCCTCAAGAATTTCGTACTCTATCCATCATGACGATTGCATGTATTCTAAATCATATCAAATTTATTTAAATGATATGATCCCGACCGGTGAATACAAGCAACAAGTGTAGAACTAAAATTACTTTTTCTTTCACACTCACATCATTTAGATCTGAATTAACTCGCTTTCCTAAGAGTATTCCTTCAAGTCGAATCATTCCATGACCATGGGATATACTCCTAAAGTAGCGATCATTTATTCATCACCTCATGATATAGTCAAAAGTCACAAAGGGTAAGATTCTGAGATCTTAGATATGATCTCTAGGACTCACATAATAAAGAAGCAGGGATCCATTCTTTACTCCTGTTGGTCGTCAGCACATGTAGTATGAAATACATGTTATAGTGGAGCATACTCTTTTTCCTTTTTCAAAGACAAAGAGTGTATGTCGTTGCTCTCCTTGTTAGGGGAAATACACTATACGAGTCTTAGTCTTGTCACCAAAAACAAAGACTTCAAATCAGAAATTCTCATTTGCTCATCGTCATTAATGACAAATGAATAATTTCATACTCGGCTTCAATCATAATAGACACATGAATGGTGGGAATTCATTCATGTTGATTCTTTTATTTAAGAATCTCATCTTGGTTCCAACCAAGGCGACTCTTTAATAATCATTTTGAGTTAAAATCGCTCCCACTAAGCCCAAGTCGCTTTTTGAGCATTAAAACTCAAATAGTCTCATCTCTACGCATCTTACAAATGCTAGAGGCGATTGCTCATGTGAGTGAGTCAATCTTAGTCTATTGACATACTTTAACAAAATGTACTATACGATACTCAATATATCCATAAACAAATAATGAATAAAATGATATCCAAATAATATTTATTCATTACTTAATTACATTCTACACAGACCAAGGGATCTCACATGTCTAATAAATGCATCCCTTGCTATTGGTTTTGTGAGTGGATCTGCAACCATAGAATTTGTAGAAATATGTTTAAGGATCACATCATGGTCATTAATCGCTTCTTTAATGTAGTGATATCTCATCTTGATGTGTTTGGTCTTTCCATGGTATTTTGGATCTTTGGCCACAGCTATTGCAGCAGTGTTATCACAATAAATTGTCACTGGATCTGATGCTGATTTGACAATTTTCAAATGATTTAGGAAATTTTTTAACCAAACAGCATCTTGTGTTGCTGCGGAACAAGCTACATACTCAGCTTCCATGGTAGATAAGGCTATGCAAGATTGTTTCTTGCTCCTCCATAGTATTGCACTATCATTAAGTAAGAAAGCACATCCTGAAGTTGATTTAGATTGGTCGACATCTCCTCCCCAATCAGCATCGGAGTATCCAATCAATCGTAAATCTTTCTTTCCTTGGTAACATAGCATGTAATTTGAAGTTCCTTTTAGATATCGTAGAATCCTTTTAACTGTCATCCAGTGTTTCTGACCAGGATTTGATTGATATCGGCTGACCAATCCAACAACATAACATATGTCGGGACGTGTGCACATCATTGCATACATCAAACTACCGACAGCACTGGCATAAGGTACTCTGGACATTTTCTCTTTTTCTTCTAGAGTCTTGGGACACATATCACTGCTTAGGCTCAAACTTTTATCAACAGGGGTGTCTATTGGCTTACTGTCTTGCATGTGATAGCGCTCTAACATCTTTTTGATATAAGTCTCTTGACTTAAACCCAAAAGTCTTTTAGCGCGATCTCTAATGATTTTCACACCAAGAACAAAGCTGGCCTCACCCATGTCTTTCATGTCAAAGTTTGATGATAACCACTTTTTGGTAGTATCAATCATCTCTTTGTTATTTCCAGCTATTAATATGTCATCAACATATAAGGACAATATTACAAAACTACTGTCAGAACACTTTAAATATACACAATGATCTTCTTCCATCATTGCAAAACCATCCTTCAAGATAGCTTGATGAAACTTGATGTTCCATTGTCTAGAGGCTTGTTTAAGACCATATATAGATCTATTAAGCTTGCAAACTTTGCGCTCTTGTCCTTTAGTCTCGAATCCTAAAGGTTGATCCATATAGATCTCCTCCTCTAGTTCTCCATTGAGAAACGCAGTTCTAACATCCATTTGGTATAACTCTAAGTCCATATATGCGACTATAGTTAAAATAAGGCGAACTGAAGTAATTCTCACAACTGGTGAGAATGTATCTTCATAGTCAATTCCCTCCTTTTGAGTATAGCCTTTCGCTACTAGTCGAGCCTTATAGCGTTCTATTGACCCATCCGCCTTACGTTTAATTTTAAGAACCCATTTATTTCCAATGGATCTTCATCCTGACGGTAAATCAACCAAGTCCCAGACTTGGTTAGTTTTCATCGACTCTATTTCTTCTTCCATAGCTTGAATCCATTCTTTGGCTTTGTGACCAGATAAAGCATCACTTAATGTTTGTGGCTCTTCATCATCTTGTGAAGCAATCATGAACATTTCCCCTTCAATCTCAAATCGACGACGGGGAATTGGTTCACGAATGCTTCGACGAGGTTGAGATTGCTCATGATCTTGCTCCATGAGAGTAGGAATAGAAAAAATATCACTCCCACTGTTACTAGGAGGATTACTTGTGTCATTTAAATCCTCAACTAAATGGCTTGTTGTGCCATAGTCTAGATTTTCCATTTCATATAATTGAAAATCTTGTTTAACCTCACCTGTTTTCGGAAAAACCTCTTCTAAGAATACAACATCACGTGACTCAATCTCTGTCACTCTACCATCACTTTTTTCACCAATAAATACAAATCCTTTGGAATGTTCAGAGTAGCGTATAAAAATACACTTCTTCCCCCTAGGACCCAGTTTCCCATATTCATGAGAAGTATTGTGAATATAAGCTGCACACCCCCATGGATGGAAATAACCTAGATTAGGTTTGATTCCATTCCATAACTCATATGGGGTGGATGGGACAGATTTAGAGGGCACACGATTAAGTATGTAAGTTGCAGTTAACAATGCATCTCCCCAAAAAGAAATTGGTAAGTTAGCTTGCGCCATCATTGACCTAACCATGTCAAACAAGGTTCTATTCCTTCTTTCTGCCACACCATTTTGTTGTGGAGTATAAGGAATAGTTAGCTGTCTAGCTATACCTTTTTCATCACAAAAACTTTTAAATTGATCAGACAAGTATTCACGTCCTCGATCTGTTCTTAAAGTTTTGATCTTAGCGCTTAGTTTATTCTCCACCATTTTTGTGTATCGAATGAAGCAATCTAATGCTTCAGACTTATGGGAGATTAAATAAACATGGCCAAACCGTGTGTAATCATCTATAAATGTGATGAAATAATTTCCTCCATGTCTTGCCCTCACATTCATTGGGCCACAAATGTCCGAATGGATAAGCTGTAATGGACTACTAGCTCTTTTAGCCTTGCCAAATGGTAATCTAGTTGCTTTTCCAGCAAGGCAATGCTCACACACAGGCAATTCCTCTTTGGAAAGTGATCCTAAAAGACCAGCTCGTGCTAATCTATTTAATCGATCTTGCCCAATGTGTCCTAATCTAGCATGCCAAGTTATGATATTACTATCTTTAATAGTGCTGGAATTTTGAATAACATAAATTGAAGCATCATTATTAATAGATATATTAACGGTGTCTAACACCATAAAACCATTTAATACAAAGCCAGAACCATAGAAAACATTATCCAGATATATCTTTACACAACAACCAACAAATATAAGTTTAAATCCCAATTGAAGTAAAGTAAGAACAGATACAAGGTTCCGTCGAACTTCTGGAGCGTAGAGTACATCATGAAGATAAAGTGTGCGACCACCCCGCAAATCCAATTTGCAGGTACCGATCCCATGCACTGCAGCGGAAGCATTATTCCCCATGTATATGTATCTACTTCCCTTTGGAATTCGACGGAATTCCACAAAGGCAGTTCGATCCCTTGCTATGTGGTCGGTTGCTCCTGAATCTACAGTCCAAAAAAGAACAGATTCAGCAAGCATTAAACAACTACTAACATACAAGTTAGAGTGATAATCGTGGTTAAATAGTACCTTTGGCTCAGTGCAATCACGAGCAAAGTGACCAGGTTTACCACAATTGAAACAATTCATTTTCTTGTCTTTCTTACCGCCACGTTTTCCACGCTTGTGTTTATATCCATTATTACTTGCTTCTTTTCCTCTCTTGCCATATTTTAGGCCCTTAGCCTTACCCATCTTATACTTGGAGCCATATGCTCCACGCATTTTTGTCTCAAACATAAAAACCTCATTTATAGGCTTTTCAGCGTGAAGTCGATCTTCTTCAAGCTCGACATGACGAGCAACATCATCAAAACATTTGATGTTTTCATTATGGGTAAGGTTAACACGCATGTGTTCCCAATTGCTTGGCAAAGAGCGAATAACTGCTTGGACTTGTTGTTCATCAGTCATTTCATGCCCAGCACCCCGTAATTCACTGATCATGTTAGACATGACTGTAAGATGCTGCCTCATCGTCTGATTTTGGCGCTTCTTATAGCCATCAAATTTCAGGGTTAACTGACGAAGTCTAGTAGTGGAGGTTCCTCCATACTGAATTTTTACTGCGTCCCAAACAGATTGAGCTGAACGATGCCTTTCAAAACGCAACATTATATCATTTCGCATGCTGCTCAACATCAAAATGCGAGCTACACGATCTTTGCGTTTATAGGTTTGATATGCTTCCATATCAAGCCTATGCTGAGCAGTGTCTCCTTGCTCAGGTTCAGCCATTTGTTGTGTGATTGTTTCCAGCATTTCTTGCTCTTCCAGGAGATATTCAATCTTACGATGCCAAACATCGTAATTCTTTTCATTTAGTTTGTCTCCATGATTCAAATCAGCAATAATGCTCTTAGATGCAGCCATAGTAAGCGCTATTGACATCAATAACAAATATTAGAGTATAGTACAATTTCAATGACATATATATTGTCACTCCTTTCTAAATTAAACAAATAATAATTGAACACATACTATGGAAACAAAAAAATGTTAAACACTTAATCAATTCCCATTTGTATGGTCTAATTATTATTGAACATTTAAATGAGTGCAACATTATAGTTATTAGTTTCAACTAACAACTCCCACTGATCAGGTTGCAGATATTATCAATGAATTATTATCAATTCATTGTTTATATTATTACACATGCATACAATATAATAAAAACTTAAATTATATAATTTATGCAGTTCAAAATAAACAACCAATTGTCTTTAAAAAAAATACAATATTAAGAATAATAAACTTCTTAGAATTATCTTATATTGTAGGAACATAAGTGGGGTCTCCAATTACATCATCTATTTCATCAAAGTCATCTTCTCCAAGTTCAGCCTGCTCAAACCATGGAATGAATTTAGCAGCAACATCCAAATGACTTGCGCTTCTTTCAGTGCGTCATATACCCTTTTCGGCATACAAACGCTCCCTCTCAAACAGCATTTCATCTGCGAGATTATTGAAATCTAAGGATTTCAACCTATTTTCCAATGATTGTCGCACCGGATACCATTCCGCAGACAAAGAATTGAGAATGATCAACATTTGTTGTTCGATGTAGAATTCATAAACACCACTCATGGCCAGTCTAATCATCCAATGATACATATAGTCAATGTGCTCCCGGATTTTGTGAACAGGATTAATCACATAACTCAATAAATGATCAATTTGTTGTTCCCTATCCACTACAACAAAATATCCGGAAACACATTAATATTACAATCAATATGTAATGAAGGCATGTATCATCATTGTTTAAACAAAATTACAAATAAAATTAAGCAATTTAGTTTAACAATAAATAAACTATCATAGTTTAAATAATTTATATTATTATAATAATAATATTAATAATAATAAATTGCTAGTAACTGCCATTCGGCAGTTAATAACAAATGAAGAAGACACATGAATTTAGTTTAAATAATGTGTCTTCTGTCTTTTTTTTTTTTTTTAATAATAATAATAAAGTGCCATTAACTGCCATTTGGCAGTTAATGACAAATGGAGAAGACATACTCCTGAACATGTATGTCTTCTCCCCCACCTTTTTATTATTATTATTATTATATATATATATATATATATATATATATATATATATATATATATATATATATATATATATATATATAATTTAAACAATTTTCTACTGCCCATTTTTGCATGTAAATGCAGGCGCAGTTTTTTTTTTTTTTTATTTAATATTATACGTAAATATATAATAAACTGCCATTTGGCAGTTTAATTGCTTGCCCACATTCGGCATACTTAATTTGACAGCAACATTTAGAATCAAAAAAAATTTGGCAACTTTTGATTCTTCACAATTAATTATTTTGCATTTGACAGTGGCTTATCTAATTACAATAAAAAAATGCAAGCATAGTACTTTGACATGAATAATCAAACATCATGTATTTTTCTAATATTATTATTTATTTGTACTAATCGAACAAGCACAATAATAATTTATAGAATTAAATACATAACTCATACTCTTCTAATAATATTCATGTATATGCATTCATTTATTGCATATTCATTTAATTATAAAAATTTATGATCTAAGGCTCTGATACCAATGAAGATTCATTACGGAAAACTTACTTGAGATATTCCGTTTCCTTTGCTATAGATCTTTGCTTCAAGACCACTTCGATTACTAGAACCAAAGTTGTGTTTCACGGCACGAACGTCTTAACAAATCGTAGCAAGTTGAATATATTGAGAGAGATAACTATCTTTACTTGTGTGGATAACTTGTGTATATTATGTAGAGGGAGGTCTCTATTTATACTAGAGGGGAGAAGTTACTTAGCGGTTACCTTGCGGTTACCAATAAGTAACACCTCTAGATAAATAGACTAGGTTCACCCCTTATGGGTGAACCAATACCAAATCGCACCTCTAGATATGTAGACCGGGTTCATCCCTCATGGGCGAACCAGACCAACATTTTTTAAAATATTTTTTATTTAAAAATATATCAAAATGATATTTTTTATTTTTTAAAAAAATTATTTTTAACATCACACATGAAAATAATCTAAAAATATAAAAAATAATAATTTAAAATAATAAAAAAACATTTTTTTCTAACATGTTTTTGAAATACAGTGTCAGTGACAAACAAAAATGAAAACAAACAATTATATTCGTGATAATAAGGTATTCTTCGATCAAATTAAACCCTCCTTCTTATTTAATTAACATTTCAAAATATTTTCACCACCAAAATATTTTCACCACGATGACAAGTTCCTTTCCTTCACGAACAAATAATAAAACGCCGGATGGCTTACTCGATGTATTCAATTTCACTTAATCAAACGACAGCCCGTCACCCTTAGACGGAGGCTCAGACAGCGAATTCAAAAATAAAACAGGCTCCCTCCCAATCGCCAAATACATATTTCCATTTCTACCCTTCATTTTCGTACTCTTCTCCATTTCGAACATTTCCCTCTCACACAAATTCGATTTTTTTGGAGAGAGAAACACAAAGCTAGGGTTTATAGAGAGCGAAATAGGGATAAATTCTTGGGTCTCAGCTCATGGGGGGTGTTCCTGTTCTTGACATAGAAAACATGATTGTTGCAGGTACTCTCTCCTTCCTCTCTGTAATTTTGTTTCTTTTTTATTTTGTAAAATGCCGCAAAATCTCTATTTTTTTCTACTATCGATGAATCTTCATGCGATATTTATTTGTAAAATTGTTCGATTGCGTCTAATTCAGGACTTTTATTGATGTTAGAATTGCGAAATCTCCGCTGATTAGGTGGTTTTAGGGTTAGAAAAAGATAAAAGAAGTTGCGCATCTCTGTTTGATTTCTGAGAAAATTAGTAATGATTCAAATCAGAATTAGTATTTCTGTTTGTAGTAGCTTAACTTGCGTGATTGAGGAAAATGGGAATGTGCCAGGTGACAAAATGAAGGGAGAGAAACAGGGAAAAGGGTCTTCGGTTGAAATTGCCCAAAGGAAAACATCTGTGGACATTAACAATTTTCCTGCACAAAGGAAAACGCTAGCTGATATTAGCAACCTGTCAAAGCGAAACCAAGATGGGAAATCACAATCTGTTTTAGTTAGTAAAGAGCATGTTGAGAAGCTCCAACAGGTATGTTTCTAGGCTTCGATGATGTTTTTTCTTGAGTATCAGTTATTATTTAGCTTACTGGTTTTCTTTGTTTTTTCTGGTTGAATGTTTTTGTCGCAGGATATCATGGCATTGACAAAGCTTGTTGCAGATAGAAAGTATCCTTTTTGTTTTGATTTTGTCTCTTGTTGGTGATTTCATGTATTTTTCTCTTAACTGTGGTCAACAGTAAGATCATCGAGTTGAGTGCAATTGAGTTAAAGAAACTGAGAATCAATTACCAGCAATTAAAGCAACAGAATCTGCAACTTGCCCATGCAAACAGCCAGATGTTAGCAGTAATGTCATGCATAAATCATTTTTATAATCACATTTAAATTGTATCAAATTTTGAGCCCTTGGTGAGACTAAATTATTCCCTTAAAATGCAGGAACTAAATGCAGGTAAAGATAAGGTAAGTTTTTATTATGTATGCAATCCATTGGATTGTCTTGCTCAATATAGAGTGTTGCAACGTTTATATGGTAACTATGTGGTTCATTTCTATTCAGCTTAAGGCATATCAACATGAGTTGGGATGCAAGAATGGCCTGCTTAATGCCAAAAATCTGGAGCTGAAGGCATGTTTAGCTTTTCTTTCTTTCTTTCCTTTTGCCTCACTGCCGAATACGTTTATCAAGTTGTTTTCACCTGTCAGCAATTTTTGGCAACTGACTTCTAAAACCTCTGTGTTTTAGGAGAAAACAAAGAAAGTTAGAAGCCAGAATAAGAAAAATGAGGTATTTGAGCAAGTGAACTCAATGGAATTTATGGGAAGTTGGACTTTTTCATTAGTATCCTCTATAGAATTTCATTCTGTTCTGTCATTTCTTGTAGGTTGAAACCATCAAAGGAGACGAGGCTGTGTGGATCTCTCAACCAGAAGAAGAGAATAAACCTTGCAACACCAAAAGGAAGCGCCAATCAAAAGTTCAATGTAACTAGCATGCTTTACATGCATTCAAATTTTTTTGAAACTCTTTTATAAAGCCAACTTTTTCTATATTGGTTCTGTGCAGCTTTGGACTCTAGTACTGGTAAACCAGGTCAAACTAAAGAGAATGTCAAGAAGAAGAGGTTTGTAATGCAAATACTATATCCCTGCTTGGAATTTGACATGCTGAGTGATCTAGCATTTTTCTACAGTTCTGAGTTTGCATGGTATTTCTCTTGACAGTGTGTGTTTGAGAAGGCAATCTGCTATTTTTAAATCTGGAGAAGAACCCACTGAAAAGAAAGTTGTTACAAAGAGGTTTGTTTTGACATGATCCAGAACCCTGTATGGTTTTAGTCCACATATTTATGAGTTATTGTAGTTTTTCTCCAAAGTTTTAAGGTTGCTAAGTATTTCTCCTGGCAGCGTTTGTTCAAGAAGGCAATCTGCTAGGCTTAAGCCTGGAGAAGAACCCACTGAAGGGGATATTGATACAAAGAGGTTTGTTCAGACATGGTCCAGAATCCTGTAAAACTTTAGATCACAAATATATTTATGAGTGATTTTAGTTTTTCTCTAAAGTTTTTAGTTTGCTTAGTATTTCTCCTGACAGCGTTTGTTTGAGAAGGCAATCTGCCAGGTTTAAGTCTGGAGAAGAAGAGCCCACTGAAAAGGATATTGAAACAAAGAGGTTAGTTCTGACATGGTCCAGAATCCTGTATAGTTTTTAGTTTGCAAATGACTTTTGATTTGAGCATTCTGGAAATAATTTAACTGAAATGAAGGTTGTACATGCTTTTATGCTTGTTTCAGCAGGATCTGTACAGGAAGGCAATCCACTGGGGTAAAGTCCGAGGATCGAATACAAGAACCAACTGAAGACTTGTTTAAGACAGATCATGCTAAATTTCATGTTCCTCCAATACATGATGATCCAGTGCATGAAAGTTGCCCTACATCATCAGCTCCATCTGTTAAAATTGAATCCGGAACAGGGGATAGTGTCCCTAGATTTGAAACTCAGGAACTGCGGAGGACATCCTTTCGGCCCACACGTCGAGCAGCTGAGAAAGTTCATTCCTACAAGGAAATTCCGCTTAATGTGAAGATGCGAAGAAGTGAGTGACTTGAAATTCTCCCTTTCATTTTGTCGTGGAGCATGGCAGAGGAGTGGATGTGTATGCACATTTTCTACGTTCCGCCCTTTTTTGGTCCTCTGGATGTTGTGTTCTGGAGGAAATATATTTCAGATACATGCTGACCCTGTAAATGTTCAAACTACTGTATTTTCTTTTATTATGGTTCCAGGCCAGTTGATTAGGATGTGCACACAATCCGTCTAAGATTAGTTCATCAAGTATTTGAGTTGTACCTTAACATAAGCAACACGTTTATGTGCAATTTTACATTTCTTTCCCTTCCAGGAAAAAGAGACCATGTCAAACTTCCCTCTAAATGACTCTGCTGCATCTGTCATGTATCATTTTGTCTTGTTCATATCATTTAAATCACAGTCGAAAGAGCATCATTGCCTACAGCTACCCATGGCTAACATTGGTATCGCTGTGATCCTGATTTTAAGCTTATAAAGCAGCATGTTGATGTTACATACCTAGATGCTTTATTTCTAGAAAAAGAAATTGCTGGTTCTAATGTCTGTGTAACAGTACGAGCTGGTTAATGAAGTGCGACCTGGTTCAGTACTTCAGTTCTCATTCTCTCCCCTAATTTTTGCTTTCTTGATTATGATATTGAAAGCATTAATACTCGTTTTGTAGTCTTCTTGTTTTTTCGAGTATATGCTTATTTTGCAAAGCTAAGATGCATTTTTGTAATCAGAATAATTAGCTGCCCATTGGCATTCAAGACATTTTAGTAGTTTCTTCCTTCCTTGATGTACATGGATTCGTATGACACATAAATCTATGCCATTCAGACATTACTGGAGCACGAACTGGCACCATTTTACATTTGCAGAGGCCAGGAATTCAAACGGCTCGGAAATGGGAGGTGGTGATAGGGGTGTGGAGGAAGTAAAAAAAATCTCATCGTCATAAATTATTTCAAGTGAAATAAAGAACAATTAAAAGAATAAAGATTAAAAATGATAGACAAAAAAAATATTAAAAAAAGAAATAGAAATAAAATAAATAAAGACCAAAGTTGGTATAAAAAACAAATTTCAAGGGATCAAATTAAAGTAATTAAATTAAAATATATATCAATAAAAAGATTGAGAACTAAATTTAATATAATTACTAAATAATAAAATATTCTTGAGTTTTCCTTAGTTATGAAAAGTATTTTCTATTCAAAATAAAATAATTTTTTTTTTAAAACTAAGATAATTATTTCTAATTGAAAAATATTTTTTATTACCTAACTTTTCTAATAATAAATAAATATAAAATATTGAAAAATAGTTTTCAAAGAATTATTTGTGCCTATTTAAGCAAAGAAAGGGATTGAAAAGAGAAAAATCGTGAATGTGGGTCCAGCAGCCGTCGCTATCTCACATGCAAAGAGAAAAAAAGCAAGGGGACAAAAAGGAGCTGATTTTCAAATCATTTTCCACATCTCCAAACCGCGTTTGTGCACGAAGAGGGAAAAGAAAATAAATAATTAGATTGAAAAAAGTTACTATTATTGTTTTTTTTTAAATATATATATAGATGGAGGGGACGTTAAAATCATTTATTTTTCTTGATTTTTAAATTATTTATTAGATATGCGCCGGAGATCTTGCCTTTTCTATTGTTGTCCTTGAGATTTTCAATGAAATTGTATTTCATGAACAATTATATGCATGCCCTAGGAAAAAAAATGGGGAAGGTTTAAAATTAAATTTGGTCATATTAATACAAAATTGGAGCTGCGACCTTACTTTGCTCATATGGAACATATGAAACCTCAAGTCAGCGATGGACAAAGCCTAAATGGATACATCCGTTGAACTTTAATCTGGTTTTATATCGAACTTGGGTTTACAAGGTTTTGCACGGCCTCGTTACGCATGTTACACACAAACCGCAGTGCACTTGATTTGGGAGTGTTTCACACTTCGATCTAAAAATGTTTTTTTTATTTTATAAAAATATATATATTTTTTATTTTAAATTAATTTTTTTATAGTTTTAGATTATTTTAATGTGTTAATGTAAAAATAATTTAAAAAATAAAAATATCATTTTAATTTATTTTTAAATAAAATACATTTTAAAAAACAATCTCAATTACACTTTCAAACCTTCAATACAACTCTTACGGTAACATGCACTTAGTTGTTCTGCTTCTGCCACGCAAGACCCGATGAACCCTAAAATGGCAACCGGCCAATTCTCATCATTTCAATGTTGAAGCTGTAGATAGTTTTCTTGCACCTCTCGAGACCCCACCCCACAGATCCAAGGGAAAAATACAGAGTACTGAAAATGAAGTTGCGTGTATGTATACATGCGAGTGAAAGGCAACACAACGTGCAGGTGGGACAACAAGGTAAGGCATGGATTGGATTTTTACTCGTAAAATAGTTCCTTATTTTGGATTGGTCAAATTGGAAGCCGCTTATACCTTTTCCCTTTCAAGAATAACTTTGTTGTCTACAAGGACATGCATGAAAGAATTCAGGACCCTACCATTAACTACTTAACTTGCCACATCATCTTTTTCGGTTCAGCTTCTTTTGCTGACCGATATCTGTGTGTGTGTGTGTGTGTGTGTGTGAGAGAGAGAGAGAGAGAGAGAGAGAGGCATGCAGACATGATTTAAGTGAGATAATAAAGAAAAGGATGGTCTAGTTATAGTCTCTGGCAAGACAAATTTTGAAGGGTCATGTGAAAATATGAACTGGATCAAAATGCTAGCTTATACAGTTTCCAAGCTCCAATGTAGCATGATAAGGCTAAAAAATGTGGTTGCGTTGATTTATCTCGATCCTTGCTGGTGGGAATGAAATCATTCCCACGATCTTTTTGATAGATCCTATAACCTAAAGTATAGTAAAGAATAGCAAACATTGTTGGAAAAGTATTATTAACATATTCGGATTCCTCACAAATCACTTTCCCCGGTGTATTTTCCCTTCCAATTTATTATTCAATATGTTTGTTTATCTTGATTCTATGATTTAGATCATGGTGATAGATTAATTAATTTTTTAATTAATTTTCCCCTGTCCTTTTATATTGTGTCAATTTAAAATTTGATTTCATATTTATTTATTTTGTTTGTTTTTTATAAAGTTATTTTAATCTTATTATTTAAGTCACAAATTTAGTAGGTTAATTCGAGTATTTTTTATGATTTTTTTTCAATATTAAATTTGTTGAGAATATAAATTCATTTATTTCGGCTTATTTTTTATAAAGTTCTCTTAGTTACATTAACTAGGTTGTGATTTGACATATTAACTCGCGTTGAATTAAGTTATTTGATTTTTTGTATTTTAACATTTAATATCAGGTTTTTTTGAGAATTAGATCTAACAATTTATTTTAATTCATTTTTTATAAGGTTATTCTAGTTCCATGATCCGAGTTGCAGATTTAACAGATTAATCCATGTTGACTAGGTCGATATAATATATTTTTATCTCCATATTTTTTTCTTAAAAAAAATATTATATTAAACTTTTTAAGTCAAATTATAATTTTAACTGTAATTTGAGTTTTTTAGAACCAACAAATTAATCATCTTATATCAAGTTACCTCTCTATAATTTATTTAATTTTTACTAGAAAATGTATTTTATTACATAAAAAACATTTTATGTGACCCACAATTTCGTAATTGTACTCCTGTGAGAGTCAAAAAATAGAAATATAATGGTATATACTTTCAAAGAAAAAAGTTTAAGTTCAGATAGCTTTAATCATTCTTCATGTTGGACTTCCCCTTTTAGGAGATCACAAAATCTGATTTGAAGATATACCTAATACAACTCAAGTCTCAGAATAGACTCAATCAGTACCAAATCAATTCGGTGGCAGATAGTTTTGTCATTCCTGGTAAGACGAGGAGAATGATATGCTGGCCCTTTTAGCTTAAGAATCACAAAGAGGTGAAGGGGAGGACAGGTTTTTCTTAATTGGTCGTAAAGTAGTCTGCAGATTATTTATTGCTCTCATGAACTGTATTTTGATGACTGTGGGGACAGATCAAGCACTTATTTCAGCAAAATCTTAAATTTTACACTCGTGAGCTCACTGTGCTTACCCTATGCAGCTCTTTTGTAGTTAAAAAAGAGGGGGCTATATCAGGAAAACAATCAGCTGCCACTTTTACTGCTGCTTGCATTCCCTCCTCAAGTATCAGGAGTAGTCATTTGTGTGCATAGAATTTGATGGCACGTAGATTTTACCTGCCTTTTCTCCTGACACTTTCCATGGTTTTGGCCTTTAGTGTGTATTTTGTCCAACCGCATGTCCCATGATGGAAAATAAAGCAGAAGATAGAATAAAAAGAGAGTAAACAGAACTTGCCCTGTTACCTAGTAAATTCAGGTCCTATAAGAAGTTGCCATCTCTCCCATTCTCTACTTCTCTCAAGACATACATCTCTTCAATTGATATAGACAATAAGGAAAGAAAAATGGAAGATCATTGCAGTCTTCTTAACTGGCCATGCTACCAAGATGAGGTAAGGCTATCACCTTGTGTTCTTGTCTATATCCTGTTACTGGCCTTGTTCGATTCAGTTTCTTGCACTTGTTTTTAGACTAATGTATATAATTTTAACTTCTTTTTTATTGATTGCAGGGGATTGAAGACTTAAGGCATCAGCTCCTGTATACTGCAGAACTTGAAACAGCAATTGTATCGGCAAAGGAGGAGATAGCAAGAAGAGAAATTGAGATATTCGATCTCAAAAATCTTTTGAGCAGGACAGTAAAGGAAAGAAATGAGGCCCAGATACAAATCCAGAAACTATTTTTGGACAAATTATCCTTCCAACAACAACTGCTACAAAATCATCAGCAGCAGGAAATGCAGCAGTTGAATCGAGAATCTGCTTCTCTTGCTATAACATACACCAGTGAAGATGAATCCAAGGCTAGTGATTCCAACAATCACACCAGCTCTCCTGATTCTAGCAAAGTCATTATTGTTCCCTCGCAGCAGTTTAGTGAACCAATTCCCCAGCAATCATCACTTCCAGAAGCGATACTTAAGTTAGCAGCACACAAACCACTTCCAGAGAAAGGGAAACTCTTGCGGGCAGTGAAGGAAGCCGGTCCGCTCCTCCAGACCCTTTTCCTGGCTGGACCACTCCCTCAATGGCAGCACCCACCTCCCCAATTAGATTCCATCGAGATCCCACCAGTAGCCATTTCTTCATCAACATCCCGGCAAATACACCCAGACTCTTTCAACAGTTTCACTTCTTGTTTGAGCAAGAAGAGGGATCGAGACCTCTGTGAAGGTCCTGATTCTTCTTCCCCTACCAACAAGTATCAGAAAGTTGGCCTACATTAACCAAAATCTTACTTCTTACACACAGTTCTCTGGTACTGTGGTGCATTCATCCTTTTCATTACTGTTAACCATGACAAGGAAAGCAACAGGAAACGGATGGCCTAGCTATCATGCACCAGTTTGGAATTTGTAAACTACTTTTGTCTTAGATCTTAATTATTCTAACTTCTCTGGAAAGTCATATGGAGACTTGAGTTCTGTATAATGTGAAAATGGGTACTGAATTCTCCATGTTAGCTGGAAAATTTTATATCAATATATTGCCTTTCTTTCACACGAATTTTCCAACAATCTTTGCTCCATGTAGCCAAATTTCGAGTGGTGCTCATGTTATTCCTCATGCTTTTGCTTTTGGGTTAAATGTTAAAAGTAAAAAAATGATGTTAAGTGTGACCATGAGCAGCAATCATATAAATAACCCCCCTAGACTTCCCCATTTCCATGAAGCATACCTACCATTTATGGTGAGTGTCTGCCAATAGAAGTGCATCTAATTAGACCCACCATCATGGAAGCAAGTACGACATTGCAGCCAAAATGGTGTTTGCTAAAAAATTATAATTTTTTATTTTACATGTTAATATTAAAAATATTTTAAAAAATAACTCAACACAAACAATAACGATTTTCTTCTCGACACGTACCAACCTCTCATTGGCGAGACAAATTAAAGCCTGGTTTGTTAATGCTAGAAATGAACAGGAATTTTTCGAAGCGACTACATCTAGCTTTCACATTCAAAGAGAGGTCACGGTCACAGGTCGTTGTTTTGCTTAGACCACTAATGCATCAAGCCAATGAAAAATCCAGGGACTAAATAAATTTCATGAACGTTAATGTTCTCTGACCGTTCATCACCATCATGATGGATTGCACATGCATGGAGTTGGATGTTCACAAAACTGGTCCCACACGTTTTGATATTTTAAAACTTAAGTAGTAAATTACTGGACAAGACTAAGATTAGACAAATCCATGGTCTTGACAGCTAATTGAAGGGAATATACTCCAGGTCTCTTAACAGCTAGACCAAAGCTAGTCTTAAACCATATTTTGGATTTCTGACATTAGCGTAGCATACAAGCTAATATAATTTCATATCGTAATGATAAAATATTTATAATTTATATAATAAATTTCAAATTTAAATCATGATGTGTATTTAAGATAATTAATATTTTATTCACTCATCTAAATTTAAAAAATATATTTTCCAGTGAAAATGAGGTTTCCTTTTATAAAAAAAAATAGCATACAAGCATTCAGGTTAGCTGCTCGACATTCTTATAATCAGGAAAATAAAAATAAAATTATAAATTCACCAAATTAAAATTATAAATGGACCACACATTCTATATGGGGCCTCTGATCATGATGAATGGTTGTATTTTATGATTTATCATCCTGGGCTTCTTATGTACACTCTCTAGGCAAAATGCCTTGGGTTCTAGCCTGGTTGCTCTATATCTTTTGTTCAGCAAGGTGGGCAGGTATATCTTGTTTAAAATTGTATTTTAAAAATATGTTTGAAAAATAATATTTTTTATTTAAAATAAAAAAATAATATTTTTAGATTATTTCTACATATTAATATCGAAAATATATTTTTTAAATAAAAAATATTATTTTAATATATCTCTAAATAAAATACATTTTTAAAAATATTTTTTAACTAGCAACGGGCGACAAATATTTTTATCCTTTTTTCCCCTTGTTTTTAAAAGCAATTCTCTCTTGTTTTATGGGATTTATTCACGAGATCATTTAATATATGAAACCTCATGAAACATAACTCTGTTAAAATACAAATTATTCTATATTTATTTTCTTGTTATTTATCATTTTTAGTGATAAAACAAAATTGTGGTAAAACTACTATTATTCTTCAATCTTTTTTTGCCTCAGTCACATGGATTATACTATAGAACTGTGCTGGGAGGCCTTGAAATGAAATTAGACACTAGCAATCAAAGAATTTGCCCCAGATCAAGAAAGCAAAAACTTATTTGATTTGGTCTGGTTCATGAATTTTGATACCCTGTTCCATTAATAAACACGAGGAGCTGTCGACAATACCACTTCACTTAACAAAGTGGGAGTATTTCAGAGATTGAAGTTACTCTTTTTATAGTGTTTTTCAACCAGAAACATATTAAAATAAAATATTTTTTTTATTTTCTTTAAACTATTTTTTACATCAACACATTGCAATTATCTAAAAACACTAGAAATAATTAGTATAAAATAAAAAAATCATTTTAAAAAAAGGCACCATTCCAATACTTCCTAAACTAAACGGCGATTTAACTTGTAAAGTCAATATTGAGAGGGTGCTGTTGTGATTAAGATCAACTGTGAAGTGGCAAAATCACCGGGCTTTCTTTGAACGAGAGGCTGGGTGATCGCATGGGCCACAAATTATCTGGTAAAGCATTTTGTTGGGTTTTCTTGCGTCCAGCAATGTTCGCAGGTTTAGGGCCTAGGCCCCGTTGCCTGAATTTTGTTTGGGATGTAAATATCTTCCCTGTCTTCTTCTGATAAAAAACTCCACGTCAGTAAAATAAATAGTCCGTCTCCCACTAGGAGAAAAGAAAATCACCGTCTCGCACAAGGAGAAGCAGAGTCCATCAATGATGATGCTTACTTCACTCTCCACTGCCTTTCTCTCGTCATCTTTATTAAGGACAGGCCCGCTTCCTTCAAATTCCAACGGTTATTTTCCTTCTCCACGACGCCGTCTCAATCCTAAACCAAACCACCACCACCGCAACCGCCATCTTTCTCTTCCTCTCCTCCCAAGAACCTCGCCTACACGATCCATTCACTGCTCCTCTTCCATGCCTCTAGAAGTTTCAACATCATCTGCTCAGGTTCTTCTCTTTAATCAATGATTTAATTCGTTTCTTGTGACTTTAAATCATGTTTATGTTAATGATTTAAAAGGTTGATTCAGTTACAGGACAGTTTGCTATATTCAAGGGCATTTTGGATAACTCAATCTATTATCGCGTGGAATGCGGATGTTGTTAGAGATGGCTCTTGTTATTTATACGCTAGCCGAACCGCTGCATTATCCGTCACTGATAGTGAAGTTGAGGGTCATGATTTTAAAATCAAACTCGAGGAAGACACCGGCGGCATTCCACAAAATGTAAGGCTGGTTTTTATTTTATTTTTTTATGATGATGATGATTTATTTTTGGAATTTTTTTAGGTGATTGCGAAATTTCCTCATATCAGAGATTACAAAGCTTTCAGAGTTCCTTCAGCTGTGGATGCCAAATCTCTTGTCAAATGCCAGCTAGCCGTCGCAACATTTGGCTGTGATTTTTTTGTTCCTTGCTTTTTGTTTCTAAGAGATTTTGTTGGTTGGCCTAAACCTAGAGATTACTGTGAATATGTACATAGATTTAATGATCAAACATGCGTTTAGAAGTTAATCATGTAATATTGCGGTTTGTTGTTTTATCTGGTTATATTTTGTAGCGGCATGGGTATTGAGTTGTTTGTCCTAAAGGCATTTAGAGATTGTTTTGTAAGTATATTGACGATGTAATGCTTCATGTGTAGGTAGTTATTTTCATAATATTGTGCTGTCTTCATTTTTGGCAGCTGATGGGAAATGCAGCTATGCTACTGGATTGCAGTTACCTGGTGTTCTAGATGAATTGTTTGCATATGATGGCCCCCTTGGCGCGCATTATTCAGAAGATGCTGTGACCCTCCACCTGTGGGCTCCAACTGCTCAAGTAAATGACATTTCATAACAGATTCTTTATGGTCAATTTGTATTTTGTCAAGCCGTCTTCTTCTACACTATAAGCCATGTTTTTTTTTTCCTGCTTCAAAATAGGCGGTGTGTGCCTGTGTTTACAAGAACGTGAACAGCAGGGATCCCATGGAAGTTGTTCAGTTGAAGGAGGATAATGGAGTTTGGAGTGTTGAAGGATCAAAAGACTGGGAAGGTTGTTATTATGTGTATGAAGTGTCTGTCTACCATCCTAGCACCTTACACGTTGAAAAGTGCTACGCAAATGATCCATATGCTAGAGGGTATGCTGGCCGTCTCAATTTGCCAACAATTCTCTGAAATAGTAAAGTTGTATACATACTCTAATTGTAGCATTGCTAATCGTCTTATAGTATTGCGAATCATCATATTATGTTTGCATTTGTACTTTTTGTATGGAGATGTGAAATTCCTTTGATTTTTTGCTGTTTTTTGTTGTTGTTCGAACAGGCTCTCACCAGATAGCCAGAGGACCTTATTTGTGAATCTTGATTCAGATTCTTTAAAACCTGAAGGATGGGAGAAATTAGCTGATGAAAAACCCATTATAGTTTCTTTCTCAGACATAAGCATCTATGAGTTGCATGTGAGGGATTTCAGGTAAAAAAAGCTATCTCCCTTGAAGCTCTATAATCCGGCTCATCTTCAATGTTAGATTTCTGGAAGGAAAAAAAAATCCAGTTTCAGGCTTATGTGCTAGTAAAAAGAGTTAACAGAAGTTGATAATTGCTCTGATGATATGCTGAAGTTTGTAGGTACTTATTCATTATAAAATTCTATGTGCCTATTGTAGTGCCAATGATCATACTGTGCATCCGGACTTTCGAGGTGGTTATCTGGCCTTCACGCTGGAGGTAGTCCTGCTCTTTACACCCCTGATATTGGAATTTACTGCTCTAAACTCAAAAGTGTGTTGAGTTTTTTGCATTTATTAGAAGTACTGATATGATAGTGACTTAACATCTGTAAGCACATTCTTCTTGAAGGATTCAGCAGGTGTACTTCATCTAAAGAAATTATCAAATGCTGGTATCACTCATGTCCATTTACTGCCTAGCTTTCAATTTGCTGGTGTTGACGATGTCAAGGAGAACTGGAAGTGTGTGGGTAAGTATTTTTCTTTGCTCATATTATTTCAATTCTTGCATTCACATCTAATGCATTTCATGGATTGCCACACCCTCAGTTCAGCAAAATGTTTTATATTTTTTTAATGTACCTAATGTGCTTAAACTCATTTTTTGAAATTAGATATGCTGTCATGTGTTGGCTATCATTAATTTGTATGACATCTAGGCTTCTACAGATAGCACAGTGCTGGAAAAATTACCACCGGATTCAATTGAGCAACAAGCTCAGATCACGTTAATCCAAGATGATGATGGGTATAACTGGGGGTATGCTTCTAAATCTTGACTTAGACAAATATCATCAAGTTTGTGTGTCTTTCATGTTAAAACAGTTTTTATTTTTCCATTGTCCTCATTTAGGTACAATCCTGTTCTATGGGGGGTCCCTAAAGGAAGTTATGCTAGCATCCCAAGCGGTTCATGCCGCACAATTGAGTTCAGAAAGATGGTTCAGGTCTGGCTTTCTTATTCTGTTGCTAATGCCTTTTGTCCTTGTCTTCCTAATAACAGGGCAGCCATTTTTTTTAACTATCTTTGGCATGGACCATAGGTATACTGCTTTGATGGTGCAATTAACCAACCTAGTTAATGCCTAACCATTTTCTTGTAATCAAATCCTTTTGATTTGCAGGCTCTTAACCATATTGGTCTTCGTGTCGTGTTGGATGTTGTCTACAATCATTTGCATGGAAATGGGCCGTTTGATGAGAATTCTGTTCTTGACAAGGTTTTTGTAGTTTTCATTCTTCTAATATCCAGTCCAACTATGCTTTTCTAATGGTACTTGTGGTAGTAGGGTTGGTTATTGAGAAAATTACCAAGGATGATACATTTAGTTATCGTGGACGGTTAGCTCTGGCTTCTGTTGTAACTCATAAGCTTTCCATGTAGATTGTTCCAGGTTATTATCTGAGAAGAAACATCGATGGGTTTATCGAGCATAGTACATGTGTGAATAACACTGCTAGTGAGCATTATATGGTTGAGCGGTTGATCATTGATGATCTATTAAACTGGGCTGGTAATTATAAGGTAGTTATTTGCTCTACGATGCCATTTTGTTTTCACATTCCTTGACCTGGCTTCTCTTCCTCAATTATATTTTGAAATATACTTTCCTTCTCGTTTTACAATAAGTGAGTGATTTTCCGAGTTCATAAATTGAATTGTTGTAGGCTTAAGGTAGGAGCTTAAGAAAGTCATTTTTCCGTCTGTTGGAATTCAATATATGTTTTTATAAGTTGATGATAGTTCATTGTATGCCATTTTGTTAGGTTGATGGGTTCCGCTTTGACCTTATGGGTCACATAATGAAAAGCACAATGGTATGTGACTCTTGAATCCATGTCTTCCCTTTTTACATATATCATTTGACAAAAAATGTTTGGCATGGGAGAAATTCTTGTAATATGAATGCTCTAGTTTCCTCTGACATGTTTAGGAGCTATATCAAGCTATCAAGTAACATGTTTTCTGTTATCCTGCCACATAAGTCATTATCAGGAGAAAATGAGTTGCTCTGTTGCTGGACCAAGGAGCAGAACTAATTATATAGCATTGTGTTTTTGTGACACATGGATTCTTTGACACTCTAAAAAATTCTAGGAGCTGAAATTTATATTGGTTTTGATGCACTCAAGCAATTCTTTCTTGGATCATGCCAACAAAGAACAAGAGCCATGCCACTCAACCTTTGTTATTTGTGCATAGGTGAAAGCAAAAGATGCAATCAACAGGCTGACAAAGGAAAAAGATGGAGTTGATGGTTTAAGTGTCTACATGTAAGTTTGGAGCATGAAGTGAATTTTCTTTCGTTCTGCCATAAACTTTATGAGTTATATTTTTTGTGCACCATAATCCCTTTGTTTTCTATTTTTCTCTTGGATGAGGGTCTGGGAAATTGTTTATTGCTTCTGGTGCACATTCCCATGGCATAAGTAGCTGATTGACTCTTCTGTTTATATAGATATGGAGAAGGTTGGGACTTTGGTGAAGTTGCTAACAACGGGCGTGGGATAAATGCTTCACAGCGCAATCTTGGGGGGACTGAAATAGGAAGGTACTATCTGTAATTCTAGATTTAACAATATATTGCTCCTTCCTCTGTCATAAAGAAAATTCTCAGACACATGAATATTATGAAGGCATTTCCCTTTTGTCAGCATTGCATAGTTGATCTTGTAATAACTGAAAGAATTCTACCAACTTCAACCACTTCTTGGGACTGATTTTAATTTATTAGAAACCCCTTGTTGATAGGAAATTTTATTTTACAATTCTTTTATGTGGAGCTGAAGCCTTATAACTGGCTTTACCCAGAATCAATTCCTAAAGTTATCTTTTGGTTTTTGTAATTTGCACAGGAAAAATTCCATCTTCTCACTTTAGTGATTTAAGTTTGATTAGTTTTCAGAAGCACTTTGGCTTCATGAAATATTGGGAAATCCAATTTCAGTTTTAATGATCGAATTCGGGATGCAATGCTTGGGGGATCTCCATTTGGCCATCCTCTCCAGCAAGGATTTGTGACCGGGCTAATGTTGCAGGTAATCAATATGAATGGAAAGGCAATGAACTTTCATGGTTACGAGACTTGCTGACAATTCTGAAGAAAAAAAATTTGGCAGCAAAGAAAAAATTATTTGATTGCTAAAACTTTAATACCTTTTCCACTAAGGTTTTCCTAAAGTAATATATTATTGATTTCATGTAGAAGTTTCTTTCCCTATTCTATTGTTCTATATCTCAGAAATATTTACTTTGCATCTGGAAACATTTTGTTTCATGTTGCTGATTGAATCTTCATGCCACTTTTGTCTTATTACCAACAAACTTTTTTCTACTTAAGGGTTAGATTTGACAGGCTGTGCAAAGGTCTGATATTGATCAATTACAAAAAGAACAACAAAACCAACCCTCAATCCCAAACTAATTGGGGTCAGCTAAACAGATCCTTTTACACCATTCCGTGCAGCCATACACTGAATCTGCCCCAATATGGAGAGAATTTAAACCCTTCTGATGTTGACTATTCTTAGAAAAGTCGTTGCTTTCTTTTGCAATTTCTGTAGAACATGTGTATCCGGTTTCAAAAGTTTGTAAAAGGAGCTCAATATAAATATATTTATACTGAACTCATCTGCCATCACTAGGTGGTCTTTGTATTTCCTAAAAAGTCATTTTGTCAAGCAAACCATTTTGCAGCATTTTGTCAAGTATGTCTGTTTTACATCTTGGTTTGGCAGCATCTTTGAGATGCTTAATTGGGCAATTAATGCTTTAGTTTGTGAGGGTGTAATACTGTACAATCTTTCAATTTCTGTATCCTTGTAATTACAGCAGCTTTCCTGACTAGTAATTGATTCTTCTGTAGCCTAATGGTTATGATCATGGTGGAAAAGAAGCTGAAGAACTCATGCTTTCTGTAGCAAAAGATCACATCCAGGCTAGTTATCTTAATGCTGTCCCATATTTGATGATGGTGTTGAATAGATGAACTTTTAAGTTCAGATGAGTTCGTGCAGCATATTGTCCATGACTTCTGCAATGTTCTTACAAATGAACTTATATTTAAAACACACTCGGTGCTTTCCTTGGACTAAAAATGCTATGGATATATTGGCTGCATGCGAATAAAAGCTAAAGTATATAAGATCAAGTTAAGTGCTCTTTTTTCTTGGCATTGGAAATACCTGACCGATATATATAGGAAATGTTTCTAGACTAGAAATAGAAGCAAATATAATTATTTTTTTCCAAATTTTGTATCCTCATGTTGGTTGATAACCCAGACAAAAAGAGTGCTTTTAAAATGCTGATCCCTGAATGGCCCATTTCATGGAAAGATTAGATTTGTTGGGAAGATGAGGACCAGGAAGCCTCTTTGGGCCAGTATTAAACCTTTTGTTTACTCTTTTTTTGATGACCAATAAGTCATCTGGGTCATTTAATGATAAAGTCATGATTTTATCATTAATTAGTTGATTTCATATTGTTTAGGTTGGGATGGCTGCAAATTTGAGGGATTATGTACTGACTAATAGTGATGGGAAAGAGGTATACATCATCCTGCAGTGCAGAGATCTGTTTTACTGTTGAATATTTTATATTATACATCTAGACTTAAATGATTCAATCACATGGTTAATATGAATAACTAAGCTATCCTTAATTGGCTTCTCCAAATTTGTAAGTACATAGAATATTTAATCCACACAGTAAGATACGCCTTCTCTCAAGCCTTCAATAGATCAGGCATGCCATATATATATGGTAAAAAATCTTTATGTATCTCTTTTGGGTATTTCCTTACCTATAAATATTTGGAGATTGGCTAACCTTAATCTTTTTTTTGTAATGCTTTTCTCAGGTAAAAGGAATGGAAGTCTTAACTTATGGTGGGGCACCTGTTGCATATGCTTTACACCCTGCAGAAACAGTAAGGACCTTAGCATCTGTGATTATGTTATTTTAACTTTCAAGGAACTTTTCATCTTTTTCTGAGATGATGCCATGGGAAACACATCACTCAAGACACACAATGGGTTGCCAAAATGCCGTTACTAAATAAATACCTTACATTTGCTCTCTGGCAAGC
This sequence comes from Salix dunnii, assembly GCA_015731905.1. Taxonomy (NCBI): domain Eukaryota; kingdom Viridiplantae; phylum Streptophyta; class Magnoliopsida; order Malpighiales; family Salicaceae; genus Salix; species Salix dunnii. Next base: position 16,113,267 of record CM027668.1, read on the forward strand.
ATTATTTCCCTTCGCTGGTGAGACATGTATCATTTAATACTTGTTTGCAATTATTTAGACTCTGAATCATGATTAGCACCTCCCTTAGTCTGTCTGTTTTGCTGCTGAACTCAACAATTTTTCCAGTTTTAATTGTCAACACTATTAATAGATCTCCATCAGATTAGGATAAGTTTTTTTGCTAAACATGGTTATCGACTTTTTTGTTTTTTTTTTTTCAGATAAATTATGTTTCTGCTCATGACAATGAAACCCTATTTGATGTTGTGAGCATGAAGGTATGACCCTTGTTGTTTACAGTAGTAGTATATATGACACTGTTCTAACTCAGCTCCTTGCTGTAGACTCCAATGGAAATTTCTGTAGATGAGAGATGCAGATTAAATCATTTGGCAAGTAGTGTAATAGCATTGTCACAGGTAGAGTTCATGTCATTTGTTGTTTAGCGATGTATTTTCACTATTCCAAGTAATGATTTTTTTCAAAAAAGAATTCATCATGGGTATAATAATTGTCTTTTTTAAATGTGCTTCCTGAGGATAATGTTAGATGGCTTGCTCTCTGCGATGAATGAGGCTCTTTAGTTTGTGTATTAATAATATCTTCAACATGTTTGAAAATGGTGGAAGGTTTTACACAGTGAAATGTTAACGTGGCTGGCTAGAATTTGGGTTTTTTTTCATCGCCTGAGTCCTGTGGATGTGTTTGTAGTCCAGCTGATAACTTAAACTGTACAACCAAACCCTGTAATCTGTTTTAGAGGACTGCCAAACTTTCCTACCCAATAATCATTTATTATTCATTATTCATAAATACTAAGGTTTTGTTTTCCCCCATTCTACTCTTCTGAAAAAGGAAGCTAGCGTGAACATCATGCAAACTACATTTTCTTGACCGTTTTAATTCACCAAAATCTAGTTTTGTCTTGTACTTTGTTTGCTAGGGTTTCAAGGCATAAGAAAGCCACACAACATTATCATGTTTAACAATCAATTTGTTCAGTACTTGTTATCTTATGATGACTTGACAGTTTTGCCTTCTTGTTTAAGGGAATACCATTTTTTCCCCACTCTACTCTTCTGTTTGTGAAGAAAATAGAAAAATGGAAGCTAGTGAGTAAATTATGCAGGCTACATTTACTTAAATCTTTTTAATTCTCTAAAATATAATTTTGTCTTGTAATTTGTTTGCCTAGGTTTCAAGGCATAAGAAAGCCATGCAACACTATCGTGTTTAACATTCAATTTGCTCAGTACTTTTTATCCTATGATGACTTGACAGTGTTTTCTGCTTGCTTAAGGGAATTCCATTTTTCCACGCTGGTGATGAGATGCTACGCTCAAAATCGCTTGATCGTGACTCTTACAACTCTGGTGATTGGTTCAACAGGTATTCTGTTATTCTTTTTTTCAAATTCCTATCTCAATTAATTATTCCAACTCCAATTTTTTATCTTCTAATTAATTATAAATTTGTCATTACAGTTATATTGCATGTTTTTAATCTTGTGTTGGTAGATTCTATTTATATTTTCTTGTTATGTGGTGCCGCCTGTCAGTTTCCTTGGTTTACTTGTAACTAATTTCAGGCTAGATTTCACTTACAATTCCAACAACTGGGGTGTTGGCCTTCCTCCAAAGCAGAAAAATGAAAAGCACTGGCCACTGTAAGCAAAAAATTATTGTTTATCATTATCCTGCGATTTGAAATATCTGGCTGTGTTGATTAATTTCTTTGCTTTACAAAATTCTGCTATAATATATATAACTGATTTTCATGGTATGTGGTATCTTAGAGGAGGAAAAAAAGAACTGCTTTTCATGGTACAACATTTCTCTTGAAAATCTGGATGTCTCTTTTCCTCAGAATAAGACCAAGACTGGCTGATCCATCCTTCAAGCCTCAGAAGAATCATATCCTTGCCGCTATCAATAATTTCTTAGATGTGTTACAAATCCGATATTCATCTCCACTTTTTCGTTTGATGACAGCTAATGCTATTCAGGTAAGAATTTTCACTTATAACATGCTGATGTGGGATGTTTTTAAGATTAAACATGTTTAATGGCTAGGTCCTTTCTACAATTGGTCTCTTCTTGCCCTTTATTGAAACCTTAGTTTTAATCCTCCTATACCTTGGAGTAATCTCATGTGACAGAACTTGATAGTTGACTATTCCATCGCCTAAAGTGTTAACAGGTTCAGCTTGACCTAGGTTGGCCTTATGGATTCCGTCCATCTTTTGATTGTATGGACTATGAGAAGGACTGAGTGTGTGATCTCAACTCCTGACCTATGTTGACATGGGAATAAGATATGGCAGTGGTTTGCCATGTAAGGGTGTTAACTGTCTTATATTTTTTGTTGAGTTTTAATTAAGATACAGTAAATTACCTAATCAAGTTAAAAAAGCTATTTTAATCTTCAGAATTTGAAATAACTAAATAGTGGGAGCCAGCTTTCAACATGTGGATCATTTTCCATTATCCATGTCGATGAATCGAGAGTTGGCCACCATAACTTTTCCCTATGGTGAACACTTTTTCCATGCCAAAATGAACTTCAATTTCCATGCATATGGTCTGCACTAGATTTATTCTCTCTAATTTTCTTGAAAAGTTACATGGAGAAAAGTGTACTTTTTAGGCTCTAAATAGGTGGTGATGTTCTCCATTTCCATCTTAATTTTCAGACCTGCTGTTCATCAAATAACTATGGCCTGCATGATCTTGAAAACTTTGTGAGCTAGAAATGGATTGATGCCATTCCTTAATTATTCAACAATTCACTGCATTTTTTCAAAAAAATCATTCTCATACTGGATTGTTATTTTTCATGATATTTTCATTGTTACCTTCTTTCCCTACATTTCCAGTACTTAATTTTGACTTTGGTTTGCTCTCAAAATAAAAGGAATATCTAAATTCTCTCCAAGGACCATGAGTTGAAATTGCAGTAGCGTCTTTTTATATGTATCAGATTAGCAGTGAGAATATCATTATTATACACTAATTGGCATCCAGGAACGGGTACGATTCCACAACACTGGTCCTTCATGGGTCCCTGGTGTTATAGTGATGAGTTTTGAAGATGGCCATAGAGGTGTTCCAGGATTAACTCAACTGGATCCCAAGTGGGTGAATATATATACTACTCTTCTACTATGATTCTGAATTGTGTAATTACTGATAGTATTATGACCTGTTCTACAGCTACTCATTCATTGTGGTGATCTTCAATGCCAGTCCATCCGAGGTATCATTCGCCAGTCCTGTGTTGCGGGCAAGAACTTTTCAGCTGCATCCTATACAGGTAGTTATCTCTTGGTTCAGCTTGCCATCCAAAATTCTTTTGGGACAGAACACTGCTGATATAGTTTTCAATGGAACTCTCTAAATAATACATCTAATAGAGCATGAAGTTTCCTGCTCTCTCTCTCTCTCTCTCTCTCTCTCAGTGGACTAGCTAGGATAAGTTTAGGGTATGTTTTTGAGGTAATAGAAAATGCTGCGTTTACATTGCACAAACAGTGACAAATATGAGTGGAATGGTGCGCCTAATTTTGTTTTTTGTTCCGTGCTATTTTTTTCTTTTATTTGGATGTTAATTTATGTTGGAAAATGCTGTTTTCTATTTAATTTTTTTTTTCTCTTTATGGGAATTTTGATGCAGGCTATGTCAGCTGATGAAGTTGTGAAGAACTCATCATATGAAACATCCACAGGGTGCTTCACTGTGCCCCCAACGACAACATCAGTTTTTGTGGAGTATCGGTAAATTGACACCATCCACCATATCATACACGGTGGTGAATATGCATCTTTATTTCATTTTTCGTAAGGTGAGCATAATAATCAGCAATTGATCTGCTGAAATCCCACAACATAAAAGACTTATATGCGGATTGAAAACTGAAAAGCACTGAACTTTAAATGGACATTGAAACATTCAGCTTTTATGAAAAACTACTTATATGAAACGAAGTATAAATTTCACTGGGTTGAACCATTGAATTTCACAAAATAAATAAAAATTATTTTTCTCGTCGCAGTCTGCTGCTATTAAGGTGGCTCGTTTTTTCCCTCGGGAAGAGTCCTAGACCGTTGATGTCGTTGGAAGATTTTTTATTGGTGATCAAACGTTCTTTACTCTTCACCAGAAGTGGATGGAGATTTCTGTCAATTAATACTAGCCTGTTTTTGGTTTGGTGAACGAGGGAGTTAGTTAAGAAGTTGCTTCATGAGACGAGTGAGGGCTAGAGGAGCCTAACTACCAGAGCCAGAGGTGTGAGCTTAACTCGGTAGCCTTGAAGTCTTTATCAACTGAGAGCAAAACTAAATGTTTTAATGTTTATATAACCCACGTCTGTTTCAAGTAGGCCTCACACTGACAGCCTATAGAAATAGAGCCAGCTTCATACTGACAATCTGATAAACATGGCTAATTTCATGATGAAATAATCAATCCGTACCAAATTCATGCCGAACAACAATGCAGTGATTTTAGGTTTAGTGGTGATTTATCCATGGAAGAAAGTAGAGAACATGTGATTGCAATGTTGTAGCAGTCCAATCACATTGATGGCCTGCTTAAGTTCCCCACTGTAAGTCCAACCACTTAAATCTCGCCTTTTTCTATTGGTGTTACTTGCAAGTCAACTGTGCTGAGTCTAGAATCAGGGTAGATCTATTATATTTTAAAGAAAATAATTAGTGTTTTCAGTTGCAGTTGATTTTTTAAGTTTTTTATATTTAGGAATATAATAAAATAATATTTTTTAAAAAATATTTTTCTAAAAATTTCCAAAAATATTTAATTTAAAACAATAATAGTAATATTTTTCAAAAAGTATTTTTTCTATGCTTTCCAAACGGTGCCAATGGTGCATTGATTTGTTGTCTCCACGTGAACCTGCGTTTCAAGCAAAAGATAGAAGAAGTTTCAAGAAGTATGAGATATGCTGATAGAATAATTGTCCGCCGTGAATTTTAGAAAAGGAAGGGCTTTCAGCTGAGAGTTCGTAAATTTAAACGGGGCTCCTCTCATCGCAGTGGTCTTTGGGTTTGTCTTCCATAACTAATTGTTTTATTTTAAAAGTATTTTTGAAAAAAATTAAAAAATATATTTTTATTTTTTATGTTAAATTAACAAAATGATATTTTTAAATTATTTGTATGTGTTAATATTAAAAATAATTTTTTAAATAATTTTTAATACATTTTAAATAAAAAACACTTTTACAAATAATGTCAAATATACTCGCAACCAGTCATTTAGTGTTAGCTAGCAGGTTTCGTGAACCAGGTCAAAATTTTACGGCTCTTTAGGTGAATCAGCGATGCTTAACTAGAGAGTAGCAGTACCACTTCATTAGGGGAGAGATGACCATCTTTTCTGTATTTAGTGTGACACATAGGCTCAGCAAACCATTCTAGCCAGTTTTTGTGTCACCATAAATGGGGCATTCATTAGATCTACCATATGATGTGTAGAGTTATCCTACTTCATATTAGTGGGCTCTTCCGCTCCACACTCCCTCCCTCCCACCACAAAAATAAATAAACAAAATAACGATAATTATCTTACTGGCTTTTTTATATATATATATATATAGCTAGATGACAGTAATTTTAATTCCTCTCGATCTGGGCAATTTTATTTGGTGATGATATCAGTTCGAGATGTTGCCCTCATGGAGCCTCCCTCATAGCCAGCCATTGCAACAGTTGACTAAGAAAGTGGATCGCTATTCGTTGTATTAATATTTTCCTCATGTATTAATTAATTATTTATGATGAGAATAAATTATTCGGGAATACCCGGTTGCTTTAGTGTCAACATAACAGATTCCATTGAGTGGCTCGGAAGTTACTATATTCCTCTCTCTCCCTTTAATGGATGACTTGTGAAGTACAGGTAGTATAGTGTATAGTATAATACTATTATAAAGTCGGTTATACATTCAGTACTGGCATACTTGTTAGCTAGCAATCTCTTCCAAGTTAGCTCTTTTCCGTGCCCACATTCTTTGCAGAAGAATGGCATGAAAGTGTGAGATCATGTGGCCTAGAAGATCATGAGGATAAGAGAGGAACCCACGATTAAGAAATCCTTTGCTTGCCTAAATCATAGTTTCTTGGGTTGGTTTTGGATCCTTACGTGCCTCGCACAACCAGTCAATAATGCCTCTTCACGTCAAGAACTTGCCGACCTTATTCCACCCATTATGCATTGACTCGCAAGCTACTTGCTCACGGAAGGAAAAAAAAAATAGTGATTACCACCACTTATGCATGCATCATGTACGCCGGGGTCAATTGTGTGTGAGATATCGTAGATGCCCGATGTTGTAGAAAGTTTTGTGATTAGGAATTATACATTGGCCCGTGTTGATTTTTGAAATTTATTTGAAGATTAAATTCCACTTAATTCCCACAAGTTCATAGTACAATGAAGCGAGGTTGAACCAGGCTTGTATCTTCTTTTCAGGAAAAAATTTGAGTGCTTCGTAAATAATTATCAATAATGACTTCATAGTAGAGACACATACATAAAATAAATAGCGAAATAAGAGAGAAAAATAAAATAAAATATTAGCCAGAATAAAAATATTTACGTTTCACCTTTTTGTTTTTTGACTAAACAAAACTATATAACATTTTTTTGTATTCTTGTTGGTTCTCACGGCTGGAAATCAAATACATGGCCCATTATACCCGTAAAAAAAAAAAGATTTATTATTAGTAAAAATAATTATCAGGTATAAGTATTTGCAGTCTGAACCCAAAATAATAATAAATTAACATGCATTCTAGAGAGAAAGAAATTAATTAACATAATTAATGATTAAACAAGTTTGTCATCATTAATTAATGAACTTAAGGCACACTCTTTTGTTTTAGTTTCAAGCCTAGAATTAAGCTTGATGTGGATTCTTGACACGTAGAAATTGACTTGTGGGTATTTCCTCAATGTCAAGAAAGAAACTGACACTGTTGATTTAAATGTGATACATGCGTTGGCCATTCATGGTGCGCAGATTTATCAGGTTATTGTTATGGTTGCAAAAAGCAATATAAATTTTAATCGAGTTGATAGCTATTTAATTACCTGCAAGTTCTCAAAACGTAAAATACCACTCATCTACTTTGGTTCGTAGATAAATTTTGATTACTGTTAAAAAAATAATTAAAATAGAAAAAATATATCCTTGTGTTTTTTATTTTAAAAAATATATTTATTTTTATTGACAATGTTTTTTTTTTTTTAATTTTAAGCCATTAATCAATTACAAGTTTAATTACTTAACTTAAACTTTTTTTGTAATAAGAAAATCTCTAATTAAGTCCATACATATATGCAAAGCTTTAACTACAAAACCAGGCATTAGCCAGATATAAAACTAGCAAATTCTAATAATACCTAGATCAATTATTACTACCAGAAAATCAACTAATTTATATGGGAATATTGTTGGATTTTTTCATTAGTATTTTGCTGTGAATATCATCGACCGAAATATTTTATCATTGTTTTTTTTCCAGGAAATTTCCAGAGAGCTTGAGAGTAATTATTTAAATCACTATTATCACCAATAGAATATACCAATAATATATATTGATGGAATTACCGACAAAATATATAATTACAGACAAAAAATATTGATGAAATATTTTATTGATGATTTTGTCAGTATATATAATTCCAAGGAAATCTGACGGTATAAGAATTACCTTCATTCATGTGGTCATCAAAAAAAAAATTATCAATGTAAATTATATAAAATCAATAAGAAATAATTTTGCCATTAAAACTGCTTATTTTGGCAGTGGGGATTGAAGTGGTGTGAATTGAAGTGAACTCAACGATTAGATTGTGAAAAAAGTAAGTCAACTCGATAGAAGGAGGTATGCAATTGGATAGTGGCCCAGATAATGCAAACTTAGATTAAAAAGAAAAAAAAATAAAATTACATGAACAATCACGAGACAGACAGCACATAGATTTGATGAAGATATTTAATCCAGATTTTTAATATTTAAAATATCCCCCCTGTAATGTATTGGTTAATTAAATTTATTTCTTGAGTTTCAGTGAGTGATGATGATTAGCAAGAACAAGCTGCCTTTGACTTCGTGTACTGAACCATAAAAAATTATTTATATCACAGGCAGCCTTGTTTCTTTGCCTCAATTTAATAACATGATAGGCATAAGCAGAAGGAAGAATTACAGGAACAGGGAAAAAACGTTGCACCCACACACACAAGTCCATTTTATGGATTCAGATGCCAATTTTCTCTGTTTTTTTTACACCGATCTTGAACACTGGAAATTTCTAAGAACACAGAAATGGATCTCCTTGTAATGCCTTCAATTTTTAGTGAAACACCCTGCCCACCTACCATGGGAACAGTGGAGTAATGGAGCACGAGCAGGTGGCTTTCTATAGATGCAAGCAGTGATGGGAATGAAAACCATGAAAGGTTGGTCATGCAGACATGGAAATTACAAGGGAATAGACTAGAAAGAGGAGCACCGCAGATTCCGTGGGTTCCAGGCTTGCACTCCAATCATCTCTGATAGAGAATCTTCCAGCCAAAGCAATGGGCTTTACGTTGCTTTCTCAACCCCCCCCCCCCCCCCCAAACCCAAATATATATATATATTTGTGATTGCCTATTATATAAGCAGTAAGTGTATTTCTTGAACAGGACATGTGAAAAAACTAACCATGGCAGCCTGCCACTCAATTGCACCCACCCCTTTCTTCATGCATATGAAGTCCCTGCACAAGAAGTAATTAATTATATGTATAAACAAACAATATTTCATTTGTTGGAAAACAATTCACGAGAAAATTAATAAATCATACTTAAAATGTATTTGGCAAAACATTTTATAAGAAAAAAAGAAGAAGAAGTAATTGCAACATTATTTTTATGTAGCATTACTTTTTTATTATCGCAATAACGAATAAGTGATGATATTTGTATGAATTTCATATAGTATTTTTGTTTCTAAAATATTATTAATGGATAAATATCCTATAGGTATTATAATTACTTAAAACCAACATCTCAAAGAAACTTTAATAAATATTCTTACTTTTTTATTATAATTTGTTTGTTTAAACATGATCAAAATGTAACTTATATTATATAGTCGAAAGCAGATTTGAATATATATATAATTAAACAATTAATTAATTGAAGGAGGGTTTTGTTAATAGTTTTTTTCCTAAGAAAATCAATTGTTCTAAACTTTTATAAATAAATGGGTTTGCGGTAAAAATTAACACCTAGTCCGCACGTACAGACAGATTAGTTTTGTGATGCTACAAAACTAAGAATGGTGTGTGTTAATTACAACTCACTATATACACATGAATGGAGGTGCGATTTAGTGGCTAAAGAAGGTGTGGATGAGAGCAATGTTAGCTAATATTACTGTGCTGCCAAGCAATTATGGGTAATTTTTTAGATAATTAGCAATTGTGGGTAATTAATCAAGGTTTTAGTTGTTGCTAATTTCCTTGTATTTTTCCTTGGCGCGTTGAAGTGAGTTGGCAAAGTGTGAGAAAGAGAGTTTGAAACGGACTTGACATTAACGAACACCCTCTCCTTACCAACTGTTTCACTGCCTCCTTGTCTCTAATTTTACCTCCTTTTCTGTTCCATGTCTTCGTTTTTGGCTCTCGTCTCCTTATGGTATCCCACTCTTTTGGTCTAATTTTTGCAACCCTCGCCCTATTTATAACTTGTTGCTTACAATCTCGAAAAAAAGAAGATGGGGCTCTGTATCTTTGCCTCAGACTAATTCTCACTTGACTGTTCCATTGGGTGTCCGTTTTGACTCCAAAATCTGTCACCTAAAACAAACCTTTTCTCTCTTGCATCAATTCTTTATATACCCTTAACGCTTCTATTCATTAGCATCCCGTCAATTCTATTCTCTCTTTCTTTCTCTGATCAGGCGTTGGAGAAAGATGGATGCGTCGGAGGAGGTCGCGGCCAATGTCGTGAAAGGGAGGAGAACAAAGAGGTCGAGGGTTCAGTCACCGCTCCCTCATGGCTTGACTGCTAATTCATCAAGCGCAGATGGCGGTGCCAGTTGGTCACCGACGAGTTCCATTAATGAATTTCAAGATAGCACTGAAGAAGAAGAAGACATGGCTAATTGCCTTATCCTTCTCGCCAAAGGCCATTCAAGAGATATCCCAAAACAACAACAGCATCGCCAAGACTATGATTCAAGAGGAGGAGGGGCTTACACCACCAAATTCAACAGTAGAAAATTCCTAGAAACTGCTAATTCCACAGGTTCTGGCAAGGTTGGTTACTATGTTTACGAGTGCAAAACTTGTAACCGGACATTTCCATCTTTTCAAGCATTAGGTGGGCACAGAGCGAGTCACAAGAAACCCAAGGCAACCCACAATGATGAAAGGAAGAAAAATCTTTCACTATCTTCCGACGAAGAGGATGGAGGACATTACAACAATGTTTCGCCTCTTTGTCTTCAATTGAGTGATAACAATACTAACAGGGGTACGTATAGCAATCACAATAAAGGCAAGATTCATGAGTGCTCGGTTTGTGGTGCGGAGTTTACATCCGGTCAGGCCTTGGGTGGTCATATGAGGCGGCACCGAGGTCCTCTTCTGTCTAGTACCGCAACCTTGTCATTAACACCATTGGCTATAGAATCTGAAAAACCCAAGAAATCAAGAAACGCACTTTCTTTGGATTTGGATCTCAATCTTCCAGCCCCGGAAGATGAAAAATCTGCCTTTGCTTCCAAGCAACAACAGCAACACCACCACCAGCAGCAGCAAAACACGCCTCTTGTCTTCTCCAGCCCGGCTTTGGTGGATTGTCATTACTGAAGAAGGTTATACTTCTCTTTTTCCTGCTGCTTCTCAAGTTTTTTCTTCTTCATCATCTATTTGATCAGACATGGCCATTGATTTTATATTGATTTACCCGATAATTTGTTTCTAATTTTTCTTTGTAAACTGGAAAGGATCATAATATAACATTCTTTTAATTCTTTTAACTATTAGCTTGATCAAATATTGTTATTCAGTGGACTCGGATCGCGTGTAAAAGCTAGCAATTTCTATTCCCAAAATACTCTAAGCTAATTCTTGAAAAAGTGCATGATACGAAGGCATCTTTAATTTCCTTTCTCTTCGTCATTGGTTTTTGCTCCTTTTCGGCGGCAGAGGGAATGTGTTGCCCACTCGAGAGACTGTGCAGCTTGTGTTTCTCACCCCCACCAAAACCAAAAAGTCTGTAGCTTTGGTCAATTCTTTTCACATACAGAAATGCCTCTCTGCTAACTTGTCTCTCTTTCTCATGTTCTGATAACAAAAAATAGAATAAAAAGGAAGCATGGTAACATGAGAAGAGAGGCAGTAAGCAACTGCACTTCCCATATGAACATTCCATTAAAATAACAATTTCCCTACTTGACTATTTCTCTGATCTTTCTTGGCTTGGTCCACCAACACCTTCTCGTTAGTTAGTAGCATACTCGATCTACCTAATCAGCACATGCCACCATCACTAATTATGAACCACTTCAAGAACTCAATTTTAACATGCTGAAATGGGATTCGAAAGGACCCTTGTGTGCTCTCTCACCACATGAGTGATCAAAATGTATGTATTAGCACTGCATTTACAATAACAACTAGTTGTTTGTAGCTATTAAGCACATGAATCTCTTGGATTTTGCTGCAAATGAACTGAATGGCTAGCCGGTCTTGGTTAGTCCAGGTACCAAATTAAATCTATAAATTAAAACCAGGCCGATCAACCAACATATATAAAAACTAATGGCATGCATGTGTTAGGCACAAAGTTGGCGATGATTTCCATTGAGGGTGGATGAAGACGATGATCCTTGTACCAAAACCTTGTTCATGTATGACATTTCTTTAAGCATCATTAGCTGTTCTTGTGTAAGAGTGGCTGTCCAGAGAGTTGAGTAGCTGTCGGCCGGTCTACCTCAGAGAGAGAGAGAGAGAGAGAGAGAGAGCTGCGTGTGTGATTGTGAGGTCGGCAATGGTGGTGTCTACTCGTGTAGTTAATTAGCACTAATTTGGGAGTTGGGTCGATTCTTTGAGGTGCGTTGTGGTGGTACGTGTGGCCAATTTTCTTGATTTGATAGGTGGGAATGCATTTGAGTAAATACTTTTCTATGTTACCAAGTTCACATCAAGAGCAATTATAGGTCGGAATGGTGAACTAGCTGCTTTGTTCCTCTCTTAAAAAACTAACTCCAATCTTAGTCTTATTATCTGTTAAATTTAATTATTTGCGGAGAAAATATATACAAGAATAAACTCCTAAATAAAATCATATATATTTGAGAGTAATATTTAGCTGCGTCAATTGACATGAGAATATTAAATTTGACTCGAGAATATCCTTTATTATTAAAAATAAAATCAAGAGAAATTAAGTAATATATTTACTACTAATTAAAGAATGGATAAGTGCTTGTTTAAATCTCGATTTAGAATATGTTTTGTGTTATAAGTGTTTGGTATGCTCTTACAGTTGAAAGTATTTGGTAAATGATTGCGGTCTTTTGCTTTCAAAACAACTCATATATACTTTAATTAAATATTGCTTTTAAATCAATTATAAAACATAATAGCACCAAACATGTGCTAATTATGCGCACTATCAACCTAAAATTAAATGACTGAACTCTTAGAGTGAGAAGAAAAAAAGTGTCAATACTTGAGTTGGTGTTTTTAAGAGTTAATAAATTAAAAAACTTAATTAATTTTGAGTTTATTTTCTATATTATCGATCATTCCAAATTCAATATATATATATATATTGAATTTGGAATGATCGATAATATAGTGTGTGTGTGTGTATCTTAGCACACACAACTTATCCTAGAATATATTATATCTGTTATTTTTTTAATAAATATCATGTCAACACCTATTATTTTTCTATTTTATTTCAGTTTATATATATATATATATATATATATATATATATATATATATATATATATCTTAGCACACACAACTTATCCTAGAATATATTATATCTGTTATTTTTTTAATAAATATCATGTCAACACCTATTATTTTTCTATTTTATTTCAGTTTACACCCAAAAAATTTCAAATCAAAATGCCGACTGTCAGTTGAAATTAGTGCTCAAACTGACAGCGCTAAAGGTGAAAAGAGATAAATAAGAGTTGTGGCCCATGCAGGTTTCGAACCTGCGACCTTCGCGTTATTAGCACGACGCTCTAACCAACTGAGCTAATAGGCCAATTGTTGATTTCGGGATGAGAGTAAATCATATATATAACTTGTTTTAGGAAAACTATAAGAATTTAATCAAATGTGGTGATTTAGTAATTCTGATATTTTAAAAGTTTGGATAAAAAAAAGAAGATTTTTTTTTAAAAAAAACGATGGATTTGATTGTGACCAGAAAAAAAGTGAATTTGAATAAAAAAACAATTTTTAGAGAGTTTAATTTTTATTTAAATATAATATTTTTTTATATTTTAAAAATATGATATTATTATATGGAAATGATTTAAGAAACATAAAAAATAATTTAAAATAAATAATTTCCATTTTTTTTTTCAAATTCTTCCCCAGCTTTCACATACCAAGAACTTGCCTTTTTTTTTTTAATAATAATAATAAAATATTCGATTTTGGGAGACGAGTGAAAGACCTGATTTACACTCCCCCTGTTTTCAAGAAATGTGTTTGCCATTGTAGTCCCCCAACAATCAACTAATTCTCAATGTATTCTCCAAACGATAATAGGAAATTGAAATTCCGTCCCTGAATTATCATATATTTCTTAATTCAATCCCCTGTTTGAAATCAGCACCAAATTTAACATTTTTGTTGTCATATGTTTACATGAGATCCCGTTCGTTTAAAATTTTCAAGTTGCTTCTACATGTGCGTGTGATGTGTGAATTCTTAAGATAATTTTTATTTTACAAAATATAATTGATAAATACATATTTTTATTATTGAGACTTTTATTAAAAGGAGATCTTGATTAATTGTAAAAGTGATTATCAACTTAAACCGACTTGAGGATTACATTGAAGAAATAATTGTTTGGCACTGTATTTTAAAAATAAATTTAAAAAAAAATAATTATTTTAATTTTAATTTTAATTTTTTATATATATTTTTTGAGATTATTTTAATATGATAATGTTAAAAAATAATTTTTGAAAAAAAAAATTAACCCGAAAATATCTGATATAATATATAAGTTTATATAGGGCTGGCATCTCCTAGGACGACACTTGTTGCTTGTGTAGCAAGGCAAGTCGTGAACATCCTCAGCTCTAGGTTCAGTGGGGATAAATTCTTGTTACAGTGTTGCATCGGTCCCGGTAAAGGTTGCTTGAGACTTAGGCCTAGCAGCCCCAATGATGAAGTCTGAATCCACGTATAAAAAAAATATGCATATTCTAAGAATTTACTTCATGGGCTAGGCTTCATTAATGGAGAATTCTATAAAATGGGCCTGCTCTAATTGGATGAGGCCCATTAACTATTGCACTGGGGCTGAACTCTCTGCCCTCAAAAATGCTAAATTCAGACGCATTCACCAGTTTTGGTGCCGGCTTCCACAACGTAATAATAATCTGTATCAAGAACTGGGTAGGATTGCCCGGCATGCACATCAAGGGAGTCGGCCATGATTTGTATGATTCCTCACTTGATGATTTTGAGTCCTTGAAATTGAAACTCCATTGCTTCCTTACGTTGAATATTCTAAATTAAAACTACATTATTTCAAGTTGTTTTAAGACCTATTAAATTAATTAATTCATCCTGATGTGCATGAACTCTCACATCAATAAAACTACATTATTTCAAGTTGTTTTAATGAACTCTCGCATGATTTAATTAAAATGAGCTAGATATAAAGTTGTTTTAATAAATTTTAAAATCAAACCACTTAATTGGATTGAATGATATTACCTATAATAAATCTTTATATTTTTATTATAATTTAAAAAAATTATTTCATCCCGCATATTTAGTCAAATTTCGGAAGAAAGTAAGATTTTGATTTTATTTTTATTTTTGGAAGTTCTTCATTGAAATTCATGAATTCAACATCAAGTTTAATTCCTAGAGAAAATATCACAGCAAAAAAAAAAAAAAAAAAAAAACCTAACAAGTTGGGGGGAATTTTCTGGACATGGAACATTTTTTTTGGATATGATATTAAAAGTAGTATAACATATTAAAACAATTAAAAAAACTATTAAAAAATATTTAAAGAGTTGTGTTATTAATAATAATGCAACCAACAAAACTGTGTTAAAATATTTTCCTTATTGTTTTTTTATATAATTTTTTTTTTTTTTGATACCATTACATTAAAATAATAAATAAATAAATTGATTTTTTTAAAATAAAAAAATATAAATATAAATTAACACAATAACAAACATGGACTTAATGGACAAAATCATTTGACGCATTGCATACCCAACAAAATTTTTTTTAATTAATGTTTAGGATAACTTATATATATCTCCTCGACTAATTTTAATGATTTTAAAATTAATAATCATATAAAAATTTAATAATTATTGTATTAATAATTATAAAATTTAAATAAAAAATCATAAAAAAATAAACCTCTTAATCTTGAACCAATAAGCCAGCTACATTCCCGACAAACTTGAGAGAGAGAGAGCCTTTATCTGCTGAACTATCCGATTAACTAACAGTTTGGCAACTTTTTCCCTTTCAGAGTCCCAGATAGAAAGATTTCAGCAGAATTTTGAGATATTTATATTTCAAATCAGCAATCATTATCAAATTCTTATCCTTGAAGTTTTCTCATTTGTAATTTGACCTGTAACTACTTGATTGTTGATGTGGACCTTTCGAGGTTCAACCAGCCGTGGGATGTTAAGGGTGATGGTTAACCAAATATTCCCAAAAGAACTAAGCTTCCAAATATGCTGGACTGCTAAAATTCTAAGTTATTTCCATCTCTTGTTATTTCAACCATTGCGAAAGCTCAACTGCTCATAATGGTCACTTGAGAAGTTGAAATATAGTCTGGTATGGCCAACAGGACATTCTGCTGGATGTTATTATCGTGCTCAAAGTGCTTGACACTCAAATGATTTCGCTGTTCCCTTCACTGAGAACACTTCAGCACTTTTCTCTGCGTGA
This sequence comes from Salix dunnii, assembly GCA_015731905.1. NCBI lineage: Eukaryota > Viridiplantae > Streptophyta > Magnoliopsida > Malpighiales > Salicaceae > Salix > Salix dunnii. The sequence goes on from CM027668.1 coordinate 16,129,488, forward strand.
TGCACCTTCAGATTGGAAACAGTGTTGACAAGCAAAAGATGTTACAGCACTCGACCTCCCAGAATTTTACAGGTTAATTACAGCGGAAGCAGTAATGACGACCATAAGAATAGATCTCTAAGAAGAGAATAAATCGTTGACAGGGAATGAAGGAGATCTCGCCACCCAATTGCCCTCAGCACAGATTTGGCGTCTTAGTATTGCAGGCAGTTTAATTAGGAGCAGCAGCTGCCAACGCCGCCGCCATGAGGTGCCCGGTACACTTCCTTCTCTTTCAGAATCTGTTGTCTCACTACCACTGAACCATTTTCCAATAAACTAGGAACCTCCAATATCTGTAAGGCAGCAGAATTATTCAGAATTTGCGCTGGGTGTTAAACAATGAGAACTGCCTTTAGCTCTCGATTCTTTCATTAGATGCCAGTACGTACTACAATTAACCTCCAATATCTGCAATATGCATACGTGAACATATTGCAGATTCAGAGCACAGTAAACCAAAAAGATAAAACGACATTTTCTTCGATAAAAACGTACCTTTAATGTGAGTTCTTTGAAACATTGCAGAACATTTTCCCTGGTTTTAGCACTACATTCAAGAAATGAACATTTACGCTCCTGTGCAAGAGCCATCCCTTCTTCTCTACTCACAACTCTTTCACTATCCTGGAAGCGTTGCATCATTAACATGAAATGGAATATAATTGATGGGCTCTTAAATATTTAATGTGCATGTATGCGGGTCAAAGTAGGAAAAGATAGGAAGTGTTCGTCAACATACCTTATCAACTTTGTTTCCAACAAGTATTTTGATACACTTCTGATTAGTGTAGAGCTCCACTTCCTTTGCCCATATCTCTGACAAATTTTCGAAGGTTTCCCGTCGCGTCACATCATAAACTAAAACGAAATCAAAGCACAAACTAATCAATTTTTTAGACATTATGTATATCGCAAGGAAAGGGAAAATAAATCCGATTGACTATTAAGCTAACATTTTGACTAATTTAGGCTCTTAATTTCACTTAACCATTAATTATCAAAACCCTGGTAAATGAGGAGAGTTCAACTCAAAGCTTAACAAAATACGATAACTTTTACGTATATTAAAATATGTAGTAAATGCTTAGAGAATTGCCATACCAAGGATTATTCCATGTGCCCCCCTATAGTAAGAGCTTGTTAATGTTCCAAACCTCTCCTGCCCAGCTGCAATACAACAGAACTCATCATTCACACACCGCTTATTCTATACCTCTGCAGGAAAGAAACACCTGCCAAATGCAATCTGGCACATTTATAAAGGGAATGGAGTTTAATTCAAATAAATAGTTGGCATTTGGCAGCTTTGATCCTATCGGAACCATGTTAAATTTATCGTCGGTTCTGAATGGAGTTTGGATTAATGAAAAACAGACTTGTTAAAGATTTTTCTTTAGGCATGAAGGGAGTGTAGATTGGTACGTTTGATTAGAACAACATCATGCACTGGATTTATGCTGCCCAGAAATCTATCTAAAGGGAAAAGGTTTGTGTTTGATATCTTCATATTAAGTGGCCGTTGCAAACGTTTCTCCAAGTTCAATTGGGGTTGGAGGTTTGGAGCTCAGAATTCAGAACTTGCGAGCCACTTTCCTCTATTTACCTGTGTCCCAAATCGTTAACTTCAATCTTTTCCCACCAACAGTGAGCATCTTGATTTTAAAATCCACACCTGCACATTTTTGAAGCCTTCCCCTTTAAAACACAACACATTTCAGAGCAAGTCAAAATTATTGAAGAATAAAAACACGAGCAAGGCTAGTGATTTAATCCACTTGTATGCACCCTGAAGTCCTGATCAGATTCTAGAAGGCGCACGAGCAAGGGTCTCTCAACAAATCCCAGTCACAGAATTTACATAAACAAAACAATCTCACCTAATCTTCCACTGAAAATCAATTGCCAAATCTCCTTACATGCAATTAAGAGATAGCGAGAATTGCAGCCAATACCTATCTGAAAATTTGCCACTAAAAAAAGAAAGGAGAACATTAAATGACAATACCAATAGTAGGAGAAAGGTCTCGAGCAGAGTTGGAGATGAGACTTAAGAGAAGACTACTCTTGCCAACACCAGAATCTCCAATCAAAAGAATCTTAAATGAATAATCGCAACTGTTATTCCCTCCTTTAGAAAAAGAGCCCGCCATTTTTTCTTTAATTCTTTACAGCCTAAACTAGAAACAGGTAGTTTCTAAATGAAAGCAAGAAAGAACTGTCTGTTCTAAGAGGTTGGAGATTTGAAGAGCAAGAAAGCATAAAACGAAGTGGGAAATTTCCTGAGGTAGAAGAAGACATGAAAGGTGGGGCTGGCAGGTAGTGATTCGTGTTGGTTGATGATGATATATTACAGTGGAAGATTAAGAGTTTAATCCTCGAGACAAATGTCTTCTTTGTGACCTTCTTTGATTTTGGTAGCTGCACGCGCCATTGCAGACATCTTGATTCACACAAATGTATTCTGTAATAAGGTTTTTGGCCGCTTATTAATTTGTACCCTTGTCATTAACTCTGTTCATTGCTTTTAACTCTTCATTTTCATGAATTTAATTAATGATCGCTAAGTAGAAACAAAAAAGAAAAATTCTTTATCTTGCTGTGGTCGGTCTGACTTCTTGTGTCGACGGAGTACGTACAAGGTTTAATTATTTTTTTCCCCATGTACAAGGTTTAGCTTTCGACCGTTTCTACATGCAGATTTATTAATTGGTAATTAAGATGATCGAATGAGATTATTTCTACATGCAGATTTGCCAATTGATACAGCAAATCAAGAAAATAATATTGGATAAAATATATATTATTTTTTTCATCGTGCCCTCTACAGAAATGAGAAGGGCAAAGGAAAAACAATTAACACAGAGATTATTATTAATCTATAAGCGAGTTAAAAACCAGCTACAGGGAAATATCTCCATGTCCACTAAATTCAACTATTTCAAGTGTCTCGACAGCAGTCATGTCCTTCTCTTTCAAGAAGCCGTGGATTTCAAGTCTCTATCATTTTAACCTCGCAGTCGCCGGTGGGTAGAAAAAAAGATCACTTGCCGGGTTCATCGTTTACGCGCTTCGAAGGCGATGACATGATGAGAACGAAGGAGCTGGTGCTCGGCCAAAAAATCTAAATAGCAATCCCACAGCTCAATAAGTGTGCTCCATGCAAATAACACGCAATTGTTTAAAAAAATCTTCAAAATTCATAGTATTAGATCACGCTTGTCCCCTTCCTGTCCACATTGTGAATGTCTGGCGGTATTATTGAATTTATTTTTTAAAAATTATTTTTAACATTAACATTTAAAAATAATTTAAAAATATTAATTTTTTTAATTTAAAATAAAATAAAAATAACTTTTTTAGACAAATGCTAGCAATCCTTCTCGCCCCTTTCTTTATTATCCATGCATAGAGATTCTGTTTTGCCCTTCATTTCAAATTTGTTTTTTAATATATTTCTTAAAAAATATTTTTACCTTTTGTTTTAAGTTTTTTATTATTATTCTACAGTGTAGATTTTGAAAAAAAAAAAATATTTTAATATATTTTTAAATAAAAAACACTTTAAAAAAATAAACTTAACCACATCCCTAATAACGAAAGCATAATCTGGCTAGCATGATTGCTAATGGTCTTTTTGCCGTTTTCAGAATGGAGTTCCGGGTCTTGCTTTGGTTTCGGACGTACTTTGATGCCTGTTTTTTTCTCTTAGCAACAGCTGTTTTGAAAACAGCATAGATTTTTAAAAATATTTTTTCTTCAAATGCTGTGATGTTTATGACAATGAAAAAAGCTTTTAAATTATATATTTTTATTGTTTAAAACATCATTTTAAAATTAGCACCTAAAAAATATAAAAGTATTTAGAAAATAAATCTTAAGACATAAAAATAAAAAAAATCAGAAAAACATTTTTAAAATACAGTTTTCTTCAAATGCATAAGTTACACGTGCTCTGTGCTCGTGTATTTTCATAATTTTTATTAAAAAAATATATTATAAAATATATTTTAAAATCTCAACAAATTAATTTAAATTTTAAGATAAATTTTACCCAGCGTACCGGACACCGATATCCTATCAATCTTGCCACCACTGCGCACGCATGAGAGAGCTTATGTGGAACCTTTTCTTGTCACAGCGATGGAATGTAATAAAATATCACGAACGCACGACATAAAGGCTACAAGTATGTTGAACTTAACCTGTACATGTTTCCCAGAGTGCCAGCAAGGATAACTATGGGTATTTATTGGTATAGTTTCTCTATATTTATATTGGTCAAACAACTAGATATTTATATAAATATTTATTGTTCGATTATTATTTATTTTTAATAAAATAATATAATATGATATTTGACTTAAAAAAATTATATATATAATACAAATATATATAAATCAATTTATGTTTGAAAAATAATTTAAATTGGATTTGTTAAATATGTTTAAATATAAATGTTATATTATTTGGTGATAATTATTTGTTATCAAAATTCATATAGTAGATGGCTCAGTAATACAAGTTTGAGATTAAAAAATTTATTTTTTATATAATTGTAACCGCTAATAAGATGGTTATTGACAATAAACATGATTATTAATTTCATGAATTATTAGATTAGTTAAAATATATATACATTAAATCGGATATTTATATTAATAAGAAAACAAATACATTAGGTTAGGGTATGAACACTTTCAATCACTCTAATTTTGTGTTGGAATTCTTTTTCAGGGGAAAAATATCATTAATTATTTGCGCCAAGTTAAAAGAAGATTTTTTTTACAGGTCGTTTTCCATGGATTTGACGTGGTTGGACCACCATTTACCATTCCACCAATCAGATCACCGACAATGCCACCCGCTAATTTGTGGCAAGGTGGTGTTTGGGAAATGGGAGTTTTTTTTGGAAAGTATTTATAAAAATATTTTTATTTTTTAATTAATTTTTTCATATCATTTTGTATGTTAATATTAAAAATAATTTTTAAAAAATAAAAATATTATTTTAATATATTTTTAAATAAAAAACACTTTAAAAATCACCTTATCTTCCCAAACAAAACACTTTCCGCTGCTTCTATATCTATTAAACAATGATTAATTTATTTCAAAAACTTATTCCATTCTCTAGAGCTCAGTGTCTCAAATATGGGGAAAAAAATAATAGCAAACAATAGATTTGATGGATATTTAATTTTTTTATCCAATAAATAATAATAAAAATAGGATGAACGTGACACCATTTTCATATTTAAGAACACCCATATTTCACTAATGATGGGTTTCAAAAGCGATTTAAAAAATATTTGTTTTATTTTATTTTATTTTAATTTATTTTAATGTTTTTATATCATTTTAATATAATAATTTCAAAATTAATTTAAAAAAATAACAAAATATTAGTTAAATATATTTTTAAATAAAAAATATTTAAAAAACAATTTTATCCATAATTCTGAACAGAGTCCATGATTTTTGAAATGGCTCAAGAGTGGTGATGGGCTTTGCTCGAGCCATGGTCCCCGTTCAAATTGAAAAAAGCCAATGGATTGGTTGATACTTTGACCAAGAAACGGTCAAAATTCATAAATATCCAAGGCATGCACGGATACGATCATACGAGTTACAGTGTGAATTGTCTAGCAGGCAAAAGTTACCCTCTTCAATCATCGGAGTTCGAGCCAAACCAAAAGACAACGTAAAAAATTAAACCAAAGTTACTACTTCAATATTAAAATCTTGGACAGAACGCCCTTCCCGTGAGGCCACATCAATCTTGAAAAAGCTCTTTATTAGCTGAGCCCAGCCGATTTTCCAGGCTCAAAAGCTGAAGCACACAGTAGACCACTGGGCATGACCATGAACTTGTCTGGTCAAACCTTCAACCCCACGTTGTTGATGACGGAGGAATCTGTGCAAGCAAGGGCTTGGCTAAGCTATCTTCTGGCTTGATCCTTGTGTATAAAAACTTAGGTCCCACGAGCCATTACTTGCCTTAGTGGACAAGTATCTAATCAAAACGTAATGCTTACCCTTGTTAGGGCATTTGTTGTGTCAGAATAGGATGCTCTGTCCAATTATTATTACTATTTTTCTTTGTCTATTTTTACTTTTCAGGTAATAATAAAAAGGGGTAATTTCTTGGCTGTTTACTCGTTGCATTTTTTTTTTTATCTCATGCTTTGCCCTTTTCCTCTTTCTTACACCACACTCCATAGGTTTCCAGTTACTGTATTTTTGGGCGGGTTTCCAGGATACTAGCCGAGTTGGTGATGACGATTTTTACAAGTTATTAAACCATCAGGGTTGTTGAAATTAATTTGTTTTTGTCAACGATAAATGAAATCCATGTCATCTTAATGAAATTAGAACGTGATTTGAACGTTGGATTTTGAATTTAAGTTGAAACATATATTATTTTAAATAATTAAATAAATACTTGTTCATCTAATTCATCCGCTTTCATCTTCCATCATGCTCGTGTCTATTTTTGGTCTCGGGTGGTGGTTCGCGGGTGAGGAATTTAGACTTCATTTGAGAATGCGACACGCCCATAAATGAGTTCTTTGTAATTACGTTTTAAAATATTTTTAGAAAAAATAATTATAATTACACTCCCTAAAATAAAATAAAAAATTAATCTAGCCATGTTCCCAAGAGGTTTTAAATTAATCTCACATGAATCAACGAAACAAATAATCTTATTTAGCCATCAGATTTTATATATTTATATGAATACATGGAGATTTATTGGAACTCTAAAGTCCTGACAAATCATGGATTTTAAATTGCAAGTGACTGGAGATAATGACGATTAGATATTTTATTTTGAAATTGATTTAATTTCCAAAACATTACAACAGCTCCAAAACAATCTTATTTAATTTAAAACTATAGTTATTTTTCGCAAATTAAATAACTTTTGCCAAGTAACCTTATTTAATTAACCGTGAAACAAGAATCTTCACTTGATTTACCGACCATATATTTACCCGTCCCTCGTGTTGCCCCTAATCCAAGCCACACACATAACCCTCGACAGACACCCTCCAATTGAACCAACCAAAATGTATGCAATTACAAGTGCCATCAAATTGCAAGACTGTTCTTTCTCCTCCTCCTGAGTTCTAACATAACACATGTATGCTACATATGTCTTGTTCATCTATTAAACAGTAACATTAAAACCCGTCAAAAAAAATCAAAGGTTGGAAATTATTGCCCGCAAAAAGAACCTAAATTGCTTGCAATCGAAGGTACTACACTTAACTAAGACAGTTTCTTCCCCGTCAATCAAGAAACCTTATCTCCACTCCCAAAAAACCCTAGCCTCCATTTCCCCACTTTCTCCTTTCACCAACAACCATAGCCCATCATGGGTCTTGAAACTTCCTCGCAAGAACAGCAATTACGACTAGCACTGACGACCCCAGCACCACCAGTTCCAGCACCGGAAAAAACGGCAACAGTCAGCACTAAAACGACAGCGTTAGCTCCTGGGTTTCGATTCCACCCAACAGATGAAGAACTTGTTATATATTACTTGAAACGGAAGGTTTCTAATAAACCTTTCCGTTTTAATGCTATTTCGGAGGTCGATATTTACAAAAACGAACCTTGGGACCTTGCAGGTAACTATTTTCCCCCAATCTAACTGTTTTCCTTTTTATTTTTGTATTTTTTGCTGTTTCTTCTGTTTTAAGGCATTACAATTGATTTTTTTTGTCCCACTTTTTAGATTTCGTACTACAGGTAGTGTTTTTAGGAATATATTATTTACTGCGCCTCTTCTGTTTTTAATTTGTATTAACCATGGCTGGCTTTTATCTTTAGTTGATTGTTGATTTTCTTTTTGGATGATACAGTTCTTTTATGGGCTGTAAGTGGTCTGTTCTTGTTTTATTTTGCGTTTGCTAGACTGGGTTCTCTGCTTGGTATTAATCTCTTCGCATGGTGTTCTTACTGGGTTTCAATTATGCTTGTTTGTAGACAAGTCAAGGTTGAAAAGCAGAGACCAAGAGTGGTACTTTTTCAGTCCACTGGACAAAAAGTATGGGAATGGAGCAAGAATGAATAGGGCGACAGGCAAAGGATACTGGAAAGCTACTGGAAAGGACCGGGAGATTCGGCGTCAGTCCCAACTCCTTGCAATGAAGAAAACTCTTGTGTTTCATAGTGGGCGTGCACCTGTTGGGACGCGCACCAATTGGGTTATGCACGAGTACCGGCTTATTGATGAAGAATTGGAAAGAAATGGAGCTATGCAGGTCAGGCTGTAATATAAATGTTGTTCGTGGATTTAGCAATGTGGATTTCTATTTGGTTGTATTGATAATTTAGGAAATGAAAAGGAAAATAGGTATTTTGGATTGACAATAAGCGGAGCTTAACCAAAAGTGACTGAAGAGGCTGAGGAAGTGGAAGTTTTTCCTTTGTTATGCTGTACTGATTTTGTTTGTTTTGTTTTCTGTGAAGATCGACTCATATGTTCTCTGTAGAGTGTTCCACAAGAACAATATAGGACCACCAACTGGGAATCGCTATGCTCCTTTCATCGAAGAGGAGTGGGATGATTGTGGAGCAGCTCTTATTCCAGGAGAAGATGCTGCTGATGAGGTGGTGGTCACTCATGATACTGGTGGTGAAATGCATCGCATGGAGCAGGTCTGTGCTTTTTTCTTCCATGTTGATGTTTCGTAACTTTTAGGGGTGCTTACTGCTGTCCTAGTATGATGTTGAAATATTGACAGCTGCCGGGGGTGCTTAGTGTTGCTATAGTATGATGTTGAAGTCTTGCTTAGTGTCCTTGATGCAGGAATGTTACTTTTGGATATAAAAAAGAGCTGTTGTTATGATAAACTGCTACCTTGCTAATGTTCAAACTGAAGTCCGAAAAAACTGCATATCCTTATTGTTTTGAAGTGCACATGGTTTAAGTTTGAAGATGTCACCTATATAGTGGAAAGTTAATCTTTCTCTTTTAGTTCCAAGAACAAGAATGGGTGTGGGAGTTTGACGTCGGAAATGCAGTTAAAAGTTAATGGATCTGATATCAGAACTGTTTTTCATGATTGTTTGTCTATTGGAGGAAGAAGGGTTGGTAGATTGATGTCTTATGACAAGGAGGTAAATGTCAAACAGGTGTTGTTTGGAAGATTAACTTGAAACAAGCATCATGGGTTGCTTGAAGAAGTTTACTTTTATGGAACGGAGAGTGTGCATGGTTGCTTATTACTTAAAGTATATAATAGAACAGGTCCTTGGGGAAGCTGTAAAAAACTCACTTGGTCAATGTGACTGCTACTTGGATCAGTGACTCATGTTATTGACCAGAGTTTCATCTTGCAAACCGGTTGTGTTGATGCAAACATGGTTTTGATGCTGTTGCTTCTGTATCAATTTAGCTGCAATATCAAGATTAGTTCATGAATGTGGAGCTGCATTACAAATTGTATATATGATTTTTGTTTGGTGATGTGCTGCTGCTGCTTTCTGCAACAGCGTGTTTTGGTTGAAAAACATAATTTTTTATGGTTTTTTTCGGCACTTTTCAATGGTTTCGTCATCTTCATATCAAAACCATCCACAAGCACCTAAAAAGCATCAATTTGATGCCTTTTCTGTCTAAATGTACTTTCAAAAGCTGTCACCAAACAGTAAAATATTTTTAAATTGCTAAATTTCTAGGAACAATGTCGATTATAGCATTTTCTTTCCTTGAAAGCTAGCCCAAACTAATCCTTACAGTTACCTAACTATAAAATATAAAACATTTAATGTACTAGATAATAGTGCAACCATTAGATGGATTGATCAAGTAGTAAGAATGCAAGTGCATATTATGCTGTCATGATTAAACTTAACGTGTAGGAAACAAGGATAAAGAGTAGCGTTCTTCAGTGGGATCAGGTGTAAACAAAAGGGCATTTGCTGTCAGATTGCTGAAATGGGTTTGTGCATGGATCATGTTTGCTGCTCTAGCCAAGTCTCTTGACATTCCCTCGAAAAGTTTTCACGCAAACTGATCAAGCTTTACGTTGTATCCTGTCTGGTTATTCTTTTAGTTGACCTCCTTGATATGTCATTTGGAGACCAGAACCAGGTGTCAGGTTTTGTCCCAAGTTCTGGTGAACCAATTCAATCTTGAAAATTTGCTGTTTGCCCTACCTTGTTGTTGAGGTCTTGGGTTGCAAATAATGGACTGAAAAGTGATTCCAAATTTAATCGTTTAAGCTTCAAGTGTGTTGGGATGCCTTAAAAAATAGGGATGGTGAATTCAGTATTTCAGTCACCTTTTGTAGAAACGCTTGAACATTGTAATGATGTAAAACCACACATATTCAGCATGGAATTTCTTGAAATTTAATTTTGTATTTCAAGCAGCAACATTTTGCTCTAAAAAGTGTTACTTGTTTGTTGCAGGATAGCCATTCCATCAATAAAAGTCCTCTATGTATTACTGAAGTTCCGGGGGATTCTCAAAATGATTTACCTGTGTGCAAGACTGAAAATGTGGAGGATTGTCCTCCGCTGTGTGTACTTAATACGGAAGCACCCTTGCCTATTCTCCAGTACAAAAGAAGAAAACACAATAATGATACTGGGTCTATCCATTCAAATGCTTCGGAGAATTCAACCAGGACAAGTCAGGATCCTTGCTCATCCACAACCACAACAGCAGCAACAACATCAGCAGAAATGATGATGGCAACAACTTCAGCAACAACAACGGCAATATCTGCTTTGCTAGAATTTTCTCTGATGGAACCTCTTGAATCCAAAGAAAATCCTCGTGTTCCTACACCTGCACTAGATGCAGCTAGTCTTGATTCGTCGATGTCTCCTAGCTGCAGGAAGTTTATCAACGATTTGCAGAGTGAGATCCACAAGATTTCTGTTGAGAGAGAGACAATGAGGCTGGAAATTATGAGTGCTCAAACCATGATTAACTTTCTCCAGTCTCGAATTGACTTTCTCAACAAGGAAAACGAGGATTTGAAAAGGAGTGTCCAGGACGCCAAGTGAAATATAATCAATCCTGAATCAGTTTCCCAAACAAGGAAACTAGTCTCAGACCGGCGCCAGTGTAATCATATTGTTATATGTAATAAAAGCAGCATCAGCGGCAGAAGCAGCATCAGCTGCAGAAAGCAGCTTCATCGGCAGCTGCCGCCTCCCATCTAGTCTAGTCGGATAAATTGCAATATGTAAAATTAGGATTTTATTGCTGTCTTTGAGTTTAGTCCTTCGTTGTAAGAGAAGTAAGCTGTTGGATTTTGTTGCTTTGTAGGTTAAAATGAACTGCATTGTTCGTAGTTGAATATTCTGTCCTATTTCAGTTGATCAGAATTCAGAAATTTATGCTGTTCTCAAGAAGTCGGTATTGTCCGGTGGATCAGTTGCCTGCCCGCCACATTTCTTCTTTTTTAACAGGCGAGTTGAAATCAATTTCTAAAATAGAGAATCACAAGTGTATTGCAATCTCGCGCAGAGGGGTCGGATTAAGGATTACTCCAACCAATTTGAGATGGAGCTTTCTCTCTCTTTAATTTCCATTTATTTTCATATATTGCAACTACATCTACTCCAGTTCCTTCAACAGTGCAAATATGCAAATTGTAAGTCGCTTATCAGTCTATTCTGTTGGTTGGTGGAGCTTCTACCTGGAGATTGAAGGGTGATTGAAGGGTGCTGTTTGGACATGCTTAGCTCTTTACACAGCCAGGGAAACACCAATCCTGATTTTCATACCAGCATGGGTTAGTCTTTTGTTTTTCTGGTCCTTTGCCCTCTTAATTACCTAAAAAAAAATATAAATTATTTCTATTTAATTAGGGAATTAATTTAATCTTGACATTTAAAAGCCGATTCACAAATATATATATAATAAAAAATGATCATTCTTTGCAATGAGATATATTTAATTGCAACATGACTACATTATATCAAAATATTTGGTCTCTCAGACAGAGATAATGAAGAATCTGTTTTGAAAATATGGAATTAATTCCAAAAAAAATTTATTGATCCTTTTTTTTTCAGTTTTTTAACTAAATATATTTTTATTCGTATTATCTATCTATAAAAGAAAACTAGAAAAAAAACACTCAAACGAAGTCTACTAGAACGACGTCGTCATCACACGAAAAAGGCGAAAACCCTGAAGACGCGAATAAACAGCGCGTCAGTTCACTTTTCAACTGAAACGACATCGTATTAAAGAGAAAGGCAGCCACGCAGGAATAAGATAAATATATGCGCGGGTCTAAAACTATGCAACCCTTCGTTTTCTCTTCCTCGCAGACGCCAGTGTTTCCGCCACTGCAAAAACAACAAACAGTAAGTATAAACTTCTTTGATCTCTATAACTTTATTTCTTTTTATGCGATCTGTTTGGATATCAAGGAAAAAGAAGGCAAACATGAACTTTTTTTTATGTTTTCATTTTGTCTTGAAATTGCTTTCTAGTTAGCAGCTCTGCTTTGTATTGTAAATGACCAGTATTTTTTTGTGCTGATTTTGATTTAAAATCAAAAGAAATATGTGTGTGGTTATGGGAGTTTAATTTTGTAACCATTAGAATTTATGGGCTCTGTTTGGTTTCTAAGATAGTTAAGGAAAATTGAAGTTACTAGAGAGTTATTCATATTGGTATTTAGAGGTCATGAAATTTGTGTGGTGCTACTCAGTGTTTCTTTCGAAAGTAATTGATGTTTGTGTTTTTCTTACAGCAGTTCTTGTTTATCCCCCGGTGTTCGACTTTGTAATCTTCATGGCGAGCAGTAAGTTTCCTAATTTCCTCGCCAGTTGTTTGTTTCAGTTGTATGATTACTGAAACGTGCGAGTTTCTTTTCTGCTGCTCTGTTAACGGTAAGTTTAATGTAGAAGGTGGGTGTTCTTTTGTGCAGGACTTCAGTTTGAGAATAACTGTGAAGTTGGTGTGTTTTCCAAGTTGACCAATGCGTACTGCTTAGTTGCTATCGGTGGATCAGAAAGCTTCTACAGGTGTTCTGACTGTTGACCTAACAAATTATCTGATTTGTTTTCAAGAGATGTGTGGTATTGTTTATTTACATGGCTTCTCTAACTGAATGAGGTCTCTTGCAGCACTTTTGAGGCAGAGTTAGCTGACGTCATTCCTGTTGTTAAGACCTCAATTGCTGGCACTAGGATAATTGGACGGCTATGTGCTGGTAAGAATTCTGAACTTTTTCCTTGTCCTAGAATCAGGTATCCATTGCTTCTTCCTACTTTAGTGAATGCAAGTGTACTCTTTTGGCAGGAAACAAAAATGGGCTTCTTGTGCCCCATACCACCACTGATCAAGGTGAGTTTGATGAGAGTAGGAAGAATTATAGTTTAGCTGTTTCAGCATTATAGCATTGGATTATCTTACCATGTTTAATGGATTAGCTTTTTAATATCACTTGTGCAATTCTAGCATTGGATGATCGTACATCACACACCCAAGAAAATGTGCTTTCAATAATGTTTAACAATGTTTCTTCTTTTAATCAACTACTTGATTTCTGACTTTGGACTCTTGGTTATCTGTTGGAGATCTTATGTTCTAATTGCTTATGTTTTTAATTGAAGAACTCCAGCAGTTGAGAAACAGCCTGCCTGATCAAGTCGTTGTTCAGAGGATCGACGAGAAACTATCTGCTTTAGGGAATTGCATAGCATGCAATGATCATGTTGCCCTTGCACACACTGATCTGGACAGGGTAAAGTTCTATATCCCTGAATGATTTGTTTCATGACCTTAAACTAGACTCTTTTTATAATCATAATCATTGTGAACTAATGGAGAGGTCTGAAAATGATCATAGATTTTTGAGGTCATTTAGTTTCTTGGCATGTGTGTAAGGTAGAAATGGGCTCTCACTTAGCTGGAGACCTGAAGTTAACCCTGAAACCTGTCTGGATGGATTTATGTATTAACTAGTCAATAGCAGATAGTCTATGTGAGGCTCAGAAAGTGACTCAAAGGTATAACATGGCGTCTTATGCCTACATGTTTTGGAACTTTGCTTTAATATGCTCTGAAGAAAGATTTTGTTAGAAGTTAATATTCAAAGCCTTTTGAAGAACAATTTTTGACTGTCGTTGTAGTACTCTCTTTACCTGAACATGTAAAATGGTTGGTGGTGGGGTCATCATCTTCCATGACAACTTTACAAGGATGGTTTATTGAGATGTAAGAAATGAATATCAGAATGGTTCACAGTTGACAAAAACAACCTCTAATTACAAGCATTACTTTTATTATTTTCTTGGGCGCCCACATTTTCTTCCATGTTCAATTTTCATCAGGAAACTGAAGAGATAATTGCTGATGTTCTCGGAGTTGAAGTGTTTAGGCAGACAATTGCTGGCAACATTCTTGTGGGCAGCTACTGTGCCTTCTCCAACAGAGGTGGTTTGGTAAGAGAGACTTGTTTCTTCTTGGAGGATTGAACAAACGTTTAAAGTTATTGAACAACAGAACTTGCACTAAATTCTTGTGTTTGGTCTGTGGACAGGTCCATCCTCATACATCCATTGAAGACTTAGATGAGCTCTCCACCCTTCTTCAGGTCCCCTTAGTTGCGGGTACTGTAAACCGTGGTAGCGAAGTGATCGCTGCTGGAATAACAGTAAACGACTGGACAGCCTTCTGTGGATCGGACACTACAGCTACTGAACTTTCAGTAATTGAAAGCGTCTTCAAGTTGAGGGAAGCTCGACCTAGTGCCATCGTTGATGAGATGAGGAAATCATTGATTGATAGTTATGTTTGACTTGACGTTACCTATTCTCCTACCTGTCAACTGGCTCCTTGGTCTCCAGTGTAATGGAACATCAATATTTTGACTTTCTTAAGCCGGTTTTTGCATTCTAATTAAGAATCCTTGCTTCCGAAATGGGGGAAGTCCCCTGTATTTTACCGGCTCTCAATGTCACTACACAATTGATTCCCTTTCTGTTCCCCGTTGTCCCCGCTAAAGTATATTGCTCCCTCCCCTCATCTGTGTTGTTTAATGCTGCTGCCAATTTCACATGAATTAGAGAGAGAAAATATGTTAATTAATGAATTTCTTACATGTGTAACTTCTCAGGAAGAAAGAATTTTGATATAGGATATTTTTTAAAATATTTTATTTATTTATAGTAATATATATTTTTAATTTTTCAATTTTTTTTAATATTAACATATTAAAACAATTAAAAAACATCTTAAAAAAGCGAATTATACTATAAAAATAAACTCCTTGTGGTTAAATGAAAATAATGTGTTTTTCTGATTTAATGGTTATAGTTGAACTTGTTTTTGAAAATATTATTTTGATTAAAAATATATTAAAATAGTATTTTTATTTTTCAAAAATTATTTTTGATGTCAGAAAATAATTTATAAATACTAAAAAAATTTAATTTAAAAAAAACAATATATTTTTTTAAAATGTTTTTGAAATAACATTGTCAAATACAATCTTAGTTAACTGATCTAAACGCAACTTTTTTTTGCTATATTAAAAGCGTAATTTTTGCATCTTATTTGTGAATTAGTCCAAGGAAGGGAATTGTGAAATTAAAAAAAAAAAAAAACTTATGTTTTAGCTCAACGTGAAGTTAAGTCAAGTCAAAGTATCTGTACATAGAAGAATTCAGAAACGAGAACAATAATTTTCCTTTCAAACTAAGTGGGTGTTTGGCTCTGCGGTGCGGCCTGCATCGAGGCTCACCGCAGAGCCAAACGGGATGATAACCAAATAGCATGTTAAATTTTAATTGTGGGTCCTACCGAAAATAACTTTTTAGCCGCGGGTTTTGAGAAGCATCTCAGAGATGCTTTGCAAAAAACGCAGCCGCAGTTGACACTCCTCCTGCCATGCAAAAGTTTGAGAAAATAATAGCAGACGTTATTTTAGCAGACAACTAAAATCCATGAACTGGCTTGCAATTTTCACAGATGTTAAAACCTACCTGTTATCGTCTTCCCCAGCTCTAGTGACAGCAACACCAGCCACCAAGGTAGACAGTAGCAGCTCCTCCTCGTCTCTCCCCTAACAGTAGCCTCTCTCTCTCTTCCTTTGCCATAATAGCAGCAAACTCTCTCTCTCCTCTAGCTCTCTCTCCTCGCCAACTCTCCACCGTGAGCAGCACCCTCTCCTGCAACAGCTCTCGACCAGAAGCAGCACTAGCTCCACCGTGAGCTCCATCAGCATCCAGCCACCACCCAAGTGTTCTTCTCCAGCTCCGGGAAGCAACAGAGGCCATTTTCGATGCACAGCCCGACAGCTTCCAACGCCCCGTCCGACCACCACACAGCTCTATTTTCGACGCCATCATGACAGGGACAACCACCTCGGCCTCCTCTACCCGTCGATATCGGCCGTTGACCCTCTCGTCGCAGTTGATGAACAGTGAAAATGCACAGTAAAATGCATGCAAAACAAAAATGAAATGCAAAACGGTGCGTTTTGTGTTTTTTCTTTAAAACCAAACGCACCGTTTTGCGTTTAGCCTTAACACTTGGACTGGGCTGCTCTTGGCCCAGCCCAAGTCAGGCAAGGTTGGGCCTTTTGGCCCAATATTGGCTGGGCCGGCCCATTTATTTGGGTCAGGTCCAGACCAAAATTTTTAAAAAAATATAAAAATCATATTTAAAAAAAAATAAAAATTATGTAATTTACTTGAATTGTTAATTATATTTTATATTATGATAATTAAATCTACAATATTTTAAAAAAATATATGTGTGTGTCCTTTAAAATAATTTCACAAGTTGATATCAATATGAAAAGCATGGTAACCAAACACTCGAAATTGCTTTTCATTAACCTCAAACTCAACCACAGTTTTAACCAAACATCAATTTCAGTTTTGAAAAGCAGGTAAAAATACTTTTTATGAAACTATTTTTTTCAACCTAAACCACAACCGCAACAATTATGCCAAACAAACCCTAAAGAAGCACTAATTAATAAATCTAACCCAAACTATAAGGACAAATCCGTCATTTCACCGTCACCTCTCCAGTCCCTCTCCTTTCCTTGAAGGGTGCAATGGCGTCAGTATCCCGAACAAACCCCATTCGCTCGTGGAGTCTCAATTCCTCCACGCGTCAGTTTATTTCCACGCCACGTAATCAATACCCTTACTTCCACACCGTCTTATTCTCACCAGGTGATACTTTCAATTGTCCTCTCCATGTCGATTTACTGAATTTTCCTCGAAAAATCCGCTCGGTTAAAAAAGCAAATAATATGAAATGAAAGACTCACTTCTCGACCCCAAAATAATGGCTTCTTCTTCAATCTCTCATCGTCAACAATCTGACTCCGATTGTAACAACTAAAGCCTAACCCTAAAAATCCCAACCATTTCTTCAAAATCATCTACTTAAAACTCTGTAAACTTTACTTAAACCCTAATACGAACTGTCGTTTCTATTTCGAGTTTGATGGGCAGTAGTGACTCGGCGACTTCACTCGCTCCCGGGTTTCGATTCCACCCGACGGATGAGGAGCTTGTCCGTTACTATCTTAAACGGAAGGTCACTAACAAACCGTTCCGTTTGGACGCCATCTCCGTCACTGATGTTTATAAATCTGAGCCTTGGGATCTTCCAGGTCCTCAAATTTCACAACTTTTCTCTCTCTTTAGATCCTCCAGTATAGCTCTTTATTTAATACAATATAATTGTTCGATTTGTGACTAACTTTCAAGTAATTGATTTTTCTTGTTTAATCATAGATAAGGTATGATATAACTTGATAAGGTTTTGATTGTGAATTGAAATTTAACCTGTTTGACTGTGAGCTATAGATGGTTAAGTGAATTAATTTAGTTAGAAGTTGTGAATTTGACGATTATTCATTATGCTTTAATAGGGATTTTGGTTTGTGGGTTTTGTAGTTAAGTCAAAATTGAAGAGCAGGGATTTAGAATGGTATTTCTTTAGTATGCTGGATAAGAAGTATGGAAATGGGGCTAAGACGAATCGGGCTACTGAGAAAGGGTACTGGAAAACGACTGGGAAAGACAGGCCTGTTTATTGGAACTCGCGAGTTGTGGGGATGAAGAAGACCCTTGTGTATCATCAGGGTCGGGCCCCACGTGGTGAGCGATCTAATTGGGTAATGCATGAGTATCGGCTTGCTGATGAGGAGCTGGAGAAAGCAGGAATTGCTCAAGTGAGATCAACCTCTCAAAAAAAAAAAAGTTTTTTGAAATGTAATTTGGTGGGATTTTTTTGTGTTGACTGTTTTGTGTTATTTTTTTTTGGGTGGGGAAGGATGCATATGTGCTTTGTAGGATTTTCCAAAAGAGCGGGACAGGGCCAAAGAATGGGGAGCAGTATGGGGCACCGTTTATTGAGGAAGAATGGGAGGATGATGAAGTGCCTCTCTTGCCAAGTGAAGAGATGGTGCCAACAGGAGAAGCACCAGTTGGTGATGGCTCATACCTGGAACTGAATGAACTTGACCAGGTTTGTATATGTATGGTTACTTGTGGTAAATTATTTTGAATCTTTTAATTGTAAATTAAATGGTTGAGTATAAAAATGTAATTTTAATAAATTCTATTAGATCTACATGATAAAGTGAGGTGCACATGAAAACATTTGCATCCAAAGAAGTTAGCAAAAGTAGTTCACAAGAATAGAATGCCATTTAGTTGCTTGTTTAAGTGTTAGAAACAAATCTTGTTTATTCCTTGCTTTGCCAATGCAAAGTTGTCCTTTTTTAAACTCCCAAGAAGTAAATGTTCAAATTTCAAATTTTTATATAATACATATTTTGTCGGGGTAATAAGGATTATGGATACAAGTTCTTAATCTAGAAGTGCTTGGACTTGCACATTTATATGATAATTATGTCCTTGATGTGACTGCATTAAAATTTTAACTTGCTGCATTAGTCCTAGTATCAAATACCTTTTTGTTTCGCTCAAGCTGCTTGGAGTCAGTGTCAGTTTGTTTATCTAAATGAGTTTGGAACTTGTACATGACCACAACATGTTGCAGTTTTTTATTGCCATCTGATAATTGTCAAGGTTTTTGCGTTGAGGTTTGAAGTTTTTTGCAACCTCCTGAGAAAAAGGGATTATGTTCTGTTTTTCCTTGTATTTCCCCTGTGATCAACTACATAATGCAATTGCAAGTAACATGTTGCAGTTGCTTTTACCGCCTGATAATTTTCAAGGTGTTTGCTTTGAGGTTTGAAGTTCTTTGCAAGTTCCTGAGAGAGAGAGAGAAAACTTTCTGTTTCTCCTTGTATTTTTCTTGTGATCAGCTACTCAATGCAGTTGCAAATGAATATCTGGGGTCAATATGTCCTCATGCCTTAACCCTCCGAGTGGCTAGATTCCCTATCCCTCAGATTTATTTTGGACCACCAAGCTGTCATTGTATTTTAAAAAAAAAATCTACTTCTTGATCATGTTTATTGCACCAGGCTTGTAATATACTCCCTGGGGTATACATGCTCTCAGATGGATTTCCATAGTCCCCCTAAAGAACTTGCTGCTTATTAAGCATTTACATGTCTTGGCTGTTAATTTGTATCACTAAGCTGTCATTGTATGCAGCGCTCTTTCTATGTATTGACTTTTGCACATGTTAATATTGGTTTATTGTAAAAAGGATTGAAACATATTTGTTTAACTTAGTCAAATGTCTTATGCAGTGTATCTGCTGCTTTGGCCTTGTATTTTCCATAGTGATTATTTGTAAATTTTCCAGGGGAGTGTTGTCAATGTATGTTACTTCATCATGACTTGTGATCCATGCTCCTCTTCGCAGCCTTCCTGTTTGTTTGCATTTCATGATTAATGGTCACACAACCAATTTTTTTTATTTTTTATTATTCTTGTCTTTTTTCCTCCAGAATTTTGACAGTGGAATTACATCTGAAAATACTGCACTTCCACTGAACTTCTACTATGGGGAAACAAGCAACTATGTGGAACATCCCAGTAACTTCAGTGATGATATAAAGCCTGTGATCAGAGGGGTGGAGAATCGATATGGTCCAGCTCCACCGGCTGACCAAAACATGGACTTAACTGGACAGTATGACGTGGATGCAGACAAAAAAGAACACATTGCAGAGCCTATCAATAGTGTGAATGCTGTCGGTGCAAATTATTTGTTTGATGAATCATACTTGGATGCACTTGATGATCTTCCACAAAGTGAAGGATTTTTCCTGGAAGCTAATGATCTTTCAAAGCCTGTGGATCCAGAGACCGTTGCAGCCTCCTCAGGTTTTGACATGCTTGAAGAGTACCTCAATTTCTTTGATGCTGTTAATGAGAACATGTCTTTTGATCCTTCTGATATCTTTGGAAGTGAGACTGCTGTTTCTGACCAACAACTTCCACCCCAAGAGGTAGGAATATAATTAAATACTTCATTGCTTTAATTCACCGATTGAACTGCAAGCAGCAATTAATTTGTAACTGTATAACAGGATGTCAAGGGACGAACTGCAGAAATGTCCGAGGCAAGCCAAATTTTATCAGAAACACATGGCACTATCGATCCACCTTTGTCAAAGCAAAAGTCAGAGGCCATGAAATTTGATTCTGGTATTTTTACATTTCAATTTATTTCATTGTTACTCTTTACGTTTTACTTTCTTGTATTCATTAAGAGATGTAGGTTTTGCAAGATAGACATAATTCAGCTGGTCTCATTTTTCCCACTGGTTTCTTACATTTGCTTCTGTTTGTCTGGGCTCATTCTTATGTGTCTCGTTTAGGTGCAGATGTCAAAAATCCATTTATCAAGCAGGTTAGTCACAGGTTGGGGAACATTCCTGCACCTCCAGCCCTTGCTTCCGAGTTCCCTTCCAAGGATGCTGTTCTTCGCTTGCATCCAGCATCTTCCAGCTCAATTAATGTCACTGCTGGTATGATAAGAATAGAAAACATGAGCTTAGGTGGCAATGGGATGGAACGGTCATTTGGCAAGAACGGGAATGTCAGTATAATCCTTTCTTTTGGTTTGCCACAACAAGGTGGTCCTGACTGTCTGGTGCCAATGAATAGCTTGTTCCAAGGCAAAACAGAGTCGGTGGTGTCTCAAGTTTGGCTGTACTTGATATTCTTTTGGGTCCTAGTTCTGTCCGTGAGTTATAAAATCGGGACCTGTATTTGTGCCAAGTAAATCAACGGTCAATGAAGTTGGCTTAGAGATGCCCGGAAACTGTTTCTAGCGAGTTTTCCAAGGGCTGTTTATTAGCTAATTCCTTATAGATCTATTAGGACAGCCTGACATCAAGATAATCATTACTTTATGATTGTTGCTTATGTTTAACTGCCAAAACTGAGAATTGGTGTGCTTAACTTGCATAGTTTCATTGTGATCATAAACAAGATTATGGCCTACTGAACTTGTCAGAACAGTTTGATTGTTCCCCTTCCTGTATGTCGATGATAGCTAGCTGCTGCTTCTCTTTGAAGTTATACTACGGCCTTTACGGTTCGGGAATTGTCATTTTTGGTCGGCGAATGATTAGAAACCCTTGTATGACGGATTTAGATATTTGTAAATTTAACCTCCGAAACCCTTAAACGTAACCATTTATAAATATCAGGACGCGTGGTGCTCATTTTGTACACATGATGCAATCTCGAAGGTTCCGGTGCTTTGCTGAATCTCCGACTAGAAAGATTGGGAGTTGTGAGAAAGTAGGCAGGAGCACGCGCAAGCACACAATGCCTGTGACAAGCAGCTTGGTCGAACACCAAATCGAAGATACGTATCACATTCAGAAATAGAGGCAAAGTGCTTGTGTATATTGATACAAATTAAGAAAAACGCTTTACACACAAATAATAAATGTGTGTGTGTGTGTAGACGATCTCCTTGCCAATAATAATAATTATAAAGTTACTAATAAAATTTAACTTTATTTGGTATTTATATATGCACTAATTAAATACATTTACTATATTTTGACATGTAAGCAAAGCTAATAGCTTGTCTTGATTGCCAGCAATAATGTTCATTAATTACAAGAATAATTAATAAACATCTAGGAGATCTTTAAATATCTTATACCAATAACAATTAACTTTAATTTACTCATAAATAAACAGTCCATGAATTTTATAAGCATTTAAATTCATGGGTAATTTAAAAGAAAACATAATGCAATTTGATTTATTTTTTTTGTCTTAAGGGTTTGACTCCTTTGATGATTAACAAACCATTCATGATATGCATTTCAAATTGTAAAAATAATATTAAAATATAAATATTCGAAGATGTAGTCATAATTTATCATTATTATACATAAGAATATATAAACAATAAGTATTATAAGTTATAAATAGACTAGAAGGCGCATGTTATAGCTTACACAAACATTTATGCCATGTATAAAAGGTTTTTTCATCTATTGTCTCTAAAGACGTGACGTGATGGTATAAAATTTGCGATATATACAGCAGATCTCGAGTTTGACTCAGGATATACACTCCCTGTAAGAACTTAAGACAATCAAGATTTTACTCGCTCACTTCAACCCATAAAATACACTTTCCAGGAAGTGATATTTCCTCCCATAAAAAAAACATTTGTACATCTATTTTGTATAATTGCAATAAGAGAATCCATAGGATTTCTACATCATAATTTAATCCAGTAATTATTTTTTACCTCTTCAATGGTTTTTCTAACCCAACCAAACTGTTTGGAGAGATTAGAATTGTTCAAAGAACATTGATTGAACAAGTATTAAGCCAACGGTAATTTATTTTTAAAATAACAGCAGCAGCAGCAGCAATAATAATAATAAGAGGAGAAAATAAAGACTGGTCTAGTTTTAGTGGATTAGGTGACCCGAAATTAAAGTGAATTAACTTGAAATAAAATTAGAAACAGAATCGATTTCATTTTTTAAAGTAGATTCATTTATTTTTGTAGTGTTTCGTAAATGTATTCATTCATGATATGATGACGTGAGTGAGACGTGTTTCTATTTTATTCTTAAAAATAATGGATTTAAAAAATAACTTATTATTTTCTAAATACTATAATTAAAATTGGACTCAAACAAATAAGAATACAATCTGAATTTTTTTCAATAATCGTAGAAATAGATAGTAGCTTACAAGCTTCCTAAAGTCAAATGATATACAATGATAGCCCAACCCACAATCTCCCAGCTCTTACTCAAAACAGTGCAGTATATCAATTTAATAACGGTAACATTCATTCAACAAATGGCAAAGAGAGAGAGAATCCCCACAATGAACACTCTGCATGATCCTATCCAAGTTGAACAAGATGATGCCATATTGCCGATGAGAATCCAATTTGATTTCTCCCTTTTTAGCAGCCTAAAACACACACATTCAAATAAATATGTAAGAATAAGTCCCAAAATAATACCCTGCAAAAGTAATCACTTGAAGAAAAATGCGAAATTCGGTGGAGATATTGAATGTGTTTTGAAAAGCAATTCTTGGAATGCAGTTGCATACCTAAAGGAGTTGGTTTAGAGATGGCACTAGATATGTGTACACGATATTCGCACCGTTCTGTGAAAGATGGCCAGCATCCCAGAAGATTGACAGCTCAGGATTTTTACATTTTTTCTGAGCAATTGGGCCACACATGTGAGCATCCAAGCAGCATGCCTTGAACCGATCCTCAAATCCCACTATTTTTACAACATGAAAAACAAGAAATCATCATGATTTTGTGCATTAAATGTCTTGATATATAGAGGTAAAATATTAGTTCTTCCATGATTTTCACAAGTCTAAAGGCTTGGTAAAAATGTAGATCTAAACAATTCGAAACATCTCTTGTTCAACACTCTGTTTCCATGTCCTTTCAATACACTTGAAAGCACTCGATAATGCATCTTAATTTTGGAGAATAATAATGACAAATCACCTTTAGTTTTATCAGACAATGCTGAATCGATGGCATTGTAAAGATCCAAATATACAAATTTGGATCCATTGCTCTCCTGGTTCAAAATTTGCAATGACTCTTCCAATAACTTGTTGTGCTGTTTCGATGCTTCGTTCCAAGTTTTGTCACACCCTTGAAGCGTTTCACTATCCATACCTGGAAAGCATCCCCTTGGAGGTGTTCCAAATATCTCTTAGGTTCTTCGTAAGCAGATCAACAATTGCTTTTATTTGATCGAACACATCCTGCTTACGTATCCAGAAAAATAGCAACACATTGGAGAGAGGGAAAAGAAAAGAAAATAAACGAGTCAAGGCACTTACTTTCATGGTGCCCTCTTGGTTTGTAGTTTTGTATAGATAATCGTTGCCAGTGTAAGAGATTAGGGCAATGGAATTTTCAAGATCAACTTTGGTGTACACATTTCGGGCAATTTGCTCCTTAAAATTGCCCACTTGAAGTGTCATTGAGTAGTTATTAAATGACGTTTCAAGAACACCGCTCCCTCCACGAGCAAAGTTCATTCCATCCTCCAGTTCTGATTTTGATACGTTGTTCCTCAATCTATAGATCACAGGAGTTTTTATATGGGAAAACGACGCTGCATGTATGAAAAAGTCTAGGAGTAACCATTAGATGAATAAAAATGGAGATTGTAAAGGAAATTAGTTAATGTCACGACCCTTTTCCATGTAAAATCCTAGGCTGGCCCAAACAACTATGGATAATGTTGAGCACAATTGGTATTTGGCTCTCGGTTAAGAGAGTTTTGAGAGAGAGCTTTACAGAAAACGTATTCCACACTTTATTCAAGTGCCAGTACATGAGTATTTATACTCTAGTTACACTAACTAAACTAAGCTAACCAACTAGTAACTAATTGCTAACAGTTGCTTAACTACTAACTGACACAGTAACAAATAGTTACTGACTTATTAACAGAAACGAAAACAATCCCAACAAACCCTCCCTTAAACTGAATTCTTACTTAGTTTTCAGTTTAATCACATAGGCATTTCACATACACCTAATTGATCTCTAAGTTTCACAAAAACATCAAGTTTCAAAGGCTTAGTCATGATATCAGCCAATTGCTCTTGAGTGCTGCAATACTTGAGCTCCACCTCTCCATTCTTTGACAAATCTCTAAGAAAATGATAACGAATAGCAATGTGTTTACTCCTCCCATGCATGACAGGATTCTTGGACAGTTTAATAGTAGAACTGTTGTCACAGTAAATCTCACACTCTTCTTGTACCCAGCCGAGATGATTCAAAATTCTTAGCTTGTGACATGCAGATAAAGTGTGTGAGCAGCTGGACTCCATGAATTCCTACGGTTCACTGCTCTCAACGTCTCTTTTCAACACCATTTCAATCATGAATTGAATCGCAAGGTGGGCCTCTAAACAGTCACCATGTTTCAATGGCATAATGATTGTGGTAAAAAACATCAATCGCATAATCACTATCAGAATAGGCCACAAGTTTTTCATGTTCAGTCCCTTTCTTATAACAAATACCCAATTCTGAAGTACCCTTGAGATATCTCAAGATTCTCTTCACTGCCACCATATGCAACTCAGTAGGTTTCTCCATATACCTACTAGCCAGACTCATGGCATACATTAAGTCTGGCCGAGACACAGTTAGATACATTAGGCTTCCAATCATCTGCTTATATTGAGTGGCATCTACTTTAGCACCCCCTTCATTTTTAGCTAGTTTAAAACCTGGAACCATGGGAGTTTTGGTTGCATTACTGTTTTCCATTCCAAACCTCTTCAGAATTTCAATGGCATATTTCCTTTGATGAATATAGATCCCTTCATCATTTTGAACAATTTCTACCCCAAGGAAGAATTTCATTCTTCCAAGATCTGTCATCTCAAACTCAGCTTTCATAGATGCCTTAAACTCATCAATCATCTCCTTGTCACTCCCTGTGAAGATCAAATCATCTACATAAATGCTCACAATCAACAATTTTTCCCCTCCCTTAATTTTAGTGAACAAAGTATGCTCACTTTGACATTTTTCAAATCCCTCTTTCATGAAGTTGTTTTCTATCCTGCTATACCAGGCTCTTGGGGCTTGCTTCAAGCCATACAAAGCCTTTTTTAATTTCAGTACTTTCCCTTCTTTCCCCTTCTGCACATAACCTCTCGGCTGCATCACATATACATCCTCTTCTAGCTCACCATACAAAAAGGCACTTTTTACATCTAATTGGTAGACATACCAATTTTTAGAAGCTGTCAAAGCTAGGATCAATCTGATTGTATCCCATCTTGCCACAGGCGCAAATACCTCAGCATAATCAATGCCTTGTTTTTGTGCATAACCTAAGGCAACCAATCTGGCCTTATATTTGTCAACCTCTCCTTTTTCATTCAGTTTGGTTTTATAGATCCATTTCACGCCTATAGCCCTAGCACCCTTGGGTAAGTTCATCAATTCCCAAGTTTTGTTTCTCTCTATAGCTTGAATTTCACAATTCATGGCTGCCAACTATTCAGGACTCTCAGCAGCTTCATCATAGCTGTTTGGATCTCCAGTTTCAGTGTATAAGACAAGATTTTGCATATCATCTTCTTCTGACAAGTCTTCTCCAGTCACATGGTCACTTAACCAAGCAGGTTTTCTAGCTATTCTACCTAGTCTCCCTTGAGTTCTTTCTGTGAGAATAGGTGCAGGTGTAGGGCTGATTGCATTTAGTTCCTCATTTGTTTCAAGCTGACTAGGTCCACCACTACCTTCATTCTCAGCTTCTGTTTCTTCATTAACTTCTTTACCATTCTCATTCTCATCAACTTCTATATCCTCATCATCCCCCCATTTCAGTTCATTCTCCCTGCCTCCCGAGACTTCTTTTCCCCAATTCCAGTTTTCATGCTCCACAAACACTACATCTCTACTCACTATAACTCTACTAGTGACAGGGTTAAACATCTTATAGGCTTTTGTTCCACTACTAATTCCCAAATGAACACATTTAGTACTTTTATCATCAAGTTTTTTCCTCCTTTGATCATGATTATGTACATAGCCTATACACCCGAAAATTTTGAAGTGTTTCACAGATGGCTTGATATTACTCCAAGCTTCTTCTGGAGTTTTATCTTTTACTGCCACAGTAGGGCTTCTATTAATCAAATGAACCACCCAATTTACTGCCTCAGCCCAGAATCCTTTAGGTACCTCTTTTTCAATCATCATACTTCTAGCTAGGTTCATAATGGTTCTATTTTTCCTCTCCGCAACTCCATTCTGTTGAGGGGAGTACCCAGCAGTGAGTTGCCTCCTAATTCCTTCAGTTTTACAGAATTCATTAAAAACCTCTGAATTGAATTCCCCTCCTCTATCTGTTCTCAAACAGCAGACCTCTGAATTAATCTCTTTCTCCACTAGTTTTTTGAAGTTTTTGAAGGCTGTCAAGGCTTCTGACTTTTCAGTCAAGAAGTATACCCATGTTTTCCTAGAGAAATCATCTATAAATGTTATCAAATATCTTTTTCCACTATTTGATTCAGGGGATATAGGCCCACAAATGTCTGAGTGCACTAGTTGCAATCTCTCCTCAGCTCTCCACTAACTTTGCTTGGGAAAACAGTCCCTGTGCTGTTTTCCCATTATACAGCCCTCACACACATCTACTGAACCTTTTACTAGAGGTAACCCCTTCACCATCTTCTTATAATATAGGGTTCTTAGCCCCTTAAAATTCAAGTGCCCCAGCCTACAATGCCACAGACGTGACTCTTCTTCATTGACAGCATTAAAGCATGCATGTTCAGTAGTCTTAATAGATGCAAGCAACACAAACAGTCTATTATTGGACATACTACTCTTCATGATAAGCCCTCTCGAAGGGTGAAACAATTTGCATATGTTGTTTTTTATCAAAATGGCTAACCCCTTCTCTTGTAACTGCCCAACACTAAGCAAATTGTTTTTTAACTCAGGAATGTAGTAAACCTCAGTAATTACTTGCATTTCCCCTTCTACTTGCATCCTAACAGTACTCTTACCCATCACCATCATCCTAGTATTATTTCCTAATTTCACAGAATGCCTAAATTCAATATCCAAAGCAGTAAACCACATCTTATTACCCGTCATATGGTTGCTGCAACCAGTGTCTAGAAACCATACCTCTTCTCGAGTAGCATTGTGCAGCTCAACATGTGCCATGAGTAGCATTTCTTTATCTTCATCCAGTTCTGCAAAATTTGCTCCTTGTGTCCATCCTGGGCATTCATACTGGAAATGCCCCAATTTGTGGCAGTGATAGCATTCAATAAGATCTTTATTGAATGGCTGTCTGCCCCTTCCTCGTCCTCGTCCTAGAAACCCACGGTCTGAGTTTCTGCCCCTTCCCCTTGTTGCTCTCTCATCATAAGCAATTTTTAGGGCTTGCTCATCATCTTTATGCTCCTGCATCCTTTGTTCATGCACCAGCAGGCTGCCGTGAAGCTCATCGATGCTCAATGTGTCCAAATCATTGGACTCTTCAATTGAGCACACGACGTAATTGAATTTAGGAGTTAAAGATCGAAGTAGCTTACTAACCACAGTACTTTGATGCACTTTTTCTCCATGTATCTTCATCTTGTTTGCCACTGTGAGGGTCCTTGACAAAAATTTGTCAATCTTCTCACCTTCCTTCATACTCAGGGTCTCAAACTCCTTTCTCAAGGCCTGCAACTGTGCCCTTCTCACCTTCGTTGAGCCTTGGTATTTTTGTTTCATCGAGTCCCAGATTGCTTTCGATGTTCCCTTGTCAAGTATGGTCTCCATGATCTCTCTATCTATGGCTTGGAACAGTAAGTTCTTGACCTTCAAATCCTTGAGCAAGACTGCTTCCACTGCTTTCTCTTGCACTTCACTCGCTCCTGTTCCCACTGACGGTACTCCTTCTTCAATTAGACTCCACATCTCTTTGCTTCTCAAGAAATTTTCCATCATTAACGACCAGTGGTCGTAATACCCAGTGAATTTGGGAATGGAAGCTTGAACAAAACCTTCTGAGGAAGTCATCGTCTTCTTCACTCACTCTCTCTTCTCACTCACTCACTCGGTGTTTCACTCACCCAGTGATTCTCTCTCTCACAGTCTCTCTGTGTTTCCCCTTTGATTTCCCCTCTCAGGTCCTTCGATGGATCTGCGCTCTGATACCAATTGTTGAGCACAATTGGTATTTGGCTCTCGGTTAAGAGAGTTTTGAGAGAGAGCTTTACAGAAAACGTATTCCCCCTTTTATTCAAGTGCCAGTACATGAGTATTTATACTCTAGTTACACTAACTAAACTAAGCTAACCAACTAGTAACTAATTGCTAACAGTTGCTTAACTACTAACTGACACAGTAACAAATAGTTACTGACTTATTAACAGAAACGAAAACAATCCCAACAGATAATACATGCAAGTGAATATTAGACAATTAAGCACCTATATAATCCGTCAACATAAGACCATCAGAGGTCCTGAAACCCATATTCCCAGTGTCTACGAACGAGTCCCCGAAGACAAAAAGCTTTGGTTTTTTGTTCTCTTCATGTCCTGCAATTCATTGGGTTAATCTCTATGCTAAATAAAGACTGGCGGAAATACATAAGAAAATTTTGAAAGAAGAAGAAGAAACAAGTTCATATATAAATGGTGTTATTGACCTGTGGAAATAGCAACGAGGGAAAATAGAAGCAGAAAAGCAAAAAGCTTCCCCTTCATTTCCTTTGAAAAAGAAACAGGGAAATCTGTAAAAGTGGTTATGAAGTTGAGAAAGACGTGTTCGGGTTTTATAGGCATGGCCTTATGGTTACGCACAGCTCATTTACAGGATTTCTTACGAGGTTACTGGAGACAATCCTTTCATGTTTCTTGATAGTGTTAGTTTTAAATTCCTACTTTTGGTGCGATATATGTTAGCATCCATTGTTCCAACAGCTCATGAGTTTGGCAAACTAATTATAAGCTGCCAACTCAATATGATGATATTTTCATACTAATTCCTGACATAACATCTACCATCAGAGTAGGATTGCAAGTCCAGGCTTGTGCCTTAGTGGTGCATGGAGCATCCATGCGCGATCATAATCAATACACAAACACACACAATGTTTAGGAATCCAGCAATACCATGTCAATACGAGGCATTTTTAGCCGAGAATTCTTACCTGGGAGTCTCGAACTGTACGTGGATTCCCAATATAAAGACATAATGGAATACTTGGAATTATTATGTAAACCTTTAAGGCCAAAGATTCTCAAACAAGCTTTTGTCCTATCAGATAATTCATCTATTCTAGGTCCTTGCACTCAACTTATCCCTTGTTTGAATCCAGTTTGTGCCTTTCACACTAAATTTCTTCACTAAATATTATTATCTTGTCTCACTTATGGGATCATGCTGTTAGGCAAGCTTACAGACGCCAAACCCCAAGTCTCTTGACGGGGTTTTGAATAATTCTATTTAGGTTCAGAAACCAGGGGTTCATTGTGGACAAATTACAGGGCTCTCAGTTCTGTTATCCACGATAGCAAGCCTGAAAAAAAAATATTTCAGCTTGAAACGGTAGATAGAGTTTAATTACTACTGATCCAGGATGCAAAAGATGAATTTTTAATTTTATATAATAGAAATTCACTATAAAACTATAAATCTTTTATGAATTTATCTCATTCTTTTCAACCAAATGTATTCCTCTTTTTTTTTTTTGTATATATATATATTTATAGCCAGCTACATTGTTATTAACCATCACGTCCTCTCTCCCTCTTCGGGTAACACCTATGTTGCTCGAGAAATTATGGTAATATGCTCAAAAGACGCGACGTTTTCCTAATATTTGGGTCCTCAGGGGTCAAAAAAACCCACGTGGGAAAATAAAAGGACAAGAATGGACTTTTGTTCTTTGATGCTGATCAGTGATATCAGAAGCGTTGAGAAGCCTGTCTTGTTATTTTCATCAAAGCTAACTTGTATTCTTTACTTTCATAAGCAGTCTAAGGTGTCATGGCATGGGACACGCCATTGCATGCCTCTTTTGTCAGCAGCATAAAGAGTATCATAGATGAATGCTCGAGGGATTGGTCTAGAAAATAAGAATCAACTCGATAGAGAGAGTGATTATAAGTTTTGTGGTCGAAGGATTTGTCTAAACGAGCGACGAGTTGATGAGAGGTAGAGCTATGAAGATTGAAGAGTGTCGAAAGACAAGAATTTGTATATGTAGCAGTAGCAGGGGATCATGTGGTTAGCTCTACCGATATTTGATAATAGTAGGCCGAGAACCACCCTCTTGATTTTGAGAAATATTCTTTTGCATGTCGAAAATTGAAAACCATTCAAAACATGTTGCCAGTATTCCATTCTCTCTTTATTACTTTGTTCGACAAAATTCCCCTCAAAATGCACTGCTCCAAGGTTTCCTGGATTAG
The DNA here is from genome assembly GCA_015731905.1 of Salix dunnii. NCBI lineage: Eukaryota > Viridiplantae > Streptophyta > Magnoliopsida > Malpighiales > Salicaceae > Salix > Salix dunnii. Next base: position 16,160,898 of record CM027668.1, read on the forward strand.
GTCAATTCATAGACCCAAAATTAAGGCGATTTCATACAGTTTACAAAATGAATTTCATTCCTGAAAAAGACATTCATCGTTTTTTTCTTGGAAAGGCTTTACCTATAATTTATAGTTCAGTTCCGAGTTGTAGATTTGATTGGGTTAGATTGAATTTATTTTATTTTACTATGTAATAAAATAAAATAAAAAACTGATCTATCACATTGTCTATTACATCCTACTTGTCACTGCCAGGCATGAATGAATTCAGCTACATTAATGAAATCAAAAATTGAACCGAAAAGAGACAAGAATACAAACTAATTGTTTTCCAATAATATTAAGAACACGAGCTGGCAAACAAGCTTTTTTAAGCTAAATGTTATACAAGTAATTATAGCCCAACTCACATTCAACCATAACAGAGCTTTTATATGAATTTAATAAAAGTAAAAAATGACCAGGAAAAAAACTCCCACTGAGCAATGTGCATGATCCTATCCAAGATGCACACGATGATTCCATATTGCCGATGAGAATCCAATTTGATTTCTCCCTTTTTAGCAGCCTAAAACACACACATTCAAATGAATATTTAAGAATAAGTCCCAAAATAATACCCTGCAAAAGTAGTCACTTGAAGAAAAATGCAAAATTCGGTGGAGATATTGAATGTGTTTTGAAAAGCAATTCTTGGAATGCAGTTGCATACCTAAAGGAGTTGGTTTAGAGATGGCACTAGATATGTGTACACAATATTCGCACCGTTCTGTGAAAGATGGCCAGCATCCCAGAAGATTGACAACTCCGGATTTTTACATTTTTTCTGAGCAACTGGGCCACACATATGAGCATCTAAGCAGCATGCCTTGAACCGATTCGCAAATCCCACAATTTCTACAACATGAAAAGAAATTATCATGATTTTGTGCATTAAATGTCTTGATATACAGAGGTAAAATATTAGTTCTTCCATGTTTTTCACAAGTCCCAAGGCTCGGTAAAGATGTAGATCTAAACTAATCGAAACATCTCTTGTTAAACACTATATCTTTTCATGTCCTTTCAATATAGTTGAAAGCACTCGATAATGCATCTTAATTTTGGAGAATAACAATGACAAATCACCTTTAATTTTGCCAAACAATGCTGAATCAATGGCATTGTAGAGATCCAAGTATACAAATTTGGATCCATGGCGCTCCTTGTTCAAAATTTTCAATGACTCTTTCAATAACTTGTTGTGTTGTCTCGATGCTTTGTTCCAAGTTTTGTCACACTTTCGAAGCGTTTCACTATACAGGCCTGGAAAGCATCCCCTTGGAGGTGTCCCAAATATAGCTATCTTTTTAACTCCTAAATCACGAATTTCTCTTAGGTTCTTCGTAAGCATATATACAATTGTTTTGGTTTGATCGAACACATCCTGTTACGTAAACAGCAAAATATGCAACACATTAGAGAGAGGGAAAAGAAAAGAAAACAATCGCGTCTAAGCACTTACCTTCATGGTGCCTTTTTGGCGTGTAGTTTTGTATAGATAATCGTTGCCGGTGTAAGAGACCAGGGTAATGGAGTTTTCAAGATCAACTTTGGTGTACACATTTTGGGCAATTTGCTCCTTAAAATTGTCCATTTGAAGTGCCATTGAGTAGTTATTAAATGACACGTCGAGAACTCCGCTCCCTCCACGAGCAAAGTTCATTCCATCCTCTAGTTCTGATTTTGATGCTTTATTTCTTTGTGCATAAATCACAGGAGTTCTTCTATGGAGAAACGACGCTGCATGTATTAAAAAGTTCAAAAGTAACAAGGAGATGAGTAAACATAGAGATTTTTAAAAGAATTAGTTGATGTTAGTGTCATCCCTGCGGTCCGGTTAACCCAGAAAATCCATTGCTCGGAACCTAGCCTAACCAGTGTCATAATTCATGTTAAATTGGTCATCACTCAGTCAACCTATTGAATTCACAGTTTAATACCATGAGTTATTCAAAAAAGTAAAAGAAAATGATATGATTTTGTATAAAAAAGATATATTCGGGTTGATTGATAACATAGTAATTTAGACTTTTTTTCAAATCAACCCATACATGCATGTGAAAAAAAGTAGACAATTAAGCACCTATATAATCCGTCAACATAAGACCATCAGAAGTCCTGTTGCCCATATTTCCAGTGTCTACGAACGAGTCTCCGATGACAAAAAGCCTTGTTTTTTGTTTCTCGTCATGTCCTGCAATTCACAGGGTTAATTTCTATGTTTAATAAAGAGTAGCGGAAATACGTATGAAAGTTCTGAAAGAAGAAGAAAAACAGCTTGAAATATAAATGGTGCAACAAACCTGTGGAAACAGCAACGAGGGAAAACAGGAGCAGAAGAGCAAAAAGCTTCCCCTTCATTTCCATTGAAAAAGAAATATAGAGAGAAATCTGTAAATGTGGGTGAAGTTTTGAGAAAGACATGGTCGGGTTTTATAGGCATGGCTTGATGGTTACACAGCTCGTTGGCAGAATTTCTTGTGAGGTTTGTTGAGACAATCCAGTTAATGTTAGTTTTAACTTCCTATTCTCGGTGCGTTACATGTTAGCATCCATTGTTCGAACAGCTCATGGGTAATTACAGTGTGTTCAACTTAATGCATTGGCAAACTAAATATAAACCGCTAACTCAACATGACAAGTTTGCCTTCTTTTTTCCTCTTTGTTCTTTCCATCCCGTTAGTTTTGATAACCATTCTGTTCGAAATAAAAAGGAAGAAGGAAGGAAGGAAGGTTGGTTAGTCCAACGTTTTTGGGCAGGCAAGTCACTAGCTAATTACTTCTAAGCACTATAAAATTTCCCATGGATGTAGCGTAACTTAAGGTTAGGGTTTCCATGGTAGAGATAAGGCAAGGATATGGGCTAACAGAAAGCTGTAAAGCAACAGCCTTTTTCATCTCTGATGAGCAGGCTAAGACGCATCCAGCTTCTTGCGGAAGGCTCGTGCCAACTTTCAGTGCTAAGATTGTATATATTGAAACAGGATCAGCTTTCCCACCTGGTAGAAAAGGAGAGCCGTGGTTAAGGAGTCCTCCTATAATGAAAGGGTACTTGGGAAATGAGCCTGCTACTGCTGCAACATTTGATCCTGAGGGTTGGCTAAAAACTGATGATTTGGGTTATTTTGATGAAGACGGATTTCTTCATATTGTTGATCTGATAAAGGAGTTGATCAAGCATAATGGGTATCAGGTATTCCAGGCTACTCTTTCACCAGTCCTGCTCATCATGTTTTTGCTAAAAGCTTAGCCCCTCGAATGATCCAGAACTGAGCTCCTTTCTTTGTAAAATTTTGGGATTCTTTTAACCAAAACAGTCTGGGTGATAAATGCAGGTGGCTCAGGCGGAATTGGAAGCTATTCTTCTGGGTCATCCCCAAGTACTTGGTGCGGCAGTTATACCGTAAGTTGTCTTTCAATGTCTCTCGCTCTCCCTCTTTGATCTATTTGCATATATTCACACATAATTAGCAGTGTTGAAGATGAAGAAGCTAGACTGATACCAATGGCACATGTGGTGAGAACCCCAGGTTCTGAACTTACCGAAGAACAAGTCATTCAATTTGTTGTTAATCAGGTTGATCTGATAGCTTCTCCCTTCTCACTTCAAGCAAACTCTTAAGATTTCGTTCTTCTGATCTTGTTATATGAAAATCTTAGGTTGCCCCTTACAGGAAAGTACGGAGAGTGGGTTTCATCAGCGCCTTTCCATAGTTTGCTGCTGGCAAAATCTTGAGGAAGGAGCTCGGTTCCCACAGCCAACGAGTTATCTCGAAATTGTAACTTCCCTCCATTTTTAAGTTGATACTAGATCAGGAAATGGTGGACCTGTAGAACTCGCAGGCAGAACGGGCTTGAAAGAGAGAGCATAAACACCTCAGATAAAAGATCAGTAGAGCAAAATAGTTTTAAACTTTAATTTTTTTCCCGTTCTGTGCTGTGAGCTTTGGATAATTGGATATCTATGCATGATAACGTAGAGCAGAGTGATGATCCCTGATGATGAAATAAAATACTTTCAAAACTCTGAATATCGTCGTCTTTTATTGTTCAAGTAGAACTCGTAAATTAAAGATCAAAACCAATTCCCACCCGGAGGAGGAAAATTGGAAGGACATAATATGGCCTCTTGTGATTCTCAATAAGAACGTCATATCTAGATGAAAAATGGATACTGTGGGTTAAATCTTACAGGATTTTAAGTGCTTTATGTAGAGTCTCTAACATCATCAACCTGCAGAGAAAGGTCATGCTGTATCACAAGGAACTGCTTGCCACAAGAAAGGGAAACAGGCAAAACGTTGGTTTCAGAAATGAATCACAAAAATCGATTCCCTTCCAAAGAAATATATGTATTAATCGCCATAAAATAAATAAGTACATAAAATAAAAACTATTTGTTTATTATATGATATCCAATGAAATTTATAATGTACTAGGAGAGAATAATTCAATCGTACAAAAACAAATGTCATGTGTGGGATGGGGAAAAAATCAAACAATTACCCATTTCACAGAAAACAATAGTGTGACTGCACAGACTATATCTTGTACCCGTTTCTAACTTAAACCTCCCAAAAAAACTCTAACAATGGCCAAGCGTTAGCAAAGGTTGCAAACACACATTGGTCAGGTACACACGGGCTGCAGTATAAGTATTATCTGGAGAAGGCTATTGCTGCCAAAATTTTGGCATGATTTTGAGGCTTTGGCCTTGAATAGTTCGCCAGTTTGCCAGTTTAACCAGCTATCCAGCGCCAGACACCACCAGAACCTTGTCTTTGAGCTGCACTACGCTCTATCTCCTGCTCCAGTGCAGATTTCTGTCTTCGAAGTAGTTGGACTTCATTCTCTATGGACTGCAATGATTCCAGCATCTTCTGTAGCTCAGCAATTTGAGCCTGGAAATTACAATTAACCAAAGCAAACCAGATTTAGGAATAGAGAATCACAGTCCAGCCAATATACTGGTCAAATCACCAAGATATGAGTATAAAGGTTAGCAGAGGGAGAAAAAAAGGGATATAGAGAATAAGATGAGAGAGAGCGGAGCACCTCAAGTTTAAAGCATCTTGATCTCTCAGCAACTAGTTGACCTTGAACAGAAAGGAGTTCCTTCAAAAAAAAAAACAGAGAAACAGAGATAAATGTTAATAAAACTATACATTACCACCTAATGAAAGACGTGTTCACTAGAACAAGAAAATAATCATCAAGAACACACCTTGGAAAGTTCTGCATGAGTACCATTAACTTCATCGACCTTTTCTGTAAGCCTAGAATTTTCTGCTCTGACTTCTGCGAGGGACAATTCCAGCTCCTTTTTCTCTTCTTTAAGTGCATCAATTTCAAATGCTAAATCTTTTTCGGATGGATTGTTTCCAACCCCATTAGAATTCAGATTTAAGCTGGAGAAATCTAACTTTTCAGATTTAGCTAAAGCATATGCAGCACTAACAGAAGCTGCAGCTGCTGCCGCTGCTGGTGACTGAAAAATCTTTGGACGTGATGCATCTCTTGGTTTAAGTCTCATTACAAAAACCTAGAAATAGAGGTCAATCAAGGAAATTAGGTTATAGTAAGAAAGATGGTGCATATAGGCACCATAACCAGCGCATATATAGCACATACCTCATTATTGTATTTCCCATTATAGCCACCAAATGCAACCAAATGCCTCTCTCCATTGATTAATGCTGAACAAACACTAAGTCCCTGCTTTTGAAATTATATTTAGAAATTTTGCAAGCATAGAAGTAACTCCTACATCAATTCAATCACAGCTAAGCTAGAATAACACATTAAAGTTGACTACGCAATGTTGGACACATAATTAGCATCCATGTTTCTTAACCATTTTAATAATATTCTGGGAGTTTCTTCAAATTGATGGTTAGTTTATAGCCATATAATTTAAATGAAACCCAGAATGATACGCCCATCTTTAAATTGATTTTGATAGTTTCCAGTCCGTTTCAATTTATTAATCTTTGACCTATGAAACTGTTATCCCTTATCCAGCTTTCCTGAAAAATGATGTACTATTCTGGTCCAAGAATTCTCCTAAAAGCAGATGGCTAAAATTAGAGTGCAACTTAAGGCACAAAATACTGACCTCGCTAGCTAGTGGATCTCTTTCCTTTACACTTGTCAATGCTGACCAAGCTAGCTTAGACATATTTAACACAAGGGTTTCTGGGCAACCTATACGTCATCACCAGTCAGAAGTACCAATTTTAGCACAGTGGTGAGTGCATCCAATGGTAGTGATACAATTAAACAAAGAAACGTTACAGCATACCATTTTTGTTATCTCCACCACCAACAATATACCAGTTCTCACCAATGGTTACACCAGCATGACCAGCCCTAGGAGTGACCAAATCACCTTGAACTTCAGGCTGGGACCACTCCATCTACAATAAGAGAAGAGCTTGTCATTTTTAAAAGGAGACAGATGTCTAGATCTATGGAAATCTGGGAATGCAGAAACTGTCTATATATTCCAAATATTGATATACAGAAGCAGCAACTGCTGCTCAGTCAACATGATTTTCTTGGTACATAAAAATCCCATGCAATTAAAAAAAATTAAATAAATAAGCATGCCTTGGTTACTCTAGAAGCAACCAGTGGAATATTATCACTGTATATGCAAGCCGATGTGAACACCCATAGCATGTTTCTTTTGTTTACAAGTGTCTCATGGACTAATAATTTCATCAAGAAATATTATCATTTATAGAATACACTGGCATGCTATATATCTTATTCTGATGCCTTCGCTATCAGCTTCTCGACACATAATAAACCACATGCTTTGAGTTTCTAGTAATTCATTTCTCAATATATGAATTAAATAGGGTAACACTTACTTGACAATGTACATGTTAATTCAATCAAAGCCCACATTCCACACCTACCTCTCATCGCAAAAGATAAATAAACAGCAACACTTACAGTCTGTAAGTCGAGTACATGAAGATCATTGAAGAAGATCGAATGAGAACAGCCACCAAAGATTAGAAGGTAGCGTTCCCCATTTATTGCAGCTGTGTGATCAAATCTGGGAGCTGGAGGTGTCTGCCTATCATGAGACGAGAAAATGATGCAGAAGACTTCTAAAAAGTTGCAAGCAGCTGGATCTAAAAGTTGAACAGACACTTACTTTGTCGTTATCGCACCCCAAGTCATTGTTTCCAGGTCAAGGGCACAAACATCATTCAGCAATCTCCTGTTCCTATCTTCTCCACCAAAAATTATCAGTCTAGAACCAACTAGTGTAGCAGAATGCCCCCCTCGGGCTACCTGAAATACAGTCAAGAAATTACCAACCAAATTTCCAGAAACTGAAGTGCATTTTTGCCTCCCTGTAGGATGCATAACAATTTCAAAAAATATCATAGAGGATAGCATAAATTCAACCCAGGACAGATATAAAAAAAATAAACCATTAATAAAGTCAGTTACCGGAGCATTTCCAGAAGTCTCAATAAGACCACAGGCATGTGTTTCCAGATCAATGAACCTCACTGCAAGAAATCAATGACAGAGGAAAAAAGATTCTTCTAAGTACACATCTGCGAGCATCGCCGACTAATTTAGAAAAACATCCAAGCCCATCTCTTAAAAAATATTATAAAGAAACAAACCTTTCATACTATCAGAAGTTGTCTTCGAATGCCCCCCAAGGAGAAGAAGTCTGTTCCCCCACTTAACCTGACCCAAAGATCAATAAACTGTCTGAATGAGCATCACAAATCATGTCAGGAAACTGCGCTAATGCGTGCAAAATCTTACCATTCTATGATCCGAAGTGGCCGGAAGAATTTCCTGTGGGCCATTTTCTTCACCTTTTACACCGTAAGCCTCAGTTTTAAGTTTCAAACTAGACCACACCAAACCTCTAAAATCAAAAACCTGCAGAAACATTCAATCCAGGATCACATAAACACACAACCCACGTCTGACATTACACAACAAACACACAACCGGCAATGTCATATACCTGAACATCAGGGAGATACCGACCAGTACGACTCCCACCCGCAATATACAATTTCTCGTCAGCAACTCCTGCAGCATGCTAGAAAATGAAAGAAAAAAAGGTCACATTTTCATTGATAAAATTATACATTCATTAATCGAAACAACTATAATAACAATAATTAATTGCTAGGTTTTTGTAATTGTAACAAACATCACCTTGTACCGAGCAGAAGGTCGTGCGCCGGGGACAGAGGTTGGGACCCACTTTTCATAAGGCAATTGCGAAAACCAATTGGCCATGTCCATTTCCTTCTTAAACTCCTCTGTTCCCATAGAAATCTGTTTACGGTTACTAAACTCATCACTTGTAAAATCTTAAACAATTAAATCCATCAGCTTAATTAGCTGACTATTTAACGTTAATAATAAAGACATTTTTATCCGATTGAAAAGAAAAAATAAGGCAACAGATCCAGGATTAAGAGATGAAATGTACCTGAATTGGATTGAAATTGACGAGGAAATCAGGGGCGTTGGTAGATCAGGTCGAGAAATTGTGGATCTGATCAGAGCTTGGCCGGTGTTGATTCTTCGAGTGAGGAAATGAAGAATCGAACAGACAAGCGGATAGATCGCTCGCTGTGATTGGGTGAGTGTGTGATGATAGCAGAGACCGTAAAAAGCTGAGAGTCGTCTCTGGTGGGTTTTTATAGTCTACTGCAGTACTTGCTGTCCGTTGTCTGTAGTGGAGGGGGAAATAAGAAAGAAAAATAAAATTTTATCCCCACATTATAATTTAGATCTAAATTAAGCCCTAACGAAATATTTATTTCAATTAAACTATTTACATCTCCAAATGACTATTCGGCTGTTCGAGATAGGGACGAAATGGATTATTTGAGAGACTTCAATAACAAATCTAAGAGTTTTGTAAAATTAGAAAGACCAGTAAATTTATTCATAATTTAATTGATTCGGCCAAAACAAGTAAGATCTATTCACGTAAACTTTGAAGAATTGTTTTTAAAATTTTGTCCACGGTTAAAAAATTATGCGACATCGTTTTGAAATTGACAGGATAGAACCTAGGCAGTCGAAAACTGTGTTGATATTGTTACAACAATTGTATTTCAAGGTATTTTTTGTTTGAAAATATATTAAAAAAATCATTTTATTATTTTTAAGATTTATCAATCAAAATAATTTAAAAATATTTAAAAAATCAAATAAAATTTAGTTTTTGAAAAAACAAAACAAACATGGCGCAACATGGTTTGTTAGTGAACTTGCAACCTTACCATGTCAGCACGCATTCCATGCAAAATAGAAGTCTAGGCCCAGAAGCTATCAAGCCCGGTTAAACCAGGCCTCCGTTGAGTGGTCCTAAAGTATGGGCTCAAAACTACTGAGCCTCTAGGTAGCTGGACACTCAGTCTAGAATTTGAATTTGAAGGGTTGTTGACTTTATTTTTAAAAATATTTTTTATTTAAAATTATTTTAAAAAATTAAGATATAAAAATTATTTAAAAAAAATGTATTTAAAAAATATATATTTTAAAAATAAAGTAACAAACAAAACTTAAATCTAGACTTCAAATTTAAAGAATGGAACTCCAAAAACAGGGTAGCTTGTTCAAAACCAATGCCAAAGGCGTGGCCTTTATACGCTTCCACAGGTTTGATTTTATTTTCTGAGCTGCTGTTAGACGTTGGGCACCGAATTCTCCAGCAGGTTCGCAAAGTTCCCCAACTCGGGACTTGCCAGAATTGCCGAAATCATCTAGAAGGCGTTCATCAACTGGTAAATCAGATGAATCTCCAATCAGCAGAAAAATCAGATAAAACTAAAAAACCCGGCCAGTCTTCACGAAATGACACCCAAATAATTGGACGGTATTATAACAAGTCGGAATCATGAGGATCCTAGTTGAGAAAACGAGTCACCCTCAGATTTACCGAAGAAATCTCGGAGAAAGAAGTCGAAAGATGCCCCTGCTGAGAAGTCAAGATCAATATCTAAAGCCCCAAATCCAGTGACAGTAATCACTCCAGAGGTTCGAGTCCTTCACGAGATGGTGAAGAGAATGGATTTAGTGGAATTTCCTCATCATATTTTAATATTAATATGAATTTAGTGGATTTAGTTTGATATATATGCAAAACAAATAACACCCAAGATTTGGCCTTGTCACCCCGAAGATTTATGATAGATGTGAGGTTCAGCCAGAGAGTAAAATCACACCCTCTCATCTGGGATCACCTTCCTCGTCTCTTATACTTCATATCATCTATCAATTCCCAATTCAAAGGGCTATTGGATTAATTATCTAGAGATTAAATTAATTATTCAACAAATAAGTTTATATTAATCAGGTATATCCAAGATCAGATGTGTCTAGTTGGAAATCATATCCTAACCATTCCATTCTTGTAGAGGATTGTGACATTACTAGCCGGGGAAAGCGTGCAAGTTTTTAATATGCAAGTATATATTAATCTTTATCTGAAATTACATCCATCTAGAAAAAATCCATTTTAAAATTAACTAGTATATTAAGAAATGTAAAATATAATTGAATGGCTAATCGAGATTAACATGCACGTAGTGGATGCCATTAAAGATTGTCAGTCTTCTTACTATGATGCCTTCCACTTCTTTCTCGGCCATCAGAGTCCAAACTCCAATCACCAGAATCTTACAAAACAAATCCGACCTCTTGATCAGTACTGATTGAATGAGTGTATCATCCAATATCCAATCTGTCATTAGAGAAACATATGACTCCACTTTAACGATTGTTGATAACTATATATCATCATAATAAATATTAACAAATCACACCTAATCAAGCTTGTACGGCACAATGTAAGTGGTTAGAACTTAGAAGAAGTGACTCGTGCACACTTGAACTCAGCAATTGCAGTAGCCCATATCTATTCTGCTCAAGGGTATGATGACTAGCTAGGTTGCTACAACCGCGCGCATGTACGCAAATGTCCATCCAGGGCAAAGTAGAAGAAGGTGAGGTGCCAGCTGTCAGAATAAGCGTAGAAGACAGGCCCCACACTAACACTCTATGAAGAGATTGCGACGGGACAGGGTCATTTGGCTGGGTGGGTTAGTGGTTTTTGTTTTTTGAAAGTTAGTGGTGTTGGTGGCCTGATCAGATTTTGATCAGGGGTCCTGAAGAGTATATATGGGGTTGGGCAGAACAATGGGATCAGCTTATTACGTGTAAGCTTACAAGATGTTCTTCCTGCTGCCAAATGTTAGGGCTTATTTTATTGGGTAGGAAAACAAACGGAAAACGCTGAGAAATTTGATGGCACCGGTAGTGCTCTCGTGACTAGAAGAGGCACTGAGGTTCAAGGCTATTGGCATTTGATATGCCATGTCTTGTTCGAGAGAATTCGTAGAAAAAAGGGCAAGCATGCGCATTGCAAGCACAACAATTATAATATATAGAGATTATGCAGATCACATAATAAATTAGACCATTGCATTTACAGTACTGTATTATTAAAATAAATTTGACACGGCATTAATGGAAGTGATGGTAATCTGTAAATGCATGGAACAAGAAGTCAGTTGTGCAAGTGACATAACGCGTACGAGGATGATGTTTCCAAGTAACAGAGCAGGCACCAAAAGTTTAAAATTATTTACCAGCATTCCGGAACCCTTTGTCGGTGCTCTTAATCCCGACCTCACCCGGCCCAGCTTGATGGATCCGAGTCCAGACCGTGAAAAAACTATATATTTTTAATTAAAATAATACTATGATTAAAGATTAATCTTTGTCAATCCAGATAAATCCCTCAAGTCCCATTACAATAGCATTGATAATCACTTATGCCAAGTGCTCTATAGGATAGAGAATATATATACTATGATTAAAGATTAATCTTTGTCAATCCAGATAAATCCCTCAAGTCCCATTACTATATATATATATATGAATGAAAGAGAGAGAAAAACTGCAGAACCCAGGGGTGTTGCAAATACAAGAAAGATTAATTAACAGACATCTGTGTGCATGAATCACCGTTGTTGATTAGTTGATAAACGTATGCTCAAGGAGACAACTGGTAGCGTAATCACGGAACAAGTGCTAGTGTCTGTAACTTCCATGCCTTCAAAGTAGGGTTCAGATATGAACAGAATGACGAAGTGGGAAATGCATGCCACTGGTCACAGTTCCAAATTTGTATATTATAAGACAAAAGAAGTCAAAAGTGGAGATAATGCTTTTATTCTAGGCGAATACTGCATGAAGGCACAGGCAGGCAGTCCACCACATCACCGTCAACCCCACCAGGCCACCACCAACACCCCACCACCACTAACAAAAACCCAAAACATACATTCCTTTCTATCATCACTTTTACAATGCCTCTATATATAGGGTTACCACCTTTAGCATTTTCAGTCAAGAAGCATTGGTTTCCGTATAGTGAGTGACAAGAACAGAACAACACAAGTTTCTTCACTAACTACATTGAGTTGTGAAGTCTGGAAATGGCAAGTTCAAGAGTGATAGGTGCTACATTCTTGATCTTATTTACTCTAGACCTTACTTTTGCTGCTAGGTCACCCAAGGCAATAGGTAAAGGAGGTGGTGGGGGTGGTGGGGGTGGAGGGGGGAGGGGTGGGGGTGGTTCGGCATCAGGTTCTGGTTATGGCTCAGGGTATGGGTCTGGGGGTGGTGAGGGATATGGTGGTGGTCTTGGAGGAGGAGGAGGTGGAGGCAGCGGTGGAGGCGGTGGTATGGGGTCAGGTGGTGGATATGGATCTGGCTACGGGTCTGGAAGCGGCTCAGGCTATGGTTCTGTCGGTGGGGTGGGAGGAGGTGGAGGTAGTGGTGGTGGAGGAGGTGGAGGCGGAGGCACCGGGTCAGGAAGGGGGTCAGGGTATGGAAGTGGAAGTGGGTCAGGATATGGAAGTGGAGGTGGTGGAGGCAAGGGTGGTGGGGGAGGAGGGGGAGGAGGCGGCGGTGGTGGAGGAGGAGGAGGGGCAACTGGCTCTGGCTCTGGTTCTGGTTATGGTAGTGGGTCAGGCTATGGATCAGGATATGGAGGGGATAATGGATATGGCTTGCCATGAACACAGGGTTAAATATATTTTATTTTAGATAGCGCCATGTAAGGGGTGATTTGTATGTTAAATAAATTGCAGTAGCAGTAGCTAATGCATACACATATATTTTCATGTAATCGTGTCAGGTATGCTGCCGGCTAGCTAGCGGCTGCAAGTTACATGCACGTAACTTGTAGTCTGCAAATATAGACCGCTGTTATCAGACTTTCATATCATGAATAAAAGATCCATTTATTCTCATATTAAATATATCCCTCAATTTGAATAAATACAATGATTCATAGAAAGAGAGACTCTTGTCACAAGTCACAACACATGGCTGTGAAAAAAATAGGCCAGAAGTGGGAACCAATCAGCCGCCTCTATACATGGCTGCTACAATTTCCATGGCTGCAAATTCCCTTGTCCAGGAGGAAAGAGTGATAAAAATGAAAGAAAATGGATGGTTGATGACATATAACTAAAATAGTTAGAAAAAAGGAGCAGATGTAAAATTAATACAGAACAAAAATACTGATCATAGATATTTAACCGCGAAAAAACTTTGCATTGATCGGGCACCCAAGTGAGCTTGCAATCGCTTGTACTTCAAGCTGGAGCTTCTAGTTAATTTTCTAAATTCCAGAGCATCATCAGAACACATACATTTTTGGAAGAGAACAATGAAGACTTTTTCAAAGCTTCAGATTTGAGTTTCCTTCGTTTTCTCATCAACCAAGCACAGCTTGAGATTAACAATTACTCTTCCTTTAAAAAAAATCCATGGTTAATGCTTCAAAACTAAGTCTATCGCGAAAAGAAACCTTGAAAGCATGTCTTGATCAATTTATGTCGATCTAAATTAACTTTCTTGTTTCAAATAATATTAGATGTTCTAGAATCAATACCAGCTCTTTCTCGGCAGATGCCATGGAGCATATTGGAAGCTATCAAGAGCCAGTTGACAATATGAAGCCAGGAGCTCGTTGCCTGTATAAACCCTAGTCTGTTTTTGGATCAAGGTATCAAACAAATTTGTTACTGCGAGCCTCCAGAACATGATCAGACTGAAAACGGGACGAAGGAAAAAATTATCAGATTTGAGTTTTGGACTGGAGCCATTGATTCACATGTTGTTGGTTGTATAGTTAAAGCTCTCATATAGCAACTCCAACGCCCGAGTCGTGTGAAAAGATAAAGTTAAAAAAATTATATTTCAAGTTTTTATTTTAATTTTTAATTTCCTTAATGGCACAACAATTTCAGTAGTTAAAATAGTTTTTTCTGATCTTGAGTTGCTATTTCTGTATATTTCGATAGAGAAACCAAAAGATATAATATATTTGTCAAGTAAATAACGAGTCTTTAAATGAGGTTTTCTATTTTAGACAACTTGATATCTTATTAGATTTTTGGGCAAAAAAAAAGATTTTGTTCCCAATCCAAATAGGAAAAAAATAGAAAAAACAATATAAGTGTTGGATTTTTCACTCTCACACCTCAAATGACTCTTCAAATTTCCAACTAAAAATCATCTTCATATAGCTCCCTCTTATCTCATATGGATTTATAGGTTTCTTTAAAATCTGGATAAATCTACGGATATCTTTCTAGTTTAATTGTTATTGTATTTTATTTTAATTTTGAAGTAATATATTATTTAAAATCAATATTTATCATTTTATATCTCACTAATTCAATTATTATTGTATTTTGTTTCAATTGCTATTATATATTTATGTATTTTGTTTCAAATATTTCTGTATATTTAACTCTTTTAAATATCTTTTACCATTAAAATATATATAACCAAAAAAATATATATTTACATTTTTTAAAAAGTTAGTTTATCGATTTAACTTTCGAAGCTTTCTAAAATGCCATAAAGATGGAGTGCTAGTTTATTGGCTAAATAGTTCTTGAAATTTGTATTTTTATGCTGTAACAGTGGCAGAAGATAAAATAAATTTGACTGATCGAAATCATGGATACCTCAAATCAGGGAGGGAAAAACAGAGAGCCACGATAGCTACTATGATACGCTGCCTGTTATTATCATTTACTCGACGACTCACTAATTGACTCGACAATCTGTCACTGGATCTATTTCCGAGTCAAAGCTAACAACTACATTGCTATCCTCTCCATGCCGATCCTTTATTAATCAACAGGAAAATCATTGTTGATGATTACTAATGAAAAGCACATGTGTCCATGAAGAATCTTCTGATCACATTCGTTATTGGAGTTGGTAAAAATAGAACCAACTCGCTAATCAAGAGCACATGCACATAATGGTAGCCACTTTTAATATAATAATGGCTTCCACTTCTTTCCCAGCTGGCATCTCCTAGGCAGTCTTGTGTTAAACAAGGATCGATCCTCTTAACATCTAAGGTCTCAGATTTGAGAGAAACATGGGAGCGCACCTTTAGACATTGTATCAGGCTGCGTATAGAATAGAATCCAGGTGCTTAGAAGTTGTGATTCGTTCAGTGTACTTGAAAGTCAGAAAGTTGAGGATGGCCCATTTCTTTTTTCATCGAGGAAATGATGGCTGGGTTGCTGTGATTGAAAGCAAGCATGCTAGCTGTACAGATGGACACCCTGCTCAAAGTAGAGAGCAGTAGTGTGCCAGTTGTCAGTATAAACGTAGATCTAAAGAAAGAAGACAGAGACCACACTTGACATTCCATGGAGAGAATGGGCTAGGGATTAGTGGGTGTCTATGGCCTAATATCCTGAAGAGTAGAATATGAAATTGAGAGGTTCAATGGGAGCTGGAGTAGGGTAAGCTTAGAAGAAGTTAATAACACTTTTAGGTGTCTCGGCCATGTTTTGCTCGAGGAAAAGAAACATATAAGTAAGGATTATTCCGAATTACGGATCACCAATAGCTAATTAAGCCAAAGTAACTACTGAAACTTATTAAGACATGGCATCAAAGAAAGTGATAATCTGAGCATTCATGGTGCTGAAATTCAATTTGTGCAGGAATAGAAGACTACTGTGTATACATCAACCATGCAGATGACCTGACATTCCACTGGTAATAATGCAAGGACAGTGCTTTCATGCATCAGAACAGGCACCAAGTTTTAAATTGTATATCAGCATTCAGAAACGGTTTTGTAAGTATACATCTGTTTATATTCAATGATGCCCAGTGTTCTATTATATGGGAAAATTAAGAAGATTTGTCCTATTCCGAGATCAAAAACAATAAGAAATTGACTGGACAACCCAGTTTGTCGTTTACAAGTTTAGACCATTGTGAATATACTTGAAGAGGTTAAACAGACATCTTTGTGCTTCAATTACTAGTATTAGTGGATGCATTGATGCTAGAGGGGACAACTGGTAGCATAAATCACCACAAGAACGCTAGTGCATGGAAATTTCATGCATTGAAATTTTAAAGTGGAGTTCAAACTTCAAATTTGAACAGGATGGTAGTGGGAGAAGCAAGCCATTGGTCCCATTTCCAAAGTTATATATTATAAGACACTTCAAGTCAAAAGGTGGGGATAAATCTTTTATTCTATGCAGATATTGCATTCAGACTGAAACAGACAGTCGTCCACAATACCACCACCGCCACTCCCACCACCAGCACCCTTCCACTAAAACAATCACCTAGTCACACGTTCCTTTCTATCATCATCAAGAATAACAAGTGATAGAAGAAAAACAGTGTCTGGTCACCTTGGCAATGCCTATATATAGGGTTCCTATCTCCAGCATTTTCAGTCCACAAAACATTCTGGTTTCTCATTCAGTGATTGACAAGCAAACATACATACATTTTGTGAGTTTCATTTGGAAATGGCTTTGAGGGTGGTAGGGTTTGCGTTTTTGGTTTTGCTTATTGTAGACCTCACCTTCGCTGCTAGGACACTTAAGGCAACTGGAGGTGGTGGTGGAGGGCAGGGAGGAGGTGGTGGTGGTGGTTCAGCATCAGGACTTGGATCAGGTTATGGTTCTGGGTCTGGGGGTGGTGAGGGATATGGTCGTGGTAGCGGTGGTGGTGGTAGTGGAGGAGGGGGCGGAGGAGGTGGTGGCAGCGGCGGTGGTGCCAGCAGCGGGAAAGGGTCAGGTAGCGGGTTTGGTTCTGGTAGTGGCTCAGGCTATGGTTCTGGTGGTGGGGTAGGTGGTGGGGGTGGGGGTGGGGGTGGGGGCGGCGGCGGGGGCGGCGGCGCAGGTTCTGGGTCAGGAAGTGGTTCTGGCTATGGAAGTGGAAGTGGTTCTGGATATGGAAGTGGAGGTGTTGGGGGCAAAGGTGGGGGCGGTGGAGGAGGTGGTGGCGGTGGTGGTGGTGGGGTGGGAGGAGGTGGATTTGTCCCTGCTTCGGGCTATGGTAGTGGATCAGGTTATGGGGGGGGCTACGGGTCTGGATATGGCAAAGGGGGGTATGGCACGCCATGAACATGAGTTTACATTTTCGTTTAGATAGTGGCATGGTGCCATCCAATCAGTCATTTGTACGCTGAAATAAAATTGCAAGAGCTCACCCATGCATATGCATATAGTATATGTTGGCGGAGTTGCTGCAAAAAGTGCATGTTTGTCTGTTGATCTCCGTTACTAATATCATTCGTCATCTTCCATAAATAAAAGAATTCTGTTTACTTTGAAAACAATTTTTATAGATAATCTCTCCCTCAAGTGAATATATCGTTTCATACAAAGGGAGTTTGATCACAAAAATAGACTTTAAAAGAAAGTAAAAGAACAGAGCTTGAACTAGTAAATTGAAAACTTCCTCCCAAGACTCTACTGACAGTTTAAAACTTTGAATGCAGTAAATAAAAAACTATTGACAGTAGAGACTTTGCATCCAGTAAAAAAAGAGTCAGCCTCAATACAAGGCTGCTAAAAAGAGAGCCTGCGTAAAAATCTGACCTGGTAAATGAAGTCCAGTCATCTTCGTTATTGGAAACTACTACCTCTCTCTACCAAAATGTCAGTTTAGGATCCTTCACCACAGGCGGCCAAAAGGCCATTAGAAGCTGCAAAATGAACTTTGCAACCAGAGGACCACCTTGGGTCCGGTCAACAAACATTCTGAAAGGCTAATTAGATGGTCCAAATAGGAGTGCATACAACGGTCATTCTTAGAAGATCCTTTGTAATTTTGTCCGATCGGTGGTTTGAAAAAAATTGATTTTTTAGTGTTTGATAAAGATAAAAAAGTAAAAAAAAATTGGTGAGTCCCACCTTTAAAAATCAGTGAGTCTCCGTTTGAAGAACTGCTTTTCTTGTGTCCCTAATCAATTAAAGATCAGAGAAGGGATAAAGTACTGATGAGTTTAATAGACTGACTTAACTGTGGCGATCATCTTTGCTGACTTGCAGTACAAAAAACTTCAACTTCTAGTATTTGTTAATAATAATTTGTTTCAGAGAGATGTTTGCGAAATTGATTCTACTGCTCATCTGTTGAAGATGGTTTGTGATGTTGAGGTGGTCGATATTAAACCCGCCATTAGAAAGAAAAAAATATAGAGAGAAGGGGTTTAGCGGTGCATAAATGTGAGAAAATAATGAACTTGTGAGTGAAGAGTATGGATTTGCAGGGGGGGGGGGGGGGGAGGCTGAGAAACCAAGAGAGGGAGGGAGGAGTTGTGCTCAGTGCCATGGAGTTTTTGAAAAAGAGGGGAAAATGTGACGAGAGATGGAGGAATTTTATTTTAATTAATATTATTCTTTCTTTCATTTATTAAAGTTTTATTGATTTATCATGAATAATAAATGTGAGAAATTCTTTTTAATATAGATTTTTCCTTCAATGTAAAAATGTTTATGAATTAAATTTTTTTAAAAAATGATTATTAATCTATAAAAAAAAATTAAAAAAAAAATAATATAGATATAGATATAAGTTGATAGCAATATAAAATACATGATAACCAAATACACGAAATTATTATTTATCAATTTCAAACTTGACCATAATTTTAACTAAATATTTCAATAATTATTATTAACCCAACTAAAAATATTTTTAATGAAATTATTTTTTTAAACTTCATCAACAAAAACAATAACAATAACAATAACATCTTGAAATCAGAAAAGTCTAAAAAGCGATACAGAATCAGGAAAATGTTGCAGGAGATAAATAATGACAACCATGTCTGGTATCAGCACCCAGTTCTTACGGTCTCTTCAAACAACTTAGATTTCTTGCACTACTAAATTTATTGCCAAAAACAATAAGTTCCAGCGCTCAAGCGCGTCCATAACGAAGAGAGGAAACAAAAATTGAAATGTCCAGGGAAATTGTTCAGCAAATTTCCATTTTAACTATAGCAAAGTATCCTTTCAAAACATAGCTCAGACGTAAAGCATGTAACAGTTTAAAAGTTACAACGGTATCAAGGAGATAAATAAACATGCGTAAATCTAATAATCAGACAAGCTAATATTGCCTAATCAAACAACCGTTACATGAAACAGAATTTGTACCCTGTGAAGAATTTCCTATAGAAACCTGAAGAATTTCCCTTCTCTCTCCTTCCATCACAGATTTTGATTGCTTACTAAATTCAGGGAACACCAAATAAACAAAGAGCAAGGTCCGCAGAAAATTTGTAACGACAATAATTCAAAATGCTCGGTGGCTAATCTGTCTCCCTCTCAGAAGCATAGGATACCTTCTGCATTATCATGTCCTCAGCAGCACGGATGGCCCTCTGTGATCCAGTGATTGTAATTTTCCTGCAGAAAACAGAATTGAAAACCTTGTCACTTCCAGACACACTTTTGAGGAGTAAATTGATCAACTCAAAATCCAATCCCGTACCTATCAGTTGTTCCAGACATGAAATCACCTCTGTCAGATATTTTTAGCCTGGCTCCACTTGTCTGCCAAAACATAATGCTCTGCATTAGGGGGAGGAAGCAAAACAAAGAATATATGGATCATTTGTTGTATAAGAACCTGGCTAATTTCCATTATATTTCTTCCTCCACGGCCAACAACCAATCCAATGTGTTCATCAGCAACACCAATTGTCACAGAACTGGTAATATCATCCTGAAAACATCAGAAGGCTTCTATCAATCATAATCAACTTACACTTTAACAATCCCTACAGCATATGAATGTTTTCAGAACAGCACCGAAACATATAGAGATATTGATGATAGAATTCCAATGTGAAGAGGTGGATCAGCTAGAAAAATAATCTAAGATGAATATTACAATACCCGATTTAGGATTGGTATCAAACTACCAACTGTAAACCTTACACGACCTGAGAGAAACATATATAAAAGACATGAGCACCGCTATGAGTTGCCACACAGATTCGTGTAGAGTAAGCCTTTATGGGAAAAACAATTAGAGTATTAACTAAACAGGCCAGAGATGTGTGGCAGGATGTCTGTGTTTGATTACTGAAAAAGAAATCTAATCGCTTAAACTTTATGAAAACTCAGCAAATATTCAGCAACGCAGCTCAAATGTTGTGGGAAAACCTAAAGACAAGGAAAGGAAAAGCCAACTTGAACTGAAAAGGCTTATTTCATCTCATGAACAAGCAGGAAGATCAACGAGCAATGAAAAATCATAAGTGAGCCAGCATTACTGAAAAAATCTGTTCTAACATTCCAAAATATAAGTAGTAACTATCAGTTTTTTGCTATGGAGACTGCATTAACACCAGGATGCCCGGTTAAAGCTTAGAGGATTTAAGAATAGAATAGGATGAACCTTGTTATGCTGAAACTTTACTCCAGCTCCATTCAGCCCATGGTTCATTGTATTGTACACTGCTGTAGCAACATAAGGAAGCACATATGCATATTGAATAGCGTCAAAACCAGAGAAGAAAACACCTATTCGAGTTAAAAGAATCTTAAAAGGTATTAAATTTTAAAAGAAAAGGTTTTAAAAAGAACAAATTTTCAGAAACCTCAAGGATACCAACATGACCTTTGCTCGGGCAACCAGAAGTTTTTCAAATATAAAATAAATGGCAGCCAATTAACTGTCAGATTGATAGAAAAACAAAGTCTAAAGTCCTTGATGATGAATGTGGTCAGAAACACACGATCCTGATTTGATAAAAAAAATCTAGTACTTGACATCAATGGTACCATTAGAATCTGGTAGGTCAGTTAAGACTAAGAAGTTGCCTAAATCTCACCAAATTCCTAAAAGTCAATGGACATTCAAATCTTTCTTGTAAAATAAGCATCTGGACCATAAAACAAACTCAAACTATATCAACCCTCCCCAGGCACTGATCATCTTTTCAATGGCCACCCTGACACAGTTTAGAACATTCCAGTATCTTTCCCAGGGTAAAAGCTGGGGGGACTTTACATGATACTGCCAATAATCATTGGGTTAACTAAGTTTATGAATTTATAAAGAACAAAAACGTGATATGAAAAAGAAAAAAAAAATGTAGAGGTAGAAACTAGAAGCTTTTTCTTCCAATAAAAAGAGAGCAGTACTGAGCAAGAAGTTAATGACAAGTCACACCTGCGTATGAAAATGGAGCATGCATAGTCTGTGAGTAATGAGGGTCATCGGTTAGCTTAGACAATATTAAATCAATGGCATGCATTTGCTCCTCTAGAGTTCCTGTTAATGTAACCAGCCTATCAGTCAATCCAGAAAAACTGGTATCCAGAGGAGAAATCTTGATGCCAGCATGGGACTCTTCAATAAATGACCTGCAGTAAAGGCAGATATCAGCATTTTACACTTCCTCACTCAGCTTTGATTTGAAGGTAAACTTCTAGACAATCTTACAGGAAACAAAATAAGAGATTAAAATTCCCAATTTTATGTCTCACAAGAAAAATGGTAGACAGCCATAATACAAGAACAAGACCCAAGCAAAGCCTGACAGAGCAGCAAAATCAGCAAGGAGCAAATGAAAAGCAAGATAAAGGACCAAATGTCATGCATTTATAATAAATACATATGCAATTCATGCATTTAGCTAAATTAATTGGTTAAAGTTCCATGTGAGCTACTATAAATAAATAAAAAAGTAAAAGCAGCAGAAGTAGCTCACATAAACTGAGGTTTAAGTCCAAATCAACGCAATGCATAAATCTAGGTGATGGACTGATGCATCCAAAAGATTGCCAGAGCCCTCAAAGAAAGGGGAATGTGGATTCCTAAGTACCAGGAAACATACATCGATATATAAAAATTGTACTTAAACAAAGCTTGATTCCATGGATGGAACTCTGAACACCGATTAGGGTTGCTACAATTTCCCATAAAGATAGATACACTTCCTCACAGACTAACATTAGTTTTCATATAAAATTTCCAGGTACAAATTACATTACATAATTCTTTATTTTATTTTTTTAATTTTAGAGCCCTCGCCTAGATGTATATTGTAAGAAGAATATAAAAGAAGTTTTCATACTTTATAATGGACCCTCCTTTCCCAATAATGCTACCACAAGCACTATTTGGAACAACCAATCTCACTCTCATTCTTGGTTCAGCATCATCTCCATCTTCAGCGGGAATCTGACCAAAAAAACAAATTAACAGAAAACAAGCAGCATGTCATATAGACCAAGCATATGTCACAATAATTACCTCGCTGAGTAATTTAGCAATTATAAGTTCCACGGCCTTCAATGCATCATCAATTCCTCCAGATATCATAATTATCCTATCAGATGTTCCCGGAAAAAACTCATAATTTCTCGACAACTGAATTCTTGCTCCGGATTGTGACTGAAAATCAGTAATTGTAGCACCGCCCTTTCCAATCACAGAGCCAGCTGCCGCATTTGAAACAAGAAACCTGATATAAGTCGGCTTCTCTTCTGAATCTGGGAGGGAAAAAAACAAATATTAGCACCGCAGGAACCTGAAAGCAGGGAAATTGGTTTCAAGGCCAAAATAAGACTTGAAATTTAATTTTCCTTCATTTTCCACAGCTTCCTCACCAACCAAACAGAACTTAGAACAAAGAATCCCTCTTCTAAAAATCTAGGGTTAAGTTTCCAATTTCAAGTCAAAAACACCAAAATTTAGCAAATAAAATAAAATAAAACAACCAACTCCACGTAGCAGTCAATCCTATCACAAAATGTAACCTAAAAATACAACAACAAAATCGCTATCGTTATTAGAACAGAGAAACCTGAAGGCGGCGATGCAGGCGGTGGAGGAGATCTCTTTGGCGGTTGCTCCGGTGATGAGACGTAAGACGACTCCGTCGATTCCATTTCTCCTTATCTTCTATAACAGAAACTATCAAATTACTACACGGTAAATAAATAAATATCAATGGCTGAAACTATCTTCTAAAATGCGCGTGGAGGAAAAGAGAAAGAGCTAACGCTACCTGAGGTGGAGGCTTTTGAAGGTGACGGTGCCCGGTGGATTTTGTAAAACGAGAAATGCAGATTTGCAACTCTCTCTCATTTATCCATGGTGGTTTTGCTTCTAGGTTGGCTTTAAGCCTTGAAAACCGGCTCTTGTGTTTGTTTGTTTTAATTATTGACCTATTTTTGTTTATTTTTTTCCACGTATTGGCCCTTCATTTTCTTAGCTCAGACAGCTAGATACCGCGCATTTTCTCCCTCTCTGCCACTGCTACACTTTTCACTTTTTCTACGGATTTTTTACCATTTGAGTAAACAGGAAAAGCTGTTACTGAAAATCATGAGCACCGTGCTTAGCTTCAGTATCGGAAAGTGAAATTAAGGAGGGTTCATTAAGGAATTATAACAATTTTAATGGTAAAAGTTATTTTGAAGAGATAAATTTTTAAAATGATTTTTTGAATAGTATATATATAATTTTTTTATTAATGTGTGTTTTAATGGTAAAGTTATTTTGAAAAACTATTTTTTATATTATTTTAAATATAATAAAATTATTTTATATGTAGTTTAATTATGTCATTGATTATATAATTAATAGGAATAAGTTATATAATAAAATAATTGCTTTTAAAAAATCCTCCAACAATATAATTATTAATTTTATATGTAATTTTTTACTCTGGTTAAGGTACTTTTAAATAATTTTTTTAATATAATTATATATATATATAAAAAAAAAAAAAAAAAGTGGCCCCAAGTGGGGCTGAGATATTTTAACTCATCCTCTCCTTAGCTGCTACAAATAGCAGCTCATGGAGGGGATGTTATTTTTACATGTGTAAATAGCACCCTCGTTGTAGCTTGAAATTGCAAATAAAATAGGCAAACAACCATTATTATATATTTGTATGCGGGGATAACATCTCCACTGCAAATGCTCTTATTAAAGCATCTGTAACGGGTATACTATCCCGCATGTAAAAGTAAAATAATAATTCTTTGTTTATTTTCTTTTTATTTTGATGTTGTAATGGGAATGCCATTTGCACATGTAAAAATAGCATCCCCTTCTCGAGTTGCTATATGTAGCAACTTGGGACATGGAACTAAAAAAGTAGCCTCACCTTGGGGCCACCTTTGATATATATATATATATATATATCAAAAATATTTATTTTTATTTATAAATATTTTAATAAAAAAATAAAAAATTATATATAAAATTAATAATTATATTGTTGGAGGGTTTTTTAAAAATATTTCTATTGATTATATAATCAATGATATAATTAAATTACATACAAAATAATTCTATTATATTTAAAATTAAAAAAATAGCTCTTTAAAATAATTTTTACCATTAAAACACACATTAATAAAAAAAAACTATATATATACTATTCAACCTATTTTAAAAATTTATCACTCCAACATAACTTTTACCAAAGTTATCCTTCCTGGGCTAGGTACCAGGCATTGCCTCATCGGTGCCCTCATCCCCGTAAACACCCACCCTGTTGCAGCCATAAATCAATTTTCCCCCCTCTTTATTTTTTTCATGGGACTAGATTATTTTTTTTAAAGTAAACATTCAAAAATAAATAATATCGTTATTCTAGACGAGGTGCCCAGGTGGAATTTTAAACAATATAACCTATTTTATAAGATGGGTTAATTGGATCAGACGATCCATGAAAATAACTATATTATTAAAAAAAAAAAAATTGTCGTTGTCCTTCAAAGTTTAAACAGAATATTTACAGTTGTTCATTGCATTGTGTTCCTGTCTATTTTTTTAGCTAATTAATACATGCTAGAATTTCATTTATATCCATTACAAAATTTATTTTAAAAATATTTATATGAAAAAAATATTTTATTTTAAATTATTTTTTGTATTTTAATTTTTTTTAATATACTGAAATTAAAAATAATTTTTTTTAAAATATAATAAATAATATATTTCTAAACAAAAAAATATTTAAAAAGCAAACTAAACCATTACTCGTAATGAAAACCTCAGTGAAAACAATGGGAAGTAACTGCAGTTTCGATATTTCGACGATTGAAAAATGTGGTTACGTGTGTGGTTAACGAGGATTGAGATTCGATCTCCTCCTCTCCGTCTCTGACCCGTCATGCGCTGTCTATTTGCCATCGTGATTTTTATTAGGTATATAAAAAAAGTCTTGCCGAGTTTTCTTGGTCCACAAAGGTTGCTTCAGTTCCCATGACAATTCCGCTTTAATTAATTATTTTGTTCAATTTAATTCGTGTATAGTTAGACACCGTTTAAAGGTGTATTTGCACCGTGATTTTTGAAAACTTTGATCTTTTAAAAAATAAAAAAATTAAATTATTTCTATATATATTTCACTATTATTTTAATGTATTAAAATAAATAAATTATTTCATGCATGTTTGGAAATATTGTTGATGTTGATTTTAAAAGTATTTTTTATTCATAAATATAATAAAATAATATTTTTTATATTTAAAAAATACATATTTTTAATATTAACACGTAAAAATATTTAAAAAAATATAAAAATCTTTAATTGTTTTCAAAAACACTTAATCACATTAACAGACACATCACCTTGATATTGGAGCGGAAAGCAGGCGTGTGGATCGAATAACCAGGTCCAAGGTAACAAAATTGTCGCGAGTTTGGGCGCATTGAACGCGGGCATGTGGGCATGGAGCTCGAACCCCACCCCTTTTAGCTATTCACAATGGCGACGTGCATGTATTCAAGCTAGACTTGTGTCGATATCGTTGGATTTTATTAAAGTTACACGTTTATGAGAGCGATTAGACTTGTCGACCCTGTCCATCCCTGTCTGCAAGTGTGGTTTAAATGGAGATTTGAAAATTATTATTATTTTGTAAATTATTTATTACTATTTTAATATATTAATATCAAAAATATTTTTAAAAATATATTTTTAAAAGTAAATGGTGCAAGAAAACACTACTATGATTTATGTATCTACGTGTATTGCAAACACTTTTTTCCCTTATCTTTTTCACCCAAAATACAAAATTGGAGTGTGTTTTTTTCATAATAATTTTTCAAGCATGTTTAAGAGTGTAGTTTAAATTATTTTTTAAAATATTTATGGTGTTTAAATATATGAAAATAATATTTTTTAAAACTTTTAAAAAAATATATTTTTCATAATTAATATCTTAAAATAATTTAAAAATATCAAAAAATAAAATAATTTAAAAAATACTTTTCAAACATACACTGAAACATACAACTCCTTAGATTTCGCCGCACTTTGCATCATTTGAGCAGTCTTAGAAGCTGTTTGGCGCGGCGTTTCACCCGCCGCGCCACAGCTTTTTGTTAATTTTTTTTTATTCTAATTAAATATGTTTTAGTGTTTCTAGATCATTTTGATGTGCTGATATCAAAAATAATTTTTAAAAAATAAAAAACATCATTTTGATATATTTCGGCACAAAAAACACTTTGAAAAGCTAACACAACAGCTCTCCCAAACAGGCCCTTAATTACCATGATCGAACCAACCACTACAACCGATGTACTGGATAATTGATCACTAAGCTGGTTTGATCTTCAAGTTAAATTGTTCAGTTAATCGGCCTCGTTGAAATGAACCAACTCTTTTGTTAGTCTCATAAAGGTGGTTTTTGACTGCGTTTTAAAATTATTTATAATTTTTTTTTTATACTATAAATTAAAATAATATATATTTTTAAATCATCTTCACATGCTATATTAAAATTAATTTTTAAAAAATAAAAAAAATATTTTAATATATTCCTGAACAAAAAAAAATTTGAAAAATAATATCAAACACACTTCAAAATAGACAATAATATAGATGGTATGTTTTTTATTTATGTAGAAAATTGATTATTTTTATATATATTGTATTTTATGATTTTAATATTTAGTTAATATAATTATATTTAAGAATACTGATATGAATTTCTGTCCTTTAAAAAATCTAAAGTCATTTTTCCTCTCTCTCAATATATTTTTAGGCGATAATATTCAATAAATATAAGACATATTAGAAATAAAAATATTGTAATTTGTTTTTAAAACATAAACTTAATTTTTTTTTGTGCTATAATTATTTATTTGACGTCTAAAAAGAACAGTCTAATGGAAACGGGAAGTGACTTGTATATTTTTTAATTTGACTTGTAGATAATGCAGGTAAATTTATAAAAAAAAAACTTTGAGATGTTTTTTTTTCCAGTAATATTAGATCTAAAATATTAAAAATGAAAATATTGGAAATTCTTATAAAGAAATAAACTTAAATAAAAGAGCACAAAATTAAATTTTGAAGCCAATATTTTTTTATATAAGATTTATTAATTATATTATTATATTAAATATATTCGAGAAAACATGATATAAATTTATGTCTTTTAAAAAATATTAGGTCATTTTTCCTCTCTTTTAATATATTTTTAGGCGATAATATTTATTTTTGTAATATAAAAAAATAAAAGTATAAAGGCTTGAATGAAAATCAAATATAAAGGGATTAAATTGAACAATTAAAAGTCCAATGGCTGAAATGGAAACCACATTTATTATCAATTTAAATCAAAGGACAAAGTTGAAAAAGTTGAAACTTGTGTACCGAATTTATTGAGCTATTTACTACCAATTCAGAAATTAAAAGTAGGAGCACCGAACTGAAAGTATATATTATACTGATTTTGAATTGAAGATCGCAATTGAAACAAATAAAAACTTATATAATTGCAATAAGGGCCAGAACAACAAATTCGGTAAATTTGTCATTTTTTTTATGAGTTGCTTTTGTTCTTCAGTAATAGTAGATCTGACGCATTATTAAAAAAAATATTGTAATTTGTTTTTAAAAATGAACATAATTTTTTTGCGTGTAATAATTATTTTTTTTCATCTAAAAAGAACAGTATAATCGAAATGGGAAGTGACTCGTATATTTTTTAATTGTAAATAACCTAGGTAAATTCTTCATATTTGTTTTGTGATTTGTCTTTTTTCCCTAGTAATATTAGATCTGACACATTGTAAATAAAAATATTGTAATGTGTTTTTAGGAAAAAAAAATTTTTTGTGTTATTATGATTTTTTTATTGTCTAAAAAGAACAGTGTAATTGAAACGGGAAGTGAGTCGCATATTTTTGAAATCTAGGTAAATGTGTCAATTGTTTTTTTTAGTTGTATTTTTTGCCAAGTAATATTAGATCTGAAATATTAAAAACCAAAATATTGTATTTTTTTAAGAAATAAAATTTTTAAAAAGAGGAAAAAATTAAAATTCAAAGACAAATTTTTTATGTTATCCGATTTATCAATTATATTATTATATAAAATATATTTAAGAATACTGATATCAATTTTTTTTACTGAAACAATCCTAGGTCATGTTTTCTTCTCCCTATATATATATTCCTAGGCGATAATACTCAATAAATATTAGAACATATAATTAATGAAAGAGTAAAAATATCTCAGAAACTTTAACAAAAGATAAAACAAAAAAATAAAATAAAAAAACTTATTATTGCTATAACTGTTAAAACAATAAAAATTATTAAATTATCCGGAGAAAAAAAAATATTAACATAAGAATAAGCAAGAAAAACAATTAAATTATTATTATTATTATTATTATTATTGTGTTAAGCACAAAATTAAAATTCGAAGATAATTTTTTTTTATATTATCTGATTTATTTATTATATTATTATATAAAATGTATTTCAGAATATTAATATTAATTTTTTTAATTCAAAAAATCCTAGGTCATGTGCTCTTCTCCGTATATATATTCCCAAGTGATAATATTCAATAAATATTAGAACATATAATTCATGAAAGATTAAAAATATTCAAGAAACTTTTAAAAAAGAAAAAAAATATTATCATTCCTATCACTGTTAAAACAATAAAAATTATTAAATTATCCGGAGGAAAAAAAATATTAACAGAAGAGTAAGTAAGAAAAACAATTAAATTATTATTATTATTATTATTGTGCTAAGTACAAAATTAAAATTTGAAGACAAATTTTTTTTATGTTATCCGATTTATTCATTATATTACTTTATAAAATGTATTTAAGAATATTGATATTAATTTTCTGTATTTAAAAAATCTTAGGTCATGTTTTCTTCTCCCTATATATATGCATAGACGATAATATTCAATAAATATTATGACATATACTTAATTAAAGATTAAAAATATGACAGAAACTTTAACAATTTTATTATTGTTAAAACAATAAAAATTATTAAATTATCTGGAGGAAAAAAAAATTAACAGAAGAGTAAGTAAGAAAAACAATTAAATTATTATTGTTGTTGTTGTTGTGTTAAGTACAAAATTAAAATTCAAAGATAATTTTTTTATGTTATCCGATTTATCAATTATATTATTATATAAAATGTATTTAAGAATACTGATATTAATTTTTTTATTCAAAAAATCCTAGGTCATGTTTTGTTCTCCCTATATATATTCGTATGTGATAATATTCAATAAATATTAGAACATATAATTAATGAAAGAGAAAAAATATTCAAGAAACTTTTGAAAAAGAAAAAAAAACAAATATCATTGTTATAATTGTCAAAACAATAAAAAATATTAAATTATCCGGAGAAAAAAAATTAACATAAGAGTAAGCAAGAAAAACAAATAATAATAATAACAATAACAACAACAATAATAATAATAATAATAATAATAATAATTAATTATTATTATTATTATTATTATTATTATTATTATTATTATTATTAATAATTATTATTATTAATTATTATTATTATTATTGTTATTATTATTGTTGTTATTGTGTTAAGTACTCAGTAATAGTAGATGTGACGCATTATTAAAAAAAATATTGTAATTTGTTTTTAAAAATGGACATAATTTTTTTGCGTGTAATAATTATTTTTTTTCATCTAAAAAGAACAGTATAATCGACACGGGAAGTGACTCGCATATTTTTTAATTGTAAATAACTTAGGTAAATTCTTCATATTTATTTGATGACTTGTCTTTTTTCCCTAGTAATATTAGATCTGACACATTGTAAATAAAAATATTGTAATGTGTTTTTAGGAAAAAAAAGATTTTTTTGTGTTATTATGACTTATTTATCGTCTAAAAAGAACAGTGTAATTGAAACGGGAAGTGAGTCGCATATTTTTGAAATCTAGGTAAATGTGTCAATTGTTTTTTTTAGTTGTATTTTTTGCCAAGTAATATTAGATCTGAAATATTAAAAACCAAAATATTGTATTTTTTTAAGAAATAAAATTTTTAAAAAGAGGAAAAAATTAAAATTCAAAGATAATTTTTTTATGTTATCCGATTTATCAATTATATTATTATATAAAATGTATTTAAGAATACTGATATTAATTTTTTTTACTGAAACAATCCTAGGTCATGTTTTCTTCTCCGTATATATATTTCTAGGCGATAATATTCAATAAATATTAGAACATATAATTAATGAAAGAGTAAAAATATCCGAGAAACTTTAACAAAAGATAAAACAAAAAAATAAAATAAAAAAAACTTATTATTGCTATTACTGGCAAAACAATAAAAATTATTAAATTATCCGGAGAAAAAAAATATCAACAGAAGAGTAAGCAAGAAAAACAATTAAATTATTATTATTATTATTATTATTATTATTATTATTATTATTATTATTATTATTATTGTGTTAAGGACAAAATTAAAATTCGAAGATAATTTTTTTTTATGTTATCCGATTTATTTATTATATTATTATATAAAATATATTTCAGAATACTAATATTAATTTTTTTAATTCAAAAAATCCTAGGTCATGTTTTCTTCTCCTTATATATATCTCTAAGTGATAATATTCAATAAATATTAGAACATATAATTCATGAAAGGTTAAAAATATTCAAGAAACTTTAACAAAAGAAAAAAATATTATCATTCCTATCACTGTTAAAACAATAAAAATTATTAAATTATCCGGAGGAAAAAAAATAATAACAGAAGAGTAAGTAAGAAAAACAATTAAATTATTATTATTATTATTATTATTATTATTATTATTATTATTATTATTATTATTATTGTTTCAAGTACAAAATTAAAATTGGAAGAAATTTTTTTTTTTACGTTATCCGATTTATTCATTATATTACTATATAAAATGTATTTAACAATACTGATATTAATTTTTTTATTCAAAAAATCCTAGGTCATGTTTTGTTCTCCCTATATATATTCGAATGTGATAATATTCAATAAATATTAGAATATATAATGAATGAAAGAGAAAAAATATTCAAGAAACTTTTGAAAAAGAAAAAAAAACAAATATCATTGCTATAATTGTCAAAACAATAAAAAATATTAAATTATCCGGAGAAAAAAAAATTAACATAAAAGTAAGCAAGAAAAACAAATAATAATAATAATAATAATAATAATTAATTATTATTATTATTATTATTATTATAATAATAATAATAATAATAATTATTATTATTATTGTGTTAAGTACACTTATATATACATGTACAAAAGTAAAGATTATGCTAGAAATAAAAAAAATAAAAGTATAAGGGCTCAAATGAAAATTAAATATAAAGGGATTAAATTCAAAAATTAAAAGTCTAAGGGCTGAAATGGAAATCACATTTATTATCAATTTAAATTAAAGGATAAAATTGAAAAAGTCGAAACTTCTGTACCGAATTTATTTAGCTATTTACATTAAATCCGGAAATTAAAAGTAGGAGGACCGAAGTGAAACTCTCACATTCAATCAATTCAAATCGGAGGACCCAATCGAACTAAATCAGAACTTATATAATAGAAATAAGGACCAAAATCAAAATTAAAAGTCGACGGACCGAAGTGAAAATTAAATAACATTGGGGGACTCTCCTGCACTTTTACGTGCAGGAGAGAGAGAGAACGTTGGCAGCGCCTTTAACCGGCCTCCGTCGCGTTCAGAGGCTTTTTCAGGTTACACGCGCCACCGCGGGAGGAAGACCACGATGAGGCGCATCGAGAAATACTCCGGTAGCAAATTTTCGGGCACCGTATAAGGCTTCACGCGCCACCTAAACAGGGCGTGAGGCGGAAAACCGACTGGCGCGTGGGACGCACGTCCTGACAGCGTCGGAATTAAAAATTCAAAAAGAGGGTCAATTACCTTTATGGCCCTGTCATCCATTCAGAGTTTTTGTCTTATTAGGGGCTATAACCGTATTTAGCCATTTTAAAAAATATTAAAAAAAATAAAACTTGCGGCGGTCCAGACCGAACCGGACCGGTCCGTACGTGGTCAATTACACCCGTGCCCCTCAGCCGAAACCGTGTTTTTGTCTTATTATAAGGGGTCCGAGCGTCAATGCACTGTTCACATCAGGAAAAGACAAAAAAAAATAGGATGGACGTGCGCGCGCGACGCATGGATGACAAAGTTCGTGTCGTGTCCACAGTGCGCCTGAGTGTACGTGAACAGTAATGAACAGTAAATCACCGATGCTTTTTAGTGTTTTTGTTAATATAGGTTATATGTCATATATGCGAACTTCAATACTAGCTACCACCGGACCAATCTGATTCTTAGATCATTGAAGCAACTAGTGTAGAATTATGAATCGACGATCTAACTAGATTGAACCGACCCAAGATAGGCTACATGCTATTTATTTTGAAGGAAAATATATATTTAAAAAAAAACGAAGGGTGGCTCTTGAATTAGAATCGTTAAATGCGCAAGTATCACCGCCGAGCCGGTGGGCCTCTTTACGGCCCAGCGTTGTCTAAAAAATGCACATGCAATGCCGGTGATTAATATCATATCCAAGAGACCGGCGACCGCTACTCCTGTCAGGTCAGGATCCAATTTTATTCCTATAATATTTCCTGAAAGTAAAATTTTAACTTTTGTACTCTCCCTCTCCGTATCAGGCAACATTGTCATCTTGTATATTAAAAGTATTTTTAAAATAAAATTAGAAAATATATTTTTATTATTTATTTTAAATTAAAAAAATAATAATATTTTAATGTGTTTATACCAAAAATATTTAAAAAAATATACAAATATATTATTTTAATATAATTTTAAATAAAAAATAATTTCAACTTCAAAACCGTTATTTTAACCTCATTGACCCTCAACTAAACATATCCTGAGCTTGGGGTATTTCTGACAAGCCTGACTTTCTTGCATGGCTGTGGATACATGTTGCAATACAGACACGAAGAAATCGACACTTTCCTCCATGTGCAGACGATGGCCGCAGTGAAAAAGCTGCTGAGGAACCCTTTTTGGCAGCGGACGTGGAGATAGGCCTTTACCTTCTCTATGAATTTGAGGTGTTTGATTTATTTTTCAAAATGTTATTTACTTTTAGATATATTAAAATTATATCAATATTACTTTAACCCATCACTACAAAAATGCTCTGAATTGTTCTCGCTACCGACTGGCAAGGGAAGAAGAGATGGTGATTTCGTATCTATATGGAATAGATTTAAAACTGTTTTTGAAAATGTTGAATGTATTAAAATGAATTAATTTCCTTCAACGCTAATTTGGTTTTCGTATTTATTTTTTATATTAATATATAAAAATAATTTAAAACCATTAATAAAAAATTAATTTTAAATAAAATAAAATAAAATCCAATGATAAGCATGGCTGAAGAGTACATGGTGGAATGGAAGTACGGTGAAGGAGTGCCATTGATTACTTTTCAGTTTTCAGGACTCTATTCAACTTTGAAAATAATCAGCTATTATTCCTGTATCGATGGTTATTTCTATGATCAATTTAAATGAAATTAAAGATTTTTGAAACCCAAAATTAGCGTTGTCTTATGAGATAATTTGAGAATTGTTTTTTCATCACCACTAACTATATAAATAAACAATTGTTAAGGTTATTTTTTAAAATATTTTTTATTTAAAAATATATTTTTTTATTTTTCAAAACAAATAATATTAATATATTAAAAAGATCCAACAATATGAAAAAATAAATCTAAAATATTGTAGAAAAAACATTTTTTAAAACGCGATGACATTGACGGGAAGTTATAAAGAGGGAATTTTCGTACTCCATCACATAAAGAAACAATTGTTTATACGATCCCAGCCACCATAACAATATATTTTTGTTTCACGTCGTTTCATACGTTGAAGACAGTTTTGATCTTCTGTTTTTTTACCATGAGAGTGTCCACGAAGCGTACCTCAATTCATGAACAGCCTAATAGCTTGTTTGGGAAGATGGTTGTGGTAGTTTTTTAAAGTATTTTTTATGCTGAAATGTATTAAAATAATATTTTTTTTATTTTTTAAAAATTATTTTTGATATCAGCACATCAAAATAATCTAAAATTTTTGGCCGCAGTCCCAAACGGGGTCTAAGGGGGTAGAAATAGTTTTTGAAAAAAATTGATTTTATTTATTTTAAATTAAAAAAAATTAATGTTTTTATATTATTTTATAATTTTAATATTAAAAATAATTTTAAAAAATAAAAAAATATATCATTTTAATATATTTCGGAATAAAACACAAATATTTTTTCCTCCTTGTAAATATTTTATATTTTTTAAAAATAATTATCAGGTTTGTATTTTAGTTTTATGTGATCTCTTTTTTTTTTTTAACAGTGATTCTTAAATTATATTGGTCATGTTTAACGGCTGGGGAGACTAAAATGATTCATTAGATATTTTTAATATTTTACATGTATTAAATTTATTTTTTGTAATATTGTTAGCATGTGCACATGACATGATATGTTTTTTTACCCTGTTCAGTAATTTTTGGGGGTGTCAATTTCTATTTCAAACTCATTCTAGTGAACAAATTCACTTATTAAAATATGATAAATGACCTGATATTAAATATCCCGATATACTTTTATTTTTTATAGTTTTATTTTGTTTAGAGAAAAAAATTCGAATATTAAATTATGGGCATATTTGGATGGTTGACCTAAATTCCAAATTCACCAAGTTTAACCTTTTATTTTTTAATATTTCAGTATTTAATTGATATTTAATTTTACAATCATCTATTTTTGTTATCGTATCACTAAATAAATAATATTATTTTGAAAACAACAAATTATAATCTCATTGAAATTAGTGAACTCGATTCACGTATTTGACATACCAGCTCAAATTACTTGGTTTACGAGTTTAATAAGTTCACCCAGTTAAGTATGTTTATTTGTTTAATTTTTTGATTGTATATTTTTGTTCGTATATTAAAAATAGCTCATTAAAAAAGTCGCTAAAATTAATGGAAACCATGACATAAATCGTCAAGGATTGAGATCGATTTTATTTGTAATAGTCTAGTTTTTTTTTTTTAAAAAATATCTTTATTTTCTTAAAAAAATAATAAGTTATATTTTTTTCAATGATTAAAATTGTATTTAAAGTCATCAAAACAAACAATTCAATCTCGACTAGCTCCCACATGAATGAGTTGAAAACTCAAGTTAAGTAAATAAGTTGAGATGTTTTAAAATCGACCAATTAAATCAGGTTTAATAAAACGATCAAAACTTTTTTTGCGTGCTATTGATAGTTTTTTATACTGTAAAAGTTTAATTTAATACGCAACCACCAAGCGTGGGCAAGTGCACTTGTATTAATCAAAATTGGCAAGGTAAAAAAGCTTGGAAAAAAAAACAAAAATAAATTCTATAGCAAATTCGATTTAGACCGACAGTTCTCACTTCACACAGTCAATAAATACTTGTTATTCCTTAATTATATATATAAAAAAATAAGGTAGCAAATCTCACGCCGCCACAACCTTTATCACAGCCATTGTTATTGTTTTATGCCGCCATATGTTTTTATCCTTTATTTTATCGTCCTCTCACACTAAATTAAATTAATTTAGTTTAAATTAAATTAAATTTGAAAATTTCAATTAAATTAAGTAAAAAAATAAAAATTAATTTTATTTTTTATTTTAAATTAAAAAAATATAGTATTTTTAGATTATTTTAATGTATTAATGTCAAAAATAATTTTTAAAAAAATAAAAAAATATTATTTTAATATATTTTTAAATAAAAATATTTTCAAAAACAACCATAATCATCCTCACCACTTCAACAAAATCATACTATAGGCAAATCACTCAAATAATCCTCTCTTTTTTTCTCACTTTCTTTTTAACAATGCTCACCCCTTCAAAACCACTTCCCGGCCTCCTCTAACCCGCCAGCGAAACCCAGAAATCCAATAGCCAATCTCTAACCGCTCATTTAAATCCTCAGAAATCTTGCCAGCCACGTCATTGATCAGCGTCTTCTCAAAACCAAACAATCAACGCTTGCCACCTCTCCCTAAAGAAGCACGTCACAAGACTACTACCGGATGGTGTTGTTTTTGTGGTTAAATTTGTTTGATTTTTTTTTAATCTTAAACTATTTTTTTAATATCTTGATTGATGTTAAAATTTATTTTGTTAAAAAAATATTATTTTAAAATAAATCATCGTTGTAGTGTCAAAACACTATCTTAACAATGGTGGACACATTTCTTTTGCTTTTAAGTGCATTTTAAAAGTTTTTATTTGATTTAAATATATTAAAATAATATTTTTATAATGATTTTTATTTATCGATATGAAAAAATAAGAAATATTTTAAAATATTTTTCAAGCAACAAAACTATATAGAAAACACTATGTATTATTATCTCGTGCTGTGCTTGTTTTTTCAACTTCATTGTGCTTTAATGAATTTATTTTAATAAATTAGTTTTTAATTTTTATTAATTATTTTGATATTTTGATATAATTAAAATTATTTTAATACATTTAAAAAATAATAAATATTAAACTGTAAAACCCTTCTTGTTTACGTGTTTGAGAGTGCGTTTGAAAAGTGTTTTTGAAAAAAATATATATTTTTTTATTTTTATTTTAAATTAAAAAATTTAGTGTTTTTATATCATTTTAATGTATTTATGTCAAAAATATTTTTTAAAAAAATAAAAATAAATATTATTTTGATATATTTCTGAACGAAAAACACTTTCAAAATTAATTTCAATCACATTCCCAAATAAATAGGGATATTTAGAAAAAACATATTTCTTTAGCTGGTAACTCGTTATTTTTAATAATTATAATTTTTTGATAATATAGCTTTAAATAAAAAATAACAACAACAACTCTACTCTTTTTTCCAAGAATTCAGAACGGCTCCGAAAGCATCTAAGCTTTGCCTCTCGTATCGTCCATCAACCAGCCTTCTGGTCATCAACATGATTTAGAAAATCCCTGAAGAAAATCAAGAAGCCCGTGAAGAAGACCGTAGGTCGTTCCTGATTTCCCTTCTTTAACCCAATTGATATGTTGAAATACCAATCAAGAAATCTGCATTGCCTGTTCTTGGCATGATTTTGAGTTGTGCTGTTTGCTTGACTTGATTTTGACACTCCATCATGAGATTTACTGTATATATATTTGTATCTTTTGCTTGTTCTTGGCACGTGTCAAGATCCAAGTAACTCAAGGAATTAAAATGGATTTTCGAAGAATCTACAACCTCTGAATTTTACTTTAAGAAAAATGCTCAGTATCTTTTATTAATGATTCGTGGACAAAAATAAACAACTTCTTGAATTTCAAGGACTCGACAATAAGCACAACCGTTATACTCAACTGGTCTTAGTCTAATCACCCTCGTTGACCTATTCCCCAGCCATAATTTGGCAAATAATGATATATAAACCCACAAGTACTTATTTATTGATCCACTAATTATTATATCAAGTTAATCATGTAACTCGGATAATAATAACACGAACCATCCTGGTTTATCTGACTAGTCGAATTGGACTGGACTTAAACTGAATTACCTTTGTAACCAAACTATTTGCCCAACTAAGGAGTGCACAAAACTAAACTCATTATGCCTTAGTCGACAAGATTGTTGATTTGACCGCGAACTGACCTCCTCGAATTGACGTGGCGGGTTAGTGACTCACTGATAAGTGGTTGCTGACCTGACCTCACCTCTCTCTAATAGATGGAGACAACACCAACAACTCCAGCGCGGGCCACACAGACGGCAAGAGACAATGACCCCCCTTTAAAAGACCTTGTCCATAAGATTTGAGAACCTTTTGGCCAGTTCCACGATTTTCACCCACAAAGCTTCTTCTTCCCCCAATCCTCCCCACTTTATCTGAACCTCTGTGACTGCTCTTCCTCTCAACTTCTTCAATCTTATACTCGTATTTCTCCAGGCTTAAGCTGGACAACACCCTCCTTAACAGTGGGTGGAAGGGTCACCATCAATTGACGACGACGATCCAATTTCTCCTTCAAACATGAGACATGAAAGACAAGATTGATCTCGGAGTCTATATGTAGATCCAATCGACAACCCACTGTTCCAGCCTTCTCCGCCACCTAGATTGGTCCACAAAATCTAGGGAACAACTTCATATTCTTTTGTTGCGTCGTTATCTGTTGTTTATAATTTTATATGGCTGTAACCTAAGTTAAACTTGATCCCTTGTCTCAAAGCTTCTATCTGTTCATTTTAGATCAGCAAACTTTTTCATTATGTTTTGTGCTTATTGCAAGTTGGCATTAAGGATTCTTAGGATTTGCTCTTGGGGCTTTAAAGTACTTTGTATCTCTTGAACTTTTGCAATGCCTAGTGTGAATGGTGGTAATTTTTGGGGGAGAACAACCATAGACTGTTTCAAAGGGTGTTGATCTAGTTGATGTATGTATAGCTGTGTTATACCACCATTATGCTAAAGGTACAAATTTAGACCAACCTTTAGGTTTATCTCTAAAAAAAAACTTCAAGTATTGTTCCACCAATTTATTTATTATTATTGTTTGGTGACATCTTCTTTTAAAAATAATCGACTTAGAAAAAAAAACCATGTTAGTAAACTCATGATGCATTCCACTATGGCAATTTTTTTTTTTAATATATTTATATTCCCAGGATAATAAAGTTATTTTATTTTATCAAAATTAAAATAATTTCTTTTTTATTATCTTGATATAATTTTTTTTTTATATATTTGAGTTGGGCCATTAATTAAGCATTTAAGTTTGGGCCATTAATTAAGCATTTAAGTCATCTATTAATTAAATTCTAATATTTTTTCTTGAATATTTACTTGGAAAATATATAGCATGCTTAAATGTTTTTATAAACTAATCCTCAAACATTTACTGGTTAGTTTTATAAGATATTTTGCATTAAAAAAATTAATTATTTAGATATTATAACATCAAAAATTTTTAAAAATAAAATAAAATTTTTTCCTAGAAACACGGTCATATTTCAAAATAAACACAAACACCTAAAAAATCTAAAATCTCAAAACTCTTTATGCTTTTTAAGGCCTGACCCAATGAGATATTTGTCGTGAATAACTTCCATTTTCTTTTATCTTAAATCATGAGCCATAAACCTTTTCATAAATAACTCAACAAAATACCAATTTAAGGGCATGCTAAGAATAATATAAGTTTTAAAGAAGTGATCAAATGCAAGTTAGAACAAAAGCAAAAACTTGACTTTAGGCTAAAAGTTACCAATAGTTATAGAATAATTCAAAAACCTTGAGAAGTGAAACTAAATGGATTGATTAACTTATTCTCTAAAGATCACTAGTTCAAGTTTTATAACTTTCAAAGATACTGAAAGCTGATAATTTATCGTTTATTTTCTTGTTATATTAGTCAAGGTAGAAGTTGACCCGGACATCCACATTATAAAAATAAAAATAATTCAAGTGACTATTTAAAACTTTTTATTTTTACGTTTTACTCTAATTTGCTTCACTAAAACAAATAATTAGGGTGATCCAGGCATCTAACCAGCTCTCTCGAATTATTTATCCACCATTTTCAATCTTTTTTTCATAGCCAATTTAGTGCTTGTTTGGCAAGTGTTCAATCGGCGTTTCATCCAAATTTGATTTTTTTTTTCATTTTAAATGATTTTTTGTGTGTTTCTAGATCATTTTGATTTGCTGATGTTAAAAATAATTTTTAAAAAATAAAAAAAGTCATTTTAATATATTTTTAAATAAAAAATACTCTCAAAAGCAACCACAACTATACTCCCAAACACCCTGATAATTCGGCTAATCCATATTTTTGTTTCTAGTAATGCTCATTGCTCTACCTGTAAAATATAGAAAATAACATGTTTCAAATTTAGAATCTTTCCTCTCCGGGGCTCAATATTTTCACAAAACCAATTCGAAGTCTCTTCCCGCTTCACCTAGCAAGCCCGCGAGACCCAAAAATTAAAACCCAATCTCTAACCGTCCATTTAAACCCAACAAATCGCCCCACCATGTCACCAATCCGCGTCTCCTCAAAACCAGCCAATCAACACTCACCTCCTGCCCTATATAAGAACATCACTAACATTTAAGTATCAATGCTCTTACTAAATTGACCCCTTTACTGCCTTTGAGCGAAAGAAACTCTCTCCTTCCAGGAATTCCAAATGGCTCCCAAGGCCGCAGAGAAGAAGCCAGCTGAGAAAAAGCCAGCAGCGGCAGAGAAAGCTCCGGCAGAGAAGAAGCCGAGGGCCGAGAAGAAGCTGCCTAAAGAAGGATCCAGTGACAAGAAGAGGAAGAAGGCAAAGAAGAGCGTCGAGACCTACAAGATCTATATCTTCAAGGTCCTGAAACAAGTCCATCCTGACATTGGGATCTCCAGCAAGGCTATGGGTATCATGAACAGTTTCATCAACGATATCTTTGAGAAGCTCGCTCAAGAGTCTTCGAGGCTTGCAAGGTACAACAAGAAGCCTACCATTACTTCTCGGGAGATTCAGACCGCTGTCAGACTGGTCTTGCCTGGAGAGCTTGCGAAACATGCTGTGTCTGAAGGGACCAAGGCTGTTACCAAGTTTACCAGTTCCTAGATGGATGTCTAGGGTATGGAAATATTTTGTCAGTTTTGCTGGATTAGGGTTTCTGTTACCTGTAAAATTTTAGGTTCTGAATCTTAGAGGAAATAGCATGTGGCATCGTAGAAACAATGGGGGTTTAATTGTTGTCTTAGAATGATTTGTTGCTTTTTTAGGTATCGTTTTGTGATTCATCAGGGTTTGTTTGTAGATTTGGGGTTTTCTGTTCTCCTTTAACAATTCGAGATTATCGTCTCCAACAAGAAGCCCATCATGCTTATTGGGAGATAGACTGCTAATGAGTTGGTTCTTCCCAGGGAGCTTGTGAAAGGGCCAAGGCTCTTACCAAATCTTCCAACTCTTGGTCCCCGCAAGACATTGATGGGTTTTGGGTATATTTTGGAGGTGCTAAGATCTATGAAATTGCTTTCCTATAAAGCTAAGTTTTAGGTATCATTGTAGTGGATTTGATGCGGGATGTTTCCATATCTGAAGCAAGAAACTTGTTCATAATTTGTCTCCGATTACCGAGCTTGAATGATGTTGGTTTCCTGCTTTCGCACTTTCACTTTCGTTCAATTCTTCATTTATCAGGGTCTCTTTGGGTTTGAACGATTTCTGTTTTAGTTTTCCCCTTGTGGTCCTGTTCATTCGTGCTATTTTAAGAATTGTTTTGGATCGTTTTGAAGATGTTTTGGAGGTAGTGGTTTGACAGGAGTGATTTCAATGCCACTTTTCGTTTAAAATTATGGAATTACCTGGTAGTTTATGATGTCCGTTGAATGGTTTCAATTTCTTATGGAGAACCATTGGAAATATTGTATTGGATTCTGTATTTTCACATCGGTGGGTTTTCTCTCTATCAACACGTTGCAGAATGCCTGGTAACCGGCTTGATCTGGCTGGGATTAAGAATTCCAATAGAAGCTTCGTTGGGGCCGGGGTTTAGAAACCTTTGAAGAAATTTTGCAACAACATAACTTGAATCAAGATAGGATCCTGCAAGAAGTGTTTGGGTTTCATCTGAGTAGGAAAGGAACAAGGCTGAATAGCACACTGATTTATAGCAGTTTTCATATTCCTTGTCACACTGTCGTTAAATACTGGTTCATAAACTTGTCGACGTCTAATGATACAAGTATTCTGCTATATATTGTAGCTGATGACTCATGT
Organism: Salix dunnii; assembly: GCA_015731905.1. Classification (NCBI taxonomy): domain Eukaryota; kingdom Viridiplantae; phylum Streptophyta; class Magnoliopsida; order Malpighiales; family Salicaceae; genus Salix; species Salix dunnii. The sequence goes on from CM027668.1 coordinate 16,203,437, forward strand.
TAGCTTAGCTCTTGAAATTTGTAGCAGGTTATCTACTTAGTCTCTCTTTGAACTATGAAACATAGCTGATGACTCATGTTAGCTTAGCTCTTCAAATTTGTAGCAGGTTATCTACTTAGTCTCTCTATGAACTATGAAACATTTTTAATTTTCACACATTTATAAGAGAAAACAGCAGCATTGAATGGACAACCTGAGCAACTCATTCACTTGAGAAAAAAAAACCTTGCACTGGTTTTAACGTTGCCATAATTTACTCAGTTTTCAACTGCTCCCATTTCAACTTCTTTATAGTGTGGAGTTTGCTCTGAATTCTGATCATTTCAACAATTGGCCCTCCGCTCATGAAAATGGGTTTTGAATTGATAGTAAAATATTACTGAAATGATATATAAAATATATAATTTTATATATTTAAAATTATATTAATAACATTTAAAGTATTTTTTATATTAAAGAAATTGATCATATAATGCCGAAATGATGTAATATATACATGGAGTTGTGAAAGATGCTATTTTTCTTTTTATATCTCCATTTGAGTTAATTAGACAATATATACACAGATGTTTTAATTTTCACCCTATTTTAGTGTAACTTTTTTGGATTTTGCACTTGCCAGACGACTATTCTTTTTTAGCACTTCTCAGTTCTCACACTTCCATTTCTTCTCACCGTGTTTCCAGTAAGGTCACCAAGAGCTCTAGAAGGGTCATAGAGGACGCATGTGGGCTCGGGACACAGGTAAACCTTCCTCCTCACATCTTTTTGGAGTCTCCTGCTTTACTTCCAAGGTCGGTTGTTGTGTCCTCTTCTGTGGAGCTGAGACTGAGAAGAGAGGACGAGAGAAGAGGGTTTGGGGGATTTGAGGGGCGAGAGGACCGAGAGGAGATGACGAGGGGAGAGGATTTGGGGGGAATGGCGTGGTTTTAATTAGGATAGTAAAATCGGACCAATCTGATCTGATTAACAAACCAGATTGATTTTAACCCCCCCCCCCCCCCCCAATTTTAATAGATTTCGATTTTTTTATCTGATTTTATTAAATTTGTTTTTTTAACTTGTAAAATCGTATAAATTTACAAGCTGATCACGATTTTGACAATAATGAATAGTTTCCCTCCTCTTGTTTGAATGTTGGGCCGGTTTTGCTAATCAAAGCCCTTCAGTGCTAATGGACATTGCAAACAGTTGGGCCGGGCCTGTACTGCTCATCGTGCCTGACATCTGGTCTCCAAAAGTTACCACATCTGACCGTCATCCAAATTCCCACAAATCCAACCATCCACGTCATCCATCCGCGTCTCCCCAAAACCAACCAATCACCAATCACGTCCTCTCCCTATATAAACAGACCACATGATTCTCGACTCATCTATTAAATCCCTCGAAAGAAACCCGTGCACCCCTCCCTAAAAGAAACTTTCCTCTTACTTTCTATCTCAAGAATCCCAATGGCTCCCAAGGCAGAGAAGAAGCCGGCTGAGAAAAAGCCAGCGGCGGCAGAGAAAGCCCCAGCGGAGAAGAAACCAAGAGCAGAGAAGAAGATACCCAAAGAAGGAGCGATTGACAAGAAGAAGAAGAAATCAAAGAAGAGCGTGGAGACCTACAAGATTTACATATTCAAAGTCTTGAAACAAGTCCACCCTGATATTGGAATCTCAAGCAAGGCAATGGGTATCATGAACAGTTTCATCAACGATATCTTTGAGAAGCTCGCTCAAGAGTCTTCTAGGCTTGCAAGGTACAACAAGAAGCCTACCATTACTTCCCGGGAGATCCAGACCGCTGTCAGACTAGTCTTGCCTGGAGAGCTTGCGAAACATGCTGTTTCTGAAGGGACCAAGGCTGTTACCAAGTTTACAAGCTCTTAGGCGGCTAGGGTTCGTTGGTTTATTTTGTGGATTCTGTTGAATTAGTGTTTCTGTTCTATGTAGAGTCTTTTTAGATTCTGATCTGAATGGATGTGATGTAGGTTTTTTCTTTCATTGAATGGAAATTGATTTATAGGTTCTGAAATTTGATTTCCACCTCTTTTTCTTTCTAATTTTAGATTTAGATCTTCTAAATTTTACGGGTTCATAAAAAAGGCTCGCGGGAGAGATCACTTGGTGTCGCATACTGAGAACACGGGTGAATATCTAACGCTGTGAGCTCTTCTTGGTAAAGCATTGACGTAACTTTTCTTATCCTACGCCACATGTAATATTTCTCAATGCCAAATATTAAGTGGCCCACAATCAATGTCACAACCACCTAATGGGATTTTCCGGGTGCCGCTTAGGACAATGTAACCACGTCAGTCTAAATTGCGCCTCGATATCCGCAGAACCACTCGTCCCTTTATCCTTCACCAGGACTGACAACTCTACTATTTATCTTTTTCTAGCTTGCAATCCTTGAATTTTCAGTTACTTTAATGGCTACAATAGGCCTAAGTTCAATTTCTTTCAGATCCAGAAACCCTAGAATTCCCCTCACTTCCAAGCAACTCTTTTTAACTGAATATCCAAAATGCACGCTTCGTGCTTCGGCTGATACCACCCCGAAAGTCAAATTCATTGCCAGACGTAAAGAGTCCGTTTCGGTCCGGCAGCTCAGGCGCCCTCTAAGTAATGTTAGGATGGATTAATTTCTTAAGCTAAAGATTACAGAATGTTTAATTTTGATTGTCTTGAAACTGGGTTGGTAATGATTTTTGATGTTGAGGTTACAGTGGAGTATATGAGTTTGCCAGCGAGCCAGTACTCAGTGTTGGATGCGGAAAGGATAGAGAGGGTAGACGACAACACGTTTAGGTGTTATGTGTACAGGTTCAAGTTTTTTGCGTTTGAGGTTTGTCCTGTTTTGCTTGTTAGAGTTGAAGAGCAGACTAATGGTTGTTGCATTAAGCTTTTGTCCTGTAAGGTAATAATAATACACCGGTGGCTGTTATTGTTGCTTTTGTTTTTTATGAGGTTGTAGTTTGGATTCTATGGTGTTATGTACTGATGTTTGCTTGGTTTGATGATTGCGGCAGCTTGAAGGTTCGCCGATTGTCGTTGCACAGAATGAGAAGTTTGATGGTAAGGGTTTCTCTTTGGGTTTTCTGGTAAGCATAACATGGATTGATTTTGGATTTCTTTGTGTGCTAGACCAGGGTTTTGACTTTGTTTTTGCATGATAGGCTTGAAATGTGGTGGTAGTGTAATTTGTCATTGGCCAATGCTTGCTGTGATAATTGTCTTCTTGAGGTTTGACTTGTTTATTGTGCCATGTAAAGCCTGGTTTCGTTATGTTTTTTTGGTGCTATAGGTGTAAGAATGTGTGCTAGCGTGGTGTTTAATGGCGTGGTGTTTAATGGGAAGTTAGTTTCGATGTATGATTGAATGGATGCTGTAAATCAATGGTTTTCTTTCAGAGAGTAATTTCGAAATCATTGTTTTAGCGAAGTTGAACACTATGCACTGCCCCTCGTTTTTTCTCTTTTCCATGGAACTGGAAGGTAGAAAATACTTCTTTGAAATGTTGCAACATCTCATTTGTTAAAAGCTTGCTCTACAGAAAGAAATGCTCAGCAACTAAATTTCATCATGTGCTTTTCAGAATATTTTTCATACCAGCCTGGCCTTGCTCGAATCATCATATTAGTATACTGTTGACTAGGCTTTTATTTGTAAAATGGCTTCAATTCAGGCGTAGTGAGAAAATATTGGAAATGCTGTATTATTAAGTCGAGTAGAGGAAGGTTGTTTACTATCTCATAAAAATTAGTTTCTGAGATTTATTTTAATAACATTTTGTCCTTGGCTATACTCCACTCACTGTGTTCTTGGATCCTGGACAGTTATTGCCATTAAGGTATCAATATGCCAGCAAAACCATGTCTTTAATAGCATCTCTCTGTAAACCTAACTGCATTGCATGACAAAAATCATTATCAGGAGCGTGTGATCATTTTGGCTGAATCGATGCAAAGGATGATAGATTTTCTTTCGGGAAAAAACCATGTACAAAGTGTTAGCAATTAAATTTCTAAATTTAGGACTAGAAATGCTTTTTTTCTGGAATGCTTTGACACTAATTTGGTGTGGGAATGCAGCTTCTATGGTGAACCAAATTTCATGTAATAGCAACTCAAGCAACTCTACAATGCAACTACTTACTTCAGATGCAGTCATTGAGGTACTTGACAAAATTGTCTTTGCTTGTGGCGGAGTGTTTTATAATGATTTCAATATTATACATGGTCATAAATGTTAACAAACATTAATTTTAAACTCGTGTTTCATTCTAGGTTAACATCGAGGTTCCTTTTGCATTTAGAGCCATTCCAGCTGAAGCTATAGAATCGACTGGTGCCCAAATCCTTCAACAAATCCTTGGGCTTATGCTTCCCCGCTTTATGGCACAGGTTTGAGGAAATCTAAATTATACTATGTTATGTAGAATGAAATAGTTGCAGATCTGATATTTTCCGGCCTAGTACCTCAATTTGGTCAAACCCTTGCATGCTCACTATTTGGGTGAGTCATGAAGTTCCTTGTCCTGGCAAAATTCCACTGGTCTTGCACCTTGAAAATTGACTTCATGTAAACCATATGGCTCTTAAAAGAAGATATCGATTAAGGGATTAGATGAAAGAACAAATCCCAGTAACATATACTAAAATAACAAGATCACTTTCAGAATTATGCATGAAATTCTGTTCTATCTGATAAATCTTGCGATTTGGTGACTCAGTTCTTACAACAACGTAAAATTGCCTCCATAACCTGGATATACCAGTTAGATTCGTCTGCTTCTACATGTTGCCACCATCATCTAGGATTGAATTATTCCTCTCGTAGGCTTGTATCTGTTCATCAGGAGCGGTTAATTTTTCATGACATCAATTGCTTTAATAATTTTGCAGCTTGTAAAGGACTATCAAGCATGGGCCTCTGGTGATACATCAAGGCAGCCTCTTGGAACAGGTGAGATTTGAGATTTATGGGAGGCGGCAATTGAAGCATTGTAATTAAATCTGCTTTGGCCCAGCCATAATGAGATCAATCACGAGTCTTCGTATCCTTCGACCTAGGTATTGCGTGTTTATATTGGAAACAGGCAATGAGAATCCTGGCTGTTCAATGTACGCCTGTGTTCTGTTTTTTCTTGTTTCAGAGCTAGTCTTAGCTCAGAACAAACCATGCAATTAACTTCATATGAGCAATGATTCTATATATGTTCTTATTGTCAAATGACGGGCTACCTTTTCGTATCGGAACAGTTTTCTGTCAGCTTGTTTCCTCCATATTCTCACGGTTTATTTTGTGCCCAAAAAATCGTACACCACAAAGCATTCCTACAGGGAAATGATACACACCACGGCATCACAAAGAGAGGCTCAGGAAATAAATAGCTAGAAACTTGACTAAAACGTACACATTGCCATTGAGGTCTATTCTTTTCTCTTGTGATAAAAATTTCTTGATATGTGCGTCACTTTTCCAAAACCCATCCCTAAAGGGACTTACAAGACAAGCTCTCAACATGCACATAAAACTTTACTATGGTGATTATACAGGGAAATGGTCATCTATTAAAACCTTGAAAAACCTTGAACGTTGATTGTATGTTGTTCCTCCCCTCTATGCTTCTCAATTTTTTTTTCTTTTGATCTTTTTAGACAATATAAGCGTCTATCCTTTCTGTTTCGTCAGTTTTATTTTGCAGTAAAGTTTTTTTATTTATCTTGTTTCATTATACTATCGATTAATTGATGATGGATGCAAACGGTTAATCTTCTCTTACTGCCAAACAGAGCATTGAGCAGAGCCCATTATCATCACGCTCTTCTCATTGCTGGGCTTTTTGTTGGTACCAGACCGATCCCTTTTTTCATCTCTTTTTCTTTGCTAGGACTGGCCCACTTTGGTAAGCCTTTTTTAAAGAACTGTGTGTGCATAACAGTACCGTGGGAACACCTCTTCTATGCAGCCTTGCTGATACGGTACACCTAATGTAATATTGGTACTGTAAAATAAAAATCTTCCATTGATTTTACGAGGACAAGCTGGAGCACCACCAAGTGTCTAAGCACAGGGGGAGAAGACATACACAGCTCGCTCCGTGTTTTTGTATCCTCAAAGATTACATAAAGGTAAACATATAAAAGCAATTATACAAACTATCTCGTCAGAGATGAGACATCAGCTGGAGTATACCTATCGATGAAAGGAGTGATCTTGATGACCAGGCCAGGGAAAACATCATCTGGGTCATGAATGTGTGGGTTTTCCTCGACAATATAAGGATCCCCGCATTTCTCACTAATAGAATTTAAAGTCTCACCCTCGCGGACCACATAAATCTCATCGCATGGCTTGCTCTCAAAAAACCTCGGGTGCCCAGCCGTGGACAATTCGGTTTCACTCACTTCACAGCAGCTCAAAACCAGCATTAGTGCCATCAACAAAGCACAGTACCAAGAAATCTTTTCTGCCATGACAGTTGATGAGGCAACAGAACCCATTTCTTGCCAACAAATTCAACACAATGTTGCTTGTTGGTCTCGGCTGAAAGACAGAGCTGGATATGGTTAGGGTTTCTTGGGGCAGAAATTGTATACATCGGGAAGCAAATTAAATAAGAGAAGAGTTGCACTGTTGCTGTCTAGAGGTGGTTGAACGAAGTTGGTTTAGTTCTGGCCGGGTTGAGAGGCAGTGTGGTAGGTATCTGTCAGCGGGAAAAACTCAAAGATAAGCAATGGAAAGGGTTGGTTTAACTGCTTTTATTTAATGGGTTCGGTTTCATTTCTCAACTTTGTATTAACTTGATTCCATAACGTTGGCCCTCCTTCATTTATATCAGAAAAACGTTGCCTCGGTGCTTTGGACGTAATTGTATTCATCAGCATTGAGGCAAACAAGTCTATGATTTGATATACGAAAGCCCACCATTCGAGCTCAACATTAATTAATTAATTCCAAATCTTCATGCATAAGAATATTAATATTAAATATGGGATTAGATACGTAAACCAACGCTATTGATCCCGTTTTATTTAGACTGAAATGTTTTATATCAATAAAAAATAATATTATTTTTATCTCGGTTTAAATTCCAGCTGTATCAGATATTTCAGTTAAATACAAGCTGAAATACTCTGAAAACATGTTGGGTGTGCTTTTTTGACCATGACAAAAAAAAAAAATTTCTTTTATTATAAATTTGTTTTCTTATTGTTAATTTAAATCAAATCTGTAATTCAATCAAACCTATTATATTTTTTTTATTTTAGAATATTTTACAACATTTTACCTAAGAAATTATAAACAAATATAATTGATTTATATTTGTTTTATCTTAGAACATTTTACTTTTATTAAAATTTTAGAAATGTTTTTAATTTTGAAATTATATTTGTTTGACTTTGTGTTTGTATTGTATATTTTAAAATTAATTTATCTTTAATTTTATTTATGTTTGTTAAATTAATATTTTAATTTTTCACATATATAATTAATTAATTATATATGAACACAACAACTTTGAAATAACCCGCCGAAACATCCCGAAACTGAGACATTCCGTACCAATAGAAAAAACAAAGTCCCAACTAAGATGGAATTGACAATTTTGATGTAAATCTCCAATAAAAAATATTAAAATAAAATAAAATAGCCAATGAATACCAGCATAATGAATATTATTATTGATATGAATTAATCACCAAGCAAAATAATTAATGATATTAAAGGTCGATATCCACATAACATTGATTAGTCACTTGAAAAAGAAAATGGAGAGTGACAATTATGAATAATACTTTTATTGGCATGAAAAACTTACTATATAAGGGTAATTAATGATTAGTCATGAGAGAGAAAAGATGACTAGAAATGAAAAAGATAGTCCAATGTCTTCAGCTGCTACCGTCCATTTGTGACCTGCAGGGTTTAGGATTGAAAATTTGTATGTCCTTCTCCTGTAATTTTCTTGATTTGTTTCTTCAGAGGTCTAATCCAGTACAATCTAGGAACTATCATTATAGTTTAAACTTTCCTATAATGATAAAAAATTTAAAATTTATAATATTTTTTAAATTTAGATCATGTATTTTTTATAAGAGTTCAAGACAATCAGAATTTTATTCATCCACTTAAAGTGTATTTAAGATTGTGATTGAAAAGCGTTTTTGAAAAGAAAATATTTTATTTTTTAAATTAAATTTTTTTAATGTTTTTAGATTATTTTAATGTGCTGGTGTAAAATAAATATTATTTTAATAAATTTTTGAATGAAAAACACTTTAAAAAATAATTCTAACTACACTTCCAAACTGACACTTAGACCCATAAATTATATTTTTGGGGAAATAAGGTTTCTCAAATCTAAAAAAAATAATTATGGCTTAAACTGATTTATTTCTGTCAAGGGATGTGATTTAGATTTTTTTTTATTGCACCAGATACATTAGGTTTACCTGGAAATTATTTTAAAAAAAAACACATTGTCATAAAAAAATTTCTAGATTGATTTTTAAAAATAATCATACAATATCATTTTTCATAAAAATAAGTTAAAAGAAGAAAAGGTAAATGGGTAAGAGCTGAGTTTTTTTTTATTTTTTATCGTGTTTGCCCCAAGTGAATCCGATCAACCCAAATTTTTAGCTGGATAAAGATCGGCGGGCTGAACAAGGCCCAGATGGTATCTTGTTTCGAGAAAGCTTTTCCACCTTGTTTCAGTTGTTTAGAAGATGACCATATTGACCTTCCCATCCGCCACAAGGAAAGCAGTGGGGCGGCGGCGGAGAGAACAGAAAGCTACCAGGTTCCCCGTATCTCCATGATAAAGCTAGTGAAGCTGCTCCACGATATCTATAGAAAATCATTGATGTCTCCCACTTCACAAGAAAATGCCAACAACAAATAGAGGCCCCTAAATGGCCGAAAAACAGAGACCTTGCAAGGACCAGGATTGTTCTCCATAAATATTTCCCCTTTTTTTCAAAAACAACCAACCATCAAGAAGATGACATGGCACTTGTGGATCCGTCAGTTCGAGTGAGACCCACGAGAGTTGAAATAAGAATTGCGAAGAAGATGAGAAAATTTTGAATTCAGAGACAGGTGGAAGATTTTTCTCGGCCGAGGAAATAGAGCTGTCCAGTCAATTCCTAGATGAACATTTAATGCTGAAATCATGGGTTGCCAAGTATAAGTTTACCTTATTATCCCCTCTTCCACGGGCATTCAAGTTTCAACCTCTGCAATGCAAAGGATGCTCTGGTCACTTCCTAAACTGTCGGTGAAAAGGAATGGATAACGAACCAGCGCCATTCATTTGTAAGCTAACAGATGATTTTTTTTTATATATATATAATTTTAAGCTATTTTTTAACATGTTGTTATGAAAAATATATTTGTTTAATAAATTATTTTAATATATTTTCAAATTAAAAATATTTATTAAAAAACAATTTAATTGCTATAAAATTACAGCATTGGTAAGGAGGTTTTTTAAATGGTATCAAAGTTATTTAAGATCTAATTTATAGATCTCAAGTTTAAATTAAAATATATTTATATTGTAATAGACTGAAATAACCAAGATTTTATTTATTTAATTTGAGCTGCTTAAAATAAGATAGAATTTCTTTGAATTAAAAAAAAAATACGGAATGATGAGAGAAAAAACCCCGAGGACATAATAATACACGTGGATTTGAAAATGACTTGTTAAATTGGACAGGATGTGTATAAATTAGAAGGTGACAGGAGAGTTATAAGCTCGGGAGGGAAATGCTTTTGCGCGTGAAAGGAACGTTACATGAATTGCCCGTTTTGTATTAAAATTATTTTTAAATATATTTTTATTATTTTAAAAAAATTATTTTTATATCAGCACATCAAGATAATTTTAAAATATTAAAAAATATATAATTTAAAATAAAAATAAAAAATATCTTTTTATATTTTTTTATTTAAATATTTTACAAATATGTTCCCAAACATCGCTGAAGCTATTTGCTAATTATCCAATTGTTTTATTATCATAAATTTCTTCTCTATCGTGAGTAGAATATGTGTGTGATCGTATCATATTCAAGGGCCATGAAGAAGTGAAATAGCTTCGGCATTCAGGTTTTACCCCACAAAAACTAGAAAAAAAGTCTCATAATTTCCCCATGGATCATATTAATCTTTTTTAGATATAAGTATTAAATAAGTAGTTTAATTGGAGGGAAAAAAAAAAAAGGATAGAAGCCCATGCTGAGCCCATATTAGACAGGGCAGAGCAGGTGCTCCTGAAGTCCTGAGCTCGTCGCCTGGAGAAAATCCTCACCCAACCTCTTCCCTTGTTACTTTCTTCCTCTCTTTTTATTAAATAACTATTTATTTTTAATAAGTCTTCATCCCTTTAATTTTTAAAAATATAATCAATTTTCTTACCATATTCCACGTATGATTTTTGATAGTATGTTATCCATATTGATTAATTAGTTCAGTGATGAAATCACTTTACTTTTCTCCGAAGGTGTAACTTGCATGTTCGAGACAATTAAGGATCATTATTAAAGGATGATGAGGTGTAGGCATGGCGATTGGAAGGGAATTAGAGTGAATTCAAGTCTTGCAACAAGGAAAAGGGTCAATGCCAATCTATGAGCTGAATTGTTTTTTTAGGCAAACTTGCCATTTAAACTCATTAACAAACAATAAATGTTTGTTTACGAGTGTAATTGAGTTTGTTTTATAAAGTAATTTTTATTTAAAAATACATCAAAAAATATTTTTTATAGAAAATAATCTAAAAACATATATTTTTTAATTTAAAATAAAAATTTATATTTTTTCAAAAATATTTTTGAAATGCTAAATTATAATAAACAGAACCTAAGTCTAGACACAAGCCCATAATCAAGCTCAAAGAACTTAATTTCCATGTCAAGTCTTTTTACAAGTTCATCAATCTAATGTTTTGATAGTCGCAGCATGCTATCCCGAAGGTACCATGATCGCAATGTCCCCTCGCTTGTAAGAAAACCAAAAAGAACAAAACATATTACCAGCTTTATGTTGGGAAAAGTACTCAAACAATAGGGCACCAATTTAGCGGATTATCAATCAAGTCCCAATCTTTTTTCCCTCTTTGTGCAATTAAATTATGAGATCAAGCAAATAACATGATAATGCAAATAATCAAACACATCAACACCAAGATTTTCACGTGGAAAACCCAATGCGGGAAAAAACCACGGGACCGTAGGCCACTTAAATCCTCCACTATCACAAATAATGGGTTCACAATATTCTTCCTTAGATTCAACTAAGGGCTACAAATATATCATCAAGAACAACCTATTCTTGGAATGCAACAAGATTAAAGAGAACAAAGTTTGAGAAAAAGCTCACAATACTGACAGCCTCGTTTACTGTCAAAAAGACGAACTTCCACAGCTCCAATCTTCAATCCAACCGTTCAGAATGAAGATCAATGTGTCTAGAAGCTCCTGTCCAAATCTCAGCCCGATCCAACGGTGAACGAGCTGGAAATCGAAGAAAGTAGAAGGACTGTTCGGCAGCCACCACTTTTCTCTTTTTCTCTCGGTTCTCTTCTCTTTTGTCTCTCTCTCTCGGTTTACTTTTACTCTCTGTCCTGTTTTATTTCACAAAACCCTACTGCCTTTTATAAGTGATGTGGCAGCCCCCCTTTTAATTTAAATGGTGCGGGACCACACACAACAAATCTCCCCCTCACGCACCATGTGAGGAGTTCGCCGTACTAGCGATCAACTTGTAAACTTCAATTTAGGAGGCTCTACCAAGCCTACTTCCTTTCTGCAAAACTCAAACTTCTCTCTCGGTAAAGGCTTGGTCATCATATCTGACGCATTGTCATCAGTATGGATCTTCTCAACAACAAATGATTTCATCTCCATAGCATCTCGAATCCATTGATATCTAACTTCAATGTGCTTCGATCGAGAGTGAAAAGTAGGATGCTTACTGAGATGGATTGCACTTTGACTGTCACAGTGCAACACAAAGTTCTCTTGAACTAGACCAAGTTCATGCAAGAACTTCTTCATCCATAACAACTCTTTGCCCCCTTCAGTAAGAGCAATATATTCAGCTTCTGTAGTGGATAGTGCAACACATTTTTGCAACCTTGATTGCCATGAGACTGCTCCCCCTGCAAACTTCATCAAGTATCCTGATGTGGACTTTCTAGAATCAACATCACCAGCCATATCTGCATCCGTGTATCCTTCCAACACAGGTTTGTTATTGCCAAAACACAAGCTGAAGCTAGAAGTGCCATTGAGATACCGAGTATCCATTTCACTGTGACCAGTGTTCTTTACCAGGATTGGAGAGGAAGACTAACCACACCAATGCATGAGCTATATCCGGCCTTGTGCAAACCATGGCATACATCAAGCTACCAACTGCGGATGCATAAGGAACCTTTTTCATCTCATCTCTTTCTTCATCACTTGAAGGACACTGTTTAGAACTTAGTTTAAAGTGACTTGCAAGTGGAGAACAAACCGGTTTGGAGTTGCTCATGTTGAATCTCTCAAGTACCCTTTGAACATATCTCTCCTGAGATAGCCAAAGTTTATCATTCTTCCTGTCACGTGTGATCTTCATGCCAAGAATCTGTTTTGCCGGTCCTAAGTCTTTCATTGCAAAAGACTTACTTAACTCTTCCTTCAAAACCTGAATCTTCTTAGCATCATGGCCAACAATCAGCATATCATCCACATACAACAACAAAATAATAAAGTTTCCATCTGGAAACCTTTTCATAAATACACAATGATCAGAAGTGGTCCTGTCATAACCATGATCCACCATGAAGGAATCAAACTTCTTGTACCACTGTCTTGGAGCTTGCTTTAACCCATATAGACTCTTTTTCAACTTGCATACTAGTTGCTCTTTGCCTTTTGCTTCAAACCCTTCAGGCTGCTCCATGTATATCTCTTCATCTAAATCACCATGGAGAAAGGCAGTTTTCACATCAAGTTGTTCAACTTCAAGATTCAAACTAGCAGCTATACCAAGCACAACTCGGATTGAAGACATCTTGACCACTGGTGAAAAAATTTCTTCAAAATCAATACCCTTCTTCTGACCGAAACCTTTCACAACCAATCTTGCCTTGTACCTTGGTTGTGAGCAATGCTCATCAATTTTCAACCTGAACACCCATTTGTTCTTGAGTGCTCTCTTACCTTTAGGAAGCTTCACTAACTCAAAGGTATGGTTTTCATGCAAGGATTTCATCTCTTCTTGCATTGCTGTCAACCACTCGTTTTTCTTCTCATGTGATATAGCTTCATCAAAGCATTCTGGCTCTCCCCCATCGGTAACTAGCACATACTCATGAGGAGAATATTTGGTGGAAGGTTGGCGAGGTCTAGCTGACCTTCTCAATTGTGTCTCATCTGAAACTTCTTGCAAATCATGTTCAAGAATAACATCAATATCATCATTAGTTGATTCAGAATCACCAACTAATGGCTCAATAGGAGAACCACCATTATCATCATCTTCCAAATCTCCCCCATGATTAGCAGGCATTAAAGGTAACTGTGGAGTAGGTCTTGGATTTGAATTAGATGGAATAAAAGTAGTAGACTCTACTTTCTCCTTCTGCTCAAAGTCTTCAATGGTCTGATCTTCAAAGAAGATAACATCTCTGCTTCTCACAATTTTCTTCTCCTTTGGATCCCACAACCTATATCCAAACTCATCGTCATCAGAGCCCAAGTAAATACATTGCTTTGTCTTGCTGTCAAGCTTAGACCTTTCATCACGAGGAACATGTACAAATGCTCTGCATCCAAACACTCTCAAGTATGCATAAGAAACATCCTTTCCTTTCCAAACCATATCCGGAACATCAAATTCAAGAGGAACTGATGGAGAAAGGTTGATCATGGCAACTGCAGTCTTCATTGCCTCACCCCAAAAGGACTTAGGCAGCTTTGCATGAGAGAGCATACATCTAATTCTTTCAACAATGGTTCTGTTCATTCTCTCAGCCACTCCATTCTGCTGTGGAGTCTTAGGAACTGTCTTCTCCAACTTGATACCATGTTCCCTGCAATACTTCTCAAAAGGACCTCTGTATTCACCACCATTATCGGCTCGAATACATTTAAGCTTTCTACCAGTTTCTCTTTCAACTCTGGCATGGAAATCCTTAAAGACATCAAGCACCTGATCTTTGGATTTCAAACAAGTGGCCCAAATTTTCCTGGAGTGATCATCAATAAAACTAAAAAAGTACAATGCACCTCCAAGAGACTTATCAATCATAGAGCAAACATCAGTATGAACTAAATCAAGAACATGTGATCTTCTATGTGAAGGTGATCTTTGAAATGCAACTCTATGTTGTTTACCAACTAAACAATGAGTACATGTGTTCAAGTTCATACCTTTCAAAGGAAGGTAGTTCTTCTTGGCAAGGATGCCAAGACCTTTCTCACTTAAATGTCCAAGCCGCTTATGCCATAAATCAGTAGAGCAATCTTCAATTGCATTCACCTCTCCTTTGATCACCTTGGCTTGTGACATGTAGAGACCCATCTTCTTCCCTTTAGCAACAATTAAAGAATTTTTGGAGAGCTTCCATTTACCATCTCCAAAATGACTATGATAGCCTTCTTCATCAAGAGTACCAGTAGAGATCAAATGTAGGCGCATGTCGGGTACATGTCTAACATCTTTGAGTATCAACTTGCACCCAGTATTGGTTTCCAACCAAATGTCTCCAATGCCCACAACACTAGCCATCCCTTGATTTCCCATCCTAACTTGACCAAAGTCACCAGTAGTGTAGGATGTGTAAAAATCACGTCGGGGAGTAACATGGTAAGAAGCTGCTGAATCTGCAATCCAGGTGGTATCCTGACATGCAAGATTAACACAACCATCATCGCAAACAATGGCAACATCACCATCAAATGCAACTGCAGCTGTACCATTCTCTTCATTCCTGTCTTCACCTTTTCCCTTCTGATCTCTCTTATACTTTCTACAGTCTTTCTGAATATGTCCAGGCTTGTCACAATAATAGCACTTAAATCCTTTTCTTGACTGAGATCTTCCTCTCGGCTTCCATTTGCCTTTTCTATTGCTGGATTCTCTATCTTGTTTGCTGTGAGAGAATCTACTTTGACTTCTCCCTCGACTTTCTGTAACAAGAGCATGAGACTCAGAAGTGCTTGTCCCTTTCCTCCTTTTCTCTTCATTGAGGATACAATCCTTCACTGTTTTCAAAGTGATCTCTCCATTCGGAGTAGAATTGCTAAGTGACACCACCAACGTCTCCCAACTATCCGGCAATGAACTCAATAGGATTAGTGCTTGCATCTCATCAGCTAGCTCAAGTTTCATCAATGACAGCTGATTTAAAAAACCTTGAAATTCATTTATGTGCACTGAAGCATCTTCACCATCTTTATACTTCAAATTCACAAGGTCTCTAATTACAAAGACCTTGTTTTGTGCACTCTCCTTGGCAAATGTTTCTTCCAACATCTTCCAAACTTTATAGCAGTCATGTTCTTGAGAGATATGATTAATGGACTTAGAGGATACCCATTTTCTAACATTTGCGGTAGCCTTTCTATTAAGCCCCTTCCATTTTGCATCATCCATATCATCAGGCTTTACTCCTTTACATTCAATCGGTAAAGCCAAATCATTACAATACAAGTGATCCTCCATCATTGTTTTCCATAGAAAATAATTTGATGAAGTGAGCTTTATCATGCCCGAATCTTCCTTTTCCATTTTAATTGCACAAGAAAATCAATCTACACAACCGTGCTCTGATACCACTTGCTGGGAAAAGTACTCAAACAATAGGGCACCAATTTAGCGGATTATCAATCAAGTCCCAATCCTTTTTCCCTCTTTGTGCAATTAAATTATGAGATCAAGCAAATAACATGATAATGCAAATAATCAAACACATCAACACCAAGATTTTTACGTGGAAAACCCAATGCGGGAAAAAACCACGGGACCGTAGGCCACTTAAATCCTCCACTATCACAAATAATGGGTTCACAATATTCTTCCTTAGATTCAACTAAGGGCTACAAATATATCATCAAGAACAACCTATTCTTGGAATGCAACAAGATTAAAGAGAACAAAGTTTGAGAAAAAGCTCACAATACTGACAGCCTTGTTTACTGTCAAAAAGACGAACTTCCACAGCTCCAATCTTCAATCCAACCGTTCAGAATGAAGATCAATGTGTCTAGAAGCTCCTATCCAAATCTCAGCCCGATCCAACGGTGAACGAGCTGGAAATCGAAGAAAGTAGAAGGACTGTTCGGCAGCCACCACTTTTCTCTTTTTCTCCCGGTTCTCTTCTCTTTTGTCTCTCTCTCTCGGTTTACTTTTACTCTCTGTCCTGTTTTATTTCACAAAACCCTACTGCCTTTTATAAGTGATGTGGCAGCCCCCCTTTTAATTTAAATGGTGCGGGACCACACACAACACTTTACACGTAAAGAGAAGTGACATATTCCTTCCAACGGAACCAGACAGTAGCAACACCTAAGCAACAAAAGTCTCATGGACCCAGCCATGGGATTCTAATCTAAGAACACCACAGCCTTCCACTGACACTGAAAAATGTAATGTGATTTGATTCCCGGTGACAAAAACTACTCCATAGATGACGACGAGGTTGCATATATCGATGCACCGACCAGCTCCATGTAAACTCTGAGATGGTTTCTCGGAGATGGAGTTTTGCTAAAACCCTAGAGGAATTTCCCGAGACAACGTGCATGGAGATGGAGATTAAATTGAATGACGGATGACCTAACATGACTACACGGTTTTTCCCATCCCAATGCTCTTGTCAGCATGCTAATGGACACATAAATAACTGCCCTTGTGATATTGCTCTTGCGTCCATGATTTTAATTAGCTTGCTTGGTTTATTCTCGAGGATAAATGACTAATTAAATATCTTTCGAGTCCATTTTCATCTTGTTTTTGTGTGTTTTTTTTAATTAAATCCAATTTCTAATTTAATTTATTTACAGTGCTTGTAAATTTATGGTTATTACCGAAGCATGATGTTAGGACAAGAAACACTAGTAACTGTTTGTCGTGTAAATCTCCAATCAGCTATAAATCAATCAAGCCTTTTTATAAATATCATACTGATTGATGATAAACCCTGAAAAACTTGTGAATAATAAACACAGGTTTTTATATGCCCGTATGTTTTTATATCTTCTCCTATATACCTTTTTTCTGTTTTTAAATTTAAATACCCTGCAATAATTAAAAGAAAAAAATTATTTTGAAAGAAAATTAATACACACACATGTATTAAACAACTTATTTTTTGAACCTTTTCTACTTCATGGATTTTTCAAGCTCTATCAAGTCTGTGAAAATTAATTTATTTTTTTAAGTTTTAAAATTAATATTTTATTTTGGTGTTACAAGGGGTGTTTTATAAAATAAAATGGGAAAGGATATGCTATAGAAAGTATTAATATTTTGGAGTATATGAGAGTGAATACCTCTTAAAATAGTGCATAAAAAATATTCTTGAACCCCCGTAATAGTTAAAAAGAAAAGAAAAATATACTCACACCTCACTCTGCTAGAAAGATATAGCTTTGAACATAACGATGTCGTATCTTTTCAGAGACAAAATTCATTATTTTTACAAGGACATGCTAATGAAAGAATAACTCCTCGATCGACACAAGTATTTACATACATACATACATACATACATACATACAATTAATTTACGGATTAAAGATGATCAATGAGTGGTGGTTTAATTACTTGAACTTTAAATTGTAATTATTTTGGTTTACAGCTTTACTTACTTTTCGAGAAAGCAAGTTTAGAGAATCTTGTTCTCCAATCACTGGTGAAGTCTTAAACTGGTTTTTCAGGGCTGGTCACTTTCCATGTCATGACATGAACAAAAGGAGGAAAAGGTGGATTTAATTATTGATTTCTATAAACAATGGTCTCTAATTCAAAGTATGTATTATCACATGGATAATTAACTTTCTCTCGGCAAATAAGAAGGAAAAGAGATGGCTAGATTGATTTGATGGACCGACTAAGCACTATTAAAATCTAATACAAAAAGAAGAAGAAAAACTCTCGAAACTAAGAGTATTTTATTGACACGTAAAAACAACTATAAGGATATGTATTTTTTTCCTGTTTGATTTACTGAAAGGCTTGATAATTCCAAGACCACCTTAATCTCGTGATTAATTAAAAATTAGACCAAGCAACCCGAAGTTGAGTGCAGCTCAAATTTCAGTGCTTTTTTCCGCCTCAATGTACATGAAAGCTTACCTTAGATGCATTGTTAAGAAACTCAGTTTGCTTGAAGAGTTGATTTCCGACTTGGGGGGTTTTTAGTATTTTTTATTCTAGATTAAAAAATTAATACTTTTAGATTATTTTCATATACTAATATCAAAAATAATTATTAAAAAATAAATAAAAATTGTTTTGATATATTTATAAATAAAAAACACATATAAAAACAACCTCGACCACACTTCTAAATATGCACTTAAAACATTCTAGATTTTTTTTATATACACAAATACTTTGAATAATCTTGTTAAAAATACAATTTGACTTATAATTTGGTGGAAAAAAAACATTAATATATATATTTTTTAAAATATTATTATTTAAAGCAAACCGAATTAACTTGACACGTCGAGTCTTAAGGGGTGTTTAGGAGTATGATTGCAGTTGCTTTTCAAAATGCTTTTCGTATAGAAACACATTAAAATAATATTTTTTTTAAAAAAAAATTATTTTTGACATCAACATATTAAATAATCTAAAATACAAAATTGTTTTTTTATTTAAAATATATATTTTTTAATTTGACCAAACAACAATACAACTCCTTGGCCAGACACTTGGCCGAAGGGAACTTCAGTGAGCATGAGCAGAGCATATAACAGTAACATCTAGCCTCCTCCATGCTCAGCCAGTAGAGGCATGCTAAAAATGGAGATATTTTCTATAGTTTTTAGTTTGGTGAAGCGCTCCAATCAAATTTGACCTGTTTTTTTTATATATATACTAAAAAAGTATACATGCATCTGCAACATCAACGTCGTTGAAAAAGGCAGCCCAGCGTACAAGAACGATGCTCACACAACACCAACAACCAGTTTTGATCATGAAGAGTAGGACAAGGGCCAGATTTGTCTCCTGGCATTTTAAGCTGCCACATGCTCCTCCGTGTTTGTTTTTAAAAATATTAAAAAATATATATTTTTTATTTTTTAAAAATTATTTTTTTAGTATTTTTAGATATTTTCATGTGTTTATATTAAAAATAATTTTTAAAAAATAAAAAAAATATTATTTTAATTTATTTTTAAATAAAAAATACTTTTAAAAAACTCCCAAATAAATATTAAAAAGGAAAAATATTTCAAAGTTTATGTTCTCTGCCCTATCATGTACCTTTAGGACTCTCTCAAGTAAACTTCATATTCCCTCAAGTGGTCTCTCGCCCCTTTGAGCTGCTTTTTTCTTTCTCTTTCCATTATTATTATGCTTATTGTTACCTTTTCATGATAAGAGTTGACGCTGAGATATGTGAAAAAAAAATAAAATTACAGAGTTTATGTATTTTTTTCAGAGAATAATATAAATTATATTTTGAAACCTCACTTATAAGTTTAAATTTTTAGGTGAGTTAGTTCCTTAACATGGTATCAGAACCTTGTTTTCCCAGCGGTCACGAGTTCAAATCTCACCACCCCCATTCAATTTGATAAAAATTAAACATAAGGTAATGTAGGTCTATGCAAGTTTCAAGTCCAAAGGACTTTCATCTGAGGAGGTGTGTTAGAGAATCATATTCTGGGGTCTCACTTACAAGTTTAAGTTTTTAGGTGAAGTGAGGCTCCAAAATATGATTTATATTATTCTCTAACATTTTTTCTATCGAATTTATGAGGTTTATTATATTTTAAAAATATTTTAAAATTTTTAATTTTTTTAATTTTAAATTATTTTCACGTGCTGATATAAAAATATATATATTTTAAAATATCATTTTAATATTTTTATAAATAAAAAATATTTTTAAGAACAGTATCAGTTACACTTTGAACATATATTTTGGGTCATACCATGATCTTATGCCATGGTGCAGAAGATCATTTCACAATATTAGTATTCGTTTCTTCATTTACAATGAACTCTCCTCTTCCTAAAATTGTAACCAAAAAACAGACACGTGCTTTATTAATCATACGCAAGAAATGTTGACTTCTTGTTTCTGAATATAATAAACAACAATCACTTGACCCTCCAAAGCAAACAAACACATACATAATTGTTGACTTGAATAATATTTAAAAAAGTGCGTTGTCAATTTTTCATAGAAAATAACAAGCTATGGAATGACATAGCACCAAACTTGGGCAGGGAGGTTTTCTTCTATTGGATTTGGAAGCTGGATACAAAGTATTTTTCAGACAAATTTCTTATGATTATATAAACCGTCTAAACCGGTAACCACTCATCCTATAGTTAATTCACTAGCTTCTCAAACCCTTAATTTAATCAAGAATATCACCACCAAATTTATATTTGATATTGAAGTATTTTTTATGACTGTTGTTCGAAAAATTATCTATTAAATAATAATAATAAATTATAACTTTTTAAATCAATATCTTAACATCCATTCATTCAAAATTATAATGTGTGTGTATACATATATTGATTAATTAATGAGATGTTTTTTAAATCCGTAATTAAATAGCATGACATTGCTTTATTTGTTCTGTAAAAAACTTAAGTGCATCCATTTTAATCACTTAAATTTATATAGATTTATTAAAGAGTGTAGTTAATATTATTTTTCATTCAGAAATGTATTAAAATAATATATTTTTATTTTTTTAAAAATATTTTTAATATCAGATATAAAAATTATTTAATTTAAAGTACAATAAAATTATTTAAAAAAAAAAAAAACACAGTCATCGCATCCCATAGCAGCCCGTGGTCCTTGGCCGAACGCAATCTTAAATTCCTGAAAAGTGACAGCCTAGCAGTACACCTGCTGCCTGGACACTGGAAAGTGGAAAGTACCAAGATCATATTTTCCCGACAGCTAATTAGCCAGATACCATGTAGAGCGAAGAGAGCACTCCTTGACCGCCACACCAATCATCATCGTAACAGTCTTTGTTAGATTTTGCTACGCTTTCTGTTTATTTTAGTATTATTAGAAAATTAATATTCATTTTTCTAATTAATCCTGTAATCTTCCCGATAGACAACTTCATCTCTGCTATAATAAATTAACTCTGTAATATTTAATTTTTTCCAGGTGTTCAATAGATCATGAACACTGATTGTTGACTTTATTTAATGTCTTAAGAAAAAAATATTTATTATGATCGTTATAGTTAATTGCATTGAGAACAGATTAATTAAGGTTATGATAAGCCATAATCTGCTAACTAATTGAACCGGATTGTTTTTATTTTTAATTTTTAAAATTAAATTAAATTAAATTCTATTGAGGTAAATAAAATAAAAGTAAGTTTATTTGGAATGCGATTTAATTTAATTTTTCTTTTAATTAATGCAATGATTTCCTTTTCTTGTCGAGCATCCTGCGTTTCACTGTTTAGATAAGCCAGATGTTGCTCGTGTAGACCTTTGCCATTTGTATGACGTGGCATCAGGCAACTGACAAATAAAATAAGAATAAAAAAACAGCTCAAAATTAAAAAGCCATAATCCCCTGTGTGTCAATCATCGCAAGCCCGCCGCTCCCTTTAGATCCGCGGTCCTTTGCCAAACCAAAAAAACAAAAAACAAAACAAAAACAAATAAAATCTCTCTCTCTCTGTCTCCCTCCCTCTCCCTCCATATCAAGCTTTCTCCCTCTAAAACAATACCGATTTCTTTTTTTCTTCAAATTTCCTTGGAAACTAATTATAAATTCTGATAGAATCCTCTCCTGTGATCTCTCTCTCTTCCCTTCTCTTCTTCAACAATTCTCTCTCCATACAACATTTCCCTTTCCTTTTTTTTTTTTCCTTGTTTGGATAACCTCTTGCTTCCACGAAGCAAAACTCAAACGCAATACATTAAGAAAAAACAAAGCTATAGACATAGCTTACCAGGTACGTCTTTTTGAACAATATCAATCCTTAATTTTCTTTTTTCTTCTGCTTAAAACTTTTTTTTTTGACATTTAAATGTTATCAGGTGTGTCGATTTGGGACAATCAGAATTCAATTTAGGGCATAGATTTTATTTATATTTGGTTTGAATTTGAGACTGAATTTAGGGTTTGCATTTAGATTTTACAGTTCGATTTTTTTAAATAAGTTTTAGGATGGTGTAATGAAGGGATTACGTGTAACTGGTGGATTTAAAGAAGGGTTATCTTTATTTAAAGTGGGGTGTGAATTTTGAGAGTGGAGGCTGTGAGGTCTGGGTTAAGAGGAGCGATTGTGTGAGGATGACAGATTTCTTACAGCAAAAGCCTGAATCAACAGATGATGCTCGCACGGAATTCGAGAGGGGGTTGGAGGAATTGATGCGTGGGCATTTGAATAGTTGTATTCCACTTGCTTCGTGTAGCTCTAATCGTAACGCGGATGATGGGGATGATGATGGGGATCAGCTTGTGCGCAGGAGACGGAGGTCTGATCTCGAGGGTGATGATTTGGCTGAGTCATCAGCTGCAAGAAGGCGCCACTCTCGAATTCTGAGTAGGTGGGCTGCTCGCCAGGCACAAGAGATGATAACTACTATGGAGAGGAGTAATCGTGAGTCGGAGTTGATGGCACTTGCGGGTCTGCACACGGTTTCCATGCTTGATTCCTCGTTTCTGAGGGAATCGCAAATGCCTACTGCAAGAAGGCAGGGGGCAGTGGAAAGGCCGAGTACTCAGGCATCTACGATTTTACAAATGTGGCGGGAGTTGGAGGATGATCATTTGTTGAATAGAAGGGAGAGGTTGAGGCAGCGAAGGAATGCTGATTCTAATATAAACATGTCAGTTTCAAATGCATCAGAGAGTCACGGGAGTGAGAATCAGGGAAGTTTGGAGGATGCAAGTGAGATTGAAAATGACTTTGGACCTTGGCCACATGAGCATCTGGGATCACAAAATGAGCATGGGAATAATAATGAGTCTAGCAGGGAGCAATCTCCTGATATTGGAGAAGTTGAGAGGAGTGTGAGGCAGATTGCTCGGGGATGGATGGAGAGTGGCATTAGTGATCATGCATCTAATCTACCCCAAAGGAATGGCAGTCCTAGAGCTGAATGGCTTGGTGAAACAGAGAGGGAAAGGGTTAGAATTGTCAGGGAGTGGGTGCAGGTGGCAAGCCAGCAACGAGGAGCTCGTGCGAGTCGAAGGGAAGATCAAGCTGTGGGTCATAATGTACAAGTTGGCCGAGCACGCGATGGGTTGGTTGCTGACCATGATGAAGGGCAACCAGAACATATTCACAGGGACATGCTAAGGTTGCGTGGAAGACAAGCGATTCTTGACTTGCTTGTCAGGATTGAGAGAGAAAGACAAAGGGAGCTCGAGGGATTATTGGAGCATCGGGCTGTCTCGGATTTTGCACACCGCAACCGCATTCAGGTCTGTTCTTTGATGTAAATGATTTTTTTTTTATTTGGTGGCATTTAATGGTAATTTAACCTAACTTCTTGCTCTGTGTATGCTCAGCAATACGATCACTTTAAGTTGCGATGCTTCTTGTTTAAAATAATTTAATGTTTATAAGCTCAGCAACGTGATATGCTACTATATTTTTCTTTCTTTCAATGGTCTATGTAAAGATATTAGAAAGTAAGGTTATGTTAAATTTGTGATCAATTAAACATACAGGGATTTCTATATCTCCCTCCTCACGGCTAACAGCTGCCATGTTTGATCTAAATTAAATTCAGTTTAAATAAATTGTTTCTTGGGGAACCTTAATAAGCAAATCATAAAAACATTCTGAAAATGTTCTTTTTTATGATGATTGGGAATTTGCTCTTGTAGTTCATATAATATTGTGACTGCTCATGCTTAAACATTTTCCAGTCATTACTAAGAGGTAGATTCTTGCGAAATGAAAGACCAGTTGAAGAGGAGAGACCGCCTTCCATGGCTGCTAGTGAACTTGTTCAATTAAGGCAGCGACACACTGTTTCTGGCTTAAGGTATTTGTTTTTATTCCTGTGTAAATCATTAGAATACTATTAAGAATGTTCATCTTGTTCTTCAAAAGCTTAAAAAAATTGTGCCTTCTAAGCAGCAAATTGTTTAGGATGATTTGATTGAGGATGCAGTTTTTGTATAGAAGTATATTAGGATCATCCTATCAAGGAAACATTCGGAATACAGCTTTCACTCAATAGTGATTCAGAGAAATTTTCTATTGAAATATTTCTTGTTCTCCTGAGCGGTTCTGTTATTTATGTCTTTTTGTATGTAATTCAGTGATTATTTGACTGTTGATTGTTGACTAGATAAGGAAATTCATGTGTTAGAATGGGAATTATAATCTTCCAAATTCAATTTATTCAACAGAGTTTTTAGTTTTTCTAATCATAGATGAGAGGATGGTATTTGTATTTAGTGGTTTAGCAAATTCATTCTGTTTGTGCACATGCATGTGATGGTGAGAAAAAAATGATCTTGTAACCTTGGGCTCATTGCATCCAGTTTAAAATTTTTCTTAGTTTAGCAACTAGATTGTAGTGCCTGATTTGCTTGGGGCATTAAATGGAACATTTTCACATTTATATTGGTGATACCAACTGTAAGATGAGATATATCAGTGGGATTTATACACATAAAACCCTGAGAAGTGCAGCTCAATTGGTGAAGTTCTAGGTTTGTTCCTTATAGGTCACCAGTTCTAACCTAACCAAAATAAGTTCTATGTGTGGGGTGGAGGTTGCAGCTCTAATGTTCAAGCATAATCTAACTGTGCACATTTGCTGCTGATATTTTATCACAAATTGCTCAAGATGCAGATATCAGTTTGTATCACTTTCAAAACCACAAAATTAACAACTGATGCAAAGGTTTCACCTCTCTCAACATTATCTGATAAAAGATGACTCAATACTACCTTTTTCTCACCACTGTCTGAAAGATGACTTAAACCCGATCCTGAAAATCTATAATTTGGAAACACGCAATATTATCTTGCCTGGAAAGAAGAAACCCGGCAATTTTTTCGGTCTTCCTCTGTCCCCCTTCTGAAATTCATCCGGGTCGTTTTTCTGGTTAAATAACATTGGATTCTTGCAGTGGAGCAATGCTGTGTCCTTGTAATTTTTTTTTATCTTGTGATCATATTGCTTGTTTGTGCTTGATTAATGTCTACTGCTGCTATTGAAGTTTTTGAACAATGAAGAAAACAAAAGATATCCAATCGACGCCTAAATGCTAAATGTCTTTTCTCTTTCAGGGAAGGGTTCCACTCCAGGTTGGGAAATATTGTCCATGGTCAAGTAAGCAGCCATTCTGATACCACCTCTAATAATAACATAAATGATACTAGAAATGATCAGACTCAAACAAACACGTCTCAGGACATCCAACATGACGAGAGCAATCAATCACAACCTAGGAGTCAAGAAAGTGACATGCATCGTTCACCTGATCAAACAAACAGCTCAGAGAGCAACACTGCTGCTGGCAACATGAATTGGCAAGAAACTGCTAATCAAAGAGAAGGTTGGCAGGAACAAGCTACCAATGATGAAAGAGGAAACTGGCGACAGACAGACTATAGTCAGTTAGATGAATGGCGAGGTAGTAATGCGGAACCTCTGGATGGAAATTGGCATGATAATTCAGTCAATGAATGGTCCCGGGAAACACCTGGTAATGTGCCTGGTGAACAAGGTCATCCACAGGAATCCCAGGAACTTTGGCAGGAGGACAGCACCAGGGAAGCTGTTGAAAATTGGACAGAGGGACCTTCCGGTCCTCTAAGAACTCACCGTTCTGTTCCAACAAGAAGATTCAATAGATTTCACCCTCCTGATGATGATAATGTGTATAGTATGGAGCTAAGAGAACTACTGAGCAGGTACAGAAGGCCTTTTATGTGTTAAAAGTCATTGAAATTAACTTTGATCATTGAACAATTTTGTTTTTCCTGCTGTAGGAGAAGTGTGTCTAATCTTCTTCGAAGTGGTTTCCGTGAAAGCCTAGACCATTTAATACAGTCATATGTGGAAAGGCAAGGCCGTTCTCCCATTGACTGGGATTTGCACAGAAACTTGCCAACACCAACTCCCTCGTCCCCAGAGCGAGATGAGGAGCAGCAGAGAGATGAACACAATGAGGGTCAACATGATGCCACGAACAGACCTTCACTGGTTTTGCCATCTCCACCAGTGCCTCCACCTCAGCCACTTTGGCACCAGGATTTGCACCACACTAGTTGGTCTCGTCACAGCATGCATCGATCAGCACTTGTGAGTCATCTTCCCCTCTACAGGCCATGGGACAATGTATTATGTTTTATCATCACATTTATAATCTTAGTTTTCTTTGTTGAATTTATTGGCACATTTTGTCTGATTGTATCGCACAGAAACTCATCTTTCTGACTTTTTCTGAAAATCAAATGCCTTCATTTTGTATGATCTAAGCGTTCAAGGCACAGAATTATTGCTTAAAATCTGAAAACTGAAAGGGCTTGCAGATTAGTTTCCCTTCCCTGCTGTTTCCATATATGGTCATTATACTGACAGGAACCTTATGGTTGGTCTAAAAGGTAGTTTGTGGACATTCTGATGTGATATCATCAACATTCATCAGAACGTAATTCCTTTCCGCAAGGCATTGTAGTATTTTTCCAGTAGTTGTAGCATTCTAAATCTCACTACTCTTTTATTCTTTCTATCTTGTAATATTTCTGCAAGTGCAACTGTTATCTGAATATGGGTGCTGATACTGAGCAGGAATGGGAAATGATTAATGATCTGAGAGCAGACATGGCAAAACTTCAGCAAGGAATGACACACATGCAGAGGATGTTGGAAGCCTGCATGGATATGCAGCTTGAACTGCAACGCTCAGTCAGACAGGAAGTCTCTGCTGCTCTGAATAGATCAACTGGTGAAAAAGGTTTCTGTTGGCTACTTGATGCTCAATTTTTTCGGTGAATTGTTGATCATTTACTCTCTTTGGTTATTAACTTAAAAGATGCATTATGTTGCAGGGTTGGATGCTGAGACATCTGAGGATGGGTCCAAATGGGGTCATGTAAAGAAAGGGACATGCTGTGTTTGCTGTGACAGCCATATTGATTCTCTATTGTACAGGTATTATAGCCTTTTGCTGTGAAATCATTCTAACCATTATTGCTGTGAAATCATTCCCTATTGTACAGGTATCATAGCTTTTTGCTGTGAAATTCCTCTATTGTACAGGTATTTATTGATTTCATTCCCCCGCTGCTGTTTGTTTATTAACAGTTCGTTCAAATCGTAAACTTATTGCAGATGCGGGCACATGTGCACTTGTTCAAAATGTGCAAATGAGTTGGTCCGTGGTGGGGGTAAGTGCCCATTGTGCAGAGCACCAATTGTTGAAGTAATCCGAGCATACTCGATACTGTAAAGATATGGAGATAGGAAATAATTGATTATAACATGAATAGAATTGAATGGTGAGGCTGAAGGAGGCAGTGGCAATTCCTTCTAGGTGAATGAGAAGCTGCTTCTCAGCCTCTCGTGTCTGTAGAGTGTCCAGTCATTACCTCAGTTTCTCTGATTATAGGTGGAATGTTTTGCAAGAATAACAAACGGGACCTCCATTCATTCATCCGTAAATAAAATGTTTGGCCAACAAAATTATTTCATCTCCCAGCCCCCTTGTTCTTCACTGGCACACATTTCTTAGATGTTTTTGTGCAGCATTTCAAAAACTACCAGTTCTCCAGTTGAAAATGGACGGTGAAGATTGCAAGGGCCATTTATGCCATCAAAGCCATATCAACTCTGTGGAAAGATATTTATCGTCCAGTGAGATTTACGTCATCAATTGGAAGTAAATTTAATTATCTCAATCCAGATCTGAGGTAGACTTTTTGATGTAAACCTTAATCAGTCCTAAACTATATACTTGCTCTCGACCGAGTCTAAAGACAAAATACTTCATCATTGGGTCCAAAGTTTGCCAATATTCTCCTTCTAACATATTTGCATATCTCATGATATGAAACATTTCCGCGCTGGAAAAAAAAAGTGAAGAAACAATTAGTAATATTGAGAAAAAACAAATTGAGAGATGTCTAACAATATTTGGGATTTATTTGATAAAATACTACGATTTGAGTCTTGATTGAGAATTTTTGTGAACACATCATGGGCTGATTTGTTCGCAATGTGCAAATTAGCAGGTCCACCTGTGGTGGAGAGTGCTGATCGTGCGAGACATGTTTGACAGATTCACTTTTTCTGTGCACTAATGGCTCAGCCAACCAAAATGCAACACAAGGATTCAGGTTGCTTTGTAAATAAAAAATTATAATTTAGGTTTTTTCATTAAATTATTAGTTTTAGATTATTTTAATATAAATAATAAAATTTTAAAAATAGAAATATTATTTTAATATATTATCAAATTATAAAAATTGACGTGGCAATATAAAATTTACTTTTAGTCGCTTCGGAAACAGAAGCAAACAATTTCTTTAGAATTTGTGCAATGTGGTGGTTAATTAAAGTTGTTTTAAAAAATGACTTTTATAAATTATTAATAATATTTTAAATTTGAATAAAAAAATTTCAAAAACATTTTACAAAAGCGGTGCTAAACAACCAAATCGAAAGCAAACCACTCATGTGTTCTCCGCTTTGGTTTCCTCAGCTCCGACAAGCTTCTTCTCTGCCTTGGAATCCATTTAGGAGTGGAGGTGAGCGGTGATTGGTTGGTTTTGGATCGGATTAAAATTTTATAAGGCATGGTAGCTTGTGATATGTTTATATCCAGAAAGAGATGAGTGATTGCTTGAATTTGAATTCAACTAAAATTATTCCTTCATGCTTAGAGCTTTTCTCCACTCGTTCGACTTCTCATCTCTTGTGAAACGTTCTTCATGCGTCTCAAAAGCAAACAAGACAACTTCAAATTTTGAAAAGAATATATTTTGTCATTTTTTTGAAACTATAAGCTAAATTCATTTGTTTTCAAATATTGATCTTCAATTGAACGCCCAATTTACTTAAAATATATGAGCTAAAATCAAATTTCATGAAATTTTGTTCAGATCAGAATCCAAACATTTACATCACGCAAACATTAGCCCCGCAAAGCCCAAAATAGACCCAGACAAACCCTATTCACCTAGGAGCTAGTAAACTTGGTAACAGCCTTGGTCCCTTCAGAAACGGCATGTTTCGCAAGCTCTCCGGGCAAGACCAATCTCACAGCAGTCTGGATCTCCCGAGAAGTAATGGTAGGTTTCTTGTTGTACCTAGCAAGCCTTGAAGACTCCTGAGCAAGCTTCTCAAAGATATCATTGATGAAACTGTTCATGATACCCATAGCCTTGCTTGAAATCCCAATATCAGGGTGTACTTGTTTCAAGACCTTGAAGATGTAGATCTTGTAGGTTTCAACGTTCTTCTTTGCCTTCTTCTTCTTCTTCTCGCTGGCTCCTTCTTTGGGCAACTTCTTCTCGGCTCTTGGCTTCTTCTCTGCCGGGGCTTTCTCTGCTGCAGCAGGCTTCTTCTCGGCCGGCTTCTTCTCTGCCTTGGGAGCCATTCTGGATTCCTAAAGTGAGATATAAAGAAGGAATATTTTTTTTCCTTTTTGAAGAGAAAATTGGGAGAGTACTTTATCGATAATTTATAAGGATTGGATGTTCGTAGTTTGTTGTGTGTTTATATAAGGAGAGGAGGTAAGTGGTGATTGGTTGCGTTTTGTGAGACGCGGATTGGTAACGTGGATGGTTGGATTTTAAAGGATTTAAATAGACGGCAAGAGATCGGGTTTTTGAAATTTGGGGACCGGGGTTCTTAAGAGTTTAAAATTTTGGTATTTTTTGAAAATTTTCGAGTTTCGCTGGTTGTGTTTTAAAATGGGTCGGGCCTGGACTCATCAAGCAGCCCTCCTCAGCCTATTTAAAATTTTGGAATGGGCTTGATGAGTAGTTTAGCAGGCCTGTTTCGTGGTAGTTTTTGCTATTGCGTTTTTTTTTTTGAGGAAAAAAAAATCAATATTGTTTTTTAAAATATTTATATGTGAGTGTTTTCCATGCTTGAAACTTGTATAATCTCACACTATCTTATATTTAAATTTTTATTAAATATAATAAAAATGATGTGATTCAAACCTGTGATCGCCTGATTAACAATATTTTGATATCATATCAATTAACAATATTTTGATATCATATCAATAAACCAGGTTAAGTTTTCAGACGAGACCCTAAAAAATATTTTATATTATTTTCTAATAAAAGTAACATAATTTTAATGATGTTTTATTTTTTTTAAAAAATATTATTGAGCATTAACATATGAAAAAACTCTAAATGAATTTATTTATTTGTGAAACATATGCAGCAAATAAAACACTTAAATGTTATCCCATGTATAATACCTGTAAATTATTTGCCTCCTCCTCCTTCATTTGGTCAGAGATTACGTGCAATTTATTTATCTGTCATCTAAAAAACTGCATGCATTATCGATTCCCAATCGAACATGATGTGTGTGTGTGTGTATACATTCGGTGGTACTGACCTGCGAGAGATTCAGTTCATCAGGAGTACAAGTGCTCATGTTACTGGATTCAGGTCTGGGAGGGAAGGATTAGTATTGATTGATATTTTGATAACATTGATATCTTATTTAATAGTTTAAGTTTCTAGATGAGATTATTTTTTAATATAGTATTAGAATCTTATTAATTTATTGATTACAAGTTTGAATCTCACCACTTTTATTTTATTTGATAAAAAAAAAATTAAGTATAATATAACGTGAACTTGTACAAGTTTTAAATCTAAAGAATATTTACTTGAGAAAATATATTAAAAAATAATATAAATTATATTATGTAATATTATTTATTAATTTAAATTTTTAGATAAATATTTTATAATACTTTCCTTTGTCTCTGCTCCTCGTTAAGTGCTTGAGTTATCTTCCGGTACTCTTGCTTTTCCTCTTCAAGGTATCTCGTCTTCCTCTGGAATTCTCATCTGCTTTCTTCACCCGTGCAAGCACATTTTCAGCTCGGCATCCTTGGCACTTGATGCTTTTCTTGCAGTTAAATCCCCTTCCAGTCGAGAAAGCTTCTCCTCGAGGGCAACTTGACTGCGTCTGCAGTCTCCTAATTCAGCAACGGCTATCTGCATGTCAGGAATATTTTGCTTGCATAGACAGGATTTTCTCAGCCTCCAGTTATCCCCTGATAAAATATGCAATAAGATTCAAGCCTTTTATTTTCGAATTTGACCTCATTAAGTGATCTTTTAAGATCTGGAACGGCTTTATCTGAACGCAATTGAGGCACTTCAACCACAGCTTCTGAAGCTGTCCTTCACTTTTTTTCATGAGTTGCCGTTCTGTCAGATATGCAATCAAGATTCCCAACTTCAACTGTCATCTCGAAGTGAATCTGGTTCATAATGCTCTCTTCCTATGCTAGTTTTCTTTGTTTGTTGTTTTCTTGAAGAATGAATTAAGTTCTCCATCAAGGACTTGCTATTTCGAGGCAATTCTTACTGCGGCAAAATATGTTCTCCTTCAAGATCTTCTACTTCCTTGTCAGAAAAAACTTTTCACAATCCCTTAGCTCAGCTTCCAAGACTGTACAATGCTCATGTAACTCCATCTTTTGCTTCCACAGTTCTTCATTTGATTTCCGAAGCAAACTGCATTCTTCAATAAGACTTTCAGCATTTGCATGTCCTCAGCTTTTGCTTCCTATCAACCTTTTGTGCCTCTCTTTCACTTTCCAATATTCTCATGTCTTCTCGGAGACTCCTATTACAAGGTTCTGAATTATGCAATTCCACGAGGTTCGATACCCCATCGATGGACAAATATCTTAACTGTGCAGTCGAGCCACATATCCAGCTCTGACAACTTCTCTAAAATCTCCTTGGCTAAAAGCCTGCAACTCCAAGTTACTCCCAAGCACCGCACGTCATTTCATTTCATAAATCATCCGAGCATTCACATTCTGATGATTAAAAATCTCAGTTTCTAGCTCCATATCAGAACTCCTTAGAGTGTCAATCTCTTCTTCCTTGAAAGAATTAAGCTTATCCATGTCAGATATATTTTCCAAAAGCTCCCTTTCTATATCTGTCATCTTAGGTTTAGATTCCATTTGCAGGTTCTCAGGTCGTCGATCAGAGGTACTGAAAGTATTATCCCGTGTGTCATAAGCTTCCAAATTGTTCCGGAGCTTGTCATAATCTGCTACTTTTGCTCTTTCCTTCTCACTTTGGTTAGCTTCATTTTTGAAAGAAGCATTTTTTTCTTCAAAAAAATTTTTTAGCTGGACGAAACTGTTCAAAATAGGCCTTGCTTGCTCATTTTGATTAAACAAATCTGTAGCATTTGAAAACAGAGATTTCCTGAAAGCAGAACTAGATTTCCCATTTGTAAGCGAAAAAAGACCATACTGTTGCTTCTTCACATTCGCTAAACATGATTGAACGTGTTCCTGAAACTCGGATAATGTTTTGTCCATTTCAGCGGCACGTAGCATGTGAATCGAAAAGCTTGACGTCTGAACAGATGTCTGCAGGATGGTTATTGGCCCTGGTTTCCATTTCTTCATGACGTTCTAACTGTTGTTGTGCTGTATCAATCTCAATTTCTTTTCGTTCCAACTGTTCTTTTAGACTTACGATAGATCTGCACATTGAATCTGAAAAATGATCGGTGAAAAGTTCTAGGCTAATAATTCCTTCTTTCTTAGCTCCTCTTCAAGGTTGCATATATGGGATCTCAATTTTCTAACCTTCAGATTTCT
Organism: Salix dunnii; assembly: GCA_015731905.1. Lineage (NCBI taxonomy): Eukaryota > Viridiplantae > Streptophyta > Magnoliopsida > Malpighiales > Salicaceae > Salix > Salix dunnii. The sequence continues at coordinate 16,236,473 of CM027668.1, forward strand.
TCTGTAAGCTCACTGCAATCTTTCTCAACGAAGATTCAGACAATGCATTACAAAATATAGAAACTTTTGGCAGTGAGGTTTGCCAAAATGTTCGTATTTACCATTTGTTCTTCATTTCTTCATGCCCTTTCAAAAGACCCTGAAGTGGGAAACAAGGATTTCAATAAAAATTCTGCAATCAACTAATAAACAACCAAAGCAATCACAATATAGTAAGGAATCCACAGCAACTCCCTCGTAAAATATTTCCTTAGCTACACTTCTTCAACGGTAACGAAATTAACCGTCGCCTCTCTCAGGATGCCGGTTCTTGACGATCCCTACTCGAACGACGCTACCCAGTTCAATTAAATCACACTTTAACATGCATGCATCCTAATCACATCATTACCGTTAATTTAACGTCAGAATAATCAATTCATCATACCTTGGAAACAGAAAACTTGAAGAGACATTCATCAATCTCTTAATTTGCTTTGATATTGTAGTATATTTAATTGCCGTGTGCTTGCATTGTGTTTACAGAAACTCTTCGTCTTCGGTGTACAGGGAAATATACTTCTCCCTCTGTAAAACTTTAAGAATCGTGAATTTGTTTTTATAGCGGCTGACAACTCCTGATATATCTAATAATTTCTCTTGTATTTGTGTTTTTCTTCCTATAGTTATTACTTCTCTTAATGAATCTCTCAGTAGTCTAGCTTGCTTATGGAATTATCAACTTATAACCTGATCGAACTTACATATGTGTGTGATGGAAAAACACAGCAACGGAATGAGAAGATCCGTGCAGTCAATTTAAATTAAAAATGATACTGTATGAGTTGAGTTGTAGCACTAGTACATCATGTTTATGTTAGCTCCATCCAGGAGCATTTGCAACGTTTGTCAGAAACAGAACTGTGTGACAATCGAAAAAACTGCGATGGAGCATGGGTCAGGACACAGATAAAAATTAGTTCATTTCTTGGCTTTTGCAGTTGTTGTGTTAAGAACTTCCAAGTGGATAAATGCTGGCTCGTGGGCCGCAGCTTACAGGGGATGGAAGTAGTGGTGTATGGAGTTTAAACAAGGGACCAAATGAATATGAAGTTTTGACCCTCCATTTATTTATTAAATCTTGAAACAAGATCTGTTCATGAGATGCCAACTTGCATGTTGGTTCTCAAGATTCTTCACCCTGTCCTGTTGTCTTCTTGTTCTTTTGATTCACAAAACAATGCTAGCTAACCCATGCTTTCACATAATGTTGGAGAGTTAGAGTCCAATGGGTGGATGCCAAAACTTGATTGAGCTCCCATGCTAATTTTCCTTGCCAAAAGCCAATGATAATTGTTATGATTTGTTCAAAGGGTGGCATCATTCCTTCCCATTAATATAATAAATTAATTACTGCATCGTGGATTAGTGTTCACCTTCTGAATATTCTAGTGAGTTTATAATCGAAGATATTTTCATCAATGTACATGTTGATTTGGACATATACCCGTCGGCATTTGTTTTGAATAATACTAAATACAGTTTCTGTCTACGTACGTTATCTTGTCGATGGAAAGTCAATGCAAGAACGGATCAAGAAGACATTTAATTTTAATTTCAATAGACAGGAAGTGAAACAGGTACCGTTAAAACCAGGAAGAAAAATAATGATTGACTTGCATGCCTTGAATTTATTACTCAGGGTGAGCTTGCCTTGAAATTGACCTCGCTGCCAAAATGACAGTGATCCAACAGCAAACTTCACACCAGCTGCGAAAGATCTGCGCCATCACCTCCAGACTCCTTTGCTTTTCCTCTTGAGATCTGGCCAACAGAGCCTACAAGTCTTGCCTTTTTATACCGTTATTTGACTGTTTCTCTAATTCTCAGCAAAACTTCAATTGCCTTGTCCTGTGCTGCTAGGTACGTGTGCCTTCCAGTAAATAATAAATATTAATATTCAGTGTATGGATTTTTTTTATTTAAATATAAATTAAGACATAATAATAAAGTTGTGTAAAATTCCAGTGTGAGTTTCTTTAAAAATATATGATTTTTAAATGGATATAAATTTATCTGTTTAATAGGTTTCAATAAAATTACCAGTATAAAATTATCATCATCATTATAAAATTAATATTGCTCATTTTTCCTTTTTATTCTTTTTTTTTTGTTATTTTTTTTATTCTTTAGATTATATTATTTTTATAATTTTATTATTTGCATAGTAATAATGATAATTTTAGTAATTATTTTTTAATTTTTTATTTGTAAAAATATTTATTTTTTTAAGTTTTTCAGAATAATTTTATGATTTTAATTGTTTGAGCAATAATGCTAATAATAATTTTAACTATTATAGCAATGATAATGACGGTAACGTTGGGATGAATTTTGAATTTATGCTTTTATCTTTTTGTAGATAGAAAATTAACCACTCATTGTTGTTATTTGATTATTACAAATATTTTCACAATTTATATTTTCTTTGTGTTTGATTTAAATTCAACTATAAAATAAACTAATCTTAATACAGTAAATTCAATAATTCAAATATTCAAAACTTCTTGTTTTTTTAATAATAATGATAAATTTTATATTGGTTATTTTGTTGAAACCTACTAAACAGATAAATTTATATTAATTTAAAATTTATATATTTTATAAAAAACTTGCACTTGACATGAATTTTGCATTAATTTATTATTTTGACTAAATTTATATTATAATAAAAAAATTACATAATTAATATTTTTTATATTGAAAAAAATATGACATCACTTACAACGAGAAGTGGAGACATTGGCTAATATATATATATATATATATATACACACACACACACACACACACCCACACACACACGGTACACACACACACACACGGTAAAAAGAGCTTCAATAAAACCAGCATGACAATTATATTTTAGTTAGAATGCTGGCTTGAGATGGTCGGGGTAGACAAAAACATTGAAGGGGCCATGAGAGCAATAATGTAAGAGAGAAAAATGTAGCTGATATATTTTATCTGATGTAATGATTATTAATTTAAAGAGCTGGTGATTGAAGTCGCGATACAAGTTTTTAGTTGAATTTATTAATCTAGTAAAATTCATTTAATCTGCCCAAGTTCTTCACCTAATCAAACCTTTTTATATAGATAAAAGCAATTATGGAATAAAAAAAACATTGTCGTTTGAATAATAATAATAATAATAAACTTAAATTTATCTAGTAACTGCAAATTGATACCTCGATCTTTGTCAAGATCAGGGACGAGCACAACAACTAAAAAAGAGTAGTGAAAGAGACAGATAAGTATGAAAATCATTTACAATAAGGTCATGTTTACCATTTCATTTCAAAAATATTTATTTATTTTATTTTAAATTATTTTCATATATTAAAATTAAAAATATTTTTTTCTTATAAAAACTATTTTCAAAAATATCCCCATGATCATTCATTATCTTTGAAAAAAGGGCAAGGCAAACCCTTACAAAAAAATCTGTTTCTGCTAGAAATTCAGTTCGATATTGTTTCGTCGAGGTCGCGAAAAAAAAAGGGCAACATATCCTCTATGCCTTGGAAAGACCGCCACCAAGGTTGAGGTCGTGCTTCGAGCAGGATACAAGTCCTTGTAATTGGTACGCAAATGCGATGTGTAGTAACATGGATCCATCATGAGCAGCCATTTTATGGTCATATGTCAGAATTTCAAAGTTTATTTTCCAAATTCAAGCTGTTGATAGCTTGCTCGATCCAGATTCACATTGCATATAAATGTGTACGCAGCTCTAGAAATTTGAAGAAGATGGCTGAACACGTGTATGAAGATTTGAATTCGTAGAAACTGTCTTTAGAAAATCCGTGTACCCTAAAGAAGACTTGATATATTTGTTTGATGCTAGAAAATTCTCTGAATATATTTGTTTGATGTTAGAAATTTCATCTTTTTGAAAAATATATTTTATTATTTTAAATAAATAAATAAAATCTGAATTATTTGAATTCTGATTAAAACTCAAGATCAGTTATATAAACAATAAATTTAATGAAAATAAATCATATGAAGATATATATTTAGGCTCTAAACACACATTGTTAAAACCCAGGAAGAAATTTGAATAGGTCAAATAAGCTTAGGATAACTTTTAATCCCAAATCAAAATTTTATAAATGTTTTACATAAATCTAGTTTTATAAGTGAACCAAACACGCACAATTACTAAACATGTTGAAGTCGATCGACACTTCATTAAGAAAAATCTTGATTGGAAAATCATACATCTTCCGTTTGTTCGGTCTGGAGATCAACTAGCTGATATTCTCACAAAGACAGTCTCCGGAAGGATGTTCTATATGCAATTGACAAATTGAGTATGATAAATATCTACACTCTAACTTGAGTGGGAGTGTTAAAATACAGAAATGTGGCCGTTGATTACCAAAAATGAGAGTTATGTAAAGTAGAGAGAAAAGAGGTACTGTATTTGCTAATTTGATATTGTAGTTTTTTTATAAATTAACATGCAATGCAAGAGTAAGAAATATATTGAATATAAAAGAATTATTCGAATTCGAATTTTAACAGTGATGATGGAATAATTGTCAGCGTGCGTGGGCTCGAAGACTCGATGGCCAAGGGTAGACCCTTCAAGATTTGGGCCTCTAACCTACAAGTGTAGGGGTTAGAGTCCCTCTTCTTTTTTAATATAGCAAAGTTTTTTCTACTGAATAACCCTAGGTTTCTTCACAGGTCGTCTCCTTTAATTTTTACTACTAGCACCATGCACCTTCTTCTTCTTCTTTTTCTATTTTTATACGTAAAAGTATAAGAAGCTTCTTAATTACTTAGTTTATTATTTTTTTTATTTTAATTGATCAAATAGCAGAATAGAGTTCTCTGTGGCTCTGCCTAGCACCGCCTAACAATTCTCATTATTACGCGTTGATTTGCCCGTTCAAATGGCAAACTTCTTATATTCGATATTCTGTTTAATTTTCTTGTGGTGATGTAATTATAAATAAAACTTATTATAATTTAAAACCTTCAAATATCATAAACACCATAGTTATGGAAAGATATTTGAAATATTTAACTTTTATTTATTCAAGTCTTACCTGCTAAAAGATCATTACATTCCTTTATATATAAAACTAGATAGCCCTAGTAATATTTGATGGGAAAAAAAATTAGAAAAATTATTATTATTTTTTTAAAAATAGAAAGACATAATAATACTAGATAGAGGGGGGGGGGGGGGGGGACTCCTAAACTAAAGAAAAAAAACTCATGCATGGCCTTGCCGAGTCAATCTCCTTGACTCCAGGAAGCTCTTGTTCTTGTGCTCATGAGATGCCATGTATTCAATAAAACTCGCGAAGTCTGTATCCATATAACGCCCAGGATTAGCATCATTGATGAGTTTTGGCGATGGTCGAATCATGCTGTTAAAAGGTAAACTGTGTAACGAGGCAATGGAGATTCGAGACTTGAAAGGATTGACTAGAACTCTATGGAGTACACTTCTGTATCTCCCATTGCTAAAAATCTGCCAAGTGTCACAAAAAAAAAAAACAGGGTTAATTATGCATGGATTAGCGATTGAATTAAAAACTGTTAAACTTAATTAGTTATTAATGCTTAATAAACTAACCTCAAGATGATCACCAACATTAACAACAAATGAATTAGGAATCGGTTCCACAGTGACCCATTTCCCTTCATGCTGAATTTGCAGACCCTTGACTTCTTCATCCGGGAGAAGTAGTGTAAGGAAGCCATAGTCTGAATGGGGTGGCATGCCGAGCGTTAGGTCAGGTTCAGGACATGAAGGGTAGCAATTAGCCACAATGAGTTGGCTCCCATCTTCAAACTCCTTTAAATGATCACAGCTATCATTTTCATCAATATTTTTTGCTGTTTCAACCAATCCTAAGCTCTCTAATATTGCTTTCACAAGAATTAGATACAAGGATTTTGTTTCTTTCGAGTAGTTAACCACCGCTTGCCTGTTAATCAGTTATACATGGAATTAACAATTAATAAATAATGGAGACGTGCGTGTATCATAATACACTTGACATTTTCAATTAAAGAAGTAATTAATCATCTAATCTATTTTATTTGAGTAGGTAACTAAGCAAGACCAAATTCAAAGCATTAGAAACATGAAGCTCATATGAGGTGCAGATTTATCACCTTAGCTCGGCAGGGGAAGAAGGCCAAGATGGAAGAACATCGGAGAGGGGATGACAACTAAGCTTTAAAAAGTCTCTCCAGCAAAACACACTATCTTTGTTCTGATTAAAACTTGTCCCGTATCTAACTGGTGCACTCTGATCTTTCGACATGTACTTCGACCTCTCCTCGAAAGGAAGCTCGAAGAATTTCCTTGCTGCTTGGATCATGTTGAGAACGGATTCGCTTGCAATGCCATGATTTATCAACTGCAGAAACCAAAATTAGAACAAAAACCAAGGGTTTGTAATTAGTTGATGCGGTATATAAATTAACCATACTCACCTGGAAAAAACCATATTCTTCACAAGCTTTTGAAAGGGATTTGAGGGTATGAATTCTATCTGGACCTTGCATCTGAGCAAGATCGATAACTGGCAGCTTGAGATTAGTAGCGCCATCTTTTATTGATATAAAAGGACGTTCCGATGCCGGCAATATGTATTTTCTGGGCACTTTTGCCAGCCCTCTATCACATAGTTGTTTCACTCCTTCATGGTACTCATGGCTTTCTACTTGCTCTTCTTCTTTGCGATTAGTTTGAACTTCCAAGACAAGTGCCGGTGACATGGCTGAAATCCAATTATTTAAAGGTCGTCGGATATATCTGTAATTAACTTAATTAGTTAATATAGTATAAATCAATATGGAGAAGGAAAGAGAACGTTTTTTTTGTAATCAATATATAACAAGAAACGAGCTTGACCTTGGACCACTAGATATATAGCTAGATAACTACCTCGAGAAAGAGAAGAGAGAAGTAGAAATGGTGATGGATGGGGTGAGGAAGAATGTTGAAGGAGAGATGTATATATAGGGAGAACAAAAGTTCACCAACGGCAAGTCTTCGTAAACCAGCTTTGGTTTTGCAAAAAATATTGACTAGTTTGTTTTTGTTTTTTTATGAGCTGGAAATTATATGGACTAATTCCATTCCATGCAAAGGCGACCATTGACTTGTCTTAGTCAAATACCATGAGGCAGCGCCAAGGAAAAATTCATGTCCCTCAGCTATATAATATATTTCAAGCCTATAAATATATGGAACCTTTGTCTTCAGTGGATTTGTTGTTGATTTGATAATTAAGTTGATGGATGTAACTAGATAATATTAAACTACACTGGACATGACAAAACTATCTTGTAAAGACGCGTCGATACATGATTGGGTATACCTAGACCTCCTAAAATTAACGTTCGATCTAATCTCATACATCGAAATGTATGTATATAAGTGAAATTTAAAGAAAAAAGGACAATGAGATGTGTTTGAAACAGAGTTTTGCATGTAATGTGTTGTTCTGTTTTTATTGATCGTAAATTTCAACGCGAACTGTTAGGCTATATATTTACAATATTTATAATACTGATTCCAGAAAATTTAAAAAAGGAAACTCTATGAAATCATAAAGACATTCTGCTGCTGTTATTCTTTTGATTCACGAAATCTTTTCTTTTAATTGTGAGGATCTGTCGTTGATTGGAAATAAAATCCAACTGATTTGCTGCATTGACTTCACTTTGTGTTGTTGGTGTATTGACTTGATTGTTGTTGAATCCATTTAATTTGAATTCATTGTTGTTATTCTGTTGCATTTCTTGATTGCTGTTACCGTTGGTTCCAGTTGATTTGCTGTTTTGATTGCTGATTTGTTTCTTAATTTGCTGCATCTGGATTTTATCTTCATTATTGTTTTTTTTAGAACTGTTGCTATTTATAGAATTGTTACTATTTCTGGGCTACTGCACTGGAGTTTGAATTGCTACTTTAACAAAATTGTCATGTTTTGCTTTCCGAAGTATCGAAATGTATGTATACAAGTGAAATTGTCGTGTCTTGCTCTCCGAAGTTTGGACCTATATATTTCTCTCTAGCTTTGGAAAGAGTTAATAATTACCTTGTAGAAAATTTCATGTACGAAGTATTGCCGTGTGGTTTTTTCTCCACGGAATTAAAGAGTTGCCATGCATAAATTGGTTGGATATATAGCAGGAATTGATGATAAACATTCCTCGATCGAGAGCATGGGCAGTCGGGCTCTCTTTACTGATCTCATCATGGCCATTCCTGGCTAGGTAATCATTTCATTCACACATCAGCTAAATGTAAGGACTGGTATGGAGTCTAGCAGACTTGAGTTATCAGACGAAGATGATGGAATTGAACTCTGTGGCGTTGCCAAGATACTGCTCCGGCCCGGCAGTACGTACTTTCCATGGATCTATGCATGATGACAAGAAAAACAAACGTCAAATGGGCATTAGTTTACAACTCACCTGTCACCAACTGACTCATCAATGACGCGTGGTGAGTCCTGATACACCCACCTTGCTCGAAGTCAAATGCCTTGGCAGAAGAAAGAGACAGTTTAAGGTTTTATAGTGGTTGTGAGAAGATGGGATACATACCCAGCAGGCTTGTCTAGCCCTTGATTTGTTTCCCATTCAGTGCACGCATCAGCTCTTCCCAAGTCTCTGCTTATTTTATGGATTCTAAATTTTCTACTCACATCTCAGTTGTCCTGTCCATTGGAAGATAGAAGGGACCCTTTTTCTCCCCCTAAAATCAAAAGTCAATTGTTATCTTATTTCCATTTTTTAATGGTAAGTGGAGTCAATCGTTTCTATATTCCAAATTTGCACGGGCCGGAGCCTCGCCTTTTTAAATTGCGTATAGCGTACAATCTATATATCCATACACATGTACAAGAATATGTATATTAAAGTTTGAAGAGAAGGGAATCTTGAATTTATTATACCAATTGAGAGTATGTTTTTTTCAAATGATATTAAATGTATGTTTGATGGTGTGGTGTGGGCTTTGCTTATATAAAAATAATATTTTCAATTAAATATATATTAAAATAATTTTTTATATCAACATATCAAAATAATTTGAAAAAAAATCTAAAAACATATTTATCTAATATATTTTTAAATAAAAAATCATCTCCGAAAGCATTTTAAAACACACAAGTTGAATTATATTAGCTTTCATGAAAAATCTCTCTATTAGCTTTTATGAATGATAATTTCCTCTTTTGCATGGGTAGGTTTAATCTAATAGTTACTTATTATCTAATTTTCTTCACTTAAAATAAGATTTGAGCCACAATAATTATAGTACAACCGGACCAAGTCCTGTACCTCGTAGCTAGCTAATGAAATAACTAGTGGTTAAATCCGAGAAGCACGACGAAAAAAAGTGTCTCCCTCGAATTCAACTGGAGAGATGTTAAAACTTTTTCATTGCAAGTTCACAAATACTAAATAAATTTTTGGTCGGTTGAGTATACATGAATTATTAATGTTAGGAATCGTCGTCTTGTTTTTGTCCATGCACATTAAAATCCAGGTCCATCGTAGTCTTTAACTTCGATCGACATGTAATTATTTTAGCAATCTTATTCTGAAAAATAATAATTAGGTCATCTATATGAGCAAGTTTTCAGCAGGCGGGGCAAGCTGCTATCTAATTACGCTGGCTGCCCCATGCATATTTAAATCACCTCCCTCCCTCTCTCGTCGTCATTGCTCCCGGGCATGATATATCCTTTGATAGTATTGGCTTGTATGCATGCCCCCGAAAAGCACCTGGCGTGCTTACAAGGACAAAATCCAGAGAAAACTAACACCGAAAATCAGGATTATCAATTCGGAATTATCATGCTAGCTTTGATTCACTCTATCGAATCACGTTCTAGTCCTAACACACGTCTCATGCTCGTGATCGAGGGCTCGTTTTTTGCTGATCCCTATATACAAAACAAATATTACTTCTTTTTTCTTTAATATTTAGCTATTCATCGTATATAATATCCTCTTTTGTATGTCAAAACTAAATCGTTTCCGACCGAATCATATACAAATCATTCAATGTATTTAAAGATTTTTTTTTTTTAATTTAATCTCATATCCCAAAATAATTATGCAAATAAATCAATAAATCTACCCACTCATGGCTAGCTCGCCCGATAACCTTTGAAATCAACGAGTGTATACTCTATTCCTGTAATTTCACAAGGTGTGATTAATTAGTTACATAATTAAAAAGGGGTTACCTGCTTGTGAATCACCTTTCTCTGGATCAAGGATAAACGGGAAATTAAATAGGGTATTAATCACTCGATTTTTATTACAAGAACCTCTTGATTTTTTCTCAGAAACAAGACAAGAAATCGATAAATTTTATGGTATCATGGATGAATTGAAGCAGGTTTCAGCTTTAGGCCTCGATGTCACTAGAGAGCAGGTGACATTAATGATGGGACATCCAATGTGGTTCCCTTATATATTCGTCTCAATAATTATTTTTTTATTTAATTTTAAAAGTCTTGGATGTTGATCGATACGGTATGGATTAATAGATCTATCACGAATTCACTGTGTAATGATAATTGTTCCATTTTATATTGTTTGACTTAGAAAGAGGGCTCCATCTATTTGGTTAGAGGATTTTATGCATGGTCCGCTCTGGCTGAATGCAATCGATGTAAATTCGGACCTGGACGTGTTCCATATATTTTCTCCTGCGTCCAATAAAGCAATGAGTGTTGCTACGAATACTTGAGATTTTTTATTGAATGATTTGTTTTTGATTAATTATTTTATGTTGTATAGATAAGATTCAATTTCCATATATTTTGAAAAGCTGTTTACCATATAATTCAGTGGATAATTGATTAGTTGTCCTAGCAGCATCACCCATTTAAAAATATCATCGTAAATCTCCAACTTCCGGAGGCTGAGAATTTGATTCCCCTTCACAAATTGAAACTCTAAAAAAAAAATATATTTACTGTTAGAGAATAATATTAGTCATATATTGAGATCTCACCTAACAACTTAAATTTTTAAGTAAGATGGTTACCTGATATGGTATTAGAATCCTGTTAACCTAACATATATTAGTTTAAATCTCACCATTATCATTCTAATTGATAAAAATTAAACTGAAAATAATATAAATTTATGTGCAAGTTTTGAAGTTAAATAACTTTTACTCGAAGAAATGTGTTAGATAATAGTATAAATCATGTTATGAGACCTCAACTAATAATTTAAATTTTTAGATAAGATAATTATTTTACATCTACTTTCATTAGCCCACCTACAAGAACACACACATGATAGATCGATTGCTCTCCCTTTTTTGAACTTGTCTATGCTCGCAAGATAACCTCTCAAGAAAAAGGAAGCAAGTGATACATTTATACGGCTGTGTATAAGAATGAGAAAGATAATTCCAGAATATTTTCCATCAATCTAATATGATATTGTTAACTTTAAATTATCATTAAGATAATGAGTATGGTTGTGATAGCAATTTAAAAATTTAAAACTAGTTTCACTCGTATAATTATTGACCCGATTTAATGAGTCAATTTTAAACACGATTGACTTGTTTCTAGCTCAAGCTAGTTATAAAAAAATCAAAATATATTTACTGGTAACCGTATTAAATTAAACTTGGTTTAATGTTTTATTTATTAAAAAAAATAAATAAATTGAGTTAAACTAACTTATAATTGATTCTTATTCTGCATACCATAATATATATATATATATATATATATTAAATTCTTTCATCAAAATAGTTTAAAAAAATACGATGTGTTCAGATGAATATTTTGCTTTGGCCGCAGAGTCTTAATCTGGAGAGAGAAAAATCAAAGCTTTTTAAGTACCAAGACCACACCTCTTCCACGGCGGTTTCCCCCCGACAATTTCAGTCCAAGTACGAGTGCCTGAAATGAACCACAGCAATCTTATGGACTTTTTATCCCCAGTCGAAAATCATAGGAAGCTTCCTTGTCTGCCTTCAAGCCTCCGTGTAAATGTCTTCAAGTTGCACGATACATGTGAATTTAAGACCAAATATTTCAGTCACATGTACACAGTCGAGAGTTCGTGGGGGGGGGGAACAAATTATAATAAAGCACCACTTCTGCTTGGGTCCCTATGAAATCGTTGAGAATGACTTGTTTGTATCACTTTGAAGTTTAAATTCGCAAAGTTAATGAGTCGCACCAGATAAAAAGTTCTTCCAAGAATCACTGACCTCTTATTCGATGGCACGTTGCCATTATATATTTTTTTTTATCAGGATATTATTTCATGTGTTGGATTCGAGGAAATTCTATACATTGACTCTGATCCACGATAAAATTCTTTATTTTTCTTGATCGAGACAATGCCACCAAATCTGAAGCCTCCAGAAAGGAATTCTACACTCCTCCCCCTTCGATGCTCCTCCACCCGTTACATGTCAATGACACGATTTTCAACAATTTGGATAAAAAATTACTGAGTTGAATTCAAAGAAAGACCGACTCGTGCTGTTAGATTTTTATTTTTATTAATGTGGGTGGCCGGACAGTTTATATATATCTTGATTTATACATGTATTTTAAAATTAATAACTACATGAGTTTTTAATGGTTATTACATTAGCCATCGTATGACTTGAATCTAAGATTACAAGAAAAGCAAACTCTTGAATTTCAGTTTTGTATTATTGTATCTTCTACTTAGATATTATGATACATGATTAAATCTTGAATTGACCAGTGATTATCATTTATCAAAAAGTGTTGACTGGTTTAGCTGCCGTTGGGCCTTCGATGTTGAATCATAAAGCACTATATATAAAAAATGATCATAAAGCTCACCTTCCAAAAACTAAAACATCAAAGGACTAAATAAAAAAATAACAACGAAAATAAATGGGTTAAAATCAAAATGAAAAGTGAATTAAAAAAAACAGTGAATTCTCATTTTGAGAGTTAAATTAAACAAAACAAAAAACATATAGTTGCAGTTGGGCTTTCGATGTCCATACCTAGCTATTATGGGCTCACGCTCATGAGGCCTGTTTAGAAAATCAGCATCCGAGCTTATAAACAAAACTAAAAAGGAAAGTTCACCTGTTTCCTCTCAAAAAGACAAGAAAGTGAGAGAGAAAGAGCTTCCAATTCATCGGGCAGCCCTGTACAAAGGCCCGAATAGAATTATGGCCCAGGGAGAGGAAGCAATCTATGGCTTAACACCTCCTTGGTCTACCAAATCACACTGACTGGCCCAAGTCTTGGATCCATTACTTCTCTCACAAGCCGATGTCTTTCGGTGTAGATTCATAGAAGCTTGATTAGCGTTGAACTGGGCCTTGCATATGAGCCCGTTATTGATTAGACTTCACAATTACTATTTATTTGGGTTCCCTGTCAATTTTAGCTCCAGAACTAGACCGGAGCCCGGCCACCTAAAATGAGGTATTCCGAGCATCTTATTTTTTAAAAATAAAAATTTAATAATTCATGCTATAGTCTTAATCAATTAAATAAAATTTATTTATTTGAATCATATATATATATAAAAAGAGATAACGATAGCAAATGAGAATACTAAACGATGAAAATAAAATATTAGTTAAAAGAATCAAGCCAAGAAAGTCTCATAGAAGGGGTATCAATTAAAATATAAATTTAAAAATTGTTTTTAAAAACATACAAAATATATTTAATTATAAAATTATAAATTATATATATAAAAAAAGATTAAGCTCTGCTGCGTTTGATAAGTCAGGGCAAAGTCCTGGCCCGACAGGAAAGGACCTTGGATGGCCAAAGCTTATATGCGTGGACCTTCTTTTTTTTTTTCTTTTTTTTTTTTAAAGATTATGAGGTGGATAACATGTCATTCACTTTCATAATTTTAAAAACAAAAGATACTCGTCGTTTGAAGCTCTCTAGAACTTGGCAACTCGTTGGCCAAGAAAAGAGGGTGGTTGTTCTTTTAACCTCAAAACCATTTCCAGCTCATCTTTGTTTTTATTTAAAACACCCAGACAACAACTACGGAACCTAGTTAAGCTACCTAGTTGCCTTTAAAAATGCAAATAAAGCTCCAGCAATCTAAAATAAACTTGAAACTACAAATATTCCCGAGCTCAGAATATTTTTTAAAAGCATTTTCAATGTAAAACAATACCTAATCTTAACTTCCCTCGTCATATGAAATAATTTAACACAAAAGACAAATAAAATTTAATAACAAAATGGATTTTTTTTAATAATTAGAGATACCACTTGCTTGATATTAAAAAAATAAAGGACTAAAATAAACTTTATAAACCAATTTAAAGGGCACTACATGTTTTTTTATTTTAGTTCTCTGTCTTTTATTACAACATTTTTCCAAAAACATACACAATTCGGTTCTAATTTGGGTTGAGAATGACTCAATTGTCCAAAATAAAAGTTCGGGTATCATTTTTTTAAAAAAAATTAACTATTAAAACTCATAGTGACATGCCAAGTGATGAGCAATAAAAAAGCTACTATAGGACCTCTAGATCTTCTAGTTTATACTGTAATTGATTTTAACACGTTCAAGATCTACTAATGAAAGGAACAAAAATCAACTATATTATGTACTTTTGTTGTAATTAAAACATTTATTCTCAAAGTCGATGCAAATGTTGAAGTCCTTATATTGTCTTAACAGGAATACATTAACTCTTGATGTATTTTATATTCCATCTTAACTGAACGTCATTACACGTGCTAAAAGAATGAGTTGATATAAGATCAATATAAAGAGTCTTTCAGCACGTGTTTAACGGAATGCATTCCACAAAATCAATTACGTGCCAATCTATTACTCTCGCCTGTGAGAAAATTGTAAGATCCATATATCTAGCATGAAAAAAAGATGCTCGGGATTCTTACGGAATACTGTCGGCACTGTTTTTTCAAATAGGAGACAATTACCCCAAGAACATAGCTGGATGATATAAGCACGTTAGACTACATGTCGCGCATCGCAGGCTGAGCAGTCACATCGTCCTCTTGGTCCTGAGATTTAGCCCCCTGGCCTGAAAGATTCTCATTGAAACGCGTATAGCCCCATGACATTCATGGCTATGGCTAGCTCCTGCTGTCCATGACTAGGTTTTTCAGATCTGAGTCGGCAAGTCGCATGATGTTTTTGTGCACGTTTTGAAAGACGCATGTGAAGCTTTCTTTCTGTA
The DNA here is from genome assembly GCA_015731905.1 of Salix dunnii. Classification (NCBI taxonomy): domain Eukaryota; kingdom Viridiplantae; phylum Streptophyta; class Magnoliopsida; order Malpighiales; family Salicaceae; genus Salix; species Salix dunnii. The sequence continues at coordinate 16,251,726 of CM027668.1, forward strand.
ATGCCATCAAATCATCACTGCCTCGACTCTCTAGCAAAATGTTGGAGTGTAGATTACTCAACGAAATTTCATTATAATGTGAAAGTAAACTGTATCAAGTGAAGATTACTGTATGGATTGTAAAATTGTGGGTTCGAGTCTTTTCATGGTTTAAAATGAATATTACCGTATCAAACCCGGGTCAATGAATTAAAATTGAGTTATCATAATGTATATTTAAAAAAAAGAAAAAAAATATATATCAAGACCACCAGTCAACTTTATTGATAAAACAAGCAGCAAGTCGCTAGGCAGTACAAAAGAAAATGGAAAAGAGTTTGGTTTGCATAGACGATGGGATCTACATTTTGGTACACTGGCTAGTAATGCAATGCACGCACCACCCTTGACTGGAAGCAGACATGAGCACCGATAAAACTCGCTATATTGGCTTCTACCGAGGAAGTTACGCCCTAGGTGTGCTCCATTCCAAATCCCAGTAAATTCTGGTTCTTGATCTTTCTGATCTAGTCATGATACGCACGCACACATGCTAAAGTACAAAATCACCACCTCGAATCCTGTGAAATTCGGATCCCGACTGAAACTACCGTAAACGCACTTCAGGTCGGCAAGAACCCATTTTTGTCATCGATAGCGCCACACGCCCTTTCCTTTTTGTCTTACATCGCGAGACAAATGAAGATGTGCTTCGAGTGGATGAGAAATGAGAATGGACTCCAATGAGGATGTCTTTCCTCTCTTTACACCACTCTTTTAAACATTTATGAAAGATACAGAGTGCTAATATCATCTCTAGTTTCAAGTATACATTAGATATCCATATTGTTAGCGTAACCGCTTCGAGGTGGATCAAATCTTTTTTGTGTTAAAAATAAAACTTAGATGATGATAATCTAAGACAAATTTGGTTAAATCTATTAAAATATGATCATTAATATAAGATCAAAACAACTCCTACAAAGAAAAATAAAAAAAAAATAACATCAAATTCAAGACCTAATAACTTAATGTTAGAGATGAAAACAAAAAATATAATGTCGAAGAAGAAATCTCAAGTTAACCCGTGTCAACTCAACTAACTAGCCACTTATGACACGAGACTAAGATGAAAAAGAAAAGAAGATACATCCAACAAAAAAAAGTTAAATAAAAAAATTAAGCAAGTCAATACAAGCTAACTCGAATTAACTTGATTAATAACTGACTAGCCACTTATGACATGAGACTGAGATTAAAAAAAAAAGAAGATACATCCAACAAAATAAAGTTAAATAAAAAAATTAAGTAAGTCGATACAAGCTAACCTGAATTAATTTGATTAGTTCATACCCAGGATAACCTTATAGGAAAAGATAAAAAAAAAAATCCTAGCTCAAGGATCAATAATTTGATATCAAAAGGTAAAATAATATACAAAAATAAATTTGTTAAAAAATAAAAGGAGGTGGAATAAACGATGAACCTCAGCTTAATAATAAAATATTAAATTATGAATTAAAAAAAACAATTCTCAATAAATAACCATAAAAACAATACTCCAGTGAATATATAAACATGGGTCTAGGGCACAATAAATCACTCATATCTCTTAGCATTATTTTTTTATAATTTCTCTAACCACGAGTTATTATGGGTCTAGGGCACAATAAATCACTCATATCTCTTAGCATTTTTTTTATAATAATTTCTCTAACCACGAGTTATTATCGAATCAATACCGAGAGATTCTCTCTCTCTCTCAAGAAGAGGTTTTGCATCTCTTGCATTTTTTTCCCCTTTCTTTTACAAAATTGCAAACTCGGATACATTTAGCCAAATAACAAAACGGCAACAGATTGAAAATAAAAACCATTTAAGTATTAATAGTATTTTGATCAAGTCTCGAGAATTATTTCCAAGTGCATACTCTGATTATTTTCTGAACAAATAAAACCCTGATTATTTTAAAATTTTATAAAAAAAAATATATGTATTATCTTGATTTTAAAACATGTTATACATATCTTAAATTTTTTATCTTTACAATATATTTTTGGAACTAAATAAAGATACTATTTGCTTAGATAAGCATATTAAAGTAAATTATGCGTTTGCTAGCATACGTAGCTTTAACATCACGTTTTTGGATGGTCGACCAGCATCTTTTTGTGGTATCAGTTAGCTGCAAGATCTAAATAACTTCACTAGCTTTTGGAGAGTATGTGGTAGCAGCCTATCACCAGCAGCCACCAACCTCATTAGAACAGTCATCTTCATGGAGTTCAAGTTATCAAAAGGAAGGAACTTTTGTCAGACTCCTACATCTCTCTTTTAAACTAAACTATGTGTGGGGTAGGTACCCTACAAATTTAATTTAGTAAATGGAACATGCCCATTTAGGTACTGTTTGGTATTACATTAAATTTATTTTGAAAAAAATTAAATTTATTTTTATTTTATTTTCACTTTAAATTATTAAAACAATCAAGTCACATAACTGAGAGCAATTTAGACCACTGTAATTATTAGTAATATTGTAAGAAAAAAATGTAGATCCTGTCTCAGCTTTTTGACGGGATACACCATCTTTTAGCTATTGATTAATTAATGCCTCCCTCCCTCTCTCCACGTCCCTTCACAAAGGGGATGTTCATAATTATTCCGTCAAAAATTAAGCCGGGACGTAAGTTTCAAGCTCTCCGAAAAGCCTTTCCTTTAGTTGTTGATTAATATTCTTTTCCCGAACCCTACTTTTTATTTAGACACGACGACACGTAAAGATCAAGCAATCTGCTGTGATGGTAATTGATATGTTAGCTCACGCTTGCATGGCCTTTTAGGTGATTCGGCCCTGGAGTTGAGGCAGACATTTTTGTGCAACAAAATTCACTGTTTTCTTTCCCATATTGTCGTTTAATTAATTCTCCAGCCATTATTGGCACATGGGCTAGCTTTGCAAATGAAGCATGGTCCATATATTAAATATGGTCACACTCACACACATATAAAGTAACTGGGTCATTGTTTTTATTCCATAGTTGATTTGATCGGCTCGCAAGGCGTGGAGATCACCGTGCACGGAAAAGGGACGGTGAAACATGAATTTATTCCGAGCCACTCTAGTGGGCTAGATTTGTCTCTCTCTAAACATCTCTAGGTGTGAAAATGGCAGTAATCATGCCAATGAAATCCAAATTTAGGGCTAGCACATTCCTTATTTAGATCCAAACATTATAATTGTTCTATCCTTTCTAGTTTATTGATTTCCATACTAGATAATTGGAGTTTCTGAGAGCTTAATTTGTTTTAAAACACAGTATAGAATATACAATATTAATGTAAAATAAATAAATAAATAAATTAGCATAGCATATTTGTACGTGCTGGTGTTTATCAATCCAGAAGCCGTGTCAAACACTCAAATCTCAATGTCAACCCAGAAACAAACCACGTACCCATCTTAACCATCTAAGAAGCAATTAATTAATGAGTAAATACTCATCTTGATTATAAAAAAATAAACAGGAAAATGAAATTCAAGCGACCAACCCCATCTACAATCTGGATTAGTCTCCTCCCCTCCCCTCCTCTACACCTCACAAGATTAAATCCATCAATTACTAGCAATAATTAATCACATTATCAGAATTCATAATTGAACCAAAAACTACTCAAATTCTCTAAATTTCAAAGTCCCAATGACAATGAATAAAATTGCGCCAAACAAATGAGTGTAATATTTGAAGAATTAATTCATATTGCTAAAAAATAAAATTCAGATCCAATATCTTCAAGAATTACAGTCCCTTTAACAGCAAGAGTTTTAGCCCACGTGTTGGGGCATCTAAGCGTGGAATTTATACATACATACATACATGAAGAAGGAGAAAAACTGTAATACCCTTTAGGCAGTACATATCCGACTGTAATACATGAAGGAGAAGAAAAACTGCAATACCCTAGCCTGTAGGCAGTACATATCCGACTGTTTCATATACAAGGGCACCTTCTCTTTGTAAGAAGCTCAGAACTTGATTGAAAAAACGAATCTACTTCTTCGCGGTTCACGATTTCAAAGAAGTCGATTTCTCTCAGCTTTCTTTTGCATGAAACAATCCTCTTTGCTTTTCGTGGCGCCGGCGGACAACTTAAAACGGCCGGAATCCTGTGCTCTTCAGATTTCGGCGTTTGACAGTCGTCAGTTTCGCTGTTTTCTTGCTGAATTATGGCTTTTTTGTCGTCCGCCGCACTGCAAGATTGTAGGGTTTCAATCTTGGTCGTTGCAGGCCGAACTTGAATTACTGGCAAATCTTGGCGTAATTCAAGATCGGGAGACATGGTTTTTTTTCTCCCTTGAAGAAGCAAGGAGGAGGAGCTCAAGGGGCAGAAAAAAAGAAGAGAGAAATATGTGGCTTGTCAAGGTTTTGTAATCTATATATCTGGGGGGTGGGGGGGATGAAGACGTGTCCAGGAAGGTAAGAAAGTGAGAGGGAGCTGGGAGAGGATCGTTGGATTCTTTATATTTGTTCTTAACCTTTATTCTTTTGTAATGTACCATCCAAAGAAAATGATAAATGGATTGTTAAAACTGAGATATTTACCTCGCTAGCCAAGCTCACTAAAAAGAAGTTTAACACAGTATTTAAAAAATATATTTAAAAAAATAAATAAATCAATTTCATATATTAATATTAAAAATTACTTTTTTTTAAATAAAAAATTATTTAATACATTTCTAAATAAAAATACTTTAAAAAATAACCTCAACCTTATTTTAAAATAAATCATAAGAATCTATAGTTACTTTTTGTAGACTTCCATTCCATCTAAAAAGATAATTAGACTAACTTTATTTTTTAACTATTTTCTTTTTGCATAATTATACAATAACAAAAATCTATGCTCACAGACTCATGACTATAATAATTTTATAGAGAACAGACTAAAACAACTTATGAAGAGTTCAAAGTTTTAAAAGAGAATTAGCAAATTATTAGCTTTCATTTGCTTAATATCCTTTGGAATAAATAAATAAATAAAAAATCAGAAACATATTTAATTAAAATAACAAAAGTTGGGATAAAACTCACGTGTTTCACTGTCTATATGAACAGTGGAGGGAAAAAATTAAAAAAATTGGATGCTCTTTTATAACCATCCTAGCTTGTTGTCTTTTATTTTGATATCATCGATATTGTTTTTTAAAATAATTTTTATTAAAAAAAAAATAATTTTAGTATATCAAAATAATATAAAAATATCAAGAAAAATTATTTTTTAAAAAAATATTCAAAAGTGAAATATTTTCAGCTAAGTAGTTAAATGACTCGAATTGCTGGATTTATGTAACATGAGACTAGCTAATTGCCCACTGAACTATCTACTCATTGTTTTCTAGTTTAGAAAATGAATTAAAGGGCAAAAGGGGGAAAAAAGCTCGGCTGAATTGCTATAGCTTCCTCTAGCTAAGTGCTAGTGGCCCAATTAAGTAATATAAGATGTTTTCATAAAATAAAAGGTAATCATAGATATGGTTGAGTGCATTAAACTATTTTAAATGATTTTTTTTAAATTACCCTAACTTCTATTTTTTTTATTTTGTTGTATGTGTAACGAAAATATTATTTTAATATTTTTTCAAATATTTTTTTTTAAATAAATTCATTCTATTGACAATAGAAATTTTAGTTGGTATTTATTATCGAATAACATAGTGGGATTCAAAATACGTGGAGTTGTGCTACAACTTGTCTGGTAAAAAAATATTAGATAAGAAACTAAAGACTCCTGATTTTAACACGTGTCGAAGTCCAGGTTGATCTGGTGTTGATTAGAAACAGAGAACAACTTCCTTTCCTTTGACGATCTGGCTAGGGGAGATTTCTGGACCCTCTAATTTTTATTGATTGACATTTGGAACGTGACATTCACGTTGGAAGCAAAAGGTGTTTATCTATGATGCTCTGGATCTGTCCACGCGCACTGAAGAGGATGTGAATACACTCGCTGACATATGAACATCATAGTTATTAATTCCGTTCCGCAAAATCTATTATTTTTTTAAAAAAAAAATTATTTTGACATCTATACATCAAAATAATTTAAAAACACCAAAATATTTTAAATAAAAAGAAATTCAAATTTTAATTATGCTTGTTAAATTAATATTTTAATATGAACATAGCTTTGTTTTTAAACAAATAAATCGTTTGTTAACTGTCTGATTCCGACTATTCTCTTACTAAATTATTTATTTTTTTATTTTTTTCAAGCTTCACCTGAGGTTTCAATTTTCCATGATTAAATAAGAAACATATCTCGTTAAATCATAAACACTCTCAACTCAATAATAATAATAATAATAATAATAATAATAATAATAATAATAATAATAATAATAATAATAATAAAATATAAATATAAATATAAATATAAATATTTAATTACAATAAAAAAATGGATTTAATAATCTCTATACTCAAAAAGACAATTCAAATATTTCTTCAGAAAATACAGTTCTAGTTTGGGAAACGTACAACCGAGTCAATTTATTTGGTATATGTAATTATCGTTATGGGTAATGGATGTGATTTTATCACTATTTATATATTTTGTGTCAATGGCCACGTATTTCCTATCATATTTGGATCATTACATTTTCAAACTAAAAATGAACCTGATTTGTTCAAGAGTGTAATAATAAGAGTATTTTTTTATTTAAATATATATTTTTATTTAAAAACTAATTTTGATATTAGCACATCAAGATTATATAAAAATAAAATAAAAAACTTAATCTGAATCAAACTATTTTTTTCAAAAATATTCTTAAAAAAAAACGAGCTGGCAAAATGTGCTGCACAACCACCATCTCTATCTTCCCTTTGTTTTTACTACACGATCCTAGTATTACTTTGATATTGGAAGGAAGATGGGCGCCAACCATGTTAGAAACATCCTCGTCGCATTTCATTTTCGGTAAGATAAGAAAACTCTAACTCGCTAGCACGTTAACTCATCCTGAGCTAGCTGTTTAATGTTTAACTGTGAACCGAATGATATGAATTCAGTCAAAATTAATTTAAATTAAAACCTAGCTAATGTTAGGTTTTGGTTCACATATTCACCAAATTGAGATGCGAAGTCAAAGTTTAATGAATAAGATTTCTTTCCTAATCGACAAAACCAGTTACGTGCAAGCAGAATGTTCCTCTTTTTTTAACCTTGACTAAAGAAAGGTTCACCGTACGTGATCAAGAACATGGCCGGCCTCTCCAGCTCCCTCCCTGTATTTCTATGGTGGATTCCAGTTTGGAAGCATAGGATACCATGTTAGAGTCTTGACCTATCCACCAAAGATGTTATTCGTCGCAAAAAAATGAGAAGGATTGAGTTGGGTTGGGTTTAACAACTACCAAACCCCAGAAAACGATGAATCTTTGCACGTGAGGTGTCTCCCTTGCCAACTCTGCTTGCTTGGTTTTCACCCCTAGCTAATCCCCGAATCTTGAAAGAGGTTCATTACTCTTCTAGAAAGCAACATGTTGCTTGAGCTTGACCTAATATTATTTCTCATTGATTGCTACTACATTTTTCATTATTTTAAATTGGGTTATTATATATGAGCATGATTAGAAAATTGTCTCACATGGCGTCGATGCATTCTTTTTTCATCTATATATATATATTCTACTCTGAGAAAAACCCAATATTAAATTGAACTGTATCTTTAGCTATTGACCCTCTTGATATATATATTTTTTCACCACTCCTCGATGATTATCGATAAACGTGCAATGATTTTACCATGATTGTGCAGAACTCTAGGCGTCCAGGTCAATGAATTGGAGGTTCCTTTTTGCAAGTTACAGCGAGGAAACCAAAGAGAAAAACATTCCGTATCTTTTATTATCAGTAAATTACCGCACTTTATTCCTTAAGTCAAATGTAGCTTCAGAATTTTTAACCTTTTCTTACTTCTTCTTTAATTTCCCCTTCTGAAGAAGAGTGATATATTTTGATTATTAAAATGTTTTTTTTTTGTAAATACATATCAAATAATATTTTATTTTATTTTATTAAAAATTACTTTAAAAGTATTCATTTGAAGTAATTAATATTTTTATCCAAAAAAACTATGACAATGATATATGTATATATATATATTTTTAAACCCAGCTCCAAAAGTCGAATCAGGACCCCGTCATCCTAGATTGGTTGATAAAAATACCAACTAAGATTTAATTTGATGGGTAAATATATATTTTTTTAATTAATTTATTTAGATTAACTAGCATTACACGTGAATTATAGAATCTTAAACCATATTGAATTAAAAGATGTTTAGCATTCAGTTTCAACTTGTCTCTCCTTGTTTTTCATTAAAGTTGTTTTCTATTCTTCAATTTGTTATTAGTATTTTTGAATTATTTTAATATATTCTCAAATAAAAAAGATTTTATTACTAAGTATGCTGTAGTTGACGTGAGAAGCAAACCAGTAATAATGTATCAACACTTGTCACGAGCCTTGAAAGATGTGACTAACTGTATGAAACCAATATAAATGGAAGGAGAAAAAAACTTAGGAAATTAAACATTAACGATTGTATAGCTGTGTCGATTGCTTGCACACTTGGAATTAATGGAGTGCCTGCACACTCCAGCTGCCTAATGCGATCCTGATTTGGTTCACATGGTCCTAATTAAGCATTTTTTTAATAGGGTTTTCAAAATAAAAATAAAATTATATCTAAGGAAGAGAGGGATATCATATTTTACCACATTTTTGTTCAGGGATATCATATAATTATAGGGTTACTAAATTAGTCTGGACAAGAGAAGGGAGGCTCTCGAATCCTTTTCAATACATAATGAAATTCCCAAGTAAGCCTTAACGACTAATTTCCACCCAAAAATAAATAAATAAATAAATGAAGAAAGGAAGTCATTAACAATTAATTCAGTAGAAGAGGCTCAGACTAATAGCAGTAAAGGAAGATCCCACACCTCCGTCGAAGCTGTTGAAAAGATGAAAGAATTAATTAACTAAAAATAAAAGATATTGATTGAATATATAATAAGAATTTAAAACAATATAACTTGTAGATAGTGATATTGTCACTATGCATGGTCACATGCTAGATATATCTAACCTAGATCAATGAAAATAATTTTATTTTAATTTTTATATATAAAAAAATTAAAACAATATTAATATTTTTATTTTAAAAAAATAAAAATAAATCAAGTTATAATTAACTCACACTTATTTTATTATTTTCTTGCAACAAGTCCGAGCTAGGTCGCTGAGAGGGTAGACTGAACTGAACAGCAGCACGTACTGCCCAGAACAAGCATTTGTTTGATGCATGATCGTGTTTAAATATTTTTTGGTGATGCATTTAGCTTCAGAATAAATGGATATGAAGTTTATAGTTTGTTGACCTACTAAAATAAGTGCACAAAATTATTATTAATTATTCAAAATATAAGAAATTCCAGCATGATGTAAGGGACAAATACCTATGTATATAAATATAGATAAATAAATATAAATATAAAGAAGCTGGTGGATAGGTGGGCATGCAGTAGAAGGTGCGAAATATAGTAAAGAAACGACCGGAGCATCAGAAAATCTGTCAACAAAAGGCATTGAAAGGTCAGAAAAACTGTTGTCGACACAGTCAGAACGTGCATCCGGTCAAGTTCTGGTTACATGAATAATAATCATATATATATATGCATGCAATGGACATGGTGGTTTTCACTGTGAAATTATGGCGAGATTATTCATTGTTTTTATCAATTATTATTAAGAAGTTAATCTCTGTTTTTAGTTCTGACAAATTATACGTGAAATCTAAATTAAATTACAGGACTTCATTAGACTAAATCTATATAAAAAAAAGGTTTTTTTCTCTTATGAATGGATGAAAATATAAAATATTTTCTAATAGCGAGTGGAGCCTAAAATTATTTTATTTAATATATATATATATATATATATATATATAATTATTTTTGATATCAATATATAAAAATAATTTAAATGAATAATTTTTTTATTTAAAATAAAAAATAAAATTTAATTTTTAAAAAAATATTTTTGAAACGCAAAACATGTATATTTTGATGTTATCGAAAAAATCCCTGGTCATTAAGGGAAACAAATAAAACACGGTAATATACGTTGAAAGTTTGGAAAACATAACGGTCCAATCAAAATATTAGGCAATGCTCAGCTAATAAAACTTTCAAGTTATATAATAATATTTTATTATTGTCTTGAGATAAAAAATAATAAATATACATCTTTTGTATTTTTATTTTAAAATTATATAAAAAAAAAATTTACAATTATTATATTGATAAATTTACTACCACTCCTCAAATGCTTTAGGAAGTTCTGAGCGAGAAAATCCAAGTTAATAAATTCTAATAAGAGCATATCTTTTATTGTCTTCTACCAAAAAAACGACAAGCAGAAATAGTAACACCAACCTCTCACTATCCTATTATAATGCACACCCCCTCTTGTTTTCTCATGTTGATTGCTGCTTCCCTCCATTTCTATGCAGTAACCCTCCACTCCCTCCTGCCAAACAATCATGTCTAGCGATCAAGAACTCTTCCAAAACTTGCCAGAACTTGGATTGAAAGTGATAATAAAAGCTGATCATGATGGCGAAGATGATGAGTGCTGCACTCCAACTTCAGCTCAGCACGAGATTCCTGCCTTCTTAACCTGTCCACCAGCACCAAAGAAACCACGAAGAAGAAGTCCAGGTTCACGGAAGAGGAGACTGTCAAATCTGCACTTTTTCGAGGTCGTGAACCGTGAAGAGGTGGACTTGTTTTTTAGGTCAAACAAGAAGGCTAGCTGGTTTCGTATCTGGGGTGGTCGCCTCAACCAGTGATTCTTGCTGCTATAAACGTAACAGCATACATATATGTCCCACGTTTCTTTTTTCTCTCCTTTTTGCTTACCTCGTACTGGATAATGCGTTATGATTGTAATTACGCTTTCATATTCCACGTCTTACTTGTGATGGGTCTGAGATTTTTAATGGATTGTGGATTTAAATTAAAAATATTTGGTGCTATATTATTGAATCTTACAGCATTTTTAGAATTTTGATATTCAAAATAAAGTGTTATCAACATATTATATAAATTATGAGTGATTTAAAATTATATATATAATAAGTAACTATAAGTGCAAATTATAGTATGTTTTTTATATAAAATTTAATTGAGATATTAAAAGTCAAAAAACATAATTCTGACATTAATGTTACTATATATATATATATATATAGTTATCCCTTGGCAGCACCGCAAAGGTCACTCTTAAATCCTGTATCATGGTTGTGTTTTGTATTTTTTTTTTTCTCAATATATTTAGCGCGACTGTCATTGGAAAGATGGCTTTTACGTTAAAAAGAAGTCTTATTAAACACATGATGACCCACTCTAACTCAGATTTTAATTTTACATGGATATATGGCTGGCTGGCTAGCTAGAATGATTCTTTTATATTTTCCTGGTTAAATGATAATTCATTTGAAGTTCTTAGTATCAAAAGAAAATTAAAAAAGAAAGAAAGAGAAGGGGTGAATCTGAATCAGGGGCACAAATTTATAATTCAACTGCATGATCTTAAAGCCAAGTAGTTTGCACCCTAACAAATAGATTGAATTGGATCTTAGTGGGGTTTCCCACTATTTTTATCAGCAAAATTTTCAACCACCACAGTTCTCATAAAAGCTTAATGGGATTTCCATGAATGGGATGCTAACTGTAGGAAAAAGCTTTTATGATCATCATGGTCTAGTATAGAGGGTGAAAGGAGAAGGTTACAAATGCAAACAAGTAATGACCACCACTCCTGATATAGACGGGAAAACTTGATGCCTTACCATGGCAGGTAAAGTAAAAATCCACTCTGCAACAACTTAAGACGAAATATTACTACACTACAAAAGGATTTATTCTGACCAAAATTTCACTAAGGCAGCTAAGAATGATTTAAAAATGGACAAAAGCGGGTTAGTTTCTGGTTCTGGTTGATTCTTAGCTGCCCCTCCCCACGATTCGCTGCTCATGGAAACAAAGCAAAAGACTAATCAGTTTAGCAACATCTAGAAATACTCTTGTACAAGAATACAAGAATTAGAGAGAACGGAAAATGAAAGCAATGAGTTCAGAGAGATGGTCGCTAGTTGTACTTACAGATTAATTCTGTTCAATGTTGAACTGCTTTGTTTCTGCGAGTCCTCACCATGTTGAAAGGAAGCTTCATCTTTCATCTCAACCTCTTTGGCTATTAACTGACTGCTACCAACAGTTGAAGATATTGTTTGGATGCGATTTTGAGCGTCAATAACCTGCAAATAAAAAGGCAGCAGTATGCTTATATTCTCTCCCACGTTTTCAAATGGAAAAATGATTTTGCTTATAGTTGCTACACTGTCTGTTATGCGACATCATCTCGCATATTATGCAAATTGACTTTTACATGAAAATAAATATTCGCTGCTTCTTGAGTGAAACCAAAAACTATGAATAAAAATACTGCACCAGAACACAAGAAATAATAGAAAGAAGTCAAAGAAAGCTATATTGCAAACGCCTTTTAGCAGCCAACCACGCCATGCAAGTTGCAAGAACGTTGAGAAAGAAAACCAAGGAAAAGTAAAGCAAGATATATAAAATCACAGAAGGGGGACTAAAGAGTTTGTGATTTTTGCAGTGCGCACCTCCAGAAGAGAGTTGTCACATAATTCTATAAAGCATTTAAGAAAACTCACATTAGTTTCAGCAATTGCCTTCTCATCATGTGATGACTTCACCTTCACATCTATGTTAGCCTCAGCATCTTGCACAATGCCTTCTTTGGTGACAGATGCATTTGAGCTTCCCATTGCCAAAACTGCAAGGTTTTCCATTGCTTTCTCACTCGCCAAATCAAAGCCTTGTTCCAACAATGGAACTGCTGGCTTTTCCACTTCTTTGTCATCTACCAAACTGCTATCATGCGAGGAAACTTTTATGTCATCTACCAAACAGCTATTATGCAAGGAACTTATTCCGTCTGGCAAAGAAATGCCATTTTCTGGGTCCTGTTCTGGCTCCAAAAGCACCTTTTCAGCATCTTTCTCTTCTAAAATCCCATTTACACCCCTTACATCAACGGAATTTCCATTCAAGTTTCCAGCTGGCTTGGTAGCAGGTGGCAATGGGAATGTTTCTACCATCACATCTGCTATTTGAGTTACTTTAGCCCTAGATGCTGCCACTTCTTCCATTCTCTTCTCTGTTTCCAGAGGTTCAGTAACTTGAACCTCTACAACTCTTGGTTTATCAGCTTCTTCATTCTTTACAATTACATGACTCTGGTTAATGATTTTTCCATTATCAAATCCCTGCTGTTCAGGTTCAGCATGATGCTCAGAAATTAAATCAAGCACTTCACTTGAGCTCTCTTGGTGATCAGGTGCAGGACTTCCATTAGGTGATATGGACAGAGAAATAAGAGATTCTGTTGAAATTGTACCCAACGGGTACTGCTCCACAAACAGATCATTGTACTGCTCCTCCAGTGGCAACTTGCCAGGACCCAGCACTCTATTTTCTTGGATTATCTCTCGGACAATCTCCCGAACAGTGTAAAAGGACCCACCAACTTCCTTGTGTGTGAGATTAAGAGATGGAAAATTCCCATTGTTTAAACTCTGGTACCTGAAAGCAAGTCTACCAGATGAATGGATGCCAGAGATAATTATTCAAGGGTTGATATAACCAGCATTTTTTTTCTATTTAGACTGGGTCATCATAGTGTCATCATGGGGCAAATGGCTATCATTTGGTATGGAATACTTAATGTAAACCGTACAGTATAAACCTACTAAAGTCAACTTTCAGGAAAAACAAGCTCAGAGTTTTATCTACCGAGCCGTAGAGTCAGCCTCTGAGCTGATTTATTAAGTAGTTATGTGTGTATACAAGAGCATGCAGATGTGCGTGCTTCTTGAGTAAGCACTCATAGCTTTCATTGTTAGTGAAAGACATCCAAGAGAAGCAAATTTCATAGCATTAATCACAAACAGACAGGACCGAATGATGATTCCAATAATTTTATCAGTCATCCTCAGGCCATAAGAAATACTAGAGCAGTGTTAGTAGCTATCATTGAGGGGGAACTATCATATTACTTCTTTATAAAGGATTCGACCATTCCCTTCCTCTCCTCCTTTGAGCGCCGAATCCGTGATTTCTTCCCTCCAGAATCATTGGACTTGGCTAAGGCAAATGTTTGGCCAACCCAGCCACCCTTTATGGCATGCATGATGAAAAAACCAAGTTCCCTTCAGCATATAAACCTACATGTTACACCGCCAAATCATCAGAGACAGAATTTCACGGTAAAGACAAAAGTTTTCATAGACAAAACTCATCAAGTAATCAGACAGCCATGACCCCATCCAATCACAAGCAAAGTTGCAGGTCGGTATCATGTGAGAACATCAAACTAGGAACCATCAGATCCTTTCTCAACAAGCATATTTAACATTTCAATACCCAACCACTCAAAATACAACAAGTTTGTCCTCTATTTTTTGCTCAAAATCCTTGATTTTGTCAGAAACCAAACAGTGTAAAGCCAATTCTCCAACATTTAACATAAATCTAACAAACATACAAACAAACCCCGTTCAAAAAGAAAAACACACAACAATCATGCATAACTCAAAACGCACCCACAAAGAAAAATCAAAACAGTTATTACTTGGTTGCATTTTGAGCTAAAGCTAGTACATTTTCATGGAAAGTGAGTCTAGAAGTGATTGACAGACTTGAAGTATAGAAGCAAAATATGGAGTGTTTAAGAGGAGGAGGGAGAGGAAGAGGAGAGTGAGGTTACCCGATACTCCGGGGAGACAGAGACAGAGACAAGAGGGATTAGGTTTTGGGCTTTGGAGTCATTTAAACCCTAAGAAAAACAAAAAGAGCACAAGAGTGTCGAGAGACTCTGAAAAACCATCGACAAGTCCAACCATCGGTCCCAGGTGAGAGCGGGGGAGTTTTGTAATTATATCATGTTTTTAGGGTCATAATTGATATAATATACTGAACAGTGTAAAAGAAAAGGAAAAATGTTAAATCTACTAAAGACGCAGAAGAATTAGGGTCATAGATGATTTTGAATTATCATAAACATAACTTTATAAATAACTTGAGATGAAAATAAGTTAAATAAAAAGTAAGATTTACAATAAGAATGCATCAATAAAATCAATAAATTAAAAGTTGTATTGAACATTTAATAGAAAAATATTTTTAAGAGTATTTATTTCACTGCAAATAAAAAGATATATTTTTATGGGAATAAATTTAAAACTTCCTTGCAAATAAAAAGATTTTCTTAAGAAGAAAGAAAATTTAAATCAATTTATAAAAACAGTCGGCTAAGATGTCGACTGAAAATCTTGGACAAGAGGATCAACTACTATCCAATCAACCCGTAGTGTAAACTTTTATTCCTCCATAAACTTGACGCAGTTTAGTCTCTAGAAATGCCTAGCACAGGTTCAGTTTCAGTGCAAGCAAGAAATTGGTCGTATGCAGTTCCTCCGAAGCAGCGAAAATGAAGGTTGGAATTGAGAATAGAGCAAGCTAATGCATCTTTTCAACAAAATTGCCTCTACATTGACAAAAGAATTTACAATGATGAAAGAATATGTGGTTTGGTCCCTCGACTATGTAATTTGAATGGTTAAAATGAACTTCAAATGATGTGTGGTACTGCTTGAAAGCCTGAATATAAGCTGAGCCAGTCAGAGTTTTGTGCAAAAATGCCCCAAACTGTAAGCTGCAATCCAAGGGAAGCTAGTTTTCTTCTCCCCTTTTACTCCGTGAGCGTGTATTTTTGGCGAAAATGAAAAGATAAACAAAATCTGTGTTGAAGCTGTTACGGGAACAAAAAATTACGCTTCTCATCTCATCTGCAAGATCCCTGTCCGTCTCTGAAGTTGAGAAAAAATACATTCAGCAGCCAGGTTACGACTCCCAAGTCTATCATATTCAGACTCCGAGCTTCTTATCCCCCAAGTGGTTTCTGTTTGTATCCAGACTTCAACCTTTCAACTAGTTTCTCTTTTATTTTCCTCTTCTTGTCCATTTTTATCCTGTATCTTTCTTCCCTCTCCCTTTCATAGATCCCTTGCCAATGCACTTCTCCTGTTTGTGGCCACAGCCACCTCTCCCTTGGATGATCTCCATCATCTGCTGCCTCTGCAAGATCTTCGTCCATACTCTTCAATACTGTAAGGTTAAAATACCTTTTCCATGTAATTCCCTTTCTTTGCTTAATCGGGTGCTGCTCTTCTACAGAACCAGTGTGTGGATCAATGTAAACCATCTTTCGTGCACTGTGATATGCCCAAACATTAACAAGGACTTCCATTATCCGACAATAACAGTGTTTTTCCTGTGTATCGTTAAATAAGCATATTCATTAATGAGATGCCATAATCTCTCTGAAACATATAAAGCAGGCAGTCTAGTATTTTTGCATCTTACCTCGAGCGCAGTCAAACTCAACAAACACTTGTTCACTTGACTAGAGTTGGATTGCAGAGCATCAAGAGAATCAACAAACATTCTGCAATTCCATTACAAAACATCAACTATTGTTGGAGTTGTAACTACTGTTAGTGCCTCTGACACAACATTTCATCAATGAAACAGTTAACTGGCTTGGGTGAAAAATAGCATCCTTTGTATATTACCGTGAAAACATAATGAACTCCAGAAATGAAGGGGTTGGCATGACCCAGCTATGCAGGGCAGACCAGTGACCTCCGTCTTGTGGCATTGGAGGAAGAGCTTCAAGATATGATGGCAAGCCGTACATCTGGCGGAAGGCATCTTCAAAAGCAGTTCTACATGCATTCAAAAGCCAGTGTTAAAAATCTGGCCTTGAAAAAAATCACATCTGGATAAATAACAATCTACAAAGTGCAATTACAATAGGGCATGTGCAACTAGCCTTTTACCTATCTTTGGCCCACTGAAAATGGTCGGGCCTGCCTTTTCCACAAATGATTTCAGCAATAGTTAATGAGCAAATGTACCAGTGGCACATGAAAACAGTTTTCCCATGATTTTGGTTCAAAAATGAAAGACTTCGGTAATGTGAAGACAGATGAATGAAAATAAAAAATATAACTGAATAAGTAAGGTATGTGTGTTGAGGGACCCAGAAATACTACGAAATGGATGGACAATCTCTGACATTGATCAAAACATAGTGCAACATGACCTGGGCATTAGCACCAGCTATTTGAAGCAAGATACCTGCAGCGTCCTCCATTTAAGATGTCACACATGGACCAGAAAGAGAGTTCCTCATTGCTTCCTGTAACACCACCATCAATGCCCAAGCGAGCCCAAAAGTACACTACATCTTTATTTTCTTCTTGTGTCTTTTCTTCTAGAACCTTTTCAGCTTTAAATGATAATGAAACCTGAAACATGAAAAAGGGCCAGACAACAACTGCAATCCTGAAAAAACATTTTTTTAAAACAGAGAAGACCAGTTTCTCCAGAAAGAGCTGGCTGGTGTGTGTGAATATCAAATCCTTCATCAACCAAGAAGCTGACTGACTTCGAAAATCATTGACCATAAGTTTGACTTATTAAATCCTGCAGTTTTGAACATTAAGACCATTTTCTCCAGAATGAGCTCACTGTTGTGTGTGAATATCAAATTCTACGTAAATTTTACCAAGAAGCTGACTGCAACTTAGAAAATTAAGACCATCTAGTTTGACTTATATAATCTTGCAATTTCAAAAATTTAAACTATAATCCCACTGGCATAAAAGATACCTTCCTACCAGCAGCATGCCATGATTGAAACCCAATCCAAGGCCTCTTGTGAATGCCATCCACCCTAATCGCAACAGAAAACATTCCTCCTATTTCGCATAACATATTCTTATAGTAGCTTTCGCTTAAGAGGGGAAGCCGGGCAACTGCATCCACATCATCTGATCTTGACCTCCGTGCTTTTGTAGACTAACAGGTATAAATGTAGTATGATTAAGAAAAACATACTTAAAACATGACTGGTCATACAGGAGCACATTGTAAAAAAATTCTCATGCCAATTATAAGATTTCTTTACATTGGAATAAAGCACTTAGACAGTTACAGCACCTCCAAACAAAGCAACATACAACTTGAATCTTCACATGGAACCATTAGTTGAAAGTAAATAAATAAAAAAGAAAAAAGAAATTATGGGTTAATTGCACATGCTTCATGCAATTCTGTTACTATATCTAATCATTTGTCATTTCAGTAAGAAAGAAACAAGCCCAGTTGTAAAAAGCTCATATACTCTAACAATTATATCCAGAAAAAAAGTGTAAATATGCAAGTTAAATAAGAAGAATGAACATGAAAAGGAAACGGGTGTCCCAAAAAGCAACCAAAACAAATAAGAAATGTGTGCAAGTACTAAAAGGAAGATGTGATTATTTTAAAAAACAAAAAAATATAAGTTCCAAATATGGTTGCAAGAAATTTACAAGACTTAAGCCACGGTATAAAGATCCATGGTGCAAAAGTGGCCAGGCCCCAGCTCCATCATATATCTCATAAATGCACACTGGCTGGCCTGTCCTTTCTAGCTCTCCTTCATCCCTTTCATTGGCTTCAAACTTGAGCTTTTCAGATTTTCGAGCATTGCGATATATATCATCCCATAGACCATGAGTTTTATCCATTCTTTCTTCAAGCTACAAAGGAGATAATTCCCCATTTTCTTTTGTCAAGAAAATTGCAGACATGAAGACGAAAAAATAATTTAGACAACCAGAGTAATGAGAGGAATAGCATACCTCCTCTTTTACCACCCTCTCATATTCCTCAATGCTCTCAATTTCCTTCAAAACATCCCAATCTGATTCCGTTGGAATATCTGGTACTAGAATTTCAGTTCCATTCTCAGAGATGATAGTTGAATTAAAAAGATTGCTCCATTCTTTCTCAAGGGAATAAACAACACTGGTTTCTCTGGAAGGAAAAAGGCTCTGGTCCATGCCTGACAAATCATCAGTTTCCTGTTCTAGTTCCTTACTAAACAAGTTCCATTCCCATTCCCTCTGTTCAAGCTTAGACACAGGACCAGGCAACAAGGTATCTGATGGAAAACTAAGCATATTCTCCAAAAGCCTAGCATAACCTGTTATGCATTCTGATGCAAGCATGTTCTTAGCAAGCAGTCTTCCAGAGAAAGCAACTGTTTCAGCATATTTAGAAAGTTTCCCATTTGATATCAAAAGAGAGAAAGCCCTTGTCAGTGCTTCAAGGTTATATTTTGAGAAAACTATCCCATGGGCTCCATTACCAACCTGTTATTTAAATAAATCTATCTGTCAATCTCTTCGAAGGAGGGAATTGGGGGGGGGGGGGGTGACAGAGATAGGTCTCTCCCCATAAACTACCAAAGAAGGAATCAATCAAGCCCAAACTTGAATATACTCACATATTTTTTCATGGTTGGAACATCAGGTGCGATGACTGGGATTCCTAAGGTCATGGCTCGAATGAGCACCGGAGGAAAACCTTGTTCATCCTGGGAAGAACCATAAAGAACAATATCTGCCACTAATAACACACTGTTGGCATCACCATTTAGGCCATAGTGCCGCACAGAGCTATGATGAAATCCCACATGAGAAACAACTTCCTGCACAAAAAGGTAACAAAAAGAATAAAAAAAACTCTTGGTTAACCAAAGCAAAAAAATGAACAGGGCATGATATTAATTTGGATAACAAGCATCACCCATCTCTCTCTATTGTTTCTTCCCAAAAGAAACAGCAGCCTCCCCTTTGAGAAGATACTACAAAACAAGAACTATTTACTGGTATGTTCTGATTATTAGGGGAAATGGGCATATACTTCCATAAATTCTATTCTGAAGTAGTAGCCGCATGTAATAGATAGAGCCACAAAAGAGAAGTGCCAAACAAGAAACCCAATTGAGTTGCATGGAGCATTCAACTAAGTATCATTGACAATACTTTGATAGCAATGTGCAAAATAAGACACAAATGTAAAGCTTGATGAAATATCAAGATCAATTCATGTTTAAATTTCCCTTTGACATGGAACATTTAGAGCATTCAATCATGGACTAGATAGTGTCAAAGTTTTCACTTGATAATCGACTATGATCAAGCTGTCAATCTTAGTTGAACATGATGTATATCCAACAAGAATTGACCACTCATGAGTGACCATCAGCCAGAATTGATCCTCATCGATCAACTATAATTGTCCAGTTGAAACCGGTTGGACTTTATTTCTTGTTACTAGTTATATTCAAGTTTCCTAGTTAATTTACAGAGTTTTAATTTGAATTTTTATAGTTAGCGGTCAGAGTTTTATTTGGTTTAGATTTTTCCAATTTAGAATTTCCTGGTTAGAAAGAATCAGTTTAAGGTCCTATATAAACAATTTCATGCATTCTTCTACAATACTATTGACTTCAGGAAATTCTTTTTTCTTCAGAACTTAAAGTTCAGATACAGTCTTGGATTGTCACCTTGAGGCTTGAGAACCCTTAATTCTACTTTTTTTTCTTCTATGCATGGCATCACCCTAGGCATTCATCTAGTTAACCTCATTCCCATGGGGTCAAGTAATCAAATAGGCAATAGGAGACTAGCTTAGTCAAATGTGTGCCAATATACAAATTTTCACAGCATCACTTAAAAATTAACAGTGCATAACCAAGTAGTAAAGATACAAGGAGCTTAAAACATGATAACACAACAAAAATAATTAGCTATAACAAATGAGAAGTTCACTACCTGGAAAGCATCATCATTGGTGGAATTACCACATAAGAAAACAAATTTAAACGATCCTTCTGCATCTTTGCTCCTTGCATATTTGGCCAGTATAGGTCCTAGAGTATGCAATGCCACAGTATAGTCCCATGATAGCTCCTCATAGAAGAAAGAACCCCCAACAACTAGAACCACCAAATCATCTTCACTGAATCCATGGTCCACCCTTAGCTGATGCTTATCATGGGTTTTACTGTAGCTTTCAACAGCCCACACATCTACTGGTGATCCAGGAATCACAAAGAAGTTTCCAGTGTCAAGCACACTGTATAACATCTGATACAGGAAAGAATGTAAATTGAAAAACAGCTTAGGATTTTCTATACAAGACTGGCTGGAAATAAGATGTAATTAAGTACAGAAGTGGCATTTTTTACTGGCAAGGTGAAGTCTGGAAATACAACAACGTTAGCCCTGTTAAAGGTATTTCTCCAATGAGACACCAGATGCTGCAAGTTCATATCCTGATACACTGGAAGACGATTTGCAAGGGTATCTTCTTGGATTATCCATACAAGAGGTATTGACTGAAATGGCTCCTGTGTGAGGCTGCATAAATATAGAAGTCACTAATCATAGGATCCCATACAAAGATAAACAGTTACTTAGATCTACAAATTTCAAATACAGACAGTTCTAAGTAAATCCTTTAGGTAATTCCACTACAAGATCAAATTATTTTATTTTCTTCCATATAACTAGCACTTCTATTATCTGCAGAATCACCTCTGTTTTCACAAGTACTATAAAAGGTTCCTATCATCATTCTATGAATAACTTAAAACACGAACCAGTGAGCTCCTAGTGCACCCTTTACTCCCTCTTCATGTCTAAAATGCTGTAAACTGCTCATGGATCATATATGGTATCATTCAAGAACCCAAGAACAAAGCACCATCTAGACTAAACCTCAATCGAAATTGCTGCAAGTACATGAGTGCAATATCCCATGTTTCTGAAATTTCGTTAGGTTAATAATGCAAACAATCATGTTGGTCACTTCTAATTTCATTTGCTCCCATATCTGTATACTGTGTCCAGCATTGTGTGTCAAGCAAAAGCATTTAAATACACAAAAAGCATAAATTGTTTGCAAAATATCCCACAAAGTGGGTGTGTTATTAATTCTGCATGCATACAGAGCATAATCCACCCAGGCAATGAAGGAACACCAAAGCATTAGAACAAAATTCTAAATTTCCAGGATTTATATAAGGATTAAGGAAGCAAACATGCGCACCTCGAAACTACCTCTTTGGCTTCGAGAGAATCAACCATGACACCTTCAAAACTGAAAAATAAATGTACATGTTTATTCACAATACCAATTAAATTACTGATAAAATAAATACAAACAGAAAGTTCCTGGCCTAATCACTTTCCAAAACAAAAACCATAAATAGAAAACAAAGTTCAGTAAAACCACAAAATTAAGAGAGAAACATACATGGACCAATCAATAAGTTCACATTGCTTTGGTCTTAAAATTGATATCCGGCCTCCTATATCCTCCCACATTGTTCTTGTTTCACCACTCCTCAATGCATAAATCTGTTGAATAGGTATTGTTAGGAGCATAGACAATTCTACATAGTTGAAGACCAAAGTAAAACATGTAGCCTTTACATCAATGTTTATGCCAGGCTTATTTTGAATGGGGTATGAATAAATTTGTATTGACGCTTCCTTAACAAACCAAACATCTTCAGCCTGTTGAAGAGGTGATGTGACATTTATATACAATGCATAGCGTAACAAAGCACTTGCTATTAGCAGCAAGAAAATGTCAAGATCTACATAGAAATGTCACAGAAATTATACAAGGACATCCTGAGCAATTTACCTTAAGTTCATAACCAAGTTTCTGCAGATTCTTCATCACACTAAGCAACATCAATGACTGCGGATCTTTCTTCATGTTTCCTAAGATCTGAATATCATCACCCAAGAACCATTAAAATAATAAACATGCTCACAAAGTTTAGAGCTTAAAGATATGTAGACGAAGTCTGACAAAAAAAGAAAACTTTTGCAAGAAGTGTCAGAAAAATGCATTTCTTGGTCCACGTGTCTAATAAAAAGATAAAGAATAAAACTAAGGCAAAACCATCGACCCAAGCAGGACCTAAGTTCCTCTTGCTTTATAAATTCCTAAAAATTATAAAGTACTTCCACACTTTCGTCTGCAATTCTAATAATAAATTTGCAATTACTTAATAAAAAAGGTTTCTAAATAGTAAGAAACTCAACTCAAATAAACACCGGTCCTGTACCAGTTAGGCTGGCTACTAGAATTGACTCCCTCCATTCACTTCCATCGAGCTAAACTTTCTTTAAATTATCACTTCCTTTAAATTATCACCTCCCAAGTCAGTCCTAGTTAACCTTTCTTCCTCCTCCATGCTTCAATTTAATCATATTCGTCATTGATGGTGTCCCATGCATTGCCCTTGGATGCAGCCAACTATTTCAGACAGCCATCCCTTACATTGCCTTTAATGAGCACCATCTCCACCCATAATAGAGAACTCAAACTCAAAACCAAAAACCACACCTCCATACTAAAATTCATAGTCATTCCTCCAGCTTCATTGCATTGCAGTCACAACAACACAGATTCCCACAAGCATCCAGCACTCATGATGTACACTTTCTGTCCCTCACATACAAGCAAGATCCATGATCAGTTGTTATCCTGGGTCCGGCTTGCATTGCATGCCAGCAAAAAGAATACACTCCAGGCTCACAAAACAATTTCCCAATTCCCAACATGACAGCTCAAACTAACACCAGGCCCCTTAACGATCTTCACAAAGATCAATTCTATTTCAATAAAGAGAGAGAGAGAGAAAATAAATTGCAGGAAAATCACTAGCCATTAGATTAGAGGGACCCACCAGTGGATCTTGCATTGATAATCATATTAGCTAATGGCTCGCAGTTTTCTTGTAGCCTATAGCATTTCTCATTTAAAGCAGAAAACAAATTCGAACAGAGGAACTGAAATTAGATAGTCGGAAACTTACAACGGCGAGTCTGGGAGGACGGAGGCCAACTCTATTAGCCAGCTCTCTAACATGATCAAGTCCATGACCTTCCAAAAGCAACCGTGATCTTAAACCGGGCACGAATCTCAATGCAGTACCTGACTTCAAGCCTTCTCTGATTGATCTCCGATAATCAACCCACCCTTTACTGAACACAACCATACCGGTAATCGAACTCTGCAGCAAAATAGACGCCAAAACGAAAGCGAGAACAGCGAAAAATATTACAAAGTATAACAAATAAATGCCGCGAAATGGAATACAAGAGAACCACCCCCCCTTGCGATAGTTGCTTTTGTTTGTGTAGGGTTGCCATCGGCGCAGCCGATCCGGAGGTGATTTACTTGATTTAGATGGACTGTTAGTGCTAGGGTTAGGGTTTCGTTTAAAAAGAAAACGGTCGCTGATCGAGTGGAAATTTTGATCCGAAACACCTTCGGAACATACGTTGATGGCGGGCGAGTCTGGGAGTTCGGACGGGTGATGGTGGTTTCGGTTCATGAGGATTGAATTTTCTCTTTCCCTTTTATTTACTAGGGAAAGTGATAGAAAATTTTTGTCAGTGAGGAAAAATCGTGAAGAATCGCATTTTCCCCGTGAGAGAGTGGTTCTTTTTTTAAGCACTCTTTTTTTCTTCTGGAAGTTATGCAGGCAGCGTCCACGAAGATGTGATGAGCGAGGAGTTAGAGATGTGACGCCTTGGTGCGTAAATACAGTTTTTTTTCCCTTCATCTTTTTTTTTTTTGGCTTATTTTTTCTTTTTCTTTACAGAAAGATATACAATATTTGTTCTTGTAAAGAAAGAGCGGGCGTATAATTTAGGAAAAGGAATTATGTTGTCGGAGACGGAAATTTAAAAAATAAATATGAAAAATATTAAAAAAAAAATCTTAAGAAATAGGAGGAGATTATGCGTGTTTATCTTTCTTCTATATTGTAAAATTATTTAAAAAAATAATTATTTTTTTAAGCGTGAAGGGATAGAATTTGATGATGTGGGGATTTGAATTCTCAAGAAAATCCAAAGATTTAATTTATTTTATTCAGAGGAAATAGTGATTTACATTAGAATAAATAAAGGGATCGATCTAGTTGGGAAGTGGCCATTTTTTGCAAAAGGTATACATCAGATGAAAGGACTATTTTTAAGATAAGACCGGCGATCAGCAGGGACTTGACATCACAGATACACTAACCGGGTGGGTACCTGAACTTAAATTCGTCTGTTCATTGACAACAGGCAGCATTAATTTATCTGAGGGGATGTTTGGAATTCCTTTAAATATTGTTTTTTTATATAAAACATATTATTATTTTAAATATTTTTTTATATTGTTTTAATGTGATGTTTTTAAAAAATACATTAACTTCATATATTTTAAATAAATAATATTTATCTAGTTCTCAGAGTTTTTTTTAGGGTTGTCAATACCGTTCTGTTCCGGTCAGATCAACCGAAATGTTTTGTGCCGTTAAAAAAACCGAGACAAAACAGTGTTATTTTCATCTCGGTTTTAATTCCGGTCTATTTTGAAAATTACGATCAAATTCCGGTCAAAACATCTCAATATCGTTCTAGGTGTGCCGTTTCGGCCTTAAAATCCTTTTTATTTTGATTATCTTGTGATTTGTTTTCTAATTTTGATATTATATTTGTTTGACTTTGTGTATGTATTATATAATTTAAAGTTAATTTATCTTAAATTTTAATTATGTTTATTAAATTAATATTTTAATTTTTTTCACACACACACACACATATATATGAACAATACAACCCTGAAACGGCATGCCGAAATTCTCCGAAACCAAAACATTCTATACTAATAGAAAAACCAGAACAACGACCAAAACAATATTAACAACCTTGGTTTTTTTCAACTTTAACATAAACTATTAAAACACACACACACACACATATAATGAGGTGTTGTATGCTGTTTGTAATTTAAAAAGATTATATCTAAAAAAAAATGAGTTTACCTTGTTGCATCTAATTTTTTAACACATGGTTAAAATTTATCTGGGAATATAATATGTTGTTTGATAATTTGACAAAAAATATTTTTTTAGTTAGAAATATATTAAAATAATATTTTTATTGATGGTATGATTACATCAAAATAATAAAAATATTAAATAACACAAAACAAAAATAGTTGTACCGTAATGTCAAGTGATGTGATGTGTATATAATTTTAAAAATATTTAATTAATCAATATAAATTATGATTTTTCAATGTTAGCATTAAAAGAATTTATTGAGATTTAATCGAGGAAAAAATCATAGCTTTCTTGCATTTATTTTTTTGAAATAACTTTCGTTAGAGACTTAGAGTCACGGCAATAAATCTAAACACGTGCTGAGAAAGTGGGGGGGAAATAATTGCGTAAAAGCGATGCCACAAGTGCAATAAATCTAGGCAGGGATTGGCGATTACTCGAGTGATGTCGATATATGTACTCCACTCAAACCTATTTTAGTTTTAGGGGTTGTTTGGAAGTGTGGTTGTTGTTGCTTTTCAAAGTGTTTTTTATGCCAAAATGCATTAAAATGATATTTTTTTATTTTTTAAAAATTATTTTTGACATCAGCACATTAAAATGATCTAAAAATACTAAATCGCCGATTTTAAAAATGAAAAAAAAAAAACATCAAAAAACAGCAATAAACAGATTGGATCGCAATGCCAAACGGGGCATTAAGTCTTTTCACGTGGACGAATGAATTCATTGAAGATTCAAGTTTGGGATTTCGTTTTTAAATTGTTTTTGAAAATAAAATAATTAATTTAAAAAAATTGATATTTTAAATTATTTTATATCAAAAATATTTTTATTTTAAAATAAAAAATATTTTAAAAAATAACTTTCAGTTGCTACGAATATGCAATTAATATTTTTCATATCTATATTAAATTATCTAACAACCAGGCATTTAATATTTTTCAGATCTATATTAAATTGTCTTAATTTTCTGATAGTATATGTCTGGAATGGATGATTTGATAATTAAAAAACATCTTTTTATTTTATTTTTGATACTGATTTCCAATTTTAAATTAAAGTAATGATAAGTAAAACCTCCAAGAATCTCCTGGTCATGGAGATGACAATTCATATTTAATTGAATTGTAAATATAAATTTAATTTTGACAGAAACCATCATAAAATATATAAATATTTCTTCCAATGACAGCCCAGAACAATTTAAACTTTCAAGTGCAAGTAAACTTCATCTATTAATATTTTTAAATCATGAAATTGCTTTAATTAATCATGGTATTGTTTAAAATTTAAATCAAAATAAAAAAATATTATCAAGCTAATATTATTAATTCAATCGAGTATTAACATATCAAGAATAGTCTTTTCTCTTTACACAGTCAAATATTTTTTTTTTATGATAATAAAAAAGTCAACAATCACGCGGAGGTTCCTTGTCGATGGCCTGATCCCGGTCCGAATTTTTTATTTGGATTTTTTTTCAATGAAAAGGACATCGTGAACGCGTTAACGGGACAATAAAAATTTATCCAGCTAGAGAGCTTATTGAATCTCGGATAGTTTCGTCAATCATTTGGTACTGTTTTTATTTTTTTCTGGAAAAGGGCATGCTACTGTGTAAATTCGGTGGATTTTAAGTTATCATATATTATTTATTTTATTTTCCTTTTTATATCTATTTTGTCCCTCAATTTACCATTCAATTTAGATTCATGATATATTATTTTATTGATTTAATCATTGTTTTTTTTTCTATTTATTTAAAATTTATTTTTCTTTTTTATTTAACCTCGTGGTCAAAAAGTTATGGTTTTCCTTTAAATTTTTATTATTATTTTAGATCCTCTTTGTGATTTATTTTGAGCTTGTCATACCCTAGCACTAGGCTTGTCAAGGCTGGATTTATTTTTATTTTTTTTATATGTGGTGATTTCAATTTAACATCTCAGGTTATGAGTTTAAAAGATTAGACTAGGTTGGCATTTTTGTTTTGATTTCAGATTTTATTTTATTTATCATTTTGATCCATTGATATTCTAATCAATAAAATTAGCCATACAAGTTATATATGTATATAAAAAAAATCTTGATTTTCTAATATTTTTTTTCCCTTTCAATAAGTGAAATCCATGTGATCTTAGTGGATCCACAAGTTTCTAGTGTAAAATGATTTTAACATGGCCTGATGCCCACCTAGCCATTTTACTAATTAAAAACTAATGAAAGGACTGGATTAACAATTCATTGGCATATCAGGGACCCAATCAAGATTAAAAAAATGCGTAGAAGGGACCTAATCGGAGCCACTCTAGTAGTTTGGGGATTCTTATTAGGCTGGCCTGAATAAAAAAACCATGGAGTTTATACATTTCAAAAGCCACTCCTTATGTTATTCATGTCTAGGATGATAATTGACTGTAATGAAATGTATTTGAGATTATTTTTGAAAATATTGTTTGTTTAAAATTATATTAAAATAATATATTTTTTTATTTTTTAAAATTATTTTTGAAAATCATTTAAAAATGTTATTTTTTTAATTAAAAATAAAAAATAAATTTTATTTTTCAAAAATATTTTTAAAATACAATATTTCCTAAAAGTCCCAACTTGACCGGAGAGGGCCTATTTTTGGAAAAGGATTGGAAGAAGGTCCTCAATTTCAGGATAAGATCAGCAGCCAACCTCACCATCAGGAGACCTCGAGTGCCATCAATGAGACATAACCTTGGATTCCCTTGACGAACTCCAGGCCATGACCCATCTTCTTTCCTGTACTTGACAGCGCAACTTATCGATTTTTCAACCTCACACGCCCTGAGAGGAGAAAGTTGCTTTCACGATGTACAAGTGAGATAAAATTAAATGTTTTTAAAAAATGATAAACGTCAACCAATTATCAAATCCCGCGTGCCAAAAGGCTTCCGTGACAATTAATTAACTCAAGTTTCTGTAAATGGTGTTTTTCAGAAAATAATATTAAATTATTTTTTTTAGTTTTTTTTTCAATATTAAAATCATAAAAAGTATTTGGATATATATATATATATACACACACACACACACACTAGCCACTGTACCTGCTGCTCATTGAGGCTGGAATTATATTTTTTACAACGCAAAAAAAAATAATTATGTCATATTTTTTTATTATAATATAAATTTAGATAAAATAATAAAATTATGCAGAAATATTGTGAAGTGCATGTTTTCTATAAAATATATGAGTTTTAAATAGATATAAATTTATATGTTTGGTAGGTTTTAATGAAATAACCAGTATAAAATTATTATTTTCATTAAAAAAAGGAAGAAGATTAAAATATCTTAATTATTGAATACATTATATTAAGATTAATTTATTTTATAATTTAATTTAAATTAAATACAAAAAATATAAAATTATGAACGAACTTGCATTAGTCAAATAACAAAAATAAGTAGTTAATTTTATATTTTTAAAAAGATAAAAACATAAATTGAAAATTCATCTTTACGTTACCGTCATTATCATTACTATAACAGTTAAAATTCTTATCAAAATTAGTGTCTGGACAAAGAAAATCATTAAATTGCGTTAAAGAATTAAAAAAAAAGAGTAAAATATTTTGTCAAAAAACAATAAAAAAATAATCACTCAAATAATCACTATTATTGTGCAATCAATAAAATCATAAAATCATTTGATCAAAACATCGGATAAAAAAACAAAGAAAAATGAGCAATAGTAATTTTAAAATTAGCATCAACATAAATTAAAATCCCAGAACTGAACCGAATAAAAATAAAATGATAAAAATTCAAAAAAAAATCGGAAGAATAAATGAATGAATAAGGACAAAAAATAAAAATTGTCTAACAAAGATAAAAAAAGAAAAAAAGGAATCAACACTATATAAAAAAAAATTAAAAGAATAAGTGCCAAAATAAAAAATAATATATATATATATATATATAATTAATTCCAATTGAATGACAAAAATAAAACAAATCAAAACCTTAGGACCGCAAAACAATAAAGGAATTTTTAAAAATAAAATACAGTGTAACCAACATAAATTAAAATTTCAAGATGGAACGTAATAAAAATAAAACCCTGATAAAAATAAAATGACTAAAAATAAAAATAAAATCTAAAAGAACAAATATATAAATATAGACAAAAAATAAATATTGTCCAAGAAAGACAACAAAAATCAAGGGAATTAATAAAAAAATTTAAAAGAATAGGTGCCAAAATGAAAAACAAAATATATAATTAATTCTAATTGAAAGATAAAATGAAACAAATCAAAATTTTTGGATCAAAAAACAATAAAGGTATTTTAAAAAATCAATATAGTGCAATTTCTAAGCAAATTAAAAGAATAAAGACCAAAATGAAAAGTAACATATATGATCAATTTCAATTAAAGAGCAAAATTATAACAAATTTAAACTTGTATACCAAAGTTATCAAAGGAACCAAAAACAAACTAAAAATAAAAAGATAAAGGACCGAAAAGAACCCTACCGTTTATAATCAATTTCAACCAAAGAGCATAATTAAAAATAATTGAAATTTTTATTGAAAAATCAGTAAGCAAAATGAAATCAAAAGATCAAGGACTAAAATAAAATTCATACTAATACGAGGAATTGTCTTGTACTTTCCGACAATAGGAGAGAGAAAAGAGGGGGGAAAGAGAAATCATCCATCGATGTTTATACGATTACATTTGAGTGACATGTGGCGAACCAGAAGACACAGCAGCGAACTAGAAGACATGATGGCGAATCAGAGGACACGATAGAAGCAAAGTTTTCATTGTTTGAGATCGCAGCGCTGCCCTAAAAACACGTGTGAGTAGAACATTGTCGGCACATCCGTACAATGCCCCTGTAGTGTCACGAGAAAAAGAAATAACAAAAAACTAATCAATTACTCATACACTCTTGGACCCAGCGATATCTACGAAAAAACAGGAAGTGAAAGTACTGCACCACCCCCAATTCCAGAGGTCATTTTTCTTCATTTAGAAGGGTTGATTTCATCATTTTATTGTATAACAAATAAATAAATATCATCTATATTTTCTGAAAAATTTAAAAATACCTTCAATCTTGAGGCTAAAATTTTTAAATCCTAAAGATAAAATGACGATTTCATTATAGCAATCTACAGTGAGGTTTATTTTATAGTTAATATATATCATTTTTGTATTTGTATTTTTACAGGGCAGGAAACTCTAGACAAGAGCTTCCGAAATCAAATCCTTAACCCTTGTATTGACTACTCAATTGCCATTTTATATTCAGGCACTAATTGATTGATGCGATAAAAAAAAAGGAATGGTCAGGGGAGCCTTGCACGAATCAATGCAGAAATAAAATAAAATAATATTATGTTATGAAAATATAGAACAATAAATTCTCCAAAATGAAGAACCGAAGATGCTGCATAATTAGTTGGCATTTAGTTTATTAACACCCACCTACCTCTGGATAGCAGCTGCTTTATTCAATATTTTATTAATTTAACATGAACTAATCGTGCAATTAAGGATACAAGTATTCGTCGCTCTTGAAAGCATTTATTATATCTATATATGCTGGCGACTTGTATGGGGCTTTGTTTCCGGCTCACTCCTCATCTCCGGGAAGTGTTTCCAGAGACTTTCTAATTTTCAGTCGATCCTCTCTTGTTAGAACTGCATCATCACCGGTTAATCTCTTTCTCAGTACACCGTTAACACTGCCTTTATCGTCGTCAAAAACCTGTACAGTAATAGACAAGAGCACCATGAGAAAAGTGTTTGAAGGTTGCCATGAATTATATCATAAGACTCGTAGTAAGGAATCTCTATCAGCTAAATTGTCACGGATTAATATTTACAGCGGGAAAGACCTTCCAAAAGGGAAAAACTAAAATAACCCCTGCACTTCCACATTTCATATTCACCAAGGTGTTGAGCCCCCTTCCCCATTTTTCACGGCTATTAAACCAGGTCAGCTCAGCTAATAGACCTAGTGACTAGCCAACCTAGAACCTGACCCAAGCTAGTTCTCATTTCAAATTGTTTGGGATACTGACTGACCAGGGCCAAACCCGGGTGACAAAGAGGGTTGAGCTGTGCTCACTTGATCCAACCATACCCAGATGATTCCTCAACTCCAAGATTGACACCGTTTTGGGACTGACCTCGTAACCCTGCAACTTGACCCAA
The DNA here is from genome assembly GCA_015731905.1 of Salix dunnii. Lineage (NCBI taxonomy): Eukaryota > Viridiplantae > Streptophyta > Magnoliopsida > Malpighiales > Salicaceae > Salix > Salix dunnii. Next base: position 16,283,897 of record CM027668.1, read on the forward strand.
TGACCCGGGCCCTAGATTGGGCTAGACTCCAGGCGGGTTTGACAATCATACATTTTCCTCCCAAGCAAAAGGAGATGATAGCAATAAAATGAAAAATAAAATAAAATCCAGAGAGCTGAAACTTACTTCAACATAATTGTTAATATGGCCATCTTTGTTGACAGTAGTAACTAACTCGTATTTGTTGACGGTCCACTCGCCATCAACAATGTACTTGTACTCGTAGACTCCCTCCTGTTAAAGCATGAATTGTTACAAAATTCTGGTCTTAATTTGATTTATAAGTACTGTATTCGCACCCATTTCTGCAACTAGCTGTGGTAAAGCAATACCTGGCAGTGAGAATGGAAGAGATCCTTCCCTATCAATTCTGGGCTGGTTACAAGGAATCTTTTAAACTAGTAGCAATTTATCTCTAAAGGTAGCCTACAATTAAATTTGAGAAGAAATGAACTCTCTGGATTAACAAATATCAGGGCCTGGGACCAAGGGGTTGTGGGGGGATGGCTCGTAGCACAGGTGTTATTCAATATGCTTTTCCCAGCACTAATTATTTTAGTATTGTAATCCAATCGCTATGTAAACCTTGACCTGGAAATCATGTACTGCCAGATGCCAAGAAAAGTACCAAGAAATTTTTTTGACAGCAAACTTGAGACAAAAAGGCATGCAGGCAAGGAAGAAGAAAAAAAATAAAAGATGACAACTTCCTCTTTGGAAGTTAAAGTTGGCAACTTTGCATTTATCTGTATCGCCAAGGAAAATAAAAACTTACCAACAATTCCCTCTTGAGAATCCAGAACTTTCTGTCCTCATCTAATTCTAAAGGTATCCTCTGGAGAAAGAAATTGAAATAAATATGAACAGGTAAAAATGTTTGAATGGCTTGAGCATAATGCAAATACTAATGCAAGCTTTTACATCACATACCTGGCCCCATCCAATGTCAAGCCCAGAAATTTCAACTGTAGAATAATTGTTGTTTTTCCATTTCAAAGTGACTAGCTTTTTTTGAAGTCCTGTAAGCTTCAAACAGGGGGGGGGGGGGGGGGAATAGTTTGCAGTAATTTGTCAATACTTCAAAAACAAAAGGCAAAAAATATTAATTTAGTGATTGCATGATGAGCCTAGGGCACTACAACCATCCTTTGTTTTTCCACTGATTTCAACAAACTCATTTATCTACTCCCCCAGAAGGAACTCCTGGGGAGTAATGTTAATGAGCTGGAGCTACTTTTTAATCTTGGCTGCAACTTTTATATTATGGGTAGCATTAACAGTTTTTTTTTTTAATAAAGGTAGCATTAACAGTTGATAGACTGCAAAATGGCATTGCATGTCAGGAAGCATCCTTCTATATGTGCAAATTTAAAATTTTAATCTTCACAGAATTCAGCATCAAAACACGTGAGTCCTTACGAGAACAAATATCAAGTAAAAAAGAAGGCTCCGTGAGCTATTATGCGCACAGCATCATCACACAGAAGGAAAAGGACTCACTATATCAGCAGTTGCACTTTTGATAGCATTCAATTTTGGGAAGCTCGAGCGTTTACTCTGCAAGACACGAAACAATGAGATGCTACGAAAACACTAATCAGCAGTTCCACTTTTGATAGCATTCAATTTTGGGAAGCATGAGCGTTTACTCTGCAAGACAAGAAAGATGCTACGAAAACACTAATCAGCTACCAATAGGGTTCTAGCCCCACTGGTAGTAATATTCCATTGAGGGAGAGGTTCCAGCTTCGACCCCCTAAAGGGAAGGAGTCAAGCCAAATTCTCAATTACCAAAAAAAAATAAAAATTAATCAGCTATTTTAAACTGTAACCATATCTGTCATGAACCAAGTAAATCTCAAATTACTAATGCATGATTTCAACATTGAATCCCAATTTACTTAATGGTCTCTGTCAAGCATCAAGCCTACATATGCTAGCACTAGAAACTGCTTGAAAGTCAATCCAGCGATAGTCCACATTATAGATTCAAAATCTATTGCAGGAAGGAATATAAACTGATTTCTGATTACAATGTTAGAAAAGTAGAACGGAAGGCAATTCATATCCCTAGCTAAGCTGTCCATAACCAAAATTGATCCCTTTTTTATAACAGCTAGCTTACAATTTGACACAAGAAAAAAAAGATGATGCTCTACACCCCCTGTAACCATGTACCTCATGCTGCAAAGTCATCCAGGTATATAGTTATATACTAAATGCACAGCTCCATGAACTTGACCCCTAAAAATTCTAAGAAAAATAAATTAAATAGACAATTCATCAACATCTCAATGGCATTTAGTTTCAAACCGGACATGCATGGAGCTATGGATCTTTCATAATATTTCTGGGAAAACATTATCAATACATAAAGTTCCATTTATGGTAAAGACAGGAGAAAGGAATCAAATCCAGAATTACCATAAGCAATTCGTGAGCTTCATTGAGCTTGTAACCCTGAACCCAGAACATGTATGCCAGCTGTGATTCATTAAAAACTCTTGAGTGTATTGGTAAGGAGTTATAAAGCAATTATCAGCATGAAATGTGTGGAATTTAAAGAAACACAAATAGAGCCTCAAAAAAAGACGAGGAAATCTATGAAAGAATGCTTCCTAAGAGAGGTGAGGGTGCAATGCAGGGACATTCCCCCCGTACATGATAGAGAGCAGAGACAAACAAAGTAGTGGTGCATAGCAACAAATCAGAAAGTGTCAAATAAAAATTAATCAGAATAAGATCAAATGTTACCGCAACAGCAGGTGCTCTTCCCAGTCCTGCAGTGCAATGTATATATGTCACACCTCCATTTCGGTTTATGGCTTTGTGTAATTTGCTGACAACAGCTGGTAGCTGTATCCGTAAATCAAATGAATCAAAATCCCTGTCACATGAATATTAGCTGCTGTATCAAATGAAGAATAGCAACATAAATGATCATAGACAGATGATACAGATGCACATTCAGCACACATCCTTTGTGCTCTTACAAACAGTAACTGTGAAGTGGACAGAAATTCAATGTGTACAGAAAGTGCTCAGAAGAGTTATTTTGCAAGAACAAGCAAAACTCTAGCTTAGAAAGTTAATTAACATCTTCTAACAATAACTGAAGTTCCAGTGTAGAAAATGATAGTATAGCAGTCCAAAATAATACTATGTCCATTCTCCAAGGTTTTTATCTATTTTTTTATTTTATTTCATTTTTGGCAATATAAACTGGTTTAGATGCAAAAGGTAGTCAAATGTTAGCAGATTCTTTTTTCCAATTGTTTATTTGTTCTCGTTTTGCAAGTTATAAACCTTGGGTTTGCTATGACTAACCTTATCTGAGCACGCAAATGCTGAATGTCACCACATGCCTTTGCATAGTCTTGAATGGCACTGATATCTACCCCGAAATATCTGGAATGGTGGTAAAAGAATTGCAGGATGTTTCATACACTTCTTCTTTTAAAATATCGAATGCTCAACAGTTGCATATATGAAGACCATGTATATAAAATAGCATTTAAACAATAACAATTATGCTTTCATCAGATCATGAAGATAAGATTTATTTAGGATACTCCAAGTCGGGATCTTGTTGTAAGCAGAACACAGTTTTGACCCCAATTTTTCGAAGCTTGTCAACATCTCCAGGAGTCTAGAAATTAAAAAAAAAAAATAGAAAACCATATGAGAAACAAAAATAAAATAAAAATAGGAGTGTAAGAGGGGAAAGAATCCCTTCATACAGGAATCTAACAAATGAGAATCACCTGTAGGCATGATCCGACAATCAAATCTGGACGAATAAAGTTATAGTTCATTCCTAGTTCATGCCTATAAGTCAAAACTGTACTAAAAATATATTAGAACAAACAATTAGCTGCACTTATAGATTAATGGCACATTAAAATTTCGTCTACCAAGAAATAACAGTAACTAGCAAACACTTCAAAGTTTCAAATAGTTGCACATGCCACTCCAACTGAACAGGTCACACCCCCCAATTCCCCAACCTTAACATGGAACTGCAAGCATTATTGAACTCACCAGCCCCCATAGCTTCAGTCATGTTATGGCTATATATCTCAGATTTTTCCTCTTCTTCCTCAACATCGGCGCCACTCATCTCAGCACTAGATGGCGAGCCAGGAGTGGCCTACAGGCAACAAAGTCAAATAACCAGCTTCTTTTAGAAGATTTGAACTTCGAAACTCAACATAGTAAAGCAGCAGTCACTAGTAGGATCAAATTAAGTATCAGAAACAAACAAACAAACAAACAACCATTTTGATGGCCCAAATTAATCAGTTAACATCAAAACCACTCTCCATGTGCCACCGATTTCCTTTTTATATTATTTTTTGCTTCCAAACCACTTAAACGGCAGAAACGCTAACATGATTCATTTCCCAGCCCTGAATTCGCGGGATTTTATTATCCAATTTGCACATGAAATTATTCAGCATCCCAATTGTATCATGAAAAATGCAAACTTTACGGGATAGAACAAAAGAAAGGCAAGGAGTTTCCTGAATATCTAACTAGAAAAAATATTTTCTTAATCCCCCCGAGTGAATTCTTAAATATATAAAATACCCCTGGAAACCTCATGGTGGATCCGGCCAGTGGAACCCACAAATCTAATGGCCGAGACTCTTCACCAAGTGATTTCAAGAAAGGTTTTCATTAAATCAGTATTATGTTATTCTGAATTTCAAACGGTAAAATATTTAAAGAAAAAGAACCAGAAAGAGAGAGTTGCCGTCATCAAAACAGAACGAACAGCAATATATAGCAAACATTGGAGCAAAGCAACAAGATTAGAAGCTTTAACTTGACAAAACAAAACAAAAAAGATAGAATCTGAAGCTACTTTTAAGTTACCTTAACAGCTACACGTAACTGCAGATAATGAGAATCCATGGTTCCCTGCGCCAACAAATTGATATACTATAAGATGAAGAAAAAACAGATTATGTGTAAAGGGATAAACTTCCTACCATATTAAGAGAGAATATCGACGGCGAAGAAGGTCTTCTGTGGTGAAAGTTGAAGCCTTGCAGAGACAAAGCAGAGGATGATCTGCCATTCAAACAAGATATTGACGAATGAAATTAAATAAAATAAGAAAACAAATAAAATAAAAAGGGAAAGAAGTATTTATGGGTTATATAGTTAGTCGGACCTAGGGAGACGGTGAAGGCAATTCATTTGAAGGAGAAGAACGAAAGAAAAAAAATCTGAGAGAGAGTGAAGTGAGAGTGGACTTTCTGAATCAGAGCTGATACTAAATAGATAGTTCTTGTCGGGGTCAGTTGTGTATTTGATCCCCTTGATTTTTATTTTATTTTATTTTAAACCTTGTAATATATTTTGTCTTAAAATCATCTTTCCAAATACTGCGACCTTTTCTTTTTGTTGCATAGTTATTAAAGCAGCAGGCTGGGTTATACCCAGAAAAAAATCTGAGATTTGAAACTTGAATTTATAATTTTTATTTTTTAAAACGAGAAAATTTTATCTCTGGAAAATATATTTTGGAAATTTAGGTGAGCGAGTAAAATCTCAATTATTCTAGTTTCTTGTAAAAAATAGACGTTTTGACTCAAATTTAAAATCTGTTATGCAAATTACAAGTCTTTTATCATCACGTCACGCTCTTTAAAAACATTTGACTTGATAATATTTTAATTTGAAATGGGAAAATAATTTGGTAAAATTTTATTGATTGGTTTGGCCAAACCTAATTCAAATATGGCTAGACCAACAATATTTTATTTAAAATAAATCAAAAAATTGTGTTGATGATACAAGTATTTTATTTTTCTATATTAACATTCATGTTTAACAACTATAATATGGTTATTTTTCTATATTAACATTCATGTTTAACAACTATAATATGGTGGCAACTGTAATACATTAACAGTGTTAACAAGATAAAAGAAATCATATTTTATAAATTGATAATTTTATTTTTTGTTTAAAACAAATGGTACGTAATAAGCTCATAATAAATAATATTTGAAGGTCATTGATGGACTGGAAAAATGATATTTTAGTATATAATAAAGAAATAGGGATGATATTAAAGTAAATAATAATAAAGGGATTAAAATGAGACAAAATTGAGAAAAGAGAGACTAAATGCACCATCAACTTGTACTTCATGGGTCTGTAAAGGGGATTGCCTTTTGGAAGATTCTCCAAAATGCCATTAGATTTTCTTTTGCGCGCAGCGATAGAAACTGTTTTGAGGAGCATATCCAATCGACAGGTGCTATTTTAAAGACTCAAATATATATTTTTGAATAATATAAATATTTTTTTTATTATATATATTTTAATGACACCTTGAGAATGACAGTGCTTGTTTTGCCTTCTGGTCATCGTACTAAAAAAACTTCACATGTCTAGAGGCTCGAATGCATCTTCAGAGCACTGTGGATCTAAAATCTCAAACTTCGGCCCCCTAGGCCGATCACTTTCAAGTGGGAATTTCCAAAATGAATCGGAATTTTGAAAGAAAAAGTAAAATGCAATAGCAGACGCCAGGAATAGTCCTACGAGAACCAAATAAATCTGCCACTCTGCACGTGAGGGGAAGAATCAGTCTCTTTACTTAGAGGATACGTACATCTAACATATGCAAATATGTGCAGGTGTAGAGTGAGAGAGAAACCTTTCCAATCTGCAGGAACATTCAACTTAGTCACCACCGCTCCCCATTCACTGGAAGTAGTAAGCACAACTCTGCACAGAACCCGAGGTGAATTAGCTCATGAAGTGCCAGTAGGAAAGAATGATAAAATTGGTTGCGAGTAGTATCAATCGACATTTTTTACCAATCAATTTGTGATCATTCTCAAATTAAACATTTAGCTAATCACTGATCACATATACAACGGATTATGAAATGGTTACTGGTCAACTTGTGCATCAAAGATACTAAAGAGGAAAACTATATTTAAAGGAATAAGGATCAAACCAAGGTGTGATTGAAGTTTTGTGAACCAGAAGAAATATTTAAAGGGTCCTTGTACTATGAAATTATTCATCTCTAATCACTGAGCAAAAAGAGTCAATGAGCCTTACCTTTGACTAGGACAGAACTCCAGAGATGCAATGCACGTGCCCAGGTGCAGCCTCCTACTCAAGTGGGAAACCTCCATTGTCTTTACTTCTGCCACACAGACATCTCCATCTTTGCTTCCTCTATAATTGAAAAATCAGCATGTTAATACTTGGTTCTAACAGTTTTTATGCTGCCAGGTTGCTGCAAATTTGCTACATAGCTTTCTCAAATTCACTGCAGTCAGTAAGAGAGTGGGCAAGACATATCTGCACTCCTATCCTAAACATATTTGAACATCAAGTTGAATTATATATTTTACTATGAGAACAAGTTTTTGCACAGTAAAACCATTTCACAATGATGAGAGAAAGTATTCGGTGACTACTGGCAGATTTAAGACTCGAATTGAAAAAAGATAAAATGAAATTGATTCGTGACCTCTAAATGATAAACAAGGATAGCTGTAAATGCGTTCAGTTATTACAGAAGCCAAGATAACTGATTGCAATGTTCGATCGGTAAATGGCAATTGCTTACAGAGCAAGATATTTCCCGTCCAGGCTGATAGACATTACGGCAGCAGGCTTTCTAAGTAGCCTCTTATACCCAATCTTTTTCCATGTACTTATGTCATAAACTGAAGTGACAGCTTTGTCCCCTGAATAAATGATATTCATGAAGTTTAGAAAGATTGGCTAAATATAATGATAAGCTACACTGTTACTCCTAACAACAAATGACTATACCTTTCTGCACAGCACAAAATAAAAATGGTTTCATCCCATCCTTGGAGAATCGGCATAGTTCAATCTTTTCATCCTGCAGGCATATATAGAACCAGATTGGCAACAAGGTACAACCAAAATCTAAAGCACGCCATCACAAATCTCTAGACTAAATATAACATACTGAGTTGCGAGTCAAAGTAGCCACAGCTGAACCATCTTCTGCTTTCCATATTCTTGCTGACCCATCAGTAGATGTTGAAGCTAGGAACTCCGAATCCAGGCTAGAATATGATAGACAAACAGAGGCATACAGTTCAGCAACTAGGATTGACAAAAAAAAACCATTATTGCCCAATCAGATTCTTCTATAAAACCTCCCAAAACAGGCTTAGTCTGTATTTATTTCTTCAAAAGCACATTTCATGACAGCAAAGTTGTTGATATACGGACAAGCATTTGAATGCATTGTTTTTCACATATCTCATGTATCCAGATATAGATTCGCACAAAACAAAACGTTATTACACAGGACATGAGTGCAAAAGAAACAGGCCTAAAATCCATATCCCTGACAGAATTGTGTGCTTTTGCTTCGTCCAAAATGATGCGCAAACTCGGCCATTCCAAAATTCTTAGACGCCCATCCTGTGATTGAACAATAAAAAACACCATAATGCCTATCAGCTCTATATATAAACATCTGGAACACAAGCAAAAGCAAGCCAGTGATAATCGTGGTTCAAGCCACAAATTCATTGCTTACCACCCCACCTGTGGCAAATTTAGACCCATCAACACTAAAAGCCATGCAATTCTGTGGACCAACATCATGGAGAGGAGGTAATTCTTTGGCTAACAACTTTAACTTTGTTTCTTGACCAGACAACTCAAGCAATCTGTAAGCCACAACACAAAGCAACCCCATGTTACAAAACTTGTTCAGCAGCCAGAAAAAAACACATTCAATTCACACCCTATAATATCCTTGACTCATTCAACTAAAAAAGAAACTATCTTTCCAATAAATTAGGGAACTCAAATAAGCATTCTTCGCTTCGAGTGAATCTTTTGAATTTAAAAAAAAAAAAAAAACACAATTTCTCTTAAAAGAATTCTTCTTTATTAATGTAGTGTTCGTAAAGTTCGAAAACCAAGAAACTCACTTGCATCCACCTTTACTTGTAGAACACACAAAATCATCTCCACTTGGATGCACTGCAATTTTCACTGGTTCACCTTCTGTTTCTTCAAAGACATAGGTTACCTAAGCAAAAACCATCAATCAAAGAGAGAGAGAACATTAATCAAACCTCCCAAAAAAACCATTTTAGAAAATCCTGCCCCAATTTGTTTTTCATGGAAACAAACCACTAATGCCCAAAATTAGAAAAACCAAAAAGGGACTCCTTTTCCATCGTTTAACGATATTAGAGGAACAAACCTGAGGAGAGTTTGAAAGAGAAGCTGTTTGGGGGTCAAAAGAGAAGATCTCAAGCACAGAAGGAGAAGCAGAGTCTCTCTTCTTCAATGACTTGCCGAGCACAACAAGATTCAAGTTCTCGGGTCCCCGGATCCATGACCCGCATGTTACAGTTCCCTGCATGACCCCCGTATTGGAAGAACAAACCTGAGGAAAAACCGGAGAAACCGGACAATATTTGGAGTTCTGCAAGGTACAAACAACTGAGGCGTGGTGTACAACAGTGTTAATGGTGGTTTCTATGGTTTCTTTCTTTCTTTATTGTGGAACCTGCCCTGCACGTTCGTAATGGTAATACAGTGGAAATGGGGAAATCCTGAGGAAGCCAATGACGACGACGACGAATGAAATGTCAACGCTTTAGTGTGCTAGTGGATTTTTCTGGGGGTGGTGGATATTCTGTTAAAATTCCGCGGCAAAGGCGATCTTTTCAGAGCCAATCTGGCACTGTTCATTGAAATTTTATTTTGTATCAGCTAAAATGTTCTAAAATACAATAAAATGTGTTCAGTTGACCAAGGAAATTCGTTTATGGAGTGCTAAGATAAGCCAATCATGATATTTCGGTGATATTTATGAAAAATGTTTTTGTTGTCATTAGTCATGCTATATTTTTTATTGATATTTATAAAATATTTTTGAGATTAAATCTCTTTAGTTTTAAATTGAAATTTATAAATATAATATACTCAACACAATTTAAAAAATAATAATTAATTATTATATTCTTAATTCATTATTATCATTATAATATATATTTAATAATAAGAATATATTTGGCTGAAATATCTTTTATAATTGTAATTTTAAAAAATAAGATGAATAATATTTTTTGCGATTAAAGTTTAAAAAGAGGGTTTTTAATATAACCCATGCAAAACTATATTATATATATTAAATAAATAAATATTTTTAAAATCCTTGTTGAAATAAAAATAAAATCCAGCTATTTTCAATACAAGAGCAAAATAATAAAAAAAAATAAAGGGGAAAGGGAAACAATATTAATTTAAAATATTATAACAACAGCAATATCGAAGTCATAACATCTGAAATTATTGTTGTTGTGACTATCAAAACAATAAAAACTATAAAATTATACCGAGGGAAAAAAATTAAAAAGCATGAACAAAATAGCAAGCAAGAAAAATGATTAAAATATTATTATTATTATTATTATTATTATTATCATCATCATGAAAGATTAAATAAATAAATGAAAGATTAAAAAAATTGTAAAAAAAAAAATATCAAACAAAAAAATACAATAAAAATCCAAAATTATCATTGTTGTCACTGTTAACATCATAAAAACTATCAAATTGTTCTAATGGAAAAAAAACCTTAAAAAACATTAACAAAAGAGTAAGCAAGAAAAACAATTAAATTATTATTATTATTATTATTATTATTGTTATTATTATTGTTATTATTATTATTTTCATTTATATGTTTTATTTTTGTCTTAATAATGAAAGGAAAAAAATGGAAGAAAAAAAAATCTTAAGAACTTCAAGAAAATATAAAACAAAAGAAAAAAAAAAACCATCGTTGCTATTATTGTGAAAGAAAAAAAAGTTATCAAATTATGCCAAGAAAAAAAACCCTCAAAAACATTGACAATAGAGTAAGTAAGGAAAAATATTAAATTATTATTATTATTATTATTATTATTATTACTATCATTATCATTATTATTATTATTATTTATTTTATTTTATTTTTAATAATAAAAGGGAAAAAATGGAAGGGAAAAAAAATTCTAAAAACTTCAACAGAAGATCATACAAAAGAATAATAAAAAAATAAAAACTATCATTGCTATCACTGCTATAACAATAATTGTGTGTAATTTTTTTATTATAATATAAATTCAGTTAAAATAATAAATTTGTGCAGAATTCATGTAAAGTGCAAGTTTTCTACAAAATATATAAATTTAAAATCGATATAAATTTATCTGTTTTGTAGTTTCAAATGAAATAACCAGCATAAATTTATCATCATTATTAAAAAAGTAAGAAAACTTGGATATCTGAATTATCAAGTTCACTGTATTAAGATTAGTTTATTTTATAATTCAATTTAAATTAAACAAAAATAAAATATAAATTGTGAAAATACCTACAATAATCAAATAAAAAAAAATTGTTCATTTCCTATCAACAAAAAGACGAAAACATAGATTGAAAATTAATCCTGACGTTATTGCTATTATTATTGCTATAAAAGCTAAAATTATTACTAACATTACAGCCAAAACAATTAAAATAATTAAATTGCCATGAAAAATACAAAATAAAAAAGCAAAAGATTTTTTTTAAAAAAATAATAAAAAAGTAATAACTAAAATTATCAATATTATTGCATAAATAATAAAATAATAAAAATAATATAATCTAAAGAACAAATAAAGAAAAAGAAAAAAAATGAATAAGGGGAAAAATAGAGTAATATTACTTTTAAAATGATCACCGATATAAATTAAAAATTCAGGAAAATCTTTAAAAAAAATCGAAAGATTTTATAAAAAAATAATCACTAAAATTATCATTATTATTGCGTAAATAATAAAACTATGAAAATTATCTAATCCAAAGAACAAATAAAAATAAAAGAAAACATCTAGCCATGGCACCCACTCCTCATCGCGGGCGGAATCATATTTTTTTCAACGTAAAAAAATATTTATTATGTATGATTTTTTTTATCATAGGATAAATTTAGATAAAAGAATCAATTTGTATATAATTTTTATGAAGTGCAAGTTTTGTATAAAATATATAAATTTTAAATGAACATAAATTTATTTGTTTAGTAGGTTTCAATGAAATAACCAGTATAAAATAAGTTGTAATTTTTTATCAATAATAAGTTGCATTGTGGATTGCAATAGTCTTTTTTTCGTCTTATTTGAGGATATTATGATTATTGTACTATGCACATAAATGAAAGAAATTGAAAATATGTCTAATATCATGATATTATTTAAAACACATTCTACATAATAAAATGAATATATAAAAAACTAATATACATTTTTAGAAGTTCTACGCTGCACGCGCTATCCAAAATGTGGTTAAGAGAAAGCATTGTAGCAATCCATATTGTTTGTAAAAAAATTTAGCTCAAGAATTAGTCGTGGTGTGCTTACGTTGGTCGGAGACCCCGATCATAAAAAAAAATGTATAAGTGAATAAAACAAAAGTATAAAACAAAGAAAAAAAAAAGTACCAGCAGGAAAGCACTTAAGAAAAAAATGTGGGTCTGCAATGTGCACAGTGTAATCATGAATCAACCCTTTGAAAATGATAAAATAATTATTAAATTATCTTGGAAAAAAAAAACTCAAAAACATTGACAAAAGAATAAGTAAGAGAAACAATTAAATTATTATTATTATTATTATTATTATTATTATGTTAATAAGGAAAGAAACAAAAATAAATGAAACACTAAAAATATCTTAGAAACTTTTAAAAAAGATTAAAAAAAACAATTATTGCTATTACTGTAAAAAAAAAATATCAAATTATTTGGAGGGAAAAAAAACATTAAAGAAAGAGCAAGAACGAAAAACAATTTAATTATTATTATCATTACTATTATTATTGTTATTATGTTAATAATGAAAGGAAAAAAAAAACGAAAGACTAAAAACATGCAAGAAATTTGAACAAAATATTAAAAAAACAAAAACAATTATTGTTGCTATCACCGGCAAAAAAAAAATATTATCAAATTATTGGGAGAAAGGAAAAAAACGCAGAAGAGTAAGAACAAAAAATAATTAAGTCATTGTTATTATTATTATCACTATTACTATTACTATTATTATTATTATTATTATTATTATTATCGTGTTAAATACACTTATATATACATGGGCAAAAGTAGGGATTATTCCAGAAATAAAAAAAAATAAAAGTATAGGGATTTAAATGAAAATCAAATATAAAGGGCTTAAATTAAAGAATTAGAAGTCAAAGGGCTAAATGCAAATTACATTTATTCTCAATTGAAATCAGAGGATAAAACTGCAAAAATCGGAACTTGTGTACCGAATTAATTGATTTATATACAGCCAATCCGGAAATTGAAAGTAACAGGACCGAATTGAAACTTTGACATTCAATTAATTAAAATCGGAGGACCCAATCGAACAAAATCAAAAATTATAAAATAGAAATGAGGACCCAAAACGAAATTAAAAGTTGAGGGACCTAAGTGAAATGTTAACAAATATGGGGGACTCTCCTGCACATTGACGTGCAGGAGAGAGAGAAACTTGGCCGGCGGCTTGAACCGGCCTCCGCCGCGTCCACGGACATTAGGTAGATACACGCACCACCGCGGGAGGAAGACCACTCGGCGGCGCACCGGAATAGCCTCCGGTAGACAATTTCCGGACGCCGTATGAGGCCGCACGCGCCACCTGAACTGAGCGTGAGGCGGAAAACCGCTTGGCGCGTGCGGATCACGCCCTGACAGACGCCGATTAAAAAATTCGAGAAATAGGGACAATTACCGTTCTAGCCCTGAAGTTAATTCAGTGTTTTTGTCTTATTAGGGGCTATAACCGTATTTAGCCATTTCCGAAAAAAAAAAAAAAAAAAGTTGCGGCGGACCGGACCGGACCGGGCCGGTCCGGACGCGTGCAATTACGCCGGTGCCCCTCAGCCGGATGCCTTATTTTGTCCTATTACCGGGGGTTAAACCGTTAATACACTGTGCACAGAAGATTATTTTTTTTAAAAAAAGGAAAAACCGAAAAAAAAAAGAAGGAAAAACCGAATTTGGCCCCGTTGCACAGCCACCTTTGCCGCGCGCCCGAGGGCCATTTTCGCCCCTACACTGCTCGAATCCACAGTCAACTGAGTCTTGCGCTGCAGTGAAAACTCAACGCCCTTTATATTTTTTGTAATAATTAACTATTATATTCTTAATTCATTATTATCATTATAATATATATTTAATAATAAGAATATATTTGGCTGAAATATCTTTTATAATTGTAATTTTAAAAAATAAGATGAATAATATTTTTTGCGATTAAAGTTTAAAAAGAGGGTTTTTAATATAACCCATGCAAAACTATATTATATATATTAAATAAATATATATTTTTAAAATCCTTGTTGAAATAAAAATAAAATCCAGCTATTTTCACCACATCAGCAAAATAAATCCTAGCATGTAGAGTCCACTTGACCTCTAATCAAGGGGAAACACTAAATTCTTTTTAAAAAATAGGCCAGTATTATTTTCTATATTTTACTATTTATCAACAACATAAAATTCTAAATAATATAAAATAATTAAACACGTGCTGACCCAGTTCATCAAACTTATTTTCTTTTTGATAATGAATTGTTCCTCTTAATTCTCTAAGTTCTCCCAACGTGTCTTCTTTTAAAATCGCAGTAAAACAAGTTAGGGTTGAACTGTACATCAACCGCCTCTCTTGCCCAAAGGGTCTCAAGTTGGCGTCCCGTTATCGAATTAAAAAAAGAGTCAAAGTCAATCTCTTTAAAAATTAAACGATTAAAATATGTATGCATGTATGTAATTGTGTCTTCAACGATATTACATGGCACTTAGCGACAGCCAACAAGTTAACCCCTTGGAAAAGAGGATTGGGCTCCCTTTATTATTGGGCAGGTAGGCGAATAAAAGGTACAGAAAGCCCAAACAAGAGCAATAACAAAGCCCATTATAAGGCCCCAAACTGTGAATAATAACCCAACTCTATTTTCTCTAATTTCCTTTTTACCATTTTCACAACTCAGCCAAACTGAAACTGCAAAACCCTAAAACCCTCCATAACAGCAGATCATGTTTTCAACCCAGGCATAGACGGTTGCTACAATTTTCATCAACCTTGCGTCCATAAGGAAAGCATTATTGAACTTCAGCCATAAAGATATTTCCTTTTTCTTTGTTTTACCAAAAACCCTAAAGGCATCTCTCCTCCAAGTAGTCTGCTGCTTCTGAAAAGGTATCAACTCTAACCCTAGAAACAGTTTCTTCATTAAATTTCATGTATACTGGCTTGTTTTACACCTTTTTACACTAACTTGGTTTTGTGTAATGGCGTGTTACAAGTTGGGCACATAAAGTTTATTTCCTGGGATAGTGTTGATGTCTTTGTTTAGCTTTTGATGTACACTTTTGTTTGTTTGTTGAGAAAAAATGAAACAGTAATCCAGTTAGCTGTGTTTAGCTCATATGGGTTTTATTTCGTTAGTTTTTATTTCGTATTTTTTATTGCTTTCAATTTCCAAAGTTTGGAAATTGAACGTTCAATACGTATTTTTTTGGCATTAATTAACTTGGAAATTATGGGTTTGCGTATTCGTGGTATGCTTGCTTGATGTTGAATTCATGCAATTCTGCTAGATGATTTTTTGGCTATGTATGGAGTACACGTATTTTGTGAATAATGAGTGGTTAATTGGTAGCTATCTTGATTCTGCAGCTTAGGAACATAAAATTTAAGTGGCCAGATGGGTGCGAAACAAGAAAATGGTGACCCTGAGGATATTTTGCCTCCTCTTGGACAGGTAATCCGTTTCTTTGATTTACAGGGGAAAAAACATCTTCAATTGTTGAAAAGATTAGTTTATGCAATCGTTGAGCTTTTTCATAACCTGTTGATTGTTACATGTTTGTTTAAGGCTATAGGAACTAATCGTGGTCAGTTTCTGTTTGCAGGCGTTATCTCACGAATTGGATATGAAAGTAAAGAAGTATCTTAGAGGAGAAGGTGCTGATTTGGAGGTCAGAAATTGGTGCTCGGCGTTTGCAGTCAGAACTTTTTCTTTTCTGGAGGGTTTTTTTATTGCATTTTGATTTTGATTCTCCCTATCTACAGGTTTTAAAAGACAAAAAGCTTAAGGGTCAACTTCATACTAGAGAGAATTTATATGGAACATCTGCAAAAACTGCAGCCAAGACTGAAAAGGTGGATAATGCTCTCCTTTTCTTCACTTCTCTGGTTCTAAAAAATTAATTGGTCATATTTCTTCTTTGAGGTACCTGTTAGTAGGATATATCTTTGTTCCCTCAAATTTCTTAACGATTCATGTCTACTGGATTTTTAAGCCACTCCTTCCACTGTTCTCTGGCAGAAAATACACAATGCATTTCTGTTTCTGTATTTGAGTACTTTATAATATGTGCCCTTTTAATCAGTGGCTTTTGCCAAGTGAGGGAGGCTATCTGGAGGCTGAGGGTATAGAGAAGACTTGGAGGATCAAACAGGACACAATCGGCCGTGAAGTTGATATCTCAAGCGCAAAGAATCAATATGATATAGTCTTGCCAGGTTCATGTTTGCTATGTGATTTCTTTCTAATGGTTTGTTTACAATAAAAAAAAAATTGGCCAAAAATGTTTATGAAGGCAACTTTGTTGCAACTATCCTGGCTACCTTGATGAATAACTTAGCAATGCATGCTGTATGCATTTGAATCCATCTTTTCACATATCAATTTGGATTTTGTAAAAGAACAAGCAGGGAGAAGAAATGCTGGAAATCATAGTGCGGTTTTCTTATTGTCTTTCGGGAAAACATTGCACATTTTCTTATCCATGCTGTGCTAGGTCTTTCTTATGACCTCTAATTAATCCTGAAACTATGGTTATTCCAAGAGCACAAAATTCTGTTTCTAAAATTCTTGAGCCATATTTCCTCTAAATCAATTTTCACCTTTCTTTCTTAATTTTTTTTTTTTTTAGCCAGGTTATGTATCATTCTTGCCTGGAAATAACCTGTTGGCTAATAGCCTGAATAAAGCTTCTGAAACTTTTATTTTTACTGAAATGTGCAGATTTTGGTCCATACACTCTAGATTTCACTTCAAGTGGTCGATACATGGCTGCAGCTGGTCGCAAGGGGCACGTGGCTGTTGTTGACATGAAGAATATGAGCTTAATTAAAGAGATTCAGGCATGTGTCCTGGTGCTGCCAAGCTTAATGAGATGCAACTGGATTCTAGATGAGACCTTTTATATAAATTGCCATGATGGATATTTATATGCCACCATTTTTGTTATGTTTTACTGGTATTTTTCTTTACCAGGCCAATTAGGCCTTGACTGGAAATTAGATGGTGTGCTAATTAATATTATTATTTCAGGTTAGAGAAACAGTGCGTGATGTTGTGTTTTTGCACAATGAGCTGTTCTTTGCTGCTGCCCAGAAGAAGTATGGTTTTTTTCCCTTAAAAATAAAATAAAAAAAACCTGTATTATAGCTACTTGCCCAAAGGATGAGCATTTTAATATACTTTATATGCAACTAATTATTTCGAGTTATGATAGGTACCCATATATTTATAACAGGGATGGCGTTGAACTTCATTGTTTAAAGGTCAGTGGATTGTCAATTGATGAATTTATCTCTTTTTGAATGAACTGGGATGATTTTTCTTTTCATTACAAAGTAAGTAGGCTTACTTTCTGTAAATCAGTACTTGAATTCAATTTATTTTACTTGCATTGACTGTCTTTGCACCATCACGAGATTAGGCACACCGTCCTGCATAAAGGTACACTTCCTTTGAATATCAGGGCTCACCATACTGCACTGCTATATTCTTGATTTTTTATCCAAATTTCAGGCTCGATTCTTTGCTGTGTTCCACAATTCCAAATGGTTTTATAAATTCTCAAGTATGGGATTAAGTTGCATTATTTACAGGAACATGGTGCAGTGACAAGGCTTCAGTTTCTGAAAAACCACTTTCTCCTGGCGTCAATAAACAAATATGGGCAGCTGCGATACCAAGATGTTACAATGGGTGAGATGATAGGCAATTTCCGGACAGGTTTAGGCCGTACTGATGTGATGCAGGCCAATCCTTTCAATGGGGTTGTTGCTTTGGGTCATTCAGGTGGTACGGTAAGCATGTGGAAGCCCACTAGTGCGGTTCCCCTTGTCAAGATGCTGTGTCATCCTGGGCCTATCACAGCAATGGCATTTCATCCTGATGGCCATCTCATGGCCACGTCTGGCAAGGAAAGGAAAATTAAGATTTGGGATGTGAGGAAATTTGAGGTTCTCCAAACAATAAGAGGGCATGCAAAAACCTTGGACTTCAGTCAAAAAGGTTTACTTGCTGCTGGAACCGGATCGTTTGTTCAGATTTTTGGAAATTTCTCTGGATCACGAAATTACAGCAGATATATGGGTCATTCTATTGTGAAAGGTTATCAGATAAGGAAAGTTGCATTTCGACCATACGAAGATGTTCTAGGCATAGGGCACTCCATGGGATGGTCTTCAATTCTTATCCCAGGTTCAGGGGAACCCAACTTTGACACATGGTTAGCAAACCCATTTGAAACAACTAAACAACGAAGAGAGAAGGAAATTCACTCTCTTCTTGACAAGCTCCCACCCGAGACAATTATGCTGGACCCTTCAAAGATTGGTACAGTGAAGTCAGCAAAGAAGAAGGAGAAACCAACAAAGAAAGAGATGGAGGCGGATTTGGAAGCAGCTGTTGAAGCAGCTAAGGGAACTGCCATAAGGAAGAAAACAAAGGGGAGGAATAAGCCAAGTAAAATAGCAGTAAAGAAAAAGGAGATTGTTGAAAGGGTCAAGAAACCTTTCATGGACCAGCAAATGAAAGAGGAAGAAAAGGTGGCTAAAAAGAAGCGGAAAATCAGTGAGGAGATTTCGTTACCAACTGCTTTGCAAAGATTTGCCCGTAAGAAAGCGACGGCATAATTGTTCAGAGCCCCTTTCAAGCTAGTGTGTTTATTGCTGCCACTCCAATTTTTGTCTTGCCATTAGCTAAAAATATATGTTGTTAACTACAGCTACAAATGCATTCAAAAAATTTTGATGGTTTCATTAGATTGCAGGATCAAGGCATGGGTCAGAATTAGGCTTTAATTTTCGTTATTCCTCTCTTGGAGATAACCTGGTAAGACTCGAAAGTTGGATTAACACTTGTCAAGAATAACAGCTTTCAATCCAACCCGCTCTTGTTCTTGGTATGGTTTGAGCTGTTCTTAGGCAGAATATAACTGTAAAAGTTATTTTTTTTTATATGATTTATAGTTTTTCCAAAAAAATCATGCGGGTGGATGGAAGTGTGTTGATGGTGGTAGTTTTTAAAATGTTTTTTCTTGAAAATGTGTTAAAATAATTTATATATTTTTAATTTTTAAAAATTTATTTTTAGCATTAATATATATTCAAAATCAGAATATATTATCAAATTTTAATCTTAATCTCAATAACCAAAACCTTTTAGTGCTATGCTTCGAGACCTCTTTCGCTGTATAGCTTGTATGTGTTTGCACTTTGCTGCCTGCTTTCATGAAATTTCTCTTTTAATTCCTTCAGGGCCGCAACTAATGTCGTGATTTATAAAATAAACTAGCTATGGCATCCGTGTCTTGTCGTAACTGAAATCATATTTTTTTAATATAAAAAAATATTAATTATGTGTTATTTTTTTATTATAATATAAATTTAAATAAAATAATAAATTTGTACAAAAATCTTATGAAGTGCAATTTTTTTTATAAAATATATAAATTTTAAATGGATATAATTTTTTTTGTTTAATAGGTTCAATGAAATAGCCACTATAAAATTAACATTATCATTAAATAAAAAGCAAAAAGATTCATATATCCGAATTATTGAATACATTATATTAAAATTAGTTTATTTTATAATTCAATTTAAATTAAACACAACAAATAAAATATAAATTGTGAAAGAACCTGTATTGATGAAATAACAAAAATAAGTGATTAATTTTCTATCTCCGAAAAGAAAAAAATATATAAATTGAAAATTCATCTCTACATTATTGTTATCGGCATTACTATAACAGTTAAAATTATTAAATTGACCCAAATAATTAAAAAAAAGGTAAAATATTTTGTCAAGAAAACAATAAAAAAAATCACTAAAATAATCACCATTATTGTGCAAACTATAAAATCATAAAATTATTTCATCTGAAAATTAGATAAAAATAAAAGAAAACAAAAAATATATATAGCAATATTAATTTTCAAATGATCACAAACATAAATTAAAATTTCATAATTGAACCGAATAAAAATAAAATCCCAATAAAAAATAAAATGATAAAAATTCAAAATAAAAACCAAAAGTTTAAATAAATGAATATGAATAAAAAATAAACATTAAATCTAAAAATATAAATATAGACAAAAAAAATATTGTCTAAAAAAAATCAATACAAAAAACCAAGAATTATTACCTGTAATATATATATAGCCATAACAGAATGGCTATATATTTTCCTTCTATAATGGCGTATATATATGAAGGCATAACAGGAGGAAATGATCATCTTCTCCTGTCATGCCTTTACAAAGATATATATATATATAGCCATAGCCATAACAGAATGGCTATATATTTTCTTTTTGTAACGGCGTGGGTAAAACACTGTGGATTGTTCCAGTTTTTTTTCCATACTTTTTATATTATAGGTAATATTTCAAGGCTTGGTTCTGAAAAGTAAGACCCGGCTTCACATTTGAGTCTCTATTTGAAATGGGAACTTTTATGTTTTTAATGATTTTAATTTGGTTGTGAAAGTAAGGGATGGCTTCATAATGAGCTTTTTATTTGAAAAAAGTCTTTTTTTTATTGTTATTTTGATATAAAATAAATAAAATTATTTGTATTAGCAAACACATAAGATAAACTTTTACTAGTCATTTACCCGTGTTTTGTTGCGGATAAAATTATATTTTTTTTAATATAAAAAATATTAATTGTGTGAGATTTTTTTATTATAATATAAATTTGAGCAAGATAGTAAATCTGCGCAAAATTCCTGTGGAGTGCAACTTTTCTACAAAATAGATGAATTTTATATCTATAAATTTATTTGTTTGGTAGATTGCAACGAAATCACTAGTATAAAATTATCATTATCATTAAAAAACAAGAAGATTTGGATACCTGAATTATCAAATTCACTATACTGTAATTATTTCATTTTATAATCCAATTTAAATGAAATACAACAAATAAAAAATAAATTATGAAAACACTTGCAATAATCAAATGAAAAAAATAAATAGTTAATTCTCTATCTACAAAAAGAAGAAAATATCATTGAAAAATTCATCCATGTGTTACCATCGTTGTCATGTATAATAGTTGAGATTGTTATTAATATTATTTTCCAAATAATTAATATCATTAAATTGCCCTGAATAATAATAATAATAATAATAATAATAATATTTTTATAAAAAAAATAATCACTAAAATTATCATTATTATTATGCAAACAATAAAATCATAAAATCATTTCATTCGAAGAAAAAATAAAAATAATAGAAAACACACACAAAAAAAAAAAGAACAAAGGGAAAATGAGATAAATATTAATTTTAAAATGATCACCAAAATAAATTAAAATTTTAAGATTGGACCGAATAAATAAAAATAAAATGAAAAAAAAGTAAAAACAAAAGGTAAAAATAAAGATGTATAAACACGGGTAAAAAATAAACATTATCTAGTAAGGACACAAAAAATCAAAGAAATTAATATCAAATAAAAAATTCAAAGAATACATACCAAAATAAAAAATAAAATATATAATTAATTTCAATCGAATGATAAAATTGAAATAAATTAAAATTATATAACCTAAACAAAAAAAAAGGATTGAAAAAATAAGAGATTAAGGAAGGAAATGAAAAATAGCATATATGATCAACTTTAACTAGATGATAGAATTATAATAGATTAAGATTTGCACACTGGGAAAATTAAAAGGAACAACAAACAAACAAAAAATCAAAAGAATAAGGACTAAAATGAAAACCAACATATATAATTAGTTTCAATTGCATAACACAATTGAAAACAAATCGATTTTTTAATTGAAGAAATCATGAATAAAAATAAAATAAAAAAATAAGGATTAAACTAAAATAACCACAGACATGAAACAATGTCATGTATGTTCTCGCAACAAGCGAGAGAGAAAATTAAATATTATCTACTGGCGATTCACTAACCACCTTCACAAACACGCCCCGTACCCGGAGGTATAGGACATGGTAGTTTTTATTTTTTAATGATATAAAATATTTAGACTATTTTAGTCAAAATAAAACGAGATAAATAACCTTGACTTCGGGAGAAAGCCAAGTACAAAATCAATTATGTGTGTGCATAAAACCATGGTACATTTTAGAGCCCATTAACCTATTTAAAACTAAAATTGTAAGCATTTTTGTCTTTATCGAATGAGATATGAAGAGGTACATATTAGATTATTCTTTATATATATATTACTAAAAAACTAAAATGGGTGGGAAATTCACTACAGCTCCCCACGTATTTCACTGTGGATTCCAATAGTGTTTCATTTTTTTTTTTAATTCTTTCGTATTTTTTACTTTTTTTTCTTTTTTTCTTTTTTCTTTTTTTTCTTACTCTCTTTTTACTGTCATTTCTTTCTATTTTTTATTACTTTTTTTTATTTTTTTATTTTTTTTTCTTGTCTTTTTTTTATGTTATTATGTTTTTTTTTCTTTTTTTCCCATGTTTTCCCATGAATTTTTTTTGTTATGCTTTTTTTTTTTTACTTATATATATTTATTTTATATAATTAGAGTGTCTAGGTAGCTTAAACGCCTCATGATTAATTCTCAACTCTAATTTTTTATAGCTTTTTTTTCCTGATTATATTTTCATAACTTTTTTTCACACATTTCACTGTGGATTCCAACAGTGTTTCCTTTTCTTTGTTTTTTTTTACTCTTCCGGATTTTTTACTTGTTTTCTTTTTTCTTTTTTATTTTTTTTTTTCTTACTCTCTTTTTACTGTCGTTTCTTTCTATTTTTTATTACTTTTTTTTCTTGCCTTTTTTTTATGTTATTATGTTTTTTTTCTTTTTTTTTTCCATATTTTCCCATGAATTTTTTTTGTTATGCTTTTTTTCCTTTTTTTGACTTATATATATTTATTTTATATAATCAGAGTGTCTAGGTAGCTTAAACGCCCCATGATTAATTCTCTGATCTAATTTTTTATAGCTTTTTTTTCCTGGTTTTCTTTCTTTATTATATTTTTTTTCATTTTTTTCCATGAATTTTTTTTCCTGATTATATTTTTATAACTTTTTTTCTTTTTCCGCTTATATATATATATATATATATATATGATCGAGGTGTCCGGGCAGATTAAATGCACCACGATTAATCATCTGATCCAATTTTCTTATAGTTTTTTTTTTGTTAAAATGTTTTTCTTATATTTTTATTTTGTTCATTTATATTTTTTTTTTATAATTGGGGTTCACGGGCCAACTTATCTATACCACAACTAATTCCCAACCCGAATTTGTTTTTAAAACAATATAGATTGTTAAAGTGTTTTCATGCTTATATTTTTTTTTGTTTTCTTTAACTTATATATTTTTTTTATAACCAGGATCTTCGTGTCACCTTAGGCGCACAATAACTAATCCCGGAACCAAATTTTTTTTGATAACCGGGTGTCTAGGCTACCTTGCGTGCCCCACGACTAATCCCCCAATCAATTTATTATTTTTTCTAAAAAAAAATTTCCTTACTGTGCTTTTCCACTACAATGTTTTTTCCCCTGATTTTTACTTCTTTTTTTTACCTTTTTTTTCTTTTTTTTTTCTTTATTATGTTTATTTTTTTTTATTTTTTATCTGTAGCTCCCCGCACATTTTACTGTAGATTTCAACAATGTTTCTTTTTTTTTTTTTACTCTTCCGGATTATTTTATTATTTTTTATTGCTTTTTTTTCTTTTTTTTTTTTACTTCCAGATTATCTTTCTTTTTTTTCTTTTATTCGTTTCTTGCCTCTTTTTTTTATGTTATTATGTTTTTTTTCTTTTTCTTTTCATATTTTCCCATGATTTTTTTTTGTTATACTTTTTTTTTTTCTTTTTTGACTTATATATATTTATTTTATATAATCAGAGTGTCTAGTTAGCTTAAACGCGCCATGATTAATTCTGGGATCTAATTTTTTATAGCTTTTTTTTCCTGGTTTTTTTTCTCTTGATTATATTTTTTTTCATTTTTTTTCCATGAATATTTTTTCCCTGATTATATTTTTATAACTTTTTTTCTTTTTCCACTTATATATATATATATATATATATATATATATATATATATATATATATATATATATATGATCGAGGTGTTCGGGTAGCTTAAATACACCGTGATTAATCATTTGATCCAATTTTCTTATAGTTTTTTTTTGCTAAAGTGTTTTTCTTATATTTTTATTTTGTTCATTTATATTTTTTTTATAACTGGGGTTTACGGGCCAACTTATGTATACCACAACTAATTCCCAACCCGAATTTGTTTTTAAAACAATATAGATTGCTAAAGTGCTTTCATGCTTATATTTTTTTTGTTTTCTTTAAATTATATATTTTTTTTATAACCAGGATCTTCGTGCCACCTTAGGTGCACAATAACTAATCCCGAAACCAAATTTTTTTGATAACCGGGTGTCTAGGCCACCTTACGTGCACCATGACTAATCCCCCAACCAATTTATTATTTTTTCTTAAATTTTTTTCCTTGTAGTGCTTTCCCACTACAATGTTTTTTCTCTCTTATTTTTACTTCTTCTGTTTACCTTTTTTTTCTTCTTTTTTTTCCTTATTATGTTTATTTTTTCATTTTTTATCTTATTATGTGTGTTTTTCCCAAATATTTTTTTGCCCATTATACTTTTTGATATTCTTTTTTTTTTCCACTTATATATTTTTTTTGTTTTTTTAACCAGGGTGTCCTGAGCGCATTACGATTAATTCACATATCCAATTTTTTTTATAACCAGGATGTTCAAGCCAACTTATGTGTACGATGACAATCCCTGGACGCTTTTTTTTTTCTGAAGTGTTTTTCCACTGATACTTTTTTTCCAATGATTTTATTTTATTCACTGATATAATTTTTTATAATCGGAATCTTCAGACCAACTTAAGTATACCACGACTAATTCCTAAGCCAATTTTTTTAAAAAATAATATGAATTGCTACAGTGCTTTCACGCTTATACTTTTTCTTTCTCTTCCACTTATATATTTTTTTTATAACTATGGTCTCTCTCAGCCAACTTAAACTCATATATCCCTATAAGACAAAATCCAAAAGTTGGCTACAAGGGTGTATTGATAATTTATCAATTTTTAATTATGTTTTTTGTAGCAGTGTTGTGGACGCGTCTTCGGGCATGACGTTAATTTCAGAGCTCATGCACATTTCGGATAGCACGTGCGGCGTCGTGAAACTTCTAAAAATATATAATAACTTTTATATATTTATTTTATTATGTAAAATGTGTTTAAAATAATATCATAGTATCAGAGGTATTTTCAATTTTTTTCATTTCTGTGCAAAGTACAATAATTATAATACTATTAAATAACACAAAAACCAAGAATTGTTAGTGGCGGTGTCCCGATAATTTTACTTTTTTAGTGCGCAGTAAAATAACTTTCGTAGCCTCAAATAAGACAAAACGAAAGAATCATCTGTGGTAATGTTTCAAACATTTCACGTTTAACTATTCATAGAAAAAAAATTCACTCTTATTTTACACCATCAAAGTTAAACTTACTATGTTTTTTAATGCGAGTTGCATTCAATACAAATAAAAATTAAAAATCTAAACAAAGAGTAAAGGTGTATAGATACAAATAAAAAAATTTAAATTATCTTAAAAGGATAGAAAAATCAATGGATTGAAACTAAATTAAAAAAAATAAAAGAATAAAAATCAAAATATAAAATACAAAATTATGTGTTAAATCTAGATAAAAAAAATATTTAATCCCTGCGATGGAGCACGGGTTTATGGCTCGTGTATATATATAAAAAATGTTTTTTATATTGCTTTTTCCTTTCCAAGTATTGAAAAGAATGCAGAAAAATAAAGACCGGAAAATAACTCCAATAAAATCCAATCATGACATTTCCATTTTAATTATTTCTTTTTATACAAAACTTGTTTATTAAAACATATATTGTCTTAGAATTAAACTAAAAGATGTTTAAGAGTGTATTAATAATTATTTTTCAAAATATATTTTATATTAAAATATTTTTTTTTAATAATTAATTTTAATATCAGTATATATTTTTTGTTAAATAAAAAACAAATTTCTAAATTATTTTTAGAATTGGGTTATTGGCATAGGTAGATACCGAATCGGTCTGGAAAACTGTGCCTCGTACCTAAAAATAAATTCGTGTTTATCTGCTTTTAGGTATGTCTGAGATTTACTTTCACTGTACTATGGCAGTGATTGCGTCCGCACAGTTCTGTAAAAAGACATTTTTTATATATATTTTAAAATTATTTTAATATAAAAATTAATTTTAGGAAAATGAAATAAAATATTGTTTTAATATATTTTAAAATAAAAAATAATTTAAAATATAACAGCTTTTACAAAAGCATCTACGAATGAACGGTCAGAAGACAGCTTAAAAAAGGGCAAGCGGTCGCCATAATAGGCATCAGATCAATAAGAAAGATACCCTCCGCTGCACATTTGCCCAGACAAACAACGATGGTTCTCCTGTCTCGTACTCTTACCCCCTCTCACTCTGTTTTACGCCGCAACGTCCACAAATACACCACCGCTATCCGGGTCTCTCCTCATCCTCACTGGCTCTTGCCCAGTCCTCCGGTACTTGTTCCTTTCCGACGTCCCGTTGCCCTTTCTCCTTACATTCCTCGCTCCTCCCTCACTTCTGCCACCGCACCTCTACTTCAAGACGCCGGTGCCACGGCTGCTGTGCTTGCTGGTGCCTACGGTCTCGTTCTCACTTTTGATACTCTCAATCACCGAAACCTCATTCAACAGAGTTTGAGCAGAAAACTCGTTCATATACTTTCAGGCTTGCTTTTTGCTGCTTGCTGGCCTATTTTCAGGTATCAATCCTTGGTGGGATTTCTTTGAAATTCAACCTCAAAAATTGAATCTTGGGATTATCTTGTGATTTGAATTTTTCTTGCTTTAACTTATACCTCAGTTCTTCGTGATGTTTGATCCTAAAATAGCACCTCAACACAGGCTCGCTACTTTGCTTCTGTAGTACCTCTTGTGAATTGCATAAGGCTTATTGTACATGGCTTCTCTTTGGTTACTAATGAAGGGCTTATTAAATCTGTTACTCGAGAAGGAAACCCACAGTAATTTTTCTCATTATCTCATTGGTTTGTTATGGGATTTTTGTTCCTCTTCTGAACAAGCAAAGAAGGTGATCTTTTGCTGTTTTTTCTAACAGGGAGTTGCTGAGAGGACCTTTGTATTATGTTTTGATATTGATTTTCTGTGCTGTTACTTTTTGGCGCGAGTCTCCAACTGGGGTAATCTCTTTGGCCATGATGTGTGGTGGGGATGGTATCGCCTAAAAACTCATAAATCTGCTTTGTTCAAACTCTACTATGTTGATATGTTCTTGTATCTCTTCCTGCTTGAAACTATGGATTGATTTCTCTGTAGTGGAATTTAGGTGTGGCTGATATAATTGGTAGAAGATTTGGGTCAATGAAGCTTCCTTACAATCAACACAAGAGCTGGGCTGGTAGCACATCTATGTTCATCTGTGGCTTCTTGATTTCAATTGGGTATGTTTCAGATCACCTTAAATTCTATCCAGTCAAGGTCATGTTATCTAGTGCAAAGTTACTGTGCACCATTAAGTGCTTATTAGACCTTTTCTGTTGTCTTCCCAACTAGGATGTTGTGTTACTATTCAGCTCTTGGATATTTCCAGCTGGATTGGACATTGACAATTCAGAGAGTGGCTGTAGTGGCTTTAGTGGCAACTGTTGCAGAGTCCCTTCCGATCACAGAGGTAGTAGATGACAATATAACTGTTCCTTTAGCAAGCATGGTAGTATCAAAGCTAAGCTTTGGTTACTAGCTAGCTAGATTGGGCTGTGCGTTGTTCGAATCTTCTGCTGTGGGTGCTGTGTTTAATCGTTCCAGCGCATCTCTATTATTGCCATGTATTATTGTCATCGTCTCATGTCTAGCCAAGCAATCAAATATCTTAATTCTTTTTTTGTTTTTTTATCGTAACAAGAAAAATCCTCCTTTCTACTGGTACGAATTCCAGTGGTGATAGTTTTGAGAGCCCCGCCCTGGCACGAGAGGAACAGGCAAGGGGAGAGGGCTAACCCGAAATTGCATAAGAGAAGAGCTTCCGGTTAAGGCCAGAAGCACCATGCTCGGCTCACGAGTTTGATCCTGTCTCGTTCTACAACGCTCTCAATATATATGCTTTACCACATGCAAGGCAGACATTCTTCTCGTCTAGGGAAAAATGGTTTAGGTAGCTTAGCCATTTTGGATCTGTCAACTGCTGTATTTTCCCTTTCATTTCCAATCCAAATGCGATTTGTGGAAAACATCTGGCATGCAAAAGGTTTCTGCCCGCTTGGCCAGGAGCTTTGATTGCTGTGGGGCGGGGGGTAAATCATTTCCTAGCAAGCACCTTGGAGCTATCGATCTTCGACCAACACATGACCCTGCTAAAGCCGACACCGTACTGTACCAAACTGTAAACATGACAATCAAATCAATGACACGTCCGTACCATCTTACTGGACCCAGCTGGTGGTAGGTGCGGTTAGATTTCCAGACTACCTCCTTTTAAATCACTGTTATAATAATTTTTAAATAAATATAAAAAATATTTTTTTAATATATTTCTAAAAATAATAATTTTAAAAGTAATTTCAATTATACTCGAATCAACGACTAAATCCGGTGTTATGCACTTTGTTCCAGCATTATTATGTGATTATGCATATACTTCGATAGCATATTCGTTTATAAAATGGTCTCAACTGGTTAAGTTTGGGCTCTTGATTGCAATTCTAGCACGATTAATCTTGCTTTGATTGCCTCTTGGCCCAATGCTACCGCACAAGTAGCTTCAAGGATGAAGATGGCAACCTGTAGATTGATTACACCAAGCACTTGAAAATACGATGGAGAGAATCAAGAATACAAATCTAAAAGAGGCATAAAAATGTAGCCTTGAAATTAGAATGAAACTGGTCTTAGGAGGTGCTGTTTGGGAGTTCGATTTAAAAGTGTTTTTTTTTTTAAATATTTTTTTTATTTTTATTTTAGATTAAAAACATTTATTGTTTTTAGACTATTTTGATGTATTGATGTCAAAAATAATTTTTTAAAAAATAAAAAATATTATTATAATATATTTATAAATAAAAAATATTTCCAAAAACAATCTTATTATTATTTAGTTTTATTTCTCCAAGTATTAATATTAATGCAGATAAAATGATAGTTTCTTGCCCCGCATCGCGCATCAAATATTACCTGGGCCCGGCCTTTTCGGTATGCATCGACTTTGAAATACAATCAAACCGTACGGAATGGCCTTTTTCTTTGCCAGCCTATCCTGGACAAAAAAATTAGCGCGCGCGCGTGAGAGAGAGATAGATAGATAGAGGGGTCGGGTAAAATAAGGTAAACTATTTGTTTGAGTTTAAGAAATATAATTAATCTGGTAAAAAAAATTGATTAGCTTGTTTAGTTGATTTGTATTTTATATTGTAAAATCTCGACTTTTAATATATTATTTTCTTAGAAAAAGTTACCAAAATAATAACAATTATGAGTATAGGAACAATTTTTTTTTTAATTCATGGTGGGTGTTTGTGATGCGCTAACAATTATTTTTTAAATGTTTTTTATTCTAATATTTATTAAATAATATATTTAATTATAATAAATTTATTATTTAATAGGATATGGGTTATGTTATCATTTTATAGGATATGGGTTATGTGCAATCCATCTTTATATATTTAATTATAAAAAAATTTATTTATTAATAAAAAGTAGTTGTATCTCCAATCGTGTCAATTTTTCAAGCACATTCTACAAATAATCAGGACTAAATTTTATATATTCAAAATAATTCTTGTCAAGAGATGAAAACCAAGGAAAAAATAATAATATTCTAATTAGAATTTGATGATTAGAGATTTAACATCGAGTTTTGATAAGTTATCCAGAGGTTTATTCGAATTAATTTAGATGTCAGCCAAAATTAAATTTTATTTTTTCCACGTACATCTTTTAAATTGACATCATATATTATTAAAAAAATATTATTATTCTGGATGCAATGCTCGAGATTCAAAATTTAAACTAGCTAACTTCCATAATCAGCATATTGAAATCCAGCAAGATCATGGTTGAAACTGTGTCTTGTGTTGGCTATAGATGACTATTAAAAGTTTGGTTGAGAACACCGAACGAGTCTCCTGTTCTTCAATTTCTCCTCTTTTCTCTGTTCATGCTTCGACGTCTCAACAATTTCATGCCCCACCAAATTTCAGAATTAATTTTCATTTGGCATAAGTTTTGCCAATATAGAAATTAATTCCACAGGCACCTTAATCCCTTTGCTAATCTATAGTATCCATGGAATGTTCAAGCTGCCTTCTTAAGTTTTTTTTCCCCGGCACAGAACAAGTAACAATTAACCTGGAATATTCCAGTCCAAACTTTTTTTTTTATATATATAAAAAACTCTATTTTTAAAAAAACATAATTTATAGGTTAGTTAATCGAGTAAATCTCCATCTATCCTATATTTTTATAAAATATATAGATTATAAATTATCTGCCATAATGTATACCCTTGAAAACGTCAACCTGTATACGTAAGATGGTGTTTATATTAAACCTCCGGGAAGCACGCCGCCTTCGAGAAGCCCACGCAATATGCTTATATTAAACAAAAATTACGAGTTATTTTATTTTATTTTTAATAAATTTGTTTGTAGCAAGATCTCGAACATAAGCTTCGCATCTAGAGGATCCATTCTGAATTGTACGTTTCAAGGTGAACTCTCTTAAATTGGTAATCCAATTATGAATTTTAAATTTGATAATATTTAGCAATAAATTATCAAAACTCCTCAAAATTATTTTTGCCAAGTGTGGATGGATATACGACTGTTCTACCTTTCTAGACGTATAAGATTGTCCATAACAAAAAAATCATGGCCCCATTGACTAGACTTCCCAGACCTATCCTTTTCTATATTTTATTTTATTTTATTCTCTGGAAACCTTGACGTGATCAGACAAACCAAGGTCAGTTTCATTAGGCAACAGTCAAATGTTATTGTAAAAAGACTGGTTTTGTTGTATATAAGAACCAGCCAAAGTATAAAATGCTATTCACATTGCTACCATGCATCGGGGAACTTATTCCTGCCACGATCGACTGGGGAGTTCTTCCGGGCTTCTTATTGTTTTTCCATCACTGTCGGATGATCAGACATTGTTGAACACCGTGTGATAATAACAAACGACGACGAAGACCAATGTAGTGACAAACCAAGGTCAGTTTCACAGTTTTTCATCACACTCGGATGAAACATCGTCGAACACCGTGTGATAATAACATTCGACGACGACGAGGACCAATATAGTGATAAGGCTCGCGGCTTTTGTTCCCTTGCAATTTATCAAGAGTTCAAGTGAATGGCTTCATACAATCTCACAATTTCTTCTGCTTATTTTAAAGATAATTATAGGAAATGCGTGTGTTAACTCGAAATATTTAAGCTTAATCTGCATCGTTTTTTTTTTTTATGAATAGGGTTCATTATCTATTAAAACACCTGATTAAATTGACTAAAATTTTAATGGTTTAACCGGCCCATGCAGAGCTAGAGGGATTATCAGTAATTTAAAATAAAATAAAATTATGTTATTTTAATAAAAATAACTAATATAAATCGAACCGGTGAAATTTGCATAAATTTAAACTATTATTTAAATAGTTTTTATTATATAAAATGAGGATGTTGAGAACTTGAGATTCAAATTTGTAATTGTTTGATTAAAAAGATTATAATATTACATCAAAATAATTATCTAACATTCAAACTTAAATTCTTAGACAAATCTAGAGGATATAAGTTATATAATCATATAATATTATATAAAAAACAGATTACAATGGAGAGGTGTTGTCGATGACTCGTCAATCTTGTAATCAGGTGGCTGAAAATCTTAATAGTCAAGTCTCTTGCTGGTAGCACAGAACCTTTTGTCCATCCAATGTGTAGCCGCAGACTCCGAGCTAGAAAATTCTCAAGGCATATTTTATTTCTTTCAATTGAGAAAAGGCGAGGATGGAAAAAAACATAGCTAGAAATAATTATTTTCTGAAAAAAAGAAAGCGAGAGCCGTGTTGAAATTGTCTTTTAACTACACATTTAGGCCCCGTTTGTTTCCTGGAAAGTGGTTTCTTTTTGGAAAGTAAATTCCGGGGAAAATGAATTCTTGGAAAGTGAATTTCCAGAAAGTGAATTCCAATGTTTGGCAGTGTTATGGAAAATGAACTGGAAAACAATTTCCAGTGTTTGTTTATGTTATGAAAAATGATATGGAAAATAATTTATTAATAAATTAATTTTTTTTCAAGTTTATTAAAATAATGAGGAACAAATCTTACAAATTAAAAAGATGAATGAGAATGAAATTAAAAAAAAATATAATTTCATAAATTATCTCAAATAAAATAAATAATAATCAAAATAATAGAGATCAAATCTAAAAATTTAAAAAAAAATAAAAGGTGAATAAATTAAAATAATAATAATTAACATTTCATAAATTATTTCAAATAAAATAAGTAACAATAAAAAAAAATGAGGACCAAATTTGATAGATAAAAAATTTCAATAAAAAAAATGATAAGAAAAAAGCAAATAAAAATTATAAAAATAAGAACCAAAATTAATATAAAAATTAAATTTTAAGAGATGGAATTGAAAAATAAATATTCAAACAAATTATATATAGCAATCAAAAGTTTGAGGATCAAATTTGATATGATCAGCAAATAATGATATTTCTAAATTTTTCACAACTTTCGGAAAGTGTTTTCCGCCCAAATTTTCCGGGAAACACTTTCCTGAAAACCAAGCCAAATTTTTCTTTGACTGGAAAGTGTTTTCCGTTGACCAGAAAGTGTTTTCCGTTGACCAACTTTCCAGAAAACAAACAAACATAGGAAAGTTTGGAAAGTGATTTCCCGGAAAATGAATTCCGGGAAACAAACGGAGCCTAATTATGAGTTTGGCTGTATAATAACAAGAGAGAGAGAGACCATTTTTCTTTTCTTTCTCATTTATTGGTCACGGGAAAATATTGCATATCTTTTATTTCTCGAAGTTAATGGTGAAATTGATAGATTAAGGGGGTGTTTGGGAAGCCATCCAAAAGCGTTTTTGGATGCTTTTGGTTCATTATTTTTTTTTTTGAATTTTAAAAATAAATGGTTAGTGTTTTTAGATCATTTTGATGTGCTGATATCAAAAATGATTTTTAAAAAATAAAAAAACATTATTTTAATGTATTTCAGCACGAAACACACTTTAAAAAATTACAGCAACAACTCTCCCAAACACCCTCTAAGTCGTCCCCGAGGAGATTCTTAAAATCTTTCTTCACCAGGTTTAATCGCCCGGATGAGCTTTAAATGTGCAACTGTGACCCGACACGTGGAGGAGACTAGTGACACTTGGAGAAATAGATGACAAGTTGCTTTGAGTGGACAACGACATGTCATAAAGTCAATATCAAATATTAAATTTTGATGGAGAAATAGCCTGATTTCAGAAGAAAAAAAAAATATGGACGCTTTCACTAAAAGAAATCCTTGACAAGCTACAACCACAAACCATATTAGCCTATTAAACTTGAAGAATAAGCCATCAACCACCTAAACCATGAATCACTAAATAATATTTTTTTTTCTTTCAAAAAAATACTTTAAGAAGAAAGCAAAGTCTGTCAGCGTAGCTTTTATTTATCAAGGGACGGATGGTGGGGGATTTGATAGATTATGAACTGGGGGTGAATTTCGATAAATTTGCATTTTCTTAAACGACACTTTTCATTTTTAGCTGTTTTTGTTAATGATTTTAATTTTTAAATAGAAAAATATTATTTGACCTCATAATCTTCTTCTCTCTTTACTCGTGGGAAAAAAAATACTTCCCCCGACGAGAGCTCCTGGTTTCACCATGGTATTATTCGTTGAAAAAAAGTCGTGCTGATCTCTTCCTTTTCTTCCACTGCAATAAAAACCTGATAGCACGAAATCCAGTCAAGCCAGTGCATGCAAGGTCAAATTAATTAATTTATTTTATTATGGATCGAGATTATGGATAAAGGAAAATAAAAAGATGTGGATGGATCGGAGAATCTTAGCCTAGTTTGGTATTCTACCATATCCAATGTGTTTCTCAAAGTAATGGTGAAAGCGATGGATTCATTCGCCACCGGAGGAAATTCTTAAAAATATTTTATATACAATGAAATCTTCTAATGTTTTTAAATAAAAAACTATTTTAAAAAATAATTCACTATAAATAGCAAACTCTCTACATCCAAAACAAACACTCAACTCATGCCTACAACAATCGCAAAATCAAACACACACTGAAACAACAATATTATAAAAACCATAAATGTGTGTGTGTGTGTGTGTATTACCCATATAAAGGTCTTTGAAATTAACTTCCTTCCCTTATAAAGACACATACTTCTAAAGTTTCAATTTTTTCGTCTGGGGTTAGCCTAAACTTGTAAATAATCATTTTCATGGGTGTTTACAAGGCTGGCGTGAATGGCACCAATGGAACTGCAACAACAACAACTTATAGCTGCTGGAATATGAGAATAAGATGTTGGTGTAGATGGAGATGGGAAAACCATCAACAACAACATCTGCATAATTTGTTGCACCAAAGATTGGTTTCTCTTGTGTTTCCCCCTGGTTTTATTTCCTTTATGGGGTATTTGGTTTTATATGGATCTATTGGTATGTTTTATGCTTGGTTTATGTTCAGTAAGCCTTATTTACGTAGCACAAATGCTGGTGTTTGGTTAAACTCACTTGGTTGTCAAGAAGACAACGAGGGTTCTTGGTCCATTGGTGTCTTTTATGGTGACTCTCCTTTCTCTCTCAAATCAATTGAAGCTGTAAGCTTTTTTCTGTACTTTTACGGTGTTTTTTTGTTTGTTTGTTTTGTGCACATTCATGCATTAGCAAATACCGGCCTCTTGATTATATTTTCACCTCTGTTCATGGTTTCTTTTATAGATTTTTTTTTGTTTAATATTTGTTTTTTAGAAAGTGTAATTTAGAGTTGGTGTGATTGAAATTATTTTTTAAGGTATTTTTTATTTTGAATTTTTTTTTTCTAAAAATCATTCAAATTTTTTAAAGAGTGTTTTTGTAACAAGTATTCTTGCTTTTTTGACCGGTGGGAGTTCCAAAGCTTCATGTTTCTTGCTTCTTTTTTTCTTTTTGCGAGCCAAGTATTCGTGGTCAAGTCTTTCTTTTTTGATCCATGACTTTTCTGAAACTGCAAGCTTTTTGCTTTTTGACTCTTTCTCGCTTCTGTTGGAATTTATTGGCTTATTTTTTGAAGACTTTTTCAATCTAATTACTTTTTGTTCATTTCCAGCACATGGGACGAATCAATTTTTCATTTTATTTCCATTCGCATTTATTGACTTGTATCATGAACATGTAATGATTCTGATTTATTGGTTGAAATTGGCAACAGGTGAATGAATGGAGAGATGGGGTTGCGGCATGGCCTGTAGCAAACCCCGTTGTCACTTGTGCTTCGCCTTCTGTTGCTGGTATCCCCAGTAATTTTGTTGCTGACCCGTTTATTTATGTTCAGGTAATTATTTTATTTACTGGATTCATTTTGGTAATTTTGTTAAAACTTTCTCTGGTTTTGTGCGTACTTGCTAGTTGTTTTACTGAATGCTCACATATTGAGTTCCGGCTTTTGATTGTGGTGTCATCCGTGTAATCAAGTTGAATAATATATTTTACCATGGAAGTGCCATTTAACCAGACTGGATTAAGGAATTTGGCAATAGCACTTATGAAAAGTACTATTAAATTCTTTGTGTCCTTTTCAATTCGGCACTTGATGTTTTTGTTTCTGAAACGAGAGCTTCGAGTTTTAAAAAGAGGGGAGGAGGCATGCATATGCTTATTATCATTGATCATCGAGTATAGAAATAGTCAGGGGACTACGACAGAAAAGCCAGTAATCCACTGTGCAAATTGGTGAGAGAGACCAAATCTGTGCCACTTCTCATATGTCTTTAAGGGCCCATAACTTGTGGTTCTATCATTATGTAAGGTATCTCAAGCAACCCTATGGTGAGAGATAGGGAGCTCAGTGCAGCAATTCAGACTCGGTGCATGTGTTCATCTTAATTTTTGCCATATCATGCAAATCCTAGTTAAATGGCCAGATGAAAACTCCAAGGATAAGCCCATGCAAGAAAAGATGAGGATAAATAAAGATGAATCGTGTGGTTTGGGGAAGCCCCTTATAGAAATCTGTCATGTAGGCTGAATCAGGAAATTGATGGAAGATCATTCTGGGGTAGAAAGCATTTTCCGAACGGTATAAGTACCTAATAATTTTTCTTACCAGAAATTTTAAGCAGAAACTAGTTTTGTTGTTTCCTTTATTATATATTGAACGTGGACCCGTCGTTTCCTTGTGAGTATTCGTTTGCATGTGGATATGACCTATGGTGAAGAAAGTTGTATTTTCAATGATTTTTACTAATAGGTGAGCCCATGGATTTATTTTCAATGATTTTTAGTTCTAAAGCTGTAGATAATTCTAGGCATGTCGGGACAACATGGTCTATTTTCAATGATTGTAACTCTATCGAGCATCAGACTGTAAGCCTCTTATGCTATTCAGTGCTCTTGTGTGGTACATGTTGTGTTTCTGTATGTGCCTGCACATAATTGCCAGTTTGATTTTGCATTTCATGCAGGAACAAATTATTTACTTTCTATCGTGCAATTCTGGAAATAATCTATCTTGTGCCATTTTTTACTATTTTCTTTTTATTATAGTAGCTTCCTACGTTGAATTAACCAGGGGGATACGCTTTTCCTCTTCTACGAGACAAAAAATTCAATAACCAGTCAAGGAGATATTGGAGTTGCAAAAAGTAATGACAAGGGAGCGACATGGCAACAGTTGGGCATTGCCTTAGATGAGGATTGTCATCTATCCTATCCCTATGTATTCAACTACCTTGGGCAAGTAAGATCTGTATTTCCTCGCAAGCGATTATGCATCTAAAAATGGTTATTTGAAAACTATTTATCCTGGATGTCCTGGATATAAGACAAGGACCTGACCAGCCAATAATGGGGGTCCTACTCGTGATTTGACTATGAAAATTAGCTGGATGATCGTTTATGGCTTGTTTTGCTGGGGGAAAAAAAAATCAAATAGCTATACTATGACAAGTAGCTTAAATAGTTTCTTCCATTACTGTTTCTTGTAGATATATATGATGCCTGAGAGCAGCCAGAAAGGGGAACTTTGTCTTTATCGAGCGCTTAATTTTCCATTGCAGTGGACACTGGAGAAGGTTCTTGTAAAAAAACCCCTTGTTGACTCTTTTATCATTAATCATGAGGGAGAATATTGGCTTTTTGGTTCAGATCACAGTGGTTTTGGAGCCAGGAAGAATGGACAACTGGAAATCTGGTATAGTAGCTCACCACTTGGTCCTTGGAAACCACACAAAAAGAATCCCGTTTATAATGTTGACAAGAGTGTGGGAGCTAGGAATGGAGGCAGGCCATTTTCTTATGATGGAAACCTTTATCGTGTTGGTCAGGACTGTGGTGAAACATATGGAAGACGAGTTCGTATCTTCAAGGTAGAAGTTCTTACCAGGGAAGACTACAAAGAAGTTGAAGTTCCCCTGGGATTTGAAGAGTCCAATAAGGGACCCAATGCTTGGAATGGTGCACGCTACCATCATCTTGATGTGCAACAACTAAGCTCTGGTAGATGGATA
The DNA here is from genome assembly GCA_015731905.1 of Salix dunnii. Classification (NCBI taxonomy): domain Eukaryota; kingdom Viridiplantae; phylum Streptophyta; class Magnoliopsida; order Malpighiales; family Salicaceae; genus Salix; species Salix dunnii. Next base: position 16,322,155 of record CM027668.1, read on the forward strand.
GCTGTCATGGATGGAGATCGTGTACCTTCTGGAGATCCAGTCCATCGCTTAATTCTTGGCTCTGCTTCATTTGTTGCTGTCACTGTTGTTGTTGTGGTGCTGGGTGTGCTACATGGAATAGTGAAGTGCGTTGCTCCTCTCAACTGGCGTGCTCACTTCCCATGGAAGAGAAATAATGCGCTCTTGGGTTGGGAAAGGTCGAATTTATTTTCTTCAAAGGTGAGACGGTTTTGCAGCCGATTGAACAGAGTTCCCCTGTCTGTCCGAGGAAAAGTAAAGCCTGGTACCTGGGCTGGAAATTTGGTTTTAGCTGTAATATTTGCGGTTGGAGTTGCATCGATGTGTACAGGTGTTAAATATTTCTATGGAGGCAATGGCGCTGAAGAGCCTTATCCAGTAAATGGTTCCTACTCTCAGTTCACTTTATTGACGATGACCTACGATGCACGGCTCTGGAATTTGAAAATGTACGTGAGGCATTATTCAAGGTGTTCTTCTGTCAAAGAGATTATTGTGGTTTGGAATAACGGTACAACTCCTAGACCAGGTGATCTAGACTCAGCTGTGCCCGTACGGATCAGAGTAGAAGACCATAACTCACTGAACAACCGATTCAAGAAAGATCCTCTAATCAAGACTCGTGCTATTCTCGAGCTTGATGATGATATCATGATGCCTTGCGATGATATAGAACGGGGATTCAATGTATGGCGCCAACACCCAGATAGGATTGTTGGATTCTATCCCCGACTCGCTAGTGGCAATCCATTGAAGTATAGGGGTGAGAAATACGCCCGAGACCATGAAGGCTACAACATGATTCTTACTGGGGCAGCTTTCATTGACCATGCAGTAGCTTTTGAGAGGTACTGGAGCAATAAAGCTAAGGCAGGAAGGGAACTGGTAGATAGATACTTTAACTGCGAGGATTTGCTTTTGAATTACTTGTATGCAAATGAAAGCTTATCCCAGACTGCCGAGTACGTGAGACCAGCATGGGCAATAGACACTTCGAAATTTACTGGGGTAGCAATTAGCAGGAATACATATGAGCATTACAAGGTAAGAAGTAACTGCCTCCTGAAATTTTCAGAGATCTATGGAAGTATAGCTGGCCAAAAGTGGGAGTTTGATGGGCGCAAGGATGGTTGGGATTTATAGTGATGCCTAATCTTGCTCACTTGCATTCTCTTCAAACTTTGCTTTCTCAAGATATATTCTTGTCGTTCTCGCCTCTCTAGATTTTATCCTTGTGAAGATTTTTGTGTTAGGTAGCTCTTGGCATCAATATCTTTGTCTGCCAAGTTGTAAACTATTTATCAGAGTCGTTTAGGTATTTGTACATCAGTGACATCCAGTTTTACTTTCCCGAGTATTTTACAAGATATGTACTTTTTGGCAAACATGAAACTCTTTTCTTCAGTGTTTGTTTTTTTTTTCCTTAGAAAACTGTCCTATATTTTCCATTTATCCATATATATTGGATAAGGAAAAGAAAACGTAAAAAGTAACCTCCAATAACAGGAAGATGGAGGATTTTGGTCTGGCAAAAGACACTACATTATTCTCTTGGGTGATATTGGGGTCGAGATTTTGGTCTTCTGAAGGTTCAACCGACAAGTTTCAGACTGAAAAGTGTTGATAAATTGCAGAAGACAGCTCAGGCCCTAATGCTACAGAGCATCACCCCCAGGAGCCCATCTCAAATATGAAAACAATGGTTCACGTAATCAGGGATCTTCGTCAAACAAAGTACATGTAGGGCCAGTAACCAGTAAAAGATCGGTGCTTAAAGTTGATAGTTTTTGTCAATATCGAGTGAAAGTTTTTCAAATCCAATCTTTTGACCATCACGGGCTTCTTATGTGCAAAATATTTTTTAGTAATAATTCATATAAAAAGTAATAGCTAGAACAATGAAAGATACAATTCAGGGGATACTTAAGTGCAGTTGGGTGACTGCTTAAAATTAAACCGATGGTACATCAAATGCATAGATACCACGATTTTGATTTGGACATGAGCTAAAAAATATTGGTGAAGTACATAGACTTCTCTCACACACATACAAAACATCGATTAGAGTTTATTTTTATCGAGGGTAAAATATCAAGATGCTTCTTTATAAGAACATTCATTTTATGAGCTATTCTCAAAGGAAGACTCTTCTCTCATTCAACTTTCGAAAAGGATAGTTGCGGAGATGAATCGTTATCCATGGAGACACCATGCCTGTTATTCATGCTAGTGTCTCGTATCCGCATGCATGCATGGGTAATATAACTATTGTTGTTTCGGGGTCTAACGTTTTTGCACAGTCTCTGCCCTTTCTATTCCTGGTTAAATCATAATGTAAGGGTATCCAGTCAAATGGCTAGCTGTGTGTTCGCAGAAGTAGACCAGTTTTATATCAGCTTATCATTGCCTCTAGATTGACAAGTCCCCAGTTATCAAATCCCGAATGGAACATCACAACATCCCCCCCCCCCCCCCGAATCAAAATTTTTCATGGCAGAGATAGTTGAAATTTGAATTGATGACGTACAAATTTGAATATGAATTGCTCTGCTCGCATCCACGAATTCTACCCTGTTTGGCATTGCGATTGGAACTGCTTATCGCCGAAATTTGAATTTTTTTTTTTTTTTTGCATTTTCAATTAATATGTTTTGGTGTTTTTAGATCATTTTGATGTGCTGATTTCAAAAATGATTTTTAAAAAATAAAAAAACATCATTTTGATATATTTCGGCACAATAAGCACTTTGAAAAGCTATCGCAACCACACTCCCAAACAATGAAACAATTTAGCCATGTTCGTGCTTTGTTGGGAAATTAGGATTTGAGTGAAGACTCGGTGAAAAAGATTGAACATTCATTAAGGGTAAATCTACTATTATTCCAATGATATAGCCATGCTTGTAGTGGGTGACCTGACACTCGTCATTTCTTCATAGATTTTTTTTTAAAAAATGCTCATCATAAATTTTGACTATGGAGCTTGTTTCAGATTTTTTTATATTTAATTTCACTGTTTTTTCCCCCAATTATATTCTCATTTTTTTAACCAAGTTGTCATTAGATGGGACAAGTCAATTGATTCACGTTGAAATAATTTAAAGTTGTTTTTGATTTAAAAATATATTATAATAATATTTTTTTAATATTTAAAAAAAATTATATTTGACATAAAAAATATAAAAAAAAACTGAAAATTTTAAAATAATAAAAAAAATCATAATTTTTTTTTAAAGCAATGAAAATATCCTTTAAGCAAGAATCACGTATGAAAGTGTTAAAGTTGACAAATTAAGTTGGTTATAATAACAATACAAGACAATTCTCTTATAATTTATGTGTGTGTATTTTATCCATCACGCACATGACAAGAGCATGCAAACCATTAAAATGATAGTGAATATTTCATTATAATTTTTTTATAAGGCAACTTTTTATCTGATTATATGATAATAAAAATAGATGATCACAAAATCAAATACTAACTCAGTACTTAGATTTTGAAAAAAAAATCACTATACTTACAAACTAGGTTGAGAAGCTAAACTTTTGAACATGTTTATGAATCCTATGCATTTTAATAACATGGCTCGAAAACTATATTTTTTATATTACATGATACAAAAAATAAATAACAAAAGTAAAGATCAATAAATAAATGAAAAGAAAAAAACACCTTATAAAACATGTAAAACAAAATTAACTTATTAGAGTTTTTTCTAAACAAAAACAAAACAAAATAAATGTAAAATAAATATAGAACAAGATATTTAATATCATTATACAAGTCACTTGTCTAATTGTTTTAATAAATTTATTTATCAAAATCGATATAAAATAAACATTTTCACAAACATAGAATTTATTGATTGAAATAAAAATAAAAAGCATATGATAAATACAACAAAAATAAAATAAACAAAGTGTTGTCTGAATCTATATATTAAAAGAAATAGCTACAAAAGTGATGTTACCTCGTGAATAAAAAAATTAAATGCAAAATAAAAAAATCTCTAAAATAAAGGCAAAATTCTTTAAATCTCAAAATTAATAAAGTAATTTAATTGTTGTAAAATTAAAAACAAAGATGAAATTGGTAGTCAATCCTTACATCAAAACAACAAAGTAATTATAGTTGACTAGAAATATAAAAAAATAATAACATGACCTGGTGTAGAATAGGGCTTCCTAATTATAAATCATAACCAACTAATTTTGCCGATAAAAGCAAGATAATAATTATACTGTGCAGTGTCGACAGGGAAACACCGAGCTATTTAGCTTTTGCTGTAATTAGAAAAACAAAAAAATCAGCAAATCCAGTGAAACACATGCCCCCCACAATTTCCTATCCGACGTGGCAACAAAGTGTTCTGACAGCATCAAGCATTACCAAATTTAGGTTCTGTTTGATATTGCTTTTGCTTTTGTAATTGAGATTGAAAAAAAACAGTTTTAAAAAAAGTGCTTTTATTGTGGTTCAAAATAAGCAGTGAAGTGTTTGGTTAAAACTATGGTTGAGTTTGAGGTTGAAAAAAAACAGTTTTGTGTGTTTGGTTACCAAGATTTTTATATTGCTTTTAACTTGTGAAATTACTGTAAAGGGCATAAAGTAATATACTAATTATTTTTTAAAAACATGTTTTTGTTTAATAATATATTAAAAATATTTGTTAAATATTTCATCTTTATATCCAAATTATTAAAAAACACTAAGATATATGATATATATATATATATATATATATATATATATATATATATATATATATATATATATTTGCAAAAATACTTTTAAAAGGCATTAGCTGGGTGAGTTTTGTGTAATTCTAACTCCAACGCTCGGACTGCTGGAAAATTCAGGGCATCTATCTACATAATTTTTTTAATAATTAAAAAAACAAAATCAAACTGGGCCTAACCCAAAAATATGGCCGGCCCAGACAAGTTGGGCCAACAGGCCCAACACTGCTGGACTTGGGCCAGGCTGAGATTGGCCCAGCCCAAAGTCCAGCTTAGCCCACTGTGCAAGCGCAACGCTACTGTTCACATGAAGTATTTCATGTGAACATTAGTGAGAGCTTCAACGGCCGGTGCCAATAGGTAGAGGAGACCGATGTGGTTCTTCCTATGGTGCTGGTGTCAAAAATGGTGGCATGTGGTGGCCGGAGGCAGCGATGAAAGGTTGCGGTACTGTTCACCTACCACGACAAGAGATTGAACGGCCGATACCGATGGGTAGAGGAGACCACGGTGGTTCTTCCTGTGGTGGTGGAGTCGACTATGGTGGCCTGTGGTAGCCGAGAGGAGTGTCGATAACGGCCACTGTGGAGAGAGAGAGAGCTGTGGTGAGCGAGAGAGAGCTGTGGAGGGAGAGAGAAAGTTGCCGCTGTGAATGTCATCGTCGTGGCTGTCATCATGGTTATCGTCGTGGAGACAGAGGCAAAGTTGCCACATAAGCTGTCGTTGTTGTCGTCTTCTCTGTCCAGCTTGTTTCTAGTGTGTTTCGAAGGGCAGAGATGCATGCATGGTTCCTACGAGTTTTGTTAAGCATGCAATTGCAGGAAACGCTGAAAAAAAAAAGAGAGAGGCAATTGCAGGAAAAACAAGAAATTCTTGTTTCAGCAAAACTTTGGTTTCGAACGTTATTTTGGTGGGTCCCATGACAATATAAATTGTGTTTCATGGGTTACCAAATAGGTGCAAACTACGTTTCAAAAAAACAAAATTTACATCGCGTTACCAAACAGACATTTAAAGAGTCTAAAGCTCTAATCCCATTCTATCTACTCTAGACCACAATAGATAGGAAAACAGGAAAAAGAAAAAGAAAACAACATAGATAGGAAAACAGGAAAAAGAAAAAGGAAACAAGAATGGAAGATCTCATCATCCAATCCCTGGCGACCTTTCTCTCTTCTCTCCAATCCCTTCATCAAATCCCACACAATCCCCTCTGCTTCTCCTGCTCTCTTCAACTGTAACAAAACTCACTTTCTAGTGCCTTGAAATTTTGCATCACCAAAACAACCTTAAAGCTCACTACTTTCATACACGTACCCATGCTATGAAGAAAAAATACACGCATGTCTATTTGACTATTGTACAAAATACATATACATAGAAAGAATCTTATTCACTTTTCTTTATCAGAGATGAGAGTATAAAGACTCGAACTTTCCCTCTGATTCTGATCCGATAAAGGGTTCTCTTTTGACTTGAAAAACTCACCTCCCAAGATTTGTAGAGAGAGTATCTGTTTTTATTTTTGTTTTAGAGAGAGAAAGTGGGTTTCTGTTGATATTTTTTATTATGTGGAGATAATTTGATTGAGAAAGAGAGAAATGTTGGAAATGGAGAGGGAGTTTGATTCGAAGTTAAGAATTCAAAGCGGCAACCATCCTTCTTCGTCATCTAGTAACGATAATGGGAGTGTGCAGAGATCTAAAAGCTTTGCATTCAGAGCTCCTCAAGAGAATTTCACTATCCATGATTTTGAGCTTGGCAAGATCTACGGTGTCGGGTCTTATTCAAAGGTCGAGTATTATTATTATTATTATTATTTTCTCGTGGTTTTAGGTGATCTGTTTTGTTTCATATTCTAGATTAATGGGTTGTGTTGTTCGTTTATAATTATGCCCAAAGTCTGTATCTTTTATTCATTTTCTCTCTCATATGAATTTCTTTGATTTATAAGCCTATACTCGTATTGTCATGATCTGATAGCAGCTTTTAAATCTAATTTGTTCCCTGTATAATGGAAGCTTACATTTAGGAGCGACACGTATACTTTCGAGTTGTATGAATAATGTTTTTGGTTTTGGCTCAGGGACAAATTTCATTTGAAGGGGATTGATTGTTGGTGAATTTGAATTTCTTTTGTTTGGTTTCCTGGGAAGTTGAATGAAGATGAGCAAACGAAAATTTAAAACTTACCCTTAATTCTTTCTCTACTACTGAGAAAACGAAAACCAAGTTTACATCTACAAGTTTAGCTCTAGGTTCGTTTTGATGATATCGTTGTCTATTCTCGGAAGCCAAATGGAACATTAGAACTCTAAGAGGTTTTTTTAGTTCCCTCTGGGAGCAACAGTCTACTCATACCAGTGTAAGCAGGGCCTTTTAGCTGGTTGGATGGTTGGTTTTGTTCATGTTATAGGTGACTGAAGAGAGCCTTAGCATACTGACCCTTTAGTTACACCATATAATGAGCTAACCTCCCCCTCCCTCAAATGCCTTACCCGGAGGATTTCTGATGAATGTTCAATGGGAAAATGAATTTTGTTGTGGTTATTATGCAGCTCCTATATTCCAGCTCCCTTTTTGCTTTTGAGCTTCTTCTAATGAATGCTGAGTATCAAACTAATGGACTTATCAGGTAGTGAGAGCAAAGAAGAAGGATACAGGAACTGTATATGCCTTGAAGATAATGGACAAAAAATTCATCACCAAAGAAAATAAAACAGCTTATGTTAAGCTAGAACGCATTGTGCTTGATCAATTGGACCATCCTGGAATTGTGCGGCTCTTTTTTACTTTTCAGGACAATTATTCTCTGTGTAGGTATCTTGGTGGCAATTCATCCAAGTTTCTATGTTTTTTGGGTTATTTTCTTCTTTAACAAAACTGGCTCCTATAAGTTTTTTTAAGCTGGTTTATCATTTGAGGCCAGTCTATTTTGATTCTATTGGGCAGACATGGCACTTGAATCCTGCGAAGGTGGAGAACTTTTTGACCAAATAACTAGAGTGAGTACCTATTAAGAACTTTACCGTGTTCCTTATTCATTTTGGTAAAGTAACTCCTATGTTTTGTCCTAGCTGCTCCCAAACTTTCAGAATTCACAAAACCCACTATCATGAATTTTTGAAGCACTTTGTCTTATAGAGTTAGAATTTGTATTTTGCATTGGTGCCCAGTGCAATAAATTTTTGCAGTGTTCTTGTATTTAAGAACATCATTTTGGATATATATAGAAATTAACTTATGACTTTCATGTTCCACATAGCTTATATTAAAAAGTTGCTCTCGAAACACTTTAGAGTAATTGCATAATGCAATGCACATTTCTTTATTCACATATTCAGCAGAATGTCCTCCAATTTTTTCTTTCAGCGTGTGGTTTATCATGTTAGCTACTCTCACATTGTATGCATAAATTATCTATTTAATTGTCTTTGCAGAAAGGCCGTTTATCGGAGGATGAAGCTTGTTTTTATGCTGCAGAAGTTGTTGATGCTCTTGAATACATACATAGCATGGGATTAATACATCGAGATATAAAGGTAATTTCCTTGTCCATAGTTTTTTATTCTTTATTTGGAAACTGAGAAAAGCTGAAGGTCTTTTAAATGGCAGCCAGAGAATTTGCTACTTACTGCAGAAGGACACGTTAAAATTGCTGATTTTGGGAGTGTGAAGCCCATGCAAGATAGTTGCATTACTGTCCTTCCTAATGCGGCTTCAGGTAATACTAGAACTTATCATCTGCAGTTTATGATCCTTGTTTTGCTGCATGTTAATTTTTTTTGCTTTGGTCATCTGTTCAGATGATAAGGCTTGCACATTTGTGGGAACAGCTGCATATGTTCCTCCAGAAGTCCTTCACTCTTCTCCTGCAACTTTTGGGTATGTGACTAGAATGTTATAATTAGAATAAGTTTGAGGTATGCTATGATTGTATTTCCTTTTGTGTTGGGGTGAGGGGGTGTCAATATTGTTTTTCATGGTTGAGCTTATTTCCAATTAAATGAAGTCTTGGGTATGGAGGATAACCATTTTGCTCTTTGACCACATTCAAACAGAAATGACCTCTGGGCACTTGGCTGCACTTTGTACCAGATGCTTTCAGGGACTTCTCCTTTCAAAGATGCAAGTGAATGGCTTATATTTCAAAGAATAATTGCCCGGGATATAAGGTTTCCTGATTATTTTTCAGAAGAAGCAAGAGACCTCATTGATCACTTATTAGTAAGCTACAGAGCTTTCGTACTCTGGACTTTAGGTTTTGTAAAAGCTTGCTGTTTTTTGTTGAATGATCCTTCATTCTCCTTTTTTTTTTCCTATTCTTTATCTATAGATAAAACATCCCTGGTTGGTCAATGGCAAGAGCTATGCTATTGCAGCACAAGCACTTGCAGATTCAAGTTTTGAGATCATATTACATGACTCTAGTTGGGTTTGGCCTTTAACTCATTAAAATCACATAGTAACAATGGCTCGGAAACCCATGCATTACAGTCTACGATATTTTATATAGTGGGTTTCAGGATGATCTAGAGGACTGGGAATAGGTTGGAAGATATCATTGTTTAGTGCATGGGTGGATCCAAGGGATGCTGGGACTAAGTTATCCTCTGTTCCTTGTAAAACATTGTAAATTAGTCCATTACTTACTTTCAAAAAGATTTTACCTTGGCCGCTCAAAATGAAATTATTTTGGTGGTTGTTTACAACATCTATTTGCTTATGTTAACACTGAATGCCTGGATGTTAATCCTGTTATGCCCTGGAGGCACACAACTAACAACAAAGGGCAAGGTCACATCATGGTGGTGCATGCTAGCTGGTCTCCCTTGGACCAAGATGTGAAATCTATAAGCCTTAACCTTATGAAGTTCATGATTTGCCTTTGATCTTCCATTTTACAATATTGTAGGATATAGATCCCAGCAGAAGACCTGGTGCTGGACAGAGCGGTTATGCTGAGCTCAAGAACCATCCTTTCTTTGAGGGAGTTGACTGGAAGAATTTAAGAGGAGCAACCCCTCCTAAACTTGTTTTGGAACCAATGGTATGGCAACACTGCTTTAAAGTATTATGGGCGAAGGATTTCAAAATTCCTTTCCATTTTTCCTCCTCAGTCTAATAATCTGTCCTTACTCATGTACCAGGCACAATCAGGTGACAGTGACCATGACTCTGGATCTCCATATAACCTTACACATGTTGGAGACATTTCTTTGACACAAAATGATGGTAATGCTGGAGTCTCATCATCTGCTGAAGCAACTGCTCACATAACTAGACTTGCTTCAATAGACTCCTTTGATTCCAAATGGTACTGGCTTAACACCTCTTTCTTTATGCACATGTCTTGCCTTTATATTGCCCCTTTTCTGCTTCTCTTTACAAGTCTGATTAAAACTGCTCACATAACTAGACTCAAGTGCAAAATAGCTTGGTTTAAACCTTGTGCAATATACTTTTTGAGATTCTTGTTGTTGCCTGACACGAGTCCTGGAAGTTAAAAGAATGTGTAGAGGATATGGTTCTCCTCAATCACTATCCAACTTGGAACTAATTTTTTTATTCCGAGAGTTCCTTGCATTCCCTGTCATGTGCACCTAATCAATTCCTTAAGATTGATGCAACCTTCTAGTTCATGCTTGGAGTAATTTAAGTCAAGGAAAGATGGAATCTCTTTTGAAAACTCGCAGAGGATGTCTTGACATGCTGGATTGAATTGAGATTTTTCTGTGTTCACTGTACACTCTTCCTAAACCTGAAGGATTGTTGACATATAAGTTTAAGCATTTTGTTTTTTCTTTGACCTCAAGGTAGTTGACCATTTAACATTAGCAAAAAGCTGGCACAGCTTGTTTCTTGGAAGAAATTTAAACAATTAGTCCTGGAGTTGCTGAGGGCCTTTGGCCAGCAATAAAGGCTGACTTATGTTGGTTGTTTTGCTTCAATCTTCTCAAAGGTTCAACAGAATGCTACTATGAAGTTATTTTAATTGACAAATCTAAGTGGTGGTTTTTCTTTCCCCTCTTCTTTGTTTCCAGACTACTTGGAAGTATGTCTAACATGTAGGATATCCATGTTACCAGGCAACAGTTTTTGGATCCAGGTGAATCTGTTCTTATGATCTCAATGGTGAAGAAATTACAGAAACTGACGAGCAAGAAGGTGCAGCTTATCCTCACCAACAAGCCAAAGTTGATTTACGTGGACCCTTCGAAGTTAGTGGTGAAGGGAAATATACTTTGGTCTGACAATTCTGATGACCTGAGCGTCCAAGTTACAAGTCCTTCACATTTCAAGATCTGTACGGTATGCCTCTTTTGCCATGTCATTTCTATGATTAAATCCTCGTTAGTTTTTTCATTCTAAATTAATGCCATATCCAAACTAAGGTGCCATTTCATGGTTTTTTCAGCTCTCAAAATGTAGAAAATGCATAAATAATTTGGTTTTATGAGTTCAGACCTTTGCTACATGGCTTTTTGACCCTCTTCCTATACAGTGATGGTTTGTTTAGAAATTCCATCTACTGGGGGATTATTCACCAGTTTTTATCCCTTATCTTCGTTCTCCCCACCCTTCACACCTCAGCATTTTCCCTTCATTTTCTGACGTAGTTATGTGCTCATTCAGCCGAAGAAAGTAAGGTCATTTGAAGATGCCAAGCAGAGAGCGTGGCAGTGGAAAAGGGCAATCGAGAGTCTTCAAAACCAGTGAAAATCTGTTTGTGGATGTGACAAACATTCTTTGTTGTTTTGATAATAGCAGAGGAACTTGGGGATTCTTAAAACAGTCGACACTCCAAACGATTATTTATTTTGTGGAAGAGATTCAAGTAACAAGCTTCTTCAAGGTGCAAAGCTGCCCCATCAAGCTCTCCTCATCCAACTTGCTTAGAACTAGATTTGCAAGGGGGCTCTGTATTTTATGCCTTTAATGGAAGCAGTGTACAACGCAAGTCTTTATTGCTCGGTTTGTGGGGGAGGGCTAGGGTTCACGACTTATTTCTGGATTTGAAGTTCCAAGCCACTAATGAGAAGTATGAAATTTTTACAGGTGAATTTATCCTAACCATGCCTGGTGTGCAGATCATGAGCTCTCCCGTGACTGGATTTCCTTATGTTATATCTACTGTAAAATCATGGAAACATGCCCAGAAAATTAAGGGAAAAAAACTGATGTAACTTGAGCAAATAAACATTTTTATAGCTACTGTTGGAAAAATCTAACAGGTACATATTAGCAAGCAAGAGTCAGGGTTCCCAAAAGGCAGCAGCTGCAAATCACATTTCTTCTCAAAAATCCAGAAACCATAACTTTCATCTTTTGATGTCTGGATTCTAAAAAATGAACCATCTTGCCGAAATCCTCGTTTTTGCGTGATAAACAAGAACATTAGATAACTGGTTCTGTATGTAAAATTGATATTCCAGAGCTCCCAACAAATAATTTTTTCCTTTACAAATAATTTAGCTTCCATGAATTAGTATGCTTCATTATGGTCGTTGTAGTTTAAAATTTTTCATTAGCGATTCATTAGTCTCATAACAGTCTTACTGGTTTAAAATTACAGTTTAGCTCCTACTAATTTAGTTTAATGTTTGAGAATGTGGTTGATGTTTTTTAAAATATTTTTTATTTAGAAATTTATTAAAATAATATTTTTTATTATTATTTATTTAAAAAATGTTTTTGATAACATATCAAAATAATTTTAAAACATTAAAAAATATATTTAGCTTTCGATCATTTACAGTGTTTAGAAGGATGCGTTTCAGGAGTGAAGAAATTCAGCGGGATGGAGAAGGAAAGGGGAGTGAAATAGAGAGAAATTTTCTGCATTATCCCACCAAAATTGCTCTCTCCAACTTGGACGGAGAGAATATGAAGAGAAAAAACACTTGATTTTACACGTTATTTCTCTCAAATGTATCATTTGCTCGTTTCCTCTCAAAGATACGTCAAGCCTTGTTCTTTCGGCCAAAAACTTTACGCTGCCCAGTTGCCTTCTTTGCAATATCTAAAAACTAGTTGGATACCCGGGGCTGTATTGGATCATTGATGAATCTATTACCCTTTTTTCCCTCCAATTATCTCCCTCACATTTAGCCTCCACCTCCAACAACGTTGAGAAGATGCGGAATGGATAATTTAGTCAGGCCACCCAGGATAATTTCAGGTTTCAGTACCATCCACTCAGCCTTAAAATGGGTAAATGATTGGACTAATCATGGGAAAAGGTCAATCCAAGAGAATTCAAAGACAGCCCGGGCCGGTTGAAAGCCGTAGCAAATTTTGGGAGTCTCTTATAACCTCGTTGGAGATTTGCTTACATAAAAAGCCTTCATGCCTGTTCCCAAATTCCTAATCCCACATCAGGGTCAGGGCACATGAGACTTGAAAAAACGTGTTTGCTGCAGTCCAAATGAATTTTTGGAAACAAAATCACTATCCCCAGAACATTGCTAAGTGAATCAAATACTAGGACTAGCATTCTGGACCTCTTTGACAGCTAGAGGTTCATACCACTGAGGACCAAATCCAGCAGCTTTTCTTGCTTCCTCATTAAAGGGAGGCTTCAATGGTCCTCTGAAGTATGTTCTCACTACAGCATGAAATTTCTGGACCACCTCTTCATTCCCCTCTGTAGAAATTTCAGTTTCCTCCTCTCCAATTTTTTCAGATGACAAGTTGTCTCTACTTGAAGCTGGAGTTTTAGTCCTCAAACATAGATACTTAAACCACTTTACTCCAGCTGCACAATGGGTCATCTCTTCTGGATAAACTACTGTCTCCAGTAAACCGGCTGTTTTGTTGTCACCTCCATTGCGGAATCGAGATATGGTTGTTGGCAGCACATCAAGTCCCCTGGCCTGCATGCTTAACCAAATCAATAAATCAAGCAACATGCATAAATGGAATATTTAGATTACATAATACTAGAGTTAAATTCAGGTTTTGCATAACATTTTGAGTATATGTTTTCCTCAGTCCATATGATCCATAAGTTTTGTCATGTAGACCATTTCAAGAAGACTGTCGAGTCTACTTTAGCTAAAAGATTCTTTTTCAAAATACAAAAGGAATTTCTTAATCAGAAATACAAATTTGTGCGTTTATACACCATAAAAAACAATAAAATGGAAGCAATTTCAACTTTTGATGTTGATGCTACTTGCATTCCGTTAAAACAATGATTTCTTTTTAATTAGCATGTTGGCCAAAAACATTAGCAAAATAACACAAGTAGAAACTTATCTGTGAAAATAACACAGTTAGTTGGGACACGCATGTGTCACATGCACATGCTTAGAATTGCAATGGCCCATGATTAAGCAGATGATAATATGCAGAAACTTTAAATTCAACCTCCAGCTTTAAAGGTTGCGCATGCAGGCATGCACAACCTTTAAATTTGAGTTCGATGCACACATAAGCATCTCAGTGAGCTTTCCTATTTTCACAAATAAGTTTCTAGGTGTGCTGTTTTGCCAAAATGTTTTGGCCACTGAGCTAATTAAACGAAAATAATCTTAAAACAAGGCAGAGAGTAAGTGAAAAAACAAGCATGCACCTCATGAACACAATGCTCTATTGCCAAACGAGCTAAAAGGTCCTTAGATGTAGCCATGGCTGAGTCCCACAAGCCATCATGAGCTGGTAATGCCCCATAAGAAGAACCCAATTCCTCAAGCCGTTTTGCAAGAAGAGTAAAGTGTCTGCCCTCATCTTGCGCAACCTTCACAAAATCCGTGAAGAACTCTCTTGGCATTCCCTCTTGCTTGCCAAACCGAGCAATTATATCCTACAACAACATGCTTCATAAATACAATAATAACACCAGATTATGAAGCCAGAGAGAGAGAAAGTACCCAAGACAAGTCAATAGCCCAACTTTCAGTATGCACAAGACTATGCACAATAGCCTGCCTACTCTGCAAGCTACCAGCTTTCCCAAGCTTTGGCATCAAACTTGGTGAAACCAACCTTACCTGCACCACATTTCTTTTCACTTAGTCATATCATCGAACATTTAATAATCGTCCAGAAACACCAAGTATAAAAGACAAGCGCGATACATTAGCGAGCCTGGCGGGGCGATGGGGTACGGGGAAGTCGAGGGAAGGGCTGTAAGCCTGAAAAATGGACCCTTGCTGCCATTTAGAAGCCACTAGATCGCCGAGCTTTGCCTTCTCGAACGGGTCCGCTGTGTTAAGTACCCTTAGCGCCGCTTCCACTAGCGTCTCGCTCTCAAACTCTGGCTGTCGCCTCATCTCTGTCTCTCGCTCATTCCATTACTCCTTTTATTACATGATAATAAGAGTATTCTTGAAGGAATAACTAAATTAAATATTTACAATTATCATAAAATAAAAAGGAATAAAAAAACAAACATCTTAGAGGTTAGTTATCTTATCAGTTAACAAAAATAAGAACATTTCCTCCCATAAGGTTTTTTAGTGTATAGTTATGGTTATTTTTTAAAATATTTTTTATTTAAAAATATATTAAAATATTTTTTTTTATTTTTTTTAAATTATTTTTGATATCAACACATCAAAATAATCTAAAAATATCAAAAAAAATTTATTTAAAAATAAATAAATTAATCCAACGCTAATTTGACTGCAGCGCCAAACATGTGCTTAGTATTATTATCACTTTTCAATTAGAGTAGATAGATAAAACATCACCAAACTTTTTCTAAAATTATTTTTTCCCCGTCTGAGTAAAAAAGTAGAATAAAACACTTGGAAAAAATATTTTTTATTTAGAAATGTATAAAAATAATAATTTTTTATTTTAAAAAACATTTTTCACATCAGTATAAAAATAATCTAAAAATATATGAAAAACAATTTAATATGAAAAATAAAAAATTTATTTTTTAAAAACATTTTTGAAACACAATATAATAAAATATTAGCTAAAATGCATTTAACAAACTAAAAGAAATAAAATAAGACACTGAAGAGTGACTATTAGTTGAAATATTTATAAACTAATAAAACCCAGATATTTTAATAATATTAGGATTTGGAATATTTTTCTTACCAAACAAAAGGAATTATCAGTGAAATATAGTGGTCTATTTATATGATTTTTGCTATGTGTATTTATTTAATATGAGCATAGTTATCTACTGTATTATTATTATTATTTAAATAAAAAAATTAGGTTAGACCGATTAGATTTGAGTCGGATTAATTAGATTTTATCAGGTTAATATTTTTTTAATTTAACTTAAAATCCAACCCGTATTATATTTTAAATATTTAAGTACAATTAACGGACCATACAAAGTTTAAACCCAAACTATATCCAAAGTGATTGTTTGGTAGGCCAAATTTGTGTTTAACTGTTTTTTACTTTTTTATTTTATTTTTAATAACTATGGTTTGATGTTTTTAGATTATTTATATATGCTAATGTCAAAAATAATTCTTAAAAAAAAAATTATTTTAATACATTTCAACACAGAAAATATTTAAAAAAATAACCGCAATCGCACTTCCAAACACCCGCTTAAATCGAAATACCACCGTTATAAAAACAAAACAATATAGAAAACAAGTCCTGGTTCAACGACACGACGTCCAATATCACATGGATCGACTCTTCTGGGCTTCAAGTCGGGCCCAACCTTAAACCCTGCGGGAAAAGAGAAATAAGAAATCAATTAAACCCTGTTCCATTTCGTGGATTTTCATCGGAAAATTGAGAAAGCTGACAAGAAATCAAAGAGGATGAGCGGGTTTCCGATACCGAGAACCGAGTCAACTCACCATCGACTCTACGAGTTTGCTAAATCTGCCATCATTAAAATCTTTGCCCACCCCTATGCCACTGTCAGTAACACTAATCCCTCTCTCTCTCTCTCTCCACACACACACACACACACACACATTTGTCTGATTTGGATCTTCTATTTTCTGGTGTTACGCGTGAAGGTATGTGATTTGTATTGTGGAGGAGGAGTGGACATAGAGAAATGGGACGCTGCTCAAATCACTCACTACATTGGAATCGGTCTGTTTTTCATTTTTCATTTTTATATACATTAATTAATGAATTATTTTTTGGTATTTTGTTAAGGATAATGTTAATGGCGCAGATGTAGCATCATCAGGAATAAGTGAAGTGAAAGAAACATGGGAGAGTCTGAAGAAAAATTACACTGCTGATTTCTTTCAGGCCGACCCTTGTTCTGTATGTCCTTTTTTTTTATACCATTTTTACGTTATTTTGAGTTGAGAGTCCTTTATTTTTTCACCAGATTGACTTGAAAATGCATTTGTTTGACAGGAGATTTTTGAAACCCAGATGCAGGAAAAAGCCAATCAAGCCGATCTAGTTTGCTGTTTGCAGAATTTGCAGGTTTGAAGTTGCAAAGAATGTTAATGATTATTTTGACGAGGGATATTTGAGTGAGAAATGTTTTTTTATAATTGTTTTTTGCAGTTGTGTTTTGAGACCGAGGAGAGTGCAAGGAAGCTTCTACATAATGTGGCGTCGTTGCTTAAACCGGGGGGTTATTTTTTCGGTATTACTCCTGACTCATCTACCATATGGTATGAATAAATGATCATTGAAGAAATGATGCCTTTCTCTCTCTGTGTTTGTACTTCTGCATGCACGAATCTTTATATTAGAATTTTGCTTCATTTTAGTTTGCTGATTATTTTATAGATATTTCTTTCAGGTATACATATAGTTGAACTTCTTTTTTAGCTTGCTCCATACAGAACAGAAGTAGCTTAACAACTATTGCTGTGGTTATTGTTGGTGTTCTTCCTCCAGAATGTACTTATTAAAAAAAATCCAAGCTGTTTTCGCTGACTTAATAATGGCTTCTTGATCCATGATTCATTCCATCTCTAACTTTTTCTGTGCCTGGACTGTGAACTATTAATTGTAGATAATGTTATTAACATTCCATCCACGCAGGGCAAAGTACCAGAAGAATGTTGAAGCATACCACAACAGAAGCGGCAGCATGAAGCCAAACATCGTTCCCAATTGCATTCGATCAGAAAGCTACATGATCACTTTCGAAGTAGAGGAAGAGAAGTATCTACATGTTTAAGAAATGAGCATATTCCTCATTTTTGTCTTGGAGAGTTTTATTCTGATTCCTCCCCTCCCCCTGTTAAAACCAGGTTTCCATTATTTGGGAAGAAGTACCAGCTAAAATTTGCCCACGACATCTCTGCAGAAACCCATTGCTTGGTACATTTTCCTAGCTTGATAAGGTTGATTCCTTTCTTCGTAACTTTCCATGAGTTCACCTTCATTAGAAATTGCTTTAATTAGTTTAATCTCTATATTGCCTCATGACTTTCTGCTGCAACTCCATGTTTGCATTCTATGTGGACCCACTCTACCCCCCCCCCCCCCCCTTCTGTTTCTTGCTCTGCTTCTAAGTTTCTTCTCAATCAGCTGGTGTTCCAGTCTGCTTGAAAGGAATGGAATACCGATTTCAGTAATTGTTAATTGCCTAAATAAATTTTGTAAAAATACATCCAAGTCATCTATTTTGTCCGTTATTGATTGAAATCTATGTTCATTCTCACCATTTATAGTCGTAATTTCACTCATATCTTAGGAGCTAGTTGACTCATATTGAGAAGATAACTTAAGAGACAGAAGAAAAAAAGGGGCATTGAAGATGGTTGAGCAGAGAGAAGTAAACATAGGGAGGGATTAAGATGCATTTAATAGGATGGCTGGTTCTTTTACCAACATATATAACCTTTTTGTTTGAAAAAGCTTCAGACCCCAATTTCTCCAAGTATATCAATTGGGTCATCCATGCTGGGCTGCTGGCATTGGGACTGTTCTTTTTAATTGAAAACTCTTATGTATTTTGAAGCTGAAGCTTGGAATCTCCTACAATGTTTCTCTTAAGTAATTGGCCATACTCATATATAGGGGTGATCATTTTTGGTCTGGTTCTTAAAAAAACGAATTGAAACCGGTTTAAACTGTCCATTTTCAGTTCAGTTTTTCATGTTAAAAACTGAAAAATATAATATATCTTTATTAATTTGAACCGGTTTGGTTTACTGGTTTTAGCCTTGAAAAACCAAAACTGAACCAGAAATTTTTAAAAATATTCTAATCGGTTTAATTGATTTTTTTTAATGGTTCGGTTTCACTCGGTTATTTTTTTTTTTGGTTTTTTTTGCTCACCACTACTCATATATGCTGAAGCATCGATGGATTGCTATTAACTTGTTTTTTTCTGGCTCAAATTTTGTGGGTGCTTCTGCTATTCTATCCTAACCTAATCCTTTACCTTTTATGCCAAGCTTTAAAAATCCTTATACTACAGTCTCTATGTGCATCTAGGTTGGCCAGGGAAGCTGGTCTGGAGTATGTGGAAATTCAGAACTTGACAGAGTTTTATGATGATAATAGGTATTTGACTCTGCATTATTGTGTGTTTTTACTTATATATATATATATATGCACTGCTGATTTCTTCTTTTTCCTCTTCAAAGAACTCAATTTGCAGGTATGATAATGAATGCTGGTCTGAACCTGGTGGATCCTAGAGGGAGACTTCTTCCTCGATCATATGATGTTTTAGGTGTGGCATTTACCTTCTTTCCTATGCTATCACTTTATTCACACATGCTCACCCTTTTGGCATTTCCATTCTGCAGGCCTATATACTACATTTATATTTCAGAAGCCTGATCCAGATGTTGCTCCCCCTCTTACCACTCCACTATTACAGAATGATGGTTACACTATTGAGGAGGCAAGTATTTATGATTTTAGAGAAGGCTACATTGAGCGCTTCTTCATGCATTGCGCATCAATGATATTTTTCATGTCATCTAATCAAGGGGAATTCTTAGCCTCATCTTCGGCTATGAACCAAAATTCTAACCCTTGTCGCTGTGTTTTGGCTCACCTAAGTCTTACCATGTGATTCATTTGGATTGCTTTTGATGTTTAGAGCGAGTGGCAAGGACCTGAGTGGCAAGGAACACTATGGAGAGACGATGAAATGAATGCACATCCAGAGCAGCCTCCTCCTCCACCTCTTGGACTTGGAAAGATAAGTGAACAGAAGGGGATATTGGGTCCTGGCCCGGCAGATTTACGTTTCTCAGAGGCACTTTGAACTGTTGGTGCAAGCTAGAAGGATGTTGCATGTGATATGAGAGGGGAGCTTCGTAGAGTGTATTCGTATACCTGTAACCCCACTGTGAACAGGAAAAAATCATGTGAACTTTTAAGGTGTGTAGAATATTTAACAAAAATATATGGGGTGTGGGATAAATACTTTAGCCATAGATACAAAACAAAACACCTTGGATTATAATAATGATTTGGCAGCTTTGATCTTCACAAAATCATCAACTTAGAAGGCTAAGCTTATGGTAAAATGGATTTTTTAATGTCATTGATACTATCGAGGTTGCGAATGTCATTTAGAATAATATTTTCACTCCTCCTAGATCAGATTTCATTTTTTTTAAATTTAATTATTAACTTACCTTCGGAATAAAAAAAAAAAAAAAGGCTTCGGTGTGATAAGCATATTAGTAAAGGGATACGACGGTAATTTAAATTGATTATAAATTATTAAATTTTAAAAATTGTTATGTGTGGACTTTTGTTGTGCTTAGACGACGTGTATGGTGTCCTATGGCGGTAAAAAACTTTTTATCTTCACTGTGTCATTAAATTTCTTATGGCGTCCTCTCTCTTACGACATGCGTTTGGTTTTTCTTGATGGATTGTTGTTCATGCCCCCCCCCCCTCCCTTTTAATATCAATTCTTATTTTTTTATTTGATATTTTTGTCATTGGTTTTTTTTGTAAGTTTTTGTATTCTTTTTAAATTTTATTCTTCAATCTTGATTTTTTGTTTTTCTAGATTTAGTCTTGGTCCTTTTTTATAAACTTTCAATTGTATTTAATTTCATTCTTTAAACAAAATATTTGATTTTTTACTTTGTTTAAAAATAATGTTGGTCCTTATTTTTTGGATAGTTTCTTCTTTTAATTATTTTTTAAAATTTATTTTTCTTTTCAATTCAAAATTATCCACCTTTTTTTTTAAAAAATATCACTAGCATTTTAATTGTTCTTTTAATTGCATTTTTTTTTTTTAATTTTATCACATAACATTTGAATTTTTAAGATTTGAGAGTTGTAATTTTTTTGAGTTTGATTTTTCTAATTAAATGATCCAAGTCAAGAGTTAGCTTTTATATTTTTCTTTTATATATGATGCTTTTAATCAAATAGTTTTGAGCACGAGTTTTATAAGCTAACAAGTGTTGCCATTTTTTATTTTTATTTTTTTATGATTTTTTTCTTCTTATCTCATATTTTGACATTACTTTTTTTTAAAGAAAAAAAGGATTTTGTAGTTTTTTTTTTTTTTGCTGAATTATCTCAATCTTATAATCTTATTTTAAGGTTTGACAAATTGACCTGAGTAGACTCAAATTTTATTTTATTTTCCTTGTAATTGTTGGGTTTTTTTATTCTTTTGCATGCTAATTTTTTTTATATTCTTCAATATTTAGTTGATTGAAAATTAAGTTTCAAGGTTTTTAAAATTTAGTAATTATTTAGATCATAGGTTCAGTGGGTTAATGGGGTCACAATTTTTTTTTCTTGTGTATTTTTCTTATAGTTTTAATCATTCCACATAATAATTATTTTTATTTTTTTATTTACTTCAAATTATTTTTTTGAGTGTTTTTAAATTGTTTTAATGTGATGATATAAAATAATTTTTTTTTTTTAAAAAAAAAAAACTATGTTGTCAAACTTTTTAAACAAGCTCGAAGTGTTCAAGGTACACTTTGACATCACTGGCCTTGATAGATCAATAAAGGAAATAGACGGATAAGATTCAAGCACTTGAAATGACGTTTTAGGAATATGACCAGTAGAAGAAATAGACGGATAAGATTCAACCACTTGGCATGACTTTCTAGGATCATGATCATTTGCAGAATGTCGCATGAGATGTGCTATACGGTGTCACTTTGTGTACCAGGTAATTGTAACAGTCTCTCTTGGAACATGGTTTGTATAAAGCTGGCATTGGAAGTTTCTGCTGGTTATTTATCGAAAACTCCTGATGTTAAAGAATACATCTACCATCTTGTAGTAGTAGATGGTACATGTAAAAAAAATACATCTACTATCTATCAATCTACTATATTATAGTATGATTATCAAAATATTTGCATTATCAAATACAAAACTTGTGTCTTTATTACCAAATGAAAAATCTCAGCTTAAAATTTGACCTTTTCTTCACTCGTCAGGATACATGTACTAAACAAAAGGGCAGGGTGCCAGTCCAGGACCTTCGTTAGATCTGGAGCAGAAAGAAACTCACCTTGTACATACTATATTCTCGGTTACTCGTCTGTGTTTTCTTATTTTATAGCATATAAATAGATGCTGCCAAAAAGGAATATTTCAATCAAAATGAGATGCACATTGGCTTCAATCTTCAAGCTCAAGGATCTTCACCACATATGAATCTCCAAGCTTTTGGCAAACAACAACTCGGTCGTGCGGCTTTATAAAACCAGCTGCCTTGCCATGATCTAGAGCAACCTTCAGAATCGATTCATTTGTTGCATTTGTAGAATCGGCCTGCAAAACCAGTCATTTTTCCATTTCTTAATGAATAAGCGTAAGTTCATGATGATACTTCCCCTGTCATTCTGAGTTGAATATCCCTGTGAAACAGGGTGAGAAAAAACTCTAGTGGCACAAGATGACCCGATTTGTGTGTGAAAGAACTACAACCTGTTTTGCAATGATCATATTTTTATATACCTTCTACCTATTTCCCTGTAATAGTCAATGTGTAACCATAGAATGATGGTGCGAACACCTACATCTAGACCCCATGTTTTCCCCTTGTCCCTTGAAATGCATGCAAAGGCACTTTCCTGGAATGCCAAGAGATTACAATCTATCTGAAAATTATGGTCATGATATGACCTTAACCTTCATCTCAAATATCAATTATTGGAAAAAATCAAAGAAATAGCATATTAGATCCCTAAAACTCATTCCACAAGACCCTTCATCTTGTTATTCTGAAGAAGAAGAAGAAGAAGAAGAAGAAGAAGAAGAAGAAGAAAAGTAAACTTGCAAACATGTAACGCAATGCATGCTTACTTGGTGTCGAGAATCAGCAAGCATGGGAAAAAGTCCCCTGACAATGAGTGACTGCCTTGCCTGCCAGAAAATTATTAGAGGATAAGCTTCAAATTCAATTACAGATGGTGTTGAAACAATGGACGACCAAATTCAAAAGATTAATAATTGAAAAATTGACCAGTCTTTCTATATAGACAAAATTTCTGGATGCTTCTTGGTGGCTAATGCATCTGTGAGTGTTCTGTTTAGACATGCATGGATAACTTATGGGCTGTGACTACCCCTAAGATGGTGTTTTTGCATGTTTCAAAATCACTTGAGAGAGTCAGACTATCACCTGCACCAGAAGAAGATATGACCAATCTAAGTAACAACATACCTCAAAAGCACCCGTAAAGGTCCAACGTAGTTGATTATTCTTTAACCGTGGGATGACAACAGATATCACAGGCATTATGGGTTTGTACTTCGCAATCAACCTGTATTAATACATGGAAGATTAGAAAGTCTCAAGTTCTGAAGAAATTGATGTCATTTAAACAACAGCTCATTAGCCTGATTAAATAAATCTTTCAAAATAGACTTCCAAGATACCTAATCACTTGCATTTGTATTCAAATAAACATAGCGCCAGAAAAAGAAATTAATAAGAAAAAATATGAAGAAAGAAAAACCTCGCAGCTCTTCCAGTAGAAGTGAAACATAAAATTACAGAAGCTTTGACCTTGACAGCTGCACGGGCCTTGATAACCAAAAAAGGGCAAGGATAAAAATAAGTATAAAACGATGGAATACCATTGGCAGTGATAAACAATCTGTAAGGAAGGAATGCAAACAATGTTCAACAAAATAAGCAGAAAAGCTAAATTGAAACATTATGAGAATACCGCTGTGGAAGCAATAGACTCCAAATGGCTCATTGCATCTCCTGCATATTTGACAGTTCTTTTGTAATACAAATCATAATTGAAAACCTTCTCTGCCTGCAGATGTAAATTTAATTAATCAGCAAAACAAGTTGGAAAAGTAAAAGGCCATGAAATGAATTTGGAAGTAAGACTGAGTATTCAAGAAAAGGCAGGAGCAGCAGGATAGAATAGATTGAATAGAGTTTACCAAGCCCATGTCTAGGTCTAGGTCTTAGTACAGTTTAGGCAAGTTTACCATGCATAGTCAACAAACATTTTAGCAGCGCTGTTTTGGTGCACGTGTGTGAGAGGGGGGCGGATACTTTTGGGAAATATCAAGAGAAATGATGCGAGGAATATTTGAGGAAAACAAGAGATAACTTACCTCAGCACAAATTTTCCCAACGGTAGAGATGGTCTCAACTGGATACAATCCTCTCAGGGTTTCTGCACCTAGAAGAATTGCATCACTCCCTGAAGAAACAGAGAAACACATTGAAATACTTCTGTTAGCCTGTGGTATGCATAATATATGATACTCTAAGCTTAGAAAAATGAGGTATCGAGACTGCTATATTCTTGTGTTAGAAGTTGGAACATCATTTTCCAGAACAGTATTATTACATGCAACAAAAATTGCAACAGGGAAACACAATCCATGCAATAATTCTGAAAATTACCATCCAATACTGCGTTGGCAACATCAGTTGCTTCTGCACGAGTAGGTCTCAAATTCTCTGTCATACTGTCGACGACACGAGTGACCACAACGGGTTTTCCAGCCATATTGCACTTATAAACAGCAGTTTTTTGAAACATGAACACCTGTAAAATTCAGATAGCAAGACAATTTGGTTGGATTATGTGTATTATAATTTCCATTTCAGGAATCAATTAGCCCTAAATGCATATGCATGTTTACTTATGTTGTCAAAGTAGATAGGAACAACAAGATAATGCCTGCAGTCGGTTTTTATATCTATCCTCATTGGAAGGATTGGCACCACAGGAAATATAATATAAAAAATATCATATTTTAATGGCCTCCAAAAGGTACTTATATGTCCCACTTGAAGAAATATAATAAGAAAAGTAAAACCTGTACACGAGAAGATTGATACAGCATGTTGTACAGTTGTGACAACTTAAGAGTATGTTGTAGTGTAGAACTCTCTCCATTTCCCATTTATCTTCTCTATATTGCTATTATGCAATCCTTATGGACTGTTGTGTTACAATAACACATGTTAACAAGAAATCCTAACAGACTAGTATATTTTGATGACACGTGCATATGATAGCTTGCACATTTGCAAGTTCATCGATCAGATTTCACAGCTAACCTTCTCTGGTGGGAGATCTACCCCCAAATTTCCACGAGAAAGGATGATACCGTCTGCTTCTTCAAGGATCTCATCAAAATGAGTTAATCCCTGCAAGAAATACATTAGAAATATGGTGTTGGAACCTAAGATGGCATTTGAGAATGTACGATAAGGAATGGCATATGATAGCAAACGAATTACACAGCTCACCTCTACATTTTCAATTTTTGCGAAAATTTGAGTCTGATAGAGGTCCCCCAGTTTAGAAAGAAATTCGCGTGCCTGTAGAAAAGCATTACCAGCCTAAATTGAAACTATAAAGGGGACAATGAGGAAAATATAGATGCAGCAAACCTCAATAATCATAAAGAGAAAAAAAATGATAAGGACGCAATGATGGGGAGAGTAATTTAGTTTACAATGAAAAGAGATAGCAGACAATAACTCCCAGCAGGAAAATCCTTACATGACGGACATCTTCAGCACGCCTGGTGCATGAAAGTGAAAGGATGTCTATGTTGTTTCGAACACCCCACGTGCTTATAACCTGATATTGATCATGAAAATTTCATCAAAGCACTTAATGATATCACAATAGCAGTAATTTTGGTGCCAGCTATATGAAGAATGAGGCTTTATTCCAGTATCAGTATCTCCATTAAAACAACAAATTATTTCATCAAGCAGAAAGAATTACCTCCTTATCTTTGTCAGTGAGTGTAGGCAGATCAATATGGATTTGAGAGACATGCAAAGTATATAGTGGCCCACTTAAGGTAGCGGAATTCTTTACCAAGCAAACCACATCTTCGCCATTCACTTCAGTGACCTGCATCATCATGAAATTGAATAAAGGAAATGTTCTTATTGAAATTAAATGAGGTCATTATCTTTCTAGTACAAGTCTGCTGGCTAAACTGTTCAAAGAATGGTTTTAATTGAAACAGGTTGGCAGCTAGCAAGCAAAGTAATTGTTTTCTCATCTTACAGAAGTAATGTCGATTATGATCTGTGAAAGACACGCTTGGCGTGAAAATTAGGTGACATGACATGCCTCAATGAAGTTGCTTACCTCTAGCCACACAGAAGTAGTCTCACTTCCTGTAAAGAGGTATTGACCAATAAAAATAGTGTCTCCCGTCTTCACTGCCTGCAAAGACCACACCAAACTCCAGCTACAGAAATTGTACAATGGTACTGACAGATGACGTGAACCCACATCATAAAAGGAAAAAAAGAATGACTTGCAAAACTTTCAAAAGGATCGAAGGATGATTTAGGAAACGTAGAGTTAACAAAAATACTCAACGCACGCATGCATGAGGCATATGTAGCTATGTTTTGAAGAAACTGCACAAACATTTCCAAACATAGATGCAAATGCCATATGAAACCGGAATCAGTCTACACAGCATGTAAAACATTTACTCACCGATGACAACCCGGTGAAATTTATGGGTAGCAGACTTGAAGTGGCTTCTTTGTCCTGATCTGGTGTCAGGACAACAAAACTATCTTCCAGGAGGGAAATCGGGTGCTCAGTTTTATTGATCACCTGTAACTCTGGACCCACAGTATCAAGCATAACCTGAGATTAAAAACAAGACAATTAGACAGTAAAGAAAGTCGTAAGATTTGGCTATTAA
This sequence comes from Salix dunnii, assembly GCA_015731905.1. Taxonomy (NCBI): domain Eukaryota; kingdom Viridiplantae; phylum Streptophyta; class Magnoliopsida; order Malpighiales; family Salicaceae; genus Salix; species Salix dunnii. The sequence goes on from CM027668.1 coordinate 16,348,957, forward strand.
TTAAAGTGAAAACCCGGCAAGAGGAGAATAAAAATCTCATTATCTCATGCAAATTGGTGAAAGACTTGAATGATGTTAAAGATGGAGTTATCAAAGTAGAGATCACTTCAGTAAGAGAGCTGTATTTGTGTCAAGTGACAAAACCACTTGAATACATTTCAACATGCATCATGTGCTTCTTCAAAATTCCCCAACTTCAAACTTTTGGAGACGCACTAGATGGTTCTGCATACTTTTTGGATATAAAAGACACAGAAATTGACCTTTTCTTAAGCACAAAAAAATTAAGGAAGGATGTGAAACACATATTTAGTTATCATTCATCCACGGAAAGATGCGAATTTCTATCCATGCCTTTGCATCAACTTTTGATGGCTAAATTAGGTAGTGATATAGTTTAAACTGGATCTGATAAAGATAAGTTTACCCCGCAGAGTTTCTTCGTACTCCTGACAGCTACTTTCAGATTATCCAGTGTCTCTTGATGGTATTCAGCATCACCCCATGAAAAATCAAACTGTGCCACTAAAAAAAGGGAAAAGAATTTTACATCAACCCCCAAGAATAAGCCCAGTTATGTATTTCCATACTACAGAAAGAACAAAACACATATATTTCAGCCTTTTAATTATAACTAAAGATAGGAAAAAGGAGAGCTTTCAATATTAGGATGTTATCAGATGGGGGCAATACCAGACATTCCTGCCTTCAAGCAATTAGATATTATCTCCACAGTTCGAGATTTTGGACCAAGTGTACCAACAATCTTTGTCCTTGCAGGAAAGAAACTCTGCAAAATCCAAAACCAGAAGAATATAATAAATTATAGCTCATAATCTCTCTAAAAGCTAAGCCCCGCTACTTGTTTTAATATTTTCCCTTTTGATCTCCAAAGTAAAGAAGAATACAACGAATCAAAACTCGTCTCAGTTCCTAACATTTTCTCAGAAACGAAACAGATCAGTGAGGTTTTAGAAACCCCCGAAACTTGTACAAGATCAACCCGAAGACTTTCTCTTCTATACTTTTCTTGCATTTTCTTGGTAACCGATCAAGAAATCAAAGTACTATTTTTGATGGGCAATTAAATAAACCAAGAAACAAGAAAGAACATTAGCAAAACAAAGAAAGAGAGCTTTCTTGAGCTATTAGAGAGAAAATAGCGATAGCTTAAAAGTCAAGCAAAAGTAAGTAAGCTAGAGTACAACTTACCGGTTTTGATGGCTCAAGAACTGAAGATAACCTCATGTTCTCTTCAAGATTCAAGTGCGGATTCATTTTCCAAGCAAATATGAAGAATCTCACGAAGAAGAAGTGAGAGAGAGCAGGGTCTTCTAGAGAGAGAGAGAGAGCGAGAGCGAGAGCAGGGGGGTTGACGGTGGTGAAATGAACAGAGATATTGCGAGAATATTGTGGTACTTTTCCCCTGCTGGTTCGCTTTGTTTATTTATAGTTTTCTTTCCCGTGCACCGAAAATGGTATATGGAACGAACGTCGTTTTTGTAAGCTGGCAAATGGTTTTTCCATACAGCATATGGCATTTCAGCATGGATTATCCCAGCAATTAGTTTAATTACTTCATGCCTAAGCAGTTCAATTCCCCTTTTTTACCAGAAAGTTAAAATTTATTCATTTTAGTAAATAAAATCTTACTTGAGAGTTGAGATTGGTATTGGTATTGTTGTTTTAAAAATAAAATTTTTATTTTTTTTACATTGTTATTAAATATAAATAAAATATTATTGATTTTCATGGAGATTGATGTGTTTTTTAAAAAAAAAAAACACATCTTAGATTAATTTTAAAAAAACACACATCTTAGATTAATTTTAATCAATTTTCCAGACTCTTGAATTTTAAACTCATATATAATTAAAAAAAAAACACATCTTAGATTAATTTTAATCAATTTTCCAGACTCTTGAATTTTAAACTCATATATAATTAATTAATTGATCCATTTAATAATATAATAAAAATACATGCCATTGAAAAAATGAAAAGATATATATAAACAAGGTGCGGGTTCAGGTGGCTCCGCCGGCCTGCGCCAGTTGCCATGAGAAGGCACAAAGTTTAATAAAACTCAAAACTTTAATTTTACACCGCCCTTCTTTTTTTCCTCCATGAGCAAGAACAGTAATAATTAAAAGAGTAGCCGACAAGACAGGTGAAAATGAGTACGGAAAGCGAAAGAAACCAAACCTGGGAGCTTGTTTCTGGTGTTTCCAAGATTTGAATTCCAATATTTAATCCTTTTTTTTTCCTTCTAATTTATTAATTTGTAGTTTGGAAGGTTTAAATATTCCAATGTTTTTCGTTATACCGTGATTGACTCGAATCATTATTTTGTTTAATTTACTAATTACATTGATGTAATTAAATCTGGATAATTTAATTAATCTGCTTAATAAATCAGATAATTTAATGACATTGAATGTAATATATATAAATATTATCCCAGTTTATATTAAAGTTAACAGAAACTAAAGAATAATGTTCATTTTTCATGGAGCACTGTGAATAATAATAGTGAAAAATGAGAATAAATTGATTTGATTCTCAAATCTTCTTATGGCACAATTTAGTCCTTCAAACCTAAATTAATACTCAATTTTTTTTATATTACCTAATATATAATTGCCATGACGTTTTCTTGTTTAGCACTGTAAATTATAAGTAAAATTAATGTGGAATGGATATTTACTCCCATGCATCGTGCGTGCATGTCTATTATTTTTTTCTTTTTGCGGGGGTATGAACAGTGTGTTAACAAAAAAGCCTCTCGAAAACAACAAAAAAAAAAGCCGCTTGGCTGAGGGGCTCCGCGGTCATCCCCCCCTCAGTCCGGTCCGGTTGGCCGCAGTTTCTCTTCTTTTTTTTTTTGGATTTGGCTAAATATGGATATAGCCCCTGATAAAACAAAAATGATAAATTCAGAACAAGAGCAGACCAGTAATTGACTATATTTTTTAATTATTTATTTTGGTAACTGTCAGAGCATGAGCGGCACGTGCCAGCCATTTTCTGCCTTACACCCCCTATAGGCGGCGCGTGCGATGACCGAAGATGGGCTATCAGAGTCTCAACCGATGCGTCTCCGCGTGGGCTTCCTCCCGGTGCGGCGAGTTCCAGCACATGACAGCTGTGGGAGCGATGATGACCGGTTAAAGCCGCTAACCACCTTTCTCTCTCTCCTAAACGTAAAAGTGCAGGAGAGTCCCCTGATTTTCCATCCTTTTCACTTCATTCCCTGGACTTTGAATTTTGTATATAGTCTTGATTTTTGTTATATAAGTTTTGATTTTGTTTGATTGGGTCATTCGATTGAAATTAATTTGATGTTAATGTTTCACTTTGATCCTTCTTCTTTTAATTTATGAATTGGGTTTAAAAATATTAATTTATTCAGTACAATAGTTTTGAATTTTTTCAATTTTGTCATTTGATTGAAATTGATAATATATTTTATTTTTATTTCGGCCCTTATACTTTTAATTTTGTATTTTCATCCCTTGATTTCTTTTTATGATTTTAATTTTGTTAAAAAATTTATGGTTTTTTTAGTCTTTCATTTATTTTATTTTTTTCATTATTAACACAACAACAACAACAACAACAATAACAATAATTTAATTATTTTCTTACTCTTTTGTTAATGTTTTTGATGTTTTGTTTTCTCAAAATAATTTGATAATTTTTATTGTTTCGACAATAAGAACAATGATCATTTTTAGTTTTTATTATATTTTTTTGTTTGATCTTTTGTTGTAGTTTTTATAATTTTTTTAGTCTTTCTTTTATTTATTTATTCTTTCATGATAATAATAATAATAATAATAATTTAATTGTTTTTCTTGCTTACTGTTTTGTTTATGCTTTTTATTTTTTTCCTCGATGTAATTTGATAATTTTTATTGTTTTGATAATAATAACAATAATTTTTATTGTTTTGATGTTGCTATTGTTATAATATTTTAAATTAATATTGCTTCCTTTTTTGCTTTATTTTTTTCTGTTATTTTTATTTGCTCTTTGGATTGGATATTTTTTATGATTTTACTATCTGTGCAATAATAACGATGATTCTAGTGATTAATTTTTTTATTGTTTTATTATAAAAATATTTTGCTTTTTTTTAAAATAATTGTTCAGTTCAATTTAATTATTTTGATTGTTTTAACAATAATATTGATAATAATTTTAACTGTTATAACAATAATAGCGACAATAACATGAAAATTGCTTTTCAATTTATATTTTCATTTTTTTATTGGTAGAAAATTAACTATTTATATTTGTTATTTGATTATTGCAAATTTTTATTTGATATTAATTCATTTAGTTATTTTTTAATTCTTTAATAATGTTTATTCTTTATTCGTGTCTTGGCATTTATGCTTTTAATTTTTATTTTTTTATTTAAATTTTTAATCGATTTAGTTCTAAAATTTTAATTTATGTTGATAATTATTACCCCTCCTTTTCACTTTATTCATTTTTTTTTTTTTGTGTTTTCTCTTATTTTGATATGTTATTTGGATTAGATTATTTTTATAATTTTACTATTTGCACAATGATAATAGTAATTTTTTTTTGATTTTTTAATTGTTTTTTTTATTAAAATCTTCTGTTTTTTTTTAATGTTTTTTAGGGAATTTATTTATTTTAATTGTTTTTATAATAATATTAATAATAATTTTAATTGTTATAGCAATGATAATGAAAATGTTGGGATAAATTTTTAATTTATGTTTTTGACTTTTTACTGATAGAAAATTAACAATTTATTTTTGTTATATGATTATTACAGGTATTTTCACAATTGATATTTTATTTTTATTCAGTTTAAATTGTATTATAAAATGAACTAATCTTAATGTAGTGAATTTAATAATTCAAATATTTGAATCTTCTTGCTTTTTTAGTGATAATAATAAATTAATGCTGATTATTTCATTGTAAACTGCTAAACAGATAAATTTATTGTGATTTAAAATTCATGTATTTTATAGAAAACTTGTACTTCACAGGATTTCTGTACAAATTAATTATTTTGATTAAATTTACAATACAATGAAAAAAATACACATAATTAATACTTTTTACATAGAAAAAAATATGATGCTGCCTGCGACGAGGCGCGGGGGCATTTGGCTATCGAAAGTCAAATAAATAAAATTAAAATAATAGGTAAAATAAATAGTAGCTTTGAATTTCATATAGAAAAAAAATTCTTTCATCCCTGTTTTTTTTCAGGTTTATTGTTGATCGATATTTTTAAATATTTTAAATTTAATTTTAATATGTTTTTTTCTCAATTTTTCTTGTTATGGAAAAGAAAGGGATTCATATTATACTTTAGAGACAAAAAAAGTGATTGTTGACAATAATTTAAACAACTATTATTTTTTTTAAATAAAATAATATTATTTTAAAATATTTCTGAATAAAAATTATTTTTAAAAATAATTTCAGCTTTATCTTCAATCATGAACTTTAACTAATTTTATAACTGGTTTACAAAAATAAAAATAAAAAGTTATTGAAATTATTTAAATTTATAAGTTTACTCATAGGTTTAGCAGATTAATTTATAATATTTAGATTATTATTTGTTTTTTAGTTGATGCTTCTACTGCCCCACAATTTAAATTTGTTTTTATAATTTTATGATTTTATTATCAATGATATATTTTTCCAATATCTGCACCACATTCCTATCATGATTTTTTTTTTATTTTTAAAATAAATATTAATAAAAAAAATTATCATGTGATTTACTGTCATATAATTAAATGAGAAGTAATATTAATATTTGAGATTTTTTTTTTTATTAGATCTGATGGCGAGCTTGTTAAATAAATTTTACGTTTTTTTTTACGAGTGCTAATTTTTTTTACTGATTTTGTTCTTAACATTGAATTAACACACTAACACACCCACATCTACACACTGCTTTCTCCGCTCACCAACAAAACCCCCAAACCCCTGAAACAATCCGCGCCCCAAATCCTCTAAAAACAATGGCGGAAACTGAAAACAAAAAAATCGTGGCCCAAAAAGATAGCTCTCAAAAACCCAGTAATCTGTTTTCATTCTTCCCAAAATTTGAGCTCAGTGTACCTTTCTTTCGCAAGCCAGCCCCTTTGGTCAAAGAGGGACCGAAAATAGCAGTAGTTACCGAAGGGGGAGAAAACGAGAGTGGAAATCAGAAACCCACTTTTGTCAGCTTCCCAAACACTCGCTCTTTAGTTCCTTCATCGATTGAGGTTGAGGTTGAAGAGAGTAGTGGAAGGACTCATAATCCTGCGATCATTTGGCAGGTCTGTTGATGTTTCTATATTTCGTTTTGAGGTGTTATAAAAGTGGAAAAAATAGTATAGCATTTAAATTCGAGGTGCAGGGCTTTTGTTTTGTTGATTTTTTTTTTGTGAAAATTAGGGATCTTTTTATCTCCAATGATACAGGCATGCATGTAGTTTCGTGGGAAATCATATGCTAAGATGAATAAGAAAGGAATTTGGATTATTATTCTTTTTGTAGTGTATGAGCATGGACTGTTAGAAAATGTAGGAATCAAGAATGATCAAGTAACACAGAAGATGAGGGAATTTGTAAAGTTTATTTTCAAGATTTTGTTTCTGCAGCATGTTCTTCTTGCTAGATGCTAAGCATTTACCATTCAAAAGTGGAAACTATTTGACAGCGAGCTGCTATGCTGAGTAATGTAAATGTTGGCATTTGAAAGGTGTTTGCTTTGATAAATAGTGAAGGGTTTAAGTGTTTATGGATTGATTGAGATTTGGGTAATGAAACTTTGGATTTATAGACAAAATCTGAATGAATTCATGGTTATTGTTAGGAGAGAATATGGTAGCTTAGTGAAGTTAACGGATTGTGAAAGTAGGTTAGAGAATGTATGAAAGGAAGGGAATTTCTGAATGCAGGCTATTATATTCTCAACTAACCCGTGAGCTTCTGTAGGCAGGAAAAAAGGTGGCAGTGTACACCTCTCTTCCACTCAGGTTATGGATTATGGAGTTTACTTGAAGCTTATATTGTCATTTATGCGAAGCCAGTGGTCCACAATTAGTTTAGCTCTTGACTGACTTGTTCTTTGGGCATGTTGGTAGTGACTTAATGAATTTATTTTCTAAATTTTCACTTTTGTACTATAGTTTGTTGAATTTCTCATGTCCACCATCTTCAACCTTCTCTAGCTACTATTAATCAATGATATTGATTTTCTGTCATTGATTCTTGTGGAAATTATTTATTTATTTATAAACATAGACACCTTTGTATGCTGATATGCATGCTTGCTTGCATATATATATTCATGATGCTGTTGTCCTGTCACCACTCCCTCTCCGTCCGTAAATCTTTCTTGATTTGAAAACTTCAGTCCCGTTTACATTTGTACAAGATCCCACCTAATTGTGCCGTGTAAGTAATCTGTAAGACACTTGTGATTTGATTTTGTGACTTGGGGCTATAATCCTTATGATCTTCATAAATATCCTTCTGTTGGAGTTTTAACTTGAGACTCTCAAGCAACTAATAGAATTACCCGTTGTGCTTGTTTTTTCAAACAGAATGCTAAATTTTAGCTTTGTCCGTATCGCTTGTAATGGGAGCCAGTGCTGGTCCTAGCTCCTTTGCCAGGAGACCAGTTTTCCTTGTAATGGGAGCCAGTGCTGGTCCTAGCTCCTTTGCCAGGAGACCATATTTCTTCACCTTTCACTCTACTGTGAACCAAGACCGTAGATGCAGTATTTTTTATTTATTTATTTTGCAATTAATTGAATTAGTTAATCTGCTTTCAGGTGTACGCACTTGGAGGGTTCATTGTTTTGAGGTGGATATGGGCAAGGTGGCAGGAAAGAAACGAGAGAGCCAAGAAGGCATCGTCTGATGACAATCAATCTAATGATGAGTATCAATCTCCAGAAGACGAAGAATGATTCAGAAGAAGTGTGGAAATAGAACGTGCAATTTTGTTTGTGCACTCGTTAACGCTTTGTAACTTGGTTGTGTCAATCAACAACAATTTTCCCTTTCTTCTCTCAAATTCTGGCCCTTTTCCTATAATGTGCAGTTGAGCATCGACCAGCTGTGTAATTTGCTTATCTGATTTTGCATACACAATGACTGGATGCTGCGTGGCTTGTCACTTTACTTACCGTGCTCTCTTCACTTACCCTAACAAGGGAAATACTATCCTATCTCCTCCAGTTAATTTTTAGTTGGGATTTTAAAGAAGTTATAACTGATGTAAGGATCTTCTACTCTTTAAAACAGAAAATATTTTTAATTTTCAAATTTTAACTGCTGTAACGTTTTTTCCTTTTGATCTTTGAAGTTTAACAGCCTAGTAGTCAAATCTCACCTCTTTACTGACCAAACGCGTTACTTCCCATCTCTCTTTGTTTTAAACGGATCCGTTACACCAACCGTGACACAAATCCCTATAATAAAACCTAACCTCTCACTCCGTCACCCATCCCTCTAACGTCGTCTCCCCTAACCTCAACTCTCTCACCCCCAAATTGAAATCTTAACCCTAACGTAACCCTATTTTCCGATGTCCACCGACGATTTCCCCCTCCTCGACGCGCAGCCCCCTCACCCTTCAACGCGCCATCCAGACGCAACCTCCGTCACAACAACCGGAGACTACTACTACTCCGATCATGACAAATCGGCCGCCACACCCTCCTCGAAACGCAACCACCAAAATCACTACTACAACAACAAGAGATCGAAATCAAACAGCAACACAGAGTTAGAATCCAGCGATTACCGAGATTACAGGAAGGATAGAGAGGAATGGAGCGACACGGCGATATCGTGTTTGTTGGAGGCGTACACGGAGAAATATAATCAGTTGAATAGAGGTAATTTAAGGGGAAGAGATTGGGAGGAAGTAGCGGAAGCTGTGAGTGAGAGAGGAGGGAGTGTTAATAAGAAGAGTGTGGAGCAGTGTAAGAATAAGATTGATAATTTGAAGAAGAGGTATAAAGTGGAGTTACAGAGGATTAGTGGGAGTGCGAGCAGTTGGCATTGGTTTAAGCATATCGAGGCGATTATGGGGAATGCGTGTAATGGAAAGAGCAGTAGTGGTGCTGCTGCTGGGGGGGGAGACAGCGAGGGTGGTGGTGGAGGGAGTTGTGGGAATGTTCATGTGGTGGTTAAGCAAGTTAAAAGGTAATGTTTTTGGTTTCTTTTCGTTTTTGGATAGTGAGGGTTAGGATTTTTATTGATTTGGTTGTTTTTTTGTTTAAATTTTCTGTGATAATTTGAAATTGATTTATCGGGTTTGGGTTAAATAGAAGAATTGCCTATCCTAACGCGTATGTGCAGGTATACATCTGGCAGTGCTACCTTTGCTAATAGTCTCAAAACTAAACCAGTGTCGAATTTAAAATGGCGGAGGGTAGTGTTTAAAATCAGCGGCTCTGCTTTGGCTGGGAATTGCCAGAATATTGACCCCAAGGTGAGAGATTCAATATTTCGATGATTCTTTTATCTTTGGACTGATGATACGCAAAAAATGCAAGCTAAACTGCTTTCTTCTATTTTAGGTAGCTATGCAGATTGCCCAGGAAGTAGCAACAGCTAGCCGTGTAGGACTGGAGGTATTGCCCAGATCCTTTTTCTTGCTGATGTCCTGTAATGCAAACTCAAATTACAAGATGCTTACTCTAGTGTGCTTTTTATAGATAGCAATTGTTCTTGGAGGTCGCAATTTCTTTTGTGGAGACTCATGGATTTCTGCTACTGGCTTAGAGAGGCCTACTGCATACCAGATTGGGTAATGCACCGTCCTCATAGAATTTGCATTAAGTATCTATTTCAGTTATCGAATTTTGAATACTATCCTGTGAACTATGTTTTCCTTTCCCGGTAGCATATATAATAGCTTAAAATCTCTTTGTACTGTCCTTATCCTAAACTTGTCAGTTGCTAGTTTGTGATGATGTGTTAACTTGTGATGTAATGTCAGCATGATGGCAACAGTTATGAATTCAATTTTGCTTCAATCAGCTTTGGAGAAGCATGGTGTTCAAGCTCGTGTGCAAAGTGCATTTACAATGCCAGAGTTAGCTGAACCTTATAGCAGGCAACGGGCCATCCGACATCTTGAGAAAGGAAGAGTTGTCATATTTGGTGGTGTTGGTGCTGGTGCTGGAAATCCTCTATTTACTACTGACACAGCAGCAGCTCTGAGAGCTTCTGAGAGTATTGCCCCACCTCGGCCTGCTTTTATTATATTTCCTGCCCTTGCATTGTTTTCATGGAATTTTGTTTCGGAATCTTGACACCTGTGTTTTTTTTCTTTTGTTAGTCAATGCAGATGCACTCCTTAAAGGTACCAATGTTAATGGTGTCTATGATCGTCATTCTGGTAACAGCAATATACTACTGGATCACATATCATTCAGAGACGTGGTTTCGAGGGGTGCTACCTCAATGGACATGATGGCAATCACATACTGTGAAGAGAACGGGATTCCTGGTTTGTAATGATTTTCTTATCAACTCATCACCCTCCCAAACCCATTTACGTTGCTAATGCTAATGTGCTCTCTGTCTTTTGTAGTGGTTGTCTTTAATTTGCTCGAGCCTGGGAACATCTCAAGAGCATTATGTGGAGACCAAGTTGGCACCTTAATTGATCAAGCAGGAAGGATTAGTTAGTGCTGGTTGTATATGGCAGCAAATCGATGAATTCAAACTATACGGACCGTACCTAACCTAATTATCGGCACCAGTGCAAAAGCTTTGGGAGACTGGCGTTGGCAACTCCATTTGGCATTCAAATTTAGACAGCTATAAATGAGGTGGGCAGGAGTTGCTCTACTCGTACGGTCTAACCTGTAAGGGCAGGAGGTGGTGATTGGTGAATAAATTCTGAGAAATGTCGAATTTCCGAATGCTGCTTCTTTGTGACAGGAATGATTTTCGCCCTAGTGTTGTATCCTGTGTAAAATGCTATCTGTTATCATAATGTTACTTATAGAGCATTGATGTAACCCATGTGTATATAAAGATTCTTCATTTTATAGTGTGAATATTAAAGAGGGAAGATATCTTTCAGCGGAGCAGCCATGGAAGCGTCATAATCCATTTCGGTTCTTTCTATGCTCCAAGGAAGAAAAGACACGTGGATAAAACATAAATGGTGGGATCTTTATTACGAACAATGAAAAAAAATCCCACGTTATGAACATTGCTCTATACATTTATGGCGATGAGGGGAAAAAAACACTAAATTGTACAGCTGACTCCTACGATCTACATTTGTCCTTCACTGCATCACCTCTAGCTTGCTTGTTGCTTGTTTTGTTCCCAAATAGCGACCCCACTAAAAGACCCTGGATACTAACTCTATGTCCTCTGTATGAACAGTCCCGATTTAAAAAATCATAAATCTTGAACTTCTCTTTAACTCTATTTCCCTTCACTCTGAAAAAACTCAAACCAATTATTACGGAGAATTTTAGTATAAATCACAGCATAGATATTAATAATAGAGCTATAAGGTACTCAACGTGTCAAAATACGTTTAGGGTTTAGGGTCACAGCATAGATATTAATAATAGAGCTATAAGGTACTCACTGTGTCAAAATAAGTTTCGTAAATAGAGAGACTATCAATTGCGTCGTAGTTTGCCTTCACCCCAATGAACTGACTACGTAATTGAGCACAACTAGACTCCGGCCACCGGCAGCCTCCATCCCTTGAGCGTAAAGGACATATAGCATCACACACTCCACCAAGTGGATTGTTGGAAACAACATCATCTGCCACTACTGAAATGGAAATTGATAGATCAGAATTGTATTGATGCTGGACAATACCATCAGATTCTATTTTTGTCATTCCCATAGGGTTGGTCTTGACATCAACAGGAGTGTCACCACCAGCAAAATGAACTTTGCATCCCAATGACTCTATGGCTCGCTTTATGGCTGCACATTCCTTGTTCGCCCTCTTAGCCAAGGCCATAGCATAGCTACTGAGTCGCTTCTCATTCTGTAATTCTGCAGATAACGATTCCATGGCATTTGTGGTTTCTTTAGCTTTCTTCTCTGCTCCTTCTTTCGCCTAGTCAGTTAAAGCGACAAGAGTCAATGAAAAAAAAGACAAAAGGTGCATCAGGGAACAGTAGAGCACTGTCATCCATCTCTCCTAGGTTTCTACATAATGATGCCCTCAAAGACAACAACAAAAAAGAAGAGGAAGAAAAGAATTGAAAAGAAAAATAGATATTGAAAGAATATATTATACCCTGATCAGACAATGGCAAAGCAAAGGATCATGTTTTTTTCTGAGAACATAGTATTGGTTCAGTAGTAAGAAAGTAGTTCATTACCTTCTGTAGTTCAGAGAATTTTAAAGACATATTCCGGCATTGATCCTCAAGCTCCCCAGCTTGGGCTTCTGAAGGACAAGCCCACCGAAGATGGAACTGGGGCCATAGAGTCGGGGCTAAAGCTGCTGCTGGAGGTAACAACGGGCCATTATGTTTCAGAGGACTATAAAAAAGGTTATAGTGCACATGAGACCTTCCCTCTGAAGAACGCAAACCAGCCAAATAAGCCCACAAACATCCACAAGATTCAGAGACACCAGCCAGCTGCCTTTCCTTTTCACTGAAAATTTAGACTAACACTAAGAAAGAGAAATTTTAATGCTTCCATAATAATTAGAGTCGACAGAGCAGGCCCCATCATGTGGTAGAGTGATTAGGGTAAGCCGGACACGGTGAGGGTTCTCTGCATGCAATACCCTAATGTTCAGCACTTATGCATGAAGTTGCCCCATGGTCTGTCTTCAACAGGAATCAAGTTTTAGTCCAACCTAACGGGCTGACAAGAAAACATGCATGCCCAAAAAGATAATAAATCTGGGGGTCATCACTTTTAACACCGAGGAACTGCCACTTTAATGAGAAGGAGAAAAATTGATGGCTCAAATTTCACTTAGGACAGAAAAATCTGTAAGCTATAATGAACTGTTCTAAAACCAAATGACACAAACACGACAAATTCCCAAACAGATTTGGACAAATCTACATGATTGTCTCTTTATTTCTAGGAAGATGAAGGAATTGCTACCAGAAATCATTCAACAGATGACACTGCATTGCCACAAATATGCAGCATACACATGTCATAGACGCACACATCATTTTGGTAGAATAAATCAGCATGGTGCTTCTATGGGAATTATATTTGCTGTAACCATTTCAGGACATTAATACCACCGCCTTCATTTTTTAACTTTATAAAACTTCTCTGAATCCAAGGAACATGCTCAGTTAAAGTTTAAGATAAAAAGAAATGAAGCAGCTCTTCTTTCTTCTAGTTTCTGGTTCATGCAAAGATTTGCTGAATCCATGCTTGTCTTGAGATATTCTGAATTTTCAGCTACCAATCCAGTATCGAGTTTGAAATTAAAACTTCTTGCTTCTAAATTAGTTATATAAAGTACAAGGGCATGCCAGAAGCCACATGCCTTGATCTATTTAAGATATCCCTAAGCAGAAGTTAAAAAGGAACGAGAGAAAAGGAATCACCTATTGCAGAAGAAGTTACCAAAGCGACATGAAAGCACAGAGTCCAATAAGTCCACCAGGAAAGCCTAAGCCATCAAACAATACACTAATCAGAGAAAAGTGTGATGAGGACACAAAACCAGTTTCTTCAACTCATTTGATCTCAACAACTAACTTCTAACACATGCAAGGATAATTATCATAGGGGAAGAAAATCACACATACCGAAGAGAACTCAAAAGCAAATGGATACATCCGCAATAATTGTGAAACACAATCAATCCACTGCAGAACACATCAACTATTTTTAGAGCCTGGCAAAGACAATCTTACACAACAGATTCTCAAGTTCACTTGGATTGAAATATAATATTGGACATTCAAACAAATAGGGTGTCACTATTATCACTATTACTTGGGCTTTTTTAAGTGGATTTCCTTAACAATACCCCTACCATCCTCACCTTCAATCCAATCCTTCTAGTAGATTCTATAACTGCTTGAAGATCCTATGCATTGCACTCTTGCCTTCACATCTCTAGCTTACAACCCCAGTATAAGGTAAGAAAATTGAGCGCATTTGGCACATAAATTTCATTCTTCTTTATCACAAACACAGAGAGGAAGGAAAGAGAAGGGGATCCTGAGCAATTATTTATCTTTTTCACAAGATCAAGACCATCTATTCATGTATTTAGACCTTCAAAACAATCTCAATATGCGTCAGGCTCAATGCAAATCATATGGTAATCCCTAATTCCCTATGATTTTGGGTTGCCAAAAATAATCATGATAGTCAGTTGGTAACTAATTCCTAAATTTCAGTGTATTAGGGCATGCATAAAACAACAGTAACCTGCAAAAATATAGGAGAATATTGGTTCTGTGCATGAGAAGAACTAGGAGCTTGAGGTGTGAATGATCCTGATGACTGTTGCATGGGTGATGATGGAAAACTCCCAACTGAAGATTGCCTAGATAAATCAAGAGACGTATCGCTGCTTCCAGATACAGTTGGCATTCCCATTCGCTCTTCAAATGGATGACCAAATGCTAGCCAGTCTTTTTCAATGAGCGCCTGCATTGAATTAAGATATTCCAGAAGGTAAAATTTCACATCTAGGGAAAAATAAAGCTATTTTATCTGGAGGAGCATAAAAACCTTTTCATATTATTGTAACAGTAACATGAGAGAAATATGTGTGCACTCCCAAGTGCAACAGCTTAGGCATATACAAAGAACAATACACAACCAACAAACGAGTTTTACAGTGGAAGAAAATACCTGAAACCCAGTGCATGTCCGATAGTAAGGGTCAAGCAACAAATTAGCAAGTGAAATCAGCTGACTAGTTCTATCCCATCCATCGCTAGACAAAAGAATGAAAGACAAGAACTCAGCTATGCACAAGCTCTAAAAGCAAGCACAAAATTGAAAACAGAAAAGAGAGTAGCTTTTTCTGATAGCAAATTTTACTAATTGATGAAAATATGTATAATGACAACTTATTCAACTGAAATGCTTGCTAGATGATTCAGATACTCTTTTTTTTTTTTCCTGCTCTGTTGAAAAGCGTAACAAATGTGGGCCAGGAGTCTGGTAGTAGGCAGATGACTCGCCAAGTTCATAAATAAAACCATGATCTGCTGGGCAATGAGACCCAGGTTTTTCCTGCTAATCAGCATGTGAAGCTCAATCCATGCGATTACACTAAGAAGAAAGGTAGAAGCAAGATCTATTGGGAGAGCACCTGATTCAGATTTGAAGTTGCTGTATGGAATTAACAAGTAAGCAAGCTTGATTTAGATTTGAAGTCCATGCATGGAATTCATAAGCATTTTTATTTTAGATTATCAGCATAACGAATAGAAACTAAAATAGATTAACAGCATATGATATAGAATTTACACACCAAAAGGACAAAAAGAGGGTATGTAGCGTGCAGAATATTAAATTTTTTCACATTTCATCACTGTGGCAACAGAACAGGAAATATTCTCCCAGTTGTTGCAAATATTAATACAAGGTATGAGGTTCAGATATCGGACCTGCAGTGTACAAGCACTGATGCTGATTCCAAAGCAACACGAGCAGCAATCCAAGCTGAACCAGCCAAGACACTTTGGACATGTATTAACCAACCACTGTCACCGAGGGTTGCCACAGAAGCAGACATACTGCTGAGATTGCCTCCACCCCAGGTCCAGCCACCATGTCTCTGTAAGCAAAAAATGGCATGAATTTCAGTAGGAACACCCACTACTAACATGGCATTTCTGCTGAAGTTCAGTAAGAAGGCACAGGAAACATTGCAAATGTAAAGCTTGTGAACTCATATTGTGAAAATATCTTTATTTAGCCTTCAAAGTGTTTTGGAGCTATTAGGTAATCAGCCAGAGATCAATGCCATGAATTAATTGGAAAAAAAAACCCTCAACTAAAGATGAGGAGCATATTTAAGTACCTTTTTGACTATAGATAAAACCATTAATGCACCATTGACAAGATAAAGGTAGTAACATTGGCTCATGCGCATCATTAGGTACACAGGGCATGATGATGTCAGTGCACTGAATAAGAGTTGTATTGTGAACAGGATGGTGTCTACAATATATCATATAGATAGCTGAATACAATCGATGCTTTTCCTTTTTGCTTTTCCAATTGAGGATGCATTCACAAAAGAACAAGAAATGAACATCAAAACTCTAGTCTTTGACCCAGAGCCTCAAACAACAGCCCCATTCACGCAGGTTATTCCACCCATTTAGTAATGGTAAAAATAGGGAACTGTACTGCACAGTCATGCATTACACTTGATTATTTGTTTATATATCTGATATCATTCAAGTAAAGGTGATGCAATTTTGCTACCAGGCAACAAAAACATCATGCAACAGACAAGTGCCTTTGATTGGTTAGGGTTCTGATGGATGGAAACACTCAATACAAGCTACCTTTCCAGCATTACATGTTGACAACAGAGAAAGATTATAGTTTTAGTTTATCTTTAAGTTACATATGCCAATAGAAGTTAATTATTTGAAATTTTTCTTGAGGTTACATGTGGCAATGGAAGTTAATTACGTACCCTTGTACTTATCTAATTTGTTGTTTATCTTTTCAGAAAACTTCCATTTAGGAGACAATATATATGGCAGAATAGGATTGTAATAGGTAGAGTGTTTCTCTGAATTGTAATCCTTTTTTGGTGTGATGCCAATATGGGAGTGATTCCCTTGAGTGGTGTGATGCTAGTTGTTTCCTTTTCCTTGTAATTCTTGTTTCTACAATAAAATTATCAGAATGCTCAATCTTTTATACTTTTATGTTGTCTTTATACCGTGTTCATTAATTTACAAAAATTATTCCCTTCTTAATTTAGTTTGGCATTAAAAGTTTACTCAATTATGTTTACATGAAACTCAACAAATGGAGAGATGCATGTTTCACTTGCACAAAATAATACATCAACATTCTTTTAAATTGTATTTAAGGAGAAAAAAATAAACCTGCTTATAACAACTGAAGTTAATTTAGTAGTTTTCCACAGGTAAAGGTGCCAGATTTTAAATTCTTAATGTTTATAAACTAACCAAGAGTGATAATGTTCCATCTGATGAAGTAGAGCCATGAGTATCCAGGTAGTCCCTAAGCCGAGAGAGACTCTCTCTCATAGCATGTATGTTGTCTATCCCAAAGAAAACTACCTGATACCAGATAATAATAAACAAAAAAAGAGAGGAATATGACATTAGTGAAAACAAGTATTAAACTGATGATTACTGGAGAAACATAACAGCTTCAACCTCTGACTAACCTCAGATTGAAAATAGTGCGATGGTGACTCTGAGCCACCTCCCATAGCCACATTTGCTAAAGCATTTTTTCTAGGTCTCGCGTCAGCAATATATAACTTCCTGAAATGAGGGGAAAGCATAAGCAGGGAGAGGGCAAGTAGGAATATATATATTACAAACATTGATTTACGAAAGCCACGGTACGATATAAAATAAGCCACTAGAAGAAATGTGAACATCAAATCTAATGAAATAATGGGTTTATTTTGTAGCATAACTTGTATGTCACCATGTCAAGCAATGAACGCAAGTATATTTTTGTGGATTAGCAAAATTACAGCTCTCAATTTATCAGATGAGAAATTAGAGTTGCAGGATAATACAGGCCCTAGAGAAAAGTGCTCATTTGTCCAGACATGCAGTGTGGAGATTTTGCACCATTGACATCAAATAATGAATAAAAATAACAAAAATTATGGCCACTCTATTTCAACAAAAAACCTGCAACCAAAGATTCAAGGATTTAGATCCAGTACATTGATTAGGATTTCCAATCTCAAGAAGGAAATGTATATCATACCCAACAGAAAGTAATGAGTAGTCAAAGTTTAAACACTAGGCCGGATAGTCACCTGCCCTAACCATCTAAGCTACAGGGCCCACCAAATCAATTATAGAGGGTACCTTAAGAAAACATTTCTTTTCTCCAGACATTTTTCAGATAAGACACGAATTGGAACCCTGCCACTATGTGGACAGTGCATTTCAAGATCTACAGCAAAAGAGGAGCAATTTCATGATCCGGGTTATGGAAAAGACAACCTTTTCTCTTTTTTCTTTTTTCATGTTGAAAAAGTGATGAAATAGGATTTAGTTAGCAGCTCAGAATGAGTTTTATTGCTTTAAAACTAAGTAGACTGGTACATAATTACGTTTCAAACGAAGGTATCATACAAGGTATAAAGAATAATAGAAGTCAAATTATTGCATAAAATAAGGAAACAGCACAACCATGAAACACCAAAACAATGAGACAACTCGACAAAAACAAAAGGGAAATGATTTGAATAACCCTACCTCCGACCCTTTTTATAACCATCAGGTTGAGAGCAAAGTGCCGCGACAAGCTTTTCATCTGTGTTGCTGCAGACAAATACATTGATGTAGTCTGACATTATATTGAGCAACAGATGGCATACGAAAAATTTAGTTCACATTCCAAAACCTCAACAGATAAGATATCAATGGATCCCAGTAACAGCAACAAATAACAGGTGTTGCATAAAAAAATATGAATTGGAACTTTTTTGGAAATATCAGGGCCATGATTCAATAATCATGCCTGTAAAGGATTCCATGACAGAAATTGCAGCAATCATGGCAGTTGCACTTCAAATATTTTTTATTGTTTTAGCTTGGCAAAATATTGTTAAGCATCAAGTTTAGGAAGTTAAATGCTAAAATTTTGACCATCTACAAGGATAACAAGACATCTTTCATGAAGCTTAAGATATCTCTATTCATGTTAAATATTAGAAATTCCATCTGAACTTAAATTATTTGGAAATTCAATGTATAAAAAACACATTGCTAAATTTGTCATCAATTGTGCATGTGATGGCCGTAACTGTTTCTTGATACTAGTGAAGGCATGCAGCACAGCAACCAAAATCACAAATGTCACTTTAATTTCAGACCATAATCCTGCCACGTGTCTACAATGAGCATATTTTTTGCGCACCAACGTGTTTGAGTTCATTGAAAGGAAATTAAGTAGGCGGATCAACCTACCTTCTCATATTCATCATTAGACCAACTAAGGGTTGAGATGAACGTGCAAGGACTGCTCCAGTTCCTATAATCTCACATATGTCGATGCATCAGAATGGAAATCAAGATAGACAAAATAACTAAATTTCACCCTTTTATACCAGGATGACACCAAGAAACTACAGGCAAGCGACCCTTGGAGCGAAAGCTGGATGCATGGACCAGTTCTTCATCACTGGCAACCAGACAGAGTTATTAGTTTTAAGGTTCAGGCAAGAGAAAACCCAAACAAAAATTATTTCCAAGTCAAACTAGAAGGATTTCAACAACAGTCAAACTAGTTCTAAGGTGCAGTAAGAATCTCAGCGTTTTTACCTGATGGATTTTGGAACAATTAAGGCAAAAGGGTAACTTGGGCACATTATGTAGTTGGAATTTACATTACTGATTCTCCACAACTCATTAGACAGTGTGTATGATCCTTTGTCGATCATATCTATCGTTGCACTACAAAAGCCTTTTCCAAGAAGACGAAAGCACTCATTCAACAAGCGCACTTTTGGGTTAGAATTAGTAAATTTGGATGGTCCACAGCTAAAAGCATAAAGATCCCAGAGTCTTGATGGTTTTGTGCACCTTAATAACCCATCATATATAGCCCGTCTCTGCATAATAATAATAATAAAATAAAATAAAACTATAATTTAAAATAATTATCTGCTCATGGCAGGTGTGATGACTCAGTTCACAATTATGAATCCATCAATCAACAAAAGTATATCTTTTTCAATTAATTTATAATTTAAACCCTCGAAATCATAAGCTTCATATTTTTTTATAGCAAAATATATCTTACAAATGAAAGAAATTTCAATTTGTAAGTGATCATAGTTAGCAAATAAAGACCAGAAGTAAGAAGAGTTCACCTGCATTGTTTTGGGCCGGAAACCAAAAACAATAATTCTCATATCTCTCCCTGCAAAACATAAGAACCAATAATTCCATGAGAATTCTAAAGAGAATTATATCATCAAAATAACAGTCAGCAACATCATACAAGACAAAGAAAATAAAAGCAACCATTAGCAAATAGCAATACTCAGTGACATTGTTCCAGTAACTATGGGTAACTTCAAAGAAATCTACTTGTTCAAAAATAAAGAGATTGAAAACCTCATGCCTTAAATGGAATCCATATGCTCAATATTAATCTAGCAAACTAGACAACATCTATAAACTTCTTTTCAGGCAACTACCAGCACCATGAAACAACTGCATTACCCGTGCCCCAGAATCTGTCATCATCTCCTGAGTATTATTATCATAAATTTAATTTATTGCTTGAATTTTGAATCATCAAAGCCAAAGAAAAGTTATTTTATAACTCGGCACGAATGTCAAACCTGTTCCAAAATTCTATCTTTCATACACAAAATGCAAATCGATTGTCAATCCCAAACAAAGTGTAAGCTGGCAAAGAAGTTGTTAAGTAGTAAAACAAACATATCAAAGGTATTATGCATACCAATGACTTGGAGAAGACGATGTGATGGAGTCTTCTCAAATTGACGAGGGGTTGGTTGATTTTTTACAACCTGCATGCATTCCATAGAGCAACTAATAAAAACATGCAAAATTTCCATCACCAATAAACATGTATTATGGGTGGGCAAACCAAAACAATCTTGTATCCATTAACCTAACCAAATGCTAATCAAATCAAAAGAATAATAATAGAGAAGATTTTCTAGCACAGAGAAAGTTAAGCACATGCTAAAGCAGAATGGTGTAATGGATCTATGTTGCTCTCCATGTAGTTGGGGGTTAAGGCTTAAATTGAATTATAAAAGATAACAGTTGATAAAGGTTGTCATTTCAGAAAATATAAGTAAAATCTAGGGGTGAGCAAAAAAACTGAACAACCGATTAAACCGAGAAAACCGAACCGATAAAAAAAACCGATTATAAAATTTTGAAAAATGTCCGGTTCGGTTCAGTTTCGGTTTTGTACGAACAAAACCGATTGACCCGAACCGCACCGAACCCGTTCGGTTTAAAAATTTAATATAAATAGAAAGTTTCAAAACCCTAATTCCTCGGTCCCCATTCATTCACCTCTTGCCTCCCGCCTCCCTCAGTCCCTCTGCAACTAAACTAAGAACTAAGAAGCCTCTCGGTTTTTGCATCTCAAATCTTCGTCCCTCTCGCAAATCGCCTCCCTTTGCCTCTGCATCTTTAATCTCCGTCCCTCTCGCCTCTCGCCTACCTCTGCAATTTAAATCTCCCTCCCACTCTCCTCTCTCTGCAACTTAAATCTCCCTCCCTCTCGCTTCTCGGTTTATCCCTCCCTCTGCAACCAACCAACCATTACCCTCTCTCCCTCTGCAATCTGATCACATCGTTACCCCCAGTTCGACAGTTTCTCTTTATCATCATCCCCATCCGACACGGTTACAGTTTACAAGAGGTAAGTAAATTGAACTTTTGTTTTATTTCTTGTTATATTTGATACATCATCTGTTGTAGAATAGTCATAGTCCTCTGGAGTTGATAAATTAGAGCCATTGGCCATGCTATTTGATGAAGCCCTACTGCTACCTCTTGCTATGCTGATGTATATGTTGATGTATTTAAGTAGTAATTAATTGATGTTGCTGGTATTTGAGATTATATGTTGATATCATACTGTTGGTTTTTGAGATTGATGTTGCTGCCTTGTTGGTAATTAATCACTGGTTTATAATGCTGAGAATTTTCTATCGAATTTAAATATGTTGTCTTGCTACTTTGTCATCGTGAAACTGTGGATAGGAAATTAGGAATATTAGGTGAAAAATCAGTATAAAAACATAGAATCTAAACTAGAGAAAAAAAAATTGAATAAGGGCAATGATCTAGTAGGAAATTCCATAACAAAATACTATGCTTAGAGTAAAACTGAAATACGCAAGCTAACGCTGCTAAACTGATTCTTTTCATTGCTGGTTTTGCAAATGAGAAAGAACCCCCTAATATCAGGCTTAAATATAACATCTAATACTAACATGAAAAAAAAACATGAAAACTAGACAAGAAATCTGATGGGAAATTAAAAAATGTACTAGGTTCCCTCTTTTAAGTGACATATATTAAGAGTAAATTGTCAAACTAGACCATATTGCAAATATAGTGTAAATTTATTATGCATATATGCTGCAAATATATTGTGAATTCTAAAAATATGTATTATTAACATGTTTTGATCTTTTTTTCATTTGGTAATTACAAATGGAAAATATTCAAAACCAAAATGTTTCATCCACCGACACTACCCCCACATCAACATTTAATGCCCTCACTTCAAACATCCAACCTACATCAATTACTGCAGGATCTGTCATAAATGATAGAGGTAAACAACCTGAAACCCTTACATTAAGAAAAAGAAATGTTGATGATAGAAAAAAGTCACAAATTTAGGATCATTTTTCAAAACTGGATGATGATCCTAAAACTCCTAGAGCTGAATGTAATTATTGTAGAAAGAATTATGCGTGTCATACTATTCTGAATGGAACAAGTAATATGTGGAGTCATTTGAAAATATGCAAAAAATTCCCTTTCGTGGTTGATAAGAAACAAAAACTTTTGGTATTAGAACCTAAGAAAGAGAGTGATGAATCGGAAGATAAAAATATGGGCACTCTAAAGGCAATAGGTTATAACTATGAAGAATGTAGACTAGAACTAGCAAAAATGATTATAATTGATGAGTTGCCTTTTAATTTTGTGGAGGGTAAAGGATTTAAATCATTTTTGAGGACAATGCAACCTAGATTTGATAGTCCTTCTCGTTTTACTGTAATGAAAGATTGTTTGAAAATTTATGTTGACGAGAAGGAAAAATTAAAGATAGCACTTAGGGGTCAACGATTATGTTTGACAACAGATACTTGGACATCGATCCAAAACATTAATTATATGTCTTTAACGGCTCATTGGATTGATAGTGAGTGGAAATTGCATAAAAGAATTCTCAATTTCTGTCAAGTTTCAAATCATACAGGTGAGATAATTGGTCAAGTGATTGAGAATTGTTTGTTAGAGTGGGGGATTGATAAACTTTTAACAATTACAGTAGACAATGCAAGCTCTAATAACGTGACTATTTCATATTTGAAAAATGTGATGATAGATTGATCATTTAATATATTGTTAAATGATCATTTGCATGTAAGATGTTGTGCACATATTGTTAACCTTATTGTCAGTGATGGTTTAAAAGAGATTAATGCTTCGGTTGTTAAGATTAGAAATGCAATAAGGTTTGTGAGATCTTTACCTGCGAGACAACTTGCATTTAAAAAGTGTGTAGAAAAATTGCATATAGATTGTAAAAAGTCATTATGTTTGGATGTTGCAACTCGATGGAATTCAACTTATCTTATGTTGGATGCTGCTGAAAAATTTGAAAAGGTGTTTGTGAGGTTAGGTGAGAGTGAACCTAGGTATATGGGTTATTTTTTAGAGGTTGATTTAAAAGGGAGTAAAAAAAATATAGGGCCACCTGGTTTAGAGGATTGGGAAAATGGTAGAATTTTGGTCAAGTTTTAAAGATCTTTTACACAGTTACATTAAAGTTTTCTGGCTCATTACATGTAACATCAAATTCTTTTTTCAATGAATTGATTTACATGTATACGAACTTGTTGCAATTGTGTAAAAGTAGAGACAATGTTTTAAGTGGAATGGCAATGTAAATGATGTTGAAGTTTGAGAAGTATTGGGGTTATGATGCAAATCAAAATTTTATATTGTATGTGGCTAATGTTTTAGATCCACGTTTTAAGTTGAAATATGTTAAATTCTGTTTTGGTGAGTTGTATGATTATCACAAAGCACAATCTTTAACAAAAAAGGTGAAAGATCATTTGGTAAGACTATATGAGTTTTATTTAAGAGTTGATGAAGTAGAGGATGTTAATAGACACATTCATGGTGTTAATGATATGGATTGCAATGACATGGAGGTAGATGTTAATACTTTTGCTGGATTCAAAAGACATTTACAAAAGAAAGATAGTGTAGAAAATAAAAATGAAGTCGAGAGGTATTTGAATGATGGTTGTGAGGATCATGATGATGATAAATTAGATATTTTAGGTTGGTGGATGGGTAATGGTTCAAAATATAAAATACTTTCGAAGGTTGCACAACATGTTTTAGCTATTCCTATATCCACAGTAGCTTCTGAATCAGCTTTTAGCACTGGTGGTCGTATACTCGACCAATTCCGAAGTTCTTTATCTCCAGCAACTGTACAAGCACTTGTTTGTTGTCAAAATTGGTTGCATCTTGGATCAATCCCGATCGACATTACAACCTTGATGAATGATTACGAAAAATATGAAAATCTTGAATCAGGTTATTTTTCTTATACACTTGTATTTTTATTTTATTATTTATTAATGAATTTATTTTCAATCTAACATTTCTATTTTATTTTATTTTTTTGTAGAATTTGGTGGAAAGTTAAATCTAGTATCGGATGATAATTAGTTCAAAATCGGGTGTATTTCTTGAAGTATTTCATGTTAATGTTTGTTTATTTTGAAGCCCTTTGAAGGCATTTTCTGTAAATTAAATTTAAATTTGTTCACTTTTGTAGTTTTAATTATTTCATCTCATGCTAAATTCAACAAAACAAAAATATTATAAAGGTAAAAAAAACTTAATAAACACTATATTAACAATTTAATACATTAATATTTGTATTAGTTGCAAAAAAATTAAAAATACCGTGGGATTTGATAAGAAAATTAATTGCAAGCCCATCAGATCAAGAAAACCCATCAAAAAGCCCATCTGTGGGCCCAAAAACCAATTTCGGGTTTTTCAATTTTTTTAATAAAAAAAACCGAACCGAATCGCACTGAAAGTGGTTGGTTTTTAATAGGTTCGGTTCGGTTTCGGTTTATTTTTAAAAAAAAATATAATTTTCGATTTGGTTATTTTTTTTGATAAAAACCGAACCGAACCGAAAATGCTCACCCCTAGTAAAATCTGTCAATCTATATGATTCCTACACAAAATTAACCAAAGTAGCTGACAAACTATTATCCTAGCATTGTTTTGCCCCCATTTTCTGTTTGCATGCCATTGCATGGTCTGCACTTAGCAGGTAAAGAATATCTTTCAGAGGCATTCTGTCAAGGATCGGATCATCTTTCCATAAAAACCAAAGCATGTGACATGTATGTATACAAATTGACCTGACCATGAGCATTGTTCTGGTGTTTCCATATGACTATAGCATGACATATTGACATGTGATCGACACCAACTGAATACATACAAACAAGAACTCGGAAATATGATTTGGAAATCAGTCGTCCTCCCATTCTCCTGTTCTTGATCTCTCCTCCACAAGTCCAAATGCCTAGCTGTTCTCTTTCTATCCCCCCACCCCACCTAATCATTGTGTTACTTTACCAACCACAGCAAAATGGAAAGACTTAAATGGAACAGGTTTTCTATGCTTAGCAGAACTTGACAAACCAATATTGCCTTGGTGCAAAAATGAAAATCAAGAATAATAAACATTCATAAAGAGATTAATAGCTAAAGAAAATATGCTGCAAAATCAGAAACAGGAATTCTGCATTCCATTTGAGACAGGATAGCATTCTATTGCATGGGTGAAGATGTTGAAAAACATGCATGAAAAGACGGAGCATTTCCACTTGTTTAATAGAGGAGAATGACAACAGAGAATTTGAGTAATTTCATCAAATAACATAGTTTATATGAAAGACAAACAATAACAAAATCTGTATCAACCCATATTTTTTCAGTGAAAGAAAAAATTAGTCCAAACAATTAAAACCCCACATCCACCAACGAGGATAAACTATCCTGCAAGAAATTGCATGCATCAACAACAAGAATCTTCCACACATAAATCTATCTTACAGGGTACAGAAATAAACAACTTTCTCACCAACATTACCTTAAATAAGAGTAAGGGGTAGGAAAAAAGAATCCATAAGTTCAAGAAAAGTAATTTACCATTTTGTTGAACTTCTCAATTGTTGCTAGCGGAATCGTTCCAAGTGCAACAATATTTTCTGTTTCCTTGCTCTTGAACAACCAAAGAAAACACATACAGTGAGTATAATATTTATGCATACACAACATCATTTTCAGTGAAGCAGTAACAATTCCTTGGCTCTTCAAACATGCTTAAATAAATTGAGGCATGATACCGAATTGTTAAAGCGACAAAGAATGAATACAATACCATTCCATCATCTTAACATAGAATAAAATAAGGAGAGAACACATTACTCACCAGAAAAATGAGACGAAAATTAGTCACTATCAAGATACCTGCCTCGTCAGTGTTAATAAGAACAACACCATGTCCCTGAAATCAAGTTTCAATCTATTTAACAATAAGTTGAAAACG
Organism: Salix dunnii; assembly: GCA_015731905.1. Taxonomy (NCBI): domain Eukaryota; kingdom Viridiplantae; phylum Streptophyta; class Magnoliopsida; order Malpighiales; family Salicaceae; genus Salix; species Salix dunnii. Next base: position 16,375,543 of record CM027668.1, read on the forward strand.
AAAGAGCTAAATAGTTAGAGTCTGAGCAGAAAGATAACCCTATCCACTTACAATGTTCTAGTTTTATTTTTTTATTCTATAGTAGTAATTTAACATTTTAACTATAAAAAAAAATCAATTGAAATCAGATGAGGTTAGCTATAACAAAACAAATTCCCTGATTCCTCTTTTATACGCGTAATGTATATTAGATATTCATAAAAATAATTTGTTAGAGAATAATATAAATCATATTCTGGAATTTCACCTAAAAGTTTAAGTTTTTAGGTGAGATGGTTTATCAAAACCTTGTTGACTCAGCGGTCACGAGTTCAAATTTCACCCTCATTTTATTTAATAAAAATCAAGCACAAGATAGTGTGGGTCTGTACAAGTTTCAAGTCCAAGTTGTTTTCATTTTAGGGAGTGCTAGAGAATAATAGAAATCATATTCTAGAAACTTGTGCAAGAGCTTAAGCTTTTAAAATAGGATGGTTACTTGATATAATTGACTAAACAAGAATTAGAAATCAAAACTTAAAGAAATAACAAAAATCAAGATTTTAAAGAAATTGCAAAGAATAAAGAAGCAAACCTACCTCAGCTATAACACGCTCTGCTTCTAGCAAGAACTTGTAATTAGCGTGATGCAAAACCGAGCGTGACCCTGGATGCTGCACCTAGCAAACATGGAATATAATGAATAATATTAAATCAAGAAAACAAATTTTAATTTGGTTGCACTGAAATTTGAGAGCGAGAAGATATTAGACCTCCAGTTTGAACCAGTCGAGAGCCTCATCCCAGCTACCGGTGCTTTCCGGCCGCTCGAGCTCGGAGGAGGAGTCTGATAGTGACGTTGATCGCTGTGGTGCGGACATACGGTGAGCCGTTGAGAAAGCGAGACTGCGTGTTGTAGAGAGAGAGTTGTTGAAAGAGACGTGGAGGTTTGGGTGTACTTACCGTTCAAAGAGAAATATATTATCTGTATTTGTTTTTGGGTTTTTGGTTTTCTTGGGGGGGGGGGGGGGGGGTTATATTTTTTATACATGTGAGAAACAGATAATGGACAGTTTTTCTTTGGTTTATTGGAGAAATAATTAAAAACAAATTAGCGTTTTAATTTTGAGGTGATCAAAATGATTGAAATTTTTTTTATAAAAAGGATATATTTTTTTAGTAATTACGAACGGTATACCCGCGCGATGCGACGATTTTTTTTATCTATGTAGAAAAATTATTATTTTTATATATATTGTATTTTATTATTTTAATATTTAGTTAGTATAATTATAATTGATAAAATCTATGTAATCAAAATGGAAAGTGATCCGTATATTTTTTAATTGCAGATAATCTAAGTAAATTTGTATTTTTTTTTAGTTTAATTTTTTCCCGGCAATATTATATTTAAAATATTAAAAATAAAAATATTGTAAATTTGTTTTTAGGAAATAAATTTAAACAAAAGAGTACCAAATTTCAAAATTAATTTTAAAATGATATTAATTTTTTTCATTCAAAAAATTCCAGGTCATGTTTTCTTCTCCATATATATATTCCTATGGGATAATATCCAATAAATATTAGAACATATAATTAATGAAAGACTAAAAATATCCTAGAAACTTTAACAAAAAAAAATATTATTGATATCACTGTCAAAACAATAAAAATTATTAAATTATATGTAGAAAAAAAAACATTAACAAAAGAGCAAGCAAGAAAAACAATTAAATTCTTATTATTCTTATTATCATAATTATTATTATTGTGTTAAGTACAAAATTAAAATTCCAAGACAAATTTTTTTTATGTTATCCGATTTATTCATTATATGATTATAGTAAATGTATTTAAGAATACTGATATTAATTTTTTTATTCAAAAAATCCTAGGTTATGTTTTTTTCTTCATATATATATATATATATATATCTATGAGATAATATCCAATAAATATTAGAACTTATAATTAATGAAAGACTAAAAATATCCAAGAAACTTAAAAAAAAAAATATCATTGTCATCACTGTCAAAACAATAAAAATTATTAAATTATACGAAGAAAAAAAATATTAACAAAAGAGTAAGCAAGAAAAATAATTAAATAATAATAATTATAATAATTATTATTATTATTATTATTATGGTGTTAAGTACAAAATTAAAATTTGAAGGCAATTTTTTTTTAGGTTATCCGATTTATTCATTATATGATTATATTAAATGTTTTTAAGAATACTGATATTAATTTTTTTTATTCAAAAAATCCTAGGTCATGTTTTTTTCTCCTTATATATATTCCTATGAGATAATATCCAATAAACATTAGAACATATAATTAATGAAAGACTAAAAATATTCTAGAAACATCAACAAAAGGAAAAAAAAAAAACATTATTGCCATTTCTGTCAAAACAATTAAAATTATTAAATTATACGGAGAGAAAAAAACATTAACAAAAGAGTAAGCAAAAAAACAATTAAATTATTATAATAATAATTATTATTACTATTATTATTATTATTATTATTATTATTATTATTGTGTTAAGTATAAAATTAAAATTTGAAGACAATTTTTTTTCTTTTTGTTATCTGATTAATTCATTATATTATTATATAAAATGTATTTAAGAATACTGATATTTTTTTTTATTAAAAAAATCCTAGGTCATGTTTTCTTTTCTCTATATATATTCTCATGTGATGATATTAAATAAATATTAGAACATATAAAAATATGTTTTTACATGTATTGTGTTTTGTTATTTTAATATTTAATTAGTAAAATTATATTTGATAAAATTTGTATAATCGAAATGGAAAGTGGTTTGTATATTTTGTAATTGTAGACAACGTAGGTAATATTTTTTCCCTGCCAAAAAGGAACAGTGCAATCGAAACGGGAAGCGACTCACATATTTTTTAATTGCAGATAACGTAAGTCAATGTGTAAATTTTTTTTTTTGTTTATTTTTCCCCCCGGTAATATTAGATTTAAAATATGAAAAACTAAAATATTGTAAAATATCTTTTTAAGAAATAAACCTAAACAAAAAAGTATTAAATTTAAATTGAAAGGCAAATTTTTTTTGTAAGATTTATTAATCATATTATTATATTAAATGTATTTAAGAATATTGATATTATTTTATTTTAAGAAAAAATCCTAGATCTTTTTTTTTTCTATACATATATTTTAAGGCGATAATATTCAATAAATAGTAGTCTCATATACTTTACAGAGTAATCGAAACGGGAAGTTGTTCATATATTTTTTAATTGTAGATAACGTAGGTAAATATGTTATTTTTTATATGAGTTGCTTTTGTTCCTCAATAATATTAGATCTAACGCATTATAACTAAAAATATTGTAATTTGTTTTTAAAAATAAACATAATTTTTTTGCATGCAATAATTATTTATTTGCCGTCTAAAAAGAACAGTTCAATCGAAACGGGAAGCGATTCGAACATTTTTTAATTCTAGATAACATAGGTAAATTTGTCATATTTATTTTATGAGTTGCTTTTTTTCCCTCGTAATATCAAACCTGACACACTGTAAATAAAAATATTGTAATATGTTTTTTGGGAAAAATTTTTTTATCCTTGTTATAATGGCTTATTTGCCGTCTAAAAAGAACAATATAATTGAAACGGGAAGTGGCTCGCGTATATTTGAAATTTAGGTAAATGTGTCAATTTTTTGTTGAATTGTATTTCTTGTCCAGCAATATCAAGAACCAGAATATTGTAATTTTTTTGAACAAATAAAGTTGTAAAAAAGAGGAGAAAATTAAAATTCGAAGCCATATATTTTTTTTGTTACCGATTTATTCATTATATTATTATACTAAATGTATTTAAGGATACTGATACTAATTTTTTTTTCTTCAAAAAATCATAGTTCATGTTTTTTTCTCTTTATATATATTCTGAGGCGATAATTATTATACTAAATGTATTTAAGGATACTGATATTAAGTTTTTTTTCTTCAAAAAATCATAGTTCATGTTTTTTTTTCTTTATATATATTCTTAGGCGATAAGATTCAATAAATATTAGAACATATAATTAGTTTAACATATTTTAATTTGACATAAATATACAAATATATAATTAATTTGACATACTTTAAATAATATAATTAATTTCAAGAATAAAACTGAAGCAAAACAAAATATTGAAATTAAATAATTTAAAACAAGGTTTGGAATTAAAAGATTTTGGACCGAAATGAAACTGAAATCTATAATAAATTTCCATAGAAGGATAAAATTGAAAGAAATCAAACTTTGATACTGAAAATATTAAGGATTTATAATAAATTTGCATGGAAGGATGAAATTGAAATAAATTAAAACTTTGATATCAAACAAATTCCGAATTCCATGCCAATCTACTCAATTAAAAGAATGAGGACCGAATTGGAACTTCAATATATAATCAATTTCAATTGAGGGACAAAATTGAAAGAAATTAAAACCTATATAATAGCATTAAGGGCAATAATAAGAAAGAAACACATTCAGGGACTAAAATGAATTTTGCGAAAAAACAGGTTAGCTGACGTCATATGGCGCAGGCAGGAGAGAGAAAGTGGGGGTGAAAATTCAAACGACCATTGACACGTCTCCGGACATCATCTTGGTACACGCGCCACCCCATGTGGAAGAGAACATGCCGGAAAATTATTCTAGACGACGGATGAATATTTTTGGACGCCGGAATAGGCCGCACGCGCCGTCCGAAAACCGCGTGAGCGAAGAGTCGGATGGCGCGTATGGCGACGCACCAATAGTAATCCGCCGAAAAAATAATAAAGAAATTGGCTAATTACTGGAACACCCCTCACCCCCATGCGTGTTTTTTGTCGTTTTGCAGGGCCAAAAGCATTAATATTTTGTCTTCAATGACCGTCCAGCCCTTGGAAAAAGCGGCGTTTTTTGTCTTTACTGGGGGTTAATTTCGTGCATACACTCTTCATTTTTTTAAAAAAAAGAGGATGTACACCCGCGAAGCACCAGGTCAAATTGCCAGTGAACAGTGCGCGCGGGTCTGGTGCTACAGGAATTGTTCACACTGCGTTCATTATTAAAAAATATTAATAAATATTTTTACTTTAAGTTGTCACAGATACTTTGGTTAAAAAACACAAAAAAAGAAACCCAATTAAAAAATATTAAAAAAAACTAACCCGGACACCTCGGTTATAGAAAAACAAAAAAAAGTGTAATTGGAAAAAAAAGATGGGTACAAAGATTAGTCATGGTGCGTGTAAGTTGTCCCTGCCACCTCGTTTATTAAAAAAAAAAAAGAAGCCCAGTTATAGAAAAAAAGTGCAAGGGTAAAACACATTTTTAAACAGTAATGAGAGAAAAAATTGTGGCACGCATAAACTAACCCGAACATCTCGGTCATGGAAAAAAAAAGTATAAGTAGGAAAAAAATAGGGAGAAAATGCAAAACAAAAAAAAAAGTGGATCTGGAGATTAGTCGTGGTGTGCGTAAGCTCATATGGATACTCAAACTTTTTTTAAAAAAAGAAGCGTAGTTAAAAAAAAAATTCAAACAGCAATGAAAAGTGAAAATCATTGTTAATCAGTTTTTAAAAACATTAGCAGCCGGAGAGATTCAAACTCTCGCTCTTGTGGTGCGGCAGCAAACGCTTTAACCACTCGACTTAGTTGTTCATCCTAGCATATATATAATACTTATCGTATATTTTTGTGTTTTTTTGCATTTATTTTATATATATGTGACATGATATATTTTTAGTTTAGAGTGATTTGTATTTTAAAATTAGTTGTAATTTTTTCTCTGATAAATATGATAGAGCAATTATATATTTTGTTTTTTATTTCATATTAGTGTCTTAAAATATATATATATATATATATATATATATATATATATATATATATATATATATATATATATATATATATATTCATAACCTTGTGGAATTGCGATCTTCTTTAGGTATTCTATAATAATAGTCATAGTGTGTGTAGGCTGATCCGGACACCTTGATTATATAAAAAAAATATATAAGTAGGAAAAACAAACAGGAAAAAATGTTAAGAAAAACTGAGCACAGGGATTATTCGCAGCGCGCTCAGTTGGCGAGGAAAAATAAATATACTTGGGAAGAAAAAACCGTGGTGTGCGTAAGGTGATCCAGACACCTCGGTTAAGAAAAAAAATATAAGTGGCAAAACAAAACAGGAAAAAAAAATATTAAAAAAAAGTGGATCCGGAGATTAGTCGTGGTGCGCGTATGTTGGCCCGAACACCTTAGTTATTAAAAAAAATTATTTTTTTTTGTAAAAAAAAAAACAACAACCAGTTATTAAAAAAAATTATTTTTTTTAAAAACAATTCTTAAAAAAAAAAAACAGTCATTAAAAAAAAAGTTTTTTTTTAAATCATGGTGCGATAAACTAACCCGGACGCCCCGTAATGAAAAAAAAAATATAAGTGGTAATAAAAAATAGGGAAAATAATAATAATAATAAAATAAATTCAGAGATTAGTCGGTACGCATAAGCTGCAACGGATATTCCAGTATAAAAACATAAATAAAAACCCCGATTAAAATAAAAAACGGAAACACATTTTCAAACAGTATTGAATAGTGAAAATTATTATTAAAAAAAGAAGAAGGACGGTTATAAAAAAAAAAAGTGCAAAGGGAAATAACCTTTTTAAACAGTAATGAGAAAAAAATTATGGTGCGCATAAGTTAACCTGGACACCTGGTAACGGGAAAAAAAATAAGCGAAACAAAAAAATAAAAAAAATGTATAAGTTGAAACAAAAAAGAGAAAAAAAATGAATCCGGAGATTAGTTATGGCAAGTGTAAACTGTCATTGATATCCTAGTTTAAAAAAATAATAATTAGAAGAATAATAAAATAAAATAAAATAAAAGGGAAAGCAAATTTTCCAGACATTATTTTCAAAATCAGGATTGTAGAACAAAAAAACAATAGATTAACAAAAAAAAGAATAATAAGAATATTAATAATAAAAAAAAGGAAAGCTACTGGAAAGTTGATTTAAAAAAAAAATGGATTTTAGCAAAAAAAATCAAAAAAGGAAACAGTTGCTTTTAAAAAAAAATGGATTTAAAAAAAAAAGAAAGAAACAAAGCCAAATTTGTTGGCAGAGAGGGTTCGAACCCTGGGCGCTGGAAATTCCAGCGCGCAGGTGAACCGCTCGGCCACATGTATTTTTATATCAATTCCACCATAACAAATATAAAAAGTATACATGTAAAAAAAAAAGAAAAAAAAAAGAGGATGTACACCCGCGAAGCACCTGGTCTGGTGCTACAGGAATGAGCAGTAAAAGGGCGATGCCTTTTAGTGTTTTTGTTAATTTTTTATTTTCTCGGAGCATATTTTTTATTTTTTAAATAACTAAAATTCACTCAAATACTATTATTTATTTTTATACAAGTGTTTGTTATTTTTCTTATCAAACGATGCTAGCTAGGGTCGGCTATGAAGCCGTCACCTTCTTCTTTTACAAATAATTAAAAAAAAATAGTTTTTTAATTACGAAGGAATTATCTGGTAATAGTTAAAAATGATTGTTTTTTTAATAAATAAGCTCTAAATTAAATGATCACATAAACGAGATCTACAAATGAGAGCATGAGTTTGCAATGAAAAATAAAGATATTAAATTAATAAAAAAATATCATGAATTTAAAAAAAAAAAAAAGAATTAGTGTTTGTATCATTATATCCATTCATGCAATAAAAACAATAATATAAACAAAAAAACAGCTAAAATTAAAGTTTTAAGCAATACCCTAACTTGCTTCAATCTTAAGCACCCTCCCCGACACAGAGAAAAGTATATAAAAAAAATTATTTATTTTTCCTTTTTGGATGATTTCATGCAACCCATATTCGAAAAATTACCGCCCGGCATGGCAAAGTATCCTATTTATTTATAAAAAATATTTTTTATTTATAAATATATGAAAATAATATTTTTTTTAAAAAAATGATATTAACATATAAAAATGAGTTAAACATATCTAAAATTTTAATTTAATATAAAAATATATTTTTTATTTTTAAAATAGAATATCATACAGTATGCTGTTCATGAATAACAACAACAATAATAGCATTAATATCCCAAATACTATTTGCACGAACTCTATTTTTCCATCACAAAATAAATACAACTCATATATTATGGTGTGTTACATATTGACTCGAAAAATAACCTGAGTTTTGAAGCAAGCCCACAATACCAGTCGAGTTAGATAACTATGGGGATGAAAAAAAACTGAAAAACCGAGAAAAAACAAATTATTAAAAATAACTGATTAAACCAGTTAAATTTTTATAAAAAAAAGCTTTCGGTTTCGTTTTTCTAAGGCTAAAACATGTAAACTTAACATTATCAGTTCAAATAAAAAATATATATACTATAATTTTTTTATTCTTCCAGTTCCATTCAAATTTTGTGGTCTAGTTTTATTTGGTTGAAATAAAAAAGAAAAAAACTTAGTTAAAATAAAAAAAATAAAAAAATAAAAAATATTATTTTGTTTTTTGTGGTTAAATAACAAACTAAAACCGGTCAGTTTAGTTTAAACCGGTTTTGGTTTGTTTTTTGTTTGGTTGGATATTTTAATAGATAAAAACCAAACCAAAAAAAAAAAAATCACGGCTAGATAACTATATGAAATCTCCCACGACGGACAAGTGACCGTCATTTGAATCCCAAAATAGGGCCTTTTGCAATTATTTTTTATTTTTGCTTCAGTTCATGGTGGTATAAATAATGCAGTACCATGGTGTCCGTTGTCTGCGACTTTTACGTCTTCATCAACACTGAACACTCGATTCAGTGCTCGACATTACTAAGAACAGTATGCTAAATCCACAATATTAATATAATTTCTCTGCGGAAACAACGGAGAACACAAACTACAAGCATGGTAAGTTTACGATCCAAGAGAACTATGCCCAACCATCAATCCATTTACGATCCAAAACCTTGCGAGGTTAATTTACAGTTAACAGAGGCAGGCGTTGCTGATGAGTATACACAAATTACAAACCATTCAACAGAAGCTTGGTTAATAAAGCTGAACTGGCTGGACGGGGATAGAGGAGCCACCATTTGCAATGGCTAACAGATAAAAACCTCCATTCACAAAAGAAAGAATAGAACTAGTATATTCAAGCTCAAACTACCTTTTACCTTCAACTAACTGACCATACGATTTCGGCATTTGGGATGTCCAGAGAGAATGAACGGTGTTAATGTCCTCGGCAGCAAGAAAACGAATGGTGTTTCTCTTGTAACCCCGGGGACCTGCCGGAATCTTCATCCGCATCAAACCCGGTCAAACGTGAGGTAACTGGATTGCGCAGGTGATTGACACAGCCAGGAAGAAAAAAGTCACTTCTCCGCCTCCAAGTATTCGTCAAACAATCTACTGCTAGAATCCTCCCGCAAGACTTGTGCATTGAGTTCTCGCCCAAACCTCCAAATGTAATTCAGACCAACCAGAAGCTCAGTTATTGCTGCTTCTGTCTTTTCTTGATTGGCAAAGTAAAGGGTCTGTACCAGAAGCACATTTGTCCTGGAAACAAAGGTTTGTTGCTCGTAACTTCGCTCCGATTGCCATCTTATCATATTATGAGCAAGTGGAGCCAACCATTCTAATATTGACGACATTGCCTCAGTCCACTCTCCTGCAAGCACAGTATCATAAACTGATGAACCCAAGCTCTTGGAGTATGGCTTTAGCCTTTCCCTTAGAGCACCTCTCACGCTTGCAGGCAACATATTGTACAGGTCATCTCTCGCATCATGGCCAATCAAGTGAGGAGATGCAGCTAGTTTCTCGATTACAGCAATAACATTAGCATAGTGCAATGCTAAAGCCGCACTGCCAAGGGTTTCAGGAAGAGCTCGCCACAACTTACCCTCTGAACTGAAGATTGATGGACCAGTACGGCTCACGCTCCCCGAAGGAAGATCGTCAGCATCACTTTCCCTGGCTCCGTTGAGGGTACTGGAATGATCCTCGGCTGAATTTAAGTAGCAATTGGCGACAGAAGAAGTGTTTGAAGCTACAATGCATCCTTTAAAAGGTCCCACTTGAGTCAACCGATTTGGCTTTGAAGGAGGTTTCCTTCTCAGGAAGGCTGGTGCGTGAGGAGTCCGCCAAAACTTCTTGCCAGCTCTAGCAATTCCAGAAAGTGGGCCCGACTTAGTCATTGCCCACCCAAGTGGACCTGAAAAAAAATTCACGCCCCTGTTCTTTCCAGAAATAGGGCCTGACTTTGTGGTTGAGCCACCAAGAGGACCTGAATAGAAATTATTTTTGTTCGATTTTGAAATTGGGCCAGAATTTGCAGTGAACTGACGAAGGGGGGCAGAAGAAAATCTAGTTAGAGTACTATCCTCAGATGGATGAACTGAAGACTGCAGCAATGCAGAAACTGACTGGCTTTGGTAAATGTAGTCAGACTTTAGAGTTTTTAATTGCCCAGAGTATGCCGTTGGATTAATTCCAAACACATGACTGATTCTACTATATATAGTGAACAATGATCTTACTAAAAGGCTAACTGTATAATCATAAGTTCTATTCCAAAGTGAGATCCCCCGCAGATTCTTCACTTCCTGCTGCTTCCATACAAGCTTCTTCTGATAGTCAAGTAAATTATCTGGTACAGGATCGCTGCACTTCATTCTCCTCACAGTCTGTTCGAGATGAGCAAGCATTTCCATCTCTTGGTACAGAGCAGCATTAACTGAAATAAAGCGCTCCATCTTCTTAACTTTTTTATCCATCTTCTTCCAAGAAAATCCCCACCCATACGGGTCAGCATGGATCTTGATCATTTCATCAAAAAGATGCTCGAAGCCCCTCAAACTTGGATCACTACATTTATTACCGAGTCTGGCCACGGGTTTTGCAACATGTACCATACTTTCCATCATCTCTAAACAAATCAAACGACCAATGAAATCATCATCCTCTGCTATAAGCTTTTTTATACCCTCAGAATCTGCGATCTCTTCTCTCAACCTAGCAACCTGCTTATCACTCAAAGACTGCCAAAGATGAACCAGCTTTGACATCAAGCTTGTAACTTCGAAGGCCAAAACTCCAACAAATGCCTTCTGAGGACCGGGTTCTTGCTTCAGCGAGATCTTCCACAGACCACGAAACCACGCTTCTGCAACCATCTCTTTACCCCAGCAAGTCCGCAAGAGAAAAAAAATCAGTGAGAAAAGGGGACAAAGGCCAAAACTCACACCAAATCAATTGGTTTTATAGATAATATCTAGCAATATATCCCGGTGAATCAACTCACTAAATAGCTGATAACAAAAACAAATTAACTTTTAGCAAACACTAACTCAAAAATTATTGGAAAAAACTATTTTCTACTGACGAAAACAAGGGACGGGCCACTCACTCACTCGGTGACTTCTCGGACTTTTTTCTTTTTCTCTAATCATGAATCTGGAAATTCCGTTCTCTAAAACTAATAAGCTTTGAAATTTATGCAAGCTGAAAGATAAGAGGCAAATTAAACAACTTTTATCTTAAACGACTCTCCTTTAAATTTTATAGGATCCTCCTAACTCCTATTAATGAATCTCTCTCAAATAGGGAAAATTATAAATCATGAAAATTGAATTCAAGACCAGTAATTTAGTAATGATCACCAAAAAGAGGGGGGCAAAATTGACAAGATCATCAAGTACTTCCACCAATAAAAAAATATATAAATAAACTGAAAATATAAACTTTTGCGGATAAAAAAAGCAAAAATCACAAACAAATATGACAGCATTAGCACAGAGCCACGCCAAAGAAAAGAAACGAAGTTTAAAGTATCGACCTCAGCTTAAAACAAAAGAAGAAGAAGAAACCCTCTAACCAGAACAAACAAATCTCAAAATTCAACAAATCCACACAATATAAACCTTAAAGAACTTAACTTTACACTCAAACACAAAAATATTTATATTTTCTCCATCTGGGCCGATCAGAGAACATAAAACAAGAAATGCAGAGCATGCTGTACAATCAATTACAGAAAATGACTTACTGGTTACATGAAAATAAGGAAGTGAAGGAGAGCTGGAGAAATAATATTGTAGCAGAAGAGAGAATGTGAGAGGTAGCAGCTAGGTGAGGGTAGGGAAATAAGACTAGTTTAGAGTCCACGTGGCGAGGAAGAAAGAAACGGAGAAGAAAACTAGAGAGAGAGAGAGAGAAATAAAATATTAAAAGACCCCCCTACAGATAATTATTAATTTATTATAATTTAGCGCTTCTTATCTTGACTATCTAATCCTTGTCTTTGTCTTATTTTCCGGCATGCCCCTTTATCCTGTGCCTTTCGTTGTTATTCTGTCTCTGTGCCCGAAATAAGAGTTCTTGAAAACATGATTTTTGAGGAGTTCTATGTCCTTGGGTTGACCATGACCTAAACAGGGGTCACTTCTTTTGATTTTTTATGAGCTAGTTGATTTTGATTTTTTTATTTGTTGTTCGCCAGTATTTTTTTTCTCTGTGTGTTATTATATTTTAAAATATTTTAAAAAATTAAATATTTTTATTTTTATTTTTATTTTAAATTATTTTTTAAATGTTTTTAATTCATTTTTATATGTTAATATAAAAATAAGTTTTTAAACAAAAATATTATTTTGATATATTTTTAAATAAAAAATTATTTCAAAAATAAACTCAACCATACTTTTAAATAGATATTTTTTTTGGGTGGTGTAGCTTAGATATATTAATATTAATATTAATATCAGTCAGAGACTCAATTTTTGTGTGCAAGAATAAATGGTCAAAATCCTCCCCGGCTGGATTTTAAGTAGATTATTATAATATTGATTGAAACATGGTTGATTTTTTAATATTTTTTAAAAATTATAACTAAACAGTGTTAAATGTTTTTTTTATTGCTCTGTTAAAATTGGTGGTTAATTTCCAATTAACATAGTCATGGAATGCTTATTTTGAATATTCTCATTGACAATAGTCAAATTATCTATTTTACAATGACCATTTTTTTTTATTTGTACACACGAGTCTCAAGTTGATATACTTTTTATTGATATCCTTACGATTAGATCAATCTATATTTCTTTAAAACAGTTAAATAAATTAATATTTTTCAATTAGTTTATATTTATTAATATTATAGCTGGATTGGTGTGGTGCTAATTATGCAATGTAACAAGTTTAAAATCAAGCTGTCTTTTTTGTAAGAAAAAAGTTGCGGGCAGAAAAAAAAAAAAAAAAATAGCCTATGACCGTGAACTTCCCTGGAGTCCACTAGTACAGGCTTTGCTGTAACATATCCTTTGCCTCTTTTTTTTTTTAATTTGATATTTTAAAATGAAGTGTTTATTTAATTTTAATATTTAATATTGAGTTTATAATAACTTAATTCTCTGTATTTATTATGTAATTAAAAAAAATTAACCCATTGAAACTACAGTTAAGCAAATTGCTTTATCTAATCTTTTATTCTGGTTAAATAAATAAATGGGTAAATATGTTATTAAGGATACCGTCTTTTAAACCGAGAAGCTGTAAATTCCACAATACATGTAAGAACACTAATTCAGTCTTCGAAAATAACACCTACAGTTGACAGAAAGCTATATCTCGTGGTAAAATTAAACTCACAAGAATCATAGATTGATCCTGTAATCAAGAGTTTACTTGAGAGTGTAGTTGAAATTATCTTTTTAAAAAATTATTTGTTTAAAAAATATATCAATAAAATATTTTTATTTTTTTAATATTGATACATTAAAATAATCTAAAAAAATTATAAATAAATTCTTTTATTATTTTTTTAAATATAGTGTCAAACACATTAACTCACATTTTTGCTTTGCATTCATTTCAAGTAGTTTTGTTTTTTCAAACCTAATTTTGCATGATATCTTCTTTTATTTTCTAGGATGAATTTTGAATAATTTTTAGCTTTACAGACATCATGATTTATCAACTTTGACCACTGCCTTTTAAACATGACAGCAACCATTTTATTTTTTTGGTAGTTTATTTGGTAATAATACTTTTTGTATGTGTAGTAATTTATTTTAAAAATATTTTTGAAAAAAAATATTTTAAATTAATTTTTAATATTTTAATATTATTTTAATATGCTGATATTAAAAATATTTTTAAAAAATAAAAAAAAATATTTTAATATATTTTTCATCAAAAAATACTTTAACAACCAACCCCAATTTCACGACCAAATATGCTCTTAAAAAGCATTTGAAAAGCTACAAAATGTAGCTTCTAAAAATAACACATAGAAGTGACCATGATATGTACTTTAAAATTCCTACAAAACACTTTAATATGTACTTTAAAATTATTACAAAACACTTTAAAAGAAAGTGTCAGATAACTTGGCATCATATATCCCTGTAGAGATATTTTCCAGTTAAAAATACAATAATATTTTATCATTAACACATTAAAATATTCAAAATATTATAAAAAAAATATTTTTAAAAACAAACCCATTACAGCCGAAAAACAGTCAACTAAGAGCCAGATTCTTAAACGGGCACCGAGATTATTGCCTTTTTTATCAGTGGTTTGTAATGAATAGGTTGCAACTTGCAAGGTCCTGTTTGCAAAAATCACAAAAAAGAGGGTGCTAGACTCGTCACACAATCATTAATGGCAAGCACGCGGAAAGTGTCTTTTGACAAAGCTATACTTTTTTTGACACGTTTCAGAAGGATTTAAAAAAACAAAACTATTTTAAAATTATTTTTTAAAATTTGTAAATATTTTAATATATTGATATAAAAATAACTTTTAAAAAATATTTTAATATATTTATAAATAAAAAATAATTTTAAAAACAACTTCTCAAACAGTCAGTAATTGCTTTGATAGACACTCAGGTTTAGAGGTATTTGAAAAATATTTTCAAAAAAAATTAAAAAATTTGTATTTATGTTTTTTATTTAATTTTTTTAAATCATTTTAATATGTTGATATCAAAAATTATTTTTAAAAATAAAAAAATATTACTTTAATATATTTTTAACCAAAAAAATATTTTAAAAAACAACCTCAATCATTCTACGATCAAAAACTTCAATAGTGTGATAATAGCATTTCTCAAAATATTCTTTTATTTAAAAAATAAATTAAAATAATATTTTTCAATTTAGTAAAATTGTTTTTATTATAAAAATACCAAACCGAGGCTCAATAAACGTCAACGGTCCAAAACCCAATCGGGAACTATGCAGTACGTCACGGTTGATTCATTTTTGTTTTCTGCCTTTGAATAGGATCGTTAGACTATTCGTTGTATTTAGCTTTTACACGAACAGATTTTCATGAGGAGATAATTTTTTTTGTCTTTTTCTTAAACCCAATTTATTAAATGTTTGCTAGGCATTTGAGCATACGAATACTTGGGAGTGTATTTAGGCATCAAAATAGTATTTTTATTTATTTTTTAAAAATTAGTTTTAATATCTGCACATGAAAATGATATCAAAATATTAATTTTTAATTTAAAATAAAAAATATATTATAATATGATAAATTATACATTAATCAGATAAATTAAATTTTATTGAAGAAAGTTATTGGGGATATAATTATTATAATATAAATGTTTTGCGGCTAAATTTTAAAAATGTTTATTTTCAAATCCAGATTTAAAAATTTAAGAGATAAAGTAAATGTTTTATTACAAGTGCCATGTCACTAGCTTGAAAAAAAAAACATTTTTTTCCCATTTATTTCTCACATAGTCTGCGATTCGCGTCACTCACACGTTTAGAATATATATTTATTTATTTTCATTTGCGTCCTATATGGTGTGCCATTTGCGTCACTTAGGATGAGATTTTTCTATCACGTTAATCTCCCTGTGGACCATCGACTAAAAGAAGACGTCACGTGCACCTTCTTGCATGTCTAGTCGACTAATCGAAAACGATGTAATTATAGATTTTGAAAATATATTTTAAGTATAAATGTTCAAAGATTCTATATTTCATTGTTTAAATAAAAAGTCTAAATAAATCATATGCGTCAATCTACACGTATGGTAAAGAATTTTACTTTCATTTATATCGTCATAACTAGATTTATTATGTTTTTAATATAAATTATATTTAATATAAAAATAAATAGTAATAAAAATTGAATCTATAGATATAAATATATAAATAACATCCCAGAATAACTAAAATATAAAAGGATTAAAATTAAATAAAAATTATATATATTAAAAAAAATTATCACTGCAGCGGGACGCCTTACAATGGCTGCTATTAACCAATACGAACGGCAATTAAAATGAAAATAGTTTTGACTCCCCTTTGCAGCTTGGCTGCACAATGCGGCGCTATCTGTACGGAAATACATGAGCACGAGCTTCTTTTCTAAGATGATAAAATACACGGTGGATTTTTTTATATATGAGTAAGGTATTCGGATTATCTTAAATGTTAGGATTAATTTTTAAATCTATTAAATATCTTGTAAGTTTAATAAATAAATATAATTGATACTGTGATAAATATAAGTAGTGAGATTTGAAATTGATACAGATAAAGAGAACATATCTTTTTTACCACTCAACCAAAAACTTCACTTGCTATTTTGAAGGTGTTTTTTTAGTGTATTTTAAAAATATTTTTTTAATTTTTTTTATTTTTAAATTAAATTAATATTTTATATTTTTAAAATTATTTTTTATATATTAATATCAAAACTAATTTTTAAAATGAAAAATATTATTTTATTATATTTTTAAATAAAAAAATATTTTTAAAAACAACAATATCTATCTTCTCACTTTATGTGTCGGTACTGCTGTTCGATTCTGCCTAACTAAATCAGATCCATAATAAGGCGACACTTTTGCATCGGTGTTCATGAAATTACCATGCCATGGTCAGAAACCGTGGGTTTGTTGTTTTTTTTTCCTCTCTCTCTCAAGTCAAAAGGATAGTTGTGGGATTGATACCGACCAATATCAAATTTTATTCTAAAATATTTTCTCCACTCGAGTGGATCTTGCAATTTCAAAATACACACATATATATAAATGAATATTTCCTGATGACTCGTCAGCTCTAGCTGCCATTATGTAGGGCTAAGAATTGGCTAATCATTTCCTGGCGACTCCTTACAGATTATTGATCGAGGGATCATTTTGTTGCAGTTACACGTATAAAAATAAATAAATAAATATATTTTTCATATTTTTCCCAAGTTTATCTGAGATATAATGCAAAAAAAAACAGCTCAAGAATCATGGAAATTAACAGAAAATAATCTAGTAAAATTCTTGGATTGATGTGGTCAGGATTTATTGATTTTTTATATAAAAAATAGCATTATTTTTGCATTTTGAGCGTGAATTTTACAATGGGTCAATTATCAAATTGATTTTAATAACTATTACATAAAATAAAAGTATGAGAAAGGGGTGCTCGTGGATGCAATAACTCAAATGTGAATGGGCGTAATTAAATACGAAAAACACCTGGTGGGGTCCAGTATTCAAAAGATAAAGTAAAGATAGTGGTGTCGTTTCAGAGGAATATATTTCTCTCAATTGTGTACTCTCTTTCGGGGTTAGTTCTGAGTATTGTTATGGTTGTGTTTTAAAAATATTTTTTATTTATAAATATATTAAAATAATAATTTTTATTTTTAAAAAATTATTTTTAATATCAGCATATAAAAATAATTTTTTTTTAAATTTTTTCATAAATATTTTTCAATCACAATGTCAAATAGCCTCTTCATCTGATGATACTTTCTCTCTTTTCTCTTCTACTCCAGGGAAAAGTTAAGAAGCCTTTCACATTGATTATATCTTTTCTACTACTTCTTCAACTCATCACGTGTTTCTTAAGCTATAGTGACGATGCACTGTTTATATATATTGAGTTATTTTAGTCTGTGAATTGAACATGGACGTTTTCAGGAAACCAGCTTCTTATCGTCTGGTTGCGTTAGGCGCAAGCGATTTTGTATTTGAATTCTATCCCTGCATTTCAGCTTTGATTTACCTCTCCGAGTCGTTGATTTCGGCGGCTGGCTGTTTATTCACGGGGGACTCTCTATTTACAGAGTACAAAAATTAGATGGATGCTTTAGTCGGCAAGGAGGCCTGGGTCAGGATGTGTACTTATATCTTGTGTTCTCTAATCTGAATCCGTCTTCTATCCACGAATATTAACGATCAAGGATTGTATGACATTCTCTATTATTGAAAACCTTGTTTGAAAAAAATTAAAACTTATCGTGTGCGAAAGCTAGCCGATGATGCCCTTAATATATATATATATATATATATAGATAGATAGATAGATAGAAAGATAGATAGATAGATATATTCTATCGCAAGACAATAGCTAAACGCCTTGAAGAACCAAAGAAATGTGAACATTGAAGAGTGTTAATAACTTCTGAACCGGTCTTTGTGGTAGTGGTGCAACCACTGAACAAAATCTGTACCGAGTGATGAGTATGAGTGATGAGCAAATCATACCGTGTCTCCGGGAAGCAAAATATCTGATCTCTACTGTAGATTTTAAATTCCAATCAAAGCTTATTTTGTAAAAATTTATAAATATTAAAATTTTGTGACTGTAGTTAGTTTTAAAAATATTTTTTGTTTAAAAATATATTAATATAATATTTTTTATTTATTTATTTTTTGATATTAGTATATAAAAATAATTTAAAAATAAAAAAATATTTTTTTAAAAACACTTTAAAAATAAAATAATAAAAGAAACACTTAAACCGGCCCATAAAACATACCTAAAAAAAAAGTGCGAGGTTTCTGGAATAAAAAAATAATAATAACGTGCGGCTAGAAGAATCTGAGACGAAACTGTTCCTGAGTTGAAAACTGTCCTGGATTATTTAATGCACAGTCCATTTAAATTAGTGGATGCGTTTACAAAACTAGACAATGCAAACTGTGTTCACACACTAGTAGGACCTTTTGACATGTGTTTGTCAATATCAGCCCAAAATAAACCTTAAATTAATTTTCAGTTTGTATTTTTATTTTTAATTATTTTCCTAGTTATTTTTTTTCTTTTCTATTTTTACTACTATATAATTTTGCGGGTAAATTTTATTCCATAATTTAAGGCTGTAATCTTAGAACTTTTGACAAATACTTTCCATTGTAAGCCGTGGCAGCAGTTCATTATTTTGGACAGATATCTGAAAACAGAGCAACGCTCAAGATTTTCATGGGATCGCAACTATGTAGTCAACGATTGACTTCGAGATCATAAGAGGAGTTTGATCCGCAGAATCTGTAAAAAATAATAGGGCTGCATAAAAACATGGCTTGATAAGGCCCAATTATCTCTCTCAATGTGTTAGCCCATTAAGGTATTTAGTAATTTACTATTTCACCCATAATATTCCTCTAAAATATCAAAATCAGACATCACCGCACAAAAACCCCAATAGGCAAAACTAAAACCCGCCGCTTTGAGTTCATAGACACCAGCTTCAACAGAGCAGCCGCTCTCCCTCTCTCTGTTAATAAACGTACACAGCATAATAATTTCGAAGCATAAATAAATAAATTGGAAAAATGGCAAAAGGTGATGATGCTTTGGCGAAAAAGAAGAACAAAGAAAGAAGAAAGAAGATGCAAAAAGAGGGTTCGAGTGTGTCAGCTCGTGTTGCTTCCATTATAGCTGCCAAAAAGCGCCGCTTATCGGGAAGACGCCGGATGTGCCAGGCAAGTTAAATTAGAGAACTTGTTCATGTTTTTTTAAAGGATAGCTGGTTATTGGTGATTAGTTTTTGGAACTATTTTTTCCTGGAGATAATAAATTAGATCCAGAATCAGGATTTGTAAGATTATTTTTTTTGGTGCGTTATGAAGCATTGGCAGGCACAAGCAGATACTATTGTCGTTTGATTGAGATATCAAATGTTGTGCTCATGAAAACTTAAGACCTGTTTTTGAGCAAAATCTAAGCTTGCTGTTTTTTTTTGGATATAAATTATGGGTTATATTATTTTGATTAACATGCCTGTGACTTATTATGTGTTACAATGATATACAGGGAATGTGTTTTAGCCTACCTTCTCCAGATGATCCATTCAACGACAGGAATGGTAAACTGGAATTCCAAACAAAGAAATCGAAAAAGAAGCCTTTGGCCCGAAAGAATGAGAAGGCATTTGTCAAGGGTAAGATGAAGGGTACAGAAAATGATAAGGCTATGAGTGGGGGCTCAGAGAATAAAAGGTCACTTATTTCTAATAATAATTTAGGGACCGGCCAGGAAAAAGCAGAAGTGCAGATGAATGGAAAATTTGGACGTGGACGTCAAAGACAGGCCCGGGAGAGTGTTGATTGTCCATCAAAATTTCTTATGTATAGCTTGAATGAAATAGAGAAAGCCTTGCGGCATGAGGGAAATGACGAGGAGGAGGACGAGTCATTGTTTGTTAGCCCTTGGGGAGTTGAGTTTTTGAAGTGTTATTCAACTGGAAAAGATATATTGGAGTCAAGTGGAACTTCATGCACTACTGAGCAAATTGCATGGATAGTTTCCATGGCTGCCGATATTATTGTAAGAAGGGAGGAAGAAGATTTGTTAGTACCTACTCCATCATTTTTATTTCTTGTACCAACCCAAGAAGAAGCTGCCAAGGTTTGTTATCTCTTCTTATCATATATATATATATATATATTTATTTATTTTGGATTCCATGAAACTCCATTCATGGAAAGCACACTTTGTGGGCTTAGATGAGCAAGTAAAACCTCGGTTGTTCTAGGTTTTTACAAGAGATGCACATTCTGACCTGAACTCAAGACTTGCTATGCAAATTTCAAGCTCTTTGCCATCACATCACGTCCTTTGGGGACTCTTCTTATCATATTGTTCAAATTGAGTTATTTATTGTTATTTGGCAAGAAAACTGTAGAAACGCTTGTGTTTGAAATGTGAAGCAGTAGCCAATTGCTTAGTAGTTCTGGTTTACTGTTAAGAAACGAAAAGAAATATCATTTAAATGTCAGGGTTTCTTCAGATCATTAATTTGATGCCTGATTTTTCCCTCTTAAAATTATACCAGGTACGTTTGGTGTGCAAACCCCTGAAAGCTCTTGGCATACATACTGTGAGCATACATCCTGGTTCTTCCATAGATCACCAGATACATGGGTAAAGAAAAACTCTCTTTCTCATGCATGTGCATGAAAGCTCTTGTAAATGAAAAATTTCAAACCACTGCTTTTCTCTTCTCACTAAAAGTTTGCGCCTCTTGTGTAGTTTGGCAAGTTGTGAACCTGAATTTCTTGTGTCCACACCTGATAGACTCTTGGAGCTTGTTTCCTTGAAGGCTATTGATATATCAGGGGTCTCCTTTATGGTAATGTTTTAACCTTTTATATAATCAGATTTGATGTTCCCAGTTTATCCTCACTCTTACCATCTCTAGCTATTATTGCTTTAGGTACTCTGTAAAAGAATTACAGATTAAAACATCTCTTTTCTTACACACATGTGGATATCAATTTTCATTTTCTTTCAGTGGTACCTTTCAATGCCCTCTTGAAAGCCTGTGCTGCATTGTATTGATACACTATTTTATTTCACTGACTTGAGGTGCCTGAGAAGTAGTTTGCTGACGGTCATCAATATTGTAATTTTGAGGCATTTTCTTTTCTCGCCTCATTTTTATCAATTTCGAACCTGGATAGTCAGGATTCACAAAATACAATAGCATAGCAGTCTTGTATGGATGGTGGAATATGGTGGCCCTATACATAACTAGTGTGCTGAGTGGATGCAGTGTGATGCATGCTCTGCGTTTTGAACTATTATTATGATCAGCTCTTCAGGATATAATGCCTTTTTCTATCTTCTATGGCCTAGTAAATCCTTCAAAAAAAATGTTTTGAGATCTATCTTTCATTCATGATTTTTTTTTTCTTTTGTAATTGGATAGGCTGTTGATGGAGTGGAATCTCTTTATAATGGTGGTTGCCTTAACGCCCTTAAATCCATTAGGCAATCTATTTCTGGAAATCTTCGTACCGTGGTTTTCAACAATTTCCTTAGTGGTGCTTGTGTTCCGGTTCTACAGAATCTTCTTGTGGGATCAATTTGTAGATTGTCTATCGACCAGTCTATTCCCTGTCAAAGTGCATGCATTGTTCAAACAATACATTTGTGCACTTCTGAGGAAGAAAGACTTCTAAAGGTATGCACATCTCAATATCGAGATAACTGCTTTCTACCTGTCAAGTTTTGAAATGCAAATTATTACACCTGCAACCAGATCCTGTCTTAATATGCTTCAAAACTCATTACCATGAGCTGTAGCATTTCCAAGATTTGTAGTTGTCACCACTCCAACACTAGTACATTGCGCTATAGTCTGTACTGCATAAGATGTAGTGAATTAAAATGATATTATAATGTATTTTTGTTTAGTTAACTATGTATTCTCCCACGTGATGGATTTTGCTGTCAGTTTCCTTGATATGCTTGACTTTTTTACAGAGTATCCAAGTTTTGGATGATGCGAATGGCAGCCAACTCTGCTCCCAACCTTTAAAGGTGCTATATGTAGTTGGAAATGATAACAACTCTTTCAATTTAGTCAAGATGCTTGAAATCAATGGTCATACTGTTTCTGTGGAATCAAATCGTGATATTTCAGATGATGATAACAGGTCAGTAGTTTATGTTTTTCTATTGACTATTTGTTTCTCCAGTAGTGTTGTTTCCACTAGGCTTTTCATTTCATGTTGTTTTTCTCATCTCACATTTCTTATTTTGAGATGCTAGCAGCAAATAGGATGTCTGGGGATAGAAGGTAAACAGAAGTTTGAATGGTACTGCAGGACAGGGAATGTTAGAAAATCAGGCTGTTATAGCCTGAAACATGCTATAGATACCAGTTTATTAAACCAAGTTTATCTGGACAAACATTTTTATAAGCTTCATGTATTCTTGGTAATAGACTTAATCTTCAAATTTGGCTGTTGAACAGAAATGGTCTAGTTGAGTTATCCTGTGTGATGCTACTTATAACTTCGTCTCTCAGCACAATGTACTTTTAGTCTCTGGCTCGTTTAACTTATTTTTGTTTTCTTTCTGCAGCCCGGATACAAATATCAAAATGAAACCTGTGGTCTCTGTGATCAATGTGGAGCACATTTCTACCACCAATTTAGCTTTCTATGAAACTGTAATCTTACCCAACTTCGTGCCCTCAATTGATAACTATGTTCAAATCCTCACAAGAATGGCCCGGCACAGTATCAATGGCAACTTCCATAGCTTTTTGACCAAAGAAGATGCACCGATAGCTAGACCACTTATGGGAATTCTGGAGCAATGTGGGCAGGCAGTGCCTGAGGCCTTAAGAAACTTGCATCTCACATAATCCGTGCTTGAACCATGAAGGTTGGGTTTCCACTCATCTTGACTTCATTCTCATCCTCAAGACTCTAGAATGTCTTTGCCAGAAACATCAGTACTGTGTTTCTATTCTTGACAGCTCCTAGACTTGATGGCACTATGCCCGGTTTCACAATGTGCAACATTCTCACATAATGGGTGTAGTAGCAAGACATACATGGTGGAGGAAGCCACAATGGCCGTGTTAGTGAAAATTCGTGATCATGTTTTAGCATCTTTTGAGCTGGCTCAGTCTCTTGGTGGTCACCTAACAGAATGATGCCCCAATCTTTTTTCACACTATTTTTTATATGCCCTCCCCCCTTCAACATTATTTTGGCACTATAATCATGCTTTGTCAGATATTTTTGGCATACTAATCATGCTTTTGTCTTTAAGTGTAAATTATTAATGGTAGGTTTGGGATTTGGTAGAATTTTTTTATTTTTTTTCATTCGTCACATGCAAAAGGCTAGGTTTAAGTTGTTCCATTATACCACATGCAGCTATAAACAGTTAAACACTAACCAAAGTTTCTGTTGCCATTTTGGAACAGTCATGCTAGGTCAAGTCAGGCCTTAACTGGCTCTCACCACCCATTCACTAGTCATGTAAAACACTACCACTATTTATGATTTCTTACTGTATCTTAAAAGGTTTTTTTGAAAAAAAAAAATATTTTTGTTTTTTATTTTAAATTAAAATATTTTAGTGTTTTTACTTTTTAAATTATGTGATAATATCAAAAATAATTTTTATAAAATAAAAAAAATATTATTTTAATATACTTTTGAATGAAAATATTTTCAATTTTAAAAGCAAATTGAATCACAAGGAATTACAGGTACGAAGATGACATGGATAACTTGTAAGTTGTAACACCTCCACATAGGCAAGAAGATGACATGGATAACTTGTAAGTTGTAACACCTCCACATAGATTTTCTCACTCAGAAAGCAGATTACGCAATTATCTTCGTTTTCACGTTTGTTCCCCGGTGCCCAGGCTGGAGGATCTAATCTTGCCTGTCTCTTAGTTGCCAGCCATAGGGCCTGCCTAAGCAGTTCGCCAATGCCCTGCCTACGTGAAATCTAGGAAATTTCCCAGTTATATCATGTATCTTATTGCCCTAATATCGTTACTCCTGCTCGATTTGACCGCATGCAAATTGACAATTCGATAGTTTTATTATTAAAAAAAGAATAAAAACACTAAGATTTTGGTTGTTTTTGACTTGAATTCCTTGTTTGGCTATCTGTTGGTTGGTAAAATGTGTAAAAATAAGTTAATTACATATTGGGTAAGAAATAACTCTAATTTAAGACAATAAATTATTTGTTTCATTATAAATAGCTTAGAGAGGAAAAAAAATTTATGCACGTACCAAATTTGGACGTGGTTGTTCATTTAATAACTCTGGAAAAAATAACTCTTGACTTTGTTCCGTCATCCTTTTAGCATTAAAAAAAAGACACATAAATGAAAAGGCAATGTTATTATTCCTGGTATGGCTTATGACCCGTTCAAAGTTTGAATCATGGATTAAATATGTCAAATTGGTTTTATCCCGGTCAACTCAAATTGTTTCATATTTATTAAGTTAAAACGATGTTGTTTTGAAGAAAAAACTGAATCTCACCCAGGTTATGACCGAGTCACGAGTTGATCTGTCAGGTTAATTAAATTAATTTTCTGATGAATTAATATAAACCTGGCAACGATTTTTCTTTGAGAAAAAAAATATTTTAACGGAGTTGGGTTATGATTTCATCACGAGTTGATCTATCAAGTTAATTAGATTTCAATCGAGTCATGAATTAAGTTAATTAAATTAATTTTCATATGATTTTGTGTAAAACTTAGCCAGATTTGGAGTTAGAGTTATGTCTAGAGTTGAGCAAATTATTAAATCGACCGGCCAAGTTTAGTGATTGGTAGCGGGAGCAGAACCGGATGAATTCGGAAGCCCATGGAAATGGTTAACCTGCAGGCTTGAATAATGAGATGAGAGAATCACACGAGGATTCAATTATATTATACATCTCTCTCTGTGTGTGATACACACACACACACAAAACAAAAAAAAAAAAAAAAGAAGAAGAAGAAGAAGGTAAGACTTGTTTGATGAAGATTTTGGCTGTTATTGACTTGGATTCCTTGTTTCGTTATTTGATGGTTGGTAGAATGTGTGTACAAATAAGCTAATTATATATTTAGGTAAGAAATATGGTGTGCACTTTTATCAAAATTAAAATCCATTAACTTTTTATTGAGCGTGGCCAATCAATAAGTCAGCAACGATTACTTTTAAAAATATTTTTAATTCAAATATATCATGATAATATATATATATATATATTTTTTTTTTCTTACTGTGCATTAGAATAATTAAAAAATATAACAAAATGATTTCACATTAAAATGAAATTGAATTTTAACCAACGTTTGTGTAGTCTATACTCCCAAATAAAAGATTAATAACCCGGTTCAATAATTAAATATAAAAAAAATAAAAAAAGAAGTAGCGGTTTGCAAAGTAGCAAGCAAGCAATTTTTATTAGTTAATTTAAATTATTTATAAGATGATTGGAACTTGAGCAAGGGGGGCTGAACTTTCCTGTTGTCTTCACATTTGTGTAGCCCAAGCATCGAGACCAAAATGTTGCCGGTATGGTATCTTCCGGGGAGAGGGTAGTTGGTGGGCAATAATTAAAAACAAATAGTAGCATATCAAAAATGATGTTTTATCAACCTCGATAATAATAATAAGTCAAGATAAATGCTTGATGATGGTCTAGTTACATCTCTTTCTGAATTCCCCTCCCATTTCGTTCTTCTTGCTTGAGCTTGACATTGCACCTCCTCCCATCTACCAGTCCTTTCATACTTATCTTCCAAGGTTGACCAAATAATCTCCTCCCATCAAAGTTTCTATATTTGGACTATTATGTCACTCTTTAGAAATATAGAAGAAATTGTTTTAAAAAATATTATTTATTTATAAATAAATTAAAATAATATATATTTTTTTATTTTTTAAAAATTAATTTTGATACCAGCACGTAAAAATCATCTACAACCATTAAAATATTTAATTTAATTTAAAATAAAAAATAAAAATTGTTTTTTTTCTTCAAAATTACTTATAAAACTCCAAACGGGGTACATAGATCTATCGTTTTGTTTCTTAAATGATTGGGAACTGCTGAAGTGTATAAAACTCAAAACAAATAATATAAAAATGTTTTATTCGTACAACCAAAGAAAGCATCCAATACCACCACGTCATCATTAATTAATATTACAATTGCTTTCTTCAAGTTGTATATTAATTATAGGTTAACCCACCTCCTGTTTTTTCTTTCCATCAACTCTCATGGACCACAAAAAGTAGGTGGTATGTTTTAGGAAAGTTTTAAAGAATTTATTTATCTACCTGGTATAATATT
The DNA here is from genome assembly GCA_015731905.1 of Salix dunnii. Taxonomy (NCBI): domain Eukaryota; kingdom Viridiplantae; phylum Streptophyta; class Magnoliopsida; order Malpighiales; family Salicaceae; genus Salix; species Salix dunnii. Next base: position 16,402,475 of record CM027668.1, read on the forward strand.
AAAGGTTCTGACATCTGTATAATAAATTTTAAATTCAAATTATTATTATATTTTTTATAAAAATCTAAAATAATCAGAGTTTAATTTATTACAAAACTATAAAATATATTTTTTAAAATATGAAGTTTCTTCGATACTAGTGTTTTGTAGTAGAAGAAAATAGATATAAAAAACAGCTCCTGTATTTATTAAGGATATATACACAAAGAATTTTTTTAATTTTTGGACTTTGTTTATTTTTTAAAATATATTTTGAGAAAAATATTAAATTAGTTTTTTAAGTGTGTTTTTATGATTTTGTTGTGTTAATATAATAAAATAAAATGTTTTGATGTATTTTAAGAAAAAACTATTTCTTACAAAACATGATGCATCATAATATATACTAAATAAACATAAAATAATCTTAGATATAATTTCTATATACTTAATTTAATTTATTATCTAACAAAAACGATATATATTGTTTCTACGTAACATTAGAAACGCTAATTTGGTGCACGCTCATCACCATGAAGCTTCGCGTTTGCCACGTGTTAACTTTCTTCCTGTCGGTGCTAACTTAGCAGCCTGCCTAGTAGCAGCCATGGAAGCTTCAACAAATAAACAGCGTGCTAACCATCTAAGAAGTGGTTTGGTAATAAAATTCTAGAATTAAAAAAGTTAGCTTGATTTTAGATTTGAATTCTAATATAATAATAACTAGAATTTTATACGATCATTAATTTTAAGACCCGTAAAATTAATTAAAATACACACAAACTGACCTAAACATCCATATTAATTAAAAAAAAAAATAATGTTCTATGATTGGCCTATTATATGTTCTTTCCAGAAGCCTCCATCAGCCAATATATTGCATATTCTTTCCTTAATAATTACAGTGATCCAAGTAGTAGCTGGGGTGTCAATTTATTTTCACGAGCATTGCTTGTTTATATGTGCTATAATTAATTAATTAATTATGCTATTCTTAATCCGGGAAGATTTCAACCCATTACAAATAAGCTGAGAAATATATGAAAGAGCATTCAAAATGGACTTGAGAAATCAATCTTAATTATTTTTTCTATTTAATTGAAGCATGCATGTACATATTCTATTTTTCAGAAAACGTTGACTTGTACTAAAATCCGATGATAGATGAGGATATAAGCCATCCCTTTCTTGATGATACGGGGAGATTTAATTATTATGACTTAATTAGGGTTTTTTTACAGGAAACAACACTCCCACACACGGGATCAACAAAATGGTATGGGTGTCCTATCTTTTTAAGAGGTCTCGAATTTCAATATATTTTATTTATTTATATATAAATGGAAATTGCTTTTATTTATCTTAATCTTCTCGAACTGATTGCTGTGTTCTGCTCCACAAGAGTAGTAAAGCCAAGGCTTGCTTAAATTTCTGCTTTTCTGCCAGTTGGGTTGAAGGTGAGACTGCCTTGTCATTGATTGAACAGCAGTATAGATCCTGATCCCTGTCATTTTTACTACACTGTTATTATATTTATGCATCCAAGTTTTTTTTTTAATTAATTAAGAGGTAGATCATGAACATGGATTGAATTAATTACCCTTTGAACTTTGTAGTTGGTTGAGAAAAAGGATAATAATGTGTCAAAGATCAAGGTGGTACTTGATACATTTACCGGGTTTTTTTATTCAAGAAAATCTTTTTTTATATATATTTTGTGTTGGTTTGGGTTAAACAAGCGAGTAAAATTCTTGTTATTTCAGGTTTTTATAAGATAAATATATTGTAATTCAAACTCGAGACCTGCAATTCAAATATTTAGCTCTTTATCATCGTACCATTCTCTTTGAGAGCACCACTAATTCTTTGCCATGCTGAGAATATATTTTGCCTCAATTGAATGATCTATCAAATTATCATTAATCTATTATTATTACATGAATAAGTATATATTTGTCAATGCAGTGGAATTTACCTTTCAATGGAGTAAAATATTACAACGATATTTATATATATACCCAAGCATATTAAATTATAGAAAAAACCACTTGAAAAAACCGTTGATAGTTTAATATTTGTTTAAGAATGTGATTGATATTATTTTTTAAAATATTTTTATTTAGAAATATATCAAAATATTTTTTTGATATCAGCACATGAAAATAATCGGAAAACATTTTTTTTTTCAATTTAAAGTAAAAAATATAACTATTTTTTTTTAAAAAAAATAAAAGCAATTCCCAAAAACACTATTAAACACCCCTTCATCAAGAGAAACAATTTGAAAAATAGATTCAACAATTAAAACAAGCACAAAAAAAAAAGCTTGAAAAATAAAAACAAACACCAGGGCACGATAGAAAGAAACAATCATTTGATGATTTTGGACACGATGAAAGGGGAGTTAACAGTATGGTCCCATGAATGCTTGGTGATCAAATCAGCGATGGGACACATAGCAACAGACAAGGTGACCAAAGAATTCGTGTTGGAATGATGATTTCCAAACCCCACGCAACAATGCAAGAATCGTAGGCCAAAAACTGAACTGGCATGAACCAGATCCACTTCTGGGAACTGAACTGGCATCCAGACATGTTCGTCATAATGAAGTTGAATGTGACCAAAAGATGGAATACCTCTGTGATGAATCAGATGAACATCATGTTTCATTTCTTTTGTACATTTCATTCTTGGTCCATCATACCACCAACTTGTTTTAATACTAGTATTTAACGTAAACATTAGGAAAATAAGTTATTATTTCGGAGTTCAAATTTAAATAGTATTTGGAATTTCAAAATGTTATGAAATTATTAGATGATTATCCTTGCATGAAATTTGAAGTGAGATAAGATCATGAGGTTAGGTTAGCGGGGGAATTTATTTGAGAAAAAAATTATAATTTTCTCGGTTAATTCCTTGGTTTTTTTTTTTTTTTTTTTATCTTCTATTATCATGTTATTATAGTTTTTATTTGAAGAGAGTGATTTTCTTTTTTCTTTATTTAATATTATCAATTATTAGTTGACCAGGATCGCATCAAATTTAAAAATAAATCAAAATTGTCAAGTGACATCTTAAAACGAGTCTAGATTAGTAGTTGAGCAAGTTCATCATAAAATAAAATAGTATTGAGTGTGGAGCTCAAAAACCCGAATTAGAACAAACTATAGGTCACTTGATCGACATGCTAGGTTAGGTTTGATATGTGTAATGGGACGAACTCAATTCAAAAACTAATCTAATAATTTTTTTTTTTTTTAAAAAAAAAACTAATATTTGTTGCTGATTAGTGCCCTTCTAATTAAAATGAATCTCAAACCAGCCATAGATTAGGCAATTGTCAAGAGAATGAAAGGGAAAGCTAAACTCATTTGAATTAGTTACAAACTTAAAGAAATGGACTAAATTATGCACTTCAAAGTTTGTCAAAAAAGATAGGCAAACCCCTCATCAATTAATGTTGAAAACATTTTGCAAGACAAATACAACTAGAATATAAATTTCTGTCGGCGTCGGATTATCAGTCCTTTTTCATTTGACTATCCGTTGTTTAAGCATTCCTTACACTATATTTAAGTTCTGCGGATTTAGCTTTAAAAATCATCACGCCCTCTCTTCTCTGATCAAATACCAGAGGAGGGAATGCTAGACTTGATCAAAATATTCTCCTCTCTGAAAGGGAAAAAAAAGAGGGTCCTGTAAGCATTTTATATTGCTATTTCCACACTGCCCTACCCTTTTGTGGTCTCACTTGGCTAGCTTCCTTAGAAAGATCTACAATCTGTGCATGATCATATATGGCTAGTGGGTCTACCTCTGCAGTGGAGTGACAGATGCTTCAACAATCAAGTCACTGGCACTAGTCCATCTTCCTAGCCATCTCTCTTCCGCATTGCCTAAACGTGACTCGAAAGCAAAAGGAATCTAGTCATTCTTGTTCTTTTCGCAACGAAGTAGATCCCTCTATATAACCAAGCACGCATAGACACTTAGTGTCACAAGTTTTTTAGCCCTCCTTGTACCCTTTATCGTATCGGAGCCAATTAGTCCGATGGATCGTGTATCATCTGCTAGTAACGCTTTTCCTGCTGGCCGCGATGATATTACAAGCCAGTTTGGATTGATATGGCAAGTTCTGAGAGAACCATTGATCGTGCCGGTCTTGAAAGTATTGGTGGTAGTGTGCTTGGGCATGTCAATAATGCTCTTCATTGAAAGAGTGTATATGGGAATTGTTATAGTTTTTGTGAAGTTGCTTGGAAAAAAACCAAATAATAGTTACAAATGTGAGCCTTTAAAGGATGATATTGAGGTTGGTAATTCAGCATATCCTATGGTTCTAGTGCAGATTCCGATGTACAACGAAAAAGAGGTAACTTTTTTTCCCCTGAACTATTGCTTTTTGTTTATAGTGTTGCAGTATTCTAATCTGTACTGTTCTATTGTTTTCAGGTTTATCAGCTGTCCATTGGAGCTGCATGTGGGCTTTCATGGCCGGCAGACCGGGTCATAATCCAAGTTCTTGACGACTCAACTGACCCTGCCATTAAGGTTTCTACCTCTTACCTCTCCTCGTAGTTTGCTGACGGGAGTGTATTTGTTTCCGAAATAAATGACATATAAAAAATATGTGCAGAGCTTGGTGGAACTAGAATGTCAGAGATGGGCAAGCAAAGGCATTAACATAAAGTACGAGATTAGGGACAACAGGAAAGGGTACAAGGCAGGAGCTCTTAGAGAAGGCATGAAGCACAGCTATGTTAAACTATGTGATTACGTGGCCATATTTGATGCTGATTTCCAACCGGAGCCTGACTTTCTTTGGCGCTCCATACCATTTCTGGTTCACAATCCTGAAATTGCTCTTGTTCAAGCTCGCTGGAAATTCGGTAATCTTGATTAGTGCTTTAAACATCGTTAAGTTAATCATTGAGGTATACTAAATAATAATTGGTCTGTTCATGGATTTTTATTTTTGACTGAACTTTTGTAGTCAACTCTGATGAGTGCTTAATGACAAGGATGCAAGAGATGTCATTGGATTACCATTTCACTGTGGAGCAAGAAGTGGGGTCTGCAACCTATGCTTTCTTTGGCTTCAATGGTAAGAATCATATTGGAAAGGCTGTAACCTGGTTTGATTCTCTCTTTAAAGCGCAACCAGGTTCCTGTCCTAGACATAATGATACATATATTGACATTTGGTGCAGGTACTGCTGGTGTGTGGAGAATTTCAGCACTCAATGAAGCTGGAGGTTGGAAGGATCGAACAACGGTGGAGGACATGGATTTGGCAGTAAGAGCTAGTCTGAAGGGCTGGAAGTTTGTTTATGTTGGTGACCTCAAGGTATCATTTACGGTCTTTATGACATTCATCAAAAATAAAAAAGAAAAATCCACCAAATTTTGATTAGCCATCTGTCTACCTCACCAGCTTGCTAGGTGATTAGTATGTCAGAAAAAAAGTTGTTGGTATATAAATCCTTTGCTAATCACATGCGGACACCTGTTAATACAACCTGGTTGACTTTTTTTGCATTTTTAGGTGAAAAATGAATTACCAAGCACTTTCAAAGCTTACCGATATCAGCAACACAGATGGTCTTGTGGGCCTGCAAATCTCTTTAAGAAAATGGCAATCGAAATATTCAAAAACAAGGTGCAATATCTTTTACCTTATGGCCTGATAATTAAGAACACAGAAAAATTACACTAAATGGTTGGTCCATCCTCCAGTTTTAACTGACAGCATACAATTTACTGCAGAAAGTTTCACTGTGGAAGAAGTGCTATGTGATCTACAGTTTCTTCTTCGTCCGAAAGATTGTGGCACACCTTGTCACATTTCTATTCTACTGTGTTGTGTTGCCTTCAACTGTTATGTTTCCTGAAGTAAGCGTTCCTAAGTGGGGAGCTGTCTATATCCCTTCAATTGTAACTCTCCTCAATGCTGTTGGAACTCCTAGGTCTGTCCATCTGTCCTAAATTTAACCAAACTTTCTTACCGTCCAGTTTCGTAAAACTGATACTATTTGTAAATCTTAATACTCCTGAACCTGCACAATCTTGCAGATCAATCCACCTGCTAATTTTCTGGATCCTGTTTGAGAATGTCATGGCCCTCCACCGGACGAAGGCAACACTCATGGGTTTGCTGGAGATAGGAAGAGTGAATGAATGGGTTGTCACTGAAAAACTAGGGGATAAGGCAAAATTACCTGCTAAAGCTACCAGGAAACCGCGGATCATGATTGGAGAAAGGTAGACTGAACATTCATGATTCCTATATGAGGTTACCAGGAACCAGTACTTTTGAATGATTCTGATATTGTTTTCTTAATGGTTGAATTTTAACAGATTACATTTGCTAGAACTTTGTACTGGAGCCTATCTCTTCTTCTGTGGATGCTATGATTTTGGCTTTGGAAAGAACAGATACTACATTTTCCTCTTCCTTCAATCTTTCGCCTTCTTCATTGCTGGATTTGGCTATGTTGGCACCTTCGTCCCCAACTCTTAACAGACAAGAATCATGGCCAAGCATTGTCTCCTCTCAATACTTGTCGTTCCTACCTTGTTTCCTTTCTTCAAGAAACTATAGCACTGTGATTCTTTGGGGACAAATTTTTTTCTTATCGTTGTTGCAAATCACTGGAGCAAAGGCTGGGCATTCTTTTTCTGCTGAACATAAGGGGAACTGTATTTATTATTTTTTTCTTTACAAGAAACCATTGTGATTTATTGTCATTTTTCAGAGTACAAAACACAGAAAAGCAAGTAAATTGATAGGAATAGTAGCAATACGCTGTGCCAGCTCCTGCAGACATCTTTGTGAGGGTTGTTTGATATACAGTGTTGAATTTCTTTTGCAAATAAGAAAGATGGACAAGGAATCTGTAATTGAAATGATTTTTTCTTACAATTTATGCATACCCTTTCTCATTTTTATTTTTATTTTTTTCATTTTCGAGTGTTTTGTTTCCATAACATGGACGGATTCAATTATGTTTTGTCTGATAATAAAAAATAAAAAACAGATGATGTTTTATACATAGTATTTTACCCGAAATCATTTCTTAAATATATCATACATCATTCAAAAATCTCATTAATACTAAACCAGTGGATACAAAATCATAACTACAACAATTGAGATTTTGAGGGAAAGGGTTTCGAGGAGGAAATCTTTAGCAAAACTAACGTCATTCAAAAACAAATAATTCAATTCAATAAGCAGCAAAGTGGATGCTGGATAGAAGGGAAGGGAAGATCATAATTTTCCCAGGACAGAAGCTTTGGAAAAGCTAGCATACAAAACATTGCTGCATCGTGCCTTGCTGCGCTGGACGTGTAAAGCTTCCTCGTCTTTTGATCATTAATTTTAGATTTGTAAAGCTACTGTGAGAAAGTAATTAAACAACCAAAATCAATGGAGATTCATATCAAGGAGCTTGTGCAATTACTAAAACCAAAAAACATACATAATCCTGATCGAAAAACACATACAGAAAGAAAGGTGCATCATGAAATAGTTATGGTAGAAATAATTTCTTCCATCAAAATATAATCGATACAACGTAAACATTATTGGGCAACTACAGGGAAAGGAGACCTTCTCTGACAAGCAAGCCAAACATGAGAACAAAGAGACCAATGGCGATACACTGTGTAGGAGAGACAAAAGTCTGTGAATATGAAGACAAGGTGATGACTGCACCAACCAACCCAATCCAAAAAGCACTCAAGTTCCGATCCATGGCTGTGCTCCCTTCTTCCTGCTTCCTTCCTGGTTAATTTATAGCTTTTCACCCCCTTTTATGGGATATTTTGAAGATGACGAGACCATTTCTTGTCTCGGATCAATTGTCAAGACTCGAGCTGGTTATGTCCTTTGAGACCCAGTTTAGGCCAAGAGCTAATGTATAAAGTCAACTCATATGAAGGATTAGATCTATGATTTAGATTATTTGACTATATATTATACGTCTCAACTAGGATGTATATTTATTTTATCATCAATGTTATTATTTTTGTAAGGCAAGCATTGAAAATAACAGTTGGATGGGCCTGTTTATATGGGCTCTTTGAACATTTGCAATCGCACATGAGTGGATATTATATAGACTCATGGGTTTCACATTATATGAAAAAAATAAATTAAATGCATAACCAAAATATAATAATTATTTAAAGAGACTTAAATGTCCTCACTTGATCGTTTTATGCTCTTCTACAAGAACAAATCTGCTATCTGGATAGGGGGCTTCTTATATTTAAGTTGGTAAATTATATAATGGGGATAAAGTATATAACAGCAAATGAGGACGCATGAGAAACTGTGCTGGATTGCTTTGTGGGCCTGTATGGCCTTCTGTTGTTGCTTTATTTATGGCCCAATATACTTACTCTCTGTCAGCAGGCCACTGGAACAAGAAGTTGACCAGTGTCATCATTTAAAATTTTTCTTGTCTAATCTTTCAAACACATGCTTGAGATTCGAACAAAAGCGTAGCAAGAGCAAGAAAGAGAGCATCGAATGGGAGAGCTAAAAAAAGCCAAAGAGAAAAGATTTTTTTTTTTTTTTAGTTTTAATTTTTTTTTTTCATTCCTCATTTTCACAGCTTCAATAAAGTGTATATTAAAGAACTAAAATAATATATCTACGTTGAAAAACAATTTTTATATGATTGATCAAAAATATATTTATATAAAAAAAATATTTTGATTGTAATTATATTAGTTATTTATTATTAATAAATAGTTATATTAATATTATATATATTGAAATAAATATAGCTTCTCTAAATGTTTTTTTCCCATTGGAATGTAAATATAAAAAATATTATATTTATACTATTCAACAAACTATATTATTAATTTAATTTTTCTAAATAATTTTTACATTTACATTGGAGATGCTCTCGGAGTTCTTTCTCAAAAAAAAAAAGCCGAACGAGCACACAGCACAGTGGCTTGCGCAGGTGGCGGAGACTCGCTCAATTAAAACCCACACGTACTCTCTCTTGAGCCTCACTCTCTCTCTTCTTCACACCCTCTCTCTCCCGCAGACAACCACCTGATTTTTTGTGGCTCAGCCGTCGTTTTATCTCGGACTCCCATCCAAAAGCCTATCTTGAAGGTGTTTCGAAAATTCTAGCACTTTGGGGATAATTTGGAGACGGGTTCTGGTCGGTGAGCGGAATCCTGGGACTCGTATGGTAAGCCTTCATTTTTACCCTTCTTTCTCTCCCATTATAAGCTTAGATTTTACGCTCAATTTCACGTTTTGGTTGATGGACATGTTGATGCGGGCAATTTTAGTGCAGGGAAAGTTAGGGACTTTGCAGCTAAGGAGTATTATTTGCCTGATTCTGTTAAGGTTGTGATCACTTTTTTTCCTACAAAGTGACTGGGAGCATGGGACGGTATAAATTGAATTTGAAAATATTTTTTATTTTAATTCTTAATATAAAATAATTTAAAAATATAAAATAATTAATTTAATATAAAAAAATAAAAATAATTTTTTAAAAAACATTTTTAAAAACAGTGTTAAATACGCCTAAAGAAGGGTAGTTTTAGCTTTTTATTGATATGATCTATTTGCACTGCCCTCCGCTAGAGAGAGATTTTTTTTTCTCATTTTAATATATGTATTTTTTTATATTTTTTGATTTTTATATTTTTTATTTTAGTTTTGATCTCTTTATTATATGAGCTATCAGATTTAATATAATTATTTTACTAAAAAATCAAACATATCTCTAGGTAGAAAATTGTTTATTGTCAGCTGACAGGGATAAAATTATAATTTTATTATGCAAAAATACTCGTAAAAAATATAAATACCCCCACCCACACAATCAATTGTAAATCATAGAATATCTACTGATCCCATCAACTGATCGCATGAAAAAATTAAAAATACCCCTAAACCTAAGGTTTAAATATTACCGTATTGAGAGGCAAACCTATATTTATTAAAAATAAAAATATATATATATATATATATATATATTTTAACTAAAAATAACTTTAAAAAAACACTACGAGGCCACACTTGAAACTAGGTATTTTTTTATCACTCGCGCAGGGACCACCCGCTCATATTAAGTTGCGCGACTGGTGCCGGAGCTGGTCAGCTTTACCGGGAAATTTTTTCCCAACCATGCTAATTTACGAAATATTTTTTATTTTAACCAGCAGAATAGCAACGACATGACATTTTTGGCATCCAAAACTACTTTAAGATAATCGAGCCCTCTGCCAATACTTGCTTCTTTTTTCTCTTTTTCCTAGAGCCATTCTTGGTTGGATCTCGAATCTATTCAAAAGTTGATCCATGGAGTACAGCATGGAAGGATCCGACCCGAATCTGGTCAACCATGGTAAACACTTGGAGGCTATTTCAGAAATTTGGAGAAGAGGAGCAGACCCCCGTACAAATTTCTAGTAAATAATAGCACTAGAAAAGAAGAAACAATCAAGATCATTTATGACTGTAGAGGGGAGTTTTTTTCAGCAGACAAAGGTGTGACAGCCCAGTGACCAGCACTAACCAGAGGCACTAATTCAGATTCTAAAGGCATCAGCATACATAAGAGAATTGGGATAGCTGTCAACCTATGTACTGGATGCTGACAAAAGTGCATGCGTACTCTTGTTAGCTATCCTCTGGGCAGCAAGAAGAGACATTTTTGTAAACCTCAGCGAAGTAGACCCTTATTTTATTGACGGTTTCAACCCATAAATCAAATATAATATTCAATTCAATTACATATTACTACATAGCATAGAAATAACGCCTGCGTAAAGAAAGTATAGAAAATCGCTTGGTAGTGGTAGAAAGTAGTAGTACCTATAGAAAGTGAAAGAAGCCTCGGGTAGTTCAGTAAAATCCCAAACTGCCGCTCCATGTTCGAGGCAATATCTGTCAGCTGTGCAAGCTTGATAGGTGGGAAAAATCCCTACCTTAGGAGTAAAAAGGTAAGACTTGAAGAAATAAAACTGCATTAAGAGAAATCCAGAGAAAATTATTGTGGTATTGATCTATAATTCAAAAATTGTAATAAAAATCCCGGAGCCCACAATAAGTTTCCAGGTCTGTTGCTCGAACTGAGGTTGCAGCAGCAGCAAATCTATCGAAGTTGAGACAGATTCTTATTTTGATTGAATAGATCTGAGGCATGTAACAATATCATAAACGACATCAATTTCTACATGTCCACTTTCTGAAAACTCTGACCCGGGGTAGTCTCCAGTATGTCATAGTGACCATATCCATGAAACAGCACATTAATAGGATTGACTTCATCTTTCTGGTACTCTTCACCGTAATTTACTATGTTTACCAAATTACCCGTTGTCCTATCTCTCATGAACACTGATATCATTGTCCTGAGAAATTGAGTTTGGAGAAAAGGTGTGTCAAACTTAGAGATCAAGTAAAACAAAAGGAAATTGGAATTCAAAAACAGCATGCAAGTCCAACAATGGTGATGAGAGCATTTTGCACGCTAGTTACTAGTCCAACAATTCTGCTTTGCTATGGCATCACCCATTAGCACACCATTCAGTTTTCAATGGGGCCTATAAAACAAAGTGGACTAATAACAAGGCTGTGGTGGTGGTCTTCCCCGGCCCCACAATTAATGTGGCATAAACGAAAGAAGTTCAAATTCAACCTTGAGTGTCAAGCCTTATTTTTTCCAAATAACCTATCAACGGGTAAACATGTATGCAGATGACAGATTCCAGAAAAATCACAACTTTGAAGCAAAGCAGGATTTTGCTGTTTCCTGAGGCTATCTAAGATGCAGACTCTTTCAGAAGAACTGGTAAAAAAACAATTCCACATTTATTTATACTAAAGTGGATTGATTCTTTAAGGTTTTGCTCACAAGGAAAAAGTGAAGAGCCATGTCTACATGGCATCATGGATCAGCAAGGGCGTGACAAGTATAAACTATTCAGCAATGCAAGCGATAAAAGAAATTAAGAACTCAAACTCACTTTAAAACATGAGAAGCCATTAACAACTCAGGTTCACCACCCCATACATAAGGTTGTTGAATTCTCTTGACATATGCATCAAAATCTCCTTCAATGAACCTAAGTTGACCAAAACCAATAGATAAGTACCATTCTAGCTAACTTGTGAACCAGAAAGTGCTTACAGATGTAACAGTCACAGACTCACCATTCAGATTCTTCCCGCCTCTTTAGAAGCTCATCAACAACCTGTTAAAACAAAATTTGGTTATGCATGTTGTAAGACACTGAGGAAAATTATCGCGGCCTCAAGAACATATTTAGAAAGTCCATACATACAGTCAGTTCAATTTAATTAAATTTCAATTAAGCCAGTTGCCTTATTAGAAATTTTGAGTTAGGATTGAATACCTTGTGTGAACCAAAATACAGATCGGTATTGAAATTAGACTGTTCTAAGTAGTTGCAAAATTCATTGGATGACATTCAACTTGCTTTAAAAGTACCCTTATTCTACTCCAATATAAATCCAAACTCTAATCATCCAATCAGGGGCTATAGGTAAAACAAATTCAACAGTTATCAGATCAATCTGTTGAGATTTATTGTCAAAAAAAACAAAATTTCTACCATAAAAACAGTTTGATGAATTCCACCATGAAACGTATTCTTAAGAGCTCAATAACTGTGAACACCAACACTTACTTGTGCTCTTAATTCATCAGCAAGTTCTCTTTGGCGATTTTCATCAGGGGCCTCCTCTCCATTTCTCAAATAAGCCATATGAGCTATTGCTCTAAATAGACATCGCCCGTCCGCCAGCACCCCTGCAGCAACCTCAATTTAGACTCTACCCATCCAAACGCAAACACATGCATGATTGTGCACAAACGTACATATATTTTCCCGAAATACAAATATCAGAAAAGGCCATTGCACAATATAAAGAAGATCGTATGATCACTTTAGCAAAACTGGAAAAAAAAAGGTTAAAAATTTATACTTTTCTTCATTGTAATTTGCTCCGAATAGAGAGATTATCTGTGTGTGTGTGTGTGTGTGTGTGTGTGTAAAAAGCCTGAAAAGCAGCATCCATAATACATCAAAGGCAGCAAATTTTAATGAAAAAATGAAAAGGAAATGATTAGTGAATTCCCAGACAGTATATAAAGCACCATTTATTTTTTTAATTTCTTGTAATGATATTACATATCAAACTGTCTTTTTGAAAAAAATATATATATAGCTAATTCATAGCTTCTAATAAAAAAAAAAAACACTGCAATGAAATAGCCCCAATTAAGCAGTCAAATTAAATAGCATAATTACTCATAAAAAACACTGACAAATAAACCAAGAGAGAGAATCTTTTTAATAAGGATAAAGCAAAAACAGAGTGCTGTTACTTTTATGGATTAATAGTTGTAAGCAACCTGTAACTTTGTAATCAGAACCAACAGTAGAGTCACTGCTATCCTGTGTCGCGTCCTCAGAACTCGCATTCAAATCACCGCCGTCATTTCTCTCCTTCACCTGGTGATTAACATCATCGATATTATTCACATCACTCAAGAGCTCGATCGCCGGAGCAAGGCAAGCACAAACGCCGAACAACAACCAAGCCGAATCAGGCCTGTGGAGCCATCTCGCCGGTCTCCCATCCCACGCCGCGTTCCACGACCCCTCCCCTCTCACACTCCTCCTCTCTGTCTTCCTCCGCCAATCCGCAGGCTGAATCACGTGCCATATCGCCGCCGCTCCTCCACCACCTGAATCAGCGCTGCACAAGCTAGAGTGGTGGCGGCGAGCCGCGGAGGAGGAGCCGGATAGGTGCAATGAGAGGCGGTTGTTGCTGTTGTTGTGGTGGTGGTGGTTGAGGTGGAAATGAGTGACGAGAGAGTTGAGGATCCAGTTAGGCTTGGGGCGTGCGCAAAGTACACCAAGCATATCACAGTTTTGGTGGCTATGTTTTATGGGTAATTTGCGCTTGAATTTTCGTAACTTACACACCCATCGGTGCCTTTTGTGTTGTGAAGCCCTTATTCTGCCTGCATAGAGAGAGAGAGAGAGATAGAAAGAAACGGAGCTCTAAAATATCTGCAGGAGGATGGGTTAACTACCCTTCTGACGGCGAAGCCTTTTAGAGAAAGAGCAGGGCTTTTAATTAAGTATATTAAACTTTGAATCAACCTTTTCAATCGAACTGACATAAGTGGTCAATCTTTAGTAATCTATACAATTAATCCTTGTAAATTCAGAAATATTCAATATTGCCCTCTAATCCGAAATTTGAATAGGAAGGTTTGATGTCGAATTTGACATAGACGACAAGGAAAAGAGATTGTTTGTAACGGAGTAATCCATTGTAATTACTAAAGGAATCTGTTATTAATTAATATTAGTAATACATTTTTCAATAGAAAAAATTTGTTGGAAATCTGCGCTTGGAAATTCAATTGCAATTGATTATCCATTGTAACTAAATTTCTAACGGTTTTGCAATGGCTTTCTGGTTGTAAAAATTCATTACAAATAACCCTTTTTTTTTGTAGTGACATCACTTGCTGCATTGCAATTGATATTATTTGAAAAACTCATTATTAATATTTTATGATGAAAATTACTATTTAATTTTTATAATATTGATACGATATCTTATGATTAAATATAACTAATAAAAAGGTTTAGTGTAAGGTTTTATATATTTATTTTGTAGGGATATCTATGGAATATCATCATGTTTTCAGGGACTTGAGGGGGAGAAAAAACTTCTTAAGAGCTATAAATGTGTGACAGTGTAGATGAAATTGTTTTTAAAAAATATTTTTTAAAAATATATTAAAATGATAGTTCTTATTTTAAAAAAATTATTTTTGACATCAATATATTAAAATAAAAAAATAAAAATAAATTAAATAAAAATAAATAAATAATCTATTTTTCAAAAATATTTTTAAACGGAATCTAAACAGACTAGTTAGCAGCGGTGATTGCTGGTTGAGGGTAGAGAGGGCATTTAAAGTGGGCACGTGATTGTTGTTGGGTCACGTGGAGGTTGAAACCAGGAAAGTTGGAGATGATGATGGTTTTGTATACAAACTTCTCGGGGGCGGGACAAGAAGTTGCTATTATATTTGCGGTCATGGTTATCTTGTCTTGGAGAACATCCAATCCAATGTCGGTCGATCCCTTTTGTTTACCAAACACTTTCCTGTCCTGATTGTATTACAATCAGATTCGGTTTTGCTGAGTTAAACATGACAATAGTTACGTGTAATTTTATCTAGCATCCCCAACTCTGTCCAGGATCCTCGTGCTAAACAAAAGAGATTGTCCAGATAAATTAAATTCGACGTATTGGGGTGGTGCGTGGGATAGCTTCTTTGATGAAGTCATTTTCAAGGATTTTTCGAATAATAACTATTGGTATTAATTGATTATTTTTATTTAAAAAAATAGTTTACTCAATACAATTCGACTTGGTTGATCTAATTAACCCACGACTAGTTTAATATTTGTGATTATGTTTTATAGTTGTTTTTCAAACACTGTCAGTGATTGTTTTTTAGGTCCCGACCAGCAATGACCTTTATTAGAGGTCAAGAGTGTGGTTCATGGGGTAGGGGAAGGGGCGAATGATCCTTCGCATCAAGCAAATGTCTAATAAGCTATCAATTTATTTATTTTTACTATGTATTAGAGGTCGGTCAACTATTTATCAGATCGTGTGACATAAAAAAAATAAATCGATGACAAGACTTGTTAGCAAAAGGATGTTATGGGATTCATTCCTCAATTGTAGCATGTTGCAAAGGCTTGTCAGTCAAACTTAATGAAAATTGTCTTGTTATTTCTCTATACAGCAAAAAATATATGAATATTAGTGTTGGTTTAGCGATTTAAAAATAAATACTTTATATTATTTTTTATTTTATTTTCAAATTATTTTAATGGGTTAGTATTGAAAATTAATATTTTTTAATATATTTTAAATAATTAAAAAAAAATCTCTTAAAAACAAGTAATAATGTGTTCTTAAATACTATAATCGTTGAATTTCATTGCGAAAATGATAATAGAAAGGAGAGGAGATTATTATTATTGGACAAGAAACAGAATATATTAATCATAGGTGAGTAGGCGGTAATAGTTTAAAATTAAAAATTTTATTTTTCTTGTAATTTTACATTCAAATTTTAAAATTATTAATATGATAATTATTGAATATTTATATAATTATTATAAATTTATAAAATTAATTGAGATAAGCGTATAAACTGATCTAAATATCTATATTAATAAAAATAAAAGATATATATTTTATAAAAATAAAAATCAGTGTCAAAAAGCATCTACATTAACCAAAAGAAAGCTAAAAAGATCGAGAGAGCAGGAAGAAAAGAAGAACAAGCATCCATCACGATCATATCAGCCGCGTGGTTTGTTCGTTCAAGTGCAATTAGACCGTCAACGTGGAAATGCCATGACATCTCTGTCTTTGCACAGCCGTGGAAGCCAGGAGAAACATGTGAAGGTCTGACGTCGATCGTTGTTATTTATCAAACAACTCGATCAAGTCCAATTGATCAAATTCTGTGATTTGTTCTATTCAAAATTATTAGTTAAAAATTTAAAAAATATTAAAAAAAAAATATTTTTATTTTTCATTTTATATTTTTAGACGGAAAATATTTTCAAAAATAATCACTATCATATTTTTAAACATACACTTAATCATTGTAAATAAACTATTTATATTTAATTGTGTTCATTTGCAAAAGCATTTCTCTCGCTACTTTTAAATAGGAATCTTAGAAAATAGAATAAAAATAATAACATCGACCAATATTATTATATTCAGCGCATTCAGATACTCGATCTAAAACTTTGGTGTATTAGGCTTCATGGTTTTAAAAAAAATATATAAAATAATATTATTTTATTATTTAAAAATAAATATTTCAACCACGTTTACCAAATTAATTATATCCTATTTTAATATACACAGCCCAGGCTTATATTGATCTATCAAGAGCCAGCCAGCCACGTTTAAGACCGCTGACATCAACAAACAGACACGTGGGAAACGGTTATGATTTGCAGTGTGCTGGGTGCATGATGCTATGCTACATTCTACCTGCGAGCTGTGATGTCCATCGAACATTAGGTAGTTGCCTGTCCCTGTCTGCGCTATCCTACCAACCCACGTGTAAAGATTCGAGCAATTCATTACATTCATGTCTCACCGTGCCACTGAAAGCCGAAATAGATATTTGAAGAGGTTATATTTTCATTTAAAAATATGTTAAGATAATATTTTTTTATTTTTAAAATTATTTTTATTTTATCACATTAAAATAATTTAAAAAATAAAAAATAAAATTAATAAGAAATTATTTTCTTAACTCTTCAAAAAATTTAAGCTATGTTTTGTTAGAAGATACAAATATATATAAAAACTAAAATTGAAACATGATTTTTTGCAATGACTTACAAATAAATATATTTAATGTGTGATTTGAAAATAGCAGAAATTATGAGAATATATGGCAGTGAGCAAACGGCTGTTGCTGAATTTCTAGGCGTGCAACAATAAAATAGTTTCTGTGATTGAAGAGTTTCGTCGCTTTACTGTGTTCATTTTTTTATTTATAACTCGGGAAAAATATTTAAAGCTCAATAAATTATATCAATATAAAAGTTAAGTCTTCAAGATATTGGCACCTGAACAGATCTCTAGCCGTGGAAGAGAGAGGGAGGGGGAGAGATGCCACTCTAAGGTGTCGTGGGCCATATTTATTTCACAGGCTTCCCAGCTCTGATATTTAAAATCTTGCAGATGGAGCCCATTACAGGCCCAACCTATGTCCAAGAAACCAAGGCCTAGATAACACAATTAGAGCTTAGAATTTATAAACATGGTTGTTTGTGGATGTTGTGTGCTGAAAATCGAGAGGAGCATCCATGCTCCTGGAACTGATGAAGTGAGGAGACAAGTGTAGCAACTCAAGTAGCGTTTTGGACTATTCAAGAATCAAGATGGCAGAGGAGAAAACACTTAGATTGGTTTCTATAACAATAAGGAGGAGGGTGTTAATCTTTTCCATCATAGACCACATCATGATATGAGTGGCAGTTCTTCATCCCTGCATTAAAGAAAAAGGAATTAAAGACTTTATTAAGATTTTTATGTGAGAATTGACACTCCTTAGATTTGAGGGGGAAATGCCACCTAATGATTTCATTGATTGACTTCAAATCATAGAGATTGTTTTTTTTTTTATCTTGAAGCGTTTCATGATAATAGAAAATAAAGTTAATGACTCATAAAAGTAAAAAAATATGCAGTAGGCTCATAAAGATAGAAGCAAAATCAAGTTTCGAGGGAAAATGAAAAAAGGGATTAGAAAGGTAATGTATTTTATTAAAATTTGATAATCTAAGAGGACGTGATCTGTGTGGAGAAGAGTTTACTATCCAGTTTGAATTGCTAGTATTGAAGTGTGATATTGCTATATTTGAAAAATAAAAAATAATTCAATCTGATTAGTTGAGAAAAATTTATAATACAATTCAGTTATCTTAAATGTCAAAAGCATGAACATATTGTTGTCATAAGAAAATACACCGTGTAAGTACAGTATAAAGCATGTCTTATTCTATCATTGACGTTCATAATAATTTGAACATATAATTTAGAATTATAATTATAATAATATTATGTGGAATTCAGAACTAGAAAACATAGCGTGAATAATAATTAATCTTGTCATTACCTTGGGCAGCATCTTAGTGCACACATATCTCATTCAATTTCACATTGTTATTTTTTTTTTTATAGATTGGCATATGAGTGCAAAGTATAGAGCCTGGATATGAGGGGGCTGAAATTAAAAAGACGCGCGTCCGCGCGTGGGCGTGTAAAGGATAAAGGACAATGAATGGCAGCGAAGACAAGATGAGGTGGCCACCTGACCAAACATTAAAAATATGAAACGTCTTGGCGAGAGCATTAATACTGTATTTTTCTGGAGAAAGCTTCCAAAAACAAAGAAAGTTTTGCTGGTGGGCCCTCCCCAAACCCACGTAATATATATAGATTGGTTTTTGGGAAGGCTGGTCAGATTTTCTAAATGTCAGCAGCGCCGGCCTCCGTGCGCCTCCACCAGTGGGTTTCATTCACCTCAACTGCTTATTACTTATTTGTTGCTGGGGTTAAAATTATTTTTATTTAAAAATATATTAAAATAATATATTTTTATTTTTTTAAAAAATAATAATATTAATATATGAAAATAATTAAAAAAAACATTAATTTTTTAATTTAAAATTAAAAAATTAAAAAAAAAATATTTTTGTACAAAGATTTTATTTTATTTTATTGAACAATATATATATAGTTGTCGGATGCGTGCACCATATTCGACACACATGAAACTTACTATTCTTATTTTTGAATTAGATAATGCATAATTATAATTTGTAATTTTTTGAGCATTTTATTGACATGAGTATTTCTTGATCTATGATCCGTTAGACATCTTCACAGTTTATTTTTATTATCATTGTTATTGTTAATTTTAAATAAATTATTGAAATTTAAAAAACCCTGTGGATAATATTGTTTGTCCATCTTGTTTTGAAAAAATGTTTCTAGAGTTCTTTACATTTATTTCAGGCATAGAATTAATATATGTATATAAAATAATTTATTTTATAAAAAAAAAAACACTTATATTATATCACAAGCACGTTGCGATGACACAAGAAAAAAAAGCACACAAATCACATAAGTGGTTGTAGCTCTGAATTTTTTTAA
Organism: Salix dunnii; assembly: GCA_015731905.1. Taxonomy (NCBI): domain Eukaryota; kingdom Viridiplantae; phylum Streptophyta; class Magnoliopsida; order Malpighiales; family Salicaceae; genus Salix; species Salix dunnii. The sequence goes on from CM027668.1 coordinate 16,422,270, forward strand.
TTATATTATTCAACATAAAAGCGCAAACAATAACAGTAATTCACAATTGCGATGATTTAATCTTATTTTCATTTAAAGTAATGGATACTTGATTGACTATCGTTTCACAGAATAGAAACGAGGAGATTAAAAATAAAATAAAAATAAATTTAATTATTTTGTTTTGCTAGAGTACTGTTAAAATTACCGGTAAAAATATAAACTGTCATTAGTGCGGTCCCATATATTGAAGTGTTTTTTCAAGGACTTTGGTCAAATAGTGACAGGCAAGAAGCCTGATTATGAATAATTGATTAGATTAAAAACACAATAATCGACGGGGATTACAGTGAATCTATTTTAATTCTTGAATTTATTTCTCACGTTATCAATCAAATCTAGGTTTTTACGCCACATCATCAGAAAATAATTTTAATATTTTCATCAGAAGCGGAATGGAAAGGAAAGAATACAGCAGCTTATAGACTGATTCGATGAAGATTTTTGGGTCCAATTTAAGAACACTGCGTCGTCATTTTAAAAGTGAGTAGGACAATGATTGGCATGGAGTATATTTTTTAAAATATTTTTCTGTTTAAAAAAATATTAAAATTATAAAAAAATATTGTTGATATTAAAAATTAAAATAATATAAAAACACATAAAAAAAATTAATTTAAAATAAAAAATAAAAATAATTTCTTTTATTTTTTTAAATATTTTTGAAATACGGTGATAAACAAATATATAATCTGACTCGAGCCACCATTATTTCTATTTTAAAAATATCACTTAAATGACATCATTCTCTCCCTTTCTCTTTTTTTTCCTCTTCAATTATAGAAGTCAACTGAGTAATTCAAATTTTTTTTAATGAAATTCTATAAAAATATTATATTTTTCAATCCAATATGCGAACCACCAAATTCCATGACAATTAGCAAAGTAAAGATTGTTTGTTTTTGTGTTTTTTAAATATTTTTTAAAAAATAAAATTATTTTTAGCTTAAAATAAATTTTCATCGCAAGATTTGGATGTAGTGTCAAGAAGTGTCGAGAAAACTACCACACTATTTAATCATTGTATTTTTTTTAAATTTTATTCTTGAATAAGTTTTTACAAATTAGCTGGGTTGTTTTTAGATCAATTAAATTTACTTGATCACATCGAAACAACTCTAAAATAATTTAATCACAAACTCATGCGTAGACACAAGAAATCAAGTCTAGAAATTTCAATTCCATGATTGACTGGCAGGGGCAAGTTTGTAATTTACAGTGTTTCAGTGAGTTCCATAATCTACCATCATTTTTCTTTGCAGGTGAAAGCCTCCATCACCACTGATCATGTTGTGATGAATGAAACAACATGATTATCAATTGCCATTACTGTGATTTAACCACTTTATGCCTCCGGATTTTTTATTCCATGAAACACACACACACACACACACGTTTTTTTTTTTAAAAAAAAAAAAAAGTCATCATTTATATCCACAGGCAACATGTGAATCAATTCAAATCAATTAATTTTATTAAAATAATATTATTTAATCTTTTTTATATAATAAACTAAATTATATACGGGTGCCTGAGATGGGTATGCGGCGATGGAAAAATGGAAGGAGTGATTTTCTCATTCTTTAAAATGGCCCCGTATCAGATGCCATGCCGACAAAAAGTGAAGACTTCGCTCCGGTTCGAGCCTTCCTAGGAGTGCCAGTTTTCCGTCCATGAACCAGTCTAATGCAAGTCCACAATCATAATTAAAGTACGGCCCACTCGAGGGCGAGAGTATTCCATTCAGAGTTCACACGTCAATTTTTATAAAATTGATTTGATGGCCACATTCGATGTGTCAATTTTTCTTGTGGGGAGGGACAGGTGCGTGACCTTATGGCGTTAAATGCAAAAAGTATACGAGCATTTTGATGCGGTGGAATCTTTATAATAAATCTTGAGTTTGAGTGTATATAAACATTTTATTTTATTATTATTGTTATTCGTTCAGTTAAATATATTTGGTAGAATAGTGTTTTGTCACATCCAAAAAGGTAAATGACAGAAGTTGTACGGACTACATGTCATCTTTTCTCGTAAAATTCTAAACCCATGATTTTGTCGTGTCAATGTGACCTTTTCTGTGGTCATAGGTGGCTGTGGAGTGGGGGTTTCTCCTGTTGTCCAAAGCCCCCCCCCCCCCCCCCACTTGTCCCAAGCTCCATCTCGCTGTTTTAAGCTTCTATAATAAGCAGAGCTGAAGCTACCACATTCCGTTGTGCGAGAGAGTGAGATGATATAGGGCAGTGTGTTGTTACGCATGAAAATGTTAATGGGACTGTACTGGACTTGATCTAATAATTGCAGGATAAATAATTGTTTTGTTTTGTGTTTAATAGATCCTGGATGAGACTAAATTGGTATTGGTTTAAGAAGAAAACGAGGGAGAGATTGATATGACCTAATCCTGTAAAAAACTTGAGTCACCTTTCAGCCTAACCAATCCAAGATAAAATACAAGTAAAAATTTATTTATTTTTTAATATTTATTTTTTCAAAATGAGGCTGATTTAATTTTATGAGTCAGTCTGAGTTAACTCTCTTGACTCGTGACTTGAATCTTATCTTGAGCTAAGCTCTCAATCGAGTTTGAAGACTATCATGATAGTAATTTTTATTTTTTACATCGTTCTTGTCAAATCAGGTTGATCATCTCAACTCATAACCTGGACATTATCCTAGGTTAGTCGTTTAGTTTTGTTCTAAAACCATAATAATAATTGTTTTTTACTATGGTGTTGACTGGGGTTTGCGAGTCCGACCCTGAGTCAATCGCCAAGTAAGATTTTAAAATTATAATAATTATTATTTTTATATTTATATTGATACAAGTAGGTTGTCAACAAGACTTGTGGCATGAGATTAGTTTAGGTTTCACCCTCAGGTCAAGTTCTAAGAATTTACTAGTGATTATTTTTATATCGTTCTAAGTCAATAGCCAGACTGAACACCTACACGAACATGATCCCACGTCGAGAATTGAATCATGTTGTATTGATTGATAGAAGATGTATTTTATTATGCATATTTTCTTATATATGGTTATTGACATTGCAATGGACAAGTTAACATGTAAGCTACCATGCCAAGTTGTACCTATTAACCTGTCCAATAATGAAACTGTAGCATAGCATGTAGAATTAAAGGCGGTCAAAATTATGTGTCGCTAATAAAATATTATAAAGTAGTCTATGCATTGATATCATTATTTTATCACATATTTTTAAGGCAACGTGACGATAGCAACTTATCGGTAAAATTAAGGTCAACGTTGTTTTCATGCCAGTTGTTAAAAGGGCCTAAATATTCAGACCATGCTGATAGAGAGGGGGAGGGAGGGAGGGAGGGAGGGGGGAGAGAGAGAGAGAGAGAGAGAGGGAGTATTTATTAATAGCTTTCATCACTTCTGATGTGGGCACGTCCACGTCAGTTTTTGCACAAAGAACAATAAAATCTGCTAGTTGGATTTTGGATTCGGGCTTTTAGTTTATTTTTTTACTAGATTATAGTTTTTCAATATATATAGCTTGTTTTTTTTTATATAAAATTTGTGAACTTAAATTCATGCATTTTTCATTTAAAAATATTTAATAGAATAAAAATTGGAGGATGATTTAAATTTAGTCTCATCTAATTAATTTAGTGGTTGAAATCTCACAGCCAATAATTATTATTAGAAATTGTAAATCAAATGGTTAGATGTAGAGAAATGTATATTGAATAAAGAGCATATAAATTATTATTTTTATACTATATTTAGAGAAATTACAGCTCGTTATCTAGAAAAATAATTTCAATACAAGTATTGTAAGATATTGTTTTACAAAAAATGATTCATGTGAAAACTTAAGAACTCTCAAATTTATATTGCATATGTAAATATAATTACATCTAATGCATGTTGAGCAGTATCAATATACCCCATCCATATAGAAACAACAATCATACCTTTTATTTAAATCGAGAAAAACCTAGACGAATAAGGAAATATATAATCTAAAGTTTAAAACAAAATTTAATTCAAAACATGGAATATTTTGTTTCAAGCTCACTCTTATTAGAAGTGCATGTTATAACTCGAACTCGAGACCCGCTGAGCATATCACAAGCCATGTGTTATCACACCACCGCTACACACAAGTTTAGATATCTAAACATAAAATAAGAAAAAATCAAACAATCTAAAACAATGAGTAAGAAAAAAGAGAAACGAGTATAATATCTAATTTAAAAGAAAATATATATGGTGGTACCTTAATTATGTATGTGTAAATTATATCAAGGAATCACTATAAAAGAAGCTAATAAATTCAATATCAAATTCACAATCGGATTATTTATAGTAGCGTGGTGAATTAATTATCAAATATGCAATGCATTTTATCAAATATTTAATTATCTCGTACCCTCATATCATAAATGATTCCTTCCTTCCTTCCTTCCTTCTTCTTAATTATCAACCAGGAAATGAAATCCTTAACCCCACTTCTAATTTCCCCATCTTTTCTTTTTATCTATTAAATTAATTAAAAAATTAAACTTAAGTGCATATATATATATATATATAGTAGTTTCCATGCAAGTCGTTAAAAAGAAGCGCACTTAATTTATTTTTCTCAATCACTCACTCGTATGTCTTTCTAGGGGGGCTTTAAAATATTATTACCAGTTTTCACGACATCTTGTTGTGGGCACCTCGTAAGTATTTGCACGACCAATAAGGTGTCGTGACCCTCCAAAACATTATGCAGAGTACTTGTAAATTGATCTCTTTTATTTTTCATTAATTAGTCACAACCCTAATAAAAATTCCCAAGTATCCCAACCCAAAAATATTTTTATCCCTTCGTTAATTTTCAATACAATTTAATAACATCAAAACCTTTGTGGTCAATGTTAGCCACATCTTTTTTGAGGAAAAGAACTATAAAAAATTACTCACGTCAAAACTGAATCCTTGTACAGAAGATCTAGTCTCCAATAATGGAGGGCGTTCTAGGAAGCACGTTGACAACTCTATCAACTACCATGCTTGCAGCTCTAAAAGGAAAGCAATGTTTGTACCGCGTAAAGTAATAATATTATATATTTAGGGTCCACTGCAATTAATAAAATATAAATGAAATCTTCTATTTTATTTTATATTATATCCTATTAAATGAAATTCATCATATCTTCACCTCATGCAACGTAAACTTTCATTTTCATGCACGTAGTCGAAAGTCTCACAGTCTTTCTTTGTCGATAGCTTTTTTCTATGTGCCATCTTTTTTGCTATTTTCACTTTTTTTAATTATTATCACGGGCAACCTCCTAGTTAGTTTCTGCACGGACAACAATGCAATATTAAATTACGAGGTTGTTGGGATTGTTTTTGAATTTTGAATTTATAAATATATTAAAATGATATTTTTTAAAATATTTTTAATATTATTATATAAAAACAATATATACATCAAAAGATTTAATTCAAAATAAAAATAAAAAACTTTACATTTTTTAAAAAGTAATTTTAAAATCCAGTAAAAAGAAGAACAAAAGGCTGCTCGCTGGTATTAATTTTGGATCAGGGTAACACGTGGTTGGTTCATGCAGGAATCATCTTACACGCGCTGAAAGCGATTCTGGCGTCACTTGTTTACCTTAATACCCTTTTCTTATCCCCCCCCCCCCCCATTCTTTTGATGAATTTAATTTGCCTTATTTATTATTTCCAGGGTTGTGTGATTTAACTACAGTCAAAAAGATTTGGGAGTTTATTATATAATGGTCATGCGTTTTAGCTTTGAAATCAACTTAATTAAAGGGAGATTATCGTCTTAATTACTTTTAAGTCAAAAGAGACAAGAACAAGATATGTTACTTCTAATTAAGATATATAGCATTCCAAACAAGGCAAGTTGTTTATGTAGTCCTTTTCGGGAAGGGACACCCCTGGCAAGCAACAGCTACAAGCTACGAAAAGACATGTGTCACTGGCGAAAAAGGAGGAAAATCAAGGGCAGAAAAATTACGATAGAAATCCCATCAAGATAAAACTTGTTTCATGTGAAGTGCTTGACATTTTTTCCATTTTATTTCATGGTAATTTCTTCTCTTTCTAAAAGTAAATAGTTTGCAGGGTCTCCATCTAAAGATGTAATTATGAAAACGGAAAATATATTCAATATAAATCCAAAAATGAAAAAAATAACATGTTGATCAGTTGCAAATACTGTTCTTTAATTATTATTTTTCTTTATTGAATAACCCGAATCCCACAAAGGCATTTCAAGACAAGATCTGACCCCCATGTAATTGCTAGATTCACATTAACACAAGAATTGACCATGATAATAAATACTAAAAAGACCATAGTGCAAGATAAAGAGTAACAAATCAGCAATAATTCAATACAATAAATATATAGCTAGTGACTGGTCAGTAACAGTTCGCCTGAGCGAGAAATCCTTCCCTACATGGCAATGTTATTAAAATAGAAAATATAGCAGCAAATAAGACGAAAGCAAATGTTTAAGATTCGGATTAGCAGGTGATTGAGAAAGGTGGGGTGCGCCCGTTTTATAAAATACAAAGTGGGGTGCCCCAAGCTAGCCTATATGCTTATATAACACATGAAATAAAGCTTGTTTCTTTTCCATTCTTTTTTCTCACTTCATTCTCTCTCTCCCTCCCTCCTTACAACCTTAAAGACTGGGCATTCTCCGGCTTTGACTCGTTTGAGGATTCTCAACTGACTCGGTTACAGATCGGTGAGCACAGCACCGTGCATGAATATTTTATACACAGTTACTCTTTTTTTTTCTCTGACCAGCAACAGGTAGAGTGATTGCATGTTTGTGGTCGCGTATCAGAAGAAGATTTTCTTGAAGTTTCTATGGCACCCAAATCTTATCCAAGGATTGAGATTCAGTTAATTTATGCAGATTAGGTTTATCTTGCTTTGAAAAGGAGAAGCTAAATGATAACTTTTCTTGTTTTATTACACTGCTGTCCTCACGTGTTTTTCAAGTTTTACAAGAAACAGAGAGAGATACATGTAGTCTGGATTTTAGCGATTAATTAAGAATTATCTGTGAAATGATATCTGTACATTCATAACATAGATGCTAACTGCGGTTTCTATTAGTCTTTTCTATGTGATTTTTCATATTTGGTATGTTAGGTAGGAGTTTATTTGAGTTGAAAATGTGTTTGGGGTTTTTGGCAGGAAAGGGTCAGGTAATGCAGCAAGAAGGAAGATGGCTAAATCAATGAAATTTGAGGACTCGCCGCAAACTTTGGGCACCAGAAGCAAATCGGTGAGACAGAATCACTGACTAGAGCAGGGAAGCGGAAGAAAAGGTAGAAACAGTTGGGGCAGGTAGAATGGGTTCACGGATTAATTATGGAGAAGGATTGATTCTGAGTTCGTTCTTACCGGCAACGCCGGAGAAGCCCATTCCAACGAGATCCACTTCGATGCCAACTGATGGGCAAGGGAACCTTCCGGGCAGAACGAATTGGCAACTGGCTGGATTTGCCGATGGATGTGTACAAGATGTGTCAAATTACAGCAGAGCGGCCCAATATCCTGACCAGATCGATCAACTTTTTATGAATGGCGGGGATAATATTAGGAATGCAGGTATGGAAGGGGTGAAAAGAATGAGCAATAATACACGCAATTATATAGAGTCTCAAACTGGAGGTTTGGAAAGTGGTTTATTTGCAAATATTTTGGAACATTCAAATATAACTACAATTACCTCTCCAATGGCGCCTCCTAGCATGAGTACAAGCATGGTTCGGAGGCCTTCATTTCCCAATTTGCATCCTCAAGTCAACAATTACAGAGAATCCAGTTTGTTCCTCGGAAACCAGGCTCACTGCTCGAGTTCACGGCAATTGGGCAGTAACTATATCTCATCCCAGGAACCCAATTGTAAGTGATCATACCAGTCCTTTATTTTACGTTATTTTGTTCTAAGAGACTGCTGTTAATGCGGGGCCTGCTCATTCCAATCTGTGAGTAAAAGGAAAGCATAAGTTGTCAGCTTTTCATGTAATATGGCATCGAATCGATTTGACGCAGCGTAGTTCAATGCAAAATGTCAATTGGCATGTGGATTACAATAATTATCTAAACAGAAGAAAGACAATTTCCATGCATCTTGATTTAAGCAAAGGAATTCGAACTTTCTACAGATTAACTAAATGACAGTTCTCTCAGTGTTACTAGAATCAAAACATAATTGGAAGATACAAAACAAGAGACGTAGATGAAAAATAATTAGCTTTCACTCCTCCATTACCTGCATTTATTTGTTTCAAACCTTCTTTTTAATCTTATTCTAGATTCTTAAGAAATTATTTTATGCAGATGAGCCTATGATGCCTTGCCCTCATAATTATGATCTAAACTTGCCACCAAGAATGGAAGCTGACGCAGCCTTATATTTTACCACCTCCTTTAAACTTGCCACGGCAGTACCGGATCAGTGCAGGATATTGGAGAGCAAGCTTTCTGCAACATTAACTCCCTCGCAAAAAAAAAACTCGAGTGGGAACAAGGAGAAAGCTGATTTAGTCATATTCAAAGAACACGAAGCCAATCAACATAATTCAAAGGAGCTCTCATGTAACATTACAGACTCGTCATCTGGTGCCATATCTACACCATTTGAGGAAGCAAAAGATCTAGCAACGGCAAATGAACAAGGCATAGACCTTAATAGAACACCACAGCAGAAACCTCAAAAGAGAAGAAAGCATAGGCCGAAGGTGATTGTGGAAGGCAGGCCAAAAAGGACTCCCAAGGCTGCAACCACAAAAATTTCTGATCCCAAGGATAAGTCAGTTGAAAAGAGGAAGTATGTTCGCAAGGCTTTGAAAGAGCCAACAACTCAACCTACAGAATCTACCGTATATACAACACCTCCCAGCTCTGCAAAGAGGAAGTATGTGCGCAAGAAGGCCCTGGATGAACCAGTAGTTCGACACCCAGATTCTATTGGAGAGACTATAAATATCCGTGCTGTAAAGAGAAAGTATGTGCGCAAGAAAGACCTAAACGAATCAGCAGATCAACACGCAGACTCCGCTGTAGAGATTACACAATCCAGTTCAGCTGATGCAAAATCATGTAGAAGAGCATTGAGGTTTGATTTGGAAACTGCAGCAGACAGAAGCTGCAGTAATGCAGCTGCTCAGCAAGACATGTTGGATAAAAAAGGAGGGACTTTTTATTTGAATGCAATTCGAGTGGCAGATTTAAGCACCGCAACTTCACAGATGAGCCAACAGCATAGGTTACCGGTAGAAAGCCAGCAATCAGGTGCTACAAGTAACCATACGCCTTTTATAAATCAGCCACGTGGTGACTCCATATCAATTTCAGAAAGACAAGTAGTAGACACAGAACTAACTACAAGAAAAAGTACGCACATGCAGAAATTAAACCTCAATGCGAGAGATGTAGAGAGAAGTATCCATGCACAAGGGATTGGTCAAATTGTGTTTCCAGAAAGAAGACCAGAACGGACTACACAGATAACATCTCAGGATACCCTTCAATCGGTACAAAAGATAATACCTTATTCAATTGAGGGCAGAGGATCCAAGAGAGAACACTTTCATATTAAGAAGACAAACCCTTGTAAAGCATATCCATTGGGCTCATTGACTGATGAATATCACCAAAATGGCAGCATTCCAGGTGCTGGATGTTCAGAGACCCGGAAAAGAAATAAAACAGAGAATGGGATTCAAACCAACACACACAGCATATCTTCTTTTGTTGCAAATGTTAAATATCCTGGTGACTGGTATGTTCACTCTATGGCTCTGCAGAACCTTCCAAAGCCATGTATTTCACCTCAACCACATTTATGCCTAGAAATGATGGGAGAGACAAATGGGTCGACTCAGGTCCAAAATTCCCTCTGCCCCGCCACTATAGAAACTTCTCACAGGCTCCCACAAACTCCTCTCAAAACAAGCCATGCATCTGATAACCAACTGCAACCCAAAACTTGCAACACTGAAATGTCAAGAATTCAGCAAGTGCCCATATCAATTCCATCTGAAAAGGGTAAGGTTCCACAAGGACCAAAGGATGTCTTGAAAGAACATCAGCAGCCATATGCGAAGAGAAGAGGTATAGCGTGTTTAATATAATTATAATGCTTTAAGGGTTCAGTTAACTTCCTAAAATGTTCTTGTCACCATAATGACAGCAACCACTCTTGATATCCAATGCAGGGCGACCAGCAAAGCAGACTTTCTCCTCTGCAATCGAACAAATCATATACCAGATGGAGGGCCTCCGTCTCAATGCAGGGAGCAAGAAAATAGAAAACATAGAGCAAAATGCGCTTGTTCCCTACAAAGGAGATGGCAAACTTGTTCCCTATGATGGGTTTGAATTTGTCAAGAAACGCAAGCCAAGACCTAAAGTAGATCTTGACCCGGAGTCAGACAGAGTATGGAAACTGCTGATGGGTAAAGAAGCAAGTGAAGGCCTTGAAGGAACTGACAAGGGAAAGGAGCAATGGTGGGGAGAAGAGAGAAAAGTTTTTCATGGGCGAGTTGATTCATTCATTGCAAGAATGCATCTCGTGCAAGGTACAATAGCTTATACTTTTTCTCCAACATATTCAAGATTATTACTGAGATAAACAGCAGAGAGAGAGAGAGAGAGACATACACACTTTTAGTGCCTTCCAATTTGATCAGGAGTCGATATGCTATGCCGCGTCCACTCACAAACATACAACTTCAAAGTTATCAAAAGTGATAGAACATTCATATTACAGACATGTTGAATTTTACATTTGTACATGCATATGTGGAAGTGTTTTTTTATTTACATTTGCATCTGTCCTTCACAAATGCACAAAGACATAGAATGTTGCAAATGCAAGAAGCACCATCACCCTGGAAAACAAAAACACGATTCAGAGAAGAATTATTTGATGAGGAAGAAAAAATCATCAGTAAGTTTCCCACCAGTTAGCTGTTCACTCTTCTAGTGATAATTGTTCTTGGTAAAAAAATTTAACTTGCATAAGTTTGTAGTAAAACAGAATCAGGTATTGTTATCGAGAAAACATAAAATTGGAACTGCAAAAGGTGCTTGCTGCCTCGTTAGCACAGAAAAAATATATAGACCATTGTCCTACAATTCAGGGAGCTTTTGAATTGCCGGACTCACCTACTGGAAAGATTTAATTACAGATTCTAAATTGTTCAAAAGTCCATTAACATATTTACTCATGTTTTCTAATGAGAAAACCTAGGTGCAATGAAGTCCCCAGCTCTACAACTCAGAGATAACATCCCTCAATGATGTACCAAGAAAGAACATACAATTTAATCCCCTTGCTTAGTTAACCAAATAGATAGGTACCTGCATTTATGAATGCAATAACATTCTTTGCAGGTGATAGGGGCTTTTCAAAATGGAAGGGATCAGTTGTTGATTCAGTAATAGGAGTTTTCCTAACTCAAAATGTTTCAGATCATCTGTCAAGGTAAATTTGACATTTCATCTTAATTTCAAGACCAGATGAGCCATGATAATTCATGAACTACTTTCCCACCTTGCAGCTCTGCCTTCATGTCTCTAGCTTCATTGTTTCCTCTGAAGTTGAGCAATGGAACCTGTGACAGAGAAAGCACAAGCATCGTCGTTGAAGAACCAGAAATCTGCATTCTAAACCCAAATGATATCAAATGGAACAGCATTCCAATCTACAATCAAAGCTCCGTGACACTCCATGGATCAGCAGAACCTCAGAAAGATTCTGAGACCTTGTTTATAGAAAGGGCAAGCATTGTAGAGACACAAAGTCACAGCCTGGAGGGAGAATTTGTATTATCACAAGATTCTTTTGATTCCTCAACTGTCCACGCAAATGGAGTCAGATCCTACTCTGGCTCCAACTCTGAAGCAGAAGATCCTTCTACTGGGTGCAAACCTAGCACGAATGATCATTTATCTTTCATGGATCTTTTACAGATGGATAGTCCCACCATGCTAGGAGAATTTTACAGTCGTAAGAGTGGGAGTTCACTGTTTCATATGGAATCCAGGGATGAAAAGGAACAAGCAGAAGATATACAAAACAGGCAACCAGGACCTCGTTTGGAAAGATTAGGTACTCTGAACTGCTTTTCTACATATAATCAGCATTTCGATTATTGCAATCCACGGATGCAAGGGAAAGTGGTTCCTTGCAGTAACTATGGGTTGCTACACGTGACTTCACAACCCAATGTACAGCAAGCAGAAGGCTTCAAATTGTACAGTGAAGAAAACATATCTTCTTGTCTGTCATATTCTTCGAGATTCAATAAAGAAAAGGCTGCAACCTGCACCAGCAAAACTGTTGGACAGCAGTTAGAAAGTATGGGCAACACTGTTGCCCAACAGTATGAGTCACCAAGGTATAGACAAAGCAGCTATCAGTCTTGCCATGAAAGACAAGTTGATGAGAGGAACCAGACCTTGCAATGGCAAAGCATGTCAGTTGGTGGACCTGTAAATCTTGCAGAAGAACTGCCCAAGAAGCAAAACAGTCACAGACAGCAAGTCTCAAGCCTCACAGGAAACATTTTTGACGTTGAGAGAAACACTTCAGTGAATAAGCAAATGCCTCTAGAAAACAATGTGGTCAGCCCAAATACAAAGGAGACAGTACATCCTAATAACAGGGAAAATCTCAAGGCAAATCCAGGTACCTCAAAAGCAAGAAAAGGAAAGGTTGAGGGAGGGAGAAAGGATGTATTTGACTGGGATAGTTTAAGGAAGCAAGTGCAGGCAAATGGAATAAAAGAGAGAACCAAAGACACGATGGATTCCTTGGACTATGAAGCAGTGCGATGTGCTAGTGTCAAGGAGATTTCTGATGCTATAAAAGAAAGAGGGATGAATAACATGCTAGCAGAACGAATCCAGGTATGTTAGCATTTTTAACCTCAAGCCCTAATAACCTTTCATTCAGCTTTAAAAGGCTTTGTGAAACTCCCTCTCTCTCCTTTTTTTTTCTGATGGTGGATTGCATGTACTCAAGGCATCATAAAACATATTCATAATGGGTGCATGGTATTGCAGGAATTCCTCAACCGACTGGTAAGGGAACATGGAAGCATCGATTTGGAATGGTTAAGAGATGTGCCCCCTGACAAAGCAAAGTAAATCATCACAGATATCAGAGTTCCTGCTACAAAATATTGATAATTCCCTAATGTCAATAAGAAACTACTCATAGCAACATTTAAGTTAAAGACAAATAATTCATTGATAACAAAATCTATTTCCCAGTTTCTGAAATATCTGAAATTTTCAGGGATTATCTGCTGAGTATAAGGGGGTTGGGGTTGAAAAGCGTGGAGTGTGTGAGGCTCCTGACACTTCATCATCTTGCCTTTCCAGTGAGTTTCATGGGTAAACAATATGTAATGTTGAACTGCCAAGAGATAGCAACTTTGTACAGTTCAAATGATGCAGTTACTTGTTTGTAAAGGTTGACACAAATGTTGGGAGAATTGCAGTTCGCCTAGGATGGGTCCCTCTCCAGCCACTGCCAGAGTCAGTTCAGTTGCACCTCCTAGAGCTGTAAGTATTAAATATCACAAAATGAAACCAAATTTTTCTCGTTAATAAAAAATACTAACCAAACTCTCTCTAGGTACCCAATACTCGAGTCAATTCAGAAATATCTCTGGCCAAGATTGTGCAAGCTAGATCAGAGAACATTGTAATCACATGACTCTTGAAAGCAGTACTTTCTATGCATAAAAATTATGGTTTATCGTTTATTAAGATAAAGTTTTGCTGACTTCTGAATTTTTTTCTATGGGATTACAGGTATGAATTGCATTACCAGATGATCACATTTGGAAAGGTATACCCGTTTGGCATTCAATAGCATATTAATTGGACTATTACCTGTAACTGTGCATTACAAAAACATCAATTTACCCATGCTTCAATGCTTGTGCAGGTTTTTTGCACAAAGAGTAGACCTAACTGTAATGCATGTCCCATGAGAGCAGAATGTAGACATTTTGCGAGTGCCTTTGCAAGGTTTGCGCTTTTATTTTTGATGTGCTGCCACCAGCATGTAACAAGTGAACATTAAGATGCTAGCCATCAAAACATTTATTTTGAAATTTAAAAATTGCAAAGTTGGACATTTGAGTAGTCAATCACATGAAACATAATTAATTTGGTGATAACTTATTAACAAGTACAAGAAAATATAAAAGGCAGTAGATGCTTGACTGGTCACTTGTGCAATAAAATGGTAACGAGGGGGGGCATTCGTAGCAATTAGTCATGTTATGTTATTTTTGTTGTGGTTCGACTGCTCACTTGCAGCGATAAAGTAGCGGACGATGGAGGGGAGTTAAATGCAATTACAAATATACAATCTATGAAGGATTTGTAGCCTCCTAGTTTGTTGCACATAAGAGCCACAGATTATACTTAAATTTAGGAATCATGCGGTATTTGGGAACATAAAATTTGGGGATGGTTGGAAAAAGAGTTTTTCTATGAAGAAAGTCATGGGTAAAACATGTCATCGCTTACCATACTGGGTAAGCCATGCCTTCCCATCTAGACCGTAAATAAATAGAGTTTTTTTAACAATACTTTGAGGTTAAAAATATATATGATGCCGGTGCAATCTTTGATGCACCCCAGTTATTGGAGGGAAAGCAAAGTAAAAAAGAAGTCATTTTTGATAAATAATTGGTGAAAGAGGTCAACAAATAGGATAACACTAAGCCAAGTTAAAATTCATTTTATCGAAATCACATTTTTTGTAAATGTGAACTCTTTTTGATGTAGTGCGAGGCTTGCATTACCTGGACCAGAAGAGAAGGGTATAACAACTTCAACTGTTTCCTTTTTGCCTGAAAGAAGCCCTAGCATATGTATCAATCTCATGCCATTACCTCCACCTGAGGACAACTCGCATGAAAGACTGGGGTCTGATATTGGCAGCTGCGTGCCCATTATTGAAGAGCCAGCAACACCGGATCAAGAGAACACTGAATTAACAGAGACTGATATTGAGGATTTTGGAGAAGATCCTGATGAAATACCCACAATAAAACTCAACATGGAAGAGTTCACTGAGAATTTACAGAATTACATGCATACAAACTTGGAGCTCCAAGAAAGCGACATGTCCAAGGCCTTAGTTGCTTTGAATCCAAATGCTTCTATACCCACACCCAGATTGAAGAATTTTAGTCGTCTACGAACAGAACACCAAGTGTAAGTAATATCTTCTCAAAATCAGGGTCGGACCTCAGTGTGTCCAACTTTTTAAGATTATTTATTTGTCCCTGCACTTAATGGTTTTATAAAGATATACCCCCAACACACACACACACACAAAATTCAATTATCTGCTCTATCCTTGCTCAAAACCAATCACAGAATGATTTGCTAGAAACAAGCAAACAACTTGATAAAGATGAATTTGTTTAATTTATAGAAGCTTAGCAAAAATCACCTCAATCATGTGATAAGCTGACCCAACTCCTGGCACCATGCACTTCATGCAAAAGTAGTGCTTGGAAATAAGAACAGAAGACCCGGGTATAAAAATAATAGTAAGAAGCATAGATTTTACACTGAACCACATCAAATAAATTTGTATAATTTGCTGGGAGAGTTTGGACCATGGATGAGGTCCTCAACATTGCATCTGACACTTTGTCTTCTTAATGTTATGCAGCTATGAACTTCCAGATTCCCATCCTCTCCTTGAGGGGGTTAGTTTTCCTTCCATTTTCTTACATTTTTTCTATGCTCCTGAAACTACATGCCTAATTTAACAGCCACTAAACCACTTTATAAAACTTGCAGATGGATAGAAGAGAACCTGATGATCCTAGTCCATACCTTCTAGCAATATGGACACCAGGTAAGCAAAACTTGCACAAAACCTGTGACTTCCAATGGTTTCAGCAACACCTAAAGTGAAACTCAGACTAAGTATATTGTGTTTATATAAACTAATTAGTGTAAAGAGCATATTATAAAGCTTCATATAGCAAAGTTGCAATCATTCTATTTATATGATGGGGCAAGAAGAATGCTTGTGGCATTAGTAAAAGATAGCACTATTTTGTAGTATTACTGAGTTATATCTTATTATTAGGTGAAACTGCAAATTCTGTTGAGCCACCAGACCAACAATGCAAGTCCCAAGAAACAAACAAATTGTGCGATGACAAGACATGCTTTTCATGCAATAGTATCAGAGAAGCCAATTCACAAACAGTAAGAGGAACCCTTCTGGTGAGTATTGTTGAAAACACAACCACAAGCATTTTTGAAACACTTCTCCTATTTTATTTATATACATTCATGTATATAATTATGCATACATAACCGTATTATAAAATAAAGATAAGATCAAACTAATCTAATCAAAACTAACAAGGATTTTAAAAAACGAGCTAAAAAAATCCTCAACACAAATCCTTTTTGAGCTATGAATCCTTTTCTTATCTAATAAAGAAACCAAACAAACAATTAATGAGAAAAGAACTACAAATCTAACATTACTAGTTATTGCATGCTTTTATTTCCTATGAAATTGATGTTGATTGTTAACACTCCCTCAACATCAACTTTCATTCTCCTTCATCTTCATACTTTTTTATCTCATCTCCATCCTGTATCACTGAAACAGCATGCAATTCTTTTATCGAGTTCCTTCTTTTCAATAAGATTTCTAATTTGTCCTCCATTCTTATTTACTGCTTCCTGGGTGATTCCATCACCTATAATGGTGGTTGTATTCTTGGTAAGAGCTACTTTAGAAGCATGTCCCCTTCCTGGGTGATTCCATCACCTATAATGGTGGTTGTATTATTGGTAAGAGCCACTTTAGAAGCATGTCCCAAGACCCCATTGCCTACTTTGCCCAAGGTAAGCCCCATCTAATCTCCAATGACAAGTCCTACAGTCAGAATAGCAATGTCATCAAGGTATTGGCTATTCTGTTCCCCAAAACCTGGAGCTTTGAGGCTAGCAATCTTCAAAGCACCCCTAAGCTCACAAGAGTTGATAAAGCTTCTTGCTCAATGTTTTCAGCAATTATTTCATTAAATATCCACCTCTAATTGCATCTTAGATCTCTTGCATTCTTGTTGTTAAAAAGCTTCTTGCTTAGTGTCTTCAGCAAATATTACATTGGATATCCACCTCTGATTGCATCTTCTAAAATGGCGAATGAGATCTCTAGCATTTATTATCTTCTCACTGCAGTGAGATACAACCACGGTAAAACTACATTCCCTCAACAACTTCGAGGCTATTATCTGCATTTTTTTTCCTCTTCAAGGGTCACCACCCCTCCTCTTTACTGACTTTGTTCATAGCTTAACTTTTTGTGTTTGCTACCCTTGCAGCATCATTATAGTCATCACGATATACAGGAGATTTTTCAGCCTGCCTTTTTGAATTAAAAATAGTTATATTTCTCTCTCTGTAAACCTTTTGATGAACCAACAATCTTTCTCCATGTGACCATTCTTCCCACAGCTGTGGCATCTACCCCATGAACGAAAGCCTCCCTCTTTTTTATTACTTTTCACCATCTTTTTGGATTCACATGCCAATTGTGGGTTCAGTCCTAATAGGAATGCCACTTCTGCTATTACTAGTGGAGGGCATCGCAATATTAAAACAACAAAACTTTGATATCCGGGTCTTAAACCATGGATATTATTCTTTTCATCCTAGTTTCTAGTTCTAGTTTAAAAATCTCACAGCATATTGATTTTATATAATTGAAGAACTGAGGAATCATCATGTCTTGTTGCACCATTGATAACTATTTTTGCAGAGTTGCAATATAGTATAGTTCTTTAAAAAGAAACTGGCAAGGATGTCTCATGCTTCTTTCAATGTTTTGGCATTCTAAAAACAGGTTGAACAAAGAATTCAAGTTGATTGTAGCTTAAAAATAAGAAACCAAAGCAAAAAATAAGAAACCAAAGCAAAAAAACAAGTGTCAAACAGCACTTACCTGATAGAATTGGTTGAAAACACAGCCACAAAGCGATTGGGAATATAATTCTGCAGACATAAGATTATAAGATAGTGATAAGATCAAACTAATCTAATCTATTCAAAAAAACTAGTTAAACAAGGATTCTAAACCTAAATCATTTTTTATAATCAAACAAATAACTAACTCTCAATAAAAAAGAACTGTAACATTGCCAACTTATTGCAGACTTTTATTTCCTATGAAAAACAAACTTTCTTCTTATGTTGATTGTGAACAAGTATATCCATCTTAGTGATACGTAAATAACCATCACAGAAGCCTGACCATTATAGTTAAGTATGTGTTTTGCTTACTGATATATGTATTACCATACATGCAGATACCTTGTAGAACAGCAATGAGAGGAAGTTTCCCACTAAATGGAACGTACTTTCAAGTGAACGAGGTAAATACCACCAAAACTTTTTGCAATTAGGCTATACCCTGTGAATGGGTACAACCACAGAAAGTTGACATCTGATCTGGAAACCCTGCCAGTCCTGTATGCCAGAATATAAAGTCGTCTAACTTTTCAATAAATGATTGTCAAGTGACTGCATTTACCTTGCAGATGTTTGCAGATCACGAGTCTAGTGTAAACCCAATTGATGTTCCAAGATCATCAATATGGAATTTACCAAGAAGAATTGTCTACTTTGGAACCTCTGTGTCATCAATATTTAAAGGTACAAAACAAGATTAGTACATTGACAGGCCAACTAAATTATAAAGTAAAAGACTAGCTAACAAGAACTCAATATTTCTGTCAGGGCTTTCAACAGAAGGAATCCAGTTCTGCTTTTGGAGAGGTATCAAATACTTTTTTCAGTGATTAATATAATTTTGACATATGAAAGACATTAAGCCAGTCATACCAGGAATTTGTTTAAAGCCTAGTCTCATATATTTGACAAATTCAGTCAGTTTGACTATGTTGATTGGTGAAACTTTATTTGCAGGGTTTGTTTGTGTGAGGGGGTTTGACCAAAAAACAAGAGCACCCCGTCCTCTTAAGGCCAGGTTACACTTTCCTGCAAGTAGGTTGGTAAAGATAAAGAACGAGGAAAAATGACAAGCAAGAGATCAGGATGCGAAATTTAACTGCTATAGTTTTGACCAGCTAGTCATAGCTAGCTCAGTGATGAAGAAAGATCCGTGGCTAACTTTCTGTTGTAGATTCAAGTGTTCTTCCTCTTACATGATATGCATTACAAGATCCAAGCTGGCCACAAGTTTCAATTGAAGTGCTCCAATAGAATAGCTAACGGGGTTGAGTTGATGCCATACAAATTACAGGGTCCAGGCGCAGTTGAAAGAATTTTCGATGTGAAATTGTAGTATAACATGGCTAGTGGAATTTAGTTGATTTCTTAGTTTTTATGATGCCTTTTTCTAATCATGCTCAAAACAAGGCCGTTCTTCAGAAACGAGTTCAATGTGAGCAACACTTCTCCCATCCAAATTATTTCAATTCATGCTCGAAGCGCAGCAATTTTCAAGAATTGGTAAGTGGCAGCAAATCTCCCTCTCCCACGCCTGATATTTTCCAAATCATGCTCAAAATTGAGCCATTATTAAATAAGTAATCAATGAGTAATTGATATATTTGCAAAACACGCACATATTCGGAATTCAAAGGATAACAGCGCGAAGAAATCATACTCGATAACATAAATTAAGCTGAAACACTTAGCTCGATCAATTCCTGCATGGTCAATATAATCATTTGTTTCTCTGCAACCAGACAAACACACAAAACAAAATAAATCAGCAACAGCAAGGAGAATAAATCGTTCTACCACCAAACAAACACACGCTCCGGATTTTAAAACGCATAAAATCAACAGCAGCAATAAGAATAAATCGAAGAAAAAACGATAAGCAGCGGAAATCATACTCTGCAGCTTGGCTCGGTCGATTCCAGCACCGTCAACATAATCGCTTGTTACTCTGTAACCAAACAGACGCTCAGGATTTTAAAAACCAAAAAATCAACAGCAGCTACGGTAATAAGTCGCAGTCAAAATCTGAAAAGCGGCAGCAGCAGAAACCGTGCTCGATAATCAAAATACGCTGAAATCAGGAGTTCAGATCAATTACGCTTAAATTCTTAGTAACGGCTGCTTGTTTTCGCTTTGTTTTTCTTCAGTGACAGCAACAAGAAGAATAGGTCGATTTCAAAAATAGGGAAACGAAGAGTTAGGGTTTGGAATCGGAGAAGTTTGAGTGAGCAGTCGAGTTCGAAGATCAAATTTGCGTCCCTGAGAAGAGAAAGCACCATCGTCAATTGAGACGCGGAAATGCTCTCTTTGGATGAGTGGTGGAGCAAGAAAAGGAGAGTGAGTTTGTTGTTTTGTTATTGCTAGAGATGGTTTTGATTTCCTTGCTGGTTCTTTTTTCATGTTTGCCGCCTTCATGTTTTCGATCTCCCTCTTATCGGGGATTTTGAAAGTTTTTGCTTTGGTTATGGATGGCTTCTCTGGATTTTTGTGAGACCGTTTTTTATACGTCCACACGTGTGATGGAGTGTTCTGTTTTTTACCTTGTAGTTTTGAAGGCCTTAATAATACCCTTATTTTTAGGATTTTTAAACCTGTCTCCTGAAAAGGAATGGCATCATAATCGGTGGAAAAATACTCTCCTCTTGACTGGAAAACTACTATTATTATTGTATTTAGGATTGCAGTTGTTATTATGATTAAGATTAAAAAAAAATAATTTTATTAAAAGTATTTTTAATTATTATTTATAATTAAAATTAAAATATTTGGTTAAAACTATAAATGAGTTTGACATTAAATAAAAAATAGTTTTGTATAATTGATTATCATGCTTATAATATTACTCAAAAAAAACTGAATTATAATTTTTTTTATTTAATTATAACTAGAAAGGTATTTTGAAATATATATTAATTAACTTTAAACTAAAGAAGTATATAATTAACTAACTAAATAAATGATATAAATCGAGCAAAACCCAAAAAAAAAACAGTGAAAATGTACGGCAAAACATAGCTGCTACGACGCCATGACACACTATCTTTCCTCTCTCTGAGGTTGATATACAAACAATGAAAAGCAGCTATATATTGTTTTTTCTATACTTGTGTTTCATTCATTTTTTTATGTGGGACTCGTATAATATTTTTATATTTTAAACCTAAATCAAGCACTGAGCTGTGAGCTTTTTTTCCAAATACTGGTTGTACCACACAAATAAACATTCACTGTACCTGCAGCAAATGTTTTAGACCTATTTTAAAGGTGTTGCCTAAATGAAATGGAGCTCAGCTAAAATTAAAAAATATATATTTAAAATTATTTTTTATGTATTTTTTAAAATTATTTGATATGTTTATGTTAATAGTAAAAAATATTATTTTAATGTATTTTTAATTAAAAAACAATTACAACTACAGGTACTATTAGTATAATAAAATTAATATAACTAGTTGCTTCTATATATTATTTAATTTAATATTTCTAATAAACCTTGTGTGATCGTCTAACATTAAATTAATGTGCGGGTAATTAAAAAATAATGATAAAAACACGGATAAGAGGTGAAATAAAATATAAATCTTTGAATGTGTTGTTCAATGTGTGTATATTATAGAGGGTGTTTGGGATTGAGAATGCACTAAAAATTTATAAAAAATTAAGAATTTGAATGTTTAATTAATATAAAGATTTGAAAAAAAAATTATAGACAAAAAAATTATAGACCGCACCTCAAAATTTTGTTAGACCATAGGTTTATGGGAAATAGCAAATTGTTACTTTTCATGTGTGAGAAAAGAGGGAGAGAGAGTGAAGGTTTTTGAGGTTGTACTTCGTTCACTTTAATTGTTTGGGGTACTTTTTGATATTTAAGTAGGTAAGGCTTGAGATTTGTTATTATTATTATTATTATTATTATAAAAATGTGCATGGTATGTTTAGATACAAAAAAATATTAAGCTTCAAGTAAGGATAAAAGACAAAAAAAATTTTGTTTCTGGAAAAACAAACCACTGACGTAGACTTAATTATGTATTAAAATGTCGGTAGTGATTAATTATTATTTATTTTTTTATTTTATTTTTAAATGTATTCAAATAATTTATTTTTATTTTTTATAATTTATTTTTTTATATTAAAATATTAATAAATCAAAAGTATTAATAAAAAAATCCTAACTATTTTTTTTGTTTAGAGATTTTATTTTATTTATTTATTATTTTTATTTTTTATAATTTATTTTTTTATATTAATAAATCAAAAGTATTAATAAATAAATAAATAATCCTAACTATTTTTTTTTTTGTTTAGAGATTTTATTATTTTATTTTTCATGTTATATCTTTAATTTCTTATTTAAAGAGAATTATTTTCTTATTTTCTTATTCTATATTAAACTTCAAACTCAACCACAACTTTAACCAGACACTTCAAAACTTATTTTGAACTGCAATTAAAATGCTTTTCATGAAATTATTTTTTTAAAATCTCAGTCATAAAAACAAAAATAATATCAAATACACCTGTAGTCCAATCATTATATGTCGTGGAGTAATCTAGTCATGCTAGTGATGTTGATATCAAGTTGAATATGCTCGGTGATGTTTGGAGTTATGTCATAATTTTTTTTTAAAGGTATTTGTTATTTAGAATATATTAAAATAATATTTTTTTAAAATTAACACATGGGAATAATTTAAAACACCAAATAAAAATTAATTTAAAATATAAAACACAATATCAATTTTATTAAGATTTTTAAGTGTTTATTCAGCAAATATTTACGTGCTCACGTCATGATGCCCTCGTTAAAAAATAAAATCATATTATCGTCCTTTAGGAAAAGGTTTTTTTTTTTAATGGGCACAGGGGAGGGGGGTTTAATTGTTTCCATCGACGGTGCATTGTGTCGAGAGGGGTAGTGTGCTTTGTTTTTATCTATGATATACAACGTTATAATCTTGTCGTGATGCTTGGGACGAGGAGTAGAGTGTTGTTTTTTTATACAAAATTAATTAAAAATAAATATTCATTATATAATATTATATAACAAATATACCTTGCTTGGTATTAATATCAATGAAAACATTGTTGGCTATTTAAAAAAAAAAAACAAGATCCTATGATTCAACATGAAACCTATACCAATCATGAGTTTTATACTTGTTCCAGAGCAATGCCAGGTCCGGGGGTGATAACCTTGACAACTTGCTCGACTCGTATGCACGTGAGTTTGATGCGTAGTTAAACTTGGAGATTTAAAGTATGACAACTTTACCAGGCTCATGTGCATCAAGCTTGGTGCACAACTAGACCTAATATTGTTAGGTTCAACAACTCACTGAAACCACATGTACTTAGACTCAGTGAATAATTGAGCTTGAGAATATTATGTTTGACATTCACCATGCTTGTATGCTCTCGAGCTTGGCACATGGTTGATCTCAATGATGTTATGTACAGTAAATTGTCAGGTCATGCATGTCCAGATTCAGTGTATAGTTGGTCCCAGTAATTTTAGGTGTTGACAATCTGTCAAACTCATCATATACGAGCTCAATGCATCGCTAAACTCACAAGTGTTGAGTTTGACAACTCATTAACCTGAGACATACTTAAATTTAACATGCAACTGAACATGGCAATTCACTAGCTTATGTGTATACAAGCTTGATATATGGATGAACCTAAAAATACC
Source organism: Salix dunnii (assembly GCA_015731905.1). Taxonomy (NCBI): domain Eukaryota; kingdom Viridiplantae; phylum Streptophyta; class Magnoliopsida; order Malpighiales; family Salicaceae; genus Salix; species Salix dunnii. The sequence continues at coordinate 16,446,074 of CM027668.1, forward strand.
TGGCGTGACACCTTGCCAAAACCACACACACACACGAGAAATAAAAAAAAGCATTGTAGTGGGAAAACACTATTGCAATCTACGGTGTTATGCGTGAGGAGTTACAATCAAATATTAAAAAAACAAGGGCCGAAATGAAAAATAAATATATAATCAATTTCATTCCCAGGACAAAAATGAAACAAATTCAAATCTTAAAAAAGGGTATAACGGGGAAAAAAAAGATTTTAAGGGAAAAAAACATGAAAAAAAAGCATAATCAGGGGGGAATGGAAAAAACAAAAAAAATGACTGTAACGGGAAAGTATTGTAGTAGTCTATAATGATATATGCGGGGAGCTATAGTATTTTCTCCATACTCTTTGTATAGATAATATATATACAACATGCGGTTGGGACTTGAGAATGTTAGGTTTTTCAACTCAAATGCTTAACACACAACAACTTAGAGATGTTAGTACTAATAACTTGTCAAACCAATGCGCATCCAAGCTTAGTGCAGAGTTTAAGCTAAAAATATCGTGAAAACTCGTCCACCTTACATGTGTGTTGGGCTCAATATATAGCTACGCTAAACATATCAAACATGGGGACTCATCAAACCCGTAGGTGCATGGACTCAATGCAAAATTGAAAACAAATATGTCAAGTGCATGTATAGGATGAGAGTGTGGTTGAAATTATTCTGAAAAGATTTTTTATATAAAAATATATTAAAATAATATTTTTTAAAAATATTTTTGATATTAACACATTAAAATTACATAAAACAGTATTTTTTTAATTTAAAATAAAAAATATAACAACACTTTCCAAATATCCTGGACAAGCAGTTTATCATATCAGTATATCATCTTGCATTTGCTTTCAAGAAAAAAAATTCAGGCAAAAACAATATAATAAGAATACACTTACCAAACAAACATGTGTTTTGGAATTTATTTTTTACTTTGAAAACGCGTGGCATAACATACACATGAAAAAAATATATATCATGGAATAACTTCATATTCACTTGTATAAAAAGTACATATCGTGTGTATTGGCATATTGATAATTATCTGTCTATTTATTTTTCAAACCTCTGGATGGGCTCCAACATCAACGTGAATAGAGAAAAAGAAACGACACCGTTCAAGACCATGACTACTTATTCCTCCTCCTCTTCTCCAACCCCTCCATGCCCATCTTCTCCATCCAAGCACGAGACAGAAAATAACTCATTATCAGTAGCTCTACCTCCAACGCCACCAGTCTCCTGCAGCAGCTCCGAACCCTAATTTCATGTTGCTGTCTTAACATTACAGGTAATCTATTCCTTTCAAAGTGCTATGATTTTTTTTTTTTTGAATTTTATCAACTAGCTAATGCAATTTCTTTTCGTTTTTGCACTCTAGAAAAATAAATTGAATCAAGCAAAAAGAAACAGACTTCTTGCCTACCCCCTGTCCCGGCTTCAAAATCAACGGGTAGGAATTTATTGGATGGATTTTGATCATTTTCACTAACTTCTCCCATAGCTGTAGGGATGAGTGCTGCTCTTCTTCCTAAACACGTGGCAGCTGTTTTGAAGCAGCAAAAGGATCATCTCAAAGCCCTTGAAATGTTCAACAAAGTTAAAAGAGAAGACGGGTTCAAGCACAATTTGTTAACTTACAAATGCATTATCCAAAAACTCGGGTTTCACGGGAATTTCGTGGCCATGGAGAATGTGCTTGCGGAGATGAGGATGGATATCGATAATAGTTTTCTCGAAGGAGTGTATATCGGAGCTATGAAAAGTTATGGGAGGAAAGGGAAGGTTCAAGAGGCTGTTGACGTGTTTGAAAGAATGGATTTTTATAACTGTGAGCCATCTGTTTTATCTTATAATGCAATTATGAATATATTGGTGGAATCTGGGTACTTCAAGGAAGCTCATAAAGTGTTTTTGAGAATGAAGAATGCGGGGATTGTTCCTGATGTTTATACATTTACTATCAGGATCAAGTCGTTCTGTAGGACGAAAAGACCCCACGCTGCTTTAAGGCTTCTTAATAACATGGTTTCTCGAGGGTGTCAGCTTAATTCAGTTTCCTATTGCACTGTTGTTGCTGGTTTTTATGAAGAGGATTACCGAGTTGAGGCTTATGAATTGTTTAATGATATGCTCAGAATAGGTATTTTCCCTGATATTTCTACTTTCAATAAGCTTTTGCATACTCTTTGTAAGAAGGGGGAGATCCAAGAAAGTGAAAAACTTCTCAACAAGGTGCTGAAGAAGGGTATGTGCTCAAATTTGTTTACATTTAATATTTTCATCCAAGGGCTTTGCAGAAAGGGTATGCTTAGTGGGGCTATGAGTATGTTTGATAGTGTTATTAGAGAAGGCCTAACTCCTGATGTGGTCACGTATAACACGTTAATTCGTGGACTGTGTAAAAACTCTAATGCAGTAGAAGCTCAGAAGTATCTGCACAAACTGGTGAATGGTGGTTTAGAGCCTGATGGTTTCACTTACAACACTATGATTGATGGATATTGCAAACTGGGTATGATACAAAATGCTGAGAAGATTCTTCAGGGTGCAATTTGCAAGGGATTTGTGCCTGATGAGTTCACATATTGCTCCCTAATCAACGGGTTATGCCAGAATGATGAAATTGACCGTGCCCTGGCTCTTTTCAATGCTGCACTGGGAAAAGGATTGAAGCCTACTGTCATCCTATACAACATGCTAATTAAAGGGTTGTGTCAGCAAGGACTTATACTGCAAGCCTTGGAGATGATGAATGAGATGTCAGAAAATGGCTGCAGCCCTGATATATGGACCTATAATTTAGTTATAAATGGATTGTGCAAGATGGGTTGTGTCTCCGATGCCAATAACCTTGTGAATGATGCTATCGCAAAAGGATATGTTCCTGATGTTTTTACATTTAATACGTTGATTGATGGCTACTGTAAACAGTTGAAAATGGAAACAACAATTCAGATTCTGAATAAAATGTGGAGCCATGGCGTTACTCCTGACGTGATCACATATAACTCTGTGTTGAATGGCCTTTGCAAGGCTGTAAAGAATGAAGATTTGATGGAAACTTTCAAATTGATGGTAGAGAAAGGGTGCGTCCCTAACAAAATCACATACAATATACTCACTGAGAGCCTGTGTAAAGCTGGGAAAGTCAACGAGGCTTTGGACTTGGTTGATGAAATACTAAACAAAGGCATTACACCAGATACTGTTAGTTTTGCTACAGTAATCAGTGGGTTTGCCAATAATGGGGACCTGAAGGGAGCTTACCAGCTCTTTAGAAGAATGGGAGAACAATATAAGGTGCCACATACAACAGCGACATACAACATAATGATCAATGCTTTTTCTGAGAAGCTAGATCTTCACACGGCAGAAAAGCTTTTTCGTGAAATGGGTGTCGGAGGCTGTGTCCCGGACACATACACTTATCGTGTCATGATTGATGGCTTTTGCATAACAGGAAACACTGATTCTGGATACAAGTTTCTACTTGACATGATTGAGAAAGGGTTCATTCCATCACTGACAACATTTGGGCGAGTAATAAACTGCCTTTGCGTGCAGCACAGAGTTCACGAGGCAGTTGATATTATCCATCTTATGGTGCACAATGGTATTGTCCCTGAGGTTGTGAATACCATATTAGACTCTGATAAGAAGGTGGTTGCAGCGCCTAAAATAGTCGTGGAAGACTTGTTGAAGAGAAGTTGTATAACTTACTATGCTTATGAGCTTCTGTATGATGGCATTAGAGATAAAAAGACCCAAAAGCAAGAACTTCCAAATAGGCACTGACGTGGTGCAGGAAGGCATATTTTGACATAATTTCTTCACTGGAAGTGGATATGTGAAAGAAGTTATATCAACAACAACAAAGAAGAGGTTCTGCTATCTCAACTTCTCTTTGCTTTGAAAATGAAAAAAATATATTCTGTGTTGTTTCCATCCCAGCAATGTAATATTATCATTATTATGCATTACTGTGTCAGGGTGGGCTAATTGAAAAATTTAAACCACCAAGTTTTTGGTTGCTGGCTGGCAGCTTTATTATTTCTGAACTAAAGAAGCCCCTAAAACTAGACAGAGGCTGCATTTCAGTCTTGAAGGCTGCATGTACAATATTCGATGATATGACACAGGTGAGATTTTCAATTTTTTATTACAGTTTTCGATTCCTTAATCATGTAATCCTTGTGCGAGTCACTTTTCTTCATTCCCCTTGCAGCCAAACAAGCTGTGAAACCTAATTTACAGTAGATTCAAGTTTGCTGAACTGTTGGCTACTATGGTTTCTCCCAAAAGCAGGTTCTCTCACTGGATTTTCTAAAAATTAACTCGATTGTGTTTCTCTGATTTAGATATATTATTTTTGCTTCCTGATCAGGTAAATTTGATTTATAGAACTTTAAATTTTAGTTTTAAATGAGAGTGAATAAAGCTTCTCTTTGAAATTTCAATGGCAGTCCTAGTTGGCTACTGAGAAATCTCATTGCGATGGGAATTGTTTGATTTTGATTTCAATCAGTAGCAGAGAATTGTTGGTTCAGAAAAATGGGATGTGCTAACTCTCACTTAGATCCACTCACTTCACCTGAGAAACTTCATTTATGATTAAGTTGCTCGTGTATCCTGATTTCTGTGATTTTAAATCTGATTGCATTGAAATAGAAATAAAATTGTAAGAGCCACATGATTTTATCTTGCATCTAATAGATATCAATACTGCTTGTCAGCTTTGCCAAGCTAGGCAGGGAACCTTGAAAGGGAGAGAAAAAAAGTCCTTGAGTTTTTCTATTCATATGGCATTTGGTACTTGACAAGATTTCAGTGTCAGTATTCCCTGATACCCTGATGTCACCATGCTTGTGATATTTGTTCATGGAGGAGAGTTTTATAGCCCCATGACCTCATAGTGCACATAGATACTTGTGCTGCTTAGTGTTGCAGTTACGTTTGTCGTCATTTTAAATTAATCTGTGAAGAATGTTGAGTTCTGTATTCGTTTTGTTTCAGAAAATCTGAAATTCGTAATTTTGTTTGTTAATTGACTAATTACCTTCTGCTATTCACGTTCAGAAATAAAGAACCTTGAAAATTTAATTGATTCGACTCTTCAATTTTTCCAATCTGAAGCCACCTAGGGTTGAGCATTGGATGGTACTTGTAAAAGGGCTTGGTTGTGCCCCTGATAATGGGGGTGCTAAGGGCATTGGTAGAGGCCGTGGAACAGGTGGAAAGATTGATTGAAACAGAGGTGAGCCTTAGAATTGGAAATATGAAAAAGAAAACACAGGATATTTTTCATGTTACAGTCATGTTTGCAAATGGATTTGTTATATTGCCACTAGTTTCCAGTTGCCGGCGTATAAAGTAAAAATATCTTTAAACATACCACCGCTATTTTTCTGGCTACGACTGATTGGAGCTATGGTATTGTTGGTCAGCGTTTGCATCAAATTCTAGGTAGCTTAATTTGAACGAACACCAACATTTTGCTTTCTGGTGACAGGTGCAAAGTGATTATACCCGGCTGGTTGGATTGAAGGAGGCCTATTTGGCTTTTCGTGTGGGGTCTGATTTCCCTTCTGAACCAGCTCTAGTTAGGATCTATGTCCCTTCTGAACAAACTTTGGCATGCCTCCTCCTTCCTCCTAGCTAGATTCTCTGCATCCTGGCTTTCCGCTCCTACGCTTCCGGATCCCTCCTACTTCTTGTGCCTACGCTACAGCTCATGCCACTGAAGGACCTACTGAGGTAGCCGGTAGGGACCAGGCACTAGAGGCAAAAGGATGCTTATCTGGACTATTCTACGAGGATACATTTTCGGCGTCCGCTTAATCAGAAGACTCGGTTTTCTTTTAGGATTATCCACTGAAGGTAAAGATGGGATCGTCGCAATTCGCAGATTGCCTCGTATAAACCTATTTTGAGCAGCAGCATCTAGCATGAGATATTCTGATAATTTTAACTTTCTTAGCAGAAAACTATTTCTGTCTCAGCTTCTACATATCTTGCTACTCGGTTGCAATTTCAGGGAATTATTATCAGAATTCAGGAACATTTTGCTATCTTATCTAGTATTCTCCCCTTTTTTTGTTGGGGTAAAACGTTTTAGATGCATTTTCTTCTTATTTTGATAATTAGATCCATTCGGATTGTTAAGCTACTTCTAAGAAAAAATTATAAATACCATGAAACTACATCGTGTTAAAATAAATATATAATAAAAGCATTGATCCATCAGTAGGCGAGTTAATATATATATATATATTAAAATAATTTTATTTTGTTTAATTTTTTTTAAATCAACTCTATTTAAAATATCATTGTTTTGATAAATAATAATAAAAAAACTGAAACAAAGTGGTTTACAGATCGAGTTTGTGCCCTTTGCTTTCAAGGTCTTTTTGCCCGACGCCTTTTTTCAGCAAATTGAATACAGAAATCTTATTTATTTTTCCTCTCAGTAAAAATTGACGTCACCATCTGTCCTCCTCTCTTGAGTCCTTCCTTCCTTCCTTCCCACTCTCTTTCTTTCCCTCCCTCCTCTTCTTCTAAAGCCAAACTCAATGGCCCTTGACGTAAAATCCTTCGAAACCATAATACCCTCTCGTTTCCTCTCTTTCACAATTCCCAACCCCGCACTCCCAACTCACCTTCTCCGAGTGGCAGTCCTCGACAACCCAGTCCAACTCAATGAGTCTCCTCAAGTCGCAGCTCTCTTTGTCCCTCAAAACCGTGAACCAGACTGGATTTTCTCAACCGAGTCAGGTCACCTCCAGCTGCTCTCATCCTCTCCTGGAATCTCAAGGCTTATACTGATCGGAAGCAATCCAATCAGCGGCTCTGATTCATCTCCATTGACTTACCACAAAAGGGACAGTGCCCAGTATGTGAAAAGTCTCGAAAATAGTTTAAAGCCTTTGTTTTTTGCCTTATCTCCTAAAGTTAGCGTTCAAGATGGGATTTTTGATGTGCCTATTTTGGATTATGAAGATAATTTGATTTGTAGTGTAGTTTTGGAGAGATGCGTTGGTGTTTTTGTTTGTGAAATGCTTGTTGAGGATATTGAGATCGAGAGTGATAGTGAATTGAGAGAGTTTAGGAGGAGATTGAGGTTCAAAAGAATGCCAAATTTGGTTCAAACAGAGATTCGAATCGTGCCTCAGAAGGTTTTTGAGTTAGATCGTGTTAAGATTGGTGGAGAAGTGAAGTTTAGGCCTGACACCAAGGTTCTGGTGCATTCATATTTGATACCGATGGTAGCCAGTCTTTCTTTGATTGGTTCTTGTATCGAGGATCGGTTACGAAAAGGGTTAAAGCCTAAAGCTTTGTGTTTAGGTGTAGGTGGTGGAGCTTTACTTAGTTTTCTGAGAACTCAATTGGGGTTTGAAGTTTTTGGTGTGGAGATGGATGAGGAGGTTTTGAGGGTTGCGAGGCAGTATTTTGGGTTGGAAGATTGTGAAATTCATGTTAGTGTTGGGGATGCTATAGAATATGTAGAGAAGCTTGCGGGTAGAGATAGGGTGCTGGTTTCAGGTGAAGATAATGGTGATTTTTATTTAAATCATGCAAATGGGTTTGATGCCAAGTTTGATGTCATTATGGTCGATTTAGATTCTTGTGATGCTAGAAATGGTGTCATTGCCCCGCCATTGGAATTTGTTAAGAAGCACATTCTTTCGGCTGCTAGGTCTGTTCTTAGTGATTTTGGGATTTTTGTCATGAATGTGATTCCTCCGACTAGATTGTTCTATGATACATTGATACATGAGTTTCAGGAGATTTTTCACGAGCTGTATGAAATTGATGTTGGGAATGGAGAGAATTTTGTTCTTATCGCTAAAGTCTCGCCTGTTACATCACCCCTTGGTGAATGTGAGAATAGTTTTCTTCAGCAACTAAAGATAGCGATCCTGGGAAGATACTTGGATTCCATAAGGAAAATTTAAGGCCCGGTGGTTTATACTTTATAGAAGACCAAAAATGTGTTTTTTTTCCTGATGACATTGTTCTAAGTTGAATTCGGATCATACCAGGAAAGTCTCAGGATTTTTCTGAAGAGCCTCATCTTGTGGTAAGATTCAGAAGAAGGTTTTGCGGCTCAGTGTTTCTCTAATTGGGTCTTGCTTGTAAGTACCATTTCTTACATCTCCTTCACTGTTATTTCCTGAGTTCTAGGTTTTTGAAAAATGACGGTCTTTTTCCATGTAGCAGACTTTACAAAATTTCAGCTTCTGTGAAGTGCATAGATAGCTCTGCCTGTAGAGGACATGTTCCTTGGATTAACAGGATACTATATAACTCTGCTCACTAACCCATTTATTTTCCATGTTTTTCTTGCTGGCATCATTGGTTTCCCATTGTGCTGTGCTGGCAGCATAAAGGAGAGAAGTTAATTCCACGTGATAAATCAAGAAATGTCACAAGCTAGCTGATGAACACCGGTGCTAAAACTGTGTATCAACTTATGACTTGTATTCCCCAGTGAAACTCTGTAAAAAATAGAAAATGACCTGCCTTAACAGCAGTTACCAAGACCTCCGACCACCTCCACCACCAACCTGAACACAGCCACAGCCCCACCACCTCCACCAAACACGTCACACAAATGTGGTCTTCTATTTCAACTTCTTGACAAACTGAAGGTTATTAGTGATCATAATTGTGAAACTGAAAGTTCAATTATGTAACCTGGAATTTGTGGTTGTGTTTAGTTAGAATTCCATCACATAAATGATGGGAATATTAGAAACAAAAATATAAAATAAATATTTTTTTGAATAGTTTTTTTCTATTTTTAAACATGAAGTGTAATTATTTATGTATATGTATTTTTTTCTCCTTTTTCCAAGACTACATATTTTTTTGTTGGCTGTGGAAAAAAGATAAAGCCCTCTCATTCCCATGATATTTTTTGCAGGCTTTAACAAGATGTTGACTGCCCTCATTTTGTATCTGTCATGAACTAATTCTTGTAGCTACAACTGTGAATATACACGAGATGTTGTCAAGATATCAAATATCAAGCAACATTGGTGGGAAAGCCAGGCTTGTCAGAGAAACTTCCATGCGAGGAGTCGAGGGAGCTGGTTCATTCATGTTGCTAGTTCTACTGATAGTGCCATCATTTGGTTGATATCTTCATTCTGTTGGTCTTCATTATATTATCAGCCAGGGCCTAGGGTGGCTTATGAGTTCTGATTACTATCTCTTAGAGTGAATTTTCTGGTTGCTCAACCGTTAGGTTTGAGAGAGAGCGAGATGGTGCCATTTACATTCAAATCTGGGGAACTTTTGATGATCCATCCTGGTTAAACTTTATAATCTTACATGTATATTCTTCTGTCAGGTCAAGTCAAGTCGTGACTGTCACAGCGACTTCAAGTGACGTGCCTTCTCTCTCTTTCTATTATGATAAAATATATTTCTGTTTACTAATCCATGGGTACGAAAATAAATAAATAAAATGATTGGTTGAAATTTTTTATGATGTTTGAACTATAATTGTTTAATAAAAAAATAAACACAAATAAAATAAATCTAAATCTTTTAAGTATGTACTTGAAGTGATGGATGAAAAGTCCACATCTTAACAAACAATATTATTTTGGTAGTAAAACAATTTAATTTTTGAAGATTTTTTTTATTTAGAAATAATATTTTTTTTACATATCATTTCAAAATAATATAAAACATAAAAAAAATTAATTTGAAGTAAGAAAAAGAAAAAAAATGTTTTGAAGACACTTTTAGATAGTAAAAAAAAAACAGCATTTTTAAATACTCAATTCCTTTGTGGAGTGTAATTTAGTTATAATTTTTTCTGCTGCAGAAGTACTTTACGCTTGCTGTCAGTTAAAAAGCGACACGTCGTATAGTTAATATTATATATTTGTATTTAAACCGAATAAAAACTTGGTTACTACATAATAAAACTGCATTTTAGAAAAAAAAATTATGTTAATTAAATTTTTTTAAAAATTCAAATACATAATTTTAAACCACTTTATTCATATAAAAATCTTGTAATTTATACATCTATGATGACTGTATTATTTCTATCATTAAACCAAGTCATTAATTACTTAATTTATATTAAATTTAACCATCAAGCACCCTTGCATACCAATAATTAAAAAGCATGGGTTGATAATGGAGGAAACGCTTTTTTTTAATTATAAATCATGTTTGAAATACTATCTTATAGTTATAATTAAATGAATTTAAAATTAGAAATAAAACAAAAAATCATCTTAGATAATGATGGTATTTGTAGAGGCAATAGTGATGGTAATCATGAAATAAATTTATATTTTAAAATAAAAATAAAAATATATGCCGCAATTTTTTTTTAAATGAAAGCCAAAATGAAAATTGTAAAATTATTTTTATTAAATTCAAATATAATCCAAACGTTTCACCATAAATTTTTCCTGTATTTACATGAGGCCTTGCTCTATGTCGGGTCACTCTTAACGTAGGCCTAACATGGAATCCCAGCCCAGCCCATGCCCATATTCCCTAAACCCTAATATCTCAGAACTCTCTGTTTCTGTCCTATATCTTTAACTTCCTCCACCTCTAGCTGCTCCTCTAATATTTTTCGTCTTTTCTTCTCCCGACAACCAAACAAGACTCCTCTCGATTAGCCGTTTGTTCATTACCATGGGCGCAAAAGCAAAGAAATCGCTGAAAAAGAAATTGAGCAAAATTTCTTCTACTTCATCAACTCAGCTAGTTAATGGAAAACAAGCCTCTGCCGATTTCCTGGTATGTTTTTATTTTTTTTTTCGTCTCACATTATCATTTTTTATTTTATAATTTATTTTCGTGTTAAAAAATAGCCTTTAGAAGGTGGACCGGCGCGGAAGTTACCGGAATTGAAAGAGCTGAAAAACAAATCCGGTGTGCTGTATATTGGCAGGATACCTCATGGTTTCTACGAGGAAGAAATGAAAGGTAAGGTTTAGTTTGTTATTAATGAGTGGTGTTTGTGTTTTATGGTTTTGTTTATTAGATTTTTGCTGTATGTTTCAGCTTATTTTTCACAGTTCGGTACTATCAAGAGATTGAGAATTGCGAGGAATAAAAAGGTCGGTCTTTTCGTGGTACTTTGTATGTGCTCGGTAGATTAATGACGTCTTAAATGCATTAGTTGGTTTGATTTTTATTGTAACTTGGTGTTTGTATGTGTGCTTTTTGGCAGACTGGAAAATCAAAGCATTTTGGATTCATGGAATTTGATGATTCTGAGGTTTTGGATTCTAAGATTATACTATTGGTTGTATGCTGATGTTTTTGAGGATTTATAACAAAACTCCTATGCTGATTGTAGGTGGCAGAAGTTGTAGCTGAATGTATGCATAACTACCTGTTGTTTGAGCATCTCTTACAAGTCCATGTTATCCCACAGGAGCATGTTCACCCTAAATTGTAAGCAACTTATCTTTTTTACTTTACATAGTGCAAAGGAAAGATTGCATCATGTGTTTTATTTTCGTAGGCATTTACCAATGATATCTTGCTGGTGGGTTTTATTCTTTGTTTTTTTGGCTAAGTTTATTGATATGTGAGTTTTGAAACTATGAACATAAAATCCTTTACTGTCTACTTTGGTTGCCGCCTCCATATTTCACGTTTACTCATTTTGTTTTTCCTTTTTCTTCTGGGGGACACATAGATGGAAAGGTTTTAATTATCGTTACAATCCCTTGAACCGGCTTCAAACTGAAAGAAAACAGCACAACAAGGTATGCAGTGGATAGGAAGTGATAAACACGGAATTATAGTTTACGTGCTATAGAAGGAAAAAAAAAAGTTATTTCTGACCATTGCTTGATATCCCTTTTGTTTTGTGCTATGGCTATTCAGGAGAGAACACTTGATGAGCACAGGAGATTGGTAGCCAGGATTATGAAGCAAGACCAGAAGCGACGAAAAAATATAGAAGCTGCTGGTTTGGATTATGAATGCCCGGAATTCGTAAGATCTCTTATAATTTTTCTCCTTTTAATGCCTGACTGAAGTACAAAGATAAATGGGGGAAAGGAACAGGAGAAGGAAATTGGCCTGTTATAGCATCGAGATTTAGAATAAAATTTTTCCATTGCTTTAGTTAATCTCACCAATCTAGCTGATGTCAGTAAGAAAGCATTACCTTTTATGTGTTTACTTTGAGTCTACGGTTCAGATCTCTAACCACCAAGTGATACGAAAAATTTCCAATACTCAGCTGTCTTTTTTACCCAAGATTTCCTCCCTTTTCCCACATCCTTGATTCCAAAAGATTCCATGTTTGAATCATGACCATAACTGCTCTTGCATTTAGCATGGAGCAATGATCAGTTGTAGGAACTAGAATATTGACTCACTTAGAATGCTGCTGAACTTTCTGGTTATCTCAGCTGGTAACAAATTAACTTTGAATGCATATATTGTCTCTGATGCTCATACTCATTTTATACAAGCCAGCTTCTCTGTGATCTGTAAGCATGTCGTCCTAGTTATTGTTGGGTGACTCAAGAAATGTGACTGGAAGACATAAGGCAGGATATAAAAGCTTTCAGATTCCTTTGTACACGGTGGCACAAAACATTTCTATTCAACCACTTGCTCTTGGTTCAAAACAAAATCATGTATATTACACCCCCTGCCCCCTGTTTCCAGCATGGTCCTGATATATATATTTTTTTCACAAAGAGCTTTTACTTACTATGGCTGTATTGAATTATTTATATCTGTGGTGTAAAAATTCTATTCATGTGAAATGAATAGGTGACAATCTGTGCCTTTTTTGTATATTTTTAGAGAAAATGAAGTTTAGCATAAAAGCATTGAATTCCATGGCAATGATTATTTATTGCCATGTTATGTTACAAACCAAGAATGGATCAAAATATATTATTACCGATCAAAATATTAAATGCCACCCTCCTTTTTTCGCAGGTTGGTGATGTCAAGTCTGTGCCAAAGAAGATTAAGTTCAGCCAAGATTAGGATTCTATGGAATTCCATGAGAATTGCTGCTGTGGTAATTTTTCATTTTTCTTGTAGCGTAAATCAGCCTTTGCACCTTGTACGAGTTCAGTAGATGCTTACTCGCTTTATCCTGCTAGGGTTTTTTGTCAAGAAGAAAAGGAAGCAAGGGAGGACTGTTCTGCAAGAGTATATTGCCATCTTGAATGGTGAATCGAGCTGCTTGGAGAAGTTTCTGAATGTAAACATGGGAGCCAGTATCTGACCTTTTGCTTCTGTGTTATAGCTGTTTGTTCACAAATCTCATCCTAAAAATCCACTAGTCGATGATGCTAGGATTATTTAAAGTCAAAGTAGAAATTTTGTGTGGGTTTATTTTATTTGAATTCAGTCTTGTTCCGAATAACCTTTGCTTCTCATCGGCTGGTTTCCACTTCTATCATATCTGTCTGTTCCGAATAACCTTTTGCTATCGTGTTCTGGGCATACAAGCTTATGAAAGAACAAAAATAAAAGGGGATCTCCATGCCTCCTCTTGGCTTTATAGAACCGTTCAAATTTTACAACACTGGCAAACCGCTGCGATGCAATCCATCTGCCTCAGCAGTGGATTATTGCGCAAGGCATTTAGATGATGTCTTGCGCTTGCCATTTAAAAGATAGCTCATAGCGCAACACCTGTATCCTGCGAGCCTCGTATAGCAGATTAGAGTGGAGATTTTCATCAAGATATTACACGAGGGAGCGTTAATAATTACACCTAGAGCACATTCTTCCTCTACCTCCTCTTCTGACATTAAACAACTTTACCCGAGTTTGGTTTCAAATTTAGCCACGAAACAACCCGCCAAAAGGCAGTGCTGGAATAAGTTACTGTAGTTTCTTCTTCAAACAAGCTTCGTGACACCATATTGAAACAAGTAGCTAGGGTGCAAATTGGCTCCACCCAGATTTTAGTAGATCCTAGTTCCAAACAAGCTGAAATCAGCTACATGGTTTCTGCTTCTCCACTCAACAATTCATTAAAAAAGCTCAAGGAGCTACTTAACCTCTCAGATAATATACAGAAACCAGCTTCAACCATAGAGCATTGTACAGTTCAACAACGGGAAACGAAATACAGTAATTTCTGCCACAAAATTTTCAAGAACCAATAACGCATGCCACAAATAAAATTCAAGAAATTATTATAACTATCAGGAAAGACTCCAAGAAGGAATACAAAACTCTCAAAGAAGAGTGATGAGGATGAAAATAAGGAGAGCCGCCACGAAAGAGTACTTAAGAGCAGCAACAAGAATAGCAAAAGCAATAATGAAAAGCTGCCAAAGAACTTGAACACTAGCCCAGGACAGCAAACCAGTTAATCCAACAGCTAAGATGTTATCAGGATCCGGGTTCAGCAACAAATCACCCCACTTGATATCAAACAAGGGAGGTGGCTGATCTTGCTTCAAATCATCACCACTACCACCACTGTTATTGGCAGACCCATTTTTCTTTTCTTGTTCTGGTTCTTTGGGTTCTTGAGTCAGGTTGTTATTGTTGTTGATTTGTGCAAAAAGGAGTCTTGGATGGGTTTTCTTGGAGGTTTTGAGAGGGAAGGAAGCGGAAGAGTGGGTGGTGGGTTGGGGATGGAGAAGAGGGGTTCCTGAAAATGAAGGGATTTGGGGGTGTAAGAAAGAATTGAGCCCTAGCATTTTATCCATTGCATATGAGATTAAAAAAAGAAGAAGGAAATATAACGTGACAACTCTCAGAACAGTTTTTCTATTTGTATGGTGATTCTTGGCTAATGAGGAATTAAACAAAATAAAAAATAACTAGAAACCGACCACAGTGGGAGTCGAACCCACGACCTTTTGATCCGAAGTCAAACGCGCTAATCCACTGCGCTATGCGGTCCTTCGGTGGTCAATAGACGTTATTCAAGTATATTATAGAAATTGTACGAGGATTTTATTCTAGCATAGAAAGCAGAAAGTTATGGCATCTAGCAATTTAGCATAAGTTAAAGAATTAGACTTAATTTTCTTAAACATGACATTGATGCATTTTCAAATGGGTATTGGGCTATGAAATAGGATAAGGGAATAGCCCGCCCACCCCCTCCCCCAATTCTCAAAGCTCCAGTTCCATTTGGTTCCAAATTTCAAACACAGAAGAACCACTAGTATTCGGATCCCTAGATTTACATGATCTTTTTTTTGTCGAGAAATATAAACAAAAAGAAAAGAAGAGAGTGTCATAGGTTGTAATCACATGCCCCGCTAGAGCTAGAGGCCTCTAATTTCGTAGTACATTATTTGTCTTTTCCTTTCGACAATCTATACTTTCCTTTCTGTATCTGAATGACCTCTCCTCCACAGCTCCGGCAGCCAATTAGGGCATGGCCAGGTGGTTATGGCTCGAGACCAGTGGACTGTTGGCCAACTTTCTGTTTCTTACTACTTCCAAAAGCTACCCTTGTTTATATCCCCCGCATTTCTGTGATTTGCATACGCGTGGTATTGTCCTAGCATAATGACCTTTTCTTCTTCGTCCTCCTCCTCCTCTTCTTCTTGTTACCGTTGCATTTGGGCCGTCCAATGTATGGAAAACTCGTCAAAAGAAATGGTGAAGAAAAGGCAAAGCAAGAGATTATCCAATGATAGTCTTCCAAAAAGGATCCCCCCTTTCTCCCTTTCTCTCTCAGAATCAATATATGGATCTCTATCTCCATGGTCTACATCCTCCTATCCATCACCAACCAGTCCATTTTCAATCAGGACCCCCACCACATTCTCAACTTGTTCGTACAATAGTTTGAAGTGATGTGTGTTTGTGATGTCCAGCTATGTGAGATCAGGATCCACACAATTGCCCTTTCAGGCAAAGACAAACCTAGATGACAAGGGCGCCCATCTTACCAATAAATCCACCCACCCAAATCATTTTCATAACTTTAATCATTTGCTTTATTATATCTTCCAGGTCAGATATGATCTTTGACAATCAACATTCATTCTTTCAGTGCCTTTTAATTACAGATGCATCACCTTGTATGCCTTCAAGATTGCCTTTAAAAGCATTCCAGGACATCCATCTTTATGCAAGACAGTTTTTCGTTCTCTTATTGGCCGCCACAGTTCTTTTGCATCATTACTATGAGTGCTCAAGTGGGGTTTTCCTTTTCATGTAAATATAAAAACATTGAATTCTGTATAAATAAATAAAAACACCCAGCCATGACTATGAAAAATGAAATGATGAGTCCGAATCATGGTCGGAATATCACAATCTGTGATCTCAGCTATTAAACTCGGCCCAGTCTGATTTTTGATGAGTTTAGGACGTAGCTCCTAACTTACCCTGGTTTAAAAAAAACAAGTAAGCTAAGAACGAATGAAACTTGCATCATTGAACATTCATACTCTATCATGAAGCGGATTGAATGTAAAATTGTTTAAGAAAAGTTAGTGACGGAACCTCCATGAGAATGATCTCATCATTAGAGCATTTCCTTACCGCCATGGCTTGGTCCAGTAATAATTGACTGCTTAAGCTAGCTGCTCTCTAAATCTGCTGGCTCTTTTATGGATATTGTAAAGAAAAAAACCCATTACTGAAGGGTCACTTCACTTCCCTCATGCAAGCATGAGAGAAAGGATAGGGTCAGCAACGTCTGGGGTAAGTAACCACGTCTGACAAGAGTGTCTCAGGCGGTGATTCAGATTCCTCGCTCTTCCAATCTTACGTGAGAAACATGGATAATATTAATAAAGATTCAGGGACAACTCAGTTCTTGTTGACGCACACATGAACACGACAAAAAAGGTTTCAGTTTTTTTGATCGTGAAGCCAATATTATTTAGGTTAAATTACTTGCTTATTGCTCAGTTTCATGATCATTGTTATTCAGCCCCACCGATCATATTTGTGGTTTTGAATATAATTCAGGTTGATTTTTAATATTAATATACTTGCTTTAATTAACCTTGCAGTTGATTTACTTACAAGGATTAAAATTATATATACATATATATTTTAATAAAACAATACATTAAGTTAATAAATAACCTATCATATATTTTTCTAAGACGAGGTCCCAGATCGGTAACAGTATGAGAATTCAAAGACTGTCACTTGACTTTTGGGTTAGACTTGAGGGCACCTGAAGAGTTAAAGTTGTAGTTTTAATTCTACGAGGAAAGCTGCCTTTCTAGTCGAGAAAGTAAAGTAATTTATCGTTTATATATATATATATATATATATATATATAGTACCGGGATCTACAGTAAGCACCTTTGATATACAGACCCAAACTCGTTTCAGACCATTCGATTTTATTGTGGATTTCTGAATTCAAACCAAGTGTTGAGAATTTTTTAATTTAATATCATACTTCAAACGTTTAAAATATCTATGATTATATATTCATTCTCAGTTATTGTTATTTATTTTTTCATTATATATATAATAGCATATCATTTCAAGCCCAATATTTTTTTTATTTCATTTTAATATTAGATTGTGTATTAAAAGAGTCACATAAGATATCGAGGGAAGCTTTGATTTTATCTTAATTACCCTATTTCCATTCCGCGACCCCCCCTCCTTGTATGTATTGTAATATGAATACCCCATTAATAAAGAATAATTTGAGGGCTACACTTTTCTTTTAATTTATTCCATTTTTTTTCTAAAAAATAAACGATTCTTTTCGCATAACTTATACATACATACATACATACAAGGAAGGAATTATAGGGTCCATATCATGCCCTCCTCATGGCAGAAACTCCTCTCTCTAGCTGTTCTTCCTCTTCATATGGCCAGCGCGACAAGATTTTGGTTGCTGCTGTCTGATCAACAAAAATTTCTCCGGTTATAACAAAACCGATGTAATATCTCATATCTAGTGTGCGTTTAAATGATAATGTAAGGAGAAAAAATAATAATAATAGAAAACAGTAGCGTTTTCTAAAGGCAATTATTAGATGCTTTGTAAACAGAATTTACTCACACTCAAATAAATTAAATAATATAAAGAATTATCATTTTTTACCCAACAATAATTAAATATTATAGATGGCATTAAAAAACATAGCTTAAATTCAAGTAAAAACTTTCTCACTCTAAAATGGTTAAATCTAAAGAATGTTGACTTTTGAATCAATAACTTAACCAATGATGACAAATAATTAAGAGAGATTGACCCACCACTAAGCTTGCAAAGATTAGAGTGTGTGATATTCTACTATATATATACACGCACACATACATACACAAACATGAAAAGGTTTATTAAAAGAGTATTTACAAAAATATTATTTCTTATAACCCTTAGTTTTTTCTAGACAATACAGGCCTGCAACATGGATTTGTAGTGGCTATCAAACCTTCTCGGTACCTGAACCAACAGTTGGAGGGACGAGCCAGCCAGCCAGCCATATGGCTTCTTCTAGGGCACCAAACCGATGATATCATGTTGAGGACAGGAAGCAAAATGGTCGGTCAAAAAGTCAAATCCTAAATACTGTACACGCGTCATCTGATCAGAGCTCGAACAGTGGGTTATCATCCTCGTGTAATGATCTGACATTTGTCACCCTCTAATTGGTCCATACACATTACGTGATGTTCTCCTTCTCTTTCTAGAGAGAAAGAGAAAGATTGATGAAGTAGCAGTGATGAAAAGTTGCGGTAGACTCGGATCCTGTCTCCCCAAGAACAAAGTTCCAAATTTATCCATTCATCTAGCTTTATAATTTCAAGCCCCCCAAAAAAGAGAGAAAAGAAAAATCTCTTTCTCCTTTCCTTTCTCTGTCTGTAGGATTTTCTTGGTTTCAAAACCTAGTGGGAGTAACAAGAAATGAGTGAGCACCACCACCAGTACGGACTGCCAGATCTCCGGCAACTGGTGCCCGGAAGAGCTCATTTTCAAGGAGCCCAACAAGGTAACGAGCCATTCTTTGTTCAAAGTAGGAATCTTATGCCACAAACACACAACTTTGAGTCCATTATGGTTGGTCATGAAGCAATGTTGCCTAGTGGTTTAGTCAAGCTTGGCGGGCGTCATCATGATCATTATTGCACCAATGCCACTAAAATTAATACCAATAATACTATAACTAGTGCTACAACTGGTACTAGCAGTTCAGCTGGTGTTGGTACACTATACGGAGTAGAAATGGAAAATGGTACTGCTGCTGGGTGGATTGGAAATGATGGAGGCAATAATAGTAGATGGCCAAGACAAGAGACTCTTACACTTCTTGAGATCAGATCTATGCTTGATTCCAGGTTCAAGGAGGCTAATCAAAAGGGTCCATTATGGGACGAGGTTTCTAGGTACTCATGCTTTCTTCTTTTCAGCCGAATAAGTTCTGCCGGACCCTTTTGTGCAAAATATATCCTTTTCCTTTTAGTATTTCTTATTCTAGCTAGCTACTTCTTGCTGATACTGGATTGGGAAACCCTAATTTGGTTTTGTCATGAAGTGAACAATATGGATCGTTTTCTTTCTTTTGTTTTTATTGTGTTAAGAGGTTCAAGCTTAATTTGAATCAATTTTAAATGCTTATTTGATATCATCATCATCATCTCTTGAGATCATTTTGTGATTTCCTTCTAATAGCATTTACTGTTTTTTCAGACCATAATCCTTTACTGATTAAGTTTCTGTTATGAAGTACTTCTTGGAAGCAATTGGGGTATTGAAAGAACTAGCCAGCTAGCTTCTCTTCTTCTTCTTCTTCTTCTTCATTTGAGAAAGGTGGAAATAACTAGTTGAGAATTTAAAGAGAGACGAGATCGTAACCTAGGTGGTGGGATCTGCATTAATTATACATGCCAAGAAGAATGTTTTTGGAATATTTAATGCTTTAATTACTAAAAAATGATGGTCAATAAACTAATCAATAGGTTTTTTTCTTCTATTTTTTTCTGTGTGAGATAGTATTATTAGTCTAGGAAGGACTCGGAATTTCTACCAAGATTTTTCTTTTCTTTGAAATTTGTACTTGTCTGCCTGTTTTTACATGTACATACTAGTCATATTGAATCAGTTTGACTTTGCTGATAACCAGGATCATGGCTGAGGAACATGGGTACCAGAGAAGTGGCAAGAAATGTAGAGAGAAGTTTGAGAACTTGTACAAGTACTACAAGAAGACCAAGGAAGGTAAAGCTGGGAGACAAGATGGGAAGCACTACAGGTTTTTTAGACAGCTTGAAGCCCTTTATGGTGAACCCAGCAACCAAGCTTCAGCCTCGGAAACCCATTTTGCAAACAACAATCTTCTTTATCAAACTCCATTGACCAGCAACATCAACCAAGAAAGTCAAGAAACATTTCAAGAAAACAAGCACAGTGAAAGTCTGAGTTTCTCCAACACATCTGAATTTGAGACCTCCTCATCGGAAAACAATGGCGATGACCTTTCAGCTATTGCTTACAACATGATGAACCGGTCAACGGAAAAGCAGAAGGGGGTAGATGAGAGCCAAAGTCTTGCAGGGCCTAAAAGGAGTTGGAAAGCTAAAGTTGAGGATGTTGTGGAGTCACAAATGAGGAAGTTGATGGAGAAACAAGATGCCTGGATGGAGAAAATGCTGAAGACCATAGAAGATAGAGAATATGAAAGAATGTGTAGGGAGGAAGAGTGGACAAAGCAAGAGTTGGCTCGGTTCGACCGAGAACATGAATTTTGGGCTAAAGAGAGAGCATGGATCGAATCTAGAGATACTGCATTAATGGAAGCCTTGAAGAAACATGCAGAGAAAGGACCCGAGCTGTCATCGTCAGCTGAGCAGATCACAGTAGCAAATCGAAGGCACAGCAACAACCAGGACAGCACCATGAGTGGTAAAAAGATTCAGAAAGACAAGTTCAGCAACATTATATGGACCGAGCCCGAGATTCTAAGCTTCATACAACTCAGAACTTCCATGGAATCAAGATTCCAAGAAAGTGGGTATTTGAATGAAGGACTTTGGGAGGAGATAGCAGAAGAAATGGCTAGTTTAGGCTACGATAGGAGCGTGGACGAGAGCAAGGAGAAATGGGAAAGCATGAATATCTACTTTAACATGACGACAGAGTCTAACAAGAATCGCAAAGAGGATTTAAGGACCAGCAATTATTTTCAGCTGCTTGAATCCTATAATGGCATGAATTCATCACCTTCTAATTCTTATTTGGGTTCTCAAGTGAATGAAAACAGCTGCTTTCAGGTTCAAATAAATGAAGGAGGTCCGCAGCAGCAGCATTTGTGGAATACTAACAAGTTTGACCTGAAGCTCAACAAGGAGAAGAACCAGCAAGTTTGGCACAAGTAATTAATGATTAATTAGATGATATTTCCAGCTGTTTTCCTATAATTATTTACATAGATGTCAATTAATTAACTTGTTTATCATGAGACTCAAGGTGATAGTTATTGCCAAATTGTGTGACATTTGGGTGCAAGTAAGAACTGACTGGGGAGTTTATTAGACCATGAAATCCTTGTCTTTCATGGCCAGAACATAAAGGTCCGAGGGTTTTTACTAAAAAAAAGGTTGTTTTTTCTTATATTTTTTTTTATTTTCCATTTAATCATTTATTTTAGAGGTAAATATGAGTGTTCTGGTTAAAAAACATGCTTGACTTAAGAAATATATTAAATTAATATTTTTTAGTATTCTCACTATATTTTTTTAATTATGATCTATTTATCCAATATATTAGTTTCACAGTTTTAGGATTAAAGTTTATATCTATATGTATGTATGTATTTGGCTTTTAAAAAGAGATATAAGCAATTAGATTAGAGTTTCAAAATGAGATTCTGATTATTTTAAAACCTGTACAATCTCTATTTTTTCCCTCTAACTGGCGAGGTCTGTAATTTTGTTCTTTTGAGCTAAAAAATATGAATTTTTTTTGTTGCTGATCTGATATATATCAGAAGTCAGAACTAGTACTCTCTCTTATAGTTGGTGGCCTTGTCCTGCCAAACCCTTGCAATACACACACATAAACCCTCCATGCTGTCCTTCACTGTTCATCATATAGGAAAAGGTACAGTTGTTCTCGAGATCATAATTATTTCAAGCATTTTTAATTTTAATTCTAGTGGGCTATCCAAAATAATATAAAGATATATTATTTTAAAATAAAATAATGTTATTTAGAGTTTTTAAATGAAACAAGTCAAGCTAGTTATTAGGTTAGTCACATTTAAATAGATTAATTTTTACCCGATTTAATTTGAAATATAGCCATAGCCAGGGCTGGCATCTCACTGAGTTAATGAAATTGCTTGCGTGAAATGATGTTTACATAAAATCCAATGGGAAACTCTGTTATGGATAGGCTCATGCAATCAAAACAGTTGTTTGATAAAGAAGAAAAAAGGAGGGGGAGGAGCTAGGGCATCAAAACAGCCATCGTCGATGAACCTTCATTTCTAAACCTTGTAACTTGATATAGATTTGATGATAAGACATGCAGACCTCCCATCTTTCGAATCATGTTTCTGCTACCCATCAATTCTTTTCACCTAGACAGCAGCTCAAAATAATCCCAGGTTGCCCTAGCGATGTATCGGCCCACAAGTCATATTAAAAAGTTTATTATCCGGATATTAAAAAATTAGAATAATAAAGCACTTGAATTTATAAAATATATTTTTTTAAAAATGAGACTTACTTGCATTCAAAAAATTCCACAATAAAATAACAATACTAAGTTAGAGTAAAAGAACACAGTTCGGTCCCGATCCTATTCCTCGTCGAGAAAGAGTCAAGAATTAACGTTAAGTTGCAGTGCTGGGTTTTTTTCTTGCCACCCCGATGAGTTAAAATGAAGTATCAACTATCAAATGCTCATGCATGATCTTGCTCAACCTTGTCTCTGTCTGTGTGGCATATAAGTGCACAGTATTCACTAGAAATAAAAAAAGAATCGGTAAATAACCGGAATATTTCTACAGGAACTCTTCAATTTTATTTTATTTTATTGGATATAGATTAGTATTTAAATATTTTTTAAAAATATAAAATATTTGAAACACTCTCACAAGAATATCATGATTTTTATCTTATACGAGGATATAAGGATTATTTTACTGTGTAATAGAATATAAAATTGTTGTGACACCTCTTCTACGAGCTACTGTTTTTTTTTTGAGAAATAAAATAATCATTTTATTATATAAATAAATATAAAAAATTCAATAAAACTGAAAACAAAAACAAGTGATCTAAAATGATTTCACTCGCATGCGACTACAGTAACTGAAATTCAGTATGCTAGTATATAGTGTAATAATAAAATCTTTCCCTGGCTCCAGACCCCACCCCTGAGCTCTGGACAAAAGTAGTGCAATCGCCTGGCCCATTACACAGAGGTTCTTCTTCGGCTACACTGGGCCTGACAACTTAGTTTTGAGAACATGATCTGTAAGTTGTTAGTGTTATTATTATTATAACAATATAATTTCATAAGGAAACATATAGTAGGAGAGAAAATAAAAATAAAATAATAGGAAATATTCTAGAATGCTATTGTCTGGAATTTATCTACAAAATTCATCAATGAACTTGGGTCCCACTCTTCCTTTTTCTTTCAATTCATCACGCCTCGAGCTCGAAGAAGGGATTTGATGGGCAACCGAAAAGCTTTTGTGCTCGCAAACATGACAATGAGTCCAGTATGTATTTAAGGTGATGATTTTAAATGCGGTTGGAAAATATTTTAAAAAATAAATATTTTTTTTTATATTTTAAATTAAAAAAATAATATTTTTACATCATTTTGATGTGCTGATGTTAAAAATATTTAATAAATAAATAAATAATTAATTATTTTGATACATTTCTGAATGAAAAATATTTTAAAAAATAATCTTAAAATAGTCAGATTTTTTTTCATTACATATAGATGCATCAGTTATTTTTAAAAATTATTTAAATTCTTTACAATTCTCTCTCAAAACATAGTTATAAACCCTCGAAGTTGGAGATTCTGTTTTTTTAAAAAAACTATCCACTATTTCCTTTTATTTTGTATTTAATACTTGTGTGGTAATGTAGGTTTAATTAAAAATATATTAAAATAATTTTTTTAATTTTTTTTTATATCATCATATAAAAACATATAAATAATAAAATTTTATCGTTTTTAATATGTAATAAAGCAGTTTAAAACGCATTTTGAAACCAAAGAAAGCAGTGCTTCTAAAATATGTGGGCCTATTAAGACCTACTTTTCCCCGGCCTTTCACTGCCATCTGAATTGGGCTCATCTCCGGCCATGAACAGAAATAAATAAATTAAAACGATTTATTATATTATCTGGTTATTATTATTATTATTATTATTATTATTATTATTATTATTATTATTATTATCTGCTACCATTGCCATGCATTAGTTATTTTATTTTAGTTATCCAGTCTCTATTCACTCCACTGATTATTGTTATTATTATAGTGTAGAACTAGAATTTTAAAGATATTTAAAGATCAGTTTAATATAGAGAGAGCAAGTCTATATTTTAAGACCAGATTATTTATGTCGAATTTATGAGAATTTATTTTTGAAGGAAGGAAATCATCTTCGAGTAATGAAGAGCTCGTCACTCTCTGCTCACAGCTCTTCAATGGCGAGACTGAAAATGCCGGACGAATGGGGGCATTGCACAGCTAATTACAATCTTGAGGTTCAGACCAAGCCTTACAATGAATTCAAATCAATTGGTGGTGATCGAAAAGTGGACGAGAAAGATGTAGAAAAAGAGTGTTGCATTTACATGCACTTGTGAAAGAACTGCCACTAACACCCTCCTGCATATTTTGTACTAGCTTGTGAAGTTACTGAGCATACAACAATGGCAGGATAAGATGATTTACCAATTAATGCCAACTGAATTCTACACTCATGGAATAGGAGAGGATCCAAAATTTTGGCCCCGAAAAATACAACCCGGATCGGTTCGTGACCTGCGGACAGGATGCCGCAGGAGTGACGGGGGTGAAAAGCGATGTCTTTTGGTGTAGGAAAGAGGACATGCCCTGGTCTAGGGCTGGACACTGCATCTTCACCTGATGATTGCAAAAAAATGGTTCTAGAATTTGCCTCTCCACCTTTTAGCAAGTTGGATTTGTTTGGGAAGTTGCAGTATACGGTGGTAATGAAGAATATCCTCAGAGCTCCGGTCAAGCGTAGGGGTTAAGCCGTGACAGTTTAATTATATAATAATTATACAGCTAATTTACTGCTTAAAAACGTCGGGAATTTATATAATTTGTAATGTTTATATATACTTATTTTTCATTGGTTGATTGGCATTGGTGCCTGTTGATGTCATTCTTTAAGAACGGGATTGGCTTCCTCGATGTACTTTCTTTATATGCTCAACGGGCACGGAGATATCTTGTTAGGTTAATGGAAACCAAAACAATCACTTCCTAATCAGCATGATCATGATGGGTAAATGACACAAAAAGGCATCGATTTCTCATTTAAAGATGATGGGCTTACCTTATCGTTCACCTTTCTGCCTCCTGTTACCATCTAAAGGTTAACCTTACAGACATATCCATGCACATAAAGATTCTCGTGAAGTACCTCCAAGGTTTTGGTCCAGAAGGGCCTCCGAATCCAGTTACGATGCTTCCTCTAATGATAACTCAATCAACAGTTTCACTTTTGTTCTCGAGGAGACAGAGAGGTAAAGAACACAGGATGTGACTTTGACGCGTACCTTGAAGAAAACTATTGGTGAGACATAAACCTGAATAGAAAGGTACCAGAAAGCAAGATCAGGTGATCCAGCCAAATCTGTATCCTCGGCGACAAATGAGCTCCATAGTTGCTTTATACATAATGTGGGGCACATTACAGTACCTAAAGCAGAAGACATGCAGGGCATATCAGAATTGCAGGCCCCACAAGAGTCGCATCATGTGCAGAATCCAATAGAAGAAATTAGGCAGAAAAGTTTGGTTATCTGTGTGCACATGCTTTGCTACACTGTAACACTGAGAGAAGGAGAAGGGCAAGTATAAACTGCTATTCCGTCGAACTATTCTTGATCAGATTCTAGTTAACAACCGAAACTAACAAAACTGCCATGAACTCAACCATGTTGAAGGGAAAATTAAAAAACAAATGACCCGTGGAGTATTTACAGTAAGCCACAAGTGAAGAACAGTGAACTTTCTGGGAGCTGTTCCAACAGCTTATGAATTCCAACTTTTTTCACTCTACATACTCGTATCTGATCTCTGTGAAATTGGATATCCAAATGAATGCAGCTTAAAATCTGATTCCTTCTGAAGGATTTAGGGATTTGACGGGCTTTCTGCATTCTTGTCTCCTGTGTCTTTTGCAATCTGATTACTCTGGGTTAAGGGGGGTGAATTCTCCCCGCATGTTTCACCACTATCAGATGCACAACTATTATCTTGAATGGTGTCCACCCCATGGCTGTCGTATAATCTTGGTGAAATCCCATGTCCAGTCAACAAGTAGTTATAAGAATGGGAATCAATGCCATATTGAGAACGGATAGATGAACTGAACAAGGGTTGCATCACTCTCTTCTTCTCGGGAAACTCACGCAATGATATTCGACATACAGGACAAGTGGAATGCCGTTGTAACCATATGTCTATGCATGTCACGTGGAAGGAGTGTCCACAGTAGGGGAGAATCCGCAATATATCTTCACCAAGGTACTCTGCAAGGCAAACTGAGCACCTGACACAGACATCAGCCACACCTTATTAATAGAGAAGCGTGAAATGGCAGAATAATACAAAACTGGCATGATGAACAAAGCAAATCCCCAAGGAAAACGTCAACTAAAATGCTGGGCAGAGGACATGAACATGGTGCATTCAAAACCTCACTGTTATCTGTCATGACGATCCAATTCCATGTCTACGGGATGCTTCTTCAGAAGCAGGTTGTATAGCATGTAACCAAAAATATAACAAAAATAAAGTTAAAATTAAAATATAATGAGCCAGTTAAAAATAATTCTGAAGAAATACTGGCATATATCCATTAGCATTTCAGTGATGGATAAAAAGAAGGATAAAAGCACAGAAGTTTGAGCTAGTACGTGCACAAAAGGTTCAGAAACTGAACCAATTCCGAAAGTCCAATAAAGGGCAGTGTCACAAACTCAAAAGTATTGAGGAATCATATTTTCCGGAACTTCTTCTCAGCATCACACAGCTAGGGAGTAACAAAAGAATGGCTTATGACTGGAGAAAAGGTAACCTAGAGAGAAGGTTTGGTTGTTTAGGGTTTGAAACTTCATTTATGGGTGAACATCTAGCAGCAGCTTCATGCCTTTCCAATTCAAATGAATGAGATTGTCTTTAAGAAAATTGAGGTCCAACATTCAACAGAGTGACCCCATTCTCAATTATTCCCATCAACCAAGTCTCTGTAGGTTATTGGCACCCAAATTGAACTGATGAAGTGTACTAGAAAAAGAGAAAAAGAAAAGGCAAGTTTGGGTCCTCCAAAACTGGAGCAGAGTAGATGTTCTACTTCACCATATCTTTCGTATTTTATCAAAGTCAGGCAATTTGGATTCCAAACAGGTCAGAGATGGTTCCATCATTACTCAAAAGGTGAAGCCAGCCCTTTTGAATACCGCTGAAAATCTTCTCATCAATAGGTGAAAAAACAACCAAGAGCATCCAAGGTCCGGCTGCAGTTAATTAGTAAAGCAACCAAGTAATCATATTGGGACCCCAACTCAAATCCAATGTGCCTTGTAGAAACCTTTTCAATAGTTCTGGATCAATCAGTCAAGCGTAAGAAGACAGCATCTAAGTTAGAAGTATGGAAAACGGCACGAAGGCTCAATGAAGATTTTTTTGCACAAAGCTAAATTTGGCCTAGTCACAACAGTCCAAACATTTAGCTATAGAAGGCGCTTCAGAAAATCTCTCAGTCAAACAGAAAGTGTAATTAAGAAAATCAGAATCACAACATGAGAAATAGATCCCAGCCCCAAACCGTGCCTACTCTATCTAATATGAAGATAGCCAAAACCAGATCAAAGTCTATATCAGAAGAAAACTAAAGTCGAGTCTATATTCATAATTCATGGCATAAGAAATTATCAATCTTCACACCTCCCCATCCGGCTCTTCACTCCTTTCAAAAGTTAAAAATATAAATTGATGAAACCTTCCAAATCAAAAGGCTTTTTAACACAATCATTGGCGCTGGACATTCTTCACGGCAACGACAACTTAAGTTGACACTGGTCCAGAGACTATAAAAGTCATCTATATCATACAAAATCATCACATAAAACCCAATACAAAAAACAATAAAAAGGAATTAAAGCAGGGAGAGAAGATCATACTGAGCATCTTCTGAAGCCGAGAAAAGCTCATCGTTGTACTTCTTGGTTGGAAAGTTAGCTATAACTACAGGCTGAAGACCATGTAACCCTCGTTCCAACTGTAACACATGTCGATGAATAACAGTCATGCTCCAAGACATTAACAGTTACCCCAAGAAACTCTTCAGCATACAAACAAGTGAAGATTTCATTTTTTAACAAATGAATTTGAGTCTTTTTCCTCCTTCACATTAAATATGGATTAAAATCACACATTAGTGTCCCTCTATTATGCCTGCTCCAAATTTACTACGGCCAATTAATTTTGTGATTTGCTTTCTATGTCCATAATTAACACATCCAAGTTTGAACACACACAAGAAACCAAACCCCATTGAGAACCCCATCCCCACCCCCATAAAAAAAAAAAAAATCCAACCTGCCCCACTAATACAATTACAAAACCAAAATCCATAAAAAAAACACATTAATTTCCACAAAACTAAATGAATAATCATAAATATCCAAAAGAGAAAAATTAAGCCCAACTAAGAGAAAATAAAAATAAAAACTAAGATCCAACCAAGCTAGCTCCACTAATGCAATTTAAAAATCAAAAACCAACTCCGGTTTCCAAAAACAAACATAGAAAACACTTTATAACAATCAACCAAATATAAAAACAGTGCTGAAAACCAATGGAAAGACAGGGGGAGATGCTTACTATGCTAAGATCAGATCTGGAAGCAATATGAAAAGATCGTCTTGATGCATTTAACTGAATCCGAGCACAAATAAGACGAGTGCAAACAAATACTATAAACATAGTGCTTACAGCAAATCCAATCACTGTCATCACCAAATTTATCCCCGAAGCCATCATTTTTAGATGTAAAGTTCCAATCTTTTTCAGAAAATAATATTCGAGAACTCAAAATCAACAAGACCCTATAGTTTTCTCAATCTCTTTACAAAATCCATGTTCTAATTCTACAATTAGAGAAACAGCAAATAAGTAAAATCCCGTCTTGAAAAAGCAAATAGGAGCGGTAGTTTAAAGTGTGATGATCCATGTCTCCTCCCCTCTTTCTATGAAATGTGTAAGGAAAACGAGAGGTAGTTATAAGAGAAGAAGCAGGGAAATAACTGTCTGTTTTACTGTTGCAGTGAGTGAAAAGGAATCTCCTTTAGTGAGAGAAGTAGAGCTCATGTTTAGTGGTGGGAGAGAGAAGGTGGGGAGGGAGGCAGTGAGTGAGAGATTAGGAAAAGAATTCATGGGAGATTACTGGATCTAATCATCTCCTCTGTGTAGAATGGAGATCACAAGTGGGTGAAATCTTTTTTATTTTTTAAATCAAATGGAACAAATTTTTTTAAGAAAACAAATATACACAGTAGCAAATTGTTATTATTTTATTTTAATATTCAAGTGTGTAATTAATGTTTTTTATTTTATGTTCTTCATTGATACATGTACTTTTGATCCAAATCATTCGTAGTTGCTTACATCACTGTTATACTAAAGTAATGGTGTTGTTTATTTTTATGTTGTTTTATTTTGAACTAATTGATTTTTATAATAATATTATTTATGAAATGTATTGTTTTTTTATCACGAAAATGAGGTAATTTAAAACATGTGCGTTAAGAATAAGTAATTCATCTCCATTTATCTAAATTATAAGAAGAAAAAAAGCATATATATATATATATATATATATATATATATATAATTTTACAAATTGATATCTCAATCCAAATAAAATAAAAATAAAATCTTATATTTATCTAAATTATAAGAAGAAGAAAAACATATATATATATATATATAATTTTACAAATTGATATCTCAATCCAAATAAAAATAAAATCATTTTATTTTTATTTTTATTTTTATGTTTTTAAATTATTTTAATGTGTTGATATCAAAAATAAATAAATAATAATATTTTAATATATTTTTAAACAAAAAAATACTTTTAAAAACAACTTTAATCATCATTTTAAATAATCATTACACAACTCATTTGATGCACAGAAAATACTATAAAAAAAAAAGGAGTTTTACATGTTTTGTATGGACATTTGTATCCCAAACATGCCCAAGTTGGGGTTTTTTTTTTATTCTATTTTAAAAAAGTAGCAATATTCATAATTCTTAGAGTAAGTAATGACAAAAACTATTTTAAATAGTCAAATATCTAAAATGATTTTTTAAATAATGTATGTATCAGTTTTTATTAATATGTACTCTAACAATAAAAATAATTTTAGAAAGCTATTTTTTATATATTATTTTAAATATAATATAATTATTTTATATATACTTTGATTATATAATTAATATAGGTAGGTTATATTAGTCGAATTTCTCAATCTTGGAGACCAAGTTCATCCCACAAATTAGAAAATCATTCTGACCTATCAAATTTATCATGTGATCCGTCCTCCACTGATGAAGAAGATCAGATGAAACCATCAACACTAGCCTGCCCTTCTCTTCCTTTAACACCATGCCCATTGGATTTTAACATCATCCACAAACTGACATCTAGCAGCATAGTATTATATTTTTTGTATTTGAGTTGCTCAACTCATGTAGGGGGGAGCGTTTTTTTTTAATAGCTTTCATGTTGGAGTGAAGAAAAGTAAATAAAAATACTAAAAATATATATCTTATTATTTATACTTTATTTGATAAAATTAATAGCACATATAGTTTAAATTTCAAGTTTAAAAAATTTAATTTCACCCAATAAAATATATTAAAAAATAATATAAACATCAACCATTGGTTTAAATTTTACTTTAGACTTTGAGTAAGATTCTTATGTATTTGAGAGCCTTGCTGTAGCTAAATAGTATTCACCAAACCATATTAATTCGTGATCGGATCAAGTTTTATAAAACTATTTTTTAATTTTTTTTTATACCAGTTTAGAACAACAAGAGGATGGAAAAAAGTAGAGTGAATCATACGGTTCCGATCTTGATTTTGATCTTGATGAAATTGAAAAGCTGACGTGCCATCATCTGGACATTTTAAATAATTCCTATACACACACACACACACACTAACCATGACACCCGCTTCGTCGAAAGTGGAATCATATTTTTTTCAACGTAAAAAAATATTAATTATGTATAATTTTTTTATTATAATATAAATTTAGATAAAATAATAAATTTGTATAGAATTTTTGTGAAGTGCAAGTTTTCTATAAAATATATGAAATTTAAATGAATATAAATTTATCTGCTTGGTAGGTTTCAATGAAATAACCAATATAAAATAAGTAGTTAATTTTCTATCAACAAAAAAATGAAAACATAAATTGAAAATCTATTCTTATGTCATTGTCATTGTCATTATCATTACAATATCAGTTAAAATTATTATCAATATTATTGTCTAAATAATTAAATTGCCCTGGAAAAAAAAAAGCAAAAGATTTATAAAATAACAATAAAAAATCAATCACTAAAATTATCATTATTATTGCATAAATAATAAAATCATAAAAATTATTTAATCCAAATAACAAATTAAATTAACAGGAAAAAAATGAATAAAGGGAAAAAAGGAAGCAATATTAATTTTAAAATGATTACTAATATAAATTTAAATTTCAGGATTGAACCGATTTAAAAAAATTCAAGAAAAAAATAAAAGTATAGATGTATAAATACAAATAAAAAATAAACATTGTCAAATAATTAAAAAACTAAATAAATTAAAATAAAAAACCTACAATAATCAAATAAAAAAAATAAATAGTTAATTTTCTATTCACAAAAAGATGAAAATATAAATTGTAAATCTATTCTTATGTTATTGTCATTATCGTTACTGTAACAATTAAAATTATTATTCATATTATTGTCAAAACAATTAGAATAATTAAATTGCCCTGAAAAATCATTAAAAAAGAAGCAAAAGATTTTTATAAAAAACATAATTAAAAAATAATCATTAAAATTATCATTATCATTGCTCAAATAGTAAAATCATAAAAAACATCTAATCTAGACAACAAATAAAAATAACAGAAAACACAAAACACAAAAAAAAAAAGGATAAAGAGAAAAAAATATGCAATATTAATTTTAAAATGATGATCAATATAAATTAAAATTTCAGGATTGAATCAATTTAAAATAAAACCTAAATAAAAAAAAAGACAAAAACTAAAAGCATAGATGCATGAATATGAATAAAAAATAAACATTAACAAACAATTTTTTTTTAAAAAAAGACCAAATGAATTAATATAAAATAAAAAATTAAAAGAATAAGGACCGAAATGAAAAATAAAAATAATTAATTAATTATAATTGAAGGATCAAATTGAAACAAAAAAAATCTTGGGACAAAAATAAATAAAGAAACAAATAATAATAAAATTGGAGGACCAAATTAAAAGAAATCAAAACATCCATACCGAAAAAATTAAAGGAACCAAAAAGAAATCCAAGATCAAAAGAATAAGGACTGAAATGAAAACCTCCTTATATAATTAGATTTAATTGAAGGGCATAATTGAAAATAATTAAACTTTCAATTAAAGAAATTAGTGATAAAACAAAAATTTAAAAATAAGGGACCAAAATAAACTTCCTCCAAACACCAGGGACCGAATTCGAATTTACGTTCGCTTGGAATACCGGTGGTGCGTCCGGACGACGCGCCAGCAATTCCTCCAGAATAAATAGTAAAATATTGGCTAATTACTTATGCACCCCTGATGTTATTGATATTTACGAAAAAACCTGAGGGAAAAATATGCCCTTACCCCCGTTAACTGTATACTATTTTGTCTTTTTCTTGTTAATTCACTGTCTATAAAGGGGAAAAAAATAAACGTGCGCGTGCGGTGTACCGGATCAAATATCCAGTTCATAATGAATTAACAGTAGAAAATAGTGAAAATGTCACGGAGATTATATTATAGTTAATATATATATATATTAGAGTATACAAGATCGCCCTACGAGACCAGCTATAGACATATGTAAAGTTACCAAGCTTCTTTAGATCTTCTTCCAGGATTAGAATCTTCAGGATATATTTTTAAATTGCTTGAATTAAGCCTGGATTAAGAAAAATAACCCGCAGAAACTGTGACAGATGACAGGCATGGAGTTGCAGCACCAGCTGGAGTATCTCGGAGCTGCCATCCTTGGTTCGTAGATACCTGGCTAAGGTTGTCTGAATTTCTGGACGTGCGATTAACTGAGGAAGACAATTAAAATAAAGAGATTATTATGACTTGGATTCGAGAGAAACTGGAAAAATTATGATTCTGAAACTGTCTTGACTAGGTTCTACTGACTCAGTTCAAACCTAGTTATATTAATTTTAATTATTATTTTTAAATAAAAAACAATATCATTTTAATAAAAATATTCAACTCGAGTTGACTTAGTACAGGTTAAACTAATAATTAAAGTTTATTTTCTTATACGTCGTTCAATCAGATCTCACTGAGCATAGTCTGTACAGAAAAATATAGAGAAAAGCTCTTAGACTTGATTGGTTGATCGCTTTATTATTTATTTAATTTTATGAGCCCACTTTGATTGTGGATCAGTGTCAAAATGGAGGCACTGAGCCCACTATCGAGCTTATGTATATTGCTATCTATTTTCTACATAATTATATATCTATATCTATATCTATATCTATATATATATAAAGAAAAAAGAAAAGGGTAATGGTAAATAAATAATAAATAGATATAGAAAATACCAGAACAATTCCATATTCGACATCGAGCTCAATGATCGGAGAACCCTTGCATTTTTAAAAGATAAACCCTCTCTTCTATCTTTCTCTGTGGTGGGCTGGTGGCTGTGGACCTCATCTCTCTTATCCAGAACATGACTACGAAGTCGTATTCCTGCTAGCACTCTCCATCTCCTAATTATTTCAATCAGTTTAGGGTGATATTTTTTAATAAATGATGTTATTTAAGATGTTATTTTTTTATATTATTTTTCATGTGCTGGTATTTTGATGTATTTTTAAATATTTTTTTAAAATAATATTAATTATAATTTCAAACAATCACTTAATCAAGTCAACTGAGTTGTAGCTTAACTTGTTATGTTGCTGGGTTTTACTAGATTTTCTTCTTCAAATTACTTATTTTTTATCCAAGAAAACCCACCCTCCTAAAAAAACATATTTTATAAGTTCAAGTGAGTCAATAAAACTCAGATTTTTATAATAAATATATGTTTTGACTCGAACTCGATATTTATCGAGCAGATCCCAATCTTTTAATCAACAAGTTGCTCCTTGTGGGCCAAATTACTTATTTTCTTAAAAGAAAAACCTTGTTCATTAAACAAACTCAAAGACAGTATTTTGTTAAAAACGACCACAAGTTTTTTAGTCAGCCGTGTAATTTCAGGCTGAGACACATAGCGACTCACTTTCATTGGGCTTCCAGTCATTGTTTGTGGTCCATAGCCCAACCATTCTTGGACCACCATGCTCCTGCTATTGCTTTGTGGTGCTCCATATTCATTACAGGTGGCCCGTTTATTTCCTTACACGCCTTATCGAAACAAAACGGACAAAAACAATAATAGCAGGCGAACATGTTTTTCATTTCATTTTTATTTTAAAATATATTGAAAGTAACATTTTTTTATTTAAATCTCTAAATTTAATATATTCATAAAATTTATTTCTCAATTCAGAATGATTCTTTAGTTGAGGACTGCGGTAAGAAATTAATACCATCAGTCATAAATATGCCAGAGCTTCTCAATCTATTTGGACCGCCTACTAAGCCCATGAGTTTTGTTTAATGGAAAATAAAACCTAAAAAATTAAATTAAATTAAATAATATATATATTATATATAGTCAAATGTTTCACAGCACACAAAATCTATACAAGGCAGCAAATTGTGTTACTGCTGCTACTCTTCACACCGATGCATCGAGTAATTAATGAGAATAAAATATTTTTATATTTTTAAATAAACTGTTTGCTGATTACCAAAAAGAGAAAAAGCAAATTGTTTATTTTCAGACCTTGCATAAAATAATAGAATAGCAATCTATTTGGATTGACCATCATTACTAGATGTGTCACCACCCTTGTTAGCGTCATCTTGCCCGCCGCCTTCAGGAATCACCGTGCGAATCTTGAACCTCCCAAGCCTTAATGGCGAATCACCTCCATTTCTTGAAGGTGTTCTTGGAGAGCCAACACTCAGGCTTCTTTGCAATGCCCTGACCTGGACTTGACCAGGTTTTTCTATGGACAAATTAATGTTACCCATTTTCTTGAACTGGCCCAAGAATTCATCATTTAACTTTGGGAATAATTTCTTGAAGACTTCCCTTCTTCGAATAAAAAGTTCTCTAAAAAATTCCAGCAACATTAGCAACCTTGAATCAATCGAATCCCATTCCTTGTCTTGTTTTCTGTTATAATAATCACTCAGGTCACCGTATTTTTGCTGATATAGACCATTTTCCAATAGTGACATGGTATCAGGTGTCCTAAAAAATGGAGAGTCATTTGAGCTTGATGCCATGGAGTTACTTGTATCACACCTTGGATAACCAAATTGATAAATATCCTCTTCGCGACACATCGGAGAAGCGTCACGAGAAGTGCCCTCGGACATGATCTTAATGCTAGAAGAATTTAAGATAAGCTAACAAGGTTAATAAGATTGAGCTAGATATGTAATATTTGATGTTGATGATATGTTATGAGAGATTGCTTTGATATCTGATGAATTTGTGAATGGCTAGACAGGCCTTGTTGGACCTCTATGTATATAGATAGAGAGAGGGGGAGGGAGGGAGGGAGGAGGCATTACTTGTTCAGCAATCAAGGATGCAAGTATCAGATCTTGAAAGTTAGGACCTTGTCAAGCTGATTAATATACGCGTTGCTGACAATCAAGGATGTAAATATCAGATCTTGCAAGTTAGGACTTTGTCAAGTTGATTAGTATACGCGGTGCTGGCAGCCCTTCTCTAGATAATTCTAGATGCTGTGACAATGAGCCAGGAAATCAAGTCTTGAACATGATTCCAGAAGAAAATACCTGGTCAGCTATTTATTGTGAAGGAATTTTTCAAGGGTAGATTCATCAAGTGAACATGATTGAGCTGTAAGGTTATATGGTAATTGGACCAACTGTCATGATTGTCTTTCATGGAAGATGGTTTGTCTGGAACTCGACCACAAAGGACTTATTTTTTGTATGAAAACCATTGTCTGATTTAAGGTTTGAGTTATGGATTGAACAGGTAACCTAGATCAATTGACATCGTTAAAAACAAAATAACAAAAAAAAAACAAAAAACAAAAAAGCCAAACAAGATTTTAAAAGAATTGTGGATTGAACTGCTAATTTGATTAACTCCCACCGCAGTTTAATCTATAATTCAATGGGAAAAA
This sequence comes from Salix dunnii, assembly GCA_015731905.1. Taxonomy (NCBI): domain Eukaryota; kingdom Viridiplantae; phylum Streptophyta; class Magnoliopsida; order Malpighiales; family Salicaceae; genus Salix; species Salix dunnii. The sequence continues at coordinate 16,482,848 of CM027668.1, forward strand.
TAAGGTGAAAACAATTTGCAGATTACGGGGTGCTGTGCAAAGTTGTTTTGGATCGTGACCCAAACCAACGGGATTTAAACATGAACCGTATTAAACCCTTGCCGATACGAAATCAGCCATGGTTACACTTTGCACTTCACAGTTACCAAGGCCTAAGCCCCAAGTTTGTCGTATACTGTATGCATTTGTTCAAGTCCTTGTTCTGAAGGAACATTCTGGGGATCGCATCCCACTCAATTGAATATCCAGCGATGAAATAAAAAAGTTTGAATTATAAGTGATTCTGGGAATCTACAGCATTAGCAGAACGAAGGGATACGGCTTTGCTCCATGCATAGAAGATAGAGTGGTAGTTGGGGAAACAAGAGTAGCACTTGATAAGGGTTGCATCTCTTTTACAAAACTCCATCTCACATCAAACGATACAGCGAACCATATAGAAATAATACAAATATCCCCTCTCAAGGGCCATGATTTAACTATCATGCTACAAATCGCTAATCCTGAAACATTGTTGGTGAAGCTAATTTTTGAAAACCTAATAGAATGTTCAATTGCATGTTATTATCTATACATGTTTGGTCTAATATGATCATCAGAGAATAAGAAATGATTTGCTGGAGGGATAGCAGTCCTGCTGGTGAGGAAAGAAGGGAATTCCCTAGAGGGCAGTAATGGCATCTGATTGGGATAAGAGGAATTTGCAGGATAAGTATACCTGTCTGAAGAAGGTAAAACTGAATCCAAATAAGGATCAAAATAAGGCCTCTGAGTAGAGATTCTAGATCCATCCTCAACATATTGGCTGGTCAGTGATCGATCCTCTGTAGGAAACCTTGTTCCAGAGGCCGAGTAAGATCTGCTGACAATTTGATTGCTGGCAGCTGCTGGAAGTCCTGCATCAGGGTAATGGTTTCCCAAACCTAATGGAGTCTTAGAACTAAGGAAGTTTGCTCGCATGCCACCTTCAACCAAACAATCTGTCGGTAGTCTGAAAAGTCCAACACTTCCAAGGGGAATATCTACTTTACCACCCAGTACTGGAGCAGGGAGAGAAGGATCAACAGAGTTTCGAATAGATCCACCTTCTACTAATGGCAATGGGTTGGTTTTCTTTTGCAATGATTGCCTTGCTTGTTTAAGGGCATCCAGCACACCACCCAACTCATTAGATGCTTTATGTGGCACCAATGCGTAGAGTTCATTTTGCCTCCCAGAAGCTTTCTCTTTGCTGAAGCTACCGGTTGCAGATTTGCTCCGTGGGGAATGATATGAACCATGTGAATGTGAATGGTGATGGGAGCCATGTAGAGATGAATTGTGTTTGTTCCCAATGTTCTCCTGATATTGCTTTTGCTTGCCTGCATAAAATGCAAAATCTTGATCAGAGGTTTCAGAAGCAGGTGTGCTACTGCTCTTCCATTCCTGCAACTGTCTGATATTATCATGTGAAGGTGGTAGAATCCCATTACGTTGAATGCTGGATGGATTTTGTCTGCCAGAAGCTTTCCCTTTGCGGAAGCCACCGGTTGCAGATTGCCTACCAGGGGAATCATGTGAACTGTGTGATCGTGGATGGTGATGAGAGCTGTGTGGAGATGGATAATGATTGTCCCCAATGCTCTCTTGATTTTGATTTTGCTTTTCTGTATAGAATGCAAAATCTTGATCTGATGTTTCCGAAGCAGGTGTGCTACTGCTCTTCCATTCCTGTAACTGTCTGATATCAACTTGTGAAGGTGGTAGAATGCCATTAGGTTTAATGTTGTATTCATTTTCAACTTCTGACTTTGCCCCATTGGATTGGGCAGCTATTGTTCCAGCATGGTGTGGAGTTTGCACCTTGATCTCATACCCTTCCTCGGTGACATCTGAGCGGTTCCCAGGATTATACGGAACCTAAATCATTATGACCAAGAGATCAAAATGTCAGTGTATATTGGAACAGGATCTCATGCTAAGAAAAAAAATGTACAAGAGAAACTATTTTAATTTCTTACACACTTAAATCAATCAGCACAGGTGCTTCTTAACTATTACAACAATTGAAAGGAGAATTTAGAACCGAGGAGTGGCTGATATATCATAAAAAAATATCCTATCTTACTTTTTTGCATACAGGCAGATTCTGTTTGTCCAAACACAGATATTCTAAGCACATCTCTCATTTTCAGAACATAAAATATCCACAACAGTTTGCTTAAAATTCATGACCCCAGGGAATCATCTCAATGGCTCTTTAAGAGTATTGACCATCTCTTTTTTGCAAGTTGCTACTATTTGTTGAAACATTTTTCCTACCCCATCAAAGAAAGCAATGAATTTAATAAGTGAGATGCCATTGGCATGCTATCAACTTGATCAGACAGCAATTTAATTGTTTGTTAGTTATATAGGTTATGATAAGCATACTGGTGTGCTGCCATTGTTTTCTCTGAATTTCTCTTCCCATTCTCTTTGAGCCCTTTCCATTGCTTCATTTTGGTCAATGAGCTGTGCTTGATGTTCAAGTGCCTTTTCCATGTCTCTATCTCTGCTAGATGCATCATCTTCAAGCTCATTACTATGGGCATGCTGTCCATTTTCTAAGTTGCCTGAAATTGGGTTCTCTGTTAAGGCTTTCTCTTCCCCATCTTCGATCCTTCCAATCTCTTGCTCCAAGAAATTTGGAAAATCTTCTGAAGTGTTAGCAACTCCATTTTCTGGAGAATCAACCTTAATTGGGTTGGATCTAAACTCTTCAATCATGGATCTGGAAACATAACTAATGCATAAATACCTTTTGTAAAAAGAGCTCAAAATGAGTAGTTATTGGCATCTCTATGTTAGAACTTGAAAAGGAAAAAGACCTAAGAGGTTTATAGTAGAAAATGGCATGGCATGATGACTAATTAATTTCTTCCCCAGAAATATGGAAACTTTGACTATGATCACAGTTAAACAAAGGTTTTAAACATAGAACTATTCTATTCAGAGGGATTCAAATAGAACTGTAATCAATAAATGAGGTATATGCCTCCCAAGGGCAATTGTTAAGTCCGGTTCCAAGTTTTTGCACAAATTCTACATGTGACAGAGGACATGATATGGGTTGTTTATAATGAAAAAACACAAGAACAGCACCACATTAACTAACTACAATAAAATGGCACTATTTTACTTAAAAAAAAGGTGCCAAGTTATTGCTTACATGAACATTAAAAGCAAAGGGGTGAGATGAAATAACCTTGATTCTTTGCTTCTTATTTGGCGGCATGACTTGCCTTGGCGATGTTTAGGGGAAGAACTGGTAGATGTGAAACTCCTCCTCCTTCTCAGAGATGGATCCTTGTACTTTTCAAGGGAACATGAACTATGCTTGCGACCTTTCCAAGACAAGCTTCTACCTTGTTCAGAACCTGAATGTTCCAACTCATATTTCCTCACTTTTGAATTGATCAAACCCTCTTCCGCTTTAGAGGCCTTGTTACCCACTTTGAATTCACTAGGGGTGTCCTGATCACAGTTTGAATCATACATTTCAGAATCATCACTTATCTCATTGCTCTCCAGGATAGCAAGAACATCTGCTGTGGCTTTCTCGGCCTTCATTCTTTGAAGAGACACAATCCTAAGCTGTTTCTCCAGTTCTGCTACCTAATTTTTAAACAAATTTTGATTTAATAATAGTTCTAAAGGAGAAACAAGAGAGCACAGTCTCTGAACCAAACAACCTCCAACACCCCTCGAGGAAAAAAAAAATCAAAGCATACTCTTTTTGCTAGTTCTTCGGCTCTCTGTCTTGCACTTCTTGAGACAGATCTTTCAGACAGCAACCGTGCCCGAAGGAATTCAATTGTCATAGCTGTGGAATCCTCCATGCTAGAACTGGTCCTGTGTATGAGGATAAACCAATAAGAAAGCAAACCAGAATCAGTAAAATTCCTACCAAATCTCAAAGCAAAAAATATGATCACTATCATTTCCAAAACACTGAGCAGTTTTTTAACTGACTGGTAACTGATCAATCAGAAACTGATAGCTTCTCTGACCCATGGAGAGGTATATCTAATGGAAGTCAAACCTCTATTCAAGGTTCAACACCCCAGGCAGCATCCAGAATGTAAAGCAAAATTCTAAAACCCTCTCTCTTCAAGGGTTAACATCAGAAGAAAGAAATGTTATGATTCTATCGTGTTCTTATTAGGAAAATACTAACTATAATTACAATGAAACTGATCAGCAAACTTTCCTGAAAAAATGTACAATCTATCATTCCAAGATTAAAAGGTTCTTCCATTTTTGTACAATTTCAGCAGAAATCTAATCTCATCCAAGCAAACGAGGCAAAACCTTGGTGCTCATAATCAAAGCCATAATTGTGCATACACAAGCATGAACCTTCCAACCCATTTCTTAACTTGCCACAGTCTTCCCATAGAAATACAATATTGACAGCAATAACTCTACTCTGAACACTAGCAAGAATCTAACAATTCAAAGACAATCAGCTCGGAAACCAACTAAAGAAACACAGAAAAAGCAAACAAGAGTACCCAGAAACCCAAAACCACAAAAAAATCAAACTTGTACCCACTAGTCCAAAAAGGAGCAAAATGAAAAATACCCAGATGGCTTTTACCTCTGATCTTGCTTCTCGTGATCGCAATTATTCATATCTTCACAATATAAGCCCAAAACGAAAGACGAAGAAAGCAATAGTTAGCTCCTCCTGTGCTAAAAAGGAAACAGAAATGATCTTCCATTTTCATTTATAAAACTTCCTAGCACCAAGAGATCAAATCAAAACCAAACACGAGTGTGATTTACTCAGATGACGATAAAAAATTTGCGAGGAAGCTGAATGGGACCTACCTTGTTGAGAGATAGAGAGGCTAGAACAGCATCATCATTGAATTAAAATGGTGATCAAGACTTTTCTTTCACTAAAACTATCGAGAGAGAGAATTTGGGCATGTTGGGAATGAACAAAGAAGCTTCTGTTTTTTAGCAAAGATGGGACCATTGGCATTTGGCATCCCAGTTTGTTCCTCGGACATCTTTTTCCATGGCTAGAGAATATAGATTATATCTTTTATTTTCTTGCTGTGATATAATAATAATAGTAATAATTAATTCTTAGGACGCCTACACGAAAAAAAAGGGGGGTTAAATAATAATAATAATAATATAAAACGGAATTGAAGATGCATCCAATTATTAAACCAAACCCGGCCCGGTGGGTTTTGACCGCACCCCTCTTATGGGCCGAGTATATATATATAAAACCATTCCAGGGTTGATCTTGATTATTCTATAAGAATCTAGATAGATTTTAAAAAAAACTATATTGTTTTACTTTTAAAAATAATTAACCAGATTAATTTATTTAATTCATGACTCAATATTATATTATATTTGATAACCATATCATTTTTACGATGATTTATATAAGCTAGACTCGAAATTTGTTAAAAAAAACCTATTTTGATTATTTTTTAATTATGACATCAATTTTCTGCGCACGTACATGCCTGCATTAATTGTTTTTAATTTGTTTTATTCTTTGTCCATGGCTCCATTGAATCTAATATTACTAATTGTTAAGATTTTTTTAAAAAAAATATTACGTTGTTTGATTTTAAACCCATAAAAGATATAATATTTTTTTTCCAGTTAATTTCATTTTTTTTTTAATTTTGTCCTCAATTTTTTTTTAAGGTTGATCAACCTGCCCTTGAACCAGTTAAATGATTGGATTACATCAAAATAATTTCTTATAATTTAGTTTTGAACGTTAACCAGCCCCAATATTTAGGTGAAATTTAATAAAAATATTAAATAATTGTTTATAATTTTATTTTTTTTACATTCAATTTTTTTTTATCCAACATGGTATATTATAAAACCTATAAAAAAATTATTCAATAGGAAAAAAAGTGCTTCAAAAGAGATTAAAAAAATCGTCTTCTTTTAATAGCTAATACAAATGAATTTAATGTTAAACCAAATTATTAAATATGTACCAAATAATATTTATCGAAAAAAGCAATAGGTACGTGCATAACTTCATTCAGAATACTCATATAAATTTATTTAATTAAAAATATGTTATTTATATCAAATTAAAAAAATCTTGAAAATATTAATAAATTAATTTGGTGGTCAAACAAATTTAATTTCTTTCTTGAATTCTCAAATTCGAATCTTGTCATTAGTTTTGCTATAATCTTGATAATATTTTCGACAATCTTTAAGGGCTCGAGGCTACTAGGGCAGTCCAAATAGTCCTAAAAACATCACCAATCATTTGTTAGGGTCACATTTGATTGGTGTGAGTGTCGCACAGAATGAATGCCCTGCCCCTACTTGATTTCTGCTTAACCATTACTCAATCACCCAGTAAATTCAATGAACAATTGCTTAAGTCCTTTTTGTTCATAAATTCATTTGTCAGGTTGATTTCTGCCGGACAACCTAATTTGACTTGATTCAAATGATACATTGCTGCTACACGAAGAAATCACATCTGATTCAGGGCTACATGATTCTAGCACAGGGATTGTTTTCGGCCATTAACAAGAACCGAGTTAAATTCAATTTAGAGACAGCATTATTGAATGAATAATGTTCCAAAAAAAAGAAAGAACAGTGAGTTTAACACAGTATCAGAGAGCTTAGATAATTATACAAGGCAGAGGTATCTCAGCGAATGGACTCCATAATCTTGTTCAGCTCTTCCAGTTTCTTCATCCTCTGTTTTTCACTCTCAGTCAGCAGCTGACAAGAGGGTAACAGTGAAAAAGAAAGATTAAAAGAAAAGAACAGATCAAAACCCGAAAGGTTTGGAGACAAGAATACAAGTCTAGAGTACCGATGGAAATTAAATTCTGAAACAATACCTCCATTAATGTGGCTACCAGCTGAGCTCTTTCCTTGTTCTTTTCATTGAATGCTTCCAGGGCTTCTTTGTATTCTTTCTCCTGTTAAAAATCAGAAGAAGAAAAAACTAGATATCTTGTGCAGGAAGAAGAAAGCTAGCAAAAAATGGGAGCAACTGTTGCTTGCACCTTCTTCTGGCAGCTCTGGCCTAGAGGTTTCAACTCTTTATTTGCCATATCAATCTTCTTCCGTACAATGGCAACGTCTTTTCTCAAAGGGTCAGCCAGCACTTCCAGTTCCTGATCATACAAAAATAAAAGGGTGGCATAAAATGCTTAAGGATCAACTAAATTTGTTGCTGGTTATTCAAGCAGCAGAGTGGCAGCATTTTCTTCCCTCGTAACTTACTTCCCAGATATGTGTCAGGCGTCTGGTTTCTTCTTCGGCACGGCCTAGTTGAAGCTCAACTTTCTCCCTCACCTCCTTCTTCTTCCTCTCAATCTCTTCTTCTCTAGCTTGAAACTTGGCTATGTCCAGCCTTGGAATCTCCTCTTCTTCGTTGATCTCTTCTGTCGATAGCCTCCCACTGCTGCCAATATTTGTTCCCATGTTCTTCATCTTTCACCACAGACTCAAACTACTCTGGAGCTTCTGTATTTGGCAGCAAAGTTCCACAGAACTCTAATATGTTCAGCATTCTTTTGTATCATCTCCTCATGTTGGTACTGTCTTGTTTTGCTTTTGCTTCAAACCTCCACGATCAAGCTTGCTTCCCTTTCACTACATTCCTGAGAAAGCAAGACAATATATCCCAAAATGCTGCTGTTGAAAAAAAATCAGAAAAAGCAAATATAAGAAGACATCCAAAGAATGGGGATCTAGTAGTTAAACAGTCAAATCCCGATATAGAAACCAATAATTTTCCCTGGATAGGTAAGTGATTGCTTGACAGAACAACGCTGAGGTGTACACATTGCATACGTATATCTGTAGGGGGGAAAGAGCAGTTTGCACATAAAATTTGCTTGAACGGGAAGGAATTGTCTCATGTGACTTCACATGGTTTGGTGATTTTAATTTGTGTATCTGTATATTATTATTGTCCCTCTTCTTTTCAGGTTCTGTTGATGAATGAAAAGTAATCTACAGGGTGTTATTTTTTTATTATTAATATGGATATTTGAGTAAGTTTGCATGTAATTCGACTGATCTTATAGATTTTAAAATTAAATATGATATAAATTTGCAATATCAACACTTTTATAATATTAACAAGAATTATCAAACTTGGGTATACTTGTAGTTAAGTTACAGATTGCACGAGTTAATATGAATAAATTTAAATTATTTTTATTTTTATTTTAAAAAAATATTATGATTTTAAAAATAAAAATAATTTTTAATTAAATTCACTAAATTACTAGTTAACCTACCATGTCACTTGACTTTCATCCACTGGACTCCAAATTATTATTATTATTATAGTTACAGTTATTAATCAATCTCGAATAGATGCCAAGTTACAAGTTAGGTAAATTAACACAAGTTAATTAGAGTTAATATTTTTTATTAAAAAAATAAAACTAATAATTATCTAATATACTAAAACATATCAAGAGTCATTATTGTAGCCTTTGTATATTTTTACTATAAATTACAATAGTATTGCTCAATTTTCGGTTCGGGTCGTTCGGTTCGCTGGTTTACTGGTTTTTCCAATTTTGCACAGTAAAATAACGATTTTGTCACTTGAAAAAGATTAAAAAAAAAAAAAGCTTATGGAAGAGGGGTTCCGTTGTAGTCGCACATTTTCGTTTCGGTCAGCTGCTCTTTTTATTTATTTATGTATTTTAAAAATAGCTAAATATGAATATAGCCCCTAGTAAAATAAAATTGATGAATTAGGCAAAGAGATAGACCGGTAATTAATCATATTTTTTATTATTTTTTTCAATATACTGTCTGTGTGTGAAACACGCGACCAACAGTATTCCACCTCACGCCCTGTTAAGGCGGCGCATGGGGGTGATTCGGTACACAGAGATGGCCGACTAGCATCTTGGTCGAGGCGTTTTCATGTGGTCTTTCTCCCAATTCAACGTGTTTTGTCACATGGTGGCCGGTTAAAGTCGTTGTCACCGTTTCTCTCTCCCCTTCACTTTTGAGTGCAAGAGAGGTCCCTAGTTTTGCAGTCTTTTCACTTTTATTCATGTACTTTTAATTTTATATATGATCCTGATTCTTTTATATAACTTTTAATTTAGTTCGATTAGGTCCTTCAATTGAAATTTATTAAATATTAATGTTTCACTTCAATCCTCTTTCTTTTAATTTATGGACTGGGTTTAAATAGCTTAATATATTTGGTATAAAAGTTTCAATTTTTTCAATTATGTCTTTTGATTGAAATTGATAATATATTTGATTTTTATTTCGGCCCTTATACTTTTAGTTTTTTTTATTTTAATCTCTTTATATTTGATTTTTATTTCGGCACTTATACTTTTAATTTTTTTTATTTTTTTTGAATAATTCCTACTTTTATTCATGTATATACAAGTGTGCTCTTAGCTTTGATTTTTAATCTTTGTTATTTTCTTATTTGTTGAGGTGATATTTTTTTTTTAAAAAAAATAGCTCTTAAATTCTATCTTGTATTTATGACATTTGAAAATTTCTTTTAGTTTTTTTTTATTATTATTTTCAAGTTAAATGAATTTTTTTAACCTGATAATTTTTATTTTATTTTTGTTTTTTCATTATTAACACAATACTAATACTAATACTAATACTAATACTAATACTAATAATAATAGTTATTTTTCTTGCTTACTCTTTTGTTAATGTTTTTGAGTTTTTTTCTCTTAAAATAATTTAATAATTTTTATTACTTTGACAGTGATAGCAATAATAATTTTAGATATTAAGATTTCGATGTTCCTGTTTTTATAATGGAGTGTGGTAATCTATTTTATTATATTAAGTTTTGCATTTATAGATATTATATTTTATTTTTGAACCAACAAATCCTGTTAATTTTTTTAATTCCAATAGTTATGAAAATTGTTTGCTTAGTCCGCAATGTAGTGCGATCAATTTTTTTAACTTTCAAGTCAGATGATTTTTTTTTTCCAGTTAATAATTTTTATTTTTGTTTTATCATTTATTTGCTCTTTCTTTTATTTTTTATTGTATATTTTTTATAAGTCAAATGAATTTTTTTACCTGATAATTTTTATTTTATTTTTTTGTTTGATCGTTTGTTCAAGTTTTTATGATTTTTTTAGTCTTTTATTCATTCATTTATTTTATTATTAACACAGCAACAACAACAATTTTAATTATTTTTCTGTTTTACTCTTCTGTTAATGTTTTTAAGTGTTCTTCTATCGAGATAATTTGATAATTTTAATAGTAATAACAATGATAATTTCAGATGTTAAGACTTCGATTATGCTATTTTTATAATAAGATGTGGTGATTTTTTTTATTATATTAAATTTTGCATATATAGATATTATAGTTTAATTTTGGACCACCAAATCTTATTAATTTCTTTAATCACAATAATTTAAAAATTATTTACTCAGTCAGCAATGAAGTGCGATCAATTTTTTTAATTTTCAAGTCAAATAATTTTTTTTTCAGGCAATAATTTTATTATTTTTTATTTGTTTTGTTGTTAATGTTTTCAAGATTTTTTTTAGCCTTTGATTTAATTTTTTCCTTGTTATTAATGCAATAATAATATTAATGTCAAGAATAATAATAATAATTTTAGTTTTTATTTTTATTTGTTTTTTTGTTTTTTTTTCTCGGGTTAATTTAATATTGCTTATTGTTTTAAAAATAACAGTGATAATAATTTTAGAAGTTAAGACTTCAATGTCACTGTTATTATGATAGAGTATATTGATCTGTTTTATTATATCAAACTTTACATGTTAAAATATTAAATTTTAATTTTAATAGTTATAAAAATTATTTATTTTACTCGCAATGTAGTGCGAGCAATTAACTAGTGTTTTTCTAAAAAAACATGTTATGATCAAGTTTTTCCTAGATGAACACGTGTGAACTTAGATTTTTAACCAGAATTAATTATTTAAATATTTTTTGTTGAATATCATCCAAGTTAATTCAACTCATAGAAACCTGATTTGATTTACATTACAAGTTACCTAATTCACGATCAACTGCGATCAAGTTTAAAATAATAGTTTTAATCACTTGCATTTGTTAAATTTATGATTCACACATATGACTTTTATTTTCCCAAAAAGGAAAACAGATAAGACCAAAGTGGTCATTAAGAACTAGGATTGCGTGTTGTGTTGGGTCTAAATAATAAATAAAAGCCCGTGAATAATAAATATTTAAAGAACAAATTATAGCAACCACATATGTTATGTCTATTTAGTTATTGTTTTTTAAAATATTTTTTGATATTAATAAATAAAAATAATTTAAAAATATCAAAAAAATTTAATCTACATAAAAATAAAAATAAAACCTATCTTTTTCAATAGTGCCATTTTAAAAAATAAAACATATTTACTGTAAATCAATTACAATAAATGTAAAAAATTCAATCAAACAATATGGTTAAGATAACAAAATTGATTTAAATTTAGATTTTTCTCATGAATGAAAAACAAATGGTTGAAATTAGGACATGTGTTTGTGGGGCATTTTTTCCCAAATATTTATGGAACAGATCTTAATCCCAAATTAGTAATTGAAATCCAAACCAAATCTATAAAAACCAATTAATTTTTTATAGCGTTTAATTATTGTCTACAATGAGATAAATTAAATATTTTTCTATATTTATTTTAAAAATATAAGAAATTTATTTTAAAACTTTATAGAAATAAATTTATTTATCCCTCCTTCTTCCCTTGTCAACCAAAATTTTTCATTATATATATATATATATATATATAAAATTTATAATCAAATAATTAATTACTTTAATTACTCACTAATCGCACAAGCACCAGGTAAAAGCAGGGTATTATGACACCACCATACCACTTGGTCGAAAAAAAGCAGCAGCAGACACCCCTTTCCTTCTATCTACTCTTAACCTAAACCTCAAAAAAACCGAAGTACTTCTCTATACATGACACGAGAAATTTAGAGAAGCCACAAATAGAGAATTGGATCAAATACAGTCAAGAAATCAATCGTGGGTTTCTTTATTTTCAACAACAAAGAAAGGTTTGATCATTTTTCTTTGATCTCTCAATCGTAGAAATCGAATTCCTCTCTGGAATTTTATTTGACTGGTGTTTTCAGTAGATTTGGAGTGTTGCTAGTGTAAATCTGCAGAAACACTTGACTGGGTTCTGGCCATTTCAGGCTTTGACTTTTTAAATTGCTTAAAGATAAAATTTTGGTGATTTATTGTGTTACGATAGACTCTATATGATGAAAAGTTGAAGGCTTTATATAGATAGATATAGATAGAGGATTTGCTTTTATCTCTTAAGTAAGAAAATGCAGCCTAGGAAGCGTGGGGAATACACCGCGCGGTCTCCATCTGCAAAGACACGTAATCAACATAGAACTGAAGTTCGACATGAGTCTCATCCTGCTCCTCGCCGTAATGCAGTGGATCGGTCTCCACGCGTGCATCGGCGAAGGAGTTTAAGCCCTCGTAGTAAGGTTGAGGGTACTAGAAAGGTAGTTCACGGGGAGGGAAGGAGCAGCTCGACCGAAAGAAGGGACTCTAGTTGGCATTTGGGTGCAGGTAGGACTGAGAAAGTCGGGTCCGGTTCCCCACAGTATGTGCAAGAGCGTAAAAAGCCTCATTTTGATGAGGGGGTTGTGCATAGGAAATACAAGCAAGTTGAGGAATTTGGTGATGGTAAAAGTAAAAGATTGAAGCGAGGCTATGGATATGATCATCCTGCTGCATCTTCTAGAGTGAGTAAAGAGAAGGATTATCGTGATAACAGGGTCATGGGTATATCAGTGCCTATGGAAGATGGTATGATACGAGGGTCATTTCGAGGGCCTCGAGATTTGGTTCCCAACTCAAATTATAGAGATACTGGATCACATATGCAGTCAATGTCTCGGGACATGGATATTGGCCACTTTGAGGATGAAGAACGTCAATTTCGAGAGACTATACCATCAGATAAGATTCCGGTTAGGAGATTTTACGAAGATGGTGAGAAACCAATGTTACATTCAAGATATGTTCCATACACCAGGATGTCGGAAAGTGCTCCTCGATTTAAAGATTTTGCTGGTTCATCTTCTGGATTCTCAAGGGGTGAGTTTCCAGGTTCTTATAGAGAAGGCATGCCCTTAGCTGCTTCAGATGAATATCCAAGGGGCAGCGTAAAACTCACAGAACTTACGGATTTTAATACATATAGGGAAAGGTCAATTATGGACATAAGAGACCATGAGGCTGGTAAAAGAATTATGGCAAGTTATCCACAGGATGCCTATAATCCTAAAAGGGCCTCGCATGATCATTACCTTTACTCCAAATCACAAGGAATTGTGGATGACAATCATGCATATCCATCTGATGATATACACAGAATGATGTCTCCACCTTCTCCATTGAACTATGAGCATGCTCAAACAGATTTTGAGCATAGAGATTTTTCAAGAATGAGCATGCACCCTGTTAGAGACAGTACTGATCACACTGATGGTTCCTGTATAAACATGAGAAGGAGCACTGTATTTGACCATCCTACATTACAAAAGCCAGCACCCATGGAGAACCTTGATACAAGCAGAATACAAAACACATCAAAGCACAATGTGGAATATTTGGGTTCTGCATATACTCGAGTTGATTTTGGACAGGGAGAGTTACAAGATAATAGGAGATCTCATTCGGGTGTCACACAGGATCACCAAGTCCCACATTCGAGACCAAATTATGGGTTTGGAAGAGATGCAGGTCCACAGTTTCAAAAGGAAATATTGCATGATCCTCCTATGCCAATATATGACATGGAAATGCAGAGGCTTGCTGCCAAGAGGCAAAGAATGAGGGAAGAGCTTGCCTCGTATGGGCCACCAGACAAAGCATTCTACCGAAACTATGTAATGGAGGAAGAAATAAATAGGCATGACAGAAAGTACATCATGGAGGAAGATATAAAGAGGCATGACAGAAAGTACATCGTGGAGGAAGATATAAATAGGCATGATACAAGAAATATTGTGTTAAACAAACGGAATGTACCTCAAGAATTTGAAGAACTTTATGAAAGTGGCGAGGAATGGGTAGATGAAGATACAGGTGCCTTACATGTGTCCAGAACTCGGAGGATTGACCAGGGTACATATAGAAATGCTAAAAGGACATATGATAGAGATAATTTTGGAGATTCTGCATCTGAAGACTGGTTGTCCTCTCAAGATTCTTCAGTGCATGCGCAAAGGGATTCAATTAGAGATTATAAACCAGGTGCTAAATATATGAAAGTTCATTCGAGATCTGGTCCTTTAAGCTGGTATAACTCAAACCAGACTGATAAAAAAAGTGGAGTTCATAGACAGCATAGGATTTGGAAAAAAAATGATGATTATGGCAATCATACAAATATAAATGATGATGAACAGCCAGAAAATTGGGTAAATCTTGGGGATGCTGAACCACGTGAGGGCTCAGAGGAATTCAAGCAATTGGTGGATGAAGCCTTCTTACTGTTTTCTAAAAGATTAAATTTGAACCCAGCAGTTCGAAGAAGATACAAGGAGCAAGGAAAAGCTGGTAGTTTGTTCTGCATCGTTTGTGGCAAAAGGTCTGTTTTCTTTTCTGTGATATACATTTTTAAAGTGGAGAGCATTTCCATATTTTGATTCAGGAGTTCCTAGTTTGTCTTAACGCAGAAACCAGGTGAGTTTGACTTAACCCAAAAGACATGTTTTTCAGTTATTTCTGTGATGTCACTATTACTTGCTGGGTTATACATATGGTTTTTCAGTTATTTCTGTGTTATGTTACTACTACTTGCTGGGTAATCCTTGTGTAAATGCTATTACTTGGTGAGAGGTGATTGGTCAGAGTAACTCTTTCTGTGAAAGTCACATAAATGATTGTTGTGTGCATCTTGATGGACTAAAGAGTTATCAAAAATTACAAGTTCTGTTTGACAAAAAATATTCTCTTAAACTATAGTTTGACAGGACATTTCAATGCCAAAAAAATTGGCAGTGTAATAACTATTAGCAAATGTTTATAATGTGTAACTGGATGGCACTATGCGGCCTGAAGCAGAAGAAGAATTACACTGGAGGCATGTGGTGGGTGGTTATTCTAGAAGAAGATGGGGGGTGCTATAGTTATGGATGTACCAGAAAGGAAAGATTGAGTTCGTTAACTGGTCCAATTGGTTGGAGAAAAGGGGCGAACTGTTTTGCAGTGTCTTGTACTGTTTGAGGACATGTTTAATTCTGTTTAATTGTGAGGCACTAGCACTTTATTTCTCAAAGAATGCCTATGTGATATTTGCTTGTTCACCTTGCATATGTTTTTGGTAGGCACAGGGTATTGTTAAGGGCTTCATTTCCTTTCCATAAAAAGAAGCTTATTCTATGCAACTGGTAGAAATTGGCTCATGAAACATTAATACTCATTTATGTTAATTTCTTTATTTTACTTATTGATGGATGTTATGCCTGTCCATCAAGTTCCTTTTGGCATTGTTGTAATAAAGTGTGCACTCCATTGTTGTATGTTTACATGTCTGTACTTCTAACAGCTCATCAAAGGAGTTCATGGCTGCTCAAAACCTGGTGCAGCATGCATTTATGTCCCACAAGATTGGGCTGAGAGCGCAACACTTGGGTCTTCACAAAGCAATATGTGTTTTGATGGGGTGGAATAGTTCTGTGCCTTGTGACGCAATAACATGTGCTCCTGAGATCTTGCCTGATGAAGAAGCTTTTGCTCAGAAAGAGGATTTGATGCTCTGGCCTCCACTTGTTGTCATCCACAACATTTCTATGTCATACAACAACCCAGAACAACAGAAGGTCATACCTATTGAAGGGGTTGAGGCTTTTTTGAGAGGTAAGTTGCAATTTATTTGATTAGTTAATGAATACAGTTGTGCTAAAATCAGATTTTAGTGGGGATGGATGTAAAGAGCATCTTTCTGATTCTAAGGAAGAAAAACAGCATATGCTTCACGTTTTAATTTTTTTCTGAACATTTTGAAGCAGCTGTATATATAGGAGTTGCCAGCCTAACATTCTGTTTCACTTCTACTAATTCACTGCATCCCTTGGCTCTTTGCATGATGATAGGTAAAGGTATTGTTGGTGGTAAAATCAAGGTATGCCTAGGAAAACCTGCTGACCAAAGTGTTATGCTGGTAAAATTTTTGGGAACTTTTACTGGACTTGGAAATGCAGAGAAGCTTCACAAATATTTTGAGGAGAAGAAACATGGGAGAGAAGAATTTGAGCATAACACATCCAACAACAGTAACAACAGCAATAGTTGGGAAGAAGAAACTCAAGGAGGCCAGTTGGAGGAGCACCTACTATATGGATACCTGGGAATTGCTGAGGACCTGGACAGGCTTGATTTTAATACCAAGAAGTGGATTCTAGTAAAGAGCAAGAAGGAAATTCAAGAGCTAGCAAATGCTCCTGTTAAAATTGATGATAAGTCGCTGAATAAATAGCTGATGACAAATATTGACTTGAAATACGGTGAAGCAATTTCAAGTTCCTTAAGGAGGAATCTTCCGTGAAAATGTTTCTCCATCTCTGGTTCTAGTCTATTGGTAGTGCCATACTACCACCTTAAGCTATGTGTGCATATGAAGATTTGGATATCTTTGTTGCGAAGACAGAAAATTCTGTGCAAAAGTTATCCGCCTTGATCTGTAGTTTATTGGCAGGGCAACACAAACACTAATATTAAGTTATCAACACATAGATTTGGAACATCTTTGTTATGTAACTATACCCCTAATCACATATGACCTAATGGCATGATTTACCGTGTTTCACAATTCAATCTCTTACAGAATTTGCTATAATTTGCGTTGGATTAAGAACCATTCCTTTTCTCGAAAAAGAAACGAAGATTAGCGCCTGCTCAGCCGTGGAAGACTAATCTTGTCTTATCTTCACGCTGTTGTTCCTTTGGCAGCAAATAACCTTGCACATTACATTATATCAAGCAGAGTTGGACTGAGCTTGGATAGCTTGATTCGTTTTGCTGATTCATATGAAAGTGGAGCACGTACAGGTCTAGGGCTACCGCAGCTAATTCACCACTGTGATAAGCTGTCAGATCATGCCAGTTCAATCTGAGACAAGCAGGCCTTGCCCTTTTTACCACACGAAGAGGAGAGAATGGCATTCCGATGGTAGGAGTTGCGCGCATGACTTGGAATGACACGGGTTCTCTGCTGAATTGCAAGAGACCAGGAGTGGAAGCATAAACACACCCTGAGCTCCTTATCTCGCTTCCCTGAAAGTGCCTGCAGCAATTTAGTTTTGCCCGGTCCTGAAGGTCCTTGAAGCAGGGCCATTCCGAGGAAACAAGAAATAACGTAAACAGAATGAATGATCTTCAAAGTTCAGGAAAGCTTTATCAAGATTCAATTAGTCCAAACCATTTCAATACAGATTCATTATAGAGAGTACCAGCATGAACCAGCTAATAACAAATAAACAGCAATACTGTGAAATCACATAGATGTACCTCATTGGTTTTACGATTCCGCTCACGTCATGGAGAATGCTGACTACTCTTTTAATAGATGGGAAAAGTCTCGGAAATCTTAAAGGTCCCAGATCATTACAAAATATTGAAAACAAATTTATCTATCAGAACAAGATTCAATGACTTGAAATTAAATAAAATGCAGTAAGTGCACATGTATCATAATGAATTCACACTTCATAACCTTTTTTCTGCATGCTCTACATGATTAGAATCAGATAATTTGTCTGCAGAAATAATTAAAATGATAGGAGGAGCCACCTCTTGTTTGTTCATGGCAACATTCACCAAAGATGAGAGTGCCCTGGTTCCAACATATGCATCTCCCTCAACCGACAAAATGCTCGAACCGGACTTCATTCTTAGGAGAGTCAATTCCCACCCTGTTGAAACAAGTCAAGGTTTTCAACAAAAAAGAAATTATTTATACAAGAAATATCATAAGCAAGAGTCATTGAGGAAAAAAGAGCTTGACCTGTCAGTCTTTCCCCTCACTGTACGAAGAAATATCTCATTATCCTCATCAGCAACCTTGAGTATACTACCTATGAGCTGCTTCTTGCCTCGGACAACAAGATTAGCAACATCAACCGAATACTTCCACTATCCAAAACCTATTTGACATGCATTTTCTCAACCGATCATAGGTAGGCAATCTCTCGATTGCAGCCCATCTAAGCCCCTCCTCATCCTCCTCTCCCCCACTCTTTTGAATCACGTCTCCTTGATTGACCCACACCTCGCGAATACTCGTTGAGGCTCAGTTGCTTTTACTCGCTGATAATAAACTCCTCATGCTCGGTGACCTTGTGCTCAGCGACCTGATTCCTTATGGTGCAAGATGAACTTGCAAGGAGGACTTGAACATACGAGATTTTCAAGACATGGCAAATCCTGAAGCAAACCACTTGAACAATGCTTCGGCTATATATGGAGGTGATGAGCATGTACAAAACGTTGATGATGGATTGGTTTCAGAAGGCATGGTTTGTATAGGTGAAGAAGATCACACGAAAGGCAAGATAGTCAGAAAAGAGTATAAGAGTTGCAAGAGAGCTGAAAGATTTTGCACAAAAGGTATCAGAAATTTTGTCAGGTACCACAAGGATGGGATCATTACATCCTTTTCTATTCTATGTCGCTGTACCCTAGGAAATCAAGACATATTCTAGGTCTTCTGGCAACAAAGATAGGAACCTTTGAGTCCCATGACTGGTAACTTGGTGCTCTCTTAACTGACAACTAGAATTTCAAAAAGACTGGCATATCCTCCAACTCTTCAATCTCTTATTAACTTTATTTATCTAAATCCTAGCGATTAGCATTAATACAAAGCAAGAATCTACCTATAACTGGTGAAGGATATGAGCAGTCGACTCCAATAGCAAACAGTTTCGTTATCTTTCAGGAGACTAACAAACATTTTCTCACTTTGACAAAAATAAGAGTCTAAGACAACATTCATTGATTACTTGGCAACATCTAAAATAAAATAAATATGCCTGCCCTGAAGACTCCTTGCTTGTCATGGTGGCAAGGGACAAGGAAAACATGAGCCAAGCATTAAATTATGTAAACTTTTAATCATCATGGTATAATTAAGACCGGTGGTCTATAAGAATTGACGATGAAGGAGACGAAGTAAAAACTATTGGACAGTCCTGATTCTTGGCCTAACCAGCATGGAACATGATGCAAAATAATCATGTATGAACGCCATTTTTGTCGATCGGATAACAAGAAATCAATCCCCTCATAGGCCAAAAGTAGCTCGTCTACTAACCTCGGGACTTGGAAAGCGGTTTTTTTTTTTTTTTTAAAAAAAAGCGAATGTATCCTAGCTAGCTAGATTTCATACATTGAACATGTTCAATCGGTTTGTTTTGGTTAAATCATGGAATTAATTAAAAAAAAAATCATTTTTCATGTCCTTCAAACTTTGGTTAGTCACCCAAATGTTTAATCTATCTCATGACCAATCCCAATGTTTACCCTCATACCCAGATAGCCCCAAGGCATGGCCCTTGATTGACATGATATACACACAAGTATTGGACTTATTGGTAGAAAAAGACGGTGACAATTTTAAAAATTTGTGAAACTGGAAAAAGGAAAACACAAGCAGATGATTTGGAAGGCAGAAACAACATTACAAGGCCTGTGAAAAAGCTACATAAACACTCAATTGATATGCCTTCAGGATACGACCAAGAACCGTTGGCAACAAGGTCCATAAAAAAAAAACGACTCCACTGGTCCTTCAAAGAGTGTTCCATTTTCATGATCTTTCTTTGTTTTTTTTTCTCGTTCATCTCACAATATCTCGAGTGGACGATCCACGTTAAATCCCGGCAAACTTAATATCAGATTATAGCAAATGCTTACAATCAAGATGGTCAAGAATAGCTGAGCCAACCATCCTTATGGCGGAAATGAATCGCCTAACCAGAGCCCGTTCTTCGTTGAATGCAAGGATAATATCCGATGGGCAGCACCAGGGATCACAATTCAGGCCTTAACCACAAGTCCATAACTCGTGTTCACTAGACAGAAAGGGACCTTTTCTCCAAGCGTAACGTTGCGTTTCTCAGGTTGAATGTCCCAAGCATAAACAGAGAGCTAAGCAAACCAAAACAGAAAACATCCACAGTACATGGGGATGAGTATGGGAAGAAAGACTAACCTTGCTAAATTGTAAATAAAAAATGCATACATGGAGCATGGAGCAGACATTGTTAAAAATGCACATTTCTTGCCCAGTATACTGAAGACATGAGATTCGCAGCATGGCAAAAAACTCTAAATTTCTCTCCTTTTTTTTTCCAGGGGCATTAACCAAACTCACTTGTAAAAACATTTGGCGTGAGGTTTCCTGATACAGAATATACATTCAATCAAAATCTATACAAAATTACAATACTTAGGGTTGTTCTCCAAGGGCATCAAAAACAGCAATGGTGCTGCAGTCCTTCCGGTAGTAATTATTGGTCCAGCTCAATTAGTAACAGGAACAGCCATTTCCATCAATCACACAAGTGGGTGACAGCAACATCAGTTGAATTGGCAACAAGAGCAACTTCAGCAATTTTAAGTGCCACTGCAGCTTTATAGGTTGCCAAATCCGCATTCTTCATGAGCAACTGAGCCCTTCTACGCTTGAGGATGGCAGCTTCCAAAGATCTCTTCACTGAATTTTCAGCTTCTTCGATTTTATGCATGGCATTATGTTCTTCAAAAGCGCCTTGTTCAGCAGTCATTGCTATACAGAATAGAATTACAGAAGAAAAAGGTTTAATTTATGATAAATGACAGCAAAAATAATATTGATATACAACTATAAAAAAGAATAAAATTGAGAACCAGACTAAAGTAATGTCCAGGACAAGAATCAGTAAAACACATCACTTCAAATTCCTGTGTATCATTTGGTATGAAAATTCCTAACACATCCATACTTGACTAAGAAATACAGTATAAAGTTAACAGATGCAATGACTAGATCAAAAATATAATAAAAAAGATCTGAAAGTAAAAGAGATCTTACCTTGCAATAGACTTGGTTGTTTGCCTCTTCTGAATTGACCGGGAGGCCGTTTGAATGACCTTCTCTTACGCAGAACAGATTTTGGAATCAGTGGGGTTTTCTGAGCTTGTTGCCCCTGGTAGCAAGGACCATCAATTATGATCAGATGAGCCAATATTGAACCATTAGCAGCCTCAATTAGCATGCATGTAAAACAATAAGTGCTGTAGGAGAGAAGAGTGAGAAAGTGAACAGGGTAAAAAACTTACATTATTTAAAGTTCCATCTACGAAAAAAACCTAGCAAGTACACTACCGCAAAATTAACATCTCACATCAAGCGGGTAGTTCAGGTTCTTGTAGCCTCGTTGAAGTTAATGCATAGTTATCTTAATTGAAATCATTTATTTACCATTCCTTTCATTTTTTTTCCACCCAAATGATTAATACTATAGCTAGATGAATATCTTTTCAGCCTATTAGCAAGGCAATTGATGCCGTAGTTGTGGCATTGGATCATTGTTTTATGTATTGCTAATATTTGCTTTTGATTTCAACTG
Source organism: Salix dunnii (assembly GCA_015731905.1). Lineage (NCBI taxonomy): Eukaryota > Viridiplantae > Streptophyta > Magnoliopsida > Malpighiales > Salicaceae > Salix > Salix dunnii. The sequence continues at coordinate 16,504,517 of CM027668.1, forward strand.
ATTATGGAAATCTTCACTGAGTTGCATTTTGCATTTTTTGTAACTCCATAATCAGTTGAAATCAAAAGCAAATATTAGCAATACATAAAATGCACTGAATAATATTGGAAATTTTATCATCATGCCAAGCTAACTCGTCAAATGGCTAAAACATGATTCACCAATGAAAAAGAAGAGGTCAAGGAAAATTGATAGTTCTGTACATGTACGAGTCAGATAATGATCAGGCAGGTATATGAAATTCTTTTGACGACTCAAATCTCTACTTGATGCAAAATTATACTTTAAGGATGTTATTGAGAGGCAAAATGATCGGATATTCAGTTCAAACTGCAGATATAAAAAACTACTGTTATTCAATCCAAGCTTCAGATAAGTGAGACATAACAAAACATTTACCTGGAAAACTCGGAGCAGCGGTGAACATTTCTGTTTCCGTTTTTTCATCCAGTAGCCATACACAGCTTCATCCACTTCCCTCCTGCCAAAATCCTTACTATATTTTGCTGCTGCTTTCTCATCAGTGAAGTCATCTGGATTGCTGTAATATGACTTCTCAAGGGCATCAATCAATAACTCAAAGTCATCCTCTGAAAGATGATCAGATCCTACTACAACACCCTTATTGTACTTCTTAAGCCATTCCTCATCTTCAGAATCCATGTCATAACTTGCCGTGCTCCTCGCCAAAGCTCTAGCTACCTCATCATTTTTAGAAGAGATGTATGCGTACGGTCTAAAGAAGGGAGCACCGCCACCATTCTCATAGTCTAACACTTCTTGTACTCCAGGCACAGAAATAACCTTTGAAAAAGGAGCCGGAACATTGCAATCAGAGCATTCCTTGTACAATTCCTTGAAAATGAACCAGTCCCGTCGGCTAGGGAATTCTAGCTTCCAGTTGTCATCCCCAGTCCAAATTATATCATGAGTGAAACGGTTGGAAGCACAAGTCCTCATACTTTTTAGTGCTAGATGGGTGTATCGGATTAACCCATCTTTCTTCACCACAAGCACCCACTCCCTTGAATCAGTGAATTCAAACATGATAGTGGCCCCTTCTATCCTGTAACATCTGTCTGAATCAGAAACCAGTATGTTTGCAGAGCAGCTAGACATGTTCACATCCTTCTTCACTCCAACTGCATCAGAATTCATCTCTTTGATGTTTTTTGCAGGGCTTCCTCGCATTGACCTTCTAAGTTTGTTCTTAGACACAACAGAAGAGAAAGGGATGCCATTTCTCCTACTGCTAATCAAATCAGAAACCAAAGCACCATTAGCTTTGTGCAGGCAAGCTATAGAAGAATTTCTAGGTTTCCCTCTCCTGAGTGAGCTCCTTCTTTTCTGAATACCACGGGAATTCAATCCATTCCTGTACTGGGTGCTTCGACCAGTTAACTTGGAAGCTCTAACAGATGGATGTACAACTGCCTTACTCCCAAAATTACCAACTTCAGGCATGACTGTGATTTTCAGAGCGGAATCTGTCTTCATGGTGGCACATGATTGATCTACTTTACTTCCGCTCATCATTACATCATCATCATCATCGTCTTCGTCATCATCCAACAAGTTATTTACAGGTATAGGTGACAGAAATTTAAACCTAACAACTAAACTGAGATGCATGTACACAAAACATGAAGGAATTGAAGAAAAATCCACAGAAAACATTGGCAGAAGCTGCCTTGTCTCAAAAAACTTGCAAATTCCAATCCTATCAGCGGGAAGATCCTGAAAGAAAAAATAAGGGAGAGGGAGCAATGTCAGGCAAGTATATAACATTCAAATTAAAAATATTGACAAAACCCTAATTTTAACACTTTCTTTTAACAACAAACTAAGCTAAAAGTCACTTATGCGAAGCCGGAAAATAAATGAGCTAGCAGAATTAACACTTTATCCTTCAAATGGTGGACATAACCGCACAAAGGACAGTCATTATATAAAAAGACCCAACACTTCCCCGCATTTAAATAAAAAAGAAATAACTATACAACTTGATAACCATTATATAAAATGAACCAGAACTTACCCGCACAAAATGAAGTCCATTTGAGGCAAAAACACTGCTGATTGGCTCCGACGAGAGAAAATCAGCAAGTTCAGAAAGGCTCAAAATGACCCTCTTAATATACCTCAAAACTGAACTCAAAAAACAAGACAACCCCTTACTTCTGCTACTAGAACTAAAACCCTCAACTAAAACAACAAGCTCAGGAGTACACTCGAGACTCTCCGAACTCTCACCGTCCTGCCTCCTTCGCTGCCTACGTGAAAACTGAATCCCAAACTTCTTATCCTCCGGATTTTCTCTCTTTTCATCATCAAGTCTCTTCCTTTTCCTTCTATAAACAATCCCAAACTTCTTTTCGCTCTTAACCCTCTTAATTCTCTTAGGCGCTGCAATGGCAATAACAACACCAAGATCTTTCTTCAGTCTATCATCATGGGCCCACCCACTATTCTCCTTGTACTTTAGATCACTATTTTTATTTTGATTCTTCGTCTGGTCGTTGTTAGCGTTCTTTATTATAGTGTGGTACCACTCGTCGCCATCACTGCTTCTCCTGAGCTTGCCATCACCAGATTCTGGCCATAAACGCCGGCCAGACCTTAACACCCGAGCGCCGTCAACTCCCTTAATTACCCCAAACACCCTCGTCGTCCTCCGCAACCCCACCGACGGCATTCTCGCCGTTCGGCCCCCGCTCAGACCTACCCTAGCCTCGATCTTCTCGCTCCTCAACTCACAAAGGAACCCCGAGTCAACTCAGAGCAGATTCACAAAAGTCACTCAATACTCTACTGGGTAGAAAAAGAAGTCTTGGTTCACCTTGCCACGAGGTTCACAGTCCGGGTAAAGAGGATATAGGAGCAGAAACGTCCATGAGGCGCTCTACTCGCTCAGATCTAAGAACAATCGACTCGCTGTGTTATAAAAGAACTGGGTTAACTCAGACTTGACTCGGGATCAGACCCCCACACAGAAGTATCAGACACTATGATCACAAAAAACAACAACATCTTACCCAAAAATAATCATTAAATAATAAATCCGATTCAGATTCATAAAACAAAAAAAAAAACAAAAACAAAATCTAAAAATTTCGGAGAAAACAACAAGAAATCTTGAAAACGAGAGATTAGGGGTCTCTTTTCAAAGAGAGAAGAACAAATGGGTTTTCTCTAAGAAGACTGAATTGTTCTTGAAAATAAAAGAGACTCACGTAAATCTTCTTGTTTTGCTGCGGTTATTGATGATGATGATGGTGTTTGCTTGAGGTGGAGAGAGAGAGAGCGGGCATTTGTGTGTGTGTGTGTTTCTTTCTGCCTCATGGTGGGGGCTGGCTAGGGTTTATGACTGAGAAAGAAAGAAACATGAGGGAGGGAAACCAATTCACCGACTTAATACTGCTGTTGGATTGAGAGATGGATGGTCGAGATTTGTTTTAAGGATCCGGATAGTTTGGTTCGAATCATTCCATGGGTCGCAGGATTTAGAGAGAGAGATTTATAGCGGGGAGGATATTTTGTGATCATGATGAAATGACTTGAATGCCCTTGATGTTTTGGCTGGTTTGAGAGGGAAATGAAATGAACTTAGTGGTGTTTGAAAGTGTAGTTGTTGTTGTTTTTTAAAATATTTTTTATGCCGAAATACATCAAAATGATATTTTTTTATTTTTTAAAAATTATTTTTGACATTAACACATCAAAATAATCTAAAAATACTAAACCGCTAGTTTTAAAAATAAAAAAATAAAAATAAAAAATAATAAAAAACAAATTGAATCACAATAACAAACGAGCCTCGGCATTTTTAGATCACAGTGGTATATCAGATGTCTGGAAAAGGTGTCCAGATCACTGACTACATCAATTGTTTTTTTTTTAAAAAAAAAAATTATTTACGTCGATAGGATTGAATTTAATTAAATTGGCTAGATCATTAAAAATCTTTTAAGAAAATGAGTTAATATTTTTTTATTTAAATAAGATTTTAAATCATAAATCAAGTTTAGTTGTTTTTACACATAATTTTAGCTTCATATTTTTAAAAAATCATAATTTATATTATAAGTTCCGATCATTTTATTTTACACATGAATACAAAAAATAAATTTCTAAAACATGAAAATAAATATAAAAACAACTAAATTAAGCTATATAATAATAAAAGCAATTACAGAAAACACAACTAATCCATGAATTCTATCTAAAAGTATACTTACGGTTACTTTTAAAGATAATTTTTATTTAAAATATTTTTTTTATATTTTTTAAAGATTATTTTTTATTTTAGTACATAAAATTAATTTAAAAGTATTAAAAAAAATTAAATTAAAAAAAAAAACACTAGAGTGAGAAACAGGACAACAACACGAGTAAGTTTTTAACGATGTAAGCGCAAGTTCAACGGAAAAGATATCCCGAAAGGCAAAGATAATTTTTTTAAATTTTAGCTATTTTTATTTTATTTGCGCCTCCAATGAGAGAGGCATTTCGAAAAGTAAAATGCCTTCTCTTCAACAGAGAAAGCATTCCTAGCCGCTGGATGGGATATCAAAGAAACAAAAATAACAATAAACGCCACTCTAAACCAAAACACAATCATAAAATCACATTTAAACAAAAACAAGAACAAATAGATAGATCTAAAGAACTGAAAGTAGAGGATGTGCTGTTTCAATTTCGACTTGTTTTTTTGAGAGGTAGGGGAACGAGTGGGGTGGGGTTTTATATTAATTATTAATATATTATAATAATAGTTAGGGTAAAAAAATAGAGGTATTAATTTATAATAAAATGTGTTTTAATTAATCATGTTTCAACTTATTGGTTATTTATTGATGTGCTCATTTTATTTTTTTAAATTTTTCTAACATTCAAAGACAATAAAGTAACATTAGTTAAATTACTTGAAAAACATACATTAAGTAACTTAAATTTCAAATATTGTGGGTCTTTTAATTATATTTATTTTTTAATTTAAATATATTTAAAAAATAATAATTTTATTGTTGGAGAATTTTTGAAAAGTAATTATTTAATTATATAACCTACTCATATTAATTATATAATTAATTGCATAATTAAATCATATACAAAATGATTGGATTTTATTTAAAATAGGATAAAAAAAATAACACTCTAAAATAACTTTTACCATTAAAATACATATCAATAAAAAAACCACATATATATATTTAAGAAACTATTTTATAAATTTAATTATCTAAAATAATTCTTGTTATTGAACTTGTCCTAAACAGAACCGGACCCACGAGAAGTAAGGAGAGAGAGTGAAGGAAGGGGTAAATTTATGGAGGAAGTCACTCCCTGCAAATTTTATTGAGATCCAATTTAATAAATGTATAATTATAGTAATAAAAAAACAATGATATCATGTAATGATTTATGTTTTGTGGTGTAATAGTAAATTGTTGTCTTAAAAGAAACGATTAGCAGCAAAGAAAATGATTTGTGCCTCTTAAAGAAAGATTATAAATCACGATGTGCACTGTAGTAAGTGAAATTTAGGGTTGTAAATTAAAAAAAAATATAAATAAAAATACAAACTGTACGTGCAGACACGAGCGATGAATTTGTGCTGCTCTAATGGAAGGTTGCCAAAGTCACCATCACAGGGAAGCTTTTGGCAGTGACTTCCGGAGCACGACTTCACCCGAAAACATGGCTAGTGGTGGTTTTGCCAGGAGCAGCTATCAAGTCATCAAGAATTAACTCGAATTAAATTGCCTAATCCAATCTTTTCTAACAATCAAGCAACACAGCAATGTTTGATTTTGCATTGTCGATTTTTTTTTTTAAGATTTTTTTTTTAAAAAAAGACATTAAAATTAATGTTTTGTTTAAGTGATTTTTATATGCTAATATAAAAAATAAAATAAAAATATTTTTAAAAGCACTGTACAGCACAAGCATCCCTTTATTTTTCGACCATGCGCTAAAAAATTTCATTGGTATTTCCATCTTGATAGTTAAAATATTAAATTATATAAAAAAAGTCATTGATTAAAAGTTTTTTATCAACATGTTTTACAATAAATATAATTTAATTCCTAAATTATTTTTTTACAATTAAATCCTAACATGTCAATTCATAAACTACATCAAAACTAGTCTAGCAATTTAGTTTTAAATGGGTGGATGATGAATGCTAATGATAATGCTTTCCTTTTCATTGTATTTTAAAAATATTTAAAAAAAAAATAAAAAAATATCATTTTAATATAAATTTAAATAAAATATATTTTAAAAACAACTTCAATAACACCAGTCTCAACCGCAACAGTAAACAATTTCCCCTCCTTTCTCCTTTTGACGAACATAATGGCCCAGGACAGCTCGAAGTGGTGTGGACCATGCAGCGAGAGTTTTCAGGAAACTGGGAAAAGGATATCTAATTTTTCTCCCATGCTTCCCTCAAATCTAATACAGATTTTTTTTAGTTGAAAAAGAAACAAGAATCTAACACCCAATGGAGAAGGTTAAATCTGAACTACATTTTCCAGCTCTTTTTAGTGTGATTCAACCTACCTTAAGGGTTAGTTGGCACATCAGTGTCTCACCACAAAATTGGCCCTAAACCAAAAAGGTTGACTTCATCTAAAGATAAGGTAAATTCAAAATACTGAGATGCAAAAAATGTCAAGGCAGTGAATAAGAAACGTGTAAGATTTGTAAGCAGCACAGAACGTATTATACACAAGAATCAGGTTGCATTTACTCACTTTACCTCGATGCAGTGGAAAGAAAGACCAAGACTTGTTAAGGACTTGGGACTCACTAGCTGCGAATTGATGTGTGGATGCCAGGCTGCAGTAACCTCCTAGTAGCATTTGCACCGGCCAGAAAATTGCCCCTATGGATCCACGCCAATGAGAGTGCCTGGTGTACACTAGAGCAGAAACACTTGCATATCCCGATTTTGCTCTCCGAAGGATTTGCATGACGTTGCTATATGTTTTCTCAACAAATCAAATATCTGGATTCAGTGCAATATTGATCAAGGAATTTCCCTTGAATAGCAATCTACAGTGATTCAGTCAATAAAGTTTTAAGGATGAGCTTATATCGGCTATTCTCACATAGCTAAATGCAACAGGAGATATGAGTAGCTGTCAACTCACCCAGATCAAGAAGTCTACGGGGATGAGGGTCGCCAAATCTAATGAGCACATATAATCCATTTCATTGTTGCACAGAAAAGCAGGTTAATGATATCATCAATGAAGGAGTGTTTCGAAATGAGGTCAAATCTACTTTTCATTAAAATTTGAGGGGTTTTTTTTTAATGTTTTTTGATTGTTTTGATGTGAAAAATATTTTTTTGAAAAGCAAAGGCTATCACACTTCCAAACACTGCCAATAAAATCACGAGCTTCCTCCATATGTTTCCAACTACAGCAGGCAGCACTCCAGCTTGATCAGCAATAATAGTCTCAATACCTTGAATGGGCGAGGTGATGTTTGGATCGGCCTATAAAAAACAATAATAACTAAGCCTTGCAGTCCCAAGTCCAAACTAAATCATTTGCTTATATTCTCGACCATCCATGATGAAATCAGTCAGAAGGCATTTATTTCCACATGATACCCAATATCTGGCCTTCCATTGATGGTTCGTGAACAGGGCACCCATCTTGATGAAATAAGCTCAAGCAAGGAACTATGTCCTGAGTCTTAACATGCTAAATAGAGGGCAGGGCACCCAATAACCATCAACTGACATGAACATTTGAAGCAAGAAAACAATGCATGAACTATTTTAGGAAATTCAATCACAATAGTCAGCAGTCGTGGTCTTGCACGTACGTGTTCTGCTTTCACAGAAACAAAATGAGACCACTCGAACTTTTTTCTTTCCCTGTGCCAGGTTGAAAAGCATGGAGCAAGATTGAGATAGAACCCAAAATGTTCTTTAACGCTCCATCCACAACACTTCAACAAAGAAATTACTTCCAACTTGACAGAACATCAATTTTAGAAGCTTTGATGCTATAGCTATCCCCATTTATCAACTCCAAAGCGTAAATCAGATCCCAGGTAGCTCTGAACTACCCCCCAAGCATTTGTCATGCTATAACTACTTTTCCAATCAATCAAAACTTAACCTAAAAATTCACTGTAACATTCACAGTAATCAAACCCTTTATACATCTAAGCTCCTATGCCATTCGATATCATCCACACTCCTTATCAAACAAACTGACAAGTGCACAACTTTAACAGACCCAAATCCAGAAATACAGTCAAATTCAAGACACCAAACACAAGCATCGAACTCGACAGAATTTTCACTGATAGCATTGAAGCTGGTAGAAATCAAGCTATCCATGCCTTACACCATCCAAGATCAATAAAACACCACCGTGTCATTAATTTTCCAGAAAATAAATCAGATTATCTTGATACTTCAAATTTCAATAGCAACCAACAATGGATTTCACGCAATCTCACAGAAACAGTTAATAACAACTGGAAGTAATAAGATTACTAAACATCTGCAAAAAAGTCTAACCTTGAGCTTCCCAGTTGGCAAATTCTTGCACATGGGAATCGAAAATGCAAGGGGCAAGAGTCTGTTTTGGCTAGGCTCCTGGTGTTTGAAGGTAGCAGCCCATTTTGAAAGCACTGAAGAAAGGTTTGACAACTTTCTTTTACTGTAAAGATGAGTTCTATGAATCGGAAGAAGGGAGCAATAATCGGTGGAGAGAAGCTTCGACTTCCCAATATGAATCCTATATTTTTTTTTATAGGAATGCGTGGTGTTTTGTAGTTTTTGTTTTAAAAATATATTAAAATAATATTTTTATAGATTAGATTTTTATAGTTTAATTTAAAATTAAAACCTGAATAATTATATGCTCAGATAATATTTTTATTTTTATATAAATAAGACTCGTTCTTAAAGGACTAAAGAGGAACAATAAACCAGATATACAATAATAAATATAGGACAAGTTAGCCAAAAAGTGACGTTAAAGAAAATATAAACACGTGAAAGGGTAAAGTTGACAAGTAATCAGAATATTTTTGATTTTATTTATTCATAATTTATTTCCAACCTGATTGTTTTATTCCCTGATGATATCTACGGAAAATTAGAAAGAAAAAAAAAACATTTTAAAAATATTTTTCTCTATTATTTTCCCAACACGGCGTGTACTTTTCTTTCCCCTAGAAATAATGATATCTGCACAAAAAGAAATGTAAGGAAGCTTGCTCTGGTTATTTATAATTAATATAATAATACATTTTAAATCACTTATAATTGATTTCTCTAGGATTTTTCTTTTCCTCCAAGGTAATAAAGAATTTAAATTAATTATTCTCAATTAATTAATTAATTTTCTTAATAAAAATATAATTTCCACTGTTCAAATAATTCATAATCACTTGTTTACAAAAATAATTCTTAAAATAACGAGGATTTTTTTTTTGTTTTGAAAATCAAGTAACTAGATAACGGACAAAAAAGAAACGTAGGTTGAAATATAAATGATTTTCTCAGCCATGCTCAAGTTTGCACAAACAACATAAACATTAAACAACCACACAAACGCTTTGACAGTGATTGTTTCTCTCTTTTGTTTCACTTTTAAAGCCAAAAGAGAGATACAGCAATATCAAAAGGCAGAAATCTCTCGTGCAACTAATTTATTCATCAACTACATTTTTTTACTGGTAAGCACTTGTTTGATAATTGTCTGTGTACGTTTTTGCTATCTGGGTTTGGATTGTTGCCTTGTTCTCTTACTTGTTTTTGTATTTCTCGATCATAAACTGCTAAAAAGGCGAAGACCCATTAAGGTTAAGCTTGTTTTTGTTGTTGTTAAGATTGATTACGTTTAAATATTGATCATTTTGTATGAATTTTGATTCAAGTTCGAGTCTTTATATGAGTTTTGTGGAGATGGTTTTGTTTGAGTTATGGGTGGGGTAGATTTATGTTTTTTTGGTGGATTTTAGAGAGGTTCGTTGTGATTTATTATTATTGTAATGGACAAGTGGAATGCCTGAAGGGACACCTTTTTTAATTTACATGGTTGGTTCCTCAAAAAACTTGGGAAAGAAACAAGATAATAAAACTTTCCTCGGATCACTGTGTCTGGGTTTCAAAATGACAAAAAAGAAAAAAGAAAGGATAAGATACTGATGCTATGTAAAGTTCAAGTCTTTTCCTTTGTATGATGCTTTTTTTTTATTTAGATTTTAATGCTAGTTTTGAATTGACGATGACTGAAATGATAACTGTTGCATCATCAGGAAACTTTCCAACCTAGTTTATTATCCAGGTATCTCGAGTCAAAGCTGGGTTCTGAAACTCATCCGATTGAAGGGATTTTAGGTCCAGTGAAGATTAATTTTATTTGATAACCATATTGTAGATGGCAACTTCAGACGCAATTCTGCAAGTTCTGTCAGGGGCTGGTCCTTGTGTTTTTAGCTCCAACCCTTGCTTTCGCAGTTCAGATTTGACATTCTCTTCTAAACTCCACATAAAATGTGTAAAGAAAAGGGCTTCAAGGTGTACAAAAATGTTCAAGTGCTCGAATGTTCTGCAGAATGGTATAGGAAACCACTGGTTTAAGGGATTAGGTGATAGAGATCTGTCAGTGAATGCAACGATCAAGAAATTGCATCTTCTGAGGTGCAAAGGCCCGCAGGCAGAAAGAGTTAGTGGTGTAACTGATGGAGGAAATGGAGCATGGTTTGTAGATGGTGCAAAGTCATTAAACCTGAATGGGGTGGTGACTGGTGAACAAACAGATGGTTTTAGAGTTCGGGATGCTCAGCAGTTGACACGGGAAAAGGAGGGTTTTGCGTCTAATGGCGCCCTAAACCAGGAAAAGGAGCATTTGGAAACTAATGGCGCGGTAGGAACAGGTAGAGATGCCTCTCCCAAGGTCAGTGTAGATCCGATTGAGGAAGAAGCATGGGAGTTACTGCGAGATTCTATGGTTTATTATTGTGGCAGTCCAATTGGAACGATTGCTGCCAATGATCCTACCAGTTCCAGCGTGTTAAATTATGACCAGGTCTTCATTCGAGACTTCATACCTTCTGGCATTGCTTTTCTTTTGAAGGGAGAATATGATATTGTCCGGAACTTCCTCCTTCATACACTTCAGTTGCAGGTAATTTTATCATCATTGTGCTGGCCTTTTTTTTTTTGTGGGAAGAGCCTTTTAAGAGCTTCCTTTTTTGTTTGTTATCTAATTTGCTACATGACTCCTTTGTTGCAGAGTTGGGAGAAAACAATGGACTGTCACAGTCCTGGACAGGGATTGATGCCTGCTAGTTTCAAGGTGCGCACGGTTCGTTTGGATGGCGATGACGATTCTGCAACAGAGGAGGTATTGGATCCTGACTTTGGAGAGGCAGCAATTGGCCGTGTTGCACCAGTTGATTCTGGTAAATTAAATTTCACACCATCAATTTTCCATTGAAGATCAAGTGTTTGAATGCTGGCATTGCTGAAATTTTCTTATGTTATCATGCCAATTCTAGGATTATGGTGGATTATTTTGTTACGTGCATATGGAAAATGCTCTGGTGATCTCTCACTTCAGGGGAGGATTGATGTGCAGACTGGAATTAAAATGATTCTGAGGCTATGTCTTGCTGATGGTTTTGACATGTTCCCAACATTGTTGGTGACAGATGGTTCTTGCATGATAGATCGCCGTATGGGAATTCATGGGCACCCTCTAGAAATACAGGTAATCAATTGTTGAATGGTTTTCAGATCATTTAGAAGAGTTGTTTTATGTTAAAATAGCCAGTAATCCATGGAGCAAGGGAGGTTTAATGAAAGAGGGGTCCTCGTGGGAAATTTGGATGTTGCCCATTTTTCTGTTAGGTGACTGTACAAACAGATGCTTGAACCAATTCTGAAATTATGGAATCAGAATATGTTGACAAATTCAGGATTAAGAGTTTGTAGGATTCAGTTGGTTGAAGCCACTCTTTGGTAAGGCTGTTGGCTTAAATGCTTTTCCAGCAGCGGTATCAAAGTTCATAAAATGAATAACTATATTTTCTTGAGCAGTTGATGGTGCTTGGTTTTCATTTGAATAGATTGACAGTCACCTAGTTCTAATGCATGCTCATCATAAAATTCTGCCAAAATCTGCTTATATCAGACTGATGAGGATGCTGAGTCTTGGAAATGGTTTTCCCAATCTAATTTCGGATATGATGTATTTTTCTCTTGTAGGCACTCTTTTATTCTGCCTTACTTTGTGCAAGGGAGATGCTTGCTCCAGAAGATGGATCAGCTGATCTCATTCGAGCTTTGAACAATCGTCTAGTGGCTCTTTCATTCCACATCAGAGAGTATTATTGGATTGATTTAAGAAAACTAAATGAGATTTATCGTTACAAGACCGAAGAGTACTCATATGATGCAGTTAATAAGTTCAACATTTACCCAGATCAGGTTTCTCCTTGGTTGGTGGAATGGATGCCCAACCAAGGAGGCTATCTTATTGGAAACTTGCAACCAGCTCATATGGATTTCCGATTTTTTTCTCTCGGAAATATATGGTCCATTGTTAGTGGTCTTGCAACAAGAGATCAGTCCAATGCGATATTGGATTTCATTGAAGCCAAGTGGTCTGATTTGATAGCAGACATGCCATTGAAGATCTGTTATCCTGCTCTTGAAGGTCAGGAGTGGCAGATTATCACTGGAAGTGATCCTAAGAACACGTAATGCTGCTAACTAACGAAAATTGATCTCATTTTCACTTTCTTTCTGTTTCTTTGAGTCGTGAGTTGTTCTGTTTGATGCAGGCCTTGGTCCTATCACAATGGAGGTTCCTGGCCAACTCTTCTGTGGCAGGTTAGTGATGGTTGTGTAGTTTGTTAATGTTTTTACTGGTGAACATGTTAGTGAAAAGTAACAAATAATTAGAGAAGAAAAAGAACTTGGTAAAAAGACAGAAATAAGCAACACCATTGGTAATTTGAGTTTTGGTGCACAAGTCATTTGAGTTTTGTTACACTAGTCATGCTGGTATGGAGTCATAACAATGCTCGAATGATACTCCCATCTGATATTGTATTTGTCTGTGGGTCATTTGTTAGGCATATACCAGTTTTGTACCCTTATCTGTTAGTAATGTCACTCTGGATGACCATTACCATTGTTTCTGTATGAATTTTTCCGTTCTTCAGAGTCCATTTTACTTCCTTGGTGCTTTACAAGTTGTGAAGGGGTTTTGATAGCTATATATGAAAAAGCAGGCCAGCTGAATGTTATGGTGTTGGTTAGTAGAACTTGGACATACAATTTTGACATGTATAATACTTCTTTCAGCTGACAGCTGCATGCATAAAGATGAATAGACCAGAAATTGCTGCAAGAGCAGTCGAGGTTGCTGAGAAACGCATATCACGTGACAAATGGCCTGAATATTATGACACCAAAAAAGCAAGGTTCATTGGAAAACAGGCACATCTGTTCCAGACATGGTCAATTGCTGGATACCTTGTGGCTAAGCTCTTGCTTGCAGATCCAAGTGCAGCCCGGATGCTCGTGACTGATGAGGATCCTGAGCTTGTCAGTGCCTTCTCCTGCATGATCGGTACTAACCCGAGGAGAAAGCGTGGGCAAAAGAATTCGAAAAAGGCATTCATGGTGTAAATTACCGGGCTGTCTCAACAGAACTACAGAACCAGGGCACTTGTTCTCATAATTTGAGAACAAATCATCAAAGTACCTATTGATACGTATAATGAATTTGTTTACAAAATATAATATAACTAATCAAACATCTTCTAATTCAATTATACGAATACGGGGCGATTTCAATCCCACCTTATTTATGTAACGTAGTAGTGTTGAACGAGTAAAAAACATGTAAATAAATATGGAGCTACAGAATAAAACTTGAAACCCTTTATGTGGATGGAACTTCGGTGATTGAATTTGCTTGTAACTCTTTCATTAGTTTTGGTTTCTTGAGAAACTGTAAGACAAACAGATACATGTATTGAAGTTAATTAACTTTTACACTAGTTAATTATGTATAGATGATATAGGGCAAGGTGTGTTATCCTTTCATCAAAATATTAAGCAATCATGACATATTGTAAGGAATTCTGCTTATCCTACATGGACTGACTTGTGAAATACTTTTAATGTTGAAACTTTTTATTTATCTGAGGATGGAGCTATATTGCATTGAGCAAATATCACTGTGCAGAGGATACAGGTTGGAGATGAAGATTTCAATGCATCTAGTTCAGCTTCTCTGGACCCGGAAAGATGACAAATTGACAAATGGCCTTATCAGTACTGTCTTGACTCTGTCAACCGGAATCCTTTCAAGACAACTGTGTTTCGACAGAAACCAATGAGCAAGTACAAACAATTTGATTCAATCAACACGCTCTAATTTGTCTTCATGAGTTGAATAATTTTTCAATTGCGGTCATTTTTCTCTAGGCCACAGGGTTACCTACTAACATTCCACCTCTTAGCTCAGTTTTATGCAAACCAAAAATAGAAAAAGGTCGCTTGGAACCATCAATGCTTGCTGGTCAGGCTTCGATTTTGCTAGCAAGCCGATTTGTGTCTTCATCAGTAAAAAGCGTCATGGTTACAGGCTCATTATATTGTCAACCACGTCTAAAGTTCCTGAAGCTGGAGGAGCCTGCTTAAACATCATATTTTCCACTTCTGTTGACGCAATGATAAGTGATAACATTGAATTTTGACTCTCCATGATGGGGTGACTGATTATATAGGGTGGGCAAAGACTACTATATTTTCAAATACTTTCTTAATCTACTCTAAATAATATCATCTAGTGATGTATTTGAATGAAATTATTAAACCCGATTCAATCTAGAATTAGAATAAAAGATTAAAACATAGGCATGCACACAAAGTAAATTCAACTAGAAGGGAGTTCAACTCTATATGAATTTATCTTCAGTATTTAAAATATAGTTATAAAACCCTATCTTAAAAGGCTAATATGATGATTCAATGACTTGGAGGCTTGAAAAAGATTTTACTTTTTTATAAATTTTCCTTTTCTCCTTCTCTTTTTTTAAAATAATATTGTTTATATACACACACACTGAGTTGATCCATCAACATATAATGCCATGTTAACAGCTTTGGATTTTCGCAAGTACATAAACCAAGATTAGTGGAGTATAAAAATCTTTTAAGCTGAATTTGGAATCCAGCTATAGCACCCTACATGGACCCATCCCTCTCTAAAGATGCCACTTGGCCCAATCCCATTTCGCCGGCTCACACTTCCCTTCACTTCAAAACCTCAACTCTCGCTCCACATTCCCATTCCCATTCCCAAACCCCAGATGTCTGATTTACTTCCAACCACCATTTTCTCCACCACCACCACCATGGCAGCCCCCATCATCACCTCCACCATGGAGCCAAGTGTGGAAGATCTATCCGATGATCTTGATAATCTTAGTTTCACCTCCACCACCACTGCTGCTGAGACGAGACACAGCACAAGTTCAGGGTCTGAAACCACATGGACTACCTCAACCTCCAGCGTCAAGTCAAGCTCCTGCAAGCCCCATCATCCACCCCAATGTGATGAATGCTGGCATGCAATTAAACGTGGCAAATGTGATAACTCATCCTTAACCCTAGCTGATTTACGCTTTGTCCACAAATTAGGAAGTGGTGATATAGGAAGTGTGTATCTTGTGGTGCTCAGGGAAGGCAATGGGTGTCTTTTTGCTGCCAAAGTCATGGACAGAAAAGAAATGGCTGCTGGGAACAAAGAAAGTAGGGCTAGAATTGAGAGGGAAATACTGGAAATGCTGGAGCATCCATTTTTGCCTACATTGCATGCCACACTGGACTCACCCAGGTGGTCTTGTTTGTTAACGGAGTTTTGTCCTGGCGGTGACCTCCATGTCCTCCGGCAGCAGCAACCGGATAAGCGTTTCGACGAAGCAGTCGTCCGGTATGTACGTATGAACAATGTATGCATATACACATCCACTTAATATCATACTATGTCTTTGGCAAAAAACATACAAATTCGTGCATGATGAGAAATCATAACGGGGTCAAGCTTACTAATTGTATAAACTGTAAATCCATGTGAATTTCTGGCGCAGCCATTGATGCTGTGTGGACCATGGAACTTTTGGGGTGTGTATGTGTGTCTCGTGCAGTAGATCATAATCATGAATTCATAAAAAGGAGTAAAAATTAGATCGATCGATATCCCTTAATCTATGGCATGTTCCAGTACATTATTTTTCGGGCTTTTGTCTTCGTCAGCGAGTCCCAAGATATCATTTCAAGAATCAAGAGCCACCCCTTTTAAATCTATTTCCTTCTTCCAAATTTCTACTTTATTGTTATTTTTAATCATTAAATCAGATTTAACCTCTTGTTTTTGTTTTGAGTTTGGCTAGCTAGTGTTTTAAATAAAATATAAATAAAATACGTAAACGTGTTTGGTTAAAAAACAATAATAAAAATATAAAATAAATTTGTCTTCAAAATATTTTTGGAATTAATATTTATATATAAAGAGAGAAACATCTCTCTTATATCTCTATAATTATTTCTATCTCTAGGATAATATTAATACTCTCAAACAATTGCTTAATTAGTTTAACAATTTCCATTTTTTTTTAATTTGGAGTCTTTTAAAGACACGATTACATTTTAATATATTTCGGCACGAAACACACTTTGAAAAGCTACAACAACAACTCTCCCAAACACCCTCTTAAAGACACGATTGATTAATGTAATACATCTCATAATCTTATTTTAAAAATTATGTTATTCTATAATATGTTCTCTTTTTTAATATATATATATATATATATATATATATATATATTAAAAAAGAGAACATATTATAGAATATATATAATCGCACGTGCATTCTCGTAACATGATATATAAAAGTAATAATCTTGGTAATTAGTTGAGGAATACTTGTACATATTATTGATTGATTAATTTTTGTTGCTTTAGGTTTTATGCATCAGAAGTTGTGGCTGCTCTTGAATACCTACACATGATGGGAATCATCTATCGTGATCTCAAGCCTGAAAATGTTCTTGTAAGATCGGACGGTCACGTGATGCTTACAGATTTTGATCTCTCATTAAAAGATGATAGCTCAACATCAACAGCTCAGATTATATCTGATCAAAACCCACCAACCGCAACATCATCGACGACAAGTGATTACCCTTCTGATACATCTCAATTTGCCACGTCCTCATGCATCCTACCCAACTGCATTGTGCCAGCTGTCTCATGCCTCCAGCCAAGAAGAAAACGCAAGAAGAAGTCCAATCAACGCGGGACCCTCGAGATTGTAGCAGAGCCAGTAGACGTTCGGTCCATGTCATTTGTTGGGACCCACGAGTACTTGGCACCGGAGATTGTATCCGGCGAGGGACACGGCAGCGCGGTGGATTGGTGGACCCTAGGCATATTCATATTTGAAATGTTCTACGGTGTCACACCATTTAAAGGGATGGACCATGAGCTAACCCTAGCTAATGTTGTGGCTCGGGCCCTTGAATTCCCAAAGGAACCATCGATCCCAGTCGTCGCCAAGGATTTGATCACCCATCTTCTCATCAAGGATCCCACGAGACGACTGGGTTCTACGATGGGAGCTACTGCGGTTAAACGTCATCAATTTTTTGAAGAGATAAACTGGGCATTATTAAGGTGCAAAACTCCACCTTACGTCCCTCAACCCTTCACTTATAAAAACTTTATCGCCACCAACAATGGTCACAGTTTTATAGAGCATTACTAGTAAGAGAATCTTTTTCTTTTTCTTTTTTATTTAATTTAATGAATAAATATGTATACCAGGTCTCCTAGAAATATAATTTTTCTTCAAATTGTTCATATGAAAACTTTTGAGGGAAGCATGCCTTGGATACCAGTAGTCCCGCTTGTTCCTTTTCGTGATCCTTGCGTAAAATAATATAAATAATATTTTAAAATTTCACTTCATCATTTAAAGTTTTAAGTAAAATAATTATTTAATATAGTATTATAACCTTGTTAATTCAGAATTTAAATTTAATAGAATATATTAAAAAATAATATAAATAATAAAGTTATTGAAAAATATCTAATACTGGGCTTGCAGGCCTGTGCTTATAGCTTCACCTAGCGATGGCAATAATTAACTAAGGTCCTCGTATGTTTCGAGACTTTCATTCATAGTCTCCGTTTTATTAGATTATTTTTATACCAATGGTTGAACGAGGAAAAATAAATCAATGTAATCGTAATAGAAAACGATTTTAATTAGTCTTGATCCCACACCGCTTGAAAATAGTCATTCCAAGATGATGTCTTAATTATTTAAATTTAATTAGAAATTTCTTGTATACTTACAAATAAAGGATAAAAGATGATGGATTAATTTGAGCAAGCGTTTCTTAATAAAAGAATTATTACTTTTATTGACTCATTTTTCAAAATTATTTTTCATTTACTATTATTAACATCATATTTATTATTCAAATTATTTATTTTTTACTTCAAAATAATATTTTTTTACTACATTGACTGAATGGGGAATAGTCAACGTATTTATAACAAAATAAAAAAAATAAAGTTTTAATCTCAATTCAACAAAAAAAAATTACCCTAAACCCAATTCAAAAAATAATTTATAGTCATATAAATCATAACCACATATAGAAATGTAGAAAAAGATATCATTTTCTTGTCATGGACTGAAACTATAAATCTAACTCTCTTCCTGGCCCTTGGTATTGATGTTTTTTATATTTATTCATAATTTTGTATTTGCTCATGGAAAAATTCTCCACATAATTCTAGCCCTTAAAATCAGAGAACAAAAGCCCTCCCTAGTCCCTTCACCTGAATAAAAAAAGAAAAAAAATACAAACTTATTAGCTTTAAAAGCCATAAAATATTAAATGAATAAACATGGAGAAATACAGAAGTTGAAGTGAGGGTTTTTGTTATAAAAATTGAATTATTGATAGAGAGAATTAAAAACATAAAAGCTAACAAAATCAAGAGAAGAGAAGAGCATAAACTAAAATAACTATCATAGTATGTATGAATTTTCAAAACTTATCTAGCATTTAAAGAAGATATTGGTGGGATGACATGTCGGTGGGATGAATTGAAGGGAAGAGCAAAAACTATAAGAAAATATTGTTTACATGTTTGATTTTGGGCTAAAATTAGCTTCTTGAAAATGGTAAAATCAAATAAAATAAAATAATTTTTCAAAATATAAAGGAAAGAAATTTATGGTGATAATTAAGACTTATGTAAGGCTTAAAAAAAAGAGCTGTCCATGGCCATATCTACAACTTCAATATTTATATTCCATTTATAGTTCCATGTACAATAATAATAACAAAATTGCCATGAATACAATATTCAAAACAATCAAAATCCTGTGATTATCAAATCATCATTTTTACATTGAAATAGTATTTTATTTTAAGTTTATTATATAATTTGTATATTTACAATAAACGACAAAAAATGAATTTTGTCATGAAAACAGTTATTATTGTTATCGACTCGTTTCCCAAGATTGATTTTCATTTATTATAAAAGTTCATTGAGGGGATTTTTTTAACATATTCAAATTAAATGATAAAATTGATATTTTATTTTGGTTTATTATATAATTTGTACATTTATATTAAAAGATAAAAAATAAATTTTGTCATGAAAACAATTATTATCGTTATTGACTTGTTTCTCAAGATTGATTTTTATTCATTACAATTATCCATTGGGGGAATATTTCTTAACATATTTATACTAAACGATAAAATTAACAATTTTGATTCCACATTGCTTGGAAACAAATTATTCCAAATGATTAATCATAAACAACGTAATATATATATATATATATATATATATATATATATATATATATATATATATATATATATATATATATATAACAAAAGATAAATTTTGTCTTGAAAACAATCATTATCTTTATTGACTTGTTTTTTAAAATTGATTTTTATTTATTACAATTATTGGTTGAGGGAATAATTTTTAGCATATTCACAATAAACGAAGAAATTAATGGATTTTAATCCTGTATTTCTAAGAAAAAGTTTATTTCAAATGATTTATTTTGTCTTAACCATTTTCTTAATTTGAAGGCTTATATATACTACTACTACTACTGATAATAATAATAAACAATAAAAATGTGTTTTTGTTTCTTGAAAACCATTATTATATGATATTGACGCATTTCTCAAAATTATTTTTCATTTATTACGATCACAACTATTATCGCATTTTAAATCTTCTTTTATTGCATTATATACTCTACACTAACCCTTAATAAATAAATGTCTTAATTTCTAATGCATTCAAAAAAGCCTATATGAAGTACAAATTATTAAATTTCTTAATAACAAAAACCACTTCCATTTGAACCAACAAATCCTTTTCCATTTCATGCTTGCTGCAGTAATTGAAAGTAGATTATGTATGTCAAGAGCACCCTAATCCTTAGACGCAAGAATCATCACAAGCACAATCCTTTGCTGTTTCTTGCCAAATAGGCAGGTATGCCTTGCTTCATTTCCAATTTTGAGTGAACCCATAACGCCTGTTTTGCCAGCACAGAAACATGCAGGAAAGTTCCGCCACGTTTTTGTCTTCACCTTAACCATGGTTTTTTCACGTTTTACTACTCTGTCTTCATCTCTAAAATTGCATGCAGATTCAGACACAGTTACTCCTTGAACTACCTATATAAACGTCCCTTGTGTTACCTCTCATGCACTGCTCCTCGCTAAGATTCTCTCTTTCTCTTAATTTCTCTTTGTTGCTCTTCTGTGGGGCTAGCTTCTTCTCTTCAGCAATGGCAGGCTTGGCAGTTCTTGAAGCTCTCACTGAGCAGCTGTATGACTTCATCCAGTCCATGGAAGATGATGTATTTTCTCTTTTAGCATCTTGCAGTGTCTGTTTACTTGTTTTCTGGATAAATCTTTTTATGTGTTTTTGATTGCCAATTGTTTATCAAGTATATATCTTCTCTGCTTTCAGGGAATTGTGGACTATCATTTCAAAGACTGTTACAGCATGAAAGAGGCCAATGGACCCTTCCTGTTTATTGAGCTTCTTCCTACCTACATATCTGACTCTGAAACCACCTTAGAGGAGATGACTACCGAACTGTACGTTTGGATCTCATTTACATGCATGCAATGATTGTTCTTTCCGTTTATCTAAATGAGGTCTTTTTTTGTGTTTTATCACTGATTATTATTTTCTTTCATTCTTAATTTTCTTACAGGGATCAGCCTCTTGTGGACTTTAAACATCTCGAACAACTATGCATCAAACTTAAAGGAGGGACCTCATGGTGATATAGTTGATTCCCTATCAATCCCTTCAATGATTAGATCTAGCATGCGTTGCATTTATTAATCCTTATGAAACATGTTTAAGAACTTTTTGATTCCTTGATTTGTTTTTATCTGTCATAAACGATCGTGTCGGCGTGCTTTGTCGATTCATGATTCAATTGCCTGGTGAAAATTTCGAAATGCCTTCAGTAGAACTACCTGGCTTATGCATTTTCCGGTGCTGGGTCGGTTGTGTTTAATCATGGCTAATAACACTCATCATACTTCATATAATTATTTAGACTCGCTTTGTTCAATTTGGTGTTGCAGCATTGGTGCATGCCGGGTGTCGACTTCTTGTGGCGAATTGCGTCGGGCTGCTATTGCCAGAAACAAGGATAAGTAGGAAATCATTAAAATTATGCTCCTAATGCAGTTTTCACTTGAAATTGCAATAGATATTAGTTACCATATCTGTCATCCACTCACTTTCTGCACGTTATCTGATTTGTAGCTGCCTCCTGAGGCTGGAGGTGATGAAAGGTGATTTTTTCATTCTGCAAAACAAACTGGAAGCTTTCCTTGAGGTAACAGATATGATATTAGTTCGAGTTTGTGGATTTCCAGCACTATATTCGACGCAGAAAGTTATCAATGACTGTTTGTATTAGTAATGGTTTATTGTTCCTCTGGGATTTCTCTGATGCAGCTGGAAAGGAGGATTGTGACCAATGACTACCAAGGTTGCTGAAAAGTACATTCTTGTGGTTTCTGTTCTGCTATACTCTGCAGACCGTGTTTCCGATTTTCAATAATCAAGGCTGAAACTTAGTTTGCAGTCTGTTTAGGACTTGTCAGATTTCATTTGTAGTCCCGTTTGATCTTTCAGTTGTTGTTTGATGTCAAGATTTTTTTCCCCTGCAATTATTGTGGGCATCTTTCTCTACCCTACGGGGGAGTTCCGGAGCCACCAGTAATTTGCAGCGAACCTCTGTGTTTCACCTTCATTTGCTGTTCTGAACAAAGAAGATGGGGAGATTTATTCTCTCCTCTAGAGGTTTTTATTATTCTGTTGTTTGGATTGTTTATTGTCTTTTGGTTGATTTCCGGCCTCGAATATCTAAGGCCAACTACAAATTCACCAGAAAAGCTGTCCTGAACAAAAATCTTACAGGTTGATGTTATGGTTAGAGCAGAAATCCCAGATGTTAAATCATTTGGGGTAATAGTTAAATGTAATGTTGCAAACTGGTTATCATGTTTAGGAAAGATCAAGCAATGTTTGAGAACACCATCTCCTTAAGTTGTCATCCTGCTAGCCTTAACAGGATAGGGAAAACCCTTTATTTTTTTCATCTTATGGCAACCTCCTTGTTTTTCTGTGAAGAAAGACTGGACGTCCGAGAGTGATTTCTCACCTTCGTTTTATTGTCCTGAAACTCTGTGCCAAAGCCATGGAGACCTGTCCCAGGTGTAATAGCAGCTCCTAGCCAGAACAAATCTCAAATAGTTATGGACATCCGCCATTAATCTTGTCATGGAAGTGCTATTTCCGCAACTGGTCTTGTCATGGCGATTAGAGCGCTTTACAATTATCATTAAATTACCATGGCAGTTAGACCTTATTACCACGAGCCGTCCATTTGTTCAAGCTCTGAAACTTTTCTAATCCATTTAGAGCATGAAAAAAAGAGAGGTGGTAGTCTAGGCTAACTCACTGCCATGGTTTTAAGCTTTTGGCTCCATAGGTGGAACTACGTATTTAGTTATTTGGGTGGGGAGGGGAGGGGAGAAAAAAAGCATGCGACGGGAATCGGATTCTGTTTGTCGGAGGTTTGAAAATCTATGAAAGGACATCTCAGACCAAAGAAGAATTCAACAAGGTCCATCACAGCTACCGCTAGGACCTTTCAAAAAACTACACAGGTTTCTCACCAGGTTAGACTGTTAAAAGCGATCTGATTCATACTGAACACAACTAAGACCTTTCAAAAACTTACAGAGGCAGATTAAAAGCAATCTGATTTTGCCACGGCCTTGAAAGAAAGGGTGCCTGCTACCATGACTTCGGTAAAATAAAAGGAGCTTTTGCCGCAGAATGATACAAAACCACATATTCATCGTGATTAATAAAAATATCGAAGGTCATAGTGATCAGACAACAGAGCATTTAGAGAGCAATGGCCCCAAAAAAGTATAGTTCATTGAATATTCTGAAAATCAAGTGTTGATTACTGGTAAACGCCATCATTCTCATAAAATGGCAGCACCACATTTTATGATTGTCGTGGGACGAGACCAAAAGCATCTCTCTAAACATCCAAAAAGATACCAGATTGATAAATTTTCACAGTAGTTCTACCACTTTTGTGTGTACTGCAGCCGTTCATACTATACCTCAACCGAAATTTTAATCTTTGTACAAAGATAAATAACAAAAGGAAAAATGTCACAATCCACATTTAAAACCTTGGTTATAAATGCATTAACCTCAGATTTTTCTAGCACTTCTAGGGTTTTATAGTCTCAAAAAGGAAAATACTCATAAGCTGCATCCTGTAGAAATAATGTTCTAAAGCTGATCTAAAGAATAAAGTTTTTTCTGATATCATAGTTCCTCAATCAAAAAGACTGAAGCCCAAATCCTGCAAGGAATGAAACATACGGAACATCAGTGCACTAGCAATCGAATAATATTCATAACAATAAGCATATGATCTACACGATGACAAAACTAGAAATGAAAGCACAAAGAGAAAGGAGGTCTCAGATCAAAAGAACTGAAAAGAGAGATGTAGGAACTGGAGAGAAAATATTCAGCAAAACAATTAGCTACTTGTAAATCTAGTAATTTGGTCTTAAGAAGGATTTTGACTTACATCATCTGTATCCTCTTTCTCTTCTACCTTCTCCTCTTTTGTCTCAGCAGCAGGAGCAGCAGCACCAGCAGCTGGAGCAGCCGCTGCAACTGCTACGCCACAAGGCACAGAAGCTAATTTCTCCCTTCCAGCAGCAATAAGCTCAGGTATATCCTTACTCTTAACTTGAGACAAGAGCAGCTCAATCCTATCGTCATCAGCTTCAGCACCAACTGCAGACCATAGTTCAGAGCATTAAAAAACTTAGAAAGCCTAATTATTTCAGTAAACATCGATGGAAGCAGAGTAATATAATGCATTTTGAATATGTTGTTTGCTTGAAAATATATTAAAATGATATATATATATATATATATATATCAACTCATCAAAATCATTCAAAAAACACTAAAAAAAAATAATACTATTTTGATTCTTTTTTATACCGTATATATTTTTAAAATGTTAAAACAAACCATCTCTGAGTATAAGAAAGCATGAGATAATCTGATACATAACCCGGGTTAAGATTCTTTGCAGAATAGAACACAAGCATAAAAATCAGTCCTATTGACCTTAAAATCAAGTTTCTCCGGACGGCACAATCGCCGTGCCCCTTATGTCAAAGCACAAAAGCCACAAAAATCCTTCCATAGAATATTCTCTCTCTTGCATAAAACATACATTACTTTCAGAACCTAAATCTCTTACAGTTAGATATTCAAAGCACAAATCAGAGAAAAAAGATGAGCCAACAAAACAGCCCGTTCTTATGCCTAATTTGGTAGGAAAATCAACACGCACGCATCCAACCTAAACTTTTCAAGCCATAACACAACATGAGCAAACAACTCATCAACATTTTAGCATATCACATTCAACATTGTGAGAAAAAAACTAGCTAATCCCCTGTTTTTGATTCCAAACAGGAAAATAAATATTTTAACGTAATTTATAATGGGTTTTTAATTTTCTGGTCATTCTTTTATTCCCAGGAATAATATCATCCAAACTCATTAACAAAATATTAGATTTTTTAAAATAAAAAGACCCAAGGTTTCTTATTACTTGCCTTTCAAGATTTCTTCTTTCCACCCAAGAAAAAAACAAAAAAAAAAATCATCTTTAAAGCCAAAAAGAAGAATATATACAAGAAAACATAAAAGAGCGCATACCAGAGGCAAGGATCTTCTTGATATCTTCAGCAGGAGGGCTATTGTTGACACCCAAAACAGCCAACAAAAAAGCAGCAACAGTCTTCATTGTTTCTTTCTTTTCTCTCTAAATTTCAATAAAAGCACACAAATAGGTGTGATAAAATAAGGGTTTGCCGTAATGCGAAGAAGAAGTCAAAAGAAAGATTTTACCCTTGAGGGTTTTTCTTTGATCTTCAGAGATAGAGGATAAATATGTGAAAGTCAGGGTTTTGGTGGGTTATTTATAGAGTCAGGGCTCGAGTTATATGATGCCTGGTTAGTCGGATAGAGTATGGTTTTTGTTTTTTAAAAAACATAATCAATGGACTAATTTGTGTTGCTGATTTTACAAATTATGATTCTTGAATTCCCTTTTCAAGCATCTCATGACATTGAAAAACATATATGTGTTGAATAAATGAATCTCGTAAATTAAATTATTAAAATTTCATGAAAATAAATAGTAGAAAAAACTTGAAAAAAATATTTTATTCAATATGACAAATTTACTCAGCCATTTTTAGTTAAACTAAATTTGAATATGATAAAAATTAAATATAAAGTTAATATCCACGAAACAATGAAAGTTAATTAATTAATTGAGATATTATTATTTTAAATTGAGATTAAGTAAAAATATTATTTAATCAAAGTTATTAATTTATCAACATTATACTGCATAAGATAACAATTAGTGGAAAAGGTAATACAAAAAGTTAAATATAAATCAAATCAATGGTTAGAGATTCCATTCCTACTAGTGATTGGCTACAATATTTTTATCATTGATTTTGAATTTAATAATTCCGATTTAATAATATAATATCTCATATTTAGAGAAACTTTTGTATTTACCACCCAGAGTAAATCTAGAAAGAAATATCTTTTTCAATGCGAAAAACTTACTTTGTTTCCTGCTCAAAGTTTTTTTTAGTTGGCTGGTGTTGCTGTGGGGATTCTTTGGTGGCCTCCCTCATTCCATGGAGGTTTTCTAAAAGCCGATGATCACTATAACTTTTCTTCGAAACAAATGAAAATAATACACACACACACTACTGAAGATCAATACAATTAAAAACTAAAAATAATAATATTTTTGACAACGCTTTAAGAACATACAAACTTATTTTTTCCCCGTTTTGCAGTCTCATAAGAGACATCTCCAAGCTGTTGGGAGGAATTATTCGCTTCTTTTCCTGTTTGCTCGGGACCAAAAGACTTGACTTTGAAGATCGGTGCTTGTGTTCATATCTGGGCGAGACCCAGGTGTAAATTATCATGGCAGAGACTGCCCCACCCCAAGGTTGTTTGGGGAAGGTGGTCTAAACGTCTGTAGAAAACATTTATGCAGACAGAACACGGAATTCACACCACAACACTGACATTCCTCTTCACTTTCACCTTCTTTATCGTGTCTCTTGAGTTTTTATCCTCCAGGCTCTTGCGTTTTCTTGCAAGAACGAGAAAACAAGCTATAGCCATATAGAATTTGCAATTCCTGTTTGTTTTTACATTTTAAATGTACTTATGAAAAAAAATAAAAAAATATCTTTTGTTTTCCTTTACTTTAAATTAAGCTTGTTTTGTATTTTTAGATTTTTTAAAATAATTTAATGCATTTCCAAATGAAATACAATTTGAAAATCAAGCAAAACACAGTGAGTTCAAAGATTCAATCTGGCCCCGGATATGACCTCTAAACGGGTCAAGCATACAATTCATTTTGCGTCCTTTCGTGACTTGGGGATCCTGAGAAGGATCATGTGAATACTATAGACATGCAAGAAAAGAGAGATTTTTCTGTATAATGATAATACAGATAACCATATGAATGTAGCAGAGAAATTATTATAGCTTACATCCAAGTAAAAGTATGCTGGATAACCACAATCCACATCATGATCATAGAAAGCTCAACAAACTATAACCCATTAGAACACTGTTTCACATAGTAAATACTGGAATTATCCACATTATGCAGCAGCCACGGTTTCTGCAGGCTTTGCGGGTTCAGCTGGTGCCTCTGCTTCCCAGAAGGCAGTCTTCTTCCCGGTCTTGGAGACGGTCTGAAGAACAGCATCTGGCTGCACATTTCCTTTCACTGTGACTTTTTGCTCCTTCAAATCAATGTCATAAGATTCCACACCTGAAGATGATCACAGAATAAACACTCCATTATCATCGGATAACAAAAACTATGAACCAAGGGACTCCGCTTAATATGAAAATAGCATTTGCTCATGGAATTCTCAAACAGATTTGATGGTTAATATTTGAAATTTAACTTTCATTCCTTTTCCTTTATTGATTGACGAAGAGTGAAGAAGTGGATTGCTTTCTAATGTACAATCAGTAAATTGACTATTCTTCACAAATTGCAGATGCTCCGAATCCTCATCATACCAAACTGCTAACTAACCTACTTGCAAAGGTGCAAAATTCTGTAACCAATTTTTTCACTATTTCATTATCAATAGACCATGAACATGATGTACATCTTGCCCTAAGATTGACAACCGAAACAAAGCCATCTAAAATGTATGTCCATTTCAATTGTTTTTGTGTGTGGGTTGAGAGAAAGATAGCACAGTCAACAAAGCTCCAGAGACTGAAAAGATCAGAAGCAAGGGCAAGAACAAACCTTCCATTTTGCCCAAAACCCTTTTCACAGCCCCAACGCAGCCTTCACATGACATACCAACCTTGAGGACAACAGTCTGCAATCGAGCAAAATTGAAAATCACTCCACATTCAAAATTCAACAGCAATAATCATAATGTCAACAAATCAAGAAATAGGAAGGCAGAAAAAACCAAGCCAAGCTCAAAAACAGGTCAAGACTTCTGTTAACATCCAAGCCTAGACAAATTTCTAACCCATAACAATAGCACAAAAGGAGAAGGGGGGGGGGGGGGAGCCACCTATTGTATCCCTTTTATCCTACAGTTTTCATTCAACCATGACCGGAAATGATTCAAAACTACAGTTCCAGTTCCCCAACAGCAAAGCAGCAATCTTTCTCCCTCAAAAACGAGGTTCACAAATTTCAAATTTTACACCTTTACCAACATTTTTAACCATAACAGAATTCACCTAAATCCTCGAACAAAACAAAATTAACAAAAACCCAATGATCTAGAAAAGATTCAAACATGAGATTCAACATGGTAATCCAAAATCAATCAAAAACCCACAAACATCCCATCACAAGTCAAAACAACAAGAAAATAAAAACAATAAAAACATAGCCTTGCCACAAAAGATGAATCGAGAGATAAGAAAGCTCGGTACCTGAGACATGATTACGGTATTACTGCTGTATCAAACAGAACAAAAAACAAGGAATCAAGAAGTCAGGGAGAGGATATTAAGTTTTTACTTGATAATGTATTCTTCAAGGTCGTTAATTTATAGGAATTCTTTTATGTGCTCGATGACTTTTGTTTGTTTTGTTTTTTCTTGTGGGTCCCGCCAACAGTTTCCTATTGTATTTCTATTTTTTTATCTTTTTTTTGTTTTTATTCAAATGGTAAAGATTATTTTTTAAAATATTTTTTTTATAAATGTATTAACATAATATTTTTTTTAAAATAATATTTTTAATATTATAAAAATAATTTAAAAATATTATTTTTTAAATTTAAAATAAATTTTTTCAACAATAATTTAAAAATATAATGTCAAAATACCATGTCAACAGAAAATTATATTTTTTAAAGTAATTAAAGAATTTATAAATATTTTTTTTATGGACTAGCAACCAAGCCTAACTTTGACGCAAACAATGTTTTAATATTATTTCTTTTCTTTGACTTGTTAATACTCTTGTAATAAAAAATTAACATCCACGTATTGTTTCCTTTTTTATTTATTTAATAATAAAATGTTTTTAAAACATTTTTTTATGTTAATATTGCTATGCGTATTTAGAAGAGCATAACGGTTTAAAATTCCTAGTATCCTGGAAGAAAAATTCATCTTAAAAAACAATATTTGTTCTGGATTAACCATGCAAAATATTTTTAATTAAAACGTGCAAAGATTAATATCACAATAATTCTATTTTTTTTAAATCAATCATTGATTTTCCCATTAAGAGTATTAGTATTAATATTATTTTATTTTATTTTGGTAGGTGAGCAAAAGGAAAGAAAAAGGGCACGTCTTCTTGTCGAGACATCCATGGATTCCCTTTCAAGGCATGCAAAATGGAGGCAGTACAGACTTGTACCGCACACGTAGTACACTCAACCCCCGTTGCTGTACGAAACTCCACTCACCAAATGCTATCAATATAAATTTTGCTAATATTAAAAATAAGTTTTTTTTTTTTTTTTTTTAAAAAAAATATATATATATATATATATATATATATATATATATATATTATTTTAATATATTTTTAAATAAAAATACATTTAAAAAAAATTCTATTACACTAGTAGGAGGTGTTTTCGTGTCTCAATTTAACCTGTAATTTTGTTGAACCGTCACTCTAAACACACAAATAACCAAATGGGACCCGGTTTTTATCTATGGATCCCACTAAAAGACAATGGTTGTGTAGCGCTTTGAAAAACATCTGTGAGATGCTTTTCACCGAAATATACAAAATACATAAAACACACATAACACACAAATAACAATCATTGGAAGAAAACGAAGACGATAAAAAAATATATGTGTATTTTTTTAAAAGTAATTTTACATATTGACAGCAATATGAAAAATATTGTAACCAAATATACGAAACTGTTTTTCATAAACCTCAAACTCAACCACAGTTTTAACCAAACACTTCAATTTCAGTTATTAATCACAACTAACTGATTTTAACTGTTTCTTTGAGAGCAATTACTGTTTTTAAAAATATTTAAATTTTAAAAATATATTAAAATAATATTTTTTAAAACACCACATGAAAATGATCTAAAAATATCAAAAAATTTTAATTTAAAATAAAAAATAAAGATATATTTTTAATTTTTTTACAAGTAATTTTAAAATAAAGTGTGAAAGACACATGTAACCTTGAAAAAAAAACCATTGCAGAGTTGACATGCCAGGTGAAGCCATCGCAATTGCATCACACTGTAATAAATATATATGACACCTTGAGAGGAACCGTTAAACTGGAATGCTATTATATATATATATATATATATATATATATAAAGTTGAATTAATTTAATTTATGAAACTGCTAGGCTTAATAATTTTCATAAACTATTACCCATGTTAGCCAAAAGCATCATTTGTTATTTTATTATTCCCAGAGAGTGTGGCGAATGACAACTCTCTAATAACCATGGTCAAACAAGGCGTGCAATTTTTATTTGAAGCAGGTTGAGCCACCTCCATGTCCTTTTCCTTTTCTGTTTTGTATATATATATATATATATATATATAACTTCGATCCATGTACTAATACGTATGCAAAAATCTAATATTCTATGATTTGAGATTTAATTGCTAAATTAAAAATAAATTTGTCAAACCCGCAAGACTTTTTAAAATTCCATAGCATGTTTTCTTCCCGAAACTATATATATTTCTAACTATATGATAAAATAAATCGTCACATAATTGAATTCAATTAAAAAAAAAACACCCTACTACTATGATACTGGGATATTTTTATGACCAAGTTAATGTTGAGATTTGTTTTTGATACCGTAATAACAATATATTTTTTTATTAAATATAAATTTCAATAAATACATAATATAAAAAGTGAATTAAAGAAACCAATAACCAAAGAAATAAAAGGAAGGTAAAAAAAATAATGTAGATTATAATTCATAATATTAACGGCGTGAGAAAAATGTTCCCCGCACCTTCTAGCTTTAAAAGCAAAACGAAACGGGCCTCCATCACATGAAAGATTTCCTGTGCTACACTAGAAAAAGATGAGATCTTAGGATTATGGGCCCCCACCCACCTAGAAAAAGCCCAATATCAATTCGTTCATCCATAATGTTCACTAACATCCATATTTGTCAGCTTATGACATACATGCTATCTTCTGTGTATAATTATGTGGAAAAAAATAATTATTAATTATTTAATGAATAAACATTAAATATAAACATTCCGTGTTTTTGAAATTTATGATCTCATATAAAGATTATTTTTTTGAATTTGTTTTTTATAAAATAAATATCTTCCGTAATCAACAGTTTGCATGTGGAACTAATAATATATATTTTTTTTCATTATCCCTTTCTTGTTCCCTCTTTAAATTATTTCAACAATTTATTTTCGTATAATTTATACAAAAAAATTAGGTTAATTAAAAACGTATTAAAAAAAGAAAACAAAATCTTAGCGGGCCAAAGCAACGTGAGAGATCATAAGTAGAGTTCTTTCTAACGCGTGCATGTCTGGTTTAATATATTTTCCTTGATTTTTTTCTGCCGTGTAAAATCCTCCGGGAAAATTTAAGTTATGGGAATCACAGGCGAGGAGGATAGATCGTCCACACTTCTCAGCCTCTCATTCTCCACTTGCCTGTCAGAAATAAATTTCCAGACAAAGAATGCAGCAGAAAGAGCAGAGACACCGGTGTCTGGCGACTGGATGTGGGCTCTGGTCTGTAAAATTCACAATTATAGGGCAACAGTTATTGCTAGCCAACTCATACGGAGCTCCAGACTGCGTGCCATAAATGTTTTGATACCATGTGCAAAATATGGGGGTATTGATGACCAGAAAGGAAAGCTATCCAGAACTTTCCGGCCTCAGACAAAATATCATTTTATCTGGTCTGGATTGGTCTAGAATAATATTATTTTAAATAAAAAAACACGTGGGTTTTGATCAGTCAAATCTCGAGAGTTAACTAACGTGGTAAATTAAAATTCAACCGCCTCTAGTTTTAGAGAAATAAATAAATAAATAAAACGATAATAGTTTATTCACTTTTTAACCAAAGCACGCATTGTATATATTGACAAATTATCTGGATAGGCTTTTTTTAAAGCATTTCTCCAAGGCTAGCTAGGTATACCATTTTGGTGGTGATATTGCTGAATTTTTAACCCTCCATTCCTCTGAAGAACACTGCTCTCCTCGTCATCTCAAGGAGATCTCTGGTTTTACAAGAGATTTGCACTCATTTTCTTCAGATAACTGACTGGTTAAGCTTAATTAACTTTGGAGGTTCAGCTGGGAATCGGCTGGCTTCTTTCTAGTCAGGTATGTTCTTGTTCACCTCAGACAAAAAGATATTATATTCTCTTACTCTTTTCATCCCCCCCCTTTTAATGTCGAGTGTTCCTTTACTGGTGGCACAAAAGATGACTTTGAATGTTATCAGACCGAAGACACTCTCGACTAATGGACTACGATGTGTGGCAGAGATTTGTCGCCTTATTCATCCAGTAAAGATATATGGATGACACATGGGTTATGTTAATCTTACTTGATATTTTTACATATCTCACTTATAAATATTAGAAGATATTAATTATTAGATTTATCAGTAAAACTCCCTTTTTTATTAATAAATATAATAATAGTTGTTTATCAAAGAATATTTATACGTGCTTCATTGTAGATCTTGTTGAATAGTTCGTTAGGGTTTTTATGAATGGTTTGTTAGGGTTTATATTATAAGAAATATCAATTAGTTAGTAGGTAGTTGATTTCAGCTAATTATTTGTTAGGAACCAATTAGTAGAGGATGTTTGTTGTACAAGATCCTATAAATAGATCTTGTTGAATAGTTCGTTAGGGTTTTTATGAATGGTTTGTTAGGGTTTCTATTATGAGAAATATCAATTAGTTAGTAGGTAGTTGATTTCAGCTAATTATTTATTAGGAACCAATTAGTAGAGGATGTTTGTTGTACAAGATCCTATAAATAGGTCTTAGATATGTGAGTAAAGTGATTTTTTCTATTTTTTGCAAATTAGAAATGTCTCTATGAATTGTGAAGTCAATAATTGGTATGAGAGCTGCCGAAAAAGGCCTAAGTGGAGAAGAGAGGGGAAAAAAGGAAAACATAGAGAGGGTTACACACAGAGAGAGAGAGAGAGAGAGAGAGAGAGAGAAACACATAGTGAGTTATTACGATGGAAAACATTTACCTCGAAATAGTTAATACAAGCCTTCATTCCTAGATTTGATGGACACTACAATCATTGGTCCATGATGACAGAAAATTTCCTAAGAAGTGAGGAGATGTGGAGCTTGGTCAAGGAAGGAATTCCAACAGTGATACGAGGTCCAACCGCAAGTGAAGGAATGGACAATTCTTGAGAATCAAGAACTTCTTGTTTCCAGCCATTGACAAAGAAATCATGAAAGACCATTCTTGATAAGGGAACAACAAAAACAATCTGGGATTCAATGAGACAAAAATACCAGGGTTGAACAAAAGTTTAAAGGGCACAATTGCAAGCACTGATGAGAGAATTTAATACACTGAGCATGAAGGAAAGAGAGAGGGTTGACAAATACTTGTCTCGAACACTAAAAGTAGTAAACAAAATGAAAGTTCATGGAGAACAAACACAACAAAGCACGATGGTTGGTAAAATCTCATGGTCTTTGACTCTTAAATTTAATTATATTATGTGCTCAATAGAGGAATCAAATGATCAAGACACCATGAGCATCGATGAACTTCATGAAAGCCTTCTAGTGCATGAGTAGAGAATGTAGGAACACAAATAAAAAGATCAAGCCCTGAAATTATTTATAATGAGAGAACAACAAGGGGAAGGGGGAGAAGTTCATTCAGAGGATTTTGAGGTAGAGGAATGGATACACAAAAGTTCACAAAGAACTAATTGAATGTTTTAAATGCCATAAATTAAGGCATTTTCAGTATGAATGCCTAGAATATATGAAATGAGCAAACTATGCAGAACTAGAAGAAAAATAAGAAATGCTTTTTATGGAACATGTTAATCTACATCATGCCAAACAAGATGTGGTATGGTTATTGGATTCTAGCTGTAGTAACCATACAACTAGCAACAAAATATGGTTCATAAATCTAGATGAAGAGTTTAGATAGTTTGTCTAGTTAGAGAATAATTCTAGGATGATAGTGATGGGTAGAGGGAGTGTTAGGATAGAGGTATAGGGTGCAATATAAGTAATTACTCAAGTATATTACATACTTGAATTAAAAAATAATCTACTAAGTATTGGGCGATATATGGAGAAGCCTGCTAAATTGCATATGCTGGCTTTAAAAAAAATCTTGAGGTGTCTCAAGGGTACTTTAGACTTGAGAATTTACTACAAGAAGGGAGAAGAAATTGATAGAATTGTGGCCTATTCTGATAGTTATTATGCAAGTGACTTATGATAGTAGAAATACTATTGGATATGTGCTTGTAATGAGCTCTGGAGTTGTGTCTGGTGTTCAAAGAAATAAGAAGTGGTTATGTTGTCAACAACATAAGCTGAATTCATCTAAGCTGTTATATGTGCTTATTAAGAAATGATCTTAATCATCTCAGATGGAATAAGGAAGGATGTGAGGTCTATTGTGACAATTGCTCCACAATTAAACTCTCTAAGAATCCAATTATGCATGGGAGAAGTAAAGACATAACTGTTAGATATCACTTCCTACGTGATCTGTCAAAGAATAGGGTGGTGGAAATCAAGAATTACTACTCGCAGTAACAACTAACTGATATTATAACTAAATCGCTAGAACTTGATGCAATTATGAAGTTAATGGAACAATATGATATGTGTGTAATACCATCTGAATAAATTGATTACAATAAGTAATTTAGTTTAAGGGAGAATTTGTTGAGTCTATGAATATTTTGTTAAGGTTTCTGTTATTAGAAGTATCAATTAGTTAGTGGTTAGTTGATTTCAATTAATTTTTTGTTAGGAACAGTTGGTAGAGGATGTATATTGTACAAGATCCTATAAATGGGTCTTAGATCTGTGAAGAAAATAAGTTTTTCTATTTTCTATGAATTCAACAAATATGGGTTCAGATGAATATGAAACTCTACTTGTAGAGCGGACACAATGTTGATTTTTGTTGAACAATTAAGAGTCTATTTGGCACAGCTGTTGTTGTTGTGGTTGAAGTTAAAAAAAATAATTTCATGAAAAGTATTTTTAGTTGTGGTTCATAACTGAAATTTTAGTGTTTGGTTAAAACTACGGTTAAATTTGAATTTAATGAAAAACAGTTTCGTGTGTTTGGTTACCATGTTTTTCGTATTGTTATCAACTTATGAAATTATTTTAAAGGACACACACACACACACACACACACACACACACACACACACACACACACATATATATATATATATATATACATACATATATTATTTTTTAAGTATTATAGATCATCAAGGTTGATATATATGTATATATTTTTTTTTTATTTTTTTCAAATATAATTTTTATATATTTTTTTAATTAAAAAATTGAAGAGTTGATAGTTACCCATCATTAAAATTGTGATTTTACTTTATTTCAATTAGATCTCTTAATTTCCTAATATTATTTTATTTTTTTTAATGAAAATTATATTAAATTAAGAATATGATACGAAATAAAAATAAAACTAAAAGGACTATATTTAAGAATAATAATATTACGGGAATAAAAAAATTACCCATTAGATATTTGAGTTTCTCTCTCTCTCTCTCTCTCAAGAAAACACTTTTAACATTACTATCTTATCCTTTCCTTTCATGCAAACCAAAAAATCATGATTCCACCACTCTTTTATTATCTCCAATTTCTTCTCGGGCTCGTATCCACTTCACTTCCCATTTCTTTCACAACTCTATAAAATTTAAGCTACATGGGAGAAGAAGTGAAATGAGTGAATATGAAATCAACGATGGTGAAGATAACATAAACGGAGACGATAAAAGAAGTGCAGTGTGGGAGATGGGATTATCTACACTTGATGAGCTCACTCTATCAAATTGTTGATTCCACGTGAACGTGCTTTGGCCTTTAGTATCTGGCATTGTTTTTTTTCTCTGCCATGTTTTTTTTTTTTTGCCAAAATCATTGTCTTCGTCTTCCTCTTTGATATTGTGTGTGTAATTGTGATGGAAAATGATGAAAAACACTGAGGGTAGTTACTATTATTGTGTTCATCTGAGTTTTGTTTGGTCTGTGTTCGGGTGAAAAGCATTAAAAAGATGTTTTTCAAAAACTGCGGTTCAACCGCAGTTTTTGGTAGTACCCACAGTATAAAACTATGGTCTAAAAATTTACCAAATGGTTTGGCTCTGCTATGAGCCTCAACCGCAGAAGCCACCGCAGAGCTAAACACCCACTAAGGTGATGATAGTATTATTAATTTAATTTATGAGAATTATTAATGAAATTTATGTGTTTATGGTAGTGATCTAATTTGTAAGCAACTTAATTACTCTCCTAGATTAACTATTTGAATTTAATTTAATTTTCCAATAATTTATACACCTTTATCAAAAAGCAAAAATAGATGCGTGTTAACGGGTCAGTCAAAGAAATCCTAAATTAGCCCAACCGATATCCTGTCTAATTGATATAGGGATTGGTTTTAAGGGTTTTAAGCTCTTGGTTTGATTTTTATTAAAAATCGAGTCTTGACGAGTTTGAACTGGTGGGTGGTAGGTAAAAAAGAAAAAAGAAATTAAGAATAGAAAATTAGAAAAAAAATACTGGTGTTTTTTTTTTCTTGAAAAAGAAAATCTAAATTGTTGGTTGTTTTTCTTTTAGAAGAGATACTATTTATTTATTTATTTTTGGAGTAGAATTTGGTTATATTTTCCCCTCTACCACCTTGGATGCAAATAAAAATTATAAGACGATCTATTAGATTATGAAATGTTATTTATGGATTCAATTATATTAGATTAATTAGGGATATAATAGTCTCTTCCCCCCTACTTGATGATAGTTATTTTTTATGATAACATGATTGGTTGGCGTTTAACCATCTTGATCTTTATTTTATTTTTTATTTTATAAATTGAAATATCAATGTTCATATGCGTTTTTGCTCATGATAGAGACTCATTACAGATTATTTTCCTTTCTTCCCTGAATATTCAAGGTAATTTTACAGGTTAAATGGTCCCTGTCATTATTCTCCACTCCACCGCATACCTACACGGAAATGCCATTTGAGCATATCCACATGTGACTCTTGAACTCTTGCACAGATCTCTTATGTCTTTACCACGCAATAAGATGACACCCTTGAATCATACCAAACATTGGTAAAAATAGAAATACAAATCATACAATATTATTCTACAATGACCCTTTCTCTAATTTCTGCCTGAAGCCCACCACTGAGCATCGCAGTTAGCCCCGAATTGAACCGGGGAGCAGCCTCCGGCGCAGCAATTTTGACGTCAAACTTCCGCACTACAGCAAGAGCTACAATTTTCATCTCCACGAGTGACATTTCCTTCCCCAGGCAAACTCTAATCCCAGCCTGGAAAACAGGGTACTTGAAAGGACTGATTGGACAAAATGTACCGTTTTCAAGCCACCTTTCTGGCCTGAATTCCATACAATCTATGCCCCAAATCCCTTCCATTCGACCCATTGCATAGGGGTGGTAAGTGACCCTAGTCCCCTTCCTAACAAAGGTCCCATCAGGCAAAACATCATCTTCCATGGCAAATTTTGAGTCAAATTGCACTGGTGGATATAATCTCAGGCTTTCATTAACAACTGCGTGGAGATAATGCATTTCCCTTATCTGTTCATAGCTTGCGAATTCCTGATTTGATGCCATGACCTGGTTTGACTCCTCTCTCACTCTGGACACAACTTTTGGGTGATTTGCTAGCAGCCAGAAGAATGTTGTCAAGGCTGAGGCCATCGTGTCACGGCCTGCCAAAATAAAGCTTATAACAACGTCTCTCAAGTATCGATCATCAGTAATGCCTGCCATGAATCTTGATAGAAGATCTTGATTTGTAGAGAAACCTAACTTCCTTTTCTGCATGATGACCTCGTCAGCAAGAAGGCTGACAACCTCGATAGCTTCCTTGAGATTTTTCTCTGTGCCCATGTTGAAAAACCTTTTGATCTTCCAAACTAATGGCAATGTTGCCATAGCCCTCTCCGCTGATAACTTCGATGCAAGATCGAAGGACTCGGCGAAAACAGAAATCGGCAATGATGACTCAAGACAACCGGGGTCTAACCCGAAAGAAAATTTACAGATGTTATCGAACGAAAATCGTCTGAAAACATCCTGTAAATCTATCAGGCCGCCATCTATACTCTTAGCAGCTGATGTCAGCAGAGGGAGAAGCCGGCATTTGACCTCGGTGCTGACAATCTCAAATGCGTAGTTTCGAATCGACATGCTTGCAAGCTCTAGACTAGCCATTTTTCTTTGAAACAGCCACAAATCTCCGTCTACATTGAAAATACCTTTACCTAGAAAATCACCAAGGATTGCAGAAAAGTGTCTGCCTTTTGGGTAGTTTTCAAATTTTGTTTTCAGAATGTACTCAACATTGTCAGGATTTGCAGTGATTGTGTTACCAAGCACATGAATGTGAATCGTTTGTCCAGGAGAATTTCGGAGAAGGTGAGTGTACCAATCACAGATATTCTTGAACTCTCTTGACCATCCTGATAAGAGGTAATTAGCACAGATTTCACAGTTGCAGTACCAGAATTTTGATCTTAGAAGATACAGCAGCACAAAGGTTAGAAAGAAGGATATGGTGAGAAAGAAAAAGGAATACCCAAAAGTAGCTTGCTCAGAATCTTTGGACTCCATTAATGAGGGAAGCATAAACTTCCAGTGGAAAAGGTAAAGGGGTTGGGTTGGTACGTAGACTATTGGATGCCCTTTAATTTATAACATCATTCTATCTTCTTCTGACATAATATACATACATACATACATACATACATATGTGAGAAGAAGATATATGTCATAAGAAGATAGAATGATGTTATAAATTAAAGAGCATCCAATAGTCTATGTAGCAATCTAGCTCCTTATATATAGATATCTATATAACCCATTTTTGTTTCTAGATTATATTTTATTTAAAGAATGCCTTCAATATTTGACTATAAATTAAAAATCGTTCAAAGTTTTTTTTTATATATATATATATATATAATTACAAAATATAATCTTATATATAAACAGTTTGAACTCAAATATATATAAACAGCTTTAAATAGCTTTAAATAATATATATATTAAAGGATGCCTTCAATATTTGGCTATAAATTAAAGATCGTTCGAAGCTGTTTTTTTTTTTTTTTTTTATATATATATATATATAAAAAAAAAAAACAGCTTTGAACGATCTTTAATTTATAGTCAAATATATATATTATCTTCATAAAAATACAAAAAACATGCTTATTATCAATTACTTTATGAAATACTTATTGTAAGTTACAATATATATATATATTGTAACTTACAATAAGTATTTCATAAAGTAATTGATAATAAGCATGTTTTTTGTATTTTTATGAAGATAATTCCGTTCAAGGATGTTATTTTATTTTTTAATCAAACTTATTTTTTAATATCAAAATAACCTCCAAACTTTTATTTCCTTAATTAAGTATTTTTTTTCTCTTAATCACGAGACAATTATAATAAATGTTAGGTAAGAATAGTAAGTGAGCAATTCTTAAGTTTGGATAGATTTTGGAAAGACATTGATAACCAATCATTCCATCCATGATCTTTTCCATTTTTGGCATTTATTTTCCCATTTATCTCACCACCAGTTCATATTAATTTGTAGTTGTTTTTTAAAGAATTTTTTGTTTAAAAATATATTAAAATAATATATTTTTATTTTTTAAAAATTATTTTTGACATTAGCACATTAAAATAATCTTAAAAAATAATTTTTAAAAAATAAAATAAATTTAATTTTTTTTAAAAACACTTCCAACCACCACTTCAATCTGCCCGCCAACTGTACAGATAGATCTCTGTGCCTTTCAATACCCGCCAAATCTTGCAGTCACCTCATGAACAAGGAACTTCTCAGAGTGGATTTAGTCAAATTCACTCGCTAAAACCCAATTTGATTTTTGCAATTCTTTCCCCTAAAACAATACTGTTTTAGCCTTTTCTCTTGTTTTGTTTATATTGACCTAGCAAGCCCATGACTCGGCTCTCCAGCTGAGCCATGAGCCTAATATAGCTCTATTACCCATTAATTAAGCACGTTATATTTTTCGAGTTGAAAAAACTCGATTTTAATAATATAAGGATATTAAAAATATATATATAAATGCCATTCCTTTTAATTTTAAAAAACATCTTCGATCCACACTGTCCACACCACATTTGGAGGTCGGTTGGCAACTTGGCAAAAATGTTTTGCACACGTCAGCATAAACAAACGCCTGACACCCATGTGCAAGCTTGTCTTTTCGAAATTGACCCGAACCGGTGCGACCACCATGGGTATTACCCATGTGCAAGGTTGTCTTTTGGGGAAAGTTCGGTAATTGCCACCGTTCGGGTCAATTTCGAACAAGTTTGATTGATTTAATTGAATCATAAGTTAAATTATTCGATTATTTGAATTACATGGATTGCTATTAAATCTAGCTTATATTAAATTGGATTTTTTATTACTAGAAAATTTGCTTTTAATTATGGTTGATTTAGCTATAATATGTATTTCTATTACAACTATGATTGAAGTTGTAGGACAAATAAAAATAAAATAATAAAAATAAAAATATTAAATAGTTATATCATTGACGTTTTATTGAATCAATCTCTAAATTAAATAATAGAAAAATAAACTTAATAACGACGATTACGTTAACATTATCTTGACCGAATGCGATCATACAAATAATAGTTTAGCCCAAAATAATTAGACTCAATCAATCCGACGACGTATCCCACTTTCACTGAATCAAAAAATCCGACCTGGCGTGGATATTTTGGTGACATCTTGACTCCGACCTTGCGTGTATATTTGAACCTCCGTTTAGTGTAATTTTTTTTTTTTTAATAAAAAATAATTTTTTTAGTGTTTTAGATCATTTTAATGTGATGATATTAAATATATATTTTTTAATATTATTATAATATAATTTTTGATAAAAAAAATATTTTTAAAATCAATATAAATCAAAATAACAATTTAACCTTGTATTTAGTGAGGAAGCACAAAATTCCTCACCTTCGTAACCGCACGCACTGCAAATGCACTGTAAAACTTATTCACTTCATTATGTTAAAAAGCAGCAACCAAAATTGACCAAAAGACCACCAACACCAGAACTTGTTGTTAATGTTTATTTTAAATAGATGCATGATTTTTTCTGGCCTCACGACCGAAGAGAAGGAGGAAGAAGGTCATTTTCGTCTGTTTAGGTTATCAACGGTTAAAAATCAGTAAGGATACAACAGTCATGTGAACCACAGAAGCTGCTGGTGAAAAAGATGCTTGCAAATAACTGTGGTCCCACTAATGATAACACCGCTTTCTTTTGTAACCACGCCCCCACGTGTATGAATTTTTAATTTACACTAGTCACCGATGACCTACCCTCGTTTTGTCATGAATATAACTATATATTAAAAAATAATATAATTATATTAAAAATATTATTTTTATTTATAAATAATTTAACAAGAGTAAAAATTTATATATAAAATTAATAATTATATTATTGTAGGGTTTTTTAAAATCATTCATTTAATTATATAATTTATTCATATTAATTATATAATAAATGACATAATTAAACTACATATAAAATAATTTTATTATATTTAAAATAATAATAAAAAAAATACCTTTCTAAAATGGCTTTTACCATTAAAGCACACATCAATAAAAAAACCATAAATACACTATTCAATGAGCTATTTTAAAGATTTACCTCTCCTAAATGGTTTTTACCATTAAAGTTGCTCTTAATGGCTCGGTGCAGAGAGTGGCTGGTGTACGGATGATATTTTAAAGAGTTGAATAGTCTTTTTATTTAAAATATATTTAGGGTTTTAATTCAACCACCTAATATCTAATCTATTTTTATAAAAACTAAATTAGAAATAATTATTTAAAAATAAAATACAAATGAGGGTTCTTGTATAGAAATCCTTTTGTGCTTCAGCTCTCTTTTACATCAAATTTTATTCAATTATTAAATTATTTGTTGAATATGAAAGTGGGATTAAAGAATTTTTGGGTACGATTTTGGTGACTAACTTTCTTTCGTCTCCAAAAACCC
Organism: Salix dunnii; assembly: GCA_015731905.1. Classification (NCBI taxonomy): domain Eukaryota; kingdom Viridiplantae; phylum Streptophyta; class Magnoliopsida; order Malpighiales; family Salicaceae; genus Salix; species Salix dunnii. The sequence goes on from CM027668.1 coordinate 16,547,184, forward strand.
TATATGAACGATTGTTCTCCAAACTTACTCCACGATTGCTACCACTTTATAAAGTTCTTTCTTTCCTCGTTTTGCTTTTTCCGATGGAGGGAAAGGGAGTTTTCCAGGTTGTTTTGCTTCTTTTTTCCATCGCTGCTATTTCTGCAGGTTAGAAGACCGATTGATTTATCTTAAATGTTCATCTATTTTCCTCTGTTATTTGGAGCTTTCTGACAATTCACCACTCGATCGTTGTTTTCTTTGGTATTTCAGCTCAAAAGTGTCCCAAGGGCTCTCCAAAACTTTTTGTTTTTGGAGACTCCTATGTCGATACTGGAAATTGGCCAAAGAATGTTAGCGGAACATGGAAGGAACCTTTTGGTCTAACATTTCCCGGTAAACCAGACGGTCGAGCCTCCGACGGTCGTGTCCTTACTGACCATATAGGTGCTTAATGACTTTCCTCTTGTGCTTATTAAACTCATCCCTATCTGGCAGCCCAACTTGAAATCTGTCTCAGGTGAGTCAAACTCTGATCACCCGGAGAGTTAAACCACGACTGACAAAACTCAAGTGAGACTTGGTTCAATGAAATCCAGTGAAATTTTTTCATTTTTATCCCAAATGTTTTTATTTTTTTTAGCTGTTCCATTAAAAAAAAAAAAAACTCAAACGACTAGAGCAGCCAGCCAGCAACTGGACTGGTTGTGATAACTATGTATGGATGGAAGTGGTTTTTCTATAACAGTTATAATATTTCAGCTACGAGATCATATTAACACATTTTTTTCTCTTTTGAATTCGTGAAATATATATACATGCAGCCTCGTTTCTAGGAATAGAATCGCCAACTCCTTATCAGCTGATGAAAGACGACGCATCAAAAAATACCCAGCAAGGATTAAACTTTGCATATGGAGGCAGTGGTGTTTTCCCTACAACATGGACATGGACGATAGATAGCATGACGGCCCAGATCAATCATTTTGATCAAGTACTCAAGGAAAATGAATATAGTCAACGTGACCTTGATAATTCAATTGCTCTGGTTTCTACTGGAGCCAATGACTATCAATTCTATTTTACAGCCATGAAAGGTTTCAAAGATGTGAGTCGTTCATACCCTAAATATAGAAAGTTTTACAAGTATTTTTTCCAGCTGAAGATCTTGGAATATTGTTTATATGATAGGGACTGCCTGCTTTCACCGAAAGACTTGTAAACGAGCTCGCAGCAGACCTCCAGCGTATTAATCACCTTGGAGTGAAAAAAATTGCAGTGGCAACATTACCACCTCTAGGATGCTTGCCTTTAAACACAATTCCACCAAATTCATATCAGAGTTGCGATGAAGAAGCCAACAAAATCGCCATGATCCACAACCAGCTTTTGCAGAAAGCAGTAGAAAAGCTGAACACTGATGATGGAAACAAATGCACATTTGTAATTCTTGATCTCTATAATGCTATGGTTTCTGCAATCGCCCAGTTCAGACAGAATGCAGGTAAATGTTTTTCATGATTTTCTAACCACCTTATCAAAATGTAACACAAGTACTACTAAATGTTTATGTTTAGTTAACCCTTCTTCTTTCTACCTGTCGCAGAAAACACCGAGTACAAGAACCCATTGCAGCCATGTTGCTTCAAGATTGTTGATCACATCTGCTCAGTGGATGGAGTATGCGCGAATCCCAAGTCATCATTCTTTTTTGATCTGGGACACCCTTCGGACAATGGCTGGAATGCTATTTATTCATTTCTGCAAGGTTCTCTCAACAAAGATCTAAGAGTTTGAGGATGCTCTTCCTTCTATCTGCATACATTATATATATAGTCCATCTGCGGTTTCATCCCTTATCATTTAAAACTGTCTTCCTTGTAATGTCATTTCATATACTTAATTATATATTTGATTGTGAATAACTAAGATTTTCGTTTACACTTTCATGCATGCTTGTTTCAAAACCTAAAATTGCTAAAAACAGAGTAAATGTAGGAGAGAAAAAACATAAAAAAATCCAAGTAGTTGCTAAATGGCAAGCTATTGAAAATATAAACACTGTTAAACTGTTAACTAGTGGTGAATTTGCGAAGAGATGAGGCATCCTGTACTTCATTAAATATTAAATACAATAATTAAGTTAACAAAGTATAGTCATTAAGCAGACGGTGAGGTGCTATGATCCCTAACGTTTTCTCTTTAATTTAATTAGAGACTCTAATTGAACTAGCTAGTCTATGAATTAAAGGAAATTAGAAGATATAATTCACGAAAATGGCCAAACTCGAAACCCAAGCCAAGCCGTATTTTGTAATAAATATTATTCTGCCAATCTTTGCCATTGAAAAAGCTAACAAGAGTTCAAATAAGACTATCTCCAACCTCAACCAGAAAAAAATATCACCATCAAATAAAAAAATTCAAAGCCAAAATACAAAATTAAATGGAAAATAATAATGATAATATCTTTCTCCCTAGGAGGTTTAATCTAGAAAACCCACCTCAACTCGAAATCAAGAATAAAAAAACATATAATCATAAAAGAATGAAGCATAAAGTATGAAATAAGTAGAAAAATCATAAAAATTATTAAAATCAAGAATCTCAACAAGAGTTTTTATATTTAAAGATCCAATGTTCCACTTAGTTATATAGTGGCTGTTAGTGTTTTCAAGCTCTGATTATGGAACTCACAAGATTGATGAAAAACCCACACCTTTATTAAGCAAAGTGGGGCTGTTTAAATACAACTTTTACATAACAGAAATTGAGAAATATTAGCCATTACTCCTACTATCTCTACTGTGATGATCCGCAGATCAAATCACTACAAATGTGCCGTGAGAATAGGTCCTCTTCTTGACTGCCACGCTAACTGAGAATAGCATGGGAATAGGTCTACTCCTTGACTGCCACATCATGTTATTATTCTGCACTTATGCATGCATGCATATTTATTCAAACGAAAAACTATCTTAACAAATCCTCCCCTAAACTGAGCATGTCGTGTTTGTTCAGCTCAGTTTAATGCCTTCTTCTCTTGTACTCCTAAGAGCATGCGAAGTTTCACAAAATCTTCGAGTTTGAGTGGTTTGGTCATGATGTCCGCTATTTGCTCTTTTGTTCCGCAGTAGACTAGTTCCACTTCTCCCTTCTTGATCAAATCTCTGATAAAGTGAAATCTCACATTGATATGTTTTGTTCTTCCGTGTAGTACCGGATTTTTAGACAATTTAATGGATGAGCTATTGTCACAGAATACGGTAATACACTTACAATAATCTTCTTCAATACTGTTAAGAACTTCCTTCATCCATATACTATGACATGCACATGTGGTAGCTGCTACATATTCAGCCTCCGTAGTTGATAGTGTGACGATAGGCTGCTTCCTGGAACTCCATGCTACTGCCCCATCTCCCATCATGAACACATACCCGGACGTGCTTTTTCCTCCATCTAAGTCTCCCGCAAAATCGCTATCTGTGTAGCCTTTGAGGACGTTATCTGAACCTTTCTTGTAGAAAACACCGAAATCAATTGTCCCCTTTAAGTACCGAAGTATTCTTTTTGCAGCTAGTAAATGTCCTTCTTTTGGCGCGGCTATGAATCTGCTTAAAAAACTTACAGCATACATTATATCAGGTCGGGTTGTCGTAATGTACATAAGGCTACCAATCAATTGCTTGTATTCGGTGCTGTTTACTTCTTCTCCTTTCTCCTGAGATGATAACTTAGTTCCTGGAACCATTGGATTGTTAACAGCATTGCAGTTGCCCATTCCAAACCTCGTAAGAAGTTCACCTGCATATTTTTCTTGACACAAAAATATTCCAGTATTTGTTTGGTGTACTTCAACACCCAAGAAATACTTCATCCTCCCTAGGTCAGTCATGTCAAATACCGATTGCATGGAAGCTTTAAATTCTCTACACAGCTTTATATTATTGCCGATAAAAATTAAATCATCCACATAGAGACTTACCACCAAAAAACTCCCTCCTTCCTTCTTTATGAACAAGGTGTGTTCATAGCTGCATTTTTCAAAACCTTCACCATTGAAGTAGTCTTCTATCCGACTGTACCAAGCTCTTGGAGCTTGTTTTAGGCCATACAATGCCTTCCTCAGTCGATACGCTTTATGCTCCTCTCCTTTCCGAATGTATCCTTCAGGTTGTTCAATGTGAACAACCTCTTTCAGTTCTCCATGAAGAAATGCGCTTTTTACGTCAAGCTGAAAAACTTCCCAACTTCGTAGCGCAGCGAGAGAGAGTATCATCCTAATGGTGTCCCATCTGGCAACTGGTGAGAATACTTCACTATAATCTATTCCTTGTCGTTGAGCGTAACCCTTCACAACTAGTCGCGCCTTGTATTTGTCGACTTCTCCCCTTTCATTTAATTTGGTTTTAAAAACCCACTTGACTCCAATTTTTTTCATCCCTTTGGGCAGCTCCACTAATTCCCATGTATTATTTTTTTCTATAGCCTGAATCTCGGCATCCATAGCTTGCCTCCATTTTATGTCTTTCACTGCCTCATCATAGCTTACTGGATCATCTGTTGTAGTGTAGAGCACCATAAGTTGGTCGTCTTCTTCCTCCTCCTCTGTGAGATTGTCCCCAGTTACGTAGTCTTGCAGGTATGCTGGAGCTTTACTGATCCTCTTTGGCTGCTCCCTTCGAAATGCTCCGGATGATGAGGTGGCGTCTGATCGCCAGATGGAGTCTGGTCGACGTGCTGCGCGGCTTGCTTCCTCGGGCTGAGCTGGAATTTGCTCATTTCCATTTTGAGCGACGACAACGTTTTGAGCGTTGCCAGCGTCGTTTGGAGCGTTGCCAGCGTTGTCTTCTTCGGCTGTCCCTGTAAAATGCTCTGCATCTTCCCATTTTAATTCCTCCGTGTCACCATCTGTCCTCCCCCAATTCCAGATCTCCTCTTCAGCAAAAATCACGTCTCGGCTAGTGATGATTTGTTTGCTTTCTGGGTCAAAAAGTCTGTATGCTTTAGATTCTTCACTCACTCCTAAGAACACACATTTTTTACTCTTTTCTTCTAGCTTGACTCTCCTTTGATTTGGTACATGTACGTAAGCAATGCATCCAAAAATTCTGAAATGTGCCACACTTGGTTTCTGTCCATTCCAGCATTCTTCTGGAGTTGCATCTTGTAGTGCTGCTGTTGGGCTTCTATTAATGATATGAACTGACCATTTCGCTGCCTCTGCCCAGAAACTTCTAGGCATTTTTCCTTCTACCAGTAGACACCGAACCATGTTCATTAGCGTTCGGTTTTTGCGTTCCGCTACCCCGTTTTGTTGGGGTGTGTAAGACGCGGTAAGCTGTCTCTTGATACCCTGTGTGTTGCAAAAATCTGAAAAAATTTGAGAATTGTATTCTCCTCCGCGATCACTCCTTAAACATCGAATTTTCAGCCCTGTCTCCATTTCCACGCTAGCTTTAAAAAGCTTGAATTTCTCCAAGGTTTCGCTCTTCTCTGCAAGTAAATAAATCCATGTCTTCCTGCTGAAATCATCAGTAAATGTCAGAATATACCGTCGGTTGCTCATGGTTTTTGGAGTTATGGGGCCATATAAATCGGAATGGATTAGCTGCAATTTTTCGGATGCTCTCCAATTTGCCTTTTTTGGTATTTCTTCTCTATTTTGCTTCCCTTTGTTGCATACTTCACACACTTTGTGTACTGCATGAATTTCTGGAATCCCGAGCACCATTTGTTTATGGTGCAATCCTTGAAGTCCTTTCAAATGAAGATGGCCGAATCTCCTATGCCAAAGCCCTGTGATATCTTCTTGTATTACTTGCAAACAAGCATCATTATGTAATTCAGCAAGCATGACAAACATGCGGTTTGTGGTCATTTTTGTATGCACAATGAGGCCTTTCGTCGGATGAAAAATTTTACAAACTCCTTTCTTCATTAACACTGCTAAGCCTCTCTCCTGCAGCTGCCCCACACTTAACAAATTATTTGTTAAGTCTGGTATGTAATAGACATTGCTGACAATTTGTGTCCTCCCTTGAACTTTCAGCTTCACATTTCCTTGACCCATGACTTGCATCCTAGCATTGTTGCCCAGCTTCACAGAGTGCGAGAAGCTCTCATCCAAAGTGACAAACCAATTTTTGTTGCCTGTCATGTGGTTTGAACAGCCCGAGTCAATAAACCACACTTCTTCCTTTACCAGCTCCTTTGTTTCACTGTGAGCCATAAGGAGAAGAACATCGTGTTCTAATTTTTCATCTCCACCAGTCACTGTCATGCAATTCTGTTTCAATGCCACGTTATCTCCATCTTGCAGCTCCACGTCTCCTCCATTTGCTGTCATGCAATATGGTGCCACGTTATCTTCAATTTTCAGCTCCACGTCTCCACCATGCTCTATCACATAATCTGCCACGTCCTCTCCATTTTCCAGCACCACGTCATGTCCACCTTTTAACTTTACATCATCTCCATCGCTTATTTCCATTCTTTGTTTCACAGCTTCATCCTCTGTTTCGCACTCTGCAGATCCCATTTGCTCGACGTGAGCCATGAGAAGAAGTTCTTCTTCATCATCTAATTCCACGTAATTAGCATTCCTCTCCCAAGTAGGACACTCATACTGAAAATGCCCTTGCTTATGGCATTTAAAGCATTTCATAGTTGCTCTTCCAAATCCCTGTCGTCCTCTGCCTCTGCCGCGACTTTGATAGGTAGGACGTCTTCTCTCTCTCGGCTCATTTTGGAATCTGTCATCTCCAATTGAGACCCGTAATGCATGCTCCTCATTGTGTGCGTTATCTAGCCTTTTAAACTTGGCTTCATGGACTACAAGTGAGCTTTGTAGTTCGTCAATTGTCATTGCGCTGACATCCCTCGATTCTTCTATTGAAACCACAACGTAAGTGAACCTTTCTGTTAGGGTTCGAAGCACCTTTTCCACCACCTTGGTGTCGGGCATTGTCTCCCCATTGCTCCTCATCTGGTTGGCCACCGAAGTGACTCTCACAAAATATTCTGCAATTGTTTCACTGTGTTTCATTTGCAGAATCTCAAAATCCCGTCTCAATGTATTGAGTAGAGATTGCTTCACTTTTGCATTTCCTCCGAACTTGCTTTTCAAAGAATCCCATACAATTTTCGATGTGCGCCTGTCCAGAATCTGTTCAAATGTAACTCTATCTATTGCTTGATATAGATAGTGTTTCACTTGATGATCCTTCATTTTTGCATCATTGAGTTGTGTCTGCTGCGCATTGCTCAACGCAGTCCCCATTATCGGCTCTTGAATGCCGTTTTCCACCAGGCTCCATAGCCCCTTTGCTCGCAGCAAATTTTCCATCAACTCACTCCAATGATCATAGTGTTGACCATCGAAATGAGGAATTTTTGTTAAACTCTTATCTTCACTCATTCTCACTCTCACTGTGTATCTCTCACTGCAATCAATCTGTCCCGTAGAGGCTCTGATACCACTGTTAGTGTTTTCAAGCTCTGATTATGGAACTCACAAGATTGATGAAAAACCCACACCTTTATTAAGCAAAGTGGGGCTGTTTAAATACAACTTTTACATAACAGAAATTGAGAAATATTAGCCATTACTCCTACTATCTCTACTGTGATGATCCGCAGATCAAATCACTATAAATGTGCCGTGAGAATAGGTCCTCTTCTTGACTGCCACGCTAACTGAGAATAGCATGGGAATAGGTCTACTCCTTGACTGCCACATCATGTTATTATTCTGCACTTATGCATGCATGCATATTTATTCAAACGAAAAACTATCTTAACAGTGGCTACTATAGGATAAATAGTCTTTAAAAACTTGTAAAAATTTTAATAATTATATTTTTTTGAGTTGTTATATACAACTAAATCTCTTTATAAACTAAATTAATTCTACTAGCGTGTGTGTATATATATATATATATATTTGTTAGATCATTCCCTGGAATCCACACCTAATTACTCATTATCATAGTATCGATTACATCACATTTACAGATTTAGGTGTTTGGACCTATCAATAATATTAAATTTGGTCCAACCAATGACTTGATGAAGAGACCGGGTCACTGGATTTGTTGGGTTAACTAGTTCGTGGGGCAATATTGAATTGCTGGACAATTTTTCCTATCGTTAGATAAGAATATTCTGTGAATCAAATCATTAATATAAAAAACATTAATTAACTGGTATCTACTAGTCAACAAGTGTACATATGGAAAAGTCATGTTTAAATTTATTATGAAATATCACGCTAAAATAAATTAAAAAACACAAGAAAAATTCAAAGTCGTATCTCTTAATTTGGCTCCCACTAAAACACTCACCTTACTATATTACTACGTTAAATACAGATTTAACTTTAGCAGCAAATAAATGTTCTGCAAAATCTAAAATCTAACTTTTTTTTTTTATCATACGAGTATATATCGAGAATATTTGAGAGTCGTGGTTGTAATTATTTTTAAAATAATTTTTACTTAAAAATATATTAAAATAATATTTTTTAAAATTATTTTATCATCAACACGTTAAAATTTAAAAACACTAAAATATTTTCATTCTAAAAGTATTTTTACCGAACTGGTTTTAATTAGGCTAAAAGGGATAAGAGGGACCTATAAATTGATGACTTGATACTTCGCTGTCCCTGAATTTATATCCTGTTCTTCAGAAGACTCTTTCCAAAATAGAAAGACTCTTAGAGAGATAATTCTCAACCCAACCAGCCATGAAAATTTATGGGTTTACTTTATCATGCTCCTGGAATTTTTCTGGGCAAAACCTATGAAGGGGTAAACAGAAAAGAGGATGCTTGGTTTTTCTTCCCGCCATTAGGGAGGAATTCCCAGGCGTATGTTCGAAATAGTAACCCTAAAAATTATACTCAGATCATTAGATGGAGAAACTATGATTATGGCTAGCGGCAAGCCGCGGGCATTTTGCTCCCTTGTCATTATTGTACCCATGCATATTAAAACGAAAATAAATATTTATGCAGCCTAGAAAAAATCAAGAAAATGATTTGTTGGCAAGTTGGCTTAATTCGATAGCACGTATGTACTATGTATTTAATTAAATCACAATCTAGAGTTGATACTCTCAGCGACATGCAGGCATCAAAATTTGGACCATGGCAATACACATTATCGTGGCATAGGTTTTACCCAGACAAACCTTGATAATTAATGAGCATAACCATCCTCTATAAATGGACGAGTTCCCTTATATTCTTCTCCATCCTCAATCTTAAATCTAATTAAGTCTCTCAACCCTATCATCTTGTGTTAAACTACACTAGCAGAATTAGCTAGACATTTTAATTGTGTGTGTAAGAATTTACTGTTGCAATCGAGGTTGAGAAAAGTCACAGAAATGGCAGTGAAAGCGGCAGCATCTTTCATTTTCATGTTGTTTTTCTTGAGCACAGCCTGCCAAGCAAAACTCTCCTCTTCATTTTACGACAAGTCGTGTCCTTATGCAGAATGTGCAATCCGAACTGCCATCAGAGCTGCAATTGCGAGAGATCGAACGATGGCAGCGTCTCTCATTCGCCTCCACTTCCATGATTGCTTCGTGCAGGTACTGGTGCAACTATAAATCAATTGTTCTACTTTTGTTATTGACTCTAAGCTAGCATGTGTTTTTACACGAATTATATTCCTGCTCTTTTTTCAGGGTTGCGATGCCTCCATTTTATTAAACGAAACCTCCTCTTTTAAGAGTGAAAAGACTGCAGGGCCCAATAATAACTCTGTTAGAGGCTATGAAGTCATAGATAAAGCGAAATCGAAAGTAGAGAAGATATGTCCTGGAGTTGTATCTTGTGCAGATATCATTGCTGTGGCCGCAAGAGATGCGTCTGCTTACGTGAGTGTGTGCGTGTGTGTATAAATAATTCATTGTTAGCGTTTCAAGTTACTAAATCAGTTTATCTAATTTATGATCGCTCTAAAAAATATCACAGGTGGGTGGTCCATCTTGGGTAGTGAAGCTTGGAAGAAGAGATTCAACCACTGCAAGTCAAAATTTAGCCATCACAGATCTGCCTGCTTTCTCTGACAGCCTCGATATTCTTATATCTCGGTTCCATAAGAAAGGCCTTACTGCAAGGGACATGGTTGCTTAGTCAGGTTGGCACCTGCGACCACCATACAGAAGAAAAAGCCTTAATTTGTATTAATTCCTGAAGCTAAATATATTTGTTTCTTGGTGCAGGTTCTCATATGCTAGGACAGGCTCAGTGCTTTACATTCCGTGACAGGATTTATAATGCTAGCAATATCAATGCTGGATTTGCTAGCACTCGTAAGAGACGTTGTCCTCGTACTGGTGGTGAGGCAAATTTGGCTCCGCTCGATTCGGTCACACCCAATTCTTTTGACAATAACTACTTCAAGAACTTGATGCGAAAGAAGGGTGTCCTTCAATCAGATCAAGTTCTTTTCAATGGAGGCTCCACGGACAGGATTGTCTCAAAATACAACAGAAATCCTGCTAAATTCAGCTCTGATTTTGCATCCGCCATGATCAAAATGGGAAACATCCGTCGACTCACTGGATCAGCCGGGCAGATAAGGAGGATTTGTAGTGTTGTCAACTAGTTTCTCCCTCTGTGCTTGATATGTTTTGTTATATTTATTTATTTACGAAGTGTGTAGACGCCTGGTTGTTCTTGTGGTCGTCGTCATCAAGTGTGCATATGCATGTGTGCTCTCCCCCAAAGTGTCGTTTGTTTTATGTTTTGAAGATTTAAGAAATAATGAAGGAAAATTCATCTTCATGGTTTGTAATACTGTTGTCAAATAAAGATGTTAAATTCTTGAAACTTTTTCTGCCTTCATATCGAGGTTTGTTAGTCTTGTACTTTTGACTTTCAGGTTGTCTTTCGCCCACGTGGGGAAAACACCACTGCCTCCATATGCAAAGTTTAATCCTTGCCGAGTATTTTTTTGATGTATCTCTCAGTTGATAAGGTGTGGGTGATTTTAAGTAATTATGTAGGAAAATAGAAACAGTAACAGATACTGATCTAAACAGTAATTGTTCGTGCCCTCAAAAATTTCCAACATAATTACCAGAAATCACTAATTATGTGTTAATTCAATACTCAAAACTACTAATACAAGAAAATAGAAGAAAAACATTTGAGATAAATTACCGGTCGTCTAGCCTGTAGAAATAGCAGCAATGGAAAAAAGAAGCAAACCACCCAAGAAAAATCCCCACCCCCCCCATTGGAAAAACAAAGACAAGGAAAGCATGAACTTTATAAAATTGTAGTTATGATGAAGTGATTTTGGAGACCAATCATTCTTGCAGGGTTTACCATCCCGGGCTCTTGCATGGAGGTTTTGAAGGTTAATGAGTTTAGCTGGATTCAGAATGAGGCAGGATTCTAAATCTGGTTCGGAAACATCTGGCCAGAAGGTGGTGGTTTAATCATGTCATTGCCAGTTAAAAATCTTATGTGCTTGTGTTAGTTTCATCATGAAATGAGGATTGATCAATGGGGACAGCTTCTTTGGGGTAATAATACAACTGATTTCGATGTGAAAATATCTATAAAAATTGAAAATATTTCTATCTTCATCAATGTCACAACAACAACAAAAATAAATAGAAGCGCATAGCTAACCGTTAGTCCCAACTCTCACGAAAACTATCATTCTGTTGGCAAGCAATTTCCATGAAGATAGTCCAGTTCTTCAATCGAGTTCTTTATTTAGCTTCAAAACACTCGAATATACCTTTTCTTTTTTTTTCTTTATAAAACCGTTCTTATTTGTACTCACTTTGTTAAATTAGTCAATAATTTAATTTGAGTTAATTTCTTCATTTTTTTTATAGGATTCATCAGAAAAGAAGCATCTAGATTGGTATGTTATCTCACGTTTTGAGTAAAGAACATCTTGAAAATATTATTATTTTTTTTTAAAATTACTTAAAACTTGGATTGGCTTGGTTCTTGTTAGAGTATACAATAAAAAGTATACGAGGTGTATAAATAGTAGTAACACACATTCAAAGTGACAGACATAATAAAATTCAAGTTCTCTTCTCTCTCCCTCCTGTGTTCTCTTTTTGTTTCTTCTTCATCAATTACACAATCCTTTCTTCTTCATCAATTACACAATCCTAACACGGTATTAAAGCTTTTATGCTTGTGCATGTGAATTAATTAATTCAATCATCTACTTCCGCAATCTGATTGTAATGCATTATTCAAAAAAAAAAAACAAATCAACGCAACGCATCTTCGTCTTCTTCCTCAGTAAAGACAACAAGTTCTTTGAGCTTGAGGATCGACGCTCTGTTATTCTAGCATCGCTTGCCTCACTCTGCTCTTCTAAAATTCTGCCAGTTCCCATGGTAGAGGTTTCACCAAAAATATCTGACATAGAGACTCTAAAAATCATTATAGAGAAGCAGCACAACCTGCGGTGACAACAACTGTCTGTCGAAACACTAAAATTAAACAAGGCAAGCTAAACACGGTCAATAAATAGGCAAAGAAAGTGAAAATGGTATAAGAAGGTGGACAAGAGAATCAGAATACTCATAGAAAATGGCATCAAATTAAGCCACCGTTCACTCTTGTTAGAGAATAATATAAATCATATTCTGAGACCTCACTTAAAAGCTTGAGCTCTTAGGTGAGATGTTCCTTAACATAGTATCAGAGCCTTGTTAACCCAGCGGTCACGAGTTCAAATCTCACCATCCCCATTCTATTTGATAAAAATCAAGCACAAGGTAATGTGGGCCTGTGCAAGTTTCAAGCCAAAAGGGTTTTCATTTGAGGGGGTGTGTTAGAGAATAATATAAATCATATTCTGGGACATCACTTACAAGCTTGAGTTTTTAAGTGAGATGATTCCCTAACAACTCTTACTTATCATCGGCGACAAATCACGTGACCAGATTGTGAACTTTCATTACATGTTTAGTAAATCAGAACCCCTTTTTTGTGGTAAAAAAACAAGAAATCTAATAAATATTTTACTTTTGTTATAATCATTGGAGGCATTTCATACAGCTGCTGTCGCACCCCAAAAAAATGTGAGCGTGGCGTCGTGACGACTCTTCCCCGTGTGCGGGGGAATATAAATGTCGAGGGTCTAATTTTATTTTTTTGTGTAAAAGGGAGTCGCCACCTAGTATTATGGTTACTAGGAAACCTAAACTGGTCTTTCAGAGATTCTAGGGTAAGGGACTGGTTGCGTAAAGGGAAGGTTTTAGCACCCCTAGTACGCCCTACCTAAGGTAAGCTGCTTGGTGTTTTGTTTGGTTATGATTTGTTATGATTTCAAAAAAAATATGTTGGTTAAATGATGAGTGGGATATTATTCCGCTGAATATTTTGGATATTAACCCCTTAAAATTTATTTATCCAAATACCAACAATGAATAATAGCATATCATTCCTGCTGAATATTTTGGATATTAATCTCTTAGGATTTATTTATACAAATATCGATAGTGGATAATAGCATATCATTCCCGCCGAATATTTTGGATATTAACCCTTTTAGGATTTATTTATCCAAATACCAACAGTAAATAATAGCATATCATTCACGTCGAATATTTTGGATATTAACCCCTTAGGATTTATTTATCCAAATACCGACAGTGAATAATACGAATCACCAAAAAAAGTTTTTATATTTTTTTGAATATTGGCCAATACCCTTTGGATTTTACAAACATGTTGTAAAATCCAAAAATGCAAGAAATGATTTTTTTTCTTTGTGAAATCAATGCTAAAACACATTTTTCTCTTCAAAACCCAAGATAATATATATTTTTTTGAAAGAAAAAAACAATTTCTTTTTTTTTTTAAATATGCTAGTGTATTGGCCGTATGCAAGAAAACCACACATTTTTTCTAGATATTTTCCTAAAAAATATATTTTTAAATATTTTTTTTATTTTTTTTTATTTTTTTTATTTGCTAGCGGGCAGGGCTGCCAGCCCGCCTGGGGATGGGCGGTCAGCCCACCGGGTGCTGGGCCGGACCTTCAGCCTGCCTTCTGGGTGGCTGGGCTGCAAGCCCGCTTCCTTGGGGTTGGGCTAGGCGTACGGGCTTGAAGCCCGTCCCATTTCTTTTCCGGGTCGGGCTTTGTGCCCGACCCGATCTGGTTACTGTTCACAAACAGTAACCGGGTTTCTACATAAAACCGAAGGAGATGAACAGTAGATATGCAATTTTTCGAGTGTGATGAACAGCATACCTGTTTATACCGTGGGGTAGAGGAGGTCGAGGTGGTTCTTATGGTCATTGTCTCGTCGAAAATGGTGGCCTGTGGTGGCTGGAAATTGCGTCGGAAAGTGACGTGCCTATGTCACAACACCTACTACTGCCGCTGCCAACCTTGCCTGGGACTGTGGTTTGGGTCGCCGATGGAGGGGGAGCTTCTGGAGAGGTATAGATGAAGTGTGGTGGTCGGAATTGGTGGCTGCTGGAGTTAGTGACTGGAGGGAGAGAGAGACAGAGGCTCCTCTGTTTTAGAGAGAGAAACGACCAAACAGACCGAGGGAGAAGAAGAAGAAAGGAAGAAAAAGAAAGGAGCCGATGACACTGGGTTCGTGTGAGAAAAATGCTAGAGGTTTTCTTTTTGTGAATTCTTTCCTCCTTTCCTCTGTTTCTCCTTTATGTTTTTTTTTCTGCCAACCTTTGTTTTCTGTGTTTTTCACCTGTATTTCCCACGAAAAATCTCTTCTTCCTCTTTTTTTCTCCCATGCAGCCCTTTTATAGTAGAGCCAAAGTCATTGATGCTTGCAGGCGCGCCTAGCATTTAAGGTTGGGATACGCCAGAGACATTTAAGGCCGAGTTCGCCGGAATATGCATCAATGCAAATTTCCAAAATCATGCAATGTAAATCTTTAAAGGCATAATCAGTGTAATTTTCAAAGTTTTAAAAGGAAAAAAATCATGCAGCTAGCACATGCAATGCAACTCTTAAAGGCGAAATCATGCAGTGCAATCTTTCAAAGGTAAAAGTATGATTTGGTCCCTCAATTTATAATTACTTTAATTGCACCCAATTGAATTTAAACTTGTGATTTTATGCAATTATATCCCATCAAAAATTCAATCTCAAACTTAGCTTTGCGTGATCTTTTTATTCTGGTCCTTGGTTTCTAATTTTCGCGATTTAACCCTCAATCGACCATTAAACTCTCAATTTATTCAATTCGGCCCCCGATTTCGCACAATTGACTTAAAAAAAATCAAATTGGTCTCCAAAAATTTCAATTTCATCAATTGAAACCAAATTAAATTTAAAAACTTGATTTCTTATTAACGAAGCCCTTAGTAGAATTAATTTGACCAATTTAAAGTATAGTTAAATCCTTCAACTGGACCCTAAATTAATTCTCAAAATATAATTATAATTTAAACCAACAATTAAATCTAATTGGCCCTTGACTTAGTTTTTACGCAGATTTATCTGATAATAAATTATTTCGACCTTTAATCTGCGATTTTCTTTATTTTCGGGTACAAAAGGGATACGATCGAGCTTTCGGAAACATCCAAAATTTCACCTCGATTCTCCTGCTGACATCAGACCCCTTTATTTTATTTTTTGTTATTTTCGGGTAGTTTTGGGGAATGAACCAAAATTGGGTTACCACAGCTGCCATGCAAAATCAATTTTGACCGACGGTTGCGAAAACAATCGCAGAAAATTCTGCCATTATATCTAAATTTTCTTCGAGTGAAGCACTTGAAAATTTAAAAAATAATAGTGTTTTTAGATAATTTTATTATGCGGTTAAAAATAATATTTAAATTATAAAAAATATTGTAATATTTTATTAAAACAATAATTAGTTGCTTGTAGTCATGGTTATTTACTTAAAACAATCATTTGATAGATCGACATTGTGTTCTCTTGTCGCAATTGTGGTCACGCTTATTATAATATATATTAAAAGAGATCATGGTTCAGCTAATGTAGTTTTTGAGACAAATCATTGTGAATTACAATAGTGTTGCTCAGTTTTCAATTCAGTTCGAGTCGTTTTGCTCGCCTATTTTCAAATATTTGATTATATTTGCGGAATAAAAATCGAATAAGTAGTTGTAGCTCAATGGAAAAAGGCCAGTTATCATAGGAGTGGCGGGGTCGCACGCCTTCTATGCATTTTTGTTTGCTTTGGAAGAGATTCTCCATGTTCCTAGTTTTGTCTATGTTAACAAATATGTAACTTTAGTTTTGGTTTTTAATTTTTATTATTTTCTCTTTTGTTGAGATAACATCTTTTTCAAAAAAATTATTCTTAAATTTTAGTTTGTGTTTATGATCATTTGAAAATTGACATTTCTTATTTGTTTTTTCTTTTGGTTTTTTATTAGTTTTCTTTTTATTTTCACATCAAATGATTGTTTTAGCTGATAATTTTTATTTTTATTTATTTTTATTCTATTTGCTCTTTTGTTAAAGTTTTTGGGTTTTTTTTTATTATTTTATTGAATTTAAATTTAATATTAAATATCACGCTAAAATAAATTAAAAAATAGAAGAAAAATTCAAAGTCGTATCTCTTAATTTGGTCCCACTAAAAGACTCACCTCACTATATTACTAAGTTAAATACAGATTTAACTTTAGAGCAGCAAATAAATGTTCTGCAAAATCTAAAATCTAAAATCTAACTTCTTCTTCTTTTTTTTTTTTTTTTTTTTTATCATAATGCTAGTACGAGAAGTACAGCAAGTTTGGGAGTTGCGACTATTGCTGTATTTTAAATTTTTTTTATTTAAAAATATATTAAAATAATATTTTTAAAATTATTTTCACATCAACACATTAAAATTTTAAAACACTACAATATTTTCATTCTAAAAGAATTTTTACCGAAATGGTTTTATTTGGGCTGAGAAGGATAAGAGGGACCTATAAATTGATGACTTGATACTTCGCTGTCCCTGAATTTATATCCTGTTCTTCAGAAGACTCTTTCCAAACTAGAAAGATTCTTAGAGAGATAATTCTCAACCCAACCAGCCTTGAAAATTCATGGGTTTACTTTATCATGCTCCTGGAATTTTTCTCAGCAAAACCTATGAAGGAGTAAACAGAAAAGAGGATGCTTGGTTTTTCTTCCCGCCATTAGGGAGAAATTCCTAGGCGTATGTTCGAAATAGTAACCCTAAAAACTATGATTATGGCTAGCGGCAAGCCGTGGGCATTTTGCTCCCCTGACATTCTTGTACTCATGCTTATTAAAACGAAAATAAATATCTATGCAGCCTAGAAAAAACCAAGTAAGAAAATGATTTGTTGACAATTTGGCTTTATTCCTTCCTATTTATTTAATTAAATCACAATCTAGAGTTGAAACTCTCAGCGACATGCAGGCATCAAAACTTGGACCATGGCAATACACGTTATCGTGGCGTAGGTTTTACCCAGACAAACCTTGATAATTAATGAGCATAATCATCCTCTATAAATGGACGAGTTCCCTTGTGTTCTTCTCCATCCTCAATCTTAAGTCTCTCCCAGCCCTATCATCTTGTGTTGTAAGAGCTACACTAGCAGAATTAGCTAGACATTTTAATTGTGTGTGTCAGAACTTAGTACTGGTGCAATCGAGGTCGAGAAAACTCACAGAAATGGCAGCAAAAGTGGCAGCATCCTTCATTTTCATGTTGTTTTTCTTGAGCACAGCTTGCCAAGCAAAACTCTCCTCATCATTTTACGACAAATCGTGCCCTAATGCAGAAAGTGCAATCCGAACTGCCATCAGAGCTGCAATTGCGAGAGAACGGAGGATGGCGGCGTCTCTCATTCGCCTACACTTCCATGATTGCTTCGTGCAGGTACTGGTGCAACTTGAATCCATTGTTCTGCTCTTGTTATTCACTCTGAGCTAGCTCGAGTTCTTACACGAATTATATTCCTGCTCTTTTTTCAGGGTTGTGATGCCTCCATTTTACTAGACAAAACCTCCTCTATTCAAAGTGAAAAGACTGCAAGGCCTAATAATAACTCTGCTAGAGGTTATGAAGTCATAGATAAAGCAAAATCTGAAGTAGAGAAGATCTGTCCTGGAGTTGTATCTTGTGCAGATATCATTGCTGTGGCCGCAAGAGACGCGTCTGCTTACGTGAGTGTGTGTGTGTAAATAATTAATTCATCTCTTAAAATTCTTGTTAGCGTTTCAAGTTACTAAATCAGTTTATCTAATTTATGATCACTCTAAAAAATATCGCAGGTGGGTGGTCCATCTTGGGCAGTGAAGCTTGGAAGAAGAGATTCAACCACTGCAAGTCAAAATTTAGCCAACACGGATCTGCCTGCTTTCTCTGACGGCCTCGATATTCTTATATCTCGGTTCCAGAAGAATGGCCTTACTGCAAGGGACATGGTTGCTTTGTCAGGTTGGCTCCTACCACCGACATATATAAGATGGCTTCATTAACGTATCTTGAATATTAAACTCCTGAAGCTAAATATATTCGTTTTCGGGTGCAGGTTCTCATACGCTAGGACAGGCTCAATGCCTTACATTCCGTGATAGGATTTACAGTGCTAGCAATATCGATGCTGGATTCGCCAGCACTCGCAAGAGACGTTGTCCACGTACTGGTGGTCAGGAAAATTTGGCTCCGCTCGATTTGGTCACACCCAATTCTTTTGACAACAACTACTTCAAGAACTTGATGCGAAAGAAGGGTCTCCTTCAATCAGATCAAGTTCTTTTCAATGGAGGCTCCACGGACAGCATTGTCTCAGAATACAGCAGAAATCCTGCTAAATTTAGCTCTGATTTTGCATCCGCCATGATCAAAATGGGAAACATTGATCCACTCACTGGATCAGCCGGGCAGATAAGAAGGATTTGCAGTGCTGTCAACTAGTTTCATATCTTTCTACAAATTATTCTCTAAATAAAGTGTAGCAGGTCTTAATTGTTTAATCAATTGTTCATTTTGAAAAAAATTGTCAAGAAATAATAAAGAAAGTTCGTTATATTGGTTATCATTTTCTTCCTTCGATGGTCTTCATCATACTTTCTAATTTGGATCCTAGCTAGCAGTATTGTTCAGGCACTGGACCTTTAATGAATGGAATTGATTAAGAAGAAGAAATACAAAAGATTGATGAACGCATATATCTAGATTACTTTTGTATTTCAATATTAACGACGGGTCTCCGAGTTCCACCAGGGTCCCCCTTGAATATGCATTGCCCAACCAACCCTTATCTTTGAATTTCTGCCTTCAATCAAGCAAATGAGCATGTGGTTGCTTGCGATTTCTTTTTTTTTTTCTCGACTTTTTAATGATTTTTTTATAGGTTATTATTTGAGAGACTGGGCTGAATACCCTATGATTGTTTTATTATAAAATACACTCAAAGATATCAGTGTTTCATTGTTTATTGTGAGTGAAAACATTGTATTATAATAATGTATTTTTGGGTTGATTCGGTTTTCGGGTCGGGTAGGCTATTTTACCACTTTATTAATTTTTTATATATTTTTTTGCATAGTAAAATAACGTTTATATCCCTCAAAAAAGATTTAAAAAAAACGACAATAATCACGAGGGGCTTCACGGGAATTTCAGAACTTTTGAAAATGACTAAATACTAATTTGCCCCCAATAAGATAATATTGAAGAATTGGTTGTGGGAGTGTTACAGTAATTGACCAATTTTTTTTATTATTATTATCTGTAGAAAAATGCGCGCTCGCGAGGCTTATTATGGTGTCTGAAAATTAATATTTTTGTGTTTTTTTCTCTTTGTTTTTATTTTCATTTTTTATTAGTTTTTATTTTCAAGTCAAGTGATTTTTTCTCCGCTAATATTTTTTATCATTTATTTTATTTTTTATTTGCTCTTTTATTAAAGTTTTTAGTCTGTTTTTAGTCTTTGATTTAATTTTATTTTTTATTATTAGCGCAATAATAATAATAATAATAATAGTAATAATAATAATAATAATAGTTTTGTATTTTGTCCTTACTTACTCTTTTGTTAATGTTTTTCAGTTTTTTTTCTCGGGGTAATTTAATAATTTTAATTGTTTTGATAATAATAATAATAGTGATAATTTTAAATGTTAGGACTTTGATGTTGTTGTTATTATAATAGGATATATTTATTTGTTTCATTATATCAAACTTTGCATATATAAATATTATATTTTATTTTGAACTAGCAAATCCTATTAATTATTTTAATCTCAATATTTATAAAAATTATTTACTCGGCACACAATATAGTGCATGCAATTTAACTAGTTTTTTCTATAGCGAGACAAAATTTTCAAGGTAATGAAAAATGCATTGTATTTACTTGTACAATTTTCCCCCTCATGTCCTTACTATAATCCACTAAATTGTTGTTAATGTTTATTTTAAATCTATGCATGACAGCTTAATTATTACGAGACTCACAACATTCATAATTAAAAAAGAAAAAAATAATTGTCAACAGATTATCTCATATTAAAGTTTAAGTTATCAGGTGAGATTATATAATATAATTTATATTATTTCATAACACATACTCTTAAGTGAAAACCATATGGTTTTGAAACTTGCACATGCTTACACTACATTGTGTTTAATTTTTATAGAATAGAGTGAGATAGTGAGATTCAAACTCATAACCAAGGTTGTCAAACTTGCATTTTTTACACGATATGGAATTGTAATTTGAATTCAGATTGTAAAATCATAAGTAAAATATTTTCGTACAAAAATCATAAAATCACAAGTAAAATTATTGTGATAGAAAAATCATAAAATCATAAGTAAAATATTTCCAAATACAACACAACACAATTATGACCATAAAAATTTATTAGTTAAGGTTCATACATGATTTAAAATAACTTAAAAATACAATTTAAAATAATTATGTACATAGAATTTTATTAGTTCAAAACTAACAATAATATTAATCACTTAAATTCAGCATGTGAGTGTAATAAGAAAGTATTTGATTAAATAAATATATCATATTTAATTATTATTTTTGTATTATTAATCATAGTTTTGTTTTTAACTGGATAATGATACCTCATAATAAAAACTCAAATTGAAAATAATATCATTGGTTGTGAAAAAGCAAATAAATTAGATAATTGAAACATTATTGTTATTGAAAAGAAGTATAAAGGTTAAGAAAAATAATA
Organism: Salix dunnii; assembly: GCA_015731905.1. Taxonomy (NCBI): domain Eukaryota; kingdom Viridiplantae; phylum Streptophyta; class Magnoliopsida; order Malpighiales; family Salicaceae; genus Salix; species Salix dunnii. The sequence goes on from CM027668.1 coordinate 16,568,352, forward strand.
AATTGGTGTTGTAGTCAATTCCAGAAATATTATCTCCGTCGCTCACTGTCCATCTTCACCCTCTCAAGAAGCCATTGCCAAAACCTTTCCTGTTGACCAATGGAAGTTTGAAAGCAAGCAATCTCAATCGCCTTTAAAGCACCACAACCACTCTCTTCCCTCTCATTTCCGTCTCAAACCTCCCACAAACCAAACAGTATCTCATTTACTGGTCCAATTCTCTTTCTCACTCTCCCTTACTCTTCGTGTGTCCACCAGCGATGCCTCACCTGAAACCACCACCACCACCACCACCACCACCACCACGAACCTTAAGAAATCAGTGAAATCGAGACTCCCTGGTGGTTTCTCCGCTCAATCTATTCATGGCATTGGACGCGGTAATTGTATTTGCCATTTTGGTTCCTTAAGTTTTTGCTTGTGCTGTTGTCTAGTTGCATTGTGTGAGTCTTTGACAACCTTAGTCTAGGAGGAAATTCCACTTCTTCCGCCTCCAATGACGGAGATGAGTTAATTTTAAGGAATCATAAAATCAGAACGATACACCTTGATTTTACAATTTTAACTAATTTTATCGAGTTTGGACCAATTTTAGTGGGTTTTGATTCTTTAACCAAATTTTATCAGGTTTATATGTTGGACTCGTAAAATCATATGATTTTACGAGTTGAATTGTGATTTTAATAACCATGCTCGTGACTGCTGCGGCAACAAGATTTTAAAATCATGTCAATAAATCATCTCATCTAGAAACTTAAAATATAATTTATATTATTTTCTAATAACAATTGAGATTTCAAACAAAAAAAACCAAAGAAAACTTAAATAACAAAGATGTATATCATATATAATTTGGGAGGAAAGTTCTCCGTACTTTTTTTGAAAAAAATTATGGTTGATTTCATTTCTTTTTTTAGATGTTCCGATATTTTTATATTATTTTAAAATATACATTTTTTAATTTGATGTTTAAGAAATGTTTCTGTTTGAAAAGGGACAAGAGGAACATAAATAAGAAAAATACTAACGTAAAAGAGCATATGATAGTGAATTTGTTTTATATATTAAAAAGCATATGAAAGAATACACCCATTATATAATAGTGTATACCATATTAACCCTATATACATCGTATAAAATATGAGTTAAACTAAGATTTAAAATTGAAGAGACAAGAAATCAAAACACAAAACAAATATATATAAATTCAATCAATATTTAAAACAAACAAATAAAATAACAATAAGGGAACATTAGGAAATAAATAAACATTCCAACAATTGCAAGCATGAATAAAGAACACAAGGCCGGGTAGAGACCACGTACCAATTCCATCCATGAGATGAATTGACTGAGAAAATGGTTGAGTTATCACTTTTGAAAGAGGACTTTTCTCCCTTGTTTTTTGTGGTAAAATCAGCAAGAAATCAATTAAATATCCAAGTTTTGTTATAATCATTGGCAGCATTTCATGCAGCCGCCATGCAAAATCAGTTTTGACCGACGGCTGCGAAAGCAACCGCTGAAAATTCTGCCACTATATCCAAATTTTCTTCGAGTGAACCACTTGAAAATTTTAAACAATTTTGTTATGCTGTTAAAAATAATATTTTTTTTTTAAATATTCTAATATTTTAATAAATTAAAAACACTATGAAAAAAACCTTCAATGTACTCTCAATCAGGCAGGAAACGAATCATTGAAGAATTTTTAGTGCCTACAGCTAGTGAGAATATAGGGATCCAGGCTCACGACCTCTCGTTTAAAATGTCGTTTCTTTCAAAATAAGCAACGTAAGAGACTTCGTAACACGCCTAACTTGAAAACAAATCCGGGTTTACTTTTGCTCTTGGCATTTTGCTTGCCAAACCCTATGAAACAGCAACCCGAAGAGGCTGCTTGAATTTTTCTTTTAAAAAACAATAAGTAGTTGCTTGTAGCCATGGATATCTACTTAAAACAATCATTTGATGCTGAAAGCTAAGGATAGATCGCAATTGTCGTCACGCTTATTAAGACAACATCAACATTTATGCCGCCTTGAAAATAAGAGTAAGAAAATGACATGAATACAACTTGGCTTTTGACAGTTCATATATCGTAGATTGAAAGAAATTATTTTTTAATTTATATCGTAGTCTAGACTCTTAACGGCATGCAGACATCAATATTGAACCATGATTTACACGTTATCCCGCATAGCTTTTACTGAAACAAATCTTAATTAATTAATGAGCTTAATCATCCCCTATAAATGGAGGAGTTCCCACATGCATTCTACACCACCTTCTATCTTAATTAATTCTCTCCATTCTAGCATCTTGTGTTAAGAAGCTACACTAGCAAAACTAGCTAGAGATTTTAATTGTGCGTGTTAGAGCTTAGTACTGTTGCACTTGAGAAAACATAGAGAAATGGCAGTGAAAGTGGCGGCAGCTTTCATTTTTATGTTGTTTTTCTTGAGCACAACCTGCCAAGCAAAACTCTCCTCTTCATTTTACGACAAGTCCTGTCCTAAAGCAGAAACTACAATCCGAACTGCCATCAGAGCTGCAATTGCGAGAGAACGGAGGATGGCGGCGTCTCTCATTCGCCTGCACTTCCATGATTGCTTCGTCCAGGTACTGGTGCAACTTGAAGCAACTGTTCTACTCTTGTTATTGACTCTGAGCTCGCACGTATTCTTCACGAATTATATTCCTGCTTGTTTTTTCAGGGTTGCGATGCCTCCATTTTATTAGACGAAACCTCCTCTATTCAGAGTGAAAAGACTGCAGGGCCAAATAGTAACTCTGTTAGAGGTTATGAAGTCATAGATAAAGCAAAATCCAAAGTAGAGAAGATATGTCCTGGAGTTGTATCTTGTGCAGATATCATTGCTGTGGCCGCAAGAGACGCTTCTGCTTACGTGAGTGTGTGCGTGTGTGTGTATAAATAATTCATTGTTAGTGTTTCAAGTTACTAAATCAGTTTATCTAATTTATGATCACTCTAAAAAAATATCACAGGTGGGTGGTCCCTCTTGGGCAGTGAAGCTTGGAAGAAGAGATTCAACCACTGCAAGTCGAAATTTAGCCAACACAGATCTACCTTCTTTCTCTGACAGCCTAGATACACTTGTATCTCGGTTCCAGAAGAAAGGCCTTACTGCAAGGGACATGGTTGCTTTGTCAGGTTGGCATCTGCGACCAACATGTAGAAGAAGAAGCCTTAATTTGTATTAATTTCTAAAGCTAAATATATTTGTTTTTGGGTGCAGGTTCTCATACGCTAGGACAGGCTCAGTGCTTTACATTCCGTGACAGGATTTATAATGCTAGCAATATCGATGCTGGATTCGCTAGCACTCGCAAGAGACGTTGTCCTCGTACTGGTGGTCAGGCAAATTTGGCTCCGCTCGACTTGGTCACACCTAATTCTTTTGACAACAACTACTTCAAGAACCTGATGCGAAAGAAGGGTCTCCTTCATTCAGATCAAGTTCTTTTCAATGGAGGCTCCACGGACAACATTGTTTCAGAATACAGCAAAAATCCTGCTAAATTCAGCTCTGATTTTGCATCCGCCATGATCAAAATGGGAAACATCCGTCCACTCATTGGATCAGCCGGGCAGATAAGGAGGATTTGCAGTGCTGTCAACTAGTTTCTCCCTCTATGCTTGATATGTTTTGTTTTATTTATTTATATACGAAGTGTGCAGACGCCTGGTTGTTCTTGTGGTCGTCGTCATCAAGTGTGCATATGCATGTGTGCTCCCCCCAAAGTGTTGTTTGTTTTATGTTTTAAAGATTTAAAAAATAATGAAGGAAAATTCATCTTCATGGTTTGTAATACTGTTGTCAAATAAAGATGTTTATGTTTAGAAGATTTAAGAAATAATGAAGGAAAGTTCATCTTAATGGTTTGTAATACTGTTGTCAAATAAAGATGTTAAATTCTTGAAACTTTTTTTCCCTTTATATCAAGGTTTGTGAGTCTTGTACTTTTGACTTTCAGGCTGTCTTTCGCCCACGTGGGGAAAACACCACTACCTCCATATGCAAAGTTTAATCCTTGCTGAGTATTTTTTTTTTTTTTATGTATCTCTCAGTTGATAAGGTGTAGGTGATTTAAAGTAATTATGTAGGAAAATAGAAACAGTAACAGATACTGATCTAAACAGTAATTATTCGTGCCTTAAAAAATTTCCAACATAATTATCAGAAATCACTACTTATGTGTTAATTCAAGACTCAAAACTACTAATACAAGAAAATAGAAGAAAAACATTCGAGATAAATTATTGGTCGTCTAGCCTGTAGAAATAGTGGCAATGTAAAAAAGAAGCAAACCACCCAAGAAAAATCCTTTCCCCCCCATTGGAAAAACAAAGACAAGGAAAGCAAGAACTTTATAAAATTGTAGTTATGATGATGTGATTTTGGAGAACAATCATTCTTATAGGGTTTACCATCCGGGGCTCTTGCATGGAGGTTTTGAAGGTTGATGAGTTTAGCTGGATTGAGAATGAGGCAGAATTCTAAATTTGGTTCGGAAACATCTGGCCAGAAGGTGGTGGTTTAATCATGTCATTGCCAGTTAAAAATCTTATGTGCTTTTGTTAGTTTCATCATGAAACGAGGATTGATCTCTATCTTAAAATGCCAACCTGCGTTTGTGATGTCTTAATTTACCCTACTAGCTGATAAACTATAAATGGGGACAACTTCTTTGGGGTAATAATACAACTGATTTCGATGTGAAAATATCTGTAGAAATTGAAAATATTTCTATCGTCATCAATGTAACAACAACAAAAAATTTACTTAAAACTTGGATTGGCTTGGTTCTTGATCAGCGGATTATCAATTGGACTTAATATACCGGATCAAGTTTTATACTACTAAAAATTTTATATATAAAACAATATTCATACAATTAGCTGATGTGCCTGGTCAAGTTTTACTATTAAAAAAGAAAGAGAAAACAATATTCACACAATTAGCTCACAAGATTCAAAACGTCTAAACTCTGCTAAGCTTCAAGGAAAATAGAGTTCTGCTTTTGGCAAGTAAAACCATGGCTCGAATTAGGAATATATCCTCAACTTCTGAAAGGCGCAGAGCACCAGCTGATATACATACAGATCGAGGGCATGCCTTACATTGCTCAACAGATTAATTACCATGTTGTCTCTTGTTTACGTTTTCTAAGCTTATTTTTCTGATAAAAAGAAAAAATATGTTCAGTACCAATGCTTTATTTTCCTGTTGAAGATACCTGGTCCATACGTGGATATGAGAATCTCACTCAACAAGGAGAGGAAATTGCAGTAATATAAAAGGGGTAATAGGGTAACGAAAAAATGATAGAAGGCCTAATCGATTAACTCAATCTGTACTTATGTTGATTAGTTGTTCATCTCAAGTTATCGCCTAGCTTTGTTTTTTAAAGATCAGTTTCTTACGGCATCAAATGCAAAGGCTGATACTTTTTTGCCTATTGGAGGATAGGACTTTGGAAATTACTACAATTGTTATCAGGGTTTTTTTTTATGCTAAAATGTTGCTAGTAAGAGAGTCTGAAGACGACTAAACATGAAGGATTCTTTTTAGTTAAAGGCATGTTGACGCGTCATTAATGGGGAGCGAATTTACAGATAACGGGGGGAGACCATCGTTAATGCTGAAAAAACCTGGGGGAGAGAACAGAGAAAAAAACCACATGCACACAGACCAGGGAAAATTTGCAGAAAAAGAAGAGAACAGAGGGGACGACGAACACAGTTGAAGATTGCAGAAGAAAAACATATACATCAGCAAGCTCCACTTTCCTCTTCCCCGGCACGGCTGGACCCCCACCGTACGGCCTTGGCAAGTTTTACATATCTTTGCTACTATGGAATATGTAGATCTTCTTCTATGCTATATCGCTTCAGCTCTCTGTTCTGAAAGTAGCTCGAGATGAGTATCAGAGTTTGAGTTGGGGAAATGGTGATTTAGCCATTCCCATTACAAGTGTTCTGGCTTGGGTTTCTCTATTTCTTTCGTGTATCTGTTTTTTATAAGGTGACCTTTTAGGTTGCTTATTTCGCTTTTGCAGGCTTAATCTTATTTTCTTATATATAGATAGATAGATAGATAGATAGATAGGTAGATAGATATAGATATAGATATATATATGTGTGTGTGTGTGTGTGTGTAAAAAGACATGAGTCGATAACTAATTAATAAAAGGGCTTAAATCTTTGATCATCATGTCAGTTTCTTGGAAATCTTGAGTCGACCATTTTATTTTCTAAAATACTTTGAGATAGACGTGGTTAAACTGGATCATATTTAATTGGTTCAACTGATCACTAAACGACATTACATGATTCAACGTCTAAAAAGGGAGACAGTCTTCTTGTTTTTTTTCTTTTTTTGCAAAGTTTCACAAGGAAGACAAATTTCTTAAATTGAATACGATGTATGCAAATACAAGGAAGCATCCTGAAACTTTTAGATCTTTGTTGAGAGAACATTTCAGAGATGAAAAAAATAGCATTCCAGTCATTGTCGGAAGGGTGTCCCAGATCAAAAAAGAAAGATGACTTGGGACTCGGGCATACTCCTTCCGCTGAGCATATGAACTCAACAGACTTTGAGCAACATGGCTGCAACGGGTTCTTGTACTCGGTATTTGCTGCGACAAGTAGAAAGAATAAAGGTTAATCAAGCTTTTAACTTGAGATACATATAAAAGCAAACTGTGGTTGAAAAATCATGAAAAGAAATTGCCTGCACCCTGTCTGAATTGGTCCATAGCAGAAGCCATAGCATCATAAAGATCAAGAACTACAAAAGGTGTTTTTGTTCCCATCATCATTCTTCAGTTTTTCCACCGCTTTCAGCAATAGCTGGTTGTGAAACCTGGCGTTTTTGTTGGATTCTTCATCGCAATTCTGATACGAATTTGGTGGGATTATGTGTATAGGCAAGCATCCTATAACTGGCAGTGCTGCTGCTTCACAGCTTTTTCCAGTAACATCGTAAAATATGAGTTAAACTAAGATTTAAAATTGAAGAGAGCAGAAATCAAAACACAAAACAAATAAATATATATTCAATCGATATTTAAAACAAACAAAAAAATAACAAGAAGACGGGAACATTAAGAAATAAACATTTCGATACTTGCTAGCATGAATAAAGAACACAAGGCCGGGTAGAGACCAAGTACCAGTTCCATCCATGAGATGAATTGATTGAGAAAATGGTTGAGTTATCACTTTTGAAAAAGGACTTTTCTCCCTTGTTTTTTGTGGTAAAAAAACAAGAAATCTATTAAATATCTAACTTTTGTTATAATCACTGGCAACATTTCATACAGCTGCCACGCAAAATCAGTTTTGACCGACGGCTGCGAAAGCAATACGCTGAAAGTTCTGCCATTATATCTAAATTTTCTTCCAGTGAAGCACTTGAAAATTAAAAAAAAAAAAAAAGTATTTTTTTATAATTTTGATATTGTTGATATTAAATATGATTTTTAATAAATAAATAAATAAATAAAAATCATTTTAATATTTGACTAAATAAAAATCATTTTAAAAATTAATTTTGAGAGTCGAATCATTGAATGATTTTTAGTGCCTATAGCTAGTGAGAATAGAGGGATCCAGGCTCACGACCTCTCAAGAATTACTACTATTCTCTTTTTAAATGTCATTTTTTTTCAAAACAAGCAACCTAAGAGACCTTTTAACACACCTAACCTTGAAAACAAATTTGGGTTTACTTTAGCTCTTGGCATTTTGCTTACCAAACCCTATGAAACAGCAATCCGAAGAGGCTGCTTGGAATTTCCTTTGAAAAAACAATAATTAGTTGCTTGTAGCCATGGTTATCTACTAAAAACAATCATTTGATGGTGACAAACTAAGGATAGATCGGCCTTATGTTCTGTTGTCGCAATTGTCTTTACGCTTATTAAGACAATATCAATGTTTATGCCGCCTTGAAGACAACTTGGCTTTTGACAGTTCATCGTAGCTTTAATGAAGTTATTTTTTAATTTATATCACAGCCTAGACTCTTAACGACATGCAGACATCAATATTGAACCATGATTTACACGCTATCCCGCATAGCATTTACTGAAACAAATCTTAATTGATTAATGAGCTTAATCATCCCCTATAAATGGAGGAGTTCCCACATGCATTCTACTCCATCTTCTATCTTAATTAATTCTCTCCATTCTAGCATCTTGTGTTAAGAAGCTACTCTAGCAAAACTAGCTAGACATTTTAATTGTGCGTGTTAGAGCTTAGTACTGTTGCACTTGAGAAAACACAGAGAAATGGCAGTGAAAGTGGCGGCAGCTTTCCTATTTATGTTGTTTTTCTTGAGCACAACCTGCCAAGCAAAACTCTCCTCTTCATTTTACGACAAGTCCTGTCCTAAAGCAGAAACTACAATCCGAACTGCCATCAGAGCTGCAATTGCGAGAGAACGGAGGATGGCGGCGTCTCTCATTCGCCTACACTTCCATGACTGCTTCGTCCAGGTACTGGTGCAACTTGAAGCAACTGTTCTACTCTTGTTATTGACTCTGAGCTGGCATGTATTCTTCACGAATTATATTCCTGCTCGTTTTTTCAGGGTTGCGATGCCTCTATTTTATTAGACGAAACCTCCTCTATTCAGAGTGAAAAGACTGCAGGGCCAAATAGTAACTCTGTTAGAGGTTATGAAGTCATAGATAAAGCAAAATCCAAAGTAGAGAAGATATGTCCTGGAGTTGTATCTTGTGCAGATATCATTGCTGTGGCCGCAAGAGACGCTTCTGCTTACGTGAGTGTGTGCGTGTGTATAAATAATTCATTGTTAGCGTTTCAAGTTACTAAATCAGTTTATCTAATTTATGATCACTCTAAAAAATATCACAGGTGGGTGGTCCATCCTGGGCAGTGAAGCTTGGAAGAAGAGATTCAACCACTGCAAGTCGAAATTTAGCCAACACAGATCTACCTTCTTTCTCTGACAGCCTAGATACAATTGTATCTCGGTTCCAAAAGAAAGGCCTTACTGCAAGGGACATGGTTGCTTTGTCAGGTTGGCACCTATGACCAACATACAGAAGAAGAAGCCTTGATTTGTATCAATTCCTGAAGCTAAATATATTTGTTTTGGGGTGCAGGTTCTCATACACTAGGACAGGCTCAGTGCTTTACATTCCATGACAGGATTTACAATGCTAGCAATATCGATGCTGGATTCGCTAGCACTCGCAAGAGACGTTGTCCTCGTACTGGTGGTCAGGCAAATTTGGCTCCGCTCGATTTGGTCACACCTAATTCTTTTGACAACAACTACTTCAAGAACTTGATGCGAAAGAAGGGTCTCCTTCAATCAGATCAAGTTCTTTTTAATGGAGGCTTCACAGACAGCATTGTCTCAGAATACAGCAGAAATCCTGCTAAATTCAGCTCTGATTTTGCATCTGCCATGATCAAAATGGGAAACATCCGTCCACTCACTGGATCAGCCGGGCAGATAAGGAGGATTTGCAGTGCTGTCAACTAGTTTGTCCCTCTATGCTTGATTTGTTTTCCTTTATTTATTTATTTTACGAAGTGTGCAGATGCCTGGTTGTTCTTTTGGTTGTCGTCATCAAGTGTGCATATACATGTGTGATTCCCCCCCTCAAAGTGTCGATTACTTTATGTTTTGAAGATTTAAGAAATAATGAAGGAAAATTCCTCTTCATGGTTTGTGATACTGCTGTCAAATAAAAATATTAATTTTTTTAGATTTTTTTCCCTTTTATATCAAGGTTTTATTATTATTATTATTATTATTATGAAATCCAGCCTAGACTGGAGAATGAATCATTGTAGTCATTATCCCACATTATAATATTTTTTAAGGAATCAATCTAAGACATGGCTCAGGGACTAATATATAAAAGGGCCTGAATAATCAAACTTTATGTCAATTCACAAAATGTCTAGAGCTAATAAATTTATTGAAATAATATTTATTTTATTTTTCAAATTTTATGAATTTGACCTGGTTAATTTAATATGAAACTCAACCCAAATCAGCTTAGATGAAAGGTTTTACGAGTTTACTTAAAAAAAAATAAAGATAAAGTTTAATAAATATGTATGGTTGCTAAGTTTTATGCCAGCAATTAGATAATAAAAAATAATAATTAATAGGAACATAACACCACACCACACCATTTGTGTATCCATGGAAAAATCACATATCCATGATGATTATCCGCCGTAATCTCTCAAAAATTATGAAAGTTCAAACGATAAACTTAATTATTCTCAATCAAGGATATAATTAAGTACAAGAATTGATTGTATTACAAGGAGGCCAATTTTTTAAAATTGAATACAATCATCAGGGATGAAACTGAAGATGGACTATATAGATAATGTTTGACTTTTTGATGAACGGAAAATACAAGGAAGCATCCTCAAACTTTTAGATCTTTGTTGAGAGAACATTGCAGAAATGAAAAAATAGCAATCCAGCCATTGTCGGAAGGGTGTGCCAGATCAAAAAAGAAAGATGACTTGGGACTCGGGCAAACTCCTTCCGCTGAGCATATGAACTCAACATTCTTTGAGCAACATGGCTGCAACGGGTTCTTGTACTCGGTATTTGCTGTGACAAGTAGAGAGAACAAAGGTTGATCAAGCTTTAAGCTTGAGATACATATAAAAAAAATTGTGGATGAAAAAATATGAACAGAAATTACCTGCACGCTGTCTGAATTGGTTGATAGCAGAAACCATAGCGTTATAGAGATCAAGAACTACAAAAGTGTTTTTGTTCCCATCATCAGTGTTCAGCTTTTCCACCGCTTTCAGCAATAGCTGGTTGTGAAACCTGGCGTTTTTGTTGGATTCTTCATCGCAATTCTGGTACGAATTTGGTGGGATTATGTGTATAGGCAAGCATCCTATAATTGGCAGTGTTGCTACCACAACTTTTTTCACTCCTAGACGATTAATACGGTGCAGGTCTGCAGCGAGCTGGTTTACAAGTCCTTTGGTGAAAGAAGGCAGACCCTATCATATAAAGAAATACAGGTTAAAAGGCTACATGTTCAACTTGCAAGACATTTTTTTTTATTTAGGGTAAGAACTACTCACATCTTTGGAACCTTTTTGGGCCGCGGAATAGAATGAATAGTCATTGAGTCCGGAGGAAACCAGAGCAACTGATGAGCTGTAGTCAAGGTCACATTGACGGCTGTGTACATTTTCTTTGAGCAGCTGTTCAAATTGATCGATCTGGACTGTGAGGGTGTCTTTCACCCATGTGGGGAAAACACCACTGCCTCCATATGCAAAGTTTAATCCTTGCTGAGTATTTTTTGATGTATTTCTCAGTTGATAAGGTGTAGGTGATTCTATTCCCAGAAATGATGCTGCACATTTGTATATTTAATATATTCTTTTAGTTCTAAAAATAAGAAGAGAAAGAAAGGGAGAGAAAAATGAGAGTAAGAGAAGAGTCATGAAGCACCTATATGGTCAGTAAGAACACGACCGTCGGAGGCTCGACCATTTGGTTTACCGGGAAATGTTTTGCCAAAAGGTTCTTTCCATGGACCCCTGACGTCCCGTGGCCAATTTCCAGTATCAACATAGGAGTCCCCAAAAACAAAGAGTTTTGGAGAGCCCTTGGGGCTATTTTTAGCTGAAATGCCAAAGAAAAACAACGAATGATTCATCATTTGAAATCACTAATTATGTGTTAATTCAAGACTCAAAACTATTAATACAGGAAAATAGAAGACAAACATTTGAGATAAATTAACCGGTCGTCTAACCTGTAGAAATAGCAACAATGGAAAAAAGAAGCAAACCACCCAAGAAAAATCCTTTCCCCTCCATTGGAAAAGCAGAGACAAGGAAAGCAAGAGCTTTATAGAATCGTAGTTATGGTGGAGTAGTTTTGGAGAACAATCATTCTTATAGGGTTCCCCTCCGGGGTTCTTGCATGGAGGTCTTGAAGGTTGATGGTTTAGCTGGATCACTCCAGCTATTAGACAATTAGGCATATTCTAAATTTGGTTTTTTTTTTGTTTTTTATGGAGTCATATGGCCAGAAGGTGGTGGTTTCATGTCATTACCACTTAAGAACTTGTGTGCTTGCATGAGTTTCATCACCAAATGAGGATTGATATCTATCTTAAAATGCCAACTCGGGTATTTGGTTTTGTTTGCCCTCCTAGCTGATAAATTATAAATGGAGACAGCTACTTTGAGGTAACAATACAACTGATTTGGAATTAAAAACCTCTGTAATATTGAATTTTTGTTATTGCCATCCATGTAAATGACCTTTTCCTTGCCTTCTCTCGTTTTTATTTTCTATTTTCTCTTCAAGATTGTGCTGTTAAAAACAAGAAGAAAAACCTTGAAGTGCACAGCTAGCAGTTAGTCCCAGGTCTCACAAAAAGTATTGTTCTGATGGCAAGCATTTTTTGTCCATAAAGATTACCTTGTTATTTAATCCAGTTCTTAAATTAACTTCAAAACATTCGACCATGCCTTTATTTGTTTTTTTAAAAGAAATCGTTCTTAGTTGTCCTTTGATTATTCTCGTGATGCGGTATGAATTTTAATCTTAATTATATAAGGATTTGATAATAATTTTTATGGTTTAGGATTGGTTTTATTTAATAATGAAAATCTTATAGAATTAAAAATTATCAGAATCAACACATATCGTCTTTGCCTATTTTCTAGTACTGTGTCAAATTGCGAATTGTACAATGACTGGGTGTATTTAGGATCTGGGTTTGAAAGTTCTCAAAATGTATTGATTCCATATATATATATATATAACCATTTAGTATATAGAGAAAATTGTGTATCTGCTAAATTTATGATTATGAAGGAAGAAAATAAATAATCAGTATGTAAGAAAAGGACAAATTACATTCCTAGTAGCTTGATTGATCTGATCAACAATCAAGTCTTACAATATTATTTTCTTCTTAAGATAATATTGTCCTGATCATCTGAAGATCCTAATAGAGTCGACGAAGTGAAGATTTAAGAGATGAATAGACCTGATCCCAACCATTCTGTGCTGGATGTACCATATCCCAGAAGATGGACAGCTCTGGCTTTTCGCACACCACATATTTCTTTGCCCCATTCTTGTCAATGTTTCCACACGAGTAGTTGCTTGTCACGCCCACACAACATGGCATAAGAAAACTACTCGATTTCATGTTTCCTGCAGGACTCAATTTGGACATGAATGCAGTGTATAGATCCAGTGTTTCGTAAATGTTTTCTCTGCTCTCATTGTTCATCCTTTGTATTTCTTGCTGCAATTTCTGGTTGTGAAACTTGGAGGCAGTATTCCAGCTTTCACTGCAATTCTCATAAGAAGAGAAGGCTGTCGATATTGGCAGGCATCCAAGAGGCTGCAATGTTGTTACTGCTATTTTCCGCACTCCGAAACCATGTATTCTCTTCAGGTTGGCTGAAAGCTGATCGATTAGTGATGTTGTGAAGGCTGGCAAACCCTACAATATGATAACAAGATCATGTTTTGTTATAGCTCTCTCAGAGTTATCATCCTGATTCTAACTGATTAAACAGCTGGTTAATGGATCATAAGCTGATGCTTAGAATAAATTAAAGATTATGATTATGTTGTATTGCAGCAGATTACCTACCTTACCACCATAAGCTAAAAACTAAAGGTAGTTTGCCAAACTCACCTGAAGCTCGCCATTTCGTTGAATATAAGTAGTGTAGTCATTGCCTGCTAGGGACACCAGGGCAATGGAAGAATTAAGGTCTTGTTTGGTGTAAACTTTTTCTTCAAGCAGTTGTTGAAAGAAATCAATTTGGGTAGCCATATTTGGTGCATTGATGAATGTATCAAAGACTCCAGTTCCTCCAAATGCAAAGTTCATTCCAAATTGTAGACCAGATTTTTCTACAGTTTTTCTCCATGTGTAAGGGACTGGAGATTTTATACCAAGAAATGAAGCTGCAAACCACGAATTCAAAATATAAATATACACTCATGTCACTCATCTAGGAATGATGAGAATTCACTGTAAAAAAAAAAGTCTACCTATGTAATCTGTCAAGACACGACCATCAGAGAATCTACCAGCTGGTTTGCCAGGAAAAGTGAATCCATAAGGCTCTTTCCAAGAAGCTGCAAATTTCTCCCAGTTCCCGGTATCTGCATAGGAATCCCCAAATACAAAAAGCTTCACTGATCCATTTTCTCGGGGTCCATTCACAACACCTTCTGCAGCAACTAAAGCCAGTGGATTATAAGGTTGCGACAAAGCATAATTTTAAACAAAGAGCAAGAAAAAATAATCCCATCTATAAATTGCATAAAAAAAATGTATTAATATAACCTGAAAACTTTACGCAAGAGAAACAGAAAAGAGAAAACAAGAAGTGGATGAAGTGAACTTGTTTCTCCATTGAAGAGCAAGAAGTTGTGGAAGTATGGAGTATGGGAGTATATATGTATAAGATATATGAAGGGAAATGTAGGAGATCAAGGTCACATCTCTTTACAGGATTGACATGTGGAGTGTTCTTTCTGGTTGCCGGCAAGTGTAAACCGAGCTAGGCAAATGTTTGGTTGAGCTAATTCATCAGTCGAAGAACCAAGTAATGAAATTATGGACACATTCTGTGAAAGGTTAGGACACCAGAGTTAAGACTATAGCTTTCTTTTCCTTTTGACCTTTCCTTTGTTAACTGTGCAGGTTTGCCCACCTCTGTCTATTCATAAATGGTGATGGTAGAAAAAGTAATGGATTTTACCTTCACACTTGGCCATGAATTTGACACATCTTCTTTAATTATTCTTATGTACAACATTACAGGAGCATTGATGGTATCATAAATTAAGGTCCATGTGGCTCTGCTACTCTTGATGCAGCTAGAGTTCTTGTTATAGTTCTCCTGAGAAGCTATGCTAAATTGTTTGGTTTGAGATGGATGATTACATAAACTATGAAATGTTCGTCTTCTTAGGACAAACTTTTTTCATCAGCCTTTTAAATTGAGGGAAGAATTTTTCCATCCTCGAGGGGATAAGATTCGGTAATTAGGGGTAAATGAGAATAGTTTTTACATTTTAAGGATCAATTTGCAAGTATTGTTAAGAAATACTTAAGTCGCCCATTTACACCCGAGTTTCCAGTTCACCCCTGGATTCTTCTAGTTACTTCCATGCGTTTGTTTCTTTGGAGCTAAGTCATCTAAAAGTATCAATTTTGAAGCATTGATAGCAAGAGAAGGAAAAATAAATTGGTGGGCGTACTTTTTTTTACTTGAATTACCAAGAAAAAGGGGATAGAAATCACCATCTCTATTCCCATTAATCAATTATCTTATCCCACCTAGGTATATAAATTTATCTCTCAATTCCATTACTATATCCTTACCCGAGAGGTAAAAGCAGGAGGGGGCTAATTCACACATATACGGAGGGAGATCAACAAACCACTTTTTTTCAGAACAAAAATCTATTTTTATAAAAAAATGCATATATATAGCATTTAATTATTATTTTGAAACAAAAAAAATAAAAAAGTCTCTAAATTACTTTTTTTTAGCTTGATAGTATTTTGCTTTCTGTATATGAAAGCGCCAGGACACGTTGTCCATTTTAATCTGTCGGCTGTGCTTATCTCTCTCTAGAAGTCTATCAAGCCACGAGTTACACTCAACATAAGGGAGGGGGGGGAGGGACAAAAAAAACTTGTGTTTACTTCTCTATTAACAATAATCATCTCTTGATCAAAAGCCTCAAGTTTCAGGCCTGTTTTCTATTTCTTTTCTGTTCATTCTCTCTGGTTGATATTTAATTACAAAGGTTGAGTCTTTTTAATGCAAACTGTGATGGGTTGGTGGAAACAATTAATAGAATTGTATATCACAAAACTACTGTAAAGGTTGAAACTTTGAGTGTCGGGGCTTTGAGTTTTGATAGAATCATAGTGTTTTTTCAGGTTTTATTGCATCCAGGTATTGGGATTTTAGCTTCTGATAGAATTGGGGGGATGTTTGATGTGTTGCTTGTTTATAAGATGATGTCCTTACCTTTCATGGGATCAAGTGCTAGTTTTGATGTTGTGCTGGATTATAGGAGATGTTGAGGCTTAAGTCTTGATTTAAGGATCATTGATTTGTGTAGGAGTGATTTTTAGGTGGAGAGTGGTTTATAGATTATAGATTATATTTGGTATTTTTAGTGTTGAGGACAAGATGTACAGCAATTTTATGGAGCATGGTATAGAGTATGCGAAACAGGCGGTTAAGGAGGATGATGCTGGAAACTATAGTAATGCTTTAAAGCTTTATATGAATGCATTGGAGTACTTTCAAGCACAATTGAAGTACGAGAAGAATCAACAGATTGAGAAAACAATTAGGGAAAGATGTATGGGATATCTGAGGAGGGCGGAGGAGATTCGAGCTGTTCTTGATAATGGTGGAAGTGTGCCTGCCCCAAATGGTGATGTGTCAGTTGCTGCACAGCCAAAGACTAGTCCAAAACCAAAGGATAAAGGTGGGAAGGACAAAGAAGATCCTGAGCAAGCGAAGCTTAAGGCAGGGCTTGATTCTGTTATCATCAAGGAGAAGCCAAATGTGAAGTGGAGTGATGTGGCAGGTCTTGAGAATGCCAAGCTGGCGTTGCAAGAGGCTGTCATATTGCCTGTTAAGTTCCCACAGTTTTTCACAGGTTAGTTTCTTGGTTGTAATGCTTGCAAAAGTGTTCTGCTTCCAATGTTATGATATTTTATTGGGTTAAGATTCTATGTTTGACAGTATTTGATGTCTGGATGTTATTCGTCCGCTACTCATTCAGGGAAGAGAAAGCCATGGAGGGCATTTTTGTTATATGGTCCACCTGGAACAGGGAAGTCATACTTGGCCAAGGCTGTTGCAACAGAAGCTGACTCAACTTTCTTCAGGTAATATATAAACCAAGATATCGTAACTGTCCAGATTACTAGCAGGCGAAAGTTTCTTAAAAGACTATACACACATTGCATCAAGTGAGTGTTTGAACTATGCATGCGTAAACAATATTAAATTTTATCCTTCTTCTCGGTTTTGATAGTCAATATATATAGATAGATAGGTAGGTAGTCTTTGCAAACAATGGTCAATAATCTATCCAAGAAATTTTTAAAATGCCTGTGCATCAGGCAGGACCTTGAGAAAATTCAAATTCTTACTATTATCCCTCTTTTGTTTGATTTCTCTTTTATAAATCATAAATAAATCCCAATGTCCTGGGCAGAATCTTTGCCTTTCATGCTCTCTTTTGATGATCATAGTTTTTGACAACTCCCACATGCTGTCTTTGTGCAGTGTCTCTTCCTCGGACCTGGTTTCCAAATGGATGGGTGAAAGTGAGAAGCTAGTTTCAAATCTTTTCCAAATGGCCCGTGATAGTGCACCTTCCATCATTTTCATTGACGAAATAGATTCACTGTGCGGACAAAGGGGTGAAGGTAATGAGAGTGAAGCATCACGGCGCATCAAAACAGGACTTCTTGTACAGATGCAGGTACTTCGTGTTCACTGTATGTGGATAAAGAACACCGTCCTAAACTTCATTTCAACATATACTGATAAGAGCACCATCATAATCTTAAACTGTGGTTCTTGTCCCTTTCCAGGGTGTAGGGAGTGATGATCACAAAGTTCTTGTTCTTGCAGCCACAAATACTCCCTATGCATTGGATCAGGTTAGAAAAACATCAGTTTTTAAACTGCCTTGAGTATGGACAGAAATATATGTATTTTTCATTGGAATTACATAGTTGGTAATGCTAATGCAAAATAATCCACAGGCTATCCGACGGCGTTTCGACAAGAGAATATATATTCCTCTCCCAGATTTGAAGGCAAGGCAACACATGTTTAAGGTATTGCCCATCAGAACTATTGTAGCCTGTATTTTGACATGTTGAAACATGTTCGTGTGATTCATGAAATTAACTTCCTCCTGTATGTTGACAAGCAGGTGCATCTTGGTGATACTCCTCACAATTTAACTGAAAGTGATTTTGAGAAGTTGGCTCAAAAAACAGAAGGATTTTCTGGTTCAGATATTTCTGTTTGTGTAAGTGTCAAGTTTACATCAGAGAGCTCTTCCATATTTCAACTCTATTCGCATATCCAATTATAGCAAAATGTTTGAAAAGTAGTATTTCTTTTATTTTCCTTTTTCTTTTGTGTGAAAACTAAAATAGCCAAGAGTTGCCTATTTTTAAACTCGGTCCTGACTTTCTCATTGATAGGTCAAAGATGTACTCTTTGAACCTGTTCGCAAAATCCAGGATGCTGAATATTTCATGAAGTCCTCTGATGGCATGTGGGCTCCTTGTGAACCAAAACAACGAGGAGCTATCAAGACCACATTACAAGAACTTGATGCACAAGAACTTGCTTCAAAGGTATGGATTGCATAAAACACTATTGCAGAGAGTTCAACCTGAAAACCATTCCCAAAAAATAGCACAACTATCGCTTCTGTGGTTGCACCTTGGAGACATTGTTAGAAATCTATAAGAGGAGAAATATTATGTTCATTTTTGTCCTTATTTCTGTCATGTTCAACAAGAGGAACTGAGAGACATGTTATCATGATTCATGATTATACTCCCCCCTCTAGAATGGTTTCACGGGAAATTAATTTGGTTTGTGACTTCTAGCTGCATGCTTCCTCGTTGGTGACAAACAATGACATCATGTATTTGAAATCAATGACTTTGCAGGTCCTTCTGCCACCCATCACAAGAGCAGATTTTGATAAAGTGCTTGCACGGCAGAAGCCAACAGTGAGTAAAGCTGATCTTGAGGTGCATGAGAGATTCACGAAGGAGTTTGGAGAGGAGGGCTGATGACCTTTCTTAAGTTGAAGCAAGTCTTTTGATTAATCGATAAACACATGTTATACTTAGTATAATTGAATCATTATCCATCTCCGGTGACTAATGTCGGGAAATATCCCCTGTAGGCTTATGAAGTCTAGTGTTTCCTTTTTGCTCTCCCCAATTACTTGTGCAATATTTCGAAAAAGAAAAAATGGGGCTACGAGGCGAGCCAGACGGAATGACAGATCAATGTATGCAATGGTAAATGGTAAATGTGTATACAATACTAGCATTATTTGCTATCCTCATCCCTTGATTTTGTGCGTGTAAATGCCTGTTTAGGAACGTGGGTTAGGCTACGGAAAAGTACGAGTATAACTATTTAATTCATTTCTAATGACCGTACAATGGCACAGAGAGGTACTCCGGCTTGCACGCAAAAAAAAAAATGAAGTAGAAGTCAATGTAGTTGCCACATGATCATTATTTAATTACAAGTTTATAACAAGAATGAGGAAATGACTTGGTTCTGTGAACTACGAATTACAAGTTTATAACAAGAATGAGGAAATGACTTGGTTCTGTGAACTACGAATTCAATGCAAAAGACTCAGGTGACTGGCGAGCAAAATCATTCACCACACATGGGTTGAGGCCTCCCCCCTCTCTCTCATGCTGCTGGTCTTGGTCGACCCCTGCCGTTTCTTGGTGGGTTGGTTTTGGCAACATCAACAACAATCATCCAGCCATTGATGATCTGCAAGTAGGAATTAAGATCAGCCTTGTTAACATCTATTCCGAAAATATAATTTATATTATTTTATAATATATTATTATACTTAATTTTTATCAAATAAAATAAAAGTAGTAAAATTTGAACTCGTGATTGACGAGTCAATAATATTTTAATACTGTATTAGAAAATCATCTCATCTAAAAATTTGATAAATATTTTATCTAAAAACTTGAATTTTTAGATAAGATACTAGAATATGATTTATACGACAATTAAAACTGAAATGAAGGAAAACAAGGACTTGTTTTACACCTACTTTGCCATTCATCTCCTTGAGTGCTGTGCTTGCAGCCTCCTCTGTGGTGTACTCTACAAATGCATAACCCTTGGACCTCTTTGAAATCTTGTCCATTATTATTTTAACTATCAAGAATACAACACCATTATTTTAAAGACCAATACAACATATACAAGTCAACAAACTAAAAAGGCAAAGCATACCTTCAACAAGCTCACCAAAGCCCTCAAATGCTGCACGCAAGGTTTTCTCAGACGTATAAAATGACAGGCCTGCTCAAATACAGATCGCCAAGCAATTAAATAAATCACAAAGCTAGCTAAACCAGGCAATGTGTATTATCCAAAAACTAGAGCTATCTTGCAGGTAGTAATTTACAAACAAAAAGCAAGAGCTGAAGAGCATATCATCAGAATTTGATGGAAGGATGCAACATACCGGTTATAAAAAGTTTCTTTGTTCTAACAGGAGTTATTTGACTTGCTTCAGAATTGACGAGGTTATCACCTGGAAAATTACTTGTTGTTAACATTATGGAAGAACCATTTGCCACGGAATAAAATTCTCCATCATATTAAGCTTTGAAAAATGACAATTGGCTTTTCTGAGACCTCAAATAACAGTATTATAACTTAATATCCAGCAGCAAATCCTGCTGCTAATTTCATAAAACTGAATCGATAATTGCATATATACCACCAGCAGCCCTATTGCTAACAAGAAAGGGACAAACCTCCATAGTCCTTGTTTTCCGACTCAAAGTCTTTATCTGGCTGAACAGACAAAACACCAGGAACACCTAGAAACAGGGAGGCGTGTGTCATTAAACAGAACAATAAAAGCAAACAAAATTTCACTTTGAAAGGGAATAAACTAACCAGCTAGCTCCCGTGCACATTCCTCGTCAATTTCACAACAGAACCCAAAATTCGATTGCCATGAAACATGATACACACACATTTGAGCATCCTTCTCACTGCAAAAGAAATCAATTTGTCACTTCCATAGCTTGTAATAAATAGCAAGCAGATTGCATTCCCTCTCAAAAATTAACACTTACTATCCGATGACCTTGGTTAGTATTTGAGCATAATAATCAACCATTTGAGCCTTTGTAACCACTCCAACTCCTGGCTTATCAATTCTAACCAGCCAATGTTTCGTATTCCCAGAAGGGAACAACAACTTGCTTGCAATTTGTGGATTTGATAATGTACTCAACTTGACACCAGAACTATAATCTTTTTCCACAGAATTATAATCTGGGTCAGGCCTAACTGATATGACCCCAGGCAACCCTGCATCACACACATCCACAACAGTTCATAAACCTCTCAGAATTTACCATTTGAGCATCATAATTCTCTAGAAGTTCGGAGCCAAAGGAGAAAGAACCTTACTGGCAAGTTCAAGGGAAGCATCTTCATCAATATCACAACAAAACCCAAAATGAGTATCACAAGATGCATCGTAAATACACATTTGAGCATCCATTTCGCTGCTCAAAACCAACGAAGCAACCAATTTTAGGCCAAAAAACAACAAATACTAAAATGGTTCATCTATAAAAACACACAGAATTCAACCGGCCCACCTGCCTAATACTCTCTCTAGAGTCTTGACATAGCAATCAATGATTTCTGGCTTTGAATTGACACCCTTTGGAGGACTTTCCATTAGAACCATCCAGTGGTTGTTAGTTTTAGTTGAAGTTAAAGGAGTAGATGTCGATGCTGTTGCTTTTGTTGATAAAGAAAAACAAGAAATGAGAGGAGGAGGAGGAGATAAAGATTGGGTTTTTGTGTGGTTCTTGTTCTTTATAGGGTTGTAAAGTTTGGAAATCGAAGCTTTAATTGGGAGTTTTTCGGGTATGGAAGCGAGAGTGGTGGTGAATAATGAAAGTGAGAGTGTTTCCATGGCTGCCTCTAAGGTTTCATTACAGAACAGGCCAAGCTCCTCTGACTATTGTTGCTTGCTGTTCAATGTCGTTGTAGCAGACTAGCAGTAGCAGAATCTCTATCTGTTTTCATATTTTTTCTAGGCGCTTTAGATGAATGATGGTCGTTGATTTGTCCCTTGTCGTTTTTTATGAGAATGTCAAGCAACGAGTCGTTCGGCTTTCATGAGCGAGAGAAGTTGATTTGCAAGCTTTGATGTCCATCTAGGATTGGGTTTGGTGCTATCCTACAGTAGCTTGAATTCATAACAGGATTGGCCTGGTGGTATTGGCCTAATATTTTTTTAGGTTAAAAATCTGAATTTCACTCGTTTTATTTTCTTAGTTATATTTTCCATTGTAAGACATTAATAATTAAACATGTATGTATTTAGATGGTAAATTTGTATCAATACAAGCACAAGAATTCTGAGATCTATATTTAATTTAATGTTACGTTTCAAAAATATTTTTGAAGAAAAATAGTGTTTTTTTTATCATTTTCATGTACTGATATCAAAAATGATTTAAATAAATAAATAAATAATATTTTGATGTATTTCTGAATAATAAAATACTTTTAAAAATAATTTTAATCACTCTCAAACAAATACTTAGTCAAAATACATATAATTTGGCCCATATACCATCAATTACAAAAACAAAAAAAAAATGAATTTTATCCTACATGTATGAGTTTGGATACCAAAATTAACTTCTTCCGGGGTTCAAGTATCCATTAGTTAGGTTGGTATAAATATAATCTTATTAAGCTTTAAATTCATTATTGATTTTTGAGTCCGGCTTGGACTAGGATAAAATAGTTTATATTTCTAATCCAAAATCCAACTTTTTATCTTTAAATTTCATCTGAACTTGAACTATCCATAAAATTTACTACCCATTTTTGGATCGGGTGAGCTTCTAACCCGAATTCAAGTGACAAGTCGTTTCTTAATGGGTTATTTCTTTTAGGCCAGGACAAGGATCTAGGAATGGTAGTCCATAGAAAATATAGTCATCACTCATCAAAGTTCAATTCAACCTTGGCCGGGGTGAACTGTGAGCTCAATTAACATTAGCCTTCCTTTTTTCTTTTTATTTTTTCTAAAAACAAATCTCGAGTTCAAACATCTCATAAAAGAGAAGAGAAGAAGAAAAAAACTTGTTCTTATGATAGTAGTTCTTTTACCAAGGTTATCATTTCTGGTTTGAGTCTAGAGGAAGTGTAGGAATGAGGTTTTCATCCTGAAATCTAGTTCGAGGATGACCAAAACTTCATGACAATGAGTATTTGTTTTAGGTTATCAGTGGGAACATTGGAAATGTTCTTGCAGAGATAAACAGAGCAAATTTTCATCAGGGAAGTTGCTTTAGGCAAAAAGTAATTGCATTAAACATGATGCAAGAGATATCTGAATATGTACATCATCTGGCCGTGAAGAATAAATGAAGTGTCTGTTTGGTACTTGGCTAAGTTTCACCTAAAAGCGGTGCTTCAATTTCTTCCTCCGGGTCATGGCTCGACTTTTCATCCAGCTTGAGCAGGCAAGCAAAGCATAAAGCAATCATCTGAGACAGCAAAATAGTTCATGCTTAATTTGGGAGAAAAGGAGAAGGCGAGTACGATGAAGTTGTGCAAGGCCTTACCATGCTTACAGAAGCAACTATAATGCTGAAACCTTTACAGTTGAAAGGTGCATCACTGGAAAGGAACCATGCTGAAACAACAATTCATCAATGATCAAGCAAAATTGAATGCCTGTTGTGGTAACCAAAGAAAGGATGGAAACATCGGCAACTCACAAGTCAATGGACTCATTGCAAGTGGGGATAATAAACTTGCTATTGATTGGACACCGGCAATAAATCCCTGTACTTTTCCCTGAAATAAACCAGTTCTCGATCATTAACAAACATGCAGACATTTGAAAGCAGGTGCACATTTTATTAATGCATGTTGGGTTCATAATGCTGACTCTAACTTGAGCCTTAAGAAAAGATGCTCAGCAAAGATGCTTTTTCCACCAGCAGAAGTTGGGAAGTTTGTTCATAGGAAAGGAATAAAGGTAGAAAAAACTCAACATCCATGTTAGACTGCTGGTTTTGCTAACCTGATTTGCTGTGCTTGATCCTTTAGAAATAACAGCATAAGTCTGCACGTCAAGAAATTCAGAACATAAAACAATGATTATCCAATGATGAATCTGGAAACCCTCTCTACCTGACATTCTGAAGAAAAGTGAGTGGTATCATGATACTTACAGCAGGCTTCACGAGGATGTATATCGCTCCAAACGCGGCACTCATGTATGGCACCTGCATTTGGTAATGAGAAAGGTTTAAAGAACTTTGTGTGCTTGTTTATATAATACAATTACACTAAGTGGTGGAGGATTGGTTCAGGATTGATCTTCTTTTAACTCTTAGGAATTAGGTATATACCCAAGATGCCCACGCCAAGCCATAAAGCAAACCCTGTTCAGAGAAAAAGCACCCGTTATGATTTTCCTTTTCCTTTCAGCATGTGAATCGGTTGCTAAGATGAGTTGACAGACGCAACTTACATAAGCTATTGATGCAAGTAAGGCTAAACATAATATCACTCCCTCTCCAACCAATGGATTGAGAAGGGGAAGCACCAAGATCTAGAAGCCAGCCAAAAGACAAACATGTGTTACTCAAAAGAGTTTTTCAAGTTCATTGACATTCCATGGAGAGCCTATGATGTGATGAGAGCGAAGAATAGATGAACCCCATATTAGCATTTGATTAACATGTTGCCACTTTCCAAAGAAAGAAGCCCGCGATTTTCATTGTTTAAGCACAGTAATTCCTTCAGGTTTGTAAATGAAACTGCAGAAAGATTATCTCCACGCCATACCTGGGAAAAGATTGCACCAACTCCAACCACTGACAGAATTTCCGAATATTGATTCTTGTTAAAACCAAACACGGCCTTCAGATAGTACTGCATAGGTAGGTGCCAAGCAATCAGAGGATCTAAATAAACAGAGAACAGAGTAGGTAGCACCACAAAAGAAAATTACAAATAGACTTATGAGCAAACAGCCCACTGGTGCTATTAAATTAAGATTGGTACTTGGTTTCATAATGAGTATGCATTTTTCCATGCATAATTCATTTGTTAAAAAATGTATTGTCCTATGAATTTTGTTTTATCGCTTGCAGGTTAGCAAGTTGTGATTAATGACCCTTGTTTTCCAAGGGTTTAATATCTCTGATAATCAGGATTGAAATTAGGATTGACATGCAAGAAACTTACTAGCAAAACTGAGCTGATGCCAGACATTCCCAACTCATAGAAGAAGGAAATGAATGAAATGACTTTAAGTGTAGGACTGGAAAAAATAAAAGGTGAAAGAAAGTTACAGAGCTCAAATAAAGAAATATAAAAGAGAAGTACAAAATCAATGGATGGATTTGAAAATTACCTTCTAAACACTACCACTGCTGCATATCTCATTGATTCATATCTTTTGCGAGTGAAGTTTATTATATTAGTAAAGAAGGTTGAATCTCGCTCCCTCTTTTCAACCTGCTCAACTGTCTCAGCTAGAAAGAAGTACATATAAACTGAACCAAAGATCAAGAGAGCAATTGAAACCTGAAACAAAAAGCTTAATCTTATCAAATAATGGATGGTTACTAGAGTATATCTATTTATAAAAACGACCATAAGAAAAACAAACTCGAAAGATGAGCATGACAAAACAATGCTGCTAGTGCTTGAAAAACTCACAGATCCTACATACCACAAAGATGTATTTCTCAGGGAGAAAACGTGCCAGAAGATTGCCTATGACATGAGAAGCAGAAAAGAAACCAGTGATCCAGCTAAATGCTGCAGCCCTGTTTTCTTCTTTAATAATATCTGCCTACCAAATGGAAGAAAATGTGATGCCCCAGTATCCGTAACCATGACATTTTATTGATGGTCAATAACCCTTACCGCATAAGCAACAGCAATGCAGAAAATACTCCCTTGACTTAAAATAAATGAAATTGTCCGAAGCACAAAGTACACATACACAGCATCCCTAGATTGGTTACAGGCAAGTACAGCTGAAACAACAAAACAAGCATATTGAAAAGAAAATTAAGAAATCTGCAGTATAACTTTGATTGCAGTGTGTATGTGTGAACTTTCAAATAAGTTAAGAATGTGTGTTACTTCGCTGCATATCCAGCTTCTGGCCAGAAATGCTCAATATGGAACATACCAAAAGGGAACATGGATGTTGATATAGTAATGAGGAGAAGCAATTTACGCCCATACTCATCTGCAAGCTGGCCTAAGAGTGGCAGTACCACCATCTTGAAAATCCCAACCACCTACAAGCAAAAGGAATCAACATGAATCAGTTCAAGTGCTAGTTTAAACATGAAAACTACACACCGCTAAATTCCGCACCTGAGTTCTAATCAATCAAATCCCAAGCCATTTTAGCATTAATGATACACAAAATCATGATCATAAATGCCCTGATCGGCTTAAAAGATTCACATTGGAAATGCAAACCAAAAAAGAAACTCATAAATTTCTGCTCAATTTCTCAGCAGCAACGCAAATCCTCAAAATTCGTGAAATCTACCTAGTATCCATACGTGAGTAATTCACCCCTTCCTCGCAAACCTTTGATTTTTCCAGAAAATAAAAATTGGGAAACTGGCAGTTCCCACAAACCCTGATAGCAAAATATCTTAAATTACAAAAATTAGTGCTTAATCAACTCCAAGCCCTAAAACACAAAAGAATTAGAAAATTCAAAGAACCCAATTTCCATTTCCTTGCAAACTAAACAAAAAAAAAAAAAAAAAACAGCAAGCGAAACAAGAATTTCCTATGTTTACCGTTTGTTGGAGACCATTGATATAAATAACCTCAGAGCAAGTAGTTTGATCAGGACATAAAGCAGAAGTAAGAACATCAACAAGAACAGAAACAGTCATTTCCTCAGCAGTCCAATGAAAAAATAGTGGTAACAACAAGTGAACTAAGGGCCTAAGCTCTTTGAACCCAATTAAACAATCCTTAAACACCATTACTGATATTTCAAGAGCCAAGCACTAGCTTGTTTTCTTGCAAGAAACAAATGAAATACTGCTAAAAGTGGTGGGATGGATAAAAGATACCAGTTCAGTGTTAGATATCACGCGGGTTTTTCATGGTGTGATAGTTATTTTTTAAAATATATTAAAATAATGTTTTAAAAAAAACATTTATAATATTTCATTAAAATCATTTAAAAACACTAAAAAATATTAATTTAATTTAAAAAAAAATACTTTAAAAAAAAAAAAATTGACAATGATGTTTTTGACATGTGGTAATGACAAAACGCAGTAAAGCAGGAGTTCTTGTGCTAGCAACAAGAGTTCTCGTGCTGGATTAAGGTTGTCGTCTGTTAAGGCCTAGTTTGCTTGTGGTCGATGGTGGAGTGATGGTGGTGATCTGACCATAGATCAGCCAACCTGGCGTTTACTTGGTATTTGGGCTTGAAATATACTCATAAATTCACAATATTATTATTTTTTTTAATGTTATTTGACAGGGGAAAATATCTTCAGGAGGCTGGTAAACAAATAAAGGAATTAGTCCGAGTAGACATAAATTATATTAAAGGAAGTTACTATTTTCACTTTTTAGAGTCATTGAATTTATCATATTTAAAAAAATTATTCGTATAAAAAATATAGATAACATTCTTGAAATAAAAAAAATAAAAAACAATAAAGAAAATCTCCCCTTTATTTTTTAAAATTTTAAAATAATATAACTCTATTTAAAAAAATATTTTTTATCTATCTTTTTAATTAAAAAATATTTTTTCATGACTTATAATAATTAAAAAAAATAACCTTTTATATAAATTAACAATGATTTTTCTAAAAAAAATATATATATATATTAAAGAAGGGGTTGTTTGGAAGTGCATTATTTTTTTCTATTTTTAAAGTGTATTTTATTCAAAAATACAACAATATAATTTTTTATTTAGAAAAATATTTTGAACATTAACATGTTAAAAGGATTTAAAAACAAAAAATTAAAAAAAAGAGAAAAAAAAACTCAAAAATATTTTTAAAATAATAAAACATGCATCATCAAAGCATGATTTATTATAGGCTACTTCTTGGTCCCCTTTAAATTATACGGGTGAGGAGCTTTCATGAAGTTGACAGTTCAGTGTTGAGCGCATTAGAATAATTTTTGTTTGAGTCAACCCATTTCTATATTCATAAGCTAAACGCTCACGCACATCCTAACTTATTTGTTTTTGTCCTGGTTAGTTCTTTGTTTTCTTTTATCCGTTGTCAAGGAAAAGGAAGAACCACAGCCATTAACGCTGCTGGCAAACATGGTCTGCTCATGGTTAAACTTGTTTACGGTTTCTTGATTCTCATGTTATCATATTATCCAAAAATTAATGCATCGATAAATTGTTTCCAGCCTCAGATTTCTTTTTTTCTAGAGGTCAAAATACCTTGTTAGTTGATGGTGAAGCATCAATCCTTGCTCGCTGATGGCATATAATTTGTCTTTGGATGAGCAGGTCATTTCACCGATTGAGTGTACAATGAGCTGCTTATCATCTTGAAAGTTGAGATGTTATTGCAATTAAACACTGAACAGGAGCAGATGGATTTTCCCACCAAATCTCAAGAACAAGCCAGAAAAAGTTAGCATAGCTAGCAGGACCAGAAAGCAATTCAAGCATCCCTCAACTGCTTTATGCAATAAGCTTTATTCATATCAATGGTGGTGGAAAATTGCAAGATGGGAGGAGAGTACAAAAATCTTTGCAATGTTATAGAAGCACAATTAGGCTGACAGAAACAAGAGCGAGTAGTGAACAGTTCCGCAAGATGTACAAACCTCATCAGCTCCCACGTTCTTTACTCTTGCACTGTAATAATATTTAGTTCACATGAAAACAAGACAAACTCTGCCGATATCGAGTTAATTTGAACCCATGAACTTTATTTGCTCCTGTACAGAGAAGCATACTAGAAGTTCTCTTTGAGCCCACCACGTGTACGACCATGTAATAATGTGAGGGGGGAAATGGGGACTTCGACTACTCCACCTGACTGGTCAATGCTGCATTGTCATCTTCAGCATCCAATTCCTGTTCCACACCTTTCACCTGCACGCATAAGATTTTCATGAGCATATATAGCAAGGAATGCAGAGAGAAGCCAGGAACTGAAACCCGCTTTTATGTTTACCTAGCAATAATAGCCAGATATTTAAAAAATGATGTTATGCAAACGCATGGGCATGGGCAATGTAAAGCAATAAAGCAGTGGAAGTGGCAACAGTGGGTTGGTTATGGAACTCAAGAACTTAACAAGCGAGGAAGCTAGCAGTTTGGAAGCACAGAAATTTAAGAGGAGATGCACAAATGTGTACATGTGTTCATGTGTATAGGAAGAGAAACTGGAAGGAGAGGAACCCCTCTGCTGCCGATCTAATATTTCTCATTATTTCCAAGACCCATATAATCCCTTGAGTTCTAGACATTAGAAATAGTAGCACTTTCATCTTTCTAAATATTTTCTTAAGAAAAAAAAAAAGTTATTTACTTATCAGCATGCACCTTAGAAGACAATAATCTATCCAGAACACATCAGAAATAGTAGCATCAACCAAATTTTCTGTACATGACACAAGAGAACATAGTTGGTGACCTGAACCCCCAAATATCTTCAAGAACTAGTCAAGAATCAATTGATGTCTCCAAAGCTTTATAATCAGGTTTTAATGTTTCCACCAAACTAGCACTAGCCTGCTGGTAAGTGCTATTAACTTTTGAATATATGCAGTTTGTTATTGCCCAAATTCTCAATGGCCTTCGTTCTTTAATTCATGTCCCTACATGCTTAAGTTGATGTGTAGTAAACTCACAGACACAAATTACAGACATGCAGACCAAAGTGGATTATTAATTGGTGGAGGTCGATTTCCATATACCAAATTTTGAACTTTAGTGCAGAACCTGATACGATGTCAGACAAAAGGTGTAATTTTGCATAGTTTATAAATCTCAAAGATAATTTTCACTTTTTACCTCTGGTACATAATGCATTAGCATATTCTCTATTCCAGATTTCAAAGTGACAGATGAGCTCGGACAGCCACTGCATGCTCCTTGCATTTGCAATTTGACTATTCCAGTTTCTCTATAAGGGAAAACATACAGATTTCAATTAATGATAGGTAACAAAATAAACTGTTCATTCAATATTCTATGAACACGTTTAATCAAGAGAGGAGAAACCTACTCATCAAAACCCCGATACTCAATATCTCCGCCATCATCCTGCACTGCTGGTCGAATACGAGTCTCCAGCAACTCTTTAATCATTGCAACAGTTTCTGAGTCATCCTGCATTAGCAGGAGTTAGTATTATCACATTGAGTGCTTAATGCTCTACAGAAATGAGTTAATATGGTTAGAGAATAACAAATGAAATCCTCCAAAATCTCAGTTCTCTCTCCGGTGATACCCTAGACTATATTCAGCTATTTTACAGTAATCAACATCAGCAAACATCTGTTGACTTCACAGCACAAGTGTACAAAAGGGATGAAAAGCACCGTTCAATTACTCATAACTCTAATATTTGGCATATGGATGGCAAAAAACTGCATGACATAATACATCCATGTCGATAGAATCTCTTATAACAATCATCTGGATTTTCTCCACATATGCAAACCACCACTACTCCTGAGCTAAACCCATTAAAAAGAGAATTAAGGACCATAGAAAAGAGAACATGAGTACACCTTTGTTATATGTTAATGCCCAAGGAGAACTTTTATCAAGGACCACCCAATATGAAATGCTCGCTCAATAACAAAGAAAAGCAGAAGCATAATCCTACAAAGCAAGCTTCATTTGAGTGGGCGGCTGAAAAAAATCAGTAAACTAAAGATATACCTCACTAATAGCTGTGTCCTTTGCTGCAGCAGTTTGTGAGTCTAGAAACAATGGTTCACCAGAAGAATAGAAGTCCATGATTGCTGCAAATATCTCAGGCTTTAGGAATTCCCAAGTAGCATCATCTGACTTTGTTACAGTGATAAAATCAGATCCAAAGAAAACTCGATTGATACCTATGAAAAAACAATACAGTGTACAGGTTAAAAAATTATGAACAATCATGGCATTATGTTTACCTAAGGACAAAGCCACTTCAATCTTACCATCGATTCCGTAAATAGCTTTGGCCAATGGAGAATTCATAGCTGAGCGTGCATTCGGGAAATCCGCACTTCCTACATCCATCACCGCCTTCCCAGGATAAAACATAAGGGATGATGGATTTGGTGTGGGTTGAGTTTGTATAAACATGGTCCTCCTCTGCCCTGTGCAAACCATCACACCTCAGCTTACTAAACTTCATCAATCATTGATCAGCACAGAACAAAAAAATCACTGTAGCCTCTGAAGTTCAAACTTTACAGCGTACCCCATAATTCTCGTGTAAAATCAATAATCTGAGTGTTTTTATTTCGCAATAACTGCAGGTAACTAAGCTAAATAACCAATAAAATACTGATAATAATATCAATATTAATTCAATTTCTTCCTCAGCTCATCAAAATCTCTAAGAACCCATTTTATTATCACATTACAGCAACATTATTAATATAAAAAAAGGACCCTTTACATATCTTAAGACAGATATTAACATGGAACATAAAAATTCAAACCGCAAGGTAAAAGTAACAAAAAATAACAATAATTTCAACAACCTGTCAAAAAGGTCAATTTCTCAGGATGTAAAGAGGACGCCACCGCTTTCGAATTAGAGAAAGCACCACCGCTGCTGTGCCAAAATGCTGTCGTTGCTGATGAAACATGTATAAAGCGGCGAGGTGTCAGACGATATGTAGTGTTGATTTCTCTGCAAAGTTCGAAGCTTTTTCGGTTTGATAGAGCTCTCGCTATTAATCTGCAAAAACCCTTCATTATTTCTCTCTTGTAGCTTCGCTTTGAATGCGAAACGGATGCAGAAGATGCAAAGCTTCGAGATTTTTAGTGGTGATGGTGGATTCGTAATAAAGTAAGGAGTAAGGATAGATAAATTAAAAGCAGGTAGAACGAAGGTTTGAAATTGTTTTCATTAAATTATTTTTGTACTTGATAGTTTATATGTTAATTTTAAAAATAATTTTTTAAAATAAAAAATATATATTATTTTTTAAAACAGTTTCAATTACGTTATAAACATGCATAAAAATCAACAATTTTGGTGGCAGAGAATTGGGTGGTTTGAACCGTCAATTTTAAGATTGTGTATTGGAGATTTGATTTTTTTTAATTTTTAGATATTTTTAAGTGTTAATTTCAAAATTATTTTTTTAAAATAAAAAAATATTATTTTAAAAATAACTTCAACTACTCTACAAATATGTACAAATATCAACACCTTTGATGACAGGGAATTGGATGGTCTGAACCGTTGATTTTAAGATTATATATTGGGGATTTGAAGGTGCGGTTTGATCCTTATAGTTTCTGGAAATATTTTAGTCTTTTTTCATGCAACATCTTTCTAGTAATCAAGATTATTTTAGGCCCCGTTTGTTTGCTGGAAAGTGATTTTCTTTTTAGAAAGTGAATTCCGGGGAAAGCGAATTCCTGAAAAGTGAATTCTGATGTTTGACAGTGTTATGGAAAATGAACTGGAAAACACTTTTCAGTGTTTGTTTGTGTTATAGAAAATGAACTGAAAAATAATTTATTTATAATTTTTTTTTTCAAGTTTATTAAAATAATGAAGAACAAATCTTACAAATTAAAAAGTTGAATGAGAATGAAATTGAAAAAAAAAATATAATTTCATAAATTATCTCAAATAAAATAAATAATAATCAAAATAATAGAGATCAAATCTAAAAATTTTAAAAAAAATGAAAGGTGAATAAATTAAAATAATAATAATTAACATTTCATAAATTATTTCAAATAAAATAAATAACAATAAAAAAATGAGGACCAAATTAGATAGATAAGAAATTTCAATAAAAAAATGATAAGAAAAAAACAAATAGCAATTATAAAAATAAGGACCAAAATTAATATAAAAATTAAATTTTAAGAGATGGAATTGAAAAATAAATATTCAAAACAAATTATATATAGCAATCAAAAGTTTGAGGATCAAATTTGATATAATCAGAAAATAATGACATTTCTAAATTTTTCACAACTTCCGGAAAGTGTTTTCCGTCTAAATTTTCCGGAAAACACTTTCCTGAAAACCAAGCTAAATTTTTCTTCAACTAAAAAGTGTTTTTTGTTGATCAACTTTCCGGAAGGCAAACAAACACAGGAAAGTTTAGAAAGTGATTTCCCAGAAAGTAAATTCCGAGAAACAAACACCATCTTAGAGTAAATATGATTGATCATCAAATCAACCTTGATTTTTTAGATTTGTGCCTAAAATTTGGGCGAGATAAAATGACATGTCATCTATTTTGATAGGTGATGACACGTTAATTGATATATATACCTTTTAAAAAAAAGATCAATGTCTTGTCATCCCAGAAAATAAAAAATGCTCCAATCATAGGGCCAACATGAATGAGTCAGACTTGTCAACTCCCTTTTTTTCATGTTTATTTATGTAAAAAATTATATTTGATTAATATATATATTAGTAGATAAACTATATTTCTATCAATATTTTTTTTACTTCAAGATGATGTTTCTAATATGTATAATTATGCGTCATTTCTCTCTCTTTTATTTTATCTAGTTAGTTGAATGTTGTGTTTTTTTTTTTTATTGTAATTTGTTTGAGTGAAAAAATAACAAACAACATGACTCTTTCATTGTAAAATCTTGTAATGTTCATCTTCTAATAATTGATTTTAGATTATAATAGTGCTTTTTGATATATATATATATATATAGATTATAATAGTGCTTTTTGATATATATATATATATATATATATATATATATATATATATATATTAGTCTTGAACCTTTTCTCCTTATAATCAAGATTTTTAAAGCCTAATTTTATGTTTTTTTAATACAGGGTTAAAATGAAAAATAAAAGTCTTAAAAGAAAAACTTGAGTAACATGGGTGAATTTTTAAAATTTATTTGAAAATTATATTTTATATTTAAAGTTAAAAGACATGGGAAAACATTGCTTCCCTCGGATATTTGTATTGTGAATCACAATAACAATCAACTTGTTTGTTTGTTTTTCATTTTAACCCACCTTTTGTTTTCCTTGCTTATTGTATTTTCTAAAAAAAAGCAGTCTTTTATATTATGTATTTATTGGTATCTAGAGTCAATAATTTATTTTAACTTGATTTTTATATTGGGTGGGAAATATCTGTATGATTTTATTCTTTAATTTTGATTTGCATTCTATATGATTTTTAATAGTTAATAATATTTTTTATTACTTATAGTTGAATAAATAATATCTTTAAAAAATAAGTTATTAATTCCATGGCATATAGTCCAAACTCCAAACCATATGTTAGCTTTGAGTCACAAGATCATATCTTTCTTTGAACTCTTCATTTCCTTATTCAAGTTTTTTTGTTTTTGTTTTTTTGTAATAATCAGGGAATTTCGCTTATCTAAATTAAACGAAGAATAATAGACTCAATCATGTCACAATAAGATAAAATATAAAGGCCTGCCGGGGATTCAATTATATTATCTACCTTTTATCTAACAAATTTTTAGTTAACTTAAAATTAGTCAGCCAATTGGCCACACAATTGGTCTCCCTATAAACACGAACTGTTACAACTATCCAATTCATGCCCAACTTATCTCTAATTTACATAATTAGATTATAAATTCTATCTATTCTTATACTATCTCACTTAATAGCCTAACTACAACTCTAGAATCCGAATCCAAAATCATTTCCAGGTTAATATTGAAATGCGTTTTAATTGAAATTATGGTATAGTGGATTGAAACTATATCTTGTCTAAGTGTTTAGTTAATTAATATATATTATAATTTTACACGTGTTCCGTTATTTTTTAAAAAAATATAAAATGTTTTTTCAAAAAACACAACTTAAAACACACAATGCTAATTTCAAACTCGAAGCCAAACAGAACCCTAGAGCAAAACAGGACAAATAAATAAAAACATGTAAACGGACGCAACGTAAAATTCTCTTCAGCGATATTTAGACGCCACGTGTGACCCACAATATAACGTCGCTTGCACTGAAAACCCGCAATCGTCAAACCCTATCATCTGATCTCTCTTTCCTGATAAAAAAATCTATCCAAAAGAATTCCCGAAATCGCAAACCCTAACACTAACACGAATGAAATCAAGTGGTTCCCAAACAAATCCTAATAGATCCTCCCCCGAACCCTAACTTAATGATTCTGACAATCCAATCACACAAACCCTGACAATTGTTATTTTTCTCTCCTTTTGGGTTTATTTGTTGTTGTCATGGAGGGCTCTGTGGTGGTGGATGATATCGGAGCCCCCGAGTCATGGGAAGTGGCTGATTTGGACGAGACGATGAGTCGTTTGTTGCTTAATAAAGACTCTAAACAGCACCAGCAACAGCCTCAAGACCAGCTCGCTCGCTCGGGTTCGGGTTCTTACGGTTCGGGTGAGAAAGTATCCGACGATGTTATCAATCATGTTGATCAATTTCTTCGTGAGGCCTTGCAAAACCCTCGCGAACGGCTCTCAATTTAGTCCCCCCCCCCCCCCCCCCATTACTTCGTGTTAATTGTTTGATACGCTAGTTTTGTATGAGAGCTGTGTGATATTATTTTTGTTTTGTTTATTTTTTTATGCATGTTAATGAGCAGAGTGGCGAGTAATTTAGCTAAAAGTGGTGGTGATTTAGCTGCAGTATGTTTTTAATGGATGGGGTGGTGTTGATTTTGTTGGATATTTAGTGAGTGATGGTGTTTTTTACTGGTTGTAATGCGGTTAATGCGTGAATTTCACTTGTGGATGAGATGGAAATTGTATGTCCTACCTTTGAAGAAAGCAATGCTTCTAGAGGTATGATGATGACCATGAATGGGAAGATATTCTACTACAAAGCTTAGAGACGCTTGTGTTTAGAGATTTTCAGGTGGTTTTAGTCAGATTGCTTGGGGAAATTTGGGTGGATGATTTTCTTAATAATCAAACTGACATGTAGGAAAGATTTATGAGTATTTGTATTGGAAAGCAAATGAACTGAATTCAATGAAAGAAATCTTGGTTTTGGCTTGGTAAGAACTAAGAAGAGGCGTGGCTGACCGACAGACTGCTTTTTTTTGGTCTGTGTGTGTCTTTATTTGTTTATTGTTGTTTCTGTTGTTGTCTTCTTGTTTTTATTTTTGGAGGGAGAGGGGTGCAGAGGAGATGGACTGGGATTATGAGTAGAATGTTAGGCTGGTTTCAGCCAAATTTAGGGCATGCAGCTATTATTTGAATTGGGTTTTATCAGGAATATAGATTTTCTTAGATGCAGTTGATAATGTTCTTACGGATTCCTTGTTTCTCGTTTTGCAAAAGTCAGTATCACGAGAAAGTAGGGATGACCTGCTAGTTGACATCATTAATGTCATTGTTGTTTTCTTTATGTGATTTCAAGTATTTTATATATCCTATTTTATCAAACAAGTAAAGACATATATCTTATTTTCAGTTTTGCGGATGGAACAAGATGTTGAAAAGTTTATCCGTGATCCGAACCAACAACAACTAGAATTTCAGCAGTTGCCTACCTCATATTTAAGGCTAGCTGCACATCGTGTGGCACAGCATTACTCACTACAATCAATGGTTTTGCTAGACAATAGTTTACCTGATGGCTCTGGTTCCAGAATTATTGTCCGCAAAACTTCCGACTGTAGCCTTCCCTTGATTCGCCTGGCCGACATCCCCTTGAGTTTGCCATCAGAAGATGGTGATGTTATTAAGGTTGCAATTAAGCAGAGACCACAGAAACGCTCTCAAATTGCCAACAATTCAAACTCCATGAAGTCAAATAGTTCCAAAAGTGTGGAGGAAAGAAAAGAAGAGTATAACAGGGCACGTGCACGGATATTTAACTCCAGTAGTTCAAGCAGTGATTCTAGTGGGAAACCAGAAGGTGAACCAAGATTGCAGGATAGTTCCCAGCATGGTTCAGTTGGCATGTCAAAGTTAGAAGATAAATCTGCTCCAGCGATTTCTGATTTAAATTCTGGGCGGGGTTTAATTGAATCATCCACAAGTAGCGGTAGATCAGCTAAGGCTAGGATTGATAGGGAGC
The DNA here is from genome assembly GCA_015731905.1 of Salix dunnii. Lineage (NCBI taxonomy): Eukaryota > Viridiplantae > Streptophyta > Magnoliopsida > Malpighiales > Salicaceae > Salix > Salix dunnii. The sequence continues at coordinate 16,605,516 of CM027668.1, forward strand.
CAATTGGTAGGTACAGACCAAACAACAAAGTGGCCATTTTTCGGGACCGTGAGGTTGAGCGGAAGGACCCTGACTATGATCGAAGCTATGACAGGTATTTGGTCCTTGCATTTCTTCTGCCATCTCTTTTAGTTTGCATTATTTAGTTGGGAAAGGCTCCCAAGTCCTGCTCTATTCTTCTTAGTGTGGCATTGTTTAATGTTCTTTCTACGAGTCTAGTTGCTAAACTTCATTAATAAACCTAGATGAGAAAAAGAAGGAATGTGAGGGAAAAAAAGTTAAAATTAATAATAAAGCCCATTTGAACATAGAAAATTGATGAGAAATTCGTACATGTCCAAACTGAGTAGAACAGTGCTCGAATTGTGCCAGAAATTTGATGGTGGTTTAGTTTCTTAAATAAAGTTAAGTGGGTTTAGTTTCTTGAATAAAGTGAAGTGGGTTTGTGCACTTATTTAGATGTGCTATCTCTTCACTAATTATGGCCTTATAAATTCCCTGGTATGTTGAATTTTCCTTTTCTTTCCATGTTTAAATGCTCAGTATATGTGGATTGTTTTCTATTTGTCCGATTGATGGGAGTTTCACTTTCTGCAATGTTTTGATAGAATTAGTGGCTCATGGCCAAATAAAATGAGGATAGCTAATCCAACTGTGTTGCTGTAAATGAGAGCAAGGGATACTTAATAACATATACATGTTTAGCATGAAGTTTGTTTATATCCCTTATAGCTCAAGTCAGTAAATTGAGCACCCACAGTTGGAGGTTGCAAATTACTGTGTCTAGTCTGAAAACCCATTTCTTGTTCTCGTGATGTTGATTAGTTTACTACAGCAATGAACTTGATTTCTTTTTGTTGAGTAGAGCAAAATTATGATGAAATGTTCCTGCAGATATATGCAAAGATTTGATCCTGGCTTTGGATTCAATGGGGGAGGACCTTATGCCATTCAGCCTATGTACACTCCTGCACTGAATTACAACACTGAATTTCCACAACTTGGGTCCACCCACAGGCCTCAGATATCTTCAGAACACCAACCTCGACCTCACCCTCAACATGTACCTGGACCTTGGGTTGCACCATCAACCCCTGCAGGGATTGGATATGGTCATCCTGATACTCATATACCACCATTTAATCCAAATCATGTCAGTGCACGTTCCACATCTGCCATTTATCTACATTCCTCCCAGTATCCATGTCAGCACCCAGGAATGCCTTTTATCCATTCTCATGAACATGTTCAGCCTTTTTCACAGGTATGCGAGTTAGGATGGCTTTATTTTCCTGCTATTAATTGAAGCAATCTTTTCTTTTTTTCTATGGATGGTGTTTTTTGGTACAATAGTAAGAGGAATATTTATCATGAAACCTGTAAGATATTTCTCAAGTTTGACAATCTTAGGTTGACGTTCTACTCATTGATAGTATTTTCACGAGTAATTACAGTGAATTTAGTTCACCACCTGAAACTGTGGGCCAACCAACTGAGAGGACTTATCATTCTATTTAGCCACATTGTCGACTTTAAGATAAACCAACAATAACCATGGCTATTTTTTTTTTAAAAAGAATTTTTTTATTAAGAGGGGTGGTAAACTATTTTGTTTCTTGATATGGCTAGATATATGTCCCTCACAATTGGTTGGTCCATAGTCTGAAGTGATGGGCTAGATTCTCCTAATAATTTCCCTATTTTCATTACTTGTGCCTTTTCTGATCATCCTTTTTGACCAAAAATATGCCTACTGCAACTTCTGCAGGTTGCCTGAAATATCCTCTCTTCCCTCCTAAAGAAAGAAAGTGGGGGAAGTTTGTATCATTAATGATAAATATGTCTCAAAAACTAAAATTGGTTTAGTTACTTGCATTGAATGTGATCATTGTGCTTCTATTTTCAATTGTTTTATTTTGGTTATGGTATTGATTTCCTTTTCCATTTCCGTGCTTGTGCAGTCTCATCAACAGCAACCTGATGCAAGTTTTGGTTTAGCCCGGCCCCGTTGAGGGGCTTGGGCCATGCCTGCACCCTGCCAGTCTTAACTTAAGCTTGAAATATCGATGAGCTGATACAGTTGCTCATCATATCTGAACTGGCAGGAGTGCAGGCATAGAGAACCGAGCTGGATTGGAGTGGGCAATACTTCTCATGAACATCCCAGTGATCCATTCCACCAGTCTTGGTTTCGCTTGAGACTTCTTCCATGTAGTGAAAGATGAAGAAGCTCAAGGGCTTGGCAGATCAACGAGTATTAATGTACAGGAGCTCTGTTTTGTCTCTGATGGTGATGAAGAATAAAATTAGGAAGAAGAATTGTCTGAGTTGGTCTAACTGAAGGTGCATCCCTTTGTCACTTTGCTTTTGTTTTTTATCTTCTAGAGATGTCTGCATCTTTTAATATAAGATAAATTAATTAAACATCTCTTGGTTATGGTATTGATTTCCTTTTTTGTGCAGTCTCATCAACAGCAACCTGATGCAAGTTCTGGTTCAGCCCGGTCACATTGAGGGGCTTGGGCCATGCCTGCACCCTGCCAGTCATAACTTTAGCTTGAAAAATCGATGAGCTGATACAGCTGCACATCATATCTGAAATGGCAGGAGTGCAGGCATAGAGAACCGAGCTGGAATGGAGTGGGCAATACTTCTCATGAACATCCCAGTGATCCATTTCACCAGTCTCGGTTTCACTCGAGACTTCTTCCCTGTAGTGAAAGATGAAGAAGCTCGAGGGCTTGGCAGATCAACTTGTATTAATGTACAGGAGCTCTGTATTGTCACTGATGATGAAGAAGAATCAAATTAGGAAGAAGAATTGTCGGAGTTGGTCTAACTGAAGGTACATCCCTTTGTCACTTTGCTCATGTTGTTTATCTTTTACACATGTCTGTCTTTTAATATAAGATAAATTAATTTGCTTTCCTCATCCCTACAGACCATAAGGGCCAAAGGGGATGTGCTTGGAGGACATGTCTATCAGAGCTGGCATGTCTTTGGCTTGTCACAGCTTGCCCCCTTGGAGAACTCTGATTATGACCGACTATGCTGTACACTTGACTTGCAGGAATAATGAAGCGATTCGCATCATGTATTATAGGAACAGGTCTTTTGAACTGTAACAGCATCTTTGATTGCTATCTATGATTGGTGAAGTTGTTTGTAGTCTATTCCTTCCTTGCATGTTTTATTCTCGCGTACAAAAAAAGTACTCTTTCTGGACGTCTTTGATTGTTTGCCCTGCAGTCTTGTAGGCTTCTACCAAGCTGGAAATGTGCAGGCACTGATGCGCTCAGAATGTTAAAAGATTGGAAGCTAGTTGATTGATTATTCTCCCATCAAAATTTTAATCCAATTGTTAAAAACATGTCGGAGACGGACGGAAAAAGATGGTTACAGTTTTGCAGACTTTTTAATGCAGCTGCTCATCTGCTGCCATCTATTCTTTCTGTGCAAACCAGGTGCACCCTTGATCGGTGGGATTCACCATGCCTGAATTGTCTGGAGTGTGGAGTGTCAGGATTGCATGTGCCTGGCTACCATAATTCAGACTGTCCGGAGCTGTGGTGTTCGTGGCTGGAAGAAAAAAAATGGACCGACGTCAATGACTAGTATCCATTTCTCCTCTCCTCTCTCCTCTGAAGAGGTCTTCCTTAGGAGCCTTCTCTTCGTAACCACTAACCTAGGAATGAACCCGCTAGCATTAGTTTGCTTTCACCGTATAAATAACGGGCGCCCACCCACCCACCCACGAGTCATTTGCCGAGAACCAACACGCACGCACACACGAGTCATTTGCCGAGAACAACCAAATTTTTTAAAATATATAAAAAGTCAAGTGTATTTTTTTTTTTAATATATAATGTTATGTATCTGGCCGCATGCACTGCCTTAAAAAGAGAAAACAGCTAGTGCGTCATGTAGATGCCACTGCGGTTATCCTGATAAAAAAATAATAAAAAATGATAGAATTACCTTAACAACCCCTGACCAGGCAATAATAATGAAAAAACTTGGACTCAAAATACCATTATATCCCTAGTTCTAGCATCTTGTTTTCGTTGTTTATGAGAGTGTTTAAATACTTCTACTATTCACCTAATTGTGAAACACCTAAAATATATATATATATAGAGAGAGAGAGTTGAGAGAGAGAAGTGACTAGGTTATTTTTAAAGAATTTCTTTTTTGTTCAAAACGATTTAATTTTAATTTTAATTTTAATAAAATTTTAATTTGATGATACAGTAACCCAAGCTGTTCGCCTGAGTTGATGGCAATACATTTAATGGATTTGGAGCACCTCTCATTGTTGTTCTTGTCAATTTGAATCATCATGATTGAATGCATATATAGTAAAAATATGATAGTTTACCTTCTTAATATTTTATTTCTCACCTAACTCAAAGCATGCATTGAATTCAGGAACAGGAGCTTTGAAACAAGATTGAACTTTCAATAGTTTTTAGTGAAGGCCATATAATAAAATCACGTAATAAACACCAATAACTAAACAGGATTAAACCAGTAATGTTGAGCCAGCAAAAAAGAGGAGTCTAAAAGACGTGACTGTGTTTTGGCGAGAAAAAAGAACAAGATGCGGGCATATTTGGCCCAAGCTAGACAGGTAAGCCTCAATCATTAGACTCGACACATAATTCTGCCAGCTTGCTGTCACATGAAATCTCAAAACCTTCCTTCAGCTGCCTCCCGTGCTTACCTCTCCGTACTAGAAACACCTCTTCTCTTCTTGTTCCCTGATCAGCACCAGCTTCTCAATCCTCTTAAATTCTCATGCATCCCTTTCTAAATTTAATTTCAAGTAATTAATCTATGTGCATTAATGGCTTTCACAAGATGCTTCCGCAGTATTTTTTTTATGTTTGCAGATTATTCTAACGTAATATATCAAATATATATGGTTTTTAAGAAACAAAAAATATTTTAAAAAGAATTGAATCGATCCTTTAATCCATTCATGCTGCTGCTTGATGTATTCACGAGAAATTTCCCTCGAATTTAATGCCGTTGTTTCTAAACCAGAGACATGAACACAGGCCAACACAAGTAGATTTAAACCCCTCTTCTTGCAAGTTGCTTCCACTGGTACACAAAATTCATTTTTTCGTGCATCATGTTTACCAGTCACATTCCTTTTACGTGCGTTGCCCTAACAAAATCCATGAGACCCTCCTTCTTTTGAACATGCCAGTGAAGATCTCATGAAGAATAGACGGTTAAAGGAACACGTATAATCAAGTTATTCTAAGTGGAAAAGGCAGGCATGAGGGCTTCGCAGATGGGGTGTCTGCTGTTTTGGGTGAACCATATTGTCTTCAAATCCCTTGTTTTGTCTTGATTAACACCCCGTGCATGGTATGTGTGTGTATATATGCATGTACTCTTCTGGGATGATACCTTAATCATCTCTCTCTCTCTCTCTCTATTGTATGGTTTTAATCTTAAAATTCTTTTCCTAGCAATTAAGGCATACATACAGGTAGGATTTTCAAGTAAACTTCTAGCTAGGTTCACAAATTAAATTCCCAACTCCTTGTCCAATAACATTTTGTATATTGGCCACCATCTTCGATAATGATCTGTGTTTTATTTCAGGTGTAACAGCAGGTGTTCAAGATGGAAAAGCTAAACTCGCAGCTATACTTGCAGAACTGTTATATAATCCAACAGAATGAGATGCTAAGGAAGAAAGCTCAGCAGCTAAACCAGGAGAATCAGGCGCTGTTGTCAGAGCTGAAGCAGAAACTCTCCAAGACAAGCTCCAAGGCAAGCTCCAGTTCTACAACTAATCCTGTTAATTCCGACAAGCCCTGATTCGTGGATGTCTTAATTCAGTAACGCCTCCTCCCTTTTCTCCCCCTTTGTTCGTTGAGTGCAGAGTATGGAGTGCCTGGCTAGTTACATGTTGAGACTCTTGCCAATCTTTACTTTTAGAGGAAAAAATGTGCTTGTGAAGAACAGATATATTTGATGATGATCAATAAATGAAATCTTCTGGTCTCTCTTTTACACCAAAGTACGTAGCGTCTAGGGTGAGCCTAAACACAGCTTAATCTACCTGCAGCTTACTGTCTATGCTTGAATGTTTTTGTTCAAATACTTGTACGTAATGTCTATCTCTCTCTCTCTCACACTGCAGGCAAAAAAAAGAGAGATTGATAACAAGATAATTAAGAATAAAATACTAGTAAAAAAAATCCAATATAAGCACCATCATTCATCTCAGTTAATTAAAGAGCCCGATGATAGAACTCTTGTTGAGTGACTCAGTCAGGTGCAAGGAGCTAAAAATGTAACAAATCCTGCTAGACTGTTTTCAAAGGGAATTATTATGATGCCCATGCATGGAAAGCTGAGGAAACGCACCATCAACCGTCCGAATGCCAGCACTTGAAGCATGTATGGGACCAATGGTGGATCCACTCCCCGTATCACTTCTCGCCAAAAAATCCCGCAAGGAAAATCAACTTCACGTAGAGAGTCCAGGGTGAGGGTAGTCACCAGAAATCAAGAAGTCCATATTTCTAACGATGCTGAAGCTTTCTTATTGCAGACTGCCACTAATTGTGTATTAGTCACTTAGTTGGACAAAGAATGAATACGCAACAGAAAAGAAGAAAAAGCAGACCTAACCTGCTTCGCCAGTGACTCGAAGTGGCAAAAAATACCCCTTTATGGAAATTGTTTCATATTTTATAACAGGATCCAAATAATTGAGTCCAAAGTTAAATCAGAAATTGAGAATTCTTTTATTCTTTCTTGAGATCACTTCTCCTTCAAATGGTCTGGTATTTCTAGTCAAGCTTGACGGAACACCTCCAAAACCTGTCAAGCCTCAAAATGTAGATGAGAGTAAACCTCTTCCAGTCAACCAAACGGCATCCGACACTTCCTATGCCATCCCAGAAAAGGTCCCTCGGTAGCTTCTCAAGGGCTCCAAGCATTTTGCCCCCATCAAAACTGAGATTTATGCTTCGTAAGCAACTAGAAAAACTGAATCTCCGTTCTTTATAGTGAAATTGTGTAACTGTTGAAGTTAACCCAAACTGACAACTTGATGCCCGTTGTATTATAAAAAAATCATTGAATCCCAAGCAGCACAAGCAAGAAGTAAAGTGATGCAATCATTTCTTCTCACCAACATTGAAATATCAACTTTTCTAGTGTCCAGCGTGCTCAAATTTTTATATGAAACTGTTTTATAGAGTAGACAAAGGGCTGGATTGCCCCCATTTCAATAGGCTATTGCCCGAGTTGGAAGGTTGTGGATTTTTCCACCTTTTCAAAAAAGAAAAGATGTGATTCCACCAGTAGCATACGGCTGTTTGCATTGTGCTTGATAACAAGTCCCGTTGCACCTTTGGTTTTCTCCATGCTTTTCCATAAAACTTGGTTGTACTCCAGGAGCCATGTGAGATACTGCAGATAGAGAAGGTTTCCCAAAGGAAATATTAAAAATGATGTCAACAAAACTGATTGCAGAGAAGTACTAGAAACAGAAGCATATAATTTAATAAAATAAAAAACTGCGAACTAAATTATACTAAGAAAAAATCGACAGTCGAATAATAGCAGGATTGATCATAGCCCCTTTACCAACTTTATTATGAGCCAGCGCCCAACCAACAATCCGTTTCTTTGCCCGAAACATGGTCAATGCATCAGCTCCCTGGATTGAATATACAGCATTATATCATTCAATTGATGCATCATTATGATCTTGAATGAAGTCAGATCGATGATAGGAAACCAACACACCTGCTATCGTCGCAGATCGATGCACCTGCACTTTTGCACAAAAGGAGAAGAAAATAGTTAGTCCCTACATTTTCTACTTAGTAGATACCTTAGATCTGTATCAACAAGTGAGTACTATAGCAAAACAAAAGGAGATACCTGCATAAGCAGAGAGTTATAAAAAGCTTTTGAAGAAGATTCAATATTTTTCTCTCGTCTCAGGAGAAGCTTCTTCAGGTTCTGTTGCAAGAAGCGGCCAGGTCTCTAGGTTTTGGTTTAAATCCATCCTTATTGCCTGCGCTGAATAATCTGAGATGAAGACAGAAAGCTAATGAATGAACACAGTAATGCTTACAGTTTTACAGTGTGCTGTTCATTCAGCAGGGTCTTCGAGAATCCTTCAAAGGTGAGCGTCTCAAAGTCTAAAATTATGATTACAAGTTAGCTGGCGTCTTTTTACATGACGTTGAATCAAACATGCAGGGCCTAGCATGTGCATGTTGTAGAAGCTGCTCATTGGATTGGAATCTATCTACAGTACTTCACGGGGCCTCATCCTGGTACCTGTTTCAGAGCTGTGACTTCTCCATGTATAGGTTCGGAAAAAGCTAATCCATTATTGGATTAAATGTCATGTTGCTTTGTTTCAATACCTGACAGACCTGTAGCTTGTATCGGTTTGGATCGAAGAAAACAACGTTCAAAGGAAAAAACCTGGCTCACCCGTTTACAAATTAGAGCTTTCACGGGTCAAAACATGGCTCACCTGTTTAAGATTTATATTTTGATATGAACACATGAAAATATTTAAAACAAGTTCTTTTAATAAAATAAGTTCAATCTTAATTCTAAACACTAATGAACTTTTAAACTTGTAATTGAAGGTAGTATACACGCATGCATACATTGATGAGCTGTTGTTCGGGTTGTTGGGACAGGTTTATGTAGTTGAAATTTCATTATCCCCACCTAAAACCTCCTTAATTGAGGAAGTAATATTTTCAAACATCTCCAAAAGGAATTTAAAAAAAAAAAAAAATCTATGGTTTTTATGTGAAATAGTAGACCAATTAATGCAGTTAAATCCAACCAATTGACTATTTAAAGTAAAAAAATAAAATTTCATCTTTTGTATCATATAATCATACCATTTACTTAAATATTGTTATTATAAAATGTAAAAATTATCAATAATTTAGTATTTATTTGAGAGTGTAGTTACGGTTGTTTTTAAAAATAACTTGTATTTAAATCTATCAAAATAAAAAAAAAATTGTTTTTTTTTAAATATTTTTGATATTTGTAAATAAAAATAATTTTAAAGCATAAAAAAAAAAAAAAAAAACTTTTATCGCATGCCCTTTTCTTTTGAAACGAGTGGCGACAGGGTCTTAATTCGATAGTGTTGTTACCTTTATATAAAAAAACTAAAATCGTCAACAGGTGCATTTCTACCATTAATATACTCACTCTCCAGATATAACGAAAGGCTGAGGTACGAGGATATTATTTAACTAATAAACATCTGCAAGAACCAGGAGCCAGCAACAATATATCAGCTGATTCAGTAGAACTTCATTTCAGTTTCTTGCAGGTTCTCTCTTCTCTCTCTTACACACACACGCACGCACACAAAACAGACATGGACTGCGTTGCGTTGTTTCTTTGGTTCCTGTTCATCATAAGTAACCACTTAAGTTCATTGGTGTGGTATGTCTACTTTGAAATCTATAAATACCCGGTTATGTTTTTTCTTGACAAAGCAAATGGATGCCACGTTTTTTGTTTCTTTTAGTATATAGATGATCTTTGCAATGACTGAGTGATTTCTTCAATCCACAATGGAAGCACATGATATTTGTTCTCGTTGTCTTAAGCTGAACATGTTCTTTTCTTTTCTTTTGAAGCTTGAAATTAATGGTCCGGGTATGATTCTTAGAATTTCCTGTATTTCTCATAAATTTATAAACATTACCTTTCTTGATTGATTGAACTTGGTTTTTTTTTTTTAATGACCTCTGTTAATATTGGTAAAATGTGAAAAACTTTTTTGTGGATTTGATCTTTGAAAAATGAAATATCTCGGGGATAAATTATGGAAGTTCATCGTCAATTTCGTAACAATCAAATTTCTCCGGGCTGTCATCAGTGTGACAAATTTTCTCTCTGATTTTAAGTACAGTCTCTGGATTTTTTTTTTTCCATCTTATTTTTGTTAGGGATGCTGAAGGAAATTAGAGCGGCTTTGCTTTTGGGGTTGGCGGTATGGGTATATCAGGCAACTAACCCTCCACCTCCAAAGATTTGTGGCACCCCAGGTGGCCCTCTTATTACAGCACCTAGAATAAAATTGAGGGATGGGAGGTATCTGGCCTACAAGGAGCATGGTGTCTCTAGAGAAACTGCCAAATATAAGATCATATATGTTCATGGATTTGCTTCTATGAGACATCATACAATGAGTGTGGCAAAACTCTCTGCGGTATTCTATTATTTCTAAATTTGTGTTTAATCCTTTAAAGTTCCATTAGTCAACAGATTGTATCATTTTTGTTTGTCAGGAAGTTGTTGAGGAGCTAGGATTGCTCTTTGTGTCCTTTGACCGGCCAGGTTACGGAGAAAGTGATCCGCATCCAAAGCGAACTCCGGAGAGTATAGCTTTAGATATAGAAGAGCTTGCTGATCATTTAGAATTTGGATCCAGATTTTATGTGATGGGGTTTTCTATGGGAGGCCAAGTGATCTGGGGCTGCCTCAAGTACATCCCTCACAGGTGAGACCGTTTTCTTGCCATTACAACAATTGTGCTTATCTGGATCCTGAGGATGTTCTGCTTGCTGTTTAAAATTTGGGATAAAGCATGGACATGATATAATAATTCAAGAATTTGTCAGAAGTTCAAAAAAAATAAAGCATGCTATAAAAAGTAATGACCACAGTTCTTTTATTTCAGCATCTAGATCTGCTGGATAATCTGTGTCCAATGTAAACAATGTATAGTTTTTTCTGCTTCGGCTCATAACATTGTTTGGAGTTATCATATGTTTTAAGCTTGGTGCCCATGGTGCTGCAGGCTAGCAGGAGCAACACTAATAGCACCTGTTGTCAACTACTGGTGGCCTGGCTTTCCTGCAAACTTATCAACAGAAGCCTACTACCTACAGCTACCTCAGGACCAGTGGACATTGCGTGTTGCTCACCATGCTCCATGGCTCACCTACTGGTGGAACTCTCAGAAATGGTTTCCTGCATCGGCAGTTGCAGCCCGTAAACCAGAAGTTTTCTCCCGTCAGGACTTGGAACTCCTTTCCACGGTTACAGATGGAAGAATGTACATGGTACTTCATATTCTCTCTCCCTTTCTATATTACATGGAAATGAACCATAAATTAAATATATCTGGACATATTTTGTGTCTCTGAAACTGGAGGCAAGAAGAAGATATTGCTAGTGAGAAAGTTGTCATTGCATACATAATTTTGCAGTGTACATAGAACCAGTCTGAGAGGTTTTGATCTTTTAACCAGGAGAGAACAGTAACTGATTTGTGAAAAGATAAGACACTGCAGAACTTCCAGTTTAATTTTGATATTAACAGGAGCTTTTTGAACCAGAAGTTCTGGAGATCCAGTTAGAAATTGATTTTAATCAACAAATGATTGACTCTTCTCTAAAAAATGTTACTGATCACATGCTACCTGATCCTTAGAAGTGCTAATGAATCTCCCCTCCTGATTTGGAGTCTCTGCTTTCATTTTATGCAGCCACAAACAATGCAGCAAGGAGAATTTGAAACCTTACATCGAGACATGATGATTGGATTTGGGAAGTGGGAATTCGATCCCATGGATCTTGAAAATCCCTTTCCTAACAATGAAGGCTCAGTTCATCTATGGCATGGTGATGAAGATAAGACGGTGCCTGTTAGCTTGCAACGATATATTGCCCAAAGACTTCCCTGGATAAACTACCATGAGATATCTGGCTCTGGACACATGTTCCCTTACATCCTGGAGATATGCGAAGCGATCATAAAGGCTCCATTGCTGGAAAAAAAGTAGCCCACTTTCGAGCTTAATTGGCATCAGCATTTGTTTGCCTTTCATCTTAGGTTCATGGCAGTATGTCCCTGATTATATTTTTAGTTTCAAACATATTTCTACTAGATCGGTATACGACTCTAGTTCTATTCAGATTTTCAAAGTTTGCTACCAGGGACGAAAGTTTTAACTTGTCCGCCCAAACCGATATGTGTGTGTGTTTTGATAAAAATATCTTTCTTAAAATAATGTGATGGTTCCTTTTATATTTGGGCAAACACTTTTTATAATTTCCATCCGTGAACATAAGGTTTAAAGAAATGGTTGTGGAGATCAGAGGTCCTTTCCAAGATGATAAATGGGACCCCTCAAATACTGTTAGGAATATGTGTATTGAATTTTCAAACACAAATAGTACATACGTTAATCTTGAATCTGGTCGAAAAATTCTACCTTTTATCTTTAGTTAACACTTTTCTTACCTTACATATCCTTTGATCATTATCTACCAAGTGAAAATTTGACTGTAAGATCTGGTGGAAAATCTTAGTGTTTCTGACAGCAAGAAACCGCAGTGCTGCTTCAAAAGAAGAAGCTTTTCATTTTATTTTCTGGCAGGTTCCCTCTCCCTCTCTCTTAATTCCTCATATTCTTGTTACGTCTACCTCTCAAGTTTCTTGATGTTTTTTACTCTCACAAGTATGAAGTATTAGCGAAATTTGCTGTGTAGAGTTTATAAATTGGATGAATGGATATCTTATTTTGTTGAAACAATAGAGATAAGAAATGTACTTGGAAGAGACTTCACTGTTTCTATTTCTCTTTTTGGTTTCATCTTTGAATGCTTGCTTAATTCTCTGCTAGAAACGGATAATATGATTCCAAGATGAGCGTGACTGTTTCTTAATTTACAAGATCAAAGCATTTTGGAGTACGACGTATTTCCCATAAATTTATGAAGAATCTTTCATGTCTGAGAATGTGTCTTGATCTTTGTTAATGTTGATAATTACCCTGTTAAGTGAAACAAATTTGGTTGATATGTTCTAAAACATAGTAATTTAGTTGTGTTTGAGAATAGTTTGTAACTATCAAATCGATTATTGTCAGTATCAAGTTGATGAAAATTGATTAAGCTGCGAGTGCGAGGCAGATTAGCTCTGGAATCTCTAACACCACGGTATTGCAAAAGAAAACAGCATGATAGCATGCCAGGCAAGCTTAAGAATACAGAATCAAGAACAAACGTGACAGGTAAACCAAGAATTTATCGAATCTTCGGGGCCTTTAAGGGGGATTGTGTCGGGAATTAAGCTCACTGGCAAAAATGAAGATAAAAAGAAAAAAAGAAAAAGAAAAGAAAAAAGAAAAGAAAAGAAAAGTGACAGGTAAACCACCAATTTATTGATTTATGACAAACTGGTACAAAAACTCGGTACATAATAAAAACTATTTAACGCTAACAGCGGAAAGAAGCTTAGGAGGAGCAATGGGCATATTATTTATTGTTGAGACAGAAAACCTAAATGGACTGAAATATAAGATAAATTACAAATACAAGGCAAATGCAGCATTAACTACAAATTTGCGAGGAACAGTTGAGAGATCACTTCACAGTAACCCTTGGTTACTGCAAACAATCATCACAATGGAACACTTAAGGCTCATGGAAGTGTCCAACTCTGGCCAACAAGACTAAAAAGAACTAGTGCACGAAAAGTTAAATGTGCTCCGAAGTTCATTTAGGCAGCCCAGTTTCGGGATGGAGAAGAGCCTGGCTTTCATCAGAGAGCAAAACAGGACCTCTACCAGGTTTCGTGCAGATGAAATAACTGACTTCTCCTTTGCTTCTCTCGGCATTCTTAATTTCTGGAGGTGGTGACAAAGCTTCCACATCCTTCATATCTTCAATCCCAGCATCTTTTAGTATAGACTTGTCACCTATAACATAACTGAGGAGAAAACAGTTTGATTATCAGAAAACTGATTAATGGGGTTGCATAAATCATAGCCTCCAAAACATTGCACCAAAATCCTGTTGTGACCTTGACACTGGAAGACTATATACCTGTTCAAATCAGCATCAGAGTTTGGAGGGAAGCAAAAGAGCAGCTTCTGCAATAACTGGGTAGCAGCCTTCCTATTATGTGCAAACAGAACTGCATTGGGCCCAGCATCAAACGTATAAGCCACCTGTCAAGGAAATCCCATCATTAGCCAACCATTACACATTTGGAAACTGTGAGCTGGCAGGACCAGTAGGATTCTAACCATCATTTTGTTTTTTTTTCTTTTATTTTTATTTTAGGAAAATCAACAACAAAAGAAAGTGGCTGCAAGCATTAAAACAATGTTATGATAAGTCATCATGGATAGGTTAAAGAGCAGCACAAGCCACGAGTGAAAAGCAGCTTCATATTTGATGCGATGAAGTGATACTCGAGGTATTTCAGCAAAATCCAATACCAAATAAATTATCTCTAGGTATTTCAGCAACAGCAGGAGAGTATTTCTGTAATTGAGGAACCACACAAGATCAGCTAATACTATAGAACATGCTTGCAAAAAGAACAAATGAAAACTAAATACTAATTAGACAATCGAGAAGGCCATTTTATTATGTCATTATCCCTAAATCACCGATGAAATCATTCATGCCCCAAGCTTGACCATCATCTAAGATCAATTATATGTTAGTGCCATCACATTCTATCTAGAACTTGTTTCCAAGTTAAGCTCCTAGAATGTGGCGTCAAACAAACCTGAGGTGTTTCTTCTGAGCGATTCCATTTTTCAACACAGCTGATTATCCTGAAATATAGTCACTATATTAAAACTAAACTCCATGTCTGGTGAATGGCTCAAAAGGCAAATAAATAAATAATTGATGAAGCTTAAATCTCCATGTCACATAAAATGAGAAACTTTACTTGCCTGTGAGATGTATCATTCATGTAGAATATTGGGGGACAAGTATCCAAGCACACAGCATGGAACTGATTGCTATCTGCACACGCTAATTGTGCAAAAGATCCAAAATCACGATTCTTTATGGCTTCTTCCATTTGTTTAGTGCGTTTTGGTACAACTTCCTATTTAGTCAGAACAGGAAGGAGATAATACCAAAAGTTCAAAACTTCAAACAATTTCGGAATGTATTGAACAGAAGAAAACTAGAAAGGGATAAAGGAGATGATTAAATTTCAAAGAAAATCTAAATCTAGACAGCAAGGAAAAGGCAATGTGCAAATCACAAAGCATGGTCATCATCCAGAATAGATTCAGAATAGGGATACAACTCCATTTATGTCTAGAAATCTCATCTGCTAAGAGCACTTTTTGCAATTGAAAGACAGCAGCTTAAGAAGAGAAGTTGCAAGAAATAGAATTAAGGGCATTAAAAAGCACCTTAGCTCTGTGTTGCAAAAGCAAGCTAGTTTCAACACTGTCCCGCATTCCTGTGGTGCTACTTGTTTCTTTCTGCCGTGAACTTACCTAAAGAACAAAATCACAACTCTGTTTACTATAACAAAAGGACAAAAAAAATCAAATGTATTTTCAGGACTACTATTCCCGGAGTCCAGAGGCAACTCAAACTAAATTCAGACTAATGACTTCTAAATAAGGAAAAAAACATACCACAGCGATAATAATAACAAGTTCATCCCAGTGCTTTTCATCTACAAGTTGAACAGCAAGGCTGTCACTTCCATCCTCAGCCTTGACATATTAAAAAACAATGCATCATAATTAATTACTCAAAATGGGACAGAGCAATCTAATCAGAAGGCTCCATGGATGAACCTCAAAATCAAACTTACTTTTCCCATGTTCCACTTCACAAATCCACCAAATAAACTGCGACAGGCACTGCCAGAACCTTGCCTGAAAAACAAAGCATACTAAATATCAAACATTGCAAAACCTTTCCAAGAAACAATGTTTGTAAAATGTCAAATGTTAATAGCAACTAGCATGCTTGAATCACTCATATCTGGAAAGCCTTGACAAATTAAATTAAATATATAACTGGGCTATAATATAAGTCAACAGCACCCTACAAACCAGCCTATCAATTACTTAAGACAGCTCCCTACAAACCAGTTTATCAATTACTTAAGACAGCTCCCTACAAACCAGTTTATCAATTACTTAAAGATATCATTGATATCAAATACTATCATATATGTAAGCCAAGAACGAGCAATGAGGTATAGCAAAGGTGCATATAGCCAGAATTCAAAATCATAAATATTTGTTTGTGGTGACAGCTGTATGAGGATATAGCGGAATAAATGGAACATGTAAGTTACGTAGCAGCTGCATGTGAAGAATAAAATGCTAGGGGAAAAAAAGTGTCATGCTACTCAAAATTATTGACATGAAGAAAAAGAGAGAAAAAGTGCTTAATCATGCATATGCTGTAAAGGTATACCTTGCAATAGCAGAAAGTTCACTATTGTCTTCTTTTGCATTCATCAGCTTTGCAAGGGCAAAAACTACATAAAAACATAAAACCAGATGATGTCATGATGAATAAATCCTTTCAGTTCCATACAAGATTGCAATTGATACTACAGCCCCGCAGATTTAAAGCAGTAAAAACAATAAAAGGGTTCCTCAAAGTTGAAAAATGCTCCATTAATAGGAAGCATTTCTTTCTAGCTTGTTACATTTCTATATATGAGCTTCTATACAAAAATGTGTAGAGACCAGTGATTATAATCCAGAAAAGCTAGCTGGCGGATTTATGAAAACTATATGCCAAGTTGGTCAATTTCACATGGGCCACATAATCATATGCAGTAAGCTTTATTGTAAGTGCTTTCAACAAAAAGTGATTAATGAATATTCATTCCGCATACAAAACTCAGATTGTTTATTCACAAGAATTTCTCAGAAATGTCAAGTCCAGCTCAACCATTCAATAAAGTAAACAGAATCACGTTTTAGAAATATGGGCCCAGCCAAAAAAAAAAGCAGGGGGGGAGGGGGGGCATGAACATAGCAAGGAAAATGTTTACCAAGACAAGCAAAGCCAGCTGCAGAGGAAGCCAGTCCAGCAGCAGTAGGAAAATTGTTGTATGAAGCAACATGCACATGCAATTTCTCCCAATCCTTCTTTGCAATCTTGATACCCTTCTCTTCATCCTGAACATCACAAGCCCGGGCACGAATTTCCCTTAAACAATTTTGGTACCTGCCTCCAGAAAGGGAAATCTCCTACGATAACCAGCAAAAATCATGTTTGTTATGGATCAGAATTAAGGTAGAGAATTCCAACATGAACCCTACAACCATGTACATTTTGCTTAGCTACAAAGAACCATAACTAGCAAATCGTCTCATTTACAGGGAAATTGAAATGCAATAAAATTTTATCCAATCTAGATCCATGCCCATCCTTTCAAGATCAAATCTTGTATCTGATCTCAATCAATTTTTTCTTTCCTCACATTTTCTCAGCAACAAAATAGGATTCAATGAAACACGCATCGAAGTTTTCCCTGATGATAAACCACACAAGATTCTCAACACAACAAGTTAGCCATCTTCCTCCCATATGCCCATCATCCTTGATATAAGTACATGCACAAGTACATCACTACAACAAAGTCAACGTCATCAAATGACTTTATGAACTAAGCTAGCTGACAATACATGCAATTCCAAAATCTGTTTAAATAGTACGGTTTCAAATAAAGAAATTATCTACTATGTTGACGTGCAATTTCGAAAAGGAAAGAGAAAGAGAGAACAAAATCTGACTGTAAGGCTTAATCCAGTAAATTTCCTTCTTTCCAGGTCCCAGATAACCATTAAACATACAAAACAAAGATAGCCCACAAAAAATTCACTATCCAAACGCGTCATTAAAACCACTGAAATCCCGTTTCAAGAACTTCCACAGCAACCAAATTGAAACAGAAAAATGAGAAAAAAGACTACCTTTCCATTGAGCCACATCCGATCCTGGTCAAAACTAGGACTAACAGCCACAGTTGTGGTTGTACAAAGATGAGCCGGATCAAGAGTGACACTTATGCTATCATTAACAGGCAAAATCAAGGTCTCGTCCCTCTTACCCCAATACTTTATTACAGCTATATTTGTTGGCGTCTGTGCAGTCACCATTCTCACCCATGTTTTCTCTTCCATTGATAATAATCCTCAAAAAGCTTCAAACTTTATTGGGAAAAAAAGGTATCAAATCAGAGATCTGAGGATCTGAAGATGGTGACCTTGTTAATAGTGTTTTTTTTTAATGGTTTCTTGTTAGCTGAAGAGAAGAGGAGGGAAGTTCGGAATATAAATAGGAGAAGAACCAGTTAAGAACCAAAACAATGGTGGCTTTTAGGCTGATGTTGATGTTTGGAGTTTGGACTTTCCAAGGTGTTATGCTTGCTGAGAACTATTAGTCCCTATAAATTAAAGATACTGGTTTATTAGACCTTGTAGTTTCAAAATTTAATATTAAATCATCATATTTTAAATTTGCTTGTCCTTTTGTCGATGTATTGTTCTTTTTATTTTTATTTTAATTTATTTTTCTGAAAAATAAAAGCGGAGAGAATTCGGTGAGATAGAAAATTCTCCTAAAAAAAAAGTGTTTGGTAAAAATTTTTTTTTTACATATTTAAGATAATGAAAAGCATGTTTGTTTTTATATTTTAAAAAAAAATCAAAAATAATATTTATTTTTGCTCTGGATAAATTATTGTTGACATTTATATGTCGTTTTAATGTGATAATATTATAAATAATTTATATATATATATATAGTGATAATATTATAAATAATTTTTATATATATGTATTTGATTTATTTAAAAAAACACTTTAAAAATCAATTATATTTGTAATATAAGAAGAATTACTATTAAAAAAACTCTAAGTTGATCGAGTATAGGGACTAATTAGCTATGTATGATAACCTATAAAGGCTAAATTATAAAAAACTACTAATAAAAATTAATAGATTCTACTACTTCTTTTTTTTTAAAAGGTTTTTATCTTTGAGTTATGAAGTAGCAAATTAGGCTTTTTATCATGTACTATGACGAAGATAATGAAAAAAATATATTTTTTAATTAAAAATTAAAAAAACTTCATAGATTTATTTTTATTTTTATTTTTTTAGCTAAATATTTTCCATTTTCTATTATTTTTTATTTTGTATACCCCGAGTTAAGACGGTAATAAAAAATGAGAAGTTGACATTTTCATATCATAAATGTGAGAATGAATAATCCAGATCTTATTATAAAAGCTTGTTGACTATATCGATTGACCTCTCTGTTTACCAATTTGTTTTAAATAAATAGGGAAATTCATTAAACTAAGCACCCGAAATGGACCGAGATGCCGGGCACTCTCCACTGGTATTGTTAACGATAAATAGGTATAGTGAGGTTGGTGAAGTTTATAAAATCTTTTTTATTTATTGTTTTATAGAGTAACTGGGGTTATTTTTTAAAATATTTTTTTGTTGGTATCAAAATATTATTTATTTAATTTTTTTTTTAAATTATTTTTAACATCAAAAAACGCTAAAAAAAATTAATTTAAAATAAAAAAATCAGATTTTTTCAAAAACAATTTCAAACACCCTTTTAATTCAGATATTCATGGAAATGTCACTGATTTTTGCATAACTTAATATTTTTCCGGCTTTTTTTTTCTAAAAATAAATTAAGAATTTCTTGCAAAGTTTTGATTACATTGATTTTAAAAAAAAATATTGATAAAATCTATAAAAAAAAAATTAAAATGTAAACTTTTAGTTGATGAATGATAATGGAGTTTGAATTTAGAATTCTTGAGAGGAAAATAGAAAAAACTGAATGACTGCAGCCAAAAATTAGGTCACCATGAATGCATATTCAAAAGTCTACTTCTATATCCACTCCAAGATTATCTCCAGGTCAAATATGCAGCCAACAATAATTTCTAAGGTCAAACTGTAACAGCCCAGCACTCCAATGTTGACTTTTATAATGTTGCTTATGTATCTGAACAAGACATTATTGAAAAAAAATAATGGCGCAATGTGTTTTGTGCTACATAAATAGACAACCACCATCTCCATCTATTATTATAAAAGTAAATTAAGTAATAAACAAATTTTAGATTAAAATAATAATAATATTTTTTTATATCAGCCCATCAAAAATATTTTTAAATTTATTTGAAATACATCAAATATATAATATACTTTTTAAAATTATGTTTTATTTGAAAATATATAAAAATGATTTTTTTTCCAGTTTTTTTACTTTTGATGGCAGCATAACAAACAAATTACTTTTGATGCATACTATCATGGACATGGTTTCAATTTAATCATAAAAAGATTTTGACTCGATAAAATCCAATTGGTTCGATCATGTTTTGGTGATGAATAGAAACTAACCAAACTCAATATAAACCCAAGTATAACTCCAAGATTTTTTTGAAGGAGCATAACCATGTTTTTTTAAATAGATCCAAGTTAACCAGATAGTTTATAAATTGACAGTATGATCCAAACTTTTTGCCATACTAGTCCCTATTGATCTTATGATCCAAACCTTTTCTAGTCCTGGTTCGAGCCTAGCAACCATATCCTTACCATTCAGTGCCAAATGAGTTGAAGGTGTATATTCAGTGATGTTTTGTAGTTGTAAAAATTTGGTCAAGCCGATCCAGGATGATGAACCCAACCTGAAATTTTAGTTGTCGGGCAAGATGAAAGCTTTGACTAGATTATGAGCTTGATAAGGTTACTGTACAAAACAGAACAAGTGACAGTGATATCGGATGGAGGCGAGCTAGTTGATGAAAAGGAAAAACAAACGAGCTGCTTTCTGGGGAAATTCGAGAGTATCATTTTTTTTATTGTTTCTGAACCAACAGTTCAACAGGTAGAAATTGAGACGAGGAAAATTTCGCATTGCAGCACTCAGCTTGATCTTTTTTTATTGTTACAAGGTAAAAATACATTGTCACCACTCCTATACCAATTCCTAATCAGAATCTGGATCAACATCCACAATATCAGGGAGAGAATCAGTTGATTGATTATCTTCGTCGATAGCAAATGTCGCACCTCTCTGAGCAATTGAGGTTGCTGTGTTGGCAACCCTGTCACTTTCACCCGCCACAACAGCTTGCACTGGCGCCATTTCAGTATCCCTGGAATTTAACGCACCATCTTTCGAAGCAAAACTTGTCCAGTCCACGTTGGTAACATTTGGATCACCAGTAACGATAGGAATTGTGGCACCTTCAGAGGATTCCTGATGCTGCTCCATGGATTCTTGCAATTGCCGCGAGTCAACCATTGTTTCATCCCCACTGCTTATCTCTATGTCTGCACTAGCAGCTGCTGGCTCATGCTCATTTCTCCAAGGACTTTTTGCACCTGATGAACCAACCAAGGGAATATTTTCTCCCTGTTGAACCCTTAAAGTTTCAGAAGGCCTTTCAGTCATATTTTTACCCGCTGGAGCCTCTGTTTCCTTGCTACTATCCAGCCAACTCTTGTACAAATCATCATCTGAATCAGAAAGGCCACGTCCTGTGTCCTGCATGCCACTTGAAAATGGGTTACTGTGCTTCTGGGCAACAGAGTAGATATTATTCTCTGGGAATCTGTGGTTAACTTCATTGAAAGAGCTTGCAGAGGGAAAATCAGCCAGTGGAAGTGCCCGGGGGTGTATAAGCACATCCAGGGCTAGGAGCGCGTAGGCACAAAATTCAGATACTTTGGTTCCAATTTCTTGCCTGCCTGCAAAACCCCAACATCCAACAAGGTTAGCAACAGGTTACAAGCAAGCCATAAGCATTTGTGAATAATTAGCCAAGTTATCAGCAAGTGGGCTTTGTGATATTATCACGGTCTAAAGCATTAAACATTAAACGGGGTTACAACTAGGAAAGAACCAAAAGGACCAATTAAATTATCCATGAAACAATGCTGCAATTGGGGCTTCTACCTAGAAACAAGAGGGAAAAGGTCGGAGCAGGACTCTGGATAAGGAAAGGGGGGAAGGTAGGGGCTTAGAGTAATAAAATGACAGAACAGTCCTGCCAGTTAATACAACTAGTTTATCTTGAAATAATTTACGTACTAAATAATAAACATATCACTTAAAAAAATGAATGAGGATCACAGCTAATCCATCAAGTAATCCTCAAATGCAGTTTACAGGATGATGAGGGGGGAATGAATTTCTATAAATTTGACAGGACTTACCTTTACGGAAAAGCTCAAGGGCAGGAGCTAAATGTGGGGGACATACACGAGAAGGAGAAAGGAGAGATGCCAAAAGTGCACGTAAGGCTGCTAACTGTAAATCTGTGCATGCTTGGGTTGATTCATTGGGTAAGAAAGTTTTTCTTTCATCACTAAACCATACTTCTTTACAGGATTCTGTTGCAATAGTTATTAAGAGATTATCAGCTTTTGAACGCCAAGACTCAGATCTCAAACCACCACCCTGTAAAAAAATATTATAAATATCCAGCACACCAATTAAGTCTACAACAGAAGGAAGCAGACAAAAGATAAATAATATAAATGATTATGGAAGCAAAGAAAAAATGCACAAGATGGATAATTTTGGCTTTTGATTCGAGGACTTGGTAAAAAGGACAATGAAGATGTGCCTAATAACTCCACTATTACAAGAACACTTTGTTTTGAGAAG
Organism: Salix dunnii; assembly: GCA_015731905.1. Lineage (NCBI taxonomy): Eukaryota > Viridiplantae > Streptophyta > Magnoliopsida > Malpighiales > Salicaceae > Salix > Salix dunnii. Next base: position 16,628,008 of record CM027668.1, read on the forward strand.
GTAAATCTTCCTTCCATTAAAATAAGAGGGAGCAGTAATTTTCACTCACATCCATCAACCAACTCATTGCTAAAGGGTGGATGAATGACAATTTTATATATTCTGGTTGATAATTGGCCTCAGATAACAGAATACAGGCATCCATCTTAAAACCCATTTACTTAAATCTATGACAATTTTTCAAGTCCAGTGATTTAAGAGGACATTAAAGAGAAAATTGTGAGCTTAAGAAAATAATTCTACTGAGAAATAAAGGATTTGTTATACTCAAACTTAGTGCAACCATACCCATGACATTAAATGTAACACTTTGAAGTTAATGTATTTGGTAAGGGTTGAAAAAGGTTAAACAGGCAAGTACCATTATTGGCAAGAAAAATAGGCGAGCACTATTATTGGCAAAAAGAAATAGGCGAGTACCAATATTGGCAAAAAGATTGGAAGACACTCAATTTATTTTGACCCTATCCATGCTAACGTATTGCACTCCAAGAAATGTAGACTGCGGCACAAAAAGTCAGGAGCTTGGTAGAATAACAAGCACTCGTCAAACAACATGCAATAACCATACCACAGTTAGAAGAGTTTCTAATGCCTCGAGTGCAGCTATCTTCACAGAAATCGCTGTTGGACAGTTCTTGGATGTTTCCACCTCCAAACCAATTCTTTCATGGAGCTGTTCAAGAGATCCAGCCACACCATGCTTTCTCTTTCTATGGAAAGGTTGTGCCAAAATTTCGGATTTTGCATTTGCATGAAGAGATGCACCATCAAGGATGGGATTTAAATCATGAATGGAGCTGTTGACAACTTCTTGTGCAAGATATATCGCTATTCCTGATCAAAATATGACTGGAAGTTAATGAGAAACACTGGATCTTTTAGAAAAGAGTTAATGATTGACCTCAGTGCATGAACAAAAGCTACTCAAAATGGAAATCCAGGGTCAAATGCTCACAAAAGTTCATATGAAAATAGTGAAGCATGTTATATGCAGGGGGCAGGTTAACCATCCAACATCTTAATATGGAAACTTGAGAGAGCTCACAACTAGGACAGAGACACTTTCAAGGCACACTTCCACAATGTTCTCTCCCTTGCTCTTCTTTTCGGAAAGCAGCACAATTACACACAATGAGATGGGGGGATTTATGCACACTCACACTCATAAATGGCCCTAGGCTTCCGTTTATGAAATATGGCCATAAAAAGGGGTGGAGAAGAGCAAACATGTTCAAGTACAAAAGAACCTACCACCATATTTCCATATGCACCAAATGGAATCAAAGAGCAAAAGGTTTCCTACTGAATCTTTTATTTTATCACATTATATGACAAGAAAATATCTCAATATTGTTTCTTGTTCTGCCTTCTTTCAAGAATCTGAAAGATTTTCCTGGTACTCTTAAGGACAATTAGTCCTGAACTTCAACCATATTTGACAATTGATGTATGATTTACTTGATTCTTTTGAATTGAAATAAACAACAAAATCTATATAGTTATCTAGTTTATTTATAAACATAACAAATATAAATCAGAAAGGAAAGTGACGGATACTCTTAAAAATTGCTACATACCAATACCCATGGACATCAGCAACAACTTTGTGATGGAGTAGACTTTTATCCTTAACTCTGGCAACTCACATCTCTTAAAATATTCTTTAACAAGCCTTACAATATACGCAGCATGTGGCAATAGTTGACTGCAAGACAGAAATAACACGATGCGAGATGGCAAATAACAATAATAACAAAGATTGATAATGGGAAAAGTAGAAAAAACAGAAAACAGAAAGATCACTGTCAGCATTTATAGGTTCAGGGAATGGAAAAAAACATTCTACAGCTAGAAGACAGAAAACCAAATAACAGCAGGCATAATTAGCAGCATAGTGAATCACATCAAGTTCTGGAAAGTGCAGGAGTTTACACATGCATCCAACTAAACAGGACCCTGTTTAGGGTACTTCTAGGAATTGGCTGGAAAGAACAAAGAAATGGACAGGAACCTTTTGCCCTAGTTGTTCCATCAAACTAACAAAGCACAACCTACAAAAACTTTTTCTTCTTTTAAAGCTGTTCTCTTTAATTGCTGCTATAGATACTCGAGCGATGAGCTTCTTCAAGTTCAGGAACCTTTTGGTCTTGTACCTATGGATACTCAACCCAATATAGTCAAAGTCTAATTGAAGTGTACTTTTTTATACCTTCTCAAACCCAAAAGTTCAGAATTTCCCTACAACTTGCCCACAAAGAACAGCAGGTAGGTTTGCCAAATTTGTTGTGATATAAAAACTACTGCCAACCCGCTACAGAATACAGCACTGTTCCTCCAAATAGTGATGAGAAAACTATGTTTACCTGCGAATCCCCTTTATAACTGAAGTAAGAAGCTCCAAAGCATATGAATGTAGAACTGGAAGTTCAGAGCAAATGAACTCTTGTTCTGCCAAAATCACTAAGGATGATGTGGTTGGTGGCAACGAGCCATCAACCATCAGCACTCTCTCAATAAGGGCCAGTAATGAGCGAACAGGCACTAAAACCTGTTAATTAAACATATAAGATTGATTTAGTAACATATACAGTTGATTTATTTTCATACCCACTTTCAGATTTAAATAACCAACAATTAAGAATTTCTCTTACGAGAAAAAAAATATCTTAACAGTCATCAGGCATACAGCAGTACCTGGACAGGATACGAATTTGTAAGCATTTCACAACAGCTAAGCATGAACATAGAGATACTACACAGCTTGGATCTCTTTCTTTCCTTGTCTGAGGTATCCTCTAACAACTTTTGACCCCATAGAGAAGGTGGGGGAACTTCTCCTGGTGGAACCAATAATCTAACAGCTTCATCCCATTTTGTTTCTGCAACATGTGCAAACACATTTTCCACTTACCATCCCTGAGAACAGCAAAAGCTCAACCAAGAAGGCATTAACACACATACCTTCTTCTAGACCGGTGAAGATTTCAGTTAGGTAACCATTTACCAGTAACAAAACCTTCCTCATTGCCGAAATCCAGCTATCTTCATCTCCCTTTGATTTGGGAAGCAATGCTAGGCAATGAGCTAGCTTCTGGGTGATGAGAAACATACATAATTTATTAAGTTCATGTCCATGCCTTGATTTGCTTATCTTATTAGATGCCAGGGACAGTTAAGAGAGAGGAAGGAAGGGAATACCTTCATCAAATTTACACTGAATTTTCCTGAAAATATTCTTGATGTAATAGCAGCTTCAACCTACAAAAGTACTGACATCATTATATCACAACACGTTATCCTGCCAGAAAAATATGTTTTGGCAATTGCTATCCAGTTGGTGATGCTACCTGGCTATCCCAGGATGGAGAATTATGGAACTTACACTTTCATGATGACGCTGAAGTGTAGTAGGGAAGGAAGCTATAATAGTGCATAACAGATGAATTGCTCCTTCCTGCACACCTCTCACAATGAGGTTCACATATGAAACTTCAGTCAGAAAAAGACGACTGCAAAATAAATCAACAGGCAGCATCAACGCCAGAGATGGATCATAATTGCGACAGTGTACTAAAACGCAACTTATAAGGTATCCATCAGCAAACCATAACAAGATTGAGATTGATTTCATCCTCAAACTGGGACTAGAAAGCGAAGGGCATACTGCTTTTTAAGAGATCAAAATCAACCTCTTTAAATATCATAGATCATGAGTGAGAGCAGATTGGGGATTGGAAGAAAAAGAAAGACACGGGTCTCAACAGAAAGGCAACAAATTATGTTGGAGGATCCCTTCCTCCAACATAAAGGAAGAATTAGACAAGAACACACCATCTTGAAAAAGAAAAACAGAATAAATTAGCTTTCAGGAGTTTCTTTCTAATATTACTTGAGAGAGCAAAACTTGTTATGTAATGAATTAGAAACGCAGCTCACCAATACAGCCTCTGAACTATCCTCATTCAACAGCTTTAAAACAGGTTGAATGACTTTTCCAGCAAGCGAAATCCCCTCTTTTTTCACATTTGGAAATCCCGCCAACCTATTTCATCAAAGTCAATATCTTCACAATTTATAAAAATTATAATAAGTGGCACTAACTAAATCAAGCCCAGACCTCTCAAAAAGGGCTTAAATGTGTTTACCTTGTGATCAAATCCGATATCGAGGCACAGGCAGCCACCTTCACAAACTGAGAATCCCCTCGTGACTGTTTAAAACACAAACGTACCAATTCCCCCATCAAATTAAATGTACCAAGCACAATCAAGTCTTTCTTTATGAACAACACCGGTTTTACAAAAACCTTCCCCAATACCACATCCTGAAGAACCTCAATCGCTGGATTAGGAGCACCCACCAACAGCATCCACTCATACAATGGATGAAATTCTCAGGACATGATTTTGCGAAGAATCTTTCAGTAAAATTAGCATGAAAAAACTAAATTAAAATCTTCACACTGTAAAAGCTGAACTAGAGATCATTTCTTTAACATTCACACAAGCATCATTTTGTTTCATTCACGAAATATTAAAAAAATAATCATAAACCCCATTTCAAAATTACCAACTTTAGTTCAGAATTCTTCCTACAATACCTGAATATGCGTCAACATTTTATCAAACCAAGCAGCATAAGACCTCAGAAACCGGTCGGCGTTACACTCTTGACACGTCACCCCCAACAAGCAAACTCCAGCCCAGCATTTATCTGGTGTTGAGGTGGTGTTGCTAATAAGAGACAGCAAGCGAGTGATCCAATCATCGACGGAGGATTTCCACCGTTCGATTTGTTTGTTGTTGTCAGTGGTAGAAGGCTCTGATAAGAGTTTGTGAGACTGAATGCAGGAGATAATTCGGGAGAGTTTTGATGGAGAGTCAAATGGGTTTTTATCGTCAGGCACGTCTTCTTTTAGAAGCGTACGGATCATACGAGGTTTTAATCCGACGTCGTACATGTCCTTAATCACAGTTCCTGAAGTCGCCATGGTCGAATGAAGCAAAGAGGAGACGGGAGGGGGGGTCGGGGTTAGGGTTTAAGGATTTTGATTTTTATAGGGACGAAATTTAAGAAGAAGAAGAAGAAATTGTACAAAGGTGGGCTTGCCTTCTGAGCTGCAGTCATGGGCTACTTACTTAAATACTGGGCCCAATAATATAGAGCCTCATAGTATAAAATATAAAATCTCATTGAGAAAAGAAGATGCAAGTACAATGGCGAGGGTCTCGGGCCCTTTAGTATGCTTGCTTGAATTCAATGGTCTTCAAGTTTTATGGCCATCATCTGCTTTAGATACAGTGTTTGGTAAAAAGTCTTGGACTGGATAATTAGGGTTAAAAGCTGATGCTGGGATATGTTGCGACGGGATAGTGCGGAGACATATTTCAGTAACTACTAGGGTTCTTGAGTCGAGATGCTCTTTAGAAAATCCCATCTTCAATTCTTTGAATTCTAATCTTAGATTGGCAAGTAAGACCATCACCAGCAAGGCCATCGTTTGTAATACTGTTTTTCTCGTGGATCAGAAGCAGTGGTGGTGTTTCAAGGACTATGATCGGCGGGATATTCGTTAGCAAGTATGGTTCTCACAGTGCAAAAGTAGGCACAATGAATATTATTGTTTTTTTAATGATGATTGTAGAAATTTATCGTCCGATAAATTCATATATTTTGCATAAAAATTGGATTCTACAGTAATTCTGTACAAAATTATTATTTTTTAAAAAATTATATTATAATAAAAAATATCACATAATTGATATTTTTTATATTAGAAAATATATAGTTCCGGCCGTGACAAAATATAAGTAAATGGCTGCTGCTTGTGTATACATGTATATATTATATGTAGTTTGAGTTTCCAATTAAATCATGCAAGAATTGGTCCAAGATAAAACTACTAAACATGTAATATAATTTTTTTTAAAAAATAAAACATGATTTAAAATGCCAAGTTAAATTGCTCTTGGCCACTTTAGTCATGAAATTCAATAAACTTAATAGCTTTATTATTTTTATTTTATAATAAAAAATTTATACGTTCAAAATCAACCATAAACTTCAAAAAAATTACGTTTAATTTAATATAAAATTGAAAAAATTATTATGACAATTTAAAATATAATTATGAAGAAATTAAGTGATTGTAACTGTTATAACTGTTGGAAAAAATAAATAAAGAATATTTTAAATTCTTTGATTGTTAAAAATAAATTTTAAAGTGTTACAAATATTATAATTTTAGTTTAAAGATCATCAAAAATATTTTAATGCTGAAGACAAATATTTAACACCAGGCGAATTAGATAAGCACTCTATTTTTTTTTATTTATTACTATATTATTTTGAATTTTATTATATAAATACTTCCTAAAAACCTTTTTTTAATATAGAATAGAAAATTCTATATATATTTTTTCCTTTGTCATGATAAAAGCGGGGAATATTATAGCCATGGAGCTAAGCTCCCATCGACCGGATTTTTTTCTCGTTTTATTTTTTATACGAGGAAATAATATTTATTACAAAATATATTTTATGGATTCAAATAAACAAATAAAATTTTAATTATTTTAAATTTTTATAAAAAATAAATATCTTTAATCGAAATCTTTACTCGAGCTCGAAATTTATGGCAAAGATGGCAGAATACCTGTGACCACGAGAACACTAGCATGTGGTACGGGACCATTATAATTTAGACGTGCGAAAAGATATAAGAAAAAATAAAATATGTTTTTATATATAAGTAGAAAAAAATCTACCGACACCCTAGCACACGTGGTACGGGACCAAGTAGTTGACGTTGGAGGCAAGTGGGACCCTCACGTCACGCCAATCTGCCATAGTTATCACTTCGATTTCTTGGAACTTTCTTCCCGTTCGTAACTATTAGTTTTTTTACCAGTAAGTAGTGAGACGAGTGTGATGCATCAGCCAAATACAAATGTATTATTTATTTCCATCTTTGGAAATGAAATGTTTATTGGACCCACCCAAGCTGGAACGTCGCCATCGTATGATTTCACCAATTATATGCATGATCTACTTTAGGCAGTGTCCATTCCAAAACCCTAACAAACAAAAAAAACAAAAACTCACGGATCATGTCTGCTGCTTATACGATCGAAAATCTTTTTAGGGTTTTGTTTTATTAATAGGTATTTTCTAGTCAATTAAGGGCCAATCGAGATTATATTTTATTCGTGAGTGATTTTTTTCTAAAAAAAAAACAAGTTACCAATTGTTATTTCTATCGTTATTATTGTTATTAAGTGCCCTGTTTGGCACTGCATCCAAATCGGTTTTTGACAGAAATTCAATTTTTTTTATTATTTTAAATGATTTTTTTTATGTTTTTAGATCATTTTGATGTGCTGATATCAAAAATAATTTTTAAAAAATAATAAGGGTTTGGAGGAGAATATTTACTTTTTAAAGTATAGTTGAGTTTTTTTTAAAAGTTTTTTTTTTAAATATATTAAGATGATATTTTTTATTTTTTAAAATTTATTTTTGATATCAGCACATGAAATTGATTTAAAAACACTAATTTTTTATTTAAAATAAAACATAAAAAAAAATTTCAAAAATATTTTTCATACACATTGTCATATACCCACTATGACCTCGATCGATGGGATATTCCCTAAGGTTATGGAAGATATATTTCAAGTGAGCAGAATATAACCACAAAAATAAAAATAAATCAATGTCAAATTAATCATGATAGTATATGTATGTGACAATATGACATATTAAAATAAATAGTTTGTGACTAAGTGTTTGTTCTCGGGTTCGAGATTTGTGGTTGCTAATATAATAATTATTGTAAATTTATATGATCACTAATTTAAAGATCAATAGAATTAGATGAGATGCATGCAATTTAATATAAATACCCACAAAAACAATAAAAAAAACTAGCAAGAACACAACCAAACAAGCAAGTGAAAGTAAAACTAAAGCAGAAACGAACAGTAATGCAAGCCAGATACAAACTTTGATTTCGAAAAGTATGGCTATCAACCAGCCGGACCCTTTACATTTGTCTTCATCAAGGACAGGCTTCCATTATCATGATCAGCTGGCGCCCAGAGCTAACATGCGAGGCTTATCATCAACCAAACAGTAAGACGATCGATATTTACCCCTTGATTTTAATAACACAATTAACTTTAGGTTTATATAATTACGAAGTGGGGATTTTAGTTATTCGTTCATGCAAATCTCCATTAGTCTATTAAAATTAAACAGTAACCTCCAGTATGTACTGCGAACGATCACGATACTTTAGTTTATTTTACCGATACAGATTATTCATTAAAGCACTCATCATTACAAGGCTAATTCCTTGGCGCGACCCACCAGAAGAACAGCTAGAGATAACAGCCTGGAACAAAAACCAAGCTACCAAACTACCAAACTTGACTCTGCTAATGCAGCTAGCTTGAAACATTGGACTTTACAGACACTTGAATGGAACTGTAGCAGAAGAGTAGTGTGCTGCAATTCCCTTATTTAAAGTTTAAATTAGCACTGATCACATGGTCTCGATCGACCGTCACCAGGTTGATCGATTGGCGGACAGTACTTGTTAATTTGGTGAAGCTCTAAAGCCAGCTTCGGCCTTTCCACACAAATTTAACTTTCGAACCCTCACCTTTGAGATATCCTCAGCACTCAATCCGAGATCTTTCACCAAAAGTTCTTCCTTAGCTTCACATCCAAACATCGTGTCCTGAAACGTCGACCGTCCAGCGTTTTCGCTATTATAGAAGCCCAGAAGTGATCCGTGTATATCTCCAACATTCTTATGGAAATGCACCAGGCCCCTTGGAATTAGAAACACATCGCCTTTTTGAATCACCTTAGAAAAAACTCTTTCCTCTGAATCAATAAACCCTGATAAGAATGTACCCTCGAGCACCCAAGTAACCTCTGTTGCTCTTGGGTGCACGTGAGGCACGGCGACACCACCAACTGCGAAGTCAGCACGAGCAAGTGAAACACCTTGAGTTCTTAGTCCTGGAAAGGTGTTCACATTGGCAGAAACAAGTGCTAGCCCTGCATCGTTGAACTCTGCTGTAGCGTTTAACCCGTAAAACATGAAATCTTCAATGGTGACAAGTGATGAATTCTTGCATGGGATGAAGGTTTCAGAATCTGTAACGGCTACGCAGTAGTCTTGGACTGGGGGAGGGTCAGAAAACACAAGGCCAATGAAGACACTGGCAAACAAGATTCTCACCATTAAGACCATCGTTTGCAATGCTTTTTTTTTTTTCTTGGATCAGATGCAAAGTAGGGTTCCAAGGACTTTGATCTGTGGAGTGCTCCTTAAATAGCATTGGCTCATAGTAGGTACAAGGGCTGATGATGATACAAAACCACGCACGTGATTCACCGTTCACGTTTGAGGAAATGGGGACCCACAATAAGAAATAATTGGTTGCGTGGCCCGTCGTGTTTATCCGCGGATAGACTACTGTTTTTGGAAGAAAAAAAAATTTGTAAGTTTTTTAAATTTATTTTTAGAAAAATCTAATTATAAATTAAAAAGTCTATTAAAACCTTTTAGGTTAATAAATACAAAAAGAGAAATGAGAATTTTTTTATTTAACTCATCTAGCTGCAAAAAAAATAATCATAAAAGAATTAATGTGTGTTATTAACATGTTTTTTTACATCAAATAAAAAATATAATTATGAATCAACGCTTGTACATAATAAAAAATATATATATATATATATTAATAAAAATATATAAGATCTTAAATTAATTTTTAATTGAGCTGAAAAATAAAAAATAAAAATTGCAATTGTTGCCATCGCTAAAAAGAAAATCATTAAAAAATGACAATCAAAACAATTTGCATGATAAGAATACTTGTGTGATTGCACTATTTATAGCACACTTAAAATTACCATACGGCTGCTAGACAAGAACAACACGACAGATGCATTTATATTAAAAAAAAAGCATTATTTCTCAATAATGACAAATTGGCTATAAGCGAAGACCATCCTACTCCTGAAATAATGACAATTTACATTTCACGTTATTATTTGAAAATATAATTAAGGTTATTTTTTAAAATATTTTTTATTTAAAAATATATTAAAATGATATTTATTATTAATATATATATCTTTATATTAAATAAAAATTATAACCATGAATTACAAAGTTAACGCTTGTATATAATAAAATATAATAAAAATTATATGTATTAATAAAAAATATAATATCTTAAACTAATTTTTAATAATATTTTTTTTTTTGTAGTTATTACAGTAGAGAAAAAAATGACAATCAGGAAAAATGTGCAGTGATTGCACTATCCTTGACGAAGTTAAAACTATCTTGTCTCCTACACCAGTAATTCTATTGTTTACTCTTCAAGAACAAAACGACAATTGCATTTATATTAAAAAAATTAAAAAAACAGCATTTCTCAATAATGACAAATTGACCATGTGCAAAAATACCATCCTGCTCGTGATATAAAACTCTAAGAAATAAGAGAAGAAGGGTAAATGGGTGATTTTCATTGTAGCCCTCGACAAATTTTACTGTATGAAAAAAATCACGTGGTTTAATATTTTAATTAGTTGTCACTTTAATTTCTTGGAACTTCCTTTTTGTTTAATAATATTTTGTTTTATCAAAGACAACTTGCACCTTAAATATCTTTTCAGTAGCAAGGCAAGTGATGAATTCTTGCACGAGATGCATGGTGGGTGCAGAATCTATGATGGCTATATTTTTTTGTATTTTTGGAGATTATGGTTTGGTTTAACAAAGTTTTTAGGATGTTTTCTAAATATTTTAGGTTAAAAATATTTTAAAAACAAGTTTTTGAATGGAATAAACTATGGATATTGTTTTTTTAATCGCTGTGGTGGCCGAATTTCATGCCCATTTGGTAACATGGTTGAAACGTAGTTTTGACCGAAAATCAGTTTGTGCCGTTTGGTAAAGGATGCACCGTAGTTTTTTTATTGTGGGATCCATGCAAAAACGAGGTCGAACCTTAGTTTTCGAGAAGCACCTCGAGGCTGCTTCTCGTGTAACGAACCGCACTCTCACTCTCACTGGCACCGATCTCTCTCTCTCACTAGCACGACCCATTCATGTAGTTTCTCAGCTTGAAGGTTTCATGCACAAAAGCCGGCAAAGACCTCACAAATAACCTTCGTTTCTCACACAAACTGATTGCCACACACGGAAGACAACCATGGACGAGAAGCATCCTTCACAGGACAGCGCATCCATGGATGCCGCAACCTTCCAGCGCTGCCGCTGGACACTACAAGCCATCATTTCAGATGACACCACCACAGGAAGAATCACCTTGGTCTCCTCTACCCATCGGCATCGGCCATTGAAACTCTCGTCGTGGTTAATGAATAGTACTGCAACCTTCCAACGCTGTCGCCGGCCACCATTTCAGACACCACCACCATAGAAAGAACCCCATCGATCTCCTCTACCCATCGGCATCGGTCATTGAAGCTCTCGTCCTGGTCGTTCGGAAGCTACTGTTCACGTGAATTAATTCACATGAACAGTAGCGCTACACTGTTTCACTTGACTTGCATTTTGAAGCTGGACTTGGGCTGAGCCTCTCTCGACCACCACATGCCACCATTTCAGACACCACCACCATAGGAAAAACCACCCGATCTCCTCTACCCATCGGTATCGGTAGTTGAAGCTCTCGTCGTGATCGATTGAAAGTTACTGTTCACATGAATTAATTTACTTGACTTGTATTTTGAAGCTGGACTTGGGCTGGGCCTCTCACGGCCCACCCCAAGTCCAGCAGAGTTGGGGCTATTGGCACAACTTGTCCAGGTCGGCCCATTTATTTGAGTCAGGTCCAGTTTGATTTTATTTTAAAAAATTATTAAAAAATAAAAAAAATATAAATAAATGCCTTGAATTTTTCAACAATTTAAACATTGAAGTTAGAATGATATGAAACTCACTCAGCTAATAAATTTTAAAAGTATCTCGAAATTGAGGATAAAGATCGAAGAATACCTGTGATCACGAGAGCACCTGGGGACTTCAAAGTCAATAATGTAATGTCGTGAAAACTTTAGAAGGAGGATTTGAGATCTGTAAACAAACCAGCATAATTTACACGTGCGAAAAGATATAAGAAAAATTAAAATATGTTTTTATATATAAGTACAAAAAAATCTAACGACACACTAGCATGTGGTACGGGACCAAGTAGTTGACGTTCGAGGCAAGTGGGACCCTCACGTCACGCCAATCTGCCAAAGTTATCACTCTGATTTCTTGGAACTTTCTTCCTGTAATGTACTGTTTATTTCCATCTTTAGAAATGAAATGTTTATTGGACCCACCCAAATTGGAACGTAGTGATCGTATGATATGCATGCTTTCACCAATTATATGCATGGTCTACTTTAGGCAGTCTCCATTCCAAAAACTTAACCAAAAAAAAACAATAACTCACAAATCACGTCTGCTGCTTATACGATCGAAAATCTTTTTAGGGTTTTGTTTTATTAATAGGTATTTTCCAAGGCAATTAATCGCCGATCGAGATTATAGGATTGTGGGCGATTAAAATTATTTTTAATATCAAAATATTAAAATAATTTAAAAATATATAAAAAAAATAGATAAATATTTTTTAATTTTTTTCAAAAATATTTTTGAAATACATTACCAATCATCCTTTATATTTTATTAACGACTGATTTAAAAAAAAAAAAAAAACAAGTTGCCAGTTGTTCTTTCTATTGTCATTAATAAAAGATCGATAGAATTTAAAAAAAAAAATTGCGAGAACCTCTCAGTCAGAACATTAGAATAATAACTTAGGGGGTGTTTGGGAGTGCTTTTCAAAATCACTTTTGAAAAAAAATTGATTTTTTTTTTATTTTAAATGAATTTTTTTGATGTTTTTTTGATATTAGGATATAAAAAAAATCTAAAAATATTTAAAAAATAATAATATAACAGAAATATCTCTATATCTATCCACAAAACGCAAGAGGATGAAGAATAAGAAGGATGAGACAGAGCAGGGCATCAATTCAGGATGATTGTTGACGATGGCAAGTCGAATTCTCTCTAGCTTATCGTCATCAACCAAACAGTAAAACGATACGTAACCCTTGATATTAATAATACAGCTTTAAGTTTATAAAATCCACGAAGTGGGGATTTTAGTTTTTTGTTCATGCAAATCGATGTGGTCTGTTAAAATTAAACAGTAACCTCCACTGCGAACGAAAACACGATACTTAATTTAGTTTATTTCCCGATACAGATGATTCATTAAAGCAGTCATCATTACAAGGCTAATTCCTTGGCGCGACCCACCAGAAGAACAGCTACAGATAACAGCTTGGAACAAAAACCAAGCTACCTAGCTTGAAACATTGGACTTACAAACACTTGCATGGAGCTGTAGCAGAAGAGTACTGTGCTACAATTCCCTTATTTAATGTTTAAATTATCACTGATCACATGGTCTATCGTCACCAGGTTGATCGATTGGCAGAAACTACTTGTTAATTTGGTGAAGCCCTAAAGCCAGCTTCAGCCTTTCCACACAGATTTAACTTTCCCCTCACCTTTGAGATATCCTCAGCACTCAACCCGAGCTCTTTCACCAAAAGTTCTTCCTTCGCTTCACATCCAAATATAGTGTCCTGAAACGTCGACCGTCCAGCATTTTCGCTATTATATAAGCCCAGAAGTGATCCTTGTATATCTCCAACATTCTTATGGAAATGCACCAGGCCCCTTGGAATTAGAAACACATCGCCTTTTTGAATCACCTTAGAAAAAACTCTTTCCTCTGAATCAATAAACCCCGATAAAAATGTACCCTCAAGCACCCAAGCAACCTCTGTTGCTCTTGGGTGCACATGTGGCACGGCGACACCGCCAACTGCGAAGACAGCTCGAGCAAGTGAAACGCCCTGAGTTCTTAGTCCTGGAAAGGCGTTCACATTGACAGAAACAATTGCCAGCCCTGCATCGTTGAACTCTGGTGTAGCGTTTAACCCGTAAAACATGAAATCTTCAATGGTGACAAGTGATGAATTCTTGCATGGGATGAAGGTTTCAGAATCTGTAACGGCTACGCAGTAGTCTTGGACTGGGGGAGGGTCAGAAAACACAAGGCCAATGAAGAGACCGACAAACAAGACTCTCACCATTAAGACCATCGTTTGCAACGCTGTTTTTCTTGTCTTTTATTGGATGAGATGCAAAGTAGGGTTCCGAGGACTTTGATCTGCGGAGTACTCCTTATATAGTATTGGCTCACACGGGACCACGATGCCCAAAATGGACCTCAACAATAAATACTAGGGTTGATGAGGATACAAAACCATGTGATTCATAGCTCACGTCTGACGATATTGGGACCCTCAATAAATATGAAATAAATGGTTAGGTGACCCGTCGTTCTTATCCGCAGATAGACTACTTTTTTTTGGAAAAAATAAATTTGTAAGTTTTTTAAATTTATTTTTAAAAAATTCTAATTATAAATTAGAAAATCTCTCAGAACTTTTTAGGTTAATAAATACAAAACACGAAATGCTAATATTTTTATTTAACTTTCATCATAAAAGAAATAATTTGTGTGTTATTAACGTGTTTTTTTACATTAAATAAAACATAAAATTATGAATAAAAAATCAACGCTTGTATATAATAAAAAATATATATTAATAAAAATATATAAGATCTTAAATTAATTTTTAATTGAGATGAAAAATAAAAAATAAAAATTGTAATTGTTGCCATCGCTAAAAAGAAAATCATTAAAAAATGACAATCAAAACAATTTGCATGGTAAGAATACTTGTGTGATTGCACTATTTATAGCACACTTAAAATTAGCATACGGCTGCTAGACCAATAATTCTATTGCCTGCTCAAGAACAACACGACAATTGCATTTATATGAAAAAAATTAAAAAAACAGTATTTCTCAATAACGTCAAATTGGCTATACGCAAAGACCATCCTACTCCTGAAATAAAACTTTGAAAACACAAAGGAAGAAGTGTAAATGGGTGATTTTTGCTGTAGCCCCCAGCACATGTAAGGTGATTATTTGTATTACAGATAAAGTTATTTTTTTAAAGTATTTTTTATTTAAAAATACATCAAAATAATATTTTTTTATTTTTAAAAAATTATTTTGATATCATCACATGAAAATGATCTAAAAATATTAAAAAATTCATTTAAAATATAAAATAATTTTTTTTTCAAAAATACTTTTGAAATGTGAATTCCAATAAAAAATTCAATTATATTGTTTATGTGTAATCTAAAAATAAAATGAGGATGATGATATTCGAATTCATGACCGTTATATCAACAAAACTCTGATACTATGTTAAAAAATCATCTCACTTCAAAACTTAAATTATAAAATATAATTTATATTATTTTTTAATATTTTCAACATCAATTCAAAAACAACATAATCCTCCTTCGGGGGTGTTTGAAGTGTGGTTACTGTTGCTTTTCAAAGTGTTTTTTGTGCCGAAATACATCAAAATGATATTTTTTTATTTTTTAAAAATCATTTTTGACATCAGCATATCAAAATGATCTAAAATACCAAAAAAATTCATTTTAGTTAAAAAAAATTAAATTTAGATTAAACATGATTTACACCGCTCATCCAAACAAGTACTTCATCATAATCCTCCTTCGTGTGTGTGTATAACGTGTGGTTTTAGCAATAATATTTTAATCATTTTATTATTGGACCCATTGTCCAAACCTAGAAATTATTGAAACGATCCTATGTTAGCTGGGTTGAAAAATCATCGCCACCATTAAAATAGCATGATCATTAAAAGAGAATAAGTCGTGACAAAAGTAGTTTGGGTTGGTGGGAATAATTAGTCAAAAAAGACAGAGTGAGTGAATAGTTAGAAATACAAAATAAAAATAAAATATAGTTATATATATAATTAAATATATTAATTCAAATCTAAATATAAAATTATCTAGAATTATACAATTTAATCTAAAAAAATACACAATAAAATCATTTTTCTAAATAAAATTATGAACATGTATAATATTACAAGAATATCATTATCAATCGTGTAAGGTTATTATATTTTATGATTGCTTTGAAATTTTAACATAATCTATACAAATATATCAAGAGACTCCTTGTAAAATTTCATCATTATCTAATTGTCGGATTAGGAGATATCATTGATCTTGTAAAATTATTTATTATTTAAAAAAAAACACTATTTAACCAAAACGGAATTAGCAGAGCGAAAAAGGAACGTCCGGGCTAAAATTTGGATGAAATTTTCAAAATGGACCGAAATTTTGAGCAAGGTGAAAACTACGCCGTTTTATCTTATTTTTTTAACTGGTACAAAACGTTTCGATCAAAACAAAACGAGATCAAAAACACTGCATTTCAATTTCATCCCTTTTTATATTATTTATGTATACATAATAATTACATATATCAATTAAAAAAAAATTCAAATCTAAAAATAAAATTATCTACAATTAGGCTATATAGTCTAAAAAACTCAATAAAATGACTTGTCTACATAAAATTATGAATATGTATAATATTATGAAATGTCATTATCTATCGTGGAAGGTCATTATATTTTTTGATTGCTCTAAAATTTTAATACAATATATATAAATATATCAAGAGATTTTTTATAAAATTTCATCTCAGTTCAACAGTCGAATTAAGAGACATGATTGATTTTGAAATATTATTTATTATTATAAAAAAATATTATTTGGCAAAAACAGAACAGGCGTAATGAAACAGGAACGCTCCGGGTGAAATTTGAACGGAAATTTCAAAATGAACTGAAATTTTTAACGAGATAAAAATTACACCGTTTTAATTCTTTTTTAACTGGTACAAAACGTTTCGGCCGAAACGAAACGAGATCAACAACACTGCATTTCAATTTCATCCCTTTTTATTTTTTCTTGAAATTAATACCTGTTTTATATGTATTTCCTAAAAAAAAAAGTATATTAATACTTAAACATTACCCTACCTTGTGAACTAACGTAATAGCACTTCACTAAGTCTTGCTATACAAATAATTCATCAATTACATTATTATAAGGCTGCTTTGGCACGATCCTCCATAAAAACAAGTAGAAATAACAGCTTTGGCATGATCCTCCAGAAAAACAGCAAGTTACATGTTGCTATGTGGAATGATCAATCTTAGAATTTATCTTAGATATGATTTTATTTAGTGATGCCAATCTTGTCTTTTACATAATTAAGTTTTACTTGGAATATCTAAAGATCCATTGAGATTTTGAAGTGACATTTTGTATATATATATTTACTCCTTTTCCATGCAAGCTCGCACATGGATTCTTAAGATCCATTGAGGTTATGTAACGAATTAAAAACCGAGCTCACCAATACAGCCTCTGAACTATCCTCATTCAACAGCTTTAAAACAAGTTGAATGACTTTTCCAGCAAGCGAAATCCCCTCTTTTCTCACATTTGGAAACCCCGCCAGCCTATTTCATCAAAGACAATATCTTCACAATTTATAACAATTATAGTAAGTGGCACCAATTAAATCAAGCCCAGACCTCTCCAAAAGGGCTTAAATGTTTTTACCTTGTGATCAAATCCGATGTCGAGGCACAAACAGCCACCTTCACAAACTGAGAATCCCATCGTGACTGTTTAAAGCACAAACGTACCAATTCCCCCATCAAATGAAAAGCACCAAGCACAATCAAGTCTTTCTTTTTGAACAACACTGGTTTTGCAAAAACCTTCCCCAGTACCACATCCTGAAAAACCTCAATCGCTGGATTAGGAGCACCCACCAACAGCATCCACTCATACAATGGATGAAATTCTCAGGACATGATTTTGCGAAGAATCTTTCAGTAAAATTGATAAGGAAGCAGATCATATCCCTTAATTTTAGCTAATTTATTATTATCTTGTAAGATATACATTACGTTTATTTACTTCCTATTATGTAGGATCTGCCAACTGTAGATACACTATATATTGACAATCAATCACCTCAAGAGATTATTGAGGAATTACAGCCATTCTTAAACATTGTTAAAAATTAGCATAAAAAACTACATTATAATCTTCAGACTGTAAAAGCTGAACTAGAGATCATTTCTCTAACATT
Source organism: Salix dunnii (assembly GCA_015731905.1). Taxonomy (NCBI): domain Eukaryota; kingdom Viridiplantae; phylum Streptophyta; class Magnoliopsida; order Malpighiales; family Salicaceae; genus Salix; species Salix dunnii. Next base: position 16,646,220 of record CM027668.1, read on the forward strand.
CACACAAGCATCATTTTCTTTCATTCTCAAGATATTTTAAAAATGATCATAAACACCATTTCAAAATTACCAACTTTAGTTCAGAATTCTTCTCACAGTACCTGAATATACGTCAACATTTTATCAAACCAAGAAGCATACGACCTCAGAAACCGGTCGGCATTACACTCTTGACACGTCACCCCCAACAAGCAAACTCCAGCCCAGCATTTTTCTGGTGTGGAGGTGGCGTTGCAAATAAGGGACAGCAAGCGAGTGATCCAATCATCGACGGAGGATTTCCACCGTTAGATTTGTTTGTTGTTGTCAGTGGTAGAAGGCTCTGATAAGAGTTTGTGAGACTGAATGCAGGAGATAATACGGGAGAGTTTTGATGGGGAGTCAAATGGGATTTTATCGTCAGGCCCGTCTTCTTTTAGAAGCGTACGGATCATGCGAGGTTTTAATCCGACGTCGTACATGTCCTTAATCACTGTTCCTGAAGTCGCCATGGTCGAGTGAAGCAAAGAGAAGACGAGAGGGGGGGTTGGGGTTAGGGTTAAGGATTTTGATTTTTATAGGGACGAAATTTAAGAAGAAGAAGAAATTGTACACAGGTGGGCTTGCCTTATGGGCTGAAGTCACGGGCTACTTACTTCATTACTGGGCCCAATAATATAGAGCCTCATAGTATAAAATATAAAATCTCTTAATGCTTGCTTGCATTCAGTGGTCTTCAAATTTTATGCACATCATCTGCTTAAAAAGCATTAGATATAGTGTTTGGTAAAAATGTTCAGAAAAAATAATCCATATCAACTTGATCATATAATCTGTTAAAATTCAATGTTTAGATGACTGGTCACACTGTCTTGGTCTTCACCGGCAGAGATTTATGTTACTCTCGTGAAATAAATTCGAACAAAGGCATTCAACCTTTCCAAGTAGTTCTCACACGTACTCAAGCTTTCCAATAATCCGGGGATTTATTGCATGGGATGTTGGTTGCAGAATCTATGTCGGCTGTGCTGCAGAAGTCTTGGACTGGATAATTAGGGTTAGAAGCTCATGCTGGAGGTTGGATATGTTGCAACGGGATAGTGTGGATAGCCTAATCGATAGATTTATAAATTAAATAGATAAAGATTAATCCAAGCTTAAGAAAAAACCATAATGAAAAATACCATAACTTTTAATCTGAATATTTAGTTCTACAGTTGGCTCACTTCGAGAAGGTCATTAATTAGGCTCGGAAGGTATTATTTCATCATTTTTCATTGCTTTCCCATTGATTTTATGGAGTTTTAACTTAGTTTTAGATTCTGTGTATTTCCTATCTGAACAGGGATTCTATTCCTTTTTAAAAGAACAGGGTTTGTAATCCTTTAGAAAGAAATATATTCCAGTAACTGCTAGGGTTCTTGAGTCGAGATCCTTCTTAGAAAATTCCATCTTCATTTCCTTGAATTCTAATCTTAGGTCGGGCTGCATCAGCAGCGAAAAATGACAAGGCATTGGAGGAGAATGGCAAGTAAGGCCGTCACCAGCAAGGCCAACGTTACTGTTTTTCTCGTGGATCAGAAAGCAGTGTAAAGGAAAAGAAGAGAGCTAAGCATGTGTGTACTGACCCATAAACATTTCCAGCAACACTTTTTAAGGGGTTAAAATCAATAAATGTAGAGCTCCAAAAACAGAATAATTAACCGGAGGCAAATGGCCATATTCTTCATCTGATGTAAATCCATTGTGATTGCCAGTTTTTCTTTCGAGGGAAAACCGACGGGAGACTTTAACATTTTCCAGTCACCCCAGTGAACCCTGGGCAGTCCAGAAAGATGATCCATATTCTTTTGTCTGAGCTTCTTACAGCTATTATAATGCAGTTCAATTACTAGAAAATAACTTGATGGTTGGTTTAGATTCACCGGCAAAACCATGATGGATCAAATCACTAGAAATTCCGAATTGATTTTTAAGAATTACTGATTCACATGTTTTCAAATAAAACAAAAACTCTCAATTCCACTGCTGATGAATTGTAAGATTTTTCTCGCAGCCCGTATAATCGAAAATGAAAAGGTTAAAAATATTCAGGCACCAAATCTAGAGAGGAGAGGTCTTGGGCTGTGAGGGTTTTGGGTGTGAAGTCCTGGAAATTCTAGAGGAAAAGACAGTAGTATCTTGATATGCATGATTATGACTAGGAAAATTAAACATTTCATATATATATATATACTAACTCGATTTCATATTTATATATTTTGAGTTTCTTATTAAACCATATAATAGCTGAACCAAAATAAACTTAAAAATCATCCATTTGAGCTTTATTATCTTGCAGATCATGGTTTCCGAGTTCAATCTGATGACAGAAGGTTAGTAATGCCATCTCATGTAACAAGTCAATCAGCAGATTCAGATTCATCTACTCATCCTTAACTACACAAGCTCAATCTACTTTTTTCAATTAACTATTATATCATTTCAGGTTTTATTATATTTGTACTGAAAAAGGTATATCATGGTGTGGATTGGACAGATAGCCGTTGCTAGACAGAAGATCAGCAGTGGCCAAGGATCTGGCAAATGCATGATCTTTCAAATATCACCCTGTAACCATCAGCGCATCACAGTCACACTAGCAGCGTGCGTATAAAAGTGCAGTGAGTGGTCCACGATAAAAGTGGGCAACATTAGAGCCATCGAGCTAAGCTCCCTCTGTCATGGTTGGCTATTGCATGGCTCCACTAGTGATCGATGTGAAACAGAGGTGCGGTTGTGGACCAGAAAGTGGGTTTTGTTAAAAGCGAGAACAGCCGGATCGATTCCTTTTGGAAGAATCCAATATTACTTGCGTGCTTGCTGTGCAGGCTTTATAAATATAAAAATACAGAAAATTAATTAATTTTATATATTATTTTAATATTTAATTAGTAAAATTATAATTGATAAAATATACTAGAAATGAATTATTTTTTCGGTTAAAAATAATTGAATGCTACTATTGTTATAATTATTTTGATAATTATTTAATAGGTAAATTCTATAATTAGAATCGATAAAATTAATTGAAAATGAGTCATGTGCTTCGTATAGCATACTTATTGATTGTTTTGTATATTTTTTTTGTTTATTAAATTATTTCATTAACAAATAGTAAAATTGCAATCAATGAATTTTAGCACATGTGAGTTCTTTGATTTACAAAGCAAACAATTTGATTGATGATTTTATTTTAACTACTTGAGTAATAATTTAATTGGTGAATATCAAGATTGAAATTGATAAAATTGACTAAAGATGAGTTATTTGTTGCAAGCAACATACTAATTGTTTGTTCGGCATGTTTTAATTTTTTGATGAATATTTTATTTGACAGGTAGAAAACATGAAACTGCTAAAATTTATTAAATATTAGTTTTTCAGATTTTTTTTTCTCATATTGTTAAATTAAAAATATTTTAGAAGACTAAAATTAAATTAATGTGAGATTTATTAAAAAAAGTTAGTTCATTTTATATATATAGATGTTAACATAAAAAACATCATAATATATAATTAGCCTCACTTATTTTTCAGGGAGAAATCTTAAAAATAATAATCATCATTATTCTAAATGTCTTATCCATAAAAAAATAAATGCATATATAAACTACATAATAGTAAATTTTTAAGTTGATAGTTTAACTCAGATATATAACATTATAAAAAAATATAAGACCACAGAAAAATTTATTACATGTTAAAAAATTTAGAGTTGACAGCAGCGAAACACAGGGCAAGTGGTTTTTTTATTTTAGATAATTTGACATAATTTTTCTACTTGTGGCTTTATATTATTTTTTTATTTACATGATATTAGATCTAAAATATCATATATATAAAAAAATACATAAATCAATTTTTTATAAAAATAACATTGATCAATAAATTATTTTGATTATTAGTATTACATAAATCAATTATTATAACTGTTATTATGAATATTATTGCAATCAGGACCCTCTCCTCACGCCTATATGCCATAACTATCACTCTAATTTTTGGAACTTTCTTCTAAATGAAAAATGTTTGTCATTTGATCACTCTAAGAATCCATGAGGATGTTTTTTGTAGTTTACAATGATGGTGTTGGGAGAACTTTTCAGAGAAAATTATCATTTTTGGTGGATGAAACCTATCATTTTTTTTTCCAGTGATGAAGTGGTAGATCATGCTCACTGATCTCTCATCTGAGTCCTTGTTTTTATTTCTCATGTTTGAAAGATGCTAGAAAATTAGGGCATTCATTTGTCTTCATCAATGACAGGCGGCGGCTTCCATTATCATCAGCGCCGGAGCTAACATGCGAAGCTTATGGTCGTCAACCAAAAAGGACGATGATATTTTCCACTTGATATTAATCATATAATTTCGAGTTTATAAAATTAAAAAAGTGGGAATTTTAGTTATAAAATCATTGTTGCTATTGGATTTTATCATAATTGTTGATGGAGTTCATATCATTAACTTGTAAGACCAAGATATTCCTATAAAAAACAAATTAAAATAGATTATAAAACTCAATTCTCAACTAATTTAATATTTAATGATGAAATTGAAAAAAAAATCAATTAAAAAAACATAAAAACCAATCTAAATTAATTTGGATTAACCTATTAAACAATACTTTAAGATTATGAGGCTCAAATAATATAATAAACAAAACAAAACATGAAGTTTAAGTCTCAGTTAATCTAAAATTAAAAATTTAAATAAAAAACAATTAAAAAAACAAACCTTAGTTAATTTACAAAAACTATAATTGCAATAGTATTATAAAATTAAGATAATTTAATAAAAAAATAAATATAATCTTAAAAGATAAAATAATCACAATAAAAAAACACTAACCAAATAAATAATAAAAAGGACTAATAAAATCTCTTCTCTCTCGGTTTATATAAATAAAATATTGCTCTACGTAAAACCCTTTGTTCTTTTATTTTATAGTTAACAAACGAAGATTGGAATTACATGAATAAGCAAATTGCAGGCTGGTGGCCTCATCTCTGCTGCCATCATCAACTGCTTGGTTTTTTACTCTTCACCCGCAGGGGTAATAACACAGTATTTCATGCGTCACAGACAGCTTGCTGGGGGCGAATCTGGAATCGCCGACAATATTATCGTACTCTGTTAACGGTGCCTGAGGCTGTGAGCCGCCCACTCTGACTGACCGTCCCCCTTTTCCCACTAGTACACGTATGCGAGACACGCGTACGCTCTTGTAGCAGACTCCTCAGACTCTCTCTGCACGCGCGTGTCTAATCGCCAACGTGCAAAACGTGAAATTAGCATGGACTGAAAATGGCTAGCCATGGTAAAATATCTGGAGAATCTTGCGTGCCGAACTTTTTTTGTTTGTGATAGCGTGGTTTAATTTAATTTTTAATTTTTTTTTATATGTAATAATTTAATATAGATTTTTTTGTGAATAATAATTTGTAATCTTTGTGATAATTATATATCAATATTATGAATTTATTTTATTAACCATTTCAACATCTTAGATGTATTTTATTTGTTTTCTAATTTATTTCTATCCAATAACCAATATCGCATATTAAACAAACTAATCAAAGTTAACTCATGTTTTTTTTTTTATTATTATTCTTTAATTTTCATGGAAGACTGAGTTTCGTGAATATTTTTTAAAAAGATATTTTTCAACTCATGGCTCAAATTATTGATTTGACAAGTCAATCTAAATTATTATTTTTGTTATTCATGTTTTTTTTTTAACTTGAATATTTTTAAAATGGAGTTTATATTTTTTTTAATTTAGTTTTTATAGATTTATCTTGATCTCATGATTTGTATCATGTTTCTCATTTGATTGCTCTGAGAATCCATGAGGATGTTTTTTGTAGTTTGCGATGATGGTGCCAGGAGAACTTTTCAGAGAAAGTTATCATTTTCGGTGGATGAAACCTATCATTTTTTTTCTGGTGATGAACTGGTAGATCATGCTCATTGATCTCTCATCTCAGCCCTTGTTTTTATTTCTCATGTTTGAAAGATGCTAGAAAATTAGGGCATTCATTTGTCTTCATCAATGACAAGCGGCGACTTCCATTATCATCAGTGCCGGAGCTAACATGTGAGGCTCATCGTCGTCAACCAAAAAGGACGACGATATTTACCCCTTGATATTAACCATGCAACTTTGAGTTTATAAAATTAACGAAGTGGGAATTTTAGTTATTATTAAGGGTTTTTTCTTTAGGGTTTAACAAGTTTTTCTCGACAGAAAGGAACAACATAATAGAAACAGTTTAGAATGTAAAAAAAAGAGACCAACAATGAACACAAAGGAAGAGGATTTCAAGCTTTTTTCTTCTTTGAAAAAACTATATAATATTTATCGCCAATGTGATAGTTATATTTAAATTTAATATGAAATTAAAATGGTTATTATAATAATAAGAAATTAAGTAACGATAAAAGTTATAGGTGTTAGAAAAAATAAATGGAAAAATATTTTAAATTTGCGACCGTTAAAAATAAATTTTCAGCTGTTATAAATATTATTATTTCAATTTAAAAATCATCAAAAAATATTTTAATAAAATAATAAAAATTTTAGAGAATAAAGACATTGTATCCCGTGCAAGGGGTAAATCAAAAGTTTTCTTCTAGCTCGATCAATTGTTGCATGCATGGACTTTTTTTTTTATTAATTATTATCTTATCACGGGCTTTATCATATAAATACTTGATAAAAATATTCTGTTTTTAATATAAGATAATAAATCTTATATATATTCTCCATGCATTTAAAAGATTAGCTATACTATTCCAAAATATGGGACAGACTCTTTTAATATCTTATAAATTTAACAACGATTTATTCATGCAAATCTGGTCTATTAAAAATAAACAAACCTCACTGCGAACGAACACGATACTTTAGTTTATTTTCCGATACAAATGATTAATTCAAGCAACCATCAATTACATCATTACATTACAAGGCTGATTCCTTGGCGCGACCCACCGGAAGAGCAACTACAGATGACAGCTCGGAACAAAAACCAAACTTGACTCCGCTAATACAGCTAGCTTGAAACACTGGACTCGCAACACACTTGCATGGAACTGTAGCAGAAGAGTACTGTGCTACAGCTCCCTTATTTAATGTATAAATAACCACTGATCACATGGTCTCGATCGATCGTCACCAGGTTGATTGTTATTTTGGTGAAGTACTAGAGTCAGCTTCAGCCTTTCCACACAAATTTAAATTTCGGCCACTCACCTTTGAGATATCCTCAGCACTCAATCCGAGATCTTTCTCCAGATGTTCTTCCTTCACTTCACATTTAAGCATCGTTTCTCGAAACGTCGACCTTCCAGCATTTTCGCTATCATAGAAGCCTAGAATTGTCCCCTGTATATCTCCAACATTCTTATGGAAATGCACCAGGCCCCTTGGGATTAGAATGACATCGCCCTTTTGAATCACCTTAGAAAAAACTCTTTCCTGTGAATCAATAAACCCTGAACAGAATGTACCCTCAAGCACCCAAACAAGCTCTGCTGCTCTTGGATGCACATGAGGCACGGCGACACCACCAACTGCGTAGTCAGCTCGGGCAAGTGAAACACCTTGAGTTCTTAGTCCTGGAAAGGTGTTCACATTGACAGAAACAATTGCTTGCCCTGCATCGTTGAACTCTGCTGTGGCGTTTAACCCGTAAAACATGAAATCTTCAATGGTGACAAGTGATGAATTCTTGCATGGGATGTAGGTTTCAGAATCTGTAACGGCTACGCAGTAGTCTTGGACTGGGGGAGGGTCAGAAAACACAAGGCCAATGAAGAGACCGACAAACAAGATTCTGATCACCATCAAGACCATCATTTGCAGTGCTCTTTTTTTCTTTCTTGGATCAGATGCAAAGTAGGGTTTCGAGTACGTGCTTTGATCCTGCGGAGTGCTCCTTAAATAGTATTAGCATGGGGCAACAATGCCCAAAAAGTACCTCAACAAGAGTTGATGATGATACAAAACCATGTGATTCACGTTTGAGGAAATTGGGACCCTCGATAATAAATAAGTGGTTAGTGACCTGTCGAGCTTTAGACCACTCTTTTTTTTCTTGGAAAAAAGATATTTGTAAGTTTTTTAAATTTATTTTTAAGAAAAATATAATTGTAAATTAAAAAATTTATTATAACTTCTTAGGGTGTGGTGATCTATTTTATTATATTAAATTTTATATATATAGATATTATATTTGAATTTTGCACTAGCAAATTCTATTAATTTCTTCAATCCTGACAATTATAAAAATTGCTTGTTTAGCCCCCAACGTTGTGCGATCTATTTTTTTTTTAATTTTCAAGTCACGTGACTTTTTTGCCAATTAGTAATATTTATTTTTGTTTAATCATTTATTTGATTTTTTTTATCTGTTATTTTTTTTCAAGTCAAGTAAAAAAATTTTACCTCATAATTTTTTATTTTATTTTTTTGTTTGATCTTTTGTTAAAATTATTTGAATTTTTTAATCTTTCATTTATTTTTGTTTTTTTTTAATTATTAACATGACAACAACAACAACAAGAATAATAATAATAATAATAATAAGAGGAAGAAGAAGAAGAAGAAATTTAGTTATTTTTCTTGCTTATTCTTTTGTTAATGTTTTTCAGTTTTTTCTCTCAACATAATTTAATATTTTTTATTGTTTTGACAGTAACTGCAATGATAGTTTTAGATGTTAAGACTTCGATGTTATTGTTTTTATAATAGGCTGTGGTTATCTGTTTTATTATATTGAATTTTGCATATATAAATATTATATTTTAATTTTGGATCAGCATATCCCATTAATTTCTTTCATCCCAAAAATTATAAAAACTTCTTATTCAGCCCGCAACGTAGTGTGAAAACAAACCAGAAACTGACAGAGAACCAAGAAAATCGAGAGTCCTATATATCTAGGACTGATGGAAACAAAAAAAAAATCACCCCAGCCGAGAGCCCTAAGTATGCAAGGCTGATTCACAAAACCGAGAGTGCTGCAGATTCAAGAGTGAAGCTCTGATATCATGACAAAGTAGAAAATCTTCATGAAACTTTATTCTTGTTCACCCTTTTTCATTTACATGTTAACATTATATATAAGGAAAAAGGCACAACTAACCAAGCATCTTTCCTTAATTAACTCATTGACTTAAGAAAGAGTAGCCACCCTATAGCCACCACCCTATAGCCACCCTTCCTATGTTGTTATGCTAACAGTTAGTAATATTTATTTTTGTTTAATCAGTTATTTGATTTTTTTTATTTGCAATTTTTTTTCAAGTCAAGTAAAAAAAAATTTACCTCATAATTTTTATTTTATTTATTTTATTTGATCTTTAGTTAAAATTATTTGAATTTTTTAATCTTTCACTTATTTTTGTTTTTTTTAATTATTAACATAACAACAACAACAACAACAACAACAACAACAACAATAATAATAATAATAAGAGGAAGAAGAAATTTAGTTATTTTTCTTACTTGTTCTTTTGTTAATATTTTTCAGTTTTTTCTCTCAGTATAATTTAATATTTTTTATTGTTTTGACAGTAACTGCAATGATAGTTTTAGATGTTAAGACTTCGATGTTATTGTTTTTATAATAGGGTGTGGTTATCTGTTTTATTATATTGAATTTTGCATATATAAATATTATATTTTAATTTTGGATCAGCATATCCCATTAATTTCTTTCATCCCAACAATTATAAAAACTTCTTATTCAGTCCACAACGTAGTGTGATTTTTTTTTTTAATTTTCAAGTCAAATGATTTTTTTTCCACTCAAAGTAGGGTTTCAAGTACGTGCTTTGATCCTGCGGAGTGCTCCTTAAATAGTATTAGCTCACATGGGGCAACAATGCCCAAAAAGTACCTCAACAAGAGTTGATCATCATACAAAACCATGTGATTCACGTTTGAGGAAATTGGGACCCTCGATAATAAATAAGTGGTTAGTGACCTGTCGAGCTTTAGACCACTCTTTTTTTTCTTGGAAAAAAGATATTTGTAAGTTTTTTAAATTTATTTTTAAGAAAAATATAATTGTAAATTAAAAATTTTATTAGAACTTCTTAGGGTATGGTAATCTATTTTATTATATTAAATTTTATATATATAGATATTATATTTGAATTTTGCACTAGCAAATTCTATTAATTTCTTCAATCCTGACAATTATAAAAATTACTTGTTCAGCCCGTAACGTTGTGCGATCTATTTTTTTTTTTAATTTTCAAGTCACATAACCTTTTTTGCCAGTTAGTGACAAAGTAGAAAATCTTCATGAAACTTTATTCTTGTTCACCCTTTTTCATTTACATGTTAACATTATATATAGCAAAAGAGGCACAATTAACCAAGTTTCTTTCCTCAATTAGCTCCTTGACTTAAGAAAGAGTAGCCACCCTATAGCCACCCTATACCCTATAGCCACCCTATAGCACCCTATAGCCACCCTTCCTATGCTGTTATGCTAACATCCCCCCTCAAATTGATGCCGGGTGAGAACAGAGTATCAATTTGCTAACAAGAAACCGATGGCGTGGGTCAGGCAAGGATTTGGTAAACACATCAGATATCTGAAGATCAGTGGAGATATGTGGAAGAGAAATGACATGAGAATCGATGGCCTCTCGAATAGAATGACAATCTACTTCGATATGTTTAGTACGCTCATGAAACACAGGATTCGAAGCAATTTGGAAAGCACTCGTGCTGTCAACATAAAGAAGAGTAGGAGAGGACAGAGAGAAACCAATTTCGGCCAATAAACCACGAAGCCATACAATTTCTGAACAAGCAGAGGACATGGCCCGGTATTCTGACTCTGTGGAAGATTTGGAAACACGATCCTGTTTCTTGCTTTTCCAAGAAATCAAGGAATCACTAAGAAACATGCACCACCCTGTGACAGAGCGTCTGGTATCAGGACAACCAGCCCAATCAGCATCACTAAATGCCACAAGGCGGATGGGAGAGCCAACTGGATAGAAGAGCCCACGGCTAGCAGAACCAAGTAGATAACAAAGAATGCGACGAACTGCTGCTAAATGTAAATGACGGGGAGATTGCATAAATTAACTAACTTGTTGAACAACAAAAGAGATATCAGGCCGAGTAATAGTAAGATAATTTAGGCTGCTGACCAATTGCTGATATAAAGTGGGATTAGGCAGAAGATCATCGTCATCATGTCGAAACTTAACATTCACCTCTAAAGGAGTGTTAACCAGAGAAGAATCCTGAAGACTAGCCAAAGAAATCAAGTCCTGAGCATATTTTTGCTGATGCACATAGATACCAGAAGAAGAAGAATGAACCTCCAAACCCAAAAAATAAGTAAGAGAACCCAGGTCCTTCATATGAAAGCAATCCCGTAGATGCTGTTGAAGTTGGCTAATCAATATAGAGTCAGTCCCGGTAATGACAATATCATCGACATAAATAAGGAGTAGAACAATACCAGTGAAAATTGTGCAAAGAAATAATGAAGAATCATAATTGCTTTGCATAAAAGAGAAGCAAAGCAAAGTAGTCCGAAACTTGTCAAACCACGCTCGGGGAGCTTGCTTCAATCCATACAAGGATCGCCTCAATTTACATACAGCCGATTTAGAAGAAGAAACCAAACCTAGTGGAGGTGTCATATAAATATCCTCCTTAAGGTCACCATGGAGAAAAACATTTTTGACGTTCATTTGGTGAAGTGACCATCCTTGAGAGGCAGCAATGGCAATAATAGCGCGTACAGTAATCATTTTGGCGACTGGAAGAAAAGTCTCCTCATAATCCACCTCATATTCCTGTCTGTTGCCAAGAGCAACCAACCGTGTTTTATATCCATCCAGAGTGTCGTCAGAGCGGAGCTTAATTGAGTACACCCATTTACATCCAATGGGTTTAACTGCTGGAGGACAAGGAATAAGGTCCCATGTATGATTTTCCTGTAGAGCCTGAAGTTCTTCCTGCATGGCTGTTTGCCAACACTCATGCTTCACAACCTGTGAGTAACATGATGGAACAATAATATTGGATAAAGTAGCAGTAAAACCATACCGATCAGGAGGACAAGATTCCCTCTTAGAGCGGTGAAGAACCGGCGGAGGAGGAGGTGGCGTAAAAGTGTCTCCATGAGCAGTATCAGGTGGAGGAGAAGTTGTCGAAAGAGGCAAAGTTGGTCGACGTCTTTTATACACAATACCAGGTTTGAATCTTTCAAAAAAGGACACGTCCTCAAAATGAGGAAGAAGATGAGCTACCGAGGAAGATGCAGTAGTAGTAGGAAAAAAATATTGATTTTCAAAGAAAACAATATTTCTAGAGATACGAAATTTATCACAGCTGAGATCATAGCAAACAAATCCTTTGTGAGAAATACTATAACCTAAAAAGGCACATTTAGTAGACTGAGTAAAAAGTTTGTGTCGTTCATTAGGAGGTAAGTGGACAAAGCAAACACAACAAAAAATATACAAGTCATGATAGCTAGGAGATGTATGATGAAGACGATAGAAAGGGGAATCGAATTTTAATACCTGGGATGGTAATCGATTGATTAGATACACTACAGTAGACAAAGCTTCAACCCAAAATTTAGATGGAATAGATGAATCAAGCAATAAGGATCTAGTGGTATCCAAAAGGTGACGATTCTTACGCTTAGCAACCCCATTTTATTGTGGTGTATATGGACACGACCGATGCGAAACAATGCCTTTTGGCTGTAAAAAATTATGAAATTCCCGTGACATATATTCCCTATTCTGTTGTGTAAGAAGGCGTTGTTCTTCCCTCAATAAATCCCCAAAACAAACATCCAAGGTAGGCAATGGATCTTGATTCATTAAATTTGATTGAGCAATCTCAAATTCGGGCCTCAATTTCATTAAAAATTGATCCCGCTTACTTTACTCATGAACCTTTTGAACAACAGAAAGAGAATCAGTTGGTATTTGGGCATAAATAATATCAGTATATTCCGCCCACAAGTTCATAAAACTAAAATAATACTCTTGAATAGATAGATTGCATTGAGTATAATGAGAGATGTCGTTTTCTAATTGAAAACGTCTATCATTGTTATCTTGATAGTAAACCTTTTTCAGATATTCCCACATGGTTTTTGCAGTTTTATATGGCCTCAAATTAAGAACAATAAGAGAATCAACCGACCCTAATATCCAAGACATTACCCGGGCATCCCTAACCTTCCATTGAGGCAGCTTAGTAGCGTCAGTGAGAGCTGGATCACTTCCATCCACATGACCCCAGAAGTTTTTTCCCGTGATAAAAACTTGGAATTGAAATTCCCAGGCGGAATAATTCTTTCCAGTAAACCGAACACCAAACAAATCAGAGTTGTTTGATGTCATTGTGTTGATGAGCCCCAAAGACAACCAAGAAAACAAACCAGAAACTGACAGAGAACCAAGAAAACCGAGAGTCCTATACATTTAGGACTGATGGAAACAAACAAAAAAATCATCCCAGCCGAGAGCCCTATGTATGCAGGGCTGATTCACAAAATCGAGAGTGCTGTAGATTCAAGAGTGAAGCTCTGATACCATGACAAAGTAGAAAATTTTCATGAAACTTTATTCTTGTTCACCCTTTTTCATTTACATGTTAACATTATATATAGGAAAAGAGGCACAACTAATCAAACCTCTTTCCTCAATTAGCTCCTTGACTTAAGAAAGAGTAGCCACCCTATAGCCACCCTTCCTATGCAGTTATGCTAACAGTTAGTAATATTTATTTTTTTAATCATTTATTTGATTTTTTTTTATTTGCTATTTTTTTCCAAGTCAAGTAAAATTTTTTTACCTCATAATTTTTATTTTATTTTTTTGTTTGATTTTTGTTAAAATTATTTGAATTTTTTAATCTTTCATTTATTTTTGTTTTTTTTTAATTATTAACATGACAACAACAAGAATAATAATAATAATAATAATAATAATAAGAGGAAGAAGAGGAAGAAGAAGAAGAAATTCAATTATTTTTCTTACTTGTTCTTTTGTTAATGTTTTTCAGTTTTTTCTCTCAGGATAATTTAATATTTTTTATTGTTTTGACAGTAACTGCAATGATAGTTTTAGATGTTAAGACTTCGATGTTATTGTTTTTATAATAGAGTGTGGTTATCTGTTTTATTATATTGAATTTTGCACATATAAATATTATATTTTAATTTTGGATCAGCATATCCCATTAATTTCTTTCATCCCAACAATTATAAAAACTTCTTATTCAGCCCGCAACGTAGTGTGATATTTTTTTTTAATTTTCAAGTCAAATGATTTTTTTTTCCACTCAATAAATTTTTTTATTTGCTCTTTTGTTAATGTTTTTAAGCTTTTTTTAGCATTTGATTTAATTTCATTTTCTTCCCTTTATTAAAGCAATGATAATATTAATATTAAAAAAAAATTAGTTTTTGTTCCAATGTGTTTTTTTATTAATATTTTTTTTATTTCTCTCTCAGATTTGTTGAACAATGTTTATTATTTTGACAGTAATAGTGATGATAATTTTAGAAGTTAAGACTTCAATATTACTGTTAGTATAATAGAGGATGTTGATCCCTTTTAGTATATCAAATTTTACATGTTAAAATATTATATTTTAATCTTAACAGCTATAAAAATTATTTGTTATCCTCGCACGACACCCATAACATAATAATACGGGCATTTATCTAGTACTTACAAAAAGAAATGCTAAATTTTTATTCAATGATTCAAGAGCATCTGCTACAAAACCAGACGATAGACGTTCGAGGCAATCAGGACCCTCTCCTCACGCCAATCTGCCATAACCATCACTCTGATTTCCTGCAACTTTCTTCCTGTTCATATCTATTTGTTTTTTCTTCATAAGTATCGAGACGAATGTGATGCCGCAGCCAACAACACAAACAATTTTTCCCCATTGGAATTTGGGACCTTCACATCCCATAAATAATTATCTCTTCAATTATTTCTCGGGGCATTATCTGTTCAGCTTTACCACTTCCTCTTCTTTTTTTCTTTTCAAAAAGCAACCCCCATTCCACCGACACTTCAATTTCATGGGCCCTTCTCGGTCAACACCTTTTGTTTTCTTGCAAACGATTAGACGGAAAGGGAAGGCAAAAAAGAAGACAAAGTGGGGCGTGATTTTTTATTTTTTTAATTCGTGAGAGCCCTATTTTTCTAGAAAGAAAGCAGATATTTCATATGATTTTTTTTTTAATTTGAAAAAACCCTACTTTATAGAAAGAAAACAGATATAGAAGAGGGCATGATGTTTATTGGACGTGGCCATGCATGATATGACTCTAGGCGGTGTCCATTCCATAAACCTAACCTAAAAAGCTCGCAAATCACGTCTGCTGTCCATACGACTGTAAATCCTTTCAGGGTTTTGTTTGTATTCTCAAGCTCTTCAAGATTTTTTAGCACATTATATGTGATGTCAAGTTTTTTATATATACTTCTAATTACAAATTCCAGTTAAATGCCTGTAAAGTTTTCGAGACATTACATTGTTTAAGTCACGTGACGTGATGAAATCAATCACGAGAGAGCTATAGTTTATGTCTGTGACATGACAGGTTAAAGCAAACAAACAAGGAATTAGTGAAAGTAAGACCTTAAGTGAACAGAAATGCAAGCCCTTCGATTTCGAGAAGAATGGCTACCAACCAGCTGGACCAAACAGCCGGTTAATGAACAGCATCAGTGTCCGTTTAGAATTATGTTGGTAGTTATTTTTTAATATATTTTTATTTAAAAATATATTAAAATAATTTTTTTTATTTTTAAAAATTATTTTTAATATTAACATATTAAAATAATCTAAAAAAATTAATTTTTTTAATTTAAAATAAAAAATAAAAAAATAAAACTTTTTCATAGATACTTTCAAATTACAATATCAAACTGCACCAGCAAAACACACTTATGCCCCGATTGACATTGCGATCCAATCTGTTTATTGATTTTTTTTTTTATTTTTAAAATCGGCGGTTTAGTGTTTTTAGATCATTTTGATGTGCTGATGTCAAAAATAATTTTTTAAAAATAAAAAATATCATTTTAATACATTTCAGCACAAAAAACACTTTGAAAAGCAACAACAACCACACTCCCGAACACCCTCTCCATCTTGTACTGGGGTAGAGTCAGAAAACACAAGGACATTGAAGAGCCCGACAGCCAAGATTCTCGCCATGAAGACAGTGCTGTTTTTTTCTTTCTCGGATCAGATGCAAAGTGGGGCTTCGAGTACGTGCTTTGATCCTGCGGGGTGCTCTTTAAATGGTACGAGCTCACAGGGGGCAACGATGCTCAAAAACGGACCTCAACAAGAGTTGATGATGATACAAAACCATGTGATTCACGTTTGAGGAAATTTCATCAGAAGAATTAATGTATATGTTATTATCGTGTTTTTTTACATCAAATAAAAAAAATATAATTATGAATAACAAAATCGATGCTTGTATATAATAAAAATATATAATATTTTAATCTAATTTTTATTTGAGCTGAAAAATAAAAAAATTATTTTAATTTATTTTAATAGTAATAATATCTTTAGATGTTAAGGCCTCGATGTTCCTGTTGTTATAATAAGATATGTTGATGTGTTTTATTATATCAAATCTTATATGTATAGATATTATATTTTATTTGATTTTTTTCAGTTTTTTTATTTGATTAAAATTGATAATATATTTGATTTCGTTTTCGACTCTTATATTTTTTATTTTAATTTCTTTAATTTTTTTATAGTTTCTATTTTTATATATCTTTATATATATGTGTGTACCTTTTATTTTGATTTTTGATTTTTATTATTTTCTTTTTTTTTGAGATAATTTTTTTTTTCAAAATTTTTATTCTTACATTATTATAAGGCTTTCTTTGGCACGATCCCCCATAAACACAATAAGTTACATCTTGTTAACGATCAATCTTAGAATTGTCATTCCACCAATATTATCCATATGAATAACATTTTTATCAATGATTTATAATGTGATGTCAATCTTGTCTATTTCATCATCAATCCTTTACTTTGAATATCTAGAGATCCATTAAGATTTCTAAGAGACAATTTTATATTCACACACACACACACACTCTTTTTCCATGCAAGCTCGAACATGCGACTTATATCAAGAACAAGTCATTCACCCCCTTTGGAGTCACTGCCCAGAATAGCTGCTTGTCTATCTCCAATATCCATTTGGAAGTGTACTAGACCCTTTGGAGACACCATGACCTCACCTTTTTAAAGCACTGCAGCAAAAACTTTGTTGCTCTTGGATCGAAATGAGGCACATTGACACCGCCAGCTTCAAAATCTGCACGAACAAGTGACATAACTAGGCCTGGGAAGTTATTCTCGTTGACAGGAATCGATGCCAGCCCCGTTTCACTGAATTTTATTGCGATTTGATCCCAGAAAATAGGAAATCCTCTACTGTGGCGTCTGATGAGTTCTTGCGGGGGATGTTGGTTGCAGAATCGGAAAACGTACTATACTGAGAATTCATCTTCAAGACTGAAAACCAAGTATAGCATCACAGGGAGAGAATGTGTGCTTGCTCGTTCACATAATTAATGGCATGGATCCACATCTTTTCTTTACAATGAGGTCTGCTTGATGACAAGGGGAAAGGGTATTGGTTGGGTATCAGAAAGAGTGTTTACTTTATGCCTTTTTTAGTGTTAAATTAGTTAAAGATAGGATGATGAGTTGTTCTAAGAGAGGCTTCGATTCATTACAGAGAACGTGTATCCAAAGATACAGCATGACTCCATTGTTCCACTAATCCCCGTGCTGTGCTCCAGCTACTACATTAAGAACAAGAACAAAAAAACAGTGAATGAGGCCCCACATTACCCACCCACAATACCATGCATGTTTTCTGAGGATCTTGGTCTAGACATCGCACTGCAGCTTATTAAACCCGATCCAGCCCAAAACTAGAACATGGGCTAAATGAGTTAACTGGATCAATTCACAATACAATAGCATCTTTTCAATGTTAAGGGTTTTCTTTTTAAAATTTTTATTCAAAATAAAAAAAATTACAAGCACGTTTCGAGCATATTCGTCAAAAATACCCAAACAAGCATGACAGCTGCCATGGTTACCAAATAAAAAAAAATCACCTTCTGGACATTGTTTTGATTTTTAGATCGTCTCACCTGCCCTTGGATCAAAGGCTTAAGCCATCTGTGTGCATCTGCGTCGACACGGGATGCTTCGTCTAAAAATATAAAAAGGAGCAAAACAACTAGACATTGGTTTCAACATTCCATTTTTTTTGTTTCGTAATTGGCTTAATCCCATTTTTAAGGATAAAAATAGCAGGGTTACATGCATCTTTACAGAACATCCCAGCTTGCAGTTATGGAACATGATCACATGATATCTTGAAACATGCAGTTCACAGGTGACTTGAGCTCAAAGGCGATGTGGCGCAAGAAACGTTACATTGGGTCTACAATCGAGTATGATGGTTTACCTCTGGTACTAATAGCTATCGATATCTGTTTCTGGCCTCCGAAGGTAGTAACGCAAACAGTTCACTAGAACCTGCAAATTCAAAGAAACAAAAGGTGAATAAAGTGGTATACATCATATGAAATTGAAAGTGAACTATGCTTAGGATGTTGCATGAATCTAGTTTTGTAAGGATATAGCATGTTCTTGTACAGACCTAGAAGATGCAGCTTGAATATTATTTGTTGTCGGATTCACTTTACAGTTGTAGGATTCTCTTTACTTGTAGGATAACAAGGAAAGAGAAGTATACACAGAACGGAAAAACGTCCACTTCTTAATTATCAAACAACCATAGTTGGAACCCAACTAATTACCTGAGACAGGGAACTGGTCAATGCTGCCCCTCTGTAGCTGACATGAAATTTATCTTTGGCAACCAATCCCTGTGAGACGACAGAGATAAGTTAAATAGAAGAGAACGCAAAACTGTGATCCACCTGATGGTGAGTGCACATCAGGTTGGAGAGAGTGAGAGCGAGACCTCTGTATCAATCTCTGCAGATTCAACATCAATATTGACATCAGCAATGATTTTGATGATTTCTACAAGTAATCCAGGTCGATCTGCTGTCTCGATGCAGAGCAAGCTGATTAAAAAAAAAAATCAATTTAATCTGTCCCAAATAGCAGGTTATTAAAGATGAAAATTAAAAGAAGCACATATAGCTTGTGAATGAACACTAGTCCACGTTAAAACATAAGCAAACCTCCTCTTAGGTCCATCTTCTTTGACATGCACTTGAGTTGCAATATCAACATCAAGCTGCCATAAAGGAAATTGTAAATGTAAGTTCAAATTTTGTAAAGACTATTTTAGCACTTGCGAGGCATCTACTAATCTAAGAACAGATCTTCACCGGAAAAAGAAAAAAAAAAACTTGATTTAGAAGCTAATGGTGGAGATTCAATAGAATATATACTTCAGTCAGTGCAATAACCAGAAATCATAAAGACTCTACAGGTTGTTAGTTGAGCAGCGATTGAACTTTGCTAGGAAATAATTCAGGGCACTTCACAACAGATACTCAATATGTGGACAATTTATTACCGTCAAAGCAAAAAGAGGCACAAACCAGAAGCTTCATGTTTCAGTTGGCTCTCAGTGAAAAACTTTAACAATATTTAGCGTGTATACACACCAAATAAAACAATATTTAGAGTGAGTGTGTGCCATTCAGTGTGAGCATGTGCCCGGGCATGTGCATGCACAATTAATCTTGTTGCAATGGCAGAAAGGCTCTATAATGCAAATACCCAGAATACATATAGAAAATCAGATGAGGAGACAACAAAACAAACCAAATCAATATGACAATAAGTTTATTAAGCTATAAAAAAGTTTTCATGATGTCCTGCTCCCTAGGAGCTCTCATATATAATTATATGCAGACATGGTCATGCACCCCCAGATAGACTGATAATATAAGCACCTTTTTCTCTGGAGCTTTTATTCCAAAAGCCTCGCCCATAGCAAGTCGCTCACTAGATTCCTGGCGAGAAGGCAAACAAAAAATGATTCATCACCAAGAGAAATGTAACAGAAATATCTCTAATGTCCACCCACAAACGCAAAAAGAAGCAGAGAAGAAGGAAGAGATAGACCAGGGCATCAATTCAGCATACATACTGGATGGTACTTCAAAAGATTGTTGATGATGGTAAGTCGAATTCTCTCTAGCATATCAGGATCTTCAACCTTGCGACCAGTGTCCCTGGCATAACCAAGATCAATCTCTTAATGCTAAGACTTCCAGCAAAATATTAATACAGGGTATTCTCCGATCCAAGTACAGGGGCAGGATATATGTTAAAAGAAAACTCACAATCGTGTAATGAAAAACTTAGTTTGTTTGACTGGTCCATCAGTGAGAACAGTTCCCTTTGCCACATCCAAACCCAAAACTTTCAGGGCATTCATCTGTCCCATGACAGAACAAAACAAGTTACAAGAACTCCAAATATTTTCAAGCAGCACATCTGATATTTTATGGAGGCAGATGCATTTATCTTTAAAATAACAATCATATGCAGGTGTTTGGGGTACCCGTCAGATAGTCCTAAATACATGAGACTAACTTAAAGCATTGGCTTTGGCTCAACAATCATCGAAGCAATTGGAGCATTTCTGCTTGTTGAATTCTGACATACAATATCTACAATTTCAGTGTTTATGAAGATTACAGTGCCGTAGAAGCAAATATCTTCTGGCATTTCAAGGAAATTGATCAAAGAGGCTGCTTCTGGGCCACCTCCCCCTAAAGATTTTCACCCTTTAAGGCTATAACACCCATCTTATGCACAGGATTAAGAAAACTGAAAGATCATTTGCACGACAGCTTTACAGCCCATCCTTACATGCGAGAATCAAAAGGCCAAATATGGGATGGTGGTGGATTTGGGAATAGGGGAGGGCTAACCATTTTTCTGTAGCCAGAACTTTCATTTCGATGTAGGCAGTGTTGGGACTAAAAGAATTCAAGACCAGAGAGGACAGAGTCAGTTAAAAAGACTACTTCACCGTATCAATAAGAGCTCCCAGACGATCACCAAAGCTGAGTTGTACAATTGTTGCATCTGAATCTGAATCTTGATCTATCAGAACTACTGGCATGGGAACCGAGTCAGCATCCTGTTCAGGTTTCTGCAATTACTGTTAAATTTCACAGCAAATTCTAAAGCCACTTGTGAACTATTGCATAAATTTCTGCAACCAATTATTAACATATGTAAGTCAACTTCTTTAGCTTGTAAATTTCACAGCAAATTTCTGCTACCGATTATTAACATGTGTAAGTCAGTTTCTCAATTCCAAATGTTTCATTCACACACACACACACACACACACACCACACGAAAAATCTGATATTGAACTCTATCTACAGTAACTATTTCATAGCGATCTCAATTGGACAGCGCGGTGCAGGTGAAAGAGCTCAAGATGAAACAATTCCCAGACGCTCAAAACTCACAGAAACAGTATACTTGAGAGTCAGAAATACCAAAAAAAAAAAACTCCTGTTTTTGATGAATTGCAGAAACTATTATTAGTCCACGCTTATAAATTTCATCAAATAAAGAACAGAATTAAAAAATTAACCCCTACGACAAGTAATAACTCAACCTGCAAAACCATATAAAAATGCCTTTATTGAATTTCTTTTGTGAGCCCCGTGGACAAAAAACACCAAGCTAGCAAAACAGTACATAGAGGGAATAGACATCAATATCCCCTAACCGCGTCACTTTTTTTCCTAATTGCAGTATTTAGATTCGTTCAATAATATCTCAGAGCAATCAACAATAAAATAGATAAAACTAGATTCCAAGCACGAGATCGCAGGAGGAAACTAGTAACTGACCAGTGAGGTTGAACTGGCCGATGCATTCAAATCATTGACCGAAGAATATAAAATGTTCCTGCATAACACTCAATCATCGATAAGTAACGAGAAACACAGATTTCCGATCAGTTAAAAAACTACTTAAAAAGAATATCGTCTTTCCAAGAAAATTTTTTTTTTTAAAAAAAAAAGGTAAGAAAAGGAAGTAACAGATTAATAATTGAATCTTTGCTTTGTATCTAAATTTATTACAATGATAAAATAGCACAAAAAAACTTATAAAAATATCCACTGTCGATTAGTTTCGATTTTTAATTTCTATAAACATTAAAAAACTCAAGGCTGCATATTTTCAAAAAACAAATCTCGAGGTTTCTCGGTAACCAAACAGACCGCTAGAATCAGTATATATATAAATAAATAAATAAAAAACGACGATAAGAAAATTTAGCTAAAAGGAAGTAACAGATCCTTGGAAACCCGAGTCACTTTATCAAAACCGATAAGACGAGAGAATCGGATACTTTATAGCTTACTTTTTCCTCGAGGAACCGATTATTCCAATTCCAGGCTCGCAAAACTTGTTACGAATCGGAGAGAAAGAGAAAACTGACGGCTCACGAGGAGAAATGATGAGAGGAGTGGAGTTGAAATCCTTAGATCCATGGTGAATTTGAGGGAGTGAAGAAGAAGAAGAAGAAGAGAGGAGACTGTTAGCGAAGGCCATGGGAATAGAGAGGGGGAGAGCGTTTTTTCTTCTTGTGAATTTGTTATGACCTGAGTTATGAGTGTCTTTTAATGATTGCGAGTGGGCTTTTATTTGCTGGAAGAGGACAGTGAGTGCGGGTGGCGTCAGGTTTAAGTAGGATTGCGCGTGTAATTGGGTGAGCTTATGATAGTTTTTTTTTATTGTTTTTTAAAGTATTTTTATTTAAAAATTAATTAAAATAATATTTTTTATTTTTTAAAATTACTTTTTTGATAACTTCATAATAAAATATCTCAAAAATTATTATAAATAAAATTTTCAAGTATTAAAACAAGCACTTTTTAAATTCTTCTCAACCATAATTTATATTATTTTTTGTGTGTATTTTAGCCTTGAAATTATACCTGACTGAGGTTCTAGATTATTGAGTCGATGAATCAACTCGGTTTCATTTTAAAACAAATTTATTTTGATTTCTTAAAAGTAAAATATTTTTTTCTAGAATAATTAAAATAATTTTGTTTTGAAGAAAAATTAAAAAAAAAATCATCTCGCCCGGATTTATCCAAGTCAATTGAATTACTGGTTGCCCTATTCGATCGCCCTGATTTAATCAAAACAATAGGGTTGACATCGAGTCAAAGCTAGGCCTCACGCTACTAGGTAAATTTATTTCGACAAACCGGGCTTGATAACTATGCTTGGAATGACTAGTAGAAATGTTTTTTGGGATTTTTTATTTTTTATATATAGAAGGTATATTCACGTTAAAATGTAACGTCCGGTAAAAACATTTCAGACATGTATTGAGATAAAATAAAAATAAAAATTAAAAGGTTACTATAAATATAAGGGTATATGTGGGATTTTATTGAATAAAAAGGGGCAAGAACTTGTTTTAGGTGGATGACGGAGAGAGTGTTTATTATTGCGTTGAAAAAGTATTTTTAGAAATGTTTGAACTTTTTAAAAATTACTTATTTTTTATAATTTTAATATATTAATGTTAAAATATATATTTTAAAAATAATATATTTTTAATTAAAAAACACTTTAAACAGGAGCTACAACACCTCGACAAGGTGACGTCTTGCGTGTGTGTCGGTGTGAATAACCACCGTTGACGCTGAGAAGACCAGGATTTCACGGATCAACGGTATCCACATGGAACTTAAAATTTACTGTTTACTACGCGGGTTAAAGATAGTTAGAGGTAGATAAAATACCATATTAGATTATTGACAATTTAACATATTTATTTTCATGCATGTTCCAGGTTAAAAACAATAAATATGCAGGTTTTTTAAATGTATTTTTTTAATTAGAAAAAAAAATTCCATGCGCGAATTTAGTTAAATACATAGCTTATATGTGTTAATAAGTATACACGTTAATACAAACACTCAGGATCTAATTCTTATTATAGTATTGTTTTCTTAGTCTTCTTGTAACAATTATTTTTTTTAAAATGAAGTATGGAAAAAAACACAATAATATAAAGATAATGACAAAAAAATGGGCACAAACAAATAGAGTGTAGAGCGATAAATATTCAAACTATAAAAAATAGAAACAATGTTTTCTTTCAAAACAAATATGTAAAAAAATATTTCACATCACTTTACCCTTCTCGAGCTTTACTATATTTTATTATATATTAATATTATTCTTTTAATTCACGGTAATATTTTTTACACAATATCAAAAAATACTATAATAACATGCACATATTAATTTTTTGATACTGGGAAAAAAAATATTCTGACCGGCAGCGAAGTAAGTCGAATAAATACATTAATATTTTTTTGTATGTATCAGTATATACCGTTCTATCTATGATATATATATATATATATATATATATATAAATTATTGTTTTGTAATTATATATTTGTTAAAATATATATATATATTTCAAAAGCTTATATATTTTTTTATCTTGTCAAGAGAAATTACCCGACTCGTAATAATGAATAAAATCCACACGATGATTTAATTCACGGAATAAATAAAATTGCCCGTACTATTCCTGTATTATTTAATATAATATCAGGTTGCAAGCGATGCATTGAACCAGCAGTGTAAAATTCAAATTTCAACACACCACCTCATCTTTTTTAAAAGCAGTGCGACTCATATCGCGAAATTTAATCTCGATAAATTAATAACATTATATTAAATAATATTTTTATTCGATTCTAACTTAATGTTTAAATATAAATGGTATTTTTGATCAATAGTTTTGTTTTTCATAGTTCTGTTTTTCATGATCTCAAGAGTATTAATTTATAGTGCAATTATCAATACCGTTCTATTTCGGCTAGAATCTTTCGTACTAATTAAAAAACGAAATAAAACAATGTCGTTTTTATTTCGGTTTAAATTTTAGCATGTTCAGGATTTTTCGGCCAAATACTAGTCAAAACATTCCCATAACGTTTCGGCAATTCCGTTTCGACCAAATAATATTTTTTAAAATAATAAATAATTTTATAAGATCAATCATATCTTTTAATCCGACCATTAGGTTGAGATTAAATTTTACGAATAGTCTCTTTACATATTTATATATATCATATTAAAATTTCAAAATAATCAAAGAATGTAATGACATTGTAGGATTGATGATGATATTCTCATAATATTATACTTGTTCGTAATTTTGTTAAAAAATATCATTTTATGAATTTATTGTGTCTTTTTAGATTAAATTGTACAATTCTAAATAATTTTAATTTTGGATCTGAGTTGATTATTTTTTGAATTAATATATTTAATTACACACACATAAACAATACAATATTTTATTATATATATATAAATTACAACATCAATATGTATATATTAAATTATCTTGAATTTGAATCATGTTTATTAAATTAATTTTGTATTTTTTTATATACAATTAATTAATTAATTATGGGCATTTTGATTTCACTTATATCATCCAGGTAAATAATTTACAATGTTGCTTCATGCTTTATATTTACATACATATCACTTTATCTCTTCTCTTATCTATCTGATGTGTGATTGTTTTGGATGATAAGATACTCAACAAAGTGACAAGCCGACCATTCACCCATGGACACGAATGAACTATATATATTTTTATATAAACTAAAATCAAAACAATAAAAAATAATTAAAAATATCTACTATAGAAAAATAAAATTATTGCCAGCTTTGAATTATAAAAATTAAAAATTATATTTATTTTTTTTCTTTTAAGTTTTTTCATATATATAATTAATTAATTATATATAAATAGTATAATTTTAAAACGATATATTGAAATATTTTATACTAATAAAAAAAATGTTAATTGAAACGATATTAAAGACATTGACTTACAGAGGCCTAACTATATCAATTTGTACATGTCATCAGCTAAGATTTGCAAGCACCAGTAACATCATGATTCATGTTTTACAAATATATCACCTTTCCCCTCTATCCCTTGCCCTATTTCACTATCCCTCCCATTTCATGACAAACCTTCGAAATCATTTTACTAGTAAAAACTAAAAGCTCTATAGTAATGGGATTATAATTTGTTTTTAAATTTTAAAAAATATTAAATTTATGTATTCTTAAATATATTTGGATAAATATGATATACTGATGTTAAAAATATAAAAAATATTATTTAAATATATCATGAATTAAAAAGATGTTTTTTTTTTTTAAAAACACCGATCATCCCATGTATCACGAACAAATATAAAGAAGAGAAAAGTGAGTGAAAATAGTATATTCTCTCTCAAGGAACCACCTCGTTCGTTTTCCCTTTCCCTCCCCTCTTCCCCTAAACAGGAGCACGTTCCCAGGCCCCAGCCAATAAATAAACGACGTTTTCTTAAAAAATAAATAAAAAACCTGATAAGCGGCCCTGATGTAAGCGGCACCGTTTTCTTTTAAAACCCCGAATTAAGCACGCCAATTCCTAATTTTTTTCTGCGGGACCCTCACTATCCTCTCTCTGGAAAAAATCCTTCTTTTCTTGCTTCTCTCCCCGCAACTCGATCTCTCGCGTAATCCAATTACCCTTCAATGGCGGTACGTCGCGATTGTGTTTCGCGACCTCATTACCTGCGTGTTGTTTAGTTCCCGTGTTTATTGCACATTTCGCGTCTGAATTTCTTGTTTTTTTTCAAGAACCCTAATTCTGGTTTGGTTGAAATATTTTTTTTTTTGTGACAAGTGTTTGTTTATACTTACCTGTGATTAAAAGAATTTTTTGTTTTTAGTTGAAATTTGAATTTTGGTTTTAATTTGACTGAATTACAGTATCTGGTGTGTCTAATTGGTGATTAGAAACTTAATTACGAGTGTCATTGATCTTTGAGCTACCAGCGTACTTAATTAATGTGGAATATTGGGTTCTGTGGCATTGTATTTCTTGTCAAGTTTAAAATTGTGAGTTTGTTCCTTTTTCTAGTTGGGGTTTAGCGTGTAAGTGGTAAAACGGTGAAGAATTTTACGCACTGGACATGTTTAGCTTCTTCTTTGAACTTTTTTTTTTTTTGTGTGTGTAAATTTCATTTGATTTTGGGAATTACAAAATAAGCCATTGGTGGCTTTTTGTTAATGTCTTTGTTGTCTTTTTTTTTGAAAATAAAATTCAATGTGCTATGAATGAGGAAACCTTTTAAACGGGCTTTGACTAATTGAAGTGCATTGGTATTGTAGATTCTGACAGCTGGTTTATAATTTTGGTGGTAATTTATGAATTTTCAAGCCATTCTTGAATTGTCGTTTGTCATTGTTAAATGTCTCCTTTAGAGTTAGTTGCGGGACCTAGTGAAATAAGCAGTTGAGGAAGATTTTTTTTTTTTGTTGTTGTAGAGATGAGTTGGTTTGTGCGGGTTTAAGAAGATGGCTGGAAATGCAAGATACGATTTGAGTTCAGCTAGTCCGGAGGAGTTGGGTTTTACAGGTAGCTATTCTAATGGGCAGAGGGGGAGTTATCCCAGTGCCAATTTTGATAGGTCTGGAAGTTTCAGTGAGAGTCGGATGTTCAGTTCCGGGGCAAGTACACCCCGGGCATCTGCTTCACCAGCAAGGAGCATGGTCCCGATTGCTCAATATTTGTCGTTGGATCCAGTTACAATGGGGGATCAAAGATTTACTCGAACAGGCGAGTTAAGGAGGGCTCTGGGGATATCTCCTGGGAGTGCTACAGAAGATAATTCTTTTGGAGCTGCTCATTCAAAGCCTCCCCCTGCATTGGATGCAGAGGAACTGAAGCGGATCAAAGCTGGTATATTTGATGAAAATCAGAAGACCAGGTAATTAACTGTCTTTATAATTGTTGTTGATGGATGAATTTCTCATCGTTAGCCTTCTATATCCTTTCATCTATTTAAAATTTTCTACAATGGAATATCTGTCATGCATATGAAGTTATTTCCATGTGATGGAAGAGTTTTTCTTCTCTTTTTTATATTATTTATTGAAAATAGGATGTAATGACTTGTCACTGGAGCATTTTTTTATTTTTGCTGAAGATGAACCAATTCTTTTTTTGTACCAGGAATAGAATAAAAAAGTGGAATGGATGCTTGCTAAGATGTCACAAATTCTCAGAAGAATTAAATTCAAAGAATCAACAACGAAATGAGATGCTAATGAATGAAAGATCAGGGGGTTCAAACATTTTGAAGGTGGGAACACAGATTCATCGAAATCCTTCAGACCTTGGGACTCAAAGACTAGAGGACAGGACAAAGACTCCTGTTTTGAATAAGCGAGTTCGCTCTTCTGTGGCAGAATTACGGGTTTGTGCACAAATACCTCCTTCAGATTTGATATTTTTATCTGTCCAAAAAATATTGCATCTTTCATGTTGCAGTTACGGTCTTGTGAGTGCTACATTATTCTGCGTATAATCCAAAAATATTTGTATCCATATGCTTATAAAAGGGGTGTGCTCATCTTTGTATCTGATTAAAGATATATTCCTATACATTGAATTCCTTGAGTTCTTTCTAAGCTATAAAGTAACGGGGTTTTAGCATACGAGAAAAATGAGGTAGTCACATATTCATTTGCTCCAAGGGGTGTTTACTGTTTAGAACCAAAAATTAGTCAAGTCTTGTTTTGATTAAGTTTGGACTACTGTTACTTGATTTCTTTTGTTTTTTTTTTAAGATTTTTTCTGCATCATAGAATTCTATTTCTGCTGTACATGCATGATGTTGGGTTTACAATAGAGGAGAATAATGGCTAGACACAGCAGCAAGGAGAAAGTAGCAGTAGAGGTTCTTGAAGATTTTAAATTCCAATAAATATCCAAATAGCCCTTCACAATAAACATTTGCCCCTCTGTGAAAACTCATGATAAGCAGATTGTTGAATTGTCACGGAGGCCGTTTCCTCTTAAGATTAATATGGCAGCTTGCCTTAATTTGCTTCATCTTTCTATAAATTTCTACAATATTCAATGGGCATCTTTACTCTCTTGAGACATTAAAGTTCCATAATATTGCCTTGATTGTTGTTGTTTTCCTTTGTTGTGTGAATATCCGTTGTTTAGTAAAGGCATCACTATTATCTCATCAACTATATTAATTCAGTATAACTATATTAATTCAGTATACCTGTTTTCCTCTTTTCTCTCTGAATTCCCTAGGCTGATGGCCGAAGCAATACGGTTCCAAGGCAGCCTTTGGTCATGGGAAAGGACAGAGACATGCACAGGGATGGTGGTGAAGTTTCTGATCTTGCTGAAGAAAAAATCCGTAGGCTACCTGCTGGAGGGGAAGGGTGGGACAGAAAGATGAAAAAGAAACGTTCTGTTGGCCCTGTTTTTACCCGAACTATAGACAGTGATGGGGAGGTTAAGCGAGTGGTGCATCATAAGTTTAATAATGAACCTGGTCTGCAGCCTTACGATGCCCAAATCTTCAGGTAATTTCCTCATTAATTATGTTCCATTTTGTAGTGGACGAGAATGCTTTGTGTCCAACATAACAAAGCAAATAAGTTAGTTCCGTATAGTATTATTAATATAACCTCTAAGGTTTGTGAGAATTTTCTAATATTGGCTTTTCCACATTCCTTGTTATATGACATTGTCCCTGATGATAGTAAGATGCTCTTTCAAGAAAGAATTGACCCACTCGAGCTGAAAAATGAAACTTGTAATTATGCAAGCTAAAGGGTTGAAGGTGTAATTATGTCTTGTAGATGTCCTCAGTGGCCATCTTGTGTACAGAGTGGATCATTTGCTCAGTCTACTTTACTTTCATCAAATTAGTGGAGGTCCAGTCCCACCTTTTGCTACCAAACAAAGTTTACGGTTTTTTTTTTTGTTAATTAAATTAGAAACATGATGAGAGCCTGGGTATTGCATGATCAAAAAGTTAATTATTTATTGTATTGACTCTTTGTGAAATCATGAGGTATTACTCTTACTGTTTTGTTTGCATGTGTCAAAGAATGCTCGGTACAATCATAAAAGTCCTCTTGCAGGTCAGGATCTTTTAATGGGAGTAGTGGCATCAACAAGCTAGATGGTGTTTCAGCATCTGCTAGTTCAAATGTCCGTGCCATTTCCAAGGAATCAGAAAAAGCTTCTATGACAAGGGATTTTGCTTCTGGCATGAATAAGGAGCGGCTTGTAGTGAAAGCAAACAATAAGTATGTGGTGATTGACCGACTTATTCACTATTTAAGTTCAACCATGCTGCTTTTTGGCACATAATAACTTGAATATACGAGGTTATGATGAAATGGTGATGCAATTCTGTTTAATTTGTTCAATGTTTAGTATGTAAGCTCAATGCTCATTTTCAGTGTCTGATGTATCTGCTATTCAGGGTAAATACTCTGGAGGACAATAATCATACAGTGAGTCCAAGTCCAGTCACAAAAGGAAAGGCTTCCAGGACACCTCGAACTGGCTCAGTAGCGGCAGTAAATGCATCTCCTAATATTTCCCGCATGCCTGGAGCCCTTGATGGCTGGGAACAAACACCAGGTATAACTAAAGGCAATTCAGTTGGGGGGCCTAATAATCGCAAGCGTCCCCTGCCCACAGGGTCATCATCTCCTCCAATGGCTCAATGGGTTGGTCAGAGGCCGCAAAAAATCTCTCGTACCAGAAGGGTGAATGTAGTGTCTCCGGTCTCTAACCATGATGAAGGACAGATGTCATCAGAAAGAGGACATGTTTCCGAATTTTCCGCTCGAGCCAGTTCTGCTGGGATCAATGGGCTACCTCTTGCCAAGGATGTGGTTAATGGAAACAAACAAGTCAGAGTGAAACATGAATATGTTTCTTCTCCATCAAGATTATCTGAAAGCGAAGAATCTGCCGCTGGTGAAAATCATGAGGGTAAGCCCAAGGAAAAGGGAACAGGTAGTAGTGCTGTAGAGGAGAGATCCCTGAATCAGAATATTGTCCCTTCTCTAATGCTTACAAAGAAGAATAAAATACTCAATAAGGAAGACACTGGTGATGGTGTGCGTAGACAAGGAAGGACTGGTCGGGGTGCTCTATCTTCTAGGATTAGCATTTCTCCAATGAGGGAGAATCCAGCCTCAACCAAGCCACTTAGAAGCACAAGGCCCATTTCAGACAAGAGCGGAAGGTGGTGAACTATTTATTTTATTTTTTAAAAATAGGAAGAAATGATATGTTTATACCTATGTACTAATATTACTAGTTTCCAACTAAGTTAAAGCATTGATACATTTGAATCTGTTTACTAGTTCAGCAAGACAGGTCGTCCTCCTCTTAAGAAAATAGCAGATCGCAAGGCCGTAGCTCGTCTTGGGCAAACACCAATAAGTGGTTCCCCAGACTCCACAGGTAAGCTATCAAAACCTCATCTTTAATTTTTTACAGACTGCAAATTCACTTGGAGCTATATTACTTTAGAGTGGCTGTAGCAACTAGATAATATACAAAAAATTGATGTTTGCTTGCAAGTATTTAGCTTTGTGGCAAATCAGGTAAAATTTATTTTCTTTCCCACTCGTTGGTTCTTGTTTGCCACCACTTAATTCTCATCATGTAATAAGAACACCTTTTTTTTTACCATGCACATGGCTTTGATGCCAACAGTTAGCATTGACTTCAGTGCCGAAGCACATTGATGTACTGTTCTGAATATTATGATATTTGAAGGTCCCATTATGATTTTATGAGATATCTAAGAAAATTTTATGACAACTAGGTTTGAACACTCTCAAGGCACGGAAAAATGAATAGAATTGAGAATACAAATAAGGCAAAAATGGGAGAAACACAAATATGGTGGTTTCCCTTTTAAGTTAGCATTTGTCACATGATAGGCGTTGATGCTTCGGGTCCAATACATTCATGTTAATCTGATTTTTAGTGGCCTTTTATCTCATAAATTCCAATTCAACAGAAGGAACCTGGTTGGTTAAGAGAGTGAAAATTGAAGACTTTGAAATTCTCTAGCCTGTTGATTTGATTTTCTAGAAATATGATAACAGCAATCTATTTAGTTTTATGCTTGTTTGGATTTCTCAAACGGTGAAAGTTATCAAGACTATTATAAGCTCAGGAAAGAAGAAGCATTATTTTCCTTAGCTTTAATTTACTGTCACTTTCTAGATTTCTTTGTAACCACTGGTTTTTCCATTCTTTTTGTTTGATTTTTAAGGTGAATCAGATGATGATCGGGAAGAACTCTTAGCTGCTGCAAATTTTGCTTGCAGTGCCAGCTGTATGCACTTGACCTCAAGGCTTTTGTTTCCTTCTGCCAGTTTTATATGGGCATTCTTCACAAACTTTTGCTTTTGCAGATCTTTCCTGTTCTGGTTCTTTCTGGAAGAAAATGGAGCCAGTTTTTGCTCCCATCTGCTCTGAGGATTTATCCTTCTTGAAACAACATGTAATTGCTACAATCTGCTACCAGAAAGATGATCTTAGTTCTGCTTTGAGTTATATTGATCATTCAAAAAAACTAACCTCTCTTTTCTGTTTTCTCATCGATGTCTGGGGTCAGTTGAAATCGACTGAGGATCTTCAGAAGAGATTATCTAAGATGTTTGGTCGCAGCAATAATTTGGTAATCTAAGAGTGGTTATATTTTTTCTTGTCAGCATATATATGACAGTGTTGCAAGGATGTGTTTGTTCTCTATTAAAATATTGCCTTTGGCACCTAATATTTTAAGTAGCTGTTAAATGCAAAATCCATCCAACAGAGGCTGTACTATTTGCTTTTTAATTTTTTGAAATCCTTGAGATGTTTCACCGCAAGCAATGATAACAGCTAAATTCAACTCTTCCGAGATAAACAAAACCTATTGCAGTATACTACTGGATTAATTACTTTAATGGAAGGATGCTGCAATTTATTTAATGCTCTCCACTCCCAAATGCACTATATTTTAAAGAAAAATCCTTGTGCTTGACAGCTTGAAGCTAATATGATTTCTCTGATATACAAGTCCCATTGTTTTTAATTTTCGTTATAATTTATGATGTGTTCTTATACTGTTTGTTTATGCAAATCACATTATCCATGAACTACTTGCAATTTATTTATGTGGCACTAATTCCCAGTGTGTATGCACGATAGCGTCAAAGTAAAAAACGAGAGAATATAAAAGAATGATAATCTTAATCCTTTCTGCAATTTACTGTTCCTCATCTGGCACTAAATCCATCTCGTTTCTTCAGGATGATCTTGTGCTCGAAGAAGATGTTCCAGCTCACCTTGTTCATGAAGAAAGTGAGGAAAACTTGCAGGAGCTGGGTCAACCAAATTTTTTGGCGAGGACTTCAGATTTGGTAAATCCAGATCAATACAATATTGCTTTTCGTGGAGGCTCAAGAAGGAACAATGTTACTCCACTGTACCAAAGAGTGTTGTCTGCTCTAATTGTAGAAGACGAGTCTGAAGAATTTGCTGAAAACAGTGGAGGGAGGAGTATTTCTTTTCAATATACTAGAGATAACTCTCCTGGTGATAGTTGTGTCCCTATTGATTTTGAGCTTGAGAGCACAAATGGCATTGATTTCAACCACGAATCCATGTTGAGTTTTCAAAGTCAGAAGCAATCTTCTCTTGATGGTTTTTCTTGTAATGGAAGTACTACTATTAATAGGAACGGTGATTCTCACAAAAAATCCTATAATGATCATTTAGTGCAAGAAAGTAATGGGTTTATGCACTTGAAAACTGGAATATTCCCTGGGCTTTCCGAGCATAATGACAAGAAATCATCTATACATTCAAATGCCTTTGGCATTTCTGCCTATGATTGCCCATATGAGGAACTAGACCTGGAGGATAAACTCTTGATGGAGCTGCAGAGTGTTGGTCTCTATCCAGAAACAGTGGTAAGTTCTATTTCACAAGTCTTTGTTGATTTCTAGAAGTGATGATGTATTACAGGAGGTCTGGATGCTTGGTATTTTGAGCATGCAAAAAATGATCCAAAAAGAATGAAATAAAATAATGTCCCGGTACACGGTACATTCAGAAAATCAATGTTAGAAGTCTTTGGATACGATGTACCCCTTCTGAGAATAATGTACCACATCAAACAGGAAGGAAATAGCTCTACTTGTTAATAAATCCTGATCACTTTCAGATTAGCCATCTGCCCTGTCATTTAGTGAGGCTTTGCTAAATATTTTTTTTTTTTATGTTTTTGCCAAATGCTTTATGCACAGACATCACTAAGCTTGTTCTAGGGTCAAGTATGGTGGTAGGCTTTTGCACGTAAACAAGAAAGAAAGAAACATGATGGAATCTCTCTCTCTCTCTCTCTCTCTCTCTCTCTCTCTGTAATGTATGTGCATATTTGTAGAAGTAATGGAATCTCTCTCTATAAAGTGTATGTTTATGTGCATATTTGCAGAGGTACATGTACAGATTTTCTCTTTCAACATTTCAATCCCCCCCCCCTCCTAAGCAAGCACTTTGTTGCTTTCTTGCAGCCTGATTTAGCAGATGGAGAGGATGAAGTAATTACTCAAGATATCATTGAACTTAAAAAGAAACTTCATCAAGTGGTTAAGGTTCTTAAACTCTTTTCTTTTTAAGCATATCAATTTCCTGAAAATGTTAATTTGACACTTTTTTTAAGCATTTTCTTATATATTTTATCCATATAAAAGCAATTGCATTTTTTCTCTGATTTCTTTATTGCCATTTATATTTTTCATATTCTGCTAGAGTATGATTTTTTTTCAGTGTGTACAATTTTATCGTTTGTATAGGTTGGTAAGAAGGAGGAATACCTGGACAAAGCAACTAAAGCAATCAAGGAAGGAAGGGAAACACAAAGATGGTAAGATACTAGTTCTTTATTATATCTTATCATGTTAGGCTTTCAACTACCAGAATGCACATCAACCATTGAAATCATTCTGTTGGATTTTACTGATTATGAGTGCTGTGCTGTTGATTTGCAGGCCCCTTGAGCAGGTTGCAATGGACAGGCTTGTTGAATTGGCTTACAGGAAGCAGCTGGTATGTAGTTTATCTATCTTGCAGAATTCACATGTTTGATTGGCAAATGATATAATATAGTGGCTAGCGTATAGTTTAGTCTCTTTTCTTTTCTGTAGTTATCTGCTGTTTCTGTTCTCGTTTTTACCTTGCATCTGCTGTTTTTTCCTCAATCGAAACTGATCCCATTTTACCACGATGTGTGGCCCATTTGACATCCCCTCGACTAACATTGACAGGCTACTAGAGGAAGTAGTGCTTCAAAATTTGGGGTCCCTAAGGTTTCAAAACAAGTTGCCTTGGCTTTCACAAAGAGGACTCTTGCTAAATGTAGAAAATTTGAAGAAACAGGCAAAAGTTGTTTCTGTGAGCCCCCCCTTCGAGATGTCATTTTTGCTGCCCCTCCTACAAATGTCACAGAGTCCACAAGTTGCATTCAGGATCCAGGGGCATCAGGTTTGCCATTTTTCCTTACGCATCATTAGTGATGTAGGTTT
Source organism: Salix dunnii (assembly GCA_015731905.1). Classification (NCBI taxonomy): domain Eukaryota; kingdom Viridiplantae; phylum Streptophyta; class Magnoliopsida; order Malpighiales; family Salicaceae; genus Salix; species Salix dunnii. The sequence goes on from CM027668.1 coordinate 16,681,834, forward strand.
ATATGATGTTTCGCCATATTTGTTTTTCAGTAAAAGGCAGTGCTTAGATAGTGACAGTAAGTTTTCCCTTTGACCTTTTGGATCAATGAATGATGTAGAATCCTGTTCAAAAGGATTTGTCTGCTCTTAAATTTAATATAGTACCACCTTATAGGTTAATTTTTCTTTTTCAGGCTGTGCAGGTAGAGTTGAGAGGCACGATCTTTCCAATGATAAACATGGCAGGGGTGCATTATTTGACCAGGATTTTGCCAGGACTGGACCAATATTGAACAGAGGGAAGAAGAAGGAACTGCTGCTTGATGATGTTGGTGGTAATGCTTTATTCAAAGCAACATCATCTCTTGGTAATACTCTGCTAGGTGGAGCCAAGGGAAAGAGAAGTGAGAGAGAAAGGGACAAAGATGTTTTAGCCAGGAATTCTGTCACCAAAGCTGGTCGCTCCTCTCAGAGCAACATCAAGGGTGATCGTAAGACAAAATCTAAGCCCAAGCAGAAGATTGCTCAGCTATCAACATCTGGAGATGGAATTATCAACAAGTTCAAAGATACAGGTAGCAGTAAGAAAGGAGAAGCTGGGGCAACATCCAATGGTTCAAATCTTGTAGATTCAGCTAAAGAAGGCAGGGGAGCAACAAACATTGCCGAGTTCCAAGAATTAGACCCTATAGAACTACACGAGGGCAATGATTTTGGTGACACTCAGGATCTGAATAGCTTGTTTGATGGGTTGCCGGAAAATGACTTTGTGGGTGAAATACTGCTCGATGACCTGCCCCTTCAAATTCCCATGGACGACCTCTCTACGATTCTATAGCAGGTAGTACAGTGTAAATTTTCCTGGATTAAGATAAAATGACTGTGCCCTTTGCCTGGGACCAACCTGCTAATATAATGTCTCAGGCAAATTCGCACCTGTAATTATGGTCATTCTTTTTATATACTTAAGTTGGGGGGGGGGGGGGGGCGGGGTAGTCTAAAGAAAAGAAGTATGGAAAGAAATTTTGTTTTTTGAAAGACAATTTAACCTGTAATAAATTATTCTATATAGCCTTCGTTTATTTATAGATTGATAATCATTTGTGCAAATATCCAGCCAGACTAGTCTTTCACATGAAAATGAAACTGGGCAGGCTGCAGGATCTATCACAGTCGTTGGATGCATCAATGAGATGTTAGCTAAGTTATTTACACATTATTTGTTAGAACTTAGAATCAAGCCTCACTGGATGAAAGATGGAGACGGTCCGAGCACATGTCCTGCTCGGGTTGCCTTTCTTCACCATGTGAAACGGGGATGAGTTGTTCTACAATTCGAGTGACAAATGCTACATTTGGAAGATTAAGACCCTTGTGATAGTCCTCTGCATCAAACTCTGCTTTGCTTATTGTCCTCTTGTAACTTTCTGTAGCAAATCTTGGATGACCCCTTGCAACTGCCACCTGCAATTTTCCATGAACACCTATTAGATGAGCTTAAGATAACAGGATCCCCAACCTCATTTGGTGTTATACACCAAGCAAGTGAAACAATATTGCCGGTTAGGATGCTTAATAGAACAAGGTGTCAGAATTTTGGAGGACGCCAAACAAATTTGACCTTTCTATCAGTTAAATTGAAGAAATAGCAAAAAAGAAATGTTTTTCCCGAGGCGTCTCTAACTTTTTAATTTTCAATTACATACAGTTGAGCGTGCACATCCTTCCTTTCATAGCCTGCTGGTACATAGATGCTTACAATTGTGCCACCTTCAACAGGGTAAACATAGTATACACCTCTTCACAATTTCAAGGGGAGAAGCTCAGTGAAAGGGATATGATCAGAAAAGAAACACAAACAAGAGAGGAGATTACCCAATGTCTTTCTGGCAGCTCCAAAAGCCAAAATCTCCACTCTGTCAATGGCTCCCCGTCCACTTTAGCAGATATGTTGGTCCAGTTGGTGTGATGAAATTCTATTTTGTCCACCCCATATGCCAGTCCACTCCCTACAGCTTTGACAAATGCTTCTTTCAGACACCAGTATCTACAGAAAAGTATTGCTCTACTTGTTAAGCATGTTTGACTCCTTCCTTTTAATTTGAATAATTAGCATGTACAAAGATGCATCTTAAGTTATTAATTGTATTGATAATTACTGGTGCTAGTGCCCATGAGCAACCTAGTTCAAAACAGTAGCACCAAAAACAAAGCCTTAATGAGCAATTAAGCATCACGGAGAAGAAACTTCATGAAGTTATCAGAGAAGGAAAATTTATATTGGTATCTTGTATTTTATACTCTATCATGAAAGTCTCCCCGTTCACAAAGATTAATTCAGATAGATATGATGACAATAAATAATCGCATATAATTTGTAAGACCTAATTTGAAATACAAGGTTCCTTCAGAACAATGGAAGAATTGACATGGTTAGTATACTAATTTCAACTTGATACATAAATTTGATATTAGTATAGTAACCATTCATTTTATGGTTGACAAAAGATAAAAAATAATGTTTTAGATTGCAAGCAATTGGAGTGTCAATGTTGCATGATTCCTGTTCTTGTCACTGTATTTCTCAATCCTCTGTGAAATCAAATGGACCATAATTGAAGTTTCCAGAGTTTTTGGGCTACTCAAACCATTCATTAGCTCAGTATTGTGTGATTCTCTTGTAATTGTTGACTGTAATAGTATATGACAACTGAGCTTAAGAAATAAAATGCAGTAAAAATAGATCAAAGCAGTATCAAGTTCTCAAATGTCTACAAGGACATAATAAGCATAAACATACCTGTAAAAATCCACCAAAATTTCATCTGAAGTTCCAGTATTGATTATATTATCCCATTCCAAACTTGAAAAATATGAAGAGAAACTTTCAATAAATTCTGGAACCGACTCTTTCGTGGGTTTGATACAACAAACAACATCCACCCCCACAAGGCACAGAGGTTCAGATGCTATTGCCACGTAGTCACCATCGTGGGATACATTGAAATTAAAATTGGGAAACCCTACACCTACATGACATTCCTGAGAGCAACAGACAATTTGCAAAACATGGTTATAATTCTGGAAGTGCATTTAGAGGAGAACAAAGGAACAAGACTTGTGACACGGAAAGAAATGCGTAAATATTAAACTAGGCTGTTATCAACATGGAGGCAAAAAAGAAATAGAAGGTTTACTGTGTATTCCATTTATGAAACTCCACAATAGATTAGAGCGAATACCTCTTATTTAATAAAAAATTTATGTGTGACCCTTAAAAAATCACCAGATTGGAATTAAGAAACAATAACATTATGATCTCTAGTCATACTCATACCAGATAGGGTTTCCCTTCCAATGTGCGATTTATGACAATCTCGTTGTATGGGATTCCTAAAACTTCCTGTATGAGTGCGTATTGAAGCAGCCGGCTCACAAGCGCCTGTTTTCTATCTTCCATCCTCAAAAACCTTGTGAAAGTAGAGATGAATTTAAAAGGTTACGTAATCCCTTATAGGCAACTCAAGCACTAGTCATCTTTATTGATTGAAAAATATATATACAGCCACACGCACACATCTTTTCAAACCAAAATTCCCAAGATTTCGACAAATGGGTTTCAAAAATACAGTGATGTCTTGGTATTTATAGCTTAAAAAGTTTTTTCTTTCTCCAATTTTTCTCAGCAACCAAAAATAAAAAGATCATCAATCCAGAATTCTTTATCTATCATCAAAGCCCACTAATCTCCTGCCAGGTTCAGCATCGATAAGATAATTCACCCTTTCAACTACTGACAAACGCAAAAGATCACTACTTTGAAGCCTCTTTAATAACCTTTCTCATTCTATAAAATCTAGAATCAAAGACAGGATAACCCCGACAAACCAAACCAAGAAAGAAAGACATTACAATCTTCTTGAAAATACATTAGTAAGAAAGAGAGTTTCTTGAAATAACAAAAAACCTGGTGATAGAAGAACGTTCATGCTGAGGAAGAACAGAGAGAGCGGAAGAGAAGTCATGGGGAGTTGGGTTCCACTTTGAAGTGTCCACCAACCACCTTTTTATTCCTTTCTCCATTATTACTATTACTACAGCACAGTAGACAGGGCAACCCTACTTTTGTTTTAGCTCTCTCTCGTAGATTATTTTTCGTTGAAAGCTACAAAGCTGGAAGAGGAGATGGAGGCCGGCAAGTTTTTACGGTTTTAAACAGGTTGGTTAATGAGGAAAGCTTTGGAATTTCTGCTCGACCCGGTACATGCCGGTCTAAAAGAAAACCCGATTCGATGGAATAGGCAGATGGGGTGGGCTGTGATGCTCGTGGTGAATGTCCCGTCCCGTCGTCCCTATTTTTTTTATATATACATATATACAGTTTTAAAATTATTGTGTGTGTGTAAACAATAAATTTTAGGGATACCTAGAAGAAGAAAAAAACGTTTCGCTTTAACGCTTTACATTATATTTTGTGTTTATATATTACACACCAGAGCAATTTTATTTTTTAATTTTTTTAAAATGTTTTATTGATTTAAATTTTAAAATTACAACAAGAAAAAAAAAAGGACAATTTCCTTGTAATAGAAGTATAATTTAGCTGAGAATCAAATTGACATGCAAATCTGCAGGGGTTTGGTGATTTGAGCCTGCTGCAATTTCTAGACTATAGGGTTGTTTGTAAATATGTTTTAAAAATATTTTTGAAAAAAAATTATTTTTATTTTTTATTTATTTTTTTAGTATTTTTATATTATTTTTATATACTAATATAAAAAACATTTTTAAAAAAAAATATTATTTTGATGTATTTATGAACAAAAAAATATTTTCATAAACAATCACCATTATATTTTCAAATAGGTACTTAGATGACTGACATTGAATATCTATTTGGCATTATATTTAATTTTTATTTAAATTAAATTTATTTATTTTGATATTTTTAGATTATTTTTATAATATTAAAAATAATTTTAAATAAAAAATACTTTAAAAAATAATATTGTAACTTCCCTATCAACTTTGCCCGTACGTTATCAAAAGTTTTTTATTGGATAGTTTAGGACAAAACTTGTGATGTTTTCAGGGAGTTTGTTGTCCTAACCAGCGTTTTTACACTCCATCACACCCAACTTCAGCTATAAAATGTCGAGCCATGAACATAGGAAAATGTCGATCCTTCAATTAACGAAATGAAGTACGTGAAGCTTCATAAATGCAGGCTCGATCAAGATGACTTGCTGTTCCCTTCGTCGGAATCCGGTGATCGGAGGGGAGCCATACGTGACAGAGAGAAGATACACAAGGTGACAGCAAAATTTGCGGAAGCTATGCAGAGGGTCATCGTGGCTGGGGATCAATGGCAGAAAAAGAAACAACCAGCTAATGGTAGTGGCAATGGTGGTGATCAAATCAACAAGTTGGATGGTGCAACCAACGTAGGGATATGAAATTCAAGAACTTGTAACTTGGTTTTTATTTTCTTTCAAGGTTTTTAATATGGTATTTCATGAGGAGAAAAGGGAATAATACCCTTATCATCCCATAAATAATAGTTCGCGAATTGTTCTCTCTTTTAAAATATATTATAATAATTTATTTCTTTTTATTTTGAATATTCATATATTAAAGTAATTTAAAATAATAAATAAATTTCTTTAAAATGTTTTTAAAACATGAAAACAAATCTGTACAAGTCTGTAAGTTCTGAACCGAAGAAGAAACTGCAAATCAATTTCTCTTCACTTACATCTCTTACCTCTTCTCCCTCAAGATCTTTCCCGGGACCCTAAAAGCAACAAAGAATCCATTGAATATCTCTCAACTCTTGATTTCAGTTTCTTGTTATCTTATCAATCTTGCAGAACCAAAAGATGCGTGTAGGTATATCAGTCTTGTTGGGGTTAAAAGCTGCAGTGCTGTTCTTCATCTTTGTATCTCTTCAAAATCTTGATATCACTTTGTTATCATTACCATTCTTGTATGCCTCAATCGTATCATTACTAGTATCACTGGCTTCTCATCCATCAATCAATATCCCGATGCTTTTATGCAAAAACCCAGATGGGACTTTTCCTATTTGGTCTCTTGTAATTTTTAGTCCGTACTTGTATTTTGTTAGATTCTTTTCATTTCTACGTAGGTTTAATAGTGGTGAACAGCCTTATAGTGAGATTTGTGAGGGTGTTTATGTTGGTGGTTGGCCGTATTCAGTTGATAAATTGCCACCTGGTAATCCTGCTATTATAGATTGTACTTGTGAGTTTCCAAGAAAGGAAGAGTTTAAAGGTCACTCGTATTTGTGTCTTCCAACTTGGGATACTAGGGCACCTCAACCTGGAGAGATTGAATCTGCTGTCAAGTGGGCTTGCAGGAAAAGAGCTCAGAACAGACCTGTTTTCATTCACTGTGGTTATGGTATGATTTGATTTTCTAGACCTGTCCTTTTCTTATATATCACATGGGGGTGCTATTAGACAATTTTGCTGCATTTTGTGCTGTTAATTTTGTATAATGATTGACTGTAATTGTTTGATTTTGTTGTACTGAAATCCCTTTTTTGTGAAGCATTTGATACTTGCTGTCTGTTCTTTCATATCATAGTAGTGGTTTGCTTGCAGTTTGTTTTATCTGGGCAAAGGTAATCAGTTGTGAAGTGTTAGCATCATGTGATTGCATAGATATATGCAGAGCTTCAGGGATGACCTTTACCCGTCTAATTTGCTAATAGCTTGTTTTAGTTCCAAGCCAAGGCTGTGTGGTTTTCTAAAGAGATTTTCATATCATAGCACTATGTAGTATGTAAGACATTCCTTCTTGTGGTATTATTATCAATGAACAACCTTGTAACAGAATAGATCTTGGTTATCAAAAGTGAAGAAAATAAATGAAAAAATCATCATTTTTTGATATCTATCAATGAATGATTTGTAGGATCAAAGTTGATGTGAGTTGATATTAGAAATTGTGGAATGCATTGTGGTCTCACCATTCGATGGCTTCATCACAACTTAAGAGCACGAGATATGGATATTACCCTATTTTGTTCATCTGATGGCCTTATTATTCTCCTTGAAGCATCCCCAGCTCAAGGCAGATTACCCATTTTTGGTTCATGTACTTGCATTTGTAGCACAACTAATAGCCTACTGTCCCTTCAGGTCATGGAAGAAGTGTTGCTGTTATGTCCGCACTGTTGGTGGCCCTGGGCGTGGTGGAAGACTGGAAAAAGGCTGAGCAGTTCATAAGAGAAAGACGACCTTGTATTTCAATGAATTCTGTACATTACAATGCCCTGGAAGAATGGTCAAAGCACCGGTTATCTACTCCTGAGAGAAATAAAGCGAACACAAGCTCAGCAATTCTGCAAACTGCATCTGGACGCTCACGAAAGGATAGGCCAAAAAACAGAAGTGATTAACATGCATCATTAACGTGCTGCAGACAATTATTCCATGTAGCACACGTGGCTTATAACACTGCTATTCCTTTTCCCTTGTAATTAATCTGTTAAAATCTAGCTGTGTGATACTGTTTTTGGATATCAAAATGTGATCAGTGGACATGATTACTCATTTTGTTGACTTGCTACATCCAATGTTAATGAGCAGGTTGAATTTGCAACAGAATAGGGGTCTTGAACTACTCAGTGCAGACATTTTCAATCTTGATGCTTACTGGTGCTATTAGCGAAAAATTATGATTTCCAATTACGTTACTGGATTTTTTGTTTGTCCAATCTAAAGAATCAAGCAGTTTTACAGGGCTATCCATGTCTCTGATTCAACTGGACTTTCGAGACGGCACACCATTCCAATACTTGGTTGTTGGCAGAGTCAATTTCCCATTTTATTTCAGCATGTTTTGGAATGCATATCGGTATATTTGAAACAACTGCTACTTTCCTGCTTTTGCCCACCCAAGGTTTGGAGCTGGGGGGCGGCTAGGGGCAGTTTTGGCTCGAGAGGGTTATTGGATGTTGAAAATCTTTTAGTTCAATGTCACGTTTACCAGCATTGTGAAAATAGGTTAAGATATTCCAGTAACTTCCAGCCCCTTAATTTGTTTGCGGCCTCGTCTGATAGTGTAATTAACAATGTAGGTACTGAAATATAGCCGTTTGCAACCACCTAACCCAAGAGCCTAGCAGTGCTGTGGTGGCGGCATGGTAGGCAGCAGTCATGTTAACTGATTTCAGGAACTATTGATATAATAACCATAGGCAAAATCTTCGAAAGAGCCAAGTACAAGAGCCAGCAAAAGCTTTAAACAACTATGAAGCCGCCCATCTCCTGTATGGATTTTAGACAGATTCAAGTATCACATTGCACCTGTAGTGGGGTTAGTTCTAACGTGCGTTCCTTGCGCCAATCACAGCAGAGATATATGCTATTCAGCAAGATTTACACCCAAACATGACTGGTTTGAAACCTAACAGAATTTAGGTGCAGGGATTATATGACAAAAAATAACTGCACCAAGCATGTTTCACAACAATGAAATTGTCCAACATACGACGAGGATGAGCACATCAGTTCTCTTCTTTCAAATAAAGGATTTTCGAACTGTTATAGATACAAAACTCTTGGTGAACAAAATACGAAAATCTACACTGTTGCGTTCAGCAGACAAGAGATAATCCTCACAGTATACACTACAAACTATCCAGCCATCTAAAATGAGAAAATGAATACTGATCATGTAAATTTGAATGCTTTGGTATTGTCTACACTGGTACAGTCTGATGTTATTATTTGTCCATGCACCTGAAATTGTTCTCAACTACCACCACCTTTAGCGGCTGTTGAACTACTTGTTGTCATAAACGACTCTCCACAACCACACTGCCCTTTGGAGTTGGGATTGATAAAAATAAACTCAGATCTGCACATGTTACAAAATAAAAGATACCAATTCAATACAGGCAAAAACAGAAAATCAAAAGGATGAAATCATCATTCTTTCTATAGGGGATTGGGTTCGGGGCAGGGTGGGGTGCCATGATTTTTCCCATAACACTCAAACCTGAAATTAATTGGCTCAGAAACAACAATGCAATCCTAGAAAGGTATCACATCCTCAAATACATCAACATGGGGACATTTGATGTCAACTACTAAATTCAACTGCCAACAGCCATCACAAATGGAGCTAATTTGCGGCATAATATGGGAAAAATCACTATAAATCACAACTCCCAGCTTGTGGTGATCATAGTATCCCTATTGCCTGGCACCGAACTTCACAATTCAAGCAAAAAATTGCCTGTAGGAACTGAATCGTACCCATATCTACCATGATGTCTGGAATTACCTTAAGAAGTGCTGAATAAATGATACAAACAACGGAAATTCGAGCTATGAATTCTAAAAAGGGGACAAATCATGGGAAACATGTATTACTACGACACGTGCAAAGAAATTCAACCTAAGAAATTAACCTTTACCTGAGCTTGTCATCAACAAAATCCATCTTGGTTCCAACAACATGCATCAGCGCCTTTGGATCGATTAATATCTTCACACCTTTATCTTCAACTAATTCATCAAATTTCCCTTTCTCATCTGCATATTTCAATCGAAACACACAAAAATCAATAAACTTTCCTTCAACCCCCCCCCCCCCCAAAAAAAAAAAAAACCATTTCCCAGAATCCAAATTAATCGCAAGCCCGCATCCCCAAACCCTAAAAAACCTAACTTCTCCATCCAGCCCCCAAAAATCCCAAACTTATGACTTATCGGATCAAATCCCATCAAACTAAAACTCAAATATTTCAATCTTTATAATCTTAATGAACCACTGAAACAAAAATGAGGGATTTAGAGCCGGACCAGCATAATTAAGAGTGTATGACAAGCCATTGCATCCGCGGGATTTGACGCCGAGGCGGAGGAAAGGGCGTTTGCGCTGCTGCAAGAGGTCCCGGATTCTGGTAGCGGCGGCGTCCGTCAAGCTTAAAACTTGTTTTCGGGCTGAGGAACATACCGACTCCGCCACTGCTGCGAAAAGTTTGGATGCTCTGGCTGCCATTTCTCAGAGCTCTCCCTGTTTTTCTCTATTGGAAAAATGTGAAAAGTTGAGTCGTGGAAGGATCGAAATTTGATTATGCATATTTTGTTGGATTTTGGGAATATATAGTTTTTTTATGCAATAAATTATATTTAAAATAATAAAATCTAAATGATATTTTTTAAAAAGATATTAACATTCAGCTTGATTAAAAATTTTACATATGAAACATTTGATATGGAATACGAGTTCATGACACACCTAGAAATTTAAATATAAATAAAAAACTCAATTAAAAATAAAAGTAATAAAGCTCTAAAAAATATAAAAAAGTAACTCCATCAAATCTAAAATGGTGTCTCATGCTATGATGTGGTTCATATTGTTGTTGATTTTTTCTATAAAAAAAAAAGAGAAATTCAAGATCTAGGTAATTGACTTGATTGGATCAATCAAGTTGAATTAATTTTATAATATAATTACAAATTTCTTACAAAGAGAAAAATAGAGCTCAATATCCAGTTTAACCGAATATCAAATAATAAAACTTTAAAAAATAAGCCCAAACAATTTTTCTAACCTAATTTAATCTTTTAAATTCAGAATCTATTTAACCTTGATTTTGGGAATTTAACCCATAGTTGTAAAATCCGTTCCGAGTACCGTTCTGGAATTATATATATGAAAAAAATAAAATATTAATTTAACAATTATAATTTAAATTCAAGATAAATGAAATTTAAATTATACAATACAAACATAATCTCAAAAATAGAAACATTGTAAAATTCCAAAATATTATGAAAGTAAAATATTCTAAAATAAAAGAAATATAAATCAAACATCTTCTACATCATTAATATAAAAATATTAGAATTTCTTATTATGCATCCCAAAAAAATAGTAAATACCATAGTAAGATAATTACAAAGAGAATAGTACTGAAAATCATATGTTCAAAAAGAAAAGAAAAAAACAGATTTTGAAAAAAATAAATAAGTAAAATTCGGACACAATATGATATAAATAAAAAATCATAAATCGTAAGTAAAATATTTATGAATACAATACAACATAATTATGGCTATAAAACTTCATTAGTTAAGGTTCATATATAATTCAAAATAATTTAAAAATACATTACAAAACAATTATGTTCATAGAATTTCATTAGGTAAAAACTAACAAATTTAAAATAAATATTTTGATGATATGCTATATAAATTAAAATCAGTCTCATGCCCGTCATTTTCCTCGTTATTTTTAATACATTTATCAAAAGTATTATTATTGAAAGGATTATCAATACTAATACTGGTGTCAACACTCAACATCGATATTACTAGTACTAGCTCCAACTCCAACAAATTATTTCGACATCAGGATATGAAAATGATTTAAAAACATCAAAAAAATTTAATTTAAAATAAAAAAATTAAATATAAATTTTAAAGTTAATATTACTGATTTTCAAGAGTGATTCCATGACATATATATATATATATATATATATATATATATATATATATATATATATATATATATATATATATATATATATATAATAAATTCAAATGTCCCACATCGGCTGGACATTCACTTTGAATTTGTCCGGGACAATGTCCCACATCGGCTGCACAACAAGAATTGACTCAATTCTTCTCCTTTATATATTTTCCCTCTAATCTGCACTTTCCTTGTCCCACATCGATAAAATACATTCTTTTCTCAACTTTTCTTCATTAAATAGTCTTCAGTCTCCACACCAATTTTCATTCTTTTGAGTCCAGTCATCGGAACGGAATGTCCGGATCGGACCGGAATTAAAACCGGGAAAAAAATGTCGCCGGTTTGTTCTGTTTTTATGAACGGAATGGTAAGTTTCGTCCGTTTCGACCGGAACGGAATGGATTTAATAACTTTGATTTAACCTAACTAGAAGTAATTTATTACACACTACTTTAAATCCCCCAGATAAATATGGAAACTCAAAATTTTATTTTTAAATAAATAAATAATATTTTTCTGTTTCAGAATCCTAATTACAGCCGGATTTCCTGAATCTACAAGGGTTAAATAAAATCACTCTCTCGAGCATTTATATAATCCAACAACACATTGTTTTTCGTTGATTTTTTTTCCTTTTCCTTTTTCATAAACAAGCAGATTGCTGCGTTTTTCTTTGCTATCTCTGCAAGAAATCAAGAACTAATCCACGATGACAACACTAAAAGAGAACAGGGCAAAGCCCATAAAGAACAAGTCTTACGAGGAGAGGAAGCAAACCCTAAAGAAGAAAGCAAGTGAGCTAGCAACATTGTGTGACGTTCCTGTTTGCCTAGTCTGTGTCAATCCTGATGGCACCACTGAAACATGGCCAGAAGATGAGGCGAGGGTTGCTGATGTTCTCATGGCTTACAAAGCCCACCCAACAATAAAGAATGAAAGCAAGGAGGATGAGAAGGGCAAGGAGAAGGTTTTCGACAAGGCACCTAAAGTTTTTGAAACTTGGGACACAAGGTTGGAGTACTTACCTGAGGAGTCTTTGGTGGATGTTTTGAAAATCTTGGAAAGGCAGTTGCAGGCCGTGAATCGAGCTGTTGGGAAGGAACAGACTGGGAAGAAGAGAAAAACTTTGCAGGATGAAAGAACGAGCAAAATCTTGCATGGTGTTAACGATGACGGGTCTCAAAAAACTGGTATAATCAGAAAAAAAATTATCGATTCGGCTGGCTTGAACCTGACCAATTCATGCGCAGTTAACTACAGCGATATCAACAGTTTCTCGGGTGGAAATTCGGAGGGCAACAGTGATTTTGAGAAAACAGTGGATTTCGAGTTACGTTTGGGATGAGATGGATGAAATTGCTGTCGGCAAACCTTTACAGCATCAATGCCGCCTCCACGGCCAATGTTGTGCGTTTTTTTCTTCTTTGAATTGCCTTTCTATTTCTGGGTGTGATCTTAGTTTTATATTTTACAAGGAATGCACCATTTCTCTTTCTAATAATGTAATGTTGATGCATCAACATTATCTTCAGATGGATGCCACATGCACAAGATCAAGATAATTAGTTTTCCAAACACGAACACCTACATGTTCACCAACACCATGTCGATGGCTGAAATTGGCATCCTAAAATGACCACCCTTTGCATTGCCAGATCCCCATCCCCGGTACCCTGCTTGTCAAACTTGTGCAAGAGAATACATCCAAGAGAAGATGAGTGTATGAACCCCAAAACTTTTATATAAGAAATACATCATAAAAACTAATCCATCAGTATGATTTTGCCTAAATTACTGAAACAGCAGAATGAGCCAGGATGAGACTGGAACGGTGACCACAAGAACAATCATATCAGATGCCCTTCTCTAGCATTGCCCTAACCCTCATTGGAAGACCATAGAGCCGGATAAATCCAGCAGCATCAGCCTGATCATATATCTGTCCACTCTCAAAGGAGGATATGTCTTCTCTATACAGGCTTTTGGGGCTTGTCCGGCCAACTACTGACACGGATCCTTTGTACAGCTTAAGTCTGACTAAACCAGTTGTTGTCTCTGTGATCTTCTCCATAAATGCATCCATGGATTCACGCAGTGGGTCAAACCACCTGCCTGCATACACTAGCTCCGCATACTTGAGAGCAAGTGAATCTTTAACTTGCATTGTTTCTCTATCTAGTGTTAATGACTCTAGCTCACGTGCAGCAGTAAAGAGAATGGTGCCTCCAGGAGTTTCGTATACTCCTCGGCTTTTCATACCAACAAGTCGGTTCTCAACCATGTCAACTCGGCCAATACCATGTTTCCCACCAATCTCATTGAGGTAGGAAAGCAGAGAAGCTGGGGAAAGCTTTTCCCCATTTACTGAAACAGGAAGACCAGCCACTATCCCGATTTCTACATATCTGAAAGAATTAAGCACATGGGAAAGAAAAAAAATGCAAACTTGGGGTTATAACTTGATCAGTGCTAATCTCAGATTAGTTGAAATGAGAATTTAACAAGAGACTCACTCAGGTTTCTCAGGTGCGGCTTCTGGGCTAGTAGACATCATGTACATATCTTCCTTTGGCTCATTAGCAGGGTCTTCCAGAATGTCACCCTTGAGAGAGAGAAGCAAATAATATTTGACCAGTTAAAGAATTTAAGCAGACATTATTCAAACAAACATCATGGGCGTTTATCTACAAAAGTATAAGGTTTCAAAGTGTTTGCTAAGCATGGATATCAGCAGAAATGAATAAGCGTGGGGAAGAAAATATAATTGAGCTGACAGCAAAAGGAGTCTTGATTGTGACTTTAAAACCATCAAAAATTTTTCTACCTTCAACAAGCTTAACACATGACTTTCTGAATTAATATTATTAACAACTTAAATTTTTCCTTCAGAGCAGTTTAAAGAACAAATACTGACCTCATGGCTCAGATGCCACAAGTTCCTGTCCCTGCTGTATATGGATTTTTTTGTCACTGGGACAGGTACGTTGTGCTTCTTAGCATATTCAATGGCATCTTCTCTTCCTGTGATATCCCATTCACGCCAAGGAGCCACAACATTTAGTTCGGGATTTAGTGCAAAAAAGGTGAGCTCAAAGCGAACCTGAATAGATATAAAGGCCAAAAAGTTAACACTAGGAAGGAAATGCACGAGAGATAGTTAAATTAGATCTATTTGTGAGGCATGCCTGATCATTTCCTTTTCCAGTGCATCCATGAGCAACAGCATCGGCTCCAACTTCTTTCGCAACATCCACCATGGCCTGTCACAGTATGCAATTAAAAATATGATGCCAAGTCACTGGCATACAAGTGTCATATAGCAATGCATACTCTAGATAACAAAGAAGATAGTAAATTTTAACAAAGAAACACTCCACAAAACTGTGGGTATCTATACTATTTAGTTAATAGAGATCACTTCTCTAAAACAATAAATTTGAAGTCAGAAGACGATAAAAGATTAGAAAACCACGAAACACACATTATTATCATTCATTGCTGATGACTCGATGTTTATCTTAATGTTTTTGGGGGGAATCTAAAGGCTACAGCATGGCAACAACAGTGCTCATTGAGGAGGACCAACCTTTGCAATAACGGGGCGTGCCATTGATGTCCCCAACAAGTATTTCCGCTCATAGATGGCACCTGCTCGCAAGCAAGGAAAAATGAAGTCTCTCACAAATTCCTCCTGCAAGTCCTTCACCACTAACTGGCAAGCACCACTAGCCTTAGCCTTTTGCTCCAAGCCTTCCAATTCCCCTACTCCCTGCAAAATGACAAATCTATATCAAGCACATGTATAAATATAGGCACCCTAATTGATAAAACCAGACAAAATGATTTGGAGGAGGAATGCGTCTCTTTTCTTACACAAATAAAATATTATGAATTGAATAATTTTATTTGAAGAGGAATGAGTCTCTATTCTTACACAAATCAAATATTATGAATTAAATATTTTTTCTACTATTTACAAACCTGACCAACATCAGCAGTGAAGCAAACAACCTCGCAGCCATAATTCTCCCTGAAAGCACAAACTAATTGAAAATATTATAACAGGGATGCTGGCGGGAAAAAAAACTTCTTTCAGAAGAAGAGGGCATGCTAAAACACTGAGAAGCTGCAATGCGTGAAGACAGGAAGAAAAATAAACAAAGAGTAATTCTGCTAGTATGAAGAAATATGCCACCTACCTTATGACTTATAAATGGCCTAGCAACAACATTCCCTAATATCTGGTTGAGCCAATCAAACCATGCAGCCTTTTGCCAACCCCAGATTAGACTACCAGGATGTCCCAAAAGCATGTGTCTTAATATGATCATGCACACATAAACAGTGCACACGTGCATTTCCTTTGTACTTATTCTAAAAACTATCATATGGAGCTAGTATAAAACTTCAATCCACACTCCAAATTTTCCTAAGTAAACAAAAACAGAAGCTCAAGGCTCATGAACCATGAGCCTCGATTAGTTAAAAAAGCCTAGTTATCAAACATAAAACAAGAGGCATACCGTAGCCATGGGACAATAACTGAAGTGTCTAAGCCACCACTATAGGCTAAAACAACCTTGTTTAATTTTCCTCTTAGTCCTTTAGTCTTTGTAGCTTCATAAACCTCTGTAACTTTATCACCGGATGCTACCACTTGAATCGCTGCATATCAAGGTTAATTACAGCGTCACTGTTATCTCATTATCTTTTTTACTTCAACAGCAACAGAATCTACAAAAATTAATAGCAGAAGCTACCTGGGCTAAAATAAAACTACCGGATAAATAAATTACTACTACGTTTTTAGTAAAATGCATTGCATACATGATAAAACAATTACAAAGATTAAAAAATAAAAAATAAAGGAACTCCAATTCAAAAACATAACAAGTTCCTATTTGGACCCCGTTAAAACTAAACTATCCACGTTAGCTTCTACACTAATTTGGTTGCTTAAAGATACACAAGACCAGAATCTCCAAAAAACTAAAAGTCTTATCAAGATTCAACTTCTGACTGCATTCCTATCCAGTGTAAGAAAAGAAAAAAGAAAACATTGAAGAAATACATTGCAGTGACTTTTAAAACTTAGCATATTCAAAACTCTAAAATTTTAAAGAAAACCCACTAGAAAGATTGAAAATTTAGAAATGATATTGAATCCCCATTCAAAAATAGAACCAAGTTGATATCTTTAACTGGTCAAACATGACAAAACCCCCCAAAAAGTAGCAATTAAACCTCACCTTTATTGCAACGAACTCGAAGAGCATTCCCACTATTGCTCTCAACTGCATCACCCTGAAGCTCACTATTTCTAGCCCCCAACTGCAAACAAAGAGAAAATCAGAAACAAAAAGAACCCATCAATGCAAACACTAAAAAGAGAAACCAGCCAAACATAACACTTCAAAAGAAATGCTATACCTCTTGAAACAAAGCTGACTTCTTTGCAAAAGATACATTGTTACTACACAGAAACAAATCTGGCAAACAAAATCCAGTCGTGTATGTTAGTTTTAAGAAAATCACTCCCACTGTATCAAAATCAACACAGAGACAGAAAAGGTGGGGAGTTCGTACCTCTCTTAGGGACATGAACAGATAGATTGAGGGATGAAGATGATGATATTGCCTTCAACTGAGCCATCTCTTACTATATTTTTTGAGGGTTCTATGACAACTCTCTATATCGCTCTCTGCTGTAGCAGTCTTGTGAAAAAAAGTGTTTAGGGTTTTAAAAAAGCAGGGTAAATAGCAGTGCAATAGTGCAAGAATCCACGCGCACCCGGTAGCTGACTGCTGGCGCCTTATGGCTTATACGTTGATGGAGGAAAAATGAAACCTTGGACCTGTTAAAAATTATTTACTGCCTATGACGGGAGAAATCATTGCATTCGTAAGAACCTCTTTGTTTCCTTTTATCCCTGTTTTTTCCTAAAATTTGAATTAAAATTCATGTGTTCAGCTTAGAGTTCCAAAATTGGGTTGACCACCTCTGGTCTGGACAGACCGTTTGGACCAATGAAATTCCAGGCAACTTGTGTTGAACAAAGACGACCTCTAAATAATAATAGTAAAAAAAAAAGTACATTAAATAGGCATTAGTGTATAGAGACAGGAGACTAGCAAAGAAAGTTGGGCTAAAATCTTCAATATAGATGATGAGCCTAACATTGGTTGTTCTGGCCCTTCGTTTGGAGCCAGAAGGGTACAAGTAAGAGGGTGAAGCGAGAAAATGGAAGCTGGGTTTAGAGTCTATACCATATTTATTTATTAAATCTGGCCTGACTAAAAAGGTGAATGAAGTATTTTCTAACCTGAACCACGTTTAATAAAAATAAATTCAGGTTAATTAGTAATTCGAGTTGATTATTATAGCTTGTATCGCTTTCTAGATGTGAAAAAACTTTCCAATATTATAAGATATCTATCTATATTCAAACCAGGGGGTAATTAGAAGCTTTTGAGACATTTTAATTTAGAAGTCTTTTTTGGCATATGCATGCATTGTTTTACTTTTACCTTCATGTGTGTGTGTGTGTGTGTGTGTGTGTGTGTGTGTGTGTGTGTGTGTGTGTGAGAGAGAGAGAGAGAGAGAGAGAGAGAGAGAGAGAGAGGTAAATAGAGAGAGATGAGAGAAGAAGAAGAAAGTTTACATTTTTAGGCAAATCAAGATCAAGAAAAGAAAAGAGGTAGACCCAAAACAATGTAAAAACCAACTTCTATGATAGGGACCTATCCCACCTAATCTACGATTTTGTTATATTATCTTGCTAAATTCATGAGAGAATCCTAACCAAGTTCACTGTACATGCAATCTATCTCATAATAATGTCTCCCAAGACTTGCCAAAAGTCACTTTCTCACTCTCACACAAATCTCAACTTACTATAAAATAGTTTACCACTTCAAATGTATTTTACATATGCAACCCTGAGTCTGAGTTTTGTAGGGCACACTCCTCTTATCTGGTCTCCCTGAACTTTCCGCCCTTGAACTTCTTGCTAGGTCTCATCACTCAATTGTTTTTGGTTGTATCTCTGATCTGATATTATCAGCTTTTTATATATTCCTTTTTTATCTAGATATGTTATATAGAAGTTCCTTCGTTCTTTATTATACAGTTGTTATTGGATAAAACTTTGTATCTTGAGTCTAGGGGGAAAAAAAATTCTTGTTCTGAATCGAGAAACGTAGTGAAAAACATGGTAATGATCTGCTTTAAGTCAGCCTAGTTTGAGCAAATCTACTGGGGTTGGTTTTGGGGTTCGTGTTGTGGATGACACAATCTACCGTCTTTAAAGTGGATGAAATCTTATTATCATCGGTTGTAGGAAAAGATTTCCTGAATTGCCTGTAATTTGTGGTCACAGCTAAAATATTGTGGAGTTATCCTGATGGCCAGGAATCAATTGTATCTAATACAGCTTGTCCTTTAAAAAAGAAAAAAAAAAAACATCTATTTTGCCTGGCTTGATGATTTGAAGAGAATTATTTTCACTTTAAACTTAAGGGTCTTTTATTTGCTTTCAAGTATGTTTCTTGCAGAGTAGACCTACTAATTAGCCACGAGTGTTTATCGTACAGTTTTCCTGAAACTATTTTCTCAGTGTTCTAGAAATGGAGATAAATTGATAATATCATCTTCATAAAAAAATAATAATCTGACATTCCCTGATACTGCCCTTTTGTGGCATAGCAGCTACAGATCATTTGTCTGACTGCACCATTACTGTTCAAGTTTTTTTACCCATGAATCAATTATAGAATCACAGTGGATTCTTTTGTTTCCCTTAGCAAGTATTGTGTTTGTTTTCTGCAAGTACTATGTATTTGAAACGTGCGAATAGACTTTGAAAGGAATGAAAGCTATGCTTCGCGGTAACTGATCATCCATTACACGTTCCTAACTGGCTCCAGTGCAGGTGGAAATATGTCAGCCGTGAGACTTCCCACAACATGCACGATCAGAAGTGCACCTCCAAGAAACAGAGCAAGCCCAAGCAGATCACATGCATTGATCAAGAGCTCTGGTGCATTGGGTTCTGCAAGGGGTGTATCCAAAGCATTTGGCTTGAAGTCTCCGTCCTTCAAAGTATCTGCCATGGCAGTTTACAAAGTGAAACTAATCATGCCAGATGGATGCGAGCATGAGTTTGATGCCCCTGATGATACTTACATCCTTGATTCAGCTGAAAATGCAGGAGTGGATCTGCCATTCTCGTGCAGGGCCGGGGCCTGCTCTACTTGTGCTGGTATGATGGTTTCAGGATCTGTCGACCAGTCAGATGGTTCATTCCTCGACGAAAAGCAGATGGAGAAGGGATACGTTCTTACATGCATCTCATATCCAACTTCGAACTCTGTGATTCACACACACAAGGAAGAAGAGCTGTATTGAGTAACGTAATGAGCATGCCTTGTTGCGCTTGTGCTAGATCAAATAATGCAAGAACCTGCGTTTATGGTTAGATTGAGTAGAGCACTTCATTATCTGCCATTTTGAGTAACTGGTTTGCTGTTTGTGTTTGTACTATTAATTTTTGGACATAATCTTTAGTCTCCCGTGTCTTGAAAACTTCATTTCAGTCAACTTGACTCGATGCGAATTGATTTTGGGTTTCATGCGGGTAAGTATCAATGGACATCTACTCTAGATCACAAGGAAACCCACCCATACTTGATTTGTTTTTCAGGTGAGGAAATAAACAACACGGGACCGTCCAGTAGGGGAGCAAATGAACGTTTACTTCCAAATTCTTTGCCATGAATGCATAGATACATCTAACAAGGTTTAATGGCATTCAATTAAAGAACGATGACTGGTGACAAGTTTGAAATTTTGAATTAATGTCACTCCCTAAGGGATCTTTGCTGTAAATTGAACATCTGAACTTGAAAACCTTACTGAGTTGGGAGGAGGATCCAATACTTGACCACTTCATAGTTCATATATTGATTGGAATAATTAGAATATAAAAAAAAAAAAAATCCATATGAGAGTGATTTACATGTAAATGATATTCCGATTAGTATCTCTAATGAGAATTCCAGTAATCCTCTTTCAATCTTGGTGATAAAAGAAACCATTACACAAGCCAAACAAAAAGACTTGACTGATGCAAAATTTACATGATTTCATACATAAGAGTCAGCTTGGCAACATGAACCACCATAAGCAAATGATGTAGTTTCAAGCAAATTAATACATGCCATGGTACTCCAGATAGTTTTTTCTTATCACAAACCCACATTAGTCCTGGTCTAAAATACCAAACTTTCCATAGAAACAAACCACTGCTGCCCATTAATTAGTAATTAGGCACATTACAACTCCCTAAAGAAATAAAGCTTTGAATTCTCCATTTGCAAGCTTGCACAATTGATTGTATGAAGCAGCGTCTGCAATAAAAAAACAAAAAAAAACATGCTGTTAATCCTTCAGTGGTGCAAACTTGGGCTAAGATTCAGTTACTGACAGCAGAAAGACCAAGAAAGATCGGTTAGTTACTAGCAATTCATACCAAATGTGCTGCCGAAGTCGGTCCATATTTCGGCATTGACTGACTGATTGCTATCAGCAATACCAATCACTTCAACAAAATTCAAAGGAGGGATAACAGGCAACCCTTTTATAATCAACTGGTGTTCATCCGTAGATTTTGTAGTCGTGCCTGCACCATCAGATTGAATGACTTGAACCACAGCTCGAACCCTCTTCCCAAAGTACAGAGGCAACGACTCCCCATTGACAAAAATTGAAGGGCTCGATGTATCCATGTTCTGAAATGTAAAGATAACTAACAAACAACCCAGTTACTAGTTTTTTGAGGAAAATCACATCAGCACCGTGTGGATCAACGAAGCTAAACCTAAATAGTGAGAGGTCAAATTCAGGCGAAAGGAAAGAAACAAGGAAAAAGAAATGAACCTCTAGAATGAAGTAAAGAGACTTACCTCAAAGATCGTAAACAAGCCGATGGATTTTTCTGAGTCTGCGGGACAGCGTCTCAAAGAGAAGGAAATTGTATGTAAAGTGATCATGATAAAATAAAGGGCGGGAAATCGAACAGGATTTAGGCGGGAATCGTTTGGCTTCCAACTTTTAAGAAGTGTAAGTGTTTAACGGATAGATGACGGATTGGACTTCTTACGGGTGTCAATTGATTTGGCTTCCAACTTTTAAGAAGTTTAAGTGTTTAACGGATAGATGACGGATTGGACCTCTTACGGGTGTCAATTGATTTTTTCCTTGTAAAAAAAAAACAATGAACCAGCATTTTAAAATAATCATTAACCCCAATTATTGTTCTTTCGTTGGTTCTTTATATCAAATCTCGTGTTATCTTCAACATTCATGATTGTATTTCTGATGGTACTTTTTAATGGAATATTTTGAATTGTCTAATTTAATTTAAAAAAATATAATAAAATAATTTTATCAAATTAAATTATAAACATGTATAATATTATAAAAATATTATCAACAATCTCGTAAAATCATTATATTTTCTGATTGCTTTGAAATTTTCACTTAATATATATATGGCTAGAAACTTCTCATAAAATTTTATCTTAATCTAATAGTCGGAATAAGAAATATGATTAATATTATAAAATTATTAATTTTTAAAAAAAAATACTATTTAACTAAAACAGAACAGGCAGAATAAAACCCGAACATTCTAATCCAAATTTGATCAAAATTTCCGAAATTGATTGAAATTTTAAACGAGATAAAAATTATATCATTTTATTTGTTTTTTTAACTAATATAAAATATTTCAACCAAAACTAGATCAACACTAGTAGATTACACAATGATACTCTCTTTTAACTTAATTCTCATAGAATATCTATTTTCACTGTATTTCAAAAATATTTTTAATATAATATGATAATTTTTATTGTAATTTATTTTTTTTAAGTATTTTCAGATTATTTTAATATGCTAATAAATAAAATTATTTTTAAAAATATAAAAAAATCATTTCAAAGTATTTTTAAATAAAAAATACTTCAAAAAATTATTTGGTAATAATTTAGTATCTTAAGCTTAAAAAACTTATCACAAATTTAGAAGTTAACAAAACATTATATGGTAATAAATTATGGAGAGAGCGAAATGTCAATCAGCAACTAAACCCCTCAGGTCCATTTTGCAATGCCTTATCAATCTTCGAATGCTGTAGTTAAGTTTCCAAAACTACTCTGCTGGCAAGGCATGCATTCATTTACCAACATCAAGTTGCTATTTACAAAAAATAATGAGCAAGAATCCTAAACCGGCATAATTCCTAGATTAGTTTTATGTTAAAGCGCTCAAATTTTGATCAGTTCATGGTCTAAACTGGAAAAAGAAAACCCCCATCAGTAAAAATATTGCTAATGCACGAGAATTTAAGCATGAAATTAAGTTCTGCGATATAAGAAACCTCTGTGCTACCACATAAACATATATCAAAACTTCATTCTCGACATAACTGGTAGAAAGAAATGAAAACGAAACAAAAATGGAACTAGCTTCCTCGCTATACGATGGAGAATGTTTAAATATTGTCTCTTAGGTGTTGGTAGCTCTAGTGTAGATCTGTTGGCTGGCATGTGAAGAGACCATTCTAATGGATCCTCTGGCCATTAAATCCTTGATTGCTTTGCGTGCAAGAGAGCCACTAATCTGAAATTCAGTTTATAAAACAAATTTATCAATAAAACCAGGCGCCTAGAGGCAATAAATGCACCGCACCAAGAAGGTGATCATCATAATTCAGTGAAATGATTGAAAATAAAGAAAGGAGAGCATCATGGCTCACGAAAATAGATCATTTTGAAAGGAACATGTATTAGAAGTAGCTAGTTATGATATCACATTTAGTTATCAGGGAATCCATCTTATTCATTTCATCGGCAATCATGTTCAATCACCATTCAGTAAAAGGAAATAGAAAAGAAATATTATTGAAAACACAACAACAGAACAAGCAGAGCTTAATCCAATGTTCTTAAGTCCCAGATTGAAAAGTGGATGGCAAATTTAAGGCTAGTCTTCATAGGTAAAAACTTCTATTGGAGGATGTTTTCTGTGCCAAACAACAAGGAACTCAACTAGTAATTATGACTTCACAGTATCCTAATTGGTATCCACATTTTGATGTTAACCTAACCTCCTCGCGAAACAGGAGAAAACATCAAATAAAAAGCTTTTTGAAGCAAGACGTGCCTCTTCTGAGATACACCAGTTTATCTCAGCACAATAGAAGCTCAATGCCAACAGACCCAGATTAAATAAGCAATTTCCAAGAACGGCACGAGATTCATTCTTAATCAGAAAAGGCCTATCCTAAAAACACTGAGAACGAAGGCTATTGTGAACAATGCAGACTAACAGCATGAGACAAAAGTAGTGTACGGCAAAAAGAACATACCCTCAATCTGTCAGACAAGACAGAAGGAGTGATAAGCTTATACTTTGGAGCTTCAGAAAGTAGCTTATCGTATGTGGCTTGATCAAACAAAACCATGTTGTTCACCTTCTCCTTTTGCTTTCCCTTGCTCCATTTCTGCACATAAAACCCCAGCAAATCAGAACATGAAAGAACACTGAGCCAGCTATATCATTAACACTGAATCACCAGTATCGAAATTCCCTAACGAAATCTTGTCTTTTCTTCTCATACGCAATAGCACCACCAAAAGAAAATCATTCAAGGCTTAATAAAACTAAATAACCAAGAATAGGAGCTTGTGATTTGTTTTACCTTCTTCTTCTGCTTGCCACCCCCGGATTTGGCTGGCTTTGAAGACGGAGGAGGAGCCTTCTCCTTCTTTGGAGCCTACAAAAACAAAATCCACAAATCAATGAATGAAACATTATACACTACCGTTTGGAGGCCGGGAAAACTTAAATGAATAGTGAAAGGATAGTGGTTTGGAGATTGTTACCATGGTGAGAGATCAGAGATTAAATCTCTAGGGTTCTGAAGTCACAGATTGAGAGCAACTTGGGCTAAGCGAGATGAAGATTTTCGGCTTGGAGAGTATCTATACGCATGAGTTGCTAGGGTTTTTGGATTTCGGGTGTGTTTGGTTGCTTGTTTTGGTACATCCATGATCCAGGTGGACACGTAAAAGGCAGTTTCAGTGGGCCTCGTTCCAATTGGACTCAATGGATATCGGGCCTAGAAACCGCTTCTATGTGGGTTATTTAAAACAAATGTTTTTTTATGCCACTGTTGTTGTTCGGAAAAAAAAAATCATGGGCTAAGAAATTTAACCATTTAAATAAATATGATATTTTTAGATTAAAAAAAAAAAACAATTAAATTGAGCTCATATTTTTTTTCCAGGTCATTTCAATCAATTTCTTTCTAGTTTTTCAAAATCTAAGCTAATTCAATTTGTGGATTAATTTATTGGACAAACCAGCTTGAAAAATAATATTCAGAGAAAAAATATTTTTTAATAGTTTGGATACATTATTGATATTAAAAATAATAAAAAAATATTTATAATATTATTTTTATTATTTTTAATATCAATAATGTATCGAAACTATTAAAAAAAATTAAAATATGTGTATTTGAAAAATAAAATAAAAAACAGATTGAGGTGTTGATTATATATCTTTAAAAGGTCTCTTATACATGATGCAGGGCTATGGAAAAGGGGGGGGGGGTGTAATTCCAATTGGTTATATTTTGTTAAAAATAAATAATAAAGAATAAGTATTCCACGATCATTAAAATCAAACACACAGCAAATTTAGAAAAAAAAGTAAGAAACTACTAAAACAAATTATATGTAAAGTTGGTTTGATATTTTAAATTTGAAATATTTAAGAGAATAAAAAAATATTGAGTTTTTAAACAATAAAAATAATTAAAGATCAAGATTGGAACATCTAGTTGATAATTTTTTTTATATACCACCCCAAAATCAAGACTTTTATTTTTATATTAATGATATAGAAGGTGTTTGATTTATATTTCTTTAGAACATTTTATTTTTATAATATTTAAGAATTTTAGAGATGTTTTTAATTTTAAGATTATATTTATTTGATTTTATGTTTGTATTATTTAATTTAAAATTAAAATTAATTTATCTTAAATTTAAATTATATTTGTTAAATTAATATTTTTATATAATTAATTATGATCAAGACAACCATAAAACAACGGCAAAACATTCCGAAAGCAAAATATTCCATACCGGAAAAACAAAATGCCAACCGAATGTATAATTGCGTGCAAGTGTCTGCTTGAAAGATTCGGCCCTTTGGCGACTTACGAGCGCTTCAAAATTTTGAAACATTACCTGCACGCGAGCTGTCTACAGTGAAAGAGAGGCTGAAGTTTCACAGGGAGGCGGTGGATTAAACTGCAGAGCTCTGCAAGTTCCTTTGATCATGCATCGCGGAGGTACGATGGGATCGCTCCTTGGACTCCTCGTGATCACGAGCTTATGCCTGTCTGAATCATCAACTCCACTTGACGACAAGCCCCCCCTCCTACCAGGTATTCTTCTTCCGATGAGAACAGAATTTATACAGAGCCTATGTCGATTTACTGGGTTTTTTTTTTATTCATATTCTTCAAGAAAGAAGAAACTGCTTGAGTCGCTATTATTCTTTTCTGTTTAAATTATTATGAAGTTCATTTTTCATTACCAGTTCATTCTATATTAGTAGAAAAATGATTTTTTTTTTTAAAAAAAAAGTATAGTTTGAGCTGCTAATTATTATAAAATAAATGATAATTAAGTTTTATTCTATCCAAGTTAATTTATTTATATTGAAGTTAGTAGCTATGAAAACATTTTTCATTTCACGTATCAAGTGCTCGATCTTGTAAGCAGTAAACTTTAAACTTTGAAGAACATTTTTCTATCCAAACAAAGAAATTATTATGTCTCCGACTTTATTTTTCAGTGAATAAACGAGGCTTGAAAGAATATTGACAGTTAAATACAGTTATTATTTTAAAAAATTTAATAAATTAAAAATATTATTTTTCAATTCATTTTCCATGTTAGAGTACAAAATTAAAAGCAATCTATTTTCTCAAGAATGAATAACTGGTATTCTTATTTTACAGAATCTAATTGCTCAAAACACTATTTTCCAGCTACATTTTTTATGTTAAATTCAAACATAGAAAGTAATCTTTTTTCTCAAAAATTATTTTATAAAATTCCCTTTCTGTGCTAGTTAGGAAATGAATCAAGGAAAGGATTGCTTAAACAAATAAAAAGGGAGAATCGGATAATCTTTTTCTGAGAATTTTATTAAAGCATTAAATGGTGCAAACGTCGTTACTGATTCGTAACTAGCCGCCAAATCCCTGCCCCCCACCTATTAGCAGGTTGCCACTGCATGCAAAAGAGGATCCTCCTGCAATTTTTTGACGAAAATGGTGTCTACAGTAAAGTCCGGGTCTAAGATCATAGGAATTCTGAAAGTTTTACGACCATTGGTAGTTCGAGCTTTATAATATATAGTTTTATTCGTTAATCAATCCCTTGAATTTTTTTGTTTGCATTGAGAAAGACTTGACAGTATCCAGGACAGATCCTTTGCAGCAGAATAATTTGGGAGCTACCGGCACACATGGCATCAGTAGCATTGACGATGATTCTAATGGAAGAAGTGGATTAGTACACAGCAGCAAATTCGCACATGGTGGCTCAGCTCATGGACATGGACGTGGGCGTGGTGGTGGAGCAACTGGGGCAGCTGACAATGCAAATGGCGGTGGCAGATCACAAGGAGGTAGAGCGGCCGTCCCGATTATCATAGCAGGAGCTGCAGCTAATCACCGACCAAACAACCACCACAATGCTGGGAGCCGCCAAGTGAAATGCATACTACCCACAACATTGATTACAACGACCTTTGTTGCCCTCATTGTACATTAAGCAAACTGCAGATTGACCCCTCAAGCTAAAACACTAGGTTATCAATGGATCGTGCTTGTATAAAGAACCACCTTTGTTGCTCTCATTGTACATTAAGCAAAATGCAGATTGACCTCATCAAAGATAGAGAATCCCACAAGTTCTTCATCAAAGATAGAGAAACACCTCTTGATGTTCACATTATTTCGAAACAGATTAAACAGGAGCAGCATAGCACTCACAAAAATACAACCGTCCTTCCTTCCTACCCTTTAAAAGACAACAAACAATCAGCCTTCACCTCACCAAAACCATATCAGATATGGGTATTTGGAAGTCATGAGTTTGATCATAGACTTGCCAAGTCTCTTCCACGAACAAGAAATCCCACCCTACTGAATAACTTCTCAAAGGGTTAAATGAACTCTGCAAACGAGGTGTTTTACAGACCATGGCCATCGATGAGGTGAAGCAATTTTGATTCGATAGGTTTGAGAAGAAAGAAGCATGCCAATGAGTCCATCAGCGAAATGAATCTTGACTGCAATGTGTTTTTTGCGAGGTAATATCTCTAGCTTTCCATGAGAAACACCCTTTCGCCCGCTGTGATTCATCAGACTCCCCATTACTTCCCAATCCTTAACGGGTCAAATTTCCATTGCTTACAAATAACAGTTTCTAAATGGCACCACCGGCCGCTGCACGAGCCACGAAACAAATACCTTTTGCTCCGGTTATATAAGAGCTCACAACTTTTTATCATCTCTATGAACATTATAAAATCCAGCATTCCACTCTACGTGCCATATCTACGTAGCTACTTCTGCATCCTACTCGATAATCCTGCGGAGCATGGAGGCCACAAGTTTTTCCTCTTTGCAACTTATAATCAAATCCAGGTACTGCATGGCTTCTCGAGGGAGAAGACCTTCAACAAAAAAGCTGAACAAATGCGAGTGAGTCCCTTGCATCACATCAACGCATTGCTCCAATACCCGCAATTGCTGATCTTTGCCCAGCTCCAAAGCCTCCATCAATGGCAATACATTTCTCTCCTCCTCCTGGAAGTGCTCTTTACTATGCTCCTATCAGCACGATGGAATAATTCAAATTATTCAAGATACACACAGAGCTCAACACGCCTTGCTCAGAAAAGGGACACGAGAGAGAATCTCGTACGGACACGGATACACATTATAATAGCCCTGTAGTGCTGATAAAACCAAGGAACTTTTGGCAGTGAAAGTGGCTTGCACTGCATAGATGGACCAGTTTTCTGTGACTTTTAAAGCCAAACACTAAAAAGTGATGAGATTCATACCAGCAACGATTTTAGCCGAGTGGAAAGGTTTCGAAGAGCCTCTCGGTAGTCATGGCTCCCAGTGTCTAGAACTGCAATTGATTTTATGTCTTCTCTGATTCCATTCATGACGGGTAGGTCCCTTCCATGCTCCTCATTTGCGGCTTTACACAGCCCTGCATCATCGCATTCAATTTGCAGATCATAAGCATATTTTTGGTTCAACGACAAAGGATATGCTCGAAACGTGCACGTCAATCCAGATTGGATTATTCAAAAAGAATCCTATATGGATAAATTGTATTTAGAACAATTTAATAAAATTTCTGCGTCTCAAGAAAAAACTATATTTTTTTCGACCACCCAGAATAAATATGTTATATTTAAGAAGATCTCGATGCTGGTGAACATATCTCATTGACCACGTGTACGGACGTAACTTGAAGTTGAACACGAGACCTTACCTCTCTCAGCCGTTTCGAGGAGTGGGAAAACCACACGCTCCTCCATCTGCGCGTGCTCAACCATGACCTCTAGCAGCTGTGAATAACTCTTCCCGAACTTCCTCGCCTCCATCCTCGCACTCCCCATGGTCGGATCACCACTCCTCCTCCCACCACGTGTCACCAAGTCCTCGCTCCACCTCACCATCCTCTCCAAATGCCACACCACACTCCTATGTTGCAATGCCACCATTTTCACCACCAAAACCGCCGTTGCACTTCCCTCTTCCACCACCACCATCAACGGCGGTTGCGGCAACTTCTCATCGATGAATCGAACCATCATCTCTCGGGAACCCGAAACCGTTTCAGGCCCGAATTGGACCACTGGAATCGGGTCATCAGTGGGTGTAAACTGAAGCGCTCTAGTCTTGTAGAGAAGAGCAAGGTGAAGGTAGAGAGTGAAAGAACTGATGGGGTCACCGTATAATTGGAAGGCCTGGGCTGGTTTGATAAAATCACAAGGAGCTATCTCTGTCATTGATTGCTTTGAACTTGTAAAACAATTTCCCATCTTTACTTTATCGAGAAAACACAAATGGGCACTCGAAACTGGTTTCTTTTTCGTGGGTTTTGTCAGTGACAAATAGAAGAGTGAAGTGCAAGAAAAAGGGATGAGATTTAACAAAGAGCAAAGTGATGGGTCGGTTAGAAAAAACAACAAAGAGTTAAAGAGTAAAGTGGCTGTGGATGAAGGCAAGAACAAACTGAAAGGGACATCCAATAGATTTGGTTAAAGAAAGGCTCTCTCTCACTCTCCGTGTAGAAACTAGAAAAGGATGCTGACGGAGGCTTGGAGGGGAAGCTTTTCTCTCTCTTTTTTCACAGAATATGGTGCGTTTGTCTCCTCTATTTTTTTAATTTGTTGTGATTTTGTCCCTTTGTAATATTCTTGAGATATGGATTAAGGTGATGAACGGATTCATCTCGCTGGGATGAGTTTAATTCCAGAGTATAATTACAAGAAATATTTTTTTTATTTATCTATACTGATCTTAACATATATATTTAAAAAATATAATTAAAATACAACAAAATGGTGTGCATAAATCTCAGTGAATAATTATATTAATCATTAAAAAAAATCACTTTTTTATTTAATTATGGACAAGTATGACTCTTCTAACATTCTATCACAAGTGTATAAACTTCGACAGATAAACTAAAATAAAACTGAAAACTAGGGGCTGGATGAACGTTGCTCCTGGCTGGTTTGCTGGCTTTGATTCTCATGGTTTGTGGTTTCTGACACGTTACCAGGGCAAGTCATATCCACCCTCATGAACACTGATGTTGCTGCTGATTATTTTTTCTCTTGGATTGGATCAAGAAATAAGAAATGAGTATGGTGGGCAGGAAGGTGACGACAGGATGGGAATATAATATGGAAATTGAAAGGAGGAAAAGGAAATCAGTGCATGTAAATCTTGATTTGGAGTTCATCATCATGAACTTATTGCAAAACCGGCGGAAACTCCAACGTAAATCCTAAACTATGATGTCGGATATTGAAAAAACAAAAACATGTTGAATTAAAGAGATAAGAATAGAGAAATAAAATAAGATTAATTTAAAAATATTTTTAATAAGTTTTATATAGAAAAAACATTTTTATTAAAGTTTTCAAAGAGATTAAACAAATGCAAGAATTGTCTTCGTCCAAAACTTGACTGGTCTCGAGAAAGAATTTGCTCCCATGGATTAATCACTAGCCCAAGATGTGGTCCTCCAAGGTCGAAGGGTATATTTTCATGAATAATGGAAGTAGACCTAATTGACTGTTTTTATGGTTATGGTTGCTGGCAGCGGCAAAAAAAATCAGTCCATCATTATCACTTGAATTACTTGTTTGACAATCTTAATATTCTGTTTGACAATAATATTTTTTTTTTAATTTTTTAAAAATTATTTTTGACATAGCATATTAAAATAATCTAAGAACATTATCAAAATTTAATTTAAAATAATAAATTTTTAAGTTTTTTCAAAAATTATTTTAAAATACTATGTCAAACATCCCGGAATATGTTTGTTATTGTGACAATAATGTTTTTTTAAAGTTATTTTTATATGAAAATATATTTTCTTTTTAATATTATCTGTACTTTCTAAACTGTATTTATATCTTGGTTTATCTAATATTTCTGCTTGCTAAGTTTGATAATCTATTATTATTATCTCATAGCAGTAATTAAACATCATGTCGGAACAAGAAAATGCCCACTGTGATTGTTAAAGCGTAATTATTAACAAAAACAACAGGTTTAGGCAATGTAATAATTAAGATGAAGAAATGAGAAAAGCTAAAAAACACGGATATATTGCAGAGATGAACAGAGAAAGAAACTGAAACCGTTTTCCATCTCAAGAGTAGCTTCGCTTGTTTTATTATAGTATAATTGTTTGTGTTAACATTAAAAATCAATGATGCAATAACAGTCTCTTGTCCTTCTGTGCCTATAGTGATTCCATCCTCCTTCATTTCCTTGTTGATTTGATCAACTTTCTTGCTATTTCAGCTATGGAAGGCAATGGTTTCTCTAGCGTGAAAGACTCGCCGACGTCCCAGTCACACCCAAGCCCAGCCCTCGTGGGGTCTCAATCCATACCAGCAACATGGGGTTCTGCAAGTTTTCCAAGCACCCATATTGAAACCACCGTTGTTGATGGTTTTTTTTACCTTTCTCTTGGATGGACTTCTTTATCCTCCATCAACTCTTTATATGCAACGTCACCATCGTCATCTTCCTCGACTGATTGTCTTTCTGACGTGATGAGCAGTACTGGAGCTTGCTTTAACCAGAAAGAGGAGATCATGAATGTGGACGCAGAAAAGCACGTGGCTTTTGGGAATTCAACAAAGAAAAAAGGATTGTTTCCTCCACCAATCTCTTGCTTGAAACTGTTTAACAAAGGTATACCTTACAGGTATCTGATTTATAATGAAGAAAATGATAGTTTTAAGCTCGAGGAGATAAAGATCCTACAAGGAGACATTTTGCGAGCTAACCGCTCAGGTGGGCGTTCGAGGCTAGCTTTTGTGGTTTCTGATGATGAAAGCTCTGACATCGAAGAGGAAGAAGAGACCAATGGCACTGTTGAATAGGCCTACGTTGTTCTCTGTGTTCTCGTGTTTTTCATCGTCGGTGTTGACTTTTTTTCTTGGTAGACTTGCTTGCTGCTGTCATTGCTGACCTTTTGCAGGTTAGGTTGTGGCTGCCAAGCGTTAGTGTGGCATATGTTTAATTTCCCTTTTTATATATATATATAAGGATTAAAAATATGCAGAAATCTTAAAATCAGAACTCCTTCATGCCTTTCCTGGTCAACGGAGTTGGTTGATACCGTTAATTGGTTTCTTTAAGAATACATCATATATGATTCCTTATTGATTAATCTTTTAGAAACTTGATCGTAATCGATACAATTTTTTTGTTATTATTTACTTAACTTGCTATCGAAAACGATTTCTGCTATCGAAGTCGTGATTAGCTAATTAATACTCAAATAAGAGTTTGTATTTATTTTTTCTCGAAAAGCAAATAGGAGCTTATAGTTTCTTAATTGAATAACGAAAGACAGGTTTGAATCAAGTGATCATGTCTTCCTAGTGTTGGTAATGATTATATGATTAATTTCCATTACTCGAGAAAATGATGAGGGATTGCTAGACCACAGAGATGTCAAGGAATGGATAATTGCTTCTTAATTAAACATGCATAATCTACGATTATGGGAGGCCTAATTTGCTTATTTATGCATAATCTACAGAGATGTAGGGTCTTGCGGCTAGTTAGGAGCTAGCTAGTTCTCCCCGTGAGGCAAACACGATTCAAGTCCTTGTTGGTAGTGATCCTAGCAAGACCCGCTTTAAAAACTTGACAATTCCATGAAAAGAATCAGTCTCCTGATATAAATAAATAAAATCAAACTCACCTCTATTCACGTGAAAAATATGATAGCCACTGTTATTAAATCAGTAAATCGGCCCGAGATCTGGCAATGAGGGCATGACATCATCAAGAAAAGAAGACGATTACGATTTAGAATTGGGCTGTGATGCCTTGTGTATGAAGGGGAATTCGGAGACTTTTATTTCACTTGTATATACACACACATACACACACATGCAGTAAATAGAAGATTTAGAATTGAGTGTGAGAGTGATTAGAAGAGCCCCTCAATATTTCTTTGTACAATATATTAAAAAAGCAACTGCTTATTCTACTACATTAACCGTCTTGCTACCCCAGCAGTCTAACATTTGAAACCTCCACAAATGGTCAACCACGCTATCACAATAAGGGTAAGGACTGTCCCTCCCACAATCAGCTTCACTTTCAGATTCTGAAGCCACATCTTCCGTCGCAATTCCCTTCCTTGCCTCTGGAAGCTGTCTGCCTGCATTATAACATACAGGGTCACAAGCACATTATTACAAGGTCCCCCCAAACCTGCTTTCAGAACCAACCAAGGAATAGCATGTACCTGGAACTGGAGGTTCTCTGTTTTATCTACCAAAAGTTCGATCCTCTCTCCACGATCCAAAACCTGCAATTCATTAAAGTAGGCCCCATATTCAACAAAATCTTGTTAATCACTTAGTTGCTTGACTAGAGATGAAATTTAAACAATCTTAGTTTACTGCACAGAATATATAAATCAACTAGCTTTGTGTAAGAGTGGTTTAACTTGTTCCAGGTGATTAACAAGCTTAACCAACTCCAAACCACTCAACCTGTAGACATGAAATTATCAATCGCATAATAGTGGAAACTGCAGTTGATTCCTGTGTCGCATGTCAGCTATGAAATTGGTCAGCAAATACTTAATTTACAATGTATTAGATGCTTACAGACGTAAAATTCTACATCCACAATCATCAAACCAAATCTGTCCTGGTAAAATTACTGATCTCCAGGTAAGGAATCTATGCTTGAATTTCAAGGTGAGGATGGCACAATTGAGAGGCCAAGAAGATGCCTATTTTGATCTCTAAGTAGATTTAACAAGTTAATTCATTGCACGCTCAGCCCCGCCAAATAATAACATGATGCAGTGTCAAAACATTGGAGAAATGATGGTTCAACTCTAACCAGGCCAGGCCTTCTCAACAGTCACCAATTGTCAATCCATGTATGACTAGAGAAGTGCTGACGATAGTTATCCTATGCAGAGATGATATGCCACGATCCTCAATGGCTTACACTAAGAAAGGGCATTCCTAAAGTGGAGTAGATTGAGTGGAACAATATCAAGGTGAATATCAGACAGGTTCACTTTACTCTTGATATTCTGTCAATGGCTTACACTAAGAAAGGGCATTCCTAAAGTGGAGTAGATTGAGTGGAACAATATCAAGGTGAATATCAGACAGGTTCACTTTACTCTTGATATTCTGTCAAATACGCAGTCAATACGCATACATGTTGATGCCCAGAATCAACCGGATAGCAGGAAAATAGAGTCACACAAAGCAATTTTACACCTTCCACATCCCCTCCCACCACCAAACAACAGATTGTGAAGAATACCACACTCATACTAACACACTAGCAGTATATGCAATAGAAATCTGACTCAACAGTATCCATTCCTGCATAAATCTCCATCTTATTATGATGCTGAGAAAATAAAGAGCAGAAATGCTAAACATGAATCGGTTCATCGCCAACATTACTCTCAACAAAACATGAAGCATGTACCTTATCAATGTTGTCCATCATAATCCCCTTGACCTCTGTTATCTGGGCCTTTAACTTGGAGAGCTTACTGATCTCTTCTGGGTGGTTCATGCAGTACTGCATATGCTCCTTGAGTCTTGGCCTATTACACGAAAACAGAATATCAAAAGTTGACGAAACATACAACAGAAACCTTAAAATTTGACATACAAAGTACCATACGCACCCAAACTCTCTGTCAAGATTGTAGGCAATACTAAATCGGTCTTCAAACAAGTCATCGTCATCGTCATCGTCAGCTAGTGGGTGTGCCTCATTTTTAATACTGGCACCATACCGCTGATTAAAATCATCCTTCACTCGCTCAAGAAACACAAAAGACACACCCCTCCCAACTAATTCATCAGCAACAACAAGAAAAACTGCACGCCCAACACAAAAATCTTTAACACACATTTCCCTATGGCAGGAACCTAAACTCTATAACAACAGCCATCAAGAAGAAAACAATACCCAATCCATTATCAATGAGGAAGTTAAATGTGTGTCCGTCACTAGAGTATGTGTACTTGCTGCTATTTGAAGGAAGCTTCTGCAAACACTGGACAGCAATGGTACTAAAGTTCCCTGTATACGATGTGTGCTCTGCTAACACCACATTTCCCTTTGCCACAAAACTATATATCAAGCCTTTGGGACTACTCATCTCTCAAAATTATACCTTTCAAGTATCTATAAAATCAGACAACATTCAAAACTCAGTTCTTATCAAGATTACAAATAGTTAAAAAAAAAAAAAAAGTTCACAGGTTATTCTATGATAATAGATTAACCATAAAATTCATGCAACAAACATAGCTTGTGGGTCTCGAATACAGCTCCAACAGTTAAAAAAAAAACCCTCAGATTTAAAACGGAAACATCAAATTAACATATTTAGAAAGTATGCATCTAAACTTAAGTGAAACCTACCTAAAAGAAAACATCAGTTTACAGAATTCAACCCTAATCATCCGTTTGTCTACTAGCAAAAAAAAAAAAAGCGAGAAAAGAAAAGAAACCGAAGGAATTCATAATCCAACAACCAGAACTTCGAAACCCATGTTTGGATTTTTCATTTAAAGAAGACACGGAGTCAAAGCACGCATTAACCACAAATTTTCTACCCAGTTTTTCCTTGATTTTCTCACCAACCAAACAGAATCTGTATGAGATGTAAGGTTCTAGGTACTGGCTACAACATTAGACAGTTTGATTCAGTTTGAACAGCAGGTTTTGAAAATCTACTTACTGATCTAATTAATTACAAAACGGAAGAGAAAGACCTGGAGTTTGCTGGGAGTGCAAGACTTTGTCACTGGGCAACGTGGGGGAGAGGCCTTTTTTTTTTTGTATATATACCTAAACTTCTAGTCTTTAAGTGATTTTAAGAATTTATTCTTAAGAGCTACGAAAATAGAAATGGTCAACTTTATTTTAGTCCCTTTAATTTATAAATATAAACTGATTTTTATATTTACTTGTCAAATCTATATTATCCACTGAGTTGATCAGAAATCCTGGTTGAGACCATGTTCAACTCATTTCAGTAATGACTAAATTAAAACTAAAAAAACTTATTTTTTTAATAAAATAATATTATTTCGAATAAAAATAATAGAATCGAAAATTTTTCTCGGTAGCAACCCAATGGCCTGAACCTCTTCAGGTAGATCCCGTCCGACAAACGTGGTTATAATGTCCCCCCCCATCATTAATTAGCTGATAAAATCTAGTCTCAATCTTGTTTTATAATTGTTTTCAAAGACCCAGATTCAGTGGAAGACTGTGAGAGAGAGATTTTTTTTTTAAATGGACTTGTCCTGGTTGGATTACCTTACGTAAATTTCAGCTTTCTCATGCACAATAAGGTGCTTTGAAGTGGAATATCGATGGCTTTTGTATTCCAGGGAGATCTGTTGTCTGCAGAGTATCACTTGCGGGTTTTTCTGTGCATCTTCTCCTACCCAGTTGGTGCTATGGAGTCCAACGAAGCTGAGTTTTTAGCCCATTAAATTAGTGTTAGGTCGACTGTGCCGGGACTCGGGCAGCTGTTCAGATGATTTAACCCAGAATTATGATCTGGAGGTCACTGGATTTCGGAAGCTGAGTTTTGTAACTATGAATTTAGTTGAGTATTTTCAGCCATATTAATACTTTAGGCTGCTGCATCATGTTAGCCTTGCATATATTCTTTGAGAAAGCAACCAAGTTGCAGATTCTTTAGCTAAACAAGGTCTGGATAAAGAAGAAGAAGATTACATTGCTTAATTACAGCTGCTAAACTCTGTTATGTATGGCTGAAGCCATTGTTCTGTACGCCGAATCAAGAATAATGGACTTGTCCAAGCTATATGCGCGATGACGGATGAAGAATATTCAAGCTGATTAAATCAATCAATATGCCATCTAACAACGTACAATCAACAATGCCCTGAATGATTAATCTATTACAAGCCGCTACAGGCTGACTTTCTATTGATTTGGCCAAAGAAAAAGGAGAGCAAGGCATCACGATACAAAGATAAATGCCCCATTCACCAGCCGGGAACAAAAATTATTAAACTATAGGTCGAACAGTTAATACAAAGTTATTTTATTTTATTTTTTAAAATATATTAAAATAAAATTTTCTTTTCTTAATTCTGATGGGAAATGCCATTCCACCTAACCTAACTTCCTATTATTGGAAATATTCTACGGGAGCATCATAAAGCTTTGCTTTACCTGAAAGGCACTCGTAAACTAAACACGAAGAATTATAATTAGAAAACTGCTGCCTGCTAATAATGCCTTCCGCATGCAAGCAAGAGATAAAAAGAAGAACACGGCGAATGAACAC
This sequence comes from Salix dunnii, assembly GCA_015731905.1. NCBI lineage: Eukaryota > Viridiplantae > Streptophyta > Magnoliopsida > Malpighiales > Salicaceae > Salix > Salix dunnii. The sequence goes on from CM027668.1 coordinate 16,719,607, forward strand.
ACAAAGGGATACATTCAAGTTCTGATACAGCTTTACAAGAGAAGCTGCCTAGCTTGTGAATGTTCTGTAATGAGCCCCCGGAACTAAGCTCATCACCATGAATTTGAAGAAGCAAAGGACAGTTCATAACAATTACTGAAGAAGAAATGTTGGTGGAACAAAAACAAACTTATTCCACCCTAAATTATTCTTTTCTTCAGGCCACACCCTAAATGATTCTTTTCTTCAAGCCAAACTAGCCTTTTGTTTTTAATCAAATGCTTGTTTGGATGAATCAATAATGGTTGCCGGGCTTCACCCCATTAATAGCCGGAGCTGCACCCCTGGTTGCCCTGACATAGGAGACATAATCACTATAGGTCAAAGTAAATAATGTGCTCTGGTAACGAGTCACCAGTATAGACTTTCGAAGTGACTCAGTAATGTGGCCACTGTAGCCAGCTTTGCGAATCAGGGAATCAATTGCCTCCTCTTTCGTCCAGCCTGAAACCAAAGTGGCAAAAATACAAGCAGGCGTTTAGACACAGAAAAAAAGCGTGGGTGGGTGTAAGGCTTCATAGGAATTAAATACAAAGAAAAAAAAAAAAAAACATTCTATAACTAAGTCTGTATGTCTTGGCTAAATTAGCAGCATTAAACAAGCACACGATTGGCTAGGATCACTATAATTGTTAGGGTGATTGAGCTCCAGTACTCTTTCTCTAATTGGGTTTAGTTCTTTACTTCACTCCGATAACAACAAAAAACAAACTCAATCAAGTTAGCTAGCATTCAATAGACAATGACTTCACCTTCATGGGCAGCCACTTCAGGCAAATAAGTGGCACTTCGCCTTGCATTGTTATTAGGATCAGTGAACTCGATAATCAAACCATGTGTCCCAACCTGCAACCCAGAATCACATAATAAGCTGGAAAGGCGAGAAAATTGAGCATGGTAACTAGATTCTGTTAAAGGTAAGACTTGAAAGCTTTTGAACAGAGAATTGTAGACAGGTTTACATTGATAATGTTAGATTCTTCTGCAGCAAGTATAATAATTAGTCGGTTAAAATTTATGACTGCTTAAACATTTCAACAGCATCACAGCTGATCAGTCCTCCTCTTGATTTGAGGAGATGAGCCATATTGTGTATTATGAGCATCCACATGTTGTATGCACTCAAAAGTAGGTAATGGGGAGCCACTTTTTATTATAACTTTCAATGCTAGCTTCTATAACTTTGATTGATTTTGTGAAATCCTAATAAAAACTTGAACAAGAGCAGCCACAACAATGTATCTTTGGAAACTTTTTTAAGGGAAATGGCTTGTTTGGTAATCAGTGATGGGGCATGCCATAATGAAGTTATAACTGAAATCTAGCAGCTGCCTAATTGTTGTTTAGTCTTTCTTCTAATTGTGTAAATCTAAGGGGATACCTATCAACACAATTTTAGAGGTTCAGCCATTTAAATCAAAGTTCCAGAGTTTTTTTTTCAATTAAAAGCTTTCAGATTACATGAAATGCAAAACATGAACAAGGACAATACCATCCACAATAAAACTTGGTAATTTAGATGTTTAAAAACATCTTAACCCCAAAGTTCCAAGAACACACCTCCCAATCAAGATAGTTGTTGGCAGTTTCATAACTAGTCAGAATGGAAACTGTGCATTCCAGAGTAGGCAATTCTTTAGCTTGTATAGGGGGGAATCTGCGGTCCCTCAAAGCACTGCATGAGAGTAGAAATGAAATGTAGGAAGCCTCATAAGTATACCAAACCAAACCAAAGACACACCAGCAGGAAACAAATAAGAAGAGCTTTAAATATAACAAGAGAAGGCATTTGTTACATATCAAATGAATAAAATCAAGGTTGCAGGAACAAACCTTGTAGAAATCTATTTAGATGGTTGATTGATTCATCTCCTACGTTTTTTCTTGAGGGTGTGGGGATGGGAGTGATTGGTTCATCTAAGGTTGATGGAAAAGAGGGAGACCCCCCCCCCCCACCCACCCCAAGTATATGAACCCAAATCCATTTTTCGCATGCTCTTGGACTAGAATGTGATTTAAGCAATTCCTAGCAATGGCAACTATAAGGACAAGCAAGGTTTGGCAGTTCATCAAAAGAACAAAGTGGCAATGGGTATAGAGGTTATATGTTTTTTTTACATGGAGGAAGTTCCATAATTCAACACAAATATATATAGCAGCTACATAATTGGATGAAACAGCAATACCTCGTTAAAGCATAGTCCCGGAATCCATTAACCAAGTATCGAGCTTCCAAAGTTCCAATGCATCCACGTAAACGAGGCTCACCTCCATTGACAATTTTCTTCCAAGTGACAAACAATGGGCTGAAAACAGAATATTACCATGTCAAATATGACAGTGCCCAAAATGGTTCTGACGTGCATAACCAACAACACATAAATCTAAGACAGCAGTACAAAGACTTTTTATCGCTTTTATGAATATGACAACTCTCAGCAATTACATAAACTTCTCAAAAAATCATGTAAGACAACATTCTCAACAAGTACAAACTTGTTCAAGATTATCGAACACCGAATTCCAATCAAGTAAAAAACTTCCTAAAAACATCACTCCTCCAATGGCACCTGACAAAGAAGTGCCGAGAGTTCAGACAAACTATGATACGCCATCATTAAACAATAATGACACAGGCTGAGAGATTATTCAAGCTGGCAACACAGCATGACAATCAACAAACCTCAAAACTTGATCTGTCAGCATCCACCTAATCCATGCAATTATGCAGACTACAGACTTGAACCTCAATTACCTCGGTAAATAAATGTAAAATAGTAACAACACAACACGATTGAATAACATCAATCTGGAAACACCAAAAAAAACAACAGAGCAAAGATGCAGTTCTGACAACAACAAAAATCAACTGAACTCCACTAAACAAAATAGTTTGATACAGCTAGCTAAGTGGAAGGTAGAATCTCAGCATTTTAAAAAAGCCCTCTTCCACTGTATCTCCGAAGCATAAACAGAGAAATCTGAGTAAACTTGAAATTTAAACCTGCCTTTCACAAAACGAAAAACCTTCTAAGAACCAGAATTTTCTTAAAATACAGCACTTCTGTAAGCTGATTGGTAGCAGAAATAATGAACAACAAAATAATGCAAGATATCCATGACAAGTACAGGGGGTGGGGCGGATAATAACTCAAAAATCAAAATTTGCAATATCAACAAATCCAGCAAGCAAACAAAAACCCAATAAAACCTTCAAAACACAAACAGAATTCCACAAAATCAAGCAGCTTTTCCACTCAATCCAATCCCCAAAAAAGGCCTTGTTTGCTTCTGAAGGAAAATCCAATAACAACACTGAAAAGTAGACCAGCAGCAACAAAACAATCCAAATTTAAGAACCCAATAAAATGCATGCACAAATACATGTATAAATTGATTAAAAGAGTGAATCGGTTAGACAGAGAGAGATTACTGTTGACCCTCATCAAAAGCAGCAGGAGGAGCATCATCAGAGTTGTAGTGAGCAACAAGAGTGTCAAAACAGTACACAGCCATTTCCCTGTTTGCTGCCACCATGATTTTTTCTTTGTTTTCTACCTTCCCACAATTCACAAACTCTCTCACCACGTAACCAAAAGAGAGACAAAGAAATGATCTTTGATGGGTTGATACAAGTAAATGACTGAAACAGGAAGACCCTTTTGGTCCCCTGTTGTAATAATTCAGAGAGAGAGAGAGAGAGACAGGACCAGAGGGATCGATAATGGGTTTCTTTCTTCCTCGTATAATGTTGTAGCAGAAGCAATCTTCTGTCTTGGAGTCTAACAAGGAATTAAAAATTTGATTAGAAAAAAAAAAATCTCAAATTTTAGTTTTCCGTTCCATAATTGCCCGTCTTTTGTTCTTAAATTACAGGGTATGATCGCTGTCGTTTCTGTTTTTTTTGGGGGTGTAATAGTACCACCAATAAATTGCCAAGTGGAAAGTCTCTTTATTTATTTTTTTGATAATTAATTGATTGGTTGGAAGTAGATTTTTTTTTAAATAGATTTTATTTAAAAATATATTAAAATAATTTATTTTTTATTTTTAAAAATTAATTTTTATTTAAAAATATATTAAAATAATTTATTTTTTTATTTTTTTAAAAAATATTTTTGAACTTGCACAAATAAAATAGAGAACATGTTACATCTCTTACAAAATCATAGCAAGATCTTGACAATTTTGATCAAATGCGTTTTGTGTCGAGAAAAAAATATATCCTTTTTTTGGCATTGAATAATACAAAATGATTATTGCATCTTTAAAGAATTTGATTTAGATAGCAAATTCCTTAGACCAAATTGGCATTGAATAATACAAAATAATTATTACCTTTGTTTTACGTGACATAAAATAATTTAATCTTAAATGAGTATATATTTTTAAACCCAATAGATAATAAATAGAATGTAGTATATAAACTAATGTCGATTAATAAATAATAATAGATAACAAATATTTCTTAAACATCTAAAACCTGATAAATAGCTTATAAATATTTTAAAAATTATTTAATAGATAATAAAAGATATATATATATATATATATATATATATATATATATAAAATTCACTAACACGTTACCATTGCCTCCCGTCCATGAAACCTGGTCCAAACTAATCACAATCAAGAAAGATACCCTAATAAACAATGCATCTTCATCGCGAATCTTACCTTATTGTAGGAGGGAGATTGCTTGGTCCAACAACTATGATGCTCACATAATCTTTATCTACTATCTTTTCGACAACAGTGGAGAACTTTATGCCCTTCAATTTCTTCTCACCTAGCTTTATTTCTTGATGTTTAATTTAACTTTAAGACAGTATCTGATCACTATCTTGAAACACAAAAAAACATGTTTTTTTTATAGTTTCTATTTTAAAAGTAAAAAAATCATTAATAATATATGTGTGTGTGTACATATGTACATGTATAAACTAAACATGTTGTTATTGTACTTGTCCTTTTTATCTTACAGCACTAACCAACGAAGATGGAGTAAGGGAGTGATTTATAAGTTCTCGGACATGTAGAACCAAGTTTTAGCCGGGTACAAAATACAGGGACTTAAAAATTATCTCACTCAAGTGAAAAAACAAAGCCATCGGGCATTAAAGAATATCTTTTGAGCAGGTCCACTAGAAAGGCTCCCCAAATTTTCCAAGTGAAGTATAGGCAATGCTAAGCGGAGCACCGCCATGTTCACCGGAGGAAATTCCATGGCATGACAGTTTTCCCCTTCCCTTTAGGATTTTACATGAGATTTTTCTTCGAAAGCTAATCAATTACCCATCTCAGACAATAACCATCACTTAGAACCTTTACTCGAAGGTTACACCAGGAATGCCGGAAATCTCTCATCAGATATTAAGAATGACAACTCTTTCAAATGAAAATAATGTTCTGGTCAAGTCGGAGTCACGTTTTCTCCACTGAATTTCCTCTTATCATCAGAATCCAGAATCACAAGAACGGTGCCCAGTTACAAGGACGATAAATCCTTCACTGTTACTACAGTGGATGAAAGAAAAGGTTTACCATGCCTCGAATTGCCAACCAATACATTAAAGATAAAATGACTAGCACACCATTTCAACTATCTACTCGAGGCAGAAGCATTAGGTCGACGGAGCAGAGAGTTTTGGATACACCTAGCATCCCCGTTTCAATGGATCTGGGAATGTAGATGCATATGATGGCCCAACGACCTAAATCATACCACAGAGAAATGTACGAGGGGAGAAAAGTTTAGAAGATGCTGTATAATTTAAACAAAACAGTTTTCTCATAGGCTAGCAGAAGAATACACGCCAAGAACAAGCTTTTGAAATAAACCAGTCAGCTGCTGGGACGGGTACCTAGGCATTCTCTTCGTTTACACCTGCAAGTATTTAACACATTTCCATTTGAGGAAAAGCTTTAGGAGGTAGCTTGAACAATAAAGTAGTGGGATTCAAACGCCACAGGAAAAGGGTTCCATGTTACCAAAGTGACCCACATCAAACCACCACACTTTCTCAAGACTCAACGACGTTATTTGAAGGAGAGGATTCAAACCTCAAGTAGGTGTCTATGTATTTGTGGAAGCTCAGCATTCGAGAAATTGGTTGGAAATAAAAAAAAAATCACCTTGGCTTATATGCACCGAAGCAATAAATAAGAGCAGTATGCATTGAAAACATCTCTCACAACATGATTAAAGAACTAGGAAGGAAGAAAGAAAGAGAAGGAAATGGAATAGCCATACTAGTCCACAAAAACAGCTATTCTCATCAAAATTATCCTTGAAACATAACAAAATTGCCCGGTAAAATCATCACTTAGTAATTCAAATTGAACTGATCAGATTGGGGATAACATCCATTTTGTCTATAATACACACATATATTATGAAAGCGCGGCACCTTCCACATTGACCTTTTATGTACTGGGTACTGGTAGCATTCATCAACGAATTCAGAGAGAAGGGAGATGCCTATCCTGAAATTATCCAAAAATATTCTAGAAAAACATCACAGATATGCATCTGACTTGAAGAGAAAATCATATTTAACTGGGAAGTAAATATCATACACCATTAGAAAGTTAACAAATCAGCTTTTATTAATCAAAAATATATAATTTGTCAGGAAAGATGGGAATAAAAGAACAAACCAGGTGTAGTGGCTCAAAACAGATCATGCAAAGATACCACCAATAAAAAAAGGGTCTGAGAGCTGATTGCATATTCGGTGCAAAGTGTCATGACAGCCCTGATGCTCATTGTTAATAGCGGGTGAAAGGCATCGTTTCATGGTCATATTCAGAGTTGGAAAGATGTTAATACAGAGCAATGAAGTTAGTCTATAGGAAGTAAATCGACCCAAAGCAGGTTATCAGTTGTTAGGAATTATAAATTTGATGGCGATTGACCTCTTGAAGAAGCAGATGCCTGGCCTTATTGACAGCATTAAAACAAAGGCATATATGGTCCTCGAGATCCTTGAGCTGTTCAATGAAATTAACAAGGTTTTTTTTAAGCCGTCTCAAAACCTCTGAAATGTGATGCAAGTCCTGACCGCTATCCAATCCAATCCGAATAAGGCCCTTATCACACTCGACAGCTTCATACAAGCGAGCAACAAGCCGTTCAAGGGTAGCAAGTTGATTGTCCAGCACATATGTACCCCTAGAAGCAGAATCAAGTTGCTCGACATGGGCAAGCTCTTTCTTAGTCAAGCGGCGAGGGAGACACGGCACTGTGCATATCGGGGTGGCAACTATGGCAGCAAGTGCATGACTTCCGATTGCCACAGCAGATACTACAACAGCAACAACAGAGCCAATGACGCAAAGAGCAGAGCCAAAAGTGGCTCGGCGAACCTGGTGGATTCTAGAGCGTGACTTGCGGATTCGCCGTTCTAGTTGCTGCTGTAGTTGCGAAAAGCACTGCTGCATTTCATTAAAGTTATGCGAGTCAGGGCAAGGGAAAGGGTTTTCATCGCAGACAAATCTGTGAAAGAGATCAAAAGCACAATCGCATTGTGATTGAGACACGGATTCTGAGTCCGTAGGAATAACATCCAGAAGTTTATGAAGAGGACCATAAAGATCACGGGCACGATAAACACTCTGCTGGAGAAGAATGCAGAGTTGGTTAGTGTTTTCGCTGTTGATAAAGTAGGTGGATACAAGTCGAGTGAGAGTGTTATCCTTGGCGTGACGAAGAGCTTCTTCCACACATTCTCGATTTGGTTGAAGAATTTGAGTCATATCCAAGCGGTTAGCATCCTCCTCACCGTGATGATCATGAATTTCTTCATTTTGGGCTTCATGACAATGAATCCTAGACCACGTCTCGTTATACGAATTGGTCTGGAAAGCGAGGGTGTATTCGCGAGTTAGGTTAACAGTAGGGGATGGCTGAGTGCTTGATCTTGGTGTTCCCTCCGCAGAGTTCCCAGCTGATTATAAACAAAATTGGACACATTCAAACATTTGCACAAACAAGTTACAGCCATCACAAAATCTAACTTCGAATAAGGCAATCTGACCTTGCGCAGCCGGAGGGCAGTTATAATCACCGTTGCTTGGAGGCGGTGAGTGTGTCGTGGATGCTGCTGAAGATGTTTTGAGAGAGAGGCACTGCAGCATCTCGAACTGGCTGAGTTGTGTAAAGTCAAATTCCCAACTTCAAGCATGAACAAGGGATCATTATCTTCTTCTGGGCTTGCTGATGGCTAGTGATGATATCGAAATTGCACAAGTTGAACCAACGATCAATCTCAGCAGGAAAGGAGATTGAAAAAAGAAACTTTTTTATGAGCCACACATGCCGCTATCTCTTGCGCCTGAATAAGGGGACGGTGGCGGCTTCCGTTGCGGTTCCTTGCTTCCACAGACGAAAGATGGCAGTCTATTGACCAAGGTAGACATTACTCTGTCCCTGTAAATAAAATAAAGTCCACTTTGCCTCTACAATTTTAATATCTCGTTATTACCCTTGTAGTTTCCATAAAGTTCTAATTTTAATATCTCCTTACACGGGGGGTTTGAATGGAAAAAGAGATGGAATACAAACACACATATAACTCCAAATAATAGAGCTTTTTGCTAAATATTTATTTAAATTACTTTTAAAAAAACAAAGATTTTGATATGGAAAATTTCTGGATAGAAGTTATACCAGCCATACAGAGCGGTCTGAGGTAGCAATTCTATATTAATAGTTAGCTTTTTCAAAAAAATATTTTTATTTTATTTTAAAATATTTTTTAAATATTTTAAATTATTTTTTAAAAAACAATATTATGTAATATATTTTTAATATTTTAAATTATTAAAAAAAAACAATATTATTTAATATATTTACAAATATTTTTTTTTTTAAAAAAAAAAGAACAACAGTTGTCACGTTCCTAACACCCCCTAAAACACAACCTAAGAGTTAATTGTTTTTGTACACTTTTAAAACTTTTTTTTTAAAGAAAATATATTTTTGATGCTTGTGAAACAAATTAAAAACGATTTTTATTTTTATATCTATCTATATACACGCGCGCGCGCATTATTTTTCATGTGCTGAAACTAGAAATAATTGTTTTAATATATATATATATATATATATATATATATATATATATATATATATATTTCCGAATAACAATAGAGTTAGAATAACAATAGAGAAACATATATATATATATATATATATATATATATATATATTTCCGAATAACAATAGAGTTAGAATAACAATAGAGAAACATTCGAAAGCCAATAAATAGCCCCGCCTCTCATAAAAACACCAATTTAACATGAGGTTTACATCAGAAATGCTGATTTCCATTTCTTCATCCCGGAAATCTATCACGGACTATCAGAAAGGATAAAATCATAAAACTTCCAAATGAATAAGATATTTAGTCCGAGTCAGAGCTGTGTCTTCTGCGCACCTTGTCTTTCTTGTGTTTCTTCTCATCAGTATCACGATAACAGTGTTTCTCGTGCCTTTCATGCTTCTCACGTTTTTTCTCCTTCTCGTATTTCTTCTCCTCATGCCTCCTCTTCTTTCGACTGCTTTTGTCCTCCTCAGGTTTATCTTCTTCGTAGTTTCCTGCTGATGGATCCGGGATAGCCACCTTAGCCGGATCAGGGATAGCCTCCTTGCTAATAGATGGAAGAGTACTTGGATCTTCCCAAGCCCGAGGTGCCCTGCAACAAGAAGTTCAAATCAGTTTAATTGAATGCTACATGCTGGCACAACAGCCTCGATAAACCTACAGACTAGATGAAAATATCAGAATATTGCGTGTACGAGCATCACTGAGATACAGTATTTTGTCCAGCTGCTGGTCTTTAGTGTGTGAAGAGAACTTCAATACCATGCGAGTTTATAGTATCCTAACACATAAGCATGGGCATGCAATTAACAGCTGTATCAGCACTGTTTCTATAGAATAGCACATCCACCCAGAAATCCCTACAAGAGCACCTTTTGAACACCATGCACGCTCGAGATAGTGAAACCATCTTCATAAAAAGAATACAAATCATTGAATCTTGATGCATAAATATGTTAAAAGCCCAGGAAGAATCACACACGTATGTTGAACATAGCAACTAGATGATACATGTCATTAGTGACATAAATACCTCGAGAAACCAAGACCATCAACCCTTGCTGCGTCTGCATGCCCAGCACCCAAGTCCTCTGCCGTAGAACCTCGCTTAACAAGTTCTGTATACTCATGTTTATCAAGTCGATTTCCTTGAGGTCGGGTTGATCGCTTTGGTGCTAAGCCAAGAGCCTCCCTCATGGACTGCTCTTCCTCGTCCTTGATTCTTTTTATCTCTTCTTTCAAGGCATCTTCATTTGAGCTCCCAGATTTTTTATCCCTGACATACCAATGTAAATCCTTCCCTGTAGAAAAAAATGAAAGAAAGAAAAGGCTGAAAAAATCTTAATGATTGCATCCCTCAAATTACCAAGCAATATATATAAGATACCACGAATAACACTTTGAAAACTAAACAGATACAAAAAGAGATACATCAGTTAATCAACTATTTTGACTAGAGCTTATATACTGAGAACTGCTCAAGGCAGAGCCATTAGGTCCAGAAATTCCAAAAACTTGAATACACTGGAACCCACTTTAAATGAATCTAAGAACGTAGATGCATAAGATGGCCAAACAGCCAAGAACATGATAATAATGTCCTCCGTTGATATTTTCAACACACTCCACAAAGCAATGTATTTGAGGAAGAAAAGGCTGGACACACCTGTATAATCTAAAACAAAACAATTCCCTCAGGATACATAACAAGCCAAACTACTTTGCAATCAATCAGTTAGCTGATGAGATGTTTCCCTTGAAAGTACTTTTTTATCCATTTACACCTGTGACTATTTTACACTAAATCTCCAATTACAAAATGTTATGAACAGTGTGGATGAAAAAGCAGTAAAATGGAACAACAAAGAGTTCAAAATGCTGCATTACTGAAATATCCCAAACAAGACCGCCTCTGAACAAAATAAGAAACGAACCCCACATTACACAGGTATCCCGTAGCGGACAGCTATGTCTATCTCAAGACTCAAACCCCACACACCTCGCCCAACCAAATACAAAAGCAATCTATAGCACCACACATGCTTGAATAGCTGCTACTATCCATTACACGATATCATTGAAAGTTAAATTTTTGAGACACGAGCTACTCTAGCAGGTATTCCAGACCATCAGAATAACAAAATTGCACTATTAATTGCAATTAAGTCGTTCAATTTCCCAAACAAAGAACAGAGAGTAACTTCAATTCAACTTCGTATAACCCACACGGAAGAAGAAGCAGAACAACCAATCCACCACATTAACGACCAAACCACCGACTCAACAGCATAAAAAATCTAACCATGGTTGTTAAATATCTCCTTGTATCATAGAACAAGTTATAAGCAAATCCGTATGACGAGTCGTACACAAATCCCATTTTTCACGAAACGATGAAATTATCAAGCAACCCATTCCCCCTTCACCGTCCATTCAACCAAAAACACAACAATCAGACAATAGGTAAGAGCGGAAACTACCGAAAACACGACAGTTTAGGGGGGGGGGGGATTTACCTTTCTGCCATCTACCAACAGGAGCTTTAATACTGTGACCAAGATAATTCTCTCTGTGCTTATCTGCCTTAACATCATCCCAACTAAATTCTGCAAACAAACACCAAAAATAAAATTATTTTAGCACAGGAAATTAACATGGCCAGTCAAACCCTAATTAGATCACGTATTTAGAGAGATGAAGCTTACGATCTCGTCCGCCACGAACGCCGCCTCTGGTTGGATGATACATAGTTTTTTTATTGTTTCTTTAATGGATGGGGCTGAAGCTAGAAGAGAAGACGAGGCGACTTTCTGTGCTTATCGATGGATGCTTCTGCAAGTATTTATCTTGCTGGTGAAACAAGATGTCGTCCATTTATAAAACGACATGTCGTCATTTTAGTGAACCTTTGCTTCGGCTTAATCACTGTGTTTTTGGGGGGCTGGAATACACTAAAACCGTGTTATTGGCTTGAGGCCCTTTTGGACTAAGTTGAATAAGATTTTTTTTTATTAAATTTTGATTATTTTTTTAATATTTTCAAGTGTTTTTAGATTTTTTTTAATGTATTAATATTAAAAAAATAATTTAAAAAAATAAAAGAAATATTTAAATATATTTATATTCACTACACTTTTAAACAAACACTTAATATACTTATGTAATGCTATGCATATTTTAAAAACCTTTTAAGTTATAGGTTGAGTCAATTAATTTAATTATTTATTAAAATAAAAATAATATTTTAATAAGAGAATTCAACATATTAATAGCTGAGTTTTAAATTTAAAAATACTACCCTACCCTTGGGCTTCATCTTTTAAATAACATATTTAATAATATTTTAAATTTGCGGCCCAACTATTCAAGTGGGCCGAAGCACCCTACCCTTGGGCTTCATCTTTTAAACGACGTGTCAACTGCCAACAACGACCCAGAAGGTTCTAGCTCTAGAGGTAAAAGGGAGCTCAACGCAAGTGTTATCCATATTCGTGCCAAGAAAGAAAAGTCTTGAAGGTAAGCAAAGCGCCCACAAAAACATGGCTACAAGATCCTCCCTAAGTCAACTCAGCTTAACAGCTATTCGCTCGATGAAGCCAACTCGCGTCGCTACTCGCTACTTCAGTGATGGCAAAGGTCGAGTTCTGGGCGAAGAGGAACGCGCTGCTGAAAACGTTTATATTCAGGCCTGACCTCTTATCTCACCTTTCCCCATCACGCTACCTCTTTCTTATTATTATTATTATGTTCTGTTTGGTTGCTGAGAAAGTGTAGGAAGACGAAAGGAACCGTTGCTCTGGCGATTGATCGAGCTTGAAAAATGTTTTGTCGTTTTTGTTTTGGCTTCTGTATTTTTGTTCAGAAGTTGTAGGAAAACGAAAGAAATCGTTGTTTGGTGATCGATTGAGCTTAAGAAATGTCTTTTGTTTTTGTTTTGGCTTCTGATTGTTTGTTGAGAAGGTGTAGGAAAGTGGAAGAAATCGTTTGCTCATAACTCTGGTGATCGACTGAGATTAAGAAGTGTTTTATAGTTTGCAAGCTTCTTTTTGGTTCCTGAGAAAGTGCAGGAAAATGATAGATATGGGGAAAATATTAGAGAAAATCAGAGTATTACGAGTTAAGTTGAATGATACTGAAGTTATTTACATCTTTTTCATCGTTTTTTTTCTTCTCTTTGGTAGCTGAGAAAGTGTAGGAAAATGAAAAGATAAAAGAAAAATAAATTATTTTATGAGTTAGATTTAGGGCTTGCTTCTGCTTATTGCAAGTATGCAATCAAATAGAGCTTGATGATTGAAGTACCTTTCGATATGATTTCTGCTATAGATTATTTTATGATGATTTCCTATTTTATTTTTATTTTATATATTTCGGTGTGTCTGTGGGCTTGTAGAAAATGGAGAGGGAAAGGTTGGAGAAACTGAAGCTAAAGCAGGAGAAAGAGAAACAGGGTGCTGACAAGGTAATTTAAATTTTGTAGCTTGATGATGTTTGTTCCACTTTTTTAGGTCAGAATGACCATAACATATTTGGGCTGTCATGTTTGATTGTTGTTTAAGCATGATTAGAGGTGCTGTTTTTTTGTCAAAGGAATGAAATAAGAAGATGCGGCTGGTTTTCTTGTGTTTCAAAATCAAAATTCCCTGTTATCACCAGCATTGATGTTTAAAGTAACAACTAATAACTGCTTGAATGATTTAATTATGTGTTGGTTAGACGAGTAGTTGAATCCAAGGTACATGGATTCCCTGTTATGAGCTGAGTTCCCAACATCATTTTGTTGATGTTTCATGTCCATTTCCTTGTCACTGATTGCCAAGTGTTAGTAAATGTTTTACCTTTTCCTCCGCTCTTTTGACATATGTTTTGAGTTTAAGAATGAGCAACTAAGCATATGGATCGTAGAATGGTGGTGCGCCATTTATCTCCTGAATTCCTGATTCAGATCTCTATTTATTTATCTCGTCGTTACAGTCTGCCTTTGAAGTTCGCATAGTTTTATTGACATCATTTATGTCTTTTTCTGCAGAAAACTGAAGGGAGCCAAAAAACCTGATGGGTGATCGTCTGCATGAGTTTCCTAGGGAATGTTTCCTATGGTAACTGGGTTCATAATCATGTGACCATCGTGTGTGTTAATAATCATCGTGTGGTTTGTTGACCATCGTGTGTGTTAATAATCATCGTGTGGTTTGTTGACCATCGTGTGTGTTAATAATCATGAAAAGTAAATCACTCTCTAGGGAGATGTGATGGTTGTACAGTTGTCTTTGGAATTCCTTTGAACAGTCATAAACATAGTCATGTTCTTCTATGTAGTTCTGCATCTGTTGTGAGTTTTCCTATCCTAACTTTGAATGATCTTGATCCAGAGTTTGTTTTATCTTTTTCTCTTGTTGATGCTCAGGATGATTTCCCATTACACAGAGTTCATGTGGCAATTCGTGATGCTTCACCTAAAACCAACTGACCTACCTGCTGCTAATTTGTTCTCTAGGACCACTGATTCCTGATTGTTTCTCTGATCATAAGTGGAGGCTAATTCTCCTTTTTTAACGATTTGGATTCCTTTTTTTCCTTTCAAAGATTATGAAAACAATCTGAAGGGATTCAAATGCAGCAATGAGCATAAAGTGATTATCACTCTTAACAGAGGAGTATGAACTAGCTCTTATTGAAAATCCATGACTATGATGAACGAACAAACATTACTTGACTCTCTGAGCCAGGAGAATCATTATTCAATATGGCTTTGAATACAAAAGTGCAGGGATTTTTTTAGCTATCTAGGCTTTAGTTTAGGGCTTTCCAAAGCCAGACTTGATCTTTTGAATGGTATATGCATCAGTTTTGAATGCCTTTGCAAGGATTCCATCATCAATTCCTGTTGAAAAGACAGCCAACGGCACAGAAACTGTTCCGGCATTTGCACTGCCAAAAGAAGAAATCGCAACTGCTGGTTCTTTGGTTGGGTTAGATTGATAGTGCACAAGACCCTTTGGGAAAATGAACATATCGCCAACCTGGAGTTTTTGGGTATAAAGCACGTTTTTGGTGTCAACAAATCCAACTTCCAAGCTACCATACACAAGGAACAAGAGCTCCGCAGCTCGAGGGTGGGTATGAGGAGGGTTGAGATCACCTGCAGGGTATTGAAGCACAGCATAGGACACACTCTGCCCGTTAAGAGCTGGGAATTCATTCATGGTAGCTTTTGTTAATGTGAAGTTTTGAGGAAATTTGCTAAGAACTCCACGCATTCCTGTGTAGGCGAAGAACTTTCCATCAAGAGTAGTGTTAAATGGTGCCACGAAATCTGAAAGGATATCAGGATCACTTGCTAAGACCATATTGACTGCACTGACTAAGGCAAGTAAGAATAGAGAAAGGGAAACTGGTTTGAGAGAGTTCATGGCTATGGTTGATAAGCTGCAAGCTCACTAGTCGAATGCAGAGCTTTCGAGTAAGGTATTCAGTTTTGTGATGGGTGGATTTACTTATCTGGATGATTGTATGGCAATGCCTTTATAGCTTCTTTAAGGTTGGAAAACGTTGACTAGTTTCTAGAAAGTGCTGAAATTTTCAATGTTTGTTTCATGTTTTCACCGAAGAGGTCAAGCATATTCCTCCGTAGGACCACCCTACAGAAGACCTTATCGAAAAGGGTCTTTTAATCTCTCACCTTCTTCACTTCATAGTAGGTATATACTGACGCAGGACATCTTTACAGCCTGGCAGATGGTGTCTCGATGCCTTCATGAAAACTCGAATTTCTGGCATATTCTGTACTCGTGTGGATTAGATGTGAGAAAAATAAATCGACAATGCCAAGGAATTCCATCATGTGCAAGGCCTGCAAAACAAGTATAAATGGGTACCTTGTTGAAGGCACTATAGCTTAGCAGGGTGTAGTTGGGTCATCAAAGGTATTTTTATGGCTTCAAACACTGTTAACCAAGGCCTCATCTTGATATCAGTACTAACCTTCGCCTGTTTCCAAATAGCAATATCTGGAGTTGCTGAATTAGATGGCAAGTGCTGGAACCGTGTCAATTCCTAGCACTCTGTTCACAGATGGCATTGATAGTGGGATTTTGGCAAAGGCTTTCAAGACTGACGCTGCTGCCATTGAAAAAATCAAGGCAGGTTTTCGTCTTAAGGTAGCCTTCAGAATTCATTTTAAGTATATGCCTTTCAACATCTTCGGGATAGTAGGCGGAGATGTTAAGTGTCAGATGTCCCAGCCTCGAGTGAAAAGACACATAATGTGCAGATATGACCACACTGCAGAAAAGACCTGCTTTGAGCTTCTGGATACCAGCAACAGCAGTTTTAAAAGCCTCGGAAGCAAACACGGTTGTGGGCACAGATACAGTGCCAGCATTTGCACTGTGAAAGGCAGAGATAGCTGTGGAAACACTCTTACCATCAAGAGCCGGGAACTCTCTGCCTTTCGTCACCTTGAAGTTTGGTGGGCAGTCGCTATCAAAGAAACCTCAAAGATCGGTAAAGGTGAAAAATCCCCGTCAATCTTTGTTAAACTTGCTGGGACCACGAAGCCTGTGATTGATATCTGGATCACTTGATGTGAACATTGCAATGAAAGAAGTGCATTTATCGAGCTTTGAGGCCATGCCGCGGCTTATATTTCCCCCTGACAGAATGGATGGTTTCTACTTTCTGTGCTGAATGCCGATCAACACCGCTAGATCACTCCTCAACAATGACTGTTACAGCAGATGCAGGTGTGCTTTATTTAAACTACAGTTGGCCGTGTTGGAAAGGCATTAAATCAGCCTCGGAGACAAACAGCACCTATTATCCACAGAATTATTCAAGCACAACGTCAAAATTGACAGTGATATGCTGAAGAAATATGTAGCTAAGAGAGCCTCGTGATAAACAAATTCGATGGCTTCCATAAAAACCATGTCATCTTCAACCACACCCCTCCAGACATGGAAAAGTCTGGGCAATTCTACGTCCAAAATTCATTGACTGGGATTTTTTGTTATATTTCTATTTTATTTATATATGACAAAATGGGTTTTAATAATAAAAAAAACCTGGGCAACAGAAGTGCATGAAATGGGCGACGACATTAGTTTTTCAAATATCAACCGGTCAATTGCTTTTATTAAATTATTTTATTTATTTTTAAAACTTAACTGATCTAATTTGGACGAGTTAATTGAATTATGAATCAATTAAATTTTATTATTATTTTAAAATTTGACTCGAGATTATAAGTTTTTCAAGAAAGTTTAACCACGATGAAGGGGTCCCCTGGCCGGTCTCTGTCAGCAAATTATTATAGTCCATCGTCCATATCCAAACAAAAGTCAAGAAGCCAAATTTATCCCAATAAAAACTCTGACGTGGTGAATTAAGGTTATCCAAAACTGTTTGTCTCTGGGCTGCTTTCGAACCAAAATCCCAAGTGGAAGACAGGTGCCAAGCACCCGATTCGCCACGTGTGTAGAAGCTTGAAATGCTCAACAAGACTAAAATTGGCAGTTTGAAAAGGAAAGCAGAAAGCTTCGGCTGGGCACGCCTTGCTATCATTGATTATTTTAAAGTGACAGCTGCTGCGCCAAGAGGCACTAGACGTCAACCTCCGACCGACAGAGCGGTGACCCCTTGCCGACACTACCATAAAGGCTGAGCACCTCCCTCTGGAAAGCCGTGATCCATTTTCACCTGAATTTCATGGTGCTTGCCCATGGCCTATGACAAAAGACAAGTAGCTTTATCTCTAGCTTTATTTTCTTCCCGGTGTTTATTCTGGCAATAAATACGGAAAGACTTTGTAAAATCTATTTAAATTTAAGGGGGAGCAATTTTGCTGATATAAAAAATAATTATTAAAAATAAAATAAAAATATTATTTTGATGTATTTATAAATAAAAAATATTTTAAAAATAAATCTCAATTATATTTTTAAATATACATTAATTTTTTTTTAAAAAAAAGATTATTCATGGAGTTTCTTTCAAATCGCATGTATATATATCATTTTCATTGCCATTTTCTTGAAATTGCTATTATTTTAAAAAATATCTAAATTACATCAATTCTGACGTGGTCGTCAAGTAGCATATATAAATTAATTTAAAAATATATAAATTTTAAAAAATAGTAGTTAATAGTGAAATACTGTAGATATTTCGACTTAAACTGATTATTTTAAAATAATAAAATAAAATTGGTTAAATCACTCTATTTTAATCTTATCCCAACTAAGCTAAAGGCTGTTAACAATAAAATGGCTGTAATTAATTAAATCCCACAAAGCAAAAGGTACAATTAATTACAGCGAGGCAGTTAATTCTGGCCTACGCAACCTCAACCAGCCATGTATTCCGCAGCCAATTTTGTGCTGGAACGACTCGATGCGACCTCTAACAAATTCAATGAATTTTAAATCTCGTCGTATCCCAGAATTAACTCATATATTAAAATTTAAATTCTCGTGATCTAAACTAAAAAAACCCCATGATTTCTCGTAATATCATAGAGTTACAGTTTTAAAATATAATATCTGGCCCGACAGCCACATTAATACAGGAAAAAAGTATATGTTATAAAATCAAAATTAACTGATAAAATCTCGCCGGTGTTTGACCAATTTGACCTTCATCTCAACTGAGAAGAGGTGTTTAAAGTGGTGATCAAAGCGAGCTCAAGGTGTCAAAAATAAGATTTTTGTTTCTGAGAGAGAGAGAGAGAGAGAGAACCTGAGAGAGAGAGAGAGAGAGAGAGAGAACATCCTAATAAAAGTGAAAAACCAAAAGAAGGGGACCAATAAAAGAAAAAACGTGTTGAATTTAAAGAAGAGGTGAGCTGTACAAAAGTCCAAAACCCTTTGCAATCCGCACTATAAACCAACACCATCTCAATTCTCCCACCAAACTCCCATCCGAAGCCAACAATGCATCAAGACATTAACTTCCAGGCTCGGTGTTTGACCCAGCCACCTCATGCCGCCGCCACCGCCCGATGGACTCGCGAGGAAGACAAGATATTTGAACAGGCTTTAACTGTCTTCCCTGAGAATTTGCCAGATCGGTGGCAGAGCATTGCAAACCATATCAGAAAATCAGCGTGGGAAGTGAAGGAGCATTACGATGTCCTCGTTCATGACGTTTTTGCAATTGATTCGGGCCGTGTTGAATTGCCAACTTACAGGGATGATGAATCTGTGAGTTGGGAATCCGGCGGCGGCGGCGGGATGGTCGCTGCTGGTGCGCCGCCGTCTGGCCAGATTTGTTTTGGTGGTGGCAAAGCAAAGCAAGATACGGAGCGGAAGAAAGGCACTCCATGGACCGAGGACGAACACAAGTGAGTTTGTGTTTGAATTTTGTTCATGATGCTTTTAAAAGTTTGAATTTTTGTTCATAATTTGTTTCCGAATTTAATAAGTGTGAGCTATTACCTAACAATTTCTGCAGATTTTTGTATTTCGAAGCAAATATCTATACGGGTAATATGGGCATTTGTTGATGATGGGCGGCTAAATCTTGTGCGGTAGACGAGTCCACGATGTTGGCTGTTGAAGTTTGTTTCTTTTAGGATGCAATTTTTGAATATTTGTTATGGAAACCTTGGATTAAGGGTAGTAGACAGGAAGTTTTGCACGGAGTTAGTAGTAGAAAGTGCCGCGAGACCCCTTCTGGGATAGAAAAGGGAAAAAAACCTAGAGAGCTCTGTTCCAGGCAAGAGTGAATTGCGAGGGGTTGGATGAATGTTGTCAATCCATTTTTTATCTACATTTATGCTAAAAACTCAAAATATGAAATTTTATACGTTTAAAGGTTTAGTTGAGTTTTGGCAATTGACCCTCCAATGAAATTGTTTTTGATAGAATCAATTTAAGGATTACCTTCTGCGAAAAAGATTCGGATTATGAAATGTTGTATGTTTAAGGGTTTAAACTGTCATCTTCAGATCATTTAATCTCTGGCAATTGACTCTGTAATGGAATTGTTTCAGGCTGTTTTTGGTTGGGTTGAGTAAATTTGGTAAGGGTGATTGGAGGAGCATCTCAAGGAATGTGGTCATTACAAGAACACCAACACAAGTAGCTAGCCATGCACAGAAGTACTTCCTCCGCCAGAATTCGGTGAAGAAAGAGAGGAAAAGATCGAGCATTCATGACATTACGTCAGTGGATAACAATACTGTTGGTCCTTCAGCTGATGATTATTGGAATTCTCCGTCTGTTCCCCCAGCTAATCAAGACGGGCCACCGGGTTTGGGTTATCAAAACTTTAGATTTCAAATGTAAAAATGTTTATTTAGTGTAACATCAGTGTACTACCCGCGTCTCTCATTCAATCAAATCTGTTAATGTATAGGTTATTGGTGTGTGGTCGCTATAGTCGGTTGGTGTTCATTTTAGCTGTAGGCAGATACTGTATAAACATAAATTAAGTTATTAACATTTTCTGTTCTTATTGTTAATTGTACCTTTGAATTTTTATTGTGGTAGTGACAGCCTGCAGAGCCAGGAAGCTCGCCATAACCATGCCTCTAAAATCAGTTGCCATGAGGGTTTCATAGACTTCAATGGCTGTCCAACACTGAATTTCTGTTCACTATGGATCACAGGGAGCGTTGATTATAGGTTGCCATAGTCCTCAGCCACTCTACGAGTTAACTAGAAAGTGTCGTTGATTCCTGCCCTATTCGCAGCTAGAAATACAACTGAATTTATCACCTAAAGTGCTTGTAGAAATGTAGGTGCCTAATATGATTCAACAATCCAACTCTTCACGGTCGGTCCCCGAATCAAGCATGGTGACCATGGTCTGTACTCGACAATTCATCAAAGGGTAACTCCGCCGCTTTCTTTGTCAAAACCCAAATCATCATTCCCACTGGAAAAATCACCGGACAGATCAACACCATCGACGTACTGAAATGACCCCTAGTGTCCACCTGGGTCCTCCTTCCTAGACAGGAGGACGCGACACGGGCCTGCACGAACCGTAAGGACTAGACAACTCACGGGTATCAGTAATAGCCTGGCAGTCCACAACCCAGACGGTTTGAGCATGAGGTTGAGCATAGTAATAACCTTTGAGATTCCAGTCCCGTTCTAACTCGACTGTCAGGAACTATCAACAGGACAAAGGGAGTTGTTGAACATTTGAATATCTACTGGGGTTTTCCCCACTTGGTACATGCCCAGGAACTTGTCGGGTTCGGAGCGGGCAAGGATCTGACATTGTCCTTGAACAACGTCTGCTTTAGTTTCTAGTGATGTGTTTCCAACACGTTTGCTGCTTTTGCATCTTTGAACACTGCCGTATAAACCAGTGAAATCATCTCCCAGGCGCATGGAGTGGCACCATTGGACGAAACGAGAGATGTTAGAAGTGAAATTCTGATTCTCGACGATGGTATCTGTGGGAAAGACGAAACTTGGCAAGATAACTCGTGGTTTTTGCAGGGATTGTAGGTTTGAGGAGCTGCTGAGAACAGCACTGTCACGACCTTGATGGAACTTCCCTGTCCATCAGAATGCCCTCTCATGTGGACCAGGTGTCCCAACATGGGAGTCCATGTACATGGAAAAAAATAATATATAAAAATAATTATATTTTAACATGGATTTGAAATCAATTTTTATCTTTTAAAACTTTAAAATTAAAGAGATTTGCTTGCATCTCTTTTATCTCGAGATAAAAAAAAATCAATAGATTATTAAAAATAAAATAATGGTGTTTTTATTAAGCATCATTTCAAAAAAAAAAATTACCTTTTAATCTCATATTCTAAATATATAATTGATTGAATATTTAGTTTAATGATTTGTTTTTTATGATCGGTTTTATTAATCTTGTGGCAAGTTTAGCAGATTAAGCCACTTAATTTAATTTTTTTAAAATGTCATTATTAAATATTAGATTAATTAGGGGTCAAGTTTTATGACAGTCAACCCAGATTCACTCTCATATTTTCTTTTTTAAATTTCATCCTTGTATATCTAATGTATTGAAAAATATATTTTATATTTTATTTGAAATTGCTCTACATGATATTGTCATGGTATCTTAACTATATTGAGCTTAATTAGTTTAATATGATATTGTTGGGTATTTAAAAAAAATACATATCATTTTTAATTTTTCTCAATCAAATTGATGGTCTAAATTATTATTTTTAGACCCTAAAAATAACAAGACGAGGTTAGATGAAGGTTGTCAATACTGTTTCGGTTGCTGTTTCGTTTTTTCTATTGGTACGAAACTTTTTGGTTTCAGCGTTTCGGTGTGCCGTTTCGAGATTGTACTATTCATATATAATTAATTAAATATATGTATAAAAAAACTTAAAAAGAAAAAAAAATATAATTTTATTTTTTATAAAATCAAAATTGATAACAATTTTATTTTTTTTATAATATATATATATATTTTTTAATTTTTTTGTTTTAATTTTTGTATTTTCAATACATCTCAAAACAATATATATATATATATATATATAACAAACTGAAGAAGCGGGAATAGTGACCGAAACGGAACACTCGAGGTGATTCCAGGGTGTTTCGGCCTGAATTTGACCGGTATTTCCGTTACCGATTGATATTTAAAACGACATAAAAATAATATTATTTTATTTTATTTTTTTACCTAATATGAAATATTTTGACTATTTCGACCGAAACGAAACGATATCAAATACCTTGGGTTAGATGAGGTGGTACCAGTTGGGTTTGAAATCGCATCTCAAGATTTAAAACCGGGCTAGGCCCGCTCCTTTCTCAGTCGACCCTTTTCAGTCTCGATGGTGGTTGTGTCGGGTTAGGCCTTCTTGCTGCCACCTGGTTGAAAAACAAAACCAGGGTGACTGTAAAATGACAAGAAATACACAGAGGGAAGCCCTCCTCCTCGTTTCTCTCTCTAAACATCCCTGAATATCTTATCAGCCCTGTAAACAAGCATGGTATCACATGGATGATAAACATGCATAAAGAGATTCAAATCCAATGCAGAGAAAATGAACAAATCTCTGCCACCGCTAGTCGAATAGCTCAAGTGAACCGAACCATAGCTTATTTTTATTTTAATGGATGGGCGCTTCGTTTGATAGGCTTGGAAGCAGCACGTTGCTCTTGATTCTCAAGCACCGTAAAATAATAAAATTATTATTTGACCCATAATCCTTCAATTATTTGCTCACTCACCCTCCATTGACAAAGTCAGGATGATCTCCGGAGACATGGTGGCCGGGAAAAAAGCCCCATGGCGATCATCTTCCCATTGATTATAATTTACTTGAGAGTAAATGGGGGCTTGAGATGAGCTTCTGAACTGTGACGACAAATAATATAATTCACTCACACAAGACACAACAAGGCCGTGTTGTCATCTCGCGCTGAAACGAAAAGAGATGAAACCATGAAACTGTCCGTGATCAAAATAAATAAATGGAAAAGGGTTTCTTTTATTAAAATTAAAATAAACATGTCGGGAAATACCTTTGATAACTCAGGAGAGGAGAGTTGTTCTACAAAAATGTTATTATTAATCTCCGGTGAACTGGAGAAATCCGTACAGCAACACACAGTGTTATCATTTCCGTTTCAGTTTTTTGGTATTCTATTTCGATGTTATATATATATATATATTCAATAAAAAAATATTAATCCAAATCCAAAATTATGTTTTTTAAATTTCCAACATAAATAGAAAAATAAAATTGAATTGATATAACTTGATCTACTTAATAAATTCAAAGATAACATAGAAAATTAAAAAATATATAGTTTAATTAAGAAAATCAAGTTGATACCTTAAAAAAATATTAAAACAATGATATAATAGATCAACTTAGATTAAACTTTCAAATGTTGACATGTGATCATGATAACTTCAAATAAGATAAATCAAATTAGATTATAAAATTCAATTCATAATAAACTTATTGTTGAGTAATAAAATTGAAAAAAAATAATCTAAAAAAATATCCAATAAAATAATTTTTTCAAATAAAATCATGGGCTTATCCAATATTACTAGAATATAAATATGCAAGGAGTTTTCTCATAAAATTTTATTTTAATTTAATGATTAGATTAAAAGATATAATTGATAATATAAAACTATTTACTATTTAAAAATAACACCATTTAATCGGAGCAGAATAGATTCAAATTCTGAACTAGTAAAACTTGTTTTAATTTATTTTATTTTTAAATTAAAACAAAATATACAAGTAATTTTAAGCCGAACAGCAGTGGCATCACAACCCTCATGGTTGAAAATATGCCACTCTCATTCGACAGTTGAAGTCACAACGTGGTCGAGTTGCCACATGACATTGCCTAACCATAGCATGTTGGGCTGGACATTACATGGCGGCAGTCTATGCTTCGTTGCTGTCACATGTATAATCACATCGGCTGCGATTTTGGACCGGGTCACGAGCCAGGGAGTGGGATTTGATAGCTTCGGCTCGGAATTTTATCTGCAATGTGATGGATTCTGACAATGGTGATGGACTAGGCTCTGAACGCCAGTTTCCAGCAAGGCAGGGATGCAAACAGAGGGCCTAAAACACTTCCGGTTGTGATTCTGTGGACCCGAAGCTTAGAAAACTCGAGGGCAGTGGTGATTGGTCATGAACTGATAAGATCGTGCACATGCTTAGATGGTGTTTCTAACTGTATTTGAAAAAAAATAAAAAAAAATATTTTTATTTTAAATTAAAAATTTTAGTATTTTTTCATTTAAAAATAAAAAATATTAATTTAAAATATTTGAAAATAAAAAATATTTTAAAAATAACATTAACTTTACTACCAAACCGACACCTAGAGCCGTAGCATAGGGTGCAGGGCTATCTCGTTTGTTCGCGGCACTGGCAATCGTGCCACAGTGGGTCGTCGTCGATGATTTTATCCCGTTTTGGATATAAAATTAACAATTTGCGGTGGAATATTATTCACAATCCTTTGCACCAATTATTGCGTGAAAAGCGCGTTTTCGAACGTGATTTTTAAAATTTTTATTAATATATTAAAACCATTAATAGATTTTTTTTTAAATAAAAAGATTCGCTCTCGAAATGCTTTTTTTATAGGTAAAATTATTATGGAGATAAAAGTAATTTTTATGGCAAGTATCGTCAAAGAAAACCTAAAAATAAAATAAATAGATTGAATCAGAAACACTTATTGAACTGTGATCTAGCAGTTGTTTTTCACTCAATCTCATGCAAGTTTACAGGTGTTTGACACTGTACATTTATAAGTGTTTTTTTTTTAATTAAATTTTATTAGTATTTTTTAAATTATTTTAATGGGTTAATTTAAAAAATAAAAAATATTTTAATATATTTTTAAATAAAAAACACATTAAAAAACTGTCTTTGTCAAACTGTCACCGTGGCTATATTCATGCCAACAAGCAGGTCACCGATCTCCTTTCCTGCCTTAAATCCATGCTTATCTTCGAAAGCCTTGCCTTTTCATTTCTACACGTGTCACTGTGGGTTTTAAAGTTAATTGCCTTTTAGGGGGCCACGTACCCTCTAGTCTTGAGCGGCCAGGGACCACCATTTGGCTCATCGACCCTGTCCTGGTTCAAATGTGACGTAATGAGATTCCCGTGGCAGGTGGGTGCTGGTTCTCCGGCCCGTTTCAAACGGCTCAGGGAGGTGACGTTACAAAATTCAAAGGTCAGGATTGATTCGGCATGCACACTGATGGTAGTGTCCATCTTCAACAGCGATGGTGAATTGACTGTTTATTTCTGTGGTTGAGTTTATTTTTAGATTAATAGTTTTTTCCTAGCATTTTGTTATATTAATATTATAAATAAATTTAAAAAATTAAAGTGCACCGTTCTTTTTCAAATAACAATAATTTCAACCATGTTTTTTTCTTAAACTTTTCGAAATTGACCGGTGGTGCGACCACCGGCATGGTCTTTGGTAAGCCAAAAGCATTGTTTTGTAGCAGGTCACATGATTTGTTTATTAATAATTGCAGCTAACCGTGTGATTAACTGCACTGCTAAATACACATTAAATTAAAATAAACACACCTCGAAAGCAATTTCAAGAATTTGAGTACACTATTTCTGCATGTACTGAGATCAGATTCTTTCATGACACGCCACCGTGTTTGGATCAATAACTGTCAGAATAATATTTTTTAAAACCGTTCTGATGTAAAAACATTGAATTAAAAAGAAAAAGAAAAAGAAAAAAAAACTGAAACACACTTGTTAAAAGCAGTTGCTATCTGCGATCGAGCACTGACACGAAGAACAGCATTGTCTTCTTTTTAGATTTCATTACGTTTTTTTTTTTACACAGATTAATCCGTTCATGATCGATTCTTAAACATAACGTCAGCGCTTCTAGAGTTTGAGTCCTGATTTACAAAGTGGGGGTATGTAGACGGCTAATCCACGCCAAATCTAGCTCTATCAAAAACCAGTCGAATCAGCAACCACTCGAATGTAATCCCCCTTTTCTCGTCAATGTTCATGTCTACACACATGCCAGATTCAATCCAAAAATATCCATGCAGCAATACCATGGTGCTGGCTAGCTGATTAATCGTTTCTAATAATAACCACAGTCAAAGCGGCCAACAGGATAGTGGACACTACAATACAAAGCAAAGAGAAGAGGAATTGATTGCCATATACAACCACAAAATTAAGTGTACCTTTTATTCACCATCCGTTGTCAGCCCAAGCCCTTTATAACCCCACTCTTCTCCTCTTCGCTTTCCACACACGAGCTAGGGAAAGGGATATAAGATTTTCTAGAAGGAAGGATTTTTATCAATGGAGAGCAGACATGGTTCCTCTTTCTCTAGCCTGAATTCTTACCTTCAGGCCCTGTCCCAGACCCCAGCTCGTCTGGCCAGGCGGGCTGGTTCAGTCTCAACTTCTTATGAAGAAATGAGCAGGGTAAAAACCAGGTCTGGTTGTGACATGAAGAGAACTCTTCGCTGGTATGACCTTGTTGGGTTTGGCATAGGTGGCATGGTTGGTGCTGGTGTTTTTGTCACCACTGGTCGTGCTAGCCGTGTCTACGCCGGGCCATCAGTTATTATCTCTTATGCCATTGCTGGTCTCTGTGCTCTCCTCTCCGCCTTTTGTTACACTGAGTTTGCTGTCGACATGCCCGTCGCCGGCGGTGCTTTCAGTTATCTTCGTGTCACTTTTGGTAACTAGCCACCACTAGTGTGTTGTCAGCGAACTGTTGGTCAATTGGCAAAAGTGCTCACTGGGTTTTTTATTTCTTGACAGGCGAGTTTGCAGCGTTTTTAACCGGTGCAAATCTTGTAATGGATTATGTCATGTCAAACGCAGCTGTTGCCAGAAGCTTCACTGCCTATCTAGGCTCAGCAATTGGCATTTCCACATCAAAATGGAGACTTGTTGTCCATGGACTCCCTGATGGCTTCAATGAAATTGATGTTTTTGCAGTTCTTGTTGTCTTAGCCATTACTCTCATCATCTGCTACAGGTACCATAAAAAAACCGTTTTTTCATAATATGCAGTGCTCTTAGACTAGCTTTCGCTTAGTAAACTTGACCAACTTTTTCCTGGTTTACAGCACAAGAGAGAGTTCAGTGGTGAACATGGTGTTAACAGCTTTACACATTCTGTTCATTGGGTTTGTGATACTAATGGGATTCTGGAAAGGAGATTGGAAAAACTTCACAGAGCCTGCAAACCCAGAGAACCCATCTGGGTTTTTCCCATTTGGAGCTCCTGGTGTGTTCAATGGAGCAGCAATGGTGTATCTGAGCTATATTGGATATGATGCTGTTTCTACTCTAGCTGAAGAAGTCCATAACCCTGTTAAGAATATCCCTATTGGAGTATCAGGCTCTGTTATAATCGTCACCATTCTCTATTGCCTCATGGCTGCTTCCATGTCCATGCTCCTTCCTTATGATATGGTAAATAATCGATTGATTAGAATGATAAATAGTTTTAACACTTCCACAAATTACTTGGAACTTGGAAAGTGACTGAAAGGTTCTTGCTACTGGGTGCTGTGGTGACCTTGTAGATTGATGCGGACGCACCATTCTCAGCAGCATTCAGAGGGAAATCAGGCGGGTGGGAATGGGTGTCGCACGTGATGGGAATGGGGGCCAGCTTGGGGATACTAACATCTTTACTGGTTGCAATGGTGGGACAAGCTAGATACATGTGTGTGATCGGACGGTCCAGTGTTATACCTGCTTGGTTTGCTAGGGTCCACCCAAAGACATCAACACCTGTTAATGCTTCCGCATTTCTTGGTACGTGCTTCTATCATGTGGTGCTTGATTTTTTCTTGAATACAATCATCTGCGCGTATGATGTTTAGCCCTAAATTTTGCTGGGCTCGATTTTTTTAAATAAAATATTCGTTTGTGCTTTGTAATGTGGATTAGTCTTGGCTTTATCTTTGATGTTTTGGGGTTTGTTCTTGAAGATAGGTCGTTGGGGTTATGGGACCTACTAGAACCGTTTCAGTTTTGCAGGTTGCGATGCATTTATGTTTTTTATTAATGTTGTTGCCTCTCATTCCTTGCAAACGGAGCGTTAATTTTTAGCCGTTTTGCCTTCTTGTTGTGACTAGGATCATAATTCCCAGATCCGATTCTTTATCTCACTTGAAAATCTGGTCTAAATCAGGTCCAATCTTGACGAGAGAAATAGAATTGCTATTTTTTTCCCTTTTCCCCTTCGCCCCACAGGAATTGTTTATTCATTACTAAAACAGATCTAACCTCACACTTATGCTGTGTTTTGTAATATAGAAAGAAAGAATGTTGTCCTGTGGAATGCTATGATTTTCGGGTTTGCTAGGCATGCTTGCTCTTCGGAAGTGATGAATTTGTTCGAGGAAATGCAGCATGCGGGTATGCAACCGGATGAAGTGACTTATGTTGCACTGTTATCCGCGTGTGTTCATGGAGGTTTGCTGGACAAAGGACGAAGCTATTTCGACCTTATGACAAGAAAGCACAACGTGTCACCAAATGTCCTTCACTATTCATGCATGGTTGATCTTCTAGGTAGGGGAGGACTGGTTCAAGAAGCTCGCGAACTGATGACGAAAATGCCATTTGCTGCCACTGCTTCGATGTGGGGATCGCTTCTGGCCTCTTGCAGGATTCATGGGAAACTTGAATTAGCTGAGATATCAGCTAAGAACTTGTTCGAGATGGAACCTGACCGTGGTGGAAACTATGTTTTGCTGGCAAACACGTACGCTGCTAGTAAAAAGTGGGAGGAAGCTGCGAAAGCAAGGAAGTCCCTTAAAGGGAGTGAGATCTTGAAGGAGAGGGGCGAGAGTTGGATCGAAATTAAGGACAAGGTTCACAGTTTTATGGCTGGCGAGAGAACCCATCCTAGAATAACTGATTTGTATTTAGAGTTGAATAACTTGCTAGAAGAGATGTCTAAATTAGTTAATAAAGCTGAGACTGACTTTGACCTTCATGATCTATAAGATAGCTGGAAGCGAGATCTTTTCTGAGCCGCCACATCAAGAAGCTGGCTCTAGCATTTTGGATTGCCATTCTTTTATGAAACTTGCTTCTAGAATTACTAAATTATATTTTAGTAGCATGAAAATAAAAAACAATCCTTTAATTTTATAAAATTTAATATTAATGCACCAGAAATATAATAAGTTTGTCCACTAGATTGCTGGGTTTTTATTTGCTCAAGAGCAGGAAAAACGAATAGGTTTCACTTTTGCATAAATTTGTCCACTCTTTCAAAAACTAAGATCATAAGGATAAAAAGACAATAAAACCATAGATTACTTCTACACACATGTTTTCCGGACATTGATTTTAAAACTATTTAAATTCACACAAACAATTATAAAGATAAATTTATTTTTATTTTTTTTACTTTAAATTATATTTTTTTTTGTATTTTTATATAATTTTTATGTGATTTTTTAAAAAATATTTTTTTTATTTTAATATATTTATGAACAAAAAATACTAGTAAAAATAACCTCAATCACATCTTCAAATAGACACTTAGTAAACTTTTATCCAATTTAATTTTAACCCAACCTCAACTAAATCATATATTTAAATGTCATAAATAAATTGGGTTTAATAATAGTGATCAACAAGAATTCCACTCACGTTGTATAAAGATTGATTATATTTAAAAACATTAAACAAAAACGAATGAAATTAAGGGGAAAAGGTAGCGGGCTTGCTATTCGCCCACCCCAGAAAATATAACGGGCCTTCCATTTCATAAACTGAAAATGGACACAGTAAACCGGCCCATTAAGTTGTTAACAAATTAGTGGCTGTCGGGCACAAACCCTAGACTGCTTATATATCTGAAGACGACTCTTGTCATCCTAATTCCCATCACGCCGCAGCAGCGCTTCTGTTTTCATCACCGGGGCTCTCCTTGAAACTTGAAGGTAACCTTCACTTCTTTCTCGATTCTTGTTTCCTTAGTCACCAGCTATATCTCTTGAGAGAGAGAAAGCTTCAGTATGTTTTAGTTTGTGGGATATCTGTCTAGCTAGTGATTTTTTTCGATTTTTTTTGTGTCTGTTTGGTCTTTTTGGTTGCCAAGACAATGTGGGATAAAGGTATTGTTTTTCTCCTTTGAATGTATAGTTTCTTTGTAATTGGAATGCAAAATTGTTAGTAATAATACTTTTGTTGAAGATATTTCTTGTATTAATTGATTTTATTGTCTGTAATTTGATGTTTAGTTTACGCTGGCTGTCGATTTTATTCTCCATTTCCTTTTTACTTGTTTGAAGACTTCCAACCACAATCAATGCTATATCACTGTGGGTTTCCAGATCTTTTGAAACTGGTTTTTTCCATTCCTAGACATGCCCCATAATTTGAATAAGATATCTTGTGTTTTGTTCTTTATTGTCCATGAGGAGCTTTGGTGTACTTCTCTCCTCAATGAATTATTTGAATTTAGTAGTCTGTATCGACAATTCAAGAAGTTTTCTTGTCGCTCCATTGCATTTTGGATGACATGTCACCATGCTTGAACTGAGAGTTGTTAATGGTGTCTTGTTTTTAGATCAGTACAAATTTAGTTTCTCTCGTTTTGAAAGCTCCTCAAAGACCATAAATAACAATACAGCATTTCAAGCAGTCTTCTTTTAGGTCCAATGCATTTTGTATGTCATGCCATTGCACATGAACTTCAAGCTGTTAATGGTGTTCTGTCTTTAAATCATTACAAATGTAGCAGCTCCATTGCATTTTGTATGTCATGCCATCATGCATGAACTTTGAGCTGTAAAAGGTTCTTTATCTTTAGATCATGTAGTTTCTCATGTTTTGCTTGTATGTTTCCTTGAAAGGGAATGAAAATCACCATCACAGTCTCAGTTACTCTTATTTTTCTTTGCAGCAGCCACAGAAGCTTATTTGCTAAGATGGGTCGTGTTCGTACCAAGACAGTTAAGAAGTCTTCACGCCAGGTCATTGAGAGGTACTACTCTAAAATGACCTTGGATTTCCACACCAACAAGAAGATCTTGGAAGAGGTTGCTATCATTCCCTCAAAGCGGCTCCGCAACAAGATTGCTGGGTTCTCTACCCATCTAATGAAGCGTATTCAGAAGGGACCAGTTCGTGGAATCTCACTGAAACTACAGGAGGAAGAGCGTGAGCGTCGCATGGACTTTGTGCCTGAGGAGTCTGCCATTAAGATCCATGAGATTAAGGTTGACAAAGAGACCATTGACATGCTTGCTGCTCTTGGGATGTCAGACGTTCCTGGGCTTGTTGAAGTTGAGCCTCAGCCTATGGTCCCCACTCAGGGATTCGGTAGAGGTGGTGGTGCTAGGAGGTTCTTGAGTTAAATAACCTCCACAGGATGTTCGACTGCAAGAACTTCAAATATTTTGTCTTGTCTTTTTTAGTACTCGCATTCAATGTTTGTTATGGATATTATCCTCAGTGGGTATTGGTACTTGATGTTTTAAACTGGAGATTTAGTTGATTTTGCTATTAAAGAAAGATATTTTTAGTTGATTTAAACCTCTCTTATAGTACCATTTTTGTCCTGTGTTCAAGTATGTGAACACCTTGCATTTCAATTTTATTGGGCAAAAATAATCAAGAGTGACTAGTTCTACCTGGGACCTCGTCAAGCAAGCTGTAGAACCCCATGTTCATTGCCGACTCGCAAGCTATTTTTCATGTGCAAGAATTCCTGGTGCCAGTGGGTGGATGGCGTCATGTTTTCAATGTGCCCAAGGCTCTCATCCCCTCTAGTTTAGCACGAGCGAGTTCTGTAAAGATGCATGCTCCTCCAAGAAAAACCATTTTTTTTTTTTCTTTTATCGAAGAATATTTTTCAACTCGCTTTTAACCCCAAAACACCAAAAAAAATGCCTAACAATTCTACAAACCCATAAATTACCTTGAAAATCCACCCAAAATCAACATAAAGAGAGAGGTCGAAAAGTTTGGAGTAAATATTTGACATGAATTTTGAAATCATTACTCGTTCATATCATTTATTTATTGTGATCCCATATGTTTTGTTTTTATATCCGGTCAATAAATTGCATTTAATTATTCTTGATTTTAGCCGAAAACATGCTATTATAAAAAAATCTAGAACTAAATTGAAAAAATATGAATAACATGTCAACAACATAATATAAATAAGAGGGTAAACAATATTATATATACATAGATTTAGCTCACATCTTTTAGTTTTTAAATTATTTATATCTAGCTTTCTATCTCAAAACTTTAATTGAATATTTTTTTTTATTTTTTAATAATAATTAAATACTATAATATATTCTTTTAGTTTATAGCCCATGCACATGCTTATTTACAAAATATGCAATATAATTTTATTTGTTTTTATATTATAAAAATGTTGAGTAATTTTTTTTAAGATTATATACATGGATATTAAAAATATTCTTTTGAAAATTTAAAAAATATTATTTAAAAATAAGCAATAACAAAATCCTCAGAGAATAAGTACCCAAAGTTTTAAAAACGACCACTGCAACCCACCGTTATTGGCTCAGTCTCAACACCAGACAGATAATGGATATTTTGCCACTCTCCACCATCCAACACTTCCCTCATTCTCCCACTCCCTACTCCACCTCAGCCATGTCATTCTCCCTCAAACCAACACCTCCACCACCAATAGAACCCACTAATTCTTCCTCTATTCGCCGTCCCAAACCACTCACTCCAACACCCTCCACCCCAACCCCAACCCCAACCCCCCCTAAATTCCCCAAGAACCCTCTCAAAACTATCCTCAACCCCTCCAAACCCTCGATAACAAGCACCACCACCACCACCACCACCACCACCAGCAACAACCCTCTTTCTCTCTCCAGCAAACTCCGCCTCTCCAGCAAACTCTCTCCGCCCCCTCCCCCTCCTCCTCCACCGCCACCGCCTCCGCCATTAGAAATAATTCGAACCCCAAAAGTTGAAACCCATAAAAAGACTCAAAAGACCAAAAACGAAGCCCCCAAAATTGAATGCTACCAAAAAGGGAAGATCTTTATAGGAAATTTACCAAACTGGATAAAAAAACATGAACTTTCAGAATTCTTCCGTCAATTCGGGCCTATAAAGAATGTAATTTTGATCCCGAGTCGTACTGATACTGAAAGGAATGCGGGGTTTGGGTTTATTATCTATGATGGTCCAAAATCAGAGAAGTTTGCAATGAAAGCTGAGGAATTTGATGGAATGGAGTTTCATGGGAGGGTTTTGACTGTGAAATTGGATGATGGGAGAAGGATGAAAGCGAAAACAGAGAAGAGAAAGAACTGGGTTGATGGAGAGGATGGAAAAGATTATAGGTCTAGTAGGCATGAAGAAAGAGAAGGGTCTACAAAGGCTTTTCGGAAGGTTTTAACCTCGCAACCGGAGAATTGGCAGGCAGTTGTCAGTGCTTTCGAAAGGATTAAGAAGGTACAAGGTGTCAGACATTCTTATTGTTAGACTTGTATTTTTTCTTAAAGTTGATTAAGCAGAGAAAATGTGTGACCTATAAGAATTATGTCTTCAAAGAGGAGGAAGCGTTGAATTCCCTGATTATTCAGTGCTATATCTATGACTTGTACAGATTATGGTAACCATGGTCTAAGTAGATGATCGTTAATTTCTAAGGGAATGATTTATGCTCAATGGCCTAATTCATAATGCATATGACTTCTATAATGACGGAAAATTTGCATAATCATATCATGTGTGACCTTTTATATTTAAGAAAGTTATAATAGCTTTTACCTTGTCATTTATAATGTATGTTACCTCTTTTTTCACATCATTTTATTAGCCTTCTAGAAGGGAGTTTGGATTAATGGTGGGGTATTATGCAAGGCGAGGGGATATGCATCGTGCTCGACAAACTTTTGAGAGCATGCGAGCAAGGGGAATAGATCCCAGCACACATGTCTATACGAGGTAAAATTTCTGATAAAACATCTGTAGTCTTGCTTCTGTGTGATTTAATTTGGACTAACTTCTTCATGAGTTTCTTCATCCGTTGAAATACTGGTCCTCCATCCAAATTGTATCAAATACTTACATGTTATGCGAACAATGCGTCTGGATGCAAATTATATTGTAGGAAGCAAATCTTCTGAGAAAGATTTCACTCTGAGTTTTTCTAACAAGAATGTAGACTTTCAGCTTTGAATATTATACATTATTTATGTGTTTATTTTTAATTCATGTTGCTATTCGTTTTTCTGATAAATTGGCAATGTCCGTTGAAGGTTGCTTCCCAAGTGTAATCTTTGTTCAGTTAACAAGAACTTGGTTCCTCATAGTTTTAGAGGATATTAGTAATGTACTTTAATTTTCTTCTTTTGGCATTAAAGTTATTTATTTCATGCAGCCTTATTCACGCCTATGCAGTTGGTAGAGACATGGAAGAAGCACTGTCTTGTGTTAGGAAAATGAAGGAAGAGGGCATTGAAATGAGTCTGGTGACTTATAGCATAGTTGTCGGAGGATTTGCCAAAATAGGCAATGCTGAGTAAGTAAATATTACCTCCAGCAACTTTTTTCTTGAAAAAAAAATCTGTTTCATTAACTTTTCTCTTGGAAAGTATCCTTTTATATACCGTAGTAATATATATGCCAGCTCTGAAGCCTCTGTTTTCTCATTCAACTTGTTTTTAAGCTTTTGGTTTTGTGTTTTTATTTCTTATTCACGTAGTGGCTTATTCTGTGAACTAAAGTATTTGTAGGTTTTTGTCACTTGATCAACATATAAAAGCTTTGATGACATATGCTTTAAACTTCAGCATTGTAACTTGTTCCGGATCTATATAGCAAAACATTGCAACCCTGGTTTTTTGTTTCAGAAACCCCTCTCTGTGCTAATAATAACTTAAAAGTTGATTTTGAAGAGCTGCAGATTGCTGGTTTAAAAAGGCCAAGGAGAGGCATACAAATCTGAATGCAATCATTTATGGGAACATCATATACGCTTATTGGTCAGTATTAAGTTTTGAATTCAAGTCTATATCAATTTTCTTATTGTTATATTTATAGTTGTAAATATGGATCACTTCAATGTGCTAAAGAGTTCCATGGCTATAAATGCGAGGTCTTATAAATGTGTCCTATCTTTTCTAGTCTACTTGCACTTTATTATTAGTGAATTTGTCAAGTCTCCCACTCCCAAGTACAATTATTGGTGTCCAATTTTTTGGGGTGCCAACATTATTAAATTATCGAAGGTTAGGACCATATTTAAGGACCCTTTGTCGAGTGCATCATTTGTGAGCAAAGGCCTTTGGTATGTGTTGAATGGATCCTTGGAGGATATGCTTGTTGAATTAGGTTGCATGCTAAAATTTGTACCTGTCATCTTTTGTCTACACACTATACTTTGCAGTCTCTGTTAAAATCTTTTCCAAGTTAATGAGGTGCTTTCATAAATTCATAATAGCTTCACTCCTTATTTATTAATTACAGTCAGGCATGTAATATGGATCGAGCTGAAGCTCTGGTGAGAGAGATGGAAGATGAAGGTATAGATGCTCCTCTTGACATATATCATACGATGATGGATGGTTACACTATGATTGGAAATGAAGAAAAATGTTTGATTATATTCAAAAGGATTAAGGTAACAAGGCAATGAAGTCATAGCGTTTATCTTGTGAAGTGATTACGTGTGCATATCAGTTCTGTAAATATTGTTTGCATTGTAGATATGTTCTATGTCTTCTAGCTTTGTTGATCTGTAAGAGTTTTGCAACTATTTCATGTAAAAAGTGCTAAAAACTTTCTTAGAAAGAATCTAATATCTAGTTGTTAAGCACCTCTATATGAAATAAAAATGATATAATTTTCAGATAAATCTAGCTCATGTTTAACTTGTTAAGCAATTTGTTCTGTGATTCATGCTTGAAGTTTAAACTGTTGAATAATCTAAAATTTGCAGTCTGCACTGAGCTTAACATTTTATGATCAAGTTTTGTTTGCCATGTTATGTATCGTGCAAATTCTTCAATGGGCTCTCCTTTATAAGTTTCTTTAAGATGCATGTGAAAGGTTTAGTAAGATGTGAACTTTGTTACCAAGAGAGAAACAAATAAATGATAGTGGAAAAACATTTTTGTGAAAGTAAAGCTTCAAGTCTTGCATTGTTCCATGGTTTGATTAGTGAGAATATGGAACACTTCACAAATGTGTAGATACATGTACATACCAGTGCATGTATGCTTCCATGTACTGTCCTGAGGAAATTGCTTTGTTCCATGGCTTGATCAATGAGAATGTTGAATAATTCACAAATGTTTAGATATGTGTACATTCATGTGCATGTATGCTTGCATGGACTGTCCTGAAGAAATTGCAAAGGAGTGTGTCAACATTTAAGTTTCTGTTGACTACCTATTGAAGCAAGAAATTGACCTAGGTCAAGTTTCTGGAGAATACCTTGTTGAAGACTTTAATTATGTGTGTGTCAAGTAAAACTGCCAGAGAACACAATTCAGGAAGTGGCAAAATCCATATATGGTTAGTGCCTGATCAGTGGTTAATATTTAAATAATGCTTGATAACATGTAATTGCAACACGTCAACTTTGCCTTTAATACTCTTCCATGAAGAATTTACATGAATTGTGGTATAATTCATATGCTATTTATCGTCCCTTCATACTAAATTGCTATATGCATGCTGTAGGAATGTGGATTTACTCCTTCAGTGATCAGCTATGGATGTCTCATCAATATGTACACCAAGGTAAGCCTTTTGTCATTTCACCTTTTTGTTCTAAATCATTTGCATCTTGATTCTATTTTAAAACTCCCTTGCACACGACCCTAGTGAAGCAATTTGACACCAAAATGATTGGGATTTAAGGATAGGGCAGCTCTAATTCAAGATAGTACCATATAAACATTTTGGACAAAACTGGGTGGAGCTAAGTATGTCAATGCTTAAAAAAAAATGATTTACAATTCATTGCACAAGGATAATATAAAAAGAATCAAGTTGGAAGAATGAACTCAGATATTTGAGTCCATGA
This sequence comes from Salix dunnii, assembly GCA_015731905.1. Taxonomy (NCBI): domain Eukaryota; kingdom Viridiplantae; phylum Streptophyta; class Magnoliopsida; order Malpighiales; family Salicaceae; genus Salix; species Salix dunnii. The sequence goes on from CM027668.1 coordinate 16,757,293, forward strand.
AAAGTAAAAAGCTGTGGTAAGTTAGAAAAGAGATCTTTTAGATCCCTATATTCATTTGTTTTGACCTTCTCTTGGAGTTGTGCCCTGAAAGAGTGGGACATGGAGACAGTATTCTGAGTGGGCTAGAAAGGTGATCATGTTGGAGGATGACAGGTGAATCTGTTTGTTGTCAGAGCTTATGGATTTAGTGCTAAGAAAGCTGGGATCCAGACCATTTAAATGTCTAAATGCTCTCATAGAGTTGGGCATCGGGTGGTCTTCCAGCAACATAATTTTCCTTTTTGAATATACTTGAAGAGCGATCATGAAGGAGGATGTAGGGGAATTTGTTTGTTGTGACGGCTTTTGACTTTAGTGCTAAAAAGGCTGCAATCAAGTTAAATTGAATCATAATCTTCTGAAAACTTGGCATCAGATGTCCTTCCTGCAAGCTAATTTGAGGTTCAGAAAGATTGAGAGAAGGTTGGGAATTTTAGAAGAGGGACGCTAGCAGAATTTTTGTTAGTTGAGGATTTTGATCATTCATGTTTTGCTGTGCTCTGCTGTTCAAACTTTCTGAATCCTCGTGCTTTATGAAATTTCAGGGTGTCTTCTTCACTATTCTTCAATGAATAATGCTGTTTGAGTTCTGCATTTTGTTGCATGCATAGGTGCTCCTCACTTATGCTTTGTAGTTAAGTTGGTATCTCTAGTCTTCTGTTTAATTGATGATCAAACATTACATCCAAACCTCCTTTTCAGATTGGTAAAGTTTCTAAAGCCATGGAGGTCAGCAAAATGATGAAATCTGTTGGCATAAAGCATAACATGAAGACATATTCCATGTTGATCAATGGGTTCTTGAAGTTAAAAGATTGGACAAACATATTTGCAGTTTTTGAAGATGTTGTCAAAGATGGTTTGAAACCTGATGTTGTCCTCTATAATAACATCATCAAAGCGTTCTGTGGAATGGGAAATATGGATCGTGCCATCCATATGGTGAAGGAAATGCAGAAGGAAAGATGTAGGCCTACATCACACACATTTATGCCCATTATACATGGATTTGCAAGAGCTGGAGAAATGAGGAGGGCGCTAGAAATTTTTGATATGATGAGTCAGGGTGGGTGCATCCCAACTGTGCATACCTTCAATGCTTTGGTTCTTGGCCTTGTTGAGAAGCGTAAGGTAAACTATTCATAGAATGTAATGTAGTGTTGGAGCCTGTTCAGATCAGATTCCAACTTTTACTAATAGACTAGGTTGTGAAAAGAACCTTTTAGTTGATGTCATGGTGTGTGCTGTATAACTAATTTAACACGGACTTTTTTCAATTTGAGAAGAAAGGAGTAGTTGTCTATAGCATTGCTGAAGTTTCTGAAAGACTTATTAAATGTGTCCTTCACCTTCAGGATACATAGAAAATTTCAAAAAGTCTGCTTGCATGAACAACATTTTGACAAGTAATTTACTATATCATTTGTGAGTTATCAAGACTCTTACACCCCCATATATTTGGTGGAAAAATTTAACATCTCTTCCATTTTTGTGAACCATTTTTTCCCATCATAACCCTCAGTTATTTGATCGACTTGAGTCACTTCTTGGGATGCTTAGTGAAGTTCCATTTTGGTATATGTGGAATAATATCAGCAGTTTTGAAAATTGAATTATGTTTATCCTTCGATGAATGTTGTCTTCTTTGGAAGCCTATATTCATTAATGTTTTCTCCGTGCTTGACAGAACATCATTTATCTTGTGTATCTTGTAGATGGAGAAGGCTGTTAAAATATTGGATCAGATGACACTGGCAGGTGTAAGTCCAGATGAACACACATACACGACAATCATGCATGGTTATGCAGCATTAGGTGATACTGGGAAGGCCTTCGAGTATTTTACCAAGTTGAGAAATGAAGGGCTGCATCTTGATGTATTTACATACGAGGCACTGCTCAAGGCGTGTTGCAAGTCAGGCAGGATGCAGAGTGCTCTAGCAGTTACTCGAGAAATGAATGCTCAAAAGATTCCAAGAAACACCTTTGTCTATAACATATTAATCGACGGGTATGGATTATTACTCTTAAATTCATGTTCTGAGAAAACTTCTAACCTCTTTAATATAATTGCAATTAATGTATTCTCATAAACTCCTATAATCTCCCCCTATCTCTTCCGGTCAGATATCTGTCCACATCTGTTTCCAATAACTTGATTCAATTGTTTTCTTGATGTAGATGGGCTCGAAGAGGTGATGTTTGGGAGGCTGCTGACCTTATGCAGCAAATGAAGCAAGAAGGGCTTCAACCTGATATTCATACCTATACATCTTTTATAAATGCTTGTTGCAAGGCTGGAGATATGCTGGTATGCTTTGCTGATCAGTCATTAGTCAGTTTGTTTCTCACACAGCTAGTAAAGAGCACGCCCAATGCATTCTGAACTTGAATGGTGATAACAAGCATTTCATTCAAAATTTCTGTGACACTTGCACAGAGAACCTGATTAACATGAGTTCATAGGATTTCATCTGCAGTTGAAAATAATTTCATCTTTTTTCCTTACGAGTTAATTCAGCAATCTGGTCCTTCATTTTGTACTCAGGTTTAGATTACAGGGTGAGTTTTTGATTTCTAGCTATCAGAACCATTTTGACGGCAATGTGTAATAAACTTGTCACTGGAAGTTTTGTTTCAGCTCACTCTATCAAGGCATTATAAGCTTGTGCAACTTTTCCTTTTAATGCATAATAGGATGAATTATTATTTATTTTCTTCCCGTTGCATTCTGTCATATGATTTGAATAATCCATATTTTTCAGAGAGCAACAAAAACAATGGAAGAAATGGAAGCTGCAGGAGTGAAGCCAAATGTGAAAACCTACACCACTTTGATTCATGGGTGGGCGAATGCTTCTCTTCAAGAAAAGGCTTTGAGCTGCTTCGAAGAGATGAAGTTGGCCGGATTAAAGCCAGATAAAGCTGTGTACCATTGCTTAATGACATCATTGCTGTCAAGGGCTAATGTTGCTGAAGCATGCATTTACTCGGGGATACTGTCCCTTTGTAGAGAGATGATAGAATTTGAGTTGACTGTAGATATGGGGACTGCAGTTTACTGGTCCAAGTGCTTACGCAAGATTGAAAGAATAGGTGGAGAGCTGACACAGACCTTGCAGAAGACCTTCCCTCCTGATTGGAATGCACATCATTCTCTCGAGGCCAACTACGAATCAGATATCAATGATGAACACAGCATTCATGGTGATAATGACATGTTTTTGGCTGGTGTGAATGGTGGAGATAGCGATGAAGAGGATGATGATCATCATGACAGCAAGGGTTTTAACCAAAGGAGGAGTTTGGAGTCAAAGCTTGATTAGGGTTAGTTTCTCCAGAAAAATGTAATTTCTAGCAGCTTCAATTCTCACTTTAGCAACGTTATCTTTTCCTTCATCAATATTATAGTTAAATGAAAATGAAAATTTCTTTTTCATCCAAACCTTCACTATTCTGATCCCTTCCAGTCATTATTCCCCTTTATTTCTTTGATGTTGTCATCAAATAGCATCTTTAATATGTGCAGATATTCACACTCTAGGTGACGTCAAAATTGTCCTGTACTCGAGCTTCCATTCCTATCACTTGAGATTTCATTCTTTTTTCCCTTTCCAGAATTGCTGTTCAGGATTTTAATGCAAGTCAGATAAAAGAGTGGGGATATGATATTTAGTTAGAAGGTGTATGAGAGGTCAAGGCAATGATGGTTGATAATTTATTTTTTTTAGCTTAATTTTATTCCTGGATTATCAAAGAGCTGTTGGATAGTGCTAACTATTTTATTGATTAAATTTCTGTTATTCTTACCTTTTGGGCTATATTAAAATATTTCATCAACTTTAATATAAAATTGGAATTTACATATAGTGGAATAAAAATGAAATATACTACTGTGTGTATCTGAAACAAATCAAAGATTTTAGATGAAATTGAAGGGGAAAGAAAACTAATAAACCTGAGGAAGCAGATTGAGCCTTGCCTTTATTTATTTATTTATTATATCTAATTTTGGTTATTCTTGTTTTTTTATAATTAATGGTAGCATTAATAACTTGCCTTTTTTTTTGTTATAATATATGATAGCCATTTACAAAAGGGATATTTATTATCTTTTGTTTGTTTTCTAAACCACAACGGCTATTCAATGTTTCCACTCTGTCTTTATTAAAACAGAGCGGTCACATTGCAACCTGTAGATGATCCTTTTTGACATTTGTTAAATCTGCTAAATTTTGCAAAATCCCCTCATGAAAATTAACATCAATTTGTAATCCGTTTCATCGCATTTTGTCCATTAGCTCTCACCTAAAACCATTACAGCCTTTGTAAAACAGAAGAAGAAGCAGCTTTACAACCAGACAAGGAGGCAGTGTACTCTAAAACCATGTCCTCTAACCTTGTATAAATCAATATATGCCTGCTTCTCTCCTACCATCTCATCAGAACCTGCAATGATCTCACGTAACCTTAAACCACAAAATTTATGGCATGCTTGTCGAAATGAAGAAAAGAAGGGTGGGCATGGCAATGATAACATCGGTTCAATCATGAATCAATTTCGTCAAGAAATTCATGAATCTCTTGATCTTAACTATCCAGTGTTAGAACTAGGTCCACCTTCTCGACCTTGTTTGGTGTGGCAAGACTTTTTTCATAAAGAGGTAAAGCAGCATGGTGTTTTCTTTTATGAACTGCCTTTTATCATCCCTATTTCTTTTCACTTTCTTTTTTTAACCTTCAGTTTAATTAATTTTTTGCTGGTATATCTAGCTATGGAAGAACTTTTGTTATTCTACTTAGTGTGTTTGTTTACGAGTTTCTTTTTTTTAGTCGGAGTGTGTTTGTTTATGCGAGTTTGTTTACGCGTTTCTTTTTTTCTAGTCAGAGTGTGTTTATTTACGCGTTTCTTTTTTCTAGTCAGAGTGTGTTTGTTGACGTATTTTTTTTCTGTGTTTCGTATCAAAATCAAAATCATGATTTTAAATGTTTTTAATTTGTAAATTGAAATGCACAAAAATCATGTAGATATCATCATCATCATCATATATAAAATTGAAATGCACAAAAATCGTGTAGATATCATTATCATCATCATCACACACACACACACACACACACACACACATATATATCCATTCTGATTTTATTTGTTTTGCATTGAAGATTGGAGTGAGATGCGAGGAGAAGGAAAGAAACGGAAGATGCTTTCCCATGAAGGCACAAGAAGGAAAGAAATCAAATCTTGACCTTGACTTGAGCCTTAGACTCTCGCTGCCAGGATTGCACCAGCAGGATGAAGCATCAAAACAAGATGGGATTTCATCAAGCCAGCGTTCTCGGATGTCAGTAGACATGGACTCAGTTGATAGTAGCGGCACAATCAAGGTACCTTCGCTGGTTTTGATGGGCTGTGCACGCTGCCTCATCTATGTCATGGTGTCTGAGGCAGATCCCATATGTCCAAAATGCAAGGGAACCGTTTTGGTTGATGTGTTTCGTCGCCGGCCAGCTAAGAAACCAGGGAGCTGTTAGTGTTTACCCTTCAATGTATTTGTCTTCATTTCATAAAGAGAGTTGCTTGCATGCTTTTGACTTGGATTCTGTAGTGCCGTCTTTTGTTTTTTGCAGCTTAAGGTTATGCGTTGTTGTGCTCATGAGAGAAAATAAATTATTATTATTATTATTAAGAGTCCTTTGAAATGTTTGTGTGAACGAGTATCATTATTAGCCTCCTCACATTGAATCGTTGGAATATTATGCCATAAATAATTACTATCCCTTTATCATAATTAAACACTAATTTTCTTCTTAAATGCTATAACATGGTTATTTAAAAAAAATAAAAGAAAAAAACACCAGCAAAGCAATTATGTCAGCGGTTTCAATGCATTGGTAATTGAGAAAAGAAAGTGATTGGTAATTGAGAAAAGAAAGTGACAAATGGTTTGAGTTCTGTCTTACAGGTAAATATAAGTGTTCAGATAAGGTTTTCTCGAATAAAAAATAATAATTAACAAATTAAAAAAATAAGGCATGATAAACCATATAAAATAATATAATACCAGTTGAAGTGATAGAGCTTGTGGTGGGATATTATAGAGTATATAAATAGTAATTATTCTCATGAACAAGTTACCAAATTAATTAGACATATATTCTCAAGAAAAAGAAAAAAAATATATCCAAAGCTATGATCCATATTTGTTTTGAAACAAAGGACTTAGAATAATTTAAAATATATGATTTTAGGAAACCTTTAATGACATGGAAATATTTGACTGCAAAGTTTCTATAAAAGAAACTATAGAATAGTTGTATAAATGCTATGCTCATGCCTAGCTATACAACCGACGACTGCCATGCAATATTCATTCTGCCTACAAATAAAAAATAAAAAATAATTTCACAGCAAATAAAACTTAATTATTTAGCAGTATTACTAGACCCCACGTGGCTTGCTTGATGGTTAATTTGAGACCAGCTTGATTTGGATAGCACAGTCAAACTCGAATGATCATATATATTAATTTATGATTTGGTTAAAAATTAATTTAATTTATTTTTTAAAAATAATATCTTAACATAAAATTAAATAAAATTAAATTAAATCAACTAATAACTTGGATCTTAAATTGGGTTATTGATGAAACCGGGTTTAGTGACTTTACTATTTAAAGCATAAGCTCGTCATGGGCCAAGCCCACTAATGCTCATACGACCACCACTTGGTTTCTCCAAAATATACAATTCTCCCGGCCCAAAACGGCGCGTGTTGATCTTTCTTTCCTCTGTTTTACGGCACGGATAGTTTTTTGGAATTCAAACAATGATGAAATACCTAACCTTAATTAAATGTATATTTGAGCTCATTGTCGTCATGTCCACGTGGCTAAAATATTTTAATTATTCCACTTGGTAAGTAGTGGGTGAATAAAGAAGGGGAAGGGGGAGAAAAATTAAGAACATTCTTGTCCACAAATCCTTTCCCTTCCTTAATTTATTGGCGCACAGGACACAACACAACTGAATCTGGACAAGATCGTACAACGTCATGTATGATTAAGTTCAATGTCCCACGTGTAATGGCATTCCATTTCTTTATATATATACATATATATATATACACATACATGCATACAAAATAAGTGCATTAATTGAAGGTTTTGGAACATTAACTGCAATTAATTAATTAACTAATCACTTTTGCATCTGGTAATAATTAAGTTTAAAGGGAGCTCCATGCGTGGATATTATGCATCTCAATCGTTGCCATGTCTTATCTTGTTCCATGTTAGGCAATTATTCGAATCAACGATATATTAAATCCAATGATTTGAATGCCATGATATTTAATTTGATAATATTTTTATTTTATTTTTTGATTCATAAAATAATTTTATTTTTAGTTTAAATTCGTGAGATAATTTTACTCGTAAAAAATCTTAAAATAAATAGTTAGATGAAACCATACTGATCATATAATACATTTTCTCCTCTTTTTTCGAGCATTTATCTTGAGATGTTTGAAGTTGGCGGTACAAAATGCCCTAAAATACTTTATTTAGGCATGGTTGTGAATCCTTCCATGGGCATTTCATTGAATCAGAGTTCAAATCACACTTCTAATCACGAAATTTTGAAATCACCATACACTTTTTTGAGATGAAACAAACAATAATAGTAGTAATAATAATAAAAGTTTATGATGCACGACGTCGTGCAATGGCATCTCACAACCAATGACGGGTGGCTATGTTTCACAGTCCTCTCTTAATTATTAAGCTAAACACATTTTATTTTATTTAAAAAAAAACTCATGCAACAAAGAGGGTCAACGTAGCATGTGTTTTCCATACAGATGCCTGCCCATAGCCAATAATGAATCGGTAGATAGGAGACAAACCAGTTCATCTGCTACCTTCTCAGCTTCTTCAAGAACTCACAATAATTAGGGGAACCCGATGATCCACTGATTCCAGCACAGGAACCATTCAAATCGCAAGAGCAAGAGAAATGGATGTAAATATTTGTGATGGATGTTACTAGAATGAAAAATGTGACCATTTATTATCTTCAAAATTAAGACTATAGTACATGATAATGCTTCATGTGTGATTCGTAAATATCGATCCAAATTAAAATAATAATAATAATAACAAGACTAGATCGATCACTATACAAAATTGATCTCGTATGAAACTCGATCTTTAGCTTATTTTTTTTGTTGTTAAAATAACATCATTTTGAACATTTGATAAATAAAAAGAATTTTGGGATCAACGACTTGTATTTCAAGCTTGAGTTTTGCAGCACATTTCTTAAAAAGTTCCTCTATATATGAAAGTTTATAAGATAGTTAAATATTGTTTCTCGGGTTAAGAAATCAACACATCTAAAAATTTAAATCTTTAGAGGAGATTTTAAAATATAATTTATATTATTTTTTAACACTCTCCTCGTGTGAAAGTATTTAGACTTAAAATTTACATAGACTCATACTATTTTATACTTAAATTTTTTATTAAATATAATGAGGATGATGAGATTCGAACTTGTGACCGTTGAGTTAATAAAATTCTAATACCATGTTAAGGAACCATCTCATCTAAATACTAAAAATTTAAATTTTTAACTAAAATAATTCCCTGAAAGAAAAGCACGAGCTTTCTTATTTCGCATTTGTTCTGCATCCTATGATAGTTGCAAGTCACGAAGATATAATATGGAGCCACCGATCCTTTTCAATGTTCAAATGCCATAAATTCAAAATTCTCCTCGTTCAAATCACTTCTTGCAAACTAAAAAAGAAAAAAGAAAAGCATAGCAGTTGCTTCTCAAGTCTTAAAATCTAAGGGAGATCACTTTCTAGCCAGTAAACCATAATCGAATTCAATATTTAGGTCAATTTATTAGATCTAGAATATTTTTTTGGATGATCAATTAAATTTTATTAGATCAATAACATGTTTTAATTTACTAAATTTTCTGGGTCAACCGTTTCAGGGTCGATTTAATTTACACAATAGGCTAGAAAACCTAATTATATGCCCATGGCAAATTAGGCCAAACTAGGGTTAAAATGAACAATGTTCAGGAAAATAGAAAAAACCCAGAAACCATCCAAAGATTCAAATAATCCACAAGTCCCAACTCAGTCCCAAGTTTTTCTTACCTTCCTCTACTACATTATGATCACGTAGGTTGTTGTTGCTGTGTGTTTTTTTCTCCCTCCATAACTGGAAAACACATCCTTCTTCGACACTACGAAACTCTACGTGATTGTCTTATGACCAGTAAATATGATTAGCTGTCCATTATAAGAGACTCCAGCAATTTTTTCTGGCTATCTCCATGAATGTTCTCTTCCTGATTTTGATCTGATGAGGTAACACTCTAGGGCTGTTTAAGGAAATATTATTTTCATGTATAAAAATATCACCACGATGCCTACGTACCCAACATACCATTAATTATTGTGTTTTGGTACCACGAGAGCCAGCGAACAGGGGGCCGGCCATTCACATGGATTGTGTATAACAACGTTTGTACCAGCAGGGAACAAAAACATAACTGATATGATGGGAGAAATAACCATGATGCGTACAAAGTTTACCTAACTCCAAAGTAAAATGAGCTAACCATGTAATGTAATAAGTGGTCAGTTGTACTGATTTGATTTTCATGTGATTATAGATTAAAGTTTTAATATTGTTGTTAATACAATGATAATTGAAAATTTATAAAATTATTAATTTTATAAATTAATCAATATATATATAAACTAATCGAATAATCATATTAATCAAAAAGCGAAAAGAGCTTGATGGACCTAGGATAATTAGTTAGCTCACCATATTGAATCATCAAAAATCAATGACATGGGGTAATCAAACATGGGATAATTGTTTTTTTTATATATATTTTTATTTTAAATTAAAAAAATTTAGTGTTTTTATATCATTTTCATATGTTGATTTCAGAAATAATTTTTTTAAAAATTAAAATAAATTATTTTAATGTATTTTCTAATAATTTTTTTAAAAAAAAACAACCTCGATGACAATTATAAACTAAGTCAAACATGTATTTGATTGGTGGAGGCTTCATCCCTGAGGTAGTATTTTGATTCATCGGAGTTGATTAGATAAGATAGTTTCGATATGTTTGGAGCGCATTTAAAGCATGCATGGCAAGCAGCTGTTCATGTCTCGTCTCATGATCGTCTCTTTTTTCTTAATCTCTCGATAGTATCTTGCTATGGTCAACCTTTATTTATTATTATTATTTTATTTCATCTGCACAATAAATGTAGGTGTCAAAATGTATCGGTCTCTGATTCAGTTGATTAACCAAAAAAACTTGACGGTTAAAACGACCGAGTTTCGAATTAGATACTAATTTTATAAAACTTGTTTCATTTAAATGAGTTTTTTTTTTAAAAAAGTTGACCGTGTGATTTATAAGTTGACGTAATAATCCAACGATCGAGATTCTTTCTTTTTGGAATTAATTTTCAAGCCAATTTTGATATGGTCGCTGTTGGCTCTATTCAAATTCTGGGTTCGTGAGCTGATTCTAAAATCGCATATTTAACATCTACATGAAATATAAAGGATAGCCTTCGTCCAAGGAGCAAGCAAAAAAATTTGAAAAACTAATTAAATAAAATAAATAAATAATATTTAACCAAGAAAAATCAAATCATTAAAAAAACTAATTCGATTTTTTTTTTTTAACTTCCTCTCCGGTTTGGTTTTTAGTTTTGTAAGCAAAACTTGGTAAACAAAAATTGAACCGAACCGGTTTCATTTAAAAAATATATACTATATTTTTTTTTATTCTTCCTATTTGGTTCAATTTTTTTTATTTGATTTTATTTTAATAAAATAAGAGAAAACATAAATTTTTTTTAATTAAAAACCAACTAAACTAAAATTAGATGGTTTAAACTAGATCCGATGTGTGATTTTTTAATTTGATTGTTTTTATAAATAAAAACTAATTCGAACCAAAAATATCACCCACAAGTCCCTTAAATGAAAATAAATCATTTTAAAGGATTATTGCTGAACATAGAGGGCCTGATTTATGAAGCGTGCTCATAGCCATTATTATCAGACAAGCGTCGCATAGGTTTGTTTGCATTTTTTTTTAATTATTTAATGCAAATAAAATAAATAAATAAATGATGGGTATATAAATAAATTTAAAAAAAGGAATAAAAGAATATGTTATTTAATTCCCGAATATTGTCTCATAAATCCGTTGGCAAGGAAAGCGTGCCTCATTTAACCGCTCTTTTTTTCAGAAAAAGTCACGTGAATTTTGCCTCCACTTGATTTTTTTTTTTTAAATCTCATCCTCCTTTCCCACGAGAAATCCTTAAATTTCCCAATGTATTCTGTCTCTTTCAATTACTGTAATAATTAAAACATGCTTATATAATAATTAAAACATGTTTATAGTATCTGTTTGTTTTTGTCTTTCAAACTTGTTTTTAAAAATATTTTTTATTTAAAAAAAAATTAAAACAATATATTTTTAGATGTTTTCCAATAATTTTAATGTACCAATAAAAATTAAAAAAAAATAAAAAATATTGTTTTGATATATTTTTAATTGAAAAATATTTTTCTAAAAAAAAATTACCCAAGACACACACTTACAAACATAGAACTTTTATTTGTAGTATGATATATGTTGTTTGTTCAAAATATATTAAAATGATATTTTTTATTAAAAAAATTATTTTTGATATTAGAACATGAAAATAATATAAAAATATCAAAAAAAAATTTAATTTAAAATAAAAACAAAATATTTTTTTTTTCAAAAACTCTTTTAAAACATAATGCCAAACAAATTGCCATAGGATAATTCAAAGACCGTGTAGTTTCATTTTCTATTTTAGAAAATATCAAAATAGTTTTATTTAAAAAAAAACTTAAAGTCATACTTGATTTTGATTGGTCACTTATATTAACTCTCTTCTAATTTTTTTTTTATTTAAAAAATGACCTGAACTAAATTTTAGATAGACGCAAGACAAGTTTTAAAACATCATGTTTTTAATAGAAAAATCTGTTAATAAATTATTTCATCTAAAAAACTAAATTTTTAAGGAAGATCCTGCAATATAATTTATATTATTCTCTGATATTCTCTTTAAAGTAAAAGCTCTCTTTGCTTGAAATTTGCACAAAAAATTACACTATTTAGTGTTTATTTTTTATTAAATAAAATAAAGATAGTAAGATTTAAACTTTTAATTACTAGGTTAACAAGAATCAAGAACTATTTTATATAAAAATTTAAATTATTAGAGTATGTTTCATTTAACAAATTGTTTTTAATAGAAAATTCCTGAGAGGTTTGGAGAGATGGGTAACGAAGGGGATGGGAAAATTATGGGAGAACGTACAAAACAAATAATGGGAGCTCCATTTATTAGGAAGCTTGTGAACGTAAAAAAAGTTAGCTCAACTGTATGAAATTCTTGTTGAGAAAAGTTGTGTTATGTTTAGGTGTTTGATATCAAATTCAATTAAGCAACTCAGAATTTAATGCTCACATGATCACGGGACCTACCTGTCCCATTTCCTCTCCATCTTCTTCCCCTACTCCTCTCCAAATCTTCTTTAAATATAATTCTCACAACTTCCCCTGATCACATTAATAGCAAACCAAAAAAAGCCACAGACACTCAATGATCGTGATACACCATTTAAGCCTGCACATTATCTCTTTCTAGTGTCTGAGAGCAAGAGAGCAAGAAAAATGAGGATACCAACACTCTTCAAGGGCAAAGAAACGAAACATCCATGGCAGAAATGGCCTTCATGCAAGCACCCCAAGACTCTCTCTTTCAGAGCTGGAGATGATGTTATCAAGACTGTAAACTCAGTCTTCTTTGATCCTTCTGAAGGGGTTGAAACACCAGAGTCATGGTTCACTGACTCATCAGAAACCACAAGCTTCTCAACCGAGTCGGAGGATTATGACGGGGAGTCATTGGAGGTGGTTGTGCGCGGGGTGAGATCAGAAAGGTTGTTTTTTGAGCCTGGAGACACAAACTCAATACTAGAAAAGGCAAAAACAGGAGGGTTTCCATTCAAAGAAAGTGTAGAGCTAGCAATGGAGTCTGAAAATCCATATGTTGATTTTAGAAGGTCAATGGAGGAGATGGTGGAGTCTCATGGACTTAAAGATTGGGATTGTTTAAAGGAGTTATTGGGCTGGTATTTGAAGGTCAACGGGAAAAAGAATCATGGGTATATAGTTGGGGCATTTGTCGATCTACTGGTTGGGATTGCAGCTGCTCCTTGTTCTGATCATTCTACCTTCTCTTCTTCATCTCCTCTATGTCCATTGAAAGGGCTTAATGAGATTGAAGAGGAAGAACAGAAGGTATAGTCTTAGCTTTCATTATTTCAGTTTTGCGTATATTAGTAGGATTAAAGAAAAACAAAATGAGATTAGAGCTTCTTTTCGTGTGCATCATTTACCATGATGATTATGAAATCTCTCCCCTTGTTGAAAATGGCAAGAAATATTAGAATTTGAAAGGTTCTGCCTCTTGGTCTCTGCCTGTGAATCTCCAGCTAGGTGCAGAGAGAGTCATTGAATGAATGTGAGTCTATTTTTGCAGCTGATCCATGACAACACAATCTAGATGGCTAACCAAACCTTTAATACAGACATTGTGTGATAGAACGATCTTCTTTCAGGGACGTGCTGCTGTAGAAGCTGCTCGTCGTCTGGTAATCTGACCTGTCAAAAGAAGCCACCGAAATTGGCGTGTTTGACCGAACATGCACCAGTCTACGAAATTAGCTGAGCTGCATTGCAAATGCGAGCTATTGATTTTCTCAAGAACTGTTAGCTAAATCTATACGCAATGCATTGATATCACCAATCAGATTTAACCCATCGTGAAAACAGTGCATGATACTCCATTGACGACATGTCCACATTTAAAAAGTAGTTCAGAAAAGTCAAACGAGGCATGGCTTTTAATTTGATTATTGAAACGTGTTTTACATTCTTGGTTCTACAGAAAATCAACTAGTTTTATTATAACTAACCCTATCTGACTTGAAACAGTAATGGAAGGAAGCACCTTATTGAAGCTTCAAGTTCCATAGCCAGCATCAAGTGAAGAGATCACTGTCCTCTGATGCAAAGTTCCCTGGCACTTACTCAAGAGTCTTCTTAATTTTTGATGAAAGATATTGTTGCGTTGGGGCATCGTTCACTAACATGTAATTGGGAGCGATGAATTCCCACAATGCAGCCATATCTATACAGAATTAGGACCCTTCTTGTGATTTATCCACGACAAACTCAAGTGAGCAGCCAAATTTCTTGTGAGATCTCACCTAATGTATCTTCATCACTTGTGAAATTTGATCTCAGGGACGTATCAGAGGCACATTCGTGCTGGTATCACCGTCACTGGCAGCACCCAGATTCTCAGTCAGCCTCTTCATTTTCCACAGCTCTATATAAATAAGTGAAAGTGACAGGTCCATAAATAAATAAAAATTACACAAATAGCTATATTATAACGAAAACCCTTCTTTTAAAGGGCAGAACAAGAACCATACAAATTGAAACATGCTAGCGAGACGCGAAGAGCATAAGAAAAAAGCATTAAAAAGCATCATTCTTCAGCAGATTTATTTGACAGCATGCATTTTAGGCAGATGCATATTACTAACATATTCTGGGTATAATATGAACATGATTCGGACTCAGTTAATAATAACTGCGGAGTCTCTAGATTAAAATAATCAAGTTCCAGTCGATTCAATAATTGAATAAAAAATTATATTCGTTTTTAACTTGAACTTGTTTATCTGCTACGTAAACACATCAACTCCAAACCATTTAGGATACATACTATCAGTTTACATCAACTAGTGTGTAAGGATTTCAATGCTTCAAGCCCACATTGGCATTAATTTGTTACAGAAAGATAACTTGATGACACAATCACAATAGCAAAATCAAATGTAGGAACAAATTCATCAGACAAGTAATAAAAAAGAAAACAAACTTTGACACTAATTCAATCCAAGAGCTCAAACCCATGGTAGTTCAAACAAATTCACAGAAAATACAGAAGCTTTATGTAGGGTTTTGAAACTTGAATAGGAAATGGCATTAATGCCCTTGATAGTTTAGGATTAAATATAAATGAATTAAAGATATAGTAGTAACTTACAAATATAAATAGAAAAAAAAGAGGAGAAGTAAAGCTGAAAATTATGAGAGAACCGGAAGAGAGAAGGAGAAGAAAAAGAGAAAAGAGAAAAGAGAAGGGGAGAAAGGAAGGATGAGAAATAAGTATTAAAGCAATGTATATGTGTTATTATGTTTAAATATTGTTTATTAGTTAAGCTTTTTGTTTGTATTGGTGATTAGAGTTTGTAGATTTTATTTGGGTTGGATTAATAAATGAATTGAGATCTTAAGGGTTTAATGTGTTGGATAATAGTTTAATGATTTTGATTGTAGATGATTTTGAAATTATTTGATGTGTTTGGTGTAAGAAAATATTAGAAAATGGTGAGGGCATCTGCAGTGGGGATGCTATCCCCGTATGCAAAAGTAAAATAATAATTCTTTACCTTTTTTTTTTTTTTCATTTTGATGCTGCAATGGGGATGTCATTTGCACATGTAAAAATGGCATCCCCTTCCCGAGCTGCTATTTGTAGCAACTCGGGACATAGAACTAAAAAAATGTGGTCCCACCTTGGGGCCACCTTTTATATATATATATATATATATATATTAGTAAATAATATAATTATATCAAAAATATTTATTTTTATTTACAAATACCTTAATAAGAGAGTAAAAATTTATATATAAAATTAATAATTATATTATTGGAGGGTTTTTTTTTTAAAAACATTCATTTAATTATATAACTTATTCCTATTAATTATATAATCAATGACATAATTTAACTATATACAAAATAATTCCACTATATTTAAAATAATATATATAAAAAAACAGCTCTCCAAAATTATTTTTACCATTAAAGCACACATCAACAAAAAATCTATATATACACTATTCAATGAGCCATTTTAAAGATTTGGCTCTCCAAAATGGCTTTTGCCATTAAAGTTGCTCTGAAAAACCCTTGCTGGAATTCTGGGCTGGAGGTTGAAGATGATGAAATTTTATTTTGGTCCCTTTTGTGAAAATTACAGTTTAGATCTCGAACTTTGTAAAATCACAGTTTAGTCCCTAAACTTTAGAAAATTATAGTTTGGTCCCTAGAGTGAAATTTGAGATTCTGGATAGAAATGAGGATGAATTATGGGTAAAATTTCAATATAGTTATGAATTTATAAGGAGTTCTATTTAGTCATTCAATTTGATAAAAAATACAATTTAACCCTAAAAATATAAGAAAATTACATAATGGTCCCTAGGTGAAATATTAGTATTTCAGATTGGTTTGATGGATAATTGCAACTTATTTGATGAATTATTATCAATTTTATGAATTGTATATTTTGAACTAGATTTCGAAAGAAACCATTGTTTTTAGGTTTTGCGAAAAATAGATAGTTTGATTCAAAACACATATGATTATGAGTTGAACTCTTAGATATGGTTGCTAAAGATATTTTACTTCTTTTGAGTCATTTTGAGCATGTCTTCTTTTATATATTCAGATAATCCTGATATTCTGCTCGCGATACATCATTAGAATTCCGTCAGTATTCCGCTTTTGAATTTCGATCGTTTTCGATTCAAGTGAGTGAATAATATTTAATATGCATGAGAAATAGTATAAATATTTGAATTGCTAGTATGAATTGGATTATGCTTCTTAATAATATACATTGATTACTATTCTTAATACATTGAAACATAATTAATTGTTGAATATATATTTTTGACATGAGTCAATATCTGCTTGTGAATTGATAACTCCTCATTTGATTAATATCATGTGTTGAGCCTTGAAATATTAACATGTTTGTTTAATTATAATATATACCTACGGTATACTAGTCAGATTACCCATGTTAATAGGGTAGTGTTAGCTTTTGTGCATATCGTATTTGAAACCCTAGTTGGTCGGAAGAGTCACTAACCAGTGCAAACTGATTATCCCAAAGTACGAAGCCCCATGTTCATTGCATTCTGATTTTCTAACGAGCTTTACCTATTATATTCTTGTTATGATCTATTTGAAAAACTTCTTGTAAAATCTCTGAGCCGATTCGATAATATATTTCTTATTGTTGTATTATCTTGTATGTGTATATTAGATGTTATCTACTTACTGAGTTGTTGAACTCACCCCCTCATTATTTATTATTTTCAGGCGTGTAACTTGTTAGTAGATCATTATCGATGAAATTTCATAACTTATTATTTTGGTTGTAATCGATACTTTTGTTTTAATGTCTAATTAGCGCTCCACAATTATAACAAGATGTATTCGACTCTTGTATTAAGACAATCGAACTATATTATAAGTTTACTTTGTTATTTATGCTGCGTTGAACTATGTAAATGAATGATGAGTTTGTATGTAAGTTTGGGTTCGCATAGGTGTGAAACCTTATAGGGAAACCATGTCTATGTACCGGTTATGGATCTGAGAATCGGGTTATGACACTTTAACCTAAAAAAGTCATAATTTTTGGAGAGATCAGTATCCGAAGCTCAGTAGCTATGGTTTTAAATTCTATGAGACAGAGAGGCCAGATCCTGACATGGCTATGCTAGATAAAATCTACGTCTTGATCCCTTATGTTACGAAGCTTCTCAATGTAGTCCTTATTTTAAAAAACTCTAAGATTTAATTTTCATTTCAATACTTATGATATGTAAAATGGAAAAGGATATTTCACACAATCTTACGCAATGAAACATGTTCATCAAGATCGTTTAATTATGGGAGATAATTTATGGTTTAATCCTTGAATTGCCTAGAATTTTTACCACCTTCCCTTGATATTGTAAGATTTCTCAATTACCTTGTAAATCATCAACTTCACTCGGGTGAGGTCTTAACTTCAGTCACTTGTATTTCTTACGACGTGTTGTTTGAACCATCGAATTGTTTTGGATTCATTTTGACAGATTGTTTACTTATGAGCAGTGTTACTAAAATCAATCTAATTTTATAGGCCAACTCGGTGATCTATCGACTCTAAATCTCTATATTAAACCTGATGTGATTTGATTAAGTCCCGTTTCATTTATATTTTTCAATTTTTTGAATTTTAAATTAATATTTTGGATTGTTTTGATATACTTATTTCAAAATTAAATTTTAAATAATAAAAAATTATATGTTATTTTGACGTGTTTTCAAATAAAAAATACTTTGAAAAATATTTTTTACTAAATAGATGTTAAGTAAAAACCCTTGAGACATGATTTGATTGGAAAAACAAATCTTGAACAATGATGTTTTGAATTAAACCAATTGATTTTAGTTGAGTTGACTTAGATCGGGTTTGATAACAATACTTGTGTATCAATTTACATGTACAGTATCAAGTAACCATTTTACCTAATAATTTAAGTTATTATGAGAGGTACATGATATAATTTATATTATTTTTTAACTCACCTTCTCAAATAAAATCTTTTTGAGCTTAAAACTTACATACAGTTCCACAATACATTGCGCTTAATTTTTTTATGAGAGTTGTGAGATTCAAAGTCGTGACTATTGGATCAATAAAGCTCTGATACCATGTCATAAAACATCTCACGGGTCTTAAATTTATTGAACATTTTTGTTTTGTTTTTGTTGCAAGTCTGATCCAGTTCCCTATAGCACAAAAATTCTGAAACTTATCTATTCAGTGTCCGTATCGCCAGAGGCTGGCTGTGTTAAGAGCCCTTTCATGCAATAGCTCTGGTTCTGCCAATACATCCTGTGCTTCAATTAGGAACTACATTAATGGCTAATTAAGCAACGTGTCAACAAAAAGAAAATGGGATTGATAAAAGCAAGCGAGCTATTATCTACAGGTCTGCATGCAGATGAAACATTCGGTCAGCCATCTAGCTATTCAAGTGACAAGGAGCTTGGGAAGGAAAGGAGGCAGCTCAATGTGATATCGAGTGCAAGTCTGATCATCCAGGGAAAACTCAAACGAAATACTGATGACCATATATATATATATATATATATATATATATATATATATATATATATATATATATATGTATGTATATATATCTCCAATGTTGTAAAAGAGATTCCATAGATTCCAACAAGTATGTATATCCATGACTGTTCTATAATAATTACAAGCAGGAGACTGAAACAGCAGTCCTGCACCCCAGAAAAGAAGATAATTGGAGATTAGCTAATTATTGAAGGGCTCCAACAGGGTGATGGGTTAAATCAAAAACTTGATTTGAAATGAAGGTCAACTTTATGGGCAAGGAGGGAGGGAAAGAATGTTTTTTACATAGATTTCATACAATCTGTTGAAGGAAAATAAAAGTTTGTGGCCATCCATTGCTCAATCATCAAAGGCATTATTCCACTTCTTTGATAACAGAGCAAAGTAAAGCACCGCTACAGTTCCCAATTCCCTTCAAACAGACAGCCAGTCCTCTCTTCTTTACTTCAACTTCTTGGTATTGGTGGGTTTGCCTTTCCTTTTCTTTGCCCTTTCTCTTTTTTCCTTTTCTTTTTTCATTATCTACTTTTGAGCTTATTCTTCCAACCTTGAATAACGTATATAGTACATAATGCATCAGTCATTATATATATGATTTAACAAAGTGATTATTCCTTTCATAGTCCTTAAAGCTTAGTGCTTCGCAAAATGTTGGTATAATTTATAGCCCCCACAATATAGAGACGCCAACTTCGCTTTTTTTTTTTAATCCACTAACCTTTATATGATGAGAAAAAGAGAAAGTTGGATTTCACATGCAAAGCACTTTCACATACAAAGACTAAAATTTTGCCTCACTAGCAAGAAAAGCACAATCCCATAGCCCATAATATCCACACTTGCCACACCTCTTCCCTTACAAGCAAAATATAAACCAGCAGATAGCTGCTTCTTCATATTGGTAGCTTGACTAAGAGTTTGCCTAAGAAATTCCTTACTTCTACTTCTCTTGTTATCCACACATGAAGCCAAAACCTCTTCGAACGATCTAGTTTTGTTTCATCTAGCTAGAAATCTTTGAAACTTTGTATCAGTCCATAAGTGATCAACGTTCAAGACTAGAGAAATATGAGGACAGGAATTTGCAGTGTACAGCAGGCTCTAACTCCTGAGGCTGTAAGTTTAGTGAAACAAGCATTTGGTCTTGCTAATCGGCGAGGCCATTCTCAAGTCACTCCTCTTCATGTAGCAAGCATTATGCTCGCTTCCTCTACTGGTATTCTCAGAAGGGCTTGCCTTCAATCCCATTCTCATCCCCTTCAATGCAAAGCTCTAGAGCTTTGCTTCAATGTGGCGCTTAATCGCCTCCCCGCGTCCACTTCTAGTGCCCTATTAGGCCCTCACCCCTCCAACCCTTCCCTCTCCAATGCCTTGGTTGCGGCCTTTAAGCGTGCTCAGGCTCACCAACGGCGAGGATCCATCGAAAACCAGCAACAGCCCATCTTAGCTTTGAAAATCGAGATAGAACAACTCATTATCTCTATCCTAGATGATCCTAGTGTTAGTAGAGTCATGAGGGAGGCTGGTTTCTCTAGTACTCAAGTGAAAAACAAGGTAGAACAGACTGTTTCTTTGGAGATTTGTCCTCAAAGTTCTGTTACTGTCAGCTATCAGTCTAAAGAAATCACCAAACCTCAAGTTCTCAGCGCTAGTGTGTCTCATTCTCCACCTTTCAGTCAGTTTGGAATCACACAGAGCAAACCATTAGATCAAGTAAGGAATGATGATGTAATGAGTGTCTTAAGCACATTGGTGGGCAAAAAGAGAAACACTATCGTCACAGGAGAGTGCCTGGCTACTGCTGAGAGTGTAGTGAGGGGAGTGATGGACAAGTTTGAGAGGGGGGAGGTTTCTGGGGATTTGAGGACTGTGAGGTTCAAAAGCCTTCCTCTTTTGTCTTTCAGAAGTCTTTCCAAAGAGGACCTTGAACAGAAACTTATGGATCTTAGGTGTATTGTGAAGAGCTATATAAGTACCGGGGTGGTTTTATATCTGGGTGATCTCAAATGGATATCTGATTTTTGGTCAAGCTATGGTGAGCAAAGGAGAAGCTACTACTGCACTGTAGATCACATAATCACGGAGCTCAAAAGATTAGTTCATGGATTCAGTGAAACTGGAAGGTTGTGGCTAATGGGGATTGCTACTTTCCAAACTTACATGAAGTGTAAAGCAGGCCACCCTTCTCTAGAGACTATGTGGGAGCTTTATCCTGTAACAATTCCAGTTGGGAGCCTGAGTCTAAGTCTCAAACTTAATAGGCAAGTCTTTCAGATTTAGTTAAAATACCATTTCAATCTCACCTGCTAATCGTATTCCCATTAGTACTAATCTTTTTGTTCTTACTTTCTTTCAGTGATCCACAATTTCATCAATCCAGAAGCAACTCATCTTTGAATGGGTCCTGGCCGCTGCTTGAATCTGGATTTGATAACCACTCAACTTGCGTGACAGATTACTCTGTCAACTTCAATAAAGAAGCTAAAAGCCTGGTAGGTAGGACCCATAACAAGGAATCCACTTCTAGCTTTACTATTTCCAACAATTCAAGCTTGCCCTTATGGCTCCAGCAATGCAAAGAAACTGAAAGAAACACCGCCGATGACCAGGTGCTTACTTTACCTGAACTTCGAAGTTTATAATGAATCTTGGCTAAATGATAGTGCTTCATTTATATTAACACTCCTTGCACTTGGAACTTATTTAGCAGGAATATCTGTGCAATAAAGGGATCTCTCTTTTTGGTTCAGTCCACAAACAGTCTTACAATCCTGAGAAAACCACCAAATTTGCGTCGTCTCCTCCTTCACCGAATCCAGTCTCCTTGCAAGAGCGCAACACCGACTCACAGCAGACACACCTAAGTTGGCCAGTGATTTTTGAACATAAACAGTTTGAAAAGGGGAACCAGATTTGGATTTCAGAATGCAGCAATGAAGGTTATGAAAGCAGTTTGAGAAATGATCCCAAACCTGACCTTTTGTCAAATCCCAACTCTAGTCCAAATTCAGCTTCTTCAAGCGAGGCAATGGATGATACGGAGGGTGTTCAAAGCTTCAAGGAGTTCAATGACCACAACTTGAAGAATCTACGTAGTGGCTTGGAGAAGAAGGTTCCATGGCAGAAGGATATCATTCCTGAAATTGCAACCGCTATCCTTGAGTGCAGGTCTGGAATGAGGAAAAGGAAAGGAGAGTTGAATCACATAGAAGACAGAGCAGAAACCTGGCTGTTTTTCTTAGGTGTTGATTTTGAAGGTAAAGAAAAGATTGCAAGGGAGCTGGCTAGACTAGTTTTTGGCTCTCAAAGCAACTTTGTCTCGATTGGTTTGAGCAATTTCTCCTCATCAAGAGCTGGTTCTATTGAAGAACCCAAAAACAAGAGGTCAAGAGATGAGTTGGGTTGCAGTTATCTTGAGAGACTTGGCCTAACATTGAATGAAAATCCTCATCGCGTGTTCTTCATGGAAGATGTGGATCAAGTTGATAACTGTTCCCAAAAGGATATCAAGCAAGCAATTGAAAATGGGAATGTGACACTTCCTGATGGTGAAAAAGTTCCTCTTAAGGATGCCATTATTATTTTCAGCTGTGAAAGCTTCAGTTCAGTGTCCAGAGCATGTTCACCTCCAAGAAGGCAAAAAACTGGTGACAATCATGAAGACAGGGAAGATGAGGGTGTCATGGAGGAGAAAAGTCTAGTTCTTTCACTTGACCTGAATATTTCCTTTGGAGATGATGGAGATGATCAATGTTCACTTGCAGAATATGGGATTTTAGAATCTGTGGATAGGCAGGTTGTTTTCAAAATTCAAGAATTAAGTTAGGAGGGGTATATTTGCTAGATCTTTAATATTTAAGAACTTTGTTTTTTTGAATTTATGTGGGGGGAGAAAGATTAAACTAACAAAGGGGAAAAAGAAAAATTATTTTCTGATCTTACATGGAGGGCGGAGTTGACAGGATTTAGGCACTTGGCTAAGTAAGGCTTTGCTGTATATTTTTGTCTTTTATTTTTCCTTAACTTATGTTACATGTAATAGATTACTGCATATATAATCATGGTTTTCCTCCAAGATTTCATTTCTTTGTCCATGTCGAGCAATCTCCCATGTAAATTTATATTCTGTATCTTCACAAATTGTTTTTCTTCTGATCTTACAGTTCCAGCAATGATAAATATTAAATATGGTGCTTAAGAGCTCGTTAATCTATGCAGTGGCCAAAATTACAATTCAAATAAAAACATTTAATGTTTTTTTAACCTGAAATGCCGACAAAACTAAGACTTAACTAGTACTAAAAAATTATTGAAAATCAGAAGGTTAAGATTCATAACTTCAAGGTTATGCAAAGAAGTGGCTACTTTGGAAGAGAAACGAGGAAGAAGAAAAATTCTTCCACTGGTCACAAATTATAAAAAAAGTGAACACTATGCTTTATGAGTAGTGGGCAAGGGTTCACTTTATTACTATATTTGTTTGTTAGGTTTATTAAAACCTAACATTCTAGTCTTTGAAAAGTATCAGGAGGGAATGATCATAAACCAAAAAGAGGATGAGCACAAAAACAAGAAGCATCTAATCTTTAGACCATAAAGAAGTTTTCACTTTAGAATCTCATAAAGGAAGATCATCTTTTCATGACTTTATGGACCATGTTTGAAGAATCTGTAAGTACATTGATCATATATATATATATACATACCAGAAGAACAAATCATGGGACCTTGCCAGCTCCTCACCATTCAAACGTAAACTTTTGTCTTTCCTTTTCTCTAGTTCTAACATATTCAGCCATGTAGCTGACTGATTAATCAGAAATTGTTTTGAGTTTATTCTGCTGAATATCTCACGCATGCTAAATGTAGCAACTGGTAACTAGCTTGAAATGAGTGGTCCAAGCCACCCTATCAGGTGGTATAGGAACCGAAAGAGAAGGAATATATAGCTACGTTTAGATTTTGGTTCTTGCATGTTGTTGTTGAATATTTTGTTCAAACTTCAAAGGCATCGTTTTGTTAACAAAAAGAGGAATAAGTTTCATCTTTCAGCTATACCTTCCTCTACTTGGAAGAAACCAAAAGAATCGTAAATATAAGCTCTTTATAACTCCCCAGAGAATCTTAGCAGGAGTACTAACCTTGACTAAACTACTAAAAGTAGGGAGCCAATGCTTTCAAATCAAACAAGGAAAGCAATGGCTTATGTACTCCAAAATCTGAAACTCACCCTGCTTTACTCATCTCCAACTGTCATGTTCTTACTTGAGTAAGACAAAAGAAGAGAGGATAACAAAGGGAAAAGGAGAAAAAGAAAAGGAACACCCGGCAAAAAGATCAGAAAATTTTAATATTATCTCATATAACCTATAATATATACAATTTCTTCCAATATGGGTTTAGTCTAAAAGATAAGTAAACTTCACAGCATTATGGCAGCAATTAGGTTGAAGCCAATCCCAATTCAACAGTAGCCCCTTGAATTTTTAAGAACCGGTCCACTTAGGTGATGGTAATGGGTAGCCTCTGTCACTTGAAGATAAGACCTCGAGCTTTGTTCCCATTAAGGGAAAAAATGGTTTAGAGATTTGAGCAAGAAATCATCGGAATGAACGATAGCAACTTCCATGAATGATTGATGTTCGTAACCAAGAAGTTTTTGTTGTGGGATGATATCAAATTCCACGAAAAGCTTGTGTGAGTTGCCGGGACATTGTACCTCGAGTCTATGACCAGCACCTATAGGCATGGTTATAAACAACAGCTAGGTAAAGGGAGGCGAGTCGATCGGGTAACCCACCTAGCTAGCTTGAGCATGGGTCGGACAGAGTTTTTTTTTTATTTTTTTATCAATATAACAAGGTTTATTTAAAAAACACAACCACATCATTTTAGTAAAAAAATAAGAAGTTGATCCACTACTTCAAGGGTTAATTCAGCCAACTTGTATTCCGGGCTTCGAACCGGTTCTTATAGCTATGCCTGTAAGCTTCATGCACATCCTAATTCTTCTTCTTTTTTCTTTTGGATTTTGGTTAATCTTTAAAGAAACATATTTAGACATGTTTATTATTGCACCTATCATGTTTGCGCCCTTAAAATTATCAATATATCATGCCCAAGAAAACTCCTGAGAACAATAACAAACATCTTTCAGAAAATGTTGATTTTCTGCTCTGTTTTCTTCCCGAGGGAATGATTTTTTCTTGAATATCCTTCGTCACCTTTTCTCCGTTCGTCTCAGACACCCTTCATCATTCATGTTTATCCGACATGCAGAAAACATTCTCTCGGACAAAATAGTCGATGATGATCACGCCCTCAAACTTTGTCAAACGTTTTCCAAACTCACCTATAGCCTACTTCAGTGGCTGCCGCAAGTCAATACTGCACCTTCTGGCAGCTGTTCCTCACCTTTGGCCTTTGTAGCATCTAACAAGATGTACTATGAATTTTTAACAAGACGGTGATATTCTTCAAGGTCCTAATCTATATATGTGTTGGTAATCAACAGCAGTAAAATATCAAGTTCAACAACATTTAGGTCTTAATCACAAGGTTGCTGCTACTTGCAAGCTTGTTCTACGCTCATGGTATGATGAGGTGGGGCAACAGTACTGCATGATCTTAATTTATTTCATATCTGTATTCAAGTTTTATCATAACTAGTTCAAAAACATCTTGTATCAAGAAGGCATCAAGTTATACTAGCCGTTACCCTTGTATAATCTTCGAACATGAACTGAAAATCATTACAAGTGATAAAAAGGAATGGGAAAAGGAAATACAAAAGCATGAACCCACTAGATGTATTCTTTTTAGGGGTCATTAGGGCATAAAGTATTCAAAATGCACACACTTTTCGAAGGCCTTACTGCTCACATCTTTTTATCTTTCATATATTGCAGTAGCAGTGTCTCATCCAGGACAGCTTCCACACCTCAAGCTTTGGATTTTGAGGGAGGGAGTGGAGCCCTTTGCCGAAAAAAGAATGGCATGGAGACAAAGTTTCCACACCTTAATTCTTTTGCAGTCTTTGGAAAAAGAAAGCTAGCTAGCTAGAATGGCTGTTCTTACGTAAAGCTCCTTCTTTCTCATGTAAGAGAATTTTGCATGAAAGTAAGGGAATTCTTGGATCTGAAACTCCAATAACAAGTGTATAATTTAACTCCGACAAACAAAAAAGCATTATCATAGAATCACCTGTCTTTCACTCTCTCCTACTGCTGCAGCAGCAGCAATGCCTGAGAACACTATAGTCTTGGATCCTTCACTCATCATTCTCATATGATAATGGGAAGAGAGAGAGAGCAGCTAGGCTTTAGGCATGTTGTGGGGTTATAAATAAACCTCAAAGCAAAGCAGCATGGAAAGACCAGTCAAAAAGAGGCTCCGGCGTGAAATTTAACGAGAGAATGTTAGATATGGTTTTGGATATTCGATATGTATTTTTGCTTTCAATCATTGTTTGATTTTCTCTTTGAGAATCTTGGGGAGATATATAGACCATAGCTTTCAATCATTATGGACAAGATTGATCGATCCTAATTCTGTTGTATTTATAGCTTTCTTACTTGTTTAGAATTATTTTATTTAGATTTTGGATTTTGATTTTTTCTAAGTAGATTAATATATCGGTTTAAATACCTTAAAATAAATAATTGTGTGTTATTTGAAAAAATATATAAGAGATTTTTTCATTGTTTAGAGCTTGAACATTCTAGTTTTATCCTTTAATTATTAATCATGTCAACATCAACGATAAATAATTCAGAATTTACATGTTACACTCAAAGAAAAATATAAATGTTTATAAAGCAACATCAATAAACAAGAAAAAAAAACATCTATTGTTTATATTCACTCTTAAAAATCAATTTTTAAAAATTTTCAATTTGTATATAAATAGAAATCTCATTTTATATGAATTTTGTAGAAGATAGGAGAGAAAAATACTAGAAAGAAGAATGATAGAGAGTTTCACTAGAAAATAGTTGATGGTTTAGGTGACAAGCACACATCCCATGACTTCAACCTCTTGACTAATAATGTGAGAGGTCATTTAAGGGGTGGATCTCAGTATGAGTCTCATCTTTGTCGATCCATCACTGATATCTCAGCACAATCTTGAGAGGTTGATTTGTTTAATTTGCACAGGCATGCTTGTAATCAATGTACTTCTGGCAAGCTGCAATCAATGTGATCATAAGCAAACAGCATAACTTCCTCCCACACTCTACTTCCTTTCTTTTCCTATCTGCTATTGTGACTGCCTAGCCCTATTATGAGTCAATGACCAGTAAGTTTCCATTTGGCTAATTTATTGGGAAAAAGCAGCCTCTACACATTAGCAATATTCAAAAAGAACTGCGTCAGAAAGCCAGTGTTTTTCGGCATAAAGCAGCCATCCCAGATCAATAAAGAAGTAAATGTGAATTTCATTCAGAGAAATCAAATATAATGTATTATAAAATGAATATGCACAATGATTACAAATCTTGTCCCTCCATTAATCACCTAGACACAGCTCTCTACAGCAAGAAAATGGAGTTTGAACGTAAAGCTGCTAAACACCATACATTACTAGAACACAAACTTGTAGTTGCTGAATAATACTCATAGCACTGATTTAAAGAAGAAAAGCTTGCTGATGTGATTAAGCGAGGAATACAACACCAATACGGACACCACACACAAATTAAGTAGAAGAAAAGCATGACATATCTGTTTGATTCCAAAAGTACTTTTAATTACTTGGGTCCTTCCCAAATCCCATCATAGCATGAGTTGCCAGCATTGATCCCCTGCGAAGTGTTTCCATAAAGCGACCAGCCAGTGGAAACTCGATTGTTTCTCTATTTCTTAGAGGCTTCTTGTCCCACCTGTATAAAATTATTGCAGAATTGAACCTAAGAATAACTATACTGTAAGTCAAGATGACGGAGAATTCTACATAGGTATCTGTAGAGCATACCAATCTTCATGGCGAACAACCTTCCCATCCTCCACATATAGCTTGATGAGTGATATCATGTCTATACTTCTTCCTAAGAACTTATAGTTCTGCTTGTTGTCAATTAATATCTGAAGCAAATATATATGAAAAGCATCAAAATATGTATCAATATTCAAACCTGGCAAAATTCACGAGAAGAAACTGCAGAAGAAGTTTTGAACCTCTTGCTTTTTCGGTGACATTGCTTTTTCAGTCACGCTGTATTCGACAATTCTTGATTCGCTAAAGATCTGAAAAACAATTAACAATTTCTTTTTCCAATTTGATACGTGATCAGAAGTAGCATTTAAACATTGATCATTATGTTTTCCAAATATGAAATAATCAAACGAGTCCATTCAAATTTAGACATAATGATAGGAGCAAAATCCAAGAGAGGAAGAGAGTTTAGAAAATCATGATGCATCTTCAGGAAAACCAGAAAGTTAAATAGAAAATCTCTTCAGGCCACTTCAAATATTCTTTTGAAAGATCAACACATACAAGCATAAACGAATTTAATGAAATACTTGATAGGTAAAAAGAAGAAGGTTATTATCAACACCGAAAATAAAGTACCTTAGAAAGTGAATAGAATGCTGACTTGATCTGCTTCACCCTGTGGAATCATAAAATCAGTAACTGCAAAGGCACTCATTCCCACAACATCCTCTGGTTAAAACAAGTAGCAAATACTGGTTCTGATCAATAAAACAGGGATGATTTATTGAACAATGCAAGGAAGTTTAACGAATACATCTATGATACTCCATTTGAAGCCTACCAAAAAGAGATCAATGGAACAACAAAAATCTGTTAACTGTTTGAAGTTAAATGTTCACTCCATGCAAAATGCTAACAATTTTGAGGAGCTCCATCGTATAGAAGCATATGCAAACTATATCTCTACTCGTAACTATTACTGAACCCCGCTTATCAATCCAGTTTTGTAATGCTAACAGTGCTCTGTGATGCAGTGTGTTTTAAGTTTAAATATCAGGTTCACTTTACCAGCAAAACATTTCGAGGCAACAACATTTACATACCCATGAGCACACATGAGTGGATCTTCAAAGGAAGCGTTTGAAGCATAGATTTCGAAGTCGCGAGGTGTGGCACAAGATCCATATCTGAAACAATCAATTAAAGAACTTCAATGAGCATCTTGAAGTCATCAATACAGAGTCAGTCTTGATAATCAAGAGCAGGATTTTACTATCATCTGAAAACCCATCATCATGGAAAGCAGAAATTCCCCTTTCATTCTATTTCCATTTAACAGTCACAGATTATTTTTATTTTTATTTCCTTTTTGGTTTTAAAGGCAGAGGTATCCTCAGGACAACTTTCGCGGACTGAGAAATTGGTCCACTTCTTCGGTTAACTTTGATGGCAGTGATTTCAAACAAAAACACTATATTCATAATCCGTAATCTCTAACAAAGCATGACTTTTTATCTAACCGGAGTAGCGTTAAAAAGATATAGAATCAAAAGCAAAAGAAAGTACTCACAAGTTGAGAATATGAGGCATTATATCATCAGAAACAGGTTTTGTTGGCTTGTACTCACATGATTCCTTGCTACAACATTCCCTTGTCTCATCTTCCTTATCTTCAAAACCCACAAATATTTGTCAGAGCCAACGATCAACACTCACAAAGAAACATTTTAAAGAAAAACATAAGACCAAATCAAACATGAAAAAGCAACAAAAAAATTACATTTACATACCCTTTGGTGAAATATTATTCTCCATGGCAATTTTCTTAAAAATCAAACAAGAATTGGTGATAGAAAGAGTAGGAAAGTACGGACTTTTTCCAAGAACTAGAGAACACAAAAGAAAGCAAATAACGGTATTTCAAGGTGGTCAGTCATGGCTAGATTGTGCGTCACGTGGCAAGAGCTGGTCCATTAGGCTTTCGTTTTTGGCGGTCGGTTGATTTTTTGGAGGAGGATGTTTGGACCCAATGAGATACATACTCCCTTAATATCCTGAATAGGGAAAACAAAAATGGCTATTACCAAACAATTTTATGGCTTCCTAGTATGCTGAGTCCATTTATGAAAAATGAAAAATACGAAAATATTTTATTTTTATTTTTTATTCCTGTTTCAACATCAAGAGGAAGGAAGGAATGTATTTATCACCAACTAATTCACTTAATGTAATAAATGTATTTATCATCCACCAATTCACTTAATGTTGAAGCTTATTCCTTCGTCTTCTAACAACCAGTTCACTTAATGTAATAAATGTGTTTGTGATTGGTGAAGACAGGTCGGGCTCTTTTGTTTCAGAGATTACACGCCTGTTCATGCACAGGACACAGCATGATAGCAACTAGTATATCAAAATCCTATCCTTCATGGCTCAGGGGATTGGTTAGACCTGCGTTAAAAAGCTGATCGGATTAGGTTAGTGGCTCATTCTTGATCATTATAAAGTATGACATGATAAATTCTTTACTAATTGAGGACTTCAAAATTATTGTAAACTTTGTTTTGATGGGTCCTTCTCTGGATTACTTTCTCCATTGTTGCAGCATTGTCCTGTTTACAAGAAAGTTTTCAGCGCAGCATGATTAACTAGTGCTCTTAAGGCTTAACCTTGATCGGATACATGGGTCTCCGCTCTCTGAGAGACAAGGGGAGTTAGGCCTTCACTATTATCGCAGGCCAGGTTTTCACTGACCTGTAATGTTCATAGCCGCAGTTCTTTCAAGTATCGCAACCATCTAGGATTAGAAATGGTGGCGATGATGATCTTTGCTGGAGATTAAAACAAAAATATATAGGAAGGCCATGGCAGGACAATCCATCTCCATCACACAACTGAAAAACATATATATGGTCTGCATCCTTTGGAAATTGAAATAAGGCCGATCCATTGCATCAATACAAAGAAACTCTTGGCCAATAGCACAAGCTACGGCAAAAAAAGTCTTTAATGCTGTTAAAATCAAGTAGGAAGAATACATTTATTCACAGCCTTTACAAAAGGTTATATTGATGCACAAGACCCCCTCATACTACCATCATCCGAACAAAGGTACTTCTGCCACTACTGCAATGGGGGAGGAGCCTAACGACCAAACACTCCAAAGAAAGTGTGTTGCGTGTGCTACTAGATCATGAGGTCACTAATGTATGTGCCCAATTTCCAAGAATATCGAAACTTTACCGCCTGGGTTCATTCAAGGTCTTCCCCTCAAAAAATTCGCCCAGCATTCTTTCCAGATCCTCAGCTGTGTATCTGATGTACTTCTGAGGATTCTTCCCACTCTCAACTAGGGGCCTGCAACAAAACGATGAAAATTATACAAATAACAAGTCCACGATACAATTAAATGTGGGTTTTGCACAATCTTTATTGTAGTGGCTGCACCAGCACTTGCAACATTCAGAATTGAAAAGGGGAAAGATGATGTCAATATGGAGCAGAAATCCACTTGGATTAGTTTCAAGCTTTTTCAGCATTATCAAGAAAGTTTAGAGCAGAAACTGAAATGAGCTTCCAGGTTGAAAAAAAGAAGAAAAAGAGAGATGACAACACAAAAATTAAAACTCCTCCCTGTCCCTTACCACCCACAAATGAGCCTGCTCGTTATAAAATCTGAACATTGATGTACATGTTTTACTATTTTCAGATCAAGTTTAAACTTGGACGTGTGCCTAATTCTCTTGCAAAAACCACATTATAAAAGAGAAATGTTTTTTTTTCTTTCAAATCTACAAGAATATTATGCATGTGTATATGTAAACCAAGACTAACAGCACAGAACATACCCAAAGCGTTTTATAAAGGATCTGTATGCAGGCAACAAGACTTCAGCAACAGCAAGCCTCAGTGACTCTCGCAACTCGGTGTCAGGAACAGTCCACTGAGATTGTTTTTGGTGAAGCTCCTCAAATTGTACATTGAAAGTCTTGAACCTGATCATGCAACACGCTTCTCCATCCAGGTCAGAAAAAATTGTAAATATGAAAACGAAAAGAAAATAATGTGAATTGATTTGACCTGTCTTTAATCAACCCTCTTGAAGCTCCACTGCCACTTCCTCCCTCACCAGGTACTGCAGAACCTCCTCCCCCAGATGAAGTAAGCCCTTGTGTAGAGAGACATTGAAGAATCTGAAAATCCAATATTTCGTAAGGTGAAAACCCAGTTACTTTACTCTATAGATCTTTTCATTGTATTAATAGAACAGAATAAATAAAAGGCAAGTCCTGTCAACAAATCTTTTTTTCTTTCTAGTAAGATAGCATACACATCTCTTTGTTCTATTTTTTACCAGTGATAGGTTCCATTTTTGTCAACTTTCTTTCATATGCCTTGGGTATTAGAATTTATCACAACTGCCTATACCTGCATCTTCTTGTCATATTTCATTAATGTTGAAGTCAACTTGACTAGCAAAAACATTTTCTAGTAGATTTAGTCAAGGCTTCTAGGACCTAACAACCATACTCTTAGTTAGCTTTTATTGATATCATATAGTCTCAATATTTTAGACAGTTGAGGTAGCTCTGGCAGTTCATTTAATTGGAAAACGGAACAGCACCTTTGACCAGCCATTCCTTTTGTATTGATTTGCATGTTGCTGCACAACCCTTCTATGCCTTTGAACCCAGTCATCCCCTAATAAGTCCTTGGCTTCTGATCTGAAAGCAAAGTATTTACACTGAAATTTGCCCATAAGCAGAACTAGTAATGTTTTAAGAACGCTGAGAAAAATTAAGCACGACAAACCTGCGCACAGATCTGACCATGTAGTGAATATTGTTCATGAGAAATAAGTGAGTCAGAGCTGGATCTCTATACTGCCTAGATTTCCCATCCAGATTGGTTTGAAGAGCCTGCATTATTCGCATTGTTACATTTGCTAACTGAGAATTTGTTTCGCCACTGCTTTCAAATTCTTGGAAGAGTTGCTTCAAGGTTGTTTGATAGCTGAAGAGGTTTAATACACCGTTTACAGGTAAATAATGTGAACATATCCAATGTCGAATCCAGCAGCATGGGAATATTTTATTAAAAAAGAAAAGATTAAAAGAAGGCCAAAAGGGTTTTAGATAGTAGAAATAAGTTGCTCAATGTCAATAGGTAAGCCAGGAATATTTTGGTCAACCACTATGACTAAAGACACATGTAGCTGGAGATCATTAGCATGGCTGCATCATATAGCTTCAAGTTGGAAAATGACACTGCACTGAAAATGAACAAGTGGAACTTGCTAAATGATGGAACTAAAAGATCGAAAGTATGGTCAGCTAAACTTACTCAAAGAGAAACTTTACATAGTTAATCACATAACTAGTCAAAGGATGGACAGTCCCATCCAAAACAGCAGTTTTTGTGGCATCTTTTTCAACTGCTTCTTCGAAATCACCAAAGGTTTCTTGAGCTGTCTGGGCAAGCCTTTTTGTCAAACCAAATGTAGATTCCCTAATTTCATTGCAAGCTTTACCACCAAAAACTCCCTCAACCTGCAAAAGAATTTTCAGTCAATAAATTTTGTGCAGTATATTTACAATTCTGCCCTGTTTCTCAACATATTACTAGCCCTCATTGCAACTCATGCTTAAATATCTTTTCTGGCATCCAAGCAGAACATGCAATATATCATATATTTTATAGATTTTGCTTCCACAAAATCATCATAAATCAGTAATGTAAATAGACCAAATTGGTGTCAGATGGAGATATATATGTTTAATAATTGGTTCCATTGTACTAAAAAGCTACCACGTGGAAAGCCTGGAAAAAAGGTTAAGTGCCAGATAGGCTCCTATTTTCCTTCAGCAAAGAAAGAATATGAAGCAAACACGGTCAAAAGAAAGGGGGGGAACAGAGAAAGAGAGAGCAAATATACAAATTAAGATTGTAATTTCTGCTATACATATTGGTATCTTATTCCATTCATATAAAACTGAACAGATTTACAGGAAGTAAACAGGATGCATTCCTTGTATATATGTCACACTAACCATACCTCTGAATGTAGTTCTCGCATTATCTCATACATGTCCAGAAGTACGAATAACTTCTCAGGTGACCTTTTGCTTCTGGCAATTGCATCCCCAAAACTAAGAAGCATCGAGACACTACTAGTAGTACATTCAGCAAAGCATTGATCAAGGAGAGTATCAAACCCTTCAAATATTTGATCACAGACTCTTCTTTCTCCAACAAACAGGACTTTGACCTGCTCATAACATAATTAGATACTGGGAAGTACAACATAAATACAAGCATGCAAGTCCACAAAGTCCTTACAGCAATGCGCATGAAATGAATCCAATTCCCAATCTTGGCCTCCAACACCTCCCATTGCATCCTTTGGACATCCTCTTTGTTCAGCTTTTCAACTCCCAACTTGCGAAGGCTTTCCTCCAATACTGAAGAACGGGTATCCCTGAATGAGAACAAAGAAGTTGTCAGTTTGATACCATGCCTTCCTATATAAACGATAAAGTAAAATAATGCTGCATATGGCAGTAGCTGCTAGCTGGTATTGACAAGGCTTGGGTATCATGCAATAACATAGAATCATGGAAAGAAACTGTAATTTTCTATAAGCTCACATCTCTTCAGCTAGGCAAAATTAGAAGTTCCTCTAGTTAGATTTCATGCAGAATGTGCTCTCTCTAAGGTGGGGGAAAAAAACCTGAATTAACATCTACCTTAGACTGGAACTACTCTGGTTTCTAAAAGCACATAAATTGCCTTTTATATTGGGCTTGGCCATTTTGACATTTTATTCCAAGAATGCACTAAAGCTGTAAGAAAAAACTAATATTGTATTAAAGCTTTATATAATTACTTAGCTGAAGTAAACAACTACATGAATGGACAAAAAAAATATATCATCAGGGTCAAAATAGCTCAGAGTGCAAATAATATTACATGTCACAGAACTCATCAAAAGACAAAGCTCTTTACCTGTAAATTCTAAGTAACTGCTGTTGGTTCCCAGCTTGAACCATTTGTAGGGCTAAATCATGCAACAAAGGTAGAATCCTTGGGGGTATGAGAGTAAGATGTTTGAAACCACCGGTTTCTGAAGTACCATTTTGGTGCTCATGATGATGATTCTTGCCACTAAATTGGTTTCCAGGTGATTCTGAAGATGGACGCATTGATTCAGGGAGGCACTCAAAGAGACGATCAGGTTCCACGGGCTTGCTGGAATTTAGAAAATAAAAATAAATTAGTGAAATGAGCAAGGCTAAGTTGCATGACCACAAAAAATGCGAGTATAGGTCATTACCAACCACTTGATATCTCAAATCACAAGAGCGATCAATATCAATTGTGCATCATATATAAATTCCAAAAACAAAATAGACAGATGATTGTTCATAAGAGGTAAACAGAGTCCAGCTTCATTGTTGTTTATTGAAATGAATGCTTACCTTCACAATAATTAAATTAATGATCTTATACAAAAAAGGGAATTGCAGAAAATACTGAAAAGCCTATCCTAAATGATATCCACCAACGTTAATCTATACATGCCTATCATAAGCTAGCAAAACTTAAGTTTATGCTGCAAGATAAGGAAGTTGAAGCAAGCACTTGGGACCAGCTTCCATCCAACATCATAAGAAGCTTATTACCATAGATAACTATGAGTTGACACTTAGAGAGATGTTAAATATCAGCAGTGTATAATAGAAGCACCAACTGGTTAGAAAAGCAGAAGAATTAGCAATAAACCAGTTAGAAGTAACTGGCATGTAAAATGAAAGCATCAATTAGACAACATACCTGTACAACGCCAAAAGCTGCTTAAACTCATCTTCTAGCTTTGAAATAGCCTTAGTAAGTAAGGTATTTGCATTGTTGATGACTGCATCGCTACTCTTAAAGCCTTTGTTGCCACTAAAGAAACGAATGTTGCTTCGTAGTTGATTAATTGCTTCTAGATAACTTTCTAGGTCCTCATGCGGTCCCTTAAGTATTTTAGCCTCTGCCTAAATATTGAAGTGACAATGACATCAACAGTCACATGCAGGAAATGTGAATCCAAGAGAGTAAAAGATTCAAAGATCAAACTCAATGCATCATCAAAGAAAAGGTAGTACTTCAGAAAAGACACGACCCATTAAATTTCAGATAAGGCGTCAAGTTTTCACCTTGAGAAATTAAAAAACTTAAGGCAGGAAAAAAAAACTTGTATGTCAAAGGAAATTTTAGAATGGGTGGCAACTAATTCCATTCTATTGATTAAAGAAGACATAGAATCCTATTTGTGAGACAAAGCAGAACTTAGTCTAGCAATTAAATGGGGAAAGCACAAAAATTCTTTGATCAAGCTAGTCTCAATGGGTGAGTCAGCTATAAGCAAAAGTAACCATGACAAAATCAGAACATAGTCTAAAAGAGGGAAAGAAACGGCACTAACAATCAAATATATAACGATTTACAAGTAGAACAAGCAAGCAAAAATTGTACTAATACATGAAACCAACCTGCCGAGAAGCATCAAACTGCGTCAATATAACCTCTGCAGCTTTTAGTGTCTTGTCAATATTCTCATGAGCTTTCCTTATTGCATGCGTTCTGATCTACAAAGTCCAGATTAAGCACAACCAAATTCAGTAAAAACAATATAAACACAACTTTTTAACAAATAAAACCAATCAAATCAGTATAATTTAACTGCCTCCAATAACTAGTCAATTCATCCATCTGGGATTCTTCAACAGTGATTATTTTAATACTCGAGATTCAAATTCCCTCAGCTAAACAGCAAATCATAAGTCAATACCCAGCAAGGATAACCCCTCAATTCAAAAGCAAAAGAAAAATAAGCACAAGCAACCAGGATCCAATCAAGAATTGTATAATTTTCTCTTCTATATCACCCAACTAACCATTTATCTCATCTGGGTTCTACAACCTACGATGAAAAAGGCCCCCAGATCTTTCAGCTTTCCTCCACTTCCTCACAAACCAAGCAACAAACAGCACATCAACAGCAAGAGCAAGTCAAAGCAATTACAAACCAAACTAAACACCATCAACTAGTTATCTCAGGGTTCTTCAGTTTACCACCAAACAAAACTCAACCCAACAAAAAAAAAAATCACATCTACTTACCTGAGTAGGACGCATAGCAGTCTCAAGAACTGATAGACGACTATCAAAAGAACCCAGGATTGTAACAACATTATCAGTTATAGTTTGGCTTTTCTGAAGTGCTTCTCTCATCTTTGCTGCTCTTTCACCGAGTGAATCCATGCCCGACACTGCCACGATCATATTATCCTTCTTTTGAGAAAAATAGAGAAAACCCAGAAAGAAAATTATAGAAAGAACCGAAAAAGATTAGTTCTTGCTGGAGTCTGAATGAATGGAGACGATATGGGACCAGATGCAGACCAACCAGGGCAGCGCCAGTTTTTTTTTCCTGAAGAAACTGATTTTCTTTGTTTTTGGGTGGTCTTTTACTTTGACAGGTTGTACACTTTGGTCTTCCAATATTTTTCAAGTTTCTGGCTCCCCACCCCCACCATGATCCTTCTCCACTAAGCTAAATTCTTGTAAAAAATTAGTAATTTTTTTAGGATATTTATGATGAAAATTAATAAATACTATTTTTTATTAAAATGATGGAAAGCATCTTCGGTATTGGATATTTTTCTCTCCAATATGTGTATATTGTGATTTATTTTTATTTTTATTGAACTCGGTATAATTTATTCTGGTTAATTTTACAAAAATATATATAAAATTGACATGGTCAAAAATAAATTTGATTTTTTTAAAAAAATGAATATTGTTTAATTTTCTTTAAAAAATAAAATCAGGTTAACTCGTTTAATTCATAATAATATTTTGAAAATTATATTGAATGTAATAACTTTAGTAAGATTTAGTTTCAATAATTACAGTTTTGTAAACATGTTATTTTTATTATGTAGCCAAAAATATATTGGAATTTCCATTTAATAATAAAAAAATTAATACTATAATATATTTTTAAACAAAAAAACATATTAAAAAACAAACACCCTTAAAATTTCATTTAATTTTTATTTTATTATAAATTTACATAATAAAGAAGCTGCTATAATTAATCTAGGGAGCCGAATACGTCCATTCCCGAGGCAAACATATTTGATGACCGCATCTGAATCGAGACTCGTATTTCTCATTTTCCTCGGATCGATCCTTCCTCCATTTTTTCTTTTCGTATCCCTCGACATTATTCTCATCACCTAGTGGAACAAATAATTAATTATTATTGTTATTTAAATACGGATAATTTATATATATATATATATATAAAGTAATTGTAACTTACCATATTTGTATTTGTCCATAGCTTGATGATTAAGGAACACCCCAGTCCCTCTAGGCAACACACCACCACTTTCCTTCGAGAATGGTTTTTTAAAACGAGGGAGAAAAAATCCCGTGCCTTCTGATTTTTCATGAACAAACATGGAGTGTCTGCTTTTAAAACCCTAATTATCATGCTACTAGTCAGAACCCTTTAATCAATTTGAAAATTTCGAAAAATGGAAATTAACGAGAGATGATCATGTTAAGAGGATAAAGAGAATTTACTTCAGTTTGGTTATGGGGTGGTGTCGCGATCATATTTGAATTGTATGCGTTAAAGGGTCTAGATACAGCTTCAATCCCATGGTTCCGGCATGGATGGCAGCCATGGTTAACACCTGGAGCTCTTGTGCCAGCAGGGCTCTTCACATTTGGCTTGACACGTAGCTGCATGCAGTTATATATATGGCAATGACAACAGAATCGATTCAAATGAAAACTCTTTAATTAGCATTACCTTAATTAGGGATTTCTCAGAGAATGATTCAGGGCAAAGAAAATTAGTATCAGCATTACCATGTTAGGGATGAACAAAACAAAGGAAAAGAACCAGAAACCATAATCAAACAAGAAGAAAATCTATTGATGAAAGAGAGTGCAGGGTAGTAGCAGCAGCAGTACATGTGAGGATGAATCTGGACACAAGAGTTGACATGGAAAGATAAAAAATAAAAAAAAACTGAAGGAAAAGATACATAGAACAAAGCATGGAGAGGTTAAGAAAATGACCTGAGTTTCTGGTGCAACAATGGCAGGAGATTTTAAGGTGGGATGATCATGAACAAGAAGATTTATTTTGTTGTTCTTGCCAGCATTGGTTGTCGATATAATTTCAAGAAAAACATCAGAAGGCAGCCATGACTCTCCATCTTCAAGGTTTGGAGGAAAGTCTGCCATGCTTATTGGCACCATGGTTGCTAGAGCTAGCTAGGAAAACACAGGAGACTTGGTTCTTGAGGTTGCTCGGAAGAATCAAATACTGAAGGAGAGAAAGAAAGAGAGGTGGCTTGAGAGGGCAGAAGAAGTGTCGAAGAGAGGCGTCGCCGCCACTTGGTTGCATGAAATGAAGGGCGGTGATCAGTAGCAACTTAGTAATGGAAAAGGGATCTCTCTATTTATATTGATGATCTTGAAAAGGCATTGTGTGATTTCACTCGCCGATTCACTAAAATGCGTGGAATAATCAATGTGAACACGGAACACTTCTATTTTTTTGGTAAGTAGGTGTTCGGACACTTACACACAACATAATTAATTTTTAGATTCAATTAATATCCTACAAGTCCAATAAATATATAAATCATTATGAAAATGACAAATATGCATGACAGGGCTCAAATCCAAGTAGTTGACAGGATTAAAAATTACACTGACCACAAGGGCAAAACCCTGCTCGCCACTAGCCACCTGGTCAAGAGATTTTAGAATAAAGAATTTCCAATTTGATACTTGAAGTTTTTTTATATATATAATTACATCTTTTTGGGGTCCAAAATCAAGGGCAACAACCAAAAATTAAAAAAATAATAATATTATAGATGAGTGATGATTTCAAACTTTGCATCAAATATTTTCTTTAGTTTTTTTTACTATGCAATGTTATGAACAGATACTCTTCAATAATAAGCAACACACACACAATTTGAAGGAAAGAATGCAATATCTTATTCATGATCAGATCAATAGCAGTTTAAATAGAAAACAAACTAAGCTAAGACTCCCACGTTTAACAAACTATGCTACGTGGCAATTGACTTAGTCAAAGCTAACTAATCTCCCTAAACAGCAGGGATTTTATTTAACAAACAATAAACATACTTAATGACTCTAACAAACAGAGTTGACTCTAACAATGTCTCCCTTAAACTGAATGCACCAACTGTAATATGCAATCAATTTATACATGGTTCTTTACAGACACCCAACATACTCCTCAGCTTCACAAATGACTCTACCTTAAGACGTTTTGTCATTATATCTGCAACTTGTTCTTTGCTGTTGCAATGCACCATTTTCACAGTTCCAGTTTTTATGAGATCACAAAAGAAATGAAAACGTACATCAGTATGCTTACTACGTCCATGCATTACTGGATTATTAGCTAATTTGATAGCTGAGCTACTGTCACAATGAACAATTGTAGGTACTTCTTGCTTTTCACTGAGCATTTCAATAATTCTTCTCACCCACACAACCTGACATGCACAAAAAGCAGCAGCAATGAATTCTGCCTCAGTGGTGGACAAAGTTACTATCAGTTGTTTCTTCGATGACCAAGATATAGCCCCTGAACTGAGCAAAAACACAGCCTGAGGTGTTATTTCTGTCCTCTTGGTCTCCAGCGTAATCACTGTCTGTATAAACACACAATTCTTCTTGTCTTCTGTAAAACACCCTGAAATTGATTGTCCCTTTGAGGTATCTTAATGTTCTCTTTGCTACCTCCATATGAAGCTTAGTAGGATTACTCATATACCTACTAATGAGGCTTACCACAAACATTACATCTGGACGGGTAGCAGTTAAATACATAAGACTTCATACAATCTGTTTGTATGTAGAACTGTCAACTTTCACTCCATTCTCATCTCTTGACAACCTGCACCCTGGAACAATTGGGTTTAGAACAGAATTGCATCAACTCATTTCAAATTTCTCAAGCATCTCCAGAACATATTTCTTTTGACTGATAAATATTCCATCGGTCCTTTTAGAAATTTCTATCCCAAGGAAATATCGCATCTTCCCAAGGTCAGTCATATCAAATTCATGCATCATTGATCTTTTGAATTCAGCAAACATGGATTCATCATTTCCGGTAAATATGAGATCATCAACATATAAACTCAATCAGAATTTTGCCTTTCTTTTCTGATTTTATAAACAGAGTGTGCTCAAACTGACATCTTTCAAAACCTTTTCTCGCAAAGTAACTTTCTATACGGCTATACCAAGCTCTTGGGGCTTGCTTGAGTCCGTATAGAGCTTTCTTGAGTTGATAAACTTTATCTTCATTGCCTTTGTGTACATAACCCTGCGGCTGCTCAATAAAGACTTCTTTAGTTAATTCTCCATGCAAGAAGGCAGACTTCACGTCCAGCTAGTAAATTGTCCATTGTCGTTGAGCTGCAAGTGCTATTATCATACAAATTGTATCTAGCCTTGCTACTGGTGCGAAGACTTCAGTATAATTGACCCCATATTGCTGAGAATAACCTTTTGCGACAAGCATTGCTTTGTATTTGTCCACCTCTCCATTCTCATTAAGTTTTGTTTTGTATACCCACTTCACTCCAATCTTTTTCCCTCCAGCAGGTAGATGCTTCAATTCCCATGTGTTATTCTTTTCGATTGCTTTAATTTCTGAGTCCATTGCTTTTCTCCACCTTTCATCCTTTACTGCATCTTCATAATAAATTGGATCAGCAGCAGCAAACATGACAAAATTTGTTTCATCTTCACCATCAAAAAAGGCTGCTCTTGTTTCGTAATCTTCCATCCAAGATGGTGGTCTTCTATTTCTTCTTCAGCCGAAGAATTATCTGGGATTTCTTCAACTGAATGACTTGATAAAGGATTCTCAGTTTCTCCTGTGTTGTTAATAGCAGTGACTCTTTCTTTTCCTTTGTTATTGGTGTAGTCAGCAGCTCCTTCTCCTGTGTTAGTATTGAAATCAGCATCATTGAAATTAGCATCAGCTTCATCTGTACTCTCACCCCAAACCAAATCAGCTATAATTACTGCTTCATGGATTTTGTCCCAGTCCCAACACTTATCCTCTTCGAACACAATATATTTGCTTATAAGGATTTTCTGTGAAGCTGGATCATATACTCGGTAAGCTTTTGATTCTTCACTAACACCCATCAGCACACAACTTAGGCTCTTATCATCCAGTTTGATCCTTTGCTTGTCAGGTACATGCACATGAGAGATACACCCAAAAACCTTGAAATGATCCACTGATGACTTGACACCACTCCAAGCCTCTTCAGGAGTTCGATTCTTGACAGCAAAGGTTGGACTTCTATTTAATACATGTACACTCCAGTTAACTGCTTCTGGCCAGAAAGTTTTAGGGACTTTCTTCTCTGAAAGCATGCTTCGAACCATGTTCATTATGGTTCTGTTCTTCTTCTTTGCCACCCCATTCTGCTGTGGGGTAAATGGTGTTGTTAATTGTCTCTTTATTCCACTTTCATTACAGAAAGTGTTGAATTCATGTGAATTAAATTCACCACCTCGACCTGTTTGTAGTCCCTTTATACATGACCCTGTTTCTTTTTCTACATGGCTTTTATAACTTTTGAAAGTAATAAAAGCTTCTGATTTTTCAATCAAAAAATAAGTCCATGTCTTGCGACTGAAATCATCAATAAAGCTTATGATGTACCTTTTCTTGCTGTTTGAGATTGGCGTGATTGGTCTGCAAATATCAGCATGAACAAGCTGAAGAATTTGAGAGGCTCTCCATGTGCTCATTGTTGGAAACGAGTTCCTGTGTTGTTTTCCCACAAGACAATCTCTACATACTTTAGAAGAATTATTGAATCGGGGTAGTCCTCTCACCATATGTTTCTGTTGAAGCGTCCTCAACCCTTGGAAGCTCAAGTGCCCATATCTGCAATGCCAAAGATGTGCTTGATCCTTTGTGATTGTATTAAGACATGTATGATCTCTTGATTGAATTATCCCAGGTATAATAAACATCTTGTTGGCTAACATTTCAGTTTCCATAAGCAATCCTCTTTCAGAATGAAAGATCTTGCACCTTCCCTGCTTAAAAATAATTGTAAGTCCCTTCTATAAAAGCTGTCCAATACTCAATAAATTATTCTTCAATTCTAGTACATAAAATACTCCAGTGATGATTTGATCAATTCCATTTGCTCTCAACCTTATATTTCTTTTTCCATGCACTGCCATGCTCGAGTTGTTGCCAAGCTTTACTGTTTCTCTAAAGCTTGCATCCAACGTAAAGAAATACTCCTTCTGTCCACTCATATGGTTGTTGCATCCCGAGTCAAGATACCATACATCTTCCTTGTTGATCCTTCTATCATCAACATAGGCCATCAGTAATAATTCTTCTTTAGCTTCTGCAAAATTGACTCCTTTATCTCGGCTTGGGCATTCATATTGAAAATGCCCAAGCTTATGACAGAAGTAACATTCTACTGTGGATTTGTCAAAGCCTCTACATCTACCTCGACCACCTCTTCCTCTAAAATTGCCTTGCCCGCAACCTCCTCTTCCACCTGATGCTCCGTCAAATGTGATCTTCAGTGCTTGTTCTTCTGTGGCATGATCATTCATGCGTTGTTCATGAACAAGTAAACTACTTTGCAATTCGTCAATGGACATGGAATCCAAATCATGGGATTCTTCAATAGAACAGATCATATAGTCGAATTTAGAGGTCATCGACCTCAGAATTTTCTCAATAACTAGCACACCAGTCATTTTCTCACCATGTAACCTTATTTTGTTAGCGATGGTGAGAGCTTTTGCAAAGTAATCATTGACAGATTCTCCTGTCTTCATGTGAAGAATTTCAAACTCTTTTCGAAGAGTTTGTAGTTGTGCCCGTTTGACACGTGTGGT
The DNA here is from genome assembly GCA_015731905.1 of Salix dunnii. Taxonomy (NCBI): domain Eukaryota; kingdom Viridiplantae; phylum Streptophyta; class Magnoliopsida; order Malpighiales; family Salicaceae; genus Salix; species Salix dunnii. Next base: position 16,801,479 of record CM027668.1, read on the forward strand.
GCCTTAATACTTTTTCTTTAAAGAATCCTAGATATTCTTTGATGTATCTTTGTTTAGAATTGTCTCCAGAATTGATCTATCAATGGCTTGAAATAGATAATTCTTGGCTTTTAAATCCTTCAACTTCTGGTCATCAATGGCCTTTCTCCGTCCTTCCGTGAGATTTGCTTCATCTGCTACGGTTGAAATCCCACTCTCCACTAAGCTCTAATATTCCTTTGATCGCAAGAAATTTTCCATGAGCATCGACCAGTGATCATAATGCCCATCAAATTTCGGAATTGCTGGTTGTACATAGTTGTTCTCCGATGACATGCTCACTCTCTGGAAGATAGTTGCTTCTTCAGTCTTCAACACAATCCCTTAGAAAGAAGGGCTCTGATACCAATTGTTATGAACAGATACTCTTCAATAATAAGGAACGAGAACGCTCTTAGCTCACACACACACAATTTGAAGGAAAGAATGCAGTATCTTATTCATGACCAGATCAATAGCAGTTTAAATAAAAAACAAACTAAGCTAAGACTCCCACGTTTAACAAACTACGCTACGTGGCAACTGACTTAGTCAAAGCTAACTAATCTCCCTAAACAGCAGGGATTTTATTTAACAAACAATAAACATACTTAATAACTCTAACAAACAGAGTTGACTCTAACATGCAAACTATATATTTTTTTTAAAGCTATCAATGAGTTTGTAAAGGTGAACGAAATATTTTTTCTATTTTTAATTTTTTATATGAAAAAATACTTTGAAAAACACATTATTTAATATGTTTTATAGTAAATGTCGGATCAAATTCCATAATTATGATTATAACCTGTCTATTTATTTTTAATAAAAAAAAATACTATTTTGATTTTCTTAAATCATTTACGGGGGATTGATTCTCTGGCCCGGGTTTCTCTTAATTCGGGTTTTAAAATTATGGGTATAGCTATCAACCGAAAAACCGGAAGCCCAAGAAATGGCCGCTTGCCTTTCTGTTTTCTATTACTCCTCACTTCTTCTTCGTCCTCTCCAGCATCCGGTTCTCTCTGCATCCACTTCGTGCTTCCCAAATTACCCTTCTAAGCTCTCTAAATCTACAAAGCTGCCACTCCTTCGTCGAAGCCCGATACCCCGCTGCACATCATCAATGGAATCACCTCCTGAAGGTTACAGAAAAAATGTTGGCATTTGCCTGATCAATCCATCAAAGAAGGTTAGTTATGTGAAAATTTAGCTGTACTTCTTTACATGCTTATGACTTTATAATCTTATTGTGTGTGGACTCTGTAGATTTTTGCTGCTTCAAGGTTGGATATACCTGATGCTTGGCAGATGCCACAGGTAAATTTTTCACAATCGCTTTTGTTGAATGGGTTTTATTTAGTTTTTGAAACCCCTGTATGGCTTGACTAGTTTTCTTTGAAAATAAAGATTGCCCAGTTGTTGTTTTTTTAATCTGTTGAAGATTGTAGAGTTATGTCTATTACAGTGTTAAGGATTATTTAATATTACTTAACTATGCTGCACAAATTAATGCTGATAGGAGTCTTATGTTATTGATCTGGCATGCTAGTTCGAAAGCTGATGCTGTCTATATTACTGTAATGATTAGTGAAAGATTTCACTTTATGGCCCAATAATGTTATATAAAGCTAGTTTTTTTTTTCCCTTAAGAATTTTATTTGTGGATGTAGGCTGTTAATGTTGTTTTGTGTGACTGTGAGATAGGGTGGTATTGATGAGAATGAAGACCCGAAAGTTGCAGCTATCAGGGAACTGAAAGAAGAGACAGGGGTTAGCTCGGCGGAAGTTCTTGCTGAGGTTCGGCTTTTTATGTCCTTTTTTATTTCCCTGTTTTTTGGTCTTTAATCCTCGAGGAATCGATTAGCATATCTCAAGGCTCAAGCAGATATTTGTAGGAGAAAATGTAGTGCTTCTTTGAAAGTTGGAACTAATAAAAACTATTGAGATTTACCAACTTTTTGTCTGGTTTAAGCTGGCTTTGAGATTTCTAAAAAAAAAAATATATTAATAGCCAACGTGCTAGGTTTAAACTTTTGAAATTCCATGGCACAACTGATTTTTTTTAGTCAAACTTCAGCCTGGTGTCTTATGGCTGTTCACATGCTGTACAATGAACAGATACGCAATCATCAGTAGCAAGATCTAGTGAGAAAAAATTTTCCACCCGAGTATTATTCAGTCATGTTGTCAATGCCTTTGAATGAAGGGGATATGATTCATGAAAGTGGACGTGGATTTAGTTATTGTGAATGCTTAGTCTCAATCTTTATTCTTGATTATAATGTGCACTCAAGTGATTTGCTTTGTAAATTGTATTACCACGGGATAGCCATGTTAGAATTTATGGGCACAATGCTAGATCTATGCAGTTCTTATTTGTTTACAACTGCAGATCGATCACCCATGCCTTTGTTGGAGCTAATATACTTCCTATTTTTAGATATTGCATCCTTTTCTGACTCTACTTGTTTCTGTTCAAATTACTTAGGGAGTGGCTACAGTTTCTTATGGAGCATTCAGTGGTGGGTTTACTAACTTGATTGAATTTTTCAGACGCCTTCTTGGTTGACATATGACTTCCCACCAGAAGTCAGGGAAAAACTTAAACATCAATGGGGATCTGACTGGAAAGGTCAGGCACAGAAGTGGTGAGCAAATAAATAGTCCACATTTAGTAAGAATAAATCTACTCTTCCTAGGCCATTATAGTCTATGAAACGTCCGAACCAATCAAACCTTGGCTAAGAACTTTTAGTCGACAGTGTTAGAGCTGTAGTTTTTTTTGTTGCCAAAAGTGACCAACAACCCAGTTTATTTCATGGATCTTTCTACATCCAGATTAATCACATTTTGCAACTGCAAATAAACAGGTTTCTCCTTAAATTCACTGGGAATGAGGAAGAGATCAATCTGTTGGGTGATGGCAAAGAAAAACCTGAGTTTGGCGAGTGGTCATGGATGTCACCAGAACAAATAATTGACAGGGTAGATGTTACTGTCTTACTTTTTCTTATTTGTTCCGATCAGTTATATCCGGTATTCTGATTTTGTTATTGATCGGTTCCTTTTCACCTCTCATTTTCATGCAGGCGGTGGATTTCAAGAAACCTGTATACAAGGAAGTTTTGGCAGCTTTTGCCCCCTATTTACAATGAATTCATGTTCAAGTATCAACTTCTGCTTATCTTATACATGGCGTCCCACTTAACTAAATGAGCTAGCATTATTCGAATTGTTCCTCATGGAGGCATATCCAATTCGGTGCTGATCGTTACTCGTATGATTAATTGGAAAATAAAAGCTGGCATTGATTTGATTGCAGTCGTTGACGTGATAAAAAATTTTCAACTTCAGACTTGCCTCATAAATTCCATTTCATCACATCAACCACTTACTAGAAAGATCACCAGGCTGTTCAAAGGATGTTGGCATTTGAATTAAATTTGCTGGCTGTGGCCCATGTTGATATAGGTTATGGTTTCGCGTGAATCATGCTCTTACCGAGCTGGGAATATCAGAAGCTTCAAGCAAAGTAGGATTCCATTTCCCTTTGCAATTCCCGGAATCAATAAAGATTTGTCTATGATATTCTCGCTCTCTGCTTTTGCAATGCTTTTTACCGGAGAAATGACACCCATACAAGTTTAAAAGAGCGAAGGATGCTTCCATCAAATTCACATTTCCTTTCGTTACCCTACTTTACAAGGATAGAACAACAGGAGTTGATCAATTGTTCATATGCATATCCTCTCTCCCTAAGACCCCTCTTAGGTCACCATCCACAGCTGTTCCTCTCTTTTTTACTTCAATTGTTCATATGCATATCCTGTCTCTTTTTCACCATCCCCAAAAATGCGGAAAAACAGAAACTACTTTCAGTCCTCTCGAGTTTTCCAGAGGGTCTTCAACTTCTTCGTGAACAACCTTATTGCCCGCCCCCATAAGCGCATCGCTCTAGGCCATGCAGATGCAGCGCCTCGTAACTCAACTGAGGTATCTGTCGATGACCCTTCGAGCGATGGAGTGAACGAACAGCAAGTACCCTTGATCCTTGTAACAACAAATGGAGAAGAAAAGCTACACCATCAGGGTCAAGAAAGGTCAAAAGATACAGGTTCGGGATTTGAAATACAGGTTCAGTTCAAGGAAACCGAAGAAGCATCTGAGCGTTGGACGCCTGACGACAAACTTGGCTTTTCGGCCCATGAACCAACGAAAGGTGGCCGGAGAACTGATGACGGTGATCAGCTGAATATGAAGAAAGGTGAGAGCTTTCTCATCTCTTTATCAGGAAAGGGACAGCTCCCTGATGACAACCTAGCTATACAGAAAAGGAAGAAAGTCACCGAGCCACCTCACGACAAGGAAGAGCTCCCCCTGGTTCAATTTAATGGCGCTGCAAATAGTATGACTATTCGAGGGAAAACCAAGCAAGAGACAGAGCCAAGCATGAGCACCATGGCTCGAGAAAAAGGTCCCAAAAAGCCTGTCAACATACAGGACAGCAAGGAGGAAGATAGAGCTAAGAAAGGGAAGGACATAATCAGTGAAAATTTAACACCAGCAAGGGAGGAGCCCAAAAACGTGTTCCCAGTGCATTTCATAAGCGTCGCCGCAAATATCAATGAGAAATCAGATGCATTCATCCGAAGAAAAAAAGAAGAAATGAGAAGAAATCTTTAGCCTGGAACAAAAAAAGCCCTAATCTTTTCACGGGTGGACCAGCTCGAAGTGAATCTGCACCATGCCTTTTATAGATTCATTAAGCTGACAAGCCAGTTCCTCCTTGGTTTAAGTGTATGATTTTATTTTTACATGTTGCTTTGTTAGAATAATGTTTGGTCGAACATACCAAGGGACATCAACAGGTTGTATTTATTGATTTTTACATATTATTTATTAGATAAAAAAAATAGATATCTATAAATGATTTATTAATTACAAGTATTTTTTACTTAACTATTATATATTATTCAATAAAAAAATGAAATAGTTAATATATATTAATCTTGAGAAAGACATCATATGAGATCTGATTATATTCATATCATGTTTACTATAAAAAAAAAATTGATTTGGAGATTAACATTGAAAAGGATCAAAGTAACTATGTCAATTACATTTTTTTAATTAAAACAAAAAAAAAAATATTGACCCGGTTTGGATTGAGTTTTGTCGAGTCAATCAAATCATTAAAATCCTGCTAGAATATAACAGGTTTGAAGAGTTCAAAGTCTTGTTCTTCATTTCAAAGAAAAGAAAGGGGTGCACGAAAAATGTTAGCAATATATTCCCCAAAGCCAAAGATTAAGACAACACCTTGTAATGAAAAGCATAGTCGATCTACCAATTTATTTTGAGCAGAGGAAATCATAAAATTTCTACAACAGAAGGGCTGGGTTTCACAAGTTGAAAAAAAAAAAAGAATTAATGAAACTAACTGGATTCAGAGATAAACATGTAGTACTTGGAGAGTTGTTTAGAGGATTGGCCTCCTCCATCGTGTGATTGTCCATTTCACAAGGAACTCAGGATCTTGCCCCAAGCTATATGCTACAGAATCAATTGATGAAGATAGCTTCAAGAGTCCATGCTGATAAGCAGTAGTAGAATCAAAACATCCAAACCCTTACGACTTCTCGTCTCCACCTCTTACAACAGAACTTTGGTCAGGCTTTTTCGTCAGACGATCTCGACAGAAAAAGTGAAAAAAATGTCTGTGTTAAGTTTTGATATGTCACCTTCTTGCTCTCCTAAACCACCAATCCCTTCCTTTTCCAAAAGTGCCTCCATCCTCATTCTTCAAGAGCATGCATCGATGATCGATAGAGATCATATGGAGCCCAGAGATGATCCACAATGCAAGGTTTCCTCGAGTCAAGCCGCAACCATGGCTTCCCTTTCCCACTCCAATGAAGCAGACTAATAGGTCCTGGGTGCAGACTTCTACACTTTCCTTCCATGTTATCCCCCCCTAACCCATGCTGGTTCCATCGATGATCAACACCTTTTATGTTCCCGGCCAAAACCAATAGAAATGGCGGCAATGAACCTAGGTGGTAGATTCTCTTCTGCTTTTGCACCGTCATCCACTCTTCAACCTTTTGTGTAAGCCGTCCTTGCCTCCACTTTTTCAAATCTACAACCATAACTCCTGTGTTAAAATAGCAAGGCCTTCTTCCCTGAAAAGTCTTGGCCAAGGCAGGATCGAGCCAAAATAGGTTAGAGAAATAGTAGGTGAAATTCGCATGACAATATTCTGGAGCTGCCAGAACCCTGTTTTCTAAATCAACCTCCCACAATTTTGCAATATCATCGACAACAACAAGATCAGAGTCAAGATAAATGACGCGTTTAACGTAGGACGGGATAATGTCAGCAAGGTAAATTCTAGCATAGTTTAAAGGTTGGTCCAGGGATTGACGGATGGATTTGGAGATCTTTCCGCGAACACGGTTGGAGTCAAACCGGTAAAATTTATAGTTAAGGGAAGGGAAGGTGGATTTGATGCTAGAGAAGACCTCACGGTCAAAACGTGCCCAGAGAAAATGGAACTCCATGTTTTCAGGGCAAGTAGAATGTTGAAGGATAGAGAAAATAGCAGCCATGGTGCCTCTAAGGTAATTGGCATCGAGAGTCATGACAATGTGGAGTCTCTGTGGCCCACAGGAATCCCCGTTTCGAAAAGCCGGAGCCTCTCTGAAGACCGGAACATCAGCAGATGGTTTGCGGATAACACCGAGGCGGATCCCTCCAGAAGAGGAGGGTAACGATGATACTGTGTTGGCTACGATGATGAAAGACAGGAGGCCAAGGAGGAGAATAAAGGTGCGGGAGGCCATCCTGTCCTGAACTGGGGAAGGCGGGTTTTGGGAAAGGCAAGGGTAGGTGGTGTTCAGGGGAGAGAGGGGGCTGGCATTGTTGGGGCTTGTTAAGATAAGGTTTGAGAGAGACAAATATTGATGATTGATAGACAACATGGAAGGGGAGTGGTTGGTGAGATTGTGAGGAAGAGAAGATTCCTCGGAGGGAAGGATGCTGTATTGTTCTTTTTTTGTAATAAACCAAAGGCAAGACCTCCTATCCTAGAGCTTGTAAAAGATTTCTGTGTTGCCATTAAGGGAATTCGGAAGTGATTTCCCCCTTCCCTTTTCCCTTCCTATATATCCTCCTTGTTTTTTGCCTATTTCATTGCAAAACAGTAAGGCGACACAAACAGAAATATTATACTGAAAAATCTCCTAATTACCTCACTTTAAATGTAATGATTTTATAAATCACATCAATTTGTATGTCCAAACTTTTCCTTTCCAAATATATTCTGCACTGTCTAGGCCATTGAGACTGGTTACATGCCTGGACCAATCTAACCTTGGCTAAGAACTTTTGGTGCTAACGACCTGGTTTGATCTTCCTGGCTCATTCAACATCCAGGTCAATCACATTTTGCAGCTGCAAAAACACAGGTTTCTCCTTAAACTCACATGGAAGGAAAAGGAGATTGGTCTGTTGGGTTTTGACACAGAGAAACCTGAGAAGGATCCTGGTTGCATGAATCCAGGATTCATTACAGCATAAAAATGGATTAAAATATCTGAAAGCACGAAAAAAAAAGTGAAAGAAAAGGAAAACAGCAAGCTTTTCAAGAGAAATCTGACAAGTAATGGCAGGTAAAATAGATTAATAGGTGAACACGATTAGAATAGATACTCCTAAAATGGGACTAAGCCAAAGCTTTTTATGCAGATAATGATTTTAAAATGATACCTCCTGAAAATATGATACTCCGAACCATGCTATTGAAGCTAGAGTTCTCTGAAGAATATTATAAAAGAGGTTTTTCTCTCTCTCTAAATCTTGTAAAAAGAATTTGGAAATTATTTAAAGAATTGATGGGAAGCTCTTTACTGCAGGTTCCAATGATCACATTCAAATTTTGTTAGCCAATCATCCATATGTCTTCCTGAATTACAGAGATCAAGCATTTGCTTCCTGTTAGTTCAGTGCTATAAAAAAATGATTTCTAATCCCATGAACTTCCTGGCATGGTAGGCACTTGGGATCATTTCTTCCCCTACAGATTTGCCTATCCAAAATGGAAGCTCGTAGGCCAATATACAAAGCTGTGTCTAGGGATGTAGAGAAGTTCCACGGTGTAATTTAATTTGTCCCGCTCATAGATTATCAACTCTAAGCACTGTGCTATTTCCAGCAACCATACTCAACAACAGAAGCAACCAAGTAGATGCTTAAAACCCTGAAAATTTAGTCTCAAACATCTCAAAGTTGGCATGATTCCTCTGTATAATGACAGAATAATTTGAAAATAAACAAGAAAGCATCGGAATGGAAGTGGTGCAGATGTTCAAACATCTAGTAAATGATATTTACAAAGATAATGCACCGTATTGAAACATGATTAGTAAATGATACCACTTTCACAGCCAATCCACTCCATATATAGACTCCATGGACAAAAAGAAGCAGAACTCTCAAATCATCCGATCAAGTAGATTTTCTATTACATCTTTGACAACACCTGCAACAGTCCGAGGAGAAAAACTTCTAATCATGTCTTCCCTTGCTCGCCTTCCCCTCATATTAGCCTCCTCAACATTAACTATTACGTTCCTCATCAGAAGTTGTAGCTTAGGAATAGAGGGTTCAGCCCAAAGATGCCCTTTATATGGCCCTACCATACCTTCACTCTTTCTATCCACTGGCAATGGATAGCTATTCTCCTCTGTTAAATACTCTGCTGCTCCAGACCAATTTGTCGATATAACTGGCAAAGACATCGACATGGCCCCAAGCAGAAGCCTCCCCCACTCTTCCCCTCTTGAAGGAAGAACAAATGCATGGGATTGTCTGATCAACCTGAGCTATATGAGTATCAATCACATAAATAGGAGCAGCCCCGTGTATTCTAGAAAACTCATTCAAATATGCTTTCAACAACACAACCCATCCTTTCCTATACTCTCACTTAAACACACTAAAAAACACAAACTCCGTCTTCGAATCCGAACCCTTCTTTCTTGAACCTAAAACTAAATTCCCTATTGAACCAGGATCCAAAGGCTAGTACTTTATAGGATCAAAGAACTCCACATCAGCAGCCCGAACAACTTTAACAACCTTAGATGGATCAACACTTTAAAAAATGTAGAGACATTTAAATTAGTAGGAACCCAGACACAATCCATTCTATTACATCTCTTAACATGCTCAGCATTAACTCTATTAGTCTCAAACATGGTTCTACCAATAAAAAATTTGAAACTTTTGTAACCGGCTGGTGGACAATGCATGTTTTGAAATTTGTCCCTTTCCATGTTTTCATTAAGAGCTTATAAGACCGGGCTTCTGAGCTTTACCCGCCACCTGAAAGGAAAGGTGTCGTCCATAAAACACTGTGAGAGGGCAAGGAAACGTGATCTGGTAGACAGGTTTTGTTTTGAATAAAGCAACCTTGAGTGTTTCTTAAAAAAAGTAGGGTTTGATGTCAGTGTTGATTTTATGTGTTGAGTTTTGTAGTGTCTTGTCACGGTGAAACTTAATGAGATTGCTAGAACGAGGATTAGGAGTGCTTAACAGTAGAGAGTTTGAACGGTTTTGGTCTTGTGGGGTGCGGTCGGTTGTTTTCATTCCATGGTTGTTTTTACTCTTATTGTTATGTTGCTTTGGAAATGCATGTCATCTGAAGAATATTTATAATTGGGCACCACCGGATTATTTGTTTCAAAGGGGCGGTCCAATTTGAGAGGTATGTGTCCCACACATGCTGGCGGGTGCTAGAATGAGTTAGCCACCCGCAGCCTCACACGGCTTTGTCAATGCCTTGAGATCACACGCACAGATTATGTTTGAAAAGGGTCACATTTCAGCAATTTGATTGTTAAGCTTAAGTACAATCTCTTGTAGCACAAGATATTAACCTGCAATAACATGATCATTAAAAGTATATTACATTACATTACATGTCACATAGTTCCCACTGTTTATTCTTTTTTTTCTTCTTGTTTTTTTTTGGATTCAGGCTATACACATTATTTTGGAAATACAGAAACGGACGAGCTTGTGATGCAGGCAGAAATGGCCAGGGTATCAGTACATGTGTAGAAAAGCTTCTACATCTTTGACCAGAAGCGGCTCAAGCTTGCTTCTATTGAACCATGTGGCTCGTCGGTTGGCAGAAAAACATCATCATTGAACTGCAGGATTCATCATGGACATCATTGCTGTTAGTTCGATTATTCAGAAAACAAATTTATCTTTTAGTTAAAACTGACATAATTTTCATGCTGTAAGAAACTCAAACATGATATACTCCAATCATCAAGGAACCTGGAGTTCTACCTTCACAATGGTGTTTTCCTTGCTTGATATATTAACCGGTAGGAAATGGATATTTGGCATTTTTAGTTGGATGGATGATATGTCAGGAAATCTGCATAGATTGCAATATAAGAAGCTATTCATGTAGATGAGTATGTTGATATTGAGTTTGAATGTGATTAAGATATTAAGATGAGAGAGACCTGTTGAGTACAGCCTTTGCCATTTGAAAAAGAGTGCTTTGAACCGATGCACTGTATACTCCTTCCTTGGGTGGACCAAAGAAAGTGTTGGCCAAAGATTTTTTCACATCCAAATATCTCTCTGTAAAGTAAAGTGGATTCCTGGGGATGCTAGATACAGATTCATAGGAATACCTGCATGCAGTATTATCTCAGAAATATGCCCGATTTGACACTCAGAAGGTCAACAAACTAGTACTTGCCTGTAACCAAATAGAGCAAAGGAGTCTGGCAAGAACATTATCATCCATTAACATACACTAGCAATTCTCCTAGATCAAATTATTAAAGAATTCGGAAAAACTTGCCTCCATAATGCAGTGACTTCTGTTGCCAGCATCCTCTCTCGAGTTTCAGGCAGTGCTGTATATTGATCCCTAACAAACCCTTCAAAACCAGACTGTTCATAGCATAAACACCAAAGGACATCAGATAAAGGAAATCTGAGTGCTCATTCAGAAAAGATCAAATAGAGGTTACTTTACCTTGGTTGTCTTCAACACAGACAATCCTTCTATACCAGAAGTCAGCTTTAGAACACCAGACTTCTGTACTATTACCTCAGCTGTATGCTTCTCAGATCCAAGTTTGAAACCTTCAGAAGAGTAGAATTCATAACTCAATTCAAATCAATACACATTTCTTTAAGTTCCCATAAATTAGAGGATCTTGAAATGAAAAGAGAGTGAATTATTATCATCGAAGATATGTCAAGATGCATTCCATTTTGATTGTTTTCTGAGAAGATTATAAACACTGTACTTGCTTCCATAAATTAACAATAATGTTCTAACATAGAAGCTCTGAAATTACCATGTTCATGTGGCTGCCCATTTACGTGCACACGCTCCCATGGCTTCTCCACTATTTTTACAATAGCTGTAGTTACCTACGGAATGTTCAAAAGAGAAAACGAGGTCTGCATTGATCAAATAACTAAATTTCATTACAGCACAAAAACATAAGACAGGATTCATGCATGAGAATTAAATCTAAGAAGCTGTTCTAGGTTCATTCACTAACTATAGAAAACGAAACCAAGCTCTTCTTAACCACAAAACTTGAGAAATCAAGTTTAGGACCCTTCAAATGCTAAAGGCCTGGCTCAGCAGTTCCTTATCCCCATGTTTTCAATAGTAACAGTCTCTCACTTACAGCAGTTACCTGCTTGTAAAACGATGTGAAGTGCCTAGCAAGTAGAATCGCAAAGTTCTCTGCCGAAAGCTGCTCTGAACATTCCTTTGCTTTCACATATACCTGCGTTACAAGTAACCTTTAAAATGATTGCAACTAAACTTCAATTACTGTTTGATAAACAAAAACTGCCAATAATATCATAATGAAAGTTTCCATGGCCAATTTCCTGATTTATAAGGATAATTTTACACACACACAAACTAACCACCGCTATGAGAGGCTAAAAAGAGTTTCCTGCACTAGATCATAGAGCCACATCAAAGCATTATCACTACACAAATCACAATCCAAGATTTGGATACTCAAATACCATAAATCATATCACTAACCTAAGAATTTCCATGAATCAGGCATAAAAACACATGAATCTTGAAGGGATCCATTCACTATTTTACTAACTCGAATCAAGCCATCCAAATCCTTGACAAAATCCTTAAACCCCCAGAAAAAAAGAAATAAATAGAAGACAAAAAAAGGTGCTGGCTTGCTGACAGAAGTGGAAAACATCTATACAAAGAAGCAAACAAAGGGAGCTAACTAACAATCAAGATCGAGACCTTACTGATTTTTACATCACTAATAAGCCAAAGAACAAATCTGAATCTAAAAAATGAAAAAAGAAATTCTGGGTGAGAAAATGTACGGTGTTTTTCATGGTATCAGTGGCAACGATATCAGAGTTATCATCACGAACATAGGAGTTGACACAATCAGATAATAGGCTGATGCTAACATTCCATTCCACCATGGAATGGATATTATCTGATTTGTTCCTCCACACTCTTGCAACTCTCACCCTAGCTTTGCCATGTCTCTGCTCGAAATTGAACCCATCTAACTTGTTGGCCATGACTCAGAGTTTGATATTCTGGAGGTACCGATTTCGTACTTTCTGTAAGGTTGAAGCACAGAAGTGACTCTTTAAGTAGATGGGAAATACTAAACAGTGGCTCTCTGTTACCGCGGGCTGGCAAACGTTGTTTTTCTGACGAGGAAAGACACCCAATCCAGTTTGGTGGACGTGTACGCACTACGCCAGGGTTGGGGCTGTATTATATACTATTATGATAATAATAATAATATATATATATATATATATATATATATATATATATATATATATATATATATATAGAAAAAATAGTATTACCGGGTTGCCCGCGAGACCAAACCAAGTTTTATAATTGTTCTTTCAAATTGTCACGTCATCGGTGAATTTTTCAAATCAATCGTTTTCATAGCCCGTTTGAAAAAAATTAAAAACGAAAACTTATTTTTATTATATTAAATTCTTTTCAATATCTTATATCATTTTCATATATTAATATTGAAATAATTTTAAAAAATAATATATTTTTAAAAATAATCATAATTATATTTTTAAATTGATACTAAATAGGTATTTGGCAATGTGGTAATAAATTAATGTTTTAGTATTTGATAAAAAGAAAAAAGAAAAAAAAAATTCAGTGAATCCAACCTTAAAAAATTGTCGAAACCCATTTGGAAGCTGTTTGGCATGGCGTTTCTACCGCGCTGCAGCTTTTGATTATTATTTATTTATTTTTTTATTTTAAATAAAAAAATAGTGTTGTTAGATCATTTTGAGGTGCTGATGTCAAAAATAATTTTTAAAAAATAAAAAAAAATATCATTTTGATATATTTCAGCACAAAAAATACTTTTAAAAGCTACCGCAACCGCCCTCACAAACCCCTTCCCAATGAATAGAGCTGCTTTTCATTGTTTCTTTGGCAAAAACGACCCCTTAGAAAACCTCTGCTTTTCTATTGAAAGCTTTGGTTCATCTGTATCTGTTACGTTGTTGCTTCATGACCTTCAAAAGTCACTCTCTTACACTAACTCTATTTCCTGGTTTGTCCATTGCCCGATTCTTATATCATATTTAATATTTATATTTATTGAATATCTTATAAATTTAATGAGCTTGTAAAGTTTTATGGGAATGACAAATATACATAATAAAACTTGAATCTTAATAGAAAATAAAAAAAATAAATCCTACTTTTATGGCCTGGTTCCAGGCTCTAAAGCTCTTCACACGTAATCATTTGGGCGTAGTGACGGTTTATACTACGTTTTACATTTCAAGTTAGTTTTATATGTTTATATAAAATATAATTTGCATAAAAATTATATAAGTTGTTTGAATATTTTTATATTAACATTGTTTTTTTATATTATTTTTGTATTGAATTAGTATCTAAGTTGCAGCATTGAAGATCTTAGAAAATAAATCTCAAACTCAATCACAATTTGAATAATAATTATTATGAACCACAATTAAAAATAATTTTTATGAAATGTTTTTTTAAAACATAAAACACAGAAATAATCACAATACCAAATACAATCTCAAAGTGAACAACATTGCTTTTCAAAAAAATTAATTTTTTTTTATTTACTTTCAACTTTAAATTTTCAAATATTTTAATAAATAATTTAAAAATAACATGAACATGTAAGAAGATAAGAATCGTTAACAAGATAAGATAAACCAGAAAGCTGTTCATTGAAACAGGACAAGTAGTCCGGCACTTTGATAAGGATGCTTCCTCGTCTCATCTTCAACTTCACTAGAAGTTTCTAGTTATTAATTTAAAACACTAAAAAAAAAACTCGCATTTATAAATAACTGCAACAAGGTCTGCGTCAAGAATGCGACCCTGGCAGCATTTTCAGATGCTGCCATCATCTTGTCAGATGTTGACACGCAACAATTTTAATTTTAACAATCCACGTGTCCTACATAGCAACTGCACGACGTCGATTCCATATTTTTAAATTGTTTTAATTTACAAATATATTTTTATTTTTTAAAAAATTTCTCTAATACCATTATATAAAGCTGATTTAGGTTAAGAAGCTCCTTGAATGAGGTGTAAACCGTATTTCACTAAAATTTAAATTTATTTTCAATTAAAATGATTTTTTTTTATATCTTTGGATTATTTTGATGTGCTGATGTCAAAAATAATTTTTAAATAAATAAAAAAACATCATTTTAATATATTTCAGCATGAAATCACTTTGAAAAGCAATAGCAACCACACTCTCAAACACCCTCTAAGAGGTAAATCCAACAGTAGCGTCATTTGTAAAATTAAAAATTAAAAATAAACTGTTTAGCTTGTATGCTTAACTATTGACATTCCAGGAAAAATATCAAAAACAAAGATAAAAATACCTCCCGTGCATAAGCTACTATAGAGAAGGCAAAATGGTCACATCAACACCCACACATATATATTAAAAAATAATATAGCTATATCAAAAATATTTATTTAAAAATACCTCAATAAGAATAAAAAATTATATACAGAATTAATAATTATATTATTAGAGGATTTTTAAAAAATAATTATTTAATTATATAGCATATTCCTATTAATTATATAATTAAATTATATACAAAATAATTGTATTATATTTAAAATAATATAGAAAAATAACTTTCCAAAATGACTTTTACCATTGAAGCATACATCAACATAAAAATTATATATATATATATTATTTAAAAAATTATTTTAAAAATTTCACTCTCCAAAAATAACTCTGATGCTCTTATGGTAGGATTTGAGTATCAATGAATTATGTAAAATGAGTTAAATATAAACAATATCAAATTTAGGTCTTCACTAGCCCTCACTCGCCATTTTAAAAGGGGATTTCTCGAGTTTAACATCTTGTTTGTTTGTAAAAAGAACTAGTTTTTTAAATACAAATCTTTTTATTGTTTTTTATACATTAATGTTAATATTAAAAATAAATTAAAAAATAAATATTATTATAATAATATACATCAGTCCCTTGATGGGACAACGATATCTTAAGATTGATAAGTGACTTTCTCTAACGTGCCATAAATATTAAAAACATTTCCATGACTTTTCTCGGGACTATCTTTATTTTAAAAATAATTTAAATTATATTGTTTAATGAAAAAAAATCAACAGATTAAAGATACATTTTTGACATGATTAGCCTGGTTGGATTAATCATTCTTAATTTTATATATTACTTTAATATTTTTTATTTATTTATATTCTAAATACATGGACGAGGGCTGAATTGAAAGATAATAAATAAATAAAAAACATGGATAAATTAGACGGTGCCTCTAAATATATTTACAATTTTAATTTTAGTCACCATTTATTTAAGCTATTAGTAAATTGGTTTTTGTAATTTTTAATTCGATACAAACTTTATTATTCTTTTTTAGATGGAGAAAATAAAAATAAAATAAATTAAACTAATACATAGATAATTTAACAAATACTTGTATCTAAGCATCAATTTTTAACTTGAGGGGTGCGAGACACCTGGCAACGTGTGCAGTTGACATATATACACTAGTAAAAATATAAAATTTACAGCTTTACAGTAAATAAAAATCATTTACTTTGTATTTTATACTTCTATTAATATAAATATATGTAATCTTCTATCATAATTTTTGTAATAAATTTTATGATTGTCAATTTATATTGCAAATTGATTTTAATAAATAAATTTATTAGACACAATACAGTAAATAACTCGTATTGCAATATTAAAATATTGATATACATTTGTTTATTATTTTTTTAATTGTATTTTTATTTATTATTCGTTATTTTTTTGTAAAATTTATTCACAAAATGATTCGTTATTTATTTAATTTGATGTGTGCTTAAGTTTTTATATATACACTTATTATTTTTGTAATGTATTTTTTAAAAAAAAATCTACATGCTGTAATTTTAATCATTTACTGGTGTTTTTAACGTGATAATTATTCTTTATTATTTTTAGTTTAGTTTTATCCCTCCATTAGACCCAATTCGGCCTAGATTATTTAAGAAAATTATTGTTTATAATTTTATTATTCAATCCAAATTAATAATATATTATTATTATATTAAAAATATTTATTTAATTGTTATCCAGTTTATTATTAACAATAAGCTAAATGGTGTGGGGAAAATACTGTAGCTCCCCACACAAATTACTGTGGATTGCTACAGTATTTCCCTTTTTTTTTTTTCTAATTTCGTTTTTTTTTCTCTAATTTCTTTTTCCTTTTTTTTGTTTTTTTTTTCATGCCTTTTATTTTGTTTTTTTAATTACGTTAATTTTTCCCCCTTTTTTTACTATTTATTTCTGATTACGTTTTCTTTTTCTTTTTTTCCTTTTTTTGTTTCTTGCCTTTTATTTTGTTTTTTTATTATGTTTTTTTTTCCAATTACTTTTTTCATTTTTTTCCTTCCTTTTTTTTCGTTTATTTTTTTTTCATGCCTTTTATTTTGTTTTTTTAATTACGTTAATTTCCCCCCCCTTTTTTTACTATTGTTTTCTGAATACGTTTTCTTTTTCTTTTTTTCCTTTTTTTGTTTCTTTCTTTTTGTTTCTTGCTTTTTATTTTGTTTTTTTATTATGTTTTTTTTCCAATTATTTTTTTCCCTTTTTTTTCTTTTATTTTTCATGCCTTTTATTTTGTTTTTTTAATTACGTTAATTTCCCCCCCTTTTTTTACTATTGTTTTCTGATTACGTTTTCTTTTTCTTTTTTTCCTTTTTTTGTTTCTTTCTTTTTGTTTCTTGCTTTTTATTATGTTTTTTTTTCCAATTATTTTTATTTATTTTTTTCCATGAAATATTTTTTATTATATTTTTTTATTACTAAAAAGCTAAAATGTGTGGGAAGTTCACTGTAGCTCCCCACACATTTCACTGTAGATTCCAACAGTGTTTCTTTTTTTTTTTTTTTTACTCTTCTGATTTTTTTTTTCTTTTTACTTTTTTATTACTTTTTTTTCTTACTCTCTTTTTACTGTCGTTTCTTTCTATTTTTTATTACTTTTTTTTGTTTTTTATTATTTTTTTGTTTCTTGTCTTTTTTTTATATTATTATGTTTTCTTTCTTTCTTTTTTTCCATATTTTCCCATGAATTTTTTTTGTTATGCTTTTTTTTTCTTTTTTGACTTATATATATTTATTTTATATAATCAGAGTGTCTAGGTAGCTTAAACGTCCCATGATTAATTCTCGGATCTAGTTTTTTATAGTTTTTTTTTCCTGGTTTTTTTTCTTTATTATATTTTTTTTCATTTTTTCCCATGAATTTTTTTTCCTGATTATATTTTTATAACTTTTTTTTCTTTTTCCACTTATATATATATATATATATATATATATATATATATATATATATATATATATATATATGTTCGAGGTGTCCGGGTAGCTTAAATTCACCATGATTAGTCATCTGATCCAATTTTCTTATAGTTTTTTCTGTTAAAATATTTTTCTTATATTTTTATTTTTTTCATTTATATATTTTTTTTTATAACTGGCCTTTACGGGGCAGCTTATGTATACCACAACTAATTCCCAACCCGAATTTGTTTTTAAAACAATATAGATTGCTGAAGTGCTTTCATGCTTATATTTTTCTTTTCTTTAACTTATATATTTTTTTTATAACCAGGATCTTCGTGCCACCTTAGGCGTACAATAACTAATCCCGGAACCAAATTTTTTTTGATAACCGGGTGTCTAGGCCACCTTGCGTACACCACGACTAATCCCCCAACCAATTTATTATTTTTTCTAAAAAAAATTTTCCTTATAGTGCTTTCCCACTGCAATGTTTTTTTCCCCTGATTTTTACTTCTTCTTTTTACCTTTTTTTTTCTTCTTTTTATTCCTTATTATGTTTATTTTTTCATTTTTCATCTTCACTGTAGCTCCCCCCACATTTTACTGTAGATTTCAACAGTATTTATTTTTCCTTTTTTTTACTCTTCCGGATTATTTTATTATTTTTTATTGCTTTTTTTCTTCTTCTTTTTTTACTTCCGGATTATCTTTCTTTTTTTCTTTTTTTTTCTTTTATTCGTTTCTTGCTGTTTTTTCTTACTTTTTTTTTTGTTTTTTTTTTATTTTTTGTTTCTTGCCTTTTTTTATGTTATTATGTTTTTTTTCTTTTTTTTTTTCATATTTTCCCATGATTTTTTTTTGTTATACTTTTTTTTTCTTTTTTGACTTATATATATTTATTTTATAACGCGCCATGATTAATTCTCGTATTTAATTTTTTATAGCTTTTTTTTCCTGGTTTTTTTTTCTTGATTATATATGATCGAGGTATCCGGGTAGCTTAAATTCACCATGATTAATCATCTGATCCAATTTTCTTATAGTTTTTTTTTGTTAAAATATTTTTCTTATATTTTTATTTTGTTCATTTATTTTTTTTTATATAACTGGGGTTTACGGGCCAACTTATGTATACCACAACTAATTCCCAACCCGAATTTGTTTTTAAAACAATATAGATTGCTCAAGTGCTTTCATGCTTATATATTTTTTTCTTTAACTTATATATTTTTTTTATAACCAGGATCTTCGTGCCACCTTAGGCGCATAATAACTAATCCCGGAATCATTTTTTTTGATAACCGGGTGTCTAGGTCACCTTGCGTGCACCACGACTAATCCCCCAACCAATTTATTATTTTTTCTTAAATTTTTTTCCTTATAGTGCTTTCCCACTCCAATGTTTTTTTTTTCTCTTATTTTTACTTCTTCTGTTTACCTTTTTTTTCTTCTTTTTTTCCTTATTATGTTTATTTTTTCATTTTTTATCTTATTATGTGTGTTTTTCCCAAATATTTTTCTGCCCATTATACTTTTTTATATTTTTTTTTCCACTTATATATATTTTTTGTTTTTTTTAACCATGGTGTCTTGAACGCACTACGATTAATTCACATATCCAATTTTTTTGATAACTAGGGTGTTTAATCCAACTTATGCGTACCATGACAATCCCTGGACCCTTTTTTTTTTTTCTGAAGTGTTTTCCCGCTGATACTTTTTTTCCAATGATTTTATTTTGTTCACTTATATATTTTTTTACAATCGGAATCTTCAGACCAGCTTAAGCATACCACGACTAATTTCTAAGCCAATTTTTTAAAAAAATAATATGAATTGCTACAGTGCTTTCACGCTTATACTTTTTCTTCCTCTTCCACTTATATATTTTTTTTTATAACCATGGTCTCTCTCAGCCAACTTAAACTTATATATCCCTATAAGACAAAATCCAAAAGTTGGCTATAAGGGTGTATTGATAATTTATCAATTTTTAATTATATTTTTTGTAGCAGTGTTGTGGACGCGTCTTCAGGCATGACGTTAATTTCAGAGCTCATGCACATTTTGGATAGCATGTGCGGCGTCGTGAAACTTCTAAAAATATATAATAACTTTTATATATTTATTTTATTATGTAAAATGTGTTTAAAATAATGTCATAGTATCAGAGGTATTTTCAATTTTTTTCATTTTTGTGCACAGTACAATAATTATAATACTATTAAATAACACAAAAACCAAGAATTGTTAGTGGCGGTGTCCCGATAATTTTATTTTTTAGTGCGCAGAAAAATAACTTTCGTAGCCTCAAATAAGACAAAACGAAAGAATCATCTATGGTAGTATTTCAAACATTTCACGTTTAACTATGCATAGAAAAAAATTTCACTCTTATTTTACACCACCAAAGTTAAACTTACAATGCGAGTTGCATTTAATACAAATAAAAATAACAATAAAAATTAAAAATCTAAACAAAGAGTAAAGGTGTATAGATACAAATAAAAAATTTTAAATTATCTTAAAAGGATAAAAAAAATCAATGGATTGAAACTAAATTAAAAAAATCAAAATCAAAATATAAAATATAAAATTATATATTAAATCTAGATAAAAAAAATATTTAATCCCTGCAACGGAACGCGGGTTTATGGCTCGTTATTATTATCAAACTTGTAGCATTGGCCGGCACCCATTTATTAGTTTAGTCAAAAACGAGATCAATAAAAATAAAAATTGCCCAGTCAGCATGAGATGGCACCTCGGACCAACGGACAGAACCAATCAAGCAATGCCACGTGATAAACCGAACAGAACCCCGGCACACGTAACACATCCCTTTTGCAAAGTCTAGGAAGCTTCCTTTTATGTTTTAACCGGGTAAAAGTAAAAATAGAGAAAGGGTAACGAATCTTTATTTCTTCAAAAACAAGGAAATCTCTCCCATTCTTCTCGTTGCTCTCTTTCAAGAACTTAATCAGCACGTAATTTTTCGTTGCGTCCTGTAAAGATGAGGAGAGTTTTTGGTGTCAAAAAAGATAAGGAACCACCACCTTCGATTCAAGATGCATCAGACAAGGTAATATCCTTTTTTTCCCTTTAATTCTTTGCTCGAGTAAGCACGAGATTTTCTAACTTGAATTATAATATTGGGTTGTTGTTAGGTTACTGATATGGGTTTTTGATTTGATGATAAAAACATTAGATAAATAAAAGAGGTGATACGGTAGATGAGAAGATCAAGAAGCTAGATGCAGAACTTGCTAGATACAAAGAACAGATTAAAAAGACAAGACCTGGACCTGCTCAAGAGGCTGTGAAAGCTAGAGCTATGAGGATTCTTAAGCAAAAGAGAATGTAAGTATTGAAAGTTCTCTCCTTTTGTTTTTAATGTGATTTTGGTAGTAAAAGGGTTTGTGGGTTTTGATTATTTTTTTAATTTAAATAACTGGGTTAAGGTTTTTTTCTTACTCTAGATTTGATAATGTTTATTGGTTTGTGATCACAATGTTGAAACAAACCCTGAAGGTTCTGGGTTGTTTTTTAGAACTTGGACTTCAATTTTGCTCCATTTTCGTTGCATTTGAAGCACAAAACTTGTAGACCTAGTTGCCTGTGTGGATATTGATATTAGGTTGGTGCCATTTTTTCCGCGCATGATGAAACGAATTGCAATTGGTTAGTTTATTGTTAAAGATGCTCTTGATCAAGGGTGACGCCGGCCAGCTTGATTTGTAATTCTATATAATGTCAATTGCCTTGATGATTAATATAATGCGGAAATCTGTTGCACAGGTATGAAGGACAGCGTGACATGCTCTTTAACCAGACGTACAACCTTGATCAAGTTGCATTTGCTTCTGAAGGAATTAAAGATGCTCAGCAAACTGTATGTTCCACAGCATCAATATAGTTTTTATAAATGTTTGTTTTCAAAAGGGGCCTTAAAGCATCAGATAGTTTGACTGAATGGCGAAAAGTAGTAGAAACATTCTTTGTACACGCAGTAGATAAGGCATTTCTGTTTAGTAATTATTCACATGGCATCTGTGAGGATTCGTGTTATACCAGATCAATTTATGGTTGCAATGGGGATGGGATGCTAGGCTTGATATATTTGTATGTCTGGGTAGCACCCAATGGGGCATGGGTCAAGCTGTTGGAGCGATATTTATAAATCCAATGGGAACCTGCTGCCTTCCTCATGAGAAGTAGCCAGCAAGGGATGAAAAGTCTTCTTTTAGGAGGGATTGCTTCAAAACATAGTTTTGTAGGTTTTGTTTTGCTCATTCAGCATGCATAGCCATTTAGTTCAAGATGAATATATAACCATGGGGCATCTTAAGCGAACCAGTGTAAAAAAAAATGACTTCTCACTCACTATGTTTTTGGTTTTCTTCTCAGATGTCAGCTTTGAAATCCGCCAACAAGGAATTGAAAGGAATGATGAAAACTGTGAAGATTCAAGATATTGATGTACGGAATCTCTATTGATTCCAAGCTCCATCTCCTATCCTGTCTTTATGGCTTTTCTATCAAGGTTTCCATGGAATAATGATGACAAGCATTTTAACCCATTTTTCTTATTTTTTGTCCATGTAGAACTTGCAAGATGAGATGATGGACTTGATGGATGTGAGTAATGAAATTCAAGAGACCTTGGGTAGAAGCTATAATGTGCCAGATGATATTGACGAGGAAGAACTCATGGGTGGTATGGGTTTATTTTTTAACGAAAAGAAATTTTGATTGAACCTCCCCCACCCCCCGATGTTTGAGAGGCAAATTCTTTAATAATGCATATTTTCACTAGAAGCGCTCTCGTTATAATGGTTCTATTCATTTTGAACGCAGAACTTGATGCACTGGAAGCAGACATGGGAATGGAAACTGAATCTGATGGGGTGCCTTCTTATCTGCAACCTGACAAGGAATCTGATCTTGATTCAGAACTGAACTTGCCTTCAGCACCCACGGGACATGGAGCACCAGCTGGCAGATACAATGCCCAGGTATTAATAGTACTGTGAAATATTCTTTTTTGGTAGAATCGCTTTGGTGAGCGTATTGAGAGGTTAAGTAAGTGACATGGCTGCTCATGCTCTTATCAATTGTTGTTATTTGCTGTTGACTGGGAAGAAGCATATCTCTAAATAATGGAACAAAATACCAATTAGCCTATAAAAAATGGAAAATAATGCGCTTTAAATACCTTGTGCCAGCAGCCAGCTTGTATCCTATAACCTAAAACTTGCATCATATGAGCTTCTGAAATACAAAGTTAGATATGCTGTACCTGTATTTGCTGTGTCTTGCTCATGTTCCCGGCCTAATGCATCTCTCTTTCTTTAAATTTCTATTCTTGACAGGCTGAGGATGAAATGGGCTTACCTGCTGTCCCTCGGGCTTCTCTTCGTGGGTAGGCAGTTTTTTTAACGTGGTCGTTGTGAAAGCAATTTGAAGAGCTGGATGTCAAACCCCTGTAAACATGTGCTGATTTACAAGATTTAATTGGGGTTTGGCTTCATTCCATGCAATATTTATTTTTTCCTTTAATAAGCACTGTGAATACATTTTGTGAAAAAGGATGCCCCTGAACAGTGGCAATTGGATTTTCCACGGATAGACATGTAAATGAAGTTAAACTTTCCTTTTGGTTTATTTGTGCATTCTAGTATAGATAGCAGGGATATATGTTTGGATTGAGAAATTCAAGAATTGCTTTTAGTAATCCTCAACATTGGCTGTTTTTGTTCTCTCATTTCTTTTACCCCTCTGATGCTAAAGAATCTATCCTTGGTTTTGTAAGGCAATAGAAAGCAATGATCAATCTAAATGTATACGCCCTAATTGGAGGGAGCATACCACGTTACGAACTTCTGGCTCCAGGTTTTTCTTTCCTGTTCTAGTTCAGTATCTACACTGTATCTTTTTCTAAGCTTTGAGTACGAAGATTGATAGAACGCGATCCTTCCTGTCTTTAAACGTGGACTTCAACGTAAAACGCATATCCTGGTCATATTCTAGACATATAAAGTTGAAGGTTATATTTTTATTTTTTTTAATCCAGGATCGATCTGTCAGGCCACGATGGATTCAATAACAGTGTCTAGTAGAAATGAGCGTCTGCTGCATCAGCCAGCATCAACGAGGCTTTGAAACGCATAAATTATGGCACATCTAGATGCCGCTTAAAACCATTGCTTTCCAAATGCCTGAGCATTCAAATGATTGAAAGCAGAGCACTCGTCCAATCCGATGCCCGTGTAGATTAGAATTTTTTAGGAAGAGACGAGGCAAGATATTAGGTTTAGCTGATAAACTGAAAATGATCTAGAAAAATAGGTATTTTACTTTAAAGATCAAGCACATGAATGATGCATGGATATTTGTGGAGAAAGGATGATGCACTCCCTTTATACAAGTCAGTTCATTGGCAGTTCAAGTGCGGCAAGATTTACACTTGAGTTGAGCCCTGGAGGTGAAAGGTAACCCTTCCAATACATGACATGATACGGGAAGGCCGTTTTCTTTTTTCACAAAATGACAGAATGATGAGTAGAAAACCAGTGATGCATTGTCGAAAGCATGGATACGATCTTCTCCTATTAGTTAAGATTAAGCTTCGCCATATGCCATGTAACTTCTGATCTGGCGGCCTCAGGAGGGAGACTTGATCTGGAATATGTTCTGAAATTATTATTCGTGGAACTACCTAACTTGTTTTTCAATCTCTCAGCTTCCTTCTTCAAAGACTTATGTTGAGCTGCAGCAAAAAAGGACGGAAGCATAAAGTTATGTGCCAGGTGAACTTATGTTTTCATTTTGAAAGAACTTCAAAATCCTCGAACGATTGTATTTGGGATGAATCGATGTATCAGAAAGGTGAAAATCTCACCATCCACAATTAATTTTTCCTGCCGCAATCTGGCCACCCGCTGCTTTAATGTGTTGTTTTCCAGGGACAAGGCAGCACGTTTCTGAAGCAATGAAGCGACCTTGAACGCCAACTCTGACTCCAAAGTCTGCAAAGTGTTATACAGCCACTAAGTTTTTGATTCACTAAACAATAAAGACTTGACAAAATGTAAACTATAAAATTTGAAAAATGTTTGGCTGATAGTATCTACAGGACATAATTGAAGACTCGTATGCATTGCCAACTGAGTATCAAAGATGAGAACAGACCCAAGAATTACATTTTCTTGATGATCAGAACTTCAAACACCAGGCAGCATGAAAGAAACCAGATTGTGTAAGCATTTAATCATAGACAATCATAGACAAATGCTGGATATGCTGGGTTTGCTATCCCTGAAAAGAGAACAGAGATTAAAAAGGGACAAAATCTCATCTCTCTGAGGAATTACCTGTAGAACATTAACAGTTCTTTCGAGTTCAGCTATATACTGGAGTTTGCGAACTCTTGAGCGCTGCCCAGATTGCCTATAAAGAAAAGCCATTAAAAACCAGTTAGATTGTCTCCATATGTTGCTAAACAATAATGAGAAAAGATGCATCGGAAAATATGAAGATTCAAATTGAACAATTTGATTGTATGTTAGGATTTCCCGCCTTTCATCCTAAGTACAACATGATTGCAAATATCACCAAGCTCTATGTACAACGGCAGGCTTTCAATTATATCCTTCTCATTAAAACCTAGATGTCTGCTTCAATTTTCAGTGCCAGCCAGCACTTACAGGCTAGAGTCGTCATGTTCCCTCTGCAAGCATGTAGTAAAAAGGAGCACATTTCTCATAGACAGCAAGAGAGAATTACGAGGCTTGTCCTAAGGTGGGAAATCTAATATTTATGCTCCAGCCAAAGTTTGTCCAGGGACATGCAATTGTGAAGAAGGAATATTAGCGAGGGACAGCTCAAGCCAACGCAGGTCATCTTGGAAGACCAGAGTGGTTTATGGCGTAGCTCTTAACAGAAATTTAAATAGTACTCTGAATCAATACTCTCGATGGAATAAAAGACAATTGTTCACAAACATGATCAAGACAAGCTTCAGAGAACTTTCAGCCTCTGACCGTGAAGAGGGAAAGGGGCAAAAAGGTTCAGGATATAAAGGGGAAACATCAAAATTTGCAAGGCAACAGAACTACAAAATACGTTAGCTAGCGAGGCTGAGACTTGGGTGCTAAGCTTGGTCAAGTCCTTTCAAGTAAGGAGAGGATTGATTCAGATTCCAGATCGATTAAAATAAATGTTAAAGTAAGATGGGCATTAGCATAAAACTGTCAATCATCACCAGCAAATCCAGGTAGTGCAGATAAACATAGTAAGCTTACAAGAACAAATGCCTTGAAAAGATGAGAAGCTGCGGGAACTAAATATTATGAGAAACAGAGCAAAAAACAAGAAATAGCCTCTGAGATTGCTTAGAAATTGATGTGATACGAAGAGTAACTACAATTATCTTGAATACAAAATTATCAGGAAATCAAACATGAGTTTCAGATTCTAACCGTTTCACAGAGTTCGTCTCGCAATTGAGTTCCCCAGCCGAACCACATGCATTCCCCATTGAATCCAAGGGGGTATTCCCCGAAATGAACAGGCTGCCGTCTGCATGCTGCAGAGGATTCTGAAACGCATACTCCGATAGTGCTGAAGCTATGGCATTCTCAGAAAAGGTCACATTCCCTCTTCTCCTAGGAGAATTAGGACCATAAATAGAAGATGACTCCAGCCCACTACAAGTTTCATCCCCACCTGAAGTGGCTTCATTGTTATATGGACTAAAACCCGAAAATGAATCCACAATACCCTCCAAGAGGGTGATTGAATCACTGGCTGACCGGCGAATAGAAGTCCCCCTGTAATCTGCATCTTCATCACTTAACAAATCATCAAGCCATGCCGGCTTCTCCTCCAAAATTGAACCTTGGGAGGGAGATCTATGGTGCTGTGGGGAGGAGTCATGAATTGGACGAGAAACCACATGCTTCTGAAATGGGCAGCGAGGAGGAAGGAGAGATTGCTTTGACATGGTGAAAAACATCAACACGGTTTGTTGAAGCTTCAATTTTCACAAATATCCCATTCTTAGGCTGCTGCAGGTGCCTCTTATGGAAAGAAAACAGCACAACATGTTCCTCCATTCAGCAAATGTAATGCCATGTCTCTTACAGCGTCCTAACCTACCTTATTGGTAGAAAACTTTCAATAAGAAAAAAGATTTATAGAACATCTAAAAGGAATTTTTAAAAAACAGAGAAAGAAGAAATGTGCAGGATCCAAGATCTGCCAAAAAGCAAAGTGCTTTGCTATGCAAATTTCAAATAAAATTCCCACAAGAACAAAAAGCTAAATGCTTCTTTTTCTACCCATTCATTGTTCAAAACAACCACGAAACTTGTATTGCCATATGCCAGCCCATTGCCATAATTATAACGGAAAGAAATAAATTGTGAGTGTCAATGGCTTGCTGCTAAAGGAGAATACAACTTACAATCCAGCTTCCCTTTAACGGAAAATCAACAGTAAATGCCATTGAATGGCTTCATTACCTTCACCATTGAATACAGGATTTTGACTACAGATGTTGGTTTCCTTTATTTTTTTACTATTATTTTTTTCTCATATCACCCTCAAGGAGTCAAAATCCTTGTATATAATAAAGAATTTTCCTTTCAACATATCATCCAAATCGATAAGAAGCGTTAGAGAAACTTTGACTGTGTATTTGTTTTTCCATTTCACTCACAGTCTAGGGAACCAAACACAAGGCTAAGCAAAACCCAGAACCATAAATAATCAGTCCACTGGATTTAACAAAAAGAGAAACTTTCATTAAGGAATTAAAACTAAAAATGTAGTATGATCAATACAACAGTAACACCTTAAGAGTAAAAAGATTCAAACTTTACTGAATCAAAACACAAAAGAAAAGGATTAAAAAAAAAAAGAACAGAAAATAAGCTAACATAAAAAGAGTCAAAAGAGAAAATAAAAACCCAGAAACAAAATTAAAATTTTTAAAAGAAAACGAAAGAAATAACAAGAAAAGGCCACAAAGTTCGAAACTCGGCATCACCTTTTGTACTAGCTGTTAAAAATATCTTCCCCACCACGGACAGAAACAGAGAGAGAAGTGAAGGAATGGTCGAGCAAGGTAAGGAACCCTTATTAAAAATATTGCCAGGAAAAAAAAAAGGGGGGGGGGGGGGGAACCTACCCTGCACAACACTACAGTACACAAGTAGAGTAGCTCTACTTCACTCCCATTTGCTGCTCTTTGTGGGATACAGCAAGATAGGAGAGTACGGATAGTGGGTCCACTGCTTTGGTTGGTCATGTCAGCCCTTCACTTTTCTTTTCTTTCCTGACAAACAAAATATTTAAATGTTTTGAGCATTGTCACTTTATTTGAATTTATTTTATAAATACAGGAGCAATATATATGTGTGTGTGGGAGCACGATTCCCTAGGTCTCCTCTGTGTTTCTATCCCCGCCAAATCCTCGGCGATTTACATGTACGAAGTAATAAACAGTGTTATTGACTTTATTCAAAACTCAGAAAACAATATTTTTATTATTATTATTATAAGAATTAATTAGAGTTGATATTTTCAACTCTATGAGCTGGAATTTACCTCAAGGGCAGAAGTCGAAATATATTTTTATTCAATAATTTAACTATAAACTATTAAATCTATAAATTCGAGGCATTTATATAAGATTTCTAAAGAATTTCCACATCACAAAACTTTTTTTTAATATATAAAGATTTTAATTTCCATAATAATCATCAAAATAGTTGAAAAAAATATCAAATTCATGTCCACTCACAAGTGACATGAGCATGAAAATAAAAAATACAATTTTTTTTGCATATATTTTTATCAAAGAATTCTAATCTATGCATAAATTATTTTTCCCATAAAAATAAATACATATTAAAAAAAAACGTTCAAAATAACATCCATTTTTAGTCCAAAATTTTTGTTGTCGTGTTTTCCCCCATTTGACCGTGGTCTAACGTGACGGGTAGGTAACCGAATCCACTAATCACCTTGCGACGCACGTGGAAAATCTTATGCTGCCGTCACTGTCACAGCTTAAAACAAATCGCCGAGGAACACAGCTCCTCGGAACCTATCCACAGGGAATCCTAGAAGGAAGAGAATATTAATGCTGCTTTAATGAATGCTTTATTTCTTCAGTAAATGCTTTATTTCTTTACAAGAACTTCTCTTTCTTCTGTGTGCTTGGACTTGTAACATTTATTAACCGTTGACGATTAAAATAAAACAAATTTGAATTTTTAAAAAATTATTTTTGAAATATAATATTTGATATCATATTTTAAAAATATTAAAAATATTTATTTTATCTGGATTATTTTTATATATTTTCATTTCATTTTGATTTGTTGAAGTAAAAAATAATATTAAAAAAATAAAAAAAATATTTTAATATATTTCAAATACTTTAAAAAATAACCATGATCTCATATTCTCAGTATAAAAAGAAAAAAAGAATTATTTTCTTAAAAGTGTATTAAAAAACTATTTTTATAAGAGAATTGGTTAAATTGATCTTAAAATCATGCATGAATTAGGGTTGAAATACTCTTATCATCGAATAAACTGCCTTAACACTAGAAGTTGAGGTGAAAATTGTTTTTTCTAATTAAAAATAATAAAAAAAATCCTTAACACGAAGTAGACCTCATTTGGAGTGTGGATGTAATTTTTTTAAGTATTTTTTATTTAGAAATATATTAAAATATTTTTTTTATTTTAAAAAATTATTTATGATATCAATATATCTAAATAATTTTAAAAACATTAAAAAAAATTTATTTAAAATAAAAAAAAAAATTATTAAACACTTCAAAATACCCCGCATAGAATAATATATGATAAAACGAAAAGGGACACGCAATCATCTAAGAAAAGAAACCTTCACCCACTTGCCCGATTGCCTGTGAATTATCTTTAAGAATTTTAATTTTTTAATTATTTTTTATAGTAGTATATCAAAATTATTTAAAAAATACTAAAATAATTTTTATTTAAAATAAAATTCAATTTATTTTTTTAAAAAAAAACTTTTCGATTGCTTCCAGAACACTCCAGCGAACACGACAACAACTTACCAATTGAGTTCATGATTCTTTTTTGATGCTAGTAATGTAGCGTGTTTTGTCACTCCTCACTTGTGACGAGGTAACAAGAAAAGGTTGTCGTGTCTTTTGGTGGGGGAAGACAGCTTGATCATAGATGGGCCCGTCATCATAAATGGGCTTCCTGGAAGGTAGGCCCAGTTTTCATGGCACAAACTTGACTCAAGATATAATTGCATGGGCTCGACTTGCAATTTTCTGTACCTATAGGCCGTGTGCTCCTCCGTCCACTTTACAGCTTTCGCTCATCGTTTTTTTTTACATGTTTTCAGGTTATCAAAAAAAAAAAAATTCAAAAAAAAAATCCAAATCCCATTTAATTAATTTTTAATGGGACGATATCAAAAAGTTTTCAAAATAAAAAATAATACCAAAGACATGATCTAAACCATAAAAATTATGACACGGTGACCACGCAAAAACATTTTTTTAAAAAAAAATTATATATATTTTTCGGTTATCAAAAGTAATTTAAAAAATAAAAATAAAAAAATTCCAAATCCCATTTAATTAATTTTTAATGGGGTGATATCAAAATGCTTTCAAAATACACTTTTGAAAAACAAAAAACATAGTGATACCAAATATATGATTTAAACCATAAAAATTTTATATATTTTTTTAAAAATTAGATTTTTTTTTATATTTTTAGATCATTTTAAATGCTAATATAAAAAATAATATTATAGAAAAAAAAACAATTTAAAAAACAACAGTATTAATTATATTTACAATCAGACCATAGGAGAGGTGGGGGGATCTCGAATTGTTTTTCTTTAGGAAAAAGAAAGGGCATGTGGCCTTGGCTCCACTCTTTATGCTCTAGAGTCTCACCGTGCCTTCACTTTTGTATTTAAAATATACAAAAGCAAGTGTTAGACTATATTATATACAACAAGACATTAATTATGACTCAACTTTATACAGGAAAAAAAAAAAAACTTGACCAAAATTACATTGGGATGGGTCTTATTCCCTTTCCCACCACCTCATTTCTTTCTTCTCCTCGCCACGCCACCCCACTTGCAAAGGTCCAAAGAAGGTCGAGAGATTCCCTCCATTAATCTGCGTAAAAACATTTTCATTCAGAAACATCATCACGTGAGCTCGCAGGATGAAATCTTTCATTAAATCACTGGTCAAAGGGACCATAACGCCGCGACCTCTCAAGTATCTATCTAGGGTTTTTTGTCCTAATTCTATCATTTTACAGCTACTCTGCGGGTCACCACGCCGACAAGAATTTTGTCATGGCTCAAAACGCAAAGGACTGTTTTCCCCACGCAACCAGAAGGTCAAAACACAGATCCCTCTCGCGAGAGAAAGAAGACGAGCTGTTTTGCAATTTCTAAAATGGAGATTTCGGCTTTCGCTATGATCTTGAACTACTAAACGCGAGAAAACAGAGCATCCAAGATCACATTTGTCTGTATTTATTTATGTATAAAACATAAATATATTTCAAAGCTATTCTATAGATATATATCTCTAATTAAACGCTAACTCTACTATCAATATATGTATCTCTAATTAGACACAATTCTATCCTTTTCTGTCCTCTGAACTATCCCTAAATTATACTTCCACCATGATCCTTCTCTCTCTTTGCATTAACCACAATGATTCACAACTGGAGGCTTTAATTGCACATTGGTCAGCACTTGCATCAAAATCGCTGGCCAATACTATAACGTCTCTTCTAGAATGGACACCTCTCTACAACTCTAAATTAATTAATTAGTTAAAAGAATTAAAACCAAGTAGAGTATTAGTTGCATTTCATAAGCTAATGACTAAAACTGTTTTTTTTACTCAAACCTGAACTTACCTAAAGTGCTTTTTCCAACCCCACAGCAATTCCCACCGCACCTTCAATGGTATGGCCACAAGCAACTAGAATTCTAGCCAAAGTCTAAAAGCAGAAAAGAAAACAATACCCATGGCAAGTAATGATGTGATAGCTAAAGTGATCAATAATTCTGCACTGCTTTACTTTACTTTTACCTTTGCTCGCGTGTCTTCAATCCTTGAAAATCACATCATCTGCCATTTCCATCAATGGTAGCAAGCAATCAGGAGCAAATTTCCGGGCAAATAAATAAGAATAACTGGAGTTGGACTGCCTCAATCCATGCACCAGACTTGGTGAAACCTCTTCTGCTTGATACAAATGTGGGTGCCCATCAAAGCTGTCAGTCCAATTAACATTTGTTAAAGTGTAGTGACTGCACCCTCTTGGATTTCTCATTGATAAAAGTGTAGGAAAGTAGTGCTCTTCCGGGTAACAAGACTCTATGTTCAAGCAAGGCATCTTGAATTTCCTCCACAACTTTCTGTCCTTGAGTACAAGCAAAGCGTGCCTTTTTGCCAACACAAAAAACTGAGACCCAACTCTAAATTTCTCATATGGGATTTCAGGCAACATAATGTTTTCCCCTCTAGCATTGTATCTATCAGGCAAGTTTGGATCTTCGGAGAGAATTTCAATGAAACTTTGATGACGAGATTGGGTAGTGAAAATTTTCAAAAAGCTGTGGCCGAAAAGGGTATCGTACATGTATTGAAATGAATGGAGAGGGACACAGTGTTGAGAAACAAGAGCAAAATAAAGATTGAAAGGATCATCAAGAATGGCTCTTGCAAGGAGCCTTTTTTCTGCTAAGATCAAAGAAGGAGAGCCCCTTTCAGTTTTCTTGCCAGGAACGAACCGATTCTTGAAAATCCCACCTGGGTTTGAGACTTTACTGAAAGGATCGGCGTGTACATAGATGCTGTAAAGATTGGTGTAGCCTTCGAAGAAACGTTCCCATAAAGGGGCAAAGGAGAGATCAGAGTTTGTGAGGAAAAGAAAGGCTATTTTAGGAGCTGGCTTGTTGTTGGCTACGGGGGGGATAGCTTTACAGGACCTAAGGGCTTTCTTGAAGAGTGTAGGATCATCCAGTTCATAAGAAAGAGGGTTTTGAAGAGGAGCAAGGATTTGAGGGGAGAAGAGGTAGATGAGGGAAAAAGAAAGCAAGAGGGAAAAGGAGTTGAGAATTGGAGAAGACAACATGGTAGATAGTTTTGTGTGTGTGATTTACTTTCCAAATCGGCTAACAAGGACTGTGTTTGTGTGGAAGCTATTCCTCAGTCTCGGTTTGAGACATTGTAGAAGATGGGGTTAAAAGCATTCAAGTCTTGATTCGAAGAAACATAGATAAGTATGTTGAAAGTCAAAAACAAAAGTAGGGAAGAGATCAGAGTGAGTGTTTGTTGGTGGTTTAAGTGGATTGGTTGGGTGGTGATATCATGATTCGGGCAGTGTACCAGACTACAGTGGAAGAATATCTATAGTCCATCGAGAGAAGGGTGATGCTAGATTTTTGAGATCGGTAGGAGGGCAGGAGATGAGGAGGATAATCACATACATGAGCATCAAAGCAAAGATCTTTTTTATTTTTTATTTGTTTTTTCGAGGGGTGGGAAAGCAAAGAATAAGGGTTTTGGGATGTTGGGCCAAAGAACTTTGGGTGCAGTGAATGACAGCAGGACTGTTTCTCTTTTTAATATATTAAAATAATATTTTTTTAAAATATGTTTTATATTAATATATAAAAATAATTTAAAAACATAAAAAAAAAAAATCAAATTTCAGTTTTTTTTAATATTTTTTTTGTGTAGAAATTAATAATTACTGTTCTGTTACTTTTTAAAATGACTTGTCATTAATTTACGTTTGGAGAGAAAAGGTAGTTGCAAGAAGATCCCCTTTGTTCAAGTAGACGAGGGACTGGGGGAGGCTCTGCACCATCATGTATAGCTAGACTATTATTATTATTATTATTATTATTATTAAAGGCTTGAAACAACAATTCATTTCAAAGTCCCAAAGGAGACAATATCCTCGACGGATGGAAATCCAGCTAAACTAGGTTTTTAATTTTATAATTTACAACCAAAACCTGTTCAAATCCCACTGTGTTTCATGTGAGGGGAAAGTCGATGCCACTGAAATGGGGAGGATGGGCTGGCTTTCAGCCATGTACAAGGAGAAGACTTTTTTTTAAAAAAAATGATGAGAGGACCAGCAAGATTTCCAGCAACTCATGGAGAAATTGGAAAATTAAAATTCCCAGCAACTCATGGAGAAATTGGAAAATTAAAATTCCCAGCAACTATATTATAAAATGATATTTTTAGATATTAAAAAACATTGCATGCATCATTTGAGACACGTGACTACCCCACACACCCTTTTTTTTTCATATATATATATCTAATCTGATACAAAAATTTAACAGAGTTAATTTTATAGTTACAAAAAAACCACTGAAAAAATAAAAATTGCATCATTGAAACTCTTTTTTTTTAATTTTTAGAGTATTTTAATGGCACACGTTCAACTTCAACTATAATAACAGAAAAAATATAAAAAAAAATATTCTAATTTTTCGTATGTTCTTTGTTGCGAAGAGAATGCATCACATGGGCGAACTACATTTGTTTAATGTTGACTGCAAAGCGGATCCGGGGTTACGGCATAGCCATTGTTCTATGTTCCCTGGTCAGTACCCTAGCTGAGCTTAACATTGTTGCTGTGCTTTGACAATTCTTCATCGTTTCTGAACTTTTTTTTAAATGCAGATGCAACATAAACAGATGACACCTGGTCCTGGATATGCATGCTTATACGAGGATAATCCTACCAAGCATACTCCTAGCATCTTCTCAGTGGCTGGCGTTCTTTTGCTAGTGTTTCTGATATTATTTGAGCGCTCACTTTCACTGCAAATTAGCTGGAAAAGCTCCTGAATTTGCTGGTGTGAATTGTAGTTGCCTTGTGTGGATGCTGTTGAACATCATGCAACCCAGCAAAAAGATTTGATAGGCAAAATCCTCCATTTCATCCAAATTTATACATAATCAATGAAAATGTTTCACGCACCGTGAATCTTCTGGTAATTTATGCAGAATCTGATGCCTTTTGACGATGGATTATAATAGCTGTCACGAAAGCGGATACCGATGATACGATCCAAGTCTTGAATCAGGATCTGCGGGGAGTTAGACGTGGACCGGTACCAGTGTGGTCTCTGCTTTTCACAGGTTTCTAGCCGGGCAGCTCCTCTGGGAAGCAATTGAGTAGGAGCAGCAGCCGCTCAATTTCTCTGCTTTTCACAAGTTTCTTCCTTACTGCTCCTGTTCTTAACTCCTTTCTCTTGCATAAAGTGAAAAATAAGGCAGAAGAAACACGATTCTTTACACCCTTTGAAAATTGAATTGTAAGGGTAATGACAAAACTCAACAAACCTGATTGGATGTTGTTCATTCATTTTGTTTATCCATCACCGAGCTAGAACTCTATCGGCAGCGGAACCAGGTACAGTGTTAATGGTGCCATGACATCCCTCACCTCAAGCTTCAAGGAAGTAGAGTTTAGTCCTGAAATCCTGAAATTGCTTCAACTAGACCCTTCTGATGTAAGTCGTCTGAAATTTTAAAGCCTACGACACGGACTATTAGGGAAGCCTTATACTAGAGGGGGAGTGATAGTCTCTTTTTGCGAATGAACTCCATTTTTTTAATTTTTTAAATGATATTATGATAATAATACTGTTTTAAAATATTTTTTATTTATAAATATATCAAAAACTATTTTAAAAAAATATTTTAATATCTATATATAAAAATAATATAAAAACAAAAAATATTTTAGATAATAAAAAATTAAATGTTTTCAAAACTACCATGAAACGCAAAAACAAATGAAATCTATGCTATTTTTCACCTAAATCTATGCTATTTTTTTATATAATTTTAATGAGTTGATATTAATAATAATAATAATAATAATTTAATATATTTTAAATTACAAAAATATTTCATCACATTACTAATAATAAACAGACACTAAATATTCATAATAAGTACTCTTGGTCACTCCTGTCCTTGGTTATGGCAAGAAGAAGCGACAAGAACCCAAACTATAAAAAACTTTTCTTAATTTTAATCAATTTTCATAATTATTTTATACAGTTCCGTGATTGTTTTTCAATATAAAAAATATTAATTATATAATTTTTTTTATTATAATATAAAATTGGGTAGAATAATAAATCCATTAAGAATTCTAGTGAAGTGCAAGTTTCTTATAAAAATATATAAATTTTAAATTGATATAAGTTTATATATTTGATAGGTTTCAATTAAATCACCAGCATAAAATTATCATCATCGTTAAAAAAACAAGAAGATTCAAATACCTGAATTATTAAATTCACTAAATTGAGATTATTTTATTCTGTAATCCGATTTAAATTAAACATAATAAATAAAATATAATTTGCGAAAACACTTGCAATAACTGAATAATAAAGATAAACAATCAAAATCATTAAATTGCACAAAAGAAAAGAAAAGCATAACATTTATATATATATATATATATATATATATATATATATATATATATATATATATATATATATATTAAAAAAAATATAAAAAATTTTGAAAAAACAAAACTCGAATAAAAAAAAACGAAAAACACAAATGCATAAATACATGTAAAAAAATAAAAATAATTGTTTAAGAAGGAGCAAAAAAGCCAAATGATTTTGAAAAAATTTAAATAATAAGGGCCAAAATGAAATGAAATATATAATTAAATTCAATAAAGGGATAAAATTGACACAAATAAAAGTTTTGGGATCAAAACAAATAAAAATATTTAAAAAAACAATTGTAGTGTAATTTGACTAAAAAAAATAAAGACCAAAATGAAAAGTAACATATATAATCAATTAAAATTGGAGGATAAAATTAAAATAAATTAAAAATTGCAAACAAAAAAATTAAAGGAACAAAAAAACCAAAAATTAAAAGAATATGAACTAAAATGAAAACTAACATGTATAGTCAATTTCAATTGACAAACACAATTAAAAATAAGTAAAATATTCATTGAAGATATCAGGGATAAAATTGGAATAAAAAAAATATGGATTGAAATAAAACAAACACCAACATGAATGACTAACAAGTATCTGGCCAACAACATGATAGAAAAGAAAGGGAGAATGAAAATCTTCCACCGATGATTCACCAATCACTAGGCACCAACACACACCGTACCATGAGACAGGGAACAAGGTGGAGTGTGAGGTGACATGGTGGACAGACAACTTCCATCGCCAACCAAAGCAGCATGCGCCACCCAACAGGAATGTGAAAACATTACTGGTATGTCTGCATGATGCGATTATAGTGTTTTTGAAATAAAAAAAAATAAAAAGAGTGAATTATTTATACACCCTTAAAATCGTGAAGATAACAATGAAAAATGATGAAAGTACTACAATGCTCTTATCTTAAGGGCATTTGTTTTTATTTTTTTATGGTGGTATTTGAACAGTTTTATTGTGCACCAATAGGTGAAAAATAAAAAAATACCCCTGATTATTCTTTGTTTTTTGTTAGATTTCACGGGTAAAGTAATATTTTTATTGTGCAATTTAAAAATAAAAATACTAGAAAACCCCAATTAATTTAAAAATACCATACATGTCCCTAAAAATATTCAAAATACTCTTTATTCCAAAATTTTTTAATCATAAAAATAAAATAATAATTTTACTATTAGCATCTTTAACTTGTGTATATAAACAATAAAATATCCACTAATTTTATTGTTTTTTATATTCCAATTTTTGACCCTTTAACAAGGTGGACGTGAGAACAAAACAGTGTAAAAGACC
Organism: Salix dunnii; assembly: GCA_015731905.1. Lineage (NCBI taxonomy): Eukaryota > Viridiplantae > Streptophyta > Magnoliopsida > Malpighiales > Salicaceae > Salix > Salix dunnii. Next base: position 16,839,330 of record CM027668.1, read on the forward strand.
TTCGAAAGGATCCATCCCTCCTATTTCCCACGCTTGACCAAGGAACACCCACTGCATTTGCTTAGCATCTTCCTCTTTCTTTCTTTTTTTTCTTTTCTTTTCTTTTTTTTTAATTTCAATCCCTTATAAAAAATATTTTTATAAACCAATCATCACAAGATGCGACCAAATGAACGACACAGATTCACCCTAGAACATGAAAAACCTTCAAGAGAATTCTAGATCCTTCTATTTCTACCTTCAAAACCCCAAAACCAAAAATAGGAATTTCTAAAATAAAAATAAAATCTACCCACCATCTAGCCCTCCAAACAATCAAATCTTCACCGTCCATTCTTTCTTTCCTTTAAGTACACAGACCTGACATTCGCTACAATCCCTCTCTCCGTCTCGCCGTCTGTCCTGTGGCTCTCTTTGACCCTATAATCTAACCCTCTGTATGTTAATTTTTGTTGGAAAAGTTTGAATCTTTATAGCTCTTTGAGTTTCTTGATCTTGATCTTGCATCTGGATCTTTTTTATTTCTCGTAAAGATCAAGTCTTTAGTTTTCTTAGCTTCTTGAACTTGATTTTGCATCTAGGTACTCTTTATTTTTTCAAAAGACTTGATCTTTATAGTATCATTACATTCTTGATCTTGACTTGAATTCCGGGTACTTGTTATTTCTTCAAAAAAGTTTCTAAGTTTTTCATTTTTTTATAATTATTGATCCTGATGGGATTTGCTCTTGCAGGATTTAATTGATATTAAAAGATGTTTGGGAGAGCACCAAAGAAAAGCGACAATACCAAGTACTACGAGGTTCTTGGAGTCTCGAAGAGCGCCTCACAAGATGATTTAAAGAAGGCTTATAGGAAAGCAGCTATCAAGAACCATCCTGATAAGGGTGGTGATCCTGAAAAGGTTTATCTTGTAGTCCTGATGAATTGTACTTTTTAATCGGCATCTGTTGATTTTGACTTGATGATCTAAGTAGGTGTTTTTGGTTCTGTTCTCTGAGTTTTAATTTGCTCAAATTGATAACAGATCTGCCACTACTTTAGTGGGTCATTATGATTGTAAATAATGCTTCTCTGAATTCAGGTTCTAGCTTGTTTAATGGTCTTTTGCTCTGATTGTAGCAATGTTTCATTTATAGTTGATAGCTTAGATAACATAGATTTGGAATTTGTTTTCTACAGCAAAGAATTTTGGTGAAAAACTTGTATCTAACTTGAAATTTTCGTAAAGCAAAGACAAGTCATGCAAAGGGAGTGCTGTTATTTGGTTTTTCTTTGAAGTCATTGTAATTGCATTTTTTTTTTCTGAACTTGGGATTTCTGTGTGCCTCGCAGTTTAAGGAGTTGGCCCAAGCATACGAGGTTCTGAGTGACCCAGAGAAACGTGAAATATATGATCAATATGGAGAGGATGCCCTGAAGGAAGGAATGGGTGGCGGCGGCGGCGGCGCCCATGATCCATTTGATATCTTTCAATCCTTCTTTGGTGGTGGCAATCCATTTGGTGGTAAGTATTCGGACGGCTTAAATATTCTGGTTTATTAGAGCATGCCACTCTCTGATCACATTCACATAAAAAAATTCTATAATTCAGGAGGTGGTAGCAGCAGAGGCCGAAGGCAAAGGAGGGGTGAGGATGTGATCCACCCTCTTAAAGTATCCCTGGAAGATACTTACAATGGCACATCCAAGAAGCTGTCTCTTTCACGCAATGTAATCTGCTCCAAGTGCAAGGGGCAAGTGTCTGCATTAAACTGTGCTGCATCTTGTGGCATACTGATTTTTAATTTAATTTATTCAATTTATTTATTTGCAACTAACTCTGGTTATCTCATTTGAAACCTTGCAGTAAAGGGTCCAAGTCTGGTGCATCAATGAAATGTACTGGTTGCCAAGGTTCTGGAATGAAGGTCTCTATAAGACACCTTGGTCCGTCTATGATCCAACAAATGCAGCATGCTTGCAATGATTGTAAGGGCACTGGTGAGACAATTAATGACAAGGACCGTTGCCCTCAATGCAAGGGTGAGAAGGTGGTCCAAGAAAAGAAAGTTTTGGAAGTAGTTGTTGAGAAGGGCATGCAAAATTCACAGAAGATTACTTTCCCCGGAGAAGCTGATGAAGCTGTACGTTGAGCTGGATGCTTTTTATGAGCTTGGCATTTTGTTTTTATCTTTTAATGGTGTTCTCATTTGTTTGTGTATTTACTTGCAGCCCGACACTGTTACAGGGGACATTGTTTTTGTCCTACAACAAAAGGAGCACCCTAAATTTAAGAGAAAGGGTGATGACCTATTTGTTGAGCACACCCTTTCTCTTACAGAGGCACTCTGTGGCTTCCAGATCATTTTGACCCATTTGGATGGAAGGCAGCTCCTGGTAAAATCCCAGCCTGGGGAAGTCGTCAAACCTGGTAAGTGGCATGATACTTTCATGTTATCTGTTGTCAGATTCAGGTGATTCGTTGACTTATTTTTGAGCCTTACAGATTTTTATTTTCTAGCATGAGACAATTCTTTTGTTTAAAATGGAACATGTCCCTTCTTTGTATTCTTGTGATCTTGCATCGAAGTCTTTCTAACTTGCTATTTGGATTTTCTGGGTGTCAAGATCCTGGGTTTTTGGGCTGATTATTGATTAGGGAACTGTGCTGGCTAAAGAGTGTTGCAGGGCTAATTCTATTTTTATTAATCATTTGTAAATTTTAATATCTTAGTTGTTGTGTGGTCTGGTTCAATCATTAGGTAGCGATTAGCATAAGTTGATTATTTTGTTCATCAAGAAGTTGCGTAAAGTGGCCAGCAATTCTTAATAGCTGGTAATTTATGGTTTTACTTGTCCCAGATCAATTCAAGGCTATAAACGATGAAGGAATGCCAATGTACCAGAGGCCATTCATGAGGGGGAAACTGTACATTCATTTCACTGTTGATTTCCCAGACTCCCTGTCCCCTGATCAGTGCAAGGCCTTGGAGACTGTGCTTCCTCCCCGAACCTCAGCTGTGCTTACTGACATGGAGATCGATGAATGCGAGGAAACTACTTTACATGATGTGAACATTGAGGAGGAGATGAGGAGGAAGCAACAACAGGCCCAAGAAGCATATGATGAAGATGATGATATGCACGGTGGTGGCCAAAGGGTGCAGTGTGCTCAACAATAATTATTGAGCAGGGGATGGCTGTGATCGAAGAGAATTGAATGGGTTTAAGATGAACTGATATGGGCTTGACAATTAATTAAGGTAATAAGATTCTCAACATTGTGATAGGGAGATAGACTACTAGTTTCTTGTATGGAGATTTCACCTATGTTTGCAGACTGGTACCTAGTATTTAAACCTTTGAGAGATCTTCAAGAACAGCACATTGATGTTTTTTAGCTGTGCAACTTTTACTTTGATTTTGGATTTATAGTTTGCCATATAGCTGCTTCGTTCTGGATCGGGCACAAGTCAATGAATGTTACTTTGAAGTCATGGTTAGGACTAGTAACCCCGCCTACGTTTTGCCACAGGCTACCCTGGCGGGGACCTTGTGCCCGTATGAAATTTTCCGTTGGTCTGGGCTTGGCAATGGGCATTGCTCCTGTTAGTACTGTGAAGTTATTGCATGCAATAACTTCACAGCTTTTCAAAACATCCAGTTTGAAATCGCAGCTTTTCAAGAATGAGACCACAGCAACTTCTAGCATTGAACAATCTGACCATCTTTTACGATTTCTTGCAATTAACTTTGAAGTGTCAGAGGAACCTGAAATTTCTAGAAAAACGGCAGAATTTATTGCTCTACCAAGAGGTTACATTCAAGATCGTCTCTCTGTCAAATAAACAATGCTTGCGTTTGGAAAACTCCTTGAAATTTGTCAGATAACTGACAAACGTTGGTGGTCCCGGCGATAACTCCACCGTAAGAAAACTAGTAAACACTCTTCAGCTAGTAACCCCCAAGCATTTTCATTTCTATACTCTGATCGACAAACATAATTTGATCAGACGGGAACGAGCTGAACACTACAGAAAACATAACCTTATCAAGGGCATTAGAATTTTTCACTTCTGCACTTGGAGATCCCTCTGCATTAGCTGATAATAATGCTGGGATTTAATCTATTGCTACTCGAAATTACTCTTGTTCATTAATTACTTATTTCTGAATTTCGTTGATCTTCTTTTAAAAACCAAATTTATTTTGTTTATTTGCAATGGGAGCTGAAACTGTCAGAAGCCTGTTGAGGGTTTCAGAGAATAAAAAAGCAACATTTCTTGGGTTGTTTATATATATATATATATATATATATATATATATATATATATATATATATATATTGTTTCGTTCCAATCTTATAAAGGATCAAAAACACAGTTTATCGTTGGATCAAAATATACCGATTATGATTATGATTATGATTATTTCATGTTTAACACACCTGCCAATAAATTAAATAATAAACATTGATTTTGCAAATAATAATAATAAAACGAAAGCTAACTAAATAAAAAAATTAAGAGACTAAATGAAGAAATGAGCTGCAAAATATTTTTTTTTTCTACTCATGCGAGATGTTGAAGTTACACGGGTTTTACTAGCACAACTAATTAGATTATATTAATTTAAAAATTATTATTTTTTAATTTACTTGTTTAGAAAATAGGAAAATACTCGGCTGTTTTCTCACACAAGTATATACATGTGTGTGTGTGTGTAAATTCGAGTGTATCAAGATTGAATCTCCTTCTTCTAATTATTTACATTCACGAAAATCTTATCCTCATCACACATTGTTGCATGGCCTCGAATGATGGAATAGTGTGCGGGAAGCAGCAAGTCTTTTGAGTTGACCATTCATTGAGTATTAGAATATAAGCAAGTTGCTTTTTTTTTTTTTTAACAAGACGATGATTTGAGGATCCAGTTCTTCTCACCCGCTCCTTCATTATATCTTCCTTGCTTGAAATTTGGAAAGCTATGGTGCCTGCTGCCTCCAAGGCACTGCATACAGCTGTCTAACTCCAAACAATTGCACATCAATCCATTAAACAGATCTTTAATCTCTTGATGTTTCTCTTTCAAGCCCTCACTTCCTTCCATTCCTCTTCAAGGCGAAAGCTCTTCCAGCCGTCCCTGTAGGTATTTCAAGAAGATGAATAGCAGTAGTCCTACAGAGTCATCCACCACAGAATCTGGAGGGTTTGCTCTCACTTTCGGGATATCAATTGGTGTACTTTCAGCAATAGCAATCGCTATTTTTGCTTCTTATTTTTGCACCAGGAAACCATTAGCCGCAGGCCATTCTCATCATGATGGTTCCTTGTCCATGGATGATCAAGACTCGGTCGTTCTAGAAATAGGCCTGGATGAGGCCACTCTCGATACCTATCCAAAGCTGCTTTATTCTGAAGCTAAGGAAAAGCTTGAAAGCGGTGATGATTCGGCAGGTGCTTCCTGTTGCTCGATTTGCCTGGCAGATTATAAAGATAGTGACTTGCTGCGACTGTTGCCTGACTGCGATCATCTTTTCCATGCACAGTGCATTGATCCATGGCTGAAGTTGCATACTTCCTGCCCAATATGTCGAAACTCGCCTGTCCGAACCCCAAGCAATGTCACCGAAACAGCTTCCAGGGAACCCCGGAGGGTGTTCTTTGATACATGGTTTGTACAATTTATGCACTAGAAATACTCCACTCAAATTCGTGATGATTGTAGAGCTTTTGCTAGCATCTTTGTAAATTCACAAAATTTTGTAGCTAATTATAGCTCTAGATTTTAACTGAGATGATTTATATCTTAATGTTATAGAAAACATAAGCCATTGCTCATTTGAGATTAATCACACAAATGAAATCTGTGATCTTGGCTATTTGACATGTTGTCCTGAATATTATACAAGTAATTTTCAACCAACTACTTCCCTTTTTAGATGAATGATAATGGTTCAGCTATACGGCAAGGAGCTCTTTCAAGTCCTATTCGCTGAGCACACAGACCCTGCCAACCGGTTTTTCTCAGCTGCTACTCTCCAAGCAAGATGTATATATTTGGTAATTGACAATACCAAGGTTGCTCGTTGAATCACATGAGCATCGAGGAGAGTCTCTATCCATTCCTCCATTCAACTCCTTTGGAACTCATCAGTCTGTTTGTCTCTTTCAGAACTGAACTGAGAGTAATGATGTTTCTTTCAGCCAGTCTTGGTTTGAGACAACTTTAAGGACACAGAATCTGTAACTATTTCTTTTGCTATTGTCTATGTTGTCCCATCCATGTTGATATGGTGTACCTGTGCCTTCAATGCCCACAGGAGTGGTTTAACTGTTCATTTGTCACCCATCAGGATTCCTTCCTGCCTCAAAATGAGTGGGAATTAGCTGCAACATTTTTCATAAACCTCAACTTCAATTTTTTCATCAAGTGACATCTTTCATACGGCGTCTTATATGCATTTTACTTGGAATGATTCAAAGAACACTTTCCAGGAATATCTATCGTTCTCACTGGTGGCTTCTTTCAAGTCAATTTGACAATCTTTATTTCACGAATAAACAATGTTCATAGCCTTTCCGAGAACCCAAGTTGCAGTTTGTATGGTAAAGGATATAGCTTGTGCCTGGTGCCATGAGAGAGACGTAAACTGTTGACAATTAAATAACCTGGAAACTGCGAAACAATCACCAGGTAGTTACTCCCAGAGACTGTCAGAACCCAGACCTTGTATATCTACAAATTCACTGCCCCAGTTCTCCCTCCCTCCCATGCACAGTTGAATAGTTCAGGAAGCATGAACAGCTCCACTGAGCAAAGTGATCAGTCAGATTTTTGTGGTATAGGATGGGCCATGGGAATTTCTTTTGGCATCCTACTTTTGCTCGTTATCATAAATTTTTTTCCAAGTATCTGCACCCATGGCATACAGGATCCTTCCAGACGCACTCCTAGAAACGTAGGCAGCTCCATTACAGACCAGGGCTCCGTTGCAATTGATCTCGGCCTTGATGAAGCAGCTATTGCAAGCTACCCTAAGTTGCTATATCGACAAGCAAAGTCACAACAAAAGGTTAATCATCCACTAGATTCTAGCTGTTCTTTATGCTTTGGGAACTATATACAGTGATGTGTCAAGGTTATTGCCTCACTGTGGTCATACTTTTCTTAATTGCGTGGACTCTTGGATAAGGCTGAATCATACATGCCCGATATGCCGGGACTTGCATGTGCCTATTTTCTCGATTCCTCTTGCTGAAGTGGCACCGTTGGCTACGCACAATTATTGATTTCAAAGATCGAATGCATTTCTTTCCCCCTTTTTAAAAGGAAGGTTCTTAGTGTTTGCAGGCTTGTATTTGCGTAGATTGGAGTGGCATAGAACCCAGAGGAGCTTCATGTCAGGATTTCTCGAACGAAATAGAGAAATCAACTTATTGATATTCTAAGCAATCATGAAGGAATCTTAGACATTCAAATGACATGAAATATAATGTTATTCTATAATTCAAACTTGTGCCAGTGAGAGCCAAAGGAAAGCCATGTCTGCACGCACGCAAGTTTGTTCATCTAATAGTCCTGTAGAGGCTTTTTCGGTTGACAATTGCTCGGGCTAGCTTTTGCTCCCAGAGACCAAGTCCCGTAGAGGCTGATCTTACACAAATATATAATTAATCAAGTGAATTAATCAAGGAGACGTAGGTTATGTACCTAGCTACTAATCGGATTTCGAACTGGCCACCAAAAAGATGTTTAGCCTGGTCATGATAGTCTCTCAAATGAGTGGAAGTGAGGTCTTGGATTCAAGTCCTATGCGTTGAGCACACCTTGCGCCTATACAGTCCCTCGGCAGGTCAAAAGTCTATATCAACTACTCTTGATAGCAGGAATCTCCTCATACATTCCAATCCAGGCAAGTGCCATTACAATTCCGTAGTTTCTTTGTTGTAAGAACTAGACTAGCGAAAGAGAATTTAATCCATTGATTATGTGGCAACGCTTTGGACTACTTCTGAGAGATCTCTGTGAGTAAAAAAACATATCGCTTCCAGCCATTGTTCCAGTACGAGACAGAAAAAGAAACGCCCTTGTTTTCAAAATAGCAAAGAGCATTTCGTTTTGGTGCTATGCTTTGAACTCTTCCTGACTACATTTTTAGATTTTTCTGTGGCAAAATCCGGAACTTTTGAGAGGGTACCATATGCAGCGTGGAGTTCGGGAACAGTATACTCAGATGGGTCTTGGAATTTGTGTTTTTATGTGGTTTACTTTGATCACAAGTCAAAAATCATGAAAGCGATGTTCTTATTCACTGTCCCTCTTGCTATGAACTGGTCGCTTTGGTTTTTTGGTTGCTCATGTAGCAAGTCCCATGCTACTAGAACTGGACTAACAACAATGATGTTTCAGTCAGTTTTGGTTTGACATTGCTAATGACACACATTTTTTACAATCAGCAACCACACCGAAACACCTAACGGTGCCGAAACACGAATTCAGTGGGTTACTCTGCCCAAAAATGGAAAAAGACCAGCAGAAAGAATTCTTCTCCTGTCCCAAAATCTGTGGAAGACTAGAAAGTATTTTATGAACCACACTGCTTGGAATTCGACCTTTTGCTACCAATTCAGTTGGAAAGACTCACAGAACCTCAAATCTCTGAGGAAAAACGGCAGTATTTATTTCTCTCGCAAGATATTTGTTTGTCATATAAACAAAGCTTATATTCACTTTGAAGTTTGTCTGTTAAAGGATAACGCTTGGACAAAAAATCATGAATCTTTCCAATGAAAGTGACAGAAACGTTGACAAATGCAAGGTAATAACTCCTGTACTTCAGAACTACCAAGCAATTTCCAGGTAACAAGTTTCTCCTACGATCGTCAGAGCTTATTTGTCTCTTTCTTTTCTCTCTCTACTCTTCATCCCTGTCTGCTTTGCCGTATCTCCCTCCTATAGATCAAACCCTAAACACAGCTGAGTAGTTTAGGAAACATGGGCAGCTCCGCAGAATACAGTGGCTCCTCAGGTGTTTATGGATATGCATATGTAATCGGAATGTCTTTTGGTGTCCTAGTTTTGATCATAATCATAACTCTGGCCGCATATTTCTGCACCCGTGGAGAAGATTCTTCCGCGCGCACAGCTACAAACCAAGTCGGCTCCATCACTGACCATGACTTCATTGTGATGGAACTCGGTCTCGAAGAAGCCACTCTTGCAAGCTACCCAAAACTTCTCTATTCAAAAGCAAGGTTAGAACCCCGGGGTAATGATTTACTACCTTCTTGCTGCTCTATATGCTTAGGGGACTATAAGGATAGTGACGTGCTAAGGCTGTTGCCTGATTGTGGTCATGTTTTTCATCTCAAATGCGTGGACTGTTGGATAAGGCGGCATCCCACTTGTCCGATTTGCCGGAACTCTTGCTCTTCTATGCCAACTCCTTTGTCGACTCCTCTTGCTGAAGTGGCACCATTGGCGGTGAGCAGACACTGATTCGAGAGATAACATATGTAAATTCTTCCGTTTTTGTGGGGTTAATCCGAGGTTTAATTTCTAGTGTCTGTAGACATATTTTATGCAGATAAAGTGTTGTACAGTGTAATAGAGATTTTGACATTGTAGAAATCAAAACTCGAAAAAGTCAAAGAAACTGTTTTATTGATTCAAACAGGTATCAATTTCTGGAATTACATAAATAACAAGAACACTGAAGAATAGATTTTGGACATCAAAGGACAGAATTGAGGTAAGGTTACCGCTATCCTTTTCTTTTATTTATAGTAAATCTTGTAGCATTACATAAGAGTTCTAGTTGATTACAATCTCTTTTTATGTTCTTTATTCTAGCTAGAATTCAAATTGTATTTAAACTAAAACTTTGATCAAATATTGATCTTATTTAGGAAAGAAAGTAACTTACTAGTTTAATCCTAATTTTGACTCTAACGCTTGATGTGATGTAGTCTTTGAAACAATAATCTTCACTTCTCCAGCAGTCTTGGAATCCAACATCTTCAACACTTCTCCTTGGTTCCAAGGCTGCATGTTCTAATCTTCTTACTTAGCTTTTCAAACCTGTCTTTGACTAGAGGCTTAGTGAATAAGTCTGTTAGTTGTTCTTTTGAGGTGCAATATTTCATCTCCAATTCTTTTTTTTTTTGTTGAAATTGCCTTAATGCATGAAACTTGATCTTCATGTGCATAGTCTTCTTATGGAACATCGAATTCTTAGAAATGGCTATGGTTGACATATTGTCATATAGCAAGTTTGTAGGAGTTGATTGATAATAATCAAGATCCTTTAGCATCTTCCTTAACCATACCAATTGCTATATTGCCACATAAGCTGTAACATACTTTGCCTCTACTATGGAGTGTGCTACCATTGTCTGTTTTATGGAGAGCCAACTGAACACATTTGATCCTAAGGCAAAGCAATACCCTAAGGTACTCATCATACCTTTATCACTTTCTCCTTAACCACTGTCATTGTATCCAACAAGGCTGACAGGTTTGGATTTCACAAAATACATGCCTAGGTCCTTAGTCCCTTGCAAATACCTTAGAACTCTCTTGACTGCCATGAAATGTATTTGACTTGGTTCATGCATGAACCTGAAAAGATAGTTAACAACAAATAATATGTCTAGCCGTGTGATGGTTAAGTATAACAAGCTTCTACAAGTCTTTCCATCAGCTTTTGATGCTCCGTCATCTTTTGTTAATTTCATTTCTAGTATCATAGGAGTCGGGACTGGTTTGCAATTTGACATTGCAAAATTGTTCAAGATCTTTAGAACAAAAGACTTTTGATAACGAAAGCATCCATGTTCTCATTGAACTACATCCATGCCTAAGAAATAGGATAGTAAGCCGAGCTCATTCATCTCAAATTGCTCTTTCATATTGGTTTTGAACTCTTCTATCAACTGCTCCTTGTCCTGTGAAGAAAAGATCATCTACATATACTGAAACCATCAGTACATGTTCATCAACATGCTTCACATATAAAGTTACCTCATTTGCACTTCTTTCAAACCCCAAGCTTAACAAATGTTCATCAAGTCTGTTATACCAAGCTCTAGGAGCTTGTTTGAGCCCATATAAAGCCTTTTTCATAAGATATACTTGGTTTGAATTCTGATTTTCAGACCCTGGTGGTTGCTCAATATAACTTTTTTCATTCAAAACACCATTCAGAAATGCAGATTTGACATCTAATTGAAACACATACAAGCAATTTTGAGCTGCAAGAGCAAGCAAAAGTTTCATTGTATCATGCCTATAAACTGGAGCAAAGGTGTCTGTGTAGTCAACTCTAGCCTCCTGAGCATAGCCTTTAACCACCAACCTTGCTTTATGTTTGTTGATTCTACCATCAACATTCAATTTAGTTTTAAAGATTCATTTTACTCCAGTTATCTTCTTAATGGTAGGTCTGTCAACCAGCTCACAAGTCATGTTTTTTCAATCATTGTAGACTCCTCTTGCATTGCTGCTACCCAAACTTGTGATTTTAGAGCCTTTTCAACTTTGATTGGTTTTGCCTAAGCCATGTTGCATCTGCTATAAATCTCAGCCAAAGACCTCATACCCCTTGTAGGTTGATCATTAATGTCTTCATCATTTTCTTGTTCATAATATTGAACTTGTTTGGGATATGTCACATTTGCATTCTCCCAATTCCATGTAGCATTTTCTATCATTTTTACATCTCTAGCAATCACAACCTTGTTAGCATTTACATCATAAATTTTATAAGCTTTGGATTTTTAGTTGTAGCTTATAAACACTCCCATATCAGTTTTTTAATCTAGTTTTTTTTTCTGCTAACTTCAAGTTTTAATACATAACATATACCACCAAACACCCTTAAATGATTAATGCTTGGTTTAGCATCATACCACAATTCATATGGAGTTTTGTCTCCCAAAACTCTTCAAACCATTCGATTCATAATATATGTTGATGGGTTGACTGCCTCTGCCTAAAATTTCAATGACATTTTCTTTTCATACAACAAACACCATGCTATCTCCATTAGTGTTCTGTTTTTCCTTTCATTTACCCCATTTTGCAGTGGTGTGTAGGGTATAGTCAACTGATGTTTGATGCCTTCTTTCACCAAATACTCTTCAAATTGTCGAGAAGTATACTCACCTTCATTGTTTGACCTCAAGATCTTGATTTTGTTTTCATTTTCCAATTCAACTGTTGCTTTAAACTTCATAAACTCAAAAAATACATCAGCTTTTGATTTCAAAAAATAACTCTAGCAAAACCTGCTATAATCATCAAATTATAATCAACTGTTTCTTTCACCAAATACTCTTCAAATTACCGAGAAATATACTCACCTTCATTGTTTGATCTCAAGGTCTTGATTTTGTTTCCATTTTCCAATTAAACTATTGCTTTAAACTTCATAAACTCAAAAAATACATCAGCTTTTGATTTCAAAAAATAACTCTAGCAAAACTTGCTATAATCATCAAATTATAATCAACTGTTTCTTTCACCAAATACTTTTCAAATTGCCGAGAAGTATAGTCACCTTCATTGTTTGACCTCAAGGTCTTGCTTTTGTTTCCATTTTCCACTTCTACTATTGCTTTAAACTTCATAAACTCAAAAAATACATCAGCTTTTGATTTCAAAAAAAAAAACTCTAGCAAAACATGCTATAATCATCAATAAACAGGAGAAAATATTTTGATCAATTCAAGGATTCATTAGTCATTGGACAACATACATCAGTGTGCATAAGCTGCAATTTAGATGACACTCTAAATGTGTTATTAGGGAAAGCACTTTTAGTTTGTTTCCATAGCTGGCAGGCTTCACAAAACACCTCCTTATTTTGTATGTTAGGCAAATCATTTGCCATTTATAAGTTAACCATTCTTCTTAAGGCTGCATAATTAAAGTGCCCTAACCTTTAATGCCAAAGAATAACTTTATCCACCCTGCATGTGTTAGCCTTCAAATATAATCTCTTCCAATCAATATTGAAGCTTCTATTCATCATTCTAACAGATAATAACAATACTCTCTTATCATCCTTAATATTGCACATTCCTTTTTAAAAAAATACTGAATGTCTATTTTCTAATAACTGCCCCACACTTCCTAGATTTTGTTTTAGTTGAGGTACATACATCACATTCCTTAGAATTTTAGTACCTGTCATGGTGTCTACTACAATAGCCCTTTTTCCTTCAACTTGCATATAATAGCCCTTTTTCCTTCAACTTGCATATAATCTCCATTAGCAATTTTGACTTTGGACATGTACTCTCTATCCAGTTTCATGAATAACTTCAAGTCTGTTGTCAAGTGATTAGTACACCCACTATCAACAAGCCAAAACAAATTTTTTACCTTAGTTGTGTTGCACACTTGTTCTATGGTTGCCATGAATAATTATTCTTCTTTCTCCTCAGTATTTTCTGCAGTATGTGCTAGTTTTGCAACTTCTGTTTTCTTGCAAAACTTTTGAATATGGTCAAATTCTTTACACCTTTGATATTGAGTGTTCCCGAGCCAGCACCAAGTGTCAAGGTGAGTTGTTATTGGCAAAACTTACAAGGAGGAAAGTTTTTTTTTTCTCCCTTCTTGAGGTGATAAACTTTCTGTTGGATGTTTGCCAATTGTTTAACTTCCAACTGCTTCCCTTTTCTCTTTTGCTCTCATTTTGTTTCTGTAAAAGGTTTTAATTTGATTTTTATCTTTAACCTTGGCCACAAGTACTTATTCACTTGATTCTTGGTGTCTATAGGTGTCACGACCCGATTCCCAGATCCGTGGCTGGTACATAGGCATGGTTCCCCTCCGAGATTCCACACCTATGCGAACCCAACTTACAAGCTTATCATTCATATTCAGAGTCCAACGCAGCAGAAATAACAATAGACTTCATAAAATAATCCAAATATCTTAATACAAAAATTAAATAATCTTGTTATAATAATGGAGCGCTAACTCGACAAAAATAAAAGTGTTGATTACAACCAAAATAATAAGTTCTGAAATTTCAACGATAATGAATTGCTAACGAGCTACGAGCCTGAAAATAATAAATAATGAGGGGGTGAGTTCAACAACTCAGTGAGTAGATAACATCTAATATACACATACGAGATAATACAACAAAGAAAAATATATTATCGAATCGGTTCGGGGTTCTTACAAGAAGTTTCTCAAATAGGTCATAATAAGAACGTAATAGGTAAAGCTCGTCAAAAAATCATAATACCAACTAGGGTTTCAGATACGATGTGCACAAAGGCTAACACTACCTTGTTAGTATAGGTATTCTGACTGACATACCGTAGGTATACATATATCATAATCAAACAAATATTCATATCTCAAGGCTCAACTCATGGCATCAATCAAATGAGGAGCTATCAATTCACAAGCAGGTATTGGCTCATATCAAGAACATATATTCAACAATTTGATTATGCTTTATCGTATCAAGAATCGTAATCAATGTATATATTATCAAGAAGCATAATCCAAATACTAGCAAATCAAATATTTATAATAGTTCTCATGCATATTAAATATTATCCTCTCACCTGACTCAAAAGCAATTGAATATATAAAAGAAATACTCAAAAATGACTCAAAAGAATTAAAGTCTCTTTAATAAATATATCTAAGAGTTTAATTCATAATCCTATGTGTTTTGAATCAAACTATTTATTTTTCGCAAAACCTAAAACAATAGTTTCTTCCGAAGTCTAATTCAAAATACACAATTCATAGAGTTGATAATAACTCATCAAATAATCCTTAATCATCCATCAAACCAATCTGAAATACTAATATTTTATTTAGGTACCATTCTGTAATTTTCCAAAGTTCAGGGACTAAATTGTAATTTTCAAAAGTTCAGGGACTAAACTGTAATTTTCACCAAAAGGACCAAAATGAATTTTTGTCATCTTCAACCTCCATCCTAGAATTCCAGCAAGGGTTTTCACTATTTTTCTCAATATTTTCTTAAACCAAATACATCAAAAACCTCAAAATCATCTATAATCAACCTATTAACCATTACCCTAACCATTAAACCTTAAACATCTTAATCCATTCATCCATCAAATTCAAATAAAATCTACAAACCCTAATCACTAATGCGAGCAATTAGCTTAACCATTAAACGATACTTTTACATAATAACACATACACATTACCTTAATATTTATTTCTCCTCCTTTCTTCTCTCTAAATTTTCAGATTTCTTCTCTTAATTTTTTTTCTATTTATACTTTACAAGTTACTACTATACCCTTAATTTATTTATACCTAATCTTAAGCCATCAAGGGCATTAATGCCTTATCCATATAAAGTTTCAAAACCTTAAAATTCTTTTCCTATTTAAAATTTCAAAACCCTACAATAGGCTTGTCTCTCCTCAACAACTTGCAAGGCATTTATCAACTCTTGAAGACTTAATTCTGAACAGTCTTTGAAATCCTCCAATGAATAAATTTTGTGTTCAAACTTTTCTAGTAGGCGTATTAGAACTTTCTTCACTGTCCTTGAATCATGCAATTCTTCTCCTAAAAGTCTCACTTGATTTACAGCTTTGAGATTTGATAAGAGAACTCCTTAATTGTGTCTGTCTCCCTCATCCTTAAGGCTTTAAATTGCCTTCTTAGATTCAAGACTTGCATCTTTCTTGATTTTTCATTCCTATGGAATTATGCTTTTAACTTATCCTATGCTTTCTTAGTAGATTTGCAAGCCATAATTCATGTAAAGATCTCTTCACTCATTGCATTATGAATGCATGCAAGTGCCTTGAATCCCTTGGCCATTTCCTCATTAAAGAACTTCAGTCTTGGAATCTAACATCTTTAACAATTTTTGGCAATTACATATCTAGGAATTTTAGACAAACGTGGAAAATATGATAATTCTAAAATCACCGGCTCATATTTTAATTCATGTTATATGAGATCGATGACTGCCTAATGAAACTCTAACCCGGTTTAAAGCAGACCCCAAAGGATGAAGGTTTGTTTAAGATTGATATTGGAGAAACTAGGAGACTAGGAGAATTGTATCAACAAAAACAGGTTTAGTGGTGGATTAAAAAAAAAATCCCTAGTATTTTCTTAAGAGGTAAGAAGACGTATGGAAAAAGAAAATCAAAGGTGGAAAAAATAAAATGTGTGTTGAGAAACAGGAACCTGAATCTCTTACATAGTGTTTCATTGTACCCATGAAACACACATCAATTAATAAAGATAAGGGGATAGTGATTGTAAGGCATTGCCTGTTTTAAGGGTAACTCTAACTGAGGAGGCATATGCAGAGGCAAAACATAGTGTTTCATTATAACTTAAGGGAATTATCTCAGAAATTAACTCCTCTTCAAGGGTCGTACTAGGTGGACTACTTGGGGTTATCTTGGACACCGTGACAAATGGAGTCAACTAGGCTCAACGATGTCCAGCTTTATCTAGATCCAGGTGTAAGATACCCTGATATGACAACATACCTATCATGTCATGGAGTTAAGCATAATGTTTCATTGTAACTTAAGGGAATTATCTCAGAAATTAACTCCTCTTCAAGGGTTGTACTAGGTGGATTACTTGGGGTTATCTTGGACACCGTGACAAATGGAGTCAACTAGGCTCGACGATGTCCAGCTTTATCCAGATCCAGGTGTAGGATACCCTGATATGACAACATACCTGCCATGTCATGGGATCCTGCTTGCTTAGGCCTTGCCTCTTGTCTCGTACTTGCTCCAAGGTTAGGTAAGGAGAGGGGGTATTGCCCCAAACCACTAGTAGGTTCAACGATGATTTGATTGGGATGAGATTGAAAGTGGAGTGCTAAAGTCTTGATCTAGCTAAAGGCTAATGTTTACACAGGAAATAAAACAATTAGTCTTGTGTATAATTAATAAAAGTCAATAGCAATTTTATTCGGGAAAACTGCCGGAACTGTAGTTTTTTTTAATAAATAAATGAAGATAAAAAACCCAGCATATTTTAGTGTAATAATTTAGAATTTCTATACAATGAATCCCTACCAAACCCTAGCAAATTATATATAGCTCAAATCCTATTAAACATAACCACCTTGTGTAAGTTTAGTGGGTGTTTGGATCTGCAGTGGCTTATATGGTTGAGGCTCACCGCAGAGCCAAATCATTTGGTAATTTTTTGGATCATAATTTTGTACTGCGAGTCCTACCAAAATATACGGTTCAACTGCAGTTTATGAGAAACATCTTTTCGATGCTTCTCGCCCGAACATAGACGTAAGAAACTTTGCATGTTTTTGGGTTTTTGGATGCAAATTAGAACTTGTCATTCATTTTGTTATTGGCAAATGATTCACCATCTAACTACTTATAATTATGAATTGCTTCCATGGTTACATTTCTCATCAAGAGGAGTGCCAAAGTCAGTTTTACAGACTTGCCTTGGACTTCCAGCTCTTTTCTAGCAATACACGAGTTGCGTTCATATAATTCTACTACTTTCATAGGATTGATACCACCATTACTATTGTCTTCCTCTCATCACCGCTGCTGGCGGTCTTTCTCTCTTTCCACAATCACGACCACTGCCTCTCTCTCTCTCTCTCTCCACAACCATCACAACTCCCTCTCTCTCCTCCATAGTCACAGCAACTTGCAGCTCCCCCTCTCTCCCCTACATAATCACAACAACTCCTCTATCTCTCCGTAATCACGGCAGCCTCAATATAAGCAGAACTAGCGGCAGCAGCTACAACCTTTCAACCCTTCTCCCGACCACCATATGGCACCATTTTTGACGCCACTACCACATGAAAAACTACATCGGCCTCTTCTATCCGTCAGTATCGACCGATAACCCTATTGTCACAATCGACCATGCTATTGTTCACGTGTTACGTGAACAGTAGCGTGAATTATCATTCACGCTATGCTTCAATCAAATGCATTGTTTCAGCATAAATTCATCGGCTGGATCTCTCTCGGCCCAGCACAATTCCACCAGAGTTGGGCCTTTGGGCCCAACTAGGCTGGGTCGACCCATTTAGTTGGATCAGGCAAAACCTGATTTTTTATTTAAAAAATATAAAAATCATATTTAAAAAAATAATAAAAAATATATAGATAGATACAGATCAACTTGATGAAATGGAAAGGCGTGTGACTTCGTTTCACTCCACATCCCTATTGCTTTTCAATTGATTATGGATTAGAAACTTGCAATTGGATTTGGCCTTGAAATTAACATCTCTACAACATGTAGATAGAGATCTTGAAAATCAATATGGATCAAAGATGTTGTTCCTGATGATATTTTTTTAGATATTATTCCTAGATCAAATAGCAGGGGATCGCAAATGCCTTCACATATGGATTTAATTCATGATGGAATTGCAAATAGTTTGATAGGAGAATAAAAACAAGTATTTAATTTACTTGAATTATTAATTATATTTTATTATTATAATTATTAAATCTATAATATTTAAAAAAATATATACATCCGTGTCCTTAAAGTAATTTTACATGTTGACAGCAATATGAAAAGCATGGTAACCAAATATACGAAACTATTTTCATAAATCTCAAACTCAACCACAGTTTTAACCAAATATTTCAATTTTAATTATAAACTACAACTAAAAATATATTTTATAACTTTTTTTTCAATCTGAACTATAACATCACGTTCCATGTCAAAAACTTGGAAAGGCACGTCTTTAGGCATGAGTACAGAAAATTATCTCTCGGAGTCCACATGGAACTTTTTCTTACACGATCAAATGCTGTAGATGACAGGATGTTTGAATTATACAAATTCCCAAAAGAAAAAACATAAAGATGAAGTAGATATCGAGGAAGAAATTGACTGCTGGAGAGATAAATTACTCGTCCAAGCAATCATCTTACAATAAGAATTCAACCACTTTCGACTCATGTTGATGCAGCTATGGTATCAAAGTAGATAAGGACGAAAAATAATGAGTTCATAGCTTTAAAGATAAATAATATTATAATTACACTGAAATGCTTAAGATATTTAATATTTATTCACCCCAATTTTATTTATGAAAAAAAATATAATAGCTCTTTATGTAAGAAAAATAAAAAACCAAATTAGTATTAAATAAGAAAATAAAACTAATAAAAAACCAAAAATGAAAGAAACATACTTATCTTCCACTTGCATCAAATATTTTACTAAAATCTTCTTGACAGAAACAGCTACTCTCTTACAAGCAAGTGGCGTCTAATTTTTAACAAGTTGATGGTTTTTGTCTCGAAATCTTGCTCTGGCCATTTTATATATCTTGCTTGAAATTTGGAAAACCACACAGCTTATTCCTTGCTTCCTCTCCTCTCATTCGGTGCTGCTGTGAAAGCTCAAGCAAACCCAGACCAGCCGTTGAAAATAACTCCAACTTCTTTATATATAATCTTTCAAGCAGTACTCCCACGTCCAGCTAGCCCTAAAACCATTTGAAGAAGATGAACGGCGGTCGTCCTGAAGACTCATCAGCAAAAGATTTTGGTGGGTTTGCTCTCATTTTCGGAGTATCCATCGGTGTTCTTTCAGCAATAGCGATGATCATTTTTGTTTACTATTTCTGCACACGGAAAGCAATGCCACCTGGCCCTTTTCATGAGGACGGCTCCTCATCCGATGGCGATTCTGTCACTATTAGAATAGGCCTGGATGAGGCCACCCTTGATACCTATCCAAAGCTGCTCTATTCTGAAGCGAAGGAAAAGCTTGAAAACGGTGGTGATTCGGCAGCTGCTTCCAGTTGCTCGATTTGCTTGGCAGACTATAAAGATAGTGATTTGCTGCGTCTGTTGCCTGACTGTGATCACCTTTTCCATTCTCAGTGCATTGATCCATGGTTCAAGCTGCATACTACTTGCCCCATATGTCGAAACTCGCCTTCCAGGCCACCTCAGCGAGAATTCCATGGTCCATGGTATCTACAGTTTGTGCACTAAAAGGTTTTGCTCTCAAAAGTTCAGTCTGACTGTAGAAAAACTTCTCAAGACCTCTGTAACTGTGCAAACCACAAAGTTTCGCAGCTAATAAAGCCAAAGTATTGTAAAAAAAACACAACCCAACAGATGCAAGAACGCGAAGGAAATGCCATGGACAGACTTTGACCAACACAATGATCCATCCCATTGAATTGCGCATGACTCGGTACTTCAGCACGTGATACTGATCGGCAGTTGCTCATTATTTAGCCCTGAATTGCAATATATCTATGTCAACCAATTTCTTCTCTTTGCACGGCAAATGTTAGACAATGAGATAGATTATGACTTGTGACTGAAATTTTGTCCTGAAATGAGCATTGACGTATGAATGTCAACCAATTACCGATCTTTAGCTGAAAGATCCACTCATATGACATCTACCGCATGATGTATGGTGACAATAAGGACAATAGCTTGGTTATCTACTTCCATTAATTCTAGCGAAGTTGATGCAATTCATAGATTTGAATATTAAAATTGCTGGTCTTGGAAGCATGGAGGATTCCACGACTAGGTAAAAGTCAATTAAAGCTAGAGTATTTTACAGGCAAGTTGCAGCATCGAATAAAAATGTTATTTTTAAACTAGATTGCTTGGCAACTAGGATCTTGAGCTTGATAATGGTCATAATTAATGAGTTAGTTAACGTACTTTTTTACTAAAGTTTTGAGCACATTTCCAATTTAACATAAAAAATATTGGCAACTTGTGTGCTCATGATCGACAAGTCCACCAAGTTTTATCAATTTAAAATTTAGATGTCAAACTATTCCTAGACTAGCTTGCACAAACAGCATCCCTTACGAAATGCAGAAGCCACCAGCCTGAATTACAACATGAATTTGTGAGTCTGTCATGGTTCCATGGACCTAATATGAGGGACCAGTGATCGTGACACCTTAGTCCACCCACCTTGAGATGGTCCAGGTCTAGCCGCCATACACCTTTAATATGTGGAAGATATGTACAAACCCTGCTCGAATCTCATAAAAGCTATTAATTTTATTAATCACATGTTTCAGCTATAATGTCGAGGAGATTATGATGAGTCCATCCTGTGCTAGAATTTGGTAGCTTTCACAGAGCGTCTTGATTCAGAGCCTCAAAAATACGCACTAGGGATTTAAAAATGAAGAGATCTTTCCACTCTCAATCTTTTAATATATGAGAAAGACGTTAGGTTAAATGAAGGAAAGTCAAAGCAACACAAACAATATCCCTAAACATAATGCACCAGCCGACCCGACAACCGTTCCACCAGGATTAGCACTCAATCTCTTTCTTCTTCCAGCGCTAGGAGTTATAGGACTACTGTCAGCTACAGAAGGTTGGGAGACATCAGTCCACCCAGCTCGAGATGGTTCAGGTGCTGAATATGGACTCAAGGCTGGAGGCAAAGAAGGCGGTAGCGACGGCAAGGGTGACGGGGCTGGTGAACGGCCTGTGGAATAGGAAAACTTGTGGACCAAAACCGAGAATTTCAGGCCAAGATCACAATAATTTGAGATGTTACAAATGTAGTAATTTACACGTTCATGGATTAATATTGCCAACGCTGGACTTCTTGTAAAGATCCTTATTGGATTAAGAGCAGTGCAGGTCTCATAGTCTAGCCTTGACACTTGCATCACATTGAAAAACTCATAATCAAAGTCAAAAACTGCAGCCAGGAAAATGAGCTAAAACTGATAAATGTTTATTAAAAACACTGATCATCAATCCACAATTCCTAATAGAAGATAACAATTTCAAAAACATTGTTTTATGAAAAATATACGTGTTGCGCAGGTGGGAACGAGAAATACCTAAAACATCACCAATGTAGAAAGTATGAGAGAAGGACCAGTTGGTGTAAGAATCAGGCCGTGGTGGGATTGACCACACAGAGTCTCCCACTGTGTACCTTAAACCAGAAGTGGCTTCAAGAGTTGCAGTAATGGCTGCTGCTGCAGACAGTATTGTCATGCAGAGATCATGTCTTTGCAGAGCCATCGAGGAAGGCGGAAAGGTCTGTGCTCTGCCGTTTTAGAGTGAGGAATTTGAAAGGAAAATGTTGGAAGTTGGGAGATTTTACCATTCAAGGATGTGTAACTGACCAAAGGATTAATTAATAAATATATGGAAACAAAATCCTTAAATTAGCCCAATTCATTATTTTGTATTTTATTCATTTAAATTAAATTATGCGTGCAGATTGACGATTAATTTATTATGAATTTTTATATGCTTCTTGTCTCACTTTTTATATTTATTATTAAAAAATATATTTATTTTAAATATTTTTGATGGCACTCATGTTATTTCTCACACATGGGCTCATAAAAAAATGTTTCTTTTTTAAAAATAAATAAAAAGTTCTAATCTTATGAAAATATCTTCTTAAATTACTGATAAAAACATCTCAACACAAGTAAGCTCCCATCCAGCTATTAATAATTTTCAATAATTATTTTTCTTATATTACTTTTATTTATAACTGTTAATCTTAGTCTAGAGGGTTGATTAAAAAAACATACATCGGTTGATTTATTTTTAATTTGAATAAAAAATAATATTGATTTGACCGAACCTAACTTGTTAATATAAAAAAATAACAATAACAATAACAAAGATTATTATTATAATTATATGCTTGAAATTCATGAATTTGATTCTTAAAACTTCGTAGACTTTATGATTTCAGTTCAAAAAAGAAAGGGAGAAAGTAAGATAAAGCTCTAGGTATTATGTTTTAAAATTTTTATTTTATATTTTAAATTAAAACTTTTTAGTTTTTTTAGATTATTTTTCTATAATAATATTAAAATATATATTTTTTTTTAAATATTATTTTAATATATCCAATCAGTTACAGATCAGGATGAATATACTCGAGTAAAGGCCGAAGGCCAGCAAAGAAGTGGGCCCATAAAATAGATTATGACCGTTACCCTACAGAAATCATCACCCCACCAAGCCTAATCACACGGAGATAAACACATCATTCACCAATAAAGAGAGGTTGCAGATACTCCACTTCTAGCCTCGCCTCATAGAATCCCTCCCTTTTGTCCCCACACAACTATTTTTTTTCTTTTTTGAATTTTTAAAATCATAAACAGCTTGATAGCCGTTGAGGCTGAAAACCCTCTCTTCCATCTCTATCATAGTGAACCAAAAAGGAGAGAAATTTGTCCCAATCTTCGCCCTAATCTTGTCGGCTGAACCTCCTTGATAATTTTCGAATCTTCTTGTACACATCTTTATCTTCTTCTCGGTATCAAATCTTGAAGACCCAAATTTGAAGGAGCTGAAAAGATGAAGGGAATGCTGAAAGGGAAGATGATGAAGAAGCTCAAGTCAATCAAGCCGATTGGATACTTGAAGGAAACTAGAGTACTTCAAGTGAATGCAGCAGATGGGTTCATTGAGACTTTCATAAGGAAACCGATTCTCAAAGCTCAAACCCCAGAGGTGATGCTATGCAAAGAAGTGGTGCAAGAAAAGGTTAAAGATTGCAGTTTTGTTGTTAATCATGAACCGGATGTTATTGATGTAAATGAGCTTATGAGAGATCTTGAGGAGGAGGGGGAGGAGGGGGAGGAAATGGAGGTTGATGATGATAAGGAAAATGTTAGGCCAGTAGTAAAGGCAAGAGTGGATCTTTTTGGGGTTAAAGATAAGGAGTCAAAAGGGTCTAATTCTAAGCAACCCCCCCTGTCAGAGATTGATACCTCATCTTTCCGGCGACCGGATTTGAATTCTGGGAGCCTTTTTGACCCGAATTTGTTGGCTGCCTTTGAAGAAGCAGTGAAAGAGCATATGAGAGTGAGTGAAGAAGAGAGACGAGCAAGGACTGAGAAAGAGAATCTTGAAAGAATGAGGAAAGAAGCAGAGAGCAGTTTTGAAAACCAGGAAGAAGAGCCACCATTGAAAGCTCGTCGAATTGAGGAAGATGATGATATCGACCCTATATTAGGCTTCCCAGAGATGTGTCCACCGGGTGGTAGTGACTCGGTAATTCTCTACACAACATCACTTAGAGGGATCAGAAAAACTTTTGAGGATTGTAACAGCATTCGCTTTCTCTTAGAAAGTTTTCGGGTACTATTTTTCGAAAGGGATGTGTCAATGCATATGGAGTTTAAGGAAGAGTTATGGAAGGTTTTGGATGGCAAGGTGAACCCTCCAAGGCTTTTCATTAAGGGGAGATATATAGGTGGAGCTGAGGAGGTTTTGACTTTGCATGAACAAGGTAGGTTTAGAGTGCTCTTTGAGGGGATTCCAATTGATATATTTATTGATTCACCATGTGAAGGATGCGCTGGATTTAGGTTTGTGCTTTGTTCTCATTGCAATGGAAGCCATAAGGTTGTTGCAGAAAATGGGTTGTCAAGTACCTGCCAGGATTGTAATGAGAATGGGCTGATAATCTGTCCCCTTTGCTGTTGAAGATAAATCGTATCGGAGTCATCCCTTGTTACCTGATATTCTATTTCTTTCAGCCTTGCTTGTTTGGAGGGTGCTGCCATCATTACAAGGATTCCTTCTCATTCATTTTTGTAATGCCTGGAGTAGAATATGGAACCAGCCTTTTCCATGATCGCCATGTAAAATTCATAAGGAATAAGCATGTGTTATACCTTTCTAAGAAGCTTTATATTCATTCTCAATGTAGCCATTCTTCGTGCAACTTTGGTATCTTTATATATCACTGTAGCAGAAACAGAGCCATTTTCTGTAATAAGCGTAGAAGTAAAGAGTTTCTTTCTCGGCCATTTTCAAGCATCAAAAGTCAAAAATCAAATGTCGAGAAAAGCATCTCCGTTAATTAACATTTTGATAAAGCAGCAAAGACTTTCGGCGATTGCCTAGTGCTCAAATGACACAGGAGAATGAAACTGGTATCAAGATAGATATCACCACCTGACTTTCAGTTGAGAATTTTGAATTTAGTTTCTGCTTCGTAACAGCCAATGCAAACACCACAACCATAAGGAAAGCAGGCTCGGCAATTTTATGTATATATCCTCAAGCAACTCATCTGCGTTCCCATGTAGCAAGAAAGCTACCTGCCGATGCTCAGAGTAGAGTTCTTGGCAGAACCGCCACATCATATTTTTCCACTATAGAGTTGTCCTCCTTGTCTACTGAAATGTGTTGATTGCTGAAAACACCACTAGTTGCCTCTTCTTCCATAAGAGTGACACCGGTTTAATGTTCTTTAATCTTGCCAGCCTCCAAGTCCAGTTGATCATGTGTTAATAATGCTGTAAGGGAAATATCTCTGTTAATAATGCCACAGCAAGGGATACAAGCAGAGAAGTTAAGGAAGACCCTGAACCACTGCGAGCCAAAGACTATCCTATTATCTAAGTCTGGTTGTGCAATCATGACCACAATTATCTAAGTCTCTACTTTTAGAAATAAAACCTTGTTCCACAGACTATCCTATTTTCTGCAGAACCCTTAAGCTGGAAAGAACCATCAATCCCTGACCACCTGGTAGAGATCTATTCGATGCTCTCAGAACACCAGCTGCAGCCATGGCAATAGCAAATGGAACATAGTCTGTCTTTGAAGTGTCTAAAGTCTCTTAAGCAAATATTTGCAACTTCATGCGAACATGATTTGATGAAACCAGATATCACCCATTCAGCCAAAAATAAATTCATGAGCCCATGAAAAACACTACCAGGCGGCCCATCTTCTTTTCCCCAAATCCCCAGCAATGCATTCAATATTCTAACATAATGAACAAGCAAAGAACATAGAGCAAACCCAATACCTGCAAGAACATCTGGAAGACCCTGCCAAAGGAACTAACCACTCTGTACTCATCCTCCAACAACCTACACAGCAACTCCAAGCAGACTGTTTTAGATGATTCCGATACTGATGGCACAAAAGAAAAGGCACCTCGTAGCAGTACACTTTCAGAGAGAAACTCGGGGCTCTTCTTAGAACCAAATTCAATAGCTAAAAGATGAGACAGTGACACCACAGCCGAATCAATGAGTACAGAAGAGGGTCTTGTGGACTTTCTGAACCGATATAAAAAATCCGGAGAAGGAGAGGACATGATTCATGGGGGATCACGAGGTTTGTAGAGGATAAAACTGAAACTAGAAGCTTCACTTGGGGAGTCAACAACTTGAAGGGATGTGCGAGCATCAAGAAGAATTTTCAAATACAGAGAGTGATGGGGCTCGAATGATTGGTGTTGAAGGCAGTCTCTAAGCTTAACACATGATTGAATGATGTTGATAATTGGTGTGCAGAAGTGTCGCTACTGCTACCACTAGTGCTCCTCAGCCATTCTCAAGGAAAAGTGTATTGGCCTGTCTAGCCATCTTACAATTCCGAACCGCAAAAACCAGTTACGTAACTCTTTTTCAGATACAAGAAACAAGAGTCAACACCCTTCTGTCATTGCCTATCTATGCAAAAACAGCTGTGCATGAGCATAGCCTATATCCATTAAAACCTGTTTAAGACATGTGGGAGAGGCCACAAAATGTTCTGATTAGCTATATTCAAGATTATTATAACAACAAGCTCTAAAATACAAGAATCGTCATCAAAATTCAACACCGAAGTGAAACAATCCCAATAGGATGAGTTACCAATTAGCTTTCAAAATTAAATTTAAAGAGCAAGAAAACCATGTAGGATCACACATGTGAAAAAGAAATGATCTTTAAACAACATGAACATGTCTATAATCCATCAAAATATTTGATTCAAAGTCAAAAACATAACCAGCAAAGAACGGACGTGAAAAAGAAATGAACTTTAAACAAACCCATGTTGAGAATCCATCAAGATCACTGTTTTTAAGTTAACTGAACAAAATATGGAGGGTATAAGTAAAATACGGAAAACCCATCTTAGAAAAAAGGAAAAATTGTGGTTCTTAATGGGAGAAACGAATGCTCAAAATCTTTTTAGGGAAAATATTAGCCCTTCTACTATTTTTATATTCTAAGTCATTACTTATTAATATAAAAAAATTATATATTCATATTCTACACACACATGTGTGAAATATATATTAGATTGGATTTAATAATATATATATAATTTTTATATATTCATATTCTACACACGCATGTGTGAAATATATATTAGATTGGATTTATATATATATATATATATATGAAGATGTATTTGGATTGAATTTCAAATCAGATTTAATAATATTTATATTATATTTATTTTTCATCAAATGAAACAAATATAAGAAAAATAGTCCAAGTTCATTCAATTAATTATAAATTTGGGTTAAATTAACATGCCTAAAAAAACCCATTGATTATCTTCTTTTTGTCTTTATAATAAGAAATCAGATTTCAAGTTCAAAAAGCATGAAGCTCTATTGTTGTAAGAGATTGGTTGTTGCCTTAAAATTCAGGAATCCTTAAGCAACCAATTCCGAATGAAGAAGTAAAGACATCATGTGAAAAATAGAGAGATGTCTTCTTTTATCGGCTCAATCTGCCATTTCATTCCATCCCATTATGGCTCAGAGGCCTACATAGAGTAAGCCAGCCCATTAAGATAATCTAATAATTTGGTTCACACTGTTGAAGGAGTAGTGTACGGCCACAGGACATTGATGATACTATATAAATCTCACCCGGTATTTATGCTCTCTCAAATGAGTTGCTATCGTCTGCAAAACATCCTCACCGCGCTCCCTGCTTGCATAAACATTACTTATAGCCCTCAACCCTGCTACTTCACATTTACTTCTCCCCCATCAAATAATTTCAGGTTTTGTTTCTTACAAATGCTATGTGAAGAAGTGTCCACCCTGTTCAGTCCTTACATTTTTTGTACACGTTGGTTTTATTTTTTTATTTTTTTGCAGGGTTTTGTGTTACCAAGTGAAAAAAATGGAGGCGGGTCATCATGATCTTTCAAAGGTTACAGTGGTTGGTGATCCTCAGTTACTCCAAAAGAAAATCGATGCAGTTCGTTTGGCCGGTCCCTCTAAACTCCAGGTTTTTCTTTTCTTTTATTATCATAATTTTTGGGTTCTTTTATTTCATTATTGAGTTTAATAAATAACCCATTATTTGCTTTTCTTGACTTCGTAACAGATTTTTTCTTTTAAGTGATATAATGATAACTTATGTTTGTCTCTTAATGGATGACAAAGACAAAGTCTTTTAGTGATTTTTTTGTTGTTGTTGATGGCATGTTATATATGCAAGGTGATAGCAGATTTTGATGGAACATTAACCAAGTACTTCGTGAATGGTCGTCGAGGGCAAAGTATGTTAATGTATTAATTATGGTTCTGTTTGTGTAGTTGAAAATCTGTAATAAATCTTGGACTTTTGAGTTTCTTGGGATGGCAATGTGTAGGCAGTCACGGAATTTTGAAGCAAGGGAACGCAGAGTATGATGATAAGAGGCAGGCATTGTATGAGTACTATCATCCATTAGAATTCTCCCCAACAATTCCAATTCATGAGAAAACCAAGCTCATGGAAGACTGGTATGTCACTCTATTTATTGTGTCCCACCTATTTTGGCTTACCGTTACTGATAAGATGATTAGACAAATTCACTATTGTGGTTTATAAGCACCTAAATGATTTATAGTGTTTTGCTTTTAGTCAATGTCTTAGGAGAGTTTTTAGTTGTAGTTTTGCAAACTACAGTAATAGATTTTCTAATGCAGGTGGGGGAAAACCCATAATCTCCTAATTGAGGGAGGCCTCACATATGATGCAATCAAGGAGTCTGTTTCTAGCTCAGCAATTGCTTTCAGGGATGGTGTGGTTGAACTTTTTGAGTTTTTGGAGGTAAAATTTTGTCACTTAAGGTTTTGAGCTTTGTCTTTTGTAAACAGGTGTGTTTGTGTCAAGTTGTAGATCACCAAATTTGTTTTTGTTTGCAATTCACAGAAAAGAGACATTCCAGTTCTCATATTCTCTGCGGGGCTTGCAGATATCATAGAGGAGGTTAGTTTACAAGATATGCTTTTGTGGTGATTCTGTACTATAACAATGTGTCTTAACTAACTGATTTCTATGGTACCCTTCGCCACTCTTGCCTCTTCTTTTCACTGTACCAGGTCCTGAGACAGAAAGTCCATAGATCTTTCAAGAATGTTAAGACTGTTTCAAATCGGATGGTATTTGATAATGATGGTCGCCTCATTTCTTTCAAAGGTATCATTTTCCTTCTGGCTTACATGACCACTGTTTCAACATATGTTTTTGGTCTCTCCACAAAGCTGAAATATCATTTTACTTTGGAGTCAATGCCAGTAATCTGTCCTTTTCCAATTAATTGAATTGTCTCTGCTTCTAGTGTTAGTGCCCTGTTCTTATAAAGGCAAGGACCTCCGCTTCATGCCATGTTCTCCTTTGCTTACTAGTGCCTTTGTCATATCGAACCTGAAAACATTACATGCTTCTTTCTTTCTTTTAATTTTTTTTTGAAACATATATCAAATTTTATTTGTGATGTTGCCTTTTTGTTCTTCCATATGTTAGAATGATCCTGATTCTGGCTTTTGTGCTATTTTGTTCCAGGGAAGTTGATCCATAGTCTAAATAAAAATGAGCATGCTCTTGAGATGGCTGCTCCTGTTCATGAACATTTTGGTGATGGTGATGGCCCGATAAATGATAATGCTTCTGTAAAGAAGAGAACCAATGTCCTGCTTCTTGGTGATCACCTGGGAGACTTGAGGATGTCTGATGGATTAGACTATGAGACTCGAATTTCTGCAGGTTTCCTGTGAGTGTGTAATTGCTTGATCGTTACCTGATTTTCTACCCCCCAGGTTCCCAAAGGGCTTAACGTTTTGTTACCTGTTTACAAAATACTGAATATATCTGGATAGGCAGGTGAAAAAAATGCATGATAGGAACTCAAAATTCTGTTGGGCATTTGGACACTTTATTGTTAATGGAAGTTGTGTGATACGAGTTGTGGACTTCCAATATTGGTTGCCATAAAATGGAATTATTACTGGTGGGCAATTTAACAGAGATGTTTTCTTGGATTGTTTGCATTTTTGTATGTTTGTGAGATGCAATGTTAAATATCTTGGACTTATAACCAAGAGGTTTCAGGTTTGAAACAAGAGTGGTCACGCATGTGAAGATATGAATTGTCGAACTATTTGAAAACTTCTCTTTCCAGAACCATCTTTCAGTAGGAGTAATTGCATTTTTGTATACTAAACAATGGGTTCATTAGTTTCTCAATCATCTGAACTGCCTTTTCAGGAATGACAACATTGAGAACAATCTTGTTGACTACCGCAAAGCCTTTGATGTGGTTTATCTGGTGAGTTGATGTCTTTGTTATCTGTCCTTTATATTTCTTGAGCGGTCTTGCCAAGCCACCCTCTACCCAAGGTCCACATGAAGCTTGGGTTAATCAGGAGAAGCTTTGCATGAGGGTCGCTTCTTCTGATAAGAGAATGGGGCATTCATTTTGTGCTCCTTAAAGGGAGAGAGTGATGTTGAGAGAGAATATATGTGGAAAACTTCACCCTCATTTATGCTGCTACTTCAAATTTTGACTGAATGGGTTCATTTCTTGCAGAATGATGCACCTATGTGGGGAGTAGTCAAGCTTGTATCTCAGATGTGCTCAAAGGTCAACTGAAGTTGTTTGCATTCTACATCAATGAAATACTTTGCTCATCTCAGGCTTTGATCCAGTAGAGGCGTGAACTAGACTTAACCTTAACCCGTGATTTTCATTCCTCTGAAAGCGTCATCCATGAGAAATTTATGGGATATCATTTTCCAGGGCAAGGATGCTGTCAGAAGATGCTCATTATTTTGCTAAGAATAGTCAGGATTGAAGACAAAGTATATGTAGTTCTCTTGGTCCAAAAGCGATTAGATCACGTATGTAGGATGCCAAGAATCTATGTATTCAAGGCCAATAAGTATTTATGCCATCCTTTATTTAAACCAAATTTATCTTCACCTGTATCATGCCCTAGCCAACATTCAATTCCTGCGCTTTGATTTTGGTTTCTTTCTCTTAGTTCTTTGCTATGTTTTCTTCACGAATGGATCTCGTTCCTTCAAATAGTTTATAGGTTAGAAACCTCCAGTCCATTTTTAAGATTATCCGCGCTACGTTTTCTCATCTTGAATCTTGTATCTTCCCTAAAATCCAATGGAGAGCAAGTTAATTGCAAGTGATAAAAGTATCAAACGCCTTGTGTTTGAAGGTCAGCAGGTTCAGTTCCCATCTCTGAAATAAATGAACATGCATGCATATAGTGGTTAAACGAGACAAGAACCAATCTATACACAGGAAGTGGTCAAATTTTACACATATAACCAAATCTTCATCAAGGTCCAAAGCTACAACTCTTTTTTTCTTCCACTGCATTCATCAAGACTTTTGACTGTCAGTCTTCTGGCACGCTAATTTAACGGAAATAAATACTCCATCCTTTTAAGTTCCCAAATGCACAATATATATAAGCACCACCCTTCTCTTGATATGGATCATCTGAGAATTATTTCAAACGAAGATCTTTCGTTGTCTTAAAGTTTTTGGTGTGATATCTGGAAACGACAAATCATCCGGTAGTGCTGGTGGTGCTGGTGCAGCTAAAGCTCCTGGTAGTGGTTCTACTGGTTCTGGCTTTGGCTCAGGAAACAAGACCATGAAAGCTTCTGGTCAAGATGCTCGCATTTCCAGGGAGGGTTTTGAGAAAACCCTGCTGGATATTTTCGTGACCAGCACAAGAAGTGAAAGAAGATGGAAAATCTGATGTCGAAGAATAAATAACATGTTGCTTTTTTTATTCGTCTTTTTAATGCCAGCGAAATTCAAAATGCTGCCCTAGCAGCACTACTTATTTTAGTGCCTGTTTTTCTCACTTCGCTGTTCTCTTCATGAGCATTTGAATTCTATTTGCAGCAATTATCATTTCTATGTAACTTAGCACGAACACAAGAAATCACAACATAACAAATCAAGGGAACTCTATTAATCATGAAATTGTAGGTTTCATTACAGAGAAAAGGTAAGGTAAGACATGGAAGAATACTGAGTTACATGGTTTGATCACAGTTTATCCGGAGCGTCAAAGCACATAGAATCAGAGCTACAGCAATGAGGTGAATGGCATTTTCTCCCATGGACATTTAATGCAATGCAAGATCCTTCTTGGTCGCTTCAGAAATGGGATCTGAGGAGAAATAACAGTTGTAGGCCTCTGAGGAGAAACTTTGGAAGTTGTTGCCAAGCCGACCAAAAACTCATCGTAGGCTCGACAGCTACTTGCTGATGTACTAATTTTATAGTGTTTTAGTTAGCTTTGTTTTGTAATGTTTCCATGTGTTTTGCGGATTACTAACTACTTTTGAATTTTCTATCATGTGTGGAAATATTATTTATTTATTTTAATACAAGGTTGAGATCAGAATATTATTTTAATTTGAAAATCAAAACCGTGATGATTTCGTGATGTTATTTTTTAAAGTGTTTTTTATTTAAAAATATATGAAAATGATGTGTGTTTTTTTTTTAAATTATTTTTGATATTAACACATCAAAATGATCTAAAAACATCAATTTTTTTTTAATTTAAAATAAAGTAAAATAAAAAATTTTGTTTTTTTCAAAGATATTTTCTGATCACAATCCCAAACACCCCCGTAGTTTCTATGATTACTTGGCATCATTATAAGCTATAAATAAATCTTGTATCAGACCTATAATGTGTTGTTTTTCTTCTACTCTTTTATTAATAGAATAGAACATAAACTTATTCGTTTTATTTTATTTTTTGTTGGCTATCATCCAAAATTTATTTGAGTTTAATTGATATTTTATTTTTGGCTAGAATCCAAATAAATCAAGGTTTGAATTTACTAGTAAAGGTTCTGGGTTGATTTTTGTAAGTATATCAATTTAGTATACGAGAGTAAATTTATTACAATTAATTTCTCAAAACTATTTAAATATACATAAACTTAAATTTTATTAAAAAAATTATTAATGATACTTTTGAATTTTTCAGTTTAACGTGTAAAAAAAATTATTGTATTTTTTTATTGAACAAATTAAATCTGATTTATCAAAGATTGATTATGTTTAAAATATTATTTAACTTCATTCCAATAATATTATTTAGCACTCTTATCAAATGTCATTCAATTTTCCATGATTAATCCGCGAATCTCATGAGTTTTGCTAAAAAAACAATAGATATAATGTACATTCCTGGTTCGAAAACTACATTTGGAATATACGAGGTTATCAATAATGTTCTTATTTTTTTTAAAAAAATATAACAATATATTTTTATTTCATAATGTTTTTTTGACATGCTACTTCAAAGTTATATATATAATTCAAGTAAAAAAAAACAAATTTAAAAGTATGTGATTTTAATTTAAAGTTTCATTAAAAAAATAAAAATTAAATCAATATAATATGAACAACTCGATGAATTCATAAACTATTTGGATAACCGATAAAAATACAGTTTAATTTAAAATATATTTTTTTATAAAAAAAAATATTGATACCAGAGCAAACCTAAAACAATTTAGGTTAACCTTCATGACTCGGGTCATGAGTCATAGCAATTCCATATAAAATATGCGAAATATTATTCATTCCAATTGATTTTGAATATAAAATTAGAACCTTCTGCTATGAATAAAACAAAACAGAAAGGAATTGATGACTTGAAATATACAAAGAACCTCGAAAACAAATCACTAGATGGCCGTGTCAGCCTAATTATTGCCTAGAAAACCAAGTATTGCAGGAGGGGAGGGGGTTAGAAAGATCAAATTTACAGAAATTGTAGGAACTCAACTCTACATGATAACAGCAGATACAGTCGGTGCATCAGCAAGCAGTCACATCTCTTGATGAATTTTCATCTACGGGTTGTGTCAGCTGGGTGTAGTGGAACTCAATTTGAAGTCGATGGTGAAGGGGTGTTGATGCCCTCAAACCCTTCTTGATATCAGCCTGCAATTCCCTTACAGGGATTGCAGCCAAGAAACTCTTGATGTATTCCTTGCATGACTCCTTTCCTTTACACACAATCTCTTCTTCCATCTGAGTCTTTTCTCCCTCGTTTGGACTTGATGGCAGACTCCTTTCAGCTGGAGCTTTTTCCCCGGAGCTGCTTGACTGCCCTTTGTTGCCGACAGTTTTTTCATCTGATCCTTTAGTTTCCTTTGGTAGTTTCTGGATTTTCGTATCTCTGTCAAATTTTAGGACATAGGCTTGGTTGCATCCCTCATAAAGCCTCTCCCCCAGTGTGTCAATGATATAGTAGGCATCCTGTTCAACCTTGAGGACAAAAAAGTGGTCATTCCAACTTACAACGTAGACCAAAGGGTCAAAATTATTAGACCAGTCTGACCCATGATGACTAATCTCCTGCCAAATACAGTCAAAGGACATTGCGTCATGAAGGAAGTCAAATTCTCCTTCTAGGCCTTCTGGATGGAAGAATCCAATGAAGGACTTTTCTGGGACTACTGAAAGAGGACAAATTTTAGCTTGAAGAATTGTCTCAAGGTCAAAGTGCTTGTCAGGAAATCGTTGTCTATAGTCGTCTTTCTCACACAGATTTCTCCACTCTAGAGATCCATCTCTGATCAAGCAGTCGAATTCAGACTTGATTGGCACTTCATATCGGTTAGACTGCAACCAATTAGCAATGAAAGCAACCAGTGCCGTACAGGCACTTTGACCAGCAGCTCGCTCACTCCTCTGATCAATTGAAGCGAAAAAGACCTGTGCTTGGAGCTTCATGTGCCTGTCACGGCTTATTACTTCTTTTATCTCCCAGCTGCCTACAGCAAAATTGTCATCCCCAAATTCTGTGAGTGATGATCGACTAGCAGTCGATCCTTCTTCCGATTTATTCCACTGCCAGAACAACAATAGTCTTAGAATGAGTTGAACTCGTTTAAACTATTGAGAAGCACAAAGCCGAATCCAGAAGCCAAAAAACAAAGAAAGGAAGGAAAGAAAGAATGAAAAACAGCAAGAGGGTTGGTATGTACCCCAAAACTGGACTCGTCAGAAGAGCTAAGCTGCCTGCGATCAAAATCAATGTCATCACCACCCTCTTCTCCACAATCCTTTTTCAAGAGAGGCTCGCCTTTAAATTTACGCTTAGGGGATATAAAGCTCAGTTTTCTTTTCCTCCAGGCTAAGATTCCAAGTTTTGAACTCTGTTTCGTAGATTGTTCATGGTCTGAAGCAGTTGAGTATTCAGCATAAAAAGATCCCATATCCGGTTTACGGTGGTTATAGTATATCCAGCTCTCATCTTCACCGTTAGTTATAGCGCTTGAATGAAATGATCCTCCAGCCTTGTTTGCATGCGCCAGTGTTTCATAATTGAATGACAGCTTAGCACTAGGATCCCCGTTACTATCCTCCGATCCCCCCTCAGCATCATCATCGAGTGAATCTGTATCAAATGGGTAGTTGTCGTCGTGATCTTCGATTCTGATGCAACACCTACCATTACTGTTCACTTCGTGGCAAGCCTTTTTTCTCACCTGGAGGCTTTCCACTTTTCTCAGACCTGCTTTAAGAACAGAAAGCTCATCCCTCCTTGGTGATAGAGTTTCAAGAGAAGAGGGAGATGATGGGGCAGTCTCTATCACTCTCTGTACTGCTTGTAGAGGTTCTCCACTAGTTCTCAATTCCATCAACCCGAGAGACAACTGCATTATATTTGAACTAGTGTCAGAAATGAAACAGACATGAACTTTCGTTGTAGAACATATTGAAAGGAATGGACTTACATGAAGCAAGGGAGTGCCCTCAACGGTGCCATTATGAACTGTTAAAGGAACAGCAATTTCGGCCTCTTTCTCCTTAGCTGTTGAAGCATATTCTGAGAGGTTTAATGTGGCCGTTCCAACTAAAAGAACCTTACACCTTGGCCCTTGGTTCAAGCCCTTTACCAATTAAAACAAAGTTGTCTTATAATAAAAATCAGCACAAGATTTTTCAACATTCAGTCTACTGCCTGATATTCACGAGTATAATTGAACAGTTCCAAGAGAGAAAGGCAAAATGATAATTTCAGCAATCCATCGTTAATTCACAACCAGTAATATGAAAACACGTTATTAATCAAGGGAAGCAAATAAGCCCTCGGTATTTGAAATATTACATCATGTTGAAAATATATACATACCCATGTGAGATTTAGGTCACTGTCGAATAAACAACTGGACAAAGTTGCTTAAGGATCCATAGCATAAACAAAACAAATTGAGGAAATCCTCCAGGAATATGCCACTTTACATGATCTGTCATGATAATAACATCCACTATGTGTGGAGCCAATCACTTCAAAATAGTCACCACGCATACAAGCCATAAAGAAAGCCGCATCAGAATTGAATTGAAAGCTACGGGTACTCTAAATTAGCTTATTGACCCACTAAACTACACCAATTCTTCTGCATAAGCATATTCTTATACATATAGCAAACTTTGATATAAAAAATATAAAAAAAATACAATTCATGTGAAAAATAATCATTATATGATGACTGGAACAGGTCATTAGAAGTTAAATAACACACGCACAGAAAAAAGAAGAAGAGAAGAAGCAGCACCTCCATTGTTATATTGTATTATAATATCCAATTTCCTGGAACTAAGGAGAAATAGATGAATTCTTCATTAGCTATAGTTTTTCCCCTCAAGTATTCATCTTTATAGAAGTTAAAAAAACACAGAACCAAAAATTCATGAAAATAACAGATAACATATTGACCACTATTAAAGAAGCAAGAAAAAAAAAATCAATAAGGCAATCTGACTCTAGACAACCAAAAACAAACCATGTATTGACCAAAATTGTGACTGCTATAGCATGCATAATTAAGAGAGGGATGAGATAGTTAAATATCAAAGCACATGTCCCTTCTGTTATTCAAAGTCAACCCTAACGGGAAACAAAATAAAAATAAACAAAACAATTAATTTCAAAATTCAACAATCCATGAACAGATAATCAGTAGATGCAAAAGAGGAGTAAAAAGATTTTT
This sequence comes from Salix dunnii, assembly GCA_015731905.1. Classification (NCBI taxonomy): domain Eukaryota; kingdom Viridiplantae; phylum Streptophyta; class Magnoliopsida; order Malpighiales; family Salicaceae; genus Salix; species Salix dunnii. The sequence continues at coordinate 16,876,390 of CM027668.1, forward strand.
ACCCTGAAAACTACAAAAGCAATCTCCCAAGGAATAAAGACACCATCTTTATTTCCAGAAAGATTACAAACAGTTATAAACTCTTCATTCCATTGATAAACCCCATCACCTTCGAACCCTCCTTTCTCAGTAAAATTGCTCTTTACAGACCTCCTTAAAGCAATACCCTTTTGACCTTTCCACTTTATTTCAACCACCAGCCTCTTCTTGCTCTCATCATTGTTTTGCTCTTCATCTTGTACCAAATATAGGCCTTGCATTTTGCGAACGATCAATTTGACCTCAAATTTTCTGGATGACAGAGGTGGCCATGGTGGCCACTTCATCATCTTCACCACCATTCCTGACTTAAAAGATAGAAACTTCTCTCTCCTAGAGCAGAAAAGAGTGAGCCTTTATCGAGAATGAGGAGTTTGAAGTGATTTTGTGATCTGGGAGATATAAAGAGAATTTAAGAAGTGGGTTTTGGATATTGCGGTAAAGATGGCAACAAATTCAAGTGAATGAGACTCAAACAGATATGACAAGATAGATTATCTTCACTTTCCTATATTTCGGAGGAAAAGAAAATCTGGGCGTGATTTTGACTTGGATTTTCTTGTTAGATCATAAGATATGGTAGAGATTGTCTCAGAATTCCAGAGTATAAGAATTCAAAGCAACATTCAATCATGATAAGAAGAGAGGAGTGACCTTAAACTTCAAATATTGAAAACAAAAAATATACGGGCTCTTGTCTTGAAACTTCAAATGGGGTTTGAGGGATTTTGAAATCTGAAAGAGAAGAGATTGAAGAAGAGTGGTGAAGAGGAGGGAGTGTGTTTTGGCTAATAATACATGGGTGGAATACGTCGTTATATTAGTTCTCAGGTTATATTAATATCCAATCCAAAACAGACCTGAGCTCTCGTCTTGCTTTCAAAATTGACAGAAAACTGTTCGGAGCTAAAAAATTCTTATCCCTTCACTGTCCATTCCATTAAAGCTCGAGTGAAATTGACGTGCCTACAAATTAATGAGAATGAATGCTCTTTTTATAGACTTTCGTTCTGGGTAGGCTCTGCCCTAACGCACACACCTGTTTTTCTTCTTTCTTTTTTTTAAAAAAAGAAACTTTATTGGATGATATGATTAGTTTCTCTGTAGTTTATACTGATAGAAAGAGTTGTTGAGTTTATATAAAAATATATTTTTTATTTTTTTAAAATTACTTTTTACAAGAATAATTTAAAAATATTAATTTTTTAATTTAAAATAAAATGTAAAGCACTCTACTAGATTTTTAAATTATTTTTAGCTACAAAATAAAAAGGGGTGAGATTTGATTGAAAGATTAATCGCTACATTTTGGAATCCAAAATCTCATTTGAACCACAAAATAACCTAGCATTACTCTTATTATTATTATTATTATTATTTAAAATTAAAAGAAAAATAGAGACGCGCCACGTGGCTATGGCCTTTATTTATGATTTGCCTGGTCCATGCAGCACATTTGACACAATGTCCCATCAAACAAAAAGGTCAACTAAGAAATTAGCATGCTGGGCTTCCGAAAATTGACCACTTCACCATTATTGCTACCATGTATTTATATAACCTTGTTAATTATAATGGGATTTTCAATCATGTATTTAAATATTAATTTAATATTATCTTTTAAAAAAAAAAATAACTGCAAACAGTAGCAATACCGTTTGAGGTAAAGCTCCTTGACACCTTGGGTAATTTGTTTCCTAGGCCCGAGTGCTTTCTGTTTTTGCAAAGGGTATCCAGAAAAATAAATAATGATATATTTCTGAGAAACACTATAAATAATTAAATGCAGAATAAAAATTAATGATTAGTCGGATCATTTTTGATTAACTAATATGATTGGAGTTTAAGAATTGAGTTAGTTAATTAGTATAGCAGAATTAATTGATATTTTTTTATAAAAAAAATGCCACAATAAACAAACTTAATATATTTTGTTAAGCTTTCATGGGCACAAATGAGGGAACATTTCCACAGCAAACAATTGAAATCATCTGCTCATGACTTTCCCAGAAGCTGACGATTCCTTGCCCTTAGAATCCAAACAGTCAGGATGGATCGTGGTTATAGCAGAATGTTCAAAAGGGTGTTCCTTCACGTATGCAGGAACATCTGCTGCTTTTTCCAGGCCATCCAGGTATACTCGGAGCTCACCATCTGGACCTAAAGTAGCATCATCAATCTGCTCCGGCTTGTAATCGGGGGGGAATATTGCAGTGCAGGGCTTGAAGGAAAAACACGTAAGAAAAAACTTAGGGAATGAAATTTGAATCATGTTAAGAGAGCTGGTTTTAAGGTTATGGTTATTACAGGATTTAGAAGTGCCTTGTAAGGTTTATCATCAGCCAGTAATGTGTTTGATGAGGAATATTGCCCTTTACTCCATGGAAGATCAGAGAACTTGCTGTCCCGTAGTTTCTTCAACTCCTTGAAAAAGATTGGCTTGTTCTTGTTTTCTTTGGCACTGAATCCAGAATTAGTGCATTCATCTTGGTCCTGACAAGTGATCAGCTCACGCATCAGACAGCATGGAACAGCTTGAGTCGTGTGTGGTTGGTGTCACTGAACAGGTGGGGCGGATACATAAGAGACACAGACAGAGTCTTTTATGTCCGAAACCATATCCAAATGCTATCTTAATACACAGTAGATTCATTGCATGAACACAGATTTGGTATCCTACCCTGGCAAATAAGAGGCTGCCTTTGAATTCTCCTATCACACAATCAAGGGCAGCTTCCAAGTTGGTCCTGTTCCTCATGTTCAGATCAGGAAAGTCAGTACTTTTTTTATATTTTTAAGTAGTGTTGATAGCATCTAGCAAGGAAACTAGACATAAATTCGGAAGATGCAACTCTGCTAACCTTTTGGCAGAAGACCAGATCCCAACAGCAAACCTTTGAGGGCAAAATTAAAGAAACTCTTTACAGTATGGCCCTCTTGTAAACTGAGAGAAACGATAGTTAAACAAGAGCAAGTGAAAACCTTGGTAGCAAAAGTAGAGTAAACTGAAAACTTACCGAAAAAGCTTCCACTGGTAGCATCAGGGGTACGATTACCTGGGATATTGGCCCTGTCTTCATGGAACACCCTTTCATACAGCACCCCAGCAAGATCAAGTACAAGAAATTTCTTGCTTCCATCTGGACCAAGGCTTAGCTTCTCTAGTTCAATGTCATTCCCATTTAGGTCATCCCCATCTGCTTCATGACAATTTAGGCCATCCCTGTTGCCAGCCTGATATATTGTTGCCAGCTTCGATGACTCATTTTCGGCCATTGCGTCCGTAATGCTTGTCAGAGTGTCGGGCGTGCCCCACAGCATCACAGCGCGGGTTGGTCCCTGCAGTGCCTGGCCTCTCCCGCACAGTTCGATGATTATAATTAGGAGAGTAATTGAAGTTGTTTTTTAAACTATTTTTCATTGAAAAATACATTAAAATGATATTTTTTTTATTTTTAAAAAATATTTTTGATATCAACACAATACATGAAAATGATCTAAAATGGGATTTTTAGTGAGATATCTATCTTTCGGGGTGATTTTATATTATCTTCAAACTTTTAGGATTATTTTTGTAATCTTAAAGGTTTTTGTAATTTACTCCTAAAATAATCTTAATTTTTACCCTTTTTTTGCCTAGTAATCTTTCCTTTATTTCATCAGATTACCGGGAAAACCCAATCCCTCTATCAGTGTGGGAAGAACATCGTCCTTGTATTGCATGTTGTTCAACATAATATTTTTATTTTATTTTTTGCTGGTGCTAGGATTTTCAAGTAGATCAAGAGAATTCAATCAACGAAGAGGAGGTCTGCCAGATTCTATAGTAATTGCTAGCCAAACATAATCTTAAAACAACCACAAAATATATGAAACATGCGGATGAAGACAACAAATCACTGCAGGTTTTTTGTTGTTCAACACCAAACAGCATAAAAACAAGCAGCAGCGGAATTAAAATATAAAAACATCTCCATTGTTGTTTTTCGGAAACTCTCCTTGTTGCTAGTTCACGATCGATTCCTTGCCATGGCGTCGAACAATCCTGGAGTAAAAACCCCAGTCAGGATGCAAGGGAGTGATTGCAGGCTTCCCAAAAGGATGACCCTTCACATAGGATGGAACATCTTCAGCATCAGCCAGGCCTTCCAAGTAGACCCGAAGATCACCCTCAGGACCTAATCCAAACTATATCAGTGTAGTTCATAATAAATATCAATCAATCAGGTGCGTAGCAGGACTTACCTAAGGCAGAATCGCCGACGCAATCCACCGTGTATTCGTCAGGAAAAATAGCGGTGTGGGACTACAAAATGGACATAAGTGATCAAATTATTCAATCGAGTTAGTTTAAGTAAGAGTGATAGGTGGTTCTTTTACAGGATTTAGAAGTGCCTTGTAAGGGTCATTATCAATCAGCAGAGTGTTTAGACAAGTATCCAGCCCCTTGAAACATGAAAGAGCAGAGAGCGTCTTAAATTGCTTAAGAAAGATGGGTTTTTTCTTGTTCTCCAAGCTTTTGAACCCTGAATCAGTACACTTGTCTTGGTCCTGGAAAGGGATATCATTAATAAGAAAGGACTGACCCAGGAAATTTTTTATTTAGGATAACTCAGTACTTACCCAAGCAAATAGCAGCTTGGACCTGAAACCTCTCATCACACCATCAAGAATATCATTCATGTACGATCTGTTTCAGACAGCAGGAAGAAACATGACCAGGACAGGATAGAACAGGTCATCATTCCAACATAAAACGTTTCTGAAAAATAGGTAGGTTTTTACTCACTCTATAGCAGAAGACCAGATTCCAACTTCAAATCTCTCGAAGCAGAATTTCACAAAATCATCGCAGAATGGCCTCTTGTAAACTGATCAGAAGAGAGGATACTTATTAAGAACAAAACAGAAGAAAACCACAGTAGATTGATCACAACATTCACCTTCAAAGTTTCCATACGCGGCATCCGGAAGGCAATTTGTCCGCACATTACCGGAACCGCGTTTAATGCAGACCCTGTGACATAGCAGCCCGCCAAGGCAAAGGATAAGAAGTTTCTTTTTCGGAACTTTAAGGCTTAGTTTCTCAAGTGAAAGATCATCAGGCAAATCCCCCCTATCTTCTTCACTGTCATCATCGTAGATTACTGGTATGATCTTCATGCTACTGTCTGTTCTCTTTCCTTCGGCCATCTCAACCTTAATTTGGTGAATTTTGATTGAAATGATGCTGTAGTAGGGTACATGTGGTAGGGTGTATATATATAGTAGAAGGTTGCAACTTTTGAAAGCACTCCCTTGCTAATATTTAATGACTAATAAGGAACTTTTATTTCACTGTTGGGTTTTAATTTTCAATCAAGATTATTTGGCTCCCAAGTCCATATTCAAAGTATGGGAAGATTGAGTTTTTTGTATTAGTATTTTTAGGTTCCGGAGCATGATTAACGATTCTTAACAAGTTTTTAACTTTAACCTCAAAATTAATCGCGCCAGGTGGTGTGGAGGAGAAACCCTTTGGATGGGCTAATGAAATGCCGTTATGTCTCTATCCACGTATATGCCTACAAGTTTGTCTTTGATCATCTTCAAGCTGATGCAAAAGCAACTACTTCTTATACACACAGCCTCAAACCTGCCAAGGCTCAGTGGGTGTTTGAGAATATATTTTAAAAGTATTTCTAAAAAAAAAAATCTTTTCTTTTCTTTTTACTGGTGCGTGGCATGCATAGTAATCTGGTAAAATTCGTTCCAGGAACTTAATATATAGAATAGCCTTCGAAAAGACAGGATTTTAAAAATAGATATTCTATTTTAAAGCATGCTGGTCACGCACCAGTCATTATCAATCGGCAATGTGTTTAGAGAATATCCTGCTCCTAGGACTAATCTAATCAAATGATCTAAAAACACAAAACAAAATTAATTTAAAATTAAAAAAATTATTTTGAAACTATTGCCAAACAGGGAGAAAAGAGCTGCTTCAACTCCGCAAGGAAGAATGGCTTGTATTTGTTCTCCAAGGTTTTGAACGCTGAATCAGTACATCCATCCTGGTCCTGAAAGAAGATATCATTAATAAGAAAGGATTGATCAAGGAGAAATATTGTAAAGCAAGAAAGGTAACTCATACTTATCCAAAAAAAAAAACCAGCGAACCTGAAACCTCTCATCGCACAATCTAGAGCATCATTCATTTACCATCTATTTCACACAGCAGGAAAAAACATTGTTAGGACAAGACAGAGTTACTGAAAACTAGATAGGTTTTTTACTTGCTCTTTCGCTGAAGACCAGATTCCCACTTCGAATCATTGCAGAAGGGCCTCTTGTAAACTGATAAGAAGAGAATACCTAGTAAGAACTAAACGAAACAAAAACACGGCAAACTGATCGCAGTATTCACCTTTAAGGCTTCCATTGGTAGTATCTGGAGCCGCGCTTTAGGCAGACACTGTGGGACAGTGTAGCCCACCAAAGCAAAGGATAAGAAGTCTCAAGTGAAAGGTCAGGCAAGTCTCCTTTATCTTCTTCACTGTCCCCGCTTTCATCATAGTTTATTACAGACTTGAGCTTCAGCCTCCTGTCTTTGCTCTTTCCTTCAGCCATCTTGACATACCTTATTTTGGTGAGTTTCGATGATGTACACGACTGAGAACAGGATTAACGCGATGACGTTGGAGGTTTACATAGATGAAGGTTGCAACTTTTGAAATTCTTTAGCGTAGCCCCGAGGGATCTGCATACATCCCACCGTTTGCAATATTTTTTTTATTTACAATAAATAAATAAATTAGAGGGATGCTCAAGTAATTTAATTTGACCCTCTGAAAAGAGCCTGGTTATTTTTGAGTGTCATTGAACGTTACTGATTGTATCCCGGCATTTATTCAAAGAGATTTGGATTATGAGAGGCATATTATTTTTGTCTATCTATTTTTATATATTCTGAGACAAAAACCGTTGTTTGAATAACATTTAAATAAATGATAACTGGCTTTCATTTGACGCATGAGACTGTTGATTTTTTTTAGAAAGAATTTCCGATTCATATTTTGACTTTTGAGTTTCAAAAGCATCATGAATCCACGATTAGTTATTCTGAACAAGTTTCTTTTGGCTTTCATCAGGTAAACCTATTTACAAAATACATGCCCAAGAATCCTATTGGTATTCTCCCTTTAAATGCAGAGCCTCTAAATTAATCGCACTAGGTGTGTGGAGGAGAAACCCTTTGGACGGGCTCTTGAAATATCCATGTCCTGTTTGCTAACAAGCCATGTCTCTGATCATGCTCCGACTCGGGCAAGTGCAAGTGCAACTATTTCCCATGTACACACAGCCTCAATCCATACAAGGCTTGGCAAACATTCAGTTGCTTAAGCCATGAAAGTTCCTGTACCAAGTGGATTAAAAAAAATATCTGGATCATCTTTCTTTCTTCTTCTTTTTTTGAAGATTTTTGTTAAGTTTGGATTACAAGCTAAAGAATACAGAGTTCATTATAAGAATTTCCATCAGCTTTGTTTTTGAAATGGCAGAGTGCTACATTTATAAGATACGAAACAGGAAGACAGTGTTATGTGGAGGTATACATGGTTATAAGCTACTCGAGCAATTTGAGATCAGAATCTTTATCTTCTATTTCACACCAAACAATCTTCCTCTGAGCACGAAGAAATTTATGAAGAAAGTATTTTAATCAAGCTGCAAAAGCACTTAAAAGTAAGCATGTCTGAGAAGAACGTTGCCCATCTTTGCCCATGTAATGAATCACCTAATTGAGAAAGAGAACAGAGCAAGCATGAAAATGTCATCTCCTTGACAAAACAGCTATGATACCTGTACTTCAAGACAGAAACAGAACTATGAAGCTGAAGAGTTTAAACAACACAGCTCACCAGCTAGAAATCAAGCAGATGAACAACTTGGTAGCATTCTAGCATTTTTGCTTGCAAATAAATCTTTTTACTAAACCCCTCACGACAATATTAAGAACTTTTAGCTGGCTTATTTTCATTGATGTATGCGCCCGCTGTTTTAAACCAACGCATAAGACTCCTGTGCTCCTTCACATACAGCCATGCCTGAAGGAAATTAAACAGCTTCTCATCCACACCTCGTTCTTCAATAAAACCATGGAATGCATCTCTCATCCTTTCATCAAGTTCCCTGTCAACAAGGGACCAATTTGTCAAAGTGTATGATCAAATCAATTAAATTGAACTTATTCTAAAGAAATGAAGAAAACAAATAGAATCGTTTCAGTTGCAGCATCCTAGTACATGCTAATGCAAGCCAATGGAAAATACTTATTCCAAGAGAAAGGGAGAAGACAGAAGTTCCTCTAATCAGTGACATTATCCACATATCAACAAAGTTGATTCCCCCTTAAGCATCATATGCCTCATTGTTTTCTGATAGTTTAAATCAGAATATGGAGAAAGAGAACAAACAGAAGTTCCTCTGATCAGTCACATTATCCACATGTAACGAAGAAATTAATTCTCTTTCAATCATACGCCTCATTGTTTTCTGATTACTTTAACACACACTATTACCGAAAAACAATTGAATGATCAAACCTGCAAAGAGAAACAAGAATAGCAGCTTACGCAAAATGTGGGCCGCTGTATGTAGCAGCAACCTCGAGAAACTCAGCACTGTCAAGCTTTGGCCTCAGAGAAACAGAGTGAACTCCCAGCGCATCTGGATAAAGTCCACATAGAAAATGCAGAGATTTATCTTGCCCAGGCTTCGAAACATCCACGTGAAGGAACAACTGATTCATGTCCTCGTCATTTTCATCGTCCTCCACACCACCAGGTACAGCATACGCCATCCGCATTACAGAGAGTTTAATTTCCTCTTTCCCATAGGTGCGAGTTAAAACTGGACCATTCCCATCCAAAGCACTTTTAACTATTGAAAACTCAGATGGAGGGTTCACTTTCTACAACAGATTCAATTTCAAGCAATCAAATCATCTAATAAAAAAATCTATAACACACACTTTCACATAATTATACACATAAATCCCAATTCAAAACACAACAACAAAGATAACTCTAATACAACAAACAAACATACAAGCATGTATGTAGAGATAGACCGGCATAAACAGCCTTCTAAATTCCCTGAATTCACAAACTTCACTCCATAAAAACAGACATGCAAGCATGTACATAGATATACTAAACCTCAAAAACTTCAAACATTGAGGAAAAAGGTGACTTCAGTTCCTTAAATTGCGTAAAGTCACAAACTTCACTCAACAAAAACTCAACAAAAAAATGCCAAAAATCATAAAAAAATAAAGTTGGGTTCACCACTTTAAATACGAAAACGTAGTCAAACTAACATATGCCAGCATTTCTCTATATAAAACCCTGAACCCTTTGTGGAGTTCCATTCAAAGCAATAACAAAAAAAGGGTTTTGGTTTTTTAAATAAAAATACCCAAAAAGTTTTTATTCAAGCAAAGTTTGCGTTTACTTACAGGAGGAGGGTTCATTTTGGAGACTTCAACATAGTGTTCTTTCAGATACCGAAGCAACAGGTTGTCCACAGCGGCGGGTTTGCTTGTTGGTGATGATGATAAGCATCTCTTACTTGATATCTTTTTACCCCTTTTTGCTTAGGTAGTGGGCTTGTGAGTATTCAACTGGAGTGGGCAACTCGGTCCAGCCCATTAAACAAGCGGATCTCAATTTTCTAGGAAAAACAGTTTTATTCAACCGGTCCAGTCCGTTCTATCTACCTGCGATTTAGATAAATAACTAAAAACAGACATGCAAGCATGTACATAGATATACTAAACCTCAAAAACTTCAAACATTGAGGAAAAAGGTGACTTCAGTTCCTTAAATTGCGTAAAGTCACAAACTTCACTCAACAAAAACTCAACAAAAAAATGCCAAAAATCATAAAAAAATAAAGTTGGGTTCAACCACTTTAATATGCGAAATACCTTAGGCATTACAAAATTATATTTGCTTTCTCATTATAAACACCATGTTCTTAAGATGATACTTTTATCCATTCAAAGCATTATATAAAATTTGGTTTTTAAATAAAAATACCCAAAAAGTTTTTATTCAAGCAAAGTTTGCGTTTACTTACAGGAGGAGGGTTCATTTTGGAGACTTCAACATAGTGTTCTTTCAGATACCGAAGCAACAGGTTGTCCACAGCGGCGGGTTTGCTTGTTGGTGATGATGATAAGCATCTCTTACTTGATATCATACTCCATGGTTGCCTCACTGCAGCTTCTCTCAACACTCTCCTCCACATTTTTCTTTCACTTCCTTTCAAAATCAGAGCAAATCTCAAAGCTTTGTACTAAAACCTAAAAATCACTGTTCAAAAAAATAAATTAAAAAAAAATACTATTGAAATCCACAGTGTTTTCACTCACATGCTACAGTGAATTCCCGTCCTCTTTTAATATATGTTATAATAATTAATAGGTTTATACTTAGAATATCAAAATAATAAATGAAAAAAAGAGGTATCTGAAAAATAGGAGGCAAAATACTAAAATTGGGCAAGAGAATGGCACGCAAATAAAAGCTAGTGATGGATAAAAAAAAAAAAATGAGCGGTCATTGCCAAGTCTTCCGATCCAGAAACGTGGAAGCGAAAAACAGTTTTATTCAACCGGTCCAGTCCGTTCTATCTACCTGCGATTTAGATAAATAATAATAATAAGTTGGGTGGACTTGATGTCACCGGTTCTAATTGCTATAAAATCAAAAACTTGCTTTGAATATTGATTTAATTTTTTTATTAAAATAATATTATTTTATTGAATCAGACTAATCTATCTCACTTGTAATTCAAATTTTGAATTTGATTATGAATTCGATTGATTTAATAAATTAAAAAAACATTTTTTTAACCTTATGAAAATAAAAAAATATAACTAGATGAGCTTTTATTAATTTTCTAAGTTTTAATAATAAATTAGTTAGATGTTTTGTTTCGAATAAAATTTTAAAATACAAAATTCAATTCCATTTTAAATAGAATTTAAATATTAACATTGATATAAAATATTCAATCAAACTCGTTTATAAAATAAATAAATAAAAAATATCCAATTTGACGAGCGAGTAATCCAACTTGACCCAAGGAGTAAAAAGCGGATATAACCGGATGTTGACCCTTTAAGGTTGGTTGGATCGTTCCTTTCTCATTTTATATTTGTTTTTTATTAATATTAATAGAGAAGGGGGGCATTGTGGTCAAATCGAGTTCGGTTTCTGATGGTTTTTGATTCCATCCGGGTATAGTGACTCGATTCTATACGGATCCAAACCCGACTCGACCAGTGACACGTAGCTTGGAGGCGTCCCTGGATATAACAGGGCTTAAGCTCAATAGGCCATGGCCCATAAAGAAAACTGGGTGTCTTTTTCAAGGGCTGGCTAGCATCGACAACCACTGCTTGGCACCCAACTCTGTGTCTCTCTGCTCGCTCATAAATCGATCTTTAAAAAGAAGAGAAAGAAGCACAGTAAACTAAGGTATTATGTCACGAAACAACGTTGTTTTCACAGAAAGGATGTGTTAAACAGTTGCTAATTTGTGTGTTTTTGTGTATCTCATTGGATTTTTTCGTGCACATAGAGAGAATCTTGAAGGAATGAAACGGCAGCCACCGCCGGTGTACGGGGATGGGAGTGTGAACCCATATGGAGGAGGGAGTGGACAGAGAATGAGAGGAAATACAGGGGCAATGAGTAACAGCTATGGAGGAGGAGGACGGCAAGAGGGGTATTCTAGCGTGGAGGCAGAGCAGCATCCTGGGTATAGATCTTCGAAAGCTGAAGGTCAGTGGCAGTGGGAAAGAGAGTCTCGGAATGCTCACAGCCAATTGCCGCCTCATGGTTTCAGTGAAGGTGAGAGAACTTTTTTTGTTTTTTCATGATGTTCTTGTGTTTGATTGATGATTAAAGTATATGAGTGAATGTAATGTTGTGGTTAGAAGTTATGGATGTTTGGGGTTATTTCAAGGTAGTGAATTTGAGTGGAAGATGAAGGGAAGGCGTGAACTTTTCGACAATATAGGAATTAATGTTAAGTTATTGGAGGTATCAAAATAATGGTTGAAGGTGTTAATGTTAAGAATTGGAAAGTGAAGGAACTTGTGAAGGTGTCTGTGCGTGTGCGCGTTTGAAGTGGTTGATACCGTGACCCTCTGAGTGTGGTATAGTTGATCAAAGAAAGCTATGAACTTCTTGACGATGTAAGCTGCGATGATGTGCTCGGATTAATATTAACCCGTCGAAGTTTGGATGTTAGTCTAGTGGAACTGAAGCTTTGAGGTTTAGAATCAGAAAGTGGAGATTGATATTTGTGTGTATTTTGAATGCTATATGCGTGAACAAGCTTTTGGATGCATGTTAAATAACCAAGGAAATTTTGTTTTTTTCTGAGAGAAAAAAAAAAGTGTTTGGTTTTATGAATGAATGTTCATATTTGTATCGTTTTTCCAGGTCAAGGGGGTAATGGAGCAAGATCTTACTACCATGAACCGCCACCTGATCCCAAAAGTGGTTTAGAAAATCAATCTAATAAGGAAGCTAGTAGAACCCAGCCTCATGAACAAGATATGGAACTTGGATTTGAGGACAATTCATTGCCAATGTCTTTTGAAGGTCTTGAAAGGAAGTTCTTTGATGAAGTAATGAAATTGGCAAAGGAGCAAAGTGATGCAGAGGATGTGGAAAATGCAAGGCATAGGGAGGTGAGGCTGATATGAAGCAAATTTTTCAATTACTGGATCTTGCTTTTCCCTCATGACTGACTATTACAGATTTTAAATCTAGTCGGTAAAGGCTTTAACAGTTATGGAGACACAGGGAGGGATTACCTTGATATTTTTAGCTTGACTGGAGAAACCGAATTGTTAGTTAAGCAAAGTAATTTATAAAGAGCTTACTATTGACTAACATGCCATAAACTTTTCACTTTCCCTAATATGCCTTTTTTTTCTTGTTATGAATGGTTTTGAAATCTTTCCTCTTCCCTTTGCTTTTCTAACTATTCAATACCTGATAGCTTTGGCTTTCATTGTACTTCTTACTCAACCTATACGAGATTTTTTATTCTAGATTAACCAAATGATAATCAGTCAATGTGTTTGCTGCTTCAGAAAATTATTGAGATCAATACCAGATACCAGGAGAAACTTTCTGCACTACGAGTTCAACAGGCCAATAGAAGAGAAGAGTTTCTTCATAAGGAATCACAAGCACGATTAACTCAGTACCAGCAATCGAGCACGAGCCACTACCCAAACACAGGTTTGCAGGGTACCCGTGGCTATAGTGTTGCAGCTGCTGCAGGATCCTCCGGTGGTGGAGAAACACATCGGGGTTATGCCAGTAGTCAGGTTGAGTCCTACCGTCAACGACCTCAATATGGTGCAGGTGGAAGAGCTCAAGGAGACGATGGAAGGGTTCCTTACCCTGAGGGCCGTGTTTACAATAATGCTGGAACCAGATATTACTAGTGATCAAACCGAAGCTCTTCACTAGGTTGGCTGCTCCTGTAAAAAAACAAAATGAGTTTAATTCTGATCGTCTCTCCTTCTTCTCTTCTGTTACTAAATCTTGTTGCATTGACTGTGGTTTGGTAATTTAGGATTGCTAATCCCCCTACTTCAAAGGGATTTATAGTGCTCTGCATTTTGTGCTTGTCGTTTCACACCACCAAAATCCCTTCCTGCCAGTAATTTTATTTGTATCGTTTTTTAGCTTTTTTGGCTCCAATACCTGAATCTTTCATTATACATTAAAGCAAAGATTGGACGATCTTTGCTATCACCAACTTCAAACTTGAATATGCAGCTAAGACTCTTTAGGTAGTGTCTAGAAAAGTCTGGTCCGATTACAGTTCCATGGTGGACAGAGAAGATAAATAGATGGTTCTTAAGAAAATTTTTAAATGAATTTCTGTAATCTTTTAGAACAAAAGGTACTCCATCCATTCTTTAATAAGACAGTAACTTCAAAGCCTTAAAATTCATCAATGCAAGGGAGCACTGTTTAGGGTTGAATGGTTAGTGTCACCCTGTTTCTCTCTGAACCCTCGTGGTGGAAGAAAAAATTTAATCGTATCCACTAATAAACAAGAGGAAAAAATTTAATCGTGATCGCTAACAAACAAAGCAAAAGAGGATATTAGAAAAAAGATTTACGTGAAATAGAACCATGGTTATAGTAAATACCTGATGCTCAGAACCAGAGAGGACACATTCTTAAACAAATTGATATGATTCTCTGTTTATGTTACATGTGAGAATACAGAGAACATGGTGGTGACAAGCAAATTTACCCTACAACAATCCTATGAGCTATCTATCACTAGAAGTGCATTGTAAAATTTCCTAGGGTTTGCTATGAAAACCGTACAAAATTGCTACATAAACCCCCCTTCCAACCGACCAAATCCGTCCTGATAAACAAGAATGCTAAATATGGAGAGCAGAATCAGGCACATCTCCAAAGCCTGCAAAGGTAGTTTTGCTTTCGTGTATCTGAATGATAGGTGGGCGACCTAGGAAACAGCCAATGATGCTGTGTATTCTCTCATCATTATAATTATTTGTCCGCCATGGTTAACCAGGAAATCAAACTAAGAAACCAAACTTAAGCCGTGGTGTCTTCACTCTTCACCGCTTGCGCTGTGTTTTTTTCACTTTGACAATTTTTCTACCAGACTTGTCACCACCACCTGCACCCAATGAGAAGCTTCCTCTGGCATTAAACTCCAGACTACCAGAAGCCTGAAAAGGTGGATTCTGTGGCGCAGCCAGATTTGGTTGACTTTCAAATTGAAAGGGACTTGCACCTGATGAGCCTGTCGAAGTAAACTGATTCCCTCCTGGCGTAGCAGTAGAAAAACCAAATATAGGGCCTGGGGCAGCAGGTTGGAAAAATGAAGGAACTGGAGGGGTGGTTGCCTGAACTGTGTCCTCTGCCATGCTGTCCTCCACGCTCATTTGGTCATTATTACCAGGTGGAGATGAACCAAATCTGAAGCCAGGATTTGGGTTGCCAAACACAGACTCTGATGGAGTAGTGGATGCAGGTGAACTGAAGGGGAAAGGGGAACCAGATGAGACACTGGGGGCAAACCCCACAGATGCACTGCTGCTTGCAACAGCACTAGAAGTTGCTCCAAAGGCAAACGGAGTTGTGGAAGAGGATGTTGAAAATCCCATAGATTTTGAGGCCTGCCAGTTGGAACTAAATGCGGTAGATGCAGGGCTGGCGAAGGAGCTAGCAGAGACGGGCTCTGAAGAGGAAGTAGAAGAGGTGAGTCCAAACGTAGCACCAGAACTAAACAGTTTAGATGTAGAAGAGCCAAATGTGGGACTGCCAGAAGAAAAGGCTGTACTCGCAGTCAAAGCAAAAGGATTTGATGCAGGTGAACTAAATTGCATCGGCATGGTCTGTGTTGCAGTTCCCAGACCAGTTTCAGCAGCAGAAATTTGAGCATTACCAGCACTAAAAGGATTAAAACCCTGAGATTGACTAGTGGCAGCTGAAGTTGAGTTCCCAGCATTGAAGCTAAAAGGACCACTTCCTGTGCTTGTAACTGCAGAAGAATTAGAATTCAAAACGTTGCTTCCTGAGCTCGTAACTGCAGGGAATGTACTACCAAAAAAACCATTTCCTTTGCTGCTAGCTGCAGGGGTCTCACCAAAAATATTATTGCCTGCGTTTGTAATTCCAGAACATGTACCACCAAAAATGGTACCAGCAGTGCTTGTAATTGCACAGGATGTACCACCAAGTGGAGCACTAGTTGGGTTGCCAAGGCTTGGTTCTTTTGTTTTGACTTCAATTGTTTGATTATTTCCTTTGCTGCTAGCAGCAGGAGTCTCACCATAAATATTATTGCCTGCGTTTGTAATTCCAGAACATGTACCACCAAAAATGCTGCCAGCAGTGCCTGTAATTGCACAGGATGTACCACCAAGTGGAGCACTAGTTGGGTTGCCAAAGCTTGGTTCTTTCGTTTTGACTTCTGTTGTTTCATTAGTAGATGGTGCTGTTGAGACTGAAGTTGATGGGACAGACCCAAATTTGAAAATAGGTGCAGCTGTCAAGGAAGGTGCTGCTGCTGAAATGGAGAAGTTGCTATTCCTGTCAAAGTTCTCCATTTCAAAAGCAGTGGTAGTGGCATTAATACTGCTGCTAGCAACAATGTTGGCAGAGATGCTGGATGAATTTTGACCAGTAAAGTTACTAGAAAGTGGAGGTGGAATGGGAGAGGAATATGAAGATGTGGAAGAATCAAGAGATCCATTATTCAGACTTGAACTATTGGAGGTGATGCCAAATGAGAATAGGCTTCCAGTTGATGAAGTTGAAATAGAAGGCGCATTTTCAGGTGCCCTGAAGGAACCCTCAGCCTTCAAATTGCTCTTATCTTCAGTTTTATCTGATCCAGGGTCTCCGGTCACCACCTCAGTAGCAACAGGTATAATGCTGCACAATACACAAAGTGAAAAAAGTTGATAGCTGATAAGAATAAAGATCAGGGAAACTTCAGTGTCACTAAGTTTCACAGGAAATGCAGTTTAATGGTTGGCAAGCAAAAAGAAGAGAGAGATCAAGACCCCATCAAGATAACATCAATGTGATGAGCCCAAGTTATAGACTAAGGTTGATTTTTTTATGAGTTACAGCATATATGAACCCACAATTTCTGCATTTAGCATAGTAGAATATCCTGACCTCGCAGTTTTCAAAAAGTCATGACAACGAAAATGATCAAAGAACTAGCACATGTCCACTGACCTGAAACCCTCTGGTTTGGCATATGATGATAGACCCAGCTTCGAGACAGATGGGTCACTCGGGACTGGGGAAGAAAATGCAAATGGTGCAACTTTATCACCAGTTTTAGTGCTGAAATGAAATGTTTGGGAGGTGCCATTCTGTTCCTTCGGCAAAGTAACCTTCTCAGAGCTAAATATTTGAGGGGAAGCATTTGAGTCATTTGGTAGGGCACCTTCATCAGATATTGAAGCTAACTTCTGGTTTACCACAGCCTGCTTATCAGTTATGGCAGGCAACGGAGTCGCTGGAAATGTAAAGCTGATACTCTTTTCACCAATCATAGACCTGTCAACCTGAGCATTTTTTTGGTTCAGTGTAGAAGTTGATGGGGAGTTCGCTTCAGCATGAACCGGAGACTTCTCCACCACAATAGCTTCAGCACCAATGGTTTTTCTTTCAACCAATTTAGAACCAATCTTTTCTCTTCTTTCAGCCAACATACCAGATGCAGTCCCATTCAGGTGGTCATCGTTGTCGTTGTCATCGTCAACCTCCAGAAAATCCTACGAAGGACAGAAATAAAATTCACATGCTAGTTATATAGAGCTCTGCAGTTGAACATCATGAATAATCAATTTGCCAATACATGTATGAGACAAAGTTGAAGATGAAAAATGAAAGAAAGATTGATGAGAAAAAGATGAGATAATTCCAGATGATGAGTGAAGAAAATATAGGAGTAGACTAGGAGACCAGTAAGATCCATATAGTACATCTCAAATATAACAAGATACAACACAAACCTCATGTGCATTCATCTGGAAAGCCCTTTTCTTCTGTTGCGGGGGCTGGACAATGGTGCTCATCACAGGAAAAGCTGTTGTTTTGACTCCAGCCACACCATCCTTCATTGAGCTTGTGGCATCCATACCATTTACTGTAGAGGCTGACTTGTCATAAGAAAGAATGGATTTGCTTGGACCATTTTCTTCAATTTTGCCTTTCATTTTAAACACAGACTCTCCTGCATCAGGTAGCAAGGTGTTGTGCTTAGCATCCAACTTTTTATTATCATTAACAATTTCCAGAAACTTTGAAGAATCAACATCCTCCAGGCTTCTAAGAGCTTGTCCCCGTAGCATGGATGGTGACAACTTGGCAGGAGATTTCTCCCTCGATGAGACCAACACATCCAGCTGCTGCAATATCTTTGATGCCATCTCACTGGACTTGGAGGGCACAGGGGTAAAACTAATACCGTGGACTTTGCTACTACCATTATCCTTCAACAGTTCACCCACTAAAATTGGCTTCTCTGTTATGGTTAGCCTGTGAGCAGCATTAGAACCCATACCATTTCCACGAATAGAAAGTGTACCAGACATAGGCAGAAGGTTAGATTTCTGACGAATTCTACGTATTGGACCAACAGATCCCATATCATTATCTAGGATAGAGCTCCTCCTCTTTAAAGCCTGAAAAAGAAATAAACTAATCCCATTAAATAATGCTCAGTGGAATTCTAAATGTCCACAAAAGTATTTTTGATTGATTTCATCACTCATACCCCTTGTTTAGATCCAGAAAATCTGTTGTTCTCCCATGTGTTCTGAGATGAAGATGATGACCCAGCAAAAGCATCACTTGCCATTCCAGTACCCTGGAAAATGAGAAAAAAATGTGTAAATAATCAAAATATAAATCACAATTTCAGACAGATACAGATTTTCATATCATACCAACCTGGAGGCCATTAGTTGCATGAACTCTGGAATATGGTGTTCGAGCCATACTGTATATCGCAGATCTACCTCGGGATCTTGGTGTCACAAAACCATTCTCGGGAAACCCAACACGACCAGACGAATGTGGTGCAATTGAAATCATTGGTGATTTTGGAGTAAATGTATGACTGGTCAGAATTGATGGATTTTCCCTTAATGCCTGACCATGTGATTCTGGCATTGTTGGTGATACTTTTAAAGGCCTACTACGCATGTAAGATTTTGCAAGCTCTGTAGGGGAACCAACATCCTCCTCAAGGACCTGAAGACATTGTAGCAACTAAGTGTGAAACAGGAGACAAGATGCAGAGCCACTATGCATGTGTACATTTGCATATGCACATATATGCATACATTCACATATCATATTGTTTCTCACCCTTATATTCTACATTAAACAAGAGAATCACACCACCCATATTTCTATGTGAAACAAGAGCAGAGGTGCAGAGCCACTAAATTTGAAAACAGAGCCACTAAATTTGAAAACAGAGCCACGGTGCAAAGCCATGTAACTATGTGAAGGTGCGGGTGAGCATATAACACACAAATGCGTTTATACATCTTCCATCTACTATAAAACAGGAGAATCACAATAAACCATCAAAAAATGCTAGCACATAAGCAGAAAAAAGTAAAGATGAAGTGTGTTAAATTCTCCTACACTTGAGCTGACAATAGGTATCGAATCAAAGCGGCGTCCATCAAACCCATTATCAACAGACGTAATCGATAACTCCTTTTTTCCTTGAGAGACCATAGCTTGTGAAACAATCTCTTCAGATTTCTTCTCTTCATTTCCAGTAGGAAAATCAACAGTCTTAGATTGCAGCAGGGCAGTCAATCGATCAATCTCATGCCTGTTGGGAAATTTATAAAGAAAAGTTAATGTCTTGCATCACCACATCGTCATTCTAAACAATCATTATACTCAATAATGTTATTACAAAGAATATGAAAAGAAAATTGTCTGTTAAAGATTTTAGTGTGCAGAATGACAGAGGAATTATGACATTACAAACAGAAATGAAGATGAAGAAAGCTTCCACCATGCTGCAGAAGTTACAAAGAATGCATTCAACTAATTTGAAGCTGCTAGAATTTGATCCTGCAGTAACTTGCCTGGTAAAAGTCTTCTGCTTTAGAATTACTTCAAGTTCAGTAACCCCGTCCATATCAGAGCTATCACTTCGACCACTGCATCCATTGACAGCTGCTCTATGTGTTTCAAAACAATCCTTCAAGGAGAGTTTTTCAAACAGCACAAACATATGAATCAAATTTGCATTGGGTAAATCATATTGCAAATATATATGAACCACAAGTGTGAATATATATGAACCACAAGTGCAAACATATTAAGATATTGCAAATTCATCCATGAAAATAGATGAAGTGAAGTTTTCATAACCCATGGCAGAGGATATACTTTAATTTAATCTTTGATCCATTAGAAAATTTCTCAGTAACTAATTCTATATTCATAAGAAAAGAAAAGGGATACACAAGTAACAATGCCCATATCTCCCCCGTCACTCCGCTCTTTAATCCTGCAAGTTTCATGCCTAGTAATATTGCGAACCTGAAACAGTGACGGTACTTGTAAAAAGACACAGCAAGTTTACCTTCAACTAGTTAAAGTCTCAAAGTGCACTATATCAGTTCTAAGAGTCCCCTTTATCCCTTGTGACAGCACACACATATATATAAAGCAGAGCAACAAAGGCATCCAAAGTCATGCGATAAACTTCTAATAAATTTATATTTACTTTATAATGGAAAAGGCAGACATGTATTTTCTCTTCATAGCTATTTCTGCAACCACCAAACCAGAAAGGATTATTAACCAGCAAGAAAATCTATAATAACCACTGAATATAGAGATTTGAACTTAGTCCCTCAACTGACAATGGACATTCTTCTCAAAACCTCACTTCCAACAACACAGTCCAAAGCCATTGATACTAAAATAAAAATTAGCTGTATAACCAATTAACAATCAATAGAAGGAAAAACCAAGATGAAGCAAAGAAAAAGACGAGAAATTAGACTTACAGTGGAAAAGGTTCCTTTTTGCTTATCCATTACTCCCCGGTTATCCTCTATTTCAAACAACACAGCACAGGGCATGATTAAAACAAATTCCCTCTTTAACAAATGTTGACTACAAAATTCAATTCACTAACCAAAGTGCATTTTGATTCCATTTTGGGATCATATTAAGCGAAGCGCTTCTGTTCCCTCTTTTAACTAAATTTTTTTTATCCACTCTAGCAAACAAACCCTAACCCGGTAGAGAAACCCTAATTTTCAGTTCTGCTGGTCCAAAATCCCTAATTCCCAAATCCCACCGTATCAAAAACTTATATCCAATTCTGAATCAAATGACAAGACAATAAATCCCCCCTAATTGAACAGCTAAGCACGTAGCTCCTCAAGAGAAAACAATATCAAAGCGAGAAGATCAATTTTTCAACATAAAGAGAACATTTTTGAAACATATCCAAACGAAACCCAACCTGTCTTCCGCTCCGTCTCCGGCGTCTTAGACGGAGGAGCCACCACTGGAGGCGCAGGCAGTCGTTTACGAAAGAAAGAAGCGAAAAGCCTTTGAGCACCAGAAGCAATGAGTCTCTGAGCCGGATCCACTAATTTCGACAGCCAACCATTACCACTCCCACTAGGGTTTCGAATTGCCGTAGCAGGACGATCATAGGGCGTCGTTTGCGTTCTCCTTCGAAGCGGCCTTTTACGAAACTTCCCATAACCTCCTCCTTCTTCATACGGCCTCTCATTACTCCCCCGAGTCGTCGCCTCCTCCGCCATGTGAGAATCGCGAAATTAGGTTTACGGTGCAGGGAGAGACAAAAGGAGCGTGTTTTATTTATTGTTCAGAGGGGGGGAAGGGCAAAAAAACATAATTAGGGTTTTTATTATTTGTTGAACAGGAGAAAAACATTGTATCCGTACAGTTATTTTGCGGTGGTATTTTGCTATTCTGGCTGGGTCCACTAGTCAAAGAAAGTATCGAACCCGGTCGAGTATAATGGATTGATCAACGACTACATTTTCAAAACTCAAATTTAGAGTCATTGTTAATATTTTTTTTATTTTTATAAGAAAAAACATTTTATTCTTATTTTTAAATTGAAAAAAAAAACATATCTAAATTAATCTGTTATTTATTTTAGATAATATTCAGAATATATTTTATAATTGAGCCATTAAGTCCAAAACTAGCATTATAATATTATTTATCCTTTTAATAAAAAAAAGGAAAAAGGAGCATACCTTCAAACAAAGCTATTAAATATGATTTGGATCATAAATTAAATAGATTGATTCAATTAATTCAAAATATATTATTTTAATATTAAAAAAAACAGAATATCATTAAAAAAAAAAACTGATCAAGTTATCAAATAACATTACCTTTAAAAAGATAATTTTGATGGAGAATCAAAATGAAGATAAAAATCATAATGGCATTTTAATTTCGTGTTTGAAATGCTAATTAAGAACCAAAATGAAATTAAAAAAAAAAAAACTTATATCCCTGTTTAATGATAAACAAAAAATAACAATTAAAAAATAGCCTCGTGAAAATAATAGCAAATAGATATCATTTTAGACAGACCCACCGGGCTAAGTGCAGCAGGTCAGGTTTAACATCCATGGCTAACCCACAAAGAAAGAAATTGATGCGTTTCAAAAGACCACCAAAATGTTTTGCAAGCATATTTGGGTTCTGGAGACGTCACGCAAGGAGCATACAAGGTTTCTTTCTACCTCGAAACTATGACAGATTGTAAGGTAGATTCCAACCAAAATGGAGAACGCTAATGAACACTGGGTGTACAGAGTGAGGCCTGCCTGCTTCTCATAGCGGAACAGTTAGTGCTCTTTACTGTACACCCTTAGTCCCTCGAACGAATGAACAAAGAATCAAACAGAACCTCACCATTGACTCTGCAACTACAGTTTGAGGGCTTCTCTAAAATTAATGCTGAAACTATGCTCCAGGCCCTTCCTAGCAGGACCTGCTACATTTCCCTTTTGCATCATGGCCACAAATTCATTGTAATCTATCCGTCCATCCTGCAAATTTTATAAGCCATCAATGATTATAAGCTCAGCATGCGATATATAGTTTGGAAAATAGATATAATAGAATACATTTATATGTGACATCTATGCAGTATAAGATCCAATGCAGAGGTATCTTCATCAAAAAAACCCGAATAGCATATCATTCAAAATGTCTTCAAACCAACAAAGAAAACGAATGCTAGTGAATTTCAAGTTTACATAGGACCACAAATGCCCCTGCAAATCAATCCTCGCCGATCCACCAACCTACAGACATTGCAATCACGCATTCAACAATGAGGTCTCTCGCCCCAACCCATCATTTTTCTTGTCAACATCTCTTTCCATCCTTAGTTCAGTTCAAATGGAATATTATAAAAGCAATAAAAAAATTCTTACATTGTCCTGATCAACTTCTCTGATCATTTCTTCCAAGCGAACATCCTCCCATCCAAACTCCTCGCAAGCTTGTTGAAGTTCATCTGGAGTAATGTAGCCACTTCCATCCTTGTCAAAGTATGAGAAAGCTGCAAATAGATGATCCTCCCTCTCAATTTTGTTTAGATGAAGCGTTGCAGCAATGAACTCCCCATAATCAATCGTGCCACTATTGTCTACATCAGCCTGCAATTTAAGAATACACCATAGATTAAACAGTTTTGGAACGTAAAATATCTTCCATCCTTTAGAAATTTGAGCAATTCACAACAATAATTTAACTCTTCTACAAACAATGAAGTACACCAAAACTAGACCTAAATCATGTGAAAGGGATGAGGCAAGTTACAGTACTATTTTTTTTTTTTCTTGGGTTGACAGTATAAGGTTCATAATTATTGTCCTGAAAAACTTCAAAGTTCATGTTCAGAATATTCCCCCTCATATGTTGATTTCCTGTCAGCACAAAGTAGTTATTTTCCCAGCTCAATTATTGAATCAGAAGAAGTATGATACTCACTGCTTGCATGAGATCATAAATTTCAGATTCCTTAAGATTAGCTCCAAATCTTTTTAATCCAGCCTTGAGTTCTTCGAAAGTGATATGACCACTGCCATCAGTGTCTATCATCTTGAACATCTCCTTGAGGCCAGCGATTTCTTCTTCAGATAGAGTCTCAGCAATGACCTGAAAAAGGAAAAAGAAAATCCATTTTTCTCTATTCTTAGAAACTTCTAGTTTAAAATCCTGAACTAAAATTTTGCAACATCTTAAAAGAGTTATTTAATAATAAGATAGTAAGCGCTTCCAAGCTATCTTATATTCAAATGCTTCAAGGCTCATTACTGCATCATTTCTTGCATATCCAGACTTACTCTAAGAGCCATTTTCTTGAGCTTGTTCATCGCAGAAAATTGCTTCAGGCGACTTAATACAGCAGAATCCAGAGGCTTGTCGGGGGCTACACCATCTTCTTGCACCCAAGGGTGGCCTGCAAGGAGTTTGGTCCACAAATCAGTGTTGAAAGAAAATCCTACGTGGATAACAAATGATCAGGTCTTCAATTTTGTGCTAAGTTTTTTTCTCTTTATGTTAAATGAAGAGAGAAACAGAAACCATTCAATTCTTGTTTAGTAAGAGGTTCAGTACTGATTGTAAATATTGCACTCTTTTCTTGTTTCTGTCCTTAACTCTCTTGCATGATAATAAGACTCTAGCAACACCGTGGATAACTATGGGAGATAAGGTTGGATGACTCTTAACTACCACATCAAGGATTCAGAATTTTAATAATCTAATGGAAATATCAATCACATCAGTACAATTTTTTGTTGGGGATTTATAGATGAAGTACAACCTTTCTAAATGAAGACTTCCTTCATTCAAAAGACATGAAACCTGTGTAGAGGGGCTGACAGTTGTCATGCACTAAAGCTCAGAGCTATCAATTTTTTTATTGGGTAAACTTTGGCAGCCCAGTATTTCATTTCTTTTTCATTCAAGCAATGATCAAAAATAGTAATCAGTAGTTCACGATGTAAGAAAACGAATAATCATGACTCACACAGAACTTCATGTGCAGTTAAGCGCCTTCTAGGATCTCGAACAAGCATTCTCCTCACTAAATCCTTAGCACTTTCAGATATACTAGGCCAAGGGTCTGATGAAAAGTCAAGATCACCATGCAGTACCTGTTCAAATATCCCCTCCTCGTTCTCTAGATAACCATGACAAGCAAAAAAAAATAAGTTAAATATAAATCATATTTAGAAAATATGCGGGAATAAGAAGCAAGTAAATGACAAAATCCTTACCAGCCCAAAATGGAGGCACTCCACTTAACAGGATATAAACGATGACCCCAGCACTCCAGACATCTGCTTCAGGACCATAACGCTTTTTCAGAACCTCTGGAGCAACATAGTATGGACTTCCAACCACATCGTTAAATCTCTCTCCTGGAAAGAGAAACTTCAACTTTTCAGCCGAACTCTTTAGATTATCAATGATGAGGTCAAGTTTTTCACAATCAGTTTTAGATGATCACAGAGACGAAGCTTTTGGCTGAATATTCCAGATATAAGTTTTTCTGCTATGCGTGTTACATAAGGGCTTGTGGTATACTTGGTGATTAGACATATGATAGAAATTAACCAGAAAAAAAAAAGATGGCAGTGGAAATAACACAAGATCTATTCCAGTAGCAATTGAAATTACAAAGATAAGACCACACCTGGCTTGAAGAATATTGACAAACCAAAGTCAATTGTTTTTAGAAGTGAGTCCTCTTTTTCGTTGACAAACAGAAAATTCTCTGGTTTAAGATCTCGATGCATCACACCCAGTGAATGACAAGCTTCGACCACTCCAACTATAGTTCGAGTAAGCTCAGCTGCCTTTCTTTCAGTATAATGCCCCCGCTGAATAATCCTATCAAAGAGCTCACCACCAGCACATAACTCCATAACAACATGAACTGCCATCGGATCCTCATAGGCCCCCTTGATAGATATAACATTTGGGTGGCCAGCCAAATGGTGCATTATCTGAATTTCCCTTCTCACATCCTCCACATCCTCGTCAGTTAACAACTTCCTCTTAGCAATCGATTTGCATGCGAATTCTTTCTTTGTTGTTTTCTCTACACAGAGAAATGTTGTCCCAAACTGCCCTTGTCCTAGTTTCTTTCCCAAACTATAGAATTCCTTTAAATTACCAGCTTTGGTTGTCAAAACATACTCGGTCCTAAGCCCAGCACTAGATACCCTTTTAACTTGAGGGGGTTTCTTAGGTTTTGCAGGCTCTTCTGATTTTACCGGTTTCTCTGATTCTTCAGGTTTCGGCATGGTCATTTGTTCAGGGGGTTTGCTTTGAACTGGCAAAGGGGATTCAAGTTCTGTAGATTCAGCCCCATGCTCGTGGACAGACTCCCCATTGGTCTGAGACATTGAATCATCTGGCGATCGATTCCGCCACATTGCAGCGGATACAGATTGGAAAAAACCATTTCTGGAAATGCTCGGTCCTACACAAGTATTACCCATCTATCCTGCACTCGATCACTTCTAAGTTCTAAGCACTCCCATTAATTTCAACATCAAGATCTAATCCTGTTGACCATACCAATACAACACAACTAACTCTCTCCTTATAAAACACATTTATCAAATTGCAAATACAAAATGATTGACCTTCATTCAACAAATCACAGTAAAGATTAGAACTTTCCAACAAAATACAACAAATAAAGAATTCCACAAACAGTCAAACTTTCTCGATCAATGACTAAATCCACTACTAATACAGCAACAAACCCTTTACTTGTTAGATCAGATAATAGTTATTAGTAAAGAAAAAACTCGAGATTCAACAACCCAGGAACAGGAATGAACAAATCAAGTTCTGCCCTTGTAAACAAAGTGAGTCAATAAACAGAAATTTAAGATCTTGACCAAAGTTGAGCATAGTAATTGTTTTACCAGGTATATTGGCTGCGACAGATGAAAGAAAAGTAGGCATGGTAGAGAATCATGACTTAGTTTTTGGTGGGCTGGGATCCCTTTGTGTTTGGTACGGGAAAAAGTCTTGCCTTTTCTTTATGGATAAAATTTCTGGCATGGTATCTAAGCGGAATATAATAAGCAGACAGGTTCGTGTGTTGTCGTTGTGTTGTGTTAGAAGTTCGGACCGTCAGCTAAATATCACGTAGTTTTGGTGGCGGGTTTTCCAATCCCAACCATCGCGGCTGATTTTTTTCGACTGAGGTTTTGTCGGGCTCCCGCTGAACTTCTTCATTTATTTGGTACAGAATCATAGACAAGGTTTGGGATATGATCCGTTTCAAGAAAATAAATTTTAAAAATAATATATATATATATATATATATATATGTTAAAATATATATTATTTTTTCGTTTGGGAATGAGTGGGCTGTTTTTCTTGATTTGGGCTTTCAAAGCTATAACTTTGACTAATTGAATGGATGGTGCATCAAAAAATCCTTGATTGCAGACCATTGGGTGGTGAAATTGTAAAAATTTGAAATTAAGGAGTTTATTATTCTTGTGGTCTCAATTTCGAGTTTTGTAACTACTAATATTATAATTACTAAAGACTTGCATAATCTTTAATTTCAGAGTTCGTATATCTAATCGAGGTACACGCACACTGACTCTGATATCAATATCAATAAAAAAAATCCTTAATTAGATACTTGTTTGAATGAACATGACTAGTCTTTTTCTCAACTGGTTTCCAATCTAAAGATGTAATTGTTGACGGAATAATTGAATTGAGATTGTTGGATACGCCAAAGACCCATTTGATAAAAAATATAGGTTGGAGATTAGATGAAAATAAATGTACAAATTGGATACTAGTTTGAGACTATCCCTTCCTTTTTGCTTCATTTTGCAATTTAGAAGGTTAAACTATGGACAAAACCAGTGATTTTTCTTGGCTATAACTTTTATGATTTTATCCTTCTACATATTGAAGATTATAATCATTTTCTTCACTTGTTCAACCATATGAATTCTTTGGTGGGGAAATTGAATTTGAGGAAAGTTTTGGATAGAGATGGAGAAAGGGGGATATACCATCCCTCTAATCTAAAATATCTTTTTAATGTTTTTTAAGAGTTTTTGCTAAATTGATTTGTACGATTACCAAGTCATATCATAATAACTTTTAGATGCTTAATTTAGTAGGTAACCTAATTTTTCTATCAAAACAAATTGTTTCTGGAGGGGAAAATTATTGAAATGCAGTATTGTTAAAGTATATTTGGCATTTTGTTTGCACCTGCGGTTTGCTGCGGTTCATCTTTTTTTTTTTTCATTTTAAAAACTAGTGGTTTGATGTTTTAGATCATTATGATATGCTGATGTCAAAAATAATTTTTAAAAAATAAAAAAATATCATTTTGATACATTTCAGTACGAAAAGCAATTTGAAAAGCAATAACAACAACACTCCCAAACACCCCCTTAATTTCATAATGTTTTGACTGAAATATTTTGTACTAGTTAAAAAAAAGATAAAACAACATAATTTCTACCTCACTTAAAATTTCAACTGATTCTGAAAATTCTGCCCAAATTTCGATTGAAATGTTCCGGTTCCGTTTTGCTCGTGCTATTTCAACCAAATTGTATTTTTTAAAATAATAAATAATTTTACAATGTCAATCATATATTTTAATTCGACCGTTGGATTTAGATGAAATTTATAAGAATTTTTTTGATATATTTATATATTTTTTGTTTAAATTTCACAAAAATAAAAAAATATGATGACCTTGCGAGATTGATGATAATATTCTCATAACAATATACATGCTCATAATTTTATTTAAAAAATTCATTTTATTGTGTGTTTTAGATTAAATTGCACAATTCTAAATAATTTTATTTTTGAATTTGAACTATTTTTTATTAATATATATAAGATGAAGTAAAAAGAAAAAAAAACATTGATTCTAACTCTCTTTGAGAGAGAGAGATCATGAGCTTTAATTGAAGTGCTTAAAAAGAAATGGAAACAGAAGAGACAAAAATTAATTACAATTTTCCTTTATATGAACACATAGATAATACTTCATTTTATTATCCCCACATGTTTCTGCCTACTTTCTTTATTGCTGTAGGAAGCCTACGTAACCCTCAATCCTCCATGGTTTTCTCCCATCCACCCCCCGACAGTAAAGAGCTCAGCACCGCCATATCTCTCACACACACAACAAAAAGAAGAAGAAGAAGAAGAAGAAAATTCTGGGGCATTTTCAAGGGTATCTGAAACTTAAGACAGTGACCCTTTCCTTCTCTGCAATCATGGAATTTGAGTGACAAAAACATCAAGGACATAATCATCACACCATGATCCAAATGCTTTTCCCTACTAATCCCACCTTTTTATCTTTTCTTTACAGGCTTCCCATGTGAAAAACTAGAACCCTATTTGCGGAGAAGAAAATTCAGATACAAGGACTGTACATGATCCCAGTAGCTCACCTTCATCAATATATGTAACGCTATAATGCGCATAAGCAATTTCACAGTCAAGCTGCAGTTTTTAGGCTGTGATTCTTTTTCCCTTGTGGTGAAAGTTATATTTTTCTGTCCTGAAAGCAAATTATGACCCTTTCCAGGCTCAGGACAAGAAACAAGTTGCGTGGCTGGTGGATGTAAATAACCTCATGCATTTGTTGACATTGTAGCTCATACAACAAACAGGTTAAAAGTCGACTGTCAAGAGAATAGACTTTATTACTCCCCAATTTTATTTTATTTTTATTTTCAGAATGGTAATTTACCATTTGTTGCAGTCATCAAGTTTTTTATACTTTCACCCTGCATACTTATGTAACAAGTTACTGTGCTTTTTGTCAGTGACCAGGGAGTTGAAGGGCGGAAGCAAGGCACTAGATTCTGCTGGGCAGTTGACCTCAACATCACATGGTGTCAGCTCGGAATGAGTCTAGATCATGGAGAAATGAGGATCAAATATAAAATGATGTTAAAGACATGGAATAGACCTTTGTGACAAGACCTAAACGAATGGTTGCTGTGTGATTTTCGGTGGTTGTTAGAGTGTAGAAATATGTTGACTCGGATTACGAAACCCTAAACAAAGAACAATGACATCAAACATAATTTCATTGATGGTTTTGAAGTAGAATCAAAATAAGAATTTCACCTTTATCCTTCTTTGAAGTTTTCCTTTTATTACAAGGGTGTCTTTATTTACTGGCACATGGTAAAATGTGAATCTTGTCCAAATGTCCCAAGCATTCGGCAAGCCACTTCAAGCAACCTCCCTGCCAAATATTACAAAGTTATAAACACCAAGGATTCATACAGATCAACTGAAACTAACTTCTGACTGGCTTGCGAAAGCAACCCCACAACAATAACATAAGGGCTAAACTAATATCCATTCTTAACATCATCAAGCATTTGTATTAACACACTGTCATGCATAATCAACAATATTAAACTCCAAAGAGGCACTTCCATGGAGGAATATCATTGATAGTTTCAAATATTTTCACTGTCATGGCATTTCCTCCATAATGCAGCAAGTAGCAAGCCTCATATGGGGGATCTGTGGATTAAGTGAAGCTCATTCTGACAGCTAGAAATGTAATAGTAGAAATCAGAATAGAAAGATCTGGTTTTTGATAAAATACAAGGAGTCAAATAAACGTGCGGCTACAAGCTCCATGTTTTGAAATAAATAATGGATTTTCCAGCCTGAATATTATTGACAGGATACCCCAACTACACTAAAGATGGTCCCATTACTATTGGCTGTATTCTATATGCTGAAATAGAATCCCGATATGTGTTTTTATAGGTGAAATAGAGCAGAATATGACAGCAGGTAACTCGCTTTTTTCTTCTTTTTATGTCTAATCTTATTCCTACCAAACTATCTAATAGGTTCAGAAGTTGACTTGACAACATCTTCATTAACAAATCAAGCTACCTTAATTGTAACCTTGATGATAACACAATATAATATGATCATGCTAGCTGTTAGGCACTGTCCCAAGAGATTAAGAGAGGAAGATGGGCTCACCTCCCTCCCACATTTACAAATCAATAACGCAACTATTTTCTGTTTTTAGCACACTAATGAGAACAAAATAATCCCAAAATTTAATTTAACCACACTACCTTTATATCAAAGTTATAAAACCAGCAGGTGTTTTCCTTGGTTCAAGTCCTAGATTTGAGTCATGGGTAAGGAGAGTGCAACAATTATACTCCAACTTTAATTTTTAAAGAAAGAAATTGAGGCTTATTTTTATAGCCACAATTAACAACAAAAGGTATAATAAACTCACCCCCCCCCCTCCCCCACAAATTTCATATCTGGAAAATAAATAAATAAATGCAATGGTACTCCCACAGAAATAACCAACCCTACAGCAACTAAAGACCCGACAAAGATACCAGAAAAAGACAACTATGCCACTCTTGCCAACTCTGACCCACCGACACTCACAATACTAACAACTCACCCAAAACCTCCATGTACTAGCCAACCTCACCACCGAAACAATTTTTACCAAAGCAGAAATATCGGCCAACATTAATATTAGAATTAACCCCAGAAAAAGGCCAGGAAAAGAAAACAGCATGGCTCTAACAATGCAGGCAGATTCAATAGGACACAGAGTAAAATAATAATTAAAAAAAAAAACTATACCCTCTCGGCAAAAGTAACCAACGAAACATTGAAAACCGAGATATCGGTCCATATTAAAATCAACCGGGCAAAAACTGAAAAATCAGTAACAGAGCAAGCAAATTCCATACAGCACACCACCTAGTCGAAAATGCGCTCTAAGTCCCGGCCAAATTCACCACCGAAACATTTAAACCAAAATCGGTATCGGAAACCAACAATGCAAGCAAAATTCGATGGAACATACCTCTCCTTCGTGGCTTAACAGCAACCTTGACGCTCTTTTTAATTTCCGTTTTGGTCTCCGATTTCTCCTTCTCCTCTAATGGAAACAAAACCCCATCAATCCCTTGAACCGAGATTCTCCCATCAGTGTAAATATCAGGATCAAACAAATAAGCAGAATTTTCAGCGTCTCCAAATTTCACAGACCCGTCAGCTTCTTGTGACAAAATCTTGTGTGGCAATCTTAATGTATCATAAGAGATTTTCCCAAATCTTCTAACAGCATTGTACATGCTTTCTTCAGTTTGATACTCAGGAATCACATGGTAATAGATTATCTGCTCTGGTGCTCCTGGTTCACTCAATTGGTCTGTTGGAAGCTTAGCCATCGCTTCATCATTTGGGGCTAAAACAGTTAACACATACCCTTCAGAGACTAATTTTCCCATTTCAGTTGCCAATGATGTTAAATTCACAAGAATATCAGCCATTTCATTGTATCCTCCATATAAAATAAGGGTTTCGATGAAATCTTTAACTTGTTTTTCTCCATTGAAATGGTGATGAGGTCCACCTGGAGCAGGAGCTGAAGCTGGGGCGAGAGATGGGCCGGATGCCATTGCATCATAGATTGGTAGCACCGGGAGCGAACCGGGTTTTTCTGGTGGTGCTGGTATCTTCAACCTGTGTGCTCTTGGATCAACCTCTGGTGCTCCTTCTGGTTTCACAGCTGAGATTGATTGCAAACTCCTGCGATTGTTGAAATCTTGCTGAACAGATCGTGGGATTAGCAACCTTTCTATCCCATGAATCACTCCATCTGGCCTCTCCACTGCATTCACCTGAATGACTTTCGCCGAATCTATTAAATTATCGCCGGATTCCTGACTGCTGAGTTTGACTCTATCGCTGCACAAAGTGCTGTGATGGTGAACAGAAGAGCTATGGCTAAGAATGATCCTGTCGGGGACAATGTGGTAGAGTAAAAGAGTCTGGAGAGACTTGAGATTGCGAGGTTCAAGCAAGAACCTCTTGAATTCAGGATCAAGATCGCGTTCAAGAGCTTCGTTTTTAGGAGCAAAAATGGTGATATTGTGTTTACCAACAGCATCTTCAAGGGTTTGTAAAAGAAGTGCTTTTTCAACAAGTTCAGCTAGTTCTGTATAGTGTGAGTCGAGAAGAGCTACAAGAACTGAGTTTGAGTTGATTTGGCCAGAATAAGTCCCATTACCATGGTTTTCTTGCAATGCAGAAGAAGAAAACCCCAGATGGAAAGTAGAGAAAAGAAGAAATGTGAAGAAAATGTTGGAAGAAGATTGTGCCATGGCCATTGGAGAAGAACAAGAGGAAACAATTGGTTTCTTGTAGAGGTGATGGTGGATGGATATATAAAACTAGAAGCAGCTGGAAGTGATTTAGAAATGGATGCTGTTGCTTGCTTCAAAGGCCAGTCTCTCTTTACTTTCTTTTCATCTCCACTCTTGGGTTGTGCTGCGTCGTGTTTCTGAGGTGTTCGTTTTATACAGTTCTTTAAGCTAAATAAAACGATGTGCTGCTGGTAATAATGAGAGAGGACAGTGACGCCATGTGTTTGTTTGCTTTGGTTGGCGAAACCACACAGCTCTTTCTTTTTTCTTGCTGGCATCTTAAATTGGATTACAGGAAGGACTTTGCGTTTCACAGAGCATATTTTCGTATGGTTGACGTAGGTATTTTTTATTTAAAATAATATTTTTATATCACCCTACCTAAGTAATAAATATAAAAAAAAACTTAAATATTTTTAAAAAGTAAAAACAAATATATTTTTATATAACCAAACCATGGGTCAACCTGTTTAAGACTTTGAGTTACAATAAATAACTTATCCTCGTTTTTATTATTTTAATTTATTAAATTATTAATGTTTTGGTGTGAAATTGTGTTTAACTCGAATTAATCAAGTTTTACCAAAATAATTAAAAACAATTATTTAACATGAAATCTTTTTAAAACATACCGTGAAACACCACTTAAACCGTCTGAACTGGGAACCATGCATAGATGGCCTTATATAAGCCGAACGCCCAATATTATGGGCCATGAGTCCGTAGTAAGGAAATCCTTGTAGGCCCCGTACCGACAATACCCCACTTTTGCAAATCCAAACCCACCCGACAATATATCTCCAGCAGCATCTCCTCCTCCTGACCAGTCTTCAACGATCACCGGAACGGTTTTTTACTTTATTTCGCTCCGAGAACAGAATGTCTTGACGCTGCACTCTCTCCTCTCCTTCTCCAATTTCACAGCCACAACCACTCTCTTCTTCGACCCGTCCATTTAAATTTCGAGCTCTGCTCCTCAATTTCAACTCATTTACAAATTCTGCCACTCGCTCTCACAGAATTTCGGCGGTGTAGAGGAGGAGGTTATTTCGGCGCAGACCAGGCGCGTGGCTATTAAGAGCAGATTGCTGTTACTGAGGCAGCTTTCGAGTATTATGCTAAGAATTTTGAGTTTGGTGATCCAACGGTTAAAAAAAATTGTTGTTGTGAATTAATTTGATCCACCCTGATGCAAGGATGTTCTTGGTTAGTTTGGGTTTTTGGATTATATATATATATTTGTTGAAGTGGTGTATTGAATTATATATATGAATAACACATTGAATGTCAGAATAATCTAAAATCAAGACATATTATTCTAATTAAAAAATAATATTTGGTTGTCAAGAGAGAATAATCTAAAATCAAGACATGTTATTCTGATAAATAAAAAATGATAGTCAAGAAACAATGCATGTGAGTGAAAAGCATGGTAAGGCAATTTTTTTGCAAATTATAAAATTATTGAACTGTGTTATGTTATGGGCCATGTTATTTTTTTAAAAAAAGTGTTTAGATATTATTGATAATTTTTTCAGCAAAAAAAAATGCGCCAAAACTAATTTGATGGGATTGGGTTGACTTTAAATATCAAAAAATAACTCGCGATATGTTATTTTAATATCAAAATAATGACAAATTAGATTGTTTTATATCAACTTGATTAATATGTAAAGTCCATAACTTAGATTTTGAGACGATGATAATCTTATATAAAACAAATTGAGATAAAACTATGAAGTTTTATTCATGTTTAACTCGATGTTAATGAATAAAATTCAAAAAAATACGAATTATTTTTTAAAAACAACAACTTGAGTTGACTTAACAAGCCTGTAGCGTAAATAATAAGACTAGAATAACCTCATAGGAAACAAATCATTGTAAACACGCAAAATTCAATCCTTAAATAGTTTAATATTGAAAGATGAGATTAAAAAGAACATAAAAAAATAACACAGATTAATTTGCAAACTGATGACCCTGGACATTGTTATGAGATAATCTCATGGAAAACAACAACTTAATTCTGATATGATTAACTTGAAAAACAAACACTTATGGTCACGAGACTAGAGTAAAATCTTAAAAATTAAATCAAAATAAATAATGTTGTATGGTTTTAGACATCCATGTCATACCTATATTGAATGATTGAATTTCTAAGAAAAAAATACTTGAAAATTGAAACAAAAAATAAACTAAGTTAACGTGTCGTGCATTGTTCTCGAGGGCATGAGGATGAAATGGTCTGATAAAAACAAATCATAAAATCTAACTTCTAATCAAACATAATATTAAACGATGAAAATAAAAATAAAGTTAATTAGGTTAAATTTTTGAGCTCGTGAATCGAGGCATGAGACGAGGATAGTTTAGTAAAAAACAATTTAACTGTCAAATGACCCATGTCTTTGGTCATAAGACCATAAAAGACACCTATAAAAAAATATAACAATACCCGATCTAACTAAGGTTGGAATGTCAGAGCCTTTGAGATCAAGATATATTTATGAAAAAAAACAACTAGAATTATATAGTAAAATCTAAATCTTAATCAATTTAATATTATGTAGTAAAATAAAAATAAAAAAGACATGAAATATGATCCGAGTTAACTTGTTAAACACTATTCACGGGTCATAAAACCAATATAACACAACAGAAAGTAAAAAATACAAATTGAGATTTCTCAATCAATCAATATTGAACAATAAAATTAAAAAAAAATAAGAGAAAAAATTTAAGTCAACCAAATTAATTTGCCAAACATGTGATTCAAAGTTTTATAACTCTATAGAATATTCTCAATGCAAAATGACAAGATTTAAAAAAAAATACATTTCTCTTTAATTTGTAGTTAATTAAAAAATATTAAAAAGGCAAATCACTATTTAAATAAATATCATAAACAAGTCCACAATATTTTTTTTATTAATTTATAGTTAATTTAAAAATTATTGTTTTTTTTTAAATACTATTACAATGTTCACACTATATAATCTTAAATTTAGCATTAAAACACAACTCAACACAAAATAAAAATAAAAATAAAATCATCATATTAGAAATTTTTAACTTTAATTAATTATTACATTACTCATCTCCCCACAAAACAATGATAAATAACGACAAATGCAAGTTGGGTATTGGCACAGTGGTTAAAAAGATTTATTTCTTTATTCTATACTAGGATTCAAGTCCCACTAAGCGTGTTGGTCACCTTCGAGATGCTTTAATTATTCACTGGACTTGGAGGATATGTAGTGAATCTGAAAATTAATTGTGGTGTACATAGAATGACCCGGACATCTTAATTATATATATAAAAAAACCAATGACAAAGCTGTGCACTTTGATATTTTATACCAAATATATTCTTAAAAAAACCTTCAATATTGAACGAGACAATATAATTTTAGATTATTTATGTTATTAGAATGGATATTGGAGGATAAACACTTATTGTTGTGGAATTGGATCTAATTGCCAGGCTCAATTAGAAATCCGATTTATTTAGGATTTGGATTGATTCAAATTATGAAAAATAAAAAAATCAAAGTTAATCCATTTACTCAACTAACTTGAATTTATCTGTTGACCCTTTTGATTCTCAATTTGTTAATTTTTTAAATATTTTTCTCTATAAAAAAATCTGATTTTGATTATTGGTTTTTTTCCAGGCTAACTGTCTCAATAAGCAACATGTAACTTTATTTTTTATTTTTAATTGATCCGAACCTCACAACTATAATTTTTTTCCCTGTTGTTATTTTTTTTATAAATTATTTTTTTAATAGTTTTTTATGTTAATATTAAAAATAATTTTTAAAAAATAAAAAATTAACAAATTTTTTTTTAAAAAACACTTACCGAGTAGCGCTAAGTATATTAATTAATATTACTAAGTATGGTTTTATTGTTAAAATAATAAAATCCCTAGACTGACCTTCTCTCGAAAATCATAACAGTAAACCCCCCTTCCTCTCACCCTTTCTCGATACCAAATCTTCCTTCTTCTCAACTTCCTCCCCCTCCCCCCCATCCTCCCCCCACTTCTCTCCGATTCCTCGATCGGTCGGACGGTCACCAATCATCCTCCACTCATGACTCTCATGACTCCTCCTCCGCTAGACGTAACTACAATCCTCCTACAATCTTACCATTATTTTCCTTCTTATCTTTTTTCACTTCAATTTCAATTTCGGATCAATATGGTTTGGTTTTCTTTTATATAATTTTGTTAAATTTAAGTGTCTGATTTTTAATCCTTGTTGCCCGTGGTTAGTTCTCTAGGGTTTCGATTAACAGATCCAAAGCTCTCGCATTGACTTTTGTTTTCTGCAGCAACAAGAAGACGATGAGATGTTGGTCCCACACTCCGAGTTTACCGAGGGACCTCAGCCGATGGAAGGTGCACTTGATTTTCTGCCTGGTTCTTGAGAAAGTTGATTTCTTTTCATTGTTTTGTATGCGTCTGAGCTATTGTAGCAGTAAAGGTCGTCTCTTTTTTATGATTGAAATATGATCCTGATGCATGATTTGTTTTTTTTTTTTTGCCCGGATAATTGGGTTT
This sequence comes from Salix dunnii, assembly GCA_015731905.1. NCBI lineage: Eukaryota > Viridiplantae > Streptophyta > Magnoliopsida > Malpighiales > Salicaceae > Salix > Salix dunnii. The sequence continues at coordinate 16,913,901 of CM027668.1, forward strand.
TTGTCTGTGAATTATGGGGATTTGTTTTGGGTTTGTTTAGTGATGACTTTTACCATGATCGCGGTTAATTGTTTGTAGTAGCACAAGCAGAAACAGCGACTGCAATGGATGCACAGTCAGTGGATGATCCACCATCAGCTAGGTTTACGTGGACAATTGATAATTTTTCGAGGTTCAATACTAAGAAGCTTTACTCCGATGTTTTTGTTGTTGGAGGCTACAAGTGGTGCGTGGATTTTTTCTTTTCTTCTTGTTTTTGGATAAAACGATCTCTTCTTTTTTTTGATGCTCAGTGCCCATTTTTTATTATTTAATGGAAGTTCCGTGTGATTGTGGTGGCAGGCGGATACTGGTTTTTCCAAAGGGGAACAATGTGGATCATTTATCCATGTATTTAGATGTTGCAGATTCAACTAATTTGCCATATGGGTGGAGTCGATATGCGCAGTTTAGCTTGACTGTCATCAATCAACTTCACCAAAAATACTCAATTCGGAAAGGTACTGTTCCACTACCGCTGCACTTGAATTGTCCTTTCCTTTAAATGTTTTTATTAATATCATGGCGTTAAGGGTATGTTGACTATTCACTGTCCCACACAAGGTGCATCTTTGCATAATCACATAATACTATTTTTCCTTTTCTAAACTGGTGACATCAATGGAACATAACCTGTTATCAGTATCATGCCAGAGAACTTAGTTTGCTCCTAAGTTATCTTTATATAAGGCAGCATTCAATCAATGTTCTGCTTTTATCGTTTTCTTTTCACAATTTTGTTGTGGTACATGTGGATGTGGTCCTCCTGGATCATTGGTGAACTTTATCTGATATCAAATTCCTTGTCTACAAACGAGTTGTACTTTGTATCAAATATGTGTCTGAATTGTTTTCACCGCACACATGTCCAGTCATGTATGATAGTCTTTTCGGTTCATTTGGAACAACACATGGAAGTCTTGAACATTAGATATGATGATGGATAATATGAGAGGGCTGCTTATACTGAATCTGGTTCACGTAGGTGATTCAAGCGTGATTAACTTTAACTAAAAATGTTTAATTTAGGATATGATCAGTATAAAAAAGGAATATAATAGCTGCTTGCAGGGGGGCATTTTGTGTGTTTAACCATCCCACAGTTATGAACTTCATTGGGAATATAACAGGCTACGATCTATCAAATAACATTGTTTGTTAGTTAATGTGAGCTTGTCATCCATTGTTACTTGCTTAGTGTCTATCAAAGTCTTGCAAGTACCTGCTTGGATAAGTTAAATTTTGAAATGCTTCAAAAGTTCTTTTTAGTATCCAAATTTGTTAGATATGGTTGTACCAGCTATACTGAAGCACCTTTTCTTCATGATTAAGGGAGGTAAAGAGACTGAGACATATATCAAGTAGCAGACATGTTGCTTGGTGTCTGTAAATATGAACGTTGGATTATGTTGACATTGGAATGGTGATTGATTGGTCAAACATGCTTAATATGCTGTTCAGAAGAAACACGGTATTTTGTAGTTTCCTTGGAATTGGTAAAGGATGTATAAGTGCCGGGTTAGGTGCAGTCTAAATGTAACCTGGTATATGGAAACAGGAGATGTACCTTGTAACAGCACGACAAAATTCATTATTGATTGTTTGTCCTAAAATAATTGGACATAAATGCATATTTCATCGGGACATAGTTGGTCATGATGGTCCTCTGTTTCTTTGCCAGACACGCAGCACCAGTTCAATTCACGTGAGAGTGATTGGGGCTTCACTTCATTTATGCCACTTGGGGAATTGTATGATCCTGGGAGAGGGTATCTTGTAAATGACTCATGCATAGTTGAAGCTGATGTTGCTGTTCGTAGGGTTCTTGATTACTGGTCACATGATTCAAAAAAGGAGACCGGCTATGTTGGTCTCAAGAACCAAGGAGCTACATGCTACATGAACTCTCTCCTTCAGACGCTGTATCATATTCCTTATTTTAGAAAGGTAGTGTATTCTACTTTCCATAGTTGAACTATTGAAATTACAAAGAGGGGTTTCTTCTTCTAAAAAAATGATGAAATTATGCACAAGCCCCATTACGTGAAATGTTAATTGCAGGCTGTATATCATATGCCAACAACTGAGAATGATATTCCATCCGGGAGCATTCCACTGGCTTTGCAGAGTTTGTTTTATAAACTTCAATACAGTGACACTAGTGTAGCAACAAAAGAGTTGACAAAGTCTTTCGGTTGGGATACATATGACTCTTTCATGCAGCATGATGTCCAAGAACTTAATAGGGTTCTTTCTGAAAAGCTTGAGGATAAAATGAAGGCATGGGGGCTTTATATTCTTACTTATTTTTTGTTTATTGCTAAAATGTGTAAAGGATTATTGAAGTCACATTCTTTTTATTTACTGGCTCAGGGAACTGTTGTGGAGGGTACTATACAACAGCTATTTGAAGGGCACCATATGAATTATATTGAATGCATCAACGTTGACTATAAGTCGACAAGAAAGGAGTCATTTTATGGTACAGATTTTTGTACAGAGGATAATAGTAGTTTATCTAGGATTCATCTTGCTGATCTGACAGAAATTTATTTATATATAAAAATATAGATCTCCAGCTTGATGTCAAAGGCTGTCGGGATGTTTATGCTTCATTTGATAAGTATGTGGAGGTGGAACGTCTTGAGGGTGACAATAAGTATCATGCTGAACAACATGGATTGCAGGTGAGATGCTTTTTAATCCCTTGAACTTTGAGCTTTTGCATGTTTTAACTTGTTTTTAAATGCATTTCAATTAAAATGCTGCATTTTAGTTTCCAGTACATAAAGTTTCAAATAAGCTGTTATTTGGCATGTATGGCTTGTTTACTTGCTGCCACAAGTGTTTTTGTTTTTTTTATTTGTCATTTCCATTTGTTCTTCCAAAATGGATAATCAATTGGCTGACTAGTTCATCTCTTCCTACACTTTTTTTTATTCAACTTCTTTGCAAATGCCTTTTTATCTTTGCTGGGTTTGCTCTTTGTCAGATGTTTTCTGATATAGTCACCTTTGGATGTTTTCAGGACGCTAGGAAGGGTGTCCTATTCATTGACTTCCCCCCTGTTCTCCAACTTCAACTTAAAAGGTTTGAGTATGATTTTATGCGGGATACGATGGTGAAGGTTAGTAATTAACTAAAATTATTTTCTGAAATGGGCTGAACGTGGTTTGCTTGTCTTGTTCATCACTCCATTTGTCTTCAAAATGTACAGCAAAGGAAATGTTCTCTTTTTGTTTGATACTCTTTTTATGGGTTTAACTAGATGATTGTTGATAGCGCTTCACCTATTTTACTTGTTTCTGCAGATAAATGATCGTTATGAGTTCCCTTTGCAACTGGATCTGGATAGAGAGAATGGCAAATATTTATCACCCGAGGCCGACCGCAGTGTTCGCAATCTCTACACCCTTCATAGGTATCAACCTATCTGGCTGCATTTATTATTCCATGGCTTGAATGACAAGATGGAACCTTTACTGCTGTTTCCTTCTTTATTTATGGCATGTATTCATGCAATTTGGTTAATGACATGTATTTTTTATGTTTCTGTCTATTTTGTTTTCTTTTTTGCAGTGTTTTGGTTCACAGTGGTGGCGTGCATGGTGGACACTACTATGCTTATATCAGACCAACTCTCTCAGATCAGTGGTAGGCATTCTCTCTCTCTCTACACACACACACTAGCTTTAAATATAATTTTTTTAAATTATCAAGTCTTGTTTTGCTGTCTGAAATGCTTGGGAAGGAAATGAGAGTCTATTAGGCTGCTCCCCCCTCCCTCATTTCATACCATCTTCATTTTGTTGAATGAAACTGCACTGGTTAGTATATGTCCCTTTCTCAAGATCGACTCCACCACACTTTCATGGTATTGGCATGCTTTGATTTGAGTTTTGGTGCATATATTTTTAGAGCATATTCTCAAGTAGCTTCTTTGCCTTGTATTCATGAGTTCTACAGATTGGTTTTTGCAATGAAACATATTTTCTGTTTTGTTTGGTTGTCTCTCATCTCATAATTTAGAACTCTTGGCGTGCAGGTTAAAATTTGATGATGAACGGGTAACCAAAGAGGATGTGAAAAAGGCATTAGAGGAGCAGTATGGTGGCGAGGAAGAGGTAAGACTTTTAATCATATTTGCTAGTTTTCATTTACTTCCTGTTCATTTGAATAATCTTTGTGCTCCCTGTTTTTTATCCAACAGTTACCACAGACAAATCCTGGCTTTAACAACTCTCCCTTCAAGTTTACAAAATACTCAAATGCATATATGCTTGTGTATATACGTGAAAGTGACAAGGAAAAAGTAATCTGTAACGTGGATGAGAAGGATATTGCAGAGCACCTCAGGGTAAGATGTTGATAATTTTTTTTATCCAATAAATTTATGATTTCATGTCCTGCCTTACAAACAATGTTATTGTCCTGCACTTCAAATATCTCATTTCAGATAAGACTGAAGAAAGAACAGGAAGAGAAAGAGCAAAAGAGAAAGGAAAAAGCTGAGGCCCACCTGTACACCATCATAAAGGTTACATCTCTCTCTCTCTCAAACTCACACAGCCACACATGACTATTGCCCAGATACATTCACAAATTGAATGATGTTGTTTATTAATGTTACTGGTATATCATAGAATCTAGATTTCTTGGAAAATCCATTACTGATGCAGTTATTCTGTGCCTTTAGGTTGCACGCAGTGAGGATCTACATGAACAGATTGGCAAGGATGTTTATTTTGATCTTGTGGATCACGACAAAGTTCGTAGTTTCCGTATCCAGAAACAAATAACCTTTAACCTTTTCAAGGTACTCCATTTTTCTTTGTTAATCTTTTATTTGGAAACCATTGCTTGATTTTCATGTTCGCAGCCACTTTTGCTGATGCCTTGTCTCTCATTGACAAGTGTACACAAGTGAGTGTTCAAACATGCTGACAGTTGCACCAAAGGTGTTATTGTCTGGCATGCTGTTAAATCATCTAGCATGCAAGTGAATGCTCAAACATGCTGACAGCTTCCCAAAGGTGGTATCATCTGGAATATATTTAAATTTACTAACATATAACAAAGTGTGCTGGTTCCTTCTAGGGAGCAGTCACTTCATAAAGCACACCTTTTTCATGATTTTCCCTACCATGATCCTGTTTCAAATTGAGTGATATTTGGATGGTCTGCCATGTGCTTCAATGTTCAACAGCGAGGATATCAACTTTTGATACTGTAATGGAGCACCCATCCTAAAAGCTGAAGCCAGCACAGTGCTTGTACACACTATATGTTCTACATGGGGCTGTACCAATGCCAAGTTTCATAATTAACCAATATTTGGCCCTCAATATTTGTAATTCTTTCTTGGATCTTCTTCTTTGTGAGAGTCTTCGTATCACTTTTATGGTACAAAAGGCTTTTGTATCTTATTTTCCATTGTTATGTTAGTAGTATTCTTATGACGAATATGACTGAGTACTGATTGCATATTTTCTTGAAATATTTGTCAGTGGCAGTTGGATTCATTTGGATCTTTTTAACTGATGGTATTTTATATCCTTTTCACAGGAAGAAGTTGCAAAAGAATTTGGTATTCCAGTGCAATTTCAACGTTTTTGGCTGTGGGCAAAACGACAAAATCATACGTACCGTCCAAATCGGCCACTGACTCCTCAGGAGGAAGCACAATCTGTAAGTAAAGATTGATTCTCTGTGTTGCTTGGTCATTGCTAAAGATGCTATCATGCTATTTTATACATGCTTCTCAGGATAATTATGCACACAGACATGTTAATATTGATGCTGCCCCTCCATTAACAAGTCTTTTTTCTACACCAGAGATATGGAAAATTGAATCTTAGCCTGCTCAAATGTCTAAATTCATCATGTTTTATTTCTTTTGTTCCTTGATGACAATCTCAGTTACCAATTGACGAGACCAAACTGAACCAACAGTCCTATAAGCTTTGATTGTTCCGTAGAAGTTTATCAACTTCTGATTGGTTCGGACCCTTAAATATTAAATATGTGCTCATAGTAGTATTAGCTTTAGGGGCACTTGTCCATTTTATTGTCATAATGACAGGAGGCATTGTAGGTTGGACAGTTGAGAGAGGTTTCCAATAAGGCAAATAATGCAGAGCTGAAGTTGTTTCTGGAAGTAGAAATTGGGCAGGTTTGTTATATACTTTTATCATATCCCATTGATTATTTTTTAATGCTTTTTTAGGTGTGTGTTGATGTTGTTTTTTGATCTCCTTCTACAACTGATCTCTCTAATATTCCAGGATTTGCGACCTGTTCCTCCACCTGAGAAGACTAAAGACGATATCCTTCTTTTCTTTAAACTTTATGATCCATCAAAAGAGGAACTCCGGTATTGCCACTTACAATTCACTTTAGTTAGGAATCACATGCAAGATTACTGTTGCTGAACATCTTTGATGACAGGTATGTTGGGAGGCTTTTCGTGAAGGGTAGTGGAAAACCATTGGAGATCCTGACAAAACTAAATGAAATGGCTGGCTTTGCTCCTGACCAGGAGATTGAACTTTATGAGGTTAGTCTTGCACATTTAGTCTGAAGTTTAACTCTTTTCTGTTGGCAGCATCTGTTCAAGGCATCTATTCTGTTTGCAGCATCTGTACAAGGCATCAGATATTTAGTTTCAGCAAATAACTTACCATCCTGTTTTTGTATTCAGGAAATAAAATTTGAACCTAATGTCATGTGTGAACACATCGACAATAGGCTCACGTTTCGTTCTAGTCAGGTACATAAAATCAACTTCTAAATGCAAAGATCTTATGAATAAATGTCTTTAGCAAATTACTTCTGTCTTCAACTTGGTATTCACTGCGGGTTACTTTTGCAGCTTGAAGATGGAGATATTGTTTGCTTTCAGAAACCCCCTCAAATGGGAAGCAATGAACAGTGCCGCTATCCTGACGTGCCTTCGTTCCTCGAGTATATGCATAATCGCCAGGTATGCCATGGTTTGACAAGAGAGATTTTCCATGTTGTTTGACAGTACATTTTGCTGTTCAAAACTTGATTTCTGTACTACCATGGCTTGGTAGTTTTCATTCTGCTTGCTGGCTGCTTGGCATGTGGTGTAATGGCACATTTTCAAACCATAGTTGTCAGACTTGGCACGGAAACTGACCTGGGAAAGAGGCCGGGTAACTGGTTCTACCAGGCAGGTCTGCAATTTCCCTTTTTTTGCCAGTAAAAGGAACGCAAAAGAAAAAAACACTAAGATTTGAGCAGTTATTCTGCAACATAAAATTGTAAGAATAAAAAAGAATGGAAATAGTAAAGAATCTTGTTTCAAAAGCATCTGATGATTTGCTTGTTTTGATCTCCCCACTATTTGTCTCTTGCAAGATCCATAATTGAATAAAAGACAAAAAATGACAAGATCTTCTGGACACTAGGTCCACTTCAGTATACGAAGAACACATTATTGAAGGCTAGTGGAAGGTCACAGGCTAGAAGAATGAAATTCCAATACTGTTAACAATAACATTTTCAGGAATTGGATACAGCATCAGCAAAGAATCTGAATGAAGAACACCTAAATTGGCATAGAAAACCTAACTCGACTAGATACAGTGATGAGAAATCAAATGGAGATGAACCTAAATGCTCAACCAAGTTAGTATTAGTATTCATCTAATACAACTGTCTATCTTATATTATAACATGAAAACAGAGAATGGGTTGATGATGAGAGCAAAATCAGAGATCATTGAAGAGAGTGAACAGTGATGTGACCTGAAATGTAGTGATAAAGAATTAGTTTATTTCCAGAGCTCAGTTTCCTCTGGGTTCACTTTTATTTGGGAAGGAAAATAATGCCATTTGGTTCTAATTTTTTGGTTTTTTTTTTTTTTTTGTTTTTATATATTATATTATCCGTATTATGGTTGATCTGCCAGGTCTTGACCTGGTTCCACTGGGATACCTGATCGAGGTCGCTAAAAACCCTGCCAGGTCACCAGGGTTTTTCTGGTGAATGTCCTGGACAGTTAAAATGGAAACCCAGATGGGTCCATGGCTCGAGTCTCTGGGTTCCAGAAACCATTCGTCCTGGCTGGGTTTGACAACAATGCTCAAACTATGTTATCATGAGCTGCCATCTTTTAGATATATCAATACTACCATCTTGCATCTTTTGTATACTGCTACATAGGTTTTATGTTTCCTGATCTGTAGGTTGTTCGATTTCGATCTTTGGAGAAATCAAAAGAGGATGAATTTTGTCTTGAGCTGTAAGTGAATTTATAATTTGTTATCCTGGAACGCGACTAATTGTTTGAAGTCTTTATTTTGTGTTAGCTTATACTCTTTCCTATTTCAGATCAAAGCTCCACACTTATGATGATGTTGTGGAAAGAGTAGCTAACCATCTTGGCTTGGATGACCCATCCAAAATTAGGCTTACATCCCATAACTGTTACTCCCAGCAACCTAAACCCCAACCCATCAAGTACCGAGGAGTGGATCATTTGTCTGATATGCTGGTGCACTACAATCAGGTATACCATAGAAGTGTAGATCTCTACCAGTTTTGTTTTTCTGTTCAGATGCTGAAGTGAATTTATTTGTTTGTCTTGCTTGATAGACATCTGATATTCTATACTACGAAGTATTGGACATCCCTCTTCCAGAACTGCAAGGCCTTAAAACATTGAAGGTTGCATTTCATCATGCTACTAAGGATGAGGTAAATAATTGCAAATCATTTTTTCTTTTATGCAAAAAAAATTGCTTATTTTAAGTTTTGGGCTTCATGGAATCTCTTATGTTCACAGGTAGTGATTCATACCATCAGATTGCCAAAACAGAGCACTGTAGGTGATGTCATTAATGACCTTAAGACAAAGGTAAATAATCGCAACTCTTTCAGGACAAAGGAAGTTTTTAATCTGCCTCTTGTTTATACCTTTTTTGCATGATTTATTTCATAATACATGCGGAGATTGCACCAACTGATGTGAATACGAATCGCATTCCCAATTCCCTCCCTTCTCTGTGCCCTCTCTTTCTGGACAAAGGAATTCACCATGTGCCTTGTTGTGGAATAGGTGGAGCTGTCTCATCCCAGTGCTGAACTTAGATTGCTTGAGGTTTTCTATCACAAGATCTACAAGGTATCATCTGTTTTGTAATGGTTGTTTGATTTGAAAAATATCAATTACATAGATTAGTTGTTTGCCTTCCAAATTAAGGGTCATGTGATTTTGATGCTTCCCCCCCTTTGTTTGCTTCACTTAGAAATGCGCAAACTCTATTCTAAATGGATAAAATGTTTTAAAACATTAAATCGAAGCAAGTAATGCGGCGATTGAATTATGTGGAATTGTTTACATTATAGGTAAATAATTATTTTGCAAACTCAATTGTTTTTATGTCAGTGTTGAATTACTTGGGTTTGAGAGTGCATGCATCACATGCTCATATATACTAGAATATGTTCTTACTTGGCTTGGGTGGTAAAAACGATGCACATAAAACAAATAATTTGATGAAGAGCCTGCAATAGCTTACATAAAGTTCAGTTATAGCAGTGTCTAAACAAAGGGACAGCAAACAAATATTGAATGGACTAATGAGACATGGGTGTATACATATAAAATGAGCTCAATCGAGTTGAAAATCTGAGTGCCAATTACTGGAACTATTGACTGGCAGACAAATTAATGGGAGTGTTTTGTTTTCTTTTGGGAGGGGGGGTTGCTTTTGGGATTAGATGCACATGAGTATAATGATTAAACTTAAGGGAAAGTCTTATAACGTTTAGACCTTAAACTCACACCTTTAAGTTTATGCAGTCAAACACATAACAGCTCTTTAAAATTTAGAATATTGTCGGGGATGTCCTGAAATGTTACCCCCAAGAGTATGAATTTTTGAGCTTTTGCTATGAACATATTCATCAATAATACACAGGATCTTTCTTCATAGTTGTAGTTCCAAGGAATTTGAATTGATACTTTTTACATATGGGCGGGCATGATCTCTTAACCTGTTATGTGAATTTTTTTTTATCTCTGCTGTCTTGTTTTAAAGTAGCAACTTCTTTTTTTCAGATTTTTCCACATAACGAAAAAATCGAGAACATTAATGATCAGTACTGGACACTACGTGCAGAGGAGGTAAGCCTATCTCACTGTTGATGAAATTGAAACATATATATCTGTAAGCTAGATGCATTGCGGATCTGGCTGTTAGTACATTATTGCTGACCAAGTTTGACATGGAATTATGAATTGCTTTAACCCACATCCCACTCCTCTGTCTTGACATGCATTAATTTGCATGCTACCACATAGATCCTTCATTTCTAACTTTTAACAAATGCTCAAGACTAGACCCTTGCTTGTGAAAAGAAACATCTAATTCATATTCCACCTTATTATTTGCTCAAGCTTCCAAGTAACCTTGGAATAGAAAGGTAGAAATTAGGAAAATTAATCTCTTGTTTGTCAAATGTGACGGGGAAAAACTCATTGAACTGGAGAAATTGCAAAGTCTTCCAGATCTTTTTTTCGCTTCCAGTTCTCATGTTTTGAACTAATTTTCTCCATGTTCAGTATTTGTACTTGTTTGCTTATTCTTTGATATAATTTGTTGATGGATGTTTCCATTAATGATGCATCTATTTTGTGATACATTGCCTCAGATACCTGAAGAAGAGAAAAACCTTGGTCCTCATGATCGTTTGATTCATGTATATCATTTCACAAAAGACACAACTCAAAACCAGGTGGTAAGTACATTTAAATTTTATATCAACTGCATTTTGAATGGCACTTGCTTTAAGTGGCTCCCCCCCTGGTGGTTATTAATTACTTCCATGTTTTGTTTTTTAAAGTATATATGTTTCTGCCATATCTTTTTCAATGCTTGTATGTGTTTTATATTAACAGCAGGTTCAGAATTTTGGAGAGCCATTTTTCCTGGTCATTCATGAGGGCGAGGCTTTAGCCGAAGTTAAAATGCGCATACAGAAAAAATTGCAGGCTCCTGATGAAGAATTTTCAAAGGTAATATTTAAAATCAGAAGTAATCATTGATGCGCTGTATATGGCAGACTATCTGCACTTTTCACATTTCCTTGCATTTCCATGTTTGAGACAGACTGTATTTCACCTCGTATCATGCTAAAAAGATTAGTTTTCTGAAGATGCAAGCTGTTTCTTTATTTGTAATTTTTTCTGGTCTTACTCTTGTGTGCAGTGGAAGTTTGCATTTTTGTCACTAGGTCGCCCCGAGTACCTTCAAGACTCAGACATTGTGTCCAACCGTTTTCAGGTCCCCCCCCCCCCTCTCTCACACGCCTGTCATTTTTCATGGGCGCTGACATGACAACTTTTCTTATGATTTCATGCTTACATTTTCTGTTTGGTTCAGAGAAGGGACATTTATGGTGCCTGGGAGCAGTATCTTGGACTGGAGCATTCTGACAATGCTCCCAAAAGGTCATATGCTGCTAATCAGGTATATACTTGTCTTATAAATTGTAGTAAGCATTAAGCTTATAGCCAAGGTTATTGGACGAGCTAAAATATGATAATTGAAATTATAATGGCGGATAATGATTTAAGAACCACCAATAAAGTGCACTGCATGCACTTTGATGATAATGAATTCCATTCCCCAAAAGCTTTGTTCTGACCTTGCCTTCGATTTGCAGAACCGTCATACATTTGAGAAGCCGGTAAAAATCTACAATTAGGAAGCAATGAGGAAGTGAAACGAGTGCATCAGGTGACTTTAATACCATGTTTGCTTACAAACTGTTGCAAAAGGAGCAAAAGAAGGAAGAAGCAAGGTTGCAATCAGTGCAAATTAGTGGTTTTGATAGATTTGTAATTCTTTCATGTAGGGAGAGGGTAAACTTATGTCTAAGAACTGCGCTCCCTCAATAGTTGAGTTTTGACCTCTCTTGCACTCGGCTTTTCGGGTGTAGTAGATGACATTTGATCCTTAAATCCTTTGTAATTTAGCACGTAAGATTTTGTTATGGGGGATGTATAGAGGGTATAGGTGTGTGCTCTTAATTTATTGTCTTGCCTTTCGCAATCATCCATTTTGGATTTCCCTAGATGTATTAGAGAATCATTAGTCTCCTTTTGAGGCACTTGTATAATTTGTTGTTTGTTTACTTGTTCTTGGCTTCCCTGTATTTCTGCAAATGAAACACCAATTCCCATCAAACAGACCCCACCCCACCCCCCATTTGGGTCTCTGTCCCGAGGTTTACCTTCAGCGAGGTCTGGCATTATTGAATCAGCATGTGTCAAATTAGAGCTGCCACACCTTACTTCTGTCAATCTTCCTACGTGTTTGATGTGCAGCTGGCAAATTACTTTCTTATGGAACTGGTTAAGGGTTGCATGCAAACGGCCAAATAATTGACTTTCAGCAAGGATCTTTGTGATTTTGGTACTTGTTACTAGGTCGGCGGCCCACCTCAACCTTGGTTCAAGAACAGAAGCAACCTCAACTGTGCCCGGCTGCCAGAGATTGTATTTGTATTTGTTTTGAACTGAAGAAAGACATTTGCTCAGAACTCTCGAACATGAGAGGAATCATGTGAAAACAATGCTGACATTGATACATGCTATAGAGTGCGGACTTGTTTCACATGGAGGTGGTACCTCTAATTGCTGTTATAAAAAAGTGTTTGGGTAAACATTTAAGCATGAAATTGAAAGTGAATCTCTCAAACGTAGAATTGTTGATCCGAAAAGGGGACATGACCAATATTCCCATAGTTGTAAGACCCGTCCCGAGGTCTCACTCCGTCTAGGCCATGGGAGGCCGAAGCTGTAAGACCCGACCCAGGATCTCCTGCAAGTGATTAATGGGGTTATGGTTTTTAAATTTTATTTTCTTGAAATTGACAGGTCAATCTTCTTGGTGGTCGTGTTTTGCCTACTCAATATCCCAAACAGTTCAAAATAAAATTCGACTCTAGCCAGGTTTTAAATCAATAGATCTACCATATCATACCAGTTCAAAATAAAATTAGGTTTTAGATCGATGAACAATGAATTTAATAACTAATCGTATTTCTTGAGGCACCGGATTATTTCAACAAGGTCTGTTTAGCGAGGAAGCCTGATGGACTTTTAATGGCTTTATTGCTCCTTGAAATTCTAATATAGGCCATTCATTCCCAGCAGCAAGTCTTGTAGTTATAGTAAGACTAGGTTGTGAATTAGTGAGCTCAATCCAAATTAATTCAAGCTTGCTTTTTTATTTTTTATTTTTTAAAAAAGAACTAGGTTTTTCGCTGACCCCGTTCTAGCCAGTCTCAGATTTACCTGCAGGTTATAACTAAAAGAAGCACACACGTTTTTTTTAATGAAAAAAGCAATAGATTTTCCTTGAAATGAAGTTTATGGAATGGACGAGCAACTATTTATTTTGGTATTCTAACCATGAAAGTCTCCATTGTCTCTCAAATATTGACAAGGCATCGCCATCATATCCTGACCATCAGTCTTCACACATAAAACCTACCTCTGTCGTTCAAGAAATCATCATTTACATTCAAAAGTCAACATTTTGAGATAATAGGAAGGAGGGACAGAGGATATTGGCCACGGTAACGGCGACCATGCTGTCCTCCACATAAATATATCTTGCAAACTACAAAGATATCTCGCTGACATTTTCATATTTTAAATCGACAAAGGACAATGTTCTAAGTTGCGTATAAATACGAATGAATTACTATAAACTGTATACTCAGGTTGTTACAAAATTCTATAACATTCAAATCATCGTCATAATTTACAGGCATTACTAACGTATACGGTGTTAGAAAGCCTATAAGTGCTCAGGTCAAACTTGGCCTTTACAAGCTTGTGACAATCAAACGCACGTCTGCCGCCTCTTTGATTGCTTTCCTGCCAGGCTGCACGGATGAAGTTCACACACAGGTTGCGTATTCAATGACAACTCCTTCATTTCTATAAGAAGTAGAGAATCTTGAGCCAGGGAAAGAAATCAAGGGGCAAAAGCAAGTTAGCAATGGCATCCATGTTGTCTAGATTAATTATCTTTCCTACACCACCTTCTATGATCGTTTCAGTCATGTCTGTGGTTAGTCTGGTAGCAATATCAGGTTTCGGTGTTTCTGAAATCTTAGGAAAGCATTTACAGTACTCAAAATTCTGGAACTTGAATTCTGAGAAATCTCCAAGAAAGCAGATAAAACTCTCCAGCAGAACCGGCATGCTTGTACTTTATGTGCCAGCTTTCCTATCTGGTGCTGCTTCTTTTGTGCTGTATTCAAATCATGATCTCAGGTTGTTCTTGGTTAAAGCAACTCTGACCATACATTACTTCAAGCGGGTCGTTGAGGTAAGACATCAGTGATCATGAAACTCTTAAAGAGTTTGCTTGGAACTTAGGTTGCTAACTGGTTTGGAAACTGTTCTATCATTTTATGCAGGTGCTGTATGTTCACAAATATAGTGCTAGTGGGGTGGTTCTTGATTCTGCAGTTGTTATAAGTTCAAGTTATTTCTCAGCTACTTCAACCATGATATACGGTCAGTATCTAACGCAAGGGTTTCCTGAGCCACAACTGGACTTGAAGTATCCAGGGATTTTGCTGTTCTTGCTGGGAACTATCGGCAACTTCTACCACCACCAAGTTCTTGCTTCTTTGAGAACAAATGATGACAAAGAATACAAGATTCCAAAGGGCGGTTTATTTGACCTAGTGATTTGCCCTCACTATCTCTTTGAGGTGTTAGGGTTTATAGGGATATTTTTTATTTCTCAAACACTGTATTCCTTTTGCTTCACTTTAGGCACTACTGTTTACTTGATTGGAAGGAGTTATGCTACTAGGAGATGGTACCTTTCCAAGTTTGAAGATTTTCCCAAGGATGTTAAGGCTCTTATTCCTTATGTATTTTGAACTTTAACTTCATTTTTTCCTTAAGGAAATGATTCATATCCTTTTAATCCTCTTAATCAAATTTCAAAGTCTCAATATTTGAGTGACTTGTTGGTACTAATTATTAAATAACGTCGAAGACTTGTCCGTGTGAGTTTGTAAGAGATTGCCTTGCAAGCTTTTTAGAATTGTTTAAGTTAATTAACCTGCAAAACGCAAGATTGCTTTACCAGTTTTTTTAATTATCGAACATATAAATGGATTTTTCAAAAGGGTAACGGAGTATGTCATTTGTGTAAGTTGTGTTCTATATATATAAATAAGGAAGCCATGCCACTTCTGCAAGTGTCAACCATGATAGTGCCCTTTGTGAAGCCTCAAGATACTACTTGTTTCTTGCTCAATCTCATGTCGTAAGCTTCCTAATCAAATTTGGCATAAGGCCCATTTCTTCTTGCAGTCTTAAAATTTATCTGATCTTCAATAAAAGGTCATTAAATGATTCCATGTGGCTCCATGCCAAGCCAGACAGAATACCACACAGAAGCCAAAAAGCATTCTTCAACACGTACCTTGTTAACCACATGTTTCCCTGGTCTACATTCTAGACATCTGGAAGTTTAATGCCAAAAGATCCTTACGTGTCCGCTTCCTCTTCACTAGCATAAGAAACTGCATGGTCTCCTGCTCAAGATAACATGGTTTCAGGGGCCTTTCTCTGTTTAAATTCAAGGCATCCACCCGTCCATCCACCTACCTATTAGCTAAAGTTGCTCAATATTTGAGAGAAAAAAGAAGTGAAGAAACATGGTGCTCATGTTGCTGAAGCTTTTCTTTCCACCTCCTTTCTTTATCAAAGCAATGTCAGTGATTTGTGTCATGTCATTAGGAAACGTTGGGCTCTCAGAGTTTAGAGGAAAGCATATGAAATACTCCAAATTCTTGAATGTTGGTGAAAAGAAGCCCATCGAAAAAAAGATTTTAGTCTCTAGTAGAACTGGCATGCTTATTGCTTACACACCGTCATTTCTTGTTGGTTTTGTTTCTTTTGGGATCTTCCCAAATGAGGATCTCAGGTTTTTGTTGGTCAAATCCACCCTTACCTTCCATTTCTTCAAAAGAATACTCGAGGTAATCAATCTCCCTCCTCTCTCTCGCTGCCACTAGCAATTCGACAGTCTGTTGAAGTAGATAAGCCATTACAAATAACCAAGAAAACATTTTTGTTCACCAGGTGCTATTTGTTCACAGGTACAGTGGAGGGATGGAAGTGGAGTCTCTGATCCCTATCACTCTTAGTTATTTCACATCCTCTGTGCTTGTCATCTACGCTCAACACCTAGCACAAGGACTCCCAGAGCCAGCAATTGATTTGATGTATCAAGGGCTTATTTTGTTTCTGATAGGAATCAGTGGTAACTTGTACCACCATTGTCTCCTCTCCAAACTGAGAAGCAACAAGGACACGGAATACAAGGTCCCCAAGGGAGGCTTATTCGACCTAGTGATTTGCCCTCACTATCTGTTCGAGATTCTTGGGTTTTTGGGGATCTCCCTCATAGCTCAAACGTTGTATGCCTTTTCTTTCACTGCTGGAACAACTCTTTACCTGATGGGGAGGAGTTATGTCACGAGGAGATGGTACCTTTCACAGTTCAAAGATTTTCCCAAGGACGTGAAGGCTCTCATTCCTTGTGTATTTTAAACCTGTACAGTGACGAATCATGGCTCTGTGTTCCGTATCAAAAGGGTCACTTGCTTGCAATCTCAGCAAATAGATTGTGCCGAACTATATCATAAGAACTTGGAGGTAATCGACGGGAAACGTCACGGGCTCGGCTCCCTCAGGAATCCGTAAAAAAGTTTCTTACTTAAGTTGGGGAATGCCAGGAAACACATTTTGCTTTTCTTTTTGTAGTTTCAGATTTATTTATCAATTAATATTATAGTTTTTTCATTATCATTGTCTTGAAGAACTGGGGAAAGTTAGCTTTTGCCTAATTAAATGAATTTATTTTTAAAAAATATTTTTTCTTGATACTTTAGTTTTTCCAATGAAGTTTTACCCTACATTTGTCTCGGATTAGGTTTTTATACTAACCTTTTCTTATAGCTCAATCAAAGTTAGATACACCACTAATAACAAAATTAACTTTATTATATAAATTAATTTTTTAATATAATTTCATTATTTTATGAAACATTAACTAAACATAATAAAAAATACTACCTGTAAAAAAAATGAAACAGGTTTCGAAGGTCCAACAAACAAACTACTAAAAAAATTATAAGCTTGAAAAGGATAAATAACAAGAATATGAATTCAGCAACTCAATTAGTATACAATGCTCAATATACACATATTAGGTAATACAACAAACAAAAAAATATACAAATTTTTGCTTTAGAATTTTATATGAAAGTTTCACAAACAAGTGGTGACTTCACCGACTAAGGCTTAAATACGATATATACAAATATAACTTACCCTATTAGCATGACTATTATGACCGACATATTAATGAAATTATATTTTAAAGCTCAATTCATAACATTAATCAAATGACGAGCTATCAAATTAGACATGCATATATTTCAAATTTAGAATTCAAAATCAACAAATGATCATGCTTTATCACAATAAAGAATAATAATTAATATATATTATCAAAAAAACATGATCCATTTTAGACTAATAATTCAAATACTTATATTGTTTCTCATGCCTGTGGAATATTATTCATTTACCTCACTCAAAAATGAAAAGAACATAAAAGAAGATATAAAAAACAATTCTTACCAGAATCTCACTAGTAAAATATCAGGATTCCTGAATCCAAAATAAAACGTATAAAAACAATTTGCAAAGAACACTCAATCAATTTAATATATCATGAAAGGATCAAATATACCATGTTGCAAGTCAAATGATCTATTGATATAATCTAGATAATCGATCAAAATTCAAAACATAAACCGATCCACCAATTTAATTCAACTAATAGACCAAAATCTAATAACCAACCAGTTTATCGATTTAACCCAACCAGCCAATCAGTTGGTAAGGAATTCTAGATCAATTTCATATTATTATTATTATTATTTACTTGTTAATTATATAGATTTGTTTCCATATTTTCCTACCTATATTTCTATTTATAACTTATAAAAGATTGCCTATATTCATTCCAGTTAGCTAATAAATTTATTATTTTCTCACACAGCAATGAATATCTATGCTCTCATGTACAATATTATAATGTCATAGACTAGACACATTCCTTCCTACCACATTTTTTATATGCCCAGTAAGGTTCTGTATTGTAAATATTTCTATATAGAAGTGATTTACTTTCCAGGCTTAGAAATATTTACTGCCTTATCTTTCAGCATCACACTTGTATACATTGCCTTTCAAAAAAATTGAGCTTTCCCTGGTCTAGATCGTGGAACATTTAAAGAGTCCTTGCTAAAGTGTTCGGTTCTTCTTCAACAGCATAGCAAACTAGGGCATTGCTCTGTTTAAAGAGTCCTTGTTCAAAATTGCAGAGAAAACTTGAGTGAATACAAATGGAGTCCATGTTGCTGAAACTCTTATTTCCATCTTCTTTCCTTGTCAAAGCAATGTCCGCGGTTCCTGTTGCGACATTAGGATATGTTGGGCTATCAGAGGTAAGAGGTAAGCACATGCAATACTCCAAATTCTTGAATGTTGGTGAAAAGAATCCCATCGGGAACAGGATTCAAGTCTCTAGCAGAAATGGCATGCTTATTGCTTACACACCACCATTTCTTGCTGGCGCTGCTTCCTTTGGAATCTTCCCAAATGATGATATCAGGTTTTTTTTGGTCAAATCCATCCTAACCTTCCATTTCTTCAAAAGAATACTCGAGGTAATCAATCTCCCTCCTCTCTCGCTGCCTCTAGCAATTCGACAGTCTTCTGAAGAAGATAAGCCATTATAAGTGACCAAGAAAATGTTTTTGTTCACCAGGTGCTATTTGTTCACAGATACAGTGGAGGGATGGAAGTGGAGTCTCTGATCCCTATCACTCTTAGTTATTTCACATCCTCTGTTTTTGTCATCTACGCTCAACACCTAGCACAAGGGCTTCCCGAGCCAGCTATTGATTTGATGTATCCAGGGCTTATGTTGTTTCTGATAGGAATCAGTGGCAACTTGTACCACCATGGTCTCCTCTCCAAACTGAGAAGCGACAAGGACACGGAATACAAGGTCCCCAAGGGAGGCTTATTCGACCTAGTGATTTGCCCTCACTATCTGTTCGAGATTCTTGGGATCTTGGGGATCTCTCTCACAGCTCAAACGTTGTATGCCCTCGCTTTCTCTGTTGGAACGACTCTTTACCTGTCAGGGAGGAGTTATTCCACTAGAAGATGGTACCTTTCACATTTCAAAGATTTTCCCAAGGATGTGAAGGCTCTCATTCCTTTTGTATTTTGAGCATGTAAACGTTCAGATGGAGGAGGGAAAAATTGGAATGAAAAATAAGAAATCAATATTTTTTTTAATATCATCATTTTCAAGGAAATATCATTTTTTTCCCAACAAAATCTGTACGGGGATTAAATCTAAATGATTATGGCAATTCCAGAGAAATATCATTTTTTCCAACATTAATGATGTATCTATCAGATGGCGATTCCTCGCAGGGCATTCCAAGACTAACAGTGATAACTTCATGACAATCTCATGCACGCATGCGATTCCTCTGGACGTAAATTGTTTCTGAAAATATTTTTTATTTGAAAATACAGGCATTAACAGTGGTAACTTCATGACAATCTCACTTGGAAACCTCAGAGGTTTACCAGGGTTTGCGTGTCCTTTAATTGGGGTAAAACCTGCAGAGTTGGCTCCCGAAAAATGCAAGTTCTGAATCAAGTACCAAATCGATGAGAGAACCACACATGAATTGGCGGTTGGATTATCTCAACACCAAGAACGATTATCCCAAAATGCATACAAGAATGCACAAGTATAGAACGATTATCCCAAAATGCATACAAGAATGCACAAGTATAACCCTTGTGAATTGACAATACTTGCGCAGGTAAAACTAGTGTACAAATGGTAAAGGTCTTTCAATCATTGCGCAAATGCAATTCCAGATCACTGAACTCAATAGCAAAGATATCCAAAAGCATTTTTATAGGTATTCCAGTTGGATTGTATGGCAACAAGGTCGGTCCATAGCAACAGGGAAAAGCACCAGATAAAAATTTGCTACAGCAAAACCATGCATGGAAGATGGAACTCCCATATCCCATAATCAGGACTTTTATGCTGAGCTAACAGGTATCAAATTGAACAAGCAATAAATTATATGCTGCCCAAAGCTAAATTTTTGCAGGATTTGCATGTCGAGTTTGAACTGAACTTAAAACATTCAAAGCATTCTTACATATGATTCATAAATCTGGAATCCAAGTCTTGATAATCAAACTGTAAGCAAAAACAATGAGCACTCGCTATCTAGTTCATAACAAAACATTCCTGATTGATTACCAGCAAAACTAGGAAGGCAATCTTGTTGCAAAACAGTATGATGCCCATCAACGGAGTCTCCTAGCTTCTCTCTCAGACTCAAGCAAGGTAAGAATGTCACCTTCTCTTACAGGTCCCTTGACATTCCTCATGATGAATCGGTTCTGGTCATCAATGAACTTAACTCTAACCTGAGTGACCTGTCCTCGAGATCCAGTCCTTCCCATAATTTTCACCACCACAGCATGCTTAATTTGACTATCCATTCTACACAAAAATACAGCACAAGACAAACTCAGTCCCATCCAGTCAACGCTTACATGTAGCTTAAATAGCAATAACCAAACTTCCAATTTAAATAGCTAAAAAATAACTCGAGAAAACTCAACGGAGAATCACATAATTAAGTTCTCAACATGCAGAAAAAACTGATACCAAACCCTATGAAGCAAAGACATACATACATTACTTAATGACAGAAGCTAATCAAATCATAGAAGCTAAATTTACAAAGCATATAATTCTGAATTCCAATAACTAAAATAAACAGAACTCACTAGACAACAACTAAATAAAGAAAACCCATTTGACAAAAAGAACAGAATCAGACAACAAAATTCTAACTTTGAAGCACAAAACATAACAAGAACAACAACGACAACAGCGACAAAGACCAAACTTTTCACGCAAAGACTAACACACTCTACTTCAACAAACAGGTCATTATAATCCCCAAATGCGTTTGATCAGAAAGCACAAAATCTACATTAGCTAAAATAAAGCATACCCATTAAAGAAACTAAGAGTCAGATCAAACTGTAAACATAAAAACGAAGAACCAAAACTTCAAAGAACAAAGTTTTCAAGCTAAGCTAAACATGTACAGTGTTAGAAACAAGAGTCAAAGATATCAATGAAGCTAAGATTTACGATACCTGAAGGAGCTAAAGTAGAAGAGAGAAGGCACGCGGCTGCTGCTGGGTTCTCACACACAGCAATGAGAGAAAAAAAACCCTAGAGAGACAAGGTTGTAGTACGTGCGTCTTTATATATAGAGATGTAATGAGGGTATAACTGTCACTTACATTATCATTCAGCCCAAGGACCATACTGATCCCCCGATTCTCAATTAGATATCCAAACAAAAATAAATCTCAATCGGGTCCTCCATCTCTAAAGATATGACGTAATCAACCCTCTTATTATTTTTCTTCCCTTAAAATAATAAAAAAGCATAAATAGAATTTTTTTAAGTATTTATAAATAGTAAAATTTTCCATCTCTTATTATGTTTCTTCTGTTTATGAAAAAAAAACTTAATTAATAATATATTAAAATGAATTATATATATATATATATATATATATATATATATATATATATATATATATATATATATATATATATATATATTGTAAAAGTAGTTGTTAAAATATGGGTGTTAGGCGTTGCATTTAAAAAATGTTTTTTTTTAAATAATTATTTTATTGTAAATTGAATTTTTTTAGTAATAAGAGTGTTTTCAGTGGTATTTTTTATTTAAAAATATATTAAATTAATATTTTTTAGTATATTTAGATTATTTTTACATACGAATATAAAAAATATTATTGAAAATAAAAAATACCGCTGAAAACACTCTTATTAATGTCTGCGAAAACCAAAGAGAAGCTAACGCGAAAGAGGAATCAAAATGGCTGCAAGGACACGCGCCTGGGGATATACTACTGTCCAGGATGAGGATTTTCAGCCCAATTATGAATGGAAGGAAGAAGAGGGGGGGGGGGGGGGGCAAGTGTTGTGCTTGTTTATCTTTCTGGTGAGCTTTACCGCGCGTTTACAACTCATTCCGAACGATTGTTTTGGATTAACTTCACAATGTTCTAAATCTGTCAGAATTAGGATGTGTGGAAGCTTAGAAGATGATGTTAAAGGGACATCGTTTCCCCCCCTTATAATTTCGTTCCTGATTTTGAAGAAGCAAAGGTAACCAGAGAAGCCTCGGCAGAGAAGCCTATGACTTCATCAGGTCTCTCAAAAACCTGCAACGGAGGGGAAAGCAGAAGCCCCGCCAAAAATGGCGTCAACAACTGATACCATGTAGAAGAAAGATGAAAGCAAGGATAGGGATCAGGTCTATAGTGCTAAAACAACTGATCAAAAGCACAAATGAAGTAAGCGAGAAGCCAGCAGAAGCAGTGAAGGAGAAGGCTTTGTTTGAACAAGAGGAAAGCACAAAAAAGGAGACCAGATTCTCTGGCAACTGAAAGTGATGAAGGCTGCAAGAAAAGGAAAGAATCACTGTTGATTAGTGAAAATGCTCCCCTGAAAACTTTGGAGAAAAACAAAGAAAAGAGTGCTACATTTGCTGCTGCTGGTACCGAGGAGAAGTGGAAGCACGATTTCAATATTGTTGAAGATATTAAAGTTATTTCAGCACTTAATGGTGATTAAAGGCACAGTAATTGATTAGTTAATTGATTAGTGTGCATCTCAGTCTTGTAATTAATACAAACGGTATTGTTACCGTTAGTATGAGTCTGTTCATATTCTTCTCATGTATAAATCATACACTGTTCAATCCATTTGATTTTATGATTCGAATAATACAATTGCAGTCTTTCCAGCAATATTCATTCCATATCATTCTCATCCACAATTACTTAAATTCTTCATGGTATCAGAGCAGTGATCTAGCTCCTTATCACCTATTTTTTTTTCTTTCGATTATCTACATTGACAGTCATGGACTGTGAAGAATCTGGGAATAATCCTAAGAAAATTATTTCTCCTTCAAGCTTTGACAGTGATGCAAATTCGTCACAGAAAGTGACCACTGTGTTACTCAATGAATTCAATTACTTACCTTGGTCAAGAGCAGTGACCATTGCTCTTGGGGGCAGGTCTCGGTTGGGATTTATCAATGGGAAAGAAATTGCTCCCGATAGCAAATCCCCGGACTTTGACAGTTGGTTAGCCAAAGACCAAATGGTGATGTCTTGGCTGTTGAACTCCATGGAACGCCACCTTGCTGAGATGTTCAGCTATTACCAATCTTCACAAGAACTGTGGGAGGCAGTGAAGGACATGTATGGCAACCAGAACAATTCAGCCCGAATTTTTCAAATCCAGCAAGAAATTGCCGACCTTCACCAAAACGGGCAACCTTTCGTCAACTTGTTGAGCAAATTCAAGGGTCTGTGGAACGAATTGGACGTTTACAGACCACACTCAGTAGACCCAGTTGTTCTTCGCAGACGCAAGGAAGAAGATCAAATCTTTCAGCTACTGGCTAGCTTAGGATCGGAATATGAGGATCTTCGAAGCCATATCTTGATGAACGACGAGCTTCCCCCATTAAAGAGTGTCTGTGCTACCATCCAAAGAGAAGAAATCAGAAGGAAGGTGATGACCCGAGAAAACCCATCCAAAATTGTTGAAGCCCGTGCGTTCGTTGCCCAGAAAAGTGCAGAGCAGGGCACCTTCAAATTTGCAGACAAACAACCCATAAAAGGTAATCGATCGAACCTAAGATGCAATTATTGTCACTCTGTGGGACACCAAATGGATCGTTGTTGGATCCTTCACCCCGAATTGAAACCCAAAAATTTGGGTAATCGGCAGCAATTTCCCAAAGAAAACCCAAAGAAATTTCTAAGACCTAGGGCTAATGTTGCTGCGCATGAACAAGATTACTCTAGTCCTATGAATTTACTAACTGAGTTTGCAAGTTTTCTTCAAGAAAAACAAAATTGTGGCAAAAATGGAGGAGAAGGGTGTTCGGCTGAGAATGGCGACGCCAACGCCTTCTTAAGTCATTTCGGGTTGACCCGGGAAAATGACTCAGCCGGGTTGACCCGTGAGGCAGCAGCTGGGTTGACCCGTGAGTCAACCGGGTTGACCCATGATTATGCAGAAAAATCCCAAGGTATGTACATAGCTCTTATGACTGCTTTAGAATTAAGCAAATTACATAATATATGGGTAGTGGATTCGGGTGCGAGTGATCACATGACAAATAAATTAAATAAAATTCATGATTTTATTCCTTTTCCGATATCATCCTCTGTTTCTATCGCTAATGGATCTACTGCAGCAGTGAAAGGTAAGGGACAAATTAAAATTGTGTCAAAAATTATTAATTCTGATATTTTATATGTCCCGTCATTTCCTTTTCAGTTATTATCCGCTCAACAGTTAACCACTTCCCTTAATTGTGATGTTATATTTACTCCGTTTAAGGTGTTTTTTCAGGACCATTACACCAAACAGAAGATTGGTGAAGGATTTCATTTGAATGGTCTCTATTTTTTCTGTGATTCTGAAGTTCCGAAAGGACTACAAGCAATTTATTCTCCGATCAATAATCATCAATTATGGCACTTTCGTCTAGCCCATGCTTCCGACTACGTCATCTCAAAAATAAAACCTAATCTGTCCAAGAGAAATTATGATTGTGATACGTGTCATTTCTCCAAATCAAGCAGACTTTCTTTTAAATTATCTGTGTCCAAAGTGTCTCAAGTTTTTGAATTGATTCATTCTGATGTATGGGGGCCTTTTTCAATGTCAATTGATGGTTTCAAATATTTTGTCACCTTTATTGATGATTTTTCAAGAGTTACCTGGATATATTTGCTAAAAGCAAAAAATGAGGTTTTTAATTGTTTTAGAGACTTTCACAAACTAGTTTCTACTCAATTTTCCACAAACATTAAAATCTTTCGATCTGACAACGGATCTGAATTTACATCCCATGATATGGAAAATTACTAAATTTCTAATGGCATATTTCATCAAACTAGTTGTGTTAATACTCCTCAACAAAATGGAGTTGCTGAACGCAAAAATCGAGATTTATTAGAAAAAACTAGAGCTATAATGCTTCAAATGAATGTTCCAAAAAAATTTTGGTCCTATGGAATTCTTACTGCTACCTATATTATTAACCGCTTACCCAGTCAAGTACTGGATTTTCAGTGTCCTCTTGAAATCTTGCAGGGTAAACCTCCTAATATTTCGCACTTGAAGATCTTTGGGTGCCAATGTTTTGTTCACCTTCATCCCAATCAACGTGACAAACTTGACCTTCGAGCTTCCAAATGTATTTTCCTAGGGTATTCTCATACCAAAAAAGGGTACAAATGCTATGATTCCGTGCGTCAGAAGCTTTATGTCAGCAGGGATGTTCGATTTATCGAAACCAACCCTTATTTCACTACTCCTAATCAGGGGGAGCCCTTGGAGGATTTAGTTCCTCTTCCTAGAGCAGAAATCTGCAGCCTCGACATGACTAGGCCAAATAATTCAAATGAGATTATCCCGGTTGGCGAACCTTCATCCGCGATCATGCAAACCGAATTTGTGTCTCCAACTTTATCAGAAGAGGCGCCAGCTCCAAGACGCAATCCTTCACGACCGCGCCAGTGCCCTTCCAAATTTCAAGACTATGTGGCTTATACAGTCAGGTACCCTGTCTCAAATTATTTGGATTATTCAAAACTCTCACCCTCGCACTCTGCTTTTTTGTCAGCCATATCCAGTGATCATGAACCTAGAAATTTCACTGAAGCTCAATCTCAACTGGTGTGGAGAAAAGCCATGGAGGAGGAATTGACCGCCCTAGCTGACAATAATACTTGGAGTCTAGTTCCTCTTCCAAAAGGTAAACATGCCGTCGGCAGCCGATGGATATACAAAACCAAGTTCAACTCTGATGGATCCGTTAATCGGCACAAAGCTCGCCTGGTGGCTCAAGGTTATACTCAAGAATTCGGTGTTGATTACAAGGAGACATTTGCTCCTGTTGCAAAAATGACCACTGTAAGAGTTCTTTTATCTGTTTCCGTCAATAATGGATGGTTTTTATCTCAAATGGACGTAAAAAATGCCTTTTTACACGGAGATCTGGAAGAAGAAGTATTTATGAAGCTTCCTCCGGGCCATTCCTTGAGTGCCACTCCTAATTTGGTATGTAAACTTCATAAATCTATTTATGGGTTAAAGCAAAGTCCCCGTGCTTGGCATGCGAAACTTAGTGGTGCCCTTGCTACATTAGGTTTTAGCAAAAGTTCTGCTGATTCCTCTCTATATATCCGGTTCCAAAATGCTGATAAATTGATGGTTTTAATTTATGTTGATGATTTAATTATATCGGGAAATAATGTTGACTCCATTGCTAAATTTAAGAGAACTCTCCAACAATTATTTCCTATTAAAGATCTTGGTGTTTTAAAATATTTTCTTGGGATTGAAATGGCTGCATCTAAGAAAGGATTGTTTCTTAATCAACGTAAATACACTCTTGATGTCCTTCAAGATGCAGGTATGCTTTCAATTAAACCTTCCCTTACTCCTGTTGATAGCAAACTAAAATTATCTTTTGCAGGTACGACTCTTACATCGCCTAAGTACTATCAACAGCTTGTGGGTAAACTCATTTATCTGACGATTACTCGTCCAGATATTACCTATGCAGTCAGTCTGGTCAGCCAATTCATGCATGCTCCAACGGTTCATCATTTCAGCATGGTCAAACGAATTCTGCGATACCTGAAAGGCACTATCGGTCGCGGAATTGTCATGACCAGAAACAACCATACCAACATCATGGGATATACCGACTCTGATTGGGCTGGAAATCAACTTGATCGGCGCTCGACTACTGGATACTGTATGTTTGTTGGAGGTAATCTTGTGTCCTGGAAGAGCAAGAAACAACATGTTGTTGCTCGATCCAGTGCCGAAGCCGAATATCGTGCAATGGCGGTTGCGGCTTGTGAACTTGTGTGGCTTCGGAGCCTTCTAACAGATATGGGTTGTTTATCAGTCACTCCAATGAGCCTGTTCTGCGACAATCAAGCTGCCATGCATATTGCCAAGAACCCTGTGTTTCACGAAAGAACCAAACACATCGAAGTTGACTGTCACTTTATTCGTCAGCAAGTTCAATCAAACAATATTACTACTCATTATGTACGGACCGGTGACCAACTTGCCGATGTGTTTACCAAAGTCGTGCCTTCTTCCCAGTTTAATCGTCTTCTTTGCATGCTTGGATCCATTAACCCCCTTGATCCAGCTTGAGGGGGAGTGTTGAAGATATTAAAGTTATTTCAGCACTTAATGGTGATTAAAGGCACAGTAATTGATTAGTGTGCATCTCAGTCTTGTAATTAATACAAACGGTATTGTTACCGTTAGTATGAGTCTGTTCATATTCTTCTCATGTATAAATCATACACTGTTCAATCCATTTGATTTTATGATTCGAATAATACAATTGCAGTCTTTCCAGCAATATTCATTCCATATCATTCTCATCCACAATTACTTAAATTCTTCAAATATTGCAGGCAAAGTCAAGGACGTGAAGATTGTAGCAGCAGCTTCTGCATGGAAGGACTGTGTACCATGGAAGCCAAGTGAAGAAAGGCAACCCATGGCGAATATGGGCGTGGCAGCCCTAGCGTTTGTAGCACTTGGAGCTTTCATAGCTCACAGCTATCGATCACCTGGAAATTTCAAAGACTAATTCTTACAATTTCATGCGCTAAGTTGTACAAGTATTTGTATAATACTATAATAATTTCTGACCTCAAACAATTATATAAATCATTACCTCCAATGATTTTCTGCTTGCTCTTTCAAGCCCCTGATCATAAATCTGAGAATGTTTTTACCCTGCCAAAGGCAGATAGATAGGACGTTCCCAGTTATTCATATGAAATATCAAATTGGGACTTAACTAAATTACCTGAGTAAATGATTAAGATGTTGAGTCACTTAATTTTGATCATATGAAATTTCAAATTGATTTGGAATTTAGGGCCTATAGTGTTTTTCATAAATTTAGCCCCACTAGTACCCTCCAAGTATGAATCCTTAAATTTCTATAATTCAATTACATGTTATGTCTATATAAACGAAGTAAAAACATTTTAATAAAGAAAAACAAATGATTTAACATTTTTTCTCAAGATAATTATATTTTTCTTGTATTTCTTAAAAGAAAAAAAAATCACAGTCAATGTTCAAGTGGAGGCAACTTTGAAGGAAAAAAAATAATAATTTAATACCATTAAATCACTTATTTCACAACAAAAAAAACACCCAATTCCATTAAATATTTTTTTTCATGATAATATTCTTTCAAAATCCATTTGACACAAATGATTTTATTTGTTCCCACTTGCTATTACCCTCTGACTTGGAGACCAAAATATTGAAATACAATATTAATGAATTTTGTAAATTAGTGTGCATGGTTGGTACAATGATGGTGATAATACTGAGTAATGGGCAGCAGATGTAGGATAAAATTGCAAAATTTTGAACTTTTGACACTTAGTTGAAATCTTCATATAGTCGGGGGATTCATTTGTTGTTATGAAAATAATATTGCTTTCAAATGGGGAAAGTGCCTATCCCTTCTTCTTCTTCTTCTTCTTCTTCTTTTTTAAAATATATTTATAATTTATGGAAAACCTGATGTGTGTTCATAAACTTCATGGAAAGACCTCCGGGCCAAGGAGAGAATCCCTGTCCTTCCCTATGTATGTAGGAAGTGGATGGACCGAAGTTACAATAGATTCCCCATCACGAAAACCCAAAACCTTTATCTATATCTATATCTTTATATATAGATCAACTGTGACAGCAAATAGATCAACTGTGACAGCAAATAGATCAACTGTGACAGCAAATTCATTGAGAGAGAGCAGTTGTTATGGACCGACGTCAACGTCAAACCCCTCTATCACGATCCCTTTTCGTACCGAAAACGGAAAGGATAGAGGAAGACGAAGCTCTTATACTGCGTGTTCATCTAACTGGTGGGTTGAGGATATTTTTTGTTTTCTATTAAACCACATTTTCCTTTGGCATGCAATTTGATTTTTGATTATATATGAACATTTCTCATTTAAATAGTGGAATTATTATTATTATTATTGTTGTTGTATTATTATTATTATTATTATTATTATTATTATTATTATTATTATTATTATTATTATTATATTTTGCCATCTTATTTTTTGGTAACCTATGCACTATGCAGGTTTCTCTGAGAAGGATATAGATTGTAGGATAATCGCACCATCACGTTATATCAGAGTATGCAGTGATCCTGCACTGAAAAACTGGCACTTCAATACACTTTTTGAGAACATTCCAGAGAAATTCAACCTCATAGAAGCAAGAACCAAGTTTGATGATGGAATTCTCACCATCAAAGTTCCAAAAGTAGTTTCTGCAAAAATTAGCGCTGGTGCAAGGGAATTAGAGGCCACAGCAAGAAAAGAGGCTCCTAGCCTACATGAAAGTCATGCAAGCAAGCAAGGGACTCAAAAAAGTGAAGATGCTGCTGCAAATCAACAAGACCGGACAACCAATGTAGATAATGAAATCAAAGAAGCCGAAGATGTAAAAGTCATGAATGAACGAGTGTCTCAAAAGGGTCAAGATAAAATCCCTTCAAAAACTAATTTTCCATTAATGCTTACCAAAAAGCCGGAAATATATGATCAAAGCACCACAGGGCAAGTTGGTGATCAGAATGCCATTGAAAAGGATAAGGAGAAGAGTGCTGAAAGTGTTGATCAAGAGAAAGAAGGGGGAGGAAAGGATATGGAGAAGAGAGCTGAGAGTGCTGATCAAGAGAAAGAAGGGGGAGGAAAGGATATGGAGAAGAGAGCTGAGAGTGCTGATCAAGAGAAAGAAGGGGGAGGAAAGGATATGGAGAAGAGAGCTGAGAGTGCTGATCAAGAAAAGGAAGGGGAAACAAAGGATATGGACAATGCAAGTTCTTCTAGCAAGTCTGCGAACGATAATGTAACCACGGTTGTGACCGAAAGGCGATATATAGGAGAGAAATACACCATAATCTCATTGATTATGGCAATTGGAGCTTATGTATTCTATAACATCTATGGCCAGTCTAGAAAGAAAAATATGTAAAACGAATATGAATAATATGTCTGAACATAAGCCATATTTGATCAATCCAATAAGAAGAACATTTAAATTTATTTTAGATTCTCCAACCCTTTATCTGCACTATTCCTGTACATAAGACACGACTTGCTTGGTGCTGGCACCTATGAAGCAGTTAAATTTACACTGTATTTGAAGCAGGTCTCATCTGTACTCCCTAATAATACTTCAATTCTTCCAATTCTTAACGGCTGAGATAAAATGTGGCTACAATTTTCTTCCATGAATAAACAATTAGCTATACTACTAGACACCATGCTTCAATTGGTCTCGTGACCATGTTTCACAGTCTTACACAAAATGTCCTAGCCTATGGCAACCCTGTATACTATCTTCTAATGATAAAACTATCCCTGTTTCCTCTGTTATTGACCTCTAATTAAGTCCCCGCTCTTCTATACTTGTCATGTGTACCAAATTACCTCATCTAATCAACCATCCAACTATATCCATCTTACCAGAAAAGTTAAGTAGCTATGAAATAATGGTGGCTGCTCCTTTTCCCTTAAATACACTACCCTTTTACATGTAATAGTACTAGACAGTCTAGGATAGATTATAGCTAGCAACAATTCTCTTGTATGTCAATATTCTTAGTCTCTCTAATCAACTAAAAGAAGTTTGTAAGCATCACAAAAAGCATGACTGACTCTTACTCTACCATGCCATGGAAAGACGCAGACAGGCCGAAGAAAGAATCCCTTCTTTTTTCTATGAAGTAAGTTATACCTCGTAAAGTCCAAGAGGCTATTGTAAACCATTAAAATAAGCAAAGCAAACAAGAAAGAATATTGACTATCTATAATAGCAGAAACCGAACCTGCAATCTTAAACATTGTCACATAGGTGTGTGTGTATTGAATCATATAGAGAGAACCTTTCTGTGTTTCGAAAACAAAGAAAAACCCTAAGATACATGTAAGTGTAGAAATGGCCACGACTGATCGAGGAGATGGATATACTAGTTATACTGCATACCCCATGTCTAGGCCTTTGGAGCTCTACAACTACCTTCAGCCAGCCTCAGAATGGAGGGAGGAAGATGGAGCTCTAGTTTTACTCCTCCGGATTCCTAGTAGGTTCCAATTGTCTGGTACATGTGTATTTTTGTGCATTTTCTGGACTAAATTCCGTGATTATGTAATAAAATTCCCAAGTCTTATGGACTTGATCACTTAGTTAAAAAGGTTACCTATTTTTCAGATTTCTGCTCACTTTCTTCTTGGAAAAAGATTCAATGGAGATTAATTATGCAGGTGTCCGTCATGAACAATTAGGGGTCACGATAGAATCCACAAATGAAATCAAAGTATCTGGAGAATACACTCCAGCAGGAGATAACAGAACCGTTCGGTTCAATACTGTGTATGGCTCCATTCCTGCGAACTTTAGCTCAAGTGAACTGACAGTTGATCTAACTTTAAGAGTCAGAATTCCAAAAATCATCTCTGCTGCACAGACCGGTCCTACAGGGTCGCAGGCCACGACAACCCAAGAGGCTGCTAGCCTTCAAGAAACTAGAGACGAGCAGAAGGGTCAAAAGAATGGAGAACATCTGGAAGAAATGAGGTGGCTACATCCAGAACCTGTACCGGAGGATGTTAAGTGGGAATTGAAGGAAGAAGACAACTCAATTTTTCTACTTATTCATCTTCTTAGTGAGTTGGACAGTTTATTTTAGGTTTTATTATACCCGAAGCTTAGGTTATTCAAACAGGATCCCTTTTTTTATTTTGCAGATTTCCAAGAAGACCAAGTGAAGATTATTCCCTTGCCTTCCTCCCATGCCATTCAAGTTCATGCAGAGCGATCACTTGCTAGTAATAGAAGGAGTAGGTTCAATCGAGATTTTCCTGTTCCAGAAAATTGTGATGTGAATAAAATACAGGCTAGGTTCCAGGCTGGAGTTTTCATCATTGAAGTTCCAAAAGTAACCACCAGACAACCTTGCCCTGAAGCTACCGACAAGCCTCCAATCCCTCCTAACTCTGCTGTCTCTTCAAGCGTTGGTGAAGAAAAAGGGAAGCCAAATTCACCGGAGGATATAGAAGAAGCTGCAAGTAGGGAGCCTTCAAGGGTCCGCAGGATCGTCACAGTAGGGAAAAAACCAACAAACCGAATGATGTTGAGCCCTTGAAGTAATCGACGAGGAATCAGAAGTGAAAGACTATGAAGCTCTAAGGCCTCTAAAAGACGTAAGCAAACCAATAGCTCAAAAGGCAGAAGATGAAGCTCCTTGATTCAAAAGCTTCCTCTTCATTGGAAATGCATAATAAGAAATATATATTATCCTAATAAAGCAAGGTGAGTGGAAAAATTATCATTGTTAAGATAAATAAATAAATAAATCTTTATTCACATGTTTTCATGGCTTGCTCTTTTAGATTGGATCATGGCTGCAGGTGTGATAGTTGTGGATTTATCTACTTTTCATAATAAGTTGTTTAAAAGAAACCAGGTTTAAAAGCTCCCTTCTTTAAATAACGGTTTTCTAACCATTAAACACTGACGAGGGTTAACCTCGATGTCCGGTCCACATTTCATAACTATCTAACATATATGATATAACAGTACAAAACAGTTCGCAATTTTTTGCTGCTGCTGCTAAATCATATAGAAACCAGTTTCATATCCATGACAGAAGCTCTAATTACGTCTCCCTCTCAACTTATGCCTTCTGCTCCTAACAACAATGAACTTTCCCTTAATCCAACAGTGACAATTATGGTCTCTGTTGCAGCGATAGTGATCGTGATATGTTATTTAGTGCTAGAATTTTGTTTGAGGTATTTAAAATATCGGCGTAAACCAGATCATCCACTTGATGTTGAGACTGGACAAGTATCTGGAAGACAAAAACCCACCACTCTTTCCATGTTGCAGTTATGTTCTGTTCAAATCGATTAAAGTTGGGTCAATTTTAGCAGTGCATGGATGATTTCGATGCCAACTTGAGAGTCTTCTGCAACTCAGCGAGCTAAGCCTTTGTATAAAACTAGACCTGTAAAACTATTTAGCAAAATTTGAGGTCTATCCAATGGTTGGACTGAAAATTATCTTTTCTTACAAACCTGTTTGTTTAGCTCGAGCAAACCTCTTTCTATGATTCTGCTAGGTTTCTGTATGATCCATGGAAGAAAGGTCCACACCGAACTCATAATAACTATCAAATTCTACCAGCTCAGCCTACACCACCCTCTTTGTCAAAGTTCTGTATGATGGCATGCTTCTTTGTTTTATTGATGAGAATCGATCTAACTCTAAGCTAAAGATTACAAAACACCATCCCGGAGATGGCGAGCAAGAAGCGAACCGAAAGAAAAAGCAATGGAGATCATAAGTGGAAGCAGGTTAATTCCATCAGAGTCATTCATGTCTGTACAGCTGAACTCAAAACAGCAAGCATTTCTTAAGCAGCAGGTAGCATATAAAAACAAGAAATCTGGAGAAAAAGATAAACAGATATACCACAATAGTAGAGATTGAAGGCTCGCAAAACATAATTGATAGTGATCATGACATTCCAAAAAAATGAATCGAAGGCAAATACGATAAGAAGATAGAAATCTGCTAAAACTATATATAATTGCACTACATGATCTGATGGGAATTCCTTACGGCTTAAAAGATTCGTGTTGATTGATCAAGGAAGAGAAGAGCCCCAAATAATGATAAATCGAACACGACAGATGTAAAGAAAAACTTCATTCAATACGACAAAGTGGACAGCTCTGGTTCTGAACAAGCCATTCTTTAAGGCAGCCTGAATGGAAAACATGCTTGCACATGGACATGGCCTGGCAATCCTCTCCCAATTGGAAATCCTCCAGGCATATCACGCACCCATAATTTCTTGATGTCACTATCCTTTCATCATTGCTTTGAACATGATGAGTCAGATGCAATATCAATAATGAAATTGTAGCAAGTTGCCGTCTTCTTGTTTCCTCCACTCTTTCAAGATCATGCTGATCTTCGAACTGTGGACTTTGATTTACTTCTCCTCTCTCAATATCACGAAGCATTTGATCTTTTTCACGATGCCAATGCACACAAATTGGTGCAAGTGCAAGACTAAAGACAGCCGCTAGAAACACAATAAGGATGAACACGGAAAGACCAAGATCTAGCATGGATATGGAGTATGAAACTGATTTTTTCTACACTGCTATATATATATATATAGGGTTAGGGTTACTATCCACAGAAAGTATTTTCCTCTTGATACCAGGAAACTACGTTGTCTGTTCTGTGCATGTATATATGTATACTGAATCTTTCTCCTCACCGGTTCAGGAAACAATCTGATGCAGTGAAATTCAAAGATAGCAAAGCAATAAAGGTGGGCAAAATGAGCCGTCAAGATGAACCCAAATTCACAGCTTTATTCTCTCCTATCTTCTTAGAAGGTTTACCATATTTTAGATAGATAAGAGAATCCGAACCAAAATAAGAAACAAAAATAAGAATCCGAGATTCACTACGATGGAAACATCAAATTTGAAAAGTGCATGAAATCCGAAAATAATAACAAAAAATCATCAAAACTGTCAGCATCAGGACTCCGGTGCAAGAATTTGAATGTCTAAAGATTTGATGATTAGACTATCAATTCCATTCCATGTCTACCCTTATGAAAATAGCCTTCGGAGATTCCTAGAAAGCCTTCTTCAAGTTAGAACTATTAGACTGTACATTTAGAAATCTATTGAAACTGTATTTTAAAAATATTTTTTAATATGTTTATTTTTTAATTAATTTTTTTTTGTATAATAATATTAAAAATAATTTATTTTTTTAAATATTATTTTAATATATTTATAAACAAAAAATATTTTCAAAAACAATATAAATCATAATCTCAAAATTCTCTCTTAATATAATATGTTTGGGACAAACTCACAAATCACCCGGTACGTCAAACAAAATCCATGCAATATGGGAATCTGGAAAACTTCACTTTAGCCCTTTAATGTTATAATAATTTTCAATTTCATCCTGAAATCACTCTCCACTGTTATCCTCACACCCAATTAATGTTAATGTTAGGCAACAACTCTTTTTAATTCATACAGATTACTGTAAGAACCAGTACTTGAATAATCTTTAAAAGTTCTCATTTTTAAGGTTTTTAAGGGGTATATATAGTTAACCTCTGTAAATTAATCTCTCGACCATTTTTAAATAATTAAAATATCATTAAACTTTAAATTTAGTTAGATAATGATAAACATATTATTTCATCAGGATTAGACTGCATGGACTAGTCCTATGCAGGCCTTCAATAAACTAGAGGTGGTGGATACAGATTAAGAAAACTTATCTTAACCAAATACAAATTAATGGCAAGACTTCCTCCGTCTTCAAGAGGTGGTGGATACAGTGGTTATCGCTTAGAGGATACAATCCTTTCCGTGGCCGCCAAACTACACGCAGCACCACCTCTCAAAGTCTTCAGTCCAATTTTCAGCCTAGAACAGAATGGAGAACGTACACTCACAGATAAGATACGCAGTCGCTTTAATACAACATTCCTAAAAATTGTAACCTAAGCCAAATGAAATCGGAGTTTTCTCGTGGGATTCTAACCATCAGGATTCCGAAAATCATTCCTGCTGTTCAAAGAACAGGTCCTAGAGAATTAGAGGCCGGAACTAGCCAGGAGGGTCGCAGGCCTCAAGACACCACTACAGGACAGCCAAAGCCTGAAAAGAAAGGGGAAGATACTCCTTCAGGGAGAGCCTCAACACCCTTCGTCAGAAACGAAACATAAAGGAAAGTGTGAAGCTCTAATTAAGACCTCAAATGGCCGCCAGTGAATCGGTATCTCAAAAGGGTCACGATGAAACCCCACAGAAAGCTATTTTATTGTCTAATGCCAAGAAAGAATTATATGAGCAGGGGTAGATGGTGAAAAAGTTGATCAAGATGTCACCGAAAAGAAAGAAAATTAAGATTGAAGCATATGGGAAGCCTATCAAAGAGAAAGGTTATGGCGAAAGAAGAAGAAAAAGAAGAGAAAAGTGAGGAATCAAGGATAGCTGAAAGTACTGTCCTGCAGAAGAAGGAAGAGGAGGGGGGAAATGAGAGAGTTCCTGGTGATGATTTAGAGAAGTCTGGCAACAAGGATATTTCCAAGGAATTTAAGAGTGTGGAAAATGGAAATGCTTCTTCTGCAAGCAAGTCTGATAAGGATATTTATTTTGAATTGATCGAAAATCACAAAGCTATAATCATATTCTGCTAATATCAATAATGAAGTGGAAGATGTTTTATTGCTTGGTTCCTTAATTTTGAAACTTGGAATCACTAAAACAGATCAGGTTTTAATAAATAGGGTTGTAAGAATCCATGCCATGACTTGATTGGCGATTTATTTTTTTCATTTTTCACATTATATATATCAAGCATTTTATTGGATAAAAATTAATGCTACAAACAGTCATGTCACTAACATGGGCATTTTAAATATCAACTTGTTGTTAAGGCATGCAATTCTTCCTCGAAGGTGTTTGGTAACGCAACCAAACTGAAATTTAAACAATAAGTAAATTGTATGCGTTTGGTAATGGAGGAAACACGGATTAATTTACCATGGGACTCGCCAAAAAATAACTGAAACCGTGGTTCACAATAAGCTGAAAAATAATGTTTTTACCTAGAATCGCGATTCATTTTTTTGCCTGTGATTCATTAGCAGCTATTGCTCTCCTTAAGCTTTTCCAAACCATTAAAGTAATCTTGCAACTACTCACCTGCATGAAGCAACCGATGGTCACTCTCTCCCCGCAGCTGCAACACTCTCTTTCTCAACAGCAATAACTTTCTCTCTTCACATGGCAATTCTCTCTCTCTTTACAACAACGTCTCGCTCTCTCCACCATCATTCTCCTCATCACCAGGAGCTCCGTTGTGACCACCTCCAGCCCTGGTGTCGAAGGAGCGGCTCGGCGACAAGCTTTTGACGCTCATACAATTTGGCCACCATAAGCCATAATTTCCGACACTGCCACCATAGAAAGAAGCATCTTGATCTTCTTTATCCATCGGCATCGACCGTTGAAGTTCTCGTCGTGGTCTGTCGGACGATATTGTTCACGTGTTAAGCGCACTGTTTCACGTCTCTCTTTTTAAAGTTGGACTCGAGCTGGGCTGAGTGTCCAGTAGAGTTGGGCTTTGGCTCAATTTGGTTGGGCCTGCTCTCGGCCCAACTCAATTTTACACACACACAGATCAATTCTGATGAAGGAGAAATATTTGTTCGTGATGAAATTACAAATAGTTTGATAAGAGAATAAAAATAAATAATTATTTTTTTCATGAATTATTAATTACATTTTATTGTTATAATTATTATTCTATAAATTTTAAAAAACAATTTATATATGTGTGTGTCCTTTAAATTAATTTCATAAATTGACAGCAATATGAAAAGCATAATAATCAAACACACGAAACTGTTTTTTATCAATCTCAAACTCAACCACGGTATTAACCAAACATTTCACTACTTATTTTGAACTGCAACTAAAAGTACTTTTCATGAAATTATTTTTTAAGAACCTCAATCACAAAAGCAATAGTAATACCAAACACACCCTCATTACACTATCTTAATCACTTATTCAACAAAAGTTTCTTTCTTTTCTTGCTTCTCTAGTTAATGTTTTTTCTCTCTCAAATTAAGGTCCCAGTTAGTCAAGTTAATTATTCTCTACTTCTTTCACAATCAAGTTCATTCTAAGTAAATCCGACTTGCAAAGGTCTTAGTGGGGATATTTGATGTCAAGTTTATATGATTAATAGCCTGTTGTGCTAAATAACCCTCTTGAGCCAAAAGCTTGAAATCGTGGGACCTGACATTTTTTGATATATTGAAAGAATATGAAGCTTGCAACTGATGTGCGAAGTTGCTTGTATTAACCGTTGTTGACTGCAATCTTTGACAGCTGAACGGGTGGATCCTGCTGTTCAGATCCTGAGAGGAGAATTTTGGGGACAAGGGCGATGATCCTGTCACCTACGTGGAGATACCAAGATTGGGTTCATTTCTATTTTTTTAGTTCGAGACTCCCTTGGATTCCGAAACTTCTCAGTAGTTTCTCTTGCTATCTCAATATCACAGGGACTATAGTGTTGATACAGAATTTTTACAACATGACGAGGAATCAGGGCTGCCACAACTATAGCGAGCAAGCACAACCAAAACAGTTCTGTCTTTGCAACATGGAACATGGCCCTGTCATGTTACATTAGTTTGCAAACACCAGTCGTTATATGTGCATGAATAGCACACAAGTGTTTCTCAATCTGGATGTGGAAACGGAATTTTCAAATAATTGTCAACGTTGTATGCGAGCCAATGGAAACAAGAATCTTTCTGATTGATACAAATATTTGACAGATGTTAAACGATGATGTATCTCTGGTCTAAACTGAAGTCAAACGAATTGCTGTTTAAGAACATAAATAAGCATTTACAAAGGTATGCATTGTGTTTATGAATGGATCTACCACTGATTAAGATAACAGTGAAGACAGCATACCAATATCCAGGAAAAAATGGCTCAGCATCAATGACAATGACACAATGAAAGTTGCAATTATAGATCCCCATATGACTGCATGAGTAATCCAACTCCATCGGAAAATGTCCATCGCCAAGTGCAAAATAACCAAAATGACAACTACAAGTGTACACAGATCTCCTATACTTGATCCATCAATTGTGCTGGCCCAATATGCGAAAAGGGAGACTGAAAAGACAGCCACACTTTGCCACAGGGTGTCAATCATTGTAAGCCAAGACAACTTTTGAGTTGTAAGACTCTTGTCTGTCCCCTGCTCCATATAAAGCTGGAGATACTTTAGGAGAGTAGTCCTACTTTGGTCTTTGTCATGAATACCAGCAACAATTGTTGGCAATGCCGTGTACATAATAGAATACAACATGCTGCTCCTCTCTGATTGCAGTTGTCAAAGTGAAAGAAGTATAGAGTGTGGACCTAAACAATGAGCAACAAAATATCAACAACTGTGTCAGGCAATAATGTCATGCAAATTTCAATTTAAATAGGAGCGCAATTTATTTTCCTACACTGTAAAACAACAAGGATCCTAACTTATCTACAATCCGATCAGAGACATGTTTCAGTTATTATCAAATACCAAGGGCTGAAGGGATAAACTTCACCTGTCAGCTTCTGATCTGGAAAATTTCACTTTCCCAATCAATGAGTGATGACCATTCTACCACAGAATGCTAAGAGAAATTTCAGGATCACGCAAAGAATTAGGTTAGGGCAGCTAAAACTCCAATTGCCCAAGCGGTATATTCTTGTGCTCACAACCACGAAGAAGAATGTTTGAGGGCCCAAGTGACAGTCTTTTCCCCTCAATTTCTATGTTTTCCTGAAATCCATATATGTTTCGATTTGGTCCCTTTTCACTTAATCAACCCTTTAATCATTTCCTCTTCAGGAATCTTTGAAAGGATCTCTTGCTTTGCATACCGAGTCTTCAAATTCGACACTCCATCCAAATTCACTGTCTGCACGTAAGCAACCCCAGTTGGCTAACTAGTAGAGAGGAGTGCTTCTTGTCAAACTCTTCCGGAAGAGTTTCATTTTTCTGGATCCTGATTATCTCACCAACCTGGATATCCTTCCATTTCTTTTGTCGAAACTGATCGTCTACTTAAACACAAGCTAATCTGCTGTCCTCGACTCTATCTTACATGTCTCCTCCAATCCTCACAAGCATCCTTGACTGCGGTGACTAACAGAACAAATGCAAGCGCCATGATTGAAGATCCCTGGCCGAAATCTGCCAGCTGTGGAAGCTGATTAAGAACAGCAATCCATGAAACTGTTAAAACAGATTCCTTGGAAGAAATGAAAAGACTGAATATTTAACTGTTCGAATCGAATTACCAGCAAACTCATATCTCTCCTTAGTCTTTACAGGATCTTTCAAGTAAACCAATCTAGCATCATCATCACTGTTATGAATTGTGTTGCTATGTTTTGTGCAGGTGAAGGGATGCACAATCAAGAACAGCAGTGCTTGGTATTGAAGAACACGAACTACACACCAGGTGTTTGATAAAATGTCTCTGTATATTTCATTTACTGCATGTCCTTAAATACATGAAAAAAACTTAAACTTCCCTAGTTATCAGCCACTAACTGTAGTGGACAATGTGCTGCCACTAACTTAGCAACAGACCTCAGAAAAACAAGGAAATGGACTTTGACGAAATCAAACATTGAACTGAAAAACAAACAGCTTTACAATAGAAATAAACCGCTAGAAATGAACTGATAAGCTGGAGTGAAAAAATGTCATTACTCTAACAATCACCAATCGCTTCCTGTGTCAAACCCGACATTTCTAAATCACCCCCTCCTGATCCATTGCTCACTTCCCTAACTGAATTCCCTCTCTTCCATTGAATCAATGAGATCTCACCCTCGAATAGGTTTTGAGAATTCATCAAAGGAAATGTATCTGGGGGCTATAAAGATTGATTCCTGAAAGATTAATCAAAACATATATATCATGGAAAATCCTGGGTATGTAGTGGTTTTAGTGATTGAATCAGCAAAGATCAGTTAGAGACCTTGATCTAGATATCACGAAATGCTTTAAGATACAAACTTCTGAAACAATATCCATATCACACCCACACCCACTAAAATGGGTGCAATTTGGACATTCGAGAGACCTCAAAGTTTCAAGCTTTCATTCAGAAACAACCCACATTTTGCCGTCTTACATGTAGTTCTCTCTGTTTCTCAACACATGTAAAACAGATTTCTGGATACTGTATTACTGTCAAAATTAGTGCCACCAAAAGGCCTCTATGTTGATAAAACAAGAGGACATTTCCAAGACTCGCTTCCAAAATCTTGAAATCTAACACAGTTGTGCTTCTTGCAATTAATGATATTGGTGAAAGAAGAAGAGTGTTGAAGGGGAGGAGAAAAGTGGGAAAGCTGGGAATAAAGAGACGTGGGGGTTTAGCAGGGTGAAAACACGCCGTTTTCTTCATTGAAGTTCCATTTAATATGGTGAAATTGTGGTCCAATTTTGCTAATTTATATTACCTGCTGGGTGTAAGGCACGGGCCACAAGCTATAAGAAATAATTCTAAGTTAATATAAAATAGCATCATTTCAAATTTTATTAAAAAATAAAAACAAAAATAATATTTTTAAACAATAAAAATTAAGTCAAGTTTTAACAAGATCAATTTTCAGATCCATCTCACCATCTCAGCCTGCCGGGTGTAACACCGAGGTACGCTCTGGATAATATAATATACAAGTATATATTTTCTATCAAAACCTGTAAAAACATTTTTAATTTTGACTAATTGATCCAAACTAAATATCACCTTGCATGAATATCAGAGGAAGAAGAACAACCAAATTCTTTCATGGGGATATTCTTCTACAAGTATTGAACTTCTTTACTCCTGTTTTTTTTTTTTTTTAAATGTTAATTTACACTAGTAATTTCATGTGTGATTCAACATTGTATAAACACAGTACCTAAGCATTACACAACCTGTTAGGTATCCTTCGGATAGCAAGCGATGAAAATCCGGGAACTCGATAGCGACAATGCTCTCGAGAAACCTAAAGAATGTGATTTTTTCTTACAAAAACAAAAATTTATGATGATGTACAAGGAACACCAAGATTACCGCATATCATCACCTACGGGGAGGAGGTTCCATCATGGGATTCATTTCTACTTCTACAGCTATGTCTCTTTGATGGCCGAATTTCTCTACTTCTCTTGCAATCTGAAGGTCATCAGGAGTGAAGTGTTGATAAAGTACTTTTGCAACAAAACGAGGAAGGAGTGCTGCTATAATTATACCAAGCAAGCACACCCAGAACGATACCTCCCCCATGATGTCGAAGATGGCCCTGTCAGGTTTTGTATCAGTTGGAAGCATTAGTCAATCCATTTGTGAACATAACTGAGAGGAAGTAGTGCAAGTAATATATATTATGTGAAAGAGAAGAGGGCATACCAGTAACCAACAAACATAGGAAAAGCATCGAGGATCATCACACAAATAAAAGTTGCAAAAATAGATCCCCAAATAGCCAAGTGAAAGATCCAGTTCCATCGGATGATGTCCATGGCCAGGTGAAAATTAACCAGAATAACCACTGCGAGTGTCCAAAGGTCTCCGATACTTGGCACGTCAATGGTGCTTGCCCAATATGCAAAGATAGGGACGAAAAAGACAACCAGGCTTTGCCACACAGTGTCCAACATTGTTAACCAAAATAACTTTCTGTTGTATGCCTCCTGTCTCTGTCCAGCTCCATAAAGCTGAGGATACTTTAGGAGATTCCTTCTGCTTAGGTCCTTGTCGAGAATAGCCACCACAATGGTAGGCAGTGAGGTGTAAATTATAGAATACAACATGCTGCTCCACTCATTGATTGCAGTCGTCAAAGTGAAACAGGCAAAGAGCGCATACCTGCAGAGTGCACAAATGAACATTAAATTTCTTGTTATAATGGACTGCAGGGTGACAAAAACTTCAGTTTCAGCAAGGACTACACAAGACTGTCGTAACAAAAACACCACAATGCTTGTTTGAGCCTATATCTACCACAGAAGAGATCTAGGGATCAAAAGGTTCATCTAGTTTCAACAACTCGGCTTCAGATTCATTTATAAGTGCCTTTCACAAACTAATCTTGGTGATGGATATTCTAAGATTACATAACAGAAATCTACTGAAGCGCCTTTTTACCCATTCAAAGAAGGAAATGAGGAGGGGAGGGAGTTTGTTTCCTTCTAAAAGATCTTTTATATCATGCCCAATCCCAAAGATAGTTCTATACATATGACCACGGCAATGAGGAGAGGAGGGAGTTTGATGAGATGCAATATCAGTCAGCCATAAACCGTGTTTGCAGGTGGAATTCCCGAGATGGGTTAGAACAGAAGTTCAGAAATAAAACTACAAAAAAATCCACAAAAAAGATGATTTAGGTGTCAACTCAATTGTAGATAAGCGGAGAATGGTTTGTTTCTTTATAAAGAATCACAAAGCTAATAGAGTAGTTTAGTTCATGCAAGGAATCGATTGATTCAACCCACTAGAAATGCCCAGCAAATTTTACCAGCTAAACTAGTAGGCATATTCAGGAGAGCTTAGCATACGAAAAATGATCAAAACATAATCAAAGCAAGAACCACTCACCAAAATAAAACAAAAACAAACACCGCATTCCTGTAAAAATTGTATAGTATCATGTAGCCCATCCGCTGGTAGTTCCAGTGTCCATGGACTAGTAAAAGTGGAACCAAGAATCTGAATTGCCCCATTGCAAAATCTGATGCCATTACAGCTTGCCGACCCTCTTGCCCACTGATGCCAACTCCCACGTCAGCCATTTGGATCATTGAGACATCATTAGCACCTGTAAAGTTTCAGAAGATTTTTCCAATGTCACCCTCAAATATTAACAATAGAACAGACAAAGTGAATTCCTGGGCTCTCAGAGTTTGCTCTTAGGAAGCATGAGATATTTATCTACCATAAATTAAGAGAAATACCATCTCCAATGGAGAGTGTCATTTCAGAAGTCCTCTTCTTCACAAGTGCCACGATTCCAGCTTTCTGCAATGGAGCCACGCGGCAACAAAGAACCACAGAACATGTACTAGCCAGTTGGAAGAGCTATAGCCAAGGATAAGCAAGCTATATCAGCGAACAACTTTGATATGGAATAGAGAAGGTGAATTTGTAAGTAATTACCTGTTCTTCGAGTTCATTATCAAGTATATAAACAAGGCTGGTACCATCAATAATAAGGGCCACCGGGCCTCTAGCAGCATCAGAACTTGTTCCGGTGTTATCTGATGTTTCGGAAACAGCCCTCAGCTTCTTAGACATGGCCAAGGCATCTTCTAAGCATCTCCTACAAGACTCCCTAGAGTTGCTATTGATTATAATCCGGGTCATTTTGTTCGTAAGAAGCTTTGAGGAGTAGCCAATTGAAATGGCAGTTTCTTGCTTGTCCCCTGTCAAAACCCATACTTTAATTCCTGCTGTCCTCAAAGATTCTATGGCTTCTGGCACCCCTTGCTGCAGTTTATCTTCAATAGCAGACGCACCAATTATTGTGAGGTTCCTTTCAACATTGCTAGCAACCTTACGAAGCAAAGCAGCCCTGCCAACTACAGCTGTGCTAGCTGCCTCAAAAGAGAAGTGCCAGTCCTCGAATTCTGAGTCACTCAAGTCACGCATCCCGATGACAAGTGTTCTCAAACCCAGTGTGGAGTAAGTGTGAAGATGGCCTTCAGTTGCACGCACTACCTTCTTATTCAAAGATCTATCTATCACACTAAACATGGATGTATCGGCACCTTTAACAAGGACTTTCACAGTACTGT
Organism: Salix dunnii; assembly: GCA_015731905.1. Classification (NCBI taxonomy): domain Eukaryota; kingdom Viridiplantae; phylum Streptophyta; class Magnoliopsida; order Malpighiales; family Salicaceae; genus Salix; species Salix dunnii. The sequence continues at coordinate 16,958,802 of CM027668.1, forward strand.
CAGGGCACCCCAGTATAACTGACATCCTCTTCCGGTCACTATCAAACTCATGCAAACCGAATACATTGAACCTGCAAGTCCCATATGGGAAATATTAAAAACCAGCTTTCCAGGAAGGAAACTCAAAGTTACAGCAACAGTCAGTGGAGCAAGTAATCAACTGTAGCTGCTCCAAGCACTGCCTCCAGTATTCAGTTCACTTCATCTGTCTATTATGATTCATATAATCCACAGTGGAGAATAAAACAGAAAACATAGTCACCTATATTATAGAAAGCCACTCCTTACGGAAAGAATTTTGGAAAAAAAAAAATTCACATCCAAATAAGTAAAGACTCTTTTAATGATTATCATCCTCCGCCAAAAAAGCTGAAGGTTGCACAGACTTCTAAAATGGATAGGAATATAAATATCACTGCATCCTGTCTTTTAAATGCTTTGTAATGCAATTATCTACAACGCAGTGGCAGCTTTAGCAGCAGTTCTCATCGATGAAGTGGTTGTAGAGTGATGGGCAGTCATATTACAAGAATGGCACAGAAACACAGGGGGGGGGGGGGGGGGCAGAGAGAAAAGCAATGAAAAACGTACCTTTGCCTCTCTCCGTGGATATCAATAATTATATGGCCAGAAGTCCGTTCTATAAGCATAAAGCCATATGCTGCAGCAGCAAAAACCAGTGCCTGTTCATCTGGAGACTCCCCTTGGTAATCCATCAACTTCGCAGGAGGGTCAGACTTGTCGTCAATGATAAGAGGCACAATTGTGTTGCAAGCTGCCAATGCAAGGAAGAAATCATGAACGTGTTTGACTTCTTCTGTATCTCTTCGACTTCTTGATAATTCTAATAGCTGTGGATCAACCTTCACCGACATTTTCGGCCTCACAATCCTCCCATCCACTGATAGCAAGCAAAGAACACAAAAGACATAGATAAGAGAGCTAGTTTGCGCAAAACAAATAAAAAAGTTCAGACTTCAAAAATGCTTGGTTAATAACAGAAGCTCGGTACCTGTAACAGAATATCTAACTTGCTGATTCTCTGTGCTGATCTTCCCATCACTGTAATCCACACCCCATGCGCTTGCACATTGAAATTCCATCTTGTTCTCAGTGAGAGTACCAGTTTTATCAGAGAAAACATACTTTATCTGACCTAAATCCTCATTTATATTAAGCGCTCGACATTGAAATCTTGAATTCGAAGCCTCGTCATACATCTGTGTATCTCGAATCATTAAGTAAGCCTGTCCAATCCGGACAAGCTCCATGGAAATGTACAAAGAAATAGGGATCATGATCTGGAACACAATAACTGACATGAGGAACGTGAAAAGTATCTCTGCCACCAATCCATAATATTTATAGTTCTCCGGCTCGCTGTCGCTGAAATATTTTCTTCTATAAAAGGGCATGATGTCTAACTCATCACGGTGGCGCCTCAACCACACAGCAGCAGAGACGGAGACAACAGTACACAAAGCAATGAGAAACACGGAGAGTGCAATGATCTCTGAGTTCATACGTGACTCGAGCCAGCTCCTCTTTGACGGGGCTCCTGAGCTGTTAAGCATTGCCTTGGTCTCACGACCACAATACACTGCAACTCCAATAGCCCAGGCAGTATTTTTGAGCTCGCAGCCACGAAGAATAATATTGGAGGGCCCAAGTGACAATCGTTTCCCATCAACTTCCATGTTCGCCTGAAATCCATATATGTTTCTATTGGGTTTTTCACACTTGATCAACCCACTAATCTTTTCCTTTTCCGGAGTATTTGAAACGGTCTCTTGCTTTGCATACCTGGTCTTCAAATTCGACTCTCCATCCAAATTTATGGTCTGCACATAGGCGACCCCAGTTGAATCACTAGTCGAGAGCAGCACCATATCACAAGGAAGAGTGTCATTTGCCTTAATCTTGATTATCTCACCAATCTGAATGTCCTTCCATTTCTTTTGTTGAAACTGGTCATCAACCAAAACCAATGCCCATCTATTGTTTTCAATTCTATCTGACTTGTGCCTTCTCCAATCTTCATAGGCATCTTTAACTGCCGTAACTAGCAGCACAAATGCAAGAGGTAAAATGGAAGCTCCCCTGCCGAAAACTGCAAGCTGGGGGAGCTGGTTGAGCACAGCAATAATAAGGAAGTATACATATGCAACTCTATGAAACTGCTCGAACAAATTTCTAGGTATGAAGGAAATGATAGAATATTTCGAAGTTCGAATTGAATTCCCTGCAAACTCAAACCTCTCATTTGACTTTGCAGGATCATTCAAGTAAACCAACCTAGCATCTTCATCACTAATTTCTTTCTGGGATGCACTAAACATCTCTGAATCACCCCCTCTAGAGCCCAACCTCATAGGTCTTGATCCTAAATCAGGAAAACTCCCTGCTCTAACTGAATTCCCACGCGAAGTCCTTGATGGATTTGAAGAAAGACTTCTTGACGCGGATTTAAAAGAAATTTCACTACTTGATGACCTTTCGATTGGGTTTGAAGAATCCATCCCAGAAGCCAAACTAGGATTATCAAGATTGACTTTGACTACGCTATTAGATGAAACAGGTAAACTAGGCAAATCCTGGGCGCTACTTGGTGTTCTTGGTGATGGGATCAATAAAGGCCTCTCTGTGACCGTGATCTAGAGCTAAAACAACTCTCAACCAACATAAGACCTGGTGCTAATCTCTCTCTATCAAAAATCACAGCAAAACATAGAACAAAAGCAGCAGTTGCAGCAGCTGCAAAGATTTGACTTTTAACCAGAACCCAGAAACTAAAACAGCTTAAGCCACAAAAAGACTCAGTCTTTCTCTGCAAAACGTACAAAAAAAACACAAATTCAACAGAGCTCTCTTTACACTTTAAAAACGCTAGCACTTGTTTTTCATGAAAAACTAAAGCAAGACCAACGACAAGTACAGGGAGAATTAAGCCAGGAGGCTTAAAAATGGTTGCAGCGAAGTTGAGTTGGCGCAGAAGTTATGGTGGTTGAAGAAGCGTGCTGAAGGGACACAGAGAAACGTACGAAGTCAAAGGCATTGTTAAAGAGACGACGGGGTTTGCAAGAAATGAGGAAATAGACAGTAATATAAGGCGGCAAAAAAAAAGAAAGGACAGGCTTGTCAGGTTAAGGAACATCGAAATCAAAATGTAGAAATAAAGTTTTATTTTTCTTTCATTTTGACAGTATTTAATAAAAGCCATTACTACAAATCATGATGGTTTTCTGATACTGTGTTAGAAATAAATTAATCTCGATATACGGAATTACTTTGAACTAAGAAGTTGTGGGGTAACGATAGATAAGGATGGAGTTATAGCTTGTTTGATATTCCGCTGATATTTGTTTTTTTAAAAAAACATTATTCTAAAATATATTTAAATAATATTTTTTTTAAATCAAAATAAATCATTTAAAACGAAAAAGATAATTAAAAAAAAACACTTTTAAATAAACAAGCCTTTGGAAGTAATTAAAATGTAAGATGAGATTATAATTGTTGTTAAAAATATATTAAATCAAAGAAAATATAAATAGATCTATCTTCTTAAAAAAAATAAAGTAAATTTATATATTTTTAAAATAAAACTAAAAAATAAAAATACTCTTTTATTTTTATTTTATTTTAAAACGGTAATTAAATGTTAATTTAATAATTAATACGTATAAAGTAACAAAATACATTGATTGGTCTTAAAGAAAAAATGAAAATTATTTTCCCAATGCTCTCTGTGTGGGCTTTGTACGAGCATGTGCATGAGAAGTATGCAAACGTACACTATTTCAACTATCATGCTTCTCGATCGAGTCCCCCGATAAACAATTTTCTCAATTGACTCCTTCTTCTAATCAGAATTTACAGAATCATTCAAGTTCAAACTAAATTTATGACCATAACTCAGCTACTTTTGGGGTTTATAAGGGGAACGTTTAATTATACAGAGGATCCGATCGGAAAATTTATTTGTTGGAGGACTACACTGAAACTTGGATAGTAGCTGCTCGACTTTTTTGTCCTTTCCCCTGCTCAACAAAAATATTCTACGAGCTCTGGTAGTGAGCCGACGTGGAGATATTCCGTTAATAAATTGAAGGGATTGTCTTCATTCCACCTGTCATTTATATATAAATGGATCCTGCGTGTTTTTTATTGGATAAACCTGGAAAATGATCTTTTATTGTAAAAGTAATGTTTTTTTTTTATTTTAAAAAAATCAATTAAGTTTTTTTTTATATATTCATGTTTGACATTAAACTATTCATCTACCTGTGCTTTGTTGTTGCTGAAATTATATTTTTTGCAATGCAGAAAAAATTAATCTTGTAAATTTTTTTATTATAATATAAATTTGAGCAAAATAATAAATTCATGCAGGATTCTTGTAGGGTGCGAGTTTCCTATGAAATATATAAATTTTAAATTGATATAAATTTATTTGAATTATCATCATCTTTAAAAAAAAACAAGAAGATTTGAATACATAAATTATTGAATTTACTTTATTTAATTATTCAATTTAAATTAAACACAATAAAAAAATATAAATTGTGACAATATTTGCAATCACTAAAAAATAAAAATAAACAGATCATTTTTCATTTACAAAAGAAAAAACATCATTGAAAATTCATGTTTACATTGTCATCATTATCATGACTATAACAGTTAAAATTATTATCAATATTATTTTTCAAATAATTAAAATATTAAACTACACCAAAGAATAAAAAAAATAATCACTAAAATTTATTGTTATATTGTGCAGACAATAAAACCATAAAATTATTTAATCTAAAAAAAATAAATAAAAATAACAGAAAACAACAAAAAAAAAAACAAAGGGAGAAAAAAAAATATTAATTTTAAAATGATTACCAATATAAATTAAAATTCCATGAAACAGCAGGAAAAAAACCAATAAAAAATAAAATGATAAAAATTAAAAACATTAATGGATAAAAATGGATAAAAATAAATAGTGATCGAAAAAACCAAAGGGATTAATATCAAATAAAAAATTCAAAGAATAAGGATTGAAATACAAAGACTCGTTTTTGTCTTTATAGGAACATAGAAAAGAGCTTTATTGTCGATAATAATTTTATCGTGTAATTTAAAATAGAAAATATCATAAAACCCTAAATAGTATGAAAATATCAAATATGTCTCCTGGATATGTTAAAAATACCCCTAATTTAAAAAATTAAATTTTACGATCTGAGATAAAATTATAATTGTCGATAATAATTTTATCGTGTAATTTAAAATAGAAAATATCATAAAACCCTAAATAGTATGAAAATATCACATATGTCTCCTGGACATGTAAAAAATACCCCTAATTTTAAGAATTAAATTTTACGATCCGAGATAAAATTATAATTTTAATGATGAAATCGAGTTATACCTAGACGTTTTAGTTGTTTTTTTAATTATATCCAAAATGTATGTTTATCCTTCCATTATTTAAATAAAAATAACAAAAAAAGAACAAGGGGAGAAATATTAATTTTAAAATGATTATCAATATAAATTAAAATTCCATAAAAGAGTAGGAAAAAAACAAACAAAAAATAAAATGATAAAAATTAAAAACATCGATGTATAAAAATGGATAAAAAATAAATATTGTTCAAGAATGATTGAAAAAATCAAAGGAATTAATATAAAATAAAAAATCAAAGAATAAAGGTTGAAATACAATGATTCATTCTTGTCTTTTTCAGGGCATTTTCATTGCTGCACCGTGCACAAATGTGTGAAAACACAAAAAGAGCTTTATTGTCAATAATAATTTTATTATGAAATTTAAAATAAAAAATACCAGAAAACTCTAAATAGTATAAAAATATCAAACATGTTCCTTGGACATGTTGAAAATACCTCTTATTTCGAGAGTTAAATTTTACAATCCGAAAAATAAAGTAATAATTTTACTGATAAAATCAAGTTATACCTGCGCATTTTAGTTGTTTTGTAATTATATCCAAAATGCATGTTTATCCTTCCATTATTTAATTGTCTTGCTTTCATTATGGTTACAACAACTACACCAGGCCACGCCAGCTCCCTTTAATGGCTGACATGCCTCTTGTTCTTTACTCTGTTGATTGAACGAAAGATCCCTCACTAACTACACCACAACTGCCCCCCACCCCCACCTCTTCATCTCCTTTTATGGAGGACCAGACTCCATGACCGCATCGAACTCACCTCTTCTTTTTCTTTTTCCTTTTTCTCCTTGATCCCTGAGAAATACTTTTCTAATCGTTTGCTTGACGCCTGCCTCAAGATGAGCAAAAAGTCTGGTCCATGGTGGATCATACGTTGGGTCACTCAGCTCATTTAATTAAGGGCGATAATTGTATCAAACGATCATGAATTTTACCCAGCAGATAATAAATAAACCCACAGAGTCACTGCATCGATTCAATTTGAACGAGTTAACCCAGGACTCAACCCCACAGAAAAGCTCAGTGAAGGCTTTGCAACGCTGCCTGGAGACGCATAAGCAGCTGTCACTGTCAGATTTGACAACTAAATCGATTCAATTTGAACGAGTTAACCCAGGACTCAATCCATAGAAAAGCTGAGCCTTGGATCGGTGAATCGTTTACTTAATGCGAAGGTTTTGCAACGCTGGCAGGAGACGCATATGCAGCTGTCACTATCAGATTTGAAAGACAGGCACCTCCATTGGAAAGGAGAAAAGTTTTCCCTCCACCACCATTTAACTTAGCTTGGCCCCGCTCCGGGGGAAGCTTCTTGATTCGCCAGCTAAGTAGCTACCAGCGTTACGTAAAAAATTCTAAATTTCATATTCAAATTCAATGGGAGACAATTTTTTATTCATTCATTTATTTATTATCAAATTATATCGATATCATATTTTGTATTATATATTTTGTGAATTTATCTAAATTAATTTGAATTGTTTTTCTTTAATTAAATTTTTATTATTTTTATCATTTAATATTTAATTGACTAATAATTATTTAGATTGCTTTTTAACTTATCACACAGCTAGATCATGTTAAAATAATTATACATCATATATGTTAAAACACGATTGATTTTTACGAGTAACATTTTACCATTGAAATACATGAAAGGACAACACGTTAATTTAAAGTTTTTAGTGTCTGTTTTGGAGTGTAGTTATGGTTGTTTTTTAAAGTGTTTTTCGTTTATAAATACATTAAAATTATATATTTTTTTATTTTTAAAAAATTATTTTTGACATCAACACATCAAAATGATCTAAAAACATAAAAAAATTATTTAAAATGAAAAATAAAAATATATTTTTTTAAAATACTTTTGAAAAACACTCCTTAACACCCCCTTAGACCCAGTAAATAATAAGTGAGTCGTGGATTTTATTAAACTTAACTTGAAACATGTAGTAAAAATATTATCATAGTAGGAGATAATATTTATTATAGTGTGTCCATTGACTTTTTTAGTGGTCAGTGAATAATAGTAGATAACTATTTTTTATTTATTATATAATAAAAACATATGTTTGCAAAATTGAACACTAACCTGAAAATATATATTTATTTGAGAATATAATAATAATTTTATATAAAACAAATAAAAATAAACAATGTAATAAAAATTCAACTGGGATTATGTTTTTTTTTTTAATTATTTTATTTATTTAATTATATAATAACAAAAATAAACAATTATATAATCAAATACGAAACCAATAACGAGACAATGTAAAAAAGAGACAAAACCAATTGCAAAATTGACTTTTGGATCATGGCAGCCAATCAAATTATTGACACGTGCTCATTGACTTTATAGAAAAATAATTAAATTATTGTAAACGTACAGTATCGACGTGGGAAGAAATCATTCAATAAAAAACACATGGTTTTAATTAGCATATAAATTGACTCGAGAATATTTCTGGTTATAAAATAAGCACGTTTGATACTTTGATATATAAAACGAAAAAAGGTTAATAATTAGGCATTCTATGCCCCTTTTTTCCCGCTCACTTTCTTTTATTTCGGACTTAGCCAATGATAATTTAAGCATAAATAATCATTAAAGATACATTGTGATCTCAAAAAACTCACTACCTGCATAGCAAATTTAAAATTAAATTCAGATTATATATATTTTATAAAAATATAAAATAATTAAAATTTTATTTGTTTATCTAGATTTATAAAATATGTATCCAAACAAAATAAACATAAATAGAAACAGTATTGGAGGGGGATGCAGTGTAAATCATTTATAATAATAGTTTTAATTGAAAATATATTAAAATATTTTTTTATATTAAAATTATTATTGCCAGGCTTCAAGAAGGGAAGTCCAGTTCTTTCTGTGGTCTCGTCGATGACTGGTCCGCTCCTGCTTTCTTCTCGTGAAGGTAATGTTACATTAGGGGGTTAACTTCTCTCGAGCTTTTCTCTCTCTTAAACATTACCTTTTCCTTTGCCTAATATAATTAATGGGTTCATTAAATTCTGATTAGAGTAATGCGTTTTAAAAATGATTTTTTTATTTTTATTTTACATTTTTTTTTAAATCATTTTCATTTGATGGTATCAATTTTTTTTTAAAATAATAATAAAATATTATTTTTATATATTTCCAAACAAAAAGTTCGAAAATAACAATATTAATTACACTTTTCCGAATAAGCTACCTAACCCGCGTTTCATTGCTAATTAGAAAAAAAAAAAAAGTTAATAGGCAGAACATTTCGTGAAATAAAAAAATAATTATAAATTCAAAAGTCATGAATGCATTTAATTCAATGAATCAAGAACTAAACGTGTACTCAACCAAACTTGATTGACTTAGACCCATAATTTAATCGGTCCAATTAAATATGATGAGGTCAACTTGAAGGAATCGAAGGGGAAACAAAAAACAATAAAATAATATTATTTTGAACAAAAAGGACAGACCCGGGGTGCCTGCGAGTCGGCCCAAGAACAAGCTGATGACGCAGACCACTTTCTGGACAGGCTATCCTTTCATGAATGGATGCATTAACGTCCCTTTAATTTGAATTTGAGGCTTTAACGTGCAGTGAAAGGACCGGCTGCAAACAAGATGGAGGAGAGATGCTCAAAGAATGAGATCTCGGTTGCACAAGGCACAATTTTCAGTGGAAATCGCAAATTCACAGGCAACCCATTGCTGATCCATCTCACCTGGAAGGAATTCAGTTCTGCCATGCATCCTTGCTAGCCCTGAAATATTCAAGCGCATCGCCGTGGATGACTGTCTAGTCAACGACGCAGGAGCACCAGCTCCCGTGCAGCACTCTCCTTCAAGCAATACCCTTTTACAGTTCTCTCAGCCACATGTCAAATCATCCCTGGTTTTATAGCGTTTTCAGCATTGTTGTTAGTCAAGCACCACACACACACGCGGACGGAAAAAATGGCTAGGGAATCGATTCATATCGTTGATGAAAGCCTAATTAATCTTGCACAGCCAAGGAGGTAGTGAAACGAAACAACAGTTTTTATAAAAGAAATCAAATCTCAGGAATTAAAAAAAAAAAAAAGAAGTTTTCTTGGAGTCATTATTGGCAAAAAACACCAAATCCTAATTTCTCTCGCAACAAGTCCAAAATTGGACAGAAGAAAAAACATGATGCTCCTTGCAGTAATGTATTTGCTTGATCCATAAATACAAAGATCACTCTTACACAAAATACTGAGTTACATATTCCTCGATTTCCTTTACTGCTTTCCCAGAAGTAATGAGAGTATCATCTACATTAACTCCAAAAGTAACACCGACAAAGTTGGCATTCCTTTGTTTGACACAGATTGACTTAATCATGTGTTAGAAACCATGCAGCTGCATTGCGCTCATCAGGTCACAATGCCACCTTAAATCCAGGCCTGTCAAGGTTTGACTGGCGTATGATGGTTGATTGAGTGAAATGGGGAAAAAAATGCTTTGCATTAATACACTGCCATATTGAAACAATAGAAAAAACATGAGGATATTCAGCTCAGAATGCGAGAATACAAATTGAAAATCAAGTGCATGATGAGTTTTGAAAACCCAATCTTACATTAACATGTTGTGTACTGGTTTCAGATTTTTGAGCAGAAACAGCTACCAACTTTTTATCCACAGAGAATAAATCCCATGATCTTTCACCCTGTAAAGCACATGAGGTGATACAGTATTGAATGAGTGATTTCGACTAAATCAGATGATACACTAGGACGAGAAGGTTTTGTTTGTACAAATCTTTATAAACAACTCAGAGGAAGACACAAGGTATGGACCACCACTATTCATCCTTGAAGGAATTCAAAACAACAGAAGTTCTGTAGATCTAAGAAATGGAGAGGTAAGAACTTCCAAGGTCCAAAAGGAAAGGCTAGAGATAATGACCTAGCTAGATAGGAAGATGTTTTATTGCTTTTGATTTTGTAGAAAGCATCCTGGGAAAGGGCGAGGGGATGGGCAGGGGTTTAGAGAGAGTTCTCCTCGTGTAGCCCAGTCATTAGACATAAATAATATATATAAAAAATAAACAAATTTGTTCTGAATTATTAGCTTACAAGTGTATATCATCAGAATTGATTTCAGGAAAGAGGTTAATGAAAAAGCGAAATCCATCAGGGCTAATATCCCTGCATAGCAATCCTGCCAATAATTTTCAATGATGAAGTTAAAAAATCAACAATATTATCTTAAACTCAACTATATTATCAAACTCTTTGGAAGAAAATTACAAAGAAATGCACCTTTGCTCTCAGCAGTTAGAAGATGCTCCTTGGCCATAGCTGGGGCAATGCCCAATGTCATGGCAGCATCACTAGCAGTTATTCCAGACCGCAGGGCTTCAGGCTTTGTTACTAGGTTCTTGATTCTTGCAAATACCTGAAATTGACAAGACTAGTTACACATGGTGTACTATGAAGCAATTCACATTTAGAAATTTCAGCACATACTAATAAAGGACTAATATGACAGTCCAGAGATCATTAAACCAATCTGGAAATAATTTTGTTCATTCCAATTTATATTCCCTTTCGATATCCCCCCTTACAAACACTTTCTGCTCCTGGAACCTCTTTGTTAGCAAGTCTTATGATATAAGTTAGCAAACATCATATTCAGTTTAAACAATTTTTGCAATTTCAATACAAATTTCCGAACGATATACAGGACAAGCAACAAAAAAAGTAACAAATGCAGCTGCAAAATGAGCCTCAAGTTGTTTTAAATTATATTAAAGCATACTTGTAATACGATTCCTTAATATGAACGTAAAAGAGATCACCTCCTCATCACTATGGGACTTATTCTGGATGACCTTCACTCCACTATCAAATTTCCGAAGCATTACTGGACTGTCAAACAAAGTACAATCTTATAAATGCTTGAAAGTCAAAAAGATAATCTAATCATACAAAAGGGTTGAAATTAATTAGTCTCCATATTTTGGATCTCAAAACAAACAGCCGCAATGTCATATCAGTTGAAGATAGTATCATACATACACATCAAACTTCTCCCAAAGAGAACATGCTTGCAACAAATCCTCAGGTGAGATCAATTCTACATAGAACAATTACAAAATAAATAAATAAAATAAGGGGTCTATTAGCATCAACGAGAACTGCTAAAAGTTATTGATTGAAGTAATAGTCAGCGAAACAAGGATTGCTTATGACAACAAACCAACCTGTGCCCCGAGCACGATTGAAGAGGCAGTAGATATCTATAAGATTGATCATTCCTCCAGCTTTCTCTAGGGGAATTCTGACAAAATCTGCCAACTAAGTAACAACAAAGATAAATTGAGATTCTCTTCTTTAAGGGAAGAAAACTGAGTAAAACAGGTTATATTTAACATGAGAAATATAAGATCCATCTAAATTTCTCTTATCAATGGATTAAGCCATAAGCCATGAGAAACACGTGCAGAGTCATTGAAACAGATGACAAATGAAACAGACCTGTCGGGACAGCTGTTGATGATACATGGCACCCGCAGATTCTTTTGTCACCGGGGATACGATACCAACACTCAACAGCCAATCTTGCATCTCTTCTTTGGAACCCATTTCCTCATCATTCCCAGAACTACTTTGAGAGCTCGATCCGGACAAAAGCTTCTGCCTCATCTTCTCTGCTAGGATGACCATTTCTTTGGCCTTTCTCTGTAGATTTTACACACCACTAATTATTAAGTAGCAGCCAAAACCAGAGTGGCAAAACAATAACAATTTAACTCAACACATTATACTCAAAGCAAAACCTAACTATTGCAGTCCTGCTACAAAGCCAAACATTCAGTTAACTAACTTCTCAAATAACATAAGCAATGCAACAGCCCATGTGCATAATAGTTCAAGTCAAGGTACTTCAACTACTTCGTTACTTTATTGCTAAATAGCCATATAAAATAACACTAAACATCTCCCACAAGCTATTAACCTTTAGAAAAAAAAAAAAAAAACAGAGTGATGAAGCAATAACAATTTGGCTTAATACAATAGACGCCAGTCAAAACCAAAAGTGTTGCTTTCATTACTTACATAATCTAACAAATGCAAGAGCATATCCTTAGAGTAGAGTTATTTTTGACAACTAATCCATTAATCTATTCCTAGATAACCCGACAATCACAACTAAACATCTCCTACAAGCTATTCTTGAAAACAACAGAAGACATAAGCAACTAAGAAAGAATTCCAGTTCATCCTCAGCATACAAAAGCCCCGTGTACACATTGTTCATATCAAGCAATTATAAAATACTAATCCATTAATCTTTTATCAAATAACTCAATAACTTCAATTAAAAGTAAACATCTTCTATAAGCAGTAAACTTTTAAAAACAACTATTACCATAAGAGCATTCAAGTCATGAAAAGCCTCTTGCAAGCTCTTATCAGTACTTTCCCACATCTCCTGCTCTTTCCTCAATATCCCAGACACACCCACCAGCCTCACTGACCCATCACTCGAGTATAACCCACCACCCGAAACCGACCCAGAAGCCGGAACAGGCCCCGAACTCGACCCACCACCACTATCATTACCAATCTCCCAAGCCCTTCCTCTCCAACAATCCCAAAACTTCGTCAAAAACACATCAATATCTCCCTTCCCTCTAATCACTAAAGTCACCACAACACTCCTTGAATGAATTGAAACTTGAAACCGGATCCGGGGTGAGTGAAACATTGACTTGATCGACTTTTTTGTTGAAAATATATGAGTTACAGAACTCAAAGGGATTGATATTGGATTTGAATTGTCTGTCGTAACATTAGAAGGAAGCCAAAGGAGGCGGTATGTGGTGAGGATCACAAGGCCTGATTTTAATGCAGGGAAGTCAAGTAAATTCGCGGTGGTGGTGGGTTCGGGTTCAAGGTCCACAGATGAGAGGAGGTAGCATTCTACTTCGGCTTGGTGGAGGACTGGACGGCCACTGCTGGTCACGGATGCAGGTTCGAAAAAACTGGTGGTGGCGGTGGACATTCTTGTGGATGTTGTGTCGTTTCACAAGTTGTGTCTGTTTTTTAAGTCCAGTTCGTTAAGATTTAGTAGAAGTTAATTTTATGGGTTAATTAATTTTCTGACATGAACTTATGTAGTCCCTATAGTATGAAAGATAGTCCAGAATGATTCCCATCAAGGGTCATCATTATAGATTTTTTATGATTTATGAAAGATGTGGGAAAAATTAATAACCTTTAAAGATTGGAGACTTATCTGATAAAAACATATATCGTTAGGACTAAAACGTGGTTACGTTTTTTGTCTAACGGAGAAAAAAAAGCTGGCACCCTAGAAATATAAGCCCCCCAGATACATCAGCCCGCCTTCCTTCTGTTAAAGCTTAAACCCTAGTGCCCTGTGTCTTCTTGCTCACTGCATTGTGCAAAGTTGCAGTCTTGAAGCTTAAAGATGGAACCTTTCTTCAATTCCCGTCGTCCTAGACATCACAAGCAAAAGGACAATACTGCTCCTTATAACCAACAGGTACTTCACCCCCCCCCCCCCCCTTCTCTGTCTATGATATTATTGTATGTTAAAGGGTTTTTATTTGATCTAATTTTGAGCTTTTTTGAATTTTTTTCTTTTTGTTTGTTGAATCTATCAGGTTTTTTCGGCAAACCCTTCTCTAGCAAATTCAATGCAGCCTCAGCTGGGTTTAATCAATCCTCAAATTCCAGTTCCTTTTAATAATTCAAATATCCCTTTAAGAAATGGACAAACCATGCCTAATATGCCACCTTTAATCAATCAACAGCATGGTTTAGTGAGTGGACCTAATGATCTGGCTATCCTTCAGTTGCAAGATCAAGTCAACAAGTTGAATGCTTTAAAGATGTTGATGAATCAAGTTAATCAATTGCAAGGAGAGCTGTTCGGTCCTGGTTTCTCCAATTTGCCTCAACAAATCAATCAAAATATGGGTTTGTTGCAAAATCCAATGCAGAATATGATGAACCCTGTTATGCCTATGCAAATGCCAGTTGCTTCTCAGGCTGGTTCCTTTAATGTCCCTTCAAGTAGTCACCAAGTGGCAGGTGCTCAAAGTCCAAACTTTTTTGCAAATCAACAGGTTAAGCCGGACCGGCCAAGCTTTGTAACGCGGACAACTGGTGCAAATGGATCGAAGCAATTGTCTTTTGCAAATCAGCAAATGCAAGGGAACTTGTCTGCAACACAGCAAAATCAGAACTTTGTAATGCCCGCAGTGAGTACAGATGGATCAAATTCATTTCATGCTGCAACTCAGCAAGTGGAAGAGAACTCGCCTGCATCACAACAAAGCGAAAAATTTGCAATGCCTACAATGGCTTCACATGGACCAAAGCCATTGCCATTTGCATCTCAGCAAGTGCAAGGGAACCCATTTGCATCTCAGCAAAGTCAGAACTTGCAACCCTCAGCTTACAATAGGTGGCAGGTAAAGCCGCCACTGCTGTGTCCTTTGTTGTTTTTAGCTTGGATGATTTCTTTCCGAGTTCAAATGATTTATGCAATCCAATAATCATAGTTTTTTTTTTTTTTAATATGTTTTCCATTTTTTTCATATGCTACCACTCATGGTAGCCGCCATGTTTTCTAAGTTGCTTCAATGCATTATTATTTGAGGTCAACTCCCTTGCAATTTGATCAAATTCATTGCATGCTGCAACTCAGCAAGTGGAAGAGAACTCGCCTGCATCACAACAAAGTGAGAAATTTGCATTGCCTACAATGGCTGCAAATGGACCAAAGCCATTGCCATTTGCATCTCAGCAAGTGCAAGGGAACCCATTTGCATCTCAGCAAAGTCAGAACTTGCAACCCTCAGCTTACAATAGGTGGCAGGTAAAGCCGCCACTGCTGTGTCCTTGTTGCTTTTAGCTTGGATGATTTCTTTCCGAGTTCAAATGATTTATGCAATCCAATAATCATAGTTTTTTTTTTTTTTAATATGTTTTCCATTTTTTCATTTGCGGTATGGTAGCCGCCATGTTTTCTAAGTTGCTTCACTGCATTATTATTTGAGGTCAACTCCCGTACAGTTTAATTGTTTGGCTTTTCTTGTATATGGCATCTTCTTCCAAATCTTTTTATGTTTTTTTTCCATACCTTCTTTTTTTTTTTTCTTACCTCTCCAAAATGCTTACTGTGCATGCCCAAACAATTGCTTTCCAGGGTGGTGAAGCAAGTTTTTTGTTCTTGTTGTAGGGAAATCCTGCTAAAAATGGCCAGGGTAGTGCTCCAAATTCCAAACGAGGAAACTTTTCTGGAAAAAGCTTCAAAAATAATCCAAGGAGAGAGCAATCACAATCAGGGTGTGTATTGAAAATTTTGTTCTAAGTACTCCACTACTATATGGAGCAGTGTCTCATAACCATCTGAAATCCATTTTCTGCAGGCATCAGAATTCTGAGTTCCATCGCATGGATAATGGAAAGAGAAAGCTTGGCTTTTCTAATAAACACGGTGGAAAAGGTATGTGATCGTAGATCTTACTATAAGATTACCTCTTCTTCATGTGTCTTGATGGAGATGGTTTAAACTTTGTGCTCAAAAAATGTGATAGGGCAAGGGAATGAGAGGGCAGCAAAATTGGGTCGCTCTGATCCTACAAACAAAGCTACGGAACAGAAAAGGTAATTTTTGCTGATCTATCCCTTAAATATTGCTGATCAATTTGAGTAAGAGTTATGTTTGGCTAATCTCATATTGTGATTCAAGCTAGCAGGAGGGTAGGGTGTTGATATTGAATAGGCTGCTCGTGTGTGGCCTCCTCTGTTCAAGAGGACACATGCAAATTGATTGCAGGGTGGCTTGAAATATGAAATTGGGCTGTCTTTGATTTAGCTTGTTTGGACAATTGTATCTGGGAATGTGAAGTAATAAATAGTTACAGCATTCTGTCAAATAAAAAAGTAAACACTGCATTTTCTATTTATGCCTTATCTCTGGAGTTTAAAAGTTCACCCAAGCTTGTATACTTCTCATCATTCTTATGATGTATTATCTGCCTCTTTCGGCTTGCGCAATTTCCACTTTTGCAACACTGATTTCTTCATGGAATTTTTTGTTTGTTTGTTCAACTCTGTACATTTGTAAACCTAGCAGAACTCATATATACACGGAACAAGAAATCAAACAGTGGCGTGAGGCACGTAGGAAGCACTTCCCAACAAAAACCAACATTGAGAAGGTTCGAACATGTTCTGTACCATTCTGCTGCAGGAATTTAATTATTATCTATAACATAATTGAGCTGATCGTGAACTTGACACTTGCAGAAGCAGACTGAAAGTCTAATAGATTCCGGGGTCATTGATAAAGAGGCCAACTTTCGTCGTAAGGTACACGATTTTTCATTGTTTCTATTGTTTTGTATATTTGGCACTTAACCTTGAAGACAAAATCTTTATCTCATGCTTTCAACACTAGTTCCATTTTCTGTAGAGCAGTAAAAGTAGTCCATCTATAATCTAGCTTATGTTCTCATGGAAAATGATCTTTAAGTGTCAAAATGAGAATTCGGTGCTAAATGCTTTACCAAGAAAATTTGATGATAAGTTGGTGTGAAGAGTTAAATTGGAGTGGTTAGGAGAAAACTAAGGCTATTGTTCTGGTTATATTGTTGATCATAATATCTTAGGGTGCGCCTATATTTGCAATGCAAAGAAATTGGTTGGATGATTATAGCATTCATCACTAGAAAGCTCATTTTATAATGGGGGTGAAAGAGAGGAAAGAAAGGTTTTCTATAGTTATTTAGATGAAAAATCTGCTTAATGCCAGTAATAATTGGGAAAATTGCACAGTATGCTTATCAAAAGTATGTATTTCGTTTATATTATGAAAGGATTGTTTGGTTTTCATATGGTGTTGCGAATCTATATCAAGGAACCATTGAAAATTCTTAAACTACAACATGCTTCAACATTTGGTAATTTCTTGGAAATGTTTCATGCAGCAACTCAAGGAGATTTTGGCTAAGCAGGCTGAGCTAGGAGTTGAAGTTGCAGAAATACCACCAGAATACATGTTAGATTCAGAGAAGTTAGGAGTTGAAGTTGCAGAAACACCAACGAGCTATCTGTTAGATTCAGAGAAACTAGGAGTTGAAGCCGCAGAAATACCACCACACCATCTGTTAGATTCACAGAAACAAGAGCATGGAAGGGAAGATAACAGAAGGTCCTTGACTAAGAAAGGGAGATTCAGGAACAAGCATGATAGGAGAGGAAGATATAAGAAAAAAGGCCGGTCAGACATGCAGCTTGGATTAGAAAACGAGGACAGGAAGCCAACGCTGTTGGAGAAGCTTCTTTGTGCAGATATAAGGAGAGATAAGCATCGGTTGTTGCAGGTTTTTAGGTTCATGGTGGCAAACTCTTTCTTCAAGGATTGGTCAGATAAGCCTTTGAAATTTCCTTCAGTAGTGGTTAAAGAAGATGGTTGCGAGGATGGGCCACAGGAAGAAAAATCTTCACTTGTTGGGGAAGAAGCTTCTGAAGTTCAGAACAATACAACAGTTGAAAATCTTGGTGATAGAGAAGATGGCGAAGAACATGATGCTCAAATGGAGCCAGGGAATGGTTTTGTCATTGGAAAATGTGATATTGTTGGCGAAGTTGATAGGGTTGAAGAAGGAGAAATCATTGACTAGGATTGCTAAGAAACCATGTCTGCAACTTTTGTTAAAAGTGCCCGAGCATTATAATCCCTGCTCCTCAACCCTTCCTTCAAGATTTTTGAAATATAAACTGTGTTCACTCTCTTATTAATTTATTCAGTTTTGCATTGAAGTTTGTCAACAAATGGATTGAAGTTATGAAGAGAATAAAAAATTGGAATGGTATGGATGGATTATGGCAGTCATTCAGATCCAACGGGTACAACCAGAGCACCAGAATTTGGCCTGACATTTCTTTAACACCATTACTCTTGGTAAAAGTTCTCCATCGGCTTAAAGTTTATTGGATCATGAAATCATTTCACCTCAAATGCTTAACAGCCCAAGATTTCCATGGATCATTGTAGACCATCCATATAATTCCTGGATTACTGAAAAGAAACGACGTTATTTAATTCTCGTAAGTTGTAACGCATTGTATTCATCACGAGCTCACATATATTTTGCTCAGTACATTACTAGATGATCCTCTCATATTCAAGGGTTGGCAACATTTGCCAAAACTGGTGCCATTTTGAAAAAGTAAAATCTAAAGGGCTGCGGCATACCCGTAATCTCATAAATGTTAGCTCACTTTGATTCTTCATCCAAAAGCTCGCTTCACCCATGCTCCATAAGATCCTCTATCATCGGGATCATAAGTACCATCATATCGGAAAATCGGTACATGCCTCACTATCTCGGATTCTTGTTGAGACAATATTTGAGTGAACTTTTTTGTCATCCCTGCGAACGATGAATCTTTGAGATATCTAAAAGTTTTAAATTCCAGAGAGCATCTCATTCAGTTTTGTGCAGGGTCCCATTTCTAGCCTTTTAAGAAGTGGCAATGCTCCTTCGTTTATTAATATTTCCTTCGTTTATTCAAGCCTGGAAGGGACAGAAACTTGAGTTTCTGAAACCCTCCTTCAAAATGCATCTTCTCTCCGTTGTATGCCCATGCGAGTGCAAGATATTTTAGATTGGGCAGGGCTTGAGAGACTGCAATGGAATCATCCATCAAGTTTGTAAAACTCAATCTCAGTTCAGCCAGATTGTGTAGTTTGGAAATACAACTTGGTAACTTTTAGCCGGAGACTTTGCAGCTGAAGAGGAGGAGGAGATATTGATTGGACTTCCAAGAATTTCATTCCTGGGATTGATTGAAAAAACAAGTAGCGAACGCAGGTGAGACATATTCTCTAATGCAGTACATAGATACGTTCCATGTTCACATTTCAAATTGATGATACTCAGTTTCCTCATTTTCGTCGACACTTGTTGGCCGTCATTGATCAAGCTCAAATCATGATCCACTTTAATTATAAAAAAATGCTTGTAATAACTCCAAATGCTTAATGCTTCCATGAATCTTCAATGCCCGAGTCTTTCTGTCATCAACCAAAAGATGTCGCAATGACCTTACTGATCTCAACTGGCAACTCTTCCACGAAAGAATTTCTCAAATCTAAGGACTCCAGGTTATGCAGCTTTCTTATTGATATTGGAATTTTTGCTACGTTGGTATCTCTTAAGTTTAAATATCTTAGATGTAGCAAATTTCCCAGCTTTTTGGGAAGGTGATTTCAAAAATCTAATGTAGTCAATAGCTTAAATTTGGCAAGTATTACTGACACTGGCCTTCTGCTGCTTCACTTCGTTAAAATCCATAACAGAGCGAGATTGAGACTTCGTGCTACTATTTGGAGTGCTGCTCCTCTGTTGCTTATGGATGGATGTCGCGCTATGCCTTCAAAGGTTGAGAAACTACTGGAAAACATGGCAGAGACTCAGTTCCTTTGGCTTGGAAAGAATGACATCACGTACCAAATCATGAACAGGACTTGTTTTGGGAATTCCTTTCAAAGTGAATTTATCCACACTACGACGAATGAGTTCAATGAGGTATTCTTCTCCAACCTCTAGTGTCATGCCTAGTTTTTCTTGTACAAAACCCTCTCCCACCCCATAGTTGAATTATTCTTCCGGGTTTAATGGAAATCCTCAGGGAACATGCCAAACTATAAGAAACAAGATTTCAGGTGTTAGATTTCCAGTGAGATCAGCTTTGGATAAGAAGATTTCGTATTAGCTGTAGGATTTCAAATGTATTAGCTACAGTGTTTGTGTTTAGCTAGAACTATTGTTCATAACAGATTTTGAATTTCAAAACCTATTTTTATCCAAATCTCTCAGGTTGTTGAGAGATTTATGGTTTTCAATTCATTTGCATTATAAGCCTATATATAGGCATTTCAAATTCAATAAATTATTATTTGATTTTAATCCAAATTTCAGTGTTTAACTTATCAAGAATTCTGCCAATTTTATTCTTCAGTCTGAACAGTAACAGTTTTAAACAATTACTGTTCAGATCATAAAATTCAACAGTGGTATCAGAGCATTTTGTTTCTACGGGACTGTGGGGAATTTATTGAGTGAAACACAGAGAGGGTAAGTGCTAAACACGGGGTGAATTGAGTGAAAAACAAGTGAGTTATTTTCCTTCAAAAATGTCTACTTCGAGCAACAATGTTTCTGCAATTCCTTTATTCTCAGGGGAGAATTATCATATTTGGGCTGTCAAAATGAGGTTTTATTTGAGATCTCAAGGGCTGTGGAATATAGTTAACACTAATGCCGATCCATCTCCTTTATCAGCAAATCCAACCCTTGCTCAAATAAGAGCACATGAGGAAGAAAAATTAAAGAAGGACAAAGCCATTACTTGTTTGCATTCAGGCCTAGCTGATCACATCTTTACCAAAATTATGGATTTGGAATCACCAAAGCTTGTATGGGACAAGCTTCAAGGAGAATTTGAAGGTAACATTCGAGTTAAAACAGTTCGACTTCTTGCTTTGAAAAGGGAATTCGAATTGATGAAAATGAAGGATGCTGAAACTGTCAAGAATTATTCTGGGAGGTTAATGGATATTGTGAATCAAATGAGGTTACTTGGAGATGTGGTTGAAGAGCAAAAGGTGGTGGAAAAGATCATGGTTTCCTTGCCGCAGAAATTTGAAGCAAAAATTTCTGTCATTGAAGAGTCTTGTGATTTAAACAGACTCTCAATTGCAGAATTAACAAGTAAATTACTTGTTCAAGAGCAAAGGATTCAGATGAGGGATGAAGAAGAGATTGAAGGTGCTTTTCAAGCAAAATACAGGGAGAAAAATTCTGCTAATATGGTGATCAAAAGACCTTTCAAGAGTGCAGAGGCTAAAATTGAGAAGCTTACACAGGGACAAGTCTTCACACCTTGTTTTCACTGCAAGAGAACCAATCATGATGAGAAGGATTGTTGGTATAAGAACAAGCCTGCTGTCAAATGCAACTTCTGCAATTTTCTAGGCCACAGTGAGAAATTCTGCAGAGCAAAGAAGAAACTGTCTCAGGAACCTATTCAGCAACAAGCACTCGTAACAGAAGCAGAAAAGAAGGAGGATGAACACCTATTCATGGCTTCACAAACCTCAAATTCACATGGTTTCAATGTTTGGCTCATTGACAGTGGATGCACTAGTCATATGACCAAGCATTTAGAAATTTTCTCATCAATTGATGTTACAATACAGCCAAAAGTCAAGCTTGGCAATGGTGATATTGTTCAGGCAAGAGGGAGAGGCACCATTGCTGTCAACATTAAGAAAGGTACAAAACTATTGAATCATGTTTTGTATATCCCAGAATTAGATCAAAATTTACTTAGTGTTGCACAAATGTTGAAAAATGGGTATGTAATCCTCTTTAAAGACAGATCTTGTCTTATTATTGATGCATATGGTTCAGTAATGGCAAGATTAGGAATGGATGGTAATAGTTTTTATTTAAAGATGGATGCAGTAGAAGGACATGCTCTTACTGCCAAAATTGATGAAAGCTTAATTTGGCACAAAAGATATGGTCATTTTAATATGCAATCTTTGAAGCTCATGCATGATGCAAATATGGTAGATGATATCCCAGAAATATGTGTGAACAATCATACATGTGGCAGCTGTGAACTTGGGAAGTTGCATCGAAAACCTTTTCCCCAAGGCTTAGTAAGAAGAGCAATACAGAAGCTGGAGTTGGTCCACTCAGATATTTGTGGACCAATGAGCACTGCATCATTAAGTCATAATCTGTATTTCATGTTACTTATTGATGACTTTAGCAGGATGACTTGGGTATATTTTCTGAGAAGTAAATCATAGGCTCTATCAATGTTCAAGACTTTCAAATACATGGTGGAAACTTAATGTGAACAGAAGATCAAAGTACTGATGACTGATAATGGAGGTGAGTTCACCTCGGAAGAGTTCAACACATTTTGTAAAATGGCTGGGATTATTCACCAGCTAACAGTACTCTATTCACCCCAGCAAAATGGGGTGGTGGAGAGAAAAAACAGGATAATTATGGAGATGACAAGGTGCATTATGTTTGAAAAAAAATTACCCAAGTTTTTATGGGCTGAAGCAGTGAATACCTCAGTGTATTTACTGAACCGATTGTCAACAAAGTCTGTGAATGATTGCACACCATTTGAGATGTGGACTGGTGTCAAGCCCACTGTCAAACACCTGAGAGTGTTTGGATCACCATGCTATATTCATGTGCCATCTGTAAAGAGAGGAAAACTTGATGAAAAGGCTGAACAAGGAATCCTTGTAGGATATGCAGCAAACTCTAAAGGGTACAAGATTTACAACCTAATCACAGCCAAAGTGCAAGTCAGCAGGGATGTTCATTTTGATGAAGAAGCATACTGGAATTGGGATCTAAGAGAAGTTAATTACCAAAATGCACCAGCTCTTCTACCAGCAGCTCAAGGAGATGATGATCCACCTACCATTGAAGGAACTGCAGATTCAGCAGTGTTGAAGGTAAGAACATTGTCAAATGTTTATGAAAGATGTAATTTAGTTCATGCTGAACCTATTAATTACACTGAAGCAGCAAGTTCACAAGCATGGATAGATGCCATGAAAGCAGAAATTGATGTTATTGAGAGGAATGAAACTTGGCAATTAACAGATCTTCCTTCCAACAAAAAGGAGATTGGTGTTAAATGGATCTTTAGAACTAAATTCAAACCTGACGGTTCAGTTTTCAAGCACAAAGCCAGGCTGGTTGTGAAGGGATTTGCTCAAATAGCAGGAGTGGATTATGGTGACGCTTTTGCACCAGTTGCAAGACATGACACCATTAGGTTGCTGTTGGCATTGGCTGGGCAAAAAGGGTGGAAAATGTTTCACCTTGACGTAAAATCTGCTTTCCTAAATGGAATCCTTGATGAAGACATTTATGTCAGCCAACCAGAAGGGTTTGAAGTATATGGCCATGAACATAAGGTGTACAAGCTGCACAAGGCACTCTACGGCTTAAAACAGGCACCTAGAGCCTGGTATAGCAGGGTTGATGCACATTTGATCAAGCTGGGATTTACTAGAAGTCAGAATGAAGCTACCTTATACTTAAAAAAAGGTAAAGATGAAGTGCAGCTGGTAGTGTCACTGTATGTAGATGATATGCTTGTGACAGGTAGTAATGAAGGGTTGATGACAGAGTTCAAAAGGGAAATGCAAGAGGTGTTTGAGATGTCTGATTTGGGCATTATGAATTACTTTCTAGGAATGGAAATTCAACAATGCAGCAAAGGGATTTTTGTTTCCCAAAGAAAATATGCAGTTGACATTCTCAAGAAATTCAATCTTGAGTCATGCAAAGCAATTGCAGCCCCATTGGCACTAAACGAAAAAGTTTCAAAAGATGATGGTGAAAGACTTGAAGAACCAGCCATGTTCAGAAGCCTTGTAGGTAGTTTATTATACCTGACAGCAACAAGGCCTGACTTGATGTTCCCAGCTGGTCTGCTCTCTCGGTTCATGAGCTCCCCTACTAGTGTTCATTGGAGAATTGCCAAGAGGGTGCTAAAATACATAAGAGGGACAAGTGATCTTGGCATCTGGTACATGAAAACAGGAGGAGTTAAATTAAATGGTTATGCAGATAGTGATTGGGCAGGAAGTGTAGATGATATGAAGAGTATCTCAGGCTATATTTTCACAATAGGTACGGGAGCAATATGTTGGAATGCAAAGAAACAAGAAGTGGTGGCCCAATCTACAGCTGAAGCAGAATATATCTCCCTAGCAGCTGCAGCAAATCAAGCAGTGTGGTTAAAGAAATTATTAGAGGATCTTGGCCAAGAACTTAGCTCACTTGTTGATCTCTTCTGCGATAACAAATCAGCAATTGTAATAGCTCAGAATCCAATTCAGCAAGGGAGAACCAAGCATATAAATGTAAAGTTTCATGCCATTAGGGAAGCGGAGAAAAATTTGCTCATTAAAGTTCATCATTGTTCTACTGAAGTACAGCTTGCAGACTTGATGACAAAGGCTCTTCCACCAGCAAGATTGGAGTTTTTGAAGATGAAGATAGGGATGTCCAAAGCTAAACTCAAGGAGGAGTGTTAGATTTCCAGTGAGATCAGCTTTAGATAAGAAGATTTCGTATTAGCTGTAGGATTTCAAATGTATTAGCTGCAGTGTTTGTGTTTAGCTAGAACTATTGTTCATAACAGATTTTGAATTTCAAAATCTATTTTTATACAAATCTCTCAGGTTGTTGAGAGATTTATGGTTTTCAATTCATTTGCATTGTAAGCCTATAAATAGGCATTTCAAATTCAATAAATTATTATGTGATTTTAATCCAAATTTTAGTGTTTAACTTATCAAGAATTCTGCCAATTTTATTCTTCAATCTGAACAGTAACAGTTTTAAACAATTACTGTTCAGATCATAAAATTCAACATCATCAGGTGTTAAGGCAGATCACCGTGTAGCTGAGAGATAGAATGCTAGTGAAATTATCAATATATGGATCACTCACCATTGCAGAACCACCGCGGCCACAAGGAGCTTTTTGCCATTCTAGAATGGTTTCTTTAGTTACTAGATGTCCACTAACACCCACAATTTCTAGTGGTAATCCTCCACATCTTCTAACAATGTCGCGTGACAATCCCTCCAGATATTTTGGACAGAGCCCTTTAAACTCAAACCTGAATGCTTTATTAAGAAGAGTTCTCATGCCCCCGTTTTGAGGTAAAGGTTCTATACGATAGACATGAACCAATGAAGATCCTCTACTAAAATTAGCAACATCATCATTTCTTGCTGTAGCCAATATTCTAATGCCATTATCATGATCTAACAAAGCGTGCTCCATGCTTCCCCAAAATCCAATTCTCTAATCTCCTCGATAAACAACTCCGTCCATTGTAACTATTCTATCAGTAAAAAGGCTAATGTTTCGCTTCATAGAATCTCTTCAGAATATTTCTTAGTAGCTCCCTCGTATCATATGATTGAGACACAGTGATCCAAGCAATGGTATCGGAATTGTTCATTCGCCCTGTGGTTGCCATATACTTTCTTGGCCACTGTGGTTTTCCCACACCAACCACTGCGATCATTGTCCTTTGAGAATCTCCACTTACTAACTAGCTTTTCAATTCATCTCTTGGAGATTCAGCTCCGACAGTGAAAATAGAACTCAGTCGAGGATGATGCATCAGTCCTCTTCCTGCATTGCTGCTGCTACTTGATGCTCCTTGATATGAAGAAATGAATTGGAATGTTTGGCTTCTAGTTTTCATGTCTAGAAGTGATGTTCTGGTATCTTTGATCTCTGAAGCTATCTCACGACGCGAATTGAATGTTTTAATCAAAGAAGCAATTCCACGTAGGAGTCAACATCGATGATCAGAATGTCTTGCCACATGAAGCACGTAATCAACGATGACATCTGTAATTCTCTTACTAGGTTCACTAATACTTTCATCAGTCCTCTCCGATGACTTCTTTCTCAGGTTTTGAATCTGCATCTTTTAGGAAAGCAAGAATGACTTCCATCCAATTCATCTTTGACATTTACCAACTCGTCATTCACGCCTGTCAACAGTTTCACTTCTTTCGTAGCAATGCAAGCAATTTATCAACAACAAGGCTCACTGCCGGCTCTGCCATTTTCTTTACTGTGTGCTCTTACCCCACGATTCCATCTTTTCCTGATCCCATCCTGTCAAATTCTATTGATTGACATAGGGTGAAGGTTAGAATGTTCACTGCAATACTTTATGCATACCAGTATAAATATTTGCGTGCATATGGTTCTTGAAATCAAATACCTTGCTGGTTATGTAAAAGAAAGAGAGAAATTTTTGACAAAAAATAATGATTTGCTTCCAGGACGCACTGCTGTTATCATGATCTCTGGTCTTTTTTCTCTCCAAGACCAAGCTTACAGGGTTCTTCGATAGCTTCTGAACGCTCGGCCTTTCATGGAGCTTGGATATATTAACATCATAAACATGGTTTTCGTAGATAAAGTTGTTCTGTAGTAGAGATCGTGCAGATTAAAGTCCCATTGATTTAGAAGTCCTAAAGGGTTGGTTAAATTACGAGGGTTACGAAATGGGTTTATGCAAAGGATATATTTATCAAAATATAAAAATCAAGAGTTCTAATTTGAAAACTTTTTTTTTTCCTTACAAGCAAACCTAGCTTGAGGATAGGTTTACGCTGACAATTTCTTAAATAAATGGCAATTAACAGGTGGTAAACCCTAGTTGGTGCCAATTTACATTGCAAGCTAGAGAAAATATATACACACAACTACGTAATGATACATTAGAACTCAAATTGCATGGAGGATGAGTATCCAAGTGCATTAAGATGAGCTGCCATGGCCTTGTTCATGCCCGGTGGACCGCACCTCAGTATCTGTAATTGAAGAATATTTGATAGTTTTAGCCCACTTGAAAAATTATTTTCATCCAAGAGACAAAAATCTGCCATAAACAAACATTGATTCTTATATATATATATAATAATAAGAGGAAAAATAATGATGATTAGAAATGACCTGAACGTCAAAGGCAGGAGGTGGGCAATATTCTTGGATCATTTCTATGGATACGTGACCAACACCACCGTTCCATGCTTCTTCAGGAGGCTGCCAAAAATATTGGATGAGTATAATAATAATATTATATAGATGTGAGATGGGAATTTACATTTAAACCCACCTGGCTAAGGACATAATAAACCCTGAAACGACTGGGGAATTTACTAGCAAAGGCATCTAGTTCTTCCTGCACAAAACCCAAAAATTCAACATTTCAAACTCATTATATATATATATTATTCTGATTGAATTGATCAACTCATAATCCATAACTCCCTGTCCAGAAAGGGTTTAATAAGTTTGCATTTATTACTTATGAAAACAAAAAAGTGAAATGTTAAAGTTACCTTCAAAAGAATGTTTTCAAGTGTGGTGTTGGCGTAAATAAGATGCACATTGGTTTTATCCTTCGGGTTCTCTAAAATGGCTCTACTAAGCTGCCGGATCCAGAAAACAATATAAATTAATTCATACCAGTGAAACTAAATTTTCACTCAAGGAAGGAATTTGCTGGAGGTTCTTCAATGGTCATCACGCACGGACCTGGAACATTGGGGTAATGCCAGTACCTCCGGCGATCATTCCGAACTCCCGAACTTGGCCAGGCTTGTAACTGAACCGGCCCTGAAAAGCATATATATAAACACACAGAAAGACTCAGTTTCATTGTTCAAACATATTACTTAATAATATTGTTGGTAAATTGTTCAAGAACTTAATCGTTTGTTAACATTCTTCAAAATTTCTTCACATCGAATCATAAATTATAAGCAATCGGTGTAAAGGTCCCTTTACTGCACGCACCTGAGGTCCCTTTACTGCTAGATACTCCCCTTCACGCATCTCCCTGAAATGGTGTGACATCCTTCCTTTTGGATACATCTAATTCGAGAAAACATTTGATGGATTAAATCATGCAGCCGTGTGTAATATGGGGGTGGGATATATCAGGTGGGCGCCGGTGAACTCGTCTTTTTCACCCACACAATATATGACCCGGCCAGTAATATATATATATATATATATATATGAATGGATAGATAGATAGTTGGAAATATTTACTTTTACAACTAGTTCAAAGTAACCATCTTGGGAATCCAAGGTAATTGGTGTATATGGTCTTGTAACTTCTTGACCTTCACTGTCCTTTCCCCTACTCAACAAAATCAAACGTGAAATATTAATCATAAAAAAAAATTGTAATGATTTATAGTTTAAGCTGTTTCTATACTTATTTATCGTAAATATAATCTATATTCTAAATCACAGTATAAACAATAAATTTTAAAAACATGAAGAATAAGTGTAAGATCGACTAAAATATAAAATATCCAACTTGATTTTCTCAGGAAATTGATTTGAAATGATAATATACATGGAAGATGACAAGGTCAAGGGACATTTTGAACCTGCAAACAACATGCTTCCCTGCAGGAAGACCCAACAGTGATTTGGGTGTAGGAAGAGAAAATCTTAACTTTGCAGCATTAGGGCTAATTGGTGTTTTCTTAATCAGCCTGAATTCTTTGAATTTCTGAGGGTCTAAGCAGCCTAAGAGCAGAAAAAAGAAAGTGAGCACCAATGACAAGCATAATACACGGACTAAAACATGAATCAATAGGTGCAAAACCACACCTTTGGGTTTTTTGCAGAGAAAATAATAGGAAGAAGCTGCAACAATGGTGACTGAA
Organism: Salix dunnii; assembly: GCA_015731905.1. Lineage (NCBI taxonomy): Eukaryota > Viridiplantae > Streptophyta > Magnoliopsida > Malpighiales > Salicaceae > Salix > Salix dunnii. The sequence continues at coordinate 16,987,639 of CM027668.1, forward strand.
AATATAGCGACGAGAACACCAAGAATCTCAGAATTGGGTATTGGCATGAAATCCATTGGTTGGATAAAGGCTATCTGATGGCGTAGCGCGTTTTCGTAAGCAAATAGAAGCAAGAACCAACTTATGCTTGCTTGCTTGCTCTTCTCATCTATCTCCTAACCTTCATTACCGTTGCCAAGGAGAAGGAATAAAGGAAAGAGCATAAAGTGTAAAGTGTCTCTCAATCTGGTAGGGACAAGAACTATTGCTTCTTTAGATTGCGTTGGGGGAGAAAACTGTGTTTCATTAGAGAAACGAGATAAAAATGCAAAATAAAGATGTTTTATTCCTAGTTAATGAAAAAACAAACAAGTTTTAAAGATTCTTCGGATGATTTAACAAGTGGCTGAGAGAGCTGAAAGTGGGTGTTGTCTGGTGGCCGGTGGCATATATATCTGAAGGATAGTGCTCTTCCGTCGTTGACCAGACAGTCTTCACTCTTCACCCATCCATGGGAATTAAATGCGCCTGAATATTTACTTGAATATTTACAAGGATGCATGCATGGCAGAACTGAAGTCTTCAGAGCTGAGATGGATATGAGCTAGCAACGGGTACTTGTGAATTTGATTAACGGGAGTGGCATGTTCATCTTCTGCATGATGATGAACGTGTTACGAGCTGACATGGTAAGGTTTACTTTTACGTGCGGCAGGTGGATTTTCATTTTCGATTCAATGATTTATTTATTTATTTATTCTTCTAATAAGGATATTTTCACGTTTATAAAAATTTGATTTTGTGTTTCCCTGTGCCCTTTGTTTCCTTCACCAAAACTCTATTTTCATGTATAAATAAAAAATCTTTTTTTTTCCATGCTTTAAAATAAAAATAAATACCTATTTAACTCCTTTTTCATCTCTTTGAGCTATATACATTTTTTGAGCTATATATATTTTCAAGATGGTACACACACTCGTATATACATGCACGCGCGCATATATATCAAACTTATAAAACAAATACAAAACACGCAAAAAATAATCAATTATTTAAAAAAAAAATTACAAACCATCTATAGTTCCAAACACCCCTTAAAAAACCTATTTATTATTATTATTATTATTTTTCGAAATCTTCCACCGTGTCTACTTGGTATTTCCTTTTCTTGTCCATAATTGATTTTTTTATTCAATCTCATTTCTTTTCTTTTCTTAGTTGTTAAATCAGGGCCTAAAACACTCGAAATTCATAACTTAAACGGAATAATTTCTAGGTAAATAAAATAAAATATTAGCTATATTCGATCTCGTAGGGTTCCTAGCTATTTAATTAACATAATCAAAATTAATTAAGTTGATTAAAAAAAACCATGATTAATTAACTCCAACTAACCCAATTGACAATAATTCATCAGATAATGCAGCTTTTTTTATGAGCTAGTTCTGCGTTGCTTTTTTATGTACAAGAAAAGGCAGCTCATTGTTTTTCAGTTCTATAAATGTTTGCAATGTCTTAGTTGGACCATAGAGTTTAAAATTTTTGGTGATGTTTCGACTCAAACCTCCAATTAACAAGAGGTCATGTTAGTATTAATATCATGATAAAAAAAATAATAATAATAATCTTGGATCATACTTTGGAGCAAAATCGATGAAGCATGAGTTAGACAGCTAGTTTCCACTGTTATCAACGTGGAGCCAATAGATGATATGAACAGAGTTTTCTGATATGATAATTGCCTCATAAGGCTGCACATTAAGGGTGATCCAGCTATGATCTTCAGAGGTTTAGATCAGTGATCCAAAAAAATTGCAATGATCAAGCTAACAAGCTGGCACCAACACTGTTCAGCCCACCCACATTACCTTTCGTAGTCTAATAATTAACAGCAGTACGCCAACTGAGTTTTCATGGTAGCACGAGGAGGATTAACCCAACATCCATCTGCACATGACATATACAAGTGATCCCAAAAATTTGTTATAGTGACGCCTCAGATTGGAGTCCAGGCATGGGTTCCGATTCCTCTAGTTCAGGATCTGCGGCGGAGATCAAGGAAGCTGACTGAATCTTGCCAGCATGCTCCAGCCGCATCAAAATTACTCCCCTGGAGAGATGAGAGAGGGAGAGCATGATTTTGAAAGCAAACACTAACAGAATTACTATACAAGAAAGTGGCCAAGAACCATTTATAGGTTAGCTTAGCTCACTTTTCAGTTAACGTATTCAACCTTTAAATATTAAACATTATCTCTCAAAAATCAACAAAGGCACTTCGCTATTTTGTAGCTGAAAGCAAATTGGATAGATAACACATCCAGAATTGTTGCAAATCTGCCTAGCAAGAACCTATAGAGCCTATAAATTTTGGACCATCAAAAATCAACTATATATCCAAAGGTGGTGAGAGACGAGATTTTTTATTTTGGTTTCTTTTGGAAAATAAATTCCTTAAGCAGAGCAAATTTGATGTTCACGGTGCATGGAAGAACATATTCCACTAGATCTCAGACATTGTTGCTGTCAACAAATGAGCTTACAAAATACTTGGGTATAAACAACTATACATACCTTGCAAAGCGGGATTGTATTGAAATATCCCTAACTTTAATTCGATTGACAGTACCACTTTGGCTTACAAGAACCACTTGCTCATCACTTTCACCATCTTCTATAAAAGAGAAAAAGAAGAGAGAATTAGCACAAAAATAGGAAGGAGCAAGCATGATCAATAGTATTATAAAAGCATCTACCCCAAACCACTATATAACAATACCTGTCAATGAAAAACCAACCGCAAAGACAGCTGCCAAGCGATCTTCTTCAAAGAACTTGGAAAGAGAAAAAAACAAGAGCAGAGGAAATGTCAAGCTGTAGAACAACTCTACAAGGCAACATTTTATGGTGTTAAAAGTTGAAACAATAGTATAATAGTCATGATACCTTATAGCCAATTAATCCCACTCTGTTCAAACGTGATTGCTTGAAGCTACTGAGGGGTACCCGCTTTCCATGACCACTCTCAGACACAAACAACAGCCACGGACCAGTGCCCTTGTTGCTGTTGTGAAAAAATAATTAGAATCTTTGAAGTTGCAAAGAATTAAACATTACACATTGTGAGCCTTTTGCAAATACAGAATATGGTGTTTTACACAAAGCAAACACAGCAATTACTTATTCTCAGAATCTTTTGACGCCACCTCCAAGTCTTTTTGCAGAGAGGCTGGTATTATGTCCATGCTTGCTATCTTGTCACCTTCTCTTAGCTTCATGGCCACTCCACCCCTTGTATTTCTACCTAGTGCTCGAATCTGGGTTCAGAAAAATGGAGTCCAGTTGGGTAATAATATGACTTTGGTTAAAAGGAAAAAACTTCATACTGCAACAGAGCGTGCAGCAGCTCATTGCTAATTACTGGTAAAGATCAATTGAGCAAAGCTAAAGACTAGTCCTTCACAGAAAGTTAATGCATCTTAATGAGCAGGAAGCAACTGATCCAAACAACTTATGGTCTGCTTGGCAATAAAAAGCTTCAGACATTGAGCACAATTGATTAAAAGCAGAGGAAAAAAGTAACGTCAGCATAGAGCAGATCATTTCACAACACTATTGGTCCCCAATCAATTTCAAGCCCTTTCTACTCCCACCAGTTTTCTGCTATTCTTAAAAGTAATTTCTCCAGTTGCCTTTGGCAACAAACAAAGGAAAGATAATGAGGATGAAATATAGTGAAGGAGAAACATGTTCTTTCTTTGCCAGTATCAAAAGCTACAAGGGCCTAGTTCAAATGGCTTGAACATTAATTATTGCAGGTAGAAAAGCATAAGATAACTTACATTCTCACAGGAAGTGAGGATGACCATTCCGTTTTGTGAAGCCATGGCCACAAGATCATCATTTGTGCAACAGCGGACCCATTTTAGTTCATCACCAGGAACCTGGCAGGTTAGTATTTGAATTTAAGAACATGTCTTCATCAGGGAATTGGATAAAACTTGAATGCTAGAGCAGAATAGATGAGGACAAACCAATTGAATTGCTATGATTCCCGTTGAACGTATGGCTGAGAAAGAGTTCAAAGATACTTTTTTGATGTAGCCATTTACAGTAAGCATCAGTAGAAATTGATCTTCCACAAACTCACTCACAGGAATAATGGAAGTTATTCTTTCACCATCAGATAAAGATAAGAACTGTCTCCAACAGGAAAGGGATACAAACTTGAGACGTTAGAGAAATTCATTAATAAGCAAAGGAGAAAAATCAGTTATTACCTGAATAAGTGGTGTGCCAGCGGCAGCCCTGGTGCATTCAGGTATTTTATAAGCAGGAGATGAGTATACTATTCCTTGATCACTGCAGATGAAACATGTCAAGTGTGCTACAATCAATTATTTTGACAGAATTGCTAGTGGAATATTGATTCAGTCTTTTTTCCAATCCATTCAAGACATGGATCTATAGATTGTTGGAGCCACATAAACAATAAAAGGACAAAGCAGAGCAGTACCTGAAATACAGCACTCGGTCATGTGCATGACAGACAATGAAATCAGACATTGCATCACTATCTCTCAACTTCCCGACAGATTTACCAATTGTTCCACGATTTTGAAGATTAAATGTGTTAGGCTTCATCCGCTTAACATAGCCCTTTTCACTAATTGCCTGAAAATTATATGAGAAGAAATTCTAATCCAGCAAAAGAAAAAAAAAATGCAAAGATGGAAGCATACAAGCATAGCAACCAGATATTGGTTTGATACTTCATTACAACGGAAACAAAATCACAAAGCCATCAGAAATTAACAAAGCCAATTACCAGGAGCATTTCTTCATTTGGAATAACATCTATATCTTCAAGCTGACCACTATCAGAGTCCTCCAACATTGAACGCCTTGGATTGGAGAACTTATTTTTAAGTTCAACTGCTTCTTGTTCAATCAACTGGAAAAAAAAATTAGGTTGAGGGAATTGGAGGATGAATCAGTGCAAAACATAGTGAATGGGGTCAAAATCATTGTTTTCACTGTTCTAACCCATAAAAATGACTCAATTGCTACAGCTGGCAAGAAATCAAAAACAAATAACCTTGTATAAACAAAAACAAGTATCTAGAGCATTTCAGCTCACTTGCATGAATCTCTAAAAGAAAAGGAAACAAACATCATTTACTGGAATTTTTGTTACCTGCAATATATTTCCCCTGCTTGACAGTAGTTCCTCCAGCTTAGTAATTTGTTCCATCAATGATTTACTTTCTTCAAGAAACTTTTTCCCCTGCACAATCAGAATTATATCTGCTTCACATGATACTGTTTGCAGAATTGTACCAGGATGGAATCTCATAGATAAACAGAATATAACCAAAGACAGTACAGTCACCTCAAGAAGGGTAAGCCTTCTTAGGCTTATGTCCAAAATGGCGTCAGCTTGTTTCTCAGACAAATTGAATTCTGCGTTCCAAAATATGAAAAACAATAAGCAAATTGGACTAAAGTTTCTTTAAGCCAATAAAAGGCATGGATACTTGCAATTATCAAAAAGTCTAGAAAGCTTGCGCTTTATGGTTAATAGAGACTCGGTACAGGTTAGAAACTTGGGAAAGCAAAATATGCAAAGAATTTAAATACTGGAGTTACTTAATTATGCTACCATGATTCCTTGTACTATTATGCATGAAGTCATGTGCATCCCTAAATATATTCAGTATTCAAAATGATGTTTGTTTTAGGCTTTTAGCTTATTTTCCTGGTTAGAAAATAAGCAAATTCCATGTAACTAAGCATCTTCATGCTCGTATTTTTAGACAGCATTTAGGAGTTCCAAAAACCTCTATCCCATTCATCTTTTTTTCCAGATTGCCAAAGAAAGCCCACAAAAAGTCCACATCATAGACGGACTAACACTCCACAAATGCAAGCATATACCAGTGTTGTGAGGGGTCAAATTTATATCAGAAGGAATCACAAGCATAATCTAAATCACAAATTGAAATCAAGATACAGAGAAAAGTAACCAACATCTGCAAGCACCATAAATAATGGACTTGTTTGTATATGTGTGAACAAAGGACCAAACAACACCACAAAAATCATAATTAATTGCATCAGCGAGATACATATACAAAGCAAAGGAAACTTACCATTCCTCAGACCAGAGGATGCAATTGCATTGCTTGAAGCTTTTCTAATTATATCAACCACTCTATCCAAATTATCAAGCCCCACCACGATGCCCTTGGAACCCAGACAACAGCCATTAGTCAATAAAAAATGGAAATTTCACAAAAGGAGTGGGCATCTCATGCAAGTGGTCAACCTGCTCACTTTCTTTAATGCTGCTATTATATGAAAAAAGAACCAAGCTCAACTTATAAGGATTGGAAAAGTTTGGACCAAGCACACATGCATGCCTGGTTATAGGGTTGGAATAGCATGTTAAAGCCAAAAGTCCTTTTATTTTGTCAAGTAAAATAAGAATTGCCTTAACATACCTCAACAATATGTCTTCTCTTCTGTGCTTCAGTTAGCTTGAACATGGCACGCCGTTCAACAACAGAGCATCTGAAGTCTAAGAATGCCTAGTAATTGGAAAAAAGATGGAAAACTGTTCAGCTTCCAGACATTCTATGATAAAAATATTTTAGATTACAGAAAAAATTCTATAAAACAAAAAAATACCTTTAAAGAAAATGAAAACAATGTGATCTAATTTATGAACATATTGCTAAGGAATTTCAAATAAAACAATATTTCAGCAGTCACCTGAAGCAACTCTTTCAGACCCATCAGTTTAGGTTGTCCATCAAGAATACTGGAACACAACAAGTGATGCAAAATGCATTATGACACAACATTAGGCAAAAATTTATCAAATAAAATGTTTAAGGAGAATAGAAAATTAGGCTAGAATATATGTGATATTGCAGAAGTACAAAATCTTCAGCACAAGATGATGTAAGAATATATTATTGCTAAAATCTAACAAGAACTGCATCACAATAAACCGAACATATAGACATCTCTTGATAATGTAATCCAGCAGGCATTTTGATAAATTTCAGAATTGCTTCATTCCATCTAGTTTTCAGAAAATAAAGTCCCCGCACTGAATCAGCAATGATTTCCTTTTTCCTTGTATATTTTTTTCACAAGAAAGCAAAAATAATGGGAGTTTGATTTTTGCAGTAAAAGTGCAATTATAGCAATGGGCTTTGCTATATTCACGGATATCACCAGCAGAATATTTCACTACTCCATGCAAAACCAAAAGGTTATAAAGATTACTACCCATATCATGATCATGTGGATCATTTACTTGTGCAAGCATATAGTGAAATGAGAAGAGGAATGGGGTTGTGTGCAACAACTAACATGAGGGGAGGTAACAGTAGAAAGTGTTCACAACTTTTTTTTAGTTTGTCTCCAAATACAGTTGCCAGTTCATAGGTGTATCACGCCACTTTAAAAATTATTTTAATATTTCAGCCATATGTGTAAGAATTCTATACTGTTTGTTGATTATGTTACTCTTGATAGGTCCTATTTGGCATTTTTGTGTTTTTCTTTGCCTAATTACATTTTTAATCTGTGATCTTTCCATAAAGCCTTATTCTCAATTTGTTTTAAACACCCATGGGTGCTGAAATAGAGTTTTTTTCTCTTAATTTATAGTTGCTTCTCATTATTTCATATCATTTCTGCCACTATACCATCACCATCCAATTGATCATCAATTACAGAATAATGAACCACAAAATATATTAACATGAGTAAAACTTCTGAAAGGAAGGGGCAAAAAAGCATTAGGGCATGAAGGTTAAACATTTGAAACTGAAATAATTCACAAACCACAATATGAAAAGCAATGCTATATCAAAGCTAACTGCAGCAAAAATACTGAATCTTGACTTCCTATTTATATTCTGGAATCTGGATTCTAATATACTGCTTACCCAACCATGTTGCAGCTAAAACCAGACTGAAGAGGAGTAAGACGATAAAGATTATTTAAGACAATTGACGGATCTGCCCCCCGTTTCAACTGTGTAGTGAAACAAAATAAATTAGTCAAAACATGAGCATCAGATGAATGCGGTCAATTAAAAGTTTGCTGCTTTACTGCTAACACTGAATATTTCATGCCTCAATGACTATACGCATGCCAGATCGATCACTTTCATCACGGATATCACTAATGCCATCCAAATTCTGCAAAAAGGAAACAAAATATTTGGTTACAGCAACAAAACTTACACTTGTGATAAGAATGATAAATTGGATCACTTTTGGCCAATGAAAATCAACTTCCATCCACCAAGATCATATGTTATGAGATCATAATGGTTTTCAGCAGTCATTAAGAGTTATACAGACTTATAATTGAAGCTGCAGTTGTTAATCATTGATTGTAGAATAGAAAGCAAGGAAATAAAGATGTCCACTATAAACCAAGCTGGACAAACACTGGTTATGCATTAAAAATAGAAGAATAATTTATTATTATATAAAGACATCAAGTTGGTAAGTCTCTTATATTACATTTCTGACAATACCTTATCCTCCACAAGTTCAGCAATTTTTTCCACCAGTGATGCTTTGTTGGTTTGGTAAGGAATCTGTTTCAGAGGGAAAACATTAGACAAGTCTTGAAAATTTGAAAACAAGCATTCAACCAGTACCAACAACAAACCAAAATATATAACCTCTTTTATGATAACAGCATTTCTCTTTGTTTTTGAGTCTAGCAATTCAACATCTGTTTTTCCTCTGACTACAATACGTCCTTGCCCAGATCGATATGCGTCTAAGATCCTTAATCAAATATACAGGTATCAAAATTCATAAATAGGCATACATCACCTTCCTTAAATGGAGGAAGTAAACATGAAATAAAAATTTAACATACCCTTGATTTCCCATGATAATTCCTCCAGTTGGAAAGTCAGGTCCAGGCATGTATTCTAACAACTCTTGCAACTGTGGTGAAATTTGCAACATATAAGAAAACCTTCTCTGTCTCTGTTGTGGATATAAGATGCATATGTACACACACACAAATGCAAGGGAATCATACAACTCTAGGGTGATATGTTTCATCATCACATGTGTCCAAAGGAGGTAAGAGAAGAAAAGAAATCAGCAAGGCATTAATTTCTTCAGCACTCTAATCATTTGTCATCTATCATATATATTTATAAATAGTGCAGTAAGTTAAAAAAATTCAGGATCATAATGGGCTTGTATTCAGTTGTATTTCCCATATACCCTTTGTTAAAATTGTTTTAATTGGTCCATGTGAAAGAAAGAAGAATCCTTGTTCAAAAAAGTCCAACTAGAAAAAGTAAATTAATATCCTATAAAAAAGGAAAGGAAATTAAAGAGTGTATAATATGAATTTAGACGTTAAGTTAAATATTTCAAGTCAAAAAAATTTGGGTGGTAGAACCTATAGTATTGGAAAGAACAATGAAAGAAATTTTGGTATACTTTAAGATTGTTATTTTTTTGAGTTAACAAAATTGTGTGGTAGGGCCTATAGTAAAGGGAAGAACAATGAAACTAATTTTGATATACTTGGAGATTGTTTATTATTTCTAAAAATATTGAATAAAGTTGCTAACAAAAATATATAGCTATGTATCATCATTTTAAGCAAAAAAAGTCTTTGATTTTGTAAAGTTCAAAATATTTCTGATAAAAAAATTATTGGCAATTAAATATTAAATTTATGATGTTATAAAAATTAAGGTATTTTTTCCTTTAGCAAATAAATATATTTTGAGAAAATAAAGTGAATTATGAACAAAGCATATACCATAAAAGCTAGTTCTTCAAAATATCCCACACTTCTTTGAAAAAACAATCTGGACTAGAAAACCTCAACTTGTTTACAATTTGGATGGCAAACAGATATTAGTATGTCATGTATAAGGCAAGATGATAGAGAAATGGGACTTCTTGACATTATCTTTGATACATACCATCTAAAGTTACTTTGATTAGTGCAAGTTAGCTTTAATGCATCCTAAACAAGCGCTTTTGAAGGGCTGGTCAACTAAGGGAATTGGGTTAACTCAATTCTTGAATGAAATGATAAAACCATGAATGAGAATCATTTTTATTTTCAAAATCAGAGGATTATACAACTAGGAAACGCTGAAATCCTTTTTGCCGAAAGACCATTCCTTAACAAGTATGAAGTGGGAAGGTTTGCCTTCATGGTCCATCAAATCCTACTAAAATATTTTAGCCATGAATTGCACACAGAACCAATAAACAACATAAAAAAATGACAAAGCAAAAGATATTGTTGGATGTCACAAGAAAATAATTTCCATGTGTTCCTAAGAAGTCTCAAATAGCAAACCAAAAGGCTGAAGTTTAGGGCACTTACAGTGGCATCTGGATTGTGAATTAGGGCACATAAGACATCCACCAGCTCTCCAAGATTATGGGGAGGAATTTTGGTTGCCATGCCAACCTGAAGAGTATGAAAGGATGTTACTTTGAATTAATTAGCTGCAAAAACATATACTAAGATGATGAGAAAGAAGTTGGAACAAGAGCATGCACAGAAATCACTTTTTAGGGAAAATGAAGGGAAAAGCATTAAAATTACCGCAATCCCAGAAGAACCATTCAACAATAATGTTGGAAGCCGAGTAGGCAAAAGCGAAGGCTCCTTTTGGGAATTGTCAAAGTTAGGGACAAAATCAACCTACAAGAAATTGCTGGGGACAAATTAAAACATGGAAACCATATAAATACATACAATAGAGAATATCACTTACTGTATCTTGTTCAAGATCAGCCAAGAAAACTGCCTCTGTCAGTCCCTGCAAGAATTGCACACAAAAGCAAGTGACTATACTTCAAGGCTATTGTTTTTTTAAGCATATAAACAAGAATGTGGGAAATAATGAACAATAATACTGTACCACCAGTGAGGGTGGGCAAATGGAGCAAGCACATGAGGTTAATGTACCAAAGAAGCATGTTTTGACCTCAGGATAAGACAATTGAACTGATGTAGTAAATAATAAAATGATAAGATGAGGCAGCGTATTAATAGCTCAAATGTAACACAAGTGGTGAGGACACCCAGTCAAATACAGGACATTATGAACATGAATGCACTTCCATATCTAACTTCCTAAGACAGATAAATAAACATTGAGATACATTTGCTAAACTGAAAATTAAGTCTTAAAACATACATCCAGCCTGCACTCTGTATAACGCATGGCAGCAGGAGGATCCGCATCAACCGAACCAAAATTCCCATGCCCTTGAATAAGAGGGCATCTCAGTGAGAAATCCTGAATATTAAAACCAACTGTAACCAAATAATTTTCAAGTGATAGGGGATAAAACAGGCAGTTTCAGCAATCAATAAGCAAAGCAAAAGGCTTAATAAAAATACCATTTTACCTGCGCCATTCGAACTAGTGCATCATAGACAGCAGTATCTCCATGTGGATGAAACTTGCCCAAAACCTTAAAAAAAAAAAAATGAAACCCGTAGCAAAATAATCATATAATAATTATCATTGGTTCATAACAATTACTAAGAGCTTCATTTAACAACTAACCTCACCAACAACTCTAGCACATTTTTTAAACGGCTTTTTCGAAGAAAGCCCCAATTCATGCATTGCAAATCTACAAATTCAAATAAAAAGGAATAAAAAACAACACCCGGAAATAACAGAACAAAGGAAAAGACAAAGGGGGGTCTCACAGAATCCTCCGGTGAACTGGTTTTAGCCCATCTCTAACATCGGGCAAGGCTCTACCAAGCAAAACAGACATAGCATAAGCCATATAGGCCTCGGTAGCCTCTTTATGAAGCTCCGTTTGAACAACCCGCCCATTTCCACCACCAGGACTACCCCCATTCGAATCCTTCACTAACAGGCTCCCATTCTCACTATCATCGTTGGGAGCTTCCTCGCGGCGACGAGATTGGACAACGGGACGGATTCGGGGGGAGGAGGAGGAGAGGAAGCGGAGGTCGGAGACGGAGCGGTGGTGGTGGTGGTGGTGGAGGAAAGAGAAATAACGAAGGGAAGGAGGAGGGAGACGGTGGAGAAAAGAGGAGAGACGGAGAGTGGAGGAGAGAGACATGGGGTTGCAAGAATTAGGGTTTAATCTTGTAAGAGAAGGGGGGTTCATGCCATGGAAGGAGAGGAAGATAGGGAAAGGAAATGAAGGGTTTGGGTTTCTTTGGGGCTTTTTTAGGGTTTAAGGATGTTTTTGTCTCTCCGAATGCGTTGGGGATTGTGCAAAGGTTGTCTTTTTGTTGGGTTCTTGCGCGCCAAGCTGTTTTTGGATGTTATATTGTTGCTTAGTCCCCAATTTTGTAATAATATTGTATCTTAGTCCTTTAACTCTAAACATTTACAGGTTAGCACATGTTAGTAATGTTTTGCAAAATAATTTTGTTAATGCGTTTTTAGTTAAAATTACATCAAAATTATTTTCTATATGTATAATCAAATTATTTTTAGTAAAAAAAACTAAAAAATATTAAATTAATATTTTTTAAAATGAAAAATACACCAAATTCAAGCATGTATACCTTTAAAATATAGATATAAAAGTTTATTTGGACTTGACTTAGAACAAGGTTTTCTAATAATAAATTGGAATAATTAATCTAAAAAATTAGAAGAATTAAAATAATATTGTCTTGATAAAAAAAATCAAATGAATTAAGGGTCATGTTTTGACCGGATTAGCCAAAAAAATATTAATCTACATATCCATCTATTAAATTAATTTGGATTTTACAACTATAATTTGACATGGCTTGAATGGATAAGTGTAATCCAATCAATCTAAAAAAATTAATAAAGTCACATTTTAATTTAATTTTATTAAAATAAATTTATATTATTTTAATTTAAAAAAATATTAAAAAAGTATTATTCAAATTGATGCTTAGAAAACAACTCAAGTTAATTTTCTAACTTGACTTAGAAACGACACCGGACAGACCAAATCCAAAATCCAACTATCCCACAAAAACTTTTTGTCTCAACACACACGTCCCCTATCTCATCGTTATCAACGAACATACCTTGAAAAAAAATACACATAGAGAACACTATCCTCTTCACTTGATTTAATCTTGCATTGAGAAGCAAAAAACTTTCTCGCCCATTTCACCTGTTTCATTCTTTTTAATTCATAGCAATTGCTAAAGAATCAAGAAAGAATGGCAATGGCAGCCTTCAAATCCACATCAAGAAGGGCAAAAACAGCAGCAGCAACAAGTGCAGCAACATCAGATAAAGAAACTTCAACAAAGCAGCACGCTTTACCAAGAAAAACAATACCCTCAAGAAGATCAAGGAGTGTGAGTGCAGTCTCAAGATCCCATCTTGTTGATACTTGTTCATTAACAAGAACAGCTGCAGAAGGAACAGCAACAGGGTCTACAGATTTCTTGATTAAAAGAGACAACCCGCTTTACTGGAGCAACGTTTCTCCATCTGGTAAAGAAGTCAGTGAAGTTGTGGTTGGTAAGGAAGAGTCTAAGAGTGCGCCCACAAAGCCGAATGTTGTTGGTGATAGCAGGAGAGGGAGATCCGTGTCAAGAAAGGCTAATGCTGGAAGGAACGTTTCTGGGATTGGTAGGAATTTGTCCAGAGATCCTGTTTCTAGAGGGAGGCCCGTGTCACGGCCCCCTGGCTCTAGAGGCCATTTAGTGCATTCCGAGGTTTGGCTTTTTTATTGTTTCAATTCTGGAATTCAGTAGGATTTTGAAATTATTTGGTGTGAAAGATTGGTTTTTATTGATTGAATTCGATAGTAGCAAAGCATGTTCTGTTTATTGTTGGTTGTTGTATTTGACAGAGTGATGTTGAACAAGAAGGGAGTTCGTTGATGAAATATATAAACGGGAGTGGTGGTTTGAGTGAAGTGTCAAATGCTGGAAGAAATAGTGATTTAGCGAGGAGTTGTGATAGTGAATTTGAGAGGATGAGAAGTTCGCCCATGCGATCAAATGGATCTGCTGCGGATTCGGTATTGTCTCTCGAAATGCTTTTATGTTATTGGCGTTGATAAATGCGAAATGAAGCTGTTTAGTGAAATGATATTTCCTGTTTTGTTTTTTCTTTTCTTTCAAGCCTTCTTTGCCTTTTCGGAGCTGGGAAGATGGAGGTTTGGGTAGCTCATTTTCAGAAGCTGAAGAGAGTACTATTAAAGCAGTTTCTGAACAAATGCAGGTGAGATCTGAATGGTGTTATGTTTAATTGGTTTGGACATGAGTGATTTGGTGTTATTTATGTGTTGGTGTTGTAAATGGCCAATGCATGAGATAGTATGCAGACTTTTTATGTGAACGGTTCTGAAACATCAATGGATAAGATGCATGATCCTAATGTAATTTTGGTTATGATCTCATGTTGCAGTCATTCCAAGGGGATAATTTGGGAGATGACACCTCTAGTCGAATATATGAAACTGTTCGGTCTGAAGTTAAACGTGCCATTGCTGACATCCAAAATGACTTAGAAAGTGTAAGTTTCCATGGTTAATGGGTGATAAATGTTTAGTTCTTATATGATTTCAGTTGGCTGCTTTCATGCAGGATGTCCTTCAAAATAAATTCTTTGATGTCTATTACAATGTTTTACTAGTTATGAATGCTTGACTTAAGTTTTGCCAACTAGTGCTGGCGCACACTCATTTCAAGAGTCCTTAGTTGCCTGACCTGCTAACCTGGAACATGACTTGCTGCCTCGACTCTTTGGCCCAGTAGGTTGGATATTTGATGCAAGGATGTTAAATTTCAGGAGCATCTGCTGGATTCCATGGTTCCATTGTTTTTCTTTTTTCTTTTTTGGAAAAATGTGTTGTAGGCTGTGTTCACACTACCATGTCTTCTTTTTCTGTGCCTGGATGACTGTAGTCACCTGCTCTAATTGCTGGTTGCACATTTGATTGCTTCATGTTTTTATGCTTGCTTCCATGTTTTTATGCTTGTTCATGATTCACTCTGCACTTTGTTTTGAGTTCAGACTGTTCGAAGGAGTAACACCACTGCTATTGCAATGGCCAATGTGACTGATATTCCTCCTGATCTAGTCAACCCAAGTGCAGTTGAATTAGTTTTGGATATCAGAAGAGAATATGCCAATAAGCTTGAGCAGGTAAGTTTTACTCACTTTCAGCTGAGATTGTGATTGAAAATTTAGATTAACCATAGGCTCACTTTCAGCTGAGATTGTGATTGAAAAGTTATAAAGCTGCTACCCTTTGATGTTTGCTCGATTTGAGCTGGTGTGTTAAATTATGGTTTCAAATTAAGCTAAGGGAAACTTGATTTGCATAGTTGATGCTTGTGCTTACAATGTGCTTCATACCCACTGTACTATTGAGCGGTGCAAGGTTTTCTTCTAAGAAAATCTATGATTGTTTTGACATGATGAAAATTATGTAGAGATGAATTTAAAAATGGTTGATGCGTATTTTTTCTACTTATGCTGCTACTTGATGAACACTTAAAAGCTCAAGAGAGGAGGGATGGGATTGGGGTAGGTTCTGGATTCAAATGTTAGAAATGACAATGACAGGACGTGGGGGTTACCCTACTTGCAGTCTAATGAACGGGCAAGGAAGCTTCGAGCAGACCTGTCTGTCGAGGAGCACCGTGGTTTAGAGCTTAGTAGAATCCTGAAGGAAGTGCTTCCACGTCCCAAGACCTCAAATGTGCAGAAACCCCGCGCTGGAAGAAAGGTACATCCTTTATGTATTTTTGCATGGGCGGCTTCCATGCAAGTATATTTACACTAGATGCTTTAAAAACATGTGTAGCATTGATACAGAACAGAAGGAGAAAACAGTTGAATATGTTTAGTTAGGGAAATATCCTACACATCTAGTTAATATCCTTCTGAATCCAAGTTTACAAGTTCCGCACATGGTTGATATTCTAGAATATGGAACTTGATTATCCATGCTTTTTAAGCAAAGAGACTAATTATAGTTTGTATCTTATCTGGTTATGATCTCTCTCTCTCTCTCTCCCCACCTCCCCCTGAAGATCTTTGACTCGGAGAGGTGGTTTTGGTCATGATTCAAGCCATGTTCTTACTGTTCTGTTCATTCACGTTAAGGTTCAGCCTTCACATGCTTAGCAGTCGGGGAGTTTCAATGCCATTAGCATATAGATGAGTGTTTTAACTTTTTTTTGGTTTGTGCTGGTCCGATGACAGTCCAGCATTGAAAGAAGGAAGGTGTCAAAATGATTAACAGATGAAGCCATGGCTTATTTTGATGAATGTGTGTCACTGTCAACATTTGATAGCTCTGACTTCTCATCACCAGAGGACCCAACATTAAACTTTGTTGGTGTTGCTTCCCCTGTTGGTGATTGTGCATCCTTTTCCCAAGCAAGTTCTAACGCCACAGCAAATTGTTATCCCAATGGTTTAGCTACCAACAAACAGGTTTTTGCCTCTCAACATTCTTTACATGTTATTTTTATTCTGAATGAATACAGTTGGCTGAATCAGTGATACATTTTCATAAGATACCGGTGCCATCTCATTTTCAGTAATATATTTCCTTTTCTTCATGGAGGTGTCTCCTGTCTTGTTCTTTGCTTTGTCAGTTTAATTTTTCCTTCTAGAAAAAAAAAAGTAAAACAACGAGGCTGAAGTGGTAGATGAGATATATAAGCACCAATACACATCATGCACATTATGTTAGAGGAACAAAAGTAGAATCACCCTGCCCTGCCCTTGCTTTCTGTTTTTTCTTCTAGAAAGGAAAGTTCAAGACAGTGAGGTTGAAATGCTAAAGGAGAAATATAAGCGTTCAGACACTCCATGCAATATTATGTTGGAGAAACAAAAGTAGAATCTTAGTCTAGTGATAAATTATGTTAATGCTTTCAGGAGTTGGTTGGTGCACATAGCCACGGTGCATCAGTGTTGTCAGCCACTGGCACCAGCAAGGAGCCTACTCTAGATGAAGTCAGTATAAACAGCTCAGAAACACCATACAGTGGGCGGTTTCAGTTTTCTCTTACTCGCAAGCCAGAACACTTCATCGAAGTTCAGCAAGATATTAGGAAGTATGTCAAAAGCTTTGAGAAAGACATGGAAAAAACTGGCGTCAATTCAATGATTTTAAGATCAAATCACTTCGATATGGATGAATATAATTCGCAGGCCTCGAGGCAAAACTTTTTATTTGACACAGTGTTCCTTAATAGCAGAATTCAGTCGGGTAGTATGCTACTATGTGATGGAGGCATGGGAGTTCCATTTTCTCCTTTTGCTGCCGTAATCTAAATGGTGTGTTTAGATTCTTACAAATCTATTCTCACCATCTGGAACGTGGAAAACTTTTGTAAGCAACAGGGTTACTGTTTGTTTTTCGGACTCGAGATCTCGTGTTGCATTGAGAACTTGTCGATGTGATTCAAAAGTTTTTAAATTTTTATTTTTATTTTTTATTTAAAATTAAATATTTTTAGGATTTTTAAATTATTTTCATGTGTTGATATTAAAAATATTTTTGAACGAAAAAAAGTAATTTCAACTTTACTTTTTATCAGGAATTAAAAGGCGTTCATACGAGCATGGTTTGTAATTGCTTATAAGAGCAACTCCAACACTTGTGCTATTAGAAAAGCTAAAGGTAAAAATGTGTTCTTTTAGATGTTTTGTTTGATATTTTTAGCTCCAATGATTATGCTATCAAAAGAGTTAAAATGGTTGTTTCCTCAATAGTATGTTATTTGTAGCATCTTGAACAAAAAAGCTATAACTTCCATTGGCACTGGTGTTTATTCTAGCTATAGTTGTCAATTGAAAAGAAGCGAAATTATTTTTTTAATTCAATGGTGGATTCTAACCCAATTTAACAAATTCAGCTAGATCTAGTTGAAATATCAAGTATATTTTTTTATAAAAAAAATTATGTCAACAAAATATTTTTGGGAAAATTATTTCTTTTCACGTAAAATCAACTGACAATTAACACTTATAATAATTAAAATATGCAATCTATAATTTTTACTGTACTCGAATAACTCTAAAAATTAATTTGATTGTTTTGAGATATTTAAATTTTTAAAAAAGAAAAAATATAAATTTGAATGGAATTAAAATGCGTCGATTATAAAGCTGGCAATGGGCAATACGAAGCTTGCTCCGACAATTCTCTCTCGAGGGCATCGATGTCTAATTTATTTTTTAACTAAAAATGACGTGGCAATATATGGTTTATGGTAATTTCAAATTGATTACTTTGAATATATTGTTATGTGTTAATTATGATAATAATGCAAGTTTTTTTATTTCAAATTTGATATTTTTATTTAAATAAAATTAAAAAATAAATAATTGTAATGTTAAATAGTTTTTAAAATAATTTATTTAATTATATAAATTAATCATATTAATTGTATAATCATTTGCATAATTATACTACAAACAAAATAATTACACTATATTTAAAATGTTATACAAATAAATAGCTCTTCTAAATTGTTTTTACCATTGGAATACACATAAACAAAAAAGCTATATTTATATTATTCACAAAGCTATTTTACCAATTTAGCTCTTTAAAATGCTTTTTTATATTGGCGTTGCTCTAGTCTCATATTGTGATTTTAAGCACAGGTGTTAAAAAAAAAAGATGGGGGATATAAAGTGTGTAATATATTAACTAAACAATAAACGACATGGGTAATCTACTGTAGCATTTTTCACTGTTCACCCAGACACAAATTATTATTCATTGCTATAGTAAAATAATTATTTTACCCCTAGGTCTGAAAGTTTTTAGCCCCTGGGACTGGGGATATTTTTGGATTTTTCAGGGGACACGAACGGTATTTTCGGATTTGTTACACGGTAAAACGGAGCAGTTAGCCCCCCTAAACGATAAAATCAACCATTAGAAGTCGAGGGTATTTTCGAATTTCCACCCCCAATTTTTTCATAGATATAGCTAGGGTCAAGAGCTATATGGGTAATTGATCATTTTTTAAATTATTTTTAATCTGAGACATTGTAGACGCATCGTCCGCACGCGCCAGCAGCGTTCCGATCGCACATATTTTTCAGGCAGCGCGTGCGACGTGACCCGTCATCATAAAATAAGCTCCCACCGTCTTCGATGGTTTGGCTCCATGTCCTCTTCCTCCACCTGCGGCACATGTAGTGGAATATGACTTGTGGTCTTTGGTGGATGGTTTTTCTTCCCCCCTCTTTTCTCTCTCCTGTTGTCGGTGAATTATGATACAGTTCCTCAGTTTTGTGTAACTTTCATTTCGGTTTCTTATTTTTTTATTTTATTTTTATTACTTATTTTTCAATCGAACTTTCAATTATTTTCAATTATGCTTTTTAATCGAAATTGGTTATATACAGTAAGTTTCATTTCGGTCATTCATTTATTTATACTTTTTATTTTTGTTTTTATTTTTTTATCGGGATTTTACTTTTATTTTTTTCAATTATAAAACTTTAATTTATATCAGTGATCATTTTAAAATTAAAATTACTCTATTTTTTTTTATCTATGTTCTTTTTTTTTGTTTTCTGCTATTTTTATTTTATTTTCGGATAAGATGATTTTATGATTTTATTGTTTGCACAATAATAATGATAATTTTAGTGATTGTTTTTTAATGTTTTTTATGACAAAATATTTTACTTTTTTTTTAATTCTTCAGGGGCATTTTAATGATTTTTAATGTTTTCATAGTAATATTAATAATAATTTTAACTGTTACAGCAACGATAATGACAATAACGTGGGGATAGATTTTCAATTTATATTTTCTTTGTTTCGGAGATAAAAAAATTAAATATTTATTTTTTTATTTGATTAATGCAGGTTCTTTCATAACCTATATTTTGTTTGTTGTGTTTAATTTAGATTGAATTATAAAATGAACTAATTTTAATAAAATATATTCAATAATTCAGATATCTGAATCTTTTTATATTTTTTTAATGATAATGATAATTTTATATTGGTTATATCATTGAAACCTACTAAACAAATAAATTTATATCCATTTAAAATTCATATATTTTATAGAAAACTTGCACTTGATAAGTTTTTTGCATAAATTTATTATTTTGCTCAAATTTATATTACAGTAAAAAATTACACACAATAAATATTTTTTACGTTGAAAAAAAATATAATTCCGGCCGTGACGCGACGCGAGTAGCATGGCTAGTAAGTAGATATTATAGATGATAAAAAAAAATGAAGATAAAGAGACATGTGATATTATTTTGATATTTTTAAATCATTTTGATATGTTAATGTCAGAAATAATTTTTAAAAAATAAAATAATATTATTTTTAAAAGAAAAACAGTTTTAATAACCATCCAGATTACAGTCTAAACACTCACTCAGTGCAGAACTGGAGATACGTCCTTACACGTCCCTTGTTATCGAGTGAGAGACACAAGTAACGGACACACAAAGCCAACCCGTCGGCAGCAGCACGAACCAGTAAAAATCAAAATAAAAATACAAACCACTGACATGTTTCTTTGTTTAGCCCCTGCAGTACAAAACCCCTTTCCATTTTTATATTGAACAAGAGATGGATGGTGATGCAGTTCGTTGTGAGAGAGAAGAAGAGATTCTCTCAAAAACAAACCTGCTGTAAAGGCAGATAAATCTTATTGGTAGCATGGCTGTGCATATTAGCCAAGTGTGCGGTACTAAATCTAACTCAAGGTTAATTAACCCAGCTCGAAAATCTCTAACCCCATGCTTGGTTATAAAGTTAACCCCCAGGAAACATGCTCTAGTTAGCTGGCCGCTCCTCTCCCCTCCACTCCTCTGTTGTCTTGGTTTTGTGTGCTGTTCTATCACATTTCACTTCCACTGTCTCTCCTTGTTTTGGTAAACCACTTTTGGCTACCAAAATACACTTCTTCCAATTCCCAAAGTCACACAATCTAAACTAGAGTAGGAAAACAAGGGAGACCGACCTAACAGGTTGATATAACATATCGAGACCCATCTTTTTTTCTTCTGACAAGTCTTGCTTGCTTGCATTCCATCATATTCTGTGCTCCCAGGTTGCCAAAAGAAGTTAATGAAGAGGTCCTCGTCTTGCTCCTCCTCCTCCTCCTCTTCATCTTCTTGTGTTGCCTCTCAAAGCATTGAGAAACCAAAGGCCAAACGCGTTAGAAAGAACCAAAAGAGCAATCAAGGAAAATCCCAGAATGCTGCTGCTGCTAATCATAACTCTGGCAAAAGAAGCTCCATTTATAGAGGAGTCACCAGGTACCGGAATCTTGCTCAACTGTGCTTCTTCTTCTTCTTCTTGTTTTCCTTTATTGTGGGATCTTCAAAAAAACTTGCATGTGTGACATTTTTTGTTGATTGATCAAGATCAGACATAGATGGACAGGAAGGTTTGAAGCGCATCTTTGGGATAAGAGTTCATGGAACAACATTCAAAACAAGAAGGGAAAGCAAGGTGAATTTCGCTTAATTAATTAAAGATTAACAAAAACCAAGGAGATCTAAGATCTTTTATATATATATTTTAACTATTGTTTTTAATTTATTTTCTTACATGTTCTGACCATGTTTTAACCTTTGTAATCATCCCTGTCACCGCAACTTTCACATTCACAACTTTGTCTGCTGCTTAGTTTATTTGGGTAAGCACTCCACCTCAATGATCTCAACCAATACATTTTTTTAATAATGATTCTTTTTTTAACTTCCTTCAAAACAAAATAAAGATTATCGGTCCTAATGGTGTGCAACACGTAGGTGCCTATGATAATGAGGAGGCAGCTGCACGCACCTATGATCTTGCTGCCCTAAAGTACTGGGGAACAGAGACAACCTTGAATTTTCCGGTAACCTCACATTGTGTCTTTGACTTTTTTTCTCCAGCTTTGACCATTATCAACATACATGCACTTTCTTCCTGTGTTTTCTTTGAAATGGTCATGTTACATTTTAAATTACTACATGAATCCGGTGCACCCATGTGAACCCTAACTTTCTAAGTCCGTCTTTCTGCATCTTGTTAGATTTTGCTGCAGTAGCTTGAAATCTATCTATCTATCTATTATATATATACAGAGGTTCAAGATCTGTTTTCAGTGGTGCTCAGATATAAATCGAATGTTTAGTTAATAAAACCAAACGAGATTGGATGTGGGATTGAAGCTAAACACAGTCTCAACCACAGAAACAAACGGGCAGACCCTATTTTGAACATTAATCGATGATGGTGCAGATAGAAACATACACAAAAGAGAGAGAAGAGATGCAAAGGGCGAGTAAAGAAGAGTACTTGGCATCCCTGAGACGGCAAAGCAGTGGATTCTCGAGAGGAGTCTCCAAATACCGAGGGGTGGCTAGGTAAATGCCGCTTTTCTTCTGCACTTTATTTCATCGATAGATTAATTTTTGGACGTCTACAGTTTGATTTTTGGCATTGATTATAATTAATTTGGCTGGCTTGGCTTGAAACTTGACAGGCATCATCATAATGGCCGATGGGAAGCTAGAATTGGACGAGTTTATGGGAACAAGTATCTCTACCTTGGAACTTATAGTATGCTCCTCTCTCCCCTTTAATTGTGACCATGGAAATTTCACCTTCTTAGCATGGAATAATAACATTCTGCTATTTTTCTTGGATATGGAGAATCAATGTAGACTTGGCTTTTGACTTTGCTTGTTTCTCCAAAAATTTCCCAAACAGGAAAATCTGGTTTGAAATTTGACAGCAAAAAATAATAATAATTTATTTATTCTATTTATCTCAACTCAAATTGAAGAAACTTTTAGAAAGGCGGATTTCTTTTGGATGTGTCTAGGAGGTGGGTAGGAGGGCCAACTTTTATGCTGGCTAGATGCCAAATCCAAAGCTGTCAGTGTGAGTCCACACAAGCTAACGTGGCACAAACCCTTTACTCATGCTATCAAAGTGGCAGGTTTGCAATAAAAATGTTTATGGGGGACTAAACTGGAACCAATCTTCAAGGTTAGATGTCTTCCATGCCTGAACTGCTTTCCAGTTATAGTTGTAGCTCCTGCAAGTGCACCAGGGCCCAGTATTATATTGCCATTCTAGATCCTAAAAAGGATTCTATTTTTAGATTACCATCTCACTCCAATTACCAAATTAGTGCAAGATGTGATTGATGCCCATGATTCAATCTCCATCAGTAGGTCAGGTGACTCATCCTTACCATGACAAAAAAAACCCTACATCTTTCATCTTTTTGCTTGCACAAGCCTAGGCCAATGCTAGGGTTCACCAAGAACATCTACTACGGGGTAGGGCTTATATGCCCACAAATGAGGCATTAACTAGCAACCTCCGTGGCCCTTGTTAATGGTGTCGGCCTGTGGTCACCCCCATAGCAGGCCACTAACTGGGAGAAATGGGAGTCGACAGGCAGATTGATGGTGGTGGTCTTAAAGTCAAAACATTTTCAGTTTGTCTCTTTGCGCTAGAAGTGACATGGCACATGGGTGGGTGAGATAGCTCTTAACACCGTTCTTGGTGCGGGAGTCGGGGTAAACTATGTTCTTGCCCTTATAGATTCAGTGACTTCCCACTATGGTCCTTGTAATTTAAGATTACTCAATTTTAACCTGCAGTTTCCAAGAACTTCCAATGCGGTCCCTCCTTTGTGAATTCTCATATAGGAGTTTGGAAGGAAAAGAAGGGGGGGAATAGGCATTTGTTAGCTATAGTTAGTGGCTATATGCTAAGGTTTGAACCTTTTTTCAAAACTACAAGATTATAATTGGGAAATTCATATTACAAGGGCTGATATGGAATGTTGACAATTCTACAAGGGCTAAAATAAAGTTTCCCCCCGGTATCAACCAAAAAGACACCACCAAAAACAGAACCGATCACCTAGAAGAACCCCAGCAAAAAAAATTCAAAAAGAGAAAGGGCAAGGTGGCGTGGAGCTTTACATGCTTGGAGATGGACAATCTTTATGGTTGAAGTACGGCTGATTCTTGCTACTGTACTTGTCCAAGCAGCAAGGTCTTATTCAACAACTAGCTAGGGCACAATCAAGGAAACTATGTTGCTTGCTAGATATTTTTTTAATATTTCAAAAGTGAGATTTCAATGCAATTAATATAATACTATGTACTAAGCATGTGAATTCCCAATCTCGCTTTAATATTTTAATCAATCCACCTCAATTTATTCTGTATCATAAAGCTACTTTTCTTCTTACTTTTCTTTAATCTATCGATTGCTCGATTAATTAATTCACTAATCAGATTTTGTCTGTCTACTTTTTGCTTGTTAATTTCGTAAAGATACACAAGAAGAGGCAGCGGCGGCGTATGATATGGCGGCGATAGAGTATAGAGGAGCAAATGCAGTGACCAATTTTGATGTTAGCAATTACATGGAGAGATTGAGGAAGAAAGGCATCCCCATAGACCGAATCCTCCAAGAACAACAACTTCGTAACAACTTGATTGATTCCAGAGTAGAAGTAGAGGCGGAGGTTGAACAACCACCACCACCACCGCAACAACAAGAGGAAAAAGAGCAAAAAATAGTCCCGTCGTCGCAAATCCAACGCTCACAAATAAATCCAAGCCTGGATGGCAGGTCTCCTATGGTAATTATGGACACCATCGAAGAGCACGAGCTAGCATGGAGCTTTTGCATGGATTTAGGATTGAACCTCACAATGCCTGATCTTCCTCTCGAAAATTCTTGCGAGTTGCCAGACTTGTTCGATCATACCGGATTTGAAGATAACATCGAC
The DNA here is from genome assembly GCA_015731905.1 of Salix dunnii. Classification (NCBI taxonomy): domain Eukaryota; kingdom Viridiplantae; phylum Streptophyta; class Magnoliopsida; order Malpighiales; family Salicaceae; genus Salix; species Salix dunnii. The sequence continues at coordinate 17,012,414 of CM027668.1, forward strand.
TTGATATTTGACGCTTGTTGCTATGGAAATGAGGCCAATCAGGCTGGCTACATATTAGAGGATAATAGCACAGGAGGAGTTGAAAAGGTTGGTGTTACAAGGAGTGTTGACGAGGAAAGTGAAAGTGGGAAGGACAAGTTGTCGTCTGATTCGGCCTCAAATTCTCCAACTAGTTCAACGACCACCTCTGTTTCTTGTAACTATTATGTTTGAATTTTTCTTGGACTTCCATGGCTGGGGATTGCTAAGGTTTGATTAGATTCTGTTTTGTTGGGTTCTGTTGTGGGTGGATGGGAAAAAAAAAGGGATCAAAATATCCTTACTTTTTCATATTTTCATGTTTGTTTTCTCTTAGTTACTTCAAAAGGAAATATGAGTTCAAAAGTATAAAAAAAAAAGCTTCAATAATTCCCTTTCCCTTCTCAATCGTGAGCTGATTTTTCCCTTTATAGAGTTAGAACATGATCGTTCAATCCGCCAAGTATAAATGGTTATGTTTTGAAATCTCAGAATTAAATTTCGAGGACGTTAAGGTATTTTTTCTTCTAGGTTTCTTATGTTTCCTTTTGAGGAAAGAAGACTTGAAATTATATAAATATATAATGCTTATCCTTCTAATTTAGATTTATTTATAGACAAGAAGATCCCATAACATATAGTTTTCTATATCAAATAAAATTCAACAAATTCTTCACCTTCTAGTAAATTACTTCAAAAATTTCATGTTCATACAAACTCCTAGATCTAGCCTAGTGAAAAGGGCAAGATGAGGTTAAAACAAAGATCTTTATTTTTAGGTCGCACCATCTAAATGACTTGAATTTATCAAACAACTTGAATTTGTCAAATAAACATAAAATCCTGTTACAAAAAATAGAGGAAAAAATGAAAAGACTATGGCCTGTTTGAGCTCTAAGTGCCTGTTTGGGTGAGCGGTGCAAATCGCGTTTCACCTAATTTTTTTTTGTTTTTTATGGTTTTAGATAATTTTAATGTGCTGATGTCAAAAATAATTTTTAAAAAATAAAAAATATATCATTTTAATGTATTTCGACATGAAAAGCAACAACCACCACACTCCCAAACACCCCTTATGACAATCCCCCAAACTCCATTTGTATTGGTTTGAGGAGCAAAGAAGGCTTAGAAAGAGGGTTTTAGTTAAAAAGAGTTTAATTAGCTTAATTCACCCCATCAGCTCTTTATGAAGGCCAGCTTCATTTTCTCTGTAGACCCCATTTTTTATGTTAAAGACTTAAAGCCCATGACTTTAATTTTGATAAAGTTTGAAAGTTTCTAGGTTTTTGTCAATGATTTTGTGGCTTTTGTTGGTAAAATGGGAGCTGAATTCAATGTGGTTATTGGGTTTTTGCCTGCTTTAATTTTGAAATGTAAAACAAAACACACACTACACATTTGCTAGGGGTGGTTTTGCTCTTAAAATTGTTTTTTTCTCTGTTTTTTTGATGGGTTTTAATGTGTGTTTTTAGTCTTGGTAAACCCTTGTGCTGGGATAGTGATGAGGCAGTGCCTTGGTACACGTGAGCGACAGTGTCAGTGAAAGAATGGAGGAGAAACAAGAAAGCCTTTTCTTTTTGCCATGAAGTGTGAATGAAGGCAAAATCTCTAGTTTTATTGTTTTTACTATACAATGCTTCTTCTGCACAAGGCTTGCATATTATTTCACAGTTGTAGCTATGTTCAAAGAAATTTTAACTGTTATTTAGTTTTCTTCTTCCTCGTATGCTTTCAAATTAATTAAGCATAGTTCATTTTATTATTGTAGCATTTTCAATTTTATTTCTGCGTGCTATAACTGACCAATTATTTCTCTTGCCCCTGCTCTAGTTGCAAGATTATGGTAAAAATCCATCAGGAGAGACAGAGGTACAGTTTAGGTTAACCATGGTCACACTGCAGCCTATGTTGAGATCCATGGCCAACATTAGCCATCAGGAAAACAAAACGCTGAAAACGAAAGTTACGAAACGGCACAACTTCAATGAAAGCGAGCTTTCCTCCCTTCTACCTTATCTTTCCCTGGAAAAAGAAATTATGTTTCCTCTCGAACCGGTTCACATTCCGTCGATATATTACCGATGCACGAAATGCTTTTGACTCTCGCGTTCCAAATCCGACACCCGAAACTGCTGAGTTCCGTCACAATTTTTTCGGCCTAACAGACCTGAGACTTCAGCTTTGGACATTTCTTTCCCAACGTAAGCTGTCTTTTTTCCATGATCAGACTAGAAAGATTGTGTCTTTATCAGTTTTTGAAGCTTGATCAAGTGAGTTGATGAAGTTTAGCCTGAAAGCTGAAACGGAATGTGTTCTTTTGGTCTTGTAATTGCTAATCATAATTAGTTTAGTAGTGCTTGATCATAATTATGGGTAGATATTGGTGTTGTTACAAATGTGATTGAAGAAAGTTTCGCTTTTTATGACTGTTTGATTCTTGTTTTTACTTAATTGCTGGGTTACTAATATTTTATTGAAGTCAGTACTGTGTTAGAAGTTGACAGTTTTTTGGAAAGTTTCCCAGGATGCAATTTAATGATCAAAACCATGTAAGGATTTGATGTGTTTGATGATTTTTCTTCTTAGCTTAAACATCAAGTGACTGGCTTTTGAGTTTTTGAGTTTTGCACTTTTGATATGCTCTTGAACTCCAGAGTTTGGCACCTCCTACAGCTACTGATCCTGGATGGGCTCATGGGACTATGGTTAATGGGGGTAGGCAAAAGATCAAGTGCAGTACTGTCATAAGATTTTTCTTGGAGCTGGAATTCTAGAATGAAGCAGCATTTGGCTGGAGAAAGAGGGAATTTAACTCCGTGTGAAGACATTCCTGAGGATGTTAATGTTCAGATAGAGCAGCATTTGGGTTTTGAAGTTTTGGAGAAGCTAAGAAAGCATAAAGAAGCAAATACTGCAAAGAAGTCATATTTGTTGTACTTTCAGGAGAAGGGAGGAGATGTTGACGACGCGGGGCCATTGCAAAAGATGTCTACCAGGAGAAGAGGCAAAGAGGTTTTGGAAGGGACATCTAATCGATCCAAGAGACACAAGAAGCAACATCTGCCAATGGTTGTGCCCGTTGTTGCTCGACCTTTGCTCCAGAATTTTGGTTCCCGAGAGAGCACCGACCAGGCCTATATCGCTGTTTCAAGATTTATATATGAAGCTGGAGTACCATTAAGTGCAGGGAATTGTTATTCTTATACTTTTCAACAGATGGATGATAGTATTGCCCTGGCTATACGATGCCTTCTTGTAATGCTTTGAGAGGAAGATTTCTGAGTAGAAGTGCCCACGATGCAGTAGAATACTGCAGAGAATTGAGAATGTCTTGGGAAGTGACTGGATGTTTGGTTTGAGGTGATAGGTGGACGGAGGGAATTAATCGTGCAGTCTAAATATTTTATTTATTGTACCAAGGGTACCATGTTTTTGAAATCTGTGATGTTTGGTTTGCAAAGCTACACTGTGGATGGGCATAAATTCATCTGCAAGTTCAAAGCTAATGTTGCTTCCAACTCAGATTATACCTATTTTCAATTATTTTGGGTGAGACAAATGCAAGATTACAGGAGAAGATTAGCAGGTGAGTTGAGCCTGACCATACGAACACATGATGGAACATTCCAAGATCCCTGAAAAGGTGTACCTTAATTAACAGCTGCATCTTGTTTTTCTGTTTATGAAGTGAAAAGCATGGATGGGTTATGCCCCCTGATATCTATGTTTCTACTGGTTTTGTATCCCTCAGACTGAGAAAGTTCCTAGCTTCAACAGCAAATTAAGAGAAAAAATTTCTCTTACCTCATTTAGTCGTCATCTTTATTGCCTGAATAGCATTTAGCTAAAAGAAAGACTTTGAAAAAAATTAAAAGCATTGCTGGAAAGATGGTGGTGAAGGCAGAAAGTGAGAAAATTATTGTTGCCGAAGAGATGAGAGGACTACATCCTGAAGTGAACTGTCCCTTTTCATTGCAGCTTTGAACTCATCAAAGGTGACTTTTCCATCACTGTTGGCATCCATCTTTTCAAATATCTCGTCCAATTTCCCCGGTTCTGTTATATCTGCTGGAAGGCAGTCCTCGGGCAAAGCCTGCTCAAAAAACATTTTACATGTCATCTAATCTTGGTGCAGTTTAAACTTCTCAAGTTATAAAAATTGTTAGGGAAGTAGCTTACTCTGAGCATTGATGCCACTTCTTCCTTCGTGATGCACCCGGATCGGTCTGTATCATACATCTGTTGGCCGAAAAGCAAAAGAAAAACTCAGCTTAGCTGGATGCTTTACTTCTTGATGTTGCGAGTTGGAGGGGAATCAGGGAAGAGAGCATACCTGGAAGCATAGACGGAGAGCATCATCTCCTTGAGAGTTCCTGAGGCTGGAGAAACCACAAAGAATCTCCCTCATGTCAACTGTTCCATCACGGTTGTTGTCAAATAGATCGAAGATGCGGGGTGCCATAGGGATCAGTAACGACATGTTCATTGCTTTCAGCACCTCCTCGAATTCAGATAGAGTAGCATTATCACCTTTTGCACACCTGCACGTATATATATTTCCCCGTCAGAATATGAAAAACTGATGATAGGGCAATCAAACTCAGGCCCGCTTGAAGTTTAAGCTTCTTTATGCAATTTATCAGCGGTCAAATGCTGATAAACCCAGAACTCTACACAAACTGAACTAAAATTTCAGGGCGTGAAATAGTTTGAGTACTCACAATTTGGAAAAATGTAGCCTGAGTTTCTCAATTTCATCCTCCTTGAGATCATGTGATGCTAGTAAAGATTTCAACTTTTTGGTTCTTAAGAAAATTGTACTACTCCACACACTGGCTATTGCTGCTGCACGAAACTTGCGACGGGCATTGAAACTCTGCAGCCTTGAGACAATCTCGGGGTCCATTTGTTCCTCTTTTGCAGAATCCCCTATCACCCAAGGATGATTTAGAACCTGTCACCACATGTAGCGTGTATTTTTAGTGGATGCTCTCGATAATATAGGAAAAGACCAATAAGTTAAAGGCTTTGAGCATCTGTACATCTCGAGCACTTGGTCTCCTTTCGGGATCAACTTGCAGGAGATCAGTGATCAGTTGTTTTGCTGATGAAGTAATGTTCTTCCACGTCTTCTCATAGAAAGTGAAATCTCCCTGCAGAGCAAAGCATTTGCCTTTCAGAACCATGGAAGTAAGATAAACTGAAGAATGAAAAAAATGATCTAGCCTTGGTGAAGCCCAGTAAACATCGACATACAGCCATGATCACTTGTTGTTTCTGCTTGTTGGACTGAGCAATGAAAGGCGGATACCTGGAATATCAAAGGGGAAACAAACCCTAAGAACTTGAACTGAAAATCAGGATTTTGATCGTTGACTTATGGCAACAATATGATAGGCTACGATATGAGACACAAGAAAATTAACTCACCCTGAGAGTAGGATATACAAGATTACTCCCAAAGACCACATATCAGTTCTAGAGCTAATTCTTCCTTGAGAAAGAGCTTCTGGTGAGACATAATCAATGGAACCAAACAACCCAACAACTGGATCGGTGAACTCTTCCACAGAACTCAATCCAAAGTCCATGATCTTCAAAGTAGAATCATCATTTTCATTCAAGAAAAGACAGTTCTCTGGCTTCAAGTCTCTATGGACAATATTAGCCCTGTGAAGAGCTCCCAACCCTTCTGCAATCTGCCTTACTACAGCTGCTGCTTCACTCTCAGAGTACCTGTCTCGAGCGACAATCCTGTCAAACAGCTCTCCGCCAGAACAAAGCTCCAGCACAAGATGCACCCCATTTTGATCCTCATAAACATCATAGAGGTCAATCACATTCGGGTGCGGCGACACATTTTCTACTATCTTTCTCATAACCAATATTTCATTTGTAAGTAAAGCATCAGATACCGAAACCTGCCTCAATGTTGGAAATTTGAAGGAGGCAATGCTTCTCTCACTATTACCGCTAGATCTCGGAATTCCTGATGGAGTTGACGGGCCTAGTCTTTTCAATGTCTTGATGGCTACCTGCCTCCTATCTCCACTTGTCTTCTGTATACCTCTCCTGACAACTGAGAATCCACCTCTTCCTAGAATGTCTGAAACTTCATATTCATCTAAAAGTCTTCTTGTTTCCTGTCCCATGAAGACGATTTCCTGGAACCTAACTACCAAACACACAGCAGAAACGGAATCTTAAGGACTCGAAACTTTCAGACAAAAAACAAATAATGGTGAAAACTAGACAGGTTGTATTCAATTATAAGGGAGAGAAGAGACAGAAAAGATTGACATCAGCTTGAGAAGACTTTTTGCGTTAGTTTATGTTATTATAAACTATGATGAAACTCACATGGAAACAAGAGAGTAAATTATAAGAGATAGGAGCTGAAGAAAAACAGACAAACAGACAAGGTCAACTACTAAACCTTAATTATTAGTCTAGTGAGCTCCCTTGTCTAGCTTCAAAATTCTTTAGCTTAAACTCAAAACTCAAGCATTGTTCATCTCTTTATAATCTCTTGTTTTCGATGGTTTAGATATTCTCAAATCAACTTCTATGTAAACCGCTATTAAATTTAATGAATAATTAGAATGATGCATCTTTACATTAATCAAATTTAATTAGAAAATTAAATTCTTTTAATTTTTAAAAAATAATATGTGTTTTATTTCTCTTTGGACAAGTTTTATTAACATGTTTGATAACACTCAAGTAAATCAATAAAATAGTTAGATTAATCCTGATTAATTACACGTTTGATAACACTCAAGTAAATCAATAAAATATTTAGATGAATCCTGATTAATTTGATGTTGTTATAATTTTTTTAAAATTAAATAAAATTTTAATATCAATCAAGTATAAAACAATTTGTTTTCTTTTTTTAAAAATAGACTAATAAATGTGCACGTGGAGGGATAGTGACCTTCGTGGGCTCTAAAACTTTCTCTTCAAGATAGATTACAGGCTCTTGAGCTTGGAGCTGGAAATGCCAGGTCGAAGTCAGGCTCTGGAAACCACCAGAGTCTAAATGGGCCGATCTAGATGGACTTGTTAGGATTGATGGGCCAGATCATCGAGGCTTTAAGGCCTAGATACATGTCTAAGGAATTAAGAAAGATTCTTAAGGCTTAAATAGGATATTATAGCTACTAATTAATTTGATTAGCTCCTTTAATCTGGTAAGCTTTAAACGTGTTTGGGCTGGTGTAACTCTTAGCCTAAGTATGGGCTTTGTGTTGAATTTTGTTTCCTGTTGGACATTTCCAGGCCCATTCCTTGTTTGCTGGACCAAGAATCTATTCACCTTCTTTTTCTAAAAAAAATAGTTTTATTTTTATTTATTTTTAAATCCTTCCTTGATTCTAATTATTAAGTTATCACGCTAATTTACAAATTTTACTCGAGTCAATTATTTTTATTGTATATATATATATATATATATATATATATATATATATATATATATATATATAAATGATTGGTTTTGACCTAATTAGGTTTAGCCAGATCAACAACACTATAAATAAACTTAATCAATCAACTAGATTTAAGCTAATTTTCAAATCAATCCATCGACTATTAATAACTATGCTTAAAACTAACATCAGCAGCAGCATATGAACTCGGGACAATAATACTATTGCTCAACTTTCCTTGAGGTGGGCAGGGGGTGAGGACCCATGACAAGGAATCATTAGAATTTGCATTGAATTTGACCAAGTGAATAATGCAATGGCTGCATGGTGACAGATTACATTATTTTAAAATTATTAGAAGATAATATAAATTATAGAATAAAATCTCATCAAACTGTTTAAATTTTTAGATAAAATGATATCAGAATTTTGTTGATTCACCGGCCATGGGTTTGAATCTCACCATCTTTATTTTATTTGGTAAAAATTAAGTACAGGATAATGTGAGCATATACAAGTTTTAAACTCAAAAAACTTCCATTTGAGAGGGTATATTAGAAAATAATATAAGTTATATTTTGAAAACTCACCTAACAAATCAAAATTTTAGACGAAATAGTTCTTTGACTGGAATAATATTTATTATAATAATTATTTGCCGCATCTAAAACATAAATTTCCTATATATGTTTAAAAATATACTATAAATTCCTCTTTTTTATATAAAATTTATTGATATTTTTTTAAAATCATCCCTTTAATGCAGGGAAGAAAATCTTCAAATTACTAAATATTATTTTCGACACAAAAAGTGATTTATATATAATATCTTCACACTTCTAGACGATTTTAATGATTCCATGACACCTCAGAAAGTAAGTCTCTTCTGCACTTTGCAGTCTCTGTTTTTGTATGAAGAAAACGCGCGCGAGAGCATCTTGTGCGCATGAATGTACACGCACACCTAACGTAGAGAAAGGAATCTAAGCCGGGAAAATGGAAACAAGAGATGGAGATGAAAGAGAGATGCTGGAAGTGAAAAAGACTTCCTTCGATGACAGATATTTTCACTTCAAAACCTGCCTAACTTTGAATTATCTCTTCCCCATGTTCAGACATTAGATAAATATTCTCTGGATTTTCTTTCCTTTCAAACCAGATTCTTGGTTGTGTCCCCCTTTATCCTCCCCATGCCAGACCAGGGAGTCGTGTAGGTGGTTTTAGTTTCAGTTTGGCAATGTAGCGCCCTGCAGTTGCACCTGCACTTCGCTAGTAATAACCACCAGAAATAATATTTTTGATATGGCACACTGCTTTGCCAAACCGTATCTAAATATTTTAGGGTAGCGGTGTTTGTATATTTTGATGTTTAAAAAATATATATTGAAAAGTAATTTAAAGAATATCCCAACTGTAGTTTTAAATAATCACTTGGTCAATGATCATGCACACTCCTCTTCTCCCACCAATCAGACGAAGATGCTTCAACATCTAATATTCGTCATGCATGAATACAACTCCTCGTGTCATGTCTCCACCAGGACACCCTAGCCTCAAATCCTGGACAGGGAGGATGGGATTCAGGGATGAAAGAAAGCTTAGCTCCATGGTAAATACTTTGAAACCTCAAAAGGAGTTCAATCATATACTAGGATTGAATTCGAGTTAAAATCCAAGTCAATCTCAGATGATATCAAACTAAGCCTGTCAGATCATCGCTGCATAAATCAAAAAAGGAAGGCATGTGTTCAATGCGCAAAAGAATCTTCTCATCAAGTTTTTTGACTCTAGACATAAAAGCATGCTAGTGCTAGGTACTCTTGAGATGCGACAAGAAGAGTCCATGATTGATGTGAGATACAGATGCCATCTTTTGAGTGCTGCTAGACAGCTAGATGACCACATCACTTCCTGGACTCCACTACTACCTACTTTGTCTATGCCCTCTGTGTGAGATTGTGTTGTGCACACAGGAAAGGAGGCGATCCTGTTCACGTACCTTTTGAAAAACTGGTCTGGTGCATTGAACAAGCTGAGAAAGTGGGGGCATTATAAGGTCCCTTCCAATTCAACTCAGCACACAAAAAAAAGAATAAGAAAAAGAAAAGGAGATGGATAGATCAAATCAAGCAAGGAATGTGGGGATTTTACACAAACACAAAGAGCAGCATATGCATGAAAGCACCATATATTGATGTATGTGTACATATACTTGACTACATGCCGATATTAACTTTTCAACACCAGTACTGCATATCAGTTTGGTCCTAGCCAGTTCATTATTGGCCCTTCTTCAATACTGCACAGAAAGCAACCTAGAAATCCTAGAATTGGCAAGATAAAGGAGCAGAACAGAAACTCAGAAGTTCACAAATGTCTTAAACATCTACATATAAGAACATATTAAACTACTAAGACTCGTAAGGAAGAAGTTTCTGCACTATGAAGCAGAAACTGAGTTGATGATGGCCTTCATCCCAGAATGTTAGCTGTTTCCCCTTCAAGGATAGTGTAGAAGCGAGGAGAGCAGCAAGGATGTATTTTGCTTCTTTCACTGGACATACCACATGCCAACATCCTGCTTTGGAATCAGATCCATGGAATAATCAACTGGTGGAATGGGGAACGGAGAGCCAAATCTGAAGTCAGCACTGTTGTCATTGACATTGGTATCAAATGCAGAATCAAATGCCTTGCAGTGATCAAATTGAGTTTCAGTTGATGGGAAAACAGAATTGTTCACTGGCATGCTGGTTGCTTCAGTTATGTTGTTTCCCATCATAGCCCCCTGTCCATAGAAGCTATTATCCAGCTGAAATTGGAATTTCTGCTGTTGCTGTTGATTTTGACCACCAATAACATTGGCATTCCTAGGATCCAGCTGAAATTGGAATTTCTGTTGCTGCTGTGGATTCTGGTCCCCCATAAAATTGACATTCCTGGGGTTCAGCTGAAATTGAAATTTCTGCTCTTGTAGTTGCTGCTGATTTTGATCTCCAATAACGCTGGCACTCCCGGGATTTATGTTCTTGTCTCGCTGAAGATTGGTGTCATAGAAAGACAGAAGATCCGAAATCGTTTTTTGCCCATCTTCTGAAATTCTAAGTCCTGAAACACTAAATGAAGGGGTCTGGTTTGGAGCTGGTGCCCTAGTCTGGGGAAACGGGAGAGAAAACACAGCTGGTTTGTCACTGTTAATTTGGAAATTAGACATTCCAAATCCCTGAGAAGCGTTAGTGCGGTATGGGCAATTCATTTGGTGATTATTTCTCGCAGTGATGTCAATAAACCCAAGTCCAGAATCGTTGTAGGGGCATTGAGGATGCTCGCACCTATACAGCTTTTGATCAACCATCATATGCGGCTCACCAGCAGGCTGCTTCCTTTTCTGAATGAGATCCATGCTTGTTTCAACCAGCTCTCCCTTAATTTGCGGAGCTGCTGGCGGCATCATAAATCTATCTCTTGGTCCAGCTGCTGTTGCCATGTTGAAAAGATTGACATCAATACTCTTACAATCCTCTACTTCAACATTGGATTCATCATCTAATCCTTCAACATCATAGTCACTGGAATCGCTGATGACACAAGAACCACTTCCACCAGCAGACACAGGAGGGCAGCTATCTGGATATAATTTTCGGGACAGTGTTTCTTCCTGATTAATTATTGCCAGCCAAGTGGCACTTTCCTTGGCAGTCATCTTATCCTGCAAACATTTAGACTGGCGAACAAGCTTGCGAATCTTGGCAATATCAGGAGACATGTGCTTAATCACTGCTGTTAGAACACTGACTTTCCAAGCCTTCTTCAGATCATGGGGCTTCTTGTATGGAGGAGGACCCTGATCCTTGGGCAAACCCAGTTGAGGCCACCATTCCTCATTCGCAGTGGGCCACCATGGGGGGGCAACACCTTTCTCCAGTGGGAAACGCCTCTGGGGTGGATCACAGTGCTGCATCAGGGCTGACAGAAGCGATCCAAGAGTTGTATCCTGGAGTTCCTGCAAGGTGTGAGGTGTGGAAGCTGCTGGACCAGAATCTTCACTCTTTCCAGGGATCGAATGGTCTGCCTGGTACTTGGAAATAGCAGCAGGGCCATTCCGATCAAACCTGACCTTTTCCTTCCACCATCCCCGAAGATTGTCAGATGCTCCACTCACCGGCTTTCCCTTCTCAGGAATGATCCCATACACAAAACCCTGAGCTTTGCAAACTTCCATCATTTTCAGCATATATTTCAGGATACCATCTTGTGCTCGTGACATCTTCTTCCTTCGTGCTTGCTCCTGAGACTGACGATGTTTTGCATGATCAACAACTTCAGAATTCTTGCCCTGCTCTTTAAGTCTCTTAAGCAACATTCTGTCTCTCCACATCCTCCTCTCGAGCTCATCCACATCCATCTCTTCATCACTGTAATCCTCCTCGATTGTTGCCCCTGGTTCGCGTTCTGGAACCGCGTCCATTTCTCCAGGAGGAGCCGAGTAAAAGTCCAGATTGTTGCAAAATCCCATTTCTTCAAAGATTCCCATTTTAGCAGACACCAGAGTCAAATCAATTTGATAATAGGGTAGAAAATTGAGCTCAGTTAAGATATGCTCCACCTCTCTTGCAATATCGATCTCCACACACAACTATCGCTTAGAAGTTCACCTATTCTTATTCTTTGGAATTCAAGGCATGTGATGCGGAAAAGGCAGCCACAGCTAAGCTCCTGCAAGCCAAATAAATGCACTTACATATTTAGTGAAAGTTTCTTCAATACTCTATCTTACAGTAGGTCATGTACAATGAATCATTAAACTCTAATTTAATGTAAAATAAAGTGAACACGGAATAGCATAAACACCATATATCAGACTAATACCTAATTATCAATCAATCAAAAACAGAGTAACTGCTTTAGAAGACCGACAAGGCGTATCTGCACCGACATACGAATATAATCACAGGCCCTTTATGGCTCTCTGTAGCTGGACATTTGTAAAACAAACAAACAAATAAATATGCAAACGTAACATAAAGTAAGCGTTATCATTAATAGTATCAAAATCAGTTACGATATGAAAGAAATGAACTTGCTTCTCTCATGTCAGTGAGAAAAATTAATTCCAGAGATATTCAAATAAAAACTGCATAATTGTCTCAACCTGGTGGTAAATCAATATCACCCAAGAAGAAGACAACATAAATTCAAATCATAAACGAAAAAACCGCGGCAGCCTCCACTTGGACACCTCAACAGGGTGTCTAGGCGGTGGGCTGTGTCTTCACATGCCCGGCAATTAGTCTTAATTCCAGCTAAGCATGCCCATGTTACCATAAAACAAAACCAATACTAATGAAATGAAATTTGATAAAGTATCTCAAAACCCCAGTTTACATGTCACGCTATCAAAAAAACACAATAATTTTTTGAATTATAAGCTAGCAGCCAGCAACTCGGTCATGAGTACAATTACAAAGTAAACAGGAGACCGTCTTCACCAATGATCATCGTAACATAGGAGCAAAACTTTTAGAGGGCCAAAACTATCACAGATATAAACCTCAGATCTACCTGTATCTGGATTATGTTACATCACTAAAGATTAAAGAGAAAATGATTCTCTACCAAAAAAAGAAGAGAGAATGAGAGAAAAATCTTATTTTGTAGCTTATTAAACAAAAAATCCACCAAAAACTGCTTGTTATATAAGCAGAGAAAAAGGAAAGAAAGAAACTCACTTTTTTCAGTAATAACAACGCTGCAAGTCTGTAACAAAGTCTGATGTCAGGTCTTTCAAGATAAATTTAAAGCCTTTTATAGCACGTACAAGTATGATAAGCCTCCAAGAGCCATCTTTCCTTAAAAACTAAGGAGTGAAAGCACACAACGTACCATGAATTAGCAGGGAACCAAAAGGGTTATCATCATGATTCATGAAAAGACACAAGAGAATCACCAGAACTTCCTTTTTGTGCGTGACATATGATTATTAGTTAATAACAAGATATTGATTAACATCGATAATTAATAAAGCATGTACAAAATCACAGGACAGTACAATTAATTAGCACAAAAGATCAAGCAACGTAACAGCACTTCATCATGAAAGTCAAGGTTTAATACAGAATTTAAGAAATGAGATCCAATAGATTTATTGATAAATAAAGAAACGATGAAAAATATTGAATCTTTACCAAGTTAATGAGTTATGGCTTTGCAAGAGCTGCTGCAACCATTGAAGAAATTAACAAAGTTTCTCCCCTTCTAGCTTTCTGGGGTTAGGAAGAAGAAGAAGAAGCTCTCTTCTCCTCTTCGCTTCTGCTTACTGTCTGGACATAGAGAGGGGGGGGGGGGGATATGGAGACTATAAGGTTTGTTTTTTGTGTTGAGTTTTTCCACTGCTACTGTCCCATGGGAGCAAGAGGGAAAAATATAAAAGAGGGAGCGAGAAAGGTGGTAATTTGTCTGAAAGAGGGACAGGTATGTAAATAGTGATTTTGGGGGGGGGGCATTCGGGGTGGGTAAATTTATTGATAACCATGGTTAGGATGGGTTTTAACCGTGGTGATGGTTGGAATTTTGGATAATTTGTTGTTTGGAGAGAGTTTACTATATGGGGAATTCTTGAGTGTGGCTTATTCACACTCAAAGTATGGTGTTCTATGGCCATGCTGTGAGGTGGATCAATGGGTCCTATACTCCTTCGTAGATGAGAAAAGAAAGAAGAAAAAGGATTGGTGAGGGATGGTGACCATAGAAGTTAGGCATTTTGGTTGAAAATAAATTTCCTTTTTAATCTCCTTTTGTGCTAGAAGATAATTGGGTGTCACTCGGAGATTTTGACATTTCTAGCAATATATTTTGTGTAGCTCATTAAATTGTATATATAGATTCTATTTGTATCCATTTAATAATAGTTTATAAGATAAATTTAGTTCGAAAATAAATAAATAAATAAAATTATTAAATAAATATCAGGAGATGTTTAAAATTTGTATATAGCATCAAAATCCAAAACCTTTCTTCTTGATAAAATCTTTTATTTATAAATGGTATAAAATATGTTTTTGGAAAATAATAGAAAGTCTTTATTAAAAGAAAAATTATGAAAAAAATCACATATAATTTCCTTAAAAATATTATTTTGGAATATTATTTTAATGGGATACAACTACACAAATTGTATAGAGTTGACAAAATTTGAAGGTGATATATAACTATATGCTTTAAAATTATATTTGTTTTCTCGAAATCAGTGAGTTGCATGTATAGATTGTTTATACAAAGCCTGAGATACTCGGTTTTACTTGCTCAATTAAACCCACAAAATATATTTTTCAGAGAGGAGGTTTCCTAGCATAAAAAAATATTTAGATTGTACTTTGTTTTTACATGTAAAACCCATATCACAAATAACTTAATTATCCATGAAATCTATCGATATATATTGTATTGAAAAAAATATTAAAAAATTAATGGTGTTTAAATCTATGAAATACTTAGATTTTATAAATGGTAGACAATCATTTTGAATAAATTATCTATCTTTAAATTAAAAGCTACATAATTACTCTTAAATTCCCAGACCAGACATCCAAAACCTAATTATTATTTTTATCATAATTTAAACCAGTAATACTAATTTGCCATAATATTTTTATTTGAAACGTGACAAACACGTGCTATTTAAAACCACGAAGTAGTATCAATCTCCTGGAGCGGGATTTAATAAAAGCTGTAAGAACTACTCAAAATGATCGAAATCCGCTGTAAAAAATACATGATTATTTGTTTCTAGTGAGCGGAGGAAACAAATGGTGTGAGTGAGTACACAGTAAGTTTCCCGGGACAATTAGAAAACGGGTAGCAGTTAGCAGAGTCGGGACGGCGCCCGAACGTGCGTAAATGGAAGCCTTGCTTCGTGGAAGGAGGTCAATCTCATTTATTTAATATTTTAATTAACAATGAAATTACATTTACCTGCTTCCATTATATTATTATTTTTTAACTAAAAACATGTTTTTTAGGAATTTATACATAAATATAAATAAATTAGAAAATTAATATAGTTTGATATAAAAACCAATTAAAATTAGAAAGTACTAAGTTAACCGACAACCTTTGTCGGGTCTTGTAATGTTTTTATAGCAAAAAGATACAAATTAGTCGCATCTTCTAATTAAATTGAACTCTACACCTTTTTTAAATTGCCGAGGATATTCTGTAAATTAATTTACTGTATACTTATTTTTGCTATATATAAACTAAGAAAACCATGTTATTTATTTATTTATTTATTTTCCCTTTAATTTAATGGTGTCAGAAAATATAATGTAACATGAAATCCCATTTCTCGATTCATTTAATTTTTCCAGGATATTTTATCCACGCAGAAGCCCCGAGCTCCATGTGATTAGGAAATTAAAAACACTATCACACGCATATAAATATAAATCAAATTAAAAATCCAAAGCAAGGAAGTGCGCTGAGCTAGGGATGCAATGTATCTATGTTCTTCGAGAGGGGCTCTTTGGGGATTTAATTTTCAGTTTTATTCCTTTAATTGGGTCATCCAAGGAGTGTTTCTGCATGTATAATGCCGTGTCTAGTGGCTTTTCAAGGCTGGTCGACAGCGTCTAAATATACCATGATCGGAGCTTCGGTTCCTGCACAAAGCTGAGTCCATTGCTGTGGATGGAAGAGTGACAAGTAACGCAAGATTTGTAAGACCATTTTGCTGGACCCCTTAATAATTAAAAATATTAGCCCTCCGTTTTTCTCTTCTAAATCTCTAATGGTGGTGGGACACACAACTTCTATTTTTGTATGTGTCTATGTGTATATATATATTGATTAGGATTTTCGCTTGAAATTGACTTTCCAATACTTTATAGATTGATGGGTTCAATCAATAGTTTTCTTGATCTGGGCATATATTCTTAGGTTTAGTTATATTGAAGAATATATGGATCTAACAAGTTGTTAAACATAATATTATTGGGTTCACCTATCCTTATATTAATATGGCGAGCTTCTAGGTTTGATATCTATTAAGAATTAGCTACGAGTTGAGCACAAATACACGTGAGTCTAATAAGTTGACATAATCAATAATTTTTTTTTTTTTAGTTAGTCATTGAGTCAAAACAAACATGAGCTTAGCAATTTGCGAGGCCAACCGTCCTTGGGCTTGATATCGTGCTAGATTTGAGCTTAACGATTATTTTACACCTCATGTTGAGCTATAATATATATTTTTTTATTATTATTAAAATGATATTTGACATGAAAATCTCATTAATATTAGAGAGGAGATATTAATTACTCAACAATATTATTGTCACGACCCGATTCCCAGATCCGTGACCGGCACATAGGCATGGTTCCACACCTATGCGAACCCAAACTTACAAGCTTATCATTCATATTCAGAGTCCAACGCAGCGGAACTAACAAAATAGATTTTATAAAATAATCTAAACGTCTTAATACAAAAGTTGAATAACCTTATTATAAATGTGGAGCGCTAACTAGACATAAAAATAAAAATGCCGATTACAACCAAAATAGTAAGTTTTGAAATTTCAGCGATAATAATTTGCTAACGAGCTACGAGCCTGAAAATAATAAATAATAAGGGGGTGGGTACAACAACTCAGTAAGTATATAACATCTAATATACACATACGAGATAATACAACAAAAAGGAATATATTATCGAATCGGTTTGGGGTTCTTACAAGAAGTTTCTCAAATAGGTCATAACAAGAACGTAATAGGTAAAGCTCGTCAGAAAATCATAATGCAATGAGCATGAGGCTCCATACTGTGGGATGATCAATCCGCACAGGTTGGAAACAGACATATTCATATCTCAAGGCTCAACCCACGACATCAATAAAATGAGGAGCTATCCATTCACAAGCAGATATTGGCTTATATCAAGAACGTATATTCAACAATTGATTATGTTTTATCGTATCAAGAATCGTAATCAATGTATATATTATCAAGAAGCATAATCCATATACTATAAAATCAAATATTTATAATATTTGTCATGCATATTAAATATTATCCACTCACCTGACTCAAAAGTGATTGAAATTCAAAAGGCAGAATACTGACAAAATCCTACTGACGTACCACGGGCAGAATATCAGGATTATCTGAATATATAAAAGAAATACTCAAAAATGACTCAAAAGAATTAAAGTCTCTTTAATAAATTTATACAAGAGTTTAATTCATAATCCTATGTGTTTTGAATCAAAATATCTATTTTTCGCAAAATCTAAAACAATAGTTTCTTTCGAAGTCTAATTCAAAATACACAATTCATAAAGTTGATAATAGCTCATCAAATAATCCTTAATTATCCATCAAACTAATCTGAAATACTAATATTTTATTTAGGGAATATTCTGTAATTTTCAAAAGTTCAGGGACTAAACTGTAATTTTTCACCAAAAGAATCAAAATGAATTTTTGTCGTCTTCAACCTCCATCCCAAAATTCAAGCAAAGGTTTTCACCATTTTTTTCAATATTTTCTTAAACCAAACACATCAAAAACCTCAAAATCATCTACAATCAAACCTATTAACCATTAAACCCTAAACATCTTAATCAATTCATCCATCAAATTCAAATAAAATCTACAAACCTTAATCACCAATGCAAGCAATTAGCTTAACCATTAAATAATACTTTTACATAATAACACATACACATTACCTTAATATTTATTTTTCCTCCTTCCTTTTCTTTTCTCTTCTTCTCCTTTTCTCTCTCTTCCGTTTCTCTTCTCTCTCAAATTTTCAGATTGCTTCTCTTAATTTCTTTTTCTATTTATATTTTACAAGTTACTACTATACCCTTAATTCATTTATACCTAAGTTTAAGTTATTAAGAGCATTAATGCCTTATCCATACAAAATTTTAAAACCCTAAAATTCTTTTCCTATTAAAAATTTCAAAACCCTATAATTATCGGGAGAAATAAAACTTCAATTGTCTATTCAAGCATCATAACAAGTTCTATGTATACCTCTTAAATAAAGGGTTCACAATTTATTCTCTCTTAAATTCAGCTCGATCCTGGCCAAGAACAACCAGCCTCCGATGAACTCGCCAAACCAGGTTTGTAAACACATGGCTTCGTGACCCGGTGCACGTAGCTCTTACGTGGACGTTGCATCGTAGAATAAAAATAAACATCAGGACACATGAACATCACCAGGATTAAAAACTATGAAATCAATCATAATCCTCGTCCAATGAGTGTCCGACATCTATTTGGGCCCACGATTTACCGTTCTTGAACGACGAAAAATGATTCAAAGAATTCCACCAAGCAATTCTATTCCCATCAATCCATTATTCTAGCCTTGTTCAACGACGGGGATTGTGATTTAGAGGTTTTCCTTTATTTATCTATTATTTTTTTCAGATTAAACATGAATATAAATAGGATTTATGTAGCTT
The DNA here is from genome assembly GCA_015731905.1 of Salix dunnii. Lineage (NCBI taxonomy): Eukaryota > Viridiplantae > Streptophyta > Magnoliopsida > Malpighiales > Salicaceae > Salix > Salix dunnii. The sequence continues at coordinate 17,031,339 of CM027668.1, forward strand.
ATATTCACGCAAATACATAAATAAAATTAAATATTTTAGATTTTTCATGTAATTATTATGTTTTTGATAAAAAAATATTAAATTATAACTAATTTTATTATCTTCATGGTAGATTGTAGTGTCCATAAATATTAGATGTGACATCACGATTGTATTTAATTAACTGCTAAAACCCTACACTTTTTCGTGCTGTTTGAAAAGATTTGGAGGGGCATGTTTGACACGTGTAACGACTAATATCTGTCAATTTCGTTTTTATTTTTTTAAATAAAAAAATAAATTGGATTTTCTACATTGAAAACTTCACCTTAACTTCTGTAAAAAAGTAAATTAAAATAATATAAATTTATTATGCTAAAACACGCATAATTATTTTATCATTCCAGAAATAATAGCATTTAATAAGAATAAATTTTTTAAAATATATTTAGATGAAAATAAAAGTATTATCCAACCATAACTTTTAATTTATCGCGCTAATTTTCTAAGAAATAAAAATCTCTCGTATCATCAACAGAGAAAAGCAAAAAACAAATCTTAAAGAAAGGAAGGAGCAACCGCCGCCGCCGCCACACAGGTGGAGCAACAAGCTGCCTCCATGTAAAAAACCCCTTACCATATATTAGGCGGTGCTTGGAATTAAGAGTGTGTTGATTTTATTTTTATAGTTGGGGTTTTAAAAAAATAATTTTATTAAAAGTAATTTTAGTTATAATTTCAAATAATTTTTGAAGTATTTGATTAAAACTGTAGATGAATTTGAGATTAATGAAAAATAATTTCATGTAATTGGTTAGAAAGCTTTTTATATTGTTTTCAACTTATAAAATTATTTTAAAGGGAACACGTACATATTTTTAATTAGATTTTTATATTATTTTAATATTATTCAACTCTCCTGTCCCCTTCTCTCTCTCAACATCGACCCTCCGCACCCAGACAGAGATGTGATGATACAAGTAAGAAAGGCAATGAAAAATCAATTATTAGTTGCTTTTCATGAAATGAATGTTCGAGAAATGATGTTTGTAAGCCCTATATAGTGAGCTGCTGGTTTAATAGATAACCAAATACTAAAATTATTGGTTTTTTTCCTGAACGTGGTTAGAAGCACAAAAACAATCAGCCACCATTATTATTTCTGTAGTATAAGGTTTGATTTATTTGGATGCTATGATAGATTTATATTGTTTTTTATTTCAAGACAAAATTAATTGAGTTATGCTTAAATGATCCGGACCCATGTTAATTTAAAAAATCCTTCCTAAACGTCCCTCTCAGGACTTGACACGTATCACATCAAGTAGGTCTCGACACGTCACCTCCTCGAATCAAATGATTCGATCTAGTGGCCACCAACCCTTTCAACCTTCCCCAGTCACCTCGCAAGTTTTGGAGTCCCTTTCTCTCTCCTTTCTTATTATCCCCTGCAATATTTGCTGATGATTTTCTGGCACTGGTTGGATCTGGGGATTGACAATCACATTTCAAGCTGCTAAGTTCATGTGATGGGGCTTCTGGCCAGGGACTCTTTTTATATCTCAAGCCTAGTTCATGTAAAATCTGCCCCGGTAGCCTGATGGGATGGGTGAGTTTAGAGATTTTCAGGTCCGAGTAAAGACAATAAGGAAACGAAATAAACCGGATTTACACAATCAAAAGTAAAAAAAGTATTTTTTTCTCCTGTTTTTGGGGTGTTTAATCTATTATGGTGTCTACCTTCATGGCATTTGAAGTTTAATATTTTTCAGGGGTGTTTAATCTATAATCTATATCGAAAACACAAATATTCAATCGACTACATTGATCATAAGAGATTTTTTAGATGAATTAGTACACAGACTTTTTTTTTATTATTATTATTGATTTAGTTAGCATTTGTTTTTCAAAGGGACGTGCTGTTCAATATGCTCACCAGATTATACCTTTATTTCGATTTGAAAAGTTGAACTTTCAATTGGGATAGTCGAACACCACTTTGTTGCTAAAAAAAAATAGTAAGTGTCTAGGAATGGAATGCTTCAAACCTTTTTTATGCTGGTTGAGAAGAAAACGTAATGGGCACCGCGAGCTAACCATGCATGCTTCGACATGAGGAGCACTCTCAACATTTTCAAATTTGCAAAAATTCTTCGCCTTCCCCTTGTGCTTGCACGTACAGAGATGCCACCTGTTTTTGGTAGCATCTATATATATAAGCCTCTCCCACCCACCATTCCTTGCATCACAAACAACACAACAGCAACAGAAACACCAAGGTCTGCTCAGCATGTCTTCTCTCAAAGCCTATGGCAAACTTGACGAGGCTGAGCAAGCGCGGCTCGTGGCTCGTCGAAGAACCCGGAAAAGAATCGCCATCATAAGCATTTCTTCAATACTGCTTGTTGCCATTGTTGTAGCTGCGGTGGTGGGGACGCACGCTTCTGGTGCAAACTCGAAGAAGGGTGGAGCTGATAAACCACTTTCTACATCAGTGAAAGCTGTTTGTGATGTCACGTTGTACAAGGATTCCTGTTATAATAGCCTTGCTCCTGTGGCTAAACCAGACCAGATTCAGCCTGAGGAGCTTTCCAGATTGGCAATCCAAGTGGCAAAGAATGAATTATCAAAAGCCTCTCAGCATTTCTCCAAGGATGGAGGGGCACTTTACAATGGTGTCAAGGATAATATGACAATCATAGCCTTGGAAAATTGCCAAGAGCTTTTGAGCCTGGCATTGGACCATCTTGATGATTCATTGCAAGCAGGTCAAGGTGTCAACGTGATTGATATTGTCGATGATCTAAGAAGTTGGCTAAGTACTTCAGGCACTTGCTATCAAACATGCATTGATGGACTTTCAGAGACGAAATTACAGGCTGCTGCTCAAGATTATCTCAAGAATTCAAGTGAATTGACTAGCAATAGCTTGGCAATTATCACTTGGATTTCCAAGGTTGCAAGCTCAGTGAACATCCACAGGCGCTTAATGAACCACGAAGACCAAGAGATGCCAAAGTGGCTGCATCCAGAAGATCGTAAACTACTTCAAAGTTCAGATTTGAAGAAGAAGGCTGATGTTGTTGTGGCTAAAGATGGGTCTGGAAAGTACAAAAGAATCAGCGATGCCCTAAAAAATGTTCCTGAAAAAAGCAAGAAGAGGTATGTGATCTATGTGAAGAAGGGAGTTTATTTCGAAAATGTTCGTGTCGAGAAGACGCAATGGAATGTCATGATCATTGGTGATGGAATGAAGGAAACAATTGTATCAGCAAGCCTGAACGTTGTCGATGGAACTCCTACATTCTCCACCGCAACATTTGGTAAGTTCAGAGAACTAATTAATCCGATCGACATGATTCCATGCTAACCAAAGTTCAGCTATGGAGGGGATAGAGGTTATAAACTTAGCCAAATGGCTGATACTCATTTTCCTTTTTTCTGCAGCTGTGTTTGGGAAGGGATTCATTGCTAGAGATATGGGTTTCCGTAACACAGCTGGTGCAATCAAGCACCAAGCAGTTGCCCTGATGTCAAATGCTGATATGTCGGCCTTTTACCGCTGCAGCATGGATGCTTTTCAAGACACTCTCTACGTACACGCCAATCGGCAATTCTACCGTGAATGCAACATTTATGGAACAGTTGATTTCATCTTCGGAAATTCAGCTGTTGTCATCCAAAACAGCTACATACTACCCAGGAAACCTATGCAAGGACAGCAGGACACCATCACTGCACAAGGCAAGTTTGACCCTAATCAAAATACTGGAATTTCAATTCATAACTGTACCATTTGGCCTTATGGCGACTTGAGCTCTGTCAAAACTTACCTTGGCCGACCCTGGAAGAATTACTCAACAACTGTATTCATGCGCTCTATGATGGGGAGCTTGATAGACCCTACTGGGTGGTTGCCATGGACAGGAAATACAGCACCTCCTACCATATTCTATGCTGAATTTGAGAATTTCGGGCCTGGTGCTTCAACAAAGAACAGAGTTAAATGGAAGGGCTTGAAAACCATTACCAATAAACAAGCTAGTAAATTTACAGTGAAGGCATTCATACAGGGAGACGGGTGGCTTGCAGGCACTGATATTAGCTACAAACCCGGTCTCTGACTGTGACACATTTTGAAGAGAACGATGCCTTCTTTTTTTTTTTTTGTTCCTTTCATGCTTCTGTTTCCTTCATGTTGTTTTCCTACACCAATTTATGTTATCCATTTCACCTTACACGTCGATTGATATTTGAAACTTGAGTTTGGAACAAGACTAGAATCTCAAACAATGAAATCTCTTGGCAGGATGAGCTGCTGCTAAATACCTTGTATTTTATTAATTTTATCAGAACATCCTTACGATCTGTCTTAATTATCACTAAATTTTTCAAGAAATCCAGGGGGTGTCAACTTGAGAAGAAAGAATAAAATTGCGAAAGCAGCAAGGTCCCTATATATAATCAAACTAGTCCTCCAGAGAAGGGTATGTCAGTGTAAGGCAACCAAGTATCCCCCATTGTGAAATTGTAGACAGTAAAATTCGCAGCTTGTGTAGCATTCATCAGATTAAAACCAGGCCATTGCACTCTCCTGCTGGTGTTTGCACCGGGCCCATAATTCTGAAACTCACCATAGTAAATGGTGTCTAATCCAACAGTTCCGTTCCATTCTAGCCATCCTGCCGGCTGAATCAGTTCCCCAATGTACGATTGCATGATTACAGTTCTAGAGTACACCTTCCAAGGTCGCCCCAAAAAGTTCAAAGTCGAGTTACTGTCCGCTGAGTTACTGTCCATAGCCAAATCAGGTGCAGCTAAAATCGAGCAATTGTGAATGGAGATGCCAGTATTTTGGTTTGGATCGGTTCGACCTTGTGCAGTGAAGGCATTCTTCTGGTTAAGCATGGGCTTGCGAGCATATAAATTGCATTTCTGAAAGACTGCTGCAGCGTTTCCGAAAATGAAATCTACAGTTCCGTATACATCGCATTCCCTGTAGAATTGCCTCAAGGAATGCACATAAAGAGTATCCTGGTAGGCTTCGAAGCTGCAACGATAAAATGTGGAGAGATCAGCATTGTTCCTCAGAGCTACAGCTTGGTGCTTCTCAGGACCTGCCGTGTTCCTGAAGGTAATGTCTACTCCAACAAACCGCTCCCCAGAAACGGCTGCGACATAAAATCAAGAGCCGTCAATATTTTAAACATCAGTAAAAATCTAATCCTCAACTATAAACTTGGTGGTCATTAGCTTACCGAAAGTGGAAGAATTAAAGGTTGTCCAGCCATCCATGACACTATGGTTTCCCGTTATGACAGTCCGATTAATTCCTTCTCCAATTAGCATTATGTTCTTCTTATCTTTAGGAACGACAACATACTCCTCATAAATCCCTTCTCTGACAAATATTACAAAGTAGCCATCTTCAGGTTTTGAGTTATTCGGAGCAAATGCGATGGCATCTCCAATGGTTGTGAAGTTGTCAGTACCATAAGGGCTAACAATCACTGTATCACGTAGAAGAATCCCATTGTCCACCGCATCATAAGAAAGGATGCGCTCTCCCCTGTGGCAACTGCCAGATTCATGGCAGGATGATGTTTTCTTTAAAGCCTGCAAATCATGGATTCAGTTTTCTTCACCCAACTTTTTTTTTTTTTTTTGTAATTTATAAATGGATCTCCCATGATAATAATTAAAGGGTTTTGACTTTGAGAAAATTCAAGGACACGAAGATTTAAAATTAGAGACACAAACATGTGACATCCTCTGGCATAGCGTGCTTGCGCCTCTTACTTGTGCTCTGAAATTATTGACCAGACATGTGAAGGTAGCCATTTTCTCCACACATCATGCATGGCACACCGACACTGCAATTATAATTTTTCTGTACACACTCGATAATAATCTATTATTATATAATTAAGATAGCGATAGTTATTAAATTCAATGCCAAGTCCACCGATCCAGAGCGTCGACTTTTATTTCAAACAGTTTCGAGCATTGTTTGGAAAAACAATGCTGTTTGCTCAAGTTTAAGCTCCGGGACCCAATGCTTGTGAGATTGGTAATCTAAAAATGTTGCAATAACCAATATAGTTGATCAAAGGGCTTAAATAAATCAGAAATGCTCTTAAAAACATGTCTATACGCATGAAAGTTTTTAGGTTTTTTTTTTATCATTATTTGTAGACAAGGATTCGTTCGAGAGGCCCCCAGAGAACATCAACGATTTCCAATAGTGTATTGATCAACCACTTCAACTGTGAGTTTAGGTAGATGAATTGCCAAACTCCAAATAGTCAAGTCAACAAAATACCTGCAAGCGGACTCCACTTTGAATTTAATACATGAGAGTTGAGCAACTTGTACTTGCACAGACAGCTGGGGCAGCCAGCAGTGCATGGCCAATCTTCTGTGTGTAACGTTAGTCGTAAAGTGTAGTGTTTTTTATTTTAGCATTGATTTAGTTAAGTCGATCGAATTATTAAGAATATTTTGGGTTCATGAAACTTTTTCGAGTCAATATATTGTTCGGATTTGAGTAGAAATCCAGCTTAAAGTAAGTTCTGAGTTCTAAATCTCTTGATTCGATCGATCAACACTAGCTAAGTCTACTCTAATCATGCATGCAAGTGTGCTGGCCATTTTCCCAGTTTAGAAAAACTTATCTGATCACCAGATCCACTGAGCCCCACATGGGGATGTGGCTGACCTGTTCTTTATCTCAAGCAGTTTTTGTTAAGATCTTCCATGGGGTTCCTAATTGCCCCCCTCATTTTATATCCTTTCAAATTTTGATTTATTAGAGGAAAAATTACTGGGTTTGTGTTTAGAATTACTGTTGCGTAATTATTTGATTTATATTTTGAGAAGAATTTAGCAATTTTTTTTATGTTTCTAAATTTTTTAATCTATTAATATCTAAAATATTATTTTTATTTTAATAAACAACAAAAATTTACTGTAAAAAATAACTTTTTATATTTGTAAATTGTTTTCATATAATATAATAATGTTGTTAAAAATAATTTTTAAAAAATAAAAAAAATATTATTTTTACATATATTTTTTTAAAAAAAATACCAAAACCAAATCTTAAACCCTCACAAAGCTAATAAATGTAGACTGTTTCTTGATTGAGGTGCATTGTGCATTAAATTTTGACCTAAGCCACCTAGATAAAAGTGCTAGTATTTTACAGCGCCGTCTAGAAAGGCGCGAGGCTCCATGGCATAAGCTAAATTTTATCTTGTATAATAGCCTAAGCTAAGCTTAGCGCTACTGAGATTTCATAGGCTTGGAAGCTAAACCTTACCCATGGAGGCCAATATCCTTGTCTACCATTAATGACCTAAATCTAACATAAACAATTGCTAACACGAGGAAGGATCAAACTTTAGAGGGAAAAAAATATGTGTGAAAATCATGGTACCTTGATAAGAGTTTCGAGTGGCTCATGAATCACCCCCCTTGTCGAAGTTCCTTGATCATGAGACCCTTTCTTCCTCCTGCTGTTCTTCTTCAAATTCTTCTCCAACGAATGTGTGACCAGAGCTAGAGATACACTGTACAGCTGAGTAATGTTAGAGAGAGGCACGGAGAGAGCACCGACAATGCTACTCTTGGACTGGACCAGCCCGTCGTAGCAAGTTTGCTGGTTGGTCACCACCCCACTGAGCAGACTCGTGACTCGCTCAACCAGCAAATCACTCATCGACTCGGCTGCTTTCAACTCGTTGGATATGGTCTCAAAGTAGTCCACGTTGAGCTCCATGAACTCGTGACAGTCCTGTAATGCGCCAAACTCTTCACGGGTCATCTTGGAAAGTTGGTTTCTGTGTGTTAAGTGATAGTCGATGACGTTGGACAATCTTTTTGCTTGTTTAAGGCATTGTTTGACTGAAAACTTGCTGTATTCATAAGGGCTAGAAGACGACGAGGGAAAGTTTGTCAGGATTGAACGACAAAGCTTAGGATAGAGGGTGGATTTGCATGCGGTGGAAGGTGACTGTGGCGGTGGAGACTGAGAGGAGATCAACGGAGGTGAAAAGATGGAAAGAAAGGCTAAGGAGAGGATCAGGAAAGGTGGGTGCTGCATTTTTCTATTCATTTTCGGGGTATGGTTTCTTCTACAACGTGGTTGCATAGGATCAAGATTTCTGTGCCTTATAAAGAGAGTGAAAACGCGTCATAATTATTGGAGGTACGGGGAAGGGAGTCGTCGGTTTATGACATTCAATGAAGCTTGTCAAGAAATGAATTCACTTTTGGTCAGGGAGGTGGAGCCTCCGAAAAATAACTTGTTTTGTAACGTCCGGTCGTAATGCAACTTCTGGTTGAAATTGTTTCGAAAAATAGTTTTTATTTAAAAATATATTAATTATATTAAAATATCTTCGAATCGCAGCATGTTTCAATGAAATAATAATTCGTGTGAAGTAAATGTGGAGGGCGAGAAGGTATTAGCGAAGGTTCACTAACTTTTTTATCTATTGTTCGAGTAATGATAGTCTGGGATGACTATAACTATATTTTTTAATTTATTTTTAAATTTTTGAATTAATCAGTATTAATCTTAAATATAAATATATTAAGTCTCAGATTTATTTTTGTGGTGAGATTTTAAAACCTAGTCAACGAAATTAGTGACGTGATTTGGGAGTACGAAGCCATTAAGTTAGAAACTTAACATAGATTCTATCATAGACGTGATTTGGGAGTAAGAAGCCATTAAGTTAGAAACTTAACATAGGTTTACATGGATTGATTGGACCCTCTCGTCGGATGAATCATAAACTAGAAGCTTAATGCATATTTAAAAATATAATTTTATTAATTTCTACTTGTTTTTCTCTTGTATATCTGAGGACGCATCCACACAGTGTGTCCACACGGGGTATATCTTATCTGGGCAAGGTGCAATTTAGCGATTCAACTCAGTATTTTTTAAATGGAAGACATGCAAGTCGGTCCAAATCAATTATTGGACTGGTTGACTCACGAATCATATAGTTTTACAGGCTGGAATTCTTGTTATAAAAGACCTAAAAAATGACAAATTAAAGTGAAGAATAAAATAAATTTCACTATAAATTGGGCGACTACGAAATAGTAATACCGATATTATTTTTAATTCATGGGTACATATGAATAAATATGAAAGCACCAAAACTGCGAACCATGTCCAGAACATAATCTTGCATTCTATGATTCATAATTCTTTTGCCCCACTTAAACTAACGAGGAGAAAAATACATGGCTAGCTAGCTAGCTTGTAGAGGCTGCTAGAAAATCAACTAAAAAAACTAAACCAATTGCAAACATTCCTTGCTAGCTAGCAAAATCTTGAAGCTGATCTCTTGCTCACCTCCTGCTTCATCCCTTCACTCGAGGCTTGGACCTGGCACACGAACATGTATTTTAGTCAATTATTTCAATGTTATTCTCAAGAGGGCACATTAAAAATGCAGCAGGGGGCTGATGAATGGTTACTTGTTCTGTCTGGGATTAGGAATGCTAGGAGGTATTCTTCTAAGGCTAGCAGCTACTGTCTGTGCTGTGTTTGGCATGCTTGCTTTTGACTGTGAATTTACAAGAAACTGAGAAGTTGGTGACTTGATTGGAGCCGAAGAAGAAGCTGGCAGAACCCTCGCCTGAGCTAAATTAACCCCGGTTGGAAGAAGCATTACCAGAGCTATTACTGCACAGATAGCAGCAGACAACGATTTGAAGCAGCCAGGTTTCATTGCTTTCTTGACTCGCAAGATGTCTTCTGTGTAGTGAAAGTAGGGCTTCTTGAGCTGCTCAAGCTCACTTGTAATGACTTATATATCGAGGGACACCGAGTAAGTAAGAGAGACTATCTCCGACTCCATGCTTTTGCTTTTGGACAAGAAAGTTTCACTTTTGGCGTGCAAGTCATGTGATGAATCTTTGACTATTCTGCCTCCAAGTCCCAAAGCTAAACCTAAACCCAGCGGATTTGGTTTAGTGAGACTGTTAGTATAATACATGTCATGTGATTAAGTAGTGTGATAATTGGCTGGCTTGGCCTAGGATTCTACTGATTAAAGTGATTTGATGATGGCCTTAATTAATGACACAGTTACATTGGTGATGACACGATTCTCCTTATAAACAATTAGCATGGAAGGTGAAATGTGCAAAACAACAAAAATCAGTTTGAAAATCTCTGGGCTATGTAACTAGAATAATCAGGAGGCTAATCACACTGACTGCCTACAGTATTATCAGCTGAGAATGAGGAAGATAGCTTTGCAATCTTTGTTTTCATCTACTTCTACTTGATTAATATTATTCGCACATGGAAGGCAGACTTAATTCAGAGTTTCAGCCATTTGTATTAGAAAGTAACGCAGATTCAACTTGGATCAGGATGAGCTGGTTTGCAGTGCAGACTGCAGAGCTGAATAGAGCCTGACCTGGGCTGTTTTTTTTTTAGTATAAACTCACAGGTCTAGGCTCCAGCGTCAAGTTCATCTCCCCACCGTACTTTTATTACACGATTTCTATGGAGAAAGTGCCTCCTCTACCCTTTTAAAATAGATATCGTGTTTGTATAGTGTTCCAAAACAGTAAAGATAAATATATTTAGTTTAAAAGATAAAAACATAAAATAAATTCGGCCCCCGGAAGTAATTATCCCACTGTCCCTATTTTTATTTTTTGTCCCAGGATGGATGCGAGTTTAAAAGCAAATCATCGGCAGAACAATGACTTGGTGGGGCTGCAAAGAGAGAACACGATGGCCAAATTGAAGTAAAAGCTTGCAGGATGGTGGTTCCCGAGGCTTTAAAATTGAAAAGTTCCAACTCCCAAGCTCCTCAATTAAGACACTATTCATCGATGCTAGTTATACATTTCGTACAAAATGGCAGCACTTCCTTGATCAGGCAAGATAGTAGACAAATTCTTTGAATATAGAATGGACCAGACTGTGAAAATAAATCACAGGAACGACTCACCTAACATGATTATTATATCCATGTCTTCATCTCATCTCTGGCAAAAACAAAAAGAATAAGTCACAGGCATATGTTTCTTGGCATTCTTCGACACAATCATTGCTCCTGAAAAACTACAGTAGAATACGCCTCCTAGTGGCTTCGTCTATGATGATTTTAGGACAGTTCTTGAAGAATCATATCCGCAAAGAAAGCTTCTCACACCTCACCAATTGCAGAAAGCTCTGTACAGCTTGCACAACTACAGTATTTTGCTGCAAGAATATATGCTTTGAATCTAAAAATCTGGATATAAATGGCAAAATTTAGTTGTCCCTTCTGTCTTCTAGCAGCTACGGTCAGTTTGTCGGAGAACCTGGACGGGAAAAAAAGAGTCAGGCAACATAGTATGGAGAGTTCATGATAAAAAAAAATGGAGTAATAGCTGTTGGACAACTCACTACTATGAATCAAAACAATCACCAACACTGTACACGAACTCGAATACTATTTTGTTGTTAGAGGCAAGTGCTCTTCACTTGCAACTTTCATGTTAAAGCCTGACAATGCCTTTCTTAATCCACCATTAGAAACTTGTACGTCTACTATGAATGTTGAGCATACTGGCCGGTGGTCAGAAAACCTGGACTCTCCCCGTACGTAAGATAGTTGATGTACCCCACCTCCATACCAGAGTATTCTATCACACCTGCAATTTGTTTTTACAGTATTCAACTTATTTGTAAAATATTTTAATTTCAGTAATGTAGGTGGAGGTTTTTACTATATATACCACGCTGGAGTTCTTCTTTTCTTTTGTGTTTCAATAGTCTCTCCCGCGTAAATGTCCGAATTATAGGAGTATTTGTACGTCGGTGCAAAGTAGATCTTTCCCTCTTTCCATCCTCTGAACACTCGCCCTGCTTCCCTCTCAGTTTTCAGCTGTCAGAACGTGGACCAAATTCAGTTTGAGAACGCAGGAAAAAGAGAGGAACTAACACCAAGTGCAATTCCGTAGAGAGAATAAATACTGTCACTGTTAATACAAGCAAGCACTCCTCATGTTCATTGTATAATAATGCACACTTCTATAAGTTCCATATAACGTTCTTGTATTCCACCCATAATCAATGTTTGATGATCTCTCTCTCTCTTTTTTTTAACCCTCGATGAAGATTAGCAGAAAAAGATTTGCTCTACAGAGCTGCAGGGAACAAAATGGATGGTGCCGTTTTCGCATTGCTCCAAGTATAAAGTTATTCTATTCAAGTTCAAAGAAGGTACCTGATCTTTGTCAAAAAGTGCATCCCAGTTAGACTGCTCCAGAAGCTTTCGAGTCTCGGAATAGCTCAAAGCTATCCTGTAATTCAAGTCCCCTAACCATAATACCCGACTAGGGCCATCAAAACAGATTTAGTGAGCATGGATGAGTAAATTATCAAGGCATTAAATTAAGAAAGATTTTTCGAAGACAGAATCAAACTATTTGTTCGGTGATTTCAGGGATGCTTACTCATGATCCATAATTTTCTCAGGCGCTCGGCTATATGGAGATTTGCAAATTCTTAAAAATTGTGTGTTCTTAAGTATCTCTATGACATCCAAATTTCTCCTAAGTTCATCTCCTTCTTTCTCTCCTGAAGCCAGGTGACTGCAAACAAAGCAGAAACTTGTCTGATGGAGTGACATGCTAACAGATATACACCCCTGCAACCAGAGAATTAAGTAATTAGCCACGATTTCAAATGAGGAAGGTCTGTAATTCTGTCTTGATTTTCAAACATAAATCATGAACAGCTTATGCTCATAAACAATGCATGTCCATGTCTCAGATTACCTTGTTCCCAAGACAGCCTAAGATCCCACGGCCAACGTTAGAGATTCTCAAATGGCTAACATGTTGCACAAGCTCCTTCCTTACCCAAACAGTTACAAATATTCCGACCATTTGTTTCCCTGTTATGAGGCTGTACTTCATCTGGTTGGCACTAGGTGGAGAGGAAATTTCTGTAGATACATAATTGCTAAGTCCATCTTCATCCTCTTCAGAAGAACAGTAATCCTCAGTCATATTTGATTGTGGGGGGCAAACATAGCAATCCTTGCTGTACTTCCTTTCCGATATGGGTGAGCAATTGCAAGTCTTCAGCCTCCGTCCACTCTCAGTCCTGAAAGACTTACAGACCTTTTTAAGAGAAGGCTTTTGGAAGCGAAGTGAGCTGCAAAGGGGTGATTTTGATCCTCTAGAAGCCACACTATATGATCTATTCAGTGATTGATTAATCAAAGCCAGCCATTTTGCGGCAGGCTCATTGTCTTCTGCCACAAGCACGTTTCCAGCATTCAATGGAACAATTTCCTGAAATCTGACAGCTCAAAAAATAAACAAAATGAAGAGCAAATCAACATAGCTCATCGCAATGGAAGTATTTAGTATTTTAGCAACAAATCATTCAAAATAATATACAAAGATACAGCAGGAAAAGAGGGAGAAAGCATACCCTAAGACATATATATCTGATTCATCATGAACCTGAAGTATATCATCCAGGTTGAGGTTACTGTGAGGAGATTTCCCCCCGACATTCCATGTTGCTACGAAAACTCTATGAAGTCAAAAGTTTTGACCAGAAACTATTAGATTTTTCATATAAGCAGAAACATTGAGATTAGAAAACGGACTAAATAAAATCCAAACTAAGAAATTTAAGAGAAACAGATAAACCCCATCATATGCTTACCTAAATGACTGGGCTTGACTGCTTGGCATTGGAGAGCTTAATTGGTGAGACAAAAGAGACTTGAGCGACGGATCAGAATGTGCTTCTGCAATTGGAAAGAAGGAGATATAATTTTTTCCGAGAAACAAGGATTTTTTTTTAAAAAATAAATTGTACTCTGAAATTGAGGGCACAAAGCAATTTGTGCAAGAAAAATTTTCTTCGAAGGAATATCATCTATTGTATCAGAGAAATCCAAGCATTTCTCAAAGTACACCCACTCGATTCAAAGATAACAAGTACTTATAAGGAAGGAAAAGAAATACCATCCACCTGGGGTGATAGAGATAAAATATACATTCTTGATTCCTTTTCTCCACCGGAAGAAGTGTATAACGAATATATGTTCTCAATTTTGGAGCAAATTGCAATGATGCTCTCGTCATTGCAACACTTCTACTTTTCCTATCTCTGTCTTTCCAACCCTTCATCTTTACATTTTGGACCAGTTTTTTACTTGCCATAGAAGGCGAAAAAACAGAAGAAAAGGAACAGAAAAGAATTTATCGATTTGTGGATAAAAGATGGAATGGATTCTGCTTAATGAAAAGAAAATCATCTCTCTACAAATCTCCCGTTTTCAAAATAACCAAAAGAGAGAGCTTTCTTCACACATCCAGATAGAAACAATGATCGCAAGTGATTCATTACTCACCAGACGAATCAAACGAGACCTTTTCTGCCTTCCTCCCCTTTTCCTCCTTCTGCAAGAAAATTTTTCGAAGAAAAGACTGCAAAACACAGCAGTGAATGACTATAGATCACAGAAAGATTGAACAAATAGTGTATGCTATAGATCACAGAATTCTTTTCGAAGAAAAGACTGCAAAACACAGCAGTAAATTAATAACTATAGATCACAGAAATAACTATAGCCCCGTGATGGTCACCTATTCAATTCCTTAGGACAACGGATCAAAGAAAGGTTGAAAAAAGAGCGGAAACTAAGTCGTAGGAAAGACAGATTACGTGAACAAATAAACCTAGATTTACCTTCTTGTTCTGGACTTGATTCCTCAGTGTCATGTCTGAATCTGCTCTATTTTCATTAATGGCAATGGCCCCAAATAAAAAGCCTTCAAAAATAGAGAAAATTTAGTGACTGCGTCAGAGTCTTCTATCAGAAATTCCATAGGAATATAGGGGAGGAAACAAAGAAGGGAAGATTTAAGAGTGCATGTACATAAATCATATTAGGTAATAAATCAAAAGGCCATAAAACAGAATCAAGAATATCAATCCATGAACAATCAACCACGCAAATCAATGAACTTGTCATTAAATAATAATCAAAAGAAAGTGTGGAACCAAAAATTCTAGTGTCTATATATAGTTTCAACCAAGAAACATTCAACATTCAACAATGCCAGTTGAGTTGATCCAAAATACAGTCAAAAAGACGAAATAAATTTCAGCCATGAATTTCATTTACCAGAACAAAAAGATCACAATACCATCACATCCATGAAAAGATAGATGATGGAGGGAATCAAAGACATAAATAAGGGCTGCAACCCCATCAAGGAAAGTTGACAGCCCAAATGGCGTTTTCTCGGAAAAGTCAACTTTCTAAGCAAATGCATCTCAGCCAATGAAAACGCATAGAATACTGAGATAACACAAGACAATGCAAGTAGCCAAGGAAAAGAAAAAGAAAAATACTGGAAAAGAAAGAAAAAAGAACCTGAAAAATTCTGTTCTAGAACTGCGTAAGGACTATTGTCTATCTGTGATGAGCAATAAAAAAAACCTCTTTACCTCCACAACTGATGATATTGAAGTTAACGAAAGGGGTGTGTTTGTTTCTATGATTGATGTACGTGCAAGAATCTGACTTGGGTTCTCTCCTTTCCACACACATATATATATATGATTTTAAGTTATAAAAGTGTTTTTTTTTTCTCTTGTTCTCGTGTCTACATGTTTCTCTCTCGTTATTGATTTGTTTTAATCAAAATTAAACTCTAAATTAGATTTTAGATATAATATTACTTGTGTTCAAACTGAGTTAATTATAATAAAACAACAGCTCGTTTTTGATAAGTTTCTTACTGTCATTGTTTAATTAATTATGTTATCATGGTTTTCTCCAGAAATAAAATAAAAACGCAAAAGGAAACAGTCAAAAGTGGGGACCGAATCTTAAATGTCCTCTCGAAACACTTGTTTCGTCGAAGGATGAAAGGAAGGGAGAGTTCTGTTGGTTTGTTGTTGTTTGTTTTCTCGGAAAGGAAATGGGAAAGTGGACCCCCACGTGTATGTGGCCTGCAAAGCAAATCACAAGTCATAGAGATGGAAGGAAAGTGATTGTTTTGTGGGGGGAAAGTGTAATGGTTTCCTGGCAGTTTAAAAGTCGAGGAAGTGGCTCGTGGCCATAATATTCTACTACGACTACCAGTGATCTACAGACAGCATGGATTTCCCTTCTCTTCGACCCAGGTTTGGGACCATGAGAACTCACTTTTGGTCCAACCAAGCTAATTTTCTCTTTATCAAGATGTTCATTTGAATATATACATATATCTCCCTCTTCTTATATATATATATATATATATATATATATATTCTTTCCCTCCTGCTTATTATCATCTTGGGCAATGTAATCCCCCGCTTCTGCAAAAAAGCCAACCTTTCTTTTCTTAAAAAAAACTAACAAGTTTTGACCTGGTCTTGTGAAATAAACTATTCAGCATTGGTAGAAAAAGCTATATATAATTTTGGAAATGAATTTCACTGTGAAACTGCAGGCTTGAGGAAGAGCAAATGGAACCGCCAATGTGCAGCCCACTCTTTGTAGACGTTACAAGCCTGGTCACTTTAATTATATATATGGCAAAAGAAACCATACAAATAGAAGATAGAAAACGTGTGCGATCATGAAAAATATCGTGGCCACATTTAATTAAATAATAATATTAGATAAAAAGAAGAAGAAACAGTAAAACAATCAGCAGCAAAAATAATTATAAGATTATAAGATCTGCGTAGACCTATATCGGAACAGCTACCCAGGTTTAATAACATTTCTGAGAATTATCCACCGATCGAGTAATGATTGGGTCAAAATTCCAGCCCTGGCTACTTGAATTATTAGTCAAATTCAAAGCTTTTTCAACCCTAAAAACCCTGCTTATGAGGGAGCGTAAATACATTGCCGATCACTGAGAGAGAGAGGGAGGGAGGGAGCATCTTGTGATGAGGACCCAGATCCATGGTCCCAGAGACTAAATTTATGTCTGCAAGATTTGAATACAGTAGCTATATATTGTTTTTGGTGAAGTAATGAAGTAGGTGGCTAGCTAGCATGCAGACACCAAATTCCTGCATCTGCATACATGGAGAAGAACAGGATCCCTAGAATAGAGGAAGAATGGTTGGTTTCAATGGGGGCAAAGGGCCAAGGAGAGCCCCTGCTCCCACAGACAACATGTTTAGGGTTTCTATTTTTGTGCTTCGAAAATTTCATCCATTTCTCAATGAGTTTTGTGTAAATCGAAGCCCATGCATTCGAGCCTTGATGCACAGTTCGAGCAAGAGTGACACAACTCCTTAGACAAAAGAAGGCATACACAGTTCGAGCATCCCATGAAATTTAATAATAAATTTTAGTATTTCTTGACTTTTAAGGTAAGGAGGGAGGTGCCATACGTGACTTGAATTCTCCTTTCCTTTGTTTAGGGTAAGATTCATACGTGCCCTCTCTCCCTTTTCTTTTTATATTTTTCTCATAAAGAGTTCATACAAGTGTGTGTCCGAAATGGAACAGAATGTACATGCATGTGGATGCAACATGTACACATGGATATGTTTGGCTGAAAAAATATATAAAAATGTTTTATTTGTTTTTATTATCAATCTCTGTTTTGTTTCCTGATATATAATAATTAAATGTTTCCTTAAAAAACTAACCAATTATCACGGCACACTTCATGAAAATGAAATAGATACAAGAATATATATATATATATATGTATATAGATTAGTGTTAATAAACATATATGAAGAATGATAAATTCTGACAACGAAAAGTCAGGATCTTATTCCTTGTATATTACCTTTTACTATAAATAATATTAATATAAATCGAGAAAACCAAACCCATTTTTTCCTTTCAAGTAAACCTGCAATAAGTTTATTTGTTTTTTTTATCAAATACATAGTGTAACGTAAACGTCGTTACCTGGTCCACACCGAAATGGCGTTCGTCCTGTTCTCTTCAGATTGTGTCACACGCATGGTTTAAGACATTTGCAGGCCCTTTTATAGAAAATAACCCTAAATTAACCAACCAGGAAATACATTCTTCAGACCGTCAGTTTCTTCCTTTATTGCCACATTAATCTGTCTCTAACATGGTCTCCATGCTTTGTTTTTTAGGGTAGGAGTAAGAGACCATAGGTTTCAGTTATGCTATGTTTTTTTTTCCCCTTTCCAGGTTAGGCATTTGAAGTGTTAAATCAGAACTGGAATGCCTATCATCGGTAGTTTTTTTGGGTCTATCATCGGCTAATACATATATATAGATCTCGTCCTGCTTGCTTGGCGGTAAACGACGAAGATCTTGCCCCTGCAAATCAATTAGAAAGCGGGATCTATTCCATCTGTGCTCATGTGTATGTGTTACAATTACGTCTCGGGTTTATACATTTCACTCACACGGCGTGATTCAGGTGATGTTTTTGTAATTACAAATGGATGAGATTCATTTTCAAACTCTCTTGAGGATTAAAAATAACACTTGTGTTTAGATTTTTCATGGATCTTACTGCTTAGTTTTTGTTGAAACGACTGCTTCAACATGTTTGCACAAGTCACCACCCTACGTCCAAGATGCACGAGCAGAGAATTGTTAGTGAAAGGTGGATGATTAGAAGTGAAGAAAAAGATGCCTTTAATGTCTAGCATACAGGGATTATCCAAGAAATTCAAAGAAAATACACATTCATTTACGATTTGAAGATCTCATTGTCTAATTTCTGGGTTTTCACCATTTTGATCAACGGTTCATAAAAAGACAGACCAATTTGACAAATACTTGTACAGGTAGAAACAGCGAACTTGACAATGATAACACACAAGCAGAGTGACCTATGGAACACGATGAGTGGTAAGACTACGAACACGCATATCTATGTCTAAGAACTTGGAAGCTACAACGAAAAAAAATTGATCGTAAGGCTAAGCAAAGAATTTCAAAAGGATAAACAGTTACAAGGGAGCCAGATGCTCAAGGCTGCATTGCCGTCACTGAAGAAGGATCAGGTTCATAACCATGTACCCTCATGCGATAAATGCAGGTAAGCAAGGGGCTTCCATGGTTAGATGTGAAGTCCAGTCTCACTGTGTCAACAAGTCCAGGGGCTGTATTGCCCAACACATTGAAGGTCTGTGCGTTACTCTTCTCGAGGTCATAAGTAAACTCTGTTAAAAGAAACATCTTCTCTTCATCATCTCCTGTATGACTATCACGGTTCTGCAACCACCCAGACACCCGGCAGTCCTTAGGAGCAGTTGACCTGTCATAAGCCACACTCTGTTCATGTAACAATGACAAGAGTCAGTTGGAACACAAGATACATTGAGGGGAAAAAACACAGATAAAAGAAGGCTACAGCTAATGAAAAGAGAGTGTTTGGATTGTTGCCTTTACTGCATTCTACTGCAACCCCTGTTGTGCTAATTGACAATTTTTACAGATTTATCACCACCATAACCACAATATGAACATATCATCAACTTGGAACTACAAGCACCTCCACGACCATCACCAACCATACTGCCATAACTGCAGTATGAAATCCTTAATCTCCAAACATCCCCTTCATGCTATGTTTTCTCAAGCTTAATAGTTTTCAAATACATCACCATAATACCATTGATTAGGAACGAATAACATTTAGTCTAAAAATTTACCATAACAAGCCTTGAGATGCCCCTGGAAATACACGAAGGAGAATACGATTGGTGTTTCCCATTAAAACAACCAAGTGGTATATAACAAATTTCCTTAACGGAGGGAAATGGTCAAAATCTAATTTAACAGAAACAGAACATTGAAAAAAGTAGAAACCAAAACACAAAACCAAATCAAATAGAAGTCTCCCAGTATTCACCACGATACCAAGTTTCACTCATTTAACCCTTTTCCAATAAAATAAAAAAGACATCAGAACTAAGGATAACATGCATTGCTCGCCCAAATTTCAACAGGATCTTACAAAACAAGAGTTTCAAAATCCTCAAAAATTTGGATCACAATTTCATTTTCAATATGAAGCATCAATGCTCTATGTATAGCCCACTTTTGGGAGGTTACACGAGGAGGCTCTTTCAAAGAGGTGCCTCCAAGTTTTGATAACTTGCTCATGATCATGCTTTTATATTATTCATTCTCCAATGGTTTTGACAACCTTGTCACACTTCTTTCTCCAACCTCTCAGTTGATCATCTTTAGCTGACACTGAGAAATTAAATCGATACAGAATACCCCCTGTCATTCAATCTCCCTAAAAGGCTCATCATATACCTAATCATCCTTATCTTGTAATTGCCATCCCACAGTCTTGTCCATTGTCACTAAAACATTGCATCCAAGAAATATTTTCACAGAGTATGGGAACTGTATAACTATTGCAGCATCACATTTGAGGTTATAGGATTGAAACTCTAAAGATGTGTAGGTTAGGGTCGTGTCTTTTGGAAAATTGTGCAATATGAATTCAGCTCACTACTAAATTTGAAATCATGGAAGTTTTAAGGACACTAAACTTTGACCAGGTACATGAAATGAATGAAAAGTCATCTTCACAGCTTAAGCATCAATACTAACTAACTATGCAATGTGAATGGACACAAACTGAAATGAAGATAGCACCTTAGCAACATGTTCAAGCGTAACAGCTTCAGGAACAATAGCACTTCGCAGCTTAATCTGGACAAAACCACTACTTCCTTTCAAAGCAAAGCACTTTCCAGGCTCCCCAAAACTTGGTTTTAGCATCTCATCAGGATTTGGATGAACCACTCTGCCCTTCAAGAGCCAGTTAAGCCCTCTCTCAGCCATATAGGGATCAGAATGCTTCAAAACCTTTCCACCACTAGTTGCCAGCGCATAGTCCACCCTCCCAAGCCCATCGGCCGCATGCTTCTCAATCTCTTTCTGCACTATCTCCCTCGCATAGACCATTATATCATCCAAACTCACATCACTCCCACCAGACTCCCCGCCCTTTGCCTTCTTAAACTGCTCATAGAACTTCTCAAAATCCTCCTTCGACAGCCAGTCACCAGCTTTCAACTCTCCAATTTTCTTTTCCAACCCTTCACTTCTCTCCACTAATTTCCTCAACTCCTTCTCCAATATCACACCTTTATCATCAATCTTCTTACTCATTTCCCTCCTTAACCCACCGACTTCACTCTCGATCTTCTTATCAACAACTTCCACTTGAACCTGAATCATTTTCACCGCAGTTTTCATCATTGCCTCCATTTCCGCTATCCTCCCGTCAAATTCAGATAACCCCATTTGTGTCCCCACACTAGCGCTATCAATATCCACTGGTTTCACAACCAATTTCCTAACCATCTGCACTAACCCTATCAAAACAAGCAAAAGCATAAAATTCTTAGTAAACACACTCACCACCTTCATCCACCGAGGTTTCTCCACCTTCCTCACCCTCCGCGGCGAAATTGTCGAGCTCGTCTTCTTCACTTGAAGATCTTTCGTAGTCCTCTCGAGAATCGAGTGATGACTTAGATCCCTACTCGTAGCGGCGGTGGTAATGACATTTCCGCCGCCACCACCGTTGATTTGTTGTTCAATCGGCACTACTAATTCGATGTTGTTGTTTGGTGATTTCTTGTCGGAAACAACCACCGGTCTCCGCCTTGCCGACACTGGATTCGCCGTGATCGACACCGTTGAAGCCGACATTTTGAAGTAATTAAGGTTTTCAATAGAAGAGGATTGAAGAAAGAAATCCTAATTGGATCGAATTGGGAATTGTCGAACTGACAGAAAGAGAGAGGGAGAGAGATTTTGGAGAGATGTTGAATTGAACTGGAAAAAAACCGCAACCTCTTCAGGAGAGGTTTTATTTTTGTTGGTGAAGAGGTTTGTGTGAAACGACGTTGTTTTCACCTATGACATATCAAGCGACGGTGCGTCGTATACCCAAAGACTTGTCGGTTATGATAGCCATGTTTCATAGTAGAATGTCAATTTCACCCTTGTATACCATCCGAATGAACTGAATTAATAAAAAGAATTTATATCCGACCGGTTCGGGTGAAAACTGAAAATTTTGGATTAATCTAAAATCATATTCATATTCAAATTCAATTCAAAATAAATAAATAACTTCAAAGTTTTAAAAAAATCAAATTAACGATTATTATTTTGTTTACACTAGTCTTCTTGACCCCAACTCAATTCTAATCGAAAACATGATCAAACCTTAGTTCAAAATAGATTAAGAACTTCATTTTTAAAAAAATATACCAAATTAACTATAAGATAAATAATTTTAAATTATAACATTATGAAGGTTATAAGTATGTGTGTGTGTGTGTGTAATTTTAAATTATAACATTATCACACATACACATACATACTTATAACCTCCATAATGTTATAATTTAAAATTATATATATATATATATATATATATGGAAATCACATTTTATGAAAAATATATTTTATGAGTAAAGTAAAAGAGTAAAATCCTAGTTGTTCCATACTCTTATAAGGAATGCATATCCTGACTTGAATATGAGATTTACTATGCAGATTATAAACCCTTTGTCATTACACCACGCCCTTTAAAAACTTATAAATAGTAAAATCTTATCATATTTGTTTCAGGTTTGAAGCTATGAAATTATGATTGAATAATTGTTTTGAGTTTTTATATGATAATGATATTGTATATAGGTTTTGTTTATTTTTGAGGCTGAGATGTGTTTTTTTTTAATTTTTGATATATTAATATTAAAATTATTTTTTAAAATATATTTACATATTAAATACATTTTTAAAAAAATAATGACTACCATAATATTAAACATTATCTTAATTTCTTGCTCGATAGCCTAATAGTAAAATTTTGAAAGCTCGTTCAACATTGTTACAATGAAGTATTTTTAATTAAAAATAAATAAAATAATATATTTTTTTAATATTTTTATATTAAAAAATATAATTCTCTTTTATTGCAAGCTTTAAACACAAAAGTAATATCAATTTATATATTGTGTTATAGAATTAAATTCTTTTTTATTGCGAGTCTTAACTGAGAAGAAGTTATTCAGGAATGTGGCTTGACAGTAGAGAGCTTGTTATATGTATAGCAGGTTTGAAATTCAAATCAATTCAAATCACGACAATTATTTCTTGTAAGAATCGATACAATTAGGATTTCATTTATAAAGTGTGCTTTCAATCCATGGGGTCCTTCAGATCTTAAGTTGTTGATGGAAGCAATGAAGTCTTTCATCCCACAAGCTGCCATTGTTCACACCAAACTCATCTCTGATGACCACCATGTTCTTGATGACAATAAGGCTGTTAAAATATCAGCAATACCCTTGCGAGCACGTCTTTTGGAAGGATCGCGTGTAAAGCCTTGTGAGACATCTGTAATATATGTTTGTGAATTGCATGAAATTAGGGGAAAATTCAAAAACGAAAAGGCTGGTGCTCTTGGTCTCACAGTTCAGGAAAAGTATAGAATACTGCAACGTGGAGACTCTGTCAAGTCATGTTTGTTAGATATTATGGTGAGTTCAAAATCAGCATCACAAGAAAAAACTTTAAGGCCCTCTTAGATGTTTTTCCATGTATGAAATTTGCTGGTTGTTATGATTTAACATGTGGTTTTGTTGTCTCAAGTGATGTTCGGTCCTTCAATTCCTGGTCCTATTGATTTTATTGTTGACTGCCCAGCAGAATCTCATGCACGAGTTGTATTATACTGGGATTTTCTTAATGGTTATTATTCAGACTAATCTGGTAATCCGCCACAGAGCACAAAGGTTGTAAATTGTATCATTCATTTAACTCCTGCTTCTGTTATAAGCAGTCCCAGTTATGAGAAATGGATGCAGAAATTTGATTCAGCACAGCATGTCATGTCTTAAGATTTCCCTGCAATAACAATTCCTGAAAATCCCAAACAAAATTCACTTGGCATGAGAGCCATGAGTTCAAGGGAGTGTATAAAACCAAGCAATATAGTACTTTCAGCTTTTCTTTTCATGTGCGTACTATGAAGCACTTCTCTGAAAAAACAGTTTTGTAAAACTGTCAATGATGAACAAAAATATTAAAAAATGAATGGCTGTTTTCTTTTGAGTACAGATATGGGAAAGAGGGTGCTGACAATGCTGTGAGAAACCTGACATGTGATTGGATCTCTCATATCCGTGCTGGGCTAGTAAGAATACTTGTCTGCAGCAAGATTTGTCAAGAGGAGTTCCACATGAACCGGTACTGGTATAGGGCCAATGCAGCTTAAGCGATTTCTCGATGAATATCAAAAACTTGAAGATCTAAATATGCATTTCGTTGATTGTAGAGACACCATAGTTGCTTCATGGAATTCTTTTATCGGTGATACCGAGGACATAAATAATAGAACTACAAATAATTCCGTGTAAATTATGGGGCCATAAGTTCTCAGTGAAGCAGGGCTGGGGAAACCAATCAGTTCTTCAGTTGTGTACTGTCCTGAGGCATTCGGTGTTGTCTTGAAAGCAGCAGAGAGAAACAAAAGTGCTGAAAAAGTGATACCAGAATGGAAGCTTGTGTACTCTGGTGACAAAAGGCCATGCCTAGAGCTGATAGAAGTAGCTCGTGGAGCAACAATTCTTATACACGAGGCAGGTACCTATGGCCCCATAATTTACAAATGAACACATAATAAGACAGAGTTCTCCATGGCTTAAATTTTAACATGATTTCCATGTGATTTTGGTGGCATATACATGGTTGCCTTTCAAAACCCTTTTTTATTTCACTAATGAAGAAGACAAGACTATGAAACCTGTGTGGCTCCTTTACAGCTTTCGGTTCACTGCTTTCTTGGTGTCTTAGGTAGCTATTCAACTTAAGGAGATTGCACAAGGATCAGACCCACCATATCTATGATCTTCTTTTTTAGAACTTTTAGCGTTAGCTCATGTACTTATTCGGATCATTTTGACGCTCTCAGTGATAATTTTTCCTCGTCCTCGCCAAACTTCAATTGAAGCTCACAAACTTGAGGATGGGATGAAACACTGCATGATTAATTACAAGATTGATTCTGATTTCCAGGCAATTTTGAGGATGGGATGCTGATCCAAACACTGCAAGTTTTCTGAATGCTTATCTCATCTAGTGATGGGATATTGGGGCATCTTTGGCTGAAGTGAGTGAGAATAAGGTTTCATGGGTATCAGCATAGCAGATTTGCCTGTGCTCCCAAATGTTCTTCCAAACCTCATATTGCTTTTCAAAAAGGAGATGACAACAGATATCAGATGATGCTACTGATGCAACTCCATAGCCACTGTCTTTTGCTAATATAATCACAGAGTTCTATCAGAATTATGTATGATTTTCGTTTTGTCTAAGCTCTTGGAAGGCAAAATGACTATTATCCATGTCTTTATCACAGTTTGCAAGGGAAAACACTGCTTTCTTTTACGAAAAAAAAGGCCGCCTCCCTTGTATTGCTATTCAATTTGGTCCTCTAATAAGATTAAAAATGTCAATACTATTCTGATTATCGTTTTAATTTTTCTATTAATATGAAATATTTTGGTTTTGGAGTATTTCAGCGTGCCATTTCGAGATTGTACTATTTATTCCGAGTATCGTTTTAATTTTTCTATTGATATGAAATATTTTGGTTTTGGAGCATTTCAGCGTGCAGTTTCGGGATTGTACTGTTTATATATATATATATATAAGAAACATAATTAAAATTCAAGATAAATTAACTTTAAATTATACAATACTAACACAAAGCTAAACAAACATAATCTCAAAATTAAAAAAAAAATCACAAGTTAATCAAAATAAGAAGGATTTTAAGACCGGAATGATACTGATATATTCCATAACGAGATGGAATTAAAACCGAGATGAAAACAATATTGTTTTATCTTGAGTTTTTGAACAGAATAGAACATACAAGCCATTCTAGCTGGAACGAAATGGTATTAACAATCTTGAATAAAATACTTGCAGCTGAAAATATATTTTATTTCAATTATAATTTTAAAAATAGTTCATTAGTGAATAAGAAGTGGTTTTATATGCATCAACTTAAAATTCTCTTGAAATATTTAATTACAAAAAAAAAATATAATTTTTAAAATCCTATAAATACAATAAATACAAACAAGAAGGCCAAGTAGGCAACAAGACGGATGACACACTACACAGTGCCACGCGTAGCTCGGGCGAAACACGGTGCAGCAGAGAACTTCAAAACCAAACATGAAACTGTACAGCAAATTTCAGCCGCCTCATTGATCAACTTTTTGTTTCAAGAAAGTCCCTAAAGTTTCAATAATTCTCGAATGAGTCGTGAATCTAAACCTCTCACAGATTTTAAAATGAAAATATCAATAAATCATCTACAAAAATGAAGAAGTTTTTAAGATTAGGTATATGAGGATGGAATCGTAAACAAAAATGGATGATGGGACTCAATTGGAAATTTCATGAGTGTTGACACCTGATCGGGACAAAAAAAAATGGTTGAAACTCAATGGAGTTGGGGGACTTGTTTGGACTCTGTACAGTTAGATATTAGAGTGCCACGTGCCCGCAGAGGCTTAAATTGTCTAGGAAAATCCGCAGTGAGAGAATATTATTATGATCCAAAAACTTCCTGACTTTACAGTAGAGGACAAAACTCTCTTTAGTTAGGAGGTTGGGCCCATGAAAAGCCTGCCTTGATAAGTTTTTATATTTTAGGCTATGTTCTCATGAGGTCATACCTTTTGTTTCTTCATGAGCTCTTCCTTTTCTCTGCCACACTACTTTATTATATTCTATAAATGCTATTATATTCGTCAAAGTTATTAAAATCAGCCCTGTTCAAGCTCAATTTACATATTCAACATCATTTGAACTAGGTTGGTATAAAATAAAATTGTTTTAGGACATTTAAAAAATTAATATAATGTCATTTTAGAATAAATAAATAATTCAAAGTTTTGATATAATTACAAGTTAATCCACAAAATTAACCAAATTTAATTCAGCCACATTTTATGTAAATTCAAGATTTAAACAAGCTTTGAATAATTAAATTTAGTTTAACAAAACTAATATTAATAATCAACGACAAAAAAAATTAATTTTAATTTTTAATTAAGTCTAGTTTTGTTGTATTTTTCATTGGCAATATGATTGAAATTCATATTAACCCGGTTATTTTTCATATGAATTATAAGAAAATCTCTTAAATTTAAACTTATTTATAGCAACACATGCACATTAATTCTTAATCACATTTCGTTGAAAATCTGGGAATTATAACATTTTAAAAAATTATACACAATCATTTAAGTCCTTTTAAATTGATTATTTGTAAGATTTTATTTATTTAATGTGTATGAATTTGTTTTATTAGACAAGTGAGTGGTATTTTTGTACTACTCCATGCACATCAAAAATATTAATTTTCTCTTTGATTAAAAAGTACATTATTCATTTTAAAATTATGAAATTCACCATAAACTAAAAAGTGTTACTTGTCTTATGGAAGCAAATGAGTGGGATTTCCCATGATAACCACATGAGGTCTCCCCCATATTTCTGATTTCTATACACTAAAAAAAAAAAAAAAAAACACCTCAAAACTGGACCACTTAATCAAAACTTTAGTTTAATTTTGGATATTTTAAGATTTTTGAGTTCTCTCTCCCCTTTCTCTCTCTAAATCAGCAACAGCAACACAGAAATTCCCTTCTTTGATATCACTTCACTCTTTCTTGGATCATAAAAGTAAGTCCCTTCTGTTGCTTCCATTTTCTGTACTTCACCTTATTGATATATATAACACAAAAAATGAAAAATCCCGTCTTTAATAGCACTTCTTATTTGAAAGAAGTTGTTTTTCTTTTGCATTTGTGGGATTTTTTTTCTTCTCTGTCTGGTTTAAGAGGACTTTGATTTCATCCTTCATGTAAATATCTGAAAGATCTATTTTTTTTTTGCTTTTTTGAGAATTTGATTATGTTTCGTGCAAAAGTTTTAAACCTTGTAATCTGGGGTTATTGAAAAATTGTGATTATGTGGATTATTTTGTTATTTGGGATTTGGGCTTTAAGGTTTTTGATCAATGAAGGCTAAAGCTTTGAGCTTTTGCATTTGCATGTAAAAGATTATAGCTCTCTGTTTGTATGTTGTTTTACCTGGTTTTGATCACTTTGTCGGTTTCAAAGTGTTGCGTTAGATACAGTGATACATATTTTTTTCTAGCTCATCTCAGTGCATTTTGGATTCCAGTGGGTTGGCTGCTCTAATTTATTTGGTAGGGTTTCTGGGTATTTTGTTTTTAACCATGGTAATGGTTTTGAGGTCGAATCTTCTCGCTATTTTCTCTTCCAATAGTAGTATGTGTTTTCCTTGCTCTCTCTTTTTTTTTAAAAAAAAAAAGTTCTCCCGATCAAGGGATTCATACTACATCTTTGTTTGTAGGGCTATTTTGCAACATGCTTATGCTCAATTATTTGATTTTGTTAACCATACTGTATGGAGGTTATTGGTTCAGGTTTTTGAGAAAATTATTTTTGGATGTTTTAGTTCTGTACTTACGTAGTATTTATAAAAACCTTGAAAATCTATTCATATTTTCTTCAAATCAGAGTGCCTTTGGCAGTTTGGAGAGTGTAATCTGATATTCGTATTCATCATTTCTAAATTGTCTGCTTTCCAGGTTCTGATTGTGGGGTGAGTTTGAAGATTGGATCACTGTGGCTCTTAGATAAGCTTAGGGTTTAGAGAGTCTTTGTGTTAAGGGTTTTAGTTTTAGATTTAGAATGTTTAGGTGAACGTTGTTGAATGGGGATGCAGACTGTGGGATCTCAAGGTGATGGCAGTAGTCATCATAAGCAATCTCAGTTTCAGTCACTGGCAAGGCAAAACTCAATGTACAGTCTCACTCTGGATGAGGTTCAAAATCAGTTGGGTGACTTGGGGAAACCTCTAAGCAGCATGAATCTTGAGGAATTTCTCAAAAATGTGTGGACAGTGGAGGCTGCCCAGACTACAGGTTTGGAAGTGGAGGGCACCCCATTTGCCAATCAAACTGCGTTGCAGCGCCAGGCAAGCTTATCGTTAACCAGTGATCTGAGTAAGAAGACAGTTGATGAGGTTTGGAAAGACATCCAACAAAGCAAACATGATGAGGAGATGAAGTCCAAGGAGCGGCAGCCTACTTTGGGAGAGGTGACTTTGGAGGATTTCTTGGTAAAAGCAGGAGTTGTACCTGAAGCATACGTGGACAAGAAAGATGGTGGTTCTGTTGTTTTGGTTGATACAAATGCAGCACAACAGTTTCTGCAACAAAGTCAATGGGTGCAATACCCACCACAACCACAGTATCAGCATCCACAACAAAGCATGATGGGGGTTTATATGCCAGGCCAGCCTATACCACAGCCACTTCGCATGGGTGCTGATTCAATGATGGATGTTTCATGCCCCGAAAACCAGGTGCCATTACCCCCATCCCTGATGGGGACATTATCAGATACACAGACGCCAGCAAGAAAAAGAGGTGTGCCAGATATGATTGAGAAAACTGTTGAGAGGAGGCAGAAGAGGATGATAAAGAACCGTGAATCTGCCGCCCGTTCACGAGCACGGAAGCAGGCTTACACAAACGAGCTGGAGAACAAAATCTCTCAGCTGGAAGAGGAAAATGAAAGGCTGAGGAAACAAAGGGTGAAGATTTCTTTTCATTTACCCCTCTGGTGCAATCTTTCTATTGGATATATTGATAACATGCGTGCCTGTTTTAGTTTCTTTTCTTGATTTGAATGAACGATGTTCATGCTTGCTTTGTGATAAAGACAGAAGGTTTTATTGAATAAGAGACATGCAAATGGAATTTAGATCAGCTTGATAAATTGTCAGATAGCTATATGTGATTGAGAATTGAAGATCAATCTAACTAGTTTCATGTTGGAGGCATTTAAGACATTTTGAAGACTCTGTCCTGATAGGTGGTTGGGAAAGAAAATTAGATGATGAATATTAGTTACTTTCTAAAACTTTAGATTCAAGTCGGCAGTAGAAAACTTCTTGTCCCCACCCTTTTCTTTAGTTTTGAAGAAAACTTATAGAATAAAATAAAGGGGTTCTTGATGAATGAGCTTCTTTGTTTATGTTGATCATGTTGTGAAGCAAAAGGTTACGCATTGTTTTCTTGTGGTGATAATGATGTTTGTTGGCATCACTTTGTATGTACAAAATCACCTCATTGAGTGTAAGAATGTCATCTCTGGTCACTGAATGTGGGACTTTTGTTGGTTGAATATATTTTCCCCTCTTTCTTCTCGTTAAATACTTTTTTGATTTGTTGTCCTTTAATCTGCAGGAGCTTGAGAATATGTTGCCATGTACACCTCTCCCCGAACCCAAGTATCAGCTTCGCAGAACGACATCAGCCCCATTCTAGCAAATCAAACTACCATGTTGAAGTTTTGTAGATATGATGCATTTCTGGTTCAAGCTCATAATTTACTCTTTGACCTCTCAAGAAGCAGCTGTTTGTCACGGTTACTGCTGTGAGTTTGCTTCTCATCATAATGAGTTTTTTTCTTGTGAAAAGTTAGTTAGAAATTTCCATTTGTAATTTTCACAGTTCGACTGTCCTAAGATTTTTCAAAAGAATAGCCAATATATTTTTCTAGCTTCTTTCAGCCTGACATGCCCCGCTTCATCTTTTGAGTTTTGGTACATAATTGTCAAGTATTTTCATCATTCTTTCATCAGGTGTTTTATTCTGAGAATGAGGGGCACTGCTTGTTCCTGCAGAAAATTAAAGATTGTGCCTGTATATATTGTTTATCAACCTTGCATTCTGGCAGTAGAAAAATGACACAAACCAGCAGATGCACTGCACAGTTTGAGAAACCCGGAGCAGGGTGCGAGGGGGCGGGTTTTGGTGGTTTTTGTGCTGGATCAGATAGTTGTCTTATAAATTGCAATGTCTGGTGCCTATGATTGTAACTAAATTTACCAGTCTGAATCAATCCCTGTCGCAGAAAATGCTACGTTAACTTAAGTGAAAAATGGTTGACAATTGGATGCCGATTGCATACCCAACGGTGTATAGAGTTCGACTACTAGCTATTTTTGAACCACCGTATTGTATCAAACTCTTAGGTAAACTCGCTAGCAAGTCAATTGGCATCGTAACTAGTAGCATGCGTCAGATTCAACTAAAATCTCAATGCCAAAAGTCCAATATTCCCATGATGAATGAATAAATAAAAAATGATGACCATGATACCGTATACAGTAGAAGGCATAATTAATTAAGACGAAGCATATTATGGTATGGTAATTCTGAATACTAGATTCTCAAATTCGTTCGTAGCATTGTGGAAAAGCAATTACTCAAGCCTCTTCAACAAAAGGACAAAACCAGTGGCAACGGCACCATTGAGTGGGGAAATTCTGTTAGTTTCAGGCTCCTCTAGATCAGCAAATAGCGCACCACATTCACCTTCCAGCAATGCAGACTCAAATCAAGGTGAGGTAGATTAACCCTAAACAATATTGTTGATTTATTAGACAGATTTGACCGGATCAATTCTCATATTTTTGAGAAAAAATAAAACTTGACTTGTGAGATAAATTTAACGGTGGATGTACCAGTAATGGGATATCCGATCGTACACATTGTGTAGTCAACTAAGGAATCCTTGCGGCCTCCAGTCTTTACTGTGACAAAGATGAAATGTAGCAAAATCGCACGATAGCAAGTAAGAATTTTATCAAACTAAATGCTTAATTAACACTTGAGGACCGAGCCTTAGTTCAAGTGACAAGTGTATTTAGCCTCACGTTATCACCCATGGCTCAGATCCCAGTCGAGGAACCTAGCCTTGCTGCACTTCTCCACTGAATTTGTCATAAGGAGAGTTCAACAAGAAGAAAACTGGAGCCAAATTTTATGGAATTCTGATTGGTTTCAGTTATCTGCTTGGAGGCAATCCTCACGTACTCTCGCAGATTAATCACATTTTGCCTGACTATAGCAGCGACACTTGATGTTAAGGACTGAACACTCTGGATTATTAGTTTCCAATCCCAAGGCTGAAGAGTTCATCTCCATACTAACCAGTTAAGTTGAATGCAGCATGCATGTAAAATCAGTTTAAAATGAAACCCAGTCCCTATCAAATTTTAGGCTACCCACTGGATTTAATTTATCATAAATAAGAGCTGAGAGAAGGGTCTTGACAAATCACGAACTTGAACCTTTTTTTTCCACACCACACATAATCTTCAAAGCCGGGCTCGAAGAAACACCACTGGCCAAGTAATAAACTACCTAAAAGCTTGCATGACATAATTGTGCAGCAATTTCACACTCTTTTTTTCTTGTAGTACTTTGTTAGTTAAGGCAACTATCGGGCTGGATGACACCTGAAGTTGTTCCATCAGCATTGCTGCAAGATGCACCAGCTGGTTGATTCTTGTAAGTGAGCTTCACATCCTCCATTTTGATCCCTTTGCATGGGAACGTTTTACTACAGTCAAATTTCACTGCAATCTGTGTTGCTGATGTTCCCTTTATGTCTTGGTAAATCACATCACTAATCATAACCCCTGAAGCCTGTTCAATACAAATTATAAAGCACATTTTAGCAAATAATAGCGATCCATTTTAACCAAAATTCGAAAGACTGGCCCAAACTAGCCCGATTACAAGAATAAACATCTGAAAGTCAAACTCCTGATTGACTTGAAAAGATTGAATATTAATAACAACTAGGATTTCCATTTAAGATTATAGTAATGATAACTTTTTAAGAATACTTTTAAGAGTAATGATGCAATTATTTTTTTTAGAAAAATAAATTTTTGAGAAACAAAAACGCTAGCACCTACCTGGCCAGGGCAATTTCTGCTGTCAGGGCAGTAGTTTTGGTCAATAACAATAGGATTCTGAACATTGATCATGACAGCGTGCTGGAAAAGTACATTCCTAACAAAACCATTGCTAGGCCTCCCCCAGGACTTGATCCTCAACCCATTTTGAGTGCCAATAAATGTAATGGTTTTAACAGTCACATTCCTCACTCCAGGCTCATCAAGGTCCTTGGCCAAGCTTCCGATGCTACAGGAAGAAACCACACATTAGCACAAGTTAGTTTAAGCCCCACATCATGGCATGCATCATCATTTTGACAGTTAATCAATGATTTAATTTCAATGATTACCTGATTCCATGTCCAGGGCCACACACAACATTTTCAATCCACAAGTTAGTCGTGCCGGCACCGATTGAGACACAATCGTCGCCGGTTCCAATCTTGGAGTTCAAGATTGTGACGTTGCTTGATAATTGAACATGAATGCCGTCGGTGTTCGGACTGTTCCCGGAAGCCGTAACCCTAACCCCTTGAATTTTCACGTTGCTGCAACCATTGATAACAATGTGGAACATTTGACTATTCAATGAAGTTAATCTGCTGATCGCTATGTTTTTCGAATTGGAAAAGCCTAGCGTCTGCACATGCACACAAACGAGCTTCAGTTGGATTAGAAATTAACTTATCATGCTCTTAATTATATATGCTTGAAACGTAATTAAGGCTCTAACTATATTTGACTTTGATGCTCTTAATTAATTCCCGCTATATATAATTAGGGCTTAAGTGAATGGTCAAGGCAACGATATGGTGTAACTTTTCTTGAAAGAAATTAAAGAGCGGTCACAATAATGGTGATCGTGATCATACCGTGGCACCACTTGGGCAGTTCTTGCCAGATTGCTTGCAATCCCACAAACCAGAGCCATGTCCATCAAGAATCCCACCAGAAACCGTGACACCATCAACATTCTGAAAGGAAATCCAGTTTCCAGCGCTACCAATAACCCGATAATCGGTCGGAGCTAGAAGGGTGCCATCTATACGAACAACGATGGCATTGTTCTTGCATGGACCCTTAAACTCTACATTTCGTAGATAGAACCTGCCTGGTGGGGCATAAATGGTAGATGGGCTAATGGAGCTGCATGCTTGTGCCCAAGCAGCAAGAAAGGCGGTGGTCGAGTCAGTTATACCATCTGGCTTCGCCCCATAACTGAGGACATTGTATTGTGCTGCAGTCGCTAAAGATGAGGCAAAGACCATGACAAGAAGTGGAAGAAGAACACGAGAGCTTAACGTATGTGCCATTTTCTGCTCGATAAATGGGCTGTTTGACTTGTTCAGGTTAATTCAGAGATACAGATCAGAAAGAGTTGGAGAATCTTGAGAGCGGTGGTAGTGGTGAAGGGGTTTTTGAGGGTGCATATATAGGGTCAAGATTGGATTGCAAGGACAAAAAGAAAAGCTGCTGCGCCGAAATTTTAGAGGGGCCGGGATCAGTTTGGCTTTTTGACGATGCATGATTCTCTGTACTTGAGAATTTTCTTTGTTAAAATTCCCTTGCTTGCGGCTTCGATGGCTTGCATTTATGGTTAAAACACACTTTGCTACCATGGAAAGCTCCATCGATTATGATATCCATTTAGATTAATTAATTTTAACTAATATATAGTGTTCACATTGAATATTCTTTGTAATGTATGATCTATTTTAATTGCATCTATACTCTATGATGCATGTTGTACTTTTTGTCATACATTTTTTCTTCAATAAATGATGAACCGTTCATTTTTCAGCTTCAATTCTAAGATGTCCATGCTTAGACTAGAATTATTAAACCTGATTCATCCTGATAAATTGATTGAAACAAGTGTTTTTTTAATAAAAAAAATATTAGGTGAAAATTGATATGGATAACTTAATATATTTGTTGTTTTGATATGATTAATAAAAATCAATTTGACTCTAGAAATTTTTAAATGGTTTTATATATTTAAAAAAAAATAAGTTGAATTGACTTGAATCAAATCAAATTAATTTGTTCAGTCAATAATATGAGCTTTGAACCAGAATGAGTTTAATAATTTTGGTACTCTTACGAAAAAAAATTTGACCATCCTTCCTAAATTCTCAATGCTATATATAAATTTGGATTTGAATAAGGTATACTTAAGTATAATGTAATTAGGTAGTGACAACTTCTTCTTGCTAGAAGAGTAAGCAAAAAAGGTCGTTAATGATTAGTTAAAGCTTAGCTTTGTGTTTCTTACAAGCTAGCTTGTTCAAGTTCAAGAATTACGTTTGTACACATTCATTTCATGAGGTTATAGCATTTCATGTAGACACTTACTTCTATTAATAACAAAGTAATTTACGTGCTAACGTTGATTGGAGTGGAAGCTAGTTTGATTTCAAAGGTTAATTAGAAAATGAAGAAACAGAAATTAAGGGCTTCACCACCCTCAACGTGAGAAGCAAATTAAATTAACATCAAGAGCCATGGCCGCCGCCACCCCCCGGCCCTCCTCCCCTTGTCATCTTTCATGTACTGTTTTATGTACGACGATCCATCTCTTTGCTTCAGAAGCACAGATCGATCGATGGGCCTCATGTTTTGTTACGTGTTCATTGTTGTTTCTTTGCATGGTAGATTGATTTCACAAATTTAAGCAACCTTTATATATCTTGTACGGCAGCTGAAAAGGTGGCTTCATTTGGGATTTATAATTTGAGAAACATATTAACTTAACAATGTTGAGTTTTTTTTAATTATAT
Organism: Salix dunnii; assembly: GCA_015731905.1. Lineage (NCBI taxonomy): Eukaryota > Viridiplantae > Streptophyta > Magnoliopsida > Malpighiales > Salicaceae > Salix > Salix dunnii. Next base: position 17,066,962 of record CM027668.1, read on the forward strand.
TAAATATTAACTCAATTAAATTCAAACAATTAGGAGAGTCAACCAGCAATTTAGTTAGTCTATATAGACTCGTTATGTCAACTCCAAGAATTTTCTTTTAATTTTTAATTATCATCTTCTCTTCTTTTCTTTTCTTTTCTTTTTTGTTTTATTTTTGTCTATAATGGCATTGACTTAGGACATATGGGAGTTAATCTTTCAACTCGAAAATTAACTTAACAAGGTCACAATTTAAATCCCAAACCAGGTTAGATCTCGAGTGGAATCTTGAAACTATATCTTGGATACTATAATTACTATTGTTTTTTTTTATTATTAATATGAATGTTTAGACCAGTTTATGTATATCTCAACTAATTTTATGGATTCTAAAACTATTAACAATGTAAGTCTTTATAAACTTTTTTTTTTTTCTATAATGATATTGACTTAGGACATATGGGAGTTAATCTTTCAACTCGAAAATTAACTTAACAAGGTCACAACTTAAATCCCAAATCAGGTTAGATCTCGAGTGGAATCTTGAAACTATATCTTGGATACTATAATTGCTATTTTTTTTTATTAATATGAATGTTCAGACCAGTTTATGTATATCTCAACTAATTTCTTGGATCCTAAAATTATTAACAATGTAAGTCTTTAGTAGGGAGAAAACTTTTTAATGGTGAATATATGCAAAGAGATTCAAGAAACCAACTGCCAAACCCATGTTGAATTCCAACAGTCTCGATCGAGTACAAGCAGAAGAGGCAAAATGGATGTTCTTAATTTGAGTGTTAAAAATGATCATCATCTTGTGGGCTTTGAGCCCAAATACGAGTGACTGTAGCTAGCCCAAATTCCATCTTGGTTCAAGCTTTGTTCGTATTCTAGAAAATGACCCTCTTTCTGTCACAATCCACGAGACAAAACATTGTTTTCGGGGAAGAAAAATAAAACCTTGAACTCCTTATTTGATCCATGGATTGACCTGGAAAAATATTGTTTTTATCTCTTGTAACAATATGTTAATAATGTTGATTTGAATTTAAATAAGTTAAATCACTAAAAAATTGAATTATAATATATAATCTCATCTAGTTACAACCAAGTGTATATGCTTCACGTTGTGTTTGTAATTCTATTTAATGTGTTAATATATACATATATAATATTAAAATATACTAAGAGCTTATCTAAATATCATGATGGTTATTTTTTAAAGTATTTTTTATTTAGAAATACATCAAAATAATATTTGTTTTTATTTTTTAAATTCTATTCTAACATCAACACACTCAAACAAAATATAAACAAAAACTAATTTTAAAAAGTAAAATAATTTTAATTTTTTTTCAAAATACTCTTCATACATAAAACAATCAAGGTGCAAGTCTCGTTTAAGATGATAGTAGAGAATTTACAATATACATAATAAATCTTAAATTCAAGTTAATTTTTTTTTTTGTCGAAAATAAAATGAAGAATACTCCTAAACCATCACTGTACACTTCCCGAAAATTGGACTTAATCGCATAAAACAAATATACTCGAATGAGATGCACTGCATGCTGTACGTGTCAAAAGTCCAAGAGGTCTAACTCGCTGGATAGACAGTGCCACGCCTGGCTCAGGGGGGACAAAGAGAAGCAGGGGACTTCAAAACCAAACATGAGACAGTACCCAAATTTCAATCAAGTCATTATTCATTTATTTGTCTCAATTAAGCTCCTATTTTTTCAAAAAAATTTAATCAATCCCCTCCCCAGACTCTTCACGGGTCTTTAATGAAGACAGAATCCATCTACAGATACCTAGATGGGGATTTCATGAATCTCCGGGTACCTGATCGAGACAAGAAAAAGATTGGGAATTTGATTGAAAATCTATATATAGTTGAGTGACCTGTATGGAATTGACCAAGCGGATATAGGAGTGCCACGCGCCCAGAGAGGGTAAATTGCTAGAAAATCCGCAGAAAAGGAAAGAATATGAACATGATCCAACAACTTCCAGACTATGCAGCAGAGGACAAAATATCTGAATAGCTTGGAGGTTTTTCTGGGTCCATGTAAAGCCTGCCCTGGCCAGAACTCTGATCTCTTAGGTTCTGTTCCTGTGAGGCCACTCCTTTTGCCTCATCATGAGCTCTTCTTCTAGTATGTTGGACAATTCAACACTCGCTATAAATAAGGAGAGTTGACTCTAGATTTGTTTCTATATAAAAATAATAATATTATTTTAATTAAACATTATTGAAAAAGATGAATGAGTTAAGGGTTGAGCTTCTAATAAATTTGACTGAATCATTTAATTTATTTATTTTATCTTCTTTCAATTCAGACGGTCCAAACCCGGAACAGGTAGTTCCCAGATGGTTCCGCCGAGGCTGGCCACGACTATGCGTCTGTGGATAAAAGGTCAAAAAAAAGGGGGGTGGTAACGGGGCCTGCAAAATCGAAACCAGTTAAATAATAAGCTAAAAAAGTGCCACGTGGCTCATTGAAGCAATTAAGTGGGGTTTCACATGATCACCATATAAGCCCTCCCCCATGATACCAATGTTCCTTAATTTTTCTTAAGAAGCAAAAACAAAATTGGACCAATTAATCAACACCTTAGTTTCATCTTTTGATTTAGAGTCTCCTCTCTCATCTATATATATATATATATGTAAAAGCAAAATAAGCAGCTGATTTTCACCTGAATCATCAACAGCAACACAAAAAAATATCACTTCTTGTCTGCCACTCCACTCTCTCTTGGATCATAAAAGTAAGCACTTTTTTTTTTTAATTCCATCCTCTTCACTTCACTTTATTAATGTTTGACACGAAAATGAGAAATCCCTTCTTTCATGGCACTTCCAATCTGGAAGTTGTTGTTTTTTACACTTACATTTGCGTGATTTTGTTTTTGTTTGAGAGGGATTTTGATTTTATGTAAATATCAACAGGATTGCATTTTTTTGTTAGAATTGATTTTAGTTTCATGCAAAAGCTCCAGACTTTTTAATTTGGGATTATTGAGATGTAGAGATTATGCGGATTAATTTGTGATGTAGGTTTTAAGGTTCCAGGTTCATCAAGTCTAAAGCTTTGAGCTTTTGCATTTGCATTTGCATGTAAAAGATTAGAGCTTTAAAGCTCTGTGTTTGTATGTCGTTTCTTTTGGTTTTGATCAATTTATTGGTTTCAAAATGTATAGTTACACATGTTTTGTCTAGCTCATTTCAGTTCATTTTGGATTCTACTGGATTGTCTGCTCTAATTTATTTTGAAGGGTTTCTGGGTTTTTTTGCTTTTAATTATGGTAATGGTTCGAGGTGAATCTTCTTGTTTTTTTTCTCTTCCAATATCATTTTTAAAAAACAAAAGATTTTTTTTTCTCACAATCAAGGGATTTAAGCTGCATATTTGTTTGCTGGCCATTTTTGTTACCTGCTCTTTTATTTTGTTAGCTCTGCTGAATGAAGGTTATTGGCTTAGGTTTCCGAGAAAATTAATCTTGGATATTTTAGTTATGTTCTTGCATGGTATTCACTTTATTCCTAATTTCTTCAAATTAGAGTTTTTTTGGCTGTTTGAGGAGTGTAATCTAAAATCTTGTTCAGTAAAGTATAGGTTACATATCTGAATTGGTAACTGGTTTTTCCGGTCAGACTGTGGGGTGAGTTTGAAGATTGGATCACTGTGGTTCTTAGACAAGCTTGGGGTTAACAGAGTTATCGTGTTTAAGGGTTTTCAGTTCTTAGATTTGGAATGTTGAGGTGAAGGCTGTTGAATGGGAATGCAGACAAAGGGATCTCAAGGTGATGGTAGTGGTCATCATAAACAATCTCAGTTCCAGCCATTGGCAAGTCAAAACTCAATTTACAGTCTCACTCTGGATGAGGTTCAAAATCAGTTGGGTAACTTGGGGAAACCTCTTAGCAGCATGAATCTTGACGAATTTCTCAAAAACGTGTGGACAGTGGAGGCTACCCAGACTACGGGTTTGGAAGTGGAAGGCACAACGTTTGCCAATCAAATTGCTTCACAGCGCCAGGCAAGCTTATCATTAACCAGTGATCTGAGCAAGAAGACAGTTGATGAGGTTTGGAGAGACATCCAACAAAACAAAAATGACAGGGGAATAAAGTCTAGGGAGCGGCAGCCTACATTGGGAGAGGTGACTTTGGAGGATTTCTTGGTAAAAGCAGGAGTTGTACCTGAAGCATCTGTGGACAAGAAAGATGGTGGTTCTGTTGTTTTGGTTGATACAAATGCAGCACAACAGTTTCAACAGCAAGGTCAATGGTTGCAATACCCAGCACATCCACAGTATCAGCACCCACACCAAAGCATGATGGGGGTTTATATGCCAGGCCAGTCTTTACTGCAGCCACTTCACATTGGGGCTGGTTCTATGATGGATGTTTCATACTCAGAGAACCAGGTTGCCTTACCTCCACCTATGATGGGTACATTATCAGATACGCAGACAACAGCAAGGAAACGAGGTGTTCCAGAGGATAGGATTGAGAAGACAGTTGAGAGGAGGCAGAAGAGGATGATAAAGAACCGTGAATCTGCCGCCCGTTCACGAGCGCGGAAGCAAGCTTACACAAATGAGCTGGAGAATAAAATTTCTCGGCTGGAAGAGGAAAATGAAAGGCTGAGGAAACTGAAGGTGGGGTTTTCTTTTCAGTTGTTCTTCTGGTTCAATTACCTTTCTATTGGGTATATTGATAACATGTGCTGAACTGTCTTTTTTAGTATAGTTTCCTTGTCTCCCTCCTCCCTTGAATTTAAGGAATGAAGGATGGTGGGACTTGCTTTGTGATTAAGAAAGAAGGTTTAATTGAATCAGAGATAGAATAGTTTAAAGAAGCCCTTGTTTGATTTTCTTTTCCAGTGATTTTCAGTAATCATGCAACTGAAATTTAGATCAGTCTGATTCTGATATACTATTATTTGACAGTTTATCAGGTAGCTATATTCCTTCTGCAAACCAGACACAATTGTCATCGAGAAAATAAGATCAGTTTGACTAGTATTTTGATAGTTCCTTCCTTGAAAATCCAATGAAATTCATAGGCATGACAAGGCATTTTGAAGATTTTCTCCTCTTAGGTGGCCGGGGAAGAAAACTAGATGATGACTATTAATCACCACGTGAAATTTTTATATTCAAGTGGACATTAGAAAGCTTCCTGTCTCCATCTTTTCTTTAGTTTTGTCAGAAAACTTAATGAATAAATAAAAGAATTCCTGATGACTACGCTTGTTGTTTATTTCATGAGATATTATTGCTCTTGTTCCTGCATCCCCAGTTTGATGTGCAACTTGCATGTTGGTCCTTGTTGTTGAGAGATCTGCAAGTATCCCCTGGTTATTATTTCTAGTTCAATGGTTGTCGCAAAATCATTATCCCAAAACTCCAAAGACCAGCACAGCCATGCTTTTCCACCTCAAAACCACTCATTTAGTTTACTTCAACAATTTCCAGCATTCAACCATATCAAATTTACCGCATTTCTTGACTAGCCAAAATAGCTCAGAATCTTGATTCACAGACTGTTGCTTCTACCACGAAATCATAGTATCCTTGAATATATTTTTCTCTTGGAAACATAATATACAAATTAATAAGATGAACTCCATGTATCATATTTAAAGAAGAAGGTGGTTTCTTGCTTTTGTTGTGTGGGCAGAAGGCTATGCTTCTTTTACTCGTGGTGATAATGACAACTGCTACAATCAGTTTATATGTGTATCATCTCCTCGGTGTTTGTTAGCATATATGATGATGGTAAAACATGTATATCTTGTCTCTGAATATGAGACATTAGTGTATTAAATACATTTCCCCCTCATTATTATTGTTATTTACCAATGTGTATTTTAGTTTTTTATCTTATTTTGATTTGCTGTCCTTTAACTTGCAGGAGCTGGAGAATATGTTGCCATGTGTCCCTCTCCCTGAGCCTAAATATCAACTTCGCAGAACAGCATCAGCCTCATTCTAGCAAGTGAAGTTTTGTAGATATGATGATTTTCTGGTTTGTGCTCATAATTTTCTCTTTGACCCTTCTAGAAGCAGCTGTTTGTCACATTCACTGCTGTAAGTTTGCTTCTCATCATCATGAGTTTTTTCTTGTATATATTCTGTGAAAAGTTGAGTTAGAAATTTTCATATGTAATTTTCACTGTTGGAGTGCGCTGAGATTTTGCCCATGCTAGCTAGTTCTTTTCCGAATGATCAATATATTTTTCTATCTTCTTTCATCCTGACACTCCTGCACTCCATCTTTCTAGTTGAGTACACTTGTCAAGTATTGATTACATCTTTCATCATGTGTTTTGTGCTGAGAGTGAGTTCTCTTTGCGCAAAACAGACTGGTTATTCCTACCGAGAAGCAAAAGATTGTGCTTGTATATATTGTATGTCATCTGTGCAATCCGGCACTAGCAATCACTGAGATATACTAGCAAAATGAATTGCTCGGTTTGAGAAACTTGCAGGATGCATTCGTCCAGACTAGGTAGCTAATACACACACATATACATACACAAAGCCAGAAATGAATTTTTTCAATCGTGTTCGATTGAAGAGAGAGTCTCAGATACAATTTTAAACTGAAATTCTGTATTTTCAAAACTTTAAATACAAGGAGATATGTTCTTAAATCCTTATTGTTTTTGTTTCTTTTATTACGAGATAGTAAATTAAAAGCTGGGATCTGCACATTACACGTCTCGTTTGTGGTCTGAAGTATCTAGGCGAGTTCCAGCTTGTCGTAAGGTAAACACTCCTGTATTTCAAGGATTGAAGACTCCATCCTCGTAGCCTGGTAATGATGAACACTCTTATCGTGGTCAAGAATGTCGTAGTAAAGGGCATTGTCAAATTGACACGTTGACATAGATTAGCCAGGGCACAAAAAGGTTAAAAAAAAATAATGATTATGAAAATAAGTTATAATTTTAAAATATAATGACGAAAGTTTGATTGGGAGTCATATGGGGTGTTTGGGAGTGTGGTTGTTTTTGCTTTTTAAAATGTTTTTTATTTAGAAATACATCAAAATAATATTTTTATTATTTTTTAAAAATTATTTTTGACATAAGCACATTAAAATGATATAAAAACACTAAAAATATTTCATTTAAAATGCAAAAAAAAAAATTCAAATTTCGGCAATAAATCAGTTGTATCGCAGTGCCAAACAGACACTTAGTGTATGTTTTGGGAGTGAATGAAGTTGTATTTTAAAGTGTTTTTTATTTAAAAATATATTAAAATATTTTTTATTTTTAAAAAATTACTTTTCAAATCAGCAAAAAAATTTTAAAAAATATTTTTAAAATTTATTATTAAATAACAAGAAATTTATCTTTATACAAAAAAATACAGTATTTAAAGCTTTCAAATCTACTTATTGGCCATCAACCCGTCAAATCAAAAGCATAGTAATGAGAGTTTTATTTTATTTCATCTTTGTTAATATAATAGTTATTGAAGATTTAAATAATCATTAATATAAGAGATTTGTTCCTTCTATAATCTCAAGTTCGAGTTTATAGTTTCTAATATGATGATTACTAGAGATTTATATGGTTATTAATTTCAGGACTTTTGAAATTAATAGAAGTGTACATAAACTAGCATAAATATTTAATTTAATAAAAAAACAGAAATAATGAGATAAAGTAATAATAATAATAATTAAACATAAAAAGTAAAAGGATCTGGGATAGAAATTTCCACGGATGCAATAGAATTTGTTCGTCGTCTCTTTGTATCCTTAAATTAAAATCAATAATCTGGAATCTTTTGCAAAAATAAATAAAGAAATATCATTTTCTTAAAAAAAGAATTGTAATCATTGTGTAGGGAAGGGTTGGTGGTGGATTTAGCCTCTAATTGTTTAGCAATTTAGGAATTTTAATCCAGACCATAAAAATCCATTACATGACAAGAAGTTATTGTTAATGAAGTCCAGCAACTGACATAGTTATCATATCAGGTCAGGTATCTGGCTGACATCATTAATTATGCACAGGGTCTACCAGATGATTCAAGTTTAATAATAATATTAATAATAATAATAATAATAAATTCAATCTAGACAAGATTTCAGATGGAACGAAGAATCCCAAATCAAGCCATCAGGTAAGGCTCTGATTTAAATAATGATGGCCACCAGCTACTCGTTTCTCTTTTCTCAGCGTAAACTAAAGAAAGAAAGCCATTGTTAGTGATTCTCCATTCCATTGTATATATTTAACCAGCACAATTATATATACTGTAATGATTGGAAAATACGGTGAGCAACTGCCTTTGTTTCATTAGTGGTGCTTTGCCCCATCCAAAGCATCACATGAAAAACCTACACTGCTAAACCATTTCTCCTTCTTTCACTTTTAAGGAATCGAATCATCGATTGTTGATGAATACGATCCCAATAAACTCTGATTGTAAATGCAATAACCCTTTTCCTGATATCAATACTGTGCCTAAAAAAAACCACGTTCAACCTTATTACAGTTCAAAGCCAGTTGTTTGTCTTGTTTTTGTGCTAGGAAAAGTTTGAGGGTCATCAGCACTCCAATGAACTCGACCACATTCAGGATGAAGAAACAGTCTGGTCCCCTGCATCTTAAGATCATCTGTCAAGCTCCGGGACATCATGAGGCCATGTTGTTCATAGCAATGCGAAAATCATAATATATCATACCTGGAAGGAATGCAGCATTTTGGCGCTTCTGTGCCCAAGATAATCTGCAACGAATGTGAAAGAAAACGTAAGGAAAATAAATTGTATAGGATAGAGACACTGCTGTCATATCAATGCCATTAGCAGCTCCTCTTTGGTTTTGATCATGTTGTTTAAAAAGCCCAAGATAATTTGTTGAAGAAGATTATAAGCTTACTGGCTATAAAGCATAAATGAAGCAAGTGGCGGCGAGTAAATCAAGAAAAGAACTTCACCACAGCATTGTTTTGCAGACTAAACAAGCAGGTTACAATTGACAAAAATAATAATTAGGGTCAGAAAAAGGCAACAAGAGCTGAATTTTTTTCATCCAAACAGATCAATCCAACTAATTTGTTGAAGATTCTCAAGCTACATGTGCACTTGCAGAATTAAAACTCTTGATTGTAGATGCACAACTGATCACCACGCTACGGCCGAGCCCTGATAACATGGCTATAAAAGGGTAACTTGCAAATAGTGGCATGGATATAACTTGCATTTAACGAAAGATTGTTGCAAAGGAATAGGTGGAAGCAGAAGCAAGCATATATGCTACAGTTTGTTGAGGACTCACCCCAGCAACTCGACCCACTGTTATCGGTCCAAGAAAACTCTCCGCGTATGGATACAGCAACAGTTGAAAGACAAGAAGGCCGAAACCTTTTTTTTTTTTTTTTAATTTCCACTGTAAATATGGGAATATGGTAACCGTGAGTATTGTATCAATTTTCAGTAAGAATTTATTTTATTGTGGATTTTTTTATGATTATAGAATTAAAAGCTCATCAAATACAATTCTGAATGTTATAGAGACTTGTGATTGCCAGAACTTCATCAACATCCCCAGTTGTGTAGCCCAGCCCTCCAAGTTTTCTAGGGCTTTCAGCCAATAATGCGGATATCTACCAGAGAAAAAAAACCCAGATATAGTCACTCTTATAAGTAGAGACAATGCACAGGTGAGTGCATAAAATATAGCTGTTCCTAGAGAATGAATCTGTCAGCAGTCATGGCTTTTGTGATCAAGGTACCAGTGAAGATTAATAGCTTAATAGGAATGAGATACGAGATATACCTTAGAGTAAGCCATGTTATGAAGTGAGAAAACACAATAAACAAAGATGGATGACATCAAAGGACAATTCTTTAAGAGCCTTTCCTTAGAAGGTGGTGTTGAAATTTATGGACTCCAAGACTGCTAAAGGTAGAAGAGTAAAGGTTGAAGTCCACGACATCTAAATGATGAAGATTGAGGAGATCACAACAAGGTGTTAGAGTTAAATTAGAATTTATCTAGCATGTTTTTCTTTCCTAAATAAGATCAAATGGTTGATCAAGTGTTTTAGTCTAAATGCAATTTCAATTCTAGTTTAAATCTTATCTATGATAAGATTAGTTTAAGAGTTTATATTTGATTAGGGTTCTTGTAATGCTTTTGATTTCCTCTATAAATACAATTAGAGGGATGACAATAAAATTAGATATTGGGTTTTTACCCTTTGATCTCTTTGTTCTTTGTTCTTTGTTATTCAACTAAGGGTTGAAATATTTCAATTAATTTTTAGCTAAGAGCTAGAATTTTTCGATTGAAATAGTGGGCACCTCAATTTTCTAACAGGTGGTTTCCTAACTTGATCACCTGTTGCAGCTTCTAAAAAGACAGTCCTTGGAAAATATTTTTGGATATTTCTCTGCTGGCTGAACTACCGAAATTGTAAACAAGCTTTAGAAGAAGAATAAATCACCAGAGGATTAGCAATGCATCGGTAACTGCATATTCTTATACAAATGGAACTGTAACTGAAGATACCACAATAACTGAGGATTTTGGGCCAGCCCTGCAAGCTACCATCACTGATCATGCATAAGGAAAGAAGTCCGAAATCTTGGGATTCAATCGCATTTGTGAAATCTGCTGCAAATAATGGCAGCCGATATTGACCTTATGTGCTATATATATACTGCTGTAATCTTGGAAAGAATTAAGAAAAACAAAAGGTAATAGCTGAAGTAGTTTTTTCGTACTTTAACACCAAAATGCACTCAAAGTTGATGCCTTGACAATTTTATTGAAAAATTAAAAAGGTGGGTTTATAATAAATACGAAAAATGGAAAATTAAAATTAAAATAAGTGGGAAATGTAGTGTTGGTCTTGTCTGCGCTTTGCTAAAATTACAGAGAAACACCAGAATGAAAACCACTAAAACCTCATTCTAGTACTTGAAGGCAGAGATGACATAATGCTGCTCTGGATGTTACATGATTTTGCAACTGTTGTCAGCGGGCTTGGAAAAAGCTTCTAGTTCCAGAATGCACAGAATCGATCAACACCAAGTGGTCAGTTACCTGTTGATGGCAATAAAAGATTGTAAAATACAATCCTCGAAGCATAACTATTTCAATTTCAGCTCATCATTTTTTCTATAAATTGTCTTGCACAAGACTTATTTCTGTGTCTGCATCATCTCTCTTAATTAATTTATTTACTTGTGCCTGCTTTAAGAAATTGACTTCATATTTACGTAAGTTTTCATCTTTTCTTCATAATCTGAAAATATTCAGTATTACATTTATCCTTTTTTGGCATCTCTTTTCTCAACAGCTTCTTTCTTTTCAATTGCTGTGAGTGATGTAGTTAGACATCACGGACCCGAAGCTCTTACTTCTGTTATCGCAATCGAAACTGTAATTTGGATATTTAGTTTCTAAAGTTCAGTTGTGATTAGCATTGCTAATCAGTTGTCTTACAATGACAAAAAAAAGCTCCCGCAAATAAGCAAACAATTAATGCAAACACTGGTGGAATTAAAGTTCATACGCGCAACTCTTTTTTATTATTATTTATATCGGTTTTCAGCGAAATTGCATGTATTTTGATTAATCTAACATGTGAATCTTTATTGTCTCATGTATTCTGTCAGCAGAGCTTTTCTTTGCGGTAGGTTTTTCGAATCATTGGCCTATGTTTTCACAAAATAATATTATAGTGATGTTCAATAAGAATCGGACCAAAACATTGATCCAGTCATAAGTTATAGCTACATAAAAATACTTGTTTTTAATGGATGGATCTGATTTACGGTCGATTCAGATGATCAAACCGGCCGGTTCAATATACTTTGAAAGAGAAATCAGAAGTAAAGTTTGAGACCTTGCTTGAAAAACATAGAGTTCATGGTGTGCGCGCTTCTAGAAATGTCCCAGAAGATCTCTCTATCTTTGACAAGTTCCAAACAATTTGGATGGTGGTCCATGCATCATACGGCTTTGGAACATTATGTGCTCAAAGCAAGAAGGCGTGGAGTGTCAGCCACATCTCTCATTTCAATGGAGATTTTGTTTGGGATCGTTTCACGTACGTCGCTGTCTGTTTCAGCTGCTAAGCTCCTAGATATTGAAAGAGATGACGACTCTTTCATGGACCTTGCCAATGTCTAGCTGGCCGCCTTGTATCCATCCCTACACATCCCATTCCCGACTCTATAAAACACCGCGAGCAGACCAATGGAATTGAATATAAGATAAAAGAAAATCTCACAAAATTATTCCGTGGGTCCAAATTAGAGCTGTTATGTCCATCGAAGCCATCATGCAAGCTTCCCCATGCCTTTAAGAATGGTAGCTTTTGAGGACCATTTTTATCCTGAAAAGGCTATCCTGTATATGGCTGCCTGGTCTTTCATCATCTATCCTGCCCCGCACCAATAAAGAATATCCTCTTTCGGCTCTTTGGACCAAACCCACTGACAGGTCGTGACAAACTAAATCCCACTCGGTTCGGACACAAATATCGTGGCAGCAAGGATAAGCTGACATGACCATATTTACAAGACCATTTGGGTTATGAGTCTTATGACCATTGCAAAGCTAGGGCTCGTCAGGTTGTGGTTTGGCCCCAAGGTTTATTTATTTTTTAATAAAATAATATTGTTTTGAAGAAATTTTCTTTTTTAAGAAAAAATAATAACAAATTAAAAACTAGAATGATGATATTATGAATAAAACTCAAATAAAATTGTTAAAACGAATCTTATTCTAGTTTTAACCGGTTTTATCAAGTAATTTAAATTTGACCGGGTCAACTCTACATGCAACTCAAAAACAAACCCGGCCTTGCAAGGTCCGGGTTCATCCACTCACCATATCACCCTACTAAGCCAGGTTCGATAACTATAGACGAAACAACCATGGTTTTGCTGCTGGGTCTTAGACTTGTTAAAGAAAAGCAATGCCTTCACTACTTTTGCTTTATGACCTTGCTAATCAACAACCAGGCTGATTGCATAACTTACCCCAATCTGAAGTGGCTGAGCAGATTTCGGTTCAAACCAACTTAAATCAGTACAGACAGTTCGTTTTATTCAGTTCAGCTAAATTGTTCATGGGAACCCCAGGTTCACATCAAAGGTGATCTATGGCATAGCGGCCAGGCTTTGCTTTATCCTGCTCTTGTAACAGAACAGCCATCTGCTTTCAGTGATCTTTGCAACAAAACTCGCATACCTTTTTTTCTTTCTTAAAGAGACTGACATTGTGGTAAGACTAATGGATTCATAGTGTGATAGCTATAAGCAGATTAAGGTGACAACAGTTTTCTACATCTCCCCCACCGAGGGCTAAATTATAATCTTCATCAAGTATATGATCATGAATCTGGTCATTTCCTTGTATGGCTCAAAAACTTGCATCCTCGGTCGATGGTCGCCTCAAGAAATAGCGCAAACTGTTAGCAAGTACCTGCCAAAGTTGATAAAGCAACACGTTCATAGCTAGAACACGTGGGTAGCATCAACAGAAGACTAGATGGTAGGTATTAGGCTTCGATATTTCTTACCAGTTGAAGTGGCTTGCTGATGGCTTTACCCTTGTAGCTGACATGAAATTTTGCCTTGGCCAACAACCCCTGGATACCAAAGTAAGCAATATCAGTGTGGTTGTAATGCTAGGGCTTATTTGTGTAGCAAAATATGAGATACAGAGGAAAGGAAAGGAAATCCAGAGGTGCAGATTAAAGCAGATGAATAATCACCTCTGTATCGAATTCTCCTGATTCAACAGCAATATTAATGTCAGTGATAATCGTTACAAGATCCACCAATAATCCTGGGCGATCAGCTGCCTCAACAAAAAGCAAGCTGCCATGGAAATACGGTCAAACCTTTAGCAATGGCTGTTCACATGCTAAACATGAAAAACAGAAAGTATTGTCTTTAAGGAGACAAGTGTTTTCCAACTTGTACAAAGCAATCCTTAATAAAAACTAGAAAGAATTTTCAGGAGCATAGTTATGGGAAAAATGTGTATTTACGTGGTTATTGTTGCAGTAATGGGGGTTTTCAGGATGGAAAAAGCCCTGTCATATCTCAATAAGAATTCATAGCAAAAGTTACCTTCGGTCAGGACTATCATCTTTGACTTTTATATGTGTTGCTATATCCACATCAACCTGAGGAATGGCAGAATAACAAATTTTTGAGCTATGATTTATAGTTTAGGGCTTAAATCTTCTCTAAATAATTCATAAACGAATTGTTTAACATTCATCCCTCATGTCAGAAGTTTCTGCACAAGGAAACAGAAAGTTGAGGACAGGGGTAAATACAATTACAAATAGCATGTGCTATGAGGCTATGACACCCTTAACCCAACTCTTGGAGTTTGCCGGACAAATATTTTACTATGGAGTAAAGCCAACAACTTCAGAAGCTAATAGCTTGTTAAGATGGAATAAACAAAGAGAAACCTGTTTTGGTGGCTCTACTCCAAAGGCAATCCCCATTGCTAACTGAGAACTTGATTCCTGTTTGACAGTCATTTAAGTTAAGCATACAAGGACACGCACGTTTGACATGAGAATTCTTTGATGATACTTAAATTTAAGAAATGGACATCCAAAAATGATTACCGGGTGATACTGAAGCAGATTGTTTATGATTGTCAAACGAATGGCCTCAAGTAATTCTGGGTCATCAACTTTTCGACCAGTGCTACTGAAGAAAAGCTCATAGCAAAGGCCAGTCAGATTTGCTGTTAAAATGCTATTGCAATAACAGAATCATATGGCTCATTAAATAAAAACAATACAAAGTCAGAAACTTCTAAGCACAATCCATGGATTTGATCCCAACAAATAACAAGTTAAGCATATAAAGAGAACACATTGATAAAAAAAAAAAATCAACTTCTTTTGTAAGCAAGTGAACATAACATAACATAACATACAAGATGTAACTTACGCTTTAGTGATGGAAAATGTGTTGTGCTTCCCAGAAGAATCCAAAAAGACATTAGCCTTGACAACATTCAGCCCGAGGTTTTTAAGCGCGTTCATCTGTAAGGCATTTAATCATAGTTTGCTCACAATAGTCTCTGTGTGCTAACCAGAAGGCAGTGATAAGTGATTCAGAACTAAAAGTTTCATAATCAGAAAAATCTGGAGATCAACAAATATGTCAACAGCACACGAAAGACAAATCTCATGACTGTCTCAGCAAGTACACAACTCCATACCGTATCAAGAAGAGCACCAAGGCGATCTCCAAAGGTTATCTCCACCACAGTCACATTTGGATCAGAGTCTTGGTCAATTATAACTTTGGGAGTTGGAATTGCATCAGTGTCATTTTGACTTCCATCCTGTTCAAAAAACCATTTCCTCAATTCAGGGAACAAAGTAATTCGCTAGTTCTTACGCTCTAAAATCCCATAAAACATCAAGAGCTGCTCCACACCTCAATGGTTGGAGCCGATGAAGCTCCTGGAATAGTTATTGTCCTGGAAGATGACAATCTGGCAACAATCATGTGTATAATTAGGAGAAAGTATCTTGACAACAAAGGATGATGAAAAAAAAAGTATTTTTATACAAAATCAAGGCAAAGTTTAGCACCCATCTTTGTAGCTGATGAATTCTCATTCAGCCATTCCTTTTACCATTCTATTGATTGCAAAAGGTTTAGCAACTAATCCATGTTAATGAGCCATTAGGAGATTGATACAAGAAGTGAAATTGTGTAACGAGTAGTCATTTTCAAGTGTGGAAACTTGAAAAGGGAAAATCTAGCTGCCATTGCTATCAGTAACAGGGGATTCAGGAGTTGCTACTTTAGATAAGGAATGGATGGTGCATTCTCTGGCCATTCCTTACACAACTAGAACAATTAAAGAGCTTGACGGGGAGAGAAAATTATCCAACAAAATGAAGGGAATCAGTCACATTTAAATGGGTTGATGCTGTTTTCAACACTCAAGTTCGAGATCAAATCCAACAGAACCATAGAGATAATCCTAAGATTGAGAAAAGATTGAAACTTGAATGGTTAAGCTGAAGCAGTCAAATTCAGAGTCAAAAACTATAAACAAGTAAAAAAATTAATATAACTCAAAACTTCATTACAAGAGCACCTAAAAAGAGGGAACAATGTCTGAAAGGAAGCATACCTTCTTCTTTCCTTGCATAAAAAAGGAAGCTTTGTAGGAGCCAAGCCAAAGCACACGGGATTTTGAACAACTTTAACATTATTAAACTGAAATGCAAGATTGGAAAAGGCCAAGGACACGGCCATTCTGATCTTTCTCTCTTTCTTTCAAGAACAAAAAAAATGTATTCTTAGCAACAACTAAAGACGAGAAACCAAAGAAAAACAAGAACCCAAATGAAAGAACATCACTACTTCCAAGAAAGCCAGGGAGGATTTGAGAGGGAAGGAATTTAGGAGTTCCTGTGATATCCGCCATGAGAAGTATAATGACCATTTAATATATATATAAATCCTATCTCTTTATCTTTCTCTCTTTGTGTTTCTTTCTTGCAATTTATCTCTAACGTCCATTCCTCATCTGATCTTCATTTCTTTGTTTTCATTTTATTTTTCACTTGTACTGTTTTGTTTTATTATTATTATTCATGGATAAATGAACTTTATATTCAGTCCAAGAAAAAAAGAATATATCTACTTGGTACTTTCTTTTTATCCTCCTTTGGGGGCCATTGGGACAGCCTACAATAGATGATATAGCTGTCTTGATAGAGTTCGAAAATAGGTTGAAATATGTCGGACTCAGACATTGAAATTGAATTTCTTTTTAAAAAATATATATTTCTTTTAAATTGATTTTATATTTTTAAATTGTTTCATAAATGTTTTTAAAAATAAAAATAATAATATTTTAATAAATTTATGAGAAAAAAAAAATTATATTTTAAACAACAACCTAAAACACGCTTATTCTTCATTAAATAATTCTTTCTTACCCAGAAAAGCAAACAAAAGATAATTTATGAGTACTATTTTTCTTAGCAGTGTTAATAAAGCAACAGTTTAGAATTTCTTGCAAGATATCTTCTTCACTTGGAAGCCCTTCTTTCGGGGTTTCTTGAAGTTAGAATAGCTGAAATCTGCACCATTTATGTGCTGCCAAAAGTGTGAAATAAACATACGGATCTATGATTGAAATTGGAAGATTCCTTAAATAATTGAAATTCATTTGGATTTTACCTTAATGGATATCGGCGGCAAGCATGACTTACTTTTCCTAACTTTAGCAGGTTTGGAATGTAACTGAAGTAGAAGCATGATGTGCTTTCAAATCTAGCATGGGCCATGGCTACTGTCATCCTCGATCATTGGAATATCAAGCCCGCTTGCTATGAAATGACATAAGATGGGTTCTTACAAGGATTCCACTAAGCTAAATTCTTTATAAAGCAGATCAGAATCAGTCATCGAACTTGCTCATTTCTAGTATTTTGGAAGATCATGACCATAGATAAAAATGACATAAACTGGGCACAATCCAGGCAGCTGATGTGTCGTTCTAATCAATGATATTCTCTTTCTCAAAAACAAATGGTGTGTCGTTCCTGTCATTCATGTCTCAGTAGTCAGTAAGAACTTGGAAAAGCAAACCCAAAAACAAAAAGGAAAGAGGTCTACATGAAAATTATCCAGCAATCATCTAAGCAAGAAAATCCCTTAACAAGGTAGGGTGTGTTTCTACTGCTAAAAGGCAAGGGAAAGCTAAGAAGGCAATCATCTTCTCTATCCAGGTTCCATCCTGCAGGAAGGGTCATTCAAGCATTCCCATGCACTTAATAACCTTTGTTTCCTCGAATTCTAGCTCTCATGTCCACCTGAAAAAACATGAGATATTGACATATCAATAAAGGGGAATGTCTGTCTACATTTGACGGATACAAAAAAGCTCCCATTCATAATAATTTTATGGGATATTCCTCTTAATGCTTTTATTTATCTAAAAGATATCTTCGAAGTAGTCATTGATAATAATCACAGAAGCTTTATTCATCTTCATTAAATCATTTGTCAGTACAATAATCCACACAGCATACACGCACATAAATGAATGCATAATGTGCTGAGGCATGGTCGTGTACATACTGGCACAAAAATTAGAATTGCAGTTGGAAGTTCAATTGAAGTTAAAAGTTGAAATTGCCCTTTAACACCTCATACTGACAGAAAAATCACATGACTTTCAGATTTCACCCGCCACCTAGCAAATGAAGAGATTAATGAGAACTAATTGGTTTTTACAATCTTGTCTAACAATCTCTCACTACAAAGCAAGGATGAGAACTAGTAGTAATTCATAATGCGTGTAATTTTACTTCACTTGGTTGATGAATAAATAAGAGAAGTGTTATCGAAAATTCATACAAACTCTCGTATGATATAGTTACATACAACCAATTATCTTCGCAATTAACCAAAATAAACCATCACCATTTGAACTCAACACCTGCTGTTTACTTTACTCAGATCGTCTATACTCTAATCAACAAAATCATCTACTGGTGCTTTAATTGTACAGTAATTCTATAAAAAAAAATATATGAAAAGAGAACCCATAGCTCAATGCAACATTGCTCAGAATCAAATTATAACTCATTGCAATCAAAGCACAAAGAAAACTTAAAAATCGTTTACAAAAAAAGTAAAGAACACTTGAAAAACCCACAAACAAGAAAACAGAAAGAAATCAAATGGAATTATAGAGAAGACAAAAACAAGAACATGCCTGGCCTCTCTTGCAATTGAAATAAGTTTCTCTAAGTCCCACACACTCACTTGGTATGGCGGGGCTCTTCTCTCCCGCACATTCTTTATATGGTCGATTCTCAATCTACATATATAAAGCACAAACATAAATCTCAACAAGACTGAATTTCACCAATGACAGACCCTTAAAAATAAAACATCATTTTGGTAAAGAATGCAGAACCTTAATACAGTTGGATTCACTGAGACACTTGACCAGTTCCAGTGCAAGTCCCTTGCAAGACTTTGACATTTCCTCCCCTCATGAAAAAACATCCAAAGATAAGTACTTGAAAAGAAATAGCTCAAAGATAACAAGATATTTTTAGAATCCTTTTGTGCATTTGTGTTTCAGATTAAAAGAATCACTTCTTAGCAAATGTTATCAACAACAGTTTCATTGGGGCATTTTGTCAAACAGATTAGTGGTATCAACTAAGAAACATCAAGCCCAGCAACGAATTCATAATTTTCGGAGCTTGCTCTACCTCAAGTAATGCTTGAAGTTTAAGATCGTAGAAACCCAAGCAGAAAAGGAAGTGAGGGAGAGAATTTTTTCAGCTAAACCCTGGCGATTTCCACCAAAGATAATCGACAGGAAAATTATCGGATAGCAGGAGAAAATTTATCCGGTTCTGAAAAAAAAATTAGTGCCCGGCTTCTTGTTGTAAAGATTGAATCACGTTTATGTCCTCCATGGTTTAGTATATTATATTTCAGTCCCTATTTTTTCTATAGGTTTTTAATTTAATCTCTTGATCGGAGCTGACAAATTCCTTTATAATTATCCAAAATTCCATTTTAAATGGCATTTTTTTTTGTTTTGTCTGGTCTTAATTGGTGAGACTAAAATATTAATAGCTGATACATATATACAATTCAAATGGAAGGGCAGGATTGAAAGAAAAAAACTTGACAAACCAATCAAAAACTCTCAAGTTGATCGATCCGTTTACCTGATCAAAACCGACCCTTGATCTATAAATTTATTTTCAAGACAAAAAAATGGGGAAATAAAACTCCTATATATACGCCCCGGGCTTGTCAATTGCTCACTTCAATTAACCCTAGGATTGTTGTTTATTCCGCAAGGTCCAGGAAGAATAAAAGCATGACGCCAGCCGAAGGAACCAAACTTTCATGGATGGTTTTTTATGGGCGTGTGAGCTAACCTTTTTCATCTGTAGTTGAACATGCAAATAAATCAAGGGAGAAACATGAGACAAAAAGCAAGGCTATTTATTATCGAGATTGTGTGGTTTCTTGCACCACAGAAACAAAGTTTTCTGATAAATACAACGTCGGCAGTGAGTGGTTTCAACTTTCAAAATCTAAAATACAACCCCAAAACATTAACAAGATTCTTTATCAGACAAGTATTGGGCAACACTTCGATGCATTAGAAGTATATTTCCGCATGGATACACGTCTCAGCATAACTAGAAGGGATCACATTCTCTTCCTCCTCACCTTGTTACTCTATAACCCTGCATAGTGGAACCACCAAAACATCAGTATCCCATTTGGGTGGGGGGGGGGGGGGGGAGGCATGTATTAAAAAATAAAATTAGCATGCACAATTTACTTTCTTCCCCTTTTTTCCCCTTCCAACGTGTTGTGCGTGTTTTGCTGAAAAATAACAAAGAAGAGCAAGCACACAAACCTTGACTCGTTTCAACAGATCCTTAGCCTTGGGATCTTTGCTAAAATGATCACGTACAGGCTGCAAATAAATGTAGCAGCATTGAATTAGCTTTGCTGACTAGTAAGGATAGAGTAGTTTCTAGTAAAAACACAGCATCTACTAACAGGTTATGTTTCAGAATGTCTCCTCTAGTTTGAGAAAAAAAATACGACGACTCCCAAATGACATGATAGAGAGGAGGAAGTTGACACACTAATCTGACATGAAATTTGTTGTCAAGAACAACATAAAAGAGTTGTCTTCAATGTGAATCCACTTTTTCCCATGCAAGTTCCCGCAAAGAGTGCTTACCTGAAGTATCATATTTAATGCTTTTGTGAGAGCTGGTTTCAGGTCACCTGGATGTAATCCGCCACTTTCATAATCAGAGACAAGTTCTTCAAAGCTTTTGTAGATCCTTCATTGATAAGATTAACCCATGATGGAGAATTATTGACATATTCATTGAAATAAAGAAATAAATGTAAAGAAAGAATGAAGCTCTGAACAGTAAAGAAACAGAAGAGCACAGACAACAAATTCAAGAAACAGAAAGAAGCAGGAAAGAAGCAACATGAAGGTAATAGAAAACTTACTTCTCTCCGCCATTTTCTGGATTGCGTTCCACCTTGAACTCGTTGAACCATGGGAAAACAATGTATTTAATGTATTCCAGACAAGGATTTCCTTCAACAATTTGCGGGGGGCAGTATGCCTTCTTTATCTTAGTTTTTACCTCTACCTGTGAAAAAGATGAAAAAAGCAAGGCAAAGAAAGGAGGAGTTAACCATGCACTGCTGCAATATGCGGGGTATTTATATATTCAGGCATGTAAATCACCCAACAATGCAGCCCTTCTAAAATCTTCCATGTATAAAACCAGAACACACCTCTTCATCTTCCATGAAGATGGAAGAAGATGGATCACTTTTAGACATCTTTTCTTGTCCTTGCTGTAAACCAGGTAGCATGTCTGCATTCATGAAAAGTAGAGTTGAAAAGTACTTCATTTAAGAAACTAAACAATATCATACAATTTTTGAATAAAGGAACCAGGAGCATACGATGAGATAAAATGATAGGCTTGTTTTTCCTTTTGATATCATCACAGTATTCTCTTGCAAGGACATTTACTTTCCGTTGATCCATGCCCAATTGACAAATGTCAGCCTGTTGGTGAAAAACCATTGTAGATAACAGATAAGGAATGGGATTGCAGTAATTCAAAGAGAAAGGTAACCTAAAAACAGTTGTCATAATAAATCATCCTTGTGGTCACATTTCTAGCGAGTTATTTTTATTGTTAGATGCTGCCACAGAATAACACAAGCATGATGCTTAATAGAAAAACATTCATGAGTGAGTATATGATTATTTGATTTATATGCATAAATGTGATTTGAAAGTGGTTTTTGTAGAGTTTTGTACATAAAGAACAGAAGAAATCAGTTGAAAAATTACAGCTATAAGCACAAATAACTGAGGGAAAAAATTCAGCACACATGCACAGATCTGATAAATTGGTTCAAAAAATCAAATTAAGATTTACAACTACAGGTATAAGCACCTTGAGGAAAAATATGTCTGCACATTGCATGCATGGATAGAAAATCTGAGCTGCTGTTAACTCGTCCTGCTCACTACGTCCCATGATTTGAACACATCTAAGAGCCAAAATGCAATCTTTTATTAGTTCCTATAGAATCACCTAATATGGAAGCATCCAGTTTTCAAGCTCTAAGAAAGTACCTCATTATCCTAGGAAGCTTGTTCCTGCGAGCTATATCCATAACTAGAGGCCAGTACTCATGAGCTCTGGAGTTAATTTCATCTGAAGACCATAGGAATTCAACCTTATCTCCATCAATATCCATCCCAACTGCCTTCCATATCTCAATAAGATATTCCCCCACAGCTTTAATTTTCTTCAAGTCTCCTCCCATTTTGTTGTTAAGCTGTGCAAACCAATCAGCAATCCAAATTTTCACTTTGCAACCAGCTTTAGTCAGTTTGTTGACATTTATTGTCTTCATAACTCCCTGTTCAACAGCAGCGAAAGTATATAAAATAAAACCAGACTAAACAAAAGCTCTACACATAATCCATTTCAAGATAAGGTACCAGCGCACAATTTATAGTAAATGCCTACAAGCTGACAAAGTAAAACTAAAATTTCAAATCAATACTACTTCAGAGGTCATTAATCAACATCTAAATTTGATAACTCTTCCAAAAAGATGTAACCTTAGAGCCTCAGAATCATCAATAAAGACGAACCGAGCAGACTAAATTTTCATTACTAACAACAAAATACACGAGGAGCAAAATAAAAACTGGACTAAAACAACAAAAAAAGAACATACCTGAGCAATATGCATTCTCCCAGAAGGTTCAAAACCATCATAACAAATGGGTAGTGGTTTTTTCTCAAGAAGATGACGTAGTTCATCTTCTTGAATACATTCTTCACCAACACTTCTCACAAGTTGAAACCTTTCCTCTAAACTCAACAGTCTGGAATAAAAACCCATCAACAAAATTCAAAAAAGATCAGAGCTTTACACGGGCCAATTAAAAAATTCATCATTAAAATATATATAGAGAAAATAATTACTGGGGTGTGGTGGGATTTGATGAAGATGCAGGGGTGACAGTCAGGGATTGCATCTCTTCAGATGGAGGGGTTTGGTCATTCTCTTCCATTGTTGCTGCTGATGTGAAGAAATGGAAAGGTTTTGACTTTTTGGGTTGACAGAGAAATTAAAAGGGGCGGCTTGAGATTAAGCCTTGCTGGTTTCAGATGAAAAAACCCTAGACCCGCTCCATGTTTAAGTGACTGCTAGTAAATTTGTGTTCGATATTAAAATAATATTTTTTATATATTTCTAAATTATTTATAATATTAACACGTAAAAAGATTTAAATCTCTAAAAAATAAAAATAAAAATATATATTTTCCAAAACAATTTTAAAACAGTGAAAAAACACCTTAAATCCAGCTAGAAACAAGACCATCTATTTAGTTATATTTTCTTGTTCTTTTTCTTCAAAAAAATAAAAAGGAAAGTCAATGATTCTATGAATCATGAGCCAAAGCCCAGTTTAGACATCACAAGCCAGGCCTGAATTGGGTTGGAGATAAGCCCATGCTTGGCCGAAGTTCAAGCTTCACCCTCAGTCCAACATCATTAACACGCACAAAAAAATCATTTAAATGACTTTGCCATTACCTTTGTTTTTTTAACATATATTGTTAAATTTAATATTTTTTTGAGAATATTAATGTTTTTATTGAAAAATATTTTTTTAATTTATTTTAAAGTATAAAATACTTTAAAAAACACTTTATAGCACAATATTAAACCCGCACTAAATCAAGAATTATTTAAGTTAATAATTTAATGAAACATAAAAAATAATAATCATAGTTTTGGACCATTTCATATAACAACTTCATTGATATTGCATGTAATTTATAATTACATGAAATAATTTCAGGCAGGTTTCCCAAAAATAAAAGGAAATAATCATGTAGAATTTGTAGCTTTGAGAATCTTAAATTTCATTAAGGAAAGAAAAAGAGTAGGATCACCTTTTGTTATCTAAAATAGATTAGAGTTCTTCAAGGACGAGAAAGATTATTGTTTTCCAAGTCAATGTCTAACAAGATTACGTTTTTATAAGTAATTTCCCTCATCATTTGTAACAATTAACCAAATTATTGGGTTTTATCTAAAAAAAAATAAAAAAGGTCTTGAGTTAGTCCAGTTTCTATAATATAAACCAAGGATGTCAATTTAATTCCATTTCACCCGAGATGGTCGGTATATTTTGTTTCTGTTCTAAAAATGGAACAAACTGAATCAAATTTTATCTCGCTTAGAATCTTGGCCCGTTCCGAAAATTCCATCAAATCTCTTGGAACGTTCCGATTTTATTCCACTTATTCCGTTTTAGCCACATAGTATTTTTTAAAATAATGAGTAATTATACAATATCAATCATATCTCTTAATCTTGCCGTTATATTGAGATGCATTTTACGAGGAGTATCTTGACACACACACACACACACACACACACACACACACACACACACATATATATATTATGTTAAAATTTTAGAGCAATCGGAGAATGTAACGCCCCTACGAGATTGATGATGACATTCTCATAATATTATACAAGTTCATAATTTTATTTAGAAAAATCATTTTATTATATATTTTTTAGATTAAATTTTTCTAAATTTCACTATTCAACAGCGAGTTTATTATGAATTAAACTTTATAATTTGATTTAATTTGTTTTATTTATGGTTATCATGGTTTTATAGCGCAAGTCACACATTTGAAAGGTTAACTCGAGTTGATTCAATATATCGTTATTTAAAAAAAAAAAAGATGTCAACTTGATTTTTTTTTTAGTTAAACTATATTTTTATCATTTTTTCATGTTATCTTTGAACTCATCAAGTTAGTCGAGTTATATCAGTTAAACTCTTATTTTTTTTATTTATGTTTGAAATTTAAATTACATGATTCTAAATAATTTTATTTTTGGATTGGAAATAAATTTTTTTGTTTAATTGATATATTTAATTTTGTGTGTGTGTGTAGACATAAACAATACAAATCTAAAACAGAACACTGAAATACTTCGCAATCAAAAAATTCTATTCCATTTAAAAACAAAATAAAATACCAACCAAAACAGGATTGGCATCCTTAATATAAACATGGCAATAAGTTAATTTCTCAACTCTATTCTATACTAGTGTGTCTAACATTTCACACACACATGATAACAAATTTGTGCATGTGCTAGAATTGTGGTTGCAATTATTTTTTAAAGTGTTTTTCATTCATAAAAACATCATAATGATATTTTTTTATTTTTTAAAAAATTATTCGTGGCATCAGCACATCAAAATGATCTAAAAACACTAAAAAAGTTTAATTTAATGTTAAAAAAAATAAACGCACGTTTGAAATGTAGAGTCAAACACTCATCTTTATATATTCATGGAAGAGACGGAAGATGAATGTAAACACGGATTGTAAAATTGTAATTAAACTTTTTAAACTAATCATTTATTAATAATTTCAGCTAATAAATTAAATTACATTAAAATATAATAAAAAAATTAATAATATTATAATCAATTAATAAATTTCTCTATATAGTCCGAGTCTTCAATTTTCACATATTTGTAGTACATTTTAGCCGTAATTTCAAACACATTAATCTCTCTTGTATAAATATATTATTGAATTTATCGTTTATATTTGGAAACATTGAGATATCTAGTTTCTCTATTAGCTATAATAACGTGTCGTATTGTTCATCTTCCGTGGGACTCCTTTGATGCTGCGGCATCTCCTGATTTCCCAAACAAGAACATGGTAGTATCGAGCAATATGTTGTTGAATCAGTCTTTTGTTCAAGAGCAGCACAATGGGTCAAAATTCACTGGTTTAGTCTCGGCAGTAGTGAACAATATTGAGAATGCCAGGGGCAATGCAGCTATTGATTATCTTGCTCAGGGAAAGGTTTTGCCTCAGAAAGGGAAATTCTTGCAAGCTGTGTTGGATGCTGGTCCTCTAATTCAACCACTTCTCATGACTGGACCACGTCCTCAGTGGCGAAATTCTCCTCCCCATCAGACACCTACCAATATTTCCAGATTCTACTGTAGGAGACATGTCCGCAAATGTTAATCATCAGAAGCTAGATGCAATTCCGATTTCTGCTGTTTTGTGGACATCAAATTCATCATCATCAAACAAAATGAATCATAGTCCACAACAGTTCATGTCAAATTCTATAGGAGCTTCTTCAGGTTCAGGATTGATCAATAGGCGGGTGCTACCTTCATCTACCACCACATACTCTCAAAACCTACTTCAAAAGCTACAGAGGTTTACGTGAAGTTATGGAATTTTGCCTTGGTTTTTATTACTATCTAGTTTTAACAGTCCAAGATATGATTTCAATTCCTAGTTTCAGAAATCAAAATGACATGCCTTTTTAATTTGTGTTTGATTCACTTTCTGCTGGCTCGACTATGTATGACAGGCACAAAACCTCTCCTGCCCATTGCCCTCGAGCCAGCCAAATTCTCCCAATCCTACTGGGAACTGACACCAAATGAGCTTTTGCTTGAGTTTCTAAGGCTACACCAGAACAAAATTATTTCAAACCTGCATAAATGAATCTTTAATATGCTCACATGTATTGTTGTTTTTCTTTTTAACAATCAACGAGGAGCTTAATATATCATGGACATATAGGATAAAAACCTGCAGGCTCGGATAAACACGGAATCATAGTGTTTGTTATATAGCTCATCTTTCAAAGCAAATGGTTTCCTGCATTATTTTTTTTGTTATATAGCTCACACCTACTACTTTATGGTAACTGGGAGTGGACCGACCAACATGTATACAGGAGGAAGGAGCTAGAGATAAAATAGCAGCCAGCAACTGCAACGGTTGAGGTTATACCTTCTAAAGAGGAAATGAAACTTGACGCCAATCCTCTCATGCTCCTTGCCATTTTGCAGGAAATAATTCGAAGAGAGATGCTAGGGCTGCCTATTGCTTCTTTTTTTTAGAAGAGTTCGAGCATACGTAAATCTGTTAACATCCATTTATAAATTTTGTTTTACAATTATAAATGGATATCAGCGAGCGGGATTAGGCATTTGGAGGCTAATATCAAGCTAAAGTTAACAAAGCTTCTAAAGATTAGTTATCATGAGGGCGAAAGAAAGGATACTGAAAGTAGAAGAGCTTATCATATTAATGATTTGCTAGAAATGAATCTTAGAATAAGAGCTTATCCTTCAACAAGGAACAAAACCACTATATTACAGTTTTTGTCATTTATAAGAAGGCAGAAAAGGTTACAGCGGTTCCACCACCTATATATCGCTCTCTGCTGTACAGAAAGCATACCCCATCTAAGAGGAAAAAAATAAAACTCAAGATTGGCTAAAGGACACCCAGATTCTGCGCAGAAACATGTTGGGGGAGGTAGATGTCGAAGAATGGGAACGGAAAAAACAGAACTAAAGCCCAGGTCCTCCTGGATTGCTAACGGGATATGTGAAAGCCTAGGAACTTTCCAGCTTCACGCATGAAGTATTTGTATTGAGCAGCCGCAAGCTTCCTGGGCAATAATTTGCTCAAAACCAATGCCATCCGGATCAATGGATCCCTAGTTATCGTCTGTACCAAGAATCAAACCAGCAAATTATAAATTATTCGGTTATGAGAACAAATATCTTACAATATCAGGAAAAACGCCAATTTCAAGCACAAGTTCTCAAAATCTTCTGAACAATATCCAAAGTTAAAGCAACTTACTCTTATCAAGGTCAACATGTACAAAGAAACTTGCTGCGACTATGAGGTAGCATAGAATAAGCATGAAACCCTTAAAATAGTTTGAAGTTCCTTCCTGGATATAAGCAAAAAATAATAAAGACTCAAAATATGTATCTAGAAACAATTACACAAAGAGGGGGGGGGGGGGAATCAATCCAATTAGCACACGAAGTTGCCAACACAAAAGGATGGTTTGGTGTATGAAGGAAAATTTGCTTCAGAGAAACAGGTGGTTTAATGTAAATAGCATCGGCAATTTGGCACTCCAGATATGATGTTGAAAAACATAAAAGAATGGTTTGGTGTATGAAGGATAATTTGCTTCAGAGAAACAGGTGGTTTAATTTGGCACTCCGGATATTGGAAAACCTAAGAAAGTGACAGAAGTATCCAAGTCAGCTAAAAAGACTAGTCATGAACCTGCAACATAAATGCCACCACTAGCACAGAGATGAAGAGTGTAGCAGTTTCGAAGAGTTGAAAATTCAAGTCCATTGGCTGTCCCATACACCATCCAACAACAACGCAGAAGGGAATCTACAAGTATCAACAAAACAAAAGTCATTAGCCTGCTCAACCTATAAATATGACCTCTAGCCATCGGACTATTGAACATGACCAGAAAGAACATTTACAGGAGAAAGGTATCAATGTTGGTCATGATTAGATAATGGATATCCAGTACAACTTTAATAACCTACCACAAACATTGAAATCTGTGTAGACGATCCAATTGCAACTCCAATTGTGATGTCCTGAACAAAAATCAAGTCAATCATGCACATAAAGGAGATTGTGTTAAGTGTAGGGACATGTTTAAAGACAGAAGACAGTATTGTCTTCAAAAGTATCTTTTGTACAAGAAATGTAATACTAGCAGCATGAGAATCATCATAGAACTAACCAGCTTATCCTTCATGGCGAACATGATTGCACTTGCATGCTCAGCAGCATTTCCAACAATTGGAAGCAGAATGACACTGATAAAAGCCACAGGCATGTTCAATGAGTCAGATGCTCCCTGAAAAGAAAGCACCAATGCTGTTAACCAAGTGCCAATAATCAATAGATACAGCATTAGTTTGCTACCCTGGATCTACTACTCTTTAAGAAAAGTGAAAACTTCAATTTGGAGCATTTGCTTGAATGAAGAACATATATGTTTTCTAAGATTCCTGCAATGCTAGAAAAGAAAACCAGCATTTTGGTTTGATCATGTGCAAGGAAAGCTTAAGAAAAAGCAACACAGGATTCACGTAGAGGCCAGTTAGAAAACAACAGAAAGAGCTTAAAAGTACAGATAAAAACAATAGAACAAGATACTGTAGCATTTTGGTTTGATCATGTGCATGGAAAGCTTAAGAAAAAGCAACACAGGATTCACGTAGAGGCCAGCTAGAAAACAACAGAAAGAACTTAAAAGTACAGATAAAAACAATAGAACAAGATACTCCTTCAGATAGAGCAGATTGACATAAAAAACAATTCATGTAGCCCTCCTCAGTAAGTTGAGTGCATTGTAACTATTGCATCTGGTAGTCTTGAGGTAATAGAAAACACACAAAAATGAACATGTATATAGTAAGATCAACATATAGCCCTGTTAATATGAATCCTTCTCGACATCCTCTATCACAGTAGATTTAACTTGTTTCCTTTATTAATTAGTTTTGGAAAGTTAATGGGGTTTGCAAGGTATAGCCGTCAAAGAAACACTAGTAAAAAGGTAAAAATTTGATTGATATGAATGTTACCTGTATGGCATCAACAAGGTACCCCGACAGTATAGAAATCCACAGAGTCAAAATTGCAAGCCAGCCAACTGTTTCCCATTGAGTTATTTCAGGTACCTCTTCATCATCAGAGTCTTCTTGATCATTTACACCGCCCTGAAATGATAAAGCATACCAATGAATTCAATTAATAGATGCATCGTAGGTTTAAGCTTAACTATGTCTGAAAGGTATGGAATTTCATTCTTTATTCTATTACATTCTTTGTTCATCATACATCAACAGACATTTTATGGCAAAAAAGACCTTAACCATTAAAGAGCAAAACACCCTTAAAGGAAAACTACTTAAGTAGCATGAGCTGACAGTTATGCATCTATCATAACCCACAAAGACACTACTCAATAGCATGGGCGTAAAATTTCAACTTTTTTCCTTAACAAAAAATGATTACTTATGGACCGGTACAGCAGTTATATGAATGTGTGCGCGCATGCACACTTTTTTTATGTACCGTTGAAATCTAAAGAAATTGCTTCATTGGAATATGAAAGTGAATAAATGATAAGAAATGATAGCAATGTATGCATACCTGTTCATACTTTTAACAAGAAACATAAAAAAATTAGAAAGCTGAACCGTTAAGAAACTTGTAAAGCAAGTACTGTGAAATAATGAAAAAGCCAACCTCATCAACAGGGCTGTAGAGGTTAGGCTGACTTTTAAGTTGAAAGAAAAGGTAGCTTCCATAAGCTATAAGCATTATACAGCTGCTAAATCTTGAGAGGGCCAGCTCTGACTTGCCAAAATGAACCTCTGTGTGTGTGAAGTGAAGTACAGCAGGAAACATTATCCCCATCACAGCCATCAATAACAATCCAGAATTCACCAGAGCAGCTGCCTGTTTCAACAGTAATCCCACTGTGACCCACCAGGTGGTATGAACATTACAAAAAATAAAAAGTCCACACTTGTCCTTTGTCCGAAACAATAATTCTATAAGATCATGGCAGTCTACCTTGTTGAAAACCTGAACCTTCTGGTGATTGGCGATCCCACCAGAGAAGAAAGCACATCCAAGAACCAAGAGCATATTCGACAAAATGGAACCCAACAAAGATTGTTGGACAACCCTTATCATCCCACTTTTCAATGCATAAATTGATATTATCATCTCCGTTGCATTCCCAAATGTGGCATTTAAAAGCCCACCAACTGCGTATCCCATAAAGGAAATAGCAATAAAAGGTCAAAACAGATATGAAACATTATATAGAATATTCAACTCTCACTGGAAACCAAACATTACATCCAGTATTAGATTTACCTGTTGGTCCCGTGTAGAAAGCAAGCTGCCTGCAAAACAATGAATGGTGAAATGATGTCATGCGCTGGCATTAAACCAGGCAATAAAAGAACCAGAA
Organism: Salix dunnii; assembly: GCA_015731905.1. Classification (NCBI taxonomy): domain Eukaryota; kingdom Viridiplantae; phylum Streptophyta; class Magnoliopsida; order Malpighiales; family Salicaceae; genus Salix; species Salix dunnii. The sequence continues at coordinate 17,097,980 of CM027668.1, forward strand.
TAATTAATTCAACACTACAGTTGATCTCACACGGGATACTTACTCGGTTACATAACCCAAACGCTCAGCCAAAGGCGTGATACCCAGCATGCTGAGCAAGAAGACCAAACCCTATAAATCAGAATGCATTAACCACCATACACATTTGCAAAATGTCAGGCAAAATTCAATGTAAAACATGGTAGTACAACTGTTTAAGCATTTCACAATTCTCCAGTAATCAATGATAAAACACTGAACTGCTTTAGAACTAAGCACGATAACACTCACATGCTTTCCAGTAAGATAGTGAAGCAGTATTGCTAAGGGACCAAAAGGCAGCAGCATATTAATCTTGGCTTTAATTAGAACAATGTAAATGCTTCTAAGAGGACCCATTTGTATTCTCTTTAAAATCCATGACTTGGACATATCACCATGTGAGGTGAGACTATTTATCTCAGAATCAAAAGGGTGCACTTTCTTTCCTGTTGCTGATGCACTAAAAGGGATCTCCTCATCAGATTCAAGGTCTACTTTCTCCTCCATGGGCATCATCTGCAGTAAACAAACAACTAATGATCAAAAGCTTACATGATCAAATTCAAGCCCATAAAAACCTATTAAGTAAGGAATGAAATGAAACAAAAAGGGATTGGTTTCTAACTTTCTCTGTTGGCATGGAAAAATTCATAAAGATACTTGCTCATTCACGGCAATATATATGAGAAAAAATCCCAAGTTTCAATCTTTTTGTTTGAAGTTGCGACTTTTCAAACTTTGTTCTAGTAAAGCCTCCAGCTTTAAAAAAAGTCAAATAAAAAAAAATGAGAAACTAGATCGTCAAGTCTACAAGCAGTCCAGCCACACACGAAATTAAAGACTAATTGTGATCAAACAAAGAGAGGGGAAGAGGAAGGAAGTTAATTACCATTGAGTGATGGATATTATTATTTTTATGAAATCTAACAAGAGGGTCTGTAGATCTCCACTTGTTGTTGCAATGGCAAGTTAGACAGAACAAGGACAGGACTATTTGGTGGGACCCGGGTACTTACATGGGGTAAGTTTGGTCTGTGTTATGTTGTTTGTTCTTCTTCTGGTGCTGCTGCTTCTTCTTTGCTGTTGGTGCTGTTTGATAAAAAATCTGTCTATGAATGAATCTCTTTCTTGCTTGTTGTTTGGCTGAATCTTGATTAGTGCTATTATGACTTTTGGTGCCTGTAACATGAAGGTGATTTGATTAGTGGCCGGCATGAGGAAGTTTCCTGGAAGTAGCGCCTGTCGCTTCTTGTTTTAAATATTTTCTTGTGATAAGCCGGAATTGGTCCCCATGTTCATAACCTTTTCGTAAATTGGGTTCGAAAACCATCAATTTGGTCCTTGCGTCCACCAACATGCCAGATGTTTTCTATAGATTAGGGTCTCAGTTGCTAAAAGTATAAGCTCGGTATCTAATTAAGAAAGTATTTATAGATTAGGAACTGACACAAGATTACGTAAACTTGTTTCTCTGCTTTGAATTGTTAGATCCCATGACGGGTTTTTTCAAGCATTTCTTTTTTAAAAAATCTTGAAATAATTTTTTGTTTTGTTTTTAAAGTTTATATTTTGCAGCAACATATTAAAATAATAATTTAAAGCGTTTTTAAAACATAAACATAAAAATAAAAATAAAAATGGGTAATGTAGATTGGACGGAGCAGATATATCACCCAGTACTTGTCTGGATAATATTGAGATTGATGTCCGAAAAGATATTCGGGTACACAACAATCATTAAAGAAGAGCAACATCATTGAATTATCTCAGGATATTCTTAAAATGAATTTAAAAAAAAAAACAGCATAAAAAATCGATTTGGTTCCTTGAAAATGAATCCAGATGTCGCAAGTGAGAGAATTTGAAGACAAAAAACACATTGACTGAACGGTGGAGCATGGGTAATAAACAATGAACAATTGCAGAGGTAAAAGGTTCGAAATTGTCGACAGATCAGTCGGAACCAGCTGAAGCCATGAAGCTTTCTTGCAGTTTTCCAGGCAAATGGATTCCGGAAGGATCATTCCCTTCGTTCGATCTAAAAAGGCTCCATTATCTAGCATTTATTACAAGGACTTGCTTTGTCGTTATCACCCCTGAGAGCTGCTAAAAGCGTCTCCACTCTCCATACGCCGCGGAGAAAGAAAAAAAAATCTCGTTTCTACATATATATAATTAGATAATGATTCCGCGCTTTGCCACGGGGCACACAATATTTTTTTAAATATAAAAATATTAATTGTATGTATTTTTAAATTATATTATAAATTTAATTAAAATAATAAATTTGTCCAGAAATCTTATGAAGTTCAATTTTTTTATCAAACATATGAATTTTAAATCGTCATAAATGTATCTGTTTAGTAGTTTTTAATGAAATAATCAATATTAATTTATTATTGTTATTAAAAAAATAAAAAGATCTGGATATTTGAATTATTATATTCATTGCATTAAGATTAGTTAGTTTTATAATTTAATTTAAATAGATGCATAGATACGAATAAAAAAATAAATATTCTCCAGTAATTAAAAAAAGAAACTAAATGAATTAATATCAAATAAAAATCTGGAAAAATAAATTAATAAATATAAATAATTAATGTTCTATCGATAAAAAAAACTGAACATATAAATTGAAAATTCATCCTCACATTATTGTCATTATTATAAGAGTTAATCATTGAAATAATAATAAAAATTAAATTGACTTGAAAAATCATTAAACAAAAAAATTAATAATTAAAATTATCATTATTATTGTAAATGGTAAAATCATCTAATCAAAGAGCAAATTAAATATATTGTTATAAAGACGAAAATCTTATATTGAGAGAAAGAAATATAAAAAAATAGGAAGCAAGATTAAAATTTATTATTATAAATCATCATTGTTATTACTATGAAAAGAATAGATATTATAAAATTATCCTAAAAACATTAACAAAAAAATAAGCAAGAGAAACAATTAAATTATTATTATTATTAAATAATAATTAATTAAATTACTACTACTATATTATTACTATTATTATTATTCTATAATTAAAAAATTCATTGAATAATAATAGGGATCATTATAGAAATAATAAGAAATCAAGGGATGAAAACAAAAAATTAAAAGTATAAGGGCCAAATATTAATTATGTTAGATTTTTTTATTATAACATAATGTTAGACAAAATAATAAATTTGTATAGAATTTTTTAATTATAAATTTGTATAAAATAATAAATAGTTTTATCCATAAAAAGATGAATATATAAATTGAAAATATATCCTTATGTTATTATCATTATCATTATTATAACAATTAAAATTATTATCAATATTACTGTCAAAATAATCTCAATAATTAAATTATCCTGAAAAATCATAAAAAAAAAAACATAAACACTAAAATTATCATGATCATTGCATAAATAGTCAAATAATCCAAAAATAATAAAAAACCAATCACTAAAATTATTATTACTATTGCGTAAATAGTAAAATCATAAAAATCATTTAATCCAAAAAACAAATAAAAATAACAGGAAAAAAAATAAAGAAAGAAAAAAAAGAAGCAATATTAATTTTAAAATGAGTATCAATTTAAATTCAAATTTCAGGATTAAACCGATTTAAATAAAATCAAAAGAAAAAAAACTATAAAAAAACTAAAAGTATAGATGTATAAACATGAATAGAAAAATATACATTGTCTAAGAATTTATAAAAACAAACTAAATGAATTAATATAAAAAAAAACCATGCAATAATCAAATAAAAAAAATAGTTCTATCCACAAAAAGATGAATACATAAATTGAAAATTTATCCTCATGTTACTATCATAATCACTACTATAACAATTAAAATTATTGTCCACATTACTGTCAAAACAATTTTAATAATTAAATTGTCTTGAAAAATTATTAAAAAAAGAAAAAGACAAATAAAAAAAAGAAGAAGCAAAGACAAAAATAAACAAAGAGAAAAAAAGAGTAATATTAATAGTAAAATGATTATTATAATAGTTAAAATTATTATTAATATTATTGTCATAACAATTCAAATAATTAAATTGATTTGGCAAATCATTAAAAAAAATCAAAAAATTTGTATAAAAAACAATTAAAAAATAACAAATGAATTAATATCAAATATTAATAAAAAATAAATTAAAATGAAAAATAATATATATAAAATTAATTCTAATTAAATGATAAAATTAAAACAAAAAAAGAATTGGAGGACCAAAAAAAATAATGGTGATTAGTTTCATTTTATAAAAATTAGAAGAAAAGGGACTGAAATCAAACTTTGTATATATTACCAATTTCAATTAGAGGACTAAATTAAAGAAATGAAAACATCCATACTGGAAAAATTGAAGGCATAAAAAATCAATCAAAAATCAAAAGTATAAGGACTGAAATAAAACTTTCTTGTATAATCAGTTTTAATTGAATGGCACAATTAAAAATAAAAAACTTTAATTTCAATAAATCAGTAAGAAAAACGAAATCAAAACATCAAGGACCGGAATGAACTTCTTTGAAATGTGAGTATGTGCACAGTGATTTTGTGCACAGTAAAAGTGGGACGGCTTTTATTTTATAGTTAATTTTTAATCTTTTATCTTCGGTTTATTTTTTATCCATTTTTTTATATAGAATAGTTTTTAATTTTTTTCGTATTTATATATTTATATTTTTTATTTTTATTGTTATTTATCTTTATATTAAATATACTTTGCATTGAAAATATAATAAGTTTAGCTTTGTTAATGTGAAATGAGATTGAAACTCTCTCTTATACAAATATAGTAAATCTTTTATTATTAGTAATTTATTATCTTTGTGTGTTTATTTTTAATTTGTTTTGTCCATGACTTGGTATATTTTTAGTTTAAATTGATTTTTATGTAAAAAAATATTAAAATATTTTTAAAATTAATTCTTTATATTATAATATTAAAAATATTTCAGAACACTGTGATTAAATTAATTTGAGATTTAAAAAAAAAACTTAGTTCATTTACACAAACATATATAGGGTGTTAAAATTAAAATAAAAAATTATTTTAAAGATAAAAAAACCTTTAAAATAATAGTTCTCATTTTTTAAACGTCTTATCTATGATAAAAAAAAAATATATTGAAGAACTAGATAATTAAAAGTTCTGTAGGTTGATTATTTCGCTTAGATGTATAACATCATAAAAAATATAGTCGTTAATAAATTTGTTTGCATCTTAAAAAATTTGATTTTAGTTGCGGCGTAGCGCGGGACAAGTGGCGCGTATAATTTTTCAGTGTAAATAATTTGACTCGATTTTTTCACTAGTTTTGTCTACATGTGACTTTGTATATTTTTTGTTTACTTAATATTAAATTTTAAATGTCAACTAATGAACTATTTTGATTATTATTCTCGTTATTTTTACCATAATTGCTAAATTTTCATAATTATTATAGCTATTATTGTAAATAATTAATATTCTAATTATTACTGACAATATTGTCATTGCCACCATAATTATTGTTATAAAAATAAATTCAGTTATTTTTTTACTTTTTAATTTATTAAGATCTATTCTTCATATTATTATATATGAAATATCTTAGAACACTGAGATAAAATTAATTTGAGATTTTTTAAAAACAAATTTAAATTGTGTGTGTGTGTGTGTTGCGTCATTTCACATATTTTTGTTTTTAAAAAAAAAACTTACAAGTAATTGTTATATATAAGGTGTTATTATTGAAAAATATCAAAATATACAATTAGTTTCACATATTTTTTTTAAAAAATACAAGTAACCATTATCAATATTTTAAATGTCTTGTCTGCAATAAAATAAATAGATAAAAAAAACTAAATAATCAATTTTTTTGGAGGTTGATTGTTTTGTTCAGGTGTATAGCATCATAAAAAAATCTTGAACCATTAGTTTTTTTTACATGTTAAAAAATCTGGTTCTAGTTGCAATGAAGCACAGGGCAAGTGTCTTATATATATTTTTTTATTGTAGATAATTTGGTCCAATTTTTTTTACTTGTTTTATCTACTCGTGACTTTGTATATTTTTTTATTTACATGGTACACAAAAGGCCTCAAAAGTCAATTTTGAACAAAACAACATCGAGGCATGGTGGCAAAAGGCTGAAGATATGAACGGTAGATTTTGAGTTCGAGTCAAGGCGTGCATTTCTTGTAAGGGCATGAGACAACCATGATTTTATTCACTCACCTGAACCTATAAAAGTGCGCTTTTATGGAGGGGTTTTCTCGAATAAAAAAAAGCATCGACTATTATTAGGATTATTATTAATAGTACTATCATTGTCACCATTATTATTGTCAAATGATCATCAATACATTTTAAATTTAAAGATTAAATTAAAAAAATACAACCTTAGAAAAATAGAAAATAATAAATATTAAAAATAAAAATTAAGAGCGTATATATGGACAAAAATAAGGACCATTTCAGAAATATATATAAAATAAAGTATAAAGACCGAAAACAAAATAAATGATTAATTTCAATCGAATAACAAAATTGAAAACAATTCAAACTTCTATACCGAAAATATTAAAGGATTTAAAATCAATTTCAAAATTAAAAGAATAAGGATCAAAATGAAATAAAAAAAAATATAATCAATTTCAATTCAAAGGACACATTTGGAAAAAAAATCAAAACTTATAAACAGAAATAAGGATTATACAAAGCAATTAAAAGATTAGGGGCTGGAATGAAAACACTATAAACAAATGGACTTGTCATGCAATTTAGCATGCAAGAGAGGGGGGGAGTCCATGTGCTGTCACGCACCCTACCACGAGAAAAAAAGACATGGTGGTGCATCACGTGAGATGCCAAATGAATATTTTGGTACCATCATGAGACATTGCATGCACCGCTCGAATGGTGCGTGGAGCCAGATACTATCGATCCGTCTAGAAGACGCGCCTACAGTATTCAACATAAAATTTTACTAAAAAATTGATAAATTATCTAAACAACCATATAACTAATTCTTGATTTTTGTTTTATATAAGGATATATCCGTGTTTATAAATTTTTTTAAAGACAAGACATTCCAATAAAAATCTTGCCAATAACTCTTGATAAGGTATTATGGTTATTTTACCGTGCACTTGAAATATGAAATTTCAATAACATCCTCGATGACAACTCTTGATTTTTATTTTCTTTGAGGGTATTATGAATATTTTAATAGGCATAGAGATATAACAATTAAAAATAACTTTGAGTCCAAAACCAAAATTATTGTTTCAATCCATAATAATCTATATCTAGTGATATATTAATTTTGGTACAATGATTCCAAAACTTGATTTAGCCTGTAGGGTAATTTGTCTTTGCAGTTTAATTGTGTTTTTATATATATATATCATTGACCCTTCTTTGTGGTTACAATTTATTGTTTTTTTAATTTCGATCATTTAAACACTCCTTCTTACATTTAATTCTTGCACTAAAATCTACATGCATATGATGATCAAGGATCTTTGTTAGTGGTGCAGTGGTTGTGTTTTCAAAGTGTTATTTTACTTAAGAGTACATCAAAATAATATATATGCCTGCATGCATGCTTGTGTTTCCTCGATAGATTTAAAGAGTGTTTATCGGTATAACATCGGTTGTTTTCAATCTGTTTTTGGCCCAAAAATATATTAAAATATTATTTATATTTATATATAATTTTTTTATATGAACAAGCAAAGATAAAAAAATAAACTCAAAATATTTATGAAACGCTAATTAAAACACCATGCCGAACACACAACTTATACTTATGCGACCCCAAAATTATGATAATTTCGATGCTTTTTTCAAAAGGTAACCATAATAACCATCCCCTGTATGCATGCAAACATTGGCATTCATTTTTGTTTTTAGATTTATTTCCGCCGTCGGCTGCTGCCATGTGAGCCATTAGGAAATCTGAATTTTCAATGAGCTATGATTCGCAGCCACATAATAATCAACATCTCATCATAGCATTTTCAGACCCTAAATATATCCCAACACAGCAAAATTTTCCAGTCATCTCCAAAGAAGGCAGAATTTCAAACACGGCAACTATTAAGAGATGGATCGAACCATTTGGGGGGAACGAAAAGGAGTCTTCTTGACCCTTTACAGAAAGCTAGATCATGAATCGATTAGATTGGATTAGTTACTAATCATAGAACACCTCCCTGTGACTTCATTATGGGAAATAATGAATTCTGAATGCTGGTTTCCAAAATAATGACACCAATCTAACAAATTTACCCATAATTAAATGCATCATGGAATGAGTGGTCGTATAAATTTTCACACCTGAACATGATTCTGGAGAGTTGTAGAAAGGGGAAGGAAGGGTTAAATCACAAGATTGATACTCACAAGGGGAATCGGAAACGGCAAAACACTCGGTACCCTCGTATGGACATAGCCATCATGTTCTGCTTTACTTCTTCAGTATTAGCTTAAAGCTTATCCACATTCAGATCATACCCCTGTAGTTTCATACGGACAAACTGCCGTCAAACACAATACACATGATTCTGGGTTTCCATGCTGGGATCCATAACCAACCATACCAACACAAACACAAACACTAACATACAGGTACAAAAGGAAAAGGATATTTGCATTGGAGCATGGTATCTATATGGATGATGGTGTTAAATAGAGAGGGAGAGATTCATGCACTAAAACTACAAAAGCAGAAACAAAAACCTAATGTCATGTACTCAAGAATGAATCTATACCATAAAATATCCACCTAAAACTGTAAACCAGAAATGGGAAAAAACTCAGCACTGATCCCATAACCAAATCTCCAAACTCTCTAATCTTTTCCAAGTACCTATCAAAACTCAAGAACAACCACTCACTCAAAAAACATTGAATCTGCAGTATGATTTGATTAATAAAACTCATGAACGTGAACCCCATATTCTCATTTTCCCTCTACACTTCAAAATCCAACTCAACCCATCAAAACTTGCCGAAAACCGTAATAAAATAATACCAGCAGCAGCATGAACCATCAATAAAAAGGTATCTTTGTCATCATCATGGTATCATCATAGCCATCTTAATCTAATTTAATCAAAACTAAAGGTGCCGTGACATTTTCTCATTTCCACCTAAAGTAAGAAATCCGAACCCACCACATCAAAACTTGCAAAAAAAAAAAAAAGAAATTCACATTAATATCATAAACAACAACAACGATAACCCACAATAACTCAATTCAAAAGCTACAACAACAACCCCCTAAGCAATTGGCCTGGGGGGAGGCGGCAGCATCAAATTGTGAGTACCGTTTCCACCGCCTCCCTCTCCAGCTCTTCTGACAATAAATGGATGCTGCAACAACTTATTGGCAGTCAACCTCCTCGCCGGCTCCCTCTGCAAGCAACAAGCAATAAAATCCCTAAACTCCCTGGACGCAGTAGCCGGTGCTTCCGGTGGCTGTGACATGCAAATCGCACACATCAAGCTTGCCCAATCACCTTGTCTCCCTACACCAAATGGAAACCTCCCTAAATAGAACTCCAAAATGCTAACTCCTAAACTCCATATATCCCCTGCACACCCATCATACAATCCTTTATTCAAATCAGTATTTATCCTTTCCGGGCTCATGTACGCAATTGTGCCCACTGAGCTATTGCAGGGATCCATTGTCTGTGCTAATATTCTACTAACCCCAAAATCAGCTATCTTAACATTTTTTTTAGAGTTAATTAAGAGATTACTGGGCTTAATATCTCTGTGCACAATTTTCCTTTTATGCAAGTATGCGATGCCGTTTAATATCTGCCGCGCCACGTCAGATAGATACCCCTCATGGTTTATGTGGGCCCCTTCTAACGAGCCGCCGTCCATGAACTCTAGAAGGACCTGGATCTCACCGTTGTGATCGAACATATCGTGGCATTTAACGACGTTAGGGTGGTTGACATCGCGAAGGATCTCGATCTCACGGCAGATCGACTTGCGTACAGAGTCTTCGTGGTTGCCGTAGATGACTTTCAGAGCGTAGAGTCGGCCCGTTGGCCGGTGGACGACTTTGTAGACGGTGCCTCCGCTGCCGCTTCCGATTCGGTTGATTCGATCGAGTTCAGAGAAACTGAGTTGATCACGAGCTGAGGAGTTGGAGCCGCCGGAGTTGGGAGGGAGAGGGAGGGGAACGGCTAGCTGAGGGTCACGTTGAGGGAGAGGTAGGGTTAGGTCAGGGCGGCGACGCGGTCTGCTGTGGGTGGTGTGGCGACTGGTGGAGGAGAGGGGTTGTGGCGGTGGTGGCTGAACTGGTTTCATGACTCGGCGAGTTGAGTCGAAACAAGAAGCTGGGGAATTTTGATGGAGAGGAGAAATGGGAAGGAAAAGGGGATCCTTTGGTCCGGGAGAGAGAGGGGGAGGGATTTGTAAGGGAGGGAAGGAATCGGGATTTTAAAGAGAGGGACGGTGTGACGCGCTTTGAAGGGGTGTGGGAGGCAAGGGCCAATGAGAGCTAAGAGCGAGGAAGGATCGGGGTAAGGGCGGGAGTACCGTAAAATCGGGTGAGGGATAGGTTTCTCATTGGCTGTGGGTGAAGACACTGGTTAATTTTGCTGATGGGCATCCTTACTAAACTTGAGCTTGTAATTTGGTTTTATATTATTAATCTAAATAAATTTAAAAAGGTTTATAAATAGATCCATGCGTCGGTTGACTTGACCGGGGTTTAAAAATTATTTTTTATATCTATATATTAAAATGGTATAAATACAAAAAAAAAAACTTAAAATAATTTTTTTTAAAATAAAATAAAACATAGTGATAAAAACATAGTATTGAGGTTAACGGTACTATAAAATAACTTGAGTAAACAGGAAGAATGAGTTACGAGGGTCAATATTAATTTATGTAGAGAGGTGCTGGCAGGTCAATTGTCTTGACACTTCTTGTCAACGAAAAATAGATTCATTTTATATTACAAAACAAGGGGTTGAGATGCAGACGATGATGTCTTTTTTTCCTTCTTGATTAGATTAGATAGCAAAAAAAAAGTAATATATTTTTTCCCCGAGTGGTTGAAATTTAATTGCCAGGACTCTCCGGGAGAGCACTCCAGGCGGGGTGCAAGCGTTGAACGAGTAAAACTTCCTCGTGGTCAAAACATGGCGCGTGTAATTTTATTTCGAGGAGATTTCATGGAAATTATCTGTCTAGAAAATTAGAAAGAGAGAGGAAGAAATTGAATTGACTTTCATAATAACACCAGAAAAACTCAACTCTAACTAAAAATGGGTTGAAAAACGAAACCGGTGTCCCTCTTCTTCTTCTTCTTAGTTAGAGAAATAAACTGGGTTGACTCGATTCAGAACTCGGTTAACTTGGACGGTGAGCAAGAAGAACGAGTTGACTCAAGCAATATTTACAATCCAGGACCGGGTCAGATAAAAAACAATAAAAGAGAGAGAAAACAGAAAGAAGAACCGACACTAGAAGACCATGAGTTATATATTTACTTGATTATTATTGTTATTATTATTTATCGTGTTTAGGTTAGCGAAGATGAATGATGCTGACCATGTCAAGTGCTAGACAAGCAGTCAATACAGATTAATGGTAACTTGTGTTCTCTAAATGTTGTCAAACGCATGGTTTCTATTCTCTCTCTCTCGCTGTGTGTACAATTTACGTTTATATGAATGACGACTTCTACATATTTTTGGTTTTGCATGGGATGGTTCTTAAGCATGCAATACCATGTCTATCCTTTTGATCTTGCTAGGAAAAAACTATTTTAAAGTATTTATCACTTTGTTTTAAAAATAATAATTTTGTTATTTTAAATTAAAAAAATAATTTTTTAAAATATTTTTTATATGTTGATATCAAAAATAATTTTTTAAAAAATAAAAAATTATTGTTTTAATATATTTCCAAATAAAAATTGCTTTAAAAAACATCCTCTATCGACCCTCCTAATCAAGCACTAGTATTTGAATTTTGATACCCAAGTTTTCCCCTCATAGATTAATGCTGGTGAACTCGATTTTGTTCAGCAGGTTCAATTTGTCGATATGTTTTAGATCCAACAATAAATTAATTACTTGAATCATTTCAACTTGGCCAGACTGGAATGCGGTTGATCTGGTCAATTCTAGGTTATACCAAGCAAAATTATTCTAAAAGCTGCAAGAGATCTCGGTTTTTAACGGTATTTTCCACTGTTTATCTAAACTCACCTTTAGCCAGACTGGAATGCGGTTGATCTGGTCAAATCCAGGTTATACCAAGCAAAATCATCTCAAAAAATCAAAGTATGATGACCCAAGGATCGGCCTTGCAACTACAAAACTCTGTACTGGTCTGATAACTATGACAATCGCTATTGAGTTGTTACCGGAAACATACTTGCAATCAAATGTTAATTAACATAAACTACCTTTTACACGACACTTCACTTGTATGCTCCATGCACACATCCCCTATGCTTTTTGACAATGAAGGTTATCTTTTTGTAGCCATAACTAATATATCTGCGCAACTCTCAAAATCGCCAACTTTTTTCTTTGAGACATGTTAGCCCCACAAGCCAAAGACACAAACCCTATCAATCACCTTTGAATCCGGGGCCCGTGTAAAAAACGACAGAAGTACCTAGGCAATACCATGATTACATCTCGACCTTGTAAAATGGGGAATCCTTAAACAAGCTCCAGTCAATCTTGGTTCATCTCAAGCCCCATGCATGGCTGGCATTGACAATGGTAGCCAAAAGATACTGATCAGCCAACCAGGAACAGGTTGTGAATAGTATTACATAGCTCGTCAGATAGCAGCAACCTATATATAGCATGTAAAATCTAGTTAAATTTTCACTCGCCTCAGTACGGACCCTTAGTTCCATAGCTCAAATACAAAACGTCAGACTCCTATTCAAGAGCATCGCATAACAACTGCAGTGCCTTTTATCATACCAGCAGTCACTACTAGAGAAGAGACACCGTAGTTGTAGCCTGCAGAGAGGCTTCACTGTCCGGAAGCCATGAATTTCTCTGCATTGATTGTGCCCAGAAACTACTACCTTGAACTTGGCAACATCTTTATGTCTTTGGGCCCCACAGGCTTCACATGTCAGTTCCATTGGCTGCAATATTATCAACTCTTCAGAGTTCAGAAAGCAATCCGCAGTTTCACACGCACTCAGAGGTCATCTATTGAAAATTTCGAGTTTCTTAAAACACTGCGTGACATAATGCAATACAATTAAAGGACAGGTTCATGAAGAAATGCAGTTGAAATAAAATGTATCAGTTTGAACCTAAACCGAAAAGAAAAGTCCATGATGATTTATGAAAAACTAAACCTGATTCAATAGAGTACAGGTATCACACTCCCATGTTGGGTGATCACCTATTGATTCCTGACCACTCATGGATGTCATGGGTGAAGTTTGAGCAGATACGCCTTCAAACTCATGGAAATACTTGAGCCTTCAGGATGTCCAACAATTCCTTCAATAGATGTGACACTATCTGAGGACTTGGACTCGCGCCACAAGTCATCGTGTAATCTCCTTTCAGCAGCCATGGCAGCAGCTTGTATTGGGCTATGCGCGGCCTAGTTATTGCCGTCACCACCTGCACATTTAGGATCTGATGGCAAGAGAGTATCACGTCGTTCCCTGTTCTCTGTGGCAGCCAAAGCAGATGGGCGCAATGATGACAGCAGGAGTTGACGGGAGAACCACCCAAGCATCTCCCAGGAAGATCAAATCCTTGCCCAGTTCCAGTTATTCCTTTAGCCATCAGCCCCCCACATTCCTACAGAAACACACAGATTGTAATACGACACAGCAAAAATGTCTATGCTAATACATGGTCAGCAGAGAGGGTGAACAAAGCAGCCGGCTGTTAGATTAAGGATTCTACTTCGACAAAAGTGCAAGAAGAAAAGCATGTGATTATCATATGGCAGAGACTTGTAATAATTGATAACATGATTTGGAATGCAAGCAAATGGGTGTAAACTAACTCCAAGTGATGGTAGCAGAAATGGAAGCTCTTTAGTCATTTACAAAACTGCAATATGTCTTAGACTCTTAGCACCAAAGTGAACTTTGCATAATTGCAACGCTCAAGTAATAATCAAGAAAACAATTAGAGTCAGCACATGCACCGAGCTTGATACACAACAGCAGTTGGAATTGCTAAGTACAGTGTAATCATCACACTAACAAGGAGTAATAACCAACAACTGGGAAAACAGATCAATTCTACAGACTTTCGTTCCCTCGTGTAAGTAATGGATGTTTCTAAAATAACAGGCCAGTGTTTATAGCAAACTCACTCCTTTTTTGGCAACTTCGGTCCTAAGAGTTCTTTATACTTGAGAAAATCATTGTCTTGCATATGGATTACAGCCACGTTTAAAAAGGCAAGTTTTTAGATACTATGCATATTTCAGCTTTCTTGGAAGGCTGATTACTAACACAGATATGTTCATTGTTCTATTTACATCGCACTATCAACAGATTGGATATCTAACTACAACTGAGTGTTTTTCTTTATGTTTTAGATACTGTCACAAATATTTTGTACAAGGGCGCCCCACGAATGATTCAATTTAGATAGCCATCTCATTAAAAATACGGGGAATTATTCGGGATGGACTGCTGTCAGTCAGTAATGCGTAAGTTTATAGTCATAGCACGCTCTAAGCCTCTAACTCAGAATTGAAAAACTTCAATAGCATTTTAACCAGACCAATGATGCAATTGACGTGGAACAAAATATGGACTTACTAGGGACTTTGCAATCTTATACTAGTAAACAACAACCAGCAATTAGCGAAACACGTCAATATAATGTTGAGTGGGAATTCAATACCAAGACAAGACAATTATTTTCCCAATCGAATTTCATCAAGAAGGTTGTGAAATCCAGAAGTATGAGGGCCATACTCATTTTGGCAAAGCTCATGCGACATGGTGTCCAGAATCTGCTCATAAGGAAAGAAATGCCACTCGTATATTCAACCCCGCATGAGCTGGGTTTACAGGACTGCATTTTAAACACCAAAACAAAGAAAAAAACCGAGATAAAAACATCAAGTATTTAGACCAGAAAATAAAAGGACTGAATTTTTACTGAATTCACCAAAAACAGACAGGACTTTGGCTTTCCATTTGCGTTTTTTCATGCTGGGTTGTTCTTGTTTTGCTACCTTTTTCGAGTGCTTTCCTTGCATCTTCTTCTCCAGCCTTTTTCAGGGGTTTGATTTCCCATGCTTTGTTGAGGTCATTAAGATCCGTGTTTCTGTTTGTGATTGTGCTTTGAAGTCTGGTTCAATAGGAAGGCAAGTGGTTTTGGTCCTAATAGTGATGAGGGCGAGCCAGCGAGAGTTGGGTTTTTTGTAAGGGTTAAGTCTTGAGCTTCAAGTCAGCAACTTTTTGTCAATTATCAGCCACAGCCATTGGAGAGCGAAAGCAGCGGGAGGAGACATCTTGATTATAAGTGAAATACCTAAAAGAGTCGTGGTTTTAGGGGGTGTTTTTCACTCCATTGTCATTGGATGTATTTTTCACTCTTTGTTTTTTTAATATTTAATTTTTTTAAAATTATTTTTTTTTTCATATTTTTAAATTATTTTTATATATTGATATTAAAATTATTTTTTAAAAATAAAAATATTATTTTAATATATTTATAAACACATCATTTGCAAAAAAAAAAATATCAATTGTACTCTCATACATGCAGTTAAAAAGAAAATTTTGATTGAGTGAAGAGGGCATTAGCAATTTAAATACCCGAAATTAAGCATGTGAGTGTTTGGCGCTACGGTTCAACTGCGGTTGCGTTGAGTCGCAGTACGATGAGCTATATTTACCAAACGGCAACCCTAGTTTTTTACTATAGGTCCCACAAAAAAATATGGTCAAGCCACGGGTAACAAAAGACATCTGCGAGATGCTTTTTCAAAACCCCAGTCGCAGCAAACACACAAAACATGGGAAGAATGCATGAAAAAATTCAGTAATGTTTACACACCTTCGGCAATGAATGCATAGAATTATTTGAAGGAACACACCTTCGTCTTCCTTCTCTCTCTTTCTTCCCCAACACACAGTTGGCGCTCTCTCTCTCTCTCTCTCTCTCTCTCTCTCCACCCACTACACACGTTCTCTCTCTCTCTCCACAGTCACCGACATCAGTCTAGGAGAGCGCCACTATCATCCCTCTCATCACTAAACGATTATCTTCCACACCATAATCTCCCTCATGACCACCAGAAGAAGTAGGAAGCCCCGCCATAAACAGCAACTATAATTTTTTGTTATTTTTACCGGCCACCACAAGGCACCATTTCCAACGTCACCATCACAGGAAGAACCATCTCAGCCTCCTCTACCCGTTAGTATTGGCTGGTGACCCTCTCGTCACAGTCGGTCATGTTATGAACAGTAACTTCATGAATTATAATTCACGAAGAAGACTCGTGCAGCGCACTGTTTTGTTTTTTTGTTTTTTTACACCAAACGCACTGTTTTGCGTTATGATAAAAGAGTCTTAGCACTTGGGCTAGGCTGCTCTCGGCCTAGCCCAAGTTCGGCAGGGCTGGGGCAGGCCATTTATATACATACATATATATATATATATATATATATATATATATATATATATATATATATATTAAAAATTAAAAATTAAAAATTATGTAATTTACTTGAATTATTAATTATATTTTATTATTGTGATAATTAAATCTACAATATTTAAAAAAAATATGTATGTGTCCTTTATTATAATTTCACAAGTCGACAACAATATAAAAAGCATGGTAACAAAACACATAAAACTGTTTTTTCATGAACCTCAAACTCAACCACAGTTTTAACCAAATATTTCAATTTCAGTTATGAACCGCAAGTAAAAATGCTTTTCATAAAACTATTTTTTCTCAACCTGAACTACAACAGTAACAATTGTGCCAAACAAGCTCCATACAAAGTTTTATTTTGCAAAATACAGCCCTGCTTCACTTTTATAATCTTGAGAAAATAAAAGAAAAACAATAATTTTTTCCCGGTAATTTACTCTCAAGCAGTAATTTATTAAAATAATATATATATATATATATATATATATATATATATATATAATGCTTTTTAGAAATTATTTTTTATATTAATATATTAAATTAATCTAAAAATATTTTAAAATAAGAATTTCTAAAAATAATTTTACGAGACAGTGTTAGGGCAAGGCCAATGGGAGAGGCATCCCGAGAGCCAAAGCTATATTTTCAAAATTTTAGCTTCTTTTGCTCTATTTCATGTCTCCAACGGGGAGAGGCATCTTGATAGGCAAAATGCCTTTCTTCAATTGAGTAGCTATTCCTGCATGTTTTGCAATGGAAAGCCAAAAATTATATATCCGTTGGAGTTGGAATTGCCCCGTTGAAAACATAGATTAAATACACAACAGCATCAACGAGAACAACAATTGAATCAATTAAAAAAACAAACAGATAATAAAAAATTTGTTCCCAGCCAATCATTTAATCGAAAAAGTACAACATAAAAATAATGCTCCAGTGTAGGCTGGAGAACATCTTAAGAGAGAGATGCAGCGGCAGCGACAAAGACTAAGGCTCCAACGACACCAAGAGACGAGAAGAATGGGTTGAAGATCCAGCGACTATGGGAACTACCAGTATTGTTGGTGGTGCTGAAGAGTGAAGCAAGGAGGAAGCAGTGTTTGATGGTGGAGAGTGCACCGCCGTCATAGAGGGTGGAGATGAGGGTTCGAGAGAGGACAAAGGAGGTGAGGGTCAACGCTATTTTCATGACCGTGAGCAGAAAGGGGAGGTCTGTGAAGAAGAGAGGATTTTTTGTTGATATTTTTGAGATTTTATTTTTGGAAATGTGGGTTTTTCCATTTGTGGGGATAATGGGGTAGTGGGGGGGTGAGTGTGTTTGCTGTGAGGGCTGGGTGCAGCGCATGGTAGGGTTTTTTAAGTGTGAGAGATGAGGGGGATGAATGTGGGGGTTTTATACTAATTATTATTAATAATCAATATTATTATTATTATATAATAATTATTAATTATAATAATAATAGATAACATAAAAAATAGGGGTATTAATTTGTAATTAATTTGATTGAATTATTTGTAATGGAATGTAATTTAATTAATTATGTTTGAACTTATTGGTTATTTATTAATGTGTTCATTTTGTTTTTTAAAATTTTTCGAACACTCAAAGACAACAAGTAACATTAATTAATTTCAAATATAATAATAATATAAAAACATACAATTACTTGAAAAACATAAAATAAGTAGTTTAAATTTTAAATTTCAAATATTGTGGGTCTCTTAATTATATTTAAAAATAATATAAATAATAATTTTATTGTTGGTGGGTTTATCAAAAAACAATTATTTAATTATATAACTTATTCCTATTAATTATATAATTAATTGTATAATTAAACTATATACAAAATAATTGAATTTTATTTAAAATAAAATAAAAAAATAGCTTTTTAAAATGACTCTTTACCATTAGAAAACACATCAACTCAAAAATTATTTATATACCATTCAAAAAACTATTTTTATAATTTAACTCTTCAAAATAACTATTACTATTAGACTTGCTCTTAGCCGGTCATAAGATTAGAAGGGAGGACCCATGAGAGTTACAAGGGGCAGGTGGGTTAACAGAAGTAGGTGGGGAGGAACATCTAGACCACATGCCTGAGGCTTGAGTAATTATGAATTAAGATGACGGGGAATTAAATCACACTAATGGCTAGGTCCAATAATGCAGAAAGATAATAATGTGAGGTTGGTCCACATCGTTCACTATTCCCTGCCTGTAAAATAGTCTTGGATCTCTGAAGACAAGTGTCGGGCCGGGGGTTAGCAGGCTTATAATTAAAAGGAGGTATTTTTGATAGGTATAGATTAAAAATTGTGATAAATAGAAATATTTTAAGAATTAAAAAAAAACGCTTATATTTTATTTAATAGAAATGTATATTCATTATTATCTGGAATTTTATTTAATAATTTAATTTTTTTAATAAAATAATTTTTTAATATAATATCAGAGTCTTATTGATTCAATAGTTATGAGTTTGAATTTCACTATTTATATTTTATGTGATAAAAATTAAAATTAAATTGTGTGGACTTGTGTGCAAGTTTCAAATTAAACAAACTTTCACTTACTGAGTATGTTACGAAATAATATAAATCATATCTTATAACTTTATCTAACAATTTAAATTTTTAGATAAAATGATACCTTGAAATCTTAATTATTTGCGATTATTCTTATAGAAAAACCTTTGCGCCAAAAAATCCATTTAGGTGTTAGACCAGATTTTGTTCTCTAATTTACTATCTTGGGTGAAACAAATATATATTTAAGGATAAAAAATCATAATCATCTATTTAATGACCTTCTTAATTAAGTTTGGGAATTTAAGAGTTGTTGGATTCCTATCTTATAAATGATTAACACCTCCAGGATTATCATTATGGGCACAATGACTTGGAATCAAAGCTTTCATCTTTAATTAAATAAATTAATATGTAATATTACACTCAATACAACAAAAAATACTCCCAATTGGGATTCAAGATCTCTATTAAAAGAAGTAAAAACTTCTCACCAGTTGCTCACAATCCCTCCCAAACACAAAAGTCACCACAACCAATATGGCTTCCCTCACCACCAAACCAATCTTCACTCCTCCATTCATCACCACCACCTCCTCCTCCTCCTCCTCCTCTTCACAGCCATCGACAAGATACTCTCGTCTTCCCTTCCGCCACAGCACCACCTCCACACCAATCTCCCTAAAGCGCTCTCGTTCCTATTCTTCCACTCCTTCACACCCTTCTTTATCCATCAAGAATGCAACAAAAACAATAGAATCAGCCGAGACATCATCAGTGCTGTCCGTTGCTGGAGGGAAAGACACGAGCTCTCAAGAAACAAAACCAACAATCTTGGTCTCCGAGAAACTGGGAGAAGCTGGTCTTGAACTCCTCCGTAACTTTGGTGATGTTGATTGCTCCTATGATCTCTCACAAGAAGATCTTTGTAAGAAAATTGCGTCATGTGATGCACTGATTGTTAGAAGTGGCACCAAGGTTACTCGACAGGTTTTCGAGGCTGCTAAAGGCAAGTTGAAGGTTGTAGGAAGGGCTGGTGTTGGCATCGACAACGTAGATCTACAAGCTGCCACGGAATTCGGTTGCTTGGTGGTCAATGCACCAACTGCTAACACGGTTGCTGCTGCTGAACATGGGATTGCCTTGCTTGCTTCCATGGCTAGAAATGTTGCACAGGCTGATGCCTCCATGAAAGCTGGTACGGCACATACCTATCATTAATTATCTTCACAATATCGTTAATCTCAGAATTATAGCCTTAAATATCATATAACAGTTTTTTATTCTAGCATATGGATTTAACTATTTCAAAAAGTGAGAGGGATTCATGTTACTGGTTGAGGTAATAAAACTACTAGCTAACCATGCTGGATGCTGAATATTCTCTATTTAAATAATCTGTTTTTGATTTTCATGTCTTTAAATAAATATAAACAAATTATGAAATTAAAAAATAACAAGGAAAAATAACAAAATTAGCTTGATCTGAATCTAATTTGCGGTTGATCAACTAACTTGGAAAATTGGGCTCATAGAAAATCGATATCTCTTCTTGAACGTAGTTATAACTTGTTTAGTTATGAAAAATTTACAACCGACTGAAAATGGTTTTAAAAATATTTTTAATATATATATATATATATATTTAAATTAAATTGTTTGATGTTTTAGATTTTTTTAATACTATAATATCAAAAATAATTTTTAAAAATATTATTTTAATATATTTTTAAACAAATTTTTTTTTTAAGAAAACCTCAATCACATCCCCTCCCACCTGGGACAGACGCATTTGCATCTGATAAGCTGTCTTTTTTGATCATTTGATTTCAGGTCCAGTGCTGAAGAAATCAAACATAATTAAATTTAAAATCTCTGAAAAATACTTTGCCGTATACCGAAATGTGATTCTGATTTTGTGAGAGATAAAATGTCATGTCAATATTTGCTGCAAGTATGGCGGGGTCGATTTTCATCTTTTTTAAACATGGGGGTAGACGGGTCGTGAATTTATTATTATGCACATGTGATTTGTTGCTTTCCAAAAGGAAAAATATCACCGGCAGTTTTTTTTTTTTTTTTATATATATATATATATATATACATATATATAATGAGTTTCATAATAAACTATATATATTTGGTAGTTCAACGGACGGTCGCCCCTCTAACAAGAAAAGGTATAAATATGGAAACTTCTCTGCCATTTGAATCGGAGAATTTATGGAGGAAATCGGGTTTTAAATTTCCAGAAACCACACGATTATATAGCCAAAGGGAATAGGCCGCGCCTAAAATCATCCCAAGCGCTGATAATGTGGCTACTAAGCTACTTTTTTGGAAATCATCATGCATGCTATCGCGAAAACTTCTATATAGTTTATTATGAAACTCATTATATATATATACATGCAACTATATATATATATATATATAATGAGTTTCATAATAAACTATATAGAAGTTTTCGCGATAGCATGCATGATGAAGAAATTTTAGTTTATACATGTATATATATAAGTAATCAAAACAATTGAAAAAAAATCTTGAAATGAATAATATTATGGATTAACCTGATCGTGCCTGATAACTTTACAATTATGATTAACATAACAAGAACTCGCTAAAGAAATAAATGCAACTGGACAGGGCAATGGCAGAGAAATAAGTATGTTGGTGTTTCTCTGGTCGGGAAGACACTGGCGGTGATGGGTTTTGGGAAAGTTGGGTCTGAAGTGGCGAGGCGTGCAAAAGGTTTGGGAATGCAGGTTATCGCCCATGACCCATATGCCCCAGCTGATAGGGCCCGTGCAATTGGGGTAGAGTTGGTGCCCTTTGATCAGGCCATCTCCACTGCTGATTTCATCTCTCTTCATATGCCACTGACTCCGGCAACCGAAAAGGTGTTCAATGATGACACTTTTGAGAAGGTGAAGAAGGGAGCCCGCATCATTAATGTTGCTAGAGGTGGAGTTATTGATGAAGATGCTTTAGTCAGGGCTCTTGATAGTGGAAAGGTAGCTCAGGTGTGTCTCATGATGGGCGATGACCCTTCCTTGTAAATGTTTCCAATTTTACTTTAAATTTTGGAGATTGTTTGATGCACCTGTGCACGCTCCAACAGGCAGCACTGGATGTTTTCACTGAGGAACCTCCACCAAAAGATAGCAAATTAGTGCAGCATGAGAGAGTCACTGTCACGCCTCATCTTGGAGCCAGCACGAAGGAAGCACAGGTATGGCTGTGCACTAGAAGTACCCGATGGTGATTCTTACATGTCTTGCAATTTGTTGCAGGCATATTGTGTCTAATGATCGAATTAATTGCCATATTTTACCAGGAAGGTGTAGCTATCGAAATAGCAGAAGCTGTCGTCGGAGCCTTGAAGGGGGAACTTGCTGCGACTGCTGTGAATGCTCCTATGGTGTCTGCCGAGGTTTTGTCTGAATTAGCTCCATATGCTGTGCTGGCTGAGAAGCTCGGCAGGCTAGCGGTGCAATTAGTGGCTGGAGGTAGTGGAATCAAGTCGGCGAAGGTGGTTTATAAATCAGCTCGAGACCCAGATGACTTGGACACGAGACTTCTCCGAGCCATGGTAACGAAAGGCATCATTGAACCAATATCAGACTCGTTTATTAACCTTGTCAATGCAGACTTCACAGCCAAGAAGAAAGGCCTCCGCATTAGCGAGGAACGTGTGGTTGTCGACGCGTCCCCTGGGCTCCCGATTTTCTCAATCCAGGTACAGCTATCCAATGTGGATTCTAAATTTGGAAGTGCTGTTTCAGGTGGAGACATAAGCATTGAGGGTGGAGTGAAACACGGCATACCCCATTTGACACGGGTAGGATCATTCAGCGTCGATGTGAGCCTGGGAGGAAATCTCGTCCTGTGTAGGCAGGTTGACCAGCCTGGCATGATTGGCCAGGTTGGAAACATACTTGGTGAGCAAAATGTAAACGTGAGCTTCATGAGCGTGGGGAGGACTGCTAGGAGGAGAAATGCCATTATGGCAATCGGTGTGGATGAAGAACCCAACCTGGAATCTCTGAAAAAAATCGGTGAAGTGCCTTCCATCGAAGAGTTTGTGTTCCTCAAGCTATAGACAGATCTAATAAAAGTTCTCTGTCTGTAATCCTGAGTGGTACTGGTTTGAAGAAGGCCTGAAGCAGTCGTGAACTAACACCAAAATAAAAACTGGTTGCCATGAAAGGGCAATCACCTCTGCCTCTCCATGTTCGTCCATCTATAGCAGTAATCTGCAAGCATCTTAGCAGTGCTGTTGTTTTTGCCCCGTAAGGGGAGAAGTGTTTTTGCACTTGTTTTGATTGTTTCTGATTTTGGTGCTAGGGATTCCATGTTCATTTTGTTTGTACTCCAGAAACTGTGCTAATCCAGTCAATTCTGCTTGGTGAGCCTCTTCATCCCTATGGTTGTTGAGGTGAGTTTGAGCAAGCAAGTGGCTTTTTGAGATTGTATTCTAAATTGATTTTAATTTTTTTTTTTTTTTATAAATGTATTAAAATAATATTTTTTAAAAATATTTTTAATGTTTAAACATATCGAAATTATTTAATTTAAAATAAAAAATAAAATAAAATTTATTTTTTTAAAAAACATAATGGTCCAATACTCCCTAAATTATATACGAATGCAGACGAATCCTCTTCAATGCACATATTTGACATATAGTTTTTGGATTATTTTTCTCGAATCTTCTCTGCCTTGGCCATGTCGATTTCACTCGAAATCACATGCTTCTATGACTCTGAAGTATCCGTTCGATGTAATTTATGACTATGATTTTGAATCGTAATCTATAAATTATTTTCTATAAATTACTTAATAATAATAATTAAAAAAAAAATGAATTTAAACTTGAGAGAATTCAATCCGTTCAACCTAACCAATGCGATTGCTAGGCTTATTTTTATAAAATTTCAATACCAATACTTCTACAATTGACACTCAGAGGCCAAATTCGGTCACGAGTGAGCTGATTTTTTTTTTTTTAATTTATATTTATAGCAATCGCAACTGTAAAATTTTATATTTATGTGTATAAAAAATATTTTTTTTATTAATATAAGTATTCTGGTCAATTTGTATATATTTGAACTAATTCTATAAATTCTAAAATTAATAACTATGTAAAATTTCAATAATTATCATATTAATAATCATAAAATTTAATTACGAGATATGAGAGAATAAATTTTTTAATTCTAATCTATTACCAATAAATCAGCTCCTAGATCACATGATAATTATATTTATAATTTTATTTTTGGGTGGCTGTCGGTATAAATTTTGAACAAAGGGTAAAAGAGAGTTTTCCTGCTTTAAGAAAATAAGAAAAGCATAATAAGGCCCCGTTTGTTTCCTGGAATTCACTTTCCGGGAAACCATTTTCCAAACTTTCATGTGTTTGTTTGTCTTCTGGAAAGTTGGTCAACAGAAAACACTTTTCGGTCAACGGAAAATACTTTCCAGTCAAAGAAGAATTTGACTTGGTTTTCAGGAAAGTGTTTTCCGGAAAATTTGAGCGGAAAACACTTTCCGGAAGTTGTGAAAAATTTAGAAATGTCATTATTTGCTGATTATGTCAAATTTGATCCTCAAACTTTTGATTGCTATATATAATTTGTTTTGAATATTTATTTTTCAATTCCATCTCTTAAAATTTAATTTTTATATTAATTTTGGTTCTTATTTTTATAATTGCTATTTGCTTTTTTCTTATCATTTTTTTATTGAAATTTTTTATCTATCAAATTTGGTCCTCATTTTTTTTATTGTTACTTATTTTATTTGAAATAATTTATTAAATGTTAATTATTATTATTTTAATTTATTCACCTTTTATTTTTTTAAAAAAAATTAGATTTGATCTCTATTATTTTGATTATTATTTATTTTATTTGAGATAATTTATGAAATTATATTTTTTTTCAATTTCATTCTCATTCAACTTTTTAATTTGTAAGATTTGTTCCTCATTATTTTAATAAACTTGAAAAAAAAATAATTTATTAATAAATTATTTTTCAGATCATTTTCCATAACATAAACAAACACTAGAAAGTGTTTTCCAGTTCATTTTTCATAACACTGCTAAATATCGGAATTCACTTTCTAGGAATTCACTTTTCAGAAATTTATTTTCTCTGAAATTTACTTTTCAAAAGGAAATCATTTTTCAGTAAACAAACGGGGCTAAAAAAAAGCTGTCGTGAAAGGAAATAAAAAGGGGCCTAAAGAGGACGGGCACAATCTACAAATAAATAAAGATTCGGGGCGTTTAAAGAAATATAACTTTACATATCGACGTGCATCACTGGAAGAGCCCGCAACTTCACTTTACCTCCGCGCGGTCCTTCGCTCTCCGTCACTGGTGGCTCTAGTGTTTCTACCGAGCACCACCATCACCAGCTCACATGGCGGGAACAGGAATTCACCCATACCATCAGCAATGGCCGCCAGCACAAGCTCCTGCACCACCACCGCCCTCCGCCCCTGGCGCTCCACCTCCCGTCCATCACGCTCCGCCTCCCGTCCTCGTCGACAACTCCAATCGCGGCCCTCCCACCCACGATGAGGTAACACAAACCAAACTAGCAGTCAACTGCTTTCAATTTTGGTCCTTTTTTTCCGAATCTTATTTGGCAAAAATTTTGTGCCCTAGAAAATAAAATTGGGGAAAACAAAACTGACCTGAACTTACGATGTCGTTTTGTTAGGTTCGAACAATATTTATAACGGGATTCCCTGACGATGTGAAGGAGAGAGAACTGCAGAATTTGCTGAGATGGTTGCCTGGTTATGAGGCGTCACAAGTTAATTATAAAGGAGAGAAAGCTATGGGTTTTGCTCTATTTTCGTGTGCGCAGCACGCTATCGCCGCTAAAGATGCCCTCCAGGTTAATAGTCCCAGAATATTATTTGATTTATTGAATTTTTTATTGTTTCTGCTCTTTATTTCTTATTTTGGATTTTTAGGACATGGTTTTTGATGCGGATACTAAGTCTGTGTTGCATACAGAGATGGCTAAGAAGAATCTCTTTGTTAAAAGAGGTGAGGTTCTAATACAGCTTGAGTTGGTATTTTCTGTTCTGTTTGTTTCGTGTTCACAGAATCTGAAACTTGAAAGGTTTTAAATAAGTTTTCAATTCATGAAAAGCTTTGATATCTAAGCCAGGGATCGGACTTAGAAAGGTATCTGTGATTTGCTGCTGTAGTTTGTTTGCATAAAGTCTGACTAAAATTAGAACATCGATACACACTTGCAATGCAATGGGAAGCTTGGATTTGGACGAGTCCTAGCTGGAACCCGTTCATGTCCTTGGGGAATGGAATTGCAGAACTAGCTCAATGAAATTTCTCTGTAACTGCTTAAAACTTCTATTTCCATTAGGATGCTTGATTGGTGGATTTGAAATCCTGGACTTTGACTTCCAGATGGATGGATCATGGATAACTTCCTTGATCTGCAGTGTCTGCAATGGTCATGTCATGACAGTGCATAAGCACATCATAACATGCAAACAGTGTTGAAACTGGGAAAAGATTGAATTGGAGGTTTTAGTTATGTCTGTGATCAATATCGTTGTGTCCTAATTTTTCTTAGTGCCTGTTTGGCTAAGCGGCGGAAACGCCGTTTAGCCAAAATTCAATTTTTTTTTGCATTTTAAATGAATTTTTTTTAGTGTTTTTAGATCATTTTGATGTATTTTTAAACGAAAAGCACTTTGAAAAGCAATCGCAACCACACTCCCAAACACCCCCTTATTTAACTTTTTTGATTGCTGGCTGTTGGTTTGCAATCTTGTTGATGAGTTTAAGTTGATAATGTCTGAACATTGCTGTGGGTTTGTTATGTATTGCTGATATTGTGTTTATCTACAGGAATAGTTGCTGATTCCAATGCTTATGATCAAAGCAAACGTTTGCGAACTGGTGGTGATTATTCCCACACTACATATACTACTCCATCTCCATTTCATCCTCCTCCTCCTGTTTGGGGACCGCACGGGTAAGAATCTCTCTTTCTAGTGAAAGTTGAGTTTTTAAGAGTGAACAAACTTTACACGGAAGCTAGTGTTGCTGTGTTGCATAAATCATGTAGATTCAGTCTAGTGTTATGGTGTTTCTTTTAAAAGGATATGCTCTCTTGTTAACATTGCATGCTTGCTTTAGGTACATGACTCCAGCTCCGCCCCCATATGATCCATATGGAGGTTACCCTGTTCCTCAAGTACCAATGCCTCCGCCTGCTCCTATCCCAGCTCCTAGCAGCTATGTGCCAGTTCAGGTGATGCCCATAAGTGGCATTTCTCATCTTGTTTGCTTATTTACACAAAATAGTTGATCATATTTCATTCATGATACATCATTCTTAATCTCCAAATGAGCACTATTCCTTAAAATACTTCATCTGATCAAACAACTTTTTTCTCAGCAATCCCTTGTGTTACTAAAGGTTTAATGTGTATACCTATTTCAATTCTAAATCACAAGAAACATTTGAATTTAGGGTATTCCACTTTAGAAATCTCAAGTTTCCATGGTAGAATGAATAGGAAAATTGTAGTCGAATTCCTTTATTAATGATTCCATGTTTACTAAGTAGTTTGTTCTTGTTTTTTCCCTTGACAATTAATGTAGAATACAAAAGATAACCCTCCTTGCAATACTCTATTTATTGGCAATCTTGGAGAGAATATCAACGAGGATGAATTGAGGGGTCTATTCAGCGTGTAAGAGTGTCATCTCTAGACCAGTTCTCTGAGATATATTTAAAGAGCCTATTTTGTAAATAATTATGTGGTTCATTTTATACTTTTGTGCATGCAGGCAACCTGGTTTTAAGCAGATGAAGGTTTTGAGACAAGAGAGGCATACTGTTTGCTTTATTGAGTTCGAAGTAAGCTGCCTGCTATTCATCAATACAGATGTTCCCTGACCTTGAATTATTATTATTTCGATATTACGATGGGAATGCTTCAGGTATTTCCATAAGTGCTTAAAGTTGTGAATCTTTGCAGGATGTGAACAGTGCAACAAATGTGCACCATACCTTGCAGGGTGCTGTTATCCCGAGTTCTGGATCTGTTGGGATGCGGATACAGTATCCTTTTAGATTTGTTGGCTCTTATATTTTATCCACACTGCCTTTTCTTAGATTCTATCTATATAATCTCAAATTAAAACATTTATCTATGACTCAAACATTACATTTCAAGTGATCTAAACATTTTGTTTAGCATGTCATAGATGTGGTAGCTCAAAAAGTTCTCTTAATACTCTCTCATGCATTAAATTTCATGTTGTATGCTAAGCCATATATAATTGTTATGTAAATTGAAACCACCACTGAAGTCATTATGATATTGTTGTGGATTCTATCAAGGGGATTTATTAATAAAGAGTAGTGGGGCTACTTCTGATTATGCATTTTGCTTGTTAGTTTTCTTTGTTACTTTTATAATTCAGTATTGAACCTGTTTTTCTTGACTTCAACCTATGTATTCGAAGAACCCATTTGGGAAAAGGAAGGATGGGATCCACCATGTTGCTTCTCCTAGTGCCAATGGAGCTCCACCACCAATCACCTATCAGTAGCTTGAAGGGGATGTACTCTGATCTTTTGCTCCGAGAAATTCATGATAGGATGCATCTTGCAGCTGTTGCATGCATCCATTTCATCATCAATATCGGCATTAGCATTCCTTCTCACGTGAATGAATACACGTACTGCTATCATGAACACACCATTTGCTCATGTTATGCTATTTTGTCCAGGACATGCATTTGTCAGCAGCATGTATTGTTGCGTGGATAACTTAATAGTTCTGATATGTTTACCATTTGTAGCAAGTGTTGCATGACAACTGTTTTTTAGACTGGTGTGCTTTTCATATTCTGTTCATATCTGCATCTATATTAGGTACGCTTATCCCTTTAGACATCTTGTGTACGAAGTTCCCCAAACTAGGGTCAATTATATCGCATTATTTGACATGACACCCAGAGGAAATTCAGTGTACATTTCATGGCACCAGTCTAACAAGACCATTCACACTATATGAATCATGTATTATTTCATATGGCATTCAAAGGAAATTAAGAGACATTCTATTACACGAGCTCAACAAGGCAAGATCATGTGTTCGTAAACATTTTCACAACATGAGTTTAACAAGGCAAATGCACACCATCAATCATGTATTCTTAACCATTGCCACTTACATCTTGACTACTACCTCTGACGGTGTTTGTAAGTGAATCTTCCAGCCATCAGTTTGAACAAAACATACACAATGATTTAGCATCTAGGTTATTCAAAGCATAGTAATTTGAAGAATGTAGGGAAATACATGCCCTTGTGATTTATATGCAGGATTGTACAAACTGCAAAATGACAGGCTTCCAGTCATCTGAGGATGTCAAGTGCCTGCAGCTGTTTTTAATATGAGGTAATTTTACTTGTTTCGGGAAGAGTGGTGGGTAAATATCATCATCTGGATGTGAAATTGACAGCCTTTGAAGAGATTGTCTTTTGGATTATATCAACTGAAGGGAACCTGAGAAATGTAAGAGTGGAGCTTGAGAATGCAATGACAAGGAAACTCTTTCAGCTCACTTCAGACTGCGCACATTCCATAATTATGCCAGTGGCGGTGTTGAATATTTTGAGTCATCTTTGATGGATTTTTTTGGGCGATTAAACAGATTGGTACAAGGAAAATGCTGGTCTGAGAAGAGGGGATATATACCAAAGTACACTAGTTAATTTTTATTGGTGTTCTACTGCTTAGAGATTTAATGGCTGCCTTGATTTCTCAACCTTAGTTCCCATTATCCTTTGCTTGACCATCTTGACGATGTGTTAATGTACTCCTGGTCTTCGTCTCACAATCTGTTTCTACCACACAGCTTGCAGCTTGTGTGATTTCTGTGTTAGCGCAAGTTTATAAAGAAAGGCTCAGCGATGAATAGGGCAGATTATTACAAATTGCTGAGATAGTGATTTTTGTTTTACTTGTGCGTCTATTTTAGTTTAGGGAGAACCATCACTCAAACGTGATCAAATTGCTTCTTGAATCGATGGGTGAAGATGGTTCAACAAATTATATTTATCTTACTGTGCAAGACATGTGAGTCGCTCGTTGGAATTTTTATGACGATGGTAGGCAAAGCAAAATGCAAACCTTACTAGTTTCAACTTCAAGGAAAAGGGAACCTTTTTTTATATATATATATATATATATATGGACGCGGAAAATGAAGTTTTTTTTTTAATCATTTGATATCTTTCGAGTCCTGATGTACTGGGCAAAAGATACTTCGAAACTTGAATAGAGTTGTGATGCATCCTACGGTTGAAGTAAGCTGACTGGTTCATTGCTTGCTTTTTCTGACGTGGAAGCATAAAAACGAGAAGTTTAACTTTAAAACACATTTTAATATTGTTTGGGTCAAGGAAAGTAGCATTGATTGGCCGTTTGAATTTGTGAACAATGCACCATTTATTCACAGAGTGGCAACGAGAGTTGATGGGAAGATGGTCATATGGCAAATCAAGCATGCCTAAAGTGCGGGCCCTTACAAACTTGTCGGTGTTTGATATTAGAATAAAAAGGAAGGTTTGATGTCGACCGGGTTCCATTCACTCTTCTTGCGGGATGCTTGGTGGATACTTGCAGGGAGGTGAGAGTCCTTCATGGGTAGGGTTAATGAGGCTTCATTGGATGGAGACAAAATCTTTGCAGTCGATAAGATCTGGCCACAAAGGTGGAAACAAAAGGAAGGTTCAAGCTCTAGAGTGGAGCATCTGCCATAAAGTAGCTGTTGGAACCTTTTCACTTCCTGCTTCAAGCAGCAGTTATTCAGTAATCCTATGTGTTCATATTTCTAACGTGGAAAACATCATCGTTTGCTTTGACAGATAACGGCAATGAAGAGCAAGGAATCGGATGTTTCTAGCAATGGGGATGTTTTGCTGGCTAAAAATGAGGCACTGGATCCATTATTTTTGGAGGAAACAGATATTGTATGGTGGGTTGGGTCTGTTTGGAGCAGCACAGAAGACATCAACTGGATTGCTGATCAAAGCCATTGATGCTGATTAAAGGCGTTGATGTGTTTTTGGTGGCTCTGAGATGCACTGAAAAGGAGGAGCCATGCTGAAGACCTACAACGAGAGATGCTGTCAAGTAACTAGTATAAAGAAATGACAGCATCGGAGGCCAACGCAGCTGAAGTCTTGTAGATTGTGTTTACATCGCGGTTAAACTCTTTTTTTTTTTTAATAAAAATAATATTTTTTTATTGTTTCATACACAAACACACACCATTTTAATAAATTTATAAGCGAAAAACAATTTTTATCTCAATGTGTATTCGTAATCCTCGACATATTACTTTTTTTTTGGATTCTTGTTATTTTTTAATAGGTTATTGAGAATTAAATTTTGTAATTTATATTTTTTTTTAAGGTTAAAATAGTTTATGAGTTGACCAGGATAACTCAACTCAAGTTGTCTTGATATATAGATTTGGCAGGGTGTTTTTTTTAATTGAATTTAATTTTGTGATCATTTTTTTTTAATATTGTTAAAAAATAATTTTATAAGAAAATCATGTTATTAAATTTTATAAAGAACATGAACATGTTTAGATCACAGTTTAAATGAGTGAGATAGTTTTCTGTTTGGCAGGCAAACAAGTGATGCCAGTTATGATTATATTGATGAATTTCTAATTATTATTTCAAATATTTCATTACACATAAAAAATAATATTATTTAAAGTAATATATTTTTTATTCTACCCTCCGCGAAACGTGGGCGGGAAGCCCAGTCATCAAGGGTTATGCAAAAAAAGGATTGCTAATGTTTGGTGACAGTGTCTTGTATGCGTACAAGGGCTCGCTTTGAAGAAAACACGGAGCAAGACATTCCAGAGAGATGGCAAGGCGACTTTCCAAGTTACAGTACCCTCCTCTTACTGCCTCGAGCAAGCTTTCAGCAATCCCCTTCTCCACCATTGTCTCTCCTGAAAACCCGCAAATCTCCACCACCGCAGATGGCCAAGACAACCTCATCACTGACCAAATCGACAACCTTCGTGACCTCCTTGAACAAGGCCGCAACGAAACTGCTTATAACTTCACCAAATCTCTCATTCTCTCCAATCCATCTTCATTTCCCTCACCTTCTCACCTTCTCTCTCTTTTCTCTTCTTCATCTCCTGATGATGCTTCTCTTAAGCTTACCCTCTCCGATATGTTGCTCTCTATTTGTTCCGAGTCCAGGATGCACATTCAAGTTTCAGAATTGTACGGTTCCATGAGGCAAGAGGGGCGGCTTCCTTCGTTTGGTTACGTGAGGATGATTGTTGAATCTTTGGTGGAATCCAAGAAATTCGATAACGTTCTTGATTTGTTTAAGGAGATGGTGGGCTTGGGTTTTAGACCTGACAAGCTTGTTTATGGGAAAGTGATACTAGCCGCAGTGAAATTGGGGGATTTGAAGCTTGCTATGGGGTTGTTTGACACTATGAAGAGGAAGGTTGTTCCTAATGTCTTTGTTTACAATGTTTTAATTGGTGGGTTGTGTAAGGTGAAGAGGATAAGGGATGCGGAGAAGCTGTTTGGTGAAATGTATGTGAGGAATTTGGTGCCAAATACGGTGACTTTTAATACGCTTATTGATGGATATTGCAAGGCAGGGGAGGTGGATGTGGCTATTGGCTTGAGAGAAAGGATGAAGAAGGAGAAGGTGGAGCCGAGTATTATTACTTTTAACTCGTTGCTTAGTGGCCTTTGTAAGGCACGGAGAATTGAGGAGGCGAGGAGTATGTTGAAGGAGGTAAAATCTAATGGTTTTGTGCCTGATGGGTTTACGTACAGCATAATTCTTGATGGATTATTGAAGTCGGATGATGGGGCAGGAGCTGCTTTGGATTTGTATTGGGAGGCAATTGGGAAGGGAGTCAAGATCGATAATTTCACTTGTAGTATTCTATTGAATGGATTGTGTAAAGAAGGGAAAGTTGAAAAGGCGGAGGAGGTGTTGAAGACCCTTGTGGAACACGGGCTTGTTCCAGGTGAGGTGATATATAACACTATTGTGAATGGTTATTGTCAAATAGGCGATATGGATAAAGCCATTTTGACTATTGAGAAAATGGAAAGTCGTGGGTTGAGACCAAATTGTATTGCTTTTAATTCTGTGATTGATAAGTTTTGTGAAATGCAGATGATAGATAAGGCGGAGGAATGGGTGAAGAAGATGGTGGGGAAGGGAATAGCCCCAAGCGTTGAGACATATAATATCCTTATTGATGGATATGGAAGGTTGTGTGATTTTTCTAGGTGTTTCCAGATTCTTGAAGAAATGGAGGGAAATGGGGAAAAGCCTAATGTTATAAGCTACGGCTCGCTCATAAATTGTTTATGCAAGGACAGGAAAGTTCTTGAGGCAGAGATGGTCCTTAGGGATATGGTAGGCAGAGGGGTCTTGCCTAATGCAAATATATATAATATGCTTATTGATGGTTGTTGTACAGTGGGGAAGTTGAAAGAGGCTTTGAGATTCTTTGACGAGATGTCCAAAAATGAGATAGGCGCAACGATTGTAACATACAATGCCCTCATTAAAGGGCTATGCAAAATGGGAAAGTTAAAGGAAGCTGAAGAGATGTTTTTCCTAATTACTAGCACGGGTCACTGTCCTGATGTGATCACATACAACTCCTTAATCTCAGGGTACTCAAATGCTGGGAACTTGCAAAAATGTCTTGAGCTATATGAAACTATGAAGAAGTTACGCTTAAAACCTACTATAAATACATTTCATCCCCTAATCAGCGGGTGCAGCAAGGAGGGGATAAAGCTCAAAGAGACACTGTTTCATGAAATGTTGCAGATGAATTTGTCTCCTGATCGAGCTGTGTACAATGATATGATTCACTTTTATCAAGAGATTGGGCATGTTCAAAAGGCATTTGCTTTGCAACAAGAGATGGTAGACATGGGAATTCGTCCTGATAACAAGACCTATAATAGTTTGATTATAGGCCACTTAAAAGAGGGGAAGTTGTCGGAAGCAAAGGATCTTGTTGAGGACATGAAGGTTAAAGGATTGATCCCTGATGCTGATACCTATAGCTTGCTGATAAAGGGACATTGTGACCTGAAGGATTTTCATGGAGCATATGTTTGGTATAGAGAAATGCTTGAGAACGGTTTCCTTCCTAATGTTTGCATCTGCAATGAGCTATCCACTGGCCTTAGAAAGGGAGGGGGTTTGCAAGAGGCCCAGAGTATCTGCTCTGAAATGATTGCTAATGGGATGGATGATTTGGGCACTGATGAGAATCTGTCTGCTGTTGCCGAAAGGTAAGAGATACTCTTGGTACCGTTAAGCTATATTTTATCATCTCTCTTTTCTTCGCACGTCAACACCCCCCCTCCACAAACCAATATCGCTCTCTAATTGCATAGAAAACTGATGCAGGAAACACAACAGCACCGATGCTCGTTAACTATCAGATGCCAGCAGTTGAAATGCGCAGGCAGAGTTTCCTTGTAGTTGCGTTCTCCGGTTCCCAGGTACGTATCTCAAGTTTGCTCCGGCAAGTGAAAATCTGACAATTTTCATCTGCGAAACTGTCAAGACATCCAAATCATGATGTTTGATATTCACATGTGATCTTTTTTCCAAACTACGAGTTCTTTGCTCTTCTTGTTGCACTAGGCAAGTGTAACGGTGACACGAAGGCTTCCAAGTACATTGGAATATGTGATGACAAGCACGAATGCAACCTGACCCTTAACTTCTAAAGCCTCTCTTGCTCCATCTCTTTTCTCTTCTTCACCGCTGTTTCTCACTGCTGAGTAACTTGTCTCCTTTCGGCTTCATTCAAGGGCAGCCTTTTCATCTATTGCGGTCTTTCATGGGATGGATTGCCACAATACTTTTGCGATTATTATTGCTTTTTATAGGTTATTTGAATTTCTTTCGTTACTTTTCCATTTTTTGGGGTCTTTTCTTAAGTTTTTACACCAGATGTTTCATGATATCATTAGATATGGTGTTTGCTATTCTGACTATTTTTTGCCTACAAAAACCACCTTTTCTTCTTGGTATACCCGTTCCTGTGTGGTCGAGTTCCCATGACTCTGCATTTTTATCATTCTTTCTTTGCCTCCTGTGATTGAATGGTGGTTGTTTTTTCTGGGTCGAGACCATGTTTCTCGTGTTTTCCTAGACTTGGAGGATTGTCCCCAGTATATGAAGTTGAATGAGACCATGTATTGGGCTCTGTTGGTAGAATCTGAATTGAGTCTTTTGACTGGCCTTTTGGCACAATATCAAGTTTTGTATCTCCTCTGTGAGTTGTGCACTTATTCCTTAACGATGTATGGTTTGATCTAGCTCTTTAGGGTGTGGTGAGTTTGTGATTCGTTGCTGTATCTTTTCAGTTTTCACTTTAGAGTGGTGAGCGAAAATTATCATTTGTGTGAGTGACCTGCAATTTTGTGATTTCCATACCTTCACCGTTTCAGGCTGTGTCATCCAATCATTGTTGTGTCAATAGAGTGGTTTACGTCTCTGCTGTGGTTGGGTGCCAAATTGAGTCTAATGGCATGTTTGGTCATCTATGATGATTGTTTCGATCTTTTCCGTGCTGTATAGGCTGGCCTGCCAATTTTTTAGTTCTTGCTTCACTATTTTTTGGTTCCAGCTGCTCTGTTGTGGAATGCAAGCTTTTTTGGGCGTTTATTTTCTCATGATGAATGTGGATTAGTCTGCACTAATATGCCTTAATCATGGATGTTTGCTTATGTTTTGTACCAGCTAGCCTCCAAGAAGGATAGAAAATGAAGATCCTCACTGACAAGAATGCTGATGCACTGAATAACTATACTAGAAACACGCTACATTAAGGCCCAGGTGTGCGGAGGTTGTGGGAAAACAAGAATCACCCTGAAGACAAAACTACGATGGTGTTCTTGTGGATTCTGAGGTATGTCAAGCTCAGTCATTTCAACTTAACAACAATGATTACCAGTGCAATGTTCTATTTTCACTTCAGAGTTTGCTTTGCAAGATACCCGCATCAATACAAAGCATATAAAACACCATGTAACCTAAAGCATTCATCAGCTAGACCAGCACAGCCAGCACCAGGTCCAAATAACAAAGCAGCAGTGGAACCATCTGCGAATCCAAATAACCTTTTGCTTTGACCACCAGGTCCACCATTTTACCGCGCATCGTCAGCCCTTTCCTTGTATATTTTGTTGACTCTAATTTCACTTTCAATTCTGGTCCGAAGAGGCAGGGTGTGATGCACAGCACATAACCATGGATGTGAAGGACACTGCGTTTTTCAGCAGCTTTGGAAGAGGGTACAGCCTGTGTATGGGATCCTCCCTATCTTCTAGTTCTAGCAATGTCGCTGGGGAAGATGGGCCCACACACAATCCAGTGGTATAGGCGCTTCAATCTTTTTAAGCAGAAATGGAAAGGAGAGACGGACCTTTTATTTTATTTTCTTATTGTGATTTTTGCCACCAGAAATTTCTGAATACCTCATCCCTTGTAATCACAAAGAAACATTAATGAAGGAAGCGAGTTCCCATCAACTAATTTTCAAACTGAAATCACCATCGCTTCGAATCAGAAAAAAACACGAAGCCCGCCTTCATGAATTGAAGACACTGGATGTTTATTCAGTCGAAGAAAGAAAGCCGTGGCAGCATGAGTTTTCAAAAGAATTAATGAATACGCGCGCAGATTCAAGATTGAAACATGCACAGTTTCTAATGCTTCACTCAGCCAGAGAACAAAACGAACTCCCAGCTTTCATACAAATCTCATCCTATAATGGGGGCAAAAAGGGAATAAACAAATAAATAGAAATTTGACGACAAAAAGAAAATGGAGGCGCGCGGGTCTGCTCTGCCAGTCCATTACAGCAGCTGTTAATGTACAGGAGGGAGGGAGGGCGGTGCCTTTTTTACGAGCTTCCATGGGATCTGACCGATGAGATTGATTGTGCTGAGACAGAGGCTGTTGGGCTGTTAACTTCTCTATCCCCATCGATGCCCTTTGGTTTTCCACTCAATCTTTCCATCGCATCCTGGCAAATCTCATTAAACCATTCATCTTCTGGCAGCACCCTGACCAACAAGAAACGAAATCTCAGCTCCAGAATTTTAACATGAAATGTGATTCAAGGCACACAAGCTGCCTGTTTTACTGCACTTGACATGAAATGACAAAATGAATTCTCGATTTCAGAAGAGTTCAAAAACTAGAATATAAAATTACCCTAGCTTTGGTTATGTTTAGGTGTGCTTTCTGATCATGTTGAGAACATGTAATGAAAATGCTGCCAGTCAATGACCAAAAAATAAACTAGTTTACCTGTCTGGATCCATCCCTGTTGCAGAGAATACTGCCACAGCTTTTGAAATGATTTCATTGACAACCCGGTGCAAATTCCGTGACAAGTAGCGTCCTTGGGAAGCAAAGCACATGACAAACTTCATGTCCAAATAAAACTGCATGTTTACAAGCAAATATGCGTATCAATAACCCAATTCACAAGCATATAACTGTAAATGAAATGATTTCAGAGTTACATGCCTGGTGTAGACCAAGAGGTCCTAAAGGCCTCGGGCCTTCCTCCATATCATCCCAAAAACTTTGGTCTTCTGAAAGCCATAAAATCACTGTTTCTGTGAGTCTCATCAATAACAACGTAGCAAATCTTTCCCTTCCTACAAACATCTCCGCTGCTATAGTAGCCATGCAGTTCAGTTTTACAAAAAGCTCCTGAATTGGTAGCATAGTGACAAGAAAGTGTAAGAACTTGGACTGAAAGTTCCAAAACAAAAAAGGGACATCAGATTCAAGAATAGATTTTATGAATGGTGAGCATGTCTAATGCAATATGTTGACAATGGATATCTAAGATCACTACAAACAATTACGCCTCACAAGCCTTTCCCATCTTTCAAAAGCTCAGGTCATGTCATTCCCGTGTGCCAAATCCTTTCTCATCAATAACTTAGCCAGCCTACAGTTTTTCCTTATCTGGTTACAGTTAACACAAACAGAGCTTCCAACTAGTTGTTAATTACCCAATTTTTCTCAGAAGATTTCAAACTTAAACAGTTGAACCATATCAAGGAGGAGGAGGACAAGTAAGAACCTTGATTGGGTAGATGAAGGCTTAAAAAACCTTATTTGGGTAAGATAAAGACCTACTGCAATCGACTTTATGTGATTGGAGCTGATATTCCTGAATGCAACACCTCGGACAAACCATTAATTACATGAATGGAAGACTTGTTTGAATCGACAAGGGGAACGAAGCTACCAACTAAAATGATAGACTTGCTAGTTCAAAATCAGGTGCGTTGTCTTGTAGCATAAGAACAAAAAGAAATAAGCGGGGTGAGAATGAGCAGCCTTGGGAGAGCTGTAAAAAGGAGACAATGAGGACAATCTGTGACTGGTGAGAGAAAACTCTTAAAATGAAGGGTGGTAAGTTGTTTATAGGTGGTGCGGCATGAAGTTCGATATTCAGAGGACCCTAGGATGTGGTATGGCCAGAAATAGGTTGTCTATTTCACTGTTGCCAAATGCTCCTGAACAAAGTTAAGGAAGCAAAAGCTCTCCAAAGAGTGAAACACCTTCGATTCTAATCAAGGGAGCCTTATCGAGATGTTGTAGAGTTTCTTTATTGAAATGACCCTCCAATTCACTGTTGCCAAATGCTCATGAGCAAAGTTGAGGAAACAGGTGCTCTTCAAAGAGTGAAATAGCTTAGATTTTAATCAAGGGAACTTTAACACGACACCTGAGTTTCTTTGTTGGCATGACCTTCCAAAACAAATAGCCTAGGTTTCACAAGTCAACATTCTTGCTGGGAATAGAAGCAAACATAGAACAGTGCTTCATGTGCCACTCAAAAGGCATCATTTTCTTAGATCTCAGGTGCTTGTCCACCTTAAACCATAGTGCTGGACAAAATTAGGAACTTAAGATGGATTTTTCATCATCTTTTCCCAGCCCTATATTATACTAACAAAAACAAATAAAAAAAATCTCTAACAAATTAAAGGTATCGATGATTTAAGAAGTAATACCTGGTATATTAGGGATGGAAACCAATCCACCTCATCTGCATTTCCAACCATGTTTAGATACATTTCTGCAGAAAGATGGCTATCACCATCTTCTGTAAAAATGAGATCCAGGGCATGTTGTCGACAGAAAGTATCTTTTAATCTATCAACTGAATTCACAAGCCGCTTCCTCCATTCTCGTTGCTCAGGATGACGGTTCTGCTTATCTAAGGGTCTTCTACGTTGATCATCCTTGTAACTGGTCTGGTTCAGAGGTGCAAGTTTCATGGCTGCACGTGGCAGTAGTTCATCCGCTAATAATGAAGCATTCGCCAGCAATGCAATTTGCTGGGCTTCAGTCTCAGCCATTCGCACAATTTTATTTCCGGAACCTTCTAAGTTTGCCTCTTCTTCCATCGAACCTGGTAGAGCTTTGATCAGCATGTTCACATACGAGTTAAATACTTGGAACAAACCTTCCAGTGTTTGGCCTCCCAACTGCATGCTTAAGAGTGGTCCAACATCCTCAAAAAATTCCTGCATGTGCACGTTGTGCAATAACACAGGTTAGTGAAAGAATTAACTGACTACCTAAAGTTCAAGGACGAGACAACTTATAAATCAAACCTTAAACAACTGTGACAGCAAACAGCATGTGCTCAGACAATCATATAGAAGACTAGCGATTCAAAAACATTCAAGACGTTTGAAGAGTGGGTGTACCAACTGTAAAAGTTAATTTAAGAGAATATATCCAGCAGTAAGCTCAAAGGCAGGAAAACAATACATGAGTAGCATGTGCTATGTAAGGGCTATACACAGGTAAAACAATCACCTGACCAAATGAAAATCAAAGTGGCGGTTAAAAGGAGTGGGTATAAAGGACTAGTTCATTAATTAATGTTTGAATAGAGAGAAGATACCTATAATGCTACAGTTTATCAGATATCAAAGAGGAAGATTGTTTACCTGGACCATTAAATTGAAGCGATGCGCACTACTTGAAAGTTTATGTTGAAATACCGCTGCATTGCCAAGAGATGTAACAGAAGACCTGCCAGACTGTCGAGTAATGGTTGGAGGATAAGTAAGTACCCAATCATCAGCAGCAGCCAAAGCAGCAGTGCTCTCTTCAATTCGTTTTATATTAGCATTTAAGGCTTGTTCAACACTAGGCCTGAAGAGTTTTATGAGCACAGGGCAGAGTGCCAAGCCACGAGCTTCCAACAGAGAGCAATGACCTAAAGCTATTTGAACACACTCTGCAGCAGCTCTTAAGCCCCCAGCAGCTGCTGATGATGCTAATGCATGTCTTTTAACAAGAACAGCAAAGGCCTCTGTTTGCTTGGTAGCCCACATCACAAGCTCAGACCTGTATTCTCGTTCCTTGCCAAAAATAGCCAAAGAATCACTAGCAGCTTGAGCAATAGCAGAAAACACTATCTGCGACAGTGCAGCAGTGTACGCTCCTCCATATGAGGTGCTTGACGGGCGTAGGCTTTGCATGTTATACTGATATCTTTGGAGGTGTGCATTGAGGAGCAAACTATGAGCTCGAGCCCCATCCCCAAGCTTTTTAAGAGCTGATATAGCTGCACGAAGCTCACTGCTGCGAGTAGAAGGTTGACAAGCAGCTTCGGCAAGCTGATCAGCCAACTTTTGCCTGCGTTCAGTAACGGTCATCTCCAGAGACCTAAGTATACCAGGACTCAACGATTCTGTTTCTTTTGCTTCAGCAGCTACACGTTCTCCTTCATCAAGTGCTGCCAGAGCTTCATCCACTCTCCTCTCAGCTAACAAAACATCAAGCATGTCAGGGAACTCAACTGACCATTTCTCCAAATCAGATGGTTCTCTATCTTCAACCTTAGATAACAACTCATTTACTATAGACCCTTCAGAATCTTTTAAAGGCAAAGAATCAATATTAACTCCCTCCGCTAAACCATGAATCAAAGTTGCTTGTGTAGACAATAGGTTTCTTATAGACGAAAGCTCCCCTTCTAGATCCGATATCTCCTTCGATGTCCTGTCAACAATAAGCAAAAAGAACCCACCCCTTCAAAGTCACACCAGACACAAAACACACGCATTTTCCGTATAATAATATACATAACATCGTCTTAATCACATTAAAAAACAGCTTTAAACCACAAATTCAATCACCGCATCCTACAAACCACAAAATCCACAGATTTTACTGTCCGAAGCAATCACACTACAAAGACACATTTCCAGTGGTAAAATGGCAATTCAATAAACTTAACATCCAGATCAACAAATTACAGCAACTAAATTTTCCAAGCTAGCTACAAATTACATAATTTTAAACCAAGACTTCCTAAACACCACGAGAACTATCGGATTTTTCCACAATGCGAAGAATTAATTTACCTTATAAAAGCAGCATAATTAGCGTAAACACTTTTCCTCATTTCTTCAGCAGAAGTTCTCTTTAAATCCAAAAGATACGAACACAACTGCCTTATTTCCTGCACAACCGAACACACATTTATCATCGTCAAAACCTAAAAACGACTGGTGGTCCACTCCATCCTTTCTAAAATTGAAAAAAGAAAAAAGACTACAGGTTGACGAACCTTCTCGTTGAGAGAGCATTTGGACTGAACATAAGAATCGGCGTCGAATCTGTCGGACTTGAACACGTTGAGTCCTTCCTCGAGCTTCGTGCCGTTCTCTTTCACCGGCGTCCCTCGCGAACGACTACTAGTCTTCGCTGAAGCCATTGTTTAATAAGATGCGATCAAGAATCCGGTAACGGTGGGTGCAGACGGTTGATGAGGAGAGATTAAGAAGTAGATCTGAGGGTAAACGTGGAACTAAGCAATCATGG
Source organism: Salix dunnii (assembly GCA_015731905.1). Taxonomy (NCBI): domain Eukaryota; kingdom Viridiplantae; phylum Streptophyta; class Magnoliopsida; order Malpighiales; family Salicaceae; genus Salix; species Salix dunnii. The sequence goes on from CM027668.1 coordinate 17,140,211, forward strand.
GTGGTGCCGTAGTTTGGACTTTGGAGGGGGAGAGAGTTTGGCAGGGGGGGAGGAAGATTTCTTTAGAGAAAACAGCACAGCACACGGCTCCGTGTTTTTTTAGCTTCCTTTTTTTAATATATATATACATCACTGTAAAAATTGAGAGAGAGAGAGAGCAGACTGGATTTGACTGCGACCATTCTGTGCTTGAACTTAAAAGTGATTTTGACCAGGGCGGTAAATGACTAATAAGGCAAGTAACTGCTATTTTATACACCAAAAAGGGTAAATTTCATTTTCGGGTAAAAAACTTCAATTTTGGATTTAAATGTTACCGTTCATCATCGATGTTATCTTGACTATAAGTTTGAAGAATCAATCCATATTGATGTTAGTAAATAAATCATTAAAATACTTTAGCTTTTTTTATATATAATTTTTTTTTTAGAAATCACGCCTATAAATTGATATTTTTAGTCTAATTAAAATTGATAATCTGTTGATTTTTTTTTAAAAAAAATTAGTTAAAAGAGGGTAGCTTTATAATTCTCTCAAGGAGAGCAGTGATGGGTGACATCTAACCCACAAATAATGGTATAAATACAGTCGATTTCATATACAATAAATAATTAGAGTCCAACATTCTTGGCAATTAATCCAAGCATTAACCATCTTGGCAATCAATTGAAAATCGAAAAGATGGGTGCAATATTTACAGAGAAAGACGGCATCTTCTTATTTCTTTTATGGCTGCCTGGGCTCCTCTACACTTCGGTGGTTCAGCTGCACCCCACGCACAAACCATGCAGCGGATTTAATAATTTAGAAGAATAAAAAAAAGGGTGTTTGGTGAAGAAACTGTGGCGGGCACCTAAACCATTCCTGAAGGGACCTTTTTGGTGGGTGGGGATGATGGCTATGGTCTGCCATGTTCGGTGGTTGGGACGGAATATTATTTTGATAATACGCCATGGTTCTCAACGGGCTCCATTTATCCAAGCTTTATGGTTCTTCAATGCTCCAATCATCTAACCTTGCTTCCTTGAAATCAAGCTCTTACCTTTAACATTATCTCTATATTTCCAACCAAACTCCATGACTTGCTGGTTTCCAAGGCATATCATGCTGTTCGGTAAATAAGTAGTACTCCGTCGTAGCTAATCATTCAAACGAATCGTGTTTCGAGTAAATTCCTCAACCGAATCTGATAACCATACTCTCTTTCACCACAATCCCAGAATTTTCTTTTTGGACATGATCCTCAAAAATCACCTACCATCTTACTTTTATGTAATGTTTCATAACAAAGCCAAACAGTACATTATTATTGCAAGGTTTTAGAAAAAGAAAAAAGGTTTTCAGATCTTTGGATCCCAGGCAAATTACCTTCTGGGCCTTTTACCGAGCCCGTGAATGGTGAAGCCAGGACGTTGCCCATGACTGGATTCCTGGGTGAAGTTCGGCTTTGCTTTAAATATCAGAGACTAGCCAATTACCAGTTGATAATGAATGTCATCAGTCCTACCTTGTACTGAAAATGAAATTAACACGATAAGGGTTTTTACAGTGTCCTTCAAGAGAATGCGAGAGGTAACAGCCATATAAACACCATTCCTCATCTTCAAATTTTGGCTGTCTACCAGGAAAAAAAACAAGGATGCATCGTCCACTATCTTATGATGACACAGCACATCCCACTTGACACAAGTGGCAAAATTCTTTACCAGCAGCTGAATACAATGCTAAGCATGATTTGTTTAACCAAAAACAGGTAGCTGTTTTGGCAAAAGCTATAAGTGACATTTTTAACTTTGCGGGAAAGTTTGGCCATTACAACTTCAAAACACAGGATTGTTCCATATATATAGATTCTCAAGGAAATGTAAATGATGCAGTATAGTCAAAGGGTAGATAGCACTGTCTACATTTATTACAATTTCAGTACCAGGCCAAATCCAAAGTCTTGCCTGAAATTATGCCTTACATACTTAATGAATTCCAATCTACCAGACTGACAAGTAGAAGACAGTTCATTGAGGAAGATCCTCCATTGGGCATTCAAGGTCAACTCATTCAGTCCCAGAATCCGAACGAACAACTGTTAATAAAGAACCAAAATTATATTTTAATCAGAAAGCACAGTTGAGAGCTGATGTAACAGAAAAGTGGTGGTGGAAATAGGTTTTAAATGCAAGTTAACTTGCAGAAGTATATACATATGGAGGGCAAAAGGGGAGAAGACCTTAATAACATTCTCTCTCTCACCCTCAAAGGCGGCAAAACCATGACACCACTATCAGACCACAAAGTTGTTAGATGAGTATATTATTATAAACAGGTGAATAAGTATACAACGATAATGAGGATTGCACCCTTCAGAGAAACAAACAATACATCATTTTTTGCAGCACTATTTTTCTCTTTTCAAAGTCAAAGAAAGCCACATCAAACGTGAAAGAATGTTACTTTCTGGGTACCAAACAGTTCATACGAACATCCAAAACAGTACAATAAATGGTGTATAGCAAAAATAGCAGGTCATAGGTATTGCCTCTCCCTACCATAGTAATGCAATAAACAATAGTTTAAAAAATCCAATAAACGTTCCATAAAGGGGGCCTGAAAAAATCAAGAAGAATTGTGCAGCGTTTCTAAAATCAACAGCCAAATTTCAGTCTCCAAGCTCCTTCATCCAATTTATAAGCACCTTAATATCACTGCCACGGCCTAATTCAACATTACTAAGATAGAAAAGACTGCACTGACCAAAGCCCCTGAAACAGCTAGCTTATTCACACCATAACAAAAATAACACTCACTTTTTTCCAAGGCATAGGTGAAAGTAAGATAATTCCAAACCCTTCTAATGATCCGGGTCATCCGTAGACATGAAATCAATCCCACCAAGACTGAAACTTGTAGGAAAACATTCTATACTGCAAGCCCTGAAACTGAGGTCACTGAAATGTTTAATACTCAAACATGGAGAGCTCTAATATAGATCAAACCGCCTCAATTTTCACAGCCCTTTAATCCTAAAAAACTTAGAACATATCAGAACACCCTTCATCAAATCAAATACGTCAGCGGACCGAAGACCAATGCACTAAACCCATTACACACTATAGGCTCCTCGAAGTTCTTATAAACAAGCGCAAACGTCAAAAAACAAGAAACAAGAAACTGGCTCTCAATCTTTACCCAAACTTATATCCTGACAGAGATTTTAGAGACAAACAATCCATTCAGCCTATAATTTCTTCATCGTCATTCAAATGGTGACTAACAATGATTACAAACTAAAAAAAACAAATCAGATTCAATGAAATCAGGAGAAAGAAAGATCATTGGCAATCCAAAAACCCCAGATCTAAAAACGAGATAAAAGGGACATCTTTATACAAGGTGAGAATAAGAAAGAAAGGGAAGAGTAGAATCTTACCGGGTTTCTGAGGATTTCCGTCGACAAACTTGGTAACAGAAAAATGAACCTTTTCCCTCGAAAGAGCTTCAGTCTTGTACGGTTCTTTGAGGCAGTTTCTGACAAGGTTAGCACAGATGTTGGAATATGTTATGTAGGTCATGCCGTGTTATGCGCCGATAGTAAAGATCGAGAATTAAGGGTTCTTTCCTTTTATATGTCAAGAGGGGAGGACGATTTAATTAAAGTATTATTTGGGGGGTTAATCTGTAAGGGGTAGTTCGCAATTTAATTAATCAAGGGACTGTTATGTAATTCGAAATGTTTTTATTAATTTGGGGCCAGTTATCCTGGGTGGGTAGCGTAGGATTAGTGGGAAGTTATTTCAATTGGTGGGTAGTTAATTTGTTTTATGTATGGCCTATTTATGGCTGAACGAAGAAAGAAAATGCATGCAATTTCTGAATTTAAAAACACAAATCAGTGTGGAGGTCCTGGCTCCTTCAATTGCCAGAAACTATCGAACAAAAATTTCACCAAATAACAGGTTCGTAACTAGGCCCATAACATGCCGGCGGCCCTCCAAAACGGCGCTGCTGCATTCGACGCCATCGCTTTTACTCTCTTCTTCTCGTATCTTCGGTTTCTCCGTAAAGAGTTGATTCCATCGCTTTGCTTACCGTGGTTTGTGCTGACCTAGTTTCTCTCGTGGGCTTAGTTTTGGCCCAATTAAATCTTTTATCCTAAAAGCTAATTACCAAGCACTGGTACTAAAACCAATTGCAAGGGTTAATTTGACAGAGTTAATATACTATAGGGATTAAAATTATCACCACCCAGCAGAATAAATATGCTAAAGGGGTTCAAATTATCACAATCCATTTTTTATCTAGCAAGCTAAAAGCTTAGATGTAAAACTCAATCTAGGATAAGTCCGGTTGAAAACATCATCTGGATCAATCTATTTTTATTTTAAAATTATCTAATAGCTAAAATAGCTCGGACTATTACTGTAGCGACACTGTTCACCAAGATTCATTTCTACTGTGGACCAAGACTCATTTCTACTGTAGACTAGATATTTACTCTTGTGTGACGCGTCTACATGAGCTCGGTTTTTTGTTCTGTTTAGACAGGGCTTCATTTTTATGATTTGTTGAGTAGAAATGACAAAGGAGTGATTGTGCCCGAATGGTTCACTGTGTGCTGGAAAATTCAGTGTGCAGGGGGTCGAACCCCTCAGCCGATAAATTTGATTTTGGTTAGGGTTTTTTCCCCTCTAAAATCCGTGTTTTTGTTTTTTCCTTGTACAATCCTGATTTTGAAAATGATTGTATGGAAAAATTGTTTTCTATTTTTTATTTTTATTTTTATTTAAAAGTAGGGTATCAATGACAGCTTGCGCGTACCACGGCTAATCTCTGGATCCATTTTTTTTCTTTTTTTTGTTTCCACTTATATTTTTTTCCATGACCAGAGTGTCTGAGTTAATTTATGTGTACCACGATTTTTTTCTCATTACTGTTTAAAAAGGTGCTTTCCCCTTACACTTTTTTTTTATATATAACCATGCCTCTTCTTCATTTTTTAACAATAATTTTCACTATTCAATATTGTTTGAAAATGTATTTTTTATTTTTTATTTTAACCGGGCTTTTTATTTGTTTTTTTTAAACAGGAATATTCGTTGCAGCTTATGTGCACCAACTAATTTTTGGATCCATTTTTTTTTATTATTATCTTCCCTATTTTTTATTACCACTTATACATTTTTTTCATGACGGGGTGTCCGGGTTAGTTTACGCGTACCATGATTTTTTTTCTCATTACTGTTTAAAAATATGCTTTCCCCTTGCATTTTTTTATAACCGGCATTTATTTTTTGTTTTTTAAATAAACAATATCTCTTTTATAAAAAAAACAAATTTATAACCAGAGTGTCCAGGTTAGTTTTTTTTTTAACCGGGTTTCTTTTGTTGTGTTTTTTTAACTAGGATATCCGTTGCAGCTTACGTGCACCACGACTAATATCCGGATCTATTTTTTTCTTACATTTTTTTTTCTTTTTTTGGACTTATATTTTTTTTTTTCCCATAATCGGGGACGTGCCTATCAATTTACGCGCACCACAATTTTTTCTCATTACTGTTTGAAAATGTGATTTTTTTTTGTAAATCGGGCTTCTATTTTTTATAACGGGGTGTCCGGGTTAGCTTACACGCACCACGATTAATTTCTGAAACCCATTGTTTTCATACATTTTTTCCCTGTTTTTTTTCCACTTATATATTTTTTTGCTGTGTTTTTTATAATCGGAGTGTTTAGGCCAACTTACGAGCACCACCATTTTTTTTCCCCGCGTATATATTTTTTTATCTCTGGATCCATGTTTTTTTTTCATGTTTTTTTTTTCTCATTTATATTTTTTTTTGTTTTTTTATAACTATGGTGTTCGAGTCAGCTTACGTGCACCACGATTTGTTTTCAACATATACATTTTTTTAATAACTGGGGTGTACAGGACAATCTATGCACACCATGAATAATCCCCCGAACACCACCATTTTTTCCCCACGTATATATATTTTTTTTATCTTTGGATCCATGTTTTTTTTTCCATGTTTTTTTTTCTCATTTATATATTTTTTTTGTTTTTTTTATAACTGTGGTGTTCGAGCCAACTTACGTGCACCACGATTTGTTTTCAACGTATATTTTTTTTTAATAACTGGGGTGTATAGGACAGCCTACGCACACCATGAATAATCCCCCGAACAATTTTTTTCAACATTTTTTCTGTTTTTTTTTTCACTTATAATTTTTTCTTTTATAACTAGGGTATACGAATAAGCTTACAGGCACCACGACTATTATTTTATAGATTGGCTAAGGAAGATCACAATTTCAAATAGTAATAAACAATTATTTCAGCAGTGATTTTCACTTTTCATTACTCTTTGAATAATTTTTTTTATATATATTGTTTACATAATTTTTATTTCTGTCCATGTTTATATGTACATGCCCTTAGTTTTTATTTCTATTTTTTTTAATTCAATTATCATTAATATTTTTTTTAATATGTAAATTTTAATTTGTGTTGGTCATCATTTTAAAAAATAATATTTGTTATTATTTCTCTCTCTCTCTCTATCTTTCAAGTTAAATAATTTATTTAAATATAATAATATTTATTTATTTTTTATATTGTTAGGTATTGAATTTTCTAATTAATATAAATAAAACATTCAAAATAACAATAATAATTATTTTTAAGTTTTATTTTCTTTTAAATATATCATAATAATTATATATTTTGATATTTATTTAATATTAGAGCTTTAATATATATTATCACTTTTTATTGAAAAAAAACCTATTTTTAGTAAATTTTATCAATTATAATTTTACTAATTAAATATTAAAAAAAATACAATTTATATAAAATCAATTAATTTTTAATACAGATATCGCATCGCACAGGCAAACTCGTAAGGAGTAATTTTGATCATAAAATTTTTATCTTCAACGCAGCAGTCATTTCTAAAAAATGTGAATATTATCGGCAAGATGGATTTATATTTTGTTGTTTCCATAAAAAATTATGGTTTTTATATGTGAGTGTGTGTATATATAATAATTAATTATATAATTATTATTAATAATTATAATAATAGTTAGCATAAAAAAATAGAGTTACTTAAAAAACATACAATAAGTAGCTTAAATTTCAACTTTCAAATATTATGAGTTTTTTTAATTATATTTAAATTCATTTTTTTTATTTAAATATAATTTAAAAAATAATTTTATTGTTTGAGAGTTTTTCAAAAATAATTATTTAATTATATAACTTATTCATATTAATTGTATAATTAATTGCATAATTAAACTACATACAAAATAATTGCACTATATTTAAAATAATACAAAAAAATAGCTCTTAAAAATAGCTCTTACCATTGGACTTGCCCTAAGAAGTAATTTTGTTCATAACCTGTTCAACAGTAGATTTTTTTTTCCTCAGAATGAACTGGTTCGAGCCCAGAACAAACAGGTCTAAAGTTAATCTGCCAGTCCGGTCCCGTTTTTATAACAGTGGCTATTAGCCTCTTCGAAAAACCACAATTCTTTCAGCTTCTCTGCGAGCAAGATGACGGCAACAGCTTTACACAATCTCCTCACCTCACCACCTCCAAAAACGAGCCATCTCCTCCTTCATCACCAACACCAACCGCCACATGTTAGCTTCAGAATCTCCAAGGGTCCATTGTTCTCTTTATGTTCTTCTAGTGGTGCAATCAGAGCCGCTGAGAGAGGACGCTTGTCATCCATCTGGGATGAGAAGCCATATGAGTTACTAGAAGAAGATGTGGTCACATTTCTTGACCCACCTAAGGAGCTTATCCCTCTCGACCCTGACAGTTACAATCCAGCTGCTTACCTCTGGTTAGTTTCAGTGAAAGACTTGTCATTTACTTTACCAGCAGCATGTTGCTGCAGCCCACTGACTGATGACTTGATTTTGAATTGCAGGAGTAAAATTGAAGATATAGCAGAAGAAAGGCGTCTTAGATTGCTGTCTCTGATAAAACAACCCAGGTAGTGTTTGTTCTTTTTTTATGTTTCAAGTTTAAGAATTCGATGTTTACTATCAAGGGTTGTAGTACAGTATGGATTTTTTTCATGGGTTTGGTTTAAATAGGAATTAATTTTTGCGTAGGCTAATATCAAGAGCTTGGGAGATAGCTGGCATGAGGTATGAGGATGCTAAGTTAGCAAAGAAATGTGGGTCTGACTTGTTGTGCTGTGAAGATGGTGAATTGTCAGTTGAGTTTTATAGCTGTAGAAGTAATGGAGGTAAATTATTTGAATGGTTTGGTTTTGGTTATATAGGCTTGTGTGTGTGGAGTGTGAACTGTGAAGTTTTGGTGATAATGTGATTTTGATGTGGAGTGTTGTGAACTAGGTGGTCTGGATGTTTCTTGGATGAAATCGTTCAAGATGGTGAGATCTAAAATGCTTTTATTTTTATAATTTGTTCCTTTTTGTATGTGATGAGATGTCTTTGATTGGTGCATTTTTTTACAACTCAGGTTATATTCCGTTGCAGTAATGCAGAGGTTTATGGGAGATTTATTGGTGAGTTCAGTTGCATTTTTTATCATTGTGACACTGAATTTTACACTGTAAAGAACAAGGCTTCCATTATTTGTCTGTGTTTGTTTATGTGTTTATTAGAAGTGAGTTTGTAGAGACTGGATGGGAGGGGAGGGGTAGGGATGGCAGAAAAAAATTGGAAAGATGCTGTGAAAAATAGCAGAAACAAAGTTTTCAGTATTTGAAAATTTGGTTTCCCCATCCACAGAAAGATGCATATATAACTTGAAGGTTTGGGGCTTGTGGAGGTGGCTGTATAAGAGTTGAATGGGGTTTATCTATTAAGTGATGTGCATGGCAGATAATTATTTGTTTCTAAGTTGTTTGAGACTTGATCAGTTGCCTCAAAAATTTCTTCCTTTTTATAACATCTTTAACAGATTATTTTTAAAAAATCTTGCCTTTCAGTTTCTGGCTTTAAAAACATTCAATTGTCCCTGTGTGTAGTATATATATTTGATGAAATATGAAGATGGTTAGCTCAGACCTAATCTTAGTTAACTGATAACAATAATGCTTAAACAGGCGGATCAGGGCTGGCTCAAATCACAAAAACCTTTAGTCCATTGTATTTTAAGGTCGAGGAGCAGAAGGAAGTAATGTCTACAGAGCAGCCCTGTGATTTAGCATATGAATTTGGAGATGGGCACTTGGATCTCTGTGATTATCCACGACACTTTCCAAGACCAGGTGGGATTTCTGTAAGAATTGTACCGCTGCAAAGGATCTATAGTTTCGGATGGCTATTTTTCTAATTGAAATGCAAAAAGTTGGTACAGTTTCTCCTCCTCATCACTGTTTTGACTTCATATGGCCCATATTTGCATTTGCATCTACCAATCTCATGCCAGTGAACACAAGACTCCGTGATAGTTATCTATAAAATAATGTAACTCTCACCCTTGCAGAAATTTGATCTCATTTGTGCCAACGGAAGTAACCATGAGCTTACCTGAAAAATAAAATTTACAATAGACATGATTCATGACAATTATTTATAGCACTTTGATAATATAATGTGTATTGTTCTTTATAACATTCCCTCCTTTGCCGCATAATGTTTGGACTCGTCTTAAAGATTTTCTTTACTTCTGCAGAAAAACATCCATATCCTTTTGATGATCAGGTTGTCATATATATCCGTCATGTTGGACCTGGGGTGCTAGTGGGGCAAGCATGGCAAGAAGGGAAGGAATTGCAGCAAGTTCCTCAGAAGCTGTGTGATGAGATTTTGATGGTTAAAGATTATGCCCCACCCAGAGAATATCCCTAAAAATAGTGTTTCTTTCTTTAACTTGGTTGATCTCGAGCCCTCAAGTAGAATCACTAGAAACTATCCATGCCAATCTTTTGAAATGATCACTGCCATGGAAGAAGAAAAGAGGTGTTGTTTCTGAAAAGCTCGTCTGGTTCTGAAACAGAATCTTGAAGTTGGCTTCTGTCATCTATGAATTGTAACATCAAAGGGAGAAAGAAGAGTTTTGTGTGTATGCTATGCTGTGATAAGTAGCCGAGAGTACGGCGCCATGTAAATGTAGTGCACATACAGAATTCCAAGCTTCACTTCCATTTCTTTCTAATTCTTACCACGGATTCAACATTTTATTATTTTCCCTTTTGCATTCTCAAAGAAAAAATAAACAGCAAGTTTTAGTTTTTTGAGACCAGCCATTGCAGAATGCCTTGTGTGGATCAAAAAATTCAAAACAATCCAAATTTATCATAAGAGAAAAGGAAAGTGCCCATTGGTTTACCGAAACATTATTTCTTTATTTCAACTTCATGTGTAACGTTTGAAGAAGGAAAGGCTTAAGACAAACTCAATTGATGATTCTACTGTAGCTATGCTAATTTCTTAATGTTGTTGGAAGAGAACATGTGCAACAGAGTTACTAGATCCCGTTGGATATATGATGTAATTCAAGTCTCAGGCAAAATAATGTCGAGTTGTCTCGGGACAATTAAATGATTTTATTTTATTTATTAAAAAAAATAGGTTGACCTTAGATCCCACCTTTTCTTTCTAAACTCGAGCCGTGTCAAGTCCTGCATCAATCAGGGCATTTTGCAATTTTACAAATACCGGGGTGGTGAATGTAAAAAAGAAACTTTCCTTCCCATTTCCCACCTATTGGGGCTCATTATCAACATCATCCATGTCTTCTGTTCTGGTTTCTCAGAACACTGCACTCCTATCATTAATCCATTGTTCGACCATCAAAATTTGTACACAAAATAGAAGTTTCTAAATTCCTAAACCCAAGCTGTTCTCTCTCTCACAAGTCACAAATGCATCTCCAAAATCAGTCTCTCACCACTCGCTTACCTTTCCCTTCTCTCTTTCTCCCGAAACCAACAACAACAACAAAGTCCCAACAATTCGCACCTCTAAAGCAGCAAAACCCACTCCCCCAATTCTCCTTAAAATGCTCTCTTTCATCTGTATCAGCTGAGACACCTACTTATGTTGTTGGCTCCTCAAATGATAAGCCCTTTCCTGCTGAAGTTTCAAGAACCATCATGGAGTTATCTTCAGTTGGTACTCTTTCTACTTTAACCCCAGATGGCTGGCCTCTGAGTGTTGGTGTTAGGTTTGCTGTCGATGATGATGGTACTCCTATTTTGTGCTTGAGTGATTCTTATAGACATTTTTCTGTTGATAGAAGGTCTAGCCTTCATGTTCAGGTAATTCAATTCAATCCGTTGATTCTTCAAAATGGGAAAAAAGATATAATCTTTACGCATTAAACATGTTTGATTGTTGGAATTAGTTAGTACAATCTGGAATGAGGACACCTCAATGCACAATTCAAGGAAGCCTTGACAAGCCTGAGGACACAAAGGTTTTGAAGGTATTTATTTTTCATTTTTATTGGTTGCTTGCAGTGATTGTTGTGGCATAAGCACTGTCGGTTTATATGGTTTTAGCAGTTTCTGGTAGAACATTAAACTGAAATGAAGACTTTGAAGTAAATTTGATTGTTGGTTTTGGAAAGATAGGCACAATTTTCTCAATGGAATAAGGATTGTCTGCTAATAACGAAACACCATTGACTATTAACGTATGGTTTGTTGAAGTAATCGAGATTAACGAAAGTGTTTTCAGCAAGCTATATTCTTCTTGTTCCGGAAAAAAAAACATGTGTTTATATGTCTAGAATCCCTCTAGTTGAATCATTCATTAATTAGAAGTTGCAATGGGAGTATATTTAGAACCCATCCAGATCACTGCCACCTTCCCACTTCAAGTTGCGGTTATCCTGTTGGGACTATTTTGGACTGGAGGGGCTACTTTAGCAGCTAAGATTGTGTAGCAAAAAAGTGATCAAGTTAATAGTTTGGGCTTGATATGAGGTGGGAGATTGTTTTTTACCCAAATGGAGAATCTGGACATGATGTGTAGCAATCCTATACCCATGGTCCATTGAAGATGTTTACATCTTTATCTATCTGCTCCTCAATGCAGCCTAGAGCAGGGTTTTCTGCACTCTATAGAAATGGTGCTTTCTGGGTTTGGGGAAAATGGGCTTGCAATAACGGGGTCTGATTACTTTGCTGCATGTATTTCTTTGATGTCAGTACGAGCGTGGTTAAGCTCAAACATGGAAAAGTAGCTGATAGGTTTTAACGTGTGGGATGCACAGGATGTCCAGTTAACTAAATGAGTGCTTTTCTGTTCATGATACAATTGCTTAATTCTGAAATGTTTAGTGGGAGCCATCATATCACCTTTCTATAAACTGAGATTTCTACCATCTTGTTTTGACCTTATTTGATTTGGAGAAACAAGGTAGTCAAGCTACCTGACCGGCTAAGATGCTTGATGCAAAATTTTGTTTGAATTCCTAATTTCAATCTGATTTGAGAGGGAATATTGATTGTATCTCAAATGGAAAACCTGGACCTGATTTGTAGTCCTGCCCTGGTTACTGTTTCCATGGACGAAGTCTGATTTTTCTCATCATCTCATCAATCTTGGATCCAGCATGCCCGTTGGCTTTTAGGGACTGGGAAAAATGAGCCACGCTATAGATGATTTGGGCTGATCAAATTGCTGCACTTAGATCTCCTATGGAACATAAGCATGGCTAAGCATATCACAGCATGGAAGCTAGCAGATTTTGATCCTCATCAACATGATACCTACTTAACTGAATGCATGCTTTATTTTTCTCTGTTTATGTCTGTGCTATAATCTCTTAGTCCATAACTTGTACTGGAATTTGCCTTTCTTTTCAGTGGGTTCATTCAATGTGGAAAAAGAGATTTGGAGAAGAGGTTAAGGATGAACTTATTTATGTTGTGGCCATGGAGCGGGTACTTCAGATGGAAGACTTCATGGAGGTATGATGGGATTTTGCTTGCTTCTTGGCTGTGTTATTATGTAATTCTTGCTGAATACTGGTTTCATTGCTCTGTCTTTTGAAGGTAATTTCTTTTGGCTTATATAATTTTAGGAAATTGTTATCTCTTTACCTATTTCAGGATGGTGTATGGGTCTCATCATCTGATTATAAAAATGCCAGCCCTGATCCACTCCGAGACTTTGCAGAAGCATTTGCTAATGAGATCAATGACAAGAACATGGAAGATGTTAGCCGCTTTTGCAATGTATATGTTGATCTGGACTTCCAGGTTTGCTGCCAACAAAACTCTATCATCTTCATTGCTATTGGCAGTTAATCTTCATAATTGCTACTTGAGAGAAAGCAATCTACCTTGAGTTTTTCACAGGCACCTGCAAACTTCCTAGGTTGCATGATACAACACACACTAGATATAAAAGAATAAAACTTTGGCAAATGCATTTTGATGATACAAGAAAAACCGGTGCCTGATTCATCCTCTATTCCAACGTATTGAGGTTTTACTAAGGTTTGGTTTTATTACATTACTTTTTCTTAATTTCCAATTGGCTTGACAGGTGTCGGAAGCGAAGATGATATGGGTCGATAGGCTAGGCTTTGACATACGTCTTTGGTCTCCTCAGAAAGGCACGTTTGATGTCAGAATTCCTTTCCCAAGGGAAGTGACCGATGTAAAGGGTGCTAAGTCCTCATTCAATGGCATGTCACAGCTTGCTTGGGAGGTGGAAAAAAACTATCAGTCGCCGAACTTTAAGAAGGTGAAACAGCTAAAGCAGATAACACACAAGGGATTGTAACAAGTTATTTTTTCATAATTTTTTGTGCGATACTGTGACAGAAGCCCCTTGATGACTATTCTTTGCTGAGTTTTTTTTATCAAAACTTTTGATGGTTAAAGATTGATCCACCATTCAGACAAATTGGTTGAAATTGCATATTTGATTGGCAAGTGTTCATGTGCTGCATCATATCTATTTTAGTTTCTAAAGCATGAATGCACTTGATCTCTATCTGCGTTGCACGTCCTGTTTCCTTTATCCTCAAAGATCTCTTTCTTAGAACCATCCTCTGTTGTCTATGCATAAAAGTTATGATCCCAACCATTCATGCTCTGCGTTCTTACTGTACACACAGCCTGAATTGAGGGAAGGAATGCATGCTTGTTATGTGGCTGCGCTCCAATCCATTGAAAAATACAAGTTTCAGACTGTTATTGTTGAACGATGCAGCCATTCTCTTCTAGCAACATTTCTTACAACTCAAGGTAAGAAAAATCCTGGTTCTTGTCATGCTGGAACGAACAAGAAGAGACAAAGGGCACCGGCTGACTAATTGGACACATCAATGAGATCTTTAAAAGAACGATACACAATTTGGAATGGTTATTGAATCAACATGTATCCTCGTATGTGAAGAAGTAACATAAAAAACAAAATACAAAATTCAATAGAAGAGTAACCCCTTCTCAAAATCTAAGGAAAATCTTGAAATTTTTGTGGAGCAAAACTGTACCCAACTCCTAGCTTCATAACTACTCGCTGTCCCTCACTCTGCTTACATTCATAGTAGAACACAGTAAAAACCAGAAAGGCAAAGAACTTAGATAGGCAGAAGAAAACTGTTGCAACAAACCCAGAAGCAAACTGAGTGAAGGTGCTTGTTGAATGGAGCTGGGGCTGGTTTTGAGTGGATGGATAATGGCAAGCTGACCTTGAATCTCCCTCGGACTGAATAGGCTGCTGGCATATCTTATGTTGCTGTTCTTTTATTTCTTGCGTTTTTTTTTTCCTCCAGAATTTCATCTCATTATTTGTTAATTAATAATGCTTAAAATTTTCCCACTCTGATGAGACAAGCGCTTGGTCACCATCATATTTGCAACAAAAAAATTTCTTACAAAGGATGCATGCATGGAAACTACTATACATTTAATTGCTTCATGGAATCAGAAGGATGCCTGGACGTAACATCTATGTAAGGTTTCATCAATAATTTAATTAATTTTACATTAGTGCGCATCTAAACTATTTTCCAATTAAAGGCTAATCATTCTTTGTATGATGGATTAATGAGATATCAAGAACCATGCCATTGGTTTAATTTAATCATATAAATATAATCCCATTTACATGCACTAATTCTTCATTACAGAAAAGATTAAGGGAATTCACTTACAGATTTCAGAATTATAGATTTGATCAATCATGGAGAGCTTCAGTACTCCATCACCACCTTATGTGATTTTCCCACACATGGTTCAAGGTCACGTTCTTCCATTGCTAGACTTGTCAAAGGAACTAGTCTACAGGTAACGATCATTACCACCCCTGCAAATTCTCCATTCATCCTTTCCAAAACCTCTACTTACTGCAACAATCTCTTTATCCATGAACCCTTTTCCAAGAGTTCAAGAATTACCAGAAGGGAGTGACAATACTAACATCTTTCTTCTCCAGATATCTCTTTCCCTTTTTACCATGCCACCAAACAACTCAGACAAACCTTTTGAAGATGTTCTTAAAGAGATGTGCAATCCTAATAGCAGTACTCCGATTTGGGTTATTTCGGGCATGTTTTTTACCTAGGACACTTGATTCAAGTCGCATGTTCAATATTCCTATGATTGTCTGCAGTGGGATGGGTGTGTTACTTGTAGTTATTGCAAGAAGTGTCTCGCTACATGTTCCATGCCTGCCTAGTTTGTCTAATTCTGAGCCTATAAATTTGCCTTCAGTTCCATTTCCATTACACAAAAATGACTTCCCTGGTCCATTTAGGCCTGGTGATGATAACAATCCAATGCGGGCAATTCTGACACAGATTTTACAGGCAAATTATAGTAGCTGGGGTACCTTGGCTAACAGTTTCGAAGAGCTGGAAGAGGACCACGTTGCGGCCCTTGAATCTCTATATCGAAGAGAGGCCAAAGCATGGTTTGTGGGTCCAGTTCTACTTCATGGTCACATTAAACAAGATCAGATGAATTCAGGGTCCCACAATGATCTAAAGCAATCTAGTCCGCTTATCAAGTGGCAGGATCATAAAATGGAAGAGGTAGGTCCAGGTAAATTGATCTATGTAGCATTTGGTTCCCAATCATATATATGACAGAGGTTCAGATGGAGGAGATTGATCTTGATTGGGAGAAGGGAGGGCAACCGTTCATTTGAGTGGTCAGTTCAAGAACATGAATCCCGCCATCTGGATAGGAGGAAAGGATCAAAGAAAGAGGGCTGGTCGTACGTGATTGGGTGGACCAGTGGGGTATACTAGCACACGCAGCAATTGGTGGGTTCTCAACTCATCGTAGACGGAGTTCAGTGTTGGAGGGCTTGTCAATGGGTGTGTCACTCTTGGCTTGGCCTACGGAAGCAGAGCAAGGATTGAACTGGAAGGAGGAAATCAATCCCGGCACGACGGATGACTTAGTCTCCTTCTCCGCTATGGCAAAGGGGCTAAAAGCAGGGCTC
Organism: Salix dunnii; assembly: GCA_015731905.1. Classification (NCBI taxonomy): domain Eukaryota; kingdom Viridiplantae; phylum Streptophyta; class Magnoliopsida; order Malpighiales; family Salicaceae; genus Salix; species Salix dunnii. Next base: position 17,156,611 of record CM027668.1, read on the forward strand.
GTGGTCCCTCAAGAACGTGATGCAAAAAGATAACCCTATGATCGTTCAACATAATGTGATGGGCGATGCTGTGAAGGAGTTGATGCAAGGTGACCAGGGGAAGCAGGCTAGGGAAAGGGCACAAGAGTTTGGGAGAAGGGCAAGGCAAGCTGTGGAGAAAGGTGGATCATATGATGAGAAATTGGAACAACTAAATGAATGCCTCATTCTAAGACGAGAATTCCAGGACCTTATATTGGTCCTTTTCTGATTCTAATTGGTGCAACCAGTCCAATGCTTTGGAACAATATCATAGTTTAATGGTTGAAATTGAAAAAAATAGTTTTAAAAAAAATATTTTTTCTGCAGTTCAAAATAAATTGTGAAGTGTTTAGTTAAAACTGTGATTGAAATTGAAGTTAAAAATTATTTATATTTTAATTAATTTTTAGATTATTTTAATATTAAAAATACATTTTTTATATTAATAAACATATATTATGTAAACATTATTCATATATTAATTAATTTTTAGATTATTTTAATATTAAAAATATATTTTTTATATTAATAAACATTATTTATATTTTAATTAATTATTAGATTATTTTAATATTATACACACACACCCCCACAGCCCCCCAATTGAATCGTAGCAAGAAAAGCAGCAAATTGCACTGGCATTTTGCAAGTAACTAAACACATGTTTCAACTGCTTTTCTCAAATATTCGGCGCTACAGCAATACCAAACAGACACTCAATCTGGAATTGACTTGGTTTGAGTCTAGGTCAACTTACTTTATCAAGTTATCTTCAATCTATCATTTTTATTTAGACTTTTTTTTTTTTGAATAAAAAACTGTAAGTACACCTAGTTAAATTGAGTTCGGTTGAGTTGATCAAATTATTAACAACCTGTACTGTTGTTTTTCCATTCAAACATGGATGAGGCTTTAAAATATAAATTTCAATCTACCTGTTATTTAAAAATCAAACTTTATATAAATCAATATCATAACAATAATCTATCAAGATTAGATTTTTAACCACATGTACATGATGATTTGTGATTTTTTTAATCGTTACCCCCCATTTCTTTGTCATCGTTCTTAAGCAAAAAATTAAGAAAAGCAAGAAAACAACTTTCCCACCAAACTCACCATGTCAAGAAGTATCAGTACAGGCCGAGACAAGCAAACTTCACCTTTCAATTGCAACTTGCCAGAAGACCTCAACCACCATGTGATATGTTTTCATTTGGCAGATGAACAAATATATACAAGACAGGAGCTCGAAATTTTAAGAGAAATATATATAAAAAAGGAACCTTGTACACTTTATGCAGCCATTAGTGTCAAACGAAAGTTATCTGTCACAATGTCTTTTATTCTACTAATCAAACGGTTGTGTTTGGAGCTGCCAGACTTGCTTAGCTTTGGCTGAAAGAGAGAGCAGAGCATGGCTTCCAAACCTTGTGCAGTGTATTTCAAATGTCTGCTGGGACTAGCATCAGTTTCTGCCTGATGAAATTCATAGTTCTGCAGGTGGCTCCTGTAAACAGGCAATGTCCCAAGGATAGAATATTAACATGCACTTCCTTGTAATGGCATATGAAATTGAATACAATGAACAAAAAGGAAAAGGAAATAGAGTGGAAATAAATAAAATCCCATACTTGAATAGATAGAAAAAAAGTAGTTCACATACAATAGATATATGTTGCTTAAAAAGGTTGCAATCAGCGGCAGTTCATTACAATTACCTTTTCCTCTGAAGTACTTTTGAGAAAACACAAGAATGATTCTGAAAACTGAACTCCACATGGGCCGTTGCGTAAATCAGCTATACATGGGCATTCTAATGCTTTCTGAGCCTTAGCTTCAAGAGACTGAAAAATCCAAGTTGAACTCAGTTAGCTAGAATTAAATGACAAATCGAATTCTATGTATATCAGAAGCGGACTGACCTCATTCTCATCATTTCCATATGCTACAGCTTCTGTAAAAGCAAGAAACAACAAATTCTGTTGCATCAATTTCTTTATTTTCTCAGATGAAAGAAGAAACTTTATTAAGAAGAAGAAGAGGAATGAACACAAAAATGGGCTCAATGTTCTAATATAACTAATAGGGATCTCTCACTTCTTTAACCTTTAAATTTTAGTTCAATGCGTAGATAAAATGAAATTTGAGCTGAATATCACTTTATGTTTATATGGGAACCAGACACAGACATGGTCTCAACATAACTTGAGAAATTAAGGGCAGCTAAGTGGTGTAAAAGGGTGGTAGAAAATTATAGAAAAGGAAACCCAATATTGCAGGCTTTCTACTGATCACTTTTTGTTGTTGTTGCTTAATTGGTCCAATGCTCCTGCTTAGATACAAAGAAATCTGGGGGCAATCAAAGTAGCTGGCAGACACCTACATAATGACTGATGAATGCGGTGGCAGTTTTATATAAAATAGGCCGCACCCTCTTTGATAGTTTATATCAAAAAAGAAAAAAAGATTCTGATAATAGATTTGGGATTCAGAAGCAGGGCAATAGCGAACTTGAAGATTTTCTGCACTGCTAGATACCTAACTCAACATCAAACTAGTATTCAACCACTAAATATCATTATAATAATAATCCACAGTGAAAAATCAGTTTACTACAATGGAAAAAGAGGAATAGTATAACAAAGATCCCCGTTGCAAGCAAGGTTGAATTCGATCAAATAATACGTAGTGAGCATTTCCACGAACACGGTATGCGCAAAGTCCAATTTCACATAATAAAACAAACATATAAGGCGTAGGGTTTAGAGAAAGAGAGAAAAAGGAATAGGTAGGCAGGCAGCATACCAGCAAGGAGAGATTCCATTGAAGGAGATGAAGAAGGATGGGGTTCCATTTGATCTGCTGTATCGCTTGGTGCTACCTCGCTTTGAGCTTGACCCATCTTGAGTTTTCTTTTTCCTTTTTCTTAGTATAAATCATGAATGAAAAACCGATGTTATTATTGCTTTGAATTGATTTTCCCCCCAATACTGAAGCTAAAAAAAAAAAGCCAGAAAAAGAATGTGAAGAGCCGCTATTGGACAGGCTGCATGTTAAACAGATTGGGCCTGCCTGCAGTCGAACTTCATTTTATTTTACCACCCAGCTCATTTTCTTCATAGGCCTAGCCCAACCGGCGTAATGTATTTAATTTTAAAGACAATATTAGAGAAATTGTGTAATACAGGTTACTTATAAAAGATTTGTTATTTAGAAATATATTAAAATAATATTTTTAAAATTTTATTTTTAATATTTCATATTAAAGTAAATAAATGATACATAACCACAATCCAATCACCCTTCGAAACAGTGGTAGTGACTTGCTAATTTACAGTACAAATGGCGCGGATGATTACGATGACGATGGTTGGATTATGAAATGAAGAACAGAGAGACGGAGATTAAGAAAATGGGAATGCTGGATAATTTGATGAGGACCCGCCCACCATATCCTCCTCTTTCACCGTGGCAAATCCTCAGACGCCGATGGCGACAATGATGATTCAATCACCCCTCACCTCTCTTTCCTCTCCAATCCCGTCCTCACCCGGTCGCTCTTCCAAGTAACTACTAATTTCTTCACTTATTTAGCGAGGGAATGCTCACGAAAAGATGCCCTTGGAAGGGTAACAGCTCCCCGGAATAAAAATGCTGTAGAGAATCTGATGACGTTGCAACAAGTCATCACACGAGTTTCAGGACTAATTACGACGGCAAACATTGCTCTTCCAGGCCACGAACAGGGTTGCTGGGACGCTGGTTTTCCCTAAATGAATAGCTACTGCGCTTGTATTTGTGCCTTTGGAGCATCTGATTCGGTTGGTATATCTAGAGGGCTTTCTCAAGGGAAATGCCTTCCAAGAAAGAGAGCGGTGGGAGGTGGTTGAGAGAATACCAGCAAGCAGCTTATGTTCAGATTCTGTAAATTGCAAGTGCTGAATTGCCAAAATATTAGAGGACGATAACATTCAGAATAGAAAGCAAGCACTGAAATCCCAAGGCCGGTTCCTTCTTTCCAACCGTGCTTCTTCAAGAGCTGAAAACCACCGTTGGAGGAGTCATTGGCTGTTGTTGAACCCTGAACTGCTCTCCCATCTTCCACCGAACAAAAAAATCAATCAATCCAGACCCTGACGGGCTGATCATTACTGATCGACACTGTAATCGCAATACAATCTAAATAAAAATGGAAAGATTTCGGGGTGGTTGGCTTTCCTCTTCTCAATTCCGGTGGCGGTGGTGGTGGTGGATTCATGATTTTAGACGGCGTGCTGCTTCGGCTACCGTGACTGGACTCTGGACCATTCAAGGCCCAATCAACTCTCCCACCAATTCAAGAATTATCCTCTACTTTGACCAAGAGGCAAGCGGGCCTCAAGCCCGCACTTAAGCCCATCAAAACCTAAAATCAAGCCCCCCACCCTCTCTCTCTATAATATAATCGGTAAACTTGTATAAAAGTTTTTATTGGACCATAAAAGAGACGGTATTAAAACCTAAAATTAGTTTTGTTTTGTGCAAGCTGGAGGCTGAGAGCAAGAGCAAAGACTTCTACTTGAAATACTTTTATACAGCGTCTGGTAGTATAGGAATTAACTTGAAAATATTCCAATAAACTTATTTTATAATAATATGTTTATATTTCCAATCAAATACATTTATATTCTTATTTTTTTGTAATGTCTTAAATAATAATCGTACAATACCTCAAGGTTAATGAAAAATCAGCTTATCTGCAGGTTCATGATGAGGTTTTGGTTGGCAGAAAGAGTTGTTTTTGTTTTTTTTTAAAAATAAATATTTCCGGAAATGAAAAGAAACTGAATTAATTAAGAGAAAGCGCCCCCCATTTACTTTTATGGAATACGTATATTACCTGTATTTTGTACAAAATAAATAAAAGAATATAAAAAATATCGCGCAAATCAAATCAAAACTGTATTTGTAGCAGACGAAGCAGATCTATTTGTATTCAAAAGACCACCCCCTTCTAGGACATTTTTTTTTCCTTTTGCTTTTGCTGCTGCTGGGCTCGCTCTCTTCTTCTTCTTCTTCTTCTTCTTCTTCTTCTGGTTTAGGGTTTATAGCTGGTGGATTGATTGAATTACTAGAAGGGGAGAGAGAGAGAGAACCAGAAGAGTAAAATCAGCATCATCGTGATCACCAGGAGAGATGGATTTGGATAAATGGATAACGAAGGTGAAAGAAGGACAGCACCTCTTGGAAGACGAACTTCAGCTTCTCTGCGAATATGTAATTTCTTCATATTCCTCCTCCGCCTATTACTTACTATAATATCTTATCTTTCTCTGTCTCTTTCTTTCTATCATGCTTATACATCGATGCTTTTAGTATCTAATGGAACTGAATTAGGGTTTATACCCTTCTTGATTGATGGATTGATTCCTTCCACCCCAACTACTCCTGTTTTGTCCTTTAATGCTCTCTGCACCTCCATTTTCTATTTTTTTTCTTTTCAATGCCAACCCCTTCCTGCTACTGATACCACTCTTTGCTTCTTCTTTTTTATGGTTATTCGATCGAATTCAGTTTCCTTGTACTGGATATAACAATAGTTGGAAAGTTTATATCACTATTTCTTTTTATATACTCAGGTAAAAGAGATCCTCATCGAGGAGTCCAATGTGCAGCCTGTTAACAGCCCTGTCACTGTCTGCGGTGATATTCATGGCCAGTTTCATGATCTTATGAAACTTTTTCAGACTGGGGGTCATGTACCTGAGACTAATTACATTTTCATGGTAACCAACTTATATACTCACCACACGATAAATCTTACCCTTTTTCCTTTTTCTCAAAGCTCCTTCCCCATATCATTGCCTCTTTTAACTTCTTCTTTTTTCTTCTGAATCCACTTCAAAATTCCTGATGCTTTTGTAGGGTGATTTTGTTGATCGAGGTTATAATAGTCTTGAAGTGTTCACTATTCTTTTGCTTCTCAAAGCAAGGTACAGTTCTTCTCATGCCTTCATCCAGCGTTCTTTCCATGTTGATATACCATCCATTATGTGATTCTATGTGTACCCCCCCACCCCCCACCCCCAAAAAAAAAACAAACTACTTTACGTAGCTCTGCATGAAAAAGAATTGCTTCCATTAGACTAGACAAAATTCTCACGAGGCCTCCAGAGGCCATATGGGAACTTGTCATCTTGGTTTTTGCTAACAAGGCAACTTGAAGTCCTGTATAAGCTGTCACCTGGTCAGGCTATTTCCAGCCGGTATAACATTCACATAGGAAGTTTTATAATGCATGCATCTTAGATTTCTTGCTTATGTTTTTGATGAGTCTAGTCCATATTGCTGTTTTCTATATCTTTTGTTCATGCTTGTAGATACCCAGCTAATATTACACTTTTGCGTGGAAATCATGAAAGCAGGCAACTAACTCAGGTATGGTTTAAGTTGGACCATAATCACTATTGATTGTGTAGCTTAACACATAATCACCATGATGATTTATAATATGTGCAAGAGTGATATGTTCACTCCATTATTCTTTGTCCAAGCTGCTGGTTTCCCCGAGGAGAGTTAAGCTATGAATGGCTGTGCTCTTTTGGCTTGATGGATGATCAATGGCTAAGAATTGTCCCTATAATTGTAATTTAATACTGGAATATTCTTTGTCAAAGCTTCTGGTTTCCCCGAGGAGAGTTAAGTTAAGAATGGCTATGCTCTTTTGGCTTGATGAATGGTCAATGACTAAGAATTGTCCCTATAAATGTAATTTAATACTGGGATAACCAAATGTTATCGTGGGAGAAGGAAAGTACATTCTTCGAGAACTACATTTCCATTCAAACTAGTATATGTAACAAGATGGTAATTTAGGCCTCAGGGATCATTTAATTCTGTAAGTGCACCCTTTAAACTAGTAAAGTATGATAATGGATTGCCCAAGACGGGAAAGTGGACTGTTAGTTTGGAGTAGAGGGATTGCCACGCTGCTGGTGGACATTGTAGAGTATGATTGATTTGGGATTCCTTTAGTTAATGGAACTGTTTAAAACTTTTCAGGTGCAGAACTGTGATATGGTTTTTGTAACTTGTTAGTTAAAGATGAATCTAGATTTTTACTATTAAGTGATGGTGATAAAAATTGTGTTAAATAATGTTCTTGGGCTGGTGATGTATTGAAACAGTTAGATATACTTTTCTCAAGCAAGAACTAATATGGAAATTTAGGATGTCACTCATGTTCCAAATATGTTAGTTAGGCTGCCAATTTGACTGTAGTTCCAAGGCAATCCACTTAGGTTGGTTTAATTTGGCTATATTTGGTTGCTCACAGTTTGCTCGTTGATGCTAATGTTTTGGAAACTATGCCATCCAATCTTAGGCTCAAGATTCTCATGTACATATTCATTCTTATGTGCTGGTCTAATAGCTGGATCATTTCTTGGTGAGGTTTTTAATACTTGATAGATACAGGAACTGCGAGAACATGAGTCTGAAATGTTGTAGGTTATTTATTTCCCCAGTCCTGGTGTTAAATTTGTTTTTTTTTTAAGGCATGTCCTTGAGTATGGTCAAATGTGATAACAAGATTGGGAAAAATCCAGTTCAGCTAGTTCTGGATGACATCATTAAAATAATAAAATCGTCTTACAGTTGTAAAAAAATATATACAAATCAGATCTCCCCTCTGATCCAGCCGCAATCAGAACTGCTTCAATGAAAATAATTGCGCCAATTCTATGGTTTCAGTCCAAACCAAATGATGTCATTTTTTCAAGATGAATATCCTTTTTTTCTTGACAATTTCCCTTTGGATTATAAATTTATGTTGTAAGGTTTAACTTTCTTGTCTGCCAGGTATACGGTTTCTATGATGAGTGCCAGAGGAAGTATGGAAATGCCAATGCCTGGCGGTACTGTACTGATGTTTTCGATTATCTGACACTCTCAGCGATTATAGATGGCACTGTAAGTGCAACTCCCATACCACATCCCATTTCTTGCCCTTTGAATACTGCAGCCTTTTCCTCTCCAAATCTCTGTTCATTTACGTAGATGGCTCTGTATTTGCATTTGCTTCGATACCTGTTAAACTTGATGTCTTTTTTTATCCTCTAGGTGCTTTGCGTCCATGGTGGTCTTTCTCCTGACATCCGAACTATTGATCAGGTGTTTTTCTTTTCCTTGTATTTGTTTTGCTGAAGAATTGTGCATTTAAGCAATACACAATATGGAGGGGGAGAGAGAGAGAGAGTGAGTCTTGGTGGCACAGCATGCTGGACTATAGAGGCTCCTGCTGCTTTGTTCTCACGGGTAGTTCTGATACAACACTTACATTTTCCCTATTACATGGCAGATAAGAGTAATTGAAAGGAATTGTGAAATTCCACATGAAGGACCATTCTGTGATCTCATGTGGAGTGATCCTGAAGATATTGAGACATGGGCAGTTAGTCCCCGAGGAGCAGGTTGGCTTTTTGGGTCTAGGGTTACTTCCGAGGTAATGAACCTGACCTCTAATAGGAACATGTCCCATTCACTGGAAACAAATGTCATGTTGATCTGACAGGTGGTTTTCTTTTTTTCATAGTTCAATCACATTAACAATCTTGATCTGGTTTGTCGAGCACACCAACTTGTACAAGAAGGTCTCAAGTACATGTTTCAAGATAAAGGCTTAGTCACTGTAAAGACTCTGAACCTCTTAAATTCATGTGACATATACAAGCATTATGCTAATTTTCCTGGTCTATATAATTTGCAGGTCTGGTCTGCACCAAATTACTGTTACCGCTGTGGAAATGTAGCTTCTATATTGAGCTTCAATGAGAATATGGTGAGTATTAGAGACTTTCATACTGCCCATGTTTTTATGTGGGATCAAGGGAGGCATGCTAATAATATATACTGTTGTAATTTTGTTGTATTGTTTGTCAATGAGAATGCAGTTATGGCTGTCAGCATTGCTTTTTGTTTATCTTGCATGACATGATTATATACTAAAAACACCACAATATTGCTACAGAATTTATAGAATTGTACCTATCCTGAGTATCGTATTAGTTAGTGGCCTTAAAACTAATAATATCTTTATGGACAAACTGATTGCATGGGAAACATTTTGATTATATAGACAAGTGAGAATAAAAGAGCTTAAGTGCATTTACTTCCTTTTATTCAATGATAAATGATATTAATCGGGTTGCGTGTACCGTTTTAATTAAATGTGGTGATTTATGCATATGCTTAAAAAGGTCATTGATCAGGTATGAAGTTGCTGTTCTGAATAATAATAATAATTCTGCTCAAAACCTGTACCTTTTCAGTACCCTTGTTTTTCAGCTTACATCATTATGAATCTGAAACTACTGGATATGCCCTTGTACTTTTGTCAGTGGGAGCTTTCCTTGATCATCCCCTTCTGTACCCTTAGATTTCTGGTTGTGAAATTCATATTGTTCATCCGTGTTCATATTTTGTGTCATTTCATAGGAGAGGGAAGTGAAGTTTTTTACAGAAACGGAGGAGAACAACCATATGAGAGGGCCCAGGACAGGCGTTCCATATTTCTTGTAAAATAGGAGGGAAACATTTGCTGCATTACAAGTAAAGTTGCCGAAGCTCTGTTGCTGCTTATTGCAAAAGACATTTAACGTGGAGTGAGAATACGTCATTGCGTACATGCTTGCAGATGGACCCACCCTTCTTTGTGCTTGGGGTGGAGCTCTCCCACCCCATTCCCTCAAGGCTTCATTTGGGATTTGTTGCCTGTGTATTAGAGTATTCTAATTTATACATGGGTTATTTGTTAGATAGCGTGTCTTTATTCCAAGATGTTCTTTGTTGATGCCCGTTTGCGTATCAGTCTGCCTTGTTACTTCATTATTTTTTAACAACTGTTTATTTTAATTCCCAAAGCTTCCTTCAACTTTGTTGGATTCCTACGCCCTAATTTTTAACAACACCTGTGAGCATGGGAAATGGAAAATTGCTATCTAACTGCGGGAACCGTTCTAGGAAACGCCGAGAGTACAAGACTATAAAACGAGAAGCTTGCGTGACCGCTAGATGATGGACTATGTTTGTACTTGTGATCTCCACATAAACTACATCCTCAATGCTGAAATCTTCTATTTGCCTAGTCTATACTGTGGGCAAGCTGTTCAGGGCTTTCCATAAAAAGATGCTCGATTCTGGGAAGCAGATCAAGATTCTACATTCCCGTGCAGTTCATGTTGAGGACAGTAGCACACCCGAGCTAGCCTTCACCCTAACCTTGAGGAAATTTGACTGGGAGTATGGCAAAATTCCAATATGGATGAGTTTGAAGGTCTTGCGAGCTGGATTTGATGTATAAAATATGCCGTGAAGCAAGGAATTTAATCAGCGAAACATGTCAAACATCGAAATGTGGAATGCCCGTCTCAATATCCAGTGTTAAGAGTCAATAATGCATGTCACTGGCAAGTTTTCATCACAAAAGAAAAATAACAAGATTCAAATTAACACTAAACTGGAATCATTTCAGGTTTTAATCGATCACCATAAAGCGGGGATTTAATGGAAAGATGCGAGAGTGACAGTCAATAAAGAAGCCTGGATACACCAGAGAGAAATACGGGTTAGAAGAAAATTGAAATAAAAAAACCAGTCCAGCTTATCATTCCCGTGTAAAACATCATGCACGGGCAGCTTTGACCCATGAAAGCTTATTGTAATGGTGAGTAAATAAAAAGCAGACACTGATGATATGTTCTTACCATACACGTAGGTCAATGAGGGAATCGCTAAGACATTAATTACACTCGCATTCCAAAAACTGTAGGTAGGGATAGCACTTTTATTTTATTTCCTACATCTCTGCCACACAAGAATGACACTAAAATGAGGAAAGGTGCATTTATAGTATTCATGTCATGTGTACTAGCCGATACATATGCAGCAACTCCAAGCAAAATCTCACTAACTTACTGATGCAAAGAATTAAGTATTGCAACTGCAACCTTAATCATCAACCTCAGCCTTAATTTCTTTTTGTAACTCCTCTTTGTACTCTTCAAATGTCCCCGGAAAAGCAGTCACAGTTCCATCTTCCACCACCCAAATTTCACTCTTCTCTTCATCCTCACACACACGTGATATCAATCTAGAATCGTGACTGACCAGGACTACTCCACCCGTGAATTCATCAAGCGCATCAGCCAAGGCATCGATACTTTGCATATCCAAGTGGTTTGTGGGTTCATCCAAAAGTAGAATATGGGGCTTTGACATTGATATTGATGTGAACACAACTCGGGCTTTCTGCCCACCTGATAATTTTGCAATAGGGGTAAGATGATTGTGACTGGGAAGTCCAAATTTGCCAAGCTTCCCCCTAACAGCCTCCTGTTTGCTAAGCCCCTCTTGGTCTGGATGGAGACGAAGAAGGTATTGTACAGGTGTTTCATCCATTGTAAGAAGATCCACAAAGTGCTGCGAGTACCTTCCGATCCTCAACTTCTGACTCCGCCTCACTTCACCTTCGGTTGGTACCAAATCACCTGCAAGAAGATTTAGGAGAGTGGATTTTCCAGCTCCGTTGGGTCCAACAATAGCAACACGGGTCCCCATGTCAATGCCTACATCAACATTTGATAACTTAAAGTCCTCCCGATTTGGATAACTAAAGCTCACTTCAATGAGCTGCAAGAGTGGTGGTGTAAGCTCAGTAGGTTCTGGAAAGTGGAACTCAACGCTGTAATCTCTCCACTTCTTTGGTGCTTCGGGTTGGGCTTGATCATCATCAACTTTAGCCTTGCTCTTATTCTTTGCTGCTTCCTTGGCAGCAACAAACTTTGCTCGATCCTTGACCTTTTCCTGCTGAACCCGATTCCCACTCCTCTTGGCAGCTTTCATCTGCTTGTCATAAATCTCAAACTTCTTGTTTGTCTCCTTCCGCCTCTGCTCATACCCAACTTCAAAGTCATCAAAATTTCCACGATATGCGTCAAGTTTCAGATCATGTAGATGAATGATGTCATTGCAAACTGTGTTCAGGAAATCTCGGTCATGTGAGACAACAACCAAAGTTTTCTTCCACCGGCATAGATACTCCTCCAACCAGAGAACAGCCCTTAAGTCAAGATGGTTGGTAGGCTCATCAAGCAATAAAAGAGTAGGCTGCACAAAAAGTGCCCTAGCCAGTGAAATTCTCATCCTCCAGCCACCACTAAAAGACCTAGTTGGGCGGCCCTGCATATCCTTGGTGAAACCCAGCCCAGCAAGAATCTTTGATGCCTGTGATTCAGCAGCATCCGATCCCATCAACTGCAATTTCTCATACAATTCAGCAAGCCTCTCTCCAGAATCATCTTCATCATAATCATCACCATTGTTTTCACCCTCAGCAGGGCCTTCAGATTTCTGCAGGGAAGCAACTTCTTCTCGGAGTTTGACAAGTTCTTCATTAGCTGAAACAACTGCTTGTAAAGCTGTTTTATCATCACCAATGACCTCCTGTTCAACCAAAAGCACATCAATATTCTTCGGCACAGGAATCTTTCTCCAAGCAAGGAGCTTCAATAGTGTAGACTTGCCCATTCCATTGGGCCCAACCAAACCATATCTCCTTCCATGTGCTATCTTCGCAGATGCATTTTTAAGCAGTTCTTTTCCCCGAGCTGAGACAGAAAAATTATCTATTGTTATATCTTTGACATTTGCATCACCTTCATCTTCCCCATCAAGAACAGAAGCCCGGCTTCCAATGACGACCGTGAAAGCATCATGGTCATCTTTAAGGGCTTCCTGCCTCGCGTGTTCAATGGCATGGGCAGCAAGAACTTCCTTCTTTTCGCGCTTTTTTAATTCTTTATCCGATATGGCTACATCAAGAGGCTTCAATTCAGACCTCCGCTCACTGGGTCTCTTGTTTAGATCATTCTTCTGTTGCTCTTCTTCATCATCAGATGGAGGGAGATCAATTCCATCTATGTAAGAAGGAGCTGACTTTGGCTTGGGCTTGCTAGACGTTACGGTTGACGAAGAACCCTTCTTAGGCTTGTCAGGTTTTTGGTCCATGCTAGCCAACATGGCAGTGACTGATAGTTTTTCCTTCTTTGCATCTTTATTGCCAGCCTTAGCCTTTGAGGGTGCGCCACTAGCATCCTCCTTTTGCTTCTTTCCCATTGCAGCAGTTAGGTGGTCTGTTATGAAATAAATGTTTTAGTAATGGTACAGACAGAAAACTTCTTCAAAGAAGAAAAATTTACTAATAGGTATAAGAATAACAGTAATTAATTCTGAAATTTTTAATTACTTGTATTAGACTAATACTCTACAACAACAGCATGATAAAGAGGTAAAATTCCTAATACTATTGTGTCGTAACAGAGTAAATCAAACCATAAACTTCATTCTGGTCAAAACTAAAGCAATCATTTCAATAAGATTCCAAGTTTAATGTGATCAAGAACTGAACAAAGTAAAGTTTTAGAGGTTTCTTTAAGAAACGCTTACAGTATCAAGAAGAATAAATGGAACTGAGATTTCCTTGAACCTTTTTTTTTTGGAGGGATTTTGTAAGCAAAACCCGCTGTTTATTTTAGAAGATTCACTGATTCGAGTTGAAACACTATATGACCGACCCAGAGTGCAAAAAAAAAAAAAAACAGAGGTTGAGTGAGCTTTGTTACCTTTTGTAAACAGAGGTTCAAACTCCAAACTCCAAACAATCAAACTTCAAATTTCTCCGTTTAAAGCCGAGGGAGATGGGAGGCGAGAGGCCGAGCGAGAGGCCAGAGGGATGGAGAGAGGCGAGAGGCCAGAGGGAAGGAGAGAGGCGAGAGGCCAGAGGGAGGGAGAGGCGAGCGGCGAGCGGCGAAAGGGAGGGAGAGGCGAGCGGCGAGCGGCTAGGGTTATCAATTTTGTGTAACCGAGAAAAGGGACAAAGTTTGCATTTATATTAATGTTTTAAACCGAACCGGTTCGGTTCGGTTGGGGTCAATCGGTTTTTTCTGTACAAAACCGGAACCGAACCGAACCGGTTTTTTTTCAAATTTTTTAATTGATTTAATCTTTTTTTTTTCGGTTTTCTCAGTTTTTTTTCTTCTGGTTTTCTCGATTTAATCGGTTGTTCGGTTTTTTTATTCACCTCTAATATATAGATACTAGCCAAATCCCCCCGCGCGTTACCGCGGGTATTTTTGTGTATATAATTTAATATAATTAAATTCACAATGATAAATTTATATGATATAACAAAATAAAAGTTATAGATTATGAGATAAAATGTATAAAATTTTAAGTAGAGTTTGTTACGAAAGCATAGATTACATCTTTTAGAATGTAGGTATTGCGTCATAAAAGATCACAAAAGACCGCAAACTAACATTAAAAAAAAAAGAGCAAAATATTTTGATGAGAAAAAAAATTAATCACTAAAATCTTTATTGTGCAGATAGTAAAATAATAAAAATCATTTAATACAAAGAGGAAATAAAAATAAAAAAAAATAAAGGGGAAAAGGAAACAATATTAATTTAAAATATTATAACAACAGCAACATCGAAGTCTTAACATCTAAAATTATTGTTGTTGTGACTATCAAAACAAAAAAAAATTATAAAATTATACCGAGGGAAAAAAATTAAAAAGCATGAACAAAATAGCAAGTAAGAAAAACGATTAAAATATTATTATTATTATTATTATTATTATTATTATTATTATCATGAAAGATTAAATAAATAAATGAAAGATTAAAAAAATTGTAAAACAAAAAAAAATATCAAACAAAAAAATACAATAAAAATCCAAAATTATCATTGTCATCACTGACAACATAATAAAAACTATCAAATTGTTCTAATAAAAAAAAACCCTCAAAAAAAATTAACAAAAGAGTAAGAAAAACAATTAAATTATTATTATTATTATTATTATTTTCATTTATTTGTTTTCTTTTTGTCTTAATAATGAAAGGAAAAAAATAGAAAAAAAAATCCCAAGAACTTCAAGAAAACATAAAACAAAAGAATAAAACAAAAACAAAAACTATCGTTGTTATCACTGTGAAAGCAAAAAAAATTATCAAATTATCCCAAGAAAAAAAACCCTCAAAAACATTAACAATAGAGTAAGTAAGGAAAAATATTAAATTATTATTATTATTATTATTATTATTATTATTACTACTACTACTATCATTATTATTATTATTATTATTATTATTACTACTACTACTACTACTATCATTATTATTATTATTATTATTATTATTATTATTTATTTTATTTTTTTGTTAATAATGAAAGGGAAAAAATGGAAGGGAAAATTTTTTAAAAAACTTCAACAGAAGATCATACAAAAGAATAATACAAAAATAAAAACTATTATTGCTATCACTGCTAAAACAATAAAAATTATCAAATTATCCCGAGGAACAAATAACTAAAAAACATTAACAAAAGTGTAAGTAAGAAAAATAATTAAATTATTATTATTGTTGTTGTTGTTGTTGTTGTTATTGTGTTAATAATGAAAAAAATAAAAAAATAAATAAACTAATAACTAAAATTATCATTATTATTGCGTAAATAATAAAATCATAAAAAATATATAATATAAAGAACAAATAAAAAAAAGAAATAAATGAAAAAATAGAGTAATATTACTTTTAAAATGATAACCGATATAAATAAAAATTTCAAGGAAATCTTAATTTTTTTTTTTAAATAATCACTGAAATTATCATTATTATTGCGCAAATAATAAAATTATAGAAATCATATAATCCAAAGAACAAATGAAAATCAAAGAAAACATTTAGCTGTGGCACCAGCACATTGTCGCAGACGGAATCATATTTTTTTCAATGTAAAAAAAATATTTATTATGTATATATTTTTTTATCATAGCATAATTTTAGACAAAATAATAAATCTGTATATAATTTTTATGAAGTGAAAGTTTTGTATAAGATATATAAATTTTAAATGAATATAAATTTATTTAGTAGGTTTCAATGAAATAAACACTATAAAATTATTATTGTCATTAAAAAAAGCAAGAAGAAATTTGAATTATTGAACACATTGTATTAAAATTAGTTCATTTTATAATTAAATTTACATGAAAAAAATATATATAAATTGTGAAAATACTTGTAATAATGAAATAACAAAAATAAATAGTTAATTTAATTTGCAAAGAAATAATATAAAATATTATCCAAGAATAAAAAAAAACAAATAAATCTATATAAAATAACAAATTAAAAAGAATAAGGACCACAATGAAAAATAAATATATGATTAATTCCAATTGAAGGATAAAATTGAAAAAAAAAATCTGAGGACCAAAATAAATCATGAAATAATTAGTTTAATTGTTGTCTAATGCTATAAAAAAAATAGAAGAAGAAGGACTGAAATGAAAAGTTGTATATATGACTAATTTTAAGTAGAGGACGAAATTAAAAGAAACTAAAACATTTGTACCGAATAAATTCAAGGAATGAAAAAGATATCAGAAATCAAAACATAAGGGACCAAAATTAACTTCATACATACATCAAGGACTGGATCGGATTTCGCGGCTACAGGAGAGAGAAAACGGACAGCCGACACAAAACCTTTCTCCTCCACTTAACAGAGCATCCAATGACAAAACGCGTCGCGACGGAAGATAGAGGACATGGAGGCGCACCGTTATGAGCGGCGAAAGTGAATTTTTCACCGCCGGAAGGCCACGCACGCGCCGTCGAAAGGGCGCGTTTGCGTGGAACGCTGCTGGCGCGGGGCGTCGACGCGCCAGACGCCGTCGGAAAGAAATAATAAAATAATAGGATAATTACGAAGGAGCCCCTGAACCTCCTGACATTTACGAAAAAACCTGAAGGGAAAATACGCCCCCGTTCACTGTGCGCAATTTTGTCATTTTCGGGGGTTTGTTTCGTCTTCACACTGTGCAGATAGAATGTGAAAAACCGAGAGAGCCCCCGTTACTGTGCACAATTTTGGCGTTTTCGAGGGCTAAAAACGTGCTAACACTGTGCAATACATGGAGGAAAAACCGAGAGAGCCCCCGGTAATGTGCACAATTTTGGCGTTTTCGGAGGCTAAAATCATACTTACACTGTTCAATAAACAAAAAAAAAAAAACTATTGCAATCCACAGTGCACTGTATCTGTGTACACAATGCATTTATGCACAGTAAAAACGCCTTACGTTTTATAGTATAGTTATAATATGGAGAGGAGCTTGGGAGGATGGGCCCACAATCCAGCGGTAATCTTTTTAAGCAGAAATGAAAAGGAGAGACGGGCCTTTTATTTTATTTGTTTATTGTGATTTTTGCCACCAGCAATTTCTGAATACTTTCCAATCACAGAGAAACATTAATGAAGTTCAAACTGAAATCACCATTGCTTCGAATCAGAAAAAAAGAATAAAAGAATACGCGCGCAGATTCAAGATTGAAACATGTACAGTTTCCGATGCTTCACTCAACCAGAGAACAAAACGAGCTCCCCGCTTTCATACAAACCTCATCCTATAATGGGGATAAAAATGGGAAAATAAATAAATAAAAATTTGATGACGAAAAGAAAATGGCGGGGGCGGGTCTGCTCTGCTAGTCCATTACAGCAGCTGTTAATATACAGGAGGGAGGGAGAGGGAGGGAGGGCGGTGCCTTTTTTACGAGCTTCCATGAGCTCTGACCGATGAAATTGATTGTGCCGAGACAGAGGCTGTTGGGCTGTTAACATCTCTATCCCCATCGATGCCCTTCGGTTTTCCGCTCAATCTTTCCATCGCATCCTGGCAAATCTCATTAAACCACTCATCTTCTGGCAGCACACTGACCAACAAGAAACGAAATCTCAGCACCAGAATTCTAACATGAAATATGATTAAAGACACACGTGCTGCCTATTTTACTGCACTTAACATGAAATGAAGTAATGACAATAAATTCTCGATTTCAGAAGTTAAAAAACTAGAATATAATATTACCCTAGCTTTTATTATGTTTAGGTGCACTTTCTGATCATGTTGAGAACGTGCAATGAAACTGCTGCCTGTCAATGACCAAAAAATAAACTAGTTTACCTGTTTGGATCCATCCCTGTTGCAGAGAATACTGCCACAGCCTTTGAAATGATTTCATTGACAGCTCGGTGGAGATTCCGTGACAGGTAGCGTCCTTGGGAAGCAAAGCACATGACAAACTTCATGTCCAAATAAAACTGCATGTTTTCAAGCAAATAAGCGTGTCAATAACCCAATTCACAAGCATATAACTTTAAATGAAATGAAATGATTTCAGAGTTACATGCCTGATGTAGACCAAGAGGTCCTAAAGGCCTCGGGCCTTCCTCGATATCATCCCAAAAACTTTGATCTTCTCAAAGCCATAAAATGACTGTTTCTGTGAGTCTCATCAATAACAACGTAGCGAATCTTTCCCTTCCTACAAACATCTCCGCTGCTATAGTAGCCATGCAGTTCAGTTTTACAAAAAGCTCCTGAATTGGCAGCATAGTGACAAGAAAGTGTGTAAGAACTTGGACTGAAAGTTCCAAAACAAAAAAAGGGCAACAGATCCGAGAACAGATTTTATGAATGGTGAGCATGTTTAATGCAGTGTGTTGACATTGGATATCTAAGATCGCTACTAACAATTACGCCTCACAAGCCTTTCCCATCTTTCAAAAGCTCGGGTCATGTCATTCCCGTGTGCCAAATCCAATCTCATCGATAACTTAGCCAGCTTACAGTTTTTCCTAATCTGGTTATTACATTTTACACAAACAGAGCTTCCAACTAGCTGTTAGATACCCAATTTTCCTCAGAAGATTTCAAACTTACACAGTTAAACCAGATCAAGGGAGGAGGAGGACAAGTAAGAACCTTAATTGGGCAGATAAAGGCTTAAAAAACCTTATATGGGTAAGATAAAGACCTACTGCAATCAACTTATGTGATTGTAGCTGATATTCCTGAATGCAACACCTAGGAAAAACCATTAATTACATGAATGGAAAACTTGTTTGAATCGATAGGGGAACGAAGCTGCCAACTAAATGATAGACTTGCTAGTTGAGAATCAGGTACGGTGTCTTGTAGCATAAGAACAAAAAGAAATGAGTGGGGTGAGAATGAGCAGCCTTGGAAGAGCTGTAAAAAAGAGGCAATGAGGACAATCTGTGAATGGTGAGAGAAACCTCTTAAAATGAAGGGTTGTTAGCTGTTTATAGGTGGTGTGGCATGAAGTTAGATATTCATAGGTCCCTAGGATGCGGTATGGCCAGAAATAGGTTGTTTATTTCACTGTTGCCAAATGCTCCCGAGCAAATTTAAGGAAACAGATGCTCTCCAAAGAGTGAAACACTTTAGATTCTAATCCAAGGGAGCCTTGACAAGATGTTGGAGAGTTTCTTTATTGACATGACCTTCCAATCCATTGTTGCCAAATGCTCATGAGCAAAGTTGAGGAAACAGATGCTCCCCGAAGAGTGAAACAGCTTAGATTTTAATCAAGGGAGCCTTAACAAGACACCTTAGTTTCTTTGTTGACATGACCTTCCAAAACAAATAGCATAGGTTTCCCAAGTCAACATTCTTGCAGGGAATAGAAGCAAACATAGAACAGTGCTGCATGTGCCACCCAAAATGCATTATTTTCTTAGATCTTGGGCACTTGTAGTACTGGACAAAATTAGGAACTTAAGATGGATTTTTCATCATCTTTTCCCAGCCCTATATTATAGTAACAAAAATGATTAAAAAAATCACTAACAAATGAAAGGCATCATTGATTTAAGAAGTAATACCTGGTATATTAGGGATGGAAACCAATCCACCTCATCTGCGTTTCCAACCATGTTTATATACATTTCTGCAGAAAGATGGTTATCACCATCTTCTGTAAAAATGAGATCCAGGGCATGTTGTCGACAGAAAGTATCTTTTAATCTATCAACTGAATTCACAAGCCGCTTCCTCCATTCTCGTTGCTCAGGATGACGGTTCTGCCTGTCTAATGGTCTTCTACGTGGATCATCCTTGTAATTGGTCTGGTTCAGAGGTGCAAGCTTCATGGCTGCACGTGGCAGTAGCTCATCCGCTAATAATGAAGCATTCGCCAGCAATGCAATTTGCTGGGCTTCAGTCTCAGCCATTCGCACAATTTTATTTCCGGAACCTTCGAAGTTTGCTTCTTCTTCCATCGAACCTGGTAGAGCTTTGATCAGCATGTTTACATACGAGTTAAATACTTGGAACAAACCTTCCAGTGTTTGGCCTCCCAACTGCATGCTTAAGAGTGGTCCTACATCCTCAAAAAAGTCCTGCATGTGCAGTTGTGCAATAACAAAAGTTAGTGAAAGAATTAACTGACTACCAAAAGTTCAAGGAAGAAACAATTTATAAATCAACCCTTGAACAACTGTGACAGCAAACAGCATGTGCTCAGACAATCATATAGAAGACTAGCGATTCAAAAACATTCAAGACATTTGAAGAGTGGGTAAATCACCTGTAAAAGTTAATTTAAGAGAATATATCCAGCAGTAAGCTCAAAGGCAGGAAAACAATGTATGAGTAGCATGTGCTATGTAAAGCTATACACAGGTAAAACAATCACCTGACCAAATGAGCAGCAAAGTGGCAGTTAAAAGGAGTGAGTATAAAGGACTACTTCATGAATTAATGTTTGAATAGAGAGAAGATACCTATAATGGTACAGTTGATCAGATATCAAAGAGGAAGAAGTGTTTACCTGGACCATTAAATTGAAGCGACGGGCACTACTTGAAAGTTTATGTTGAAATACTGCTGCATTGCCAAGAGATGTAACAGAAGACCTGCCAGACTGTCGAGTACTGGTTGGGGGATAAGTAAGTACCCAATCATCAGCAGCAGCCAAAGTAGCAGTGCTCTCTTCAATTCGTTTTATATTAGCATTTAAGGCTTGTTCGACACTGGGCCTAAAGAGTTTTATGAGCACAGGACAGAGTGCCAAGCCACGAGCTTCCAACAGAGAGCAATGACCTAAAGCTATTTGAACACACTCTGCCGCAGCTCTTAAACCTCCAGCAGCTGCTGATGATGCTAATGCATGTCTTTTAACAAGAACAGCAAAGGCCTCTGTTTGCTCGGTAGCCCACATCACAAGCTCAGAGCTGTATTTTCGTTCCTTACCAAAAATAGCCAAAGAATCACTAGCAGCTTGAGCAATAGCAGAAAACACTATCTGCGACAGTGCAGCAGTATACGCTCCTCCATATGAGGTGCTTGACGGGCGTAGGCTTTGCATGTTATACTGATATCTTTGGAGGTGTGCATTGAGGAGCAAACTATGAGCTCGAGCCCCATCCCCAAGCTTTTTAAGAGCTGATATAGCTGCACGAAGTTCACTGCTGCGAGTAGAAGGCTGACAAGCAGCTTCGTGGTGGGTGAGGATGATGGGTGAGGTCTGCCATGTTCGGTGGTTGGAACGGAATATTATTTTGATAATATACCGTAATTCTCAACGGGCTCCATTTATCCAAGCTTCCAAACTCTATGGCTCTAAGTGCTCCAATCATCTAACTTTGCTTCCCTGAAATCAAGCTCTTCCCTTTAACATTATTTCTTATTTTCCAACCAAATTTCACGAGATTTGGCAAACCCGATGCTGCAGTTAATCAAGAAAATTCATGATTTGGAGCGCGGTCAATAAAGACATTGACCTGTTCAAATCTCAAGAAAAAGACCTTTCCACTATCCAAATCTTTTTTTGGACATGATAACAATAATCTCTTTCGCCACAATCCCAGAATTTTCTTCTTGGACATGATCCTCGAAAAATCACCTACTATCTCACTTTTAATTAATGTTTCTTGCCAAATAGTACATTACGATTCCAAAGTTTTAGATTACGAAAAAAGTTTTCAGATCTTTTACCGAGCCCGTGAATGGTGAAGCCAGGACGTTACTCATGACTGGTTTCCTGGGTGAAGATTGGCTTTGCTTTAAATATCAGAGACTTGCCAATTTCCAGTTAATAATGAACATCAATCATACCCTGTACTGAAAATGAAATTAACATGACAAGGGTTTTTACAGCGTGTCCTTCAACAGAATGCGAGAGGTAACAGCCATATAAAGTTATAAGCACCATTGCTCATCTTCAAATATTGGCTGTCTACCAGGAAAAAAAACAAGGATGCATCATCCACTATCTTATGATGACACAGCTCATTCCACTTGACACAAGTGGCAAAATTCTTTCCCAGCAGCTGAATATAATGCTGAACATGATTTGTTTAACCAAAAACAGGCAACTGTTTTGGCAAAAGCTGTAATTGACATTTTTAACTTACTCTGCGGGAAACTTTGGCCATCACAACTTCAAAACACAGGATTGTTCCATATAGATTCTCAAGGAAATGTAAATGATGCAGTATAGTCAAAAGAGTAGATAGCACTGCTTACATTTATTACAATTTCAGTTCCAGACCAAATCCAAAGTCTTGCCTGAAATTATGCCTTACAGACCTAATGAATTCCAATCGACCAGACAGACTAGAACAAAGTTCATTGAGGAAGATCCTCCATTGTCAACTCATTCAGTCCCAGAATCCGAACGAACAACTGTTAATAAAGAGCCAAAATGATATTTAATCAGAAAGCACAGTTGAGAGCTGATGTAACAGAAAAGTAGTGATGAAAATAGGTTTAAAATGCATGTTAATGTGCAGAAGTATACACATATGGAGGGCAAAAAGGGAGAAGGTCCTAGCTCTCTCGCCCTCAAAGAAGGCAAAACCATGACACCACTATCAGACCACCAAGTTGTCAGAAGAGTATATTATTAAAAGCAGGTGAATAAGTATACAACTATAATGAGGATTACACCCTTCAGAGAAAAAACAATACATCATTTTTGCAACACTATTTTTCTCTTTTCAAAGTCAAAGAAAGCCACATCAAGCGTGAAAGACTGTTAATTTCTGGGTACCAAACAGTTCATACGAACATCCAAAACAATTCAATAAATGGTGTATAGCAAAAATAGCAGGTCATAGGTATTGCCTCTCCCTTCCATAGTAATGCAATAAACAATAGTTTAAACAATCCAATAAACATTCCATAAAGGAGAACTGAAAAAATCAAGAAGAATTTTGCAGCGTTTCTAAAATCATCAGCCAAAATTCAGTCTCCAAGCTCCTTCATCCACTTTATAAGCACCTTAATATCACTGCCACAGCCTAATTCAACATTACTAAGATAGAAAAGACTGCACTGAACAAAGCCCCTGAAACAGCTGGCTTATTCACACCACAACAAAAATAACACTCACTTTTTTTCAAGGCATAGATGAAAGTAAGATTCTTCCAAACCCTTCTAATGATCCGGGTCATCAATAGACATGAAATCAATCCCACCAAGACTGAAACTTGTAGGAAAACATTCTACACTGCAAGCCCTGAAACTGAGGTGATTGGAATGCTTAATACTCAAACATGGAGAGTTCTAACATAGATCAAACCTCCTCAATTTTCACAGCCCTTTTATCCTACAAAACTTAGAACATATCAGAACACCCTACATCGACTCAAATACGTCAGCGGACCTAAGACCAAATGCACTACACCCATTACACACTGAAGGCTCCTCGTAATTCTTATAAACAAGCTCAAACGTCAAAAAACAAGAAACAAGAAATTGGCTCTCAATCTTAACCCCAAACCTATATCCTGACAGAAATTTTAGAGACAAACAATCCATTCAACCTATAATTTCTAAATCATCATTCAAATGGTGATTAACAATGATTACAGACTAAAAAAACACAAATCAGATTCAATGAAATCAGGAGAAAGAAGATCATTGGCACAGAATCCAAAAAACCCAGATCTAAAAACGAGATAAAAGGGAGATCTTTATACATGGTGAGAGTTAGATAGAAAGGTAAGAGTAGAATCTTACCGGGTTTCTGAGGATTTCCGTCGACAAACTTGGTAACAGAAAAATGAACCTTTTCCCTCGAAAGAGCTTCAGTCTTGAACGGTTCTTTGAGGCAGTTTCTGACAAGATTAGCACAGATGTTGGAATATGTTATATAGGTCATGCCGGCGGCCCTCCAAAACGGCGCTGCTGCATTCGACGCCATCGCTTTTACTCTCTTCTCGTATCTTCGGTTTCTCTGTAAAGAGATGATACCATCGCTTTGCTTTCTGTGCTTTGTGCTGACCTAGTTTCTCTAGTGGGCTTAGTTTTGGCCCAAATAAATCTTTTATCCCAAAAGCTAATTACCAAGCAACGGTACTAAAACCAATTGTAAGGATCAATTTGACATAATTAATATACTAAAGGGATTAAAATTATCACAAACCAGCAGAATTAATATGCTGAAGGGATTAAAATTATCACAAACCATTTTTTAACTAGCAAGCTAAAAGCATAGATGTAAAACTCAATCCAAGATAAGGTCCGGTTGAAAACATGATCTGGATCAACCAATTTTTTTTTTCTAAAATAAATGACTATTTTTTATCATAACCTATTCAATAGTATAATTTTTTTTCTTTCCAGAATGAACTGGTTCGAGCCCAGATCAAACAGGTCTAAAGTTAATCTGCCAGTCCGGTCTGGTTTTTATAAAAGTGGCTATAAGCCTCTTCAAAAGCCCGCAACTCTTTCAGCTTCTCTGTGAGCAAGATGAAGGCAACAGCTTTACACAATCTCTTCACCTCACCACCTCCAAAAACCACCCATCTCCTCCGTCCTCACCAACACCAACCGCCACATGTTAGCTTCAGAATCTCCAAGGGTCTACTGTTCTCTTTCTGTTCTTCTAGTGGTGCAATCAGAGCCGTTGAGAGAGGACGCTTGTCATCCATCTGGGATGAGAAGCCATATGAGTTACTAGAAGAAGATGTGGTCACATTTCTTGACCCGCCTAAGGAGCTTATCCCTCTCGACCCTGACAGTTACAATCCAGCTGCTTACCTCTGGTTAGTTTCAGTGAAAGACTTGACATTTACTTTACCAGCAACATGTTGCTGCAGTCCACTGACTGATGACTTGCTTTTGAATTGCAGGAGTAAAATTGAAGATATAGAAGAAGAAAGGCGTCTTAGATTGCTGTCTCTGATAAAACAACCCAGGTAGTGTTTGCTTCTTCTTTTTTATGTTTCAAATTTAAGAATTCGATGTTTTCTATCAAGGGTTGTGGTACAGTATGGATTTTTCATGGGTTTGGTTTGAATGGGAATTAATCTTTGTGCAGGCTAATATCAAGAGCTTGGGAGATAGCTGGCATGAGATATGAGGATGCTAAGTTAGCAAAGAAATGTGGGTCTGACTTGTTGTGTTGTGAAGATGGTGAATTGTCAGTTGAGTTTTATAGCTGTAGAAGTAATGGAGGTAAATTATTTGAATGGCTGGTTTTGGTTATATAGGCTTGTGTGTGTGTGGAGTGTGAACTATGAAGTTTTGGTGATAATGTGATTTTGATGTGGAATGTTGTGAACTAGGTGGTTTGGACGTTTCTTGGATGAAATCGTTCAAGATGGTGAGATCTAAAATGCTTTTATTTTTATAATTTTTTCCTTTTTGCATGCGATGAGATGTCTATGATTGGTGCATTTTTTTACAACTCAGGTTATATTCCGTTGCGGTAATGCAGAGGTTTATGGGAGATTTATTGGTGAGTTCAGCTGCATTTTTGTCACTGTGATTCTGTATTTTACACTGTAAAGAACAAGGCTTCAATTATTTTTCTGTGTTTGTTTATGTGTTTATTAGATGTGAGTTTGTAGAGACTGGAGGGGAGGGGTAGGGATGGCAGAAAAAAATTGGAAAGATGCTGTGAAAAATAGCAGAAACAAAGTTTTCAGTATTTGAAAATTTGGTTCCCCCATCCACAGAGAGATGCATATATAACTTAAAGGCTTGGGGCTTGTGGAGGTGGTTGGTTAAGAGTTGAATGGGGCTTATCTATTAAGTGATGTGCATGGCAGATAATTATTTGTTTCTAAGTTGTTTGAGACTTGATCAGTTGCCTCAGAAATTTCTTCCTTTTTATAACATCTTTAACAGATTTTTTTTTAAAAAATCTCGCCTTTCAGTTTCTGGCTTTAAAAACATTCAATTGTCCCTGTGTGTAGTATATATATTTGATGAACTATGAAGATGGTTAGCTCAGACCTAATCTTAGTTAACTGATAACAATAATGCTTAAACAGGCGGATCAGGGCTGGCTCAAATCACAAAAACCTTTAGTCCATTGTATTTTAAGGTGGCGGAGCAGAAGGAAGTAATGTCTACAGAGCAGCCCTGTGATTTAGCATATGAATTTGGAGATGGGCACTTGGATCTCTGTAATTATCCACGACACTTTCCAAGACCAGGTGGGATTTATGTAAGAATTGTACTACTGCAAAGGATCTATAGTTTCAGATGACTATTTTTCTAATTGAAATGCAAAAAAGTTGGTACAGTTTCTCCTCCTGATCACTGTTTTGACTTCATATGGCCCTGATTTGCATTTGCATCTACCAATCTCATGCCAGTGGACACAGGACTCCGTGATAGTTATCTATAAAATAATGTTACTCTCACCCTTGCAGAAATTTGATCTCATTTGTGCCAACGGAAGTAACCATGAGCTTACCTGAAAAATAAAATACACAATAGACATGATTCATGACAAAATTATTTATAGCACTATTTGATGATATAATGTGTATAGTTCTATTTAACATTCCCTAATTTGCCGCATAATGTTTGGACTGGTCTTAAAGATTTTCTTTACTTCTGCAGAAAAACATCCATATCCTTTCGATGATCAGGTTGTCATATATATTCGTCATGTTGGACCTGGGTTGCTAGTGGGGCAAGCATGGCAAGAAGGGAAGGAATTACAGCAAGTTCCTCAGAAGTTATGTGATGAGATTTTGATGGTTAAAGATTATGCCCCACCCAGAGAATATCCCTAAAAATAGTGTTTATTTCCTTAACTTGGTTGATCTTGAGCAGCGGATCAGATCTTGAGCCCTCAAGTAGAATCAGTAGAAACGATCCATGCCAATCTTTTGAAATGGTCACTGTCATGGAAGAAGAAAAGAGGTGTTTTTTCTGTAATGCTCGTCTAGTTCTGTAACAGAATCCTGAAGTTGGCTTCTGTCATCTATGAATTGTAACATCAAAGGGAGATAGGAGTTTTATGTGTATGCTATGCTGTTGATAAGTAGCCGAGAGTACGGCGCCATGTAAATGGAGTGCCATAGAGAATTCCAGGCTTCACTTCCATTTCTTTCTTTTTCTTACCACGGATTCAACATTTTATTATTTTCCCTTTTGCATCCTCAAGGAAAAAATAAACAGCAAGTTTTAGTGTTTTGAGACTAGCCATTGCAGAATGCCTTGTGTGGATCAAAAAATTCAAAACAATCCAAATTTATCATTAGAGAAAAGGAAAGTGCCCATTGGTTTACCGAAACATTATTTCTTTATTTCAACTTCATGTTTAACGTTTGAAGAAGGAAAGGTTTAAGACAAAATCAATTGATGATTCTACTGGAGTTATGCTAATTTCTTCATGTGATTGGAAGATAACATGTGCGACAGAGTTATTAGAAGTTAGAACAAGTCTCAGGTAAAATAATGCCGGGTTGTCTCGGGTCAATTAAAATGATTTTATTTTATTTTATTTATTTATTAAAAAAACAGGTTGATCTTAGATCTCACCTTTTCTTTCTAAACTCGAGCCGTGTCAAGTCCTGCATCAATCAGGGCATTTTGCAATTTTACAAATACCGGGGTGGTGAATGTAAAAAGAAACTTTCCTTCCCATTTCCCACATATGAGGGCTCATTATCAACATCATCCACGTCTTCTGTTCTGGTTTCTCAGAACACTGTACTCCTATCATTAGTCCATTGTTCGACCATCAAGATTTGTACACAAAATAGAAGTTTTTAAATTCCTAAGCCCAAGTTGTCCTCTCTCTCATAAGTCACAAATGCTTCTCCAAAATCAATCTCTCACCACTCACTTACCTCTCCCTTCTTTCTTTCTCCCGAAACCGACAACAACAAAGTCCCAACAATTCACACCTCTAAAGCAGCAAAACCCACTTCCCCAATTCTCCTTAAAATGCTCTCTTTCAACTGTATCAGCTGAGACACCTACTCATGTTGTTGGATCCTCAAATGATAAGCCCTTTCCTGCTGAGGTTTCAAGAACCATCATGGAGTTATCTTCAGTTGGTACTCTTTCTACTTTAACCCCAGATGGCTGGCCTTGGAGTGTTGGTGTTAGGTTTGCTGTTGATGATGATGGCACTCCTATTTTGTGCTTGAGTGATTCTTTTAGACAGTTTTCTGTTGATAGAAGGTCTAGTCTTCATGTTCAGGTAAGTCAACTCAATCCATTGATTCTTCAGAATGGGAAAAGATATAATCTTTACGTATTAAACATGTTTGATTGTTGGAATTAGTTAGTACAATCTGGAACGAGGACACGTCAATGCACAATTCAAGGAAGCCTTGACAAGCCTGAGGATACAAACGTTTTGAAGGTATTTTTTTTTCCATTTTTATTGGTTGCTTGCAGTGAATATTGTGGCATAAGCACTGTGGGTTTATATGGTTTTAGCAGTTTCTGGTAGAACTTTACACCGAAATGAAGACTTTGAAGTAAATTTGATTGTTGGTTCTGGAAAGATAGGTACAATGTTCTCAATGGAATAAGGATTGTCTGCTAATAACGAAACACCATTGACTATTAACGTATGGTTTGTGGAAGTAATCGGGATTAACGAAAGTGTTTTCAGCAAGCTATATTCTTCTTGATCCGGAATAAACATGTGTTTATAAGTTGAGAATCCCTCTAGTTGAATCATTAATTAATTAGTATAAGTTGAGAATCCCTCTAGTTGAATCATTAATTAATTAGAAGTTGCAATGGGAGTATATTTAGAACCCAACCAGATCACTGCCACCTTTCCACATCAAGTTGCGGTTATCCTGTTGGGACTATTTTGGACTGGAGGGGCTGCTTTAGCAGCTAAGATTGTGTACCAAAAGAGTGATCAAGTGAATAGTTTGGGTTGATATGAGGTGGGGAGATTGTTTTTTACCCAAATGGAGAACCTGGACATGATGTGTAGTAGGTCCTATACCCATGGTCCACTGAAGATGTTTTCATCTTTATCTATCTGCTCCTCAATGCAGCCTAGAGCAGGGTTTTCTGCAGTTTGTAGAAATGGTGCTTTCTGGGTTGGGGAAAATGGGCTTGCCATAAAGGGGGCTGATTACTTTGTTGCATGTATTTCTTAGATGTCAGTGTGAGCGTGGTTAAGCTCAAACATAGAAAAGTAGCTGATAGGTTTTGATGTGTCCTAGATGCACATGATGTCCAGTTAACTAAATGAGTGCTTTTTTGTTCATGATACAATTGCTTAGTTCTGAAATGTTTAGTGGGAACCCATCATATCAAACTGAGATTGTACCATCTTGTTTTGACCTTATTTGAGCTGGAGGAACAAGGTAGTCAAGCTACCTGACCAGCTAAGATGCTGAATGCAAAATTTTGTTTGAATTCCTAGTTTCAATCTGATTTGAGAGGGAATATTGATTGTTTCTCAAATTGAAAACCTGGACCTGATTTGTAGTCCTGCCCTGGTTACTGTTTCCATGGAGGAAGTCATTTTTCTCGTCATCTCATCAATCTTGGATCCAGCATGCCCGGTGGCTTGTAGGAACTGGGAAAAATAAGCCACGATATAGGTGATTTGGGATGATTAAATTGCTGCACTTAGATCTCCTATGGAACATAAGCATGGCTAAGCATATCACAGCATGGAAGCTGGCAGATTTTGATCCTTATCAACATGATGTCTACTTAACTGAACGCATGCTTCATTTTTCTCTGTTTATGTTTGTGCTATGATCTCTTAGTCCATAACTTGTACTGGAATTTGCCTTTCTTTTCAGTTGGTTCATTCAATGTGGAAAAAGAGATTTGGAGAAGAAGTTAAGGATGAACTTATTTATGTTGTGGCCATGGAGCGGGTACTTCAGGTGGAAGACTTCATGGAGGTATGATGGGATTTTGCTTGCTTCTTGGCTGTGTTATTATGTAATTCTTGCAGAATACTGGTTTCTTTGCTCTGTCTTTCGAAGGTAATTTCTTATAATTTTAGGAAATTATTAATCTCTTTACCTGTTTCAGGATGGTGTATGGGTCTCATCATCTGATTATAAAAATGCTAGCCCTGATCCACTCCGAGACTTTGCAGAAGCATTTGCTAATGAGATCAATGACAAGAACATGGAAGATGTTAACCGCTTCTGCAATGTATATGTTAATTTGGACTTCCAGGTTTGCCGCCAACAAAACTCTTATCATCTTCATTGCTATTGGCAGTTAATGTGCACAATTGCTACTTGAGAGAAAGCAATCTACCTTGAGTTTCTTACAGGCACCTGCAAACTTCCTAGGTTGCATGATACAACACTATATATAAAAGAATAAAACCTTTTTGGGGTAAATGCATTTTGATGGTACAAGAAAAACCGGTGCCTGATTCATCTCTATTCCAACGTATTGAGGTTTTACTAAGGTTTGGTTTTGTTACATTACTTGCTCTTAATTTCCAATTGGCTTGACAGGTTTCAGAAGCGAAGATGATATGGGTCGATAGGCTAGGCTTTGACATACGTCTTTGGTCTCCTCAGAAAGGCACGTTTGATGTCCGAATTCCTTTCCCAAGAGAAGTGACCGATGTAAAGGGTGCTAAGTCCTCATTCAATGGAATGTCACAGCTTGCTTGGGAGGTGGAAAAAAACTATCAGTCGCTGAACTTTAAGAAGGTGAAACAGCTAAAGCAGATAACACACAAGGGATTGTAACAAGTTAATTTCTCATCATTTTTGTGAGATACTGTGACGGGAGGCCCTTAATGACTATTCCTTGCTGAGTTTTTATTGTCAATACTTTTGATGGTTCAGGATTGATCCACCATTCAGACAAATTTGTTGAAAGTACATATTTGATTGGCAAGTGTTCATGTGCTGCATCATATCTATTTTAGTTTCTAAAGCGTGCACAGATTCTTAAACTCAAAATGCACTTGATCTCTATCTGCGTTACACGTGATTGTTTCTTGTCTACTTCATCCTCAAAGATCTCTTTCTTAGACCCATCCTCTGTTGTCTATGCATAAAAGTTATGGTCCCAACCATTCTTGCTCTGAACTTGGGGAAGGAAATGCATGCTTGTCACGTGGCTGCGCTCCTATCCATTGAAAAATACACGTTTCAGACTATTATTGCTGGACGGTGCAGCCATTCTCTTCTAGCAACATTTCTTACAACTCAGGGCAAGAAAAATCCTGGATCTTGTCATGTTGGAACAAGCAAGAAGAGACAGAGGGCACCGGCTGACTAATTGGATACATCAATGAGAGCTTTAAAAGAACGATAAACAATTTTGGAATGGTTATTGAATCAACATGTCTCCTCGTATTTCAAGAAGTAACATCGAAAACAAAATACAAAATTCAATATAAGAGTAACCCATTCTCAAAATCTATAGAATAACTAGAATTCAACTTGAAGTTTACGTGGAGCTGAACTGTACCCAACTCCGAGCTTCATTACTACTCTCTCCCTCCCTCACCCTGCTTACATTCATAGTAGAACACAGTAAAAACCACAAAGGCAAGGAACTTAGATTGGGTGGACCAGAGGGGTATTCTAGCACACGCAGCGATTGGTGGGTTCTCAACTCACTGTGGACGGAGTTCAGTGTGGGAGGGCTTGTCAATGGGTTTGTGCCACTATTGGCTTGGCCTACGGAAGCAGAGCAGGGGTTGAACTGGAAGTAGGAAATCAATCCCGGCACGACCGATGACTTAGTCTCCTTCTCCGCTGTGGCAAAGGGGCTAAAAGTAGGGCTCATGGTCCCTCAAGAACGTGATGCAAAAAGATAACCCTATGACCGTTCAACATAATGTGATGAGCGATGCTGTGAAGGAGTTGATGCAAGGTGACCAGGGGAAGCAGGCTAGGGCAAGGGCACAAGAGTTTGGGAGAATGGCATGGCAAGATGCGGAGAAAGGCGGATCATCTGATAAGAAATTGGATCAACTAAATGAATGTCTCATTCTAAGACGAGAATTCCAGAGCTTTATAGTGGTCCTTTTCTAATTCTAATTGGTGCAACTTTGGAACGATATCATCATTTTATAGTTGTAGATTCAGCCTGGAATTGACTTGTTTTGAGTCTAGGTCAACTTACTTCATCAAGTTATCTTCAATCAATCATTTTTATTTAAACTTTTATTTTTTTTGAATAAATATCTTTAAAGTACACCTAGTAAAATTTGAATTGAGTTTGGTTGAATTGATCAAATTATTAAAAACCTGTACTATTGTTTTTCCATTCAAACATGGATGAGGCTTCGAGTTATAAATTTATTTAAAAATCAAATTTTATATAAATCGATATCATAACAATAATCTATCAAGATTAGATTTTTAACCACATTCACATGATGATTCGTGAATTTTTTAATCGCTACCCCCCATTTCATTGTCATCATTCTTAAGCAAAAAAAATAAGAAAAGCAAGAAAACAACTTTCCCACCAAACTCACCATGTCAAGAAGTTCACCTTTCAATTGCAACTTGCCAGAAGACCTCAACCACCATGTGATATGTTTTCATTTGGCAGATGAACAGATACACACAAGACAGGAGCTAGAAATTCTAAGATATATATATATATATATATAAAGAACCTTGTGCACTTTATGCAGCCATTAGTGTCAAACGAAAGTTATCTGTCACGATATCTTTTATTTTACCAATCAAACGGTTGTGCTTGGAGCTGCTAGGCTTGCTTAGCTTTGGCTGAAAGAGCGAGCAGAGCAAGGCTTCCAAACCTTGTGCAGTGTATTTCAAATGTCTGCTGGGACTAGCATCAGTTTCAGCCTGATGAAATTCATAGTTCTGCAGGTGGCTCCTGTAAACAGGTACATAAGCCTGGACGGCAAGTTTACACATCCTCAGCCTTAAGTCCTCGCAGGGAACGACCCAGTTGGATTGTTTCTGGTACATGTGATCAAACTCCTCGTTGAATGACTTCAGTCTCTTCTTGACCAGATCCCCCACAGATCCCCTGGTGGGAAAAGATAAAACCCGACTCTCTTGGCTAAGAAGAGCAAATATTTTCCCCCAGCTTTCTCTCAGGTAAAGAGTCATGTAATAGTCCCTGTACTGTTCATGAGCTTTCAACCAAGAATCTCCCATCAAACCTCCAAGATCTGTCCCTTTCAAGCTGCAAAAATGGCAATGGTTATTCATCATGAAAAGGTAGGAAAGTGTGAGATCATGGTGGGCTTTGGACCATGCATCCAAGTTTAGACCAATCTGCTTTATGATGTAATAAATCTGGTTGGCAACAAGTTCCTCTTGGTACTTCTCTTGTTTCCAACTCTGTTGAATTGTCAGAATCTGAGTCAGCAGTGGCCTATAATCATCCCCTAGTAGATGATTACAGTAATCGGTTACAAAGCTTACTAGCCTTGGAACACTACCATCTAAAGGAGGAGAACTTCGCCTTTGCAGCTCCACTTGGATTGGAAGTTCCCAGAAAATCTCACAAGCACCGTTGACAACTCCCTTGAGCAGATCCCTGGTCATAGTCTGGATCTCACTGCATGCTGACCCTCCAAAAAGTCTGCTGAAATCCACTCTCAGATTGTCTAACGTCGCAAAAATGTCCAATAGCTTCATGAGCTTGACTGGATCATTCTTACACTCTGTAATCTTCTTTCCAAAGCGGAGGAAAGAAAGAATTCCAGATTGTGTTACGATTTTTGCGAAGCAATCCATCCAAACTTCTGGTCCATTTTTCTCAAGCACATCACTACAAAGCTTGTATTCAATTTCAAAAACTTGCTTTACAGCCAACTGCAGATGCTTGCACCATTGATCAACGTAACACTCAACATCTTGCACATCATCAAATTCGTTGAGTGACTGGTTGAGGTAATTCAAGTCAAGAGCTTGAAAACTTCTCATGGTATTCAGACACCGAACTTCAACATAAGTCGAAATGCACTTCTCAAGCCTATTATCTGCATCTAGCCTCTCAATTATAACCTGAAGCTTCTGTATAACAGCCACTGGCAGAGGAGATGGAGCAATGGAGGCTTGTTTTCTAATAGAAGATGAGAAAGAATCCAAAACAACACAAAAGCAGTTCTCCAAAAGAATCTGCCTGAATTCAACTTCAAGTTTGTCAAATGCAGCACAGAGAACCCCCCCACCGAGCCGAGCATGTTTCTCAGTGGCTTGCAGCTCTTGCATGATGCTTAATGACTTGTTGACGTTCAAGATATAAAGATCATCATGAACTTCATTATCTTCCAGAAACTCAAGAATAGCCTCCAGCCACTGAATTGCTAGCCCGCAGTTGTCAGCCAGAAATTTCAATGATTCATCGAGCTGTTTCAGCATTAGCAGGTAAGTTGAAAGATCAGAACACGGGTGTGATAATAGTGACTTCTGGAGCTCTTGAATGATATCATACACCTTTAGCACCGCTGCGGCAGGGCCAATGGCACGATCAATATGCTCTCTAATTGCAACAAATGTGCACTTTTTCCTGGGGACATGTCTAACAGTGGCTTCCAAAGATGGTAATCTTTGTTTCATCCCCTCCAATCTTTGGCCTGTGCTGTCAAGAGCAGAGGCAAGAGCTCTTGAATTCTCTAAACTGGTCTTCAAGACTATCCTGGAAGCTGCAAGATTGTCAATGCCATCCTCTTGAGTCATTTCCAAATCAAGCCGTAGCCCTCAAATTCCCAGTGAAATGACTCAACTACTATCTCATCTGGTCTTTAAATACCACACAGCACTGTCAAGATTCAAGAATTTGTCCAAATGATTCTCTCTTAGTTTCTTCTCTGTCACTCATTTTACTTTTTCTTCACCAAACTCACCCAATCAGGTAAAAAAAAACAAGACTAGCCATATTCAAACCAAACCTCACTTGCAAAACAAACATCTCTCAGAAACCCCAACAACCCGGGTAATGCAGATAATGCAGAATCAATAGACCAATATGGACTTCCAGAATTCAAAAAAAGAAAAATAACCCCACTTGGACTTTAAAACAGCAACTGAAGTTTCACTTTTGGACATCAACCTTAAAATACCCACATGACAGGAACTGAAGTTTCTACTTTCTATCAACAACTAAACAACCAAGCAAAAAAAAAAAGCAACGAAGAAAAACATGCCTGTTTAGGATCTCCATTGACGACGTCAAGATATGCAAAGAAGGAATCCTCCATGAGCTCTCTCTTTCGTTTCTGATGTTGATGATGAAATGAGCCATGGATTCTGTTGCTAGTGAATGATTTCTTGCAGATGATCAAAAGTATTCTTGGTAATGGATTATCAAAAGTATTGCGCAAATCAAATTTATTTCCTCCATTGTATTTTGAACCATCAAAAAATAAGAGAGGACATGGCTCTTTGCTTACGTTCAAAAAATTATTTGTTTTGATAAATTTTAGGTGGCTTTTTTGCTGCAACAAGTACAAAGAAATCGAGAAAACAAGCACCTCAAGTCTGGTGGAGGACTAAGAATCCTGCATTTCAATGGCCCCCACATCGTATTTTGTTCATCAGAGCTCAACAATCCTGTTTAAACATCCTGGTTTGATCTACTGTTAAGTCTTTTTTTTTATCATGACATAGTAAAATCGGGGGGGGAAATCCCATGAAAATATATCTAAAAACCAATCAATAAAACTCATGATTTATTTATTAATTTATTACAGAAAAAGACGTAAGGGAAGTTGTAGTGTCGCTTGGAGCTTTCACGTTTCCATGTCTCTGATGCCAAACAGTTGCCATTGCCAAGCTAACTTGATATCTTTTCTACACGTATACATCACTTTTTTCAGTTACAGGTATTTGTTTTCGTGCAACTGCAAGCTTCTTTATTCTCTTGTGCGTGAGACTTTGTAAAGCCAGTACATAAAAATTTATTCATTTCCCGTGCTTTCCTATATAAAACCATAACGATTAAATATTATGTTCTTCTTCTGGTCTGTTGAAGATTGAAGACTTTGATTCCAAGACTATAACTGGATTCAAGATTATCATTATAAGTTTTTATTTATGTTTCAATAAAGATTAAAGTGTTTTGATCAAATTACGTTAGTTATTTCCTAATTAGACTAAGAGTTTTCAATTTCCTATTTAGCTAAGAGTTTGTAATAGACTAGAATTCTTATTCATGTAAGGTTTGTTTTTGATATAAATAAAGCTAAGGGATAGCAATAACCTAAACACATTCTGTTCTAGAATTTTTTCAACAATTGGTATCAAAGCTATTATGATCTTTGAAGGGATCGTGTAAAACACGAGAAATTAAAAGTGAGGTTTTAAAAGGGAAATCAAAGCTAACGGCTTTGAAAGGAAAAAAAATTGAGATTAGGATTTTTGAAGGAATTGTGTGAAAAACGAGAGTTCTTATTTTTCTGTCAAATCTTAAAGTAAAAGGATTAGTTACTCTTCTCAAATCCTTTAAAACAATTGCACAAAGGCTTCACAGCAGCATTTGTTAAACTTCTTTTTCAATGAATCACGGTTGAATTTTTCAGAATGAATTCCGCATCTTTTTCACCAAAAACACTAGTGTTTACTGGTCAGAATTTTAGAATTTGGGCAGTGAAGATGGAGGCATATTTGAAGGCTTTCGATTTATGGGAGTTTGTGGAGAAAGACAAACAACAACTCCTCTTGGAAACAATCCAACCGTGGCTCAAATGAAATTTTTCAGTGAAGAAAAGGCTAAAGGGTTCAAGGCACTTACTTGCATTCATAATGCAGTGAGTGAAGAAATTTTTACAAGAATCATGACTTGTAAAACTGCCAAAGAAACTTGGGATAAGCTAAAGGCGGAATTCCAAGGAGATGAGAGATCAAGAAAGATGCAGATTTTGAACTTGAAAAGGCAATTTGAAGGGTTGAAGATGAAGGAATCTGACACAATCAAAGACTTCTCCTCTCACATCTTAAAACTTGTGAATCAAGTGAGATTGTTGGGGGAAGAATTTCCTGATTCAAAAATTGTGGAGAAGGTATTGGTGAGTTTACCTGAAAAGTTTGAGCATAAAATTTGCTCATTAGAAGATTCAAATGATTTTTTTGAGATGAGCTTTCAAGAGCTTGTGAATGCTCTGCAAGCTGTGGAGCAAAGGCAAGCCTACAGACAAGAAAGAACAACTGAGAATGCTTTTATTGCTGTCTACAAAGGGAAGAATCACACTCAGAATTTTTTTAGAAATAACCAAAGTGAAAAGATAGAAAAAGGAAGAGACTAAAAACCAAATAACCAATAGTCTAGCAACTGGCAACACAACATGATAAGAAAAGAAAAGAAAAAGTTCCTTGCATGCAAATATTGTCAACAAACAAAATCACTTTGAGGAATGGTGTTGGTACAAGAATGTGCAGTGTCGAAATTGCAATCAATTCAGTCACATACAAAAAAATTGCAAAACCAAAGTAGATGAAGTCAAACATGCTCAAGAAGATGACACTTCATAAATTAAAGATGAATTTTTATTTGTAGCCATAACTCAATAGATGTGCAATACAACAAAGAGAGATGATTCATCTTGGCTCATTGACAGTGGTTGTTCTAACCACATGACAGCAGACCTCAGCATATTCAGGAACTTAGACAAAAGCTACATATCAAGAGTAAAGATTGGTAATGGAGATTTTATCAGAGTTGAAGGTAAAAGAGCCATTGTAGTAGAGACAAAGGTGGGTACAAAAATTATAAACAATGTCTTATATGTACCTCAACTAAATCATAATTTGGTTAGTGTGGGGCAACTAATGGAATATGGATATTCACTACTCTTTGATGATGGAGTGTGTAATATCAAAGATAAAAATGGAGTATTATTGCTGTCTACAAAAATATTGAATAGAAGTTTCAATGTTGATTGGAAAAAAACATGTTGGGATGTCAACACATGCAAGGTAGATTAATCTATTTTTTGGAATAAAAGGTTAGGTCATTTCAACTATGATATCTTAAAAAGAATGGCAAATTTACAGAAGGCATATGGATCGTCTAATGTACAAAATGAAGTTGTTTTTTTGTGAAACTTGTCAATTAGGGAAGCAAACCAAACACATGAAAATTAAGTTTCATGCCTTAAGACAACTCCAGAAAGAAAGGGAAATGAAGTGTTGCACGTCTAAAAATCAGCTGGCTGATTTGTTCACCAATCACTAGCTAAATAGAGATTTGAAGACCTAAGAGAAAAGGTTGGATCGTGCAACCCTGTAGCCTTAAAACTAAGGAGTGTTAAAGATTGAAGACATTGATTCCAAGACTGTAACTGGATTGAAGATTATCATTAATAGTTTTTATTTATGTTTCAATAAAGATCAAAGTGTTTTGATCAAAGTATGTTAGTTATTTCCTAATTAGACTAAGAGTTTTCAATTTTCTATTTAGCTAAGAGTTTATAATAGACTAGAATCCTTATTCATGTAAGGTTTATTTTTGCTATAAATAAAATTAAGAGATAACAGTAACCTAAACACATTGTGCTCTAGAATTTTTCCAACATAGTCATCTCTCTGTTCTTCGTCAGCCTTCTGACATTGAATCGGAGCAAAACAAGGAGGGTGCTCAGGTGGGCGGGGCTGAAGAGTGCATGATCCGTCTCAACCAGGCTGAGGAAGAGGAACCAGTACTGGTATCGCCAAAATCTGAACCAATTTAAATCACTATCGAACCATGCATATTTGAGACCTTCAGCTCTGTTCCTATCAGGAAGTAGGCACTGGCATCGAATTTGCTCCCATTGGATTGACCAGCATTATTCACGGTGGTGGGTACAATCAAAGAAGTGAACTGTTTTGAAGATTGAGAGAAGTGGAATGTTTTGAAGAATGAGATTCAGGATGAAGGGAATTTGGTGGTAATGGTAAATCTTTTGTTTCGTTTCTATAGATGTGTATTGTTTTTTATGGAGATAAATAATTGGAGCGTAGTTTAATTTTTATGATACTTTGAGGTGTAATGTAAGTTGTCTTCCACTAATTTTACCCGGCTAAAAGATGAAAATACAACTGTTCATAAAAGATTTTAATATACTTAATGATGTTGTTAGAGTATTATACTGTTTGATTATATTTATTTATTGAAAAATAATTATTTTAAGATTTTATATGAAAATCTATTGAATTGATGACATTAAATCCAGGTACTACACTTGAATCCATGATGGCAGCGAGCTTGATCATGCGGCCCACCTTATTGACCTTCCAATCTCAATTGACCTGATAATTGTTCGATAGACCAACAATGGCTAGGTCTGGTGCTTGCTAGAGCTATCCATCTCTTGGGTCTAGCCAGTGTCAAACCCCGGAGATAATTAGGTCTGGTGCTGGCCTAAACCAGCAGCCCACCAGGGTGTGTTTGTAGTGTATTTTTTATTAATCTTTATTTATTTATTTTTGACAAAAACATATCAACAAAATCTTGGTTCATCATCAATATATAATTGACTGCTCTGTTTCAGCCCATGGCTCCGCAATGCCATTTCGAGCACCCGACAGAGACGCGACATCTGCCCGGAAAACCATGGGCTATGAGGTCGCTGGCCCATTACTAATGGATGGGCCCTCCATGCTTTTTTCGATAAGAGAAACGAACCCTCTCCCTTCACATGTATGCTGTCAGAAGAATCAGCCCTTCACCATGCGGGTCGACGGAGAGGCGCGTGATTGTTTCCAGAATCCCACGTGGAAAAAAACAAAACAGGGTTATTTAACTTAAAATTCTTTAAGAAAATGAGACAAGGCTACTCGCATCAGCCTCCTTGACTTATAATAACCCAGGCTAGGCCAGGCCAGGCCAGGCTTGGCTGGGTTAAAAATAAAGTTTTTATCCTTCATCAATTAACAGCTAGGATCTAATTGTGTAATATAAAATCATTGACCTTTGTGGAGGTCCATGAAGTGTCGCATGGAAGTTTTTTTCCCACCACCACAGAGAATCCTGCCACCCTTCTTTTTCAAGCGACATGTTATGATTTTCAGAATTTATTTGATTTGTTTCTGCAAGAGATAGTGATATATGGACCCCTTTTTAATTATTAAAAAAAACATGTCCCTTGAATAATAGTAATAATAATAAAAATAAAAATGGTTTTTAATAACTATACATATATATATAAAAATAAAAAACTAGGGTCCATTACATTTTGTAATGGTAGCTAGGGCGAGTTGAAGAGCTCTTGAATTAATTTTATTTTATGTCCAGCAGCAGCACATGGAGGGGGAGGATGAGGGGCAAGAGTGACGCTGACTGTTGTTTTTTTAATACATAAATATATTTTTAAAAATTCAAGTTTATATTTTACTTTTTTGAAAATAAGATAGAAAAACCTTCTAATTTCAGAACAACAGATGGTTTAACAAATACAGTTGACTTGACTCGGCAGTTGTGTGTCTTTATCAGATTCAGGAGTCACTTCCATGCTTTCCATGGATCACGCCTGTGTTCTGGAGGGTGGCCGCTGCAGATTTAAGGCGATGATTGTTGCCTTAATCCTCGGATTTGTCTTCAATCAGGGACATATCCTTGCCGTGAATCCCCTTTTCTCTCTCTCTCTCTCTGCTTTCTTGTTGGATAATCCCATGAAATAATTTGTTTTTAACTTGAATAAAGTTTTTAATCTGGGATTGTGGATAGCAAACTACTGATGAAATCAAGATTTGGAAAATTAGAGCATGCCAGGCTATGGTGTGAATTAACTAATACCCTACTGATAAACTCTCAGCAGGTACAAACAGACAAAACTAATTAAAAATATTAAAACAACCATCGATTTAATGCTCAAGATGTATTTACCATGCAACAAATACATCAAATGTAAAAATAATGAAGAAAGGCGACTACGTAGGAGGGGGGTGGGGTCAACCTTTTGCTTTTAGAAACCACTTGAATCTTTAAAACTCCGAAGTGGCAGTTTAGTTTAAATACAGAATACTTGCAAAGCATTTAGGCAGCCATCATCTTCTGAGCAAAAGTGTCGGTGAGAGAGTATGTAGACTACAGTGCCGTTGTGTACTCGCTCTTTTTTTTTACATTTGTTTTAAAAATCTTTTTAAAAAAATTGAAATTATTTATTTATATTTTGAAATTATTATTTTTAAATATAGTTATGGGTTGATATTAAAATTAATTTTTAAAAAATAAAAATTATTATTTTAATATTTCAAAGACAACACAACCAAACTAACAAAGAGTTACTTTAGATAAATGTACACTGGATGGTGAGAGAGAAGTGCTCAGTATACGTTGTGTATCCCCTCTCTCTCTCTCCGCCTTTTGTCTCCACCTTCTCCTTTACACAACCGGCACCAAATAAGCTTTTAACACAACAAAACACACAAACCCCTTTACTATCAGGCCTTAAAACAAGGAACTAGTTCACTTGTGTCAACGAATACCTCTCTTTCTTCACATTAACAGCACTTAAACTGAGAGGTAGAGAGAATGGGTGTGGATTTGAGACAAGTGGTTGCTGGGGTGCTGACTCTAACTATGTTTGTAATGCTTGGTAACATGATCAAGAGAGACCATTTTGATTCTGTCGAGGTAAATCCCTTTTAGCCCTTCTTCTTAAGTCTCTATGGTACTTTGCTTCACGTGTGTATGTGATCTTCTGGTCATTCAAGTTTCATTTTTTGTCCCATTTGAAGCTGTGTTTCTTGATGGGGTTTTAGTATTGGTTTGGATCTTTAAGCCCTTTTGATGGTTCACTTCAATTCTCACCTTGCATTTGATATTAGTGTTCTTGCAGTTTAGCGAAATAAGATCTGCATACTCCTGGCCCAAATGCTGTGGTTTTGTGGTGTTTGTAGTTCAATTTTTCCTTTTTTTGTCAAATTCTCCTTAGTCTCCGGATGCTGTTTCATTCAGTCTTTGTTCTTCTGCTGAATTTGTGTAGGATCTCTAAGGTATTGTAACTGTTTGCATTAATCTGTTTAATCTTTCTTGTTTTCATCCCCTCGTGTTGGGATTAAGATTTAAGCTGAGGTATCAACATTACTGCTCTTTCGGGCTACTTGTGATATAGAAGAAGCAGTGAAATTGGTTTTTTTCTTTTCTAATTGTTTAGGGTCTCAAAACTTTCTGGTATTTTTTTCTTAAAAAAATCCCTCTCATGTGTGAGGTTTCAGTTTTTTTCTTTAAGACCATCTCGTGGAGCAAAGTTAATTAACTATAGTATAGGGTGTGATACTTTTCTCTTCTTACTCAAGCGACTGTCTATTTTCTCACTCTGTTAAATGAACCTTTCATCCAATCATCAAATGCTGTGGATCTGTATATGATTCTCATTCTCATTCTT
This sequence comes from Salix dunnii, assembly GCA_015731905.1. Classification (NCBI taxonomy): domain Eukaryota; kingdom Viridiplantae; phylum Streptophyta; class Magnoliopsida; order Malpighiales; family Salicaceae; genus Salix; species Salix dunnii. The sequence goes on from CM027668.1 coordinate 17,199,071, forward strand.
TTTGTCTTTTGTTCTGTAAAGGGTAAATTTCCAGGAGCTAGGGATGTCGAGTTTGATAGTGAGAAGGTTTCAGAGCGGGGTCTTGTGACTTTTTCGAAAAAGAATACAAATGGGCCATGGATGGAGGGTGGCCTAGAACCCAAACCATGTTGGAAAGAGTCAAATTTTGGTAGGTTTACTTTTGAACTTGATAATTGCTGAGAATTTTATGTGGTATTTATTCCTTTAAGTGCCCTCACTGATATGCTACATAATCTTGTGTGATGTTTCCTTCTACTTCTTATGAATTCTCACCATTTTAACAGATGAAGTAGAGTCAAAAGGGTTTGTCACTTTCTCATTAACTAATGGTCCTGAGTACCATGTCTCACAGGTATCTTAAGTAGCCATTTGAACCTTCTTTTCATTTGCTAAAGGATGCAGCCTTCATAGATGAAATATCTGCTTTCCATTCTTGTTCTACACCTTTAAATATTTTTATCTCTTTGCCGGTGGTTGCGTACTGCAATCAACTCCAGATTGCTGATGCTGTGGTAGTAGCAAGATATATTGGAGCAACCCTTGTACTTCCTGACATTAGGGGGAGCAAACCAGGAGATGAAAGGTTAGCGGCATGTAACTTGCATGACAATCACCTTTTATTTTTGACACGAACATGAAACAATAAAGTTGTTGGCCCATTTTCTGCCATTAGATTTGTTTAATATGATCAGGATGGTAAATTCCTGAAGAAGTATCTGGCTTTGCTATTTTGTTTTTCTCTATTTTATTTTTATATGCTGGGGTAATGTTTCCTTTCCAATTAAGTTTTTTCCTATTACTAACTCTACCACAATTATAAAACTTTTTTTCCTCTTCTTTTCTAGATCATTTGCTATCTCCAATGGAACAAAACTGGAAATGGAAACTTCCCCCATGTCTTTTAGGGGAAATGTTTTATGAACTTGTAATTAAACCTTCATATTAGTTGTGTTTGGACACTTGTATATGAAATAGTTTTCAATTTCGTATTTATCTAATTATATTCATTCTCAAAGCTTGATGGCTTATTGCAAGCTCCTAAGGCATGCACAGTCTGACTTTGCTGCCCTGCCCAACTGAATTGGCTAGTTTTTTTCTCAAAATGTTACTGTCGAGTTCTGGTTTACTTGAGATAAAGGACCATAAAATTATGATCTCTGAAGAAGTGTCCAAAATATGATCAGGTAGTGAATTAACTTCACTGAGAGCTTTTGGGTGCATGCTAAAAAAGTTGACATTTTACAGGAAGTTTGAAGAAATATATGATGTTGAGAAATTTGTTAAAAGCCTGGTTGGTGTAGTCAAAGTAGTTAAAGGTCTGCCCAAGGATGTATCAATTCGAGATTTTGCTGTTGTCAAGGTCCCCAATCGAGTTTCAGAGGATCATATTGCTGAGCAAATTGAACCAGTCTTCAGAACAAATAGGATCATAAGACTGGCTACATTCTTCCCTTCAGTAAATATGAGAAAGACCACAAAAACAAGTGCCAGTGATTCAGTTGCATGTTTGGCGATGTTTGGAACTTTAGAGTTGCAGCCAGTGGTTAATGAAGTAGTTGACTCCATGATTGAGCGACTAAGAACATTGAGTCGCAAGTCTGATGGACGATTTATTGCCGTTGACTTGAGAGTTGAGATATTGGACGATAAAGGTTGTCGTGGAAGCAGTGCAACTGGAACAAAGAGTTGTTTTAGTGCACAGGAGATTGCTATATTTTTGAGGAAGATTGGATTTGGCAAGGATACCACAATCTACCTCACTCAGCCAAGATGGGATGAAAGTCTTGATGTTCTGAAAGATATATTCCCAAAAACATATACAAAGGTTAGGCATTTTTCATTGGTTTCCCCTTTCTAATGTTTTCTCCTTCCAGTTAGCCTAAATCACTCTTTCCCCCTGAAAACTTTTGCAGGAAAGCATATTGCCTGCAGATAAAAAAGCAAAATTCCTTGAATCTGAAGATTCAGAGTTTGAGAAGGTCATTGACTTCTACATGTGTTCTCAAAGTGATGTCTTTGTACCAGCCATCTCTGGCCTATTCTATGCCAATGTAGCTGGTAAGAGAATAGCATCTGGTAAGACTCAAATACTTGTTCCGGCAGACATTTCTGGCACCTCTGCCTCTGTTACCAACCATTTCTCCCCCTATATCTCCAAGAAGAACCACATGGCACATTCCTGTTTTTGCTAGTATCCATGCCAAAAACCCTGAAGAGAGCACGATACAGCTTTAGTTGTCGTCTTCAATAATAGTTCTTACTTTCTCCATTGCTTCAGGCAAACATTTCTAGTAAGCAGATGAACATTCGAGTTACATCATTCACACTTCTATTTAGGAGTGAAAGCACCCCAAAACAGAAGTTTACTGTTTTTATATGATTTTTTAAAGATTGTTCTATATAAATAGGGCAGGTAGTTTTGTGAGTTATGTTCAAGAATTTGTTTGATGTTTTATAATACTTTGAAGTGTAAGTTGTTTATTGTAAAATCAGTTTGCATTTTATGAGTCAGTTTTGTAATTGTTTGAATGATGATGAACTAGGTTTGGACTGTAAGCTTAGGTTTGTGTACCGTAGGTTGGTAGATGAAAGATAGACACGCCAGGTTTCCTCCATTGATTGCTCCTTATCTAAAGATGGAAAAATCCCATCTAAGGCTTCAGCATCGGAGAACATCTACATTTATGGATTTCTTTTTTCTTCGGTTGATGAGGAACATTTTTGGATCATAGCAGGAGTTCTACCCTTTTCTATTCTGGGCCTCGTAGAGACAAGGAGGCAGCAGACAATGTACATGAAAGCTAATTGATAATTGGTCTCTGGTTTTCCAAAAAAAAAATGATTGATCTAATCAAGGGTGAGTGCCAAAATTAATAGTATAAATTAATCGAAGAGATTGAATTGTCTGGCAGCGAAATTGAACAGTTGAACCAATAAAGGAAGCTATAGAATGAAGATAGTGAAAATTGATTCAAGGAATTCTGCTCATAATGAAGTTTCCTTATTTTTCTTGGTATTTGGGAAGGAAGTAGACGTTGAGCTCTTTCCTAGCTTAGATCTCCAAGTCGTCAACAAAATCCATAATGTATAGACGTTGGAAGCAAATCTTTGCAAGAATCATTCAAAAAGATTCAGACCCTTATTCCTGAAACAAAGCATTCTAACAAATATTAAAGAATCCAACAATGTCCAATTCAAAAAGATGCGAAGCTTGCAAAATTTTGAGAAGATGTCGTCAAGATTGTGTCTTGACTCCATATTCTCTTCCCACCAGTCCCCGAAGCTTTGCTGATGTCCATGAAGTCAAGATTACTGAATTGCTGAAGGTATTGGACAATCCAACCATGCCAAGACCCAAATAATTCCATTAACTAAAAGTGAAACTTCTTTCCCCTCGCAACTAATCATTCATTCAACATTGCTTTTAGTTATAGGCGCTGAAACTTGCAACCATGCTTAACTGGTGCATATGCAGTACCAGAAGTTTCAATGAAAAAGGCGAATCTACTTATTGATATCTTAATTTACAATTCAAGTAATCGGAGGATATAAAACAACTTAATGTTTACAGTTTTTTAATACTCCTGAAAAATCATCTTACCACTAATGTATTGTTGGTTAGGTTAGACATATTGATTTATGGACAAGAAGCATCAGTGCACCTTCCATGAACTGGCTGCCCCGTGTCAGGATACAAGTTTAATGCATGCCTTCAGTAAGGCATCTATGCGTTCCGGGCAGGTCTTAATCGTCGAAATGGCTTTCTAAGGTACTTGGATAGTGGAGTCTTTGGTACTGGAAGGAGTTTTCCAACCGCAGCAAGAGGCCAGCTGTAAAAAGGCAGCGGTGGTCGGGATGAGAAGTGATGATTTGACACAGTAATGCAGTATATGCCTTCAAAAAAACACTACTTTCAAAGCCTTCAAAACATTTTTATGACTAGCCAAAAGTAATTTGCATCCACAAGAATAACAGTAGTGATAAAAGGAAAAACACCCAATCAACGAAGTTCACCCCATCTAATTAAATGAAAAAAATGTGCCAGAAAGCATTAAACCAAGACTCGTAAGTTAAACTAGGGGGATTCAAGGGACCCCATGGATTGACTTGAGTTGACAGGATGCAAAAAATATCTTATCCTACAAAAACTGGTGATTGAACTAACCTGACAATGCCAATAGCAACACATATAAGCCATTGTTTCCAATTAAGTCTCACAGTTGTGGTAAAGTCTCCAGTGAATTCAATGAGGATTATCTGTAAGGCAATTAACAGTAGCACTGTCAAATCCCGGTAACATGATAATGAAAGCCAAAAGAAAAGGCCATGGCTGCTCACCTGAAGGATGACAGTGAATCCAACTATTCCCATAAACAAGCGGTTTTTTGTTACTCCTTTAAAGACATTTAGTTGATCTGGCTTCCGAGCATTGAACTCATTAAACACCTGTAAGTTCAATAGTTAGCAAATGCAAGCTTTGCATCTTGAAAAGACAAAAATAACTTTTTAAGAATGATAATGGTATTGTTTTTCATTGTCCAATCCATAGACTTCACGAGACTCAAATACAACAAATTATACTTTCAGTCAAGTGGAAAACTTACTTGGCAGAGAACAAATGCATTGAATATCATTGTATTCTTCACAATTGTAGCATGTTTCCTGTCATCGTGACTTAAATTGAGAATACTCAAGCCCCGGAAGTTGAGCACAAGGAGAACAGCAACTTGATATAGAGCCTGAAATTGATGAAAAGATTAATAGGTCATGAATAAGCCATGGAGCTACATTAGTACTCAGCCAGTAGTGCTCTCAATATGTCATCAGGCAAAATGATCATTTTGGAGAAGAAATACCTGTAAGAGCAAGTTCCTCCACATGATGTTTGTTATGAGAGGTTCCCTAAAAGAGCAAGCAGAAGATCATGCATTCAGATCATCATCCATCAATTCAGAAAGTTTAGCAAATACATTGAAAACCATTATGCAACTTCTACAGTCACAATATGCAAGAGAATCCCCAGACCAGACTTCTTGGACAAGCAAAGGTCAGACACGAGTGTTTCAGGATCATCCTGTGTATTCTTACTTTTCTTGGGTTGATGCACCGGGTATTTTAAATTTCAATGTGGTAAAATTTAACAAGTACTTTACTCTATTGGGATATGATGCTTGCAGTGTAAAGCAGAAATCATTTAAAATCTTGAATCCACAACCTGGGAAAACCTGGTATATCCTGAGCTCTTCACAGCCAAGAAATTGATTCATATGAGTGAAGTTGGCAACACAGTTCTATACAATGCAGAGTATAGAATAGATTACTCAACAAGTTCTCAAATTGACAAAGCAATGCATAGTTATCTACGAAGACAGAAATATGGTAGCAAAATATCTATGAAGTACACAGGCCATTTTCATCAGGATAGAATAATCACACAAAAAAAATTTGGTCTACATTGGATGGACTAAAAAAGTGAAAACCACACAACTTTGTCACAACCAATATTCGAAACAATAAAAAGGAAAGATTCTATATTTTTTATTGGAATCAGAATTCAGAAGGCATAAGGAAAACCTAAAATTTTGTTGGATTCCAGGCTATAACATTTGGAGGATTCGCATTGTTAAGCAAACTGTTAACTCCCACAATTTTCCATCATTGATAATCAAAATAAAAGCAACCCCAATTCCCCTTCTTCTAAACGGGAAATGGCCAAACAAAAATCTACCCTCGAAACTTAGCACCAAAGCAAGGCTTGGGGTCAACATTAAGCATCAAAATGCCAAAGTGCACAAAACAGGCAATTTAAGAGTCACATTATCTGTAGCTTGCATTTGTAGATTTATGTCTACCATAAGATAAATGGCTAAGCCATAATACAGACCTTCGACCAACTGGTGTCCTATGCATAAGGTGGTCTGTTGGTGGTTCCGTAGCCAATGCAAGTGCCCCGAGAGTGTCCATGATAAGATTGACCCATAGAAGCTGTGCAACAAAAGTGAACAAGAATTAAAATGTTTATTCATCATGAGAAGGGATTTAGCCCTGCATCAAGGAAAAATTAAATTCCAAATTCAGGTATAATATCAATCCATTGAAATATTGTTTTTCAGGCTATATATACAAAAACAAGTTATAAAATGATGGTCAATTCTCTCAAGATAGGACCCAGATAAAACAGAATCCACTAAAACCATGTTCAATATAAAATCAAGTTCTTTTCTCTCAAATGTACTTCAATATGCTAGAAATCAATTCTACCAATAAGTGTCAAGGACCAACTCACATAAAAGCTTAAGTTGTTAGGTAAAACCCCATAACATGATTTATATTATTCTCCAACACCCACCTCAAGTGAAAGCCTTTTAGGCTGAAACTTGCATACAGGTCCACACTACCTAATGCTTAATTTTTATCAAATAAAATGAGTGGTGAGATTCAAACTCGTGACCATTAGGTCAGCAAGGCTCTGATACCATGACAAGAAATAATCTCACCTAAAAGATCCCAAGCTATGATTTATATTATTCTCTAATAATATGCATGCACAAAACCGAAGGTTTGGTATGTCTTCGACATTGATAACATGCTGCTATAATTAAACTAGTATTTTGGCAAATTTGAAGGACAGTTCATGAAAATATTATAAAATTTTGAAATGGTTGGACCTGCAATAATGAATTTTGAAATGTTCAACATGCTAAGATTAAATTGATCAAGTGAAAGAAATACATGAGTGAGAGAGAGAGAGAGACCTGCACTGTATTTAGAGGAACATCACCAGAAGAGACCGCAGCAACAACATTGATTACTAAAGCTCCAACATTAACAGTAAGCTGGAATTGGATAAATTTCTGAATGTTGGCATACACAGAACGCCCCCAACGAACAACCTACATGTGAAAGAAAAAAAGGTAATTTCTACACAAACTATTTATTGTAACTTGAAGGAACAATGAAAAAGAAAAGCATAGGCTAGAAGCAGATTCTGAGAATTGAGAAGCTGCCATGAAATTGAAGCGTTCTTCCTAGGCAGTCAGATTAACACGTTCTTCCTACGCGTTAATCCAAGAAAGTAGAAAAAGTAACTAAAGAAATAGAGCTGCAAATACCTTTATCATCTATCACACCCCACAACTATTTCAAAAGGAAGAAGGAAAATGTTTATGAAGAAAATCCAAACAATAAACTAAAATGGCATAGAAGCTAGTTAATGGAAATGGAATCATATTAAGTGATGGATGTGGGAGTAAAAAGGCTTCCAGAAGGTCGACAGTTCAAATGCGCAAACATGCAGCACATCATAAGAAACCAAAAGGAATCGAAGTTGCAAACATGCAATTTCCGAGTACGAATAGTGAAGTGCAGGCATTCAGTTTCAATCTGAAAGGAATGCTAAGCAGAAAGATGATGTTTTCTTCCTAAAAAAGATACATTGTAACCCCAAAGTAAAAGGCCTGCATGTCTAAATGCATTGCACACATGCAACATATTCCTTGATCGTAAGAAATTAAAAGGAATACAACTTGCAAATGTGCAAAAGCCACCCCCACCCCCCCCAAAAAAAAAAAAAAAAAAACTTGGAGAAAGGCACACATAATTTTCTCATTTAAAATCAAGTCAAGAATTCGCTAACCTTTACAACTGAAGCAAAATTATCATCTAAGATAACAATGTCCGAGCTCTCTTTTGCAACTTCAGTCCCTTGAATGCCCATAGAAAGGCCTATATCAGCCTATAATACAGAATGGTAAAAGTGCAGTCAAATGAAAAGAAAGCTTTAAGCAAATTGGAAAGTAGAGTAGGAAGTTGTTGGGTACAAGACCACGATGTAGTACAGAAGGCATAGAAAGGAAAAGAATCAGCTTTGATCTAGAGATATTTTTTATTGCCACCCAGACACATAATGCATGAATCACTTACCATGGAAAATACTCAAGCTCGTTGGTTTTTTTGCAGGCTATAATATGGGAAGACTTTTCCCTAGGAACTAGAGCGATTACTGTCATGAAATTTATCTCTATACAAAACATGCAAGTTGCACAGACTCTCAATTATTCCTGCCTTCAAAAGGTTTCTAGAACACGTTAAAGAAAGCGTCACACCTCCATATAAATCTTTTTTTTTATATATAATAGAATTACATGGCATGATTAATGATCTAATATGATATTTGCCACAATTATATTAATCATACATTTCAACTAGTCTGTATCCATGCACAGAAGTTAACATGTGGGTGTGAAACTAGAGGTCTAGATCCAATTTCGAGGTACATTAGTTGTAAACAAAAATACTTTCCAATTTCTAGGTGCAGGAGTTGTAAACTCTACCAGATGTATCCCGAATCTTTGGACATATGAAACGATGTGTAAAACAAAAACAAGATGACAAACCTCATGAAGTGCGGGAGCATCATTTGTGCCATCTCCAGTCACAGCAACAACTTCCCCTCCCTTACGAAGAGCTTGCACAAGTAAAAGCTTGTCGTTGGGAGATGACCTCCCCATTACCTATACATCATTGCTCTCAAGTTAAGCATTTTCTTCATACTACAAAAACCAAACTCAATCTCCAAAGTAATTCCATGCTGTTTGGAACAAACCGTAATTTTCTTGGCAATTATTTCTCTTTCTTTTTCTGAATACGCACGAAATACTTTTCCTTCAATGATATTCGGCTCTGTAGCATCAGCACCACAGTTGAGAATCCCACACTCCAAAGCTATGGCTTTTGCTGTCTGAATATTGTCTCCAGTGACCATTCGTACCTATGATTTCACTAACACATTAATCATAATGTCATAGATGATATAGATTTTAAACACAAACAGATTTCATCCAAGTATAAGAAATGCTAAACATGGAGCAAAAAAATTTCTTTTCATAGCACAGGTTTTCAAAATTCCAAGAGGAGCACGGTGCTAAGGCAATGCATTAGTCTTGCTTTGTCTTGGTGCATCTCCTAAGTTGCTTTGGGATGAATTAGTTCTTCTAGCTTCACTAGGTGTTCTACAATAATGTATATAGGTGATTGTAGTTGCAGATATGCAAAGAGATAGGAGAGCTTTGTAGCTCTTTTTTTCTGTAGTGGTTTATAGGAGGAAATCCTCTTTTTTCTTCTCTTGCATTCTTTGTTAATAATGTTCTTTTCCTTTATAAAAAAAAAAAAAAGTCAATTTGATTGACCATTGTACACTACAACTTCAGTCTTTAAAACATCATCCCTTGATACATATGATAGAATAAAATTCTTATAAGTTAAAAAATAAAGGTTGATTTCTGAAAGTAATAAACAACCTTTACACCAGCTGCTGTGCATACTTTAACCGCATCTTTTACACCCGGGCGACAAGGATCCTGCACACGAACGCAATAGTTAATTGAAAGTAAAGCAAAAAAACTGCTTGAAAGCTGGCACTAATGGACAGGCCAAGAAGGGAACTTGGGTTGGTTTGCATGTCAGTATAAGGAAAAGTATAAAACTTTTGGTAGTTTAATCAAATCATGAAATTGATTCATTCTATGTGCAGTCAAAACCAAAAGAGTTCACATGCTAGCAGTGCAATGATGATTGATGAGGCTCTTGTATGTGAGGTGGATGGAGATAAATAAAGCACTTATAGATGTGAGGTGGATGGAGATAAATAACGCACTTATAGATGTGAGGTGGATGGAGAAAAATAACTTCTAGCATATGAAACTTATCTACACTGACAACAACTTTACATGATGGTCGACATATCAATCATGGAGAGGGAGAGTACCACATAATCCAAAAGAGAAAAGGAGTAAAAATGCACACCTTAATGCCAACAATAGCAAGCAGAACAAGTTCATCTTCAGGCAAAACCCATTTGTCCAAGCTCTCTTCATCAGTAGGAACTTTGTCCGATTCATATGGTCTATATGCAATAGCAACACATCGCAAGCTGCAGGCAGCCATGTCATCAATAGACACCTTGAAAAAATCCTGCAGAGGGATTTACAAGAGGAATCATTATCCAAAAAATAGAAAATACAGACATGTTAAGAGATTCTAAATTACTCTCTTAATTGTTGCATGGTCAAATTTGTCACCAGATTAGGCCATATCCTGTATATGCAGTAGTTTATATTTACAAGATCTTTGTGGTTGATAGAGCAATGTTTGGGATTTATGTGGATGGTGAAGCAATGTTTGGGATTTATGTGGATGGTGAAGCAATGTTAGGGATTTTGAATGATTTGATACTGCAAATCGCGCATGTAATTATATGATTAGGCTGTAAATAAGAGAGCTCTAACTATTTAAAGAGAACCAGGCCTGCATTGAGAGGCATTGAAACCAAAACCAATTCAGCCTTCTTAACAACATTATGGCTTATATGTTTCATGCAACCAACTCCAATTATTTGCATTGTAAAGTTCAGATAGAGTCAAAATTGTAAATTAAATAGAAATGACCTCCCACTATTTCTATTTTCTATAAAAACATGTGGAATCAGCTTTGAAAAGATTTCAGAAAAAGAAAACTAACCATATCTTCATCAATGGATTGCAGTGAACCATTTGAATCAAGATATCTGGTACAAGAGGCAAGAACCATCTCAGCTGCTCCTTTCCAATGTATGTGAACTTTAGAATCAGTCTGCCAAAATCAAATAATGAATGAAAGTCTATCAGAATATGGCAACTCATATATTTACTTAGTAGCGGACAAGTTCAGTGGGGAACACAAATGAGAGATGTTGCACTCAGAAAGTGTCCAAGAAGCTTATAGCATGCTTCAGGGATAGAGATCATAAAATATGATGTAGCTAACAAACAACACTAATCTTGAAGTGGTTATAGAGCACTGACAATCCTCAACGCATAACTTTTTAAAATTATTGAAAGTCCTTTGTCATTTGTAAGTGAGTAGAGATCACTGGACAAATATTGCTTAGGCAAATCAGTGGCATTATTTTCCATGCAACAGATGCCAAAAAAGCAAATCAACAGCAGTATTTTCAATGCAACAAATGCAAAATGGTAAGAGAAATTATTATGACTGATGCTAGACACCAGATGAACTTTTGACCTCCAAAGCCAAGGGCAAAATTAGAATGAAGAGACTACCGTTTGTACTGCAACACCACCTCGCTTTTTCTCAGAATTGAAAGGGAAAACATGCAGGATTTTGGACTCTGATCTAAGAACATCGAACTTCAACCCCAACTGAAAACAAAATTACAAAATAAAAATACATAAATAGTAGGTGAAATTTACTTGACAAAGAAATATACTTGATATAGACGGCGGAATATGGTTAGAGGTGGTACCTTGACTGCCCAAGAGAGGATAGCTTTTTCAGTTGGAGATCCAGAGATCTCTATATCTCCACCATCCTGCAAAAATGAATGCAGTCAACAGCAAATTTCATTCTATCATGCTCTCAGAGTAATCCACGATATCCCACAAAAAAGGGTTTCAAAAAAGAAGTTTGGAAATAATTAATACGATAATTAGTCAAAGAGAACATGAGAGACAAATCGACCAAATCAAAGAACAAAAGCAAAAGAGACTGCTACCTTGGGAACAAACACATTGCCAGTGGTGTTCTGTGCAATACCCTCACATAACAAAGAGACAGCTTCTGAGTGCAATTTTAAAGGGTCATCTGGTGGGTTTATCTTTTGTTTCCCAACATAAGCCTCAACTACAGTCATCTGTAAAATGAAAAAAAATCCACAGGTACAAATCAAGCACTGAACGTGGCATGCCTGCTTCTGTAAGTAACCATGCTTCCTACTATGAAAGCCACCTGATTTAATGTCAATGTTCCAGTCTTATCACTGCAAATTGTCGTTGCAGAGCCCATAGTTTCACATGCTGAGAGTCTACGAACCTGAATATCCATGTTGTTAGATAAAGATGTTTCATAAACTAGAATACAGATCAGAAAAAATTACAGAAGAAAATGACTTTGGGGAAAATAGAGAAAGATACTTGCCAAGGCTTTATCTGCCATCATTTTTCGCATGGAATATGCCAGACTGCAATGCAATGGAGTAAAAAATACACAATAAAGTTGGATATGAGATAGGGATCACTAGAACAGTATGCATCAATATTATTGAGATGGCTTTTACTTACGTCAAGGTAACAGCCAATGGAAGTCCCTCAGGAACAGCAACAACCACAATTGTAACCTAAATGGTTATACATTTAGTCAAGAAATCACATAAAACATGAGCATAAGCAAATCCAGGGACTTCACTTACTGCAACGGTAAGGATCTTTATCACTTCGTCTATTGCTTTGCTGACATTTGTCTCTCCTTTGATAAACTGGACACTTCCATCTGGATTTTTTGTATTTCCAGTAAAGTATCTATAAAATTTAATGAGATTATAGACGGTAAGTTGGTGCACGAACAATATAGCAATCAATAATTGCTTAATAACATGAACCCTACCGGCCCAAAAGGATCACAAGCACAGAAATAGCCACAGCAAGCCCAACAATGCCTATAAAAGTTGCAAGTCCATTCAATCGCACCTAATACATTAAAAAGAGAACCTTAAAGCCACATCAAATCACATTTATTGACATTAGTTACAGTTGAAGTGAGGGGAATTGAGATGAAACCTGCAAGGGCGTCTCTTCACCGGTATCCTCTGAGATACTTGCCATCAACAACCCCCATTCAGTATTGATTCCAACACCAGTTACCTGAACATGGCCAAGAAGATATGAATCCACAAGGTTGTAGTTTGAAGAAAAAAAATATTAGATTAGTTAGAAAATAAGAGGAAATGCTGCTATTAGTTACATGACAAACATTAAAAGGAAAGGGGGGACATGCTTTATAAAAATAACTGAGAATCATCTTGATCATAATAAACAGACAACATAATGTATAACTGCACAGAAAGTATAACTGCAGTTTTTACCAGCATAGTGCCTACACCATCTGCTACTTTACAGCCAGACATCAGAAAGGGAGCCTTCTGATCCTTATGAACCTATAATAGAGAACAGACTTGAAAATAATAGATTTCAACTATCAAGAAATTACAGAACTGGATGATTAGCAAACTCACAATCTTGCTTTCACCAGTCATGCTAGATTCATCTATGGCAAGAGAATGGCCAGTAATCAAGAGTCCATCAGCTGGAACCTGAGTAAAGCACCTCAATATGTGTATAGTTAATTTGAAAGATTTAAATGCATAGTAAAAAATTATTTTCTTCAGAAATAAACCTCACCTGATCACCTATTTTAAGAGGTACAACATCACCAACAACAATATCAAAAATTGATATTTTCATTATTCTGCCACCCCTCATAACCTGCATTGGTTCGGATGTTTCCCTTTCATTAAATACAAAACAATGGAAGATCAAAAAATAAGAGATCATATATTTTCATATCACGTTGATACACACCTCTAACTGTATGTTTTGCTTTTCCTGATTTAAATTTTGAAACTGCAGAGATTGACGGTAATCGCTAACAGCTAATAATAAACAGAGAAAAGTATTGGTTACCAAAAATAAAACACTGCTTGGAAAAAAAACAGCACATGGAGTTGAAAGAGTAAGTCCAATAGAAGTTTTTTCCAAATATGATGGACAGAGCAGTTCAGCCGTGAAGAACAGTACAAGAAGATTATAGCAACATCATTTACAATTCATTTGGATCTCTGGGGACTGAAAGAGAACAAATGTGAAGTCTTTGACAGAACCATACCACAGCCATATATATAACCATATGGATGCTAACATACTAAATCTTGTAATCGTAAGCACCCAAACTTTCTTACGTTGCTACCTTTTGTTAGAAACTATATGAACCTTATATATCAGAAGAAGACTGAGTTCGATACCTGTAACAATTATGACAAGAAAAACAGCAAAAGAGATGCTCGCCCCATCATACCATCCACGTGACAAACCCTGTGAGGAACGAGAAGTGTGAACAAGATATCAGTATAAACAGGAAAAGGTCTGAAATAGAGTATTAAGGAGAGGAAGATTTAGCTCCATAATGCATTGTGCAAATACTCAAAATAGCTATAGAGACAGACCTCATATTAAATGGCTTAGGCAAGCTAAAACACAAAAAAACAGATTTAAATGAGAACCAAGCACACCTCTGTCTTGATTCCCAGTCCCAACGATGCAATGGCAGCTACAATCAAAATGATGAGGGTTAAATCTTGCCAAGCTTCCCACAGGAATCTCTGCAATATAAAGCACACTGTAAGCAGACTATCTTTAATTCTAAAAAGAAAAAAGAAAAAAAATATTCAAAACCACATCATACCAAAAAACTGCGTCCTTTTTTCTGCGGATATCTATTTGTTCCAAATGCATTCCTACGCCTTATTAATTCATTCTCATCTCCAGTAATACCAGTTGCAAGATTGGTTTTCAGCATATTTGACAACCCTTTGGCCTGATCAAGGAAGAGTTAGCACACAATGTAAACAAGTTTACACAGTAAAATAAGGAGAGCATGCTTGCAAGTGACTTACACCACCATATTGTTGCAGAGAAGAAATATTATGATCCCTGGTCATTGAAGCAAGCTGCTCCAGTCCAATTGCATAATCACCAGTAGCAGTTGGAGGTGTAGCTGAGGGACCCAGCACTTGAGAAGCATAAAATAAGTTAACAAGGATAGTCTATTTGAGTGTGTGTGTGTGGGGGGCAGCCCTGAAAACTCTCAAACAGCAGACTACAATAAGAACAGGAAAAACATTGTAAGAATATTTTACTAGGTCGTTTCCTTAGTCATCCAGTCTTTAATATCATGTACTGGGATCAACAGCAAATAATTCCTTCCTCTGTTGCATTATATTTTAGTCCAAGTTCTATTTGAGAGATTGTGACAGTAATCCCTCTCTTCACTACTACAATCCACATCCTTTTTTATCAAGCAATCCCCTTCCACACTCAAATACTCAAACTAACTTGTGCCATGTTTAAGTTTCGAGGAATGCATTACTATTATCTGGTCCTATCATATACTTGGATATATTCAAGTTAATAGTTTGATTCAAGCTTTTTTCTGGGAATATTGCATCTTCACTGACCATCACTCGCCATCCAGTAAATAGTTGACTTCAATGCAACGTTAGAGAAGTTATTCTTTAGTGAAATGAGGGCTATAAGCACAGAAACCCGTAGATCCCCATCCAAATATCTTTAACTAAACCACTTGATTTTTACTTTTACAGATATATTATCTTCCTTACTGCTCCGCTTCCTTTGTCAAAAAAAAACTGGGTTGGAGAGAAGGGATAAAGAAGCCCTAAACAAATCAATTTCTGAACCTCCACGTAAAAAATCATTTCAAACCATCAAACTCAGGTTACAAGCTTTTAAAGAAGATATTGGAGGGAGTATTAGAGGGTGACATACCAATTTGCTGCTCCCCTGCCAACCGAAAGAGTAATGCCGCCTGAAAACAAATATTCATTGGTCAAGAAATATCAAAGCCTCGTGCACCTGATGAAATGCTTGCTAAGGTTAGAAAAATTACCCTTACAACTTGTGCATGGGATCTGATCATCCTCCTCCTTTTCTCTTTCTCATCTTCTCTTTTCAAGTCCAAGGTGTACCGAAAACGGCGGCAAGCATTCAACACAAGCGCTGCTTGCTGTGTAAGACAATCAACATCAGTGATTACCCAAGAAATGAAAAATAAAAAAAATAAACCTGCAACAGCAATTTATAAACCTTCGATGCACTTGACATATAATACTAAAACAAAAGCAGCTTTGAAAAGGAAATTCAACGTCAACTCTGGACCCTGATAATAATAAAACCACCATTAAATAACTTCATGTTTTGAAGCTGCATTATAATTACCAAAAGACAAATTCGTTTCTGTATGATAATAAAGGCAAGTGGAAATCATATAACGTAGCATCTCGTTGTCTTCTTCTTTTCTTAAGAAAGGAGATTTTATATCATATCGCATCGCATCATCTTCTTCTTTTTCTTAAGAAAGAAGATTCTACCACCTGCGATACAAACGAAGCTCAAAACACACAATGCATTCATCTTTCTATCACCAATACAACACCAGCATTGTCAACTATTTGCTCCATTTTCAAACCAATTAGCAAAAAAAAATAAAAATCGCACGCCTGCAGACAATGCCTCGTTATTATTATTACAATTAAGTTGCTGTAATTATAATTACGAACAGTGATATAATAATAATAATTACCCTCCACTGGCGAAGAATCTCGACAGGAGCGTTCTTGGTCTGAGCAATATCAAAAGGATCAGATTCATCGGTCAAATCATGACCATCATGCTCGAACTCATTAGCAGGTCTCGCCTCCAAGTCATCCTGGTCCCTGGGGGATGCTGAAGAAGGCAACAATCCATTAGACGAACAGCTGCTACTCATGATTCCTCCTGTTCCTTCTCCTCTATCCTCTTCAGCTCTCTTCTTCTATTTTATATTTTGTTACCTGAATGATTCAAAGAAATATGAAGAATGTGTAATTCTAGTGTCGCAGCAAGGAGAGATGGCACTTAAAAATCCCGGTGGATGTCACGGCGGGAAGAAGAGAGGCCACCAGCTCCAGGAAATAAACGCCGGGTAACAGCCCAACATAGAACAGTAGAATCAGTTAACAAATAAAAAATATAACAGAAACATAGGACAAAGAGAGGAGAGGAGAGGCGAGAGAATAGTGGGACGATGGGTGGTTTGTGCGGCAATGTCGGGGGCGCCAGTTACGGAGGAAGCTACCGCTAGGGTTTTTTTGTTTAAAAATAGAAAAGATACAGCCATAATACGCTATATGAATGACAGTAAATAAAAAATAAAAAGTAGGATGGTCAAGTCAGGTTACCATGGTCGACGTCGACCGCCCGTGGTGGCGGCGAAAAGGGAAAGATCGGCTGGTTTTGGGAAATTATCGACAGTCGAAGAGGATGGACGGTAGAGAGAGAGATGGAGAGGGGTTGTTTTTTTTGGAGAGGAAGCTTCCTGGCAACTTCTTCCCGCGCAATGACATGCTCTGAAAACAACTTCAGCAGCGAGTCCCATGCATAGCTACAAATTTTGATATGGTCCCTGTAGTTTTGATTTAGTCCCTCTATTTTTTATTGCTCCAATTAGATCCCCTAAGCTGTACTATGTTTTCGATGTGGTGACTCAATTGATCATGGTTATCCCATCCCAGTACAAATCCAAAATACAGTAAATCGCGAGTGCTGAAACAGATATTGTATTTTTTTCATGGGTCTAAAATGTAATTTATTTATTTATTTAATTCCGGTCGAGGCTAGAGTACAGGCAAATGGTGACCTCGCTTTCGTCCACGGAATAAAAATGAACTATATAACAACAAATAATTTCTGTCGATACATTGAACATGGCTAAAACACAAGGGAAAGACGTGTGTGGACCGTCTTGATTGATTTTTTTTTATTTAAACATGGACTAGTTTAAATTCAATGAATTGTTTGTTTTCTTATTGCTATAAAAATAATTTTTTGTTTTAATTTTTAATATTAGCCCACTAAAACCATGAATAGTGGAATGGCCCTGATTATCCATGGATGAAATAATTAGATCACTCACTCTTCTCGTGACTGCACCCATTTTCCCGTCACTCGATCCTTGCCTTGGTGGGTGAGGATGTAGTGGATCCGTGCGGAGAGCAATAAGATTATTTCTGTATCATCAAGCGAGTGCTCAAGGTCAGTGTGTGTGCGCGTCAGTACATTGACACTTCTGCCCCTCCATTCTACACGCCCTCTTTAGAGGGTGTTTGAAAGTGTTTTTATAAATTATTTTTGAAAAAATTAAAAAATATTTTTATTTTTATTTTAAATTAATTTTTTTATATATTTTTTTATATTTTGATTTGTTAATATTAAAAATAATTTTAAAAAACTAAAAAATAAAATATTTTAATATATTATAAATAAAAAAATATTTTAAAAAATAACTTTAACCATAATTTTTTTTTTCAAAATATGGACAAAAAAGCGGACGGCACTCACGTTTTCAAAATTTAGAATATGCCCGACAACTGCCATATCCCCCATGGTCTCAGATGAGAAGAGATCAAACAAACCATACAATAGCTTCCACGTGGAGGGAACCCATCCAGGGCAATTCCCATGCATGTCGAGGGCGTTTTGTTTTTTAAAATAGTTGAAATATTTTTTTTTTGTTATTTTAAAATTATTTTGGTATTAAAAAATTATTTTAAACAATAAAAAATATCATTACAGTATTTTTTTAAAATATAAAATAGAATCAACTATATTCCCTGTGTATTTGAAGTGGCTTCCGGCTCGAATCACTGTAATTTGTTTATTAAAATGTTTTAGTTTATAGATATATTAAGCATTATATTATTTTATTTTTAAAAATTATTTTGGAAATACAAAAGAATAGAAGGTTAACCTATTTGGGAGTGCGGTTGCGGTAATTTTTAAAAGTATTTTTTGTACCAAAATATATTAAAATGATATTTTTTATTTTTAAAAAATTATTTTTGACATTAATATATCAAAATAATCTAAAATACCACAATAAAAAATATTTTCAACCGCAATACCAAACAGACACTCCAGAGACTTGAAGAGGGTCGCTGTCCCAAGCTAGCTTTGTCAACTGTCCCGCAGCAGTGATTTTGTGAGTGAAATATTGAAGGAGTCCAGATCACTTGAAAAATACTAGAGAAAGAAGGTGCTGGAAAACAAGGTCAAGGGTTGCAAGTTGCCGTGATTTTATGCCGGAGAGACCCCAGATGAATCGCCGGAACAATAATAGAAAGAGGTAATCTGTAGCAAATCAAATATAGAAATCTAGATTAAAAAAACATCCCCAGATCAACCCTGGTCACAGTTATTATAGTCTTGTCTAATTAGCTGGTCAGGCTTACCAAATTAATTGTCATAAAGAATGAGGCCAGAGTAGCGAGCTGGATTGAGAGGTTAGATGAGAATTCATACTCATAAATGTCATTCGATGCTTCTACACTCTAGATCTTCTTCAACTTGTGGATGTAGAGCGATAATATCCATGACTGGAATCAAAACACATATAGCTAGGTAGGTCCACACCCGTGCTGAACAACTTTTAGCAAGCTAGCTAGGTCAGACAGTGACTTGAAGGTAGATGGCAATTTTCTACCATCACCGAAATGTCAAGCTGGTTAGGTGCATCCATTTACGTACCAACTATCTCGCAATAAAATCTACATGTAAATCCAACAATCATATCGGTGGGTTGATTTTGATGTCTTGAAATCATCCAAGAATTCTCAACCTATCTAGATTGAGACTTCTCTGAATGAATCCTCGGACCTCGAGTGGGCTCAAGCTTGGAACCCACGTCTCCTGCACGTTATAAAGATCGAATGAGCTGGTTTGAAAACACTCAACTTGTAAGACACGGGCGCAGCACTCAACTGCGCGCGTAGGCTTTCCAGCAAATTAATGTCATGGGGGGGCAGTAAGCTTTTCTCCATGGCAAGCACATTATCAACCACAGACATTGTGTGCTAATTAAGACCAAAGGCAAGGCAAATGGTTGAGGCATGCAAAGGGAATGGTGCTGGTTTCTACCAACCATCTCTGATCAAACAAGATCTGCATCTCTTTCACTTTCATGAATTGCTAAAATTCCACCGACAATTTTAGTTCCGTTGAATGGTTCTGCATAATATAAATAAATACCAACTTGTTGACAATAACTATGATATTTTGATTTTGGTTATTGTTGTTAAAGAATCATCTCATCTAAGAGCTTGAGTTATTAGATGCGGTTTCAGAATATGATTTATATTGTTCTATAACACACCTCATCAAGTGAAAACTCTTTGAATCTGAAACTTGCACAGACTCACACTACTTTGTGTTTAATTTTTATCAATAGAATGAAAGTGGTGAGATTCGAACTCGTGACTACTTGATCAACAAGCTTCTGATACCATATTAAGGAACTATCTTACTTTAAAACTTAAACTATTAAATGAGTATCAGAATGTAATTTATATTATTCTCCAACAATTATCTAAGTGTAAAAGAGACTCCAAAACAAAAATAATATATTTTTATTTCATTTCTATTATAAAATGATAATAATTTATCTATTTTTTTAATATATATATTTATATTTCTTCGTTTTTTCAACAAAATATATTCTAGTTTTTTTATATCTATATCGTTTTCTAAAAAACGAAAAAAACCAATCAAACACTTTAGTTATCCAGGGTGAATGATGGTGTACTAATTAGCATGTGGAGCAGATTGATGCTACTGCAGGCAAGCATGACGCACAAGCCCTTAAAGTTATATATCCACAGGTTGATGCAATCTGGCAGCCACATGACCAAGCAAGCTAGGACCCCAAAAGATACGCCATCATGTCCCATCAAGAACACGTGTAAACAAAGAAATATAGCCGATGATATAACTCCCAGCAGCGAAGTCCCTCGGGATTTTGCCATTCTGTGATGGATGATCATGGCTGCCATTGCCAGAGAAAATGGTCACCTAAGAGACATCTACTTGGCCTTGAGCACCCTGAATGACTCCCTGACCTCTACAGCTGATGAAGCAGTATCCAAGCTCTCTCCTGCAACTCCAGTCCCTAGCTTGAATGCCCATAGAAAGTCCTATAGTACGTACAGAGAGGCGAAGGTACTGCACTCCATTGAGAGGAAGCAATTATTAGCAAATTGGAAAGTAGAGCAGACAAAAGTTTTTGAGTACAGGACTAGGATACAGTGCATAAGGCAAAGAAAGGAAAAGAATCAGCTATAATCTCGAGAAAGTTTTTATACATGGCCACCCAGAGACTTAAAGCATAAAATCACTTGCCATGCAAAAAACATTCAAACTCGTTAGCTTGTTCATTGGCTATAATGTGAAGAGGCTTTTCCCTAGGAACTGGAACGATTGCTGGCATGAAATCTATCTATACACAAAACATGCAAGGTGCACAGACACAGTATATATGTGTTCCTGCGTGCCTTCAAAGGTTTCGAGAGCATGTTAAAGAAAGCAAGCATCACACCCACATATAAATCAATATTTTATTAAAAATAACAGAGCGGAGTGGTATGATTGAAGATTAAAGAGAAATGGTGATTTTATATACTGTCTCTTCAACTCTCTTCTTCTATTTTATATTTGATTACGTAAAAGATTAAAACTAGTGATCGGTGATTTTCCTGTCGTGGGAGAAATGACACTTAAATGAAGAGTATAAATGGTGATTTCAAGAGTTTAGCACGAGTGTAGCTTGCTGTGAGAGGGGAAAAAACACGTCTCAGCTAGCTGGTATTTACATTTCTAACAAATTTCGTAGGAGTACGGCTATGTTTGAGTTGAAGCCCCTTCCCTGCACATTGCTTTAGCTTTTGTTGATCGTTTTGGTTTACGGGCTTATAATACTTTCAACTTGCCCTGTCCATTTAGGTGCCTTTAGCCACTTGCTAAACATAAAAGTACGATTTTGGTAATCGGCTGTTTATCATCGATCCAAGGTACAAGCACCATTAACATCGAATCTTGTGAGCCTTAACAACGTGTAGCAGTAAACTTTTGAGAGTAAGAGGACAGAACACGATAGTCACGATTCGAGTTCCTATCTTGAGACGGCAGAAAATTCAAAGCTCATTGCATGTTGATCCATGAGAACACATAAATGAATAGATATGGTTCCCGCAGTTCCCAATCAAATATGATTAAATATGGAGATTAGATGAAAAAGTTTCCCAGCATCCGGACCGGAGACATAATCAGAAACCTCCCTAACGATTTTCGTTGTAAATTCCCAAGACAAAGATAGAAAGAAGAGTAATCAATCATCACAAATCGACACTTGATTGTTTAGATATCAAAATAAAAATTTAAATCTCAGATTCCCTCCGGCACCTCAAACAACTAGATAACAAAAACCGGCCAAAACCTTAATTCATTCTCCTGATAAGCTCATTAATGAAGTTCTCACGGTTTCCAGCATCTCCTCCTTCAACATAGTGATTCCTCTTCTTTTTCAGACCACCCAATGGAGCCTTGAGCTGGAATGGCCACAGGAAGTTATTTGCCTCCTTAAAATGAGGTCCAACAGTCATTATCTCATGAATGAGATCTTCCACGCAGATTATTCCGTGCTTGCCTAGACCCTGTGATGCATCGGAGCATGTTAGCAAAAAGGTACAGCAAATCCTACCCATCCTCAAGCAGGCACCGTGCATGCAAAAAGATACAAACCTGCTCAATGATAGAGTTGTCAGTCAAAGGAATTCTCTGCTGGTTCAACTTCCCAAAGCCTCTCTTGTAGATCAATTCCCTCACACTCTTCAAGTTGGGATACCTAAATTACAAAGAATAACAAAATGGGTACGTGATAAGCAAAGATCCATTTGTAAAATCAAAATCGCATAGCAAAGATGCATACCCA
The DNA here is from genome assembly GCA_015731905.1 of Salix dunnii. NCBI lineage: Eukaryota > Viridiplantae > Streptophyta > Magnoliopsida > Malpighiales > Salicaceae > Salix > Salix dunnii. The sequence goes on from CM027668.1 coordinate 17,221,514, forward strand.
AAGGTCACATAAGGTTCAACCCTGTGAAGCATATTCACAGTTGCCTTGTTTACTTTGAGGAAGACACCATTGAAGATCTGACAGAACAAGATAGCAGGAGTTTAAATTTAATAAGCAGCATAATTAGTTCATAAGAGTCTCTGAACAGATAGTGCCTCGTAACTAATAACAATAAAAAAAATATTCCGCTCATAAAATAAAAACTCAACCTTGAAACTGATTAAGGCGTCACTCTAGCTACATGAGAGATGTATTGTGTTCACTAGATTATGGCTAGCTGCTATCAGCATAACATGAACATAGCTAACTAGTTTAAACACTTCCAGGTTAAAAGGGTACCTGTCTCAATCGCAAAAGCTGCAATATACTCCTGGTCTTAGGGTGCATGGCATTGATACTGAAATCAAGAATCTTACATATATTTAAAACATCAAATAAATAGTCAAACTTAACAAAAATAATAAAAACTAACAAAAAAGAGCAACATACCCCCGGATGCGAATAATAAACAAGAGCTTAGCCTCAGGGTCAACATAAAATCCACCCTTCAACCTAGCCTCGCGCTTCAATTGTACAAGTTGCATTTCCTACAAACTCCCCAACAAACAGTGCATTCAAACACCCGACCTTGAATTGAAAAAAATAATAATAAAAAGGGTGACTGATGCAATTCAAAATAGGAAACAATGCATACCTGCTCCTGGTACTCCTTTGCATATTGCTTAGCTCTGTTGAAAATGAGCTTCCTGTTCTCAGCATTCTTTTTCTTAGTAGCAGCAAGTTCCTCCTTCTTCGCCGATGCCCACTCCTCCTCTCTCTTTTGCTTCTTCAAAACAGACTCTGGAACCGCTACCTTAGTTGCCTCTTCGCCCATCTCTAAGCAAATTTGACACCCTCCCAATTAACACTGGCCTTCAAAATTATCAAGTATCAATAACAAAGTTCATTTCAAATCTAATCCTAAGCAAAACCAAAATGAATCTGAATTTTTCAACAACAAAAAAAAAAAATAGCTAAAACACAATAACAATTAGTCTGTCCCCCTTCATTATTCGCTAGTAACACAACAGTTCACTCTAAAAATGTGAGGAAAAAATACACTATCAATCCCTCTTTAATCCATTTTTTCCAAAATACAGCACCTGAAATATCAGGTTCATAAAACATATGCTTTAATAAAATAAAGCCTACGGAAATAAGGATGGATCGCGAGATAGGGAAATGGAAGTTATACGATAAGCGGCAAATCGAGTGTAAGATCCGAGATGACTCACGGAATTAAGGATGTGTCTCGTCTCCGCTCTACTCGTGCTGCAGAGGATCGGGGGGGGGGGGGGGGGGAGCAAGGGTTTTTAGGGAGAATAAATACAGCAGAAGGCTGAGAGAGAGGTAAAGGTTTTTAGGGTTTTGAGTTTGCTTTAATATTTTGATCTGGCGGTTGTGAAGGGATTTTAGTGCGATGAGTGATCTTGGTCGTTAATGCATGGAGAGAGAGAAACAGACGGGTCATATGTGAGTCAGAGAAGGCCCGGATGGATTGTCTGGGCTTTTTCCTCTCTCAAGTTTTGACATTTGTTATTGGGCCTTGTCCTTCTGAAATAAAGCTTATAAAGAATATTTTTCTCAGTTGTTTTTACACGGACAGATAACGATAAATATTAAGAAAACATGTTAATAAGAGGGTCCTATATTGATATTATAAAATTCAATAATCACATTTGGATCTTCGTGGGTTGTTTTAGTGTATGCACAGCACTATAAAATTCAATTTGTATAGAAAAAACTATACAATTAAAAAAATCACATGGGATGCGTATTAATTAAAATAGTGGTTGAAAAATCACCCAAAAAAAAAATTATATTATTTGAAACCCAAAACATCTCACTAACACTAACACTCCTGAACCATTCTATGAGCTTTAAATACCCAAAAAAATGTCCAAAAATAATATTATAATCATGTTGTAAAAAGAGAATTAGATTATCAACAAATTAATTTACTTTGTCAATCCATGGCCAGCCTTGTAACAAGTGCTGTGATCATGTTTCGAAAGGCAAATACATGATGATTAGGGCAACTTTAATGGTAAAAGTTATTTTGAAGAGGCAAATCTTTAAAATAGCTCTTTGAATAGTATATTTATAATTTTTTTATTAATGTGTGCTTTAATGGTAAAAATCATTTTAGAGAGTTATTTTTTTTATTATTTTAAATATAGTAAAATTATTTTGTATATAGTTTAATTATGTCATTGATTATATAATTAATAGGAATAAATTATATAATTAAATAAATATTTTTAAAAAACCCTACAATAATATAATTATTAATTTTATATATAAATTTTTATTCTCTTATTAAATTATTTATAAATAAAAATAAATATGTTTTATATAATTATATTATTTTTTAATATTTATATTATAATATATAAAAAAGTGGCTCCAAGATGATGCCATCTTTTTTTAGTTTTATGTCCCGAACTGCTATTTGTAGCAGCTCGGGATGGGATGCTATTTTTACATGTGTATGGCATCCTCATTACAGCATTAAAATAAAAAAAAAAAAAAAAAACTTTTACATGCGACCCACAAAGCCAGACGAACATGCTCGCTAGCTGGGGGAGATGAAGATCAGTGAGCCGGAACCAGTCGCCTGGAGCAAACAACACAGGAGAGTTTCCTCTTGTTTCTGCGGGAGACTGGGATGAAACAAAAGTATAGATGCGAATCATAGTCCATAGCCATCACTGGCCCTCCGCAATACGGGCAAAACGATCCCGCCCCTTGCTTTCTTATCAGCTTGTCCCGGACATCAAATATCTGCATGGCTCCCATTTTGATTTCAAGCAGATTGCACCTCCCCCCATCCTCCGTGTCCATTTATACGTGATCAGGAAATTGCTGTGAAGTTTCAGTCCATCACGTTCCAGGACCTGGCTCTTGCCAGGCAACTTCCTGGTAGTTCTGAGAATCAATGAATTGACCGCCCAGGAAGGTGGGGAGCAGGGCCGGGCAACGCCTTTTCAGACCTCGACTCGTGCAAGGAAGGTGCGTTTTAGCTTCCCTTGCACGGGAAGATGTTAATTTAGTCTCTCGCCGACATGTATCTTTCTCAATCGGGTCCCAGGTATATAAAATTTAATAATTCCGTGTCAGCTCAGAAATACTAACTCCATGTCAATTTTCTTCGAAACTACACCGTTTTAATACACAGAACATGTATCCTTGATCTCGACAAGGAGAATCGATAGGTTTTATTGCCACAGTAATTACTTAAAATATAAAATCAGTGATGAATTGAATGCCTGTATTCTACCAGCCACTTAATTGGTCTTGATAGATATACAGTTGGCTAGTTAGTTGATTCCGCAACCAGCAAATTACGTTCGCCGTCCGGTGACCGTGGCTCAACCCCGACATCCGTCGATTGGATTGCAACCTCTATGCCATGGATTGGCTTCCTTTGGTTCACACTGAGGATCCGTTTTTGGATCACACAGCATGCTGCCATCACCCTCCGCAAGAGCTGGATAACCTATGGATGGAGAAGCGTGATCGACTGCTCCCGCTACTGTTTCCTCTAGAACCCTCGCACCAGACGTTCTCGCCGGCAAGATGAGCATGCAAAGCCCCAGAATAATCGTGACAAGATCTTTGGACGCGGCCATTGTGAAACCGAGATACATAAGCAGATAACTAGTGCATGCAATACTTTTATATAAAAGTACAAATTCTATCTCAAAAATAATTGATTCAATAAAAATATTCTTTAAAATTGTGGGTAAAATATCATAGCAACTCTATTGTTCATCGTTGTTAACCATTTTTATAGCCTCAAGTGAAAATACAAAAGTGTCTATATGTATACATGTGTGTATGTGTGTGTTAGTAAGAAAGATAATGTGCCCGTTTGGGTGGGCGGCCCAAACGGCGTTTTGCCATTTTTTTTTATTATTATTATTTTAAAAAATGGCGGTTTGATGTTTTAAATCACTTTGATGTGCTGCTGTCAAAATAATTTTTAAAAAATAAAAAAAATATCATTTTGATATATTTCGGCACAAAAAACACTTTCAAAAGCTACCGCAACCGCCCTCCCAAACAGGCCCAATATTGGTGAGAAGAGTGTACTTGAATACCTGGAAGTTGACTGGTCAAAAAAGATCAAAATATACACGATCTAAAAAGCTAACTATATATTTTTGACTAATAAAGATCCTAGTTGCAAAAAAAATCAATTCAACGAGAAACAAATCAAAATTAGATGTTTAAGGATTCAATTAGAACTTTTCAAAGTTAATTTGAATTCATTGAGGGTTTCATTACAAGGAATATTGATTTATGAAGTCAATTTAGGTTTTCATGAAAAAAAAAATAAAGTTTAGGGGTCAAATTGCAATTTTCAAGAGTTAATTTGATCAAATAAAAAACTTACTTGCATAAAAAATTAAAATCTGGTCGATAATCAGGGATTTGATTGAACAAATACAAAATCAAGGACCAACCTAAAAAGGAATATGAATGTGGAAAGTGAAATTGACCAAACTAGAGTGGCCAAATGAATGAAATTAAAAATTTAATGGTATTTTGAGGGTCAAATTATATAAATTTAGAATCAAAGTAAAAAAGATGACTAACTTAGGGGTTGAAATTTGAGTTCAAGGGGGTGAAACTGTAAGGTATTACAAGTTTAGATACAATTAATTGTGTAATTAAAGGGATTAAAAGCACAAGGACTCAATTGAAAATTTTCAAATCCCAAATTAAAAACCATAATCTTACTTAGAACGAAGCATTGTTTATTGTTAGGGAAGAGAAACCGAATGACATATCATTCGATCTCTAATTCTCGCAACTGATTAATCAAGTTGAAAACTCTAAACACATAAATATAAAGACCTTCATATTGAGCAAGATCGAAACTATATAAAATGTGTATCTCCTCTACGCATTCAAAGTGTTTTTTTTTATGACGATGATATCAAAATTATTCCAAAGAAGCCTAAGGGAGTCACTCTGTTAGCTTTACAATGAAACCAATAGGTAAAAACCAATAACTTTTTATTTGTTCACTCTTAAAGAAGATTCTTATAGAGAATTTGCAGCACGTCCATCATGACCAATCGGTCATAAGTGGACTCAAAGCATCCAAGAAAAAAAATGCAGAGGGACATCCTGTTCCTAAGAAAATGACAAGAAATGGTCTTGTAGTATTTTCAGTCTCTAAGAACTTCTTTTTTAAAAATTTCACTGCTTGCCACCTTCTTGTTAGCTCAACTGTTAGGCTAGTAGTGGCTGCAACAGTGCTAAACGGGCTGCGAGGGGAAGGGATTGGTTGGGTTCAACTTTTGTGAAAAGAGAGCGGCCATTCAGGACTTCAACGAGGGACATGTTCCATCAGCAAACTCGAGCACATTATTGGTTTACGAGCATCAATGGCACCTGTCCCCCTTCAACAGCTGAGAAGATTTCCAAAGAAATATTACAAGGTGGTGTACCCTTCCAGAAGCCTTATTTAACATATATCATTTCCTGCAAAAGACGGAAAATAATGGGTTTGTGCATTAGACTGTCGATTTTCCCAACTCATCAGGCATTAAGTAGACCTGGAATATCCTGAAACCACTTGCTCAGTGGGATAAGTCCAAATTTTCCTGTCCTGCTTGTCTATCCAACATAGGATAATAATCTTGAGTGACAGAAAAATGACCTTGAATTTATTTTAATTTCATGCACAAGAGCAGCTGGTTCTAATACTCAGAAAACCAAATTCATCATTTCATCAGCGTGTTGCTGTTTACCATTCAATGCACATGTTCATAGTTTGATGAAAATGCGCCATGCCTCTATTTTGGAATTCTTAGCAATACCATGTAAATTATTACAATATAAAAATCTCAGTGTAATACGCAGCAAGCCTAACATCTAACTTGTTACAATCATCCCCCGCATATATAAAAATAAAGGAAAGAAAAAAAAGAAAGGAATAGTAGACAACACATGTACGAAAAAATGTGGTCATGGGGTTGGGCCACTTGGATTGTGTGCCTCAATATCAACGTGCCGAATACCAGGAACAAGCTCTTGTATCTCTTTTTCAAGCCTATCAACTTCACTTCCTAGAGCAGTTACCACTTCTTCACCTGAGAAGCCAGAACCCAGTTGTCAAAAAAAGATGCAAGTAGAACTAAATAAAATTATTAGATTGTCAAAGTGCACACCATAGTTTGACATGATCTTGAGCAATGCAGCATCATCCTTCTCCGTAGCAGCTTCGCGAAACTGTGCATCATCAATTCTAGTTTGTTAGACAGCCACGCAGTCATTTCGTTAAGTGAATGAAATAACAAAAAATATAGCAAAGCGGCATAGTGATCCACAGCAGGAACACAGAAGATAATTAAGTTAAAACACTTGAGGGAAACAGATTGATGCTAACAGCTACTATAACAACAAAAGTATTCTTAAAATTATAAAAGTTCACCTGACAGATGACAATTAAAATAATTTGGCAAGTTGGAAATTCATATACATGACACAATAAACATGCAAATCAAGAAGCTTGATCACTTGCCAAGGATGCAAGGAATGTAAGGTTAGTTTCTAACTCATGTGGGAAAACATTTCAAGGAAGTTACAGATTATTTGCAGCAGATGAAAAGTTACAAATAAATATCGTTTAACCTGTCTGGCCCACTCTCCACGTCCAGTCCTGCTTAGATAATTCTGCACAAGCACCACTCCATTGAAATCTGTTGCATATGAACAGCAGACATCAGACTAAGGTATGTTTGGAATTGTGAATGAGTTTGTTTTTTAAAGTATTTTTCGTTTAGAAATGCATCAAAATAATGTATTTTTTAAAAATTATTTTTAACATTAGCACGTCAAAAAAAATCTAAAAACACAAAAAAATAATTTCAGGTAAAAATTAAAAATAAAAAAATTTCAATTTCTTTCAAAAGTGTTTTCCAAACACATTCCCAAACAGGGTCTATATTGATATCCCAGTCCCATGTTCATACATGTTTGTCTCATCTATAACATATTAATCATTAACATCCCTATAGGAAAATGTCACAGGATATATTGAAATTATGAAAGCAATTTAGGAGGAACAGAAAACAATAAAGCACCGCAAGAAGTACCTATTTCTGCCTTAAATCTGAAAAATCCCGGTCCAATCACCTCACTTTTGCAATCATATAGTGCATCCACAACCTAGAGCAAAACCGATTACTGGTAAAAAAAATTGTGAACATATGATCAACAAACATACAATTGAAGTAAAATATCATAATAATGTTATACCGGGTCATTTTTTAAGAAGTGAAGGACCTTCTCCACATCATGGTCATCCATTGCTCTACCAATCAAAGCATGCCGATTCCTCTGGATAAGAAATATGGCTACCTACAGAGATAATTCGCAAAATACATTAACCTACTTTACATAAAAATGGCAGTATGATATTCTTACACATAAATTTAAGCTCGTAAAAAAAATTGTCAACTGTGATGTTCTTACCATCCCAAGCAAGTTGCCAACTATAATAGACCCTATAGGATCATAAATTGCATTCCCTGTGGTATTGACCGCAACTAATGATGCCGCAGCAATAGCAAGTCCAGTCACTGCAGCACCATCCTGCATTTTTTAGATCATTTGTCAAGGGAGATAGGCAATCACATGCACAGCATTATTAAGAAATCAACTCCATGCTTTCCAAGAATCCTAGGTTCAGAGAGGCACTGAACTGTTCTTATCTTAGGCCTGACATTAAGTGACTAGCGGCAGCCACGATTAGCAATTTGTGGTTATAAATAGGGTGTGTAAGCACCTTCTTCAAAGCCCAAACAGGGCCTCGTGTGTGATATACAGTGTTGAATAATAAATAGATATAAAATCAATAGCACATAAAGGGTATTAGCAACTTGTAACTGTGATATCATGTAAAACAGAGGAAAGCAAAGACAACATCATCATGTTCACTTCTTTTCTTTGTTCTACTTTCATTTCCTTTAAGCTCTACTAGGGATGTGAATTGCTATTTGCTTGTCATAAACTGCACCAAACTCTAAGCAGAATGATAAAGGGATTCTGAGACCAAAATCTTCTTCTCTCTAAATTTGCAGAAATAGAAGTGATACCAGGTGAAGTGTATTGGAATAATTATATTGTTTCCTCCGTGATTTTCCTTTTCTTTTAATGTCTAGTAGTCATGTGAAAACCAGCAGTCATGAGTGTTTTATTTCTATTAATCAATTCAGACCTGACATGTTTTTCTACAAACCCTGAAGCTTATTTCTTCTTTCAACTAGCCATCATTTCTGTTTATTGCAGTTTATCTTCCACTCAAAAGATACATAATGCGCTTATCAGCTTCCCCATATCTGTGGTTCAACCTTGTTTCTTACATAGACCTTACAATGTTATTGTCTAATATTTCAAGCTTCAACAAGGAGTGAAGGTCCTCATTGAAATAACCTCTGTCATGACTGCAACAGATGTGGGGTCATGACCACGCCAGATGTAGTCTCTAACTGTCATTCCTTCTGCAGCTGCACCTTTCTTAACAGCTTGAATGGCAACAATAAGAGAAGCACCTAGAGCAAAAACATATTTATTTAAAGATAGAAAGATGACAATAAGAAGTTAAATTATATCTAAAGCTCGATTATCAATCAATCAATCTTAAAAATACAAAACTTGTACCTTCAATGATAAATGACCCACCAATGACCAAAGCTGCATACTGAATGTTTCCTGGCGGCTGAAGAAAGAACACGAGTCAATAAACCTTAATTACAATTACCAGTAAAATTGTTGAAAACCAGAAGGAAATAAAACAAATATTTGGGATTTTTTATAACAAAATCTCCAAAACCAATTCACTAGGTTTCTTACATTTGCAGTCCATAAATTCTGGATTCCATTAACAATTGTAGCACCAGAACCAAGGCAAAAAATACCAACAGCTGATATGAGGGACCAAACAAATCTTTCTTTGGAGTAACCATAACTGTGCAAGATAAAAATAATCAATTTCATCAGGAAAGAGAATCAACAACCCTATCGATCCAGTTCATGCATATATGTGTATGCATGTGTAATCCCTAAGCAGCTAAACCAAGCCAATAGCTATTCTACATACAAAATCCCAAATCAAGGGATGAATAGGTCCACATAGAGTTTTCATGCATTGGCAGAAAGTGAGGCCAGCTCCTTTGTTTGACAAGGGAAAGCATCAAGAAATACCCTGTCTTCAGATGTCAGGCATGCTTAAAATTAAAGAAGAAAGAAATGAAGAACGAAATTAAACCGCTATATAAATGATGGAAAATATCAGTACTAGAGACTCACGGATGAAGAGCATCAGGTGCACGCCTAGAGCTACTCAGACCATAAGCGAGAAGCGCCTACAATGTCAACATGAATTAGTATATCTGCATTCAATAATTAGTAGATTGAGTTAAGTAAGGCAGCAAAAAACAAGTGCTTCACTCTGACATGGTGTCAAAAAACAGAAGTACCTGGTTTGCAAAATCTGCTATTGAATGCACAACTTCAGCCAACATAACATGACTATTGGTTGAAAACCAAACCCCAAATTTTAGAGAAAAGACAAGAAAATTGCACCATAATGCTGTTGTGACTGCTCGTTGACTGCCAAAAACAGAACAAAAATTAAGAAAAAAGAATCGGGGACAACTTGCCGGCAAGCATCAAAGAAAACAGTTGGCAATGTAAAACCTGGAACAGAAATTGCCAGATTATAAGCATAGAGTGGCTCATAGGTGTTCTTTTGCCTCCCAAAATGTTTGATTGTATTTTGAATTCATTTCTCTTTCAATGTCTTGAACACACAAATCCAACAATTATGACCCATAAGGCTACTTCTCTAGACCATTAATTTGATATAATCTTCCCAATTCCAAAATTACTCCATTCGCCACACTGAATATAAATTAAAATCGCTTTGCAACATGAAATGCAATGAAGTATCATAACCTGAAAAGAAGCCCCCGACCTCCCTTTTACCTAGAAATAAACAACGCATAAAAAGAACAATTACCTATGTTGATCACTTATTTCTATCCTCTTTACCGGTTTAGCTCTCGTGAGAAAACCTGCAAAAACACGTACATTACTACAAACCAAAACTCCAAAAAAATCCAATCTTTCTTGTTTAAAACAGCAAAAGAATCCTACCACGATGAGCTAAGTAGCTATAACTTGAATTCTGATCATTCTGGTTGCTATACAAAGAAACCAACCCCAGGAAAGCAAACCCTTTTGAGCTCTTAGAGGTAAAAACCCCACAAGATCGAGTATAAGAACTATAGGCAAAACATCGCTTTTGAGCGGTGAAATCGGGCTCCAAAATTGTGGTATTGCCATTACTATCATGTGTCAATAAAAAAAACAAGTCCTTGTTGCATAAAATGGAGGGATTGCGTTTTTGTGAATGATAAAGGCGAGACAAGAAACGATGTGATGTTTGCATTAAAACAAGCTAAATGGGTTCTTCTTTCTTACAAAAGTTATGATTTTCATGGACAAAAAGGACACAAATTTTTCAAATTTAGGGTTTTTGGAGAGAATTGAAGTGGGTATTTTTTGAATGGAGGAGAGTTAGAGATTCTAGATTCTTCCTTTATCGAGAAGTATATACTTTCTTTCTGAGCAGACAAACACACTCCCCCTCTCTTTGCTTCTACAGAGAGTGAAGTTAAAACTGAGTGGGAGATTGAAACCCAGAGACTTGTGGGCCTTTAGGGCTGCTTGGGACCTTGATTGATGGGCTTAAGCCTATAAGACTCCCAGCTATCACTGTTGGAATTACAGGGTTTTTCTTGTGTAATTTTCTGTCTATTTTTTTTTATATATATAATAAGTCGTATTTACTCTCTTCCTTTATATGCTTGATTCTTTCTTCTCCTTGTCATGATGTCAAGCTCCCCTCCCCACTAGATATTGTCACTACCATCCTAGTGAAACAAACAATTCCTTTATCGATAGCCCCATGTTTTATCAACCTCCATCGCTTGCTCTCTTCAAACAAACAACCCCATGCCCTCCCTAATCAAGATCCAACCCTATTCACTAGGGTGGGTTGTTTAGATTTCTCTTCATTTTAATGATAATGTCGAGCCTCAAGACTAGACATTATCCATCAAATATGCTTATCGATGATACCATAAATTCTAAATTGGTTTAACATTTTCATCAAATATGCTCATTTATGATACCATTAATTCTATATTGGCTTAAAAAAGTAGGGACGTAAGCCTAAAAAACATTTTTATCTTTGAGATATATATTTAAAAAAAAAAACTCACTATATAATTTCAGTGAGACAATACCTCTTAAAACAATCAGAAATGATACCTCTTAAAACAATCAGAAATGAGACTTGAGGATAGTTAGACTCAATAAAAAAATAAAACCGACAAAGTGTTGGCCTGATAGAATATCAGGATCACAGGGGTTAAGTCTAATAAGATGCCGAGCTTATAGTGTTTAGGTCTCGTTATGAGGTTAAGCTAATGAAGGATATGTCTGATAGGTGTCATACCCATGTTACTTGAGCTTGGTCGGATGCCAAGCTTGAGTATAGAGCGTTGAGGAAGGTGGTCTGACACTTTGTTATATTTATATAGTGTCAAACCATGAATATTATGTCGTATGAATCAATGATATGGCTTCAAAACAAAGTGTATGGAGTCACATAAGTAATTCATATGGCTTTAACACCATGTAAATAAATGACATGACTTCATAGTAAAATTTCTAAAGCCAAATAAGCAAGTGGTGTGGTTTATAAGTTGTGTTCTTTTTAGTTTGTTAAAATAATTGCAACTGCATATTTGTCTTCCACTAGAACCATCCAACTTTTTTATCATTGTAATTGTTGGAGACACAGTAGCCCATTAAAGACATTCACACACTAGTAAGTGAAACATGAGATTGTCTCCATTAATATATTTAAAGAAACAATAGTTCGTTGTAGCTCAGGTGGGAGCTTTTTTTAAGACTGACATCTCGCAAGGTCAGGGTGCGAATGAGATTAAGGTGTACTATGGTCATTTCTCATGAGTCTAATATCCCGTTAAACCTATTTTTCATGGCCCAACGTTGCATTGAGCCTAAGTGTCTTAGGCAAGCTCATTGTCAATCTTTACCTATTGGCCTAACATGCTGTCATGACCTCGACCTAATTTTTTATATAGGAACTTAACACTCAAAGTCTTTTTTCAACCCTTGAGCTCATGGTTTGAAGCGAGATCAAATTTCATGAGTCGCAAGTATAAAATTATATTTGAGAATGACACTCATATATTTGAACACGATATGTAAATCTAACTCCTACCTATACTGTAAGAAATTGTTGTCTTTTTAAATCTATCAAGGGTGATAGATTTATACTCCACCCATACCTCTAGGTGTGTGAATTTCTTTATCAACATATCATATATCTATTACCTGTAATGATAAATGAGCTAGATAATCCATTAAAAAACAAACAATATACACACATACTTTAAAGTAATTTTACAAGTTGAAAGCAATATGAAAAGCTTGGTAATCAAATACTTAAAATTATTTTTAATTAACCTCAAACTCAATCACAGTTTTAACCAAACATTTTAAAAATTATTTTGAATCGCATTTAAAGTGTTTTTCATGAAACTGTTTTCTTAAACTTCAACCACAAAAACAAAAACAATACCACACACACCCTTAAAAAATCTTATCACATACAATGATAATGTTTGTTCATAATACGTTATCACATTCAACACCAATGATAATGTTTGTTTATAGTAGGCCCTCGATAAATATCATGAATTTTATCTCTTTAAAAGAGGTATGTCTTTTGTGTTTATAAATGACCAGGGTATTCACCTGCTAGCCAGTATAGAATAGACCAGTGACATCATCATGTGTATATGCTGTTCTTGTAATGGTTTGTTTGCCTTGAATAGTAAAAAAAAGGTTTTTTAACTATAATTTTTTTGCATTATATTTCCAAACCTAGAGATTTTCCCTGTATATATTAGTCAAATAAAGAAAAAGACTACGGTTTATTTTACAAAATCCTCTGTTTCACAATACTCTGCCTCAAATAAAACAGAGCAAATACATACAGAGACAGAACAGAGGCATCAACATTCTCTCGTTCCTCCCTGCCAAGACTTTGGCTCACTTCAAATGTGTATCAGATAGTCCACATTTTATCGACCTCCATCTTGCTCACTCTGCTGAAACAAATATGTTAGAAACCTTTCTTTCCAATACGATTTCTGCGCTCATGGTGGACCAGAGGTCACAACATGTTGGTTGGATTGAGCATCTGTTGAACATGCTGGAGGGGATGGATTGGAGCACAAAAGATTTGATACAATTTTAGTGTAATCTAACTGGTTTAGAATTCTTTAAACTTCCTTTGCTTTTTGAAAAACAAAATTGGTCAAGTATCTGTTAATTCTGTTTAACTGATGCATGATCAAGCATTGCTTCATTGTCTCTCTGCATGCAACAAATTTCTGATTTTTTACTCGACTACAAATTCCTCGACTTCTTTCAGAGTAAAAGATGTAAAATGCAGACGATTAGACCTTGCTTAACATCAGGTTACTTAACTGGACCTACAAATTGTTTCTTCATAGGCAGAATTATGAGCTTGGATCAGCAATCTCCACCAGTAACACAAAATTTAAGAGAATTAAAACTTGGGTCTTGCATTTTATTAAACAAAATAAACAAAATTCCCATACACTCAAAGAGGGCGTTGAGCTAATTAGGGTTGAAAAAAGATCTTTTCCTATAAATATAACTGTAGGCAATAAACTATTTTCTATGTTACACATCAATCGTTGGGTTCATCCTTGCCATAAAGGACAGCAATATCAGCCAACATGGAATGGAGAGACTGTGGAAACACTTTTTTCCCCTAATGTGGACAGCTCTCCAAGGGTACTGCAATGTAATTTGATAACTATGAACTCTCTGGCTTGTCTCTGATGTAAACCTCAAATAATTGTGTATATTCATCAACATAGACGGCAAATCAACCTTAATGATAGCCAAAAAGACCCTCTTTCCTGCCACGCTTCCAACCTGTTTGTATAGTTTTTGATTGTCCAACATGTTCATCATCATGTCGTGTGACAATTCTTAAAGGGTGGGCTTCAGTGTTGAAAACCCACTCATCTAGTGAGACGACTGAAGATGGAGAGAAAAGAAGATACAAATACTTGAGAGTCTCGGCCAAAAAGAAGCTCTGCATCTTATCATCTTTGACACCAGTATTTACCTGAGAATTCCAGAAGCAAGCATATAATCAGTAGCCGCGTGGGGGAAAACAGAAAGAATATCAGTTTTTATGCTATGATTTTCCTCTCCAAAATATAAGAATAAAAACTGTACTGAAAAGACAAACTGTAATCATATTGGGGCCATTGTAGGTGCAATGGTGAAATATCATAGGCTACAACATTAGAATCCAAGTTTAAAACTCGAGAGCAACTGTTTCAGACATGAATCGCAAGGATATTTAGGTACTTGCAGAAGAAGCAAGGACTCCTTCAAATTAGCATTTGAACTTAAAAAAGCCTCCCGATTACTAGCAAAATAACTGTCTTCAATTCAAAGAGAATAAATCAAATAAGTTAATGACAAGTCGTTTATGATTTCTCAAGGCCAAATATTTGAGAAGGATTCTGTTCTGACAGAAAATATGGTTTTCTTTAAAAGATTATCCCAGAGTAAGAGTACACCAAAAATGCAAACAAAAGATACAATGTGGTTTAGCGGGTCAGAATGCTTCTTACATCCTTTAGTCCAACATAGCCTGTTTCAATGCGTGAGTTCTTTTCAAATGCTTGGAATATATCCCAACCCCACTCTCGATAAGTCCTGTTTCCCGTAAAGCGCCACAGGTAAAAGAGTGATTCAACAGTTTCTGGTCTCAATATGTTCCAAGATGTACCCACACTCATGTCCTGCAAATGTCATGTGTGCAAAAACCATCAGATGGAAGATAATTAGGTGCATACTTGGAGGACAGCTAGGATGACTAACCTCCCCAGGATGAAAAAAATAATTCTCCCCAGCCAATTTTGTGGGAGTTGATTGGTAAAAGTTGTAACAAGTCCAAGCAAGCTACATAAGGCAAAGAAGAGTTGTCAGGGGCACGCATATGACCACATTAACTGACAAAATCAACATCTGACCCAGAAAGAAAATAGGCAGATGACATATAAATGCAACAGAACTTGCTAATCTAACAAAATAGAGAAAAGTGTGTTGATTAATTATGTTGGAAACTGTCTTCTGAATATAACTTGGCATAAGGATCACTAGCTACAACAAGCAATATTTTAAGAATTGATTTCAAAGATGCTACAAATACCTCTTCAGCAAGTGATAAGATTTTCTGAGAGTCAGCAGGCCCATAACCAGATGATCCTAAAGCCAACATTCCTGGAGCAAAGCATGCTAATTCATCCATCTGCATATTGAAAGAGAGAGAGCAGGCAACCAGATTCAAACTATTAATTCTTTTCATGCTTAAATGAAGATCAAGGTGGTGTGACATGTTATCATCTACAGCTATGAAAACCAAAAACTACCTTGTCTGTTAGTGAGCCTCCATGCTTCTCACAAATGTATGTGAAAGACGACGGTGTTGTCTTCCGAACCAAGCTTAAGAGACCTTTCATTGATTTCTCCCACATTTCTCTGCTTCCAATATTCCACGTGCAATTTTTCCATCAGGAAGAAATTCAATAAACAATGCTGAATATGTAATTCATTTCATTAAATATGGGCGCGGGGGGGGGAGGGGGGGGGATCCGTGCACATTGACAGCACCCTTTTCTGCACATGACACATAATAATTGTTCCCTTTGAAGAGTTCATTTTACTTATAAAAGACATGTATTCCATTTTACAGAGGCATGAAGGATGGAAATATCAAACCCAAAAAGTCAACAAGTCTAACTGAATTTGATGTGACAGGAAGTGGAACTATTCCCTTTTCCTGAAAGCTGCAACGTAATTTTCTACAATTATTCAGGAGTTCAGATTCCTAAGGAATCCAAATTCAGGAAGAATATTTCATTTTCAAACCAGTTAAACACGTTTTTTTTATTATTATTATGAAAGGGAAGTGCATGACAACAGAATCTCTCACCTATAATTTCTCACAGCTGAAGTTCTGTTCCCTTGAATCCAAACTTTGAGCAAATATTCATAAAAACTGCGAACAGATTTTCATTTAACACTTCAGCATTCAATTATTTTGGCAGTGTCACTTAGATGACAAAATCTGAAGTCCAATCATCAATATAAGGAATTAATATCCAAGTCGTCAAATGATCAATACCTGTCACCCATTGCCCCAAACGTTATGGTCGAGTATGATCCAATTCCTCTATCAGGACTAATATAAATTGGAAGCAAACCATCATCAGGGAAAGTTTTGTTAAGCTCTGCTATAACATTCTCTGCCTGAAAAGTTAAATCTCAAGCAAATCAATAACTTGCCAACAAATTAAACATCACAAGTGTTTATTTAAACCAATAAATTAGACCTGCAGAAATTGAACAGCTCAAATGCTTCGTTAGTTTAAAACTAAACCCACGTATTTATGCTTTTCTCGAAAAAGAAATCATGTCCAGTTTAACTTTGAGGACAAAGATAGTTGATGATAAGCATCATTTTGCAAAATGCAAGATGGAGACACATGGTAGAAGATACCTTCAGCTGATACTTCAAGTCTCCTGTCCTTTGAGAAAGAGCAATGAATTCAAGCTGCTCCGTGCCAGCATCAGCAAGAATATTGCCACCCTGCAATAAAGAGAAAAACTATATTAAATACTTCCATTATTTGCAAGCATGCAGATAATAATCATATAAACGAGTTAAAAGCTCTCCAACACAGCTTTTACACCAATGAGACAATAATGTCTAGATATGGATACAGTGGTTGAAAACATATAATAAGTATTAAAACTTACACCAGTCCATCCTGGGTTACGTGTATTTCCATGTGCCAAGTTAATGGTGTTGTAAGGAATTCCAGTAGGCGTATTCCATGCAGGTAGCAATCTATCAGCAATGTCCCTGGCCTTTTCAATAAAGATTTTGTCCCCTGAAAGATCATGTGCACTAAGCAGTCCACCTACAACTCTGGATTCAATTTGAAACGGAAGGGAAGGATATATCAGCAAGATAATCAATCTCTGATATGCAACTTATCTAACAGAAAATTTGAAATATGTCATTGATGCCATAGTCATTTACTAGATTAAAACTACTATATTTTAATCTTGATAACGCACAACCTTATAGTTGTCTCAAACACGCTAGCGAAATAATCCTTGTTAAAATCCAACGAGTTTGCAACCCACCTACAAACAATGGAGCATTTATATTAGAAATGGTCATATACCTAACTACTATTGCTGGCTATGAGAAAAACAAGCACATACAGTGATATGTTAGCGAAGGAGGAACCATGCACATGCTAACAAAACTCACTCTCTAGCTCTTTGGAACTGCTCATCTAAACCCATGATAAATAAAGTGTCAAGAGCATCTATTAGGGTTGCTCCAATACCACCAAAGCTGTCAACACCTTTCTTCGATTGCGGCTGTTGGGCAAAGGAAAAAAATTAACATAATGAGCACGTATAAATATAATTTAAAGAAATCCATTCCAATTCACTCTTTCTAAAGGAATTCTCCAAAAGAAGTCCAAACAAATTAGGCATAATCCATAGATAAACTTTTTTTTAGGGGAAATCTCCAAAAGAAGGCCGAACAAGTTAGGCATAATCCACAGATGGGCATACAAAACACACAAGCTTTGGAACAGAGCATACCTACCAAACAAAACATAAAATCAACACAAGAAGAGAATCACGACATTGCACAGCATAATAAACAGAATTTATCATTACTTGAAGTTCATCATGGCCCCACGCATACTTCTCATAAGAACTCCAAGCATGGATCATAGCTTCTTTCACTTTCTGTCTTCTCTCGACATCAATAGGTTCGTCAGGCAAATCCTTCTTTTCACCATTCAACTTAAAAGCATCTCCATCGACACTCTTTAACTCTTCCAACTTCACCGAAAACAAAACGACAAAATCACTATCAAAACGTTAAAAAAATCAAACTTTTCAATTAAAAACAACATAAAATCACATGTCCTTTCTGGGTTTTTACCATATTTTTTAACTGATTCACCTCCTCACTTAATGTCGAAATTTCCACCTGAAAAAACAGCAATACCCATAATTTTCCTCGCTCCTGTCATATTTTCTCAGCAACCGGACAAGGAAATGAAACACACAGCTAAGTGAAGAACTGAACGAGTTCTTTTCCTTCTTTTGTTTACCTCGTGTTCTCTGACGAGAGTCTGACGATCCCAGACGAAGAAAGAGACGCAGACAAAAACAATGAGAAGTAAAGCCAAACGTGTGGGTCTTTTGAGATAATACGATGGACTGCAGTACCTCCATTTGCTTGACGACGACGACGACCTACTCCTCGCCATTGCTAAGATCTCAGCCAAAAGCTCGGACCTTCTGAGATTGAAGGGTGATCTGAGAAGAAATGGTGGGATTGAAACGTTTCAAGATGGTTTCCCCTCTTGTTTTGGTTCCTCGCGGGATGCAAGAGAAGTGACTTTGGTTCTATTTTTGAAGAAAACTAGGAGAGTGAACAGAAAAACTGTCTTAATTTTTGGTGACGTGTCCTTTTTTAAGAAGAACTCGTCAACGACTTCCTGATCATTGGACTTGTCAAATCTTGTCTACTTCTCTCTCGCACCTACATTTCGTACATCTAGGTTTAGATAGGAATAAGGTTAAATTTTATTTATTTATCTTTAAAAAAAATTCAAATATATTTTTATATAGTTTTAATGTTACGGTAAAGATAAAAAATATTTTAATTTTAATATAATTTTTAAAAATATCAAATATAATAAAATAACAATACTTTATGCTTATTTGATAGTGCGTTGTAATTATTTTTTAAAATATTTTTTATTTAAAAATATATTAAAATAATATTTTTTTAAAATTATTTTTAATATAAATACAATGCCAAAAATCATATCGTATTATTGGTATTATTGGTGAACGGTCCAATTTGAACAAAATTCAGGGAGGTTCTTTCTAATTCATTGAGGCTAGTATCCCTTGAGCTTCTAATGCAATGGCAAATATCTAAATAATTCTAGGATTTTTAACTGCTCATATCAGTGATAGGATAAATAAAAATATAAAAAGCATAGACGTGTTTAGTAAATATAAATAAATTTATATTGAAAATATAATTTTTATAATTTTAAATGATAAAAGATAGCAGTAGAACATTTCTGAACAATTAAAAAATAACAATTATGATAATAATTATAATAGTGATAATTGCAATGATAATTTAACAATTATAATAACAACAAAAATAATAATTCTAATAATTCATCATCAAATGTTATATTTACAGGGATTGAGTGTTACAACTTATGCATACACAATATTTTAAATATAATATTCAAGATTAATTTTAATTTCATTGATTGATATTATGATTTTAAAAAAAAAATCATATTGGTTTTGTTTTAAATGTTTTAAGCAAATAAATTCACACGAGTTAGATTTTATATATTACTTTAGATACTGAGGATGGATAAAAATTAACAACCAATTGATTTCTTTTTACTAATTTGTTTTATGTTTGTAATTTTAAAGGATAACCAAATGGATGTTCCAGTTTTACCCTTGCTTACTCCTAAACGGTTATACATGTCATTTATTATAATTATAAAGTATGCAATTGCGTCCATTTAATTTATCAGAAATTTATAAAATTATAATTTAGAGCCAAGAAGACATTATTTATTTACACCGAGCATATATAAATTCCCTAAATTTTTAAAAAGGACCCTACTCACGGTGAGTCACTGCAAAATGGACACGCCTCTTCCAATAACTCCCTCCAAACGCTCCCAAAATGAACCCACACAAATCCGGATCCTCTGCCCGTCTCTAAAAACCGGCGCCGTCATCGGCAAAGGCGGCTCCACCGTCCGTCATATCCAATTTCTCACTGGCGCTAAAATCCGCCTCCTCGACGACCCTCACATTCCCTATTGTGAAGACCGCATAATCCTCATTACCCTAAACAGTGGCAAAATCCCCAAATCAGACGACTCCGATCACAGCAAGGAAGATGCCAACGATGGAGAGTGCAGTTCTGGTGGTGGTGAAGTCGAGGAGGGGTGGGGTCCAGTGAAGAAAGCGGTTGTTAGGGTTTTTGAGAAGATAGTGAAAGGGGATAGCGAGGAGGAGTTGAGTGAGGCTGTAGTGGTGACGTGTAAGGTTTTGGTTGGTAGTGGCAGTAGCAATCAGGGAGGGAGTTTGTTAAAGGTTTTGGAGAAAATTAGAGTGGAGAGTGGAGCACAAGTTAGGGTTTCGAATCGCGAGCAGATTCCTGCCTGTGCTTCTCCTGGTGATGAATTGATTCTGGTAGGTAATTTTTAGTTTGAATAAAGTTTTGGTCTTGTAACAATTGATATGTAATTTACTGGTAAAGTTTTGCGCTTTATATAATAATCTGCTGTGGTTCAATTAATGTCTTGCTTGTAGGGTTCAATAATGTAAGTTTTTGCAATGATAGTTTCATAATCAATGAATGAATGATTTAATGCATTGAAATCAAGTTTGGAATTACTTGGTGATTCTTACTTTAGTGCAATCCATAAATGCCATGCTTTATGAGTTTAACAAAGTTTATATCGTGCAGTAATTGTTTGATAATCAACCATTATCATTCTGTGCATGGAATTCGCTGCTAGTTTTTTGTGACTTATACTGCTTTAATTCAAGATATTATAGCTGTGTATACTATCTCTGAGTGTAGCTCTGCTCTGCAGATCACTGGAAGTTTTTCAACTGTTAAGAAAGCACTTTTGTCTGTTTCAAGCTGTATTCAAGATAGCCCGAGAGCAGAAACTGCCAATTTTGGTGCAGCAGGATTCCATGGAAATGCTATGCCTTCGCAAGGGGACTTGCATCATTGGGGTTATGGACCTGGTAATCATGCTGCAGACTATCATCCAAGAGGGTATTCTCCAAATTTCGATGAGGATGTTGTATTTAGGTTGTTATGTCAGGCTGATAAAGTTGGCAGTTTGATAGGGAAAGGTGGCTCTGTAGTACGGGCTTTGCAAAATGAGACGGGTGCTTCTATCAAAATTGCTGAAGGTGTATCTGACTCAGATGAACGTGTGGTTGTCATATCTGCAAGAGAGGCATGGGGATTTTACTGTCCTGAGTTGTACTATTTTATTAGTTTGGAGAGCTTAACTGTTCTTGCATATTGTTCATTAGGACTTGGATCTTTCTTCAACTCAAACAATGATACCATATAATGACATTTACTATCATGACCTCTTAACAAGTGCAGTCTTATGGCCATCCTAATACCATTCACTTCATCCCCCTTAGGAAGTCATGGCTCCTTTATAGTTAAGGATAGTCTTCTAAGTCATATCATATAGATATTCCATCGCTTTTGCTGGGTGGGTCGCATATCATGTGTAAGTGGGTGGGGACATTGGACCTTTGACATTTGGGTGTTTTGTTAGCCTAAGAACCTTACTTAGATTTGTGGAATGTGCCAATTCTCTGGATTCCTAACACTTTAAGTGGTTTGACATCTTTCAGAGTTCAGAACAAAGACATTCTCCTGCTCAGGACGCTGTTATTCGTGTACAATCCAGAATTGCGGAGATTGGATTTGAGCGTGGTGCCAGAATTGTTGCTCGGCTTCTTGTGCATCCACAACAGATAGGTGTTTTGTTGGGTAAAGGAGGCAAGATCATAAATGAAATGAGACATGTTACTGGTGCTAGTATATGCATATTTCCAAAGGAGCAAGCTTCAAAGTATGGCTCTCAAACTGAAGAAGTTGTTCAGGTAATTAGCATGCCTTATTATCTTCTCCCTCTTTTCTCTCAGAATAAAACCTTCCTCCTTAAATTAAAAAACCTACAATGCTCCATGTACCGTGGTTGAACCAGGCCTTGCCCTTGAAACAAGTGGTCTTGTGCCAGTTAGGCAATGGTAATCTTGTATATTATTTTGTTCCATGTTAACAAAAATGTTCCTTTTAATTCTTACCTGTTTCTGAATTGATAACATAAATTCTATCAAAGTCCACGCTAGCACAAGGAATGCCTAAAATAACATGCCTCTATCTTGCAAGTCTGCTACTGATAATGAATTCAGACCAGTTGAAGGGGTTGGCTGTTAGCCTTTACTTCTTGTTTTGATGGCATATTACAATCAGTCTCTTTACAGTTCTGATATGACACGGTCCTTTGTTGTTAATTGTGCCATATGCCCTTCTATGTATTGTTTCTAAACAAGTCATGTTTCACAATTCTGAAGGGTTGCTTTTTGTAGGTTCTTGGCAGTTTGCAATCTGTACAGGATGCTTTATTTCAGATAACAAGCAGGCTCCGGGACACTATATTTCCAGTGAAGCCATCATTCTCAAACAACGCTCCTTTGCCCTACCCCCCACCCCCATTTCCAGAAATGCATCCCCCTCAGTACAGGGCAAGACCTAATCCTACCTCTCCAGGTTCTTACCCTTCTCCCGTTGGACCTTTCCAAGGCATGGATCGTTCTGCTATTCCCTCCCACCCCTTAGATCACCAGCCTCCATTTTCATATGGAATGGATCGCAGTGGTCAACCTAATTTGGACCGAGGTCCCTATTCATATGGTGGTGAGAGACCAGGACATGGTCCTCCATTTGAAAGTTCTCCAAGATCATGGACTACTCAGGTTGGTAGCTTCAGCTTCCAAATCGCCTGTTGATTGACTTGAACTGCATTTGTTGATCCTGTAGTGGATTCAAACTCTGTAGTTATTCTCTTTGGTTTTGATTTTTGTTTACTTTCTTTTTCCAGCCATTTAGCAATGGTAACCTTAGGGGTGGTTCTGATTTAGGTTCTGGCTCGGTTGCAAGAAATGGGCTTCCTGCAAGGTACTGCTTTTATGCTGTTGATTTGAATAACTTCTGCGCATATTGAGCTTAACTGCTAGATGCTCCGGCTGCTGAATACAGTGAGGTGAAGCAGCCAGGTTGCACCGAACACTTGTAGAGCCTTGTGATTAAAAGTCATTAAAAAACATGTCTAGGGAGGTGAAGCAGCCAAGTTGCACCAAACACTTGTAGAGCCTTGTGATTAAGTCATTAAAAAACATGGCTAGGGAGGAAGCTTTTTCTGACTCGTGTGATTATTATCTGCAAATTCATAAAGGTGGCATATGTTTTTGCATTGTGCAAGTTGACATTTGACAAGCAAAGTTAAAAGTAGAGGCAAGAAAGTTTTCTTAATTGCAATAATGGAGCCATTAATCATCTTCTTTGTTTCTATTTTTTGCAGTGGAAATCTAGCACTGAGTATGGCTAGCACATCCGTTGAGGTTGTCATTCCTCAAAAACTGCTGACTCATGTATATGGAGAGAGTAATAGTAATTTGACTCAGATCAGACAGGTGGGTTAATGTATTGGTTTGGTGCTTGCTAATTTTAACACTAAGAAAATGATCTGCTAGCAGCTTCTAATGTTGGACTCGGCAATTTTCTTTCAGATTTCAGGTGCAAATGTTCTCATTCACGACCCAAAGCCTGGGGCAACTGAAGGTGTGGTGGTAGTGTCTGGAACATCAGATCAAATGCGTGCTGCTCAGAGCCTAATCCATGCCTTTATTCTTTATGGACAGACAATTCACTGACCATCTACTTAGGCAAGTGGTGATTTGTATAAAAGTAGGCAAGAGATGTGCATTTGATTTTCGATGAAAATAATCTGTATATACCATGCTGTAGTTGTAGCTGTACTCTTGCTTTTATTTAAGCTTAATATGCTGTACCATTTCAGGGTTTTGGTGTCCTACCTTGACATGATGACATCAACTCATTCCTCATTGTAAATAAAATCGAGTTTATACTAATTTTTTAGGTGCGGCTTCCTTTCCCCATCCACATAGACTGGCTTCCACTCCTTATTGCGAGCTAGACTGAAACTTTGGTCGCATACATTTTTTTTTTCTGGACAGGAGGATGCTTAAGAAAATGCCAAGAGCACATCATTCAAACCTTTCTCTTTTAGGCACTGTTTGCCAATGTAGTGCACCGCTGCAAAAGAATCATTTTTGGTGCTTTTGTTGGGGAACGCAGGTGCAACTATAATGCACTACAGTACCAAACCAGCACTTCACTGATTATGAATTCCATCAAAGTAGAAGAATGTAAAAAGGTGTGTACCCGTGTTAGAGAAAAGCAGCTTGTTTTCGGTATCTTTGCATCCCCTCGGCTAATTTGCTCTAATGGGTTTAGGGTTTATCGCCATGGCTCAGGAGCCAGGAGGGACGGGACTGTCTCGCAGAAAGAAAAGAAAATACGGAGAGAGTGAAAACGGACGATGAAACATGCGGTGAGCGTGGATCGAACACGCGACCTTCAGATCTTCAGTCTGACGCTCTCCCAACTGAGCTATCCCCGCTTGGATGTTCTCCCAACAGTTATTTTAATAATAATAGAGTGACGAGATTATTCCGCACGACGTACAGAACAAATTTGCCGAGTCGAGTTAATTCATGCGCGGGGTCGACCACAAGGTCCTGACCACTCACAAAGATATAAATAATTTCTTTTTGAACTTATTAGACAAGGGAGCCTGCATCGTTTATACAGACGGGAAAAAATATGTTCGAAACTGAACTCAACAAAACGTACTGAATCTGTCTTAAGAGAATCAGCTTTCGGACAAAGACCAAGGAACATGCAACTCAAAAGGTAAGTGCTCCGACTCTTGACAACTCATCCAACGAAAACCACAACCTGGATGAGCACTTCAATTCCCTTGTGTTCCTACAAACTATAGCCCTAGCCAAAAATGGCTATCATGAAAAGTCATTGTTCCATGCGACTCTTTGGTTGCCATCAGTATTTCCATTCTGCAAAATATGCAAACAAAAAGCAGGAAAACAAAAGGAAAGGTTAATCTGAGACAAAAGACTTAAATTTTATAGATTCTTATACGGAAAGCCATATATTTTCACCATGACAAATCCTTGGGAAGAACGCTCACCATGGCATTGCTGTTCATGGAAGAAGAGCTGGGTCCAGTATGGGGAGTTGCTTTGGAGAGGTCCCTCAAAGTTCCCTGTGGTTTTAGAGGTTTAAAGAAGGTGCTAGTTAATGGACGAAACCATGTAATATGCAAATTTAAGCTACTCGGAAATCATATTCCATGTATTTTCTAAAAACTAAATGCATGTGCAAGAGAGAAAGATGAACTTGTGGGAAAAAAATCAGAAAGATGCCAGCCCGAAATCAATGGATGCCATGACTTGTGTGTACACTGTTTCCTTAATATCAACCAAATGTCTTCCCCAATTTTAACTAAACTATATGCTTGCTTGAGCCATTATTGTTGCTAATGTGAAATAGGTCGTGCCAACATGGAGAATTCTCTTAATCTTTATAGATTATTTCTTTTGTATCTCGTAAATCTTGATCCAAATAAGTTGAAGCTTGGGTATGTTCTCATTCTGCATTTAATGACCCCAGGCAACTAAAAATTATTTTGCCTTTATCACTAGGGGAAACCCCCCCCCCGAAAGGATCACCCTCAAACTTGAACAAATCTCCATAGAAAAAAGAAAAGAAAATAATCCTATATTTTATATTTTATACCAGCAAACTTATATTTCAAAAGCAAAGATCATTTACCAATATTCTTTCCATCGTAAATAATGGGCAAAGAAAGCCCTGATATTCACCTTGTTTGCCCACATAAGTCCGCATGCATTACAAAGTGTCCTTGGCCCTTCAGGTCCACGCCGCATCATTGGTGTAGACTTCTCACTGATCCCACAATGCCGACAACTAACAGATTTAGGGCAACATTGAAATCAATATATTAGTTTATTGAACAGAATAGAATTATCATGCACACGCAGACGCATAGCAATGTTATGCGAGAACATGATGCACATGGATAAAAGCATTATTGCAGCAAGTAAAATGCAAGTGGTTATCACCCACTGTTTCCTCCGGCAGATTTATTTGTTAAAAAACCCCTTGAATATGTACATTTCTTTCTAGAGTGATTATCCTCTATTGTCAATGTCTTTCTCTTATTAGTCTTTAGTTTCACGTGTTTCATTCTATTCATGTGTGTCCCTCCTCATCAGAAAGTTACCATTCCATTCCTCAGAATTCATGTGTGTCCCTCTTCATCAGAGAGTTACATTCCATTTCTCAGAACTCGAGATATCCTTTCGAGGGTTACTAATTCTAAAGTTACCCTCAGCTACTAGTTTCAAAGAACACTAATATACAACAGGGTTAAGAAGATATTGAATTCTTGATATTTTCCCATGAGAATTACAAGGATAAAACACTCACACAGCCTCTTGATGTTGGGATCCATTGCTATCGGAGCACCCGCTCTCATTTGAACCCCAGCTAGTAGCTGCTGATGCAGAGTCATCGTGATTGGGCTTTAAAGAGGTGAACTGGCCTTTATTCCGTTGCATTCTACAATACTAACAGCATAAGTCAGCAAGAGAAAAGACCAAGGCTCTGGTGTTTCTAATAAAGCATCAGAGTCCCATTGCTCACACAAATTATCATATAAATGAGAAACAGTCTGGCATAAAATAAAAACAAGGATGAGAAACAACAGTTACAAAGCAGCAAATTTCATACCTTAGTGCTACCTCTTTACGGACAGTATATCGAATTTTCTTGTCAAAGTTCCGTTCTTTTCGCTTTTCCCGAAATCTAATCAAAGACGCTAATCTCTGAGGAACACTAAACCTTTGGGGAGTACCAGACAGGCCCTGATGTGTAATTCATTACTAATCCGTTAACAAAACATCAGAAGCTAGTAAACACATAACTAACCCACTAGATAACTAAAATCAAGCACCATACCCTAATATTACTATTGTGATGTGCTGAAAGTGGAGCAGCAGGTGTGCTTGCAGCAGGCACTTCCCGGCCTCCCAGTAGCAAGAGCACAGCTTGAACCTGCACAACATTATTTAAATAAAATAATAAGAATTACAAACAATCACCTGATAATAAGAATAAAAATAGAATTAATAGAGATGTATCATTTATTGTTCCCAAGATTCAAACTTTAGTTCATTTCTCAACTGGGCACAGACATTAATGCTTCAAAACTTCAAATACTGGAGCAAAATTAACACGGAAAGGACTAAAAAATA
This sequence comes from Salix dunnii, assembly GCA_015731905.1. Taxonomy (NCBI): domain Eukaryota; kingdom Viridiplantae; phylum Streptophyta; class Magnoliopsida; order Malpighiales; family Salicaceae; genus Salix; species Salix dunnii. The sequence goes on from CM027668.1 coordinate 17,248,862, forward strand.
AGCACAAAAAATATTCAAACTTTACTTCTTTTGAAATAAAAAAACAGAACATCAATGGAAACCCATCGACAGTCTCAAAACTATAGCTTTGAGCATGAAAAGGAAGCGAACTTAAAGTAAATTGAAGAACCCACCTTTCCAGGTGAAACAGAGTCAAAAACATAAACTTGACCCTGAAATGTTAGAGTAAGTTGATCGCCATTTTCTATTTCATGATTATCAGCAACTGCCATCATGGTCCCACCATGATCATCATCATCACCACCACCACCGTTAACCACGCCATTATGATCATGATCATTATCTCCATTCTCCATGATCATCCCATTACCATTACTCGTCATTTGCATCCCGTTCTGATGACTTTGATGAAGATCATAGTGCATTTGCATCGATGGGTTTTGAGCTTCTGAGCTCATTTGCATCCTTGCAGAATTGCTACTTCCGTTGGTGCCATCCATCGTAATTCTCTTCGCTCGATAATTCTGTACATAAAAATCTAATTTTTTTTAGCGAAATACTTGTATATCATCATAATAAATAATGGGCTCTTATCGGATTTCTATTCAAATCCAGAATTCCGAGGCTTTGAAATGGATTTTGTTAGGAGATCAGGATGAGGATCTGTGGCCGTAGGATGATGATCAGGGTTTTGAGAAGGGGGGGGGGACAAACAGCGATTTATTTATGGATAGTTACTTTTAATTTTGAATTTATATAATTCAAAAAGTTATTTAAAAATAAACATCCTATAATATGACAGAAGATTGTTTACTAAAAAGTAATTAAAAAACTATATAATTTAAAATAAACAAATTAAAAGTTCAGAATCTTAATTAATTTGGAGTAAAGCAAATAGGTGGCTGAAGAGTAACTTTTAAAATACAACCATTCTGCAATTGATGCTCATTATCCTCCTCCTCCTCCTCTTCTTCTTTTCTAAACATTTCAGATCGAATTTTGCAAAATAAGTCATGGCTTTTCTTGTGTTTATCCCCCTTAACATTCTGTATGATGCCGACTTATTATAAGATCTTGTTATCTAAGCATTTTTCTGTTTTCAATTTATTTCTATTTCTATTCATCTTCAATTCAATGACATGCCGAGACTTGATATAAATTATATGATGGATTTAGTTTAAATCTGATTTCATTTTTAAAAAATAAAAACATTTATTTTAAAAAATTTAAATCACCACGGTTTGATTCCATAACTATTTATTTTTCATCTAAAAAGTTTATTTTTAATAAGTACTTTCTTAGTTTTAGATTATTATTTTTTATGTATTTTCAGGTGTTTTTAATGCATTAATATTAAAAAACAAATTTTGAAAATAATATATATAATTTTAAATAAAAAACTTCAAAAAATAAAGTAAAGCCAGCCTAGGTAAAGAGTAAAGTAAACCTAATACAGCTCATCGAGCCCCTCTCTGATGACAGCCTCAACTGTCACTGTCAGATGATGCCCTCGCGAGAGAATTCTCTCACATGATCATGGAAACAGTAAACGGTATTAAGCTGTTTCTGGGCTTTCAGGATATTCAGGAATTAATTGTAATATATATAAATTTAATTGTAATACATATAAATTGACCTCAGAGATATTCCATATAAAAAGAAAATACACGGCAATGAGGGGATTCGTCAATGCAAGATTTTCAGCAGCAAAATACGCATTCCGTTAATGTCTTGCAATTGATAATTGACATCAGCTAAAGAGGGCACCCCCATCCCAGAGGTAACAATGTGACATCAACTTTTACCATCATGGCTGGCTATTTCTGCAATTCATAGATGGTTCGTAATAATTCTGAATGAAGATCAACCGAAGTAGCAGAGTCTACGGATGCGGTTCGTAATAATTCTGAAAGAAGATCATCAAACTAAGTAGCAGTGTCTACGGGTGCCATTTAAATTGGAATACGCTAAAAATGACCGATAGGATAGATGGTCACGAAATCTTGAACAAACCAAGCTAAACAAATCATTCATCCATTGTTTCAAGTTGTAACATGCAAGGTAATGTAAAGAAACATGAAAACAAAACGGGCTGCATCTAAAACAGTGATGTCCCCTTGCCCTTCTTATCTCCACCAATCTCAAAGTGCTTGCACCTCTGCAGAAAATAATAACAATCACAATAATATTTGGCAAAGAGGTAAAAAAAGGGGAGGTCAGAGAATTAAACAAATGAAATGGTACAGAGAAAACCAACCTTGATAGCGTGCTGGGACACGTGCTTGCAACTCTGGCATTGCAACCTCAAGACAATCTTCTTGGTTGTTTTCGCCTATTAACAGACAAACCACCAGTTTTAAAAAAAGACAAGACCTCAGAACTCACTCTTAATGATAATCATATGGATGCGATGAAGCTCCAGATAAGTTTTGGGTACCAGTCAACATGTCAGTTCGGTTTTTATTTGCAAAGTCAATACACTTGAAAAAACAAAATTGTGAATTACCTTCTTGTGGAATACAGGCTTGGTCTGACCTCCATAACCTGACTGTTTGCGATCATAACGGCGCTTTCCTTGAGCAGCAAGGCTATCCTTCCCCTTCTTGTACTGTGTGACCTTGTGCAAGGTGTGCTTTTTGCACTCCTTGTTCTTGCAGTAAGTCTTCTTTGTCTTGGGAACGTTCACCTGCAATAAAAAAAATACAAAATCAACAAACTAACATCCTATTTCTAGGTCTCATCTCTCCGCTAGCAAAACCAAACAATCCTACTCTACTCTCCTTACATAGCACAATAACATAAAATTCAAACACATAAAAACATTAATATATATATATATAAAATCACTTTTATTAGATTAAAAATACAATCAAAATTATAAAGCAGGAAACAAGTTCACCTAATTCAATTGGAATACTCATTGGTTGTCAAGTTATTCAAGGCAAGAAAACACTATGCAGCCAAAAAAATAAAGACATTCACTTTATTTGGCTGGCAACCGCAGTTTAAGGACATAAAGCACTACAAAAGTAGGAGATGAAAGATTGAAACACCTAATGTTCTGTACCACAGCAATATTCATATTCTGTCACTTACTTTTCAATAAAATCTTAAAATCTACAGATCCATTAACCATCAGATTCAATTAGATAATTAGAACCCCTTTATAATCTCATATTATTATTTCAAATCCCTTTTAAAACTCAATATTGCACGAACACATCTCTGCCAACTCACAGTGAAGATCACATGTCATTTAGCTAAGCTCATAATCAACACCGGCATCCTTGACACTAACACAATTTTCGACGTAGAGTAGAGAAATTCACAAAATACCAAGCCAATAGTAGTTTTGATCTTACAATTAAATGGAATACCTATTACCAGGACTGAGTGGCTTTGCTTTAATATTATATGTTACACCAATTGTCTTGTGATGGAATTTTCCATTATTTTTTCATGCAAAATTTTGGAAGAGATGAAAACAATACACAAGTGAGCAGAATAAGAGTTATCAATTTTGCATGAATAAGAAAAAATTGTCCATTGTGGTAAAATTAAGATCACCAAAAACCTACCTAGCTGTCCTTTTTTACCCTGTCTTCTATTTTTTTATCTCTTCTATATACATCTTTTAAATCCATCTACGGTTTCTACAAGTCAAGAAGATAGACAATCCAATCCAATTCATACTCACTGTACTGACAATTACATCAAACCCCATCTATCATCACCTATTCTTATTCCCAATATACCACCACTGCTCTATAATCCTACCATCTCTTAGACCAAAACTCGGAGACAAACAGGTCCATTTTTAGCAAAATATCCTGCTGAGCTAAACTTAACCCCACAGCTAGTGCTGCCAGCTTTGAATACTAACATATTCAAGGTAACCAGGCTGATAAATCATCAAAACATCTAAAACCAACAACCCCCACGTAGTTCTTAGTTGCAGTGATCCTTTAGAACTATCCATTCAAAATAATACTTCCGTTTCCCATATTTTCTCAGGGGCCAGACAGATCTTAAAGATAAAAACAAGTAAGCTATTGAAAGAAAGAGAAAGAAGGGCGATACCATTGTTAACGATGGGGTGGAACAGCTCTCTGTCCTGCCTCCTGTTGCTGCTGTTCCAAACAAAGCCTTACAAAAAGAGCAGCGGTTGTATAATGAGTTCGCTTTTATAGTAAAAACCTTTTGACGTAGGGTTAGGGTTTAAGAGGTTTTGTTTGGTTGCGCACTCAAGTGAATTCGGATCTGGGATTTGACCCAGAAGAGGTCGTCTAATCTGGAACGGAAAGTGCCCATCCAGGCTTTGGGTGATAATAAAGCTCACTCCTGGTCCGTTCAGAGCCTTGTTGGGCCTTGGACGAGGAGTGCTTGCATATATTATATGATATATATTAGGCAATTTCTCCACGCAGTATATATAATTTTATTTTAATAATACTTAAAAAAACATTATCAAGAGCGTGGAAATTGTTTAAAAATATTATAAACCTTGGTAGGATAATAATTTTTTAAATTATAATTTGAGGTCTTTATCGATTAATTCAATAAATTAATTTATTTTTAAAAAAATCGGACTCATTTAAGACACCAGATCAGCTTGGCACGGTTAGATTTATCAGTGCGGTTTAGATTATACACCTACTAGCTGTTGTACTCTATAGTGGGCCTCTCAATATTCTATCGTATAAGGGCCCACGAGTTATTAATTATCATGGGCTTATTAATTGATTTAGGATAGTGAGTCCACAGGCCCAAGTAAGAATATTTTTATATTTTTGCATGGAAAAAACAAAAATAAAACAATTGGCCTAAATTTAAGCATACATAGCGGCCTTGAGTATCGCTTCTAATTAATTGCTGTACTCAAGTAGTTCAGTGCCTGGGAAAGCACATGAGGTTCAAAATGATTGCACGTCAATCGCAGTCCCTTGTTCTCTCTCTGCCTGCCAATATAAATCTAACAGTTAAATTTAACCCTATTCCAGTATCAAGATAAGAAAAACCAGCCTCAGGTTTCGGCTGTTCTCGTAAACAAACCCACTTAATTTAATAGCCACTCTGATGCAACATGCGAGAGCGAGACATTTGATTCAAGAGGTTAACCTGTTCGGCATTTAAAAACTGTTTTTATTTTTATTTTAAATTAAATTTTTTAGTGTTTTTAGACTATTTTTATGTGTTAATTTTAAAAATATTTTTAAACACAACTTCAATATTACTTTCACACTAGCACTAAGCTAATGGTGTATCGTTTTCATTGTGACTTACAGCTGTATTTACCAGGGTTGTTAATACCGTTCTAGTTTTTTTATTGATACGAAATTTTTTGGTCTCGGAGTATTTTGGAGTGTCATTTTGGGGTTGTACTGTTCATATATAATTAATTATATTTATGAAAAAAAAAATATTAATTTAACATGCATAATTAAAATTCAAGCTAAATTAACCTTAAATTATACAATACAAACACAAAGTCAAATAAACATAATCTCAAAATTGAAAAAAAAAACACAAGTTAATCAAAATAAGGAGGATTTTAAGGCCGGAACAGTACTGAGACGTTCCAGCTGGAATTTTTGAAACGATCTGAAATTAAAATCAAGACGAAAACAACGATGTTTGGTCTCGGTTTTTTAATGGAACGGAACGTTTCGGCCCTTCCGACCAGAATAGAATGATATTGACAATCCTGGTATTTACTGCTTTCAAATATTTTCATAAAAAATATTTTTTAAGGTTTTTTTGTTTATAAATATATTAAGATAATAATTTTAAATAAATAATTTTAAATAAAAAATAAAATAAAAATTCAAAAATATTTTTAAAATATAATGATAAACAAAATGAAGATAGTCTGAATGTATAATATTTAAAACGGGTTTAACGATGTTTTTTTTTTTTTTTTTTTTTATGAAATCAATAGGTTTAAGATAATACAGGTTTTGTTCAAATGACAACAATTTTTAAAAAGTAAAGAATTATTCTTTTCATGATTTACCCGTTTTACCCTTTGTTTAGCATGTCAAGTTTTTTAACTTTATTTTTAAATATATTTTTTATTTAGAAATATAATAAAATATTATTGTTTTATTTTTTAAAAAATATTTTTGATATCGTAAATAAAAATATTTATGATCACATTTTTTATTTAAAATGAAAAATAAAATTTTAATTTTTAATTTGTTTTAAAAAATACTTTTGAAATGAAATGAGAAACATCTCTTGCTTGGTCCATTAAAAGTTTATTTGGTATTTAAAAAAGAAAATTAATTTAAGGTAAAAAAATAGTTTTTTTAAACAGCAGTTTTGAAACAAGAAATACACAAACCTAGTTTAACTTAATTATTTATAAATTAACATAGTTGCTTATCGTTTGGATCTTGGTTTTATAACGATATTCTTCTCCCAGGGCATTGAAATTTGAAACAGCAATCTCAAACGCTTGTTGGGATATGTTCTGGTGGTGGAGGGGTTCGTGGGATCTTGAGGGTGCCACCATGACAACAAGGCAGCAAACTGCAAAATATCGATCTTGGAAGATCCGTGATGATCTTCTACGAGCCAGACACCGCCATGAAATGGATCGTGTGGCTCCCATTGCCCACTCCCCATCAATCAATGATCAAGCCATGCCCGGCAACCAGCTATGATTGAAAGGATACACAAAAGCAGCCCATGTCATCGACTGGGTCCCACACAAATCATTCCGATCACGCTACTCATGTGGTTTGAGATAATGATACAACAACACAACCACCGTTGGTGGCACTAGTGCGTGGTATCCTATCATCCTCCACTTCTGGCCTCATATATTCTTGCCACGTTGACGGTCACTGATTCCTAAAGAGTTTTGTATTTTGGGTATGGCATCTCTCTCTCGTGGAGCCATTTGTGTGGCTGAAAACAAAAGCATCATCGGTGTGGGTTGTGCCACTTAGCTAAATGTCACGTTCCTTTTTGAATTTTGAACCTGGAGAGTTACAGCACGAGAGGGAGGGAGGGAGCGAGCCGTCATTTTACCTTGATGACGTCATTCGATGAGCCGACGGCCAGAGAAAAAATAAATCCAAGCATGCAGAGCTGGATGGCTCAGGCGCTCGAGAATTTTGTTGCAGCAAATATCATATTTGGCGGTGTAAATTCTGCCGATAAATCAATGCTTGGAGTGAAAAGAACCCACGTGTCGTATGGTAAAGCATTGATTTCATGGATTTAATTGTTGATTTTCCATTAAAAAAATACAATTAGCCTATATAATCGAGGGGTATTAAAATAACCATGCTGTCAATTCATCGTAATTACCAGGTTTCTGGGTGGAGTAATAAATTCCAAGCCAGCGACGATGGACAGATGGGCAGGGGGCAAAAGAGGAATAAAAGCACAAATTTACAGGGTGAAGAAAGTGCTGTCATATTATGGAACACATGAAAAAAGAGGGGTCGAATCAAGTGACGAGGACGTTTTCTAGCTTTGGCACGTGTCGATCTCTCACAGTCCGTTTTCAAATCCGTGGCTGAGAAGAATTGTGGATGTGAGGGTCGAAAATAAAAAAATAAAAAAATTATCCCCACGCCATTCGATGGTCGTTGAAAGCTGCAGATATTTTTGAAGACTCGACCAGACCACACATATATTGTTTTCTTTTAAAAAAAAGACGACCTGTCGCAGTCATTTATTCTGATGCCCTTGTATTTTTGCTAATTTATTCCAAGGTAGCACGCTGATTTTTGTACTCTCCTGGTTTTCCCATGATCTCCAACCCTTGCTTTGCGTAATTTACAATGTTTTCTCTTGAAACCCTAATGATGATGATTTCCATGCCTTCCCATGAATTCCGATTATTTCCCCCCTCCCCCGCAGCAATTACAGTATCCATGGAAATCTTCAGTCGCCAGTAATTGTCCCTTCAAAAGGGCAGGAGGGCCTCCTCCTGCTCTTGATTATCGGATGTGTGGTGGTATGCCCCCCCCTCATCACAAGATATGTATTTAACCACGTCATCCACGAGAAGCTCAACTTTTCTTTATATATATATCTCACGTATAAATATTAATTGAAGAATTAAAATAATCTGTGTATAGAAACTGATAGTTCAGCGTTAATATAATAATATTCTTGATATTTGTTGAGAGCTCAATCATCACTTTGAGATTGACTGTCGTATCTTCACATAATTAAAAACAAAATTACGTGTTCTTTTCTTCAATAAAACAACATAAAATCGATGCTTTTGCGCGGTGGGTTGAGATACCACATGGGTTTAAGGAGACAATAATTAATATAATTAGTCATAAATTAAAGGATGATATTGCAAAAAGTTTATAATCAAAAGATTTCGATCGGTATACTTCCAGACATTTTTTATTTTAAATTAAATATTTTTAAAATATTTTGATGTATTAATATTAAAAGTATATTTTAATATATTTACAAAATCACCCAAACTCAATGAGCGTTGCAAAATGAGGAGTTCGACGGAAACGAGGTTCTATAACATGTGGACAAAAGCGAAAGAAACGTAGTAGTAGCATGACACCATCACCACCATATATAACCAGCCACCTCTTCTCCGCCTTTCTCCTCTCCTTCATTTCTACACACAAAAAATCCTATCACCCATCTCATCACCGCCCTTTTTTACCCTATATCTTTCAGCCCCACCTCTTTAAATTACCACCAACCACCTTCTTCACTGCCGCCTCTCTCTCTCTCTCTCTCTCTCTCTCACCTTCTTTATCTCTCTTCAAATCTATAAACAATCTTTCTCTGTATAGCTCAAGCTTTCTTGGTTTGTAATATTTTATTGCCCTGACGCTGTTTAAAGCGTGAAAGCTGGTGATCGTAAGGAAGTAATGGCTGTTAAAGTTTGTGAGCTTTGCAAAAGAGAAGCCGATGTCTACTGCGATTCGGATACCGCGTATCTTTGTTTTGACTGTGATTCTAACGTTCATAATGCTAACTTCCTTGTTGCTCGCCATCTTCGCCGTGTAATCTGCTCCGGTTGCGGTTCTCGCACAGGAAATTCATTCTCCGGCACCACCCCATCTCTTAGCCGTGCCACCTGCCTCTCCTGCTCGCCAGGAAACAAAGAGTTGGACTCCGTCTCCTACTCCTCCTCCTCCTCCTCTAGCACTCTATCCTCTGCTTGCATTTCAAGCACCGAAACGACGCGCTCTGAGAACACAAGAAAAGGAGTCAAAACGACGTCATCTTGCAGCTCAGTGAAGAATATTCCGGGGAGGAATCTGAGGTCAGAGGGTGTTTTTGTAAATTGGAGCAAAAAGCTGGGGCTCAATAGTAAATTGGTGGTACCGAGAGCCACTCGGGCGATGGCGCTGTGCTTTGCGAGATTAGGTTTGCCTTTCAGAGTGAGCTCGGCGGCGGCGTTTTGGTTCGGGGTCAGATTATGCGGGGACAGGTCTGTTGCAACGCTGCAAAATCTGAGGAGGTTAGAGGAGGCATCTGGGGTTCCGTGTAAGCTTATCGTGACCGTTGAAATGAAGATAGAGCGGGCGTTGAGAAGCAAGAGACTGCAGCTACAGAAAAAAATGGAAGAAGGGTGGGCTGAGTGCTCGGCGTGAGACGTACGTATTAGACTGCAGAGTAATATGTGTAAGAAGTTGGTGTGTGTGTGGATTAGGAATTTTCAATGTTTTTGCAGTAGTTTTTATGTGTGAATGACTTAAGATGAAGGAACGTACATGAAAGAATTTGTCTCAAAAATCAAAGAGTTCTTGAGATGTCAAAAACGACTTGTTTTTAAGATATATTATCCTCCTGTTTTTAGCATTTTACTTTTGTTTTTGGATTAAAAATATACACAGACACAGAATATATTTCTTGATTTCATGTTTCGAAAATACTTTTAACTAAATATTATAATAACTAAACACGAGGACTTTATTACTGCACAACAAATATCTCTTTGCCCGCTAATGAAGATGTTAATTTCATAACTTTGACTGCATGCAATGTGCTTGTGATGGGTTGTTAATCATAAACATCCATGATCTTTCAGCAAAATGTTTTTGCGGCTGCGCCTTCATTTCATGACTGACCTTTCATCTGTTTTTTAAATCTAGATTAATCTCCTCTCACAGTGTTGCTAGTCTTGATTCATTAGGGCAAGTTGCAGTGATTCCCAGAACCTAATTTCATAATGCTTGTGGTCTAGCAGCCAGCTTTCACGGCTGCCGAATTGTGGCGTCTCTTAAGCTTATCGATCCAGTTTTATAATAATAGATATTATCGTGTAAAGATCATGATGATGAACTCAACAAAATAATATCCATCCGTGCTCATAAAACACGGGCGGTTCCCATTTATACCCGGTTCTTCACCACCTGCACCAAGCTTTCTCAATCAAACTAGATTCTGACTCGCAGTGCTCAAGAAAAGAATAATGATCCTGGCTAGCCTAAGATTTGAATTTAATAAGGCCACGTTCAGCTAACACCTTTTCTATTCGAGGAATATTGAATAGCAACATTCCATGGGATGCATGTTCTCGAAAACCATCCTTCCTAAGCTCCATGACCCAGCTCCTGATCTCCCTTTCCGAACCAGGCAAGGTTCAAGGAGCGTGGGTGGATTTATAGAGAAGGATGAATTGACAAGTTGGACGGCACACGTGCAGATTCAAGAAAAGAGAGAGAGGAACGATCGATGATCACACCAAGGAAAGGGTCGCATAAAAATCATTCATGGGAGGCTTGAAGAGGCTGGCTGGGGTGGTTTTGAGAGAAGTTGGGGTCGGTGAGGGAGGGAAAGGTGGTGGTGGACTGTGGATGTGGTTTAAAGGATGCAGGAATCCAATGAAGAGTAGTTGATTGATTCTTGTTGCTGACCAGGCGGGTGATTTACACTTTATTTCAAAATCAGTGATTTAGAAAAAAATATTATTTTTGAATTAAGAATTAATTTTTTTGGGTATTTTATAGATTATTTTATTTCAAAAATAATTTTTTAAAAATAAAAAAATAATATTTTAATATATTTTAAAATAAAAATCATTTAAAAAAAACAACCACAATAAAAAAACAAATCTTAACCACGTAAGTTCCCCCCGATCTATAAGATGTTTCGGAATATATTTGAAATATATTTTTGAAAAGAAATATATTTTTTACTTAAATTTAATATTGTTAAATAGTGATATAAAAAATAATTTTTTTTTAAAAATATAACATTTTAATTCATTTATAAAAAAAAAAATTTAAAAATAATTTCAATCATACTCTAATAAAATGACAGCTAGAATTTGGATAGCATGCTCATTTGAAGACAGGTGTTATTATATATTATCCTCATCTCATTACTTTTATTTATCTGAAATCATTTTCAAATTAGATTGGATAGATATTGATTTGGTATCCAGTAATCTGAATGATCCAGTTCAATATGGTTTTTTATGTTTTTCCAAGTGTCTATTACGATTATTTTTAAAAATATTTTTTATTTAAAAATATATTTAAATGATTATTTATTTATTTTTTAAAATATTTTTAATATTAACACATAAAAATAATCTAAAAAATTAATTTTTAAATTTAAAATAAAAAATTAAATATTTTCAAAAAATAATTTTGAAATACATTTTAAAACCCGAGTTAAATTAAAAAAAAAAAATACTGTTAGAGTAGTTAATACATGGGCAAAATCATGGCCCGGCACGAGTTTAATATTTTTTATTCTAACCATAATCTAAGACATGTGTCGAAGCGGGAATGAAATCAACATGATAGGCGGTATTCAGTTCCCGATTCTGAAAAATGAACTGGAAGACGAACAACAAACTTTGTAAGAAATCTCCAAATAAAAAGATCGAAAGCATAGAGAGGAACTCCTTTGCTCTTTTGGCTGGAATACATATAAGCATCTTTAGTGGCAGTTAGCAAAGGACTCGTATGGCTATGAAGCTTCATTTAACCCATATTTTTCGATTTGAAAATAGATTATCTACAAATGCATGCATGATCATCTGCAGAACTTCCCAAAGTATTGTGCTTTTTCTTTACTGTTGCAATGGACAGAGTGGAAATAGGATTCAAGTGGGGATGCTGTCTAGCTGAAGTACATTAGAAGTTTTCTTGGAAGGTTGTCGCATCCTTGGACGCAATACTCCATGGAAGCTCTTGAAAGAATCAGCCAGGGTGAACCTGTAAGTCAAGCAAGCATTTACAACAAGTGACGGCTCCCTCTGAACTGTGAAGGAAACTGACCTCTAAAAATCTCGGAAGCATCAGGTGTTGCTCGAGTCTCAACACTATAATAAAGGTGCATGGCTACTCTTTCGAAGGTATATAAGCTGAGGTCTGCAACAATTTGTTTAATCTCGTGCATCCTGCACGACATCCTGACTTGATACTAAAAACTTAGACTAGGTAATGAATGCTCTGAGAATGGGATACCCTTTAGTGCGTTCTACATTGCAAAAACCTTGAGCTTCTACATTCTATACAAGAAAGAGCTCGCAGGATGAAAAATGGCTCATGCTTACTCTATTCTCGCAGTGTCATTAGCATCGTTGACGGGGTTGAGATCTCTTGGCAAGGAAGTGAGGGCATGGAGGAGATCTGCATAGAAAGGGCTGTTAATCAATTCCAAGGCACTAGCTAGAAAATGGAAGTAGCATTTACCAACTTGACTCGCTACAGGATAGTCTGAGGCACTTGAAAATTGATGAACCAATCCATGCCTGTACTTGGCTTGAGAAGCAATGCAGCAGCATTGAGTATGAGTATGGCAGCAAGAGCAGCAGACGATCCCGTTTCGTTAATAGCATGACTTTTCCAACAACATTAACATTGCCAAATGCTTGAAACGAACTTTCAGATTGAACCGAAACAACTAAGTAAGTCTGACCTTTCATAATCTGATTAGCTATCGGTTCCTTGGATGATAAATCGCTTTCAATAGCCTTAACATTCTCTTCCCATCTCCACCAGTACCACATATCCAATAAGCAAATAGCCCTGCCCTTTTGAAGGAACAATCACTGGACACTGAAAATTTCCACTTGCTGTAACGGAAGAGCGATCGTTAATCCATGGCTTTGACAAGGCTATATCAGTAGAGTCCATAGCAAGAATCCATAGTGTCCGCCAGGTTTTAAGTACTCCATCACAATGTATGTAGCTCTGCCAGCTGGTGACTTCATCACCTCATAGAGCTGTACAGTGCGAGGATGAATTAATGATTTCATGATATTGATTTCTCTCTTCGCCATCTCTTCCAACTTCTCTTCTTTTGGTGATCAAATATCTGGATGGAAAATTGCTGGGCTGTGGACACCTGATCTCCAATTCTCATCTCGGCACAGGTTCCATCTCCAGGAAGCAGGTATATAGTCGTAATATGCTAGATTCCTAGCTTGATCATCATCCACTCCACCGCGCTGCCACCATCCAATGCTGATCTCACTCTCTCTGTACAGATACAGGATAAAAAAAGAAGAAGAAGAAAAGGACAGGACAGGAGCAGAGGGTTACCTGAAAAAAGGCTTGAGAGGAAGAAAAAAGAGAAAGAAACATGCAAACTGAAATCATTATATAACAGGCTCTGGCAGCAGGTTACCTCTCCAATACATTCCGGCAATAATCACCTCCTTAATTTCTCACTACCTATCCTTCACTCAAACACATTCTCTCTCTCTAACTCGATCTTTCTTCAATTTAAATCTGTCGGTCTTCTTCCCTCTCTCACACTTTATTTCATTCTTCTCTCAACTCCCATTCAACACTTCAGCTCGCATCTCTACTCTCTTTAGTTTTGTTTCTCGTCAAATTAATGGGTTAATTAATTAATTATTTAAATTAAATATGATAATGGTCCGATTTTATGTCGGTCACAAATTAGTATTGAAATTAGTAGTAATTATTTGAAAATCATGACGACATTAATATTATTAATAATAATTTTTTAAGATTTTTTTATTTTATTCTAGGATGATGATTATAATCATATTATTGATTATTTTAGTAGCAAAGAAGCTGACATGTAATCTCAATCAAATGAGGAAAGGGAGGTAGTTTTGGGTAGCCATAGGAGTTTAACTGTGTGAGGAATAATGGTTGTGGTGCATTATTTAAGGAGAGAAAAATAAACTCATGATGCAGCCCTGTTATAATAATAATAATCTAGTTCTCTTATTTTTCCTATCTGTTAATTCTCACTCATGGTGGATTACTGATCATTATGCTGAAAGACTTGATTGATAATCTTGTTGTTTGATCATCATCTAGACTTTTAATCAGGTTAATTGAATGAAAATTAGAGTAAATATCACACTTAATTTGAGAAGTGCTTCTTGTGATCAAGATTTGTAATTCGTATACGGTGAATACCATATTCGTAGATTTTACATATTTATTTGAGGTTTCCACTACACTTAATGAGTTTTTATATGTTGATAGTCGACTTAAATACCATAAGTGAATTGCATAGAGAAATATATGATTTAACCTAAAGACCACCGGTAGTTATTGGAAAAGAAAACTTCACCAACGAAACCAGCTGGATAGTTAACAGGGAAATGAATAAGAGATTAAATCAGATTAGTAGTGGTTATCCTGGTGTATTTATTAATTTGAATTTCTCACATTGGTGCTATGTGACCTTCTGCTTATTTTCTCATTTAAATTTTGTTGTGTTTATTTATTAAAAGTTTATCTTAAAAACTTCCTCTGTGTTTATATGGGTATACTATGTGTTTAATTTGTTATTTATTCAAGTAGCATGATTATGAAGTAAATTAGGCTGGGCTAATTGAAAGTTGAATTCAATCCTCGTTGGAAAACCTCATATTTGCCCTTTTTTTATCACAACCGAACCACATCATCAGAATGTCACTTTCCAGTTTAACAAATTGAGGATGCACAGGAGACAGAGCTCTGTCCATGAAGACAGAAAGCAGTACCGGTAAAGTCACCGGAGACAACTACCCCCCCCCCCCCTCTCTCTATATATTTACTTTTTTACCAGCGCAAAGAGAGAAATCACGGTGCGTAGCGAACAATTTTCAGTATTTAGAGCTGTTTTCCCTCTGTTAATGCTCCATGCATCCATCAGTTGCCTGGGCACGGCATTATGGTTGTAAATAAATACATGGGTTTTGTGCTTTTTAACATTCCAGGTGTGAGGGGAGAAGGCGACTGCATATGGTTTTCAATGGCGGCGACGTGCATGGCAGCAGATGTCATAAAAGTGGTGGTTTCAAAGGTCACGTCTTTGATTCACGTTCATAGCCATTCTCAAACTAAACTTCCCTTTCTTCTTTTCTGTCATCCCGATTGCATCAGATCACAAGTATCCGCTCCGGGCCTTATCTATCGTTGTTTCACCTGGATCACAAGTCCCCGCAGAGCTTTGAAATTTTAGTCATTATTAGGGATGCCGTGAATATATATGTGTCGAATCTGCTTATATCTATATTTTATTTATTGTTTATTGAATAAAAAATTTAAATATTTATAAATTTTCTATTGGATTAAATTTTTTTACGAGTATTTATTATCTATCACTGTTTATTAATCAATAAAAAAATAAAATAGTTAATATATATTTGAAGTATATATATTTATATTAAATGATAATAATATTATTTTTATATGTGAGTTTTATATCAATATTAAGGCATGTATATATTATATTGTATAAAAAGATTAAACATACTATAACTATGTATTTTAGATTATTGTTGGATTTTGAATTAAATTTAATAATATATATGCCTTGTTTATAATGGATTAAACTTCAAAAAACTTTTATTTATTCAGATTAGAAATGGTTAGTATTCATCCGATCAGATTAAATTTATCCTTCAGTCCCTATTAGATCACTTCCATGACCCAAGAGCAGGGAGACAAGTATGTGGGATTGGTTTGTTTGAATTACTGAACTATTATGGTAGTTTTATTATTGTTTAATTACCTCGATTCTCAATTGGGATCAGTATATTCTTGTTTAACATTAATGGTAGTGTAAAAAAATATTTATCTTTAAAATAACAATAACAGTAATATTATATATTTATTTATTTCTTTCCTATGAAGAGGTTTTGTAGGCTGTTGCCGGACGAGACAGCTCACCAAGTGGTTCGCGGGCCTTGCGTCTCTCTCAAGTGACACTCTCACGCGGACAAAAGGAAAGCAAGGGCGAGAAAAGGAGACATCTTTAGAGAGAGAAACAGAGAGTGAGGGACCCTTTTACTTTTTTCTGTGAGAGAGGGGCAGTGGGATTCATTTGAGGGAGGGAGAGAGAGGTCACTTTCTAGAGAGAAAGGAAGGGGGGGCATTGGTTAGTACTAGGAGTACATCACAATTGTTTTTGGTCTTTTAATTCGCCCATGTCGCTGCAGTTATTGTCGTCTCGTCTTCTCCTAATTTTCTCCAGATTTCAACAACTCTGCCTTCTGTCTGTTCAGGTATGAGTTAGAGAGAAAATGTTTTCTTTTTCTCCACTTAGCGCCCCCTTCTTTCAGTTTTCTCAAAACACCAGAAAAAGGATGAGTCTTTTCTTAGTTTGTTTTCTTGATTTGAGCTATAAAGTTGATTCCTTTGGTCGGTTTTGATATTCTGAGTGTGCAGGATGTTTTTGTTGATAGATTTGCCATTTTTTGTTTATACATAGTGAAGTATCACTCTAATTTAAGCCTTCTTAACCCTTTGAAATCTCTACCTGTATGTTTAGATCAATAGTTTTGGCGCTTTGTGCTCAGAATGGCAGTATTGGAATGCTTTATTTCTTAGATTTGGCCTGTGTGTTCTGATTCCTTGGGTGTTTTGTGATTTTCTTACTTGGGATGGAAGGTTAGGTATCTCGCTTTCGGGGTGCAGGGGATTTTTAGTTTGCTATGTGCTTGCAGTGGCTTAAAAAACTGCTGCAAGCAGAAGAATACAGGACTTCGAACCCAAGCTGCTAAACCCTATGCATTGGGTTCCTTGTTTCAGAATGCTTGATCTTATCTTTAATCTTGGGTATGCTTAAAGTACTTATTTTGTAGCACTTAATTCAGTGATTTGGATGATGGATTTTGGTTCTATACATAAAATGTCAGAAAGGTTTACGATTGACTTTCTACGTTGTTTTGATTCATATCTCTCTGCTAAGAAAATAATATTATAGAAAATTTACAATTGTGCCTTTTTCATTATTTTGAGCTTCTTTCAGATAAATTCCTCTGGCCAACCTGGTTATCTTCCTCTTGCTCCAGACTAGATCTTCCATGATTTAAGATACGAGAATGCTATTTGAGTGGTGAATTTGGAAGCATATTAGGACCTCAGTCTTGAGATTTTTTTCTTTTATATATATATATATATATATATATAGATATCTGGGCGGCGGCGGCTCTGATTTGGTACACCTTTTGGTTTACTTGCTAAGAAGTCGCAGGAATATCTCAGGTAATGCTGAAGGTGGGCCCTCAAGTGCCTGGAAATAGCAGCATGTTTGCAATTTACTGAGTTTACTGAAAATTTGGATAGTTTTCACGGGCTCTCGTGATACTTAATCCGGGATTTCCTTTGTTACTTTTTGGGGATTTGATTTTGGGCAACTTTCATGGTGTTTTAGTCCTTTTGGATCTGTCATATTCGGTACCTTTACTTGAGATGGGTGAACCAATTGGCCTTCGTTTGTTGGACATTTAATTGGTGCTCTTTATCATGCTGCACTGGTTTTGTCAATTGAATCTTTATGTCAGTGGTTATTAATAGTCCTAAAGAATACTCCAACAACTGTTAATTTCCAAAGAATTCATCTAAATACTAACATGTTTTTTCTTCTTAGGAGGGATTTGACCGTTGATCACTCTACACAGTAGCATTTGTTGCACAGAACCTCCTGTGGTATCCTAAAGTAGCTAGATGGGTTCTCGGTTCCCATCTCATCAACTCAGCAATGGCCTTTATGTATCAGGCCGGCCAGAACAGCCTAAGGAAAAGGCTCCAACAATGAGCTCAGTGGCCATGCCATATACTGGTGGTGATATAAAAAAGTCTGGAGAGTTGGGGAAAATGTTTGATATTCCTGTGGATGGCTCAAAGTCTAGGAAATCTGGACCTATAACCGGCGCTCCTCCAAGGACTGGATCATTTGGAGGTGCTGCTTCACATTCAGGACCAATTATGCCTAATCCTGCTGCCCGGGCTGCTTATACTACATCAGGTGCAGTGTCTTCTGGAGGAACTGGTTCATCTTCATTAAAAAAATCAAATTCTGGACCCCTAAATAAACATGGAGAGCCAGTAAAGAAGCTGTCTGGTCCTCAGTCAGGTGGAGGAACACCTTCTGGCCGCCAAAACTCTGGTCCTATTCCACCTGTTCTTCCAACTACTGGTCTGATTACATCTGGTCCTATATCTTCAGGCCCTTTAAATTCATCTGGGGCACCTCGGAAGTTATCTGGTCCCTTAGAATCTACGGGTTCAATGAAAATCCCAGGTTCCACTATTATTCATAATCAGGCCGTGACTGTTCTTAGCCAAGATGATGACTTTTCATTCAGAAGGAACTTCCCAAAGCTAATATTGTGGTCATTGATTCTACTTTTTTTAATGGGTTTCATTGCTGGTGGTTTTATCCTTGCAGCAGTCCATAATGCCATTCTCTTAATTGTTGTTGTGGTTCTTTTTGGTGCTGTTGCTTCATTGTTCATATGGAATACCTGTTTTGGGAGAAAAGCTATCATGGCTTACATTGCTCATTACCCAGATGCTGAGCTACGAAATGCAAAAAATGGGCAATTTGTGAAGATCTCTGGGGTATATATTTTCATTTCTAAAATTTATTTCTGAATGTCAAGCCTGTCACTGTCTTGGTGGATTTATTTAAACTAAGGTTTTTTCCTCATTATACTTGTTTGCAAGTTTCTATGCAGATCTCAACATACCATTAATTATCACTAATGCATTCAAAATGTAATGAAGAGATTGTATTAGTTCTATGAATAAGATTTGAAATGGAAAGCTAATCTTCCTTCAAATAAATTCAGAACCAGCATTAGATAAATAAAATTGCGGTGGGCAGTAGCTGGAGGTGAAAACACAAGTCACCAAATTCTGTTTAAGTTGTATTTAAAGCTGAACTTCCAGCATGTGTTTTTGTGTGCACTCATATTATATAATCACTAGCAGTGTGTCTTCAACTGCTCAGCCAACTTTGCATTGGTTTATAAGCTATGAATCTATGTACCCAACTTTATTTTGCATCTTTTGTATTGACATGAATCCATATTGGAAGAAAGATATTATTCTGGGAGGATTGGGCAGATGAGGGTTATTACTTAAAAAATATTGTTGTTTGTAACGACTTTTTTAATTGGCGTGGATGCAATTTCTTTACAATGCATGTCTTCCAATACATTTGAAGGCACTGTTTGTGCTGTTTTAGTCATTGATTTTCATTTGCTCCACTAATTCATATGCACTGCTATATCATACTTTTGAAGGTGGTTACCTGTGGTAACATGCCCCTGGAGTCATCCTTCCAAAGAATTCCTAGATGTGTATATACCTCCACAAGTTTGTATGAGTACAGGGGATGGGATTCAAAAGCAGCCAACCCAACTCATCGTCGTTTCAGCTGGGGACTCAGATCATTAGAAGTGAGTGATTGAAATGTTGATTAGATAAATTTCAAAGGATCATAGTGTTTGTAAGTATTTTGCAATATTATGTTTCTGGGAGAATTTTGTCGACAATTAGTATATACTGGGAAGAGATACTTCTGTCATTTCATATTTCATGAAGACTGAGAAATATCTTAAACACTTTGCCTCATGTGTATAGATGAATTGGTGATTGCTACATATTGTCTCTCCTTGGGGAGCTAGTTGGCATGAATTACTATCTATAGTTTTCAATTTTCTGGGCAATTTCTCACCCTCTTATTGATGTCAATAACATCTTTTCTCCTATTCATGTTCAGTTTCTTTTTTTACATGTCATTGTCAACAGACCGATGTGCCCATTGATTATAAATATTTTATTGGGTTTTGAGTTTGTTCATTTCTTAATGGAAGTTCTGTAAAACCTATTTGACAGAGGCGTGCTGTTGACTTCTACATTTCTGATTTTCAATCTGGATTGAGAGCATTGGTTAAAACAGGCTATGGAGCAAGGGTGACTCCTTGTGTTGATGACTCCCTTGTCATTGATGTCAACCCGGGTACTGAAGAGTTGTCTCCAGAGTTCATCAAATGGTTGGGAGAAAGAAATCTTTCAAGCGATGATCGAATAATGCGAATGAAAGAAGGGTAAATGCTTTCTTTTGTTGATAATGTTGATTTCAACATTATCTTTTGGTCTATGCAAATTTATGTGCCAGTACAAAACAGTCTGTTTTCCCTCATTACCTCTGTAATAATGATCTTCTGGGACACACCTAGTCGCATGTAGGATCATGTTTTCTTCTTAGACTGCTTGTGAAATCAAGAGGGGAAGAGAGAGATGCAATTTGAGAGGGGAAGGAAGGCAGTGCTCTCGCTTGAATTTATTAGGACGGGAGTGGGAGGTAAATGATCTTTTGTTTGGTTAGCAGAGGGGAGGGGAGCTGATTATTATAACTCATAAGGTTCATTATACCCTTGAGCAGTTATCTATAAAATTACATAATAGGGTCTTACAGTTTAAAAATCATAGTTATTGTCTTACCCTCGATCATAGCTATTTCATGTGTATAAAAACAAATGCCGGGACCAGAAGTGATCCAAGACATTTATATTCTGTATCATTCAGGCCTTAATATTCAGCAAAGAGAAGATTATCGGTTATGGTGTAAAAATTCAATTGGTGGAAAATCACAAGAAACAATGAAATATGAGGTGTTTTCTTTCTGAATTTGTGACTTTGTTGGTTAACAACAATGGGGCTTTTCTGTAGTGTTTGGTCGGGTATAGTCTTAATTTGTTGTGGTGTTCGAGTTGGATTAGCTAAACCTGTTTATAATAGGTCCATCAAATTGCCATCTGGTCCACGTTTTCTTGGCAAGTTGAACAAGTTTATTTGATTTGGATTAGTAATTTTCTTGTCCCCAGAACATCACATATCCTAGCATTATTTTCTGTTATTGTATTAGTTGCTATCTTTAATGCCTTTGATGAGCTGCACGTGAACTTGGAATAACTGCAAATGTTTTGTGTGTGTAGGTATATCAAAGAAGGAAGCACAGTTAGTGTTACGGGAGTTGTTCAAAGGAATGAAAATGTACTTATGATTGTTCCTCCCCCTGAGCCTATCACGAGTGGGTGCCAATGGACCAAATGTATCTTTCCGGCTAGCCTTGAGGGTATTGTTTTGAGATGCGAAGACACTTCAAAGAATGATGTCATACCTGTGTAATAGCATGTGCTGTAGACTCACTTTGCTATATAAGTATCTACAATGGAATTGGTATGGTGCTGACACTGTTGATTACTGGTGATGATAGACAGGCAATGTCTTCTTCTTCTTCGTCAAATTCACATGGTGTACAGTTTAAGTGTCTGGTGCCATCTTTTATTTTATTTTTTCATTATTTTTAACCTAGGGCTTGAAGGTTTTGATGGGTTGGCTTTGATACTGTAGAGAATCATACACGTCAGAGGGGATTGAGATTATGTAAAATAGAAAGAAAAATGTTGTTAGATATCAGTATATTGTCTCAAAGAAGAGATTACTTTGTTGTGAATGATATCAATGGAGCTTGTTGATGACACTTTTTTCGAGCAATTAAAATTTTCAAATCCTAGTCTTGGATAATTTATGTCATCTGCATGCGTGTTAGAGATTGTGATGAAATGTGTTTTCTAAAAGTATTTTTAGCCTGAAAATATTTTGCCCAGCAGTCTTTACATAGATGCTTCTTCCATTTTACAGCACGCCCAGGGCGAGCTTGAATGGCGGCAAGATATCTATTACCACTGTTATTAGACTTGACGGAGTCATTTCATCAATTTTTTTGCTAATGTATTCCTGTATAATTTGCACATGCATTTAAAAAGCATCATTTTGAAGAAAATTCCACAAAGAAAGTTAATGAACAATGACAGATTGACCTACTTGAGAATTGTCTGAAACAAATGAAGTTGAGTTCCCCTGTGAACTTCTTTTTAACACTTGTTTTTGGCGATGTAGACCAACAAGCACTTCTACATGTTAAAAAGCACGTTAAGGGAGTGTAACCATGACGGTGCTAGAAAGAGCTGCTAATCCCTGCAACTGGGGAAGGCTTCTGAGGTTTTTTTACTGCATTTCTATAGATGTCTTGATTGCTTCACAGAAATGCGGTCATTTTTTTTTTTTTTATATATATATATATATATATATATATAAAATATCAAAAATTATAAAATATCAAAAATTATTGTTGAATCATGTCATTTTTATCTGCCTGGTCACTTAAACCAAAGATAAGCAAGCAACTCTTCTAGCCCATCAGTAGCTATCTCTCATGCTACAGGTACATTGAACCTCATGTCCGGGTTCTCCTCCGGATCCCTCAAGCGTTGTTCATACCCTGAATTCATCTTCTCTTGGTCAAATCTACCTTTGGAGTCCCATGTTGAGGGACCTCAAGCTTCCAACGACAAGGCTTCCCACATTTTCTCTGCCCCTCCTCTTCATAGCTCCTGTATTAAAATCGCTTTTGGAAGGACCGAGCCCTGTGCTTATCCAGTTCACCATCATCACAAACTGGAAATTCTTATTTTTCAGATTTAAAAAATGTTTTCTCCCTGTGAAAGCATGAGTTTCTATATACTAACTAGTAAATAAATAAAACAGTAGTACAACGAAAAAGTGACCAGCTTAACAGTGTAGATGGCCATGGAATAAGAGCTTGATAGCTTCAATTTAAAAGGTTTTTGAGCTTCAAACAAAGCATTCCCATGAAAATGAGCAGAAGAAAGAAAGATATATCTTAAAAGATTGCTAGATGCCTTTTATTTATTGTTTTTCGAGACTTTGAGCCTTAAAAACTAGAGAAGACAAAGAAAAGACCAGAATATAGAAATTCGAGAGTGAGAAAAATTGGGGGAGGGGAGCTAATGGTTTTGACTCTGGCCTCTAAAGTTTATATTTATATATTGTTATGGAGTGGATTATTTGTAATACTAATTTAGGGAATTTCAATGTAAGGCTCTCGGAATTGATTCTGGTATTTCGAGGAACCAGGACCTCCAGTTGAGAAATCTCAATTTGGTGAAAAATAGGTTATCCTTTCTTTAATTCTCTTAGCCTTTAAATAGGCATTACAAAATAACGTCCATAATTAATACTCATTTTCCTTACTAACGTCTCTACAGACTTAACTGCCCATTAAACATACAATAATTAAAATAACGTAACTGAAATAACGTAACTGACCCCAGCTCTGTTACTATAACAGACCCTTATTAACTGAATAATTGAAATAAAACCCATGACTATCACAATTTGCTTATTACTCCCTCGTTACATAGCCACCTGGCATTAGGCTTGTAACATATATTGTTTTTTCCAGTGGTGATCAATCGATTTCATACTATTAAAACCAGAATTGGACTGTTTTTTTTTGGATTTTCTAATCAATTTATCTAGCTTGTTCAGTCATTTTTTTCTTGATTTAATTAGTTTTTCAATTTTTTCTCTCACGCCTACTACAAAAAGAAGCAGCATTAGCATGGTGTGTTGATATGCTTTCGAGGGTAACAAGTGCGAGGAGCCTAATTGAAACCCACCACAAGAGATAGAAGACGTCATAATAATTGTAGTTTTCCCATCTTAATTTTCTTTTCTTCCTTCCTTGCACTCTCACTTAAAAAACCAGATATAAAAAAGGAACCGCCATAATCCGAATCTCTCCTTGTCTCTCAATATCTCTCCTGTCTTGACAAGGATCACCATACAATCTCTACACCCAAAATTCCCATCTTCACCTGTATGTATGTGCACGTATAAATATACAGAGGGCGATGGTAAGGTCATCAGGGAAGCAAAAATCAACAAAACTGGTGATTGTGTGTGTGGTTTTATTAGGTTTTGGCCTGGTTGCTGATTATTTATGGGCTTCTTCTCCGTATTTTGCTTCTTATTTATCCGATCGGGTTCCTGCTGATAATTCTCAATCTACTGTTATCATTCCAAAACAAGATCCGCATCATGCTGGCACTGAACCCCCCAAAATAAGGGTACAATCTTTTTTGCTTTACATTTTAGCGCTGCCCGTTTAAGTTTTTTTTCGCAGTTTTGGAGCTTTTTTTTAGGAGGGTAATGTAGGAAAAAGTTGATTGCTTTGTTGTTGTTATGTATAGGTGGAAGCTGATAAAGCTACAAGCGTTTTGGTTCAATTTAGATTTATAATGTAACCCACTCAAGTAATCTCCAATTACTTTGTATTTATAGTGAGATTTCGGGTGTTTAGGAAAGAATTACGAATGGTTGCTTGTTTGTTTATATGTGTGTGTAGGCAGCTGATGTCCATGATCGATCCTTATCGGCTACATCTGCTGATTTGCCTGCACCGGAACTGAAATGGGAGAAAATGGCCAGTGCACCTGTGCCTCGGCTAGATGGGGCTGCGATACAGATCAAGGATCTTCTATACGTTTTTGCTGGATATGAAACGATTGATCTTGTGAGAAACCTTTTTCTAGCTCTTCTACTATTTTAATTCTCTATGGTTTGACTTTATGTGTGTGTTCCGCTAATTTTTTGAGCTGCCAATCTCTTGGGATTTACAGGTGCATTCACATGTTGATATTTACAATTTTACGGATAATACATGGGGGGAGAGATTTGATATGCCTAAAGAAATGGCTCATTCACATTTGGGAATGGTATCAGACGGGAGATACATTTATGTTGTCACCGGACAATATGGCCCACAATGCAGAGGACCTACAGCCCGTAATTTTGTGCTAGATACCAAGACAAAGCAATGGCAGGGCATGCCACCTTTACCAGTTCCTAGGTACGTGCCTGTGTCAAAATAGTTTAAAATGAACTTAAGATAGGATGCAAGAACATCAGCTGGTTTTGCCACAGCAGTATTTGATCGTTATTTTAATCTCGCTTTGAGAAACTGATTGCCTTTAGTCATCTGCCTTATCTATGTGGTTGTTATTCTGAATTGAAATGCTGTGTGTCCGTGTTGGCATTGTGCCGGTGGCTTTAAATATCTGAGCTTTGAAGCCAAAATTAGTTCATGCTCTATATTTTTTATTCCGCACTTTGATATAGAGATTTGAACTATAATGTAATAACACTCAGATATGCACCAGCAACTCAACTGTGGAGAGGTAGACTCCATGTGATGGGTG
This sequence comes from Salix dunnii, assembly GCA_015731905.1. Lineage (NCBI taxonomy): Eukaryota > Viridiplantae > Streptophyta > Magnoliopsida > Malpighiales > Salicaceae > Salix > Salix dunnii. The sequence goes on from CM027668.1 coordinate 17,274,117, forward strand.
GCAGCAAGGAAAATCGACACACTCCAGCATTAGAGCATTGGAGTCTTGCTGTGAAGGATGGGAAAGCATTGGAAAAGGAATGGAGGCCTGAAATACCAATTCCTCGTGGAGGACCTCATCGGTTTGTGGCCAATCCTAGTCTTATTATTTCGTCATTTAGCTATCTTTTATTTATTTGAAATGAATTCTCAATAGGCTATTACAAATAAAACATTTCATCATTGATAGTTTTGTTGCCAATCCAAATGGTCACAGCTCACGATTGAAGCTTCTATATGTTATAAATTTCTGTGTTTATGCAGTGCTTGTGTCGTGGTTAATGATCAGCTGCTCATTATTGGTGGTCAGGAAGGTGATTTTATGGCCAAGCCTGGATCTCCTATTTTCAAATGCTCTCGCAGGAATGAGGTAATTTACCGGTAATCCTATATGACAGCATTTATAGACTGCATCAACTTTATTTACGCAAACTTTAAGTGGCCCCCTAGAGCTTTTTTGTGTTTTTTGGGTTACTTGTGTTTGATGAGAAGAAAAAAAGAGTCAAACATCATTATTCCCTAATTTTATATGAAATCAAATATAGTATGAAACAGAAAATAAAAACATGATACTGTATATCTTTGATTTGATAACTAGTATTATAAAGCCTTACGAGGGTGTTTCAGGCATGATCTTCTTTATTTGAAAAGCTAACCTCGAGGCCTAATGTTTAGATTTTTTGAAGTAATTTTAAGGTATATTTATCACAGAAAAAGTACCACAGTTATGTTGTAACTTGGAGAAATTTGTCTTCACTTCCCCTTCTCTCTTTCCTTGGGCTTTTATTGAATGGTCTTGGCTCATTTTTGTTGCTACAGATAGTGTATGATGCGGTCAACATGCTGGATGATAAATGAGGTGGAAACCCTTACCTCCTATGCCGAAGCCTGATTCTCACATTGAATTTGCTTGGACGATTGTTAATAATTCCATTGTTATTGCTGGAGGCACCACAGAAAAACACCCTACAACTAAAAAGATGGTCCTGGTTGGTGAAGTTTTCCAGTTCAACTTAGATACACTGGTATGAATTTTTTATTTCTTATGTGCTTCGGAACTAGTTTGGCATCAAGGAATGGCTCTTGTTATTGCATTTGCTCCCAAACGACCCTACTTGTTTCGACACATCACAGCACCTGCAATTTGCACATACTGCCCTAGGCATAATATGGAATGGGTTTTGTATGTTATCTTACATATCTCTATATATCATGTGTAAAATGCATGTGCATACACACAAAGACGCACGCAAAGACGCACACGGGCATTTGTTGTCTGGTTGCTGCCATCAGAAGGTTTTTGGCTTGCCACTGTCTAGTTGCTTTCATTTGCCTATTTTTGAACATTTTCTAAAACATTGAATTGAAATTCTCCAAAGATTTGATGGCCTGTTAAGACCAAGGTATGCATTCTCTATCTCTTAAATCTTAGGTTTTATCCCCCTCTCCTGGTGGAAGACTTTGTACAAGAATAGTCCAATCATTAGTTGAGATTTTTGTGTGCTGACAGTCAAAAAACTTGAGATCTAATTTATAGTTAAAATGTAGAGACTGGTTTGGTTTATCATAGCATAGTACTATGCCATGTGCTTGTGTCTCCCAAAACTCCATTAGAAGTTTGCCAGATTTGATGCTGCTGCCTGTTCACGAACCTGACAAGCTCGAGTCCTATCAGCGCAGCCATAATAATACAAAATAGTGAATAGCTAGTTACACATGTTTTTTTGTTGCATTAAACATTACCCCAATTTTATTTTTTTCACAGAATCAATTTCTGCTACAGTGGATGGTATTATATAATTTTTATTATTCTGCAGACATGGTCAGTAATCGGAAAACTTCCATATCGTGTCAAAACTACTCTGGTTGGATTCTGGAATGGATGGTTGTACTTTACATCAGGACAGCGAGATAGAGGACCAGATGATCCAGCACCAAAAAAAGTCGTTGCTGATATGTGGAGAACCAAACTGAAATTGAACTCTATGACCCATATCTGTTTCTTCTTTGCTAGGACAGCCATTCCCATCAAGTTATATTTTTCTGAAGCATTCTCTTACCCCTTTTTTTGTATTTTATTTGTCAACTTTTTTTTTGTTCCCTGGTGTTAAGTAAAGGAATGGGGGAAGTAGCAATTCTTCCCAATGTGCTGTATCACCTGGAGACTGTACTTTACTGTAACATGGGAAGTGCATTAGATTTTATATCCTGGGAAAACAGTAAAAATGTGTGCTCTCCACAATTCTTTTCTGTAGTTATTCGCCATTGAAATTGCCATGCAGTTGCCAATTCCACGTTTGGCTTTAAACTTTTCATGAATACAAGCATTTGATGATAGTGCACAATTCAACTGTCCTAAATGCGAGTCTTTAAAGATGTGAGATGGGAGCATTGAAGATTAAGATAAATCACGAGGGTTAGCAGTTAGCACAAGTGATGAAGACTTGGCATATAGTATACTGGGAGGTACTGGATTTAGAATTTCATTTAACATGATTTTTAAATTATAGCTTTTGACTTTAAATTATAATTTAAAAGTTGTTTTTCATAGATAACTTGTGATAAAAATAAGTCAGAAAAGACTTTAAGTTAGAAATATATTTAGTAAAATAAGTTTTTTAAACGATAAATGCAGTACAAGTTCCAAGTTAAAATTTAAAAATTTCAACTTATAATTAAATCAAAACTTGGCTTAATTTTGTTACAAGCTTTTGGTTTAAGTTAAAAATTAGTTATTCAAACATGTTTGTTACTTCTTTTAGCAAAAAAATAAAAATAAAATAAAAAATCATATCAAATAATAACCCTAGTCCTGGTCTTTGATAGCATGCAAGTCTACAACTCTAGTTTGTCAACAAAACATGGGGTTTCTTTCTAAAGAAACTTAAATAGGCTCTTGTCAGCCGCCAGATGGTATGGCCTCAAAAGACCTGTCCCAAGGCAGTGACTTTATTTAGATCATTTTCTTGATCCTTAAGATTTATCTAAAAATATAGACATTGTCTAGCATTATTCATATTCCTTCATGAAACATGTACAAAGCAAATAATAATTGAGCTACGTGAGAGGCTATCATGTACAAGACTAAGCATAGTAAGGAATCATTCTGAAAATACTGTTGCTGTGGTAACTTAGCACCTCACTATATTTGTTTCCAGCTCCAATTTGACCAGAAAGAGCTCCCCATCAAACCTCAACCCATATGCTTCGGCAGGCTGAAGTAAGCCATCCACCATTCCACCAAAAATGTACAAGCGACACCCTGAATGATCTGCACAGGCTCGATGAAATGATCTGCGGTTTGGTTTATAACCCTTTGCCTTGAGCATTTTCCACATATTGTTTGCCTGCAAACCCCTTGAGTTTAGTGGAGTTGACCTCGCTTTATTTGATGGGATCTGACGGACATCTAATACCCAAAAATCGTCCTTCCTGTGCCTCTGTGAATCTTCACCTCCATATATTAGCACCCGACCTCCCAAAATCAGTGTGGCTGAGTGGCCAACTCGTGGGAGGGCGACTCCTGCAGGTATGTCTTGCAAATTATAGAGAATCTGTATCCACTTGAGTTGCTCCTCAGACACTTGCAAGAGCCAGACATCATGCAGCACATCATACCCCGAACCTCTTCCTCCAAATAGAATAGTTCCTGTTCTTTCGATACAGGTTAATGTGTGTCCTGAACGAGCTGGAGGTGATGGATGAGTCACCAGCTCCCTCCATGTTCCAGAACAGAAATTTTCTGAAAGTTCTAGAATCCAAGTGTCTCCCCATCTAAGGCCGTACAGTCCAATCCCTCCATGGATGACCATTGTACTTTTATCAATGCAGCAAGCAGCATGAGCCCCACGGGGAGGTGGTGCTATGGATCTCACATCAAGCAGCCTCCATGACAACGTTATACCATAGTTCTCACAGAGCACTACTTTCCCCACCCATGTATCATTTTGACGCATCCCACGATCATTAATTCCTCCAAAGAGCACCAGATAATCACCAATGACGATGCATGTATGCCCAAATCTCCCGTTCGGAATTCCTGAATTAACTTTCTGCCACTTCAGCATCCTTTGGAAATCATTACCTATGTATGCCACCCAAGTATCATCGAGATCTCGACCTGTGAAGAAGAACAACATGGTAAAACAAGAAATGCTTATACACCAAACCACTTTGACATAAACAGGTAAAAAATTATATGCAGAACTGCTTCAGAACAATGACAGAATGCCGGTGGTGATTGTTCTAATATTGTCCATTCTCAATAGTATATTTTTCCATGAGGCCTGCTGAAAACGATTCAATCATCCTTCCACTATATAATTACATCTCAAGCGGCTAATAAATCCTGCATGATATCAATAAAGAGGTATTGATGGGATTTGTTTTTCATTTCACAATGCAGAAGGCGAAAACAGATGCTGAGATGGATTCGCCTCTGAAATCTACACCTTCACTGGTTGCAAGTACTTCAAGTTCAAAGATGATGCTAATTGTCCTCACCGGGACTCTTCTCATGGAAATAAAGATATTCAACTGAAAGTTTATGCATATGATTGCTTGTTCTATTAAATTTTACTAGGACGGGGCATGCTCTTAATTGCCCCACTGGAAAAGTAGCGGCAACAAAACATTGTGGGATAAGAATATGATTGCTGCAATAAAGTATCCGAGTTGATAAACTTCAAGGAGGGCACTCAAGAAGCACTATAAGAGGTGGGGCAATTACATTTGCAGCAAGCCACTAAGGAGCCAAACATTTATCGCTTTACAGTATCTCTTAAATGTCAAGATCTTGATGTCAAATTAAGCAGATGAGCCTGCTGCGGGCTATAATGCTCTATAAAGCAGCACAGACAAATGCACTTAATTTGAAAAAACAAATACTACTATTTGATAATGTAGAGGAATAGATTGAGCTGTTACCAACCAGAAATTTAAGATGCATGATTTAACTGTCGCCATCTCATACCTCCCTCCCTCAACTCATCACAGCTTTTGCTAAATTTCAAACTTACCAATACTTTGAATCCAGACCATGAAGCAATGAAAACCCATATCCGAAGTTAAGTTGAATCAGGAACACTAAACAACTGAAAGGAAAAATTAAGGATCTCACATGAACTAATATTAGCATTCCTTCCTTAACCAGCAAATCAAACAGTGAAGCGTCACAGACACATATGGGTACATTCAAGACACACAGCGATTAAAAGAAGAAGACATAAACTACAATTCAATTCAAAGAACATAGGATTTATTAATCATAACATCTAATTAAGGAAAAGATAGGCTAACCTCCTTCACAGCCACCACCAAACAAGACCAGGCAATCAGATACAAAGTTAAGACAGTGAGAAGCCCTGGGGCTTGGGAGCATCAATTCACTATCTGGGCCAGTCAGTTTATGGCAAGACACTGAGTCAAGCTGAGACACCTGCTTGTATAGCCTCATCCATGGCAACTGCTGGTTGTTTTTGGTATTGATAGAAGACTTGAGGACATCCACTGATGTGGACCCCCACTCCCTCCTGCATATGGACTCCCACAGTGTATCAGAACTTGTTAAAGACCTGAACCTTTTGCAGGTCCTGGCAAAGGAGATGAGAGAATCTATAGGAAGCAGGACCAAGATTGTGAAGAGATGGTCTTGAGCTAGCTTAAATATTGGCGGCGGCGGCGGCGAAGATCCAATGCTGCTGCTAGTAGTACAAGTGCTTGTCTCAGCCATGAAGAAAGTAGTCATTCTTGTTGTTTTGTAAGACAGCACTAACCTATGACTTGTAAGATGTAAGGCTATGGAGCTACGTGGGGTTGTGTTGGGAAGAGGGTATGAAGAAACAAAACACACTTCTGAAATGGTCGGGTTTTATTTAGTTGCTTATGTCATGTGGAAGAAAGAAATGGTGATAAGGTAAACATGGAAGAAAGGTAAATTCTGAGGGATGGAAAGGGAGAGATTGTACATAAAAGGATAGATGAAGGGAGGCCATATCTTTTGTCTGCTGCCTACATTCTCTAGCGTTCCTTGCTATGTCATTTGAAGACAAGGAAGCCAAATGGCAAACAGAGACCTTTGTCAATTTGTTTCGTCTTTTACCCTTCCCACCCACCCCCACCCCCCCCTGAATTTACATTGAGCCAGAAGGAGATCAAAGTGGAAAGTACGAAAATAGAGAAGTTCAAAGTTGGAAGACATTTTGAATGATGATGTAGGGTCCAAGCGCTGAAGATCCTTTTCTCAATATCAAGATGCAGATTTTTGGGTCCTGTTTCAGTCAACTCTTCCTTTTTTTTTGTAAAATTGAACTCTGAAAGATAGTAGTTGTAGAGAAATGTTATCGACTGAAGATGTATGAGAATTTATCTGTTTTTTTTCTGAGTGATTTTGCCCTTCAAAACACAGAAAGGTAGTGCTTGTAGAGAAACTGGAGAGACTTCCAGGATTTGATTCATTTCAACCTGTATTTTACCTTTAATTTTTAGGGAAAACTAAACCCAAATGTATTGCTCACTTCTCAGTTGAGTCTCAAAGAGAAACTTTTATCAATCGAGTCCCAGGTGTTTCAATTAGGTCCTCTGTCCAAGTCCGATAATTGTTCCACCAAATTTTATCCCCACATCATAAAGCCGTTTGATTGCGTAGAACAAGCACATTATAGGTAGGAAATATCAACATGTATTGATTGATAAAATAGCCCAATTGAGAAGTATGTGAAACATTAGGGTTCCGCGTGTCATGATTGAAACCGTTGGATACACAATTAACATCACAAATGAAACACTTGTTTCACCTTCTATTGGTGGGCAAAACCCATGAATGAAACATCCAACAACAACAACAAAAATATCCTACAAACCCATTTGGTCCATGCCAAGTTGTTGAAAAGACATAAGAAAATGTCTTCCTTGATGCTTTTCTGTAACTTTCTTAACAGGGCCAAAACCAAAATTCTGATGCCATGGATTACGACATTTTTGGGACTTGGTTGAGGTAAGCCCAGACCTCGTTGCGTGCAATTATCGTGAGATTCGATCTTGAATTGCATTATCACCGTATTGACGATTACACCTTGCAGTTTGTTCAAAAAATGTTGAAAGCATTTCGCATCACATTTTTTCAAACAGAAAATGTAGGTCCTGACCCGTTTTTCAAAGCCAATAAAGACAGTCATGCATGTTCTGGGAAAGCTATATTGATGGTTAAATTTGTCATATGCAGTGGATATGCAGTGGATGTTTGGCTTTGCGGTGTAGTTTGTGGTTGAAATTCATCACAGAACTAAATGTATTTTAATCAAACACCTGCATGAAAATTAATAGTGGGTCCTATCGACAATAACTTTTTAGCTGCAGGGTAACGAAAAACATTTGACATATGCTTTTAGCTGCGTTTTATTTCGGTTACGAGCTATGTTTATAACAGATGAACACCCATGCAATACTGCTCTCATTTACACCCATGCAATATTGCTTTCATTTCTATTGCCATCTACGTGAACACATGAACAAACAAACATAGAAACGAGAAATTCTGAGAAAATTTACAAAAATTTTAGCAAAGAAAAACAGGGAAATATCACACAAAAATCACACCATCATCCCTCATTCCCCTCGGTAACCAGCTCCTTCTCTCTCTCTCTCTCGGTTTGCAAGTGCTCTCTCTCTCTAAAATCAGCTATGTCGACCTCTCTCTCTTCCCACCGTTAGAGGTCACCCAAACAGCCAACATCACCCTTATCATCACCGTGAACTACCCCTACACACTAGAAACCTAACCACACTCTCCGGTGAGGCAACAACCACGTTTGCAGCAGCTGCAACGTCAGCCCCGTCATCTTTGGAAGTCTCCTCCGGCCACCACAGACCACCGTTTCCAACTCCACCACAACAGGAAGAACCACCTCAACCTTCTCTATCCAACGGTACCGGCCGTTGATATTCTCGTCATAGTTGGCCATGACGTGAACAGTAACATTGCTGGAATTGGATGAAAGGTGGACGAAAGGTGCAACGCACCGTTTTGTGCCTGTGTAATATTAATGGTCGAATTTGCAACGCACCGTTTTATTTGCATGACCGTGACTGGGTTTTATTTTTTTTGGAAATAAACTAAATTTGTTTCTTTTTCATCTTTAATTACTAAGTCAACATGTTTTTTTTTAACTTATTCAATTTAACTAATTAGTCTATTAAAAAATTTACGCAAGACATCAAAATTAAGTTTTAATTTAAATCAATTTTAATATGAATTCAATTAAATCCATTTAATCTAAAAATCAATTTGTTATCTAGCTGATTTGGTTAAATTTGAGTTTATTTTTCTTATATTCTTACATAACTTTTTTTGAGCTATATTTAATAATATATTTGACAACAATATAAAAAGCATGGTAACCAAACACTCAAAACTGTTTTTTATTAAACCCCAAACTCAACTACAATTTTAATTAAACACTTCAATTTCAGTTTTGAACCGCAACTAAAAATACTTTTCATGAAACTATTTTTTTTCAACCTCAACCACAACAACAATACCAAACAAACTCGTAGTAATAGTATGACTTGTGTCGTACATGAGTTTTGGACACCAATGACAAGCAATACAAATAGAGCATTTGCAAGGAAGTGTGCTTGCTACCAAAATCTTCAGCATTGTCTAGATAAAGATACCTGTGCATAAAAATAGTAGTGTCCATCTATAACAAGTCCCAAGAGTTTTTAGGTTACATGATGATTAAAGGGAAAAACAGGGAGAAAATAAAAGAAAACAAAACCAAAACTGATGGGATGGGGTTATTTAGATGTGAAGCGGGATACAAACTCAACTTCATGTGGTTAACTTGCTTCACGCTAATCAAAAAGGTTGTGGTGAGAGAAATGAAAGAAAGATTGCACAATAAGTAGCCAAGTTTTTATTTCTGCAAACTGTGCACTTGGCCCAAGAAAGAAAGATTGCACAATAAGTAGCCAAGTTTTTATTTCTGCAAACTGTGCACTTGGCCCTTGTCTATTAATTTCCAAATAGCAGCCTTGGCTTCCTCTAGTGTTTCAACAGCATGTCCATCTTCAAATGATAGCCTCTGTATGTTGAACTACAAAAAAATTGAACATACTCTATAATTAGCATCATAAACACATCACCAAATACAGACTTGAAAATGTTCTTGGATGAAAGGATTACCTGAGCCCCTTGACGGACCCGAATATCAGTTCCTTTACTGTCTATTGATATGAAGGCAGCATCATCTACCTCCGTGTCAGAGGGTAAAAGCTCTTTAAGCAGTTTTGAGAAAATTGCATTTAGTTCCTGTAGCAAATGCAAATCCCAATACAATGAAGCCCACAAAGTACATGCTGGCAGATATTAGCATCACAGAGAATAATGCTAGAAGATTAGCACTAAACCCCCTATAGACAGCCATAGAAGTCCATGTGATTGTGTTGAAGACTTTTTGTTAAAAGAAGAATCATTACCATGTCAAGGGGCACATGAGATCCATGAGAGTGGAAAGTTAAAAGACCACCAAGTTAACAATGGTTACACACATGCACCAAAACAAAAGGCAACAATCATGAAGTGCCGAGCTAATTTTTGACACATTCAAACTTGACTGGATTCATTTGTAACCCTCTTATATTGTGTTCATGTTTTTGTATTTATACCTAGAAGCATGATCTTCCAGTTTCACCATTCCCTTGATTCTGAAACATAAACAGCTGCATCTGTAATACATTGTACTAATGTCATGAGGTACTAAGCTTATATCAGACTGAATATTCTCAAATGGAACACAAAAGAATGATACCATCACCCTGTCTCCTTAACATAATGCAGCAAATCGAACTACTCGGTATTAATAATTTGTCATCCTTGGATTAGATAACCCCCAAAAGAAAGAAGTCTAAAATCAGCTTATAAGACCACAGAGAACAATAATAAGAAAAAGATAGAAACACAGACAGCAGAATCAGAGACAACTTCCATACATATGTGCACATCATCTCTATTGAAATTACCAAGGATTTTCAAGATTACCTTAAGATTTTGCTCCCCTCCATCAACTGCAATCTTATCAGGCTGAAGGGTCTCATATTCCTTGACATCAACCCAAGCAACAGTGCCAAAGCCTCCAATAAAATATATGTCACTGGCAAAAGAGTGACATCTTTAGACATCTGATTTGTCATCTTTAGCAACAAAAATGAGCTTGGAACATAAGATTGTGGACTCCAGGTTAATTATGTACCACTAACAACAAATTTACTGACATGTTTATAACATGTATATAGTCTATCAGAATGCCAAGATATTCGCAAGTTTTGTGAAGTTAAATCCTTTGTTAAGTATTAAGTCCTTGCTCATTCAAAAATTGTCTCAAAAACAGAGCACACCAATATTCAACTTCTTTATAGTTGCTATGCTCCATGGACACAAAACCAATGAGCATGCAAAACACCGCAATGGTTTGCTGCCCACATTAAATCCATCTAACAAGAAGGACTACAAAAAAATGTCCCAGGGATGCCAAAAATAAAATAAAATCTAAAGCTCCTCTGAGCAAAACCAACTCAGACATATTCTAATTGTATTTCCAGTTTCTAGCATGGCATATTCCTCAGCCCCTTTTAAGTTTTGGTTAAGCAATTACCAAGCTCAACATGCAATAGTAGATTTTGGAACTGGTTTTATAGTTAAAATTCAGCGCAGCTAATTTATGCAGTTAAAAGTTTAATGAGCATCTAACCAAACCACAATATGCTGGATACAGACCTTATGTTTTGCAACCTGAAATAGTAGAAATTCCCCCATTGCTGGGTAGGCCCTTGTTGATGTTTTGCGATATACTGCTTATGAGCCCACTCCTGGCAAACACAAACAGATATTATACTCGACAAAGAGAGGAAAATAGATCCTCTAGAGGGGAAATCAAGAAATCTTTCCTTCAATGGCATATAGCAAAACCATACTTTATAAATGGCAGTATGTTTAGGGGGGGTAACCTGTTGGTGTTCTGGGAGAGGAAAAACATCTCCAAAGATTGTTACCCTTGCATTTGATAAGCCACTCCACCCAGGGATCTATGAAACCTAACAGTCAATAAAGTTTATGAATGGAAAACAGAAACCACCCAAGATATTTCTATAGCTAAAGAGCAAGTACTAACCTGTACAACAAGTGTGCATCTGGGGTCTGCTAGCAAATTCCTTGTGTGGATGGCCAATGGTGAAAATGAAAAAATAGGATCTATAGATTGAGAAAACATAATGATTAAATGAGTCAAATAATTTGCAAACATCTGTGCAAACTAGGAAGATCGTTCTTAAATTTTCAAAAGATTGTCTGGTATTTGATCAAATTCTAGCCCAATTCGATAAAAAACTCTGTGATAGGATTGTTAAAATGTTTTACATCTTTTTAGCCAAGCTAACTATACCATTTAGAGGTAATCAGGAAGAAATATTTATATGTATAATTCATATAGCAAGTTGAGTTATATTGTATCATATACCTTCTACTGCTTTATCTTAAGAAACAAACAAAAACAAAAAACTACATGTATCAATCAAATATGAAAATTTGAGGACTTACGCCCCATTGTATCTGGTGCAAAATCCACCAAGGAACCAAAAGGATACCCTTCTCGTCGATGGTGCATTTGAGACATCACAGTGCACAGATGAGCAAATCTAGCCTGAATTACAAAGAAACATAAGTTCAGAACTAAAAATAAACAATAGTTCAGAAACATTATATCAAACACATAAAATTAGACAATTCCAGGCAATGACTGGGTTCTGAAGATATAAAAGAGCAACCATTACCTGCTCCATCAAATTGCGGACCGCCAAGGCTGGTCGAGGTAAGCCATGAGCCGATGTAGCACTCTGCACTCCACCAGAAATTGGTGTTCTAAAAAGCCCAGATCTTGCTCCCCCACCAGTTCCGCTTCCATGCGGTACAGTCAAAGGTGTTTCCACCTCCAATATGTTCTCCGCATCCTTTTCACTGCTTTCACTTTGCTCTGTGTTATCCTTCATAACAAGAGTTAAGCCATCACTACTAAGCTAGAGTAGTCATTTGATACATCCAGTTATTGACTGGCTCATAGAAAATAAATGGTTCCGAAACACCATATAGGCATGCGAACACAAATTTGATCGAAGAAAACAGACATCCCAAAACCTATGTTCTCTCATTGCTATCTACATTAATTGGAGAAACTGGTCATTGGTTCCATCCCCCAGATTCCCTAACAGCCTTTAACAACCTATTATGATCAATGAATGATAAGAACAATTACAACATTAAAACAACAAAACAAAACTATACTTGACAGGATTGCGTGTTCCTACTTCGTATAAGAAATTGTGAAATTTACAGGCTCAAACTGGCCTTATTAGCTCTTCAACTCAGTTTCCACAACATCCTTACCACCAAATATCACCTCAACATATCACAAACCTCAAGGAAAAGAGCAAAGCTGTTCTCTGTTCCACAACATCTTCGAAAAATTCTTCAAGCTAATTTCTTTTCAATCTCAAGAGTATAAATCCTAGCTTTCCAAATCCACTTGGAGGATAGAGATCATTAAATTCTCTAACATAAAATTCAACATTAACTATTTCACTCGACCCTGCAAAAACTATAAAATCAAAGCCAAGATACACAAAAGAATCATATAGACAAGGAATAAAGCACTTTGTCTTTGCAGTCTTTGAGTGCAAAGAAAAAACTACCTGGGGCAAGGAGAGAATGTCGTCAGAAAAAAAGCCAGGCCCGTTATTAGTAAACGGCCCCTGATCATCAGCATCACCTGAAACATCACGTGCTAAGGCTTGAAGACGAAGGGAAGAGAAGTGGGGAGTTTCGGCAAATTTGAGAGACCCGGCTGGCTTAGTATTGTGTAATCTGAATGAAGAAGAAGAAGAAGAAGAAGAAGAAGGGATGTTATTGAGAATTGAGTATGTCTCTGGGTTAGTCATAAACACCGTTCTTGAAAGTGATTCCATTGAAACACGGAGAAACTGAAAAAAGAAGGGTTTTAAGACTGAGAAGAGAAGGCGAGGAAAAGAATGAGAAAAGGTGACAGAGAGATGAAATTTTGTAAACAAAAGATGACCCGGTCAGGTCTACTGTAGTCGGATAGGCGTGTGATTTTCCCTGCGATACTTTTTTTTTGTCGTTGTTGTTGTTACTTTATTGGCATGAAGGTTAATATAATAAAGAGGGAGATCTTTAAAAATCCTTCTTTTTTTTCTTGATAAAGATCATATCTTTGGTGGTGATTGGGTGGGTATCTAACGCCTCCTCTTTATTTTGTTACAATCGTGTAGTCTCAGGTAACTGCCATTACTTTCTTTCTTTCCTTATTTTGACACCAAAAGTTAGGCCCGACTAGTCTCGACTCGATTTTCAGCACCTGGAAAATTCCAGGTCGTGTTCATCTATTATTTTATTTTATTATTTTTTTCAATATTCTTTGAAAAAAACATGGAGTAATACAATGCAGCTGATATTTTTAACAGTATATATTTAGAAGCTCGCTTGCCGATGAACCCCATATTTTGAATAACCAGCCAGTCTTCTATACATTGCTTTATGAGAGCTAATGTTCTACAAGAATTGAAAAGGAGATCTCTGAAATCTATACAACATTGTTAAGATGGCAAATTAACGAAGAAAACTAAAAGCACAATCACATCTTCGACCATCAGTACCTGGGAACTACAAAAAGCAGAAACATTGCATGACTAACTAGGTATTAATAGAGGAAACTTAGTAACATGTGGTTCCAGATAAGCAGAGAAGTTTTTGGTCTGGACACTGCCAAGTGCTAACTATACAGGTATCACATCAATATCTGATGTATCTTCATGTCTCAAGACAATACCGTCAAGGCTAGCTGGAAAGATGCATCTGGGCCATTGCCATCCAGTTGCCAAAGGCTCCAGGGGCGGGACTATCATAAGCACATTCTCATTTCTCTGAACAATTCCCATCACGCTAACAGTGCTGCCTTCTTTGATGTACCTGCAGTAGTCGTGGTTGCAGTTTCATCAAATCAATATTTCTAAAATACCTAACAACAGTTTGATGACTACACATTTTCAGCTAATAAAAATCTTGATGGGTGCGTTACTATGAATTGGCATATAATGAATTGCTACAATAAACATTCTAATTCTGGTTCGAGCTCCACTACCTATGGATATGAAGTGGGATAAAATACTTCGGTGATTTGATTTTTATAGAAGAGGCCCTTACCCTTCTTTCAATCTCATTACACGCTCATCACTCAAAAGATTTCTCTTTCCCAGCCACCTGACAAACTCTGGAGACAGGTCTTTATTTCCAGGGTTAATATCAACGACAAAGGAATCATCAACAAAAGGGGTTACCCTCGTGCCACTGCCAGTTTTGATCAATGCTCGTAAACCAGATTGGAAATCGGAGATGTAGAAATCAACAACATGCATCTGCAAAACAAAAAATGTATATAAAAAACTTTGACATAATAGGTAAGGCCACTTCTTCCAAATGAAGGCATCCATTGATCATTGCAATTTTTTTAAAAAGGAGAAGGCAATGTAGTGAAAGTGGAAAAATGAAGGGGGCTTCGGTTAGTGAGAGAGGAATGACAATTTCAAATGGGCACACATCCAGATGTTTGCATGAGAACAGTGTAGCTGACTTGGAGGAAGCTTGAATTTGTGTGAAAATCTTTACTTGTTTGAGGTAATGGCCTCTTCAATGCTAAATGCTGTAAAGAGAATCTAAGGAGAGAGAAAAAGCACCACAGCCAAACAAAAACACAAAGCCAACTTCTCACCTCTGATGATCTCACTCCCCATGTAAAATGACGATGATTAGGGTTGGCTGGTTTTGAACCCCATGCACGATACTCGTATACTCTTGTAGAGGTATAGACACATCTAGGAACTCTTTGGAATGAGGACTCCAAAGGGACATTGCCACAGGTAACCACCTTCAGCAATTACAAGACAGTAAATTCTTGTCAATTTCAAGTATGAATTCAGAGGGGGGGGAAACAATTCAAACATGATTGATTTGCAATAGAGAGATACCATGCATGCCTTTAAGACACAAATATTAGAAAGGACAATGAAAGACAATTAAAGCATTATTGACTTCAGGAGTAGAGGAGGGAGAAGAAGAGTCGGGGCAATCAGTGGGAACTGGCTAGAATGGAGATCTCAATCTTCATTGGATACAAAAGTAGCAGAAAGATATCAAACACACATACATATTAAAAAACAGAAGAAGAAAAAAAACAGAACAATAAACGCATCCAGTACATACCCCAGAAACTTTCACATATTGCCCATTTTTTGCAGTTCTGAGATCAGTATCCGGATAACAGGCAATGAACTCTATGATAGATCTACTTCCCTGACACATGTTCCAACCAACTAGTGCAGCAACTATGACAAAAAGAACCACGATGACAGTGAGGAGGATGGCGTTGTGAACAGCTCCAAGAATAAAACCACCAGCAAGTAATCCCATCACAAAAATCAGTATCACCAACCATACTACTGTTTTTGGGAAGTTCCTCCTCACAGAATACTCATCATCCCGACTTAAAGTAGTCACAGCTGGGTTGTTACTGATGGAGGAGCTGTTTAGTTTCATTGAACCTGTGGATTCCAAGGGACCAGACACTTTCCGAGGAGCACTGGAAGAATTTGGTGGTCCTGAAGAAATAGGTCCTGATGTTATGAGACCAGTTGCTGGCAGGGCTGATGGAATAGATCCAGAATTTTGCCGCGTTACTCCACCAGATTGAGGTCCAGAGGACTTCTTTATGGGTTCCCCGTGTTTATTTAGTGGTCCAGAACTTGATTTCTTTAGTGAAGCTGAACCAGGCAAGCCTCCGGATGATAAAGGACCTGACATTGTGTAGCCAGCACGAGGAGCAGCATTTGACATCATTGACCCTGAATGTGAAGTAGCCCCTGCAAAAGATCCAGTCCTTGAAGGAGGGTCGGTTATTGGCCCAGATTTCCTAGACTTGGAGCCTTCCGTAGGGATAAACATTTTCCCCAGCTCTCCTGATTTCTTAATATCCCCACCTGTATAAGGCATGGCAGCTGAGCTCATTGTTGGAGCCTTTTCTTTTGGCTGCTCAGGTCGGCCAGATACAACAAGGCCATTGCCAAGTCGGTGAGATGGGTATCTGGAACCCATGAAGCTTCTTTAATAAAACCCAAACAAGCACAAGATGCGCTAGAAAAATGCTGATATGATTCTCCCTGTCCCACTGAAATCCAAAATATAAAAACAATAAAGACCTTAGTCCTTAATCAACCACCAAAATAAGCATCACAGCCAGCATCAACTTGAAAACCTTGTTTGCATCGAGATAGAATCTAATTTGAGTATTTGCACTAGTACGTGAAAAAAAAAAGTGACGATGCAAGAAAACTATATTCCTTGCAATTCATGCTAGGTAAGAATCTGTTCCTGAGTGCATTTCCACGACAATAAAAAAGATGCATGAGAAAAATCATGTATAGTATATGATTCTCCAATAAGCAGGGAAATTGTACTCTTATTGTCATTTATAAATCAGATATTGTTGAGTTAATCAGCAAAAGGTTCTGAATAATAACAAACTTAGAATGCACTCTCCTACACAGTTTTTTGGTTAGATGGTGTAGCTCAAGAAATCTTGGTCGTGTTCCACTTCTTTCCATAATCACCATTTTCCCTCATGAAAATTTCAAAACATCGTTTCTTGTTTGGCTGAAAAACGCACAATCAATGATAACAAGAAGAGCACCCGAACTTAAAGGGGCATAAAAGCAGTAACATGATACACTGTCCTACATGTCCACATCGCAGAATCTCGATGCTCAAAACATGTGTGAAAAGAGCTTCAATCCTTAACAACAAGTCAACCCTGGATTCACAGACCGATAAAAACACTCCAAATTGTTAATCTTTCTTAATAATTCTTCCAAGAACTTTCAGGCAGTTAGTATAAATCTAAAGTCGTCTACTTCATGGAAACAACATGAAATACTCTCTCGGCATTTTCAACCAACCAAAGAGGGCAAAAGATCCATAACAAAAGCATCAATCTTTAATAATTCGACACAGTCAAAGGAAAGCAGGAAAACGAAATGGCAAAATGGTAAGAAAAAATACAGTATTGTTATGGTAAATGCCTGAGGGAAGAAAATGGGAGGGTGGAGGATTTCAAAGAGAAACAGCTGTCGTGGCCAATAGTGGTAGCTGTAGGTGAACAAGCAGCAGTGACTGAGATCCCATCTCTGTACAAGTCATCATCTTTTAAAAAAAACTCTGTTTTTTTCTCTCTTCCTCTCTCCTGAAGGAGCAATAGCTGGTGGGTGGTCTCTACCTGCAGAAGAGGAAGAGGAAGAAGAAACCCACCAAATAATGAGAGAGAATGGAGTAAAAATGAATCTTTCATTATTAATCATCAATATCAGTAACCGAAAACAAACCTCTCACCTTCTCTCCTTGTCTCTCTTGTTTACTTTCTTTTCCTTTTTTCTCAAGTCTCCCTCCCTCTCTCTTTCCGTCGGGGGAGTAAACACTAGAAGGGCAAGTAGAGCGGCTGTCCCTGTTAATGCTGTTTAGCAATGGGGATTGTTGTATAGATTATGTTGTTAATGGGTAGAAATAAGGTTGCCTGTATGGACTTTGGACAGGGAAAAGTTAAGTTGCTGACCTCCTCAGTGTGCAGCAATTATTATTATTATTATTATTATATCTCATAGCAGTAATTAATAATAATTATAAATAAATATATATTTTCAACAGTTGTGGAATGAGACATCAAGTATGTCTTTCAATCTCCGTTGTATTCGTCTATTGAAATTTACAAAGAATCTCCACTTTCACATCTCAAAGATGGGTTTTTTAGAGGGAGAAGACAAGAGGCATGTTCTCTTCTATCTCGTGAAGAATAATCAAATAAGATAATCAATACTCACTTTGTGCTTCAATGGCAGAATGACTGGAAGCGATTAAAAATGGAGATGTGTGATTTGTTCGGTGTGAACTTACGTGATGACTTCTCTTTTATCTTTATTAATATTTCTTATTTTTTGTAAATAAATGAATATTGTTTTTGTCCTGTACTTTCATTAAAAATGACTGGTTAGCATTTTTCATAACAGTATTTGTTTGGTAGATTCTCGAGCGATCCGAGTCCTGCCAATATATTTTTTAGATTCACTAAGGTTCTCATAAACGACCACTACGATACGAGCGATGGATGCTATTGAAAACCTTGAACTGCATGGTTGGATGAGAAGCTGTCCAACCAACTCATATATCCTGTAAGAAATGCTGACATGACCTATAAATACTTTAAAAAACATTGCTGGTGGGTCCAGAGCTGAAAGGCCTGAGAACAATATTGTTCGAAAGTTGATGCTCTCTGGATAGGCTGATGGGATGTGAAACTTTGATCAGCCATTAGCATTTTCTAGTTCAAGTTCTTCAGGACACAGTCAAAATACAATGCTCATGCCCAAACCTTTCCTCCAAATATTCGGCTGTTGATCAATCGTTTGCTTTCCACTTGGTATCAACTCCAGTCAACATTTCAATTTTCAACAATATTGTTGCAAAAAAATCCTAATCTTACATTATGGATCTTCACTTAGGAGGTGAAAAATATCGTTGCACGTAAGATCAGAAAATACATGAATCTCAACTTCAAGGTACATCAATCATCAATGGTAGGTCATCACAAAAAAAAAAAAAAAAAATGGAGGATGGCTTTTTTCCTTATCGAGCGGGAGCCGATGTTCTGAAAGAATTAGAAAGAAATCTATACACCGTGGTGGAGGGGAAATCGACAAAGAAAAATAAAAACACAAACACATCTTGGAAATCAATGAAGGCTTGGTCGGGATACTGCTAGCTACACAGGTATCACATCATCATTTGATGTATCTTCACATCTCAAAACAATACCATCAAGGCTAGCTGGAAAAATGCATCGGGACCACTGCCATCCAGTTGCCAGTGGCTCCGGCGGTGCGACTATCATAAGCACATTCTCATTTCTCTGAACAATCCCCATCACGCTAACAGTGCTGCCTTCTTTGATGTACCTGCAAAAGCCATGTATGCTGTTTAGTTAAATCAATATTTCCAAAATACCTAAAAACAGTTCAAATATAGATTCTTCTCTAATAATAATTATCACAATGGATGCCTTACTTCAACATAGGAGCTATAAAAAACAAAACAATAGTTCAATGGCTATATATCCTTGTCTAATAAAAACCACTGTGGGTGCCTTACTTTGACCGGGAGCTATAACAAATTGCTACGGTAAACATTAACATGTTTTCTGGTTCAAACTCCCACCCAAGGGAATGCAGTGAAATAAAATTTGATGATCTAATTCTTAAAGGACAGAGCCCTACCCTTCTTTCAGCCTCATTAAACGCTCGTCACCTGAAAGATTTTTCTTTCCCAACCACCTGACAAACTCTGGAGACAGGTCTTTCTTTTCAGGGTTAATATCTGCAACCAATGAATCGTCAACAAAAGGGGCTATCCTCGTGCCATTGCCAGTCTTAACCAATGCTCTTAAACCAGATTGGAAATCAGAGATGTAGAAGTCAACAACATGCCTCTGCAAAACAAAACATGCAAAAGATATATGATGTTAAGACAGAGATTTAAGTTAAGATCACTTGCTCAATATGGAAACACTCATGCATCATTGTGTGTCGAAAACTAGCATGGAATGTAGAGAAATAGGAAAGGGAAGATGATGCAGCAGAAAATCAATTAAGAAGGACATGTGGATCATCCTCTATGTTCTTTCCTGGTACAAGAGATCCTAGCAATGATTTTCACTGGTCTCATTTAGAATAGAATATTAAATTTCTCGTTACTCCTATTTCTTAACGTATCCTAAGAAGGAATGATAAGGAGTGATTAAGAGTTTTAGGGCTTTCGAGAGCCGTCAATGTTTTGAATAACTATTTGCTACTGGTTTCCGTGCCAGAAAGGGGGGCAGGTAGTGAGAAAAGAATAACAGTTTCAGAAAGGCACGTATCCAGATACTTGGAAACGAACAGTACCAAACTTGCAGGGAGCTAGTGTTTTTGTGAATTTGCTCGAGGGAATTACTCAACACACCAAATGTTCAAAAGAGATGGACAAAAAAGTTCACCCAAAAAAAAATGCATCACAGACAATTTAAAATACACAGCCATCTTCTCACCTCTGATGATCTCAACCCCCACGTAAAGTGGCGATGACTGGGGTTGGCAGGTTTTGAACCCCATGCACGGTACTCATACAATCTGGTAGATGTATAGACACATCTGGGAACTCTTTGGAATGAAGACTCCAAAGGGACATTACCACAAGTAACCACCTTCAGCAATTACAAGACAGTAAACACTCTGATTAATGACAAGTATAAGAAGAAAAGTAAAACAGTTCAAATATGATTGATTCCAAATACCATACATCTTTAAGACACTGATATTATAAAGGATAATGAAGTCATTAAAGCATTACTGGATTAAAGTGTAAAGAAGGGAGAAAAGGATGCTGGGCAATTAGTGGGAATCAACCAGAATTTAGGTCCCAGTCTACATTAAAGGTAAAAGTAGCACAGATACTAAACATGCACAAAAAATATGAAAGCATCCAGCACATACCCCAGAAACTTTCACATATTGCCCATTTTTTGCAGTTCTGAGATCAGTATCCGGGTATCGAGCAGTGAAATCTTCGATATATCTTCTACCCCCACACATATTCCATACAACTAATGCAGCAACTATGACAAAAAGAACCACGATGACAATGAGGAGGATGGCGTTGTGAACAGCTCCAAGAATAAAACCACCAGCAAGTAATCCCATCACAAAAATCAGTATCACCAACCATACTACTGTTTTTGGGAAGTTCCTCCTCGCAGAATACTCATCATCCTGACTTAAAGTAGTCACAGCTGGGTTGTTACTGATGGAGAAGCTGTTTAGTTTCATTGAACCTGTGGATTCCAAGGGACCAGACACTTTCCGAGGAGCACCGGAAGAATTTAGTGGTCCTGAAGAAATAGGTCCTGATGTTATGAGACCAGTTGCTGGCAGGGCTGATGGAATAGATCCAGAATTTTGCCGCGTTACTCCACCAGATTGAGGGCCAGAGGACTTCTTTATGGGTTCCCCGTGTTTATTTAGTGGTCCAGAACTTGATTTCTTTAGTGAGGCTGAACCAGGCAAGCCTCCGGATGATAAAGGACCCGACGTGGTATAGCCAGCACGAGGAGCAGCATTTGACATCATTGACCCTGAATGTGAAGTAGCCCCTGCAAAAGATCCAGTCCTTGAAGGAGGGCCAGTTATTGGCCCAGATTTCCTAGACTTGGAGCCTTCCGTAGGGATAAACATTTTCCCCAGCTCTCCTGATTTCTTAATATCCCCACCTGTATAAGGCATGGCAGCTGAGCTCATTGTTGGAGCCTTTTCTTTTGGCTGCTCAGGCCGGCCAGATACAACAAGGCCATTGCCAAGTCGGTGAGATGGGTATCTGGAACCCATGAAGCTTCTTTAATAAAACCCAAACAAGCACAAGATGAGCTAGAAAATTGCTGATATGATTCTCAATGTCCCACTGAAATTAAAATAAAAGCAGAAAGAGGGTGGTTACTCCTTTCTCTACCACTGAAATTAGTCATCATAGCCAAGCACAAGGGAAGAATATTATCTCAATATCTGTACTGATAAATGAAATAAATAAATAAAAACAAGAAAACTATACTGTGCATTCATGCTACGTATGAATCTACTGCTGAGTGCATTTCCAAGACAACGTAGCAGGCAGTAAGGATGCAAAAGAAAATTAGTTAATTTTATATAATTCTCTAAGAGGCACCCAAACACAACCTTTATAAATCAAGAGGTTCGTGATTAACTACTAATTTCGTCAAATCCACATCATTCTCCAACAAACACACTGCTGTTAAGTTCATCAACAACTCTTATAAGAGGATACAAGAATTAAAATGCACTACTCTCCTTTACAGTTTTTTGGTTTGATGGGTATTTCATGAAATCATGTCCTTCGTTTTTTCACCATCATCTGTGAGGTCCCTCGTAAAAATTAACGATTCAGCAGCTATAATGATGTCCAGAAAAAGTAGCCAGTAATAAAACATGAAGCTTCATTTTTAACTGCAAGCAGTTCAGAACATTTCGCTACATCAACCCACATCGAAGAAATTCAATAGCTTATAAACTAGAATTCATGACACCCAGAAACACGATGCAGCTTCAGCACTTGAAAAATCCATTTGCATATTGGGTTATCAAAACATGAAAAAGAACAATCGAATCTGACTCATTGCATAAAGCACATTAAAACGACCCAGATTATCAATCTCTCAAGGATCCAAATCTAAAATTGTTCAAACAAATAGAGTACATGCTCACAAACAAAACAAATCTAACAGCAACATTTTATAAAAGCAAAACCACATATCTCAAAATCAGGAAATAAAAAACGCCCATTTCAGTATTGTCAATGAACCAACAAAAACTGCAGAAGATCTAAACTTTAGACAGCAAAACATCAAATTTCAGAGTTCAACAGGGGGAAACAATGAAGTAATGAGGGGAAGAAGAAGAGTTAATGGGAAAATGGGTAGAAAAGACAAAAGTGTTCGTGATAAATACCTGAGAAGAAAATTGGAATGTGGAAGATTTGAATGGAAAAAAAGTTGTTGCAGTTAATAGTAGAAGCAGTAGCAGTAGCTGTGTGAGCAGCATTGATTGTGAGATGCCATCTCAGTGGAAGTCACCATCTCTCTAAAAATCTCTGTTGTTCTCTCTCTCTCTCCCTCTCTCCAAGGAGCAGCAACAACTGGTGGGTTGTCTCTACCTGCAAGAGAAGAAGAAAAAAGAAAAGAAAAACACCAAATCAAGAGAGAGAAATGGAGGAAGAAATGAATATTTTACTCGAAATTATTAATATTAGTAGTAGCTGAAAACAGACCTCTCACCTTCTCACGTTTACTACGACTGCTCTCTTGTTCTCTCTCTCTAATGTCTCTGATACAGCTAATTTTCCGCTGTCTATTTCATCTCCTTTTACTTCACATCTTTGGCCCATCTGATATCCTTAAACAGTATTTTCGCTACAGTGACCGATCTCATTTAGCTTGTTAGTTAATAATAAATTCTTATTATCTGTAATGCTAATCTGTTTTGGATTTCAGCAAGGCATTCAAATTTTTCAAAAACTTGTTGAAGTGAACAACTTTACTCGTTTGAATTTAGAATTAGTATTGCTTTGTTTTCTTTTTCTTTTAGTGATGTACAAAGGAGATGGCCTGATCTTTGTGTTGAAAAACTATTCTATGAGTAAGAATTACGTCGAAATAACGGTGGACCTACTACGGCTCCATGACTAAACCACCCAACAATTCACTATATATATATATATAGCCCATGGTATATATTTCTTCTTTTTTGCACTCGTCAATTTGATCCCTATCTTATGCGTTGAGCATAATACACATGGGAAATTGTTGCTGCGTGTGGGTTTGGGGGGATTCACGAAGAAAACAAAGAATTTCTTTTGGAGGAAAAGCAACAAGTTTCTGTTTCATTTGGTAGATTGGTCAATAACTTCAAGCCCACTAGTGATTTTGATGGGCTGTTTGGTTGAAAATCCCACTTTTTGGATCAAGCCAGTCTCAGACCCTCAAGCCTTTTTGTTCTGGCTCTGTAGTCAGTCGACGACCACCGGCAAGCAATGCAGCAGCGGGCCACCCTGCCACGTTGCCACCTGCATGTGCTCGGAGGAAGCCACTTCCTAAGCTCTTCTAGCTCCATCCACAAACGTGCCAGAGCTTTAGATACCTGAGACAGCACTACAACTCTGGCCCCATCCAGCAATAATTTATCTGCCTCTTTATTTGAAGTACCAAGCCCTGCTGATTCAAAATTTGATTCTATGGATTGGCTTCCGAGCTGTACTGTCTCTATTCTTTTTTTGCTCTCCATGATGTCAGGCATTGCTCATGCTCAACATGGCCTGCGGAGAAAGCTCAGAGACCAAATATTTATTCTAAGGTATCTGGGAGCTTGTTTGCATTCTCAGCAAATTCCCCAGCAACTGTTCAAGTTTTTGGGAAAAAGTCATAACCATGTTCAGTCGAGTTCAAGCCTCCATCTTTTGTTTAGTATTGTTTTTATTTTTATAATAGAAATTTTAAAAAATAGTTTTATAAAAATTATTTTAATTATTATTCAAAATAATTTTTAAAATATTTATTTAAAATTGTGATTAATTTTGAAATCAGTGAAAAACAGTTTCAATTATTTAATTATCAAGTTTTTTTTATTACTTTCAACTTGTGAAATTACTTTAAAGTGTATATATATTGTTTTTAAAATATTTAATAATTATAATAATAAAATATAATTAATAATTCAAGTAAATTAGACACTTATTTTTATTCTCTCATCAAACTACTTGTAATTTCATCACGAATTATAAATCAATACGTAAAGTCCTTTGCGATCCCGGAACAACATATAATAAAATATTATTTAAAATAAAATTAGGATTGCAAGATAAAAATTATATTGTGATTTTCTTCTAATATATTTATTTATATTTTGATTATTTTTTATAAAAAAAATATGATAAAATAATAAATAAAAAAAAAACCTCACCAAACTCAAGATAAGCAGAAGCAAGACGCATTTTCATGAAATCGGGTTTTGTTCAATTTTTAAGATGAGATCTACATCAATTTTTCAACTTATCAACCATAAACAAAAACTAAAACCATATTTTTTTATCAAACTCCGGTGTAATCTCAATCCCGAACACCTTCTTCCTCCAAATCTAGAGTGAGTTGATTAATTTCTCAAGTTGTTACATCAATCCATTTTCTTATGACAATATATAATTTCCAAATGGTTTAATATTATATATAATGTGTTGATGTTAATGCTGGGATTGTAGTTTTAGAGGGAGTGACGAGGCTGTGGGTCGTGGAGGCGGTACCGGATCTGGAGAGAAAATGAAAGAAGGTGCCGCTGCAAAGAGTGTGGAGAAGGGCAAAGCAACGGTGGAGGATTCAGCAAAATCAGCCGCAAAAGTAGCAAGTGAAACTATACAAAAGATAAAGGAGGAGGTCAAGCGAAGCCACAAGACGGAGACAGAGCCTCAAAACAAGCTGTGATCAATCTACCTTGGGTAATCACAGCAACTTTTTTTCCTGCATGTATATATACAATTCCTCTTTCATTGCGTTTACAAATGGCACATCAATGTAACGTTCTGCTGTGGATTGAAGTTTGTAATCCAATTTGGTTTGCGAATTTGATTTCTTTCTAGCTTGAACAGTGTTTTAAAAGGCAGCAACTGGGTTCTTCGATGGATTGCAAGACTTCTATGCCTCTTGGCAATGGAGGTGAAGATACTCGTGAAAATCTATCGAGTGATCTCCATGATGCTCAGGGTCGAAAAGCCAGCCACTGAAACTTTCATAGATAAGGAACTCAGAAGAGGGGGTGAGATCACTCCAGCATTTTCAAAGAAATTGAGGATTCGTTGTCTTTTTCTCAAAGAATCATGCATCATCACCATGGCGTTTGGATGGGCTTGTTGAGATCATCCGATGCCGTTAAAGTTTTGTTGATTGATTTGGTTTTTATACAGGTATATATATGGATCAACTTACAACTCGCAGGCCTTGTCTGCCTAGAAATCAACTATATCGTTGCTTGACACCTATTGCTTTGATAAAATAATTTTTTTTAGCAGAGTCCAGTAAACAAATAAATGGCTTGATTTATTTCTTTTTTGATATAAAGTTTTCTAATTGTTTGTTAAAGTTTTGATTAATAATTGAATATTGATCTTGTCATTTATTTATTTTTATGTTTGTTTACTGTATATTAACAAATATTTTAAGTAAATAAATTTCAATATTTTTAACAAATATTTTAAGTAAATAAATTTCAATATTTTTAGATCATTTCATATGTTGATATAAGAAATATTTAAAAAAATTAAATATATTATTTTAATATTTTTCTGAATGAAATTTTAATTATACTCTCAAGCGCACACTAAATATTATTAAGAAACTTGTCAGATATTTTTAAAATAATAATAAAATATTGAAACAAAAAAAAATAAAAAATAAAAAACAATTTTAAGATTATTCCGAAACATCCCGATGAGACATTCCACTATGGGTTTGTATATTAGGCCTTCTGAGGGGCAGGCTTCAAAATGGGGATATTTTTGTCTTTTTCACAATTACTGTTTTGACTGAAATAAAATAGAAGCCCTGGATGTGTGGGCTATCTTTGTCTTTTCCATGGTCTCGTTGGTCATGGAAAGATTGAACGGGGCATGTTGGTCTTTTCAAGTTTATTTATACAATAAAATTACCATCACATACCCGTGACTAACAAATTTTAAACCTGTTGTAGAGGGATTATTTTTTACTTCTTATAAACTTTCAAGTAATAAAAATAATTATCTTCTTCCAAACATCCACATGTCAACACGTGGTTGTCATTCGTTTCTCTTGAACGATGGATATAATGTCACCTACTGTTCAAACCTAGATTTTTATTGTCTATTAAAGTGTCATCGTGTCTCATTTCACCGGATGCGGCGCGTGACTATAATCCATCTGTAATTTATTGTTCATCGTCATTTTCCCCCTCTCTATTCCATAAAGGTACGTGTATATCATGTTTTCTTTAATACAAGTCATAAACCCGTGCTTCGTTGTAGAAATTAATTTTTTTATCTAATTTTAACACATATAATTTATTAATTTATATTTCAGTTTTTATTCTTTTATTTTTCAGTTTAATTTTGATCCCTTGATTTTCTAGGTCCTTCTAAAATAGTTTTAAATTTTTTATCTGTATATATACACCTTTGCTCTTGGTTTAGATTTTTAATTTTTATTGTTATTTGTATTTGTATTAAATATAACTCGCTTTAAAAAAACATAGTAAGTTTAGCTTTGGTGTTGTAAAATGAGATGAAACTCTTTCTTATGTATTTATAGTTAAATGTAAAATGGTTGAAACACCACCGCAAATAACTTTTCTATTTTGTCTTATTTGAGATTACAAAAGTTATTTTATTGTGCATTAAAACAGTACAATTACCGGGACACCTCCACTCACAATTTTTAATTTTTATCTTATTTGTAGGTGCTATGATTATTCTACTATGCACATAAATAAATAAAAATGAAAATGTCTCTAATATCATGATATTATTTTAAACACATTTTACATAATAAAATGAACATACAAAAAATAATATATGTTTTTAGAATTTCTATGACACCGCACACGCCATAAAAAATATGTATGAGCTCTGAAATTGACGTCACACTCGAAGACACACCCCCAACACCGTGACAAAAATATAATTAAAAATTGGTAAATTACCAGTACACCCCTCTAACCAACTCTTGGATTTTGTCTTACAAGCGGTATTTACATACTTATACAACTCGTGGTGCACATTAGTTGACCCGGGCACCCGGATTATAAAAAAGGATTTGAGGATTAGTCATGGTGCGCTTAATCTAACCCAGAAACCCCCGTTATAAAAAAAAAATATAAGTGAAAAAAAGCAAAAAAAACATATAAGCATGAAAGCAATGTAGCAATCCATATTGTTTTTTTTTTAAATCAGTCTGGGAAAATAGTCGCGATGCATTTAAGCTGGACCAAAGACCTCGGTCATAAAAAAATATATAAGTAAATAAAAATAAATACAAGAAAAAATAATAAATCGGGGGGGGGGGGATTAGTCGTGATGCACCCAAGCTTGCCTGGACACCTTTATTATCAAAAAACAAATTTGGTCTAGGAAGTGGTGGTGGTGCGATTAAGCTGGTCCGAAGATCCTAGTAAAAAAAAAAACTTAAGTTAGCCGAGAGACCATGGTTATAAAAAAACATATAAGTAAAAGAAAAAAATATATAAGCATGAAAGCGATATAGTAATGCATATTGTATTTTAAAAAAAATCGGCCCAGAAATTAGTCATGGTATGTTTAAATTGACCCAAAGACCCCGATTATAAAAAAATATATAAGTGAACAAAATAAAAGTATAAAAAAATATACCAACAGGAAAGCACTTTAGAAAAAGAAAAAAAAATGGGTATAGGGATTGTCGGGGTACGCATAAGTTGGTTTGAACACCCCAATTATAAAAAAAAATTGGATCTTAGGATTAATCGTGGTGCGCTTAAGCTAGCTCGGATACCCCAATTAAAAAACAAAAAAATATATAAGTGAAAAAAGAAAAATATATAAAAAGTTATAGCAGGCAAAAAAAATATTTTGGGGAAAAAATAAAAAAAACATAACAAGGAAAAAAAAGGAGAAAAAGAATGAGGAGAAAAAGGAGAAAAAAGCATTGCAGTGGGAAAACACTGTTGCAATCAACAATGCTATGTGTGGGGAGCTACAGTGTTTTCCCCACACCATTTACAATCCATATTGTTTAAAAAAAAAAATCAGTCCAAGAATTAGTTGTGGTGTGCTTAAGTTGACCCAAAGATCTTAGTTATAAAAAAAAATGGGTTCGAGGATAAGAAAAAAAAATGTATAGGTAAAGAAAAAAGTATTAGAGAAAAATTTTTTAAAAAATAATAAATTGATCTGGGGATTAGTCATGGTACGCATAAGTTGGTCTAAACACCCTGATTATCAAAACAAATTTGTTATAGGGATTAGTCATGGTGTGTTTAAGGTAGTCCGGAGATCCTAATTATAAAAAAAATATAAGTTAAAAAAAAACTTAAATTGGCTCAGAGACCATGATTATAAAAAAAAAATATAAGTTAAAGAAAACAAAAAAAATATAAGGTGAAAGCAGTGTAGCAATCCTTATTATTTTAAAAACAAATTTGGTCCAGTAATTGGTCGTGGTGCATTTGAACTGACCTATAAACTCCGGTTATAAAAAATATATAAGTGAACAAAATAAAAGCATAAGAAAAAAAAAGTACCAGTGGGAAAGCACCTTAGCAAAAATATGGGTCCGATGATTAGTCGTGGTACGCATAAGCTGATATGAACAGTTAGGGATTAATTGTGTTGCGCTTAAGCTGGCCTGGTCGTCCCGATCATAAAAAACAAAAAAATATATAAGTGGAAAAAAGAAAAAAACTAAAAAGTATAACCAACAACAAATATGTTTCATGGAAAAAATATAAATATAATCAGGAACAAAAACAAAAAAAAATTTGGATCTAATAACTAATCGTGGTGCGCTTAAGCTAATTTAGACACCTCAATTATGAAAAACAAATAATATATATATATATATATATATATATATATATATATATATATATAACAGTGAAAAAATAAAAATAAAAATAATAAAAACATATTTCATGGAATAAAATAATTAGAAAAAAATAAAAATAAAAAACAAAATAAAAGGCATGAAAAAAAAAGAAAGAAACAAAAAAAGGAAAAAAAGAAAAAGAAAACGTAATTAGAAAAAAATAGTAAAAAAAAGGGAAAAAATTAACGTAATTAAAAAAACAAAATAAAAGGCATGAAAAAAAAGAAGAAAAAATACCGTAGCAATCCATAGTAATTTGTATGGGAAGCTGCAATATTTTCCCCATCCCATTTAGCTTATTGTTAATTATTTTGTTTCAATTCCAGTCATTTTGTTTTTCATTGCTTATTTTTGTCCATGACCATTTAAGATAAGGTTATCATGTTTTTAATCTAGTCCTTGAAATGTAAGTCGTGATGCATTGTTTTCGCCAATTCGATTTTTGTTCTTTAATTGTTCATTTTCACCCTTGGATCTCTCCATTTTATTGATTTTCAATTTCATTTACGTTGTTTTGTTTTTTCATAACTCAGCCCCCTTTCTTTTGATTTATTTCTCCTGGTATTGAAAATTTCTCCTCTTCTTCAATTTAACCCTCTAGTTTAATTTTTCTAGATGCCTTCGAGTTTATTTATTTTTGACATGTTGGACCGTGCATATTGTTTTTCCTTTTATTTTATTCATTTGATTCTGCACGTGTTTTTATTTCTATCATCTTTTGATTAAATTCAATAAAAAATATATAAATGTTTTATTTAGTGGTATCAAATACTGTGGAGTAAACAAGGTCAGCGAGCATGACTAAGGGGAGGATGTTATTTTGCATGTGTTGGATATCTTGATCTACATTCATCTCTCAGTTTGAAAGATCTTGCTGTCACTCTTCATGATTTCCCTCCTTTACCTGTCGGTTTATTTAAGTAGATGCTCGTGTATTTGTTTCAAGTGGCATTGATGACGTGTCTGGCCATGTGTAGTTTTTGAGGGTGAAAGTCTGCTTAATACCCTGTTTGGCATTGCGATTGGAACTGCTTATCGCCGAAATTTGAATTTTTTTTTTTTTTTGCATTTTCAATTAATATGTTTGGTGTTTTTAGATCATTTTGATGTGCTGATTTCAAAAATGATTTTTAAAAAATAAAAAAACATCATTTTGATATATTTCGGCACAATAAGCACTTTGAAAAGCTATCGCAACCACACTCCCAAACACCCCTTAATCATTTTTATATGTGTTTATCATTTAATTCATTGGTTTTTTATTGTGTGAATTTATTTAAATAAACAGGTTTATTTTATATATATATAAAATAAAAAGCAAAGGACCGGAATCCCTACTACTAGTGTGCAAATAAATAAATAAACAGCACCAAAATGAAGCCAGTAAATAGAAGAAACCAAATTGAAAATACAAGCTAATCAGTAATCAAAGGTGGCATTGAAACTCTATCAAAACAGAGTAAAAGAGCGATGACAAAATCTCAAAATACAAGGACATGAGTGAGATGCGGATTAATTATACAGGACCAAAATGAAGTTTGGCAGAACCGAAACATGTCACTCTCGGAGAAAATACCGACAGGACTTCATCTATTTATCTCCGGTCCACCCCCCCTCCTCTCTCTCTCTCGCAGATACTTTATCCATAACCAAAATCTCACGAGACCCATTTCTTGCCTGTCACCGAAGACACTGGATAAAAACGACCCTTGATGGCTCGCTCTCTCACTGTTTCTCTTTCAAAAACATATTACTTAACATCGTCCTCATCACCAACGAGATGTTCTTCTCGTCTTCTTACTCTTAGAGCCCAATCAAACATTCCCAACAGGAACAACCCATCAGAATCGGATGATTCTTCTTCATCATCATCCACAGACCCTTTGCTTAGGAAGCTAGAAGATGCCATCCACGGGATCATTGTGCGACGTGCTGCGCCTGATTGGCTCCCTTTCTTGCCTGGATCTTCTTATTGGGTCCCGCCTCCTAGATCTGCATCTGGCTCTCTAGGGATTGCTCACCTTGTTGAGAAACTGGCTAATCCTTTGTCTGATGAGGAGTCTCTTTCTACTTCTACTGTTAGAGGGTGGCCCTCCTCTGATTATTTTGTTAAAGGTATTTTATATATCTATATCTATATAGAAGATTTTTGATGCGGGTTTTGTTCAAAATTATTGATTGATCAGTTGGTTGTGGCTGGTTTGGTTATGGGTGCATGCAAAATTGAGTATTTTTATGTTGTTTTGATCGAATTATTGTTGCTTATTGGGGATGGTTTTACCCATTAAATATGATGTATTTGAACCATGGCTTTATTTTGGATCTGGATGGACGTGTTTTGTGGGAAGATCACCTTCCATTGACAAAACCTTTCCTCTTCTCCGTCGCCGAATCCTTCTTTCTAGTCGTTTTCCAACGATCATGCCATCGCGCCCAATCCCCCCCTTCCCGCCTCATAGCTCCCTTCGTCGCAGCCACCGCTGCCGCCTTCTCCGTCCCCGTCCTCTTCGCCATCTGCTTCCGCAAAATCACTCGTTAACGCACTGCCCTCACCGATTTCTCCAAACACCCCGATTCTCCTACACCACTCTCCGCCGCACCACGAATAACTTCTCCCCTTCTCTTCGCTTAGGCCAAGGTGGGTTTGGCTCAGTTCATCATGGAACTCTTCCTATCTACGTTGCTGTTAAGTTATGGACACGGGGTCTCTGCAAGGGGAAAGAGAGTTCCAAAACGAGTTGCTTTTTGCTTCGAAGCTTGATTTTTCTTAAATTGTTGCAGTTATTGTATTTCGTATGATAGGAATCATCGTAATTTGCTGTTGGTGTATGATCTGATGTATTTGGATTGCTATTGTACTAGGTCATGCAGAAGAATAATTCCTGAATATGTGCTCCATTGCCAATTACACTTTTTTTCTTCTCCGATTACAGGTGCACCTCCACAACCAGTGGAGGTTGTGGAGGTAAAGTTGAATTCAAAGAAAGCAGAGGCAGATACTACTTCAAGTAACACATCTCAATCTGAGGATGAGGAAGGATAGGTCATATTCCTTAGAAATTTGGCATCTGAACAAACAAGCCTTTTTGCAAACTAAAATGGAAAATATTCAAATCTTGCTGCTTTTATTGACTGCTTATTTGCTACGTGTAGGCTTATCCAAACATGTGAATTTCATGTAGAATCAAGAAAAGCGAAACACCAACTGAATCACAATTTGATCAACTAGAGCTGTTTGGATGTGACTTGGTGAAGTAGCAACAAGATTCCTAGAACTTTATTGTTCACAAATGTATTCTGTAGTTAATAATATTACTTACAACTATGTTGTTTGTGATGCCCTTTCTTTTTTGAAATGTTTTTTTTAGTTCAGTTGCATGCTTTTGTACATATGTTTTAAGCTAATAACACAGCGATCTTACTCCCTCTCCCTCTCTAGATTTAATGTATCACTAGCTAATTTGGCTCTTTACTGCTGATATTGAATTTCTTTTTATTTATTACCTCCTGAACATGGACAATAAGAAAAGGTGTAATCAAGCAATCAAACAGCTAGCATTCACCCCCCCCCCCCCTCTCCTCACTCACTTGGCTTCTGATTGCTGTGCCTGTGCTTTATGTTTTGTGGATTTCTCTTTCCTTCATGGTCCTGGCAGTTTTTGGTGTCTGCTTTTGAAGACTGCTTGGTATACCTTTTGCTTCTCAACCAAATGCTCATGCTTCATAAGGTCTTTGTAGCTGCTTTCAATCACCATGTGCTGTTGGAGGTGCTAGAGCTGCTGTCATACTCCTCCCTGTCATTGTCACTTATACTTCCAAATCTTTATTTCTTTATTGTCACTCAAACTTCCATTTTTTTGTATCATTATTTATGACAGTGCTAATTTGGATGCTCTTTGATATTTGATTCAAGAAAAAACTGTTTCAAATCCTGTGAGTGCTTGTTTATTGGATACAGATATGCTACTGACTGAACATGGTAATGGATCTTTATTGTTATGTCCGTGATGATATTCCATTAATGGCAATTTATCACTTGGTGTAATTTCAATGACTTGTGGGCCATATGGTCGAGTCTGCTGCTTCAGCTCATTTTTCCTCTGAGTGCTGCTGTTTTTCATGCAGTGAAGGTTCTTGTGTTCTGTGATGGTTGGACTTCAATGGATATGTCCAGAGCTGCAACATTGTTTCTATCCTACATCCCACTTTGTTTCATACTGGTTGATTACAGGTTGGATCGTTACCCTTTATCACAGCAAGGATGTGTTATCCATGACCTTATTACTGACATCTATTATTATGGGTTTGAAATAGGTACTGGCCTAGAGAAGTTTAACGCAACATGGTCTTCTCTTGTTGCTGCCGAGGAAAAAAGACGTGACGATCTTACTGCTGAAAATAAATTTTTGAAGAACGAAAGGTAAAATCGCTCCTGAAACGTTGTTTTTTATACGAAATATAGTTACCAAACTCATAATAAATACTTGAAGTTTGTAAAAATGAATAATTAGGTGCATATATACTGTATGTTAAAAATGCATCCGTGCATTATTATAAATATTTTTGTTTCTGACAACATTTTCATGTTATAATGATGAAAGGATGAAACAACATATGTTCATGTTGCATCAAATCACTGCTAATCTTAATGTCATACAGTATGGGAATTGCCTAGCAGTTGCTTCGGTACCAGCACGGACATCAAATACTTGTGCTGCTGCAATAGCATTTTTGGAACCAAACTCGATCGATCAACCCTTTTACCAATACTGGGGGTGGTTCAATGCTCATGGCATTCCTTCTCCCCCTCCATCTGCCCAACCATGACCTTGTCAACAACATTAACCCTACATATCCAACAAAAAGTGGTGCTGGAGATGGCAATCGGATGCAGTGACATTGGGATGCTGCTGGCAGGATTGTTGCATTTAGTTTTATTGCTTTAGCAGTCTTGAGTGCATTAATTCACTGATCTTTGAATTCACATAACATGAACCTCAACTAGTGTCTGGTTGTGTTTTATATGATTACAACTTCTATTAATTCTTAGTATTTAGTATTAGATTTGACGCTTCAAAGGATTCGCCAGTTCTAGTCTCTCATTCGAGTTCTGATTAAATTTTGTTTTGAAGTGCATCCACTGCAACCAAAAATATTTACACAAGCTGTTTAAATTAGTTGTTGAAGGCGGCAACTATGTACAATCACCAATAGAGGACCAATCCACGGATACAATTAATTAA
Source organism: Salix dunnii (assembly GCA_015731905.1). Lineage (NCBI taxonomy): Eukaryota > Viridiplantae > Streptophyta > Magnoliopsida > Malpighiales > Salicaceae > Salix > Salix dunnii. The sequence continues at coordinate 17,308,797 of CM027668.1, forward strand.
GCTTTTATATTAACTCCAATTGCTTAATTTTCATTATCCGTGTTTGTTTTTGTTTTTTTGCTTCATTTTTTTTTCTTTTTAATTGTTTTGATATGATATCTCAAAAATAAAATTTTTAAAATAAAAAATTGATCTATTTTCAAGTAAAAATATTTTGAAAAACAAAGCTGAACACTACTTAGGCCCCGTTTGTTTGCTAGAAAGTGGTTTCCTTTTGGAAAGTGAATTTCGGGGAAAATGAATTCTTGGAAAGTAAATTCCTAGAAAGTGAATTTCGATATTTGACAGTGTTATGGAAAATGAACTAGAAAACACTTTCCAGTGTTTGTTTATGTTATGGAAAATGATCTGGAAAATAATTTATTAATAAATTAATTTTTTTTTCAAGTTTATTAAAATAATGAGGAACAAATCTTACAAATTAAAAAGTTGAATGAGAATGAAATTGAAAAAAAATATAATTTCATAAATTATCTCAAATAAAATAAATAATAATCAAAATAATAGAGGTCAAATCTAATTTATTTTTTTTTTAAATAAAAGGTGAATAAATTAAAATAATAATAATTAACATTTCATAAATTATTTCAAATAAAATAAGTAACAATAAAAAAAATGAGGACCAAATTTGATAGATAAAAAATTTCAATAAAAAAACGATAAGAAAAAAGCAAATAGCAATTATAAAAATAAGAACCAAAATTAATATAAAAATTAAATTTTAAGAGATGGAATTGAAAAATAAATATTCAAAACAAATTATATATAGCAATCAAAAGTTTGAGGATCAAATTTGATATAATTAGCAAATAATGACATTTCTAAATTTTTCACAACTTCCGGAAAGTGTTTTCCTCCCAAATTTTCCGGAAAACACTTTCCTGAAAACCAAGCCAAATTCTTCTTTAACTGGAAAGTGTTTTCCGTTGACCGGAAAGTGTTTTCCATTGACCAACTTTCCAGAAGACAAACAAACACAGGAAAGTTTGGAAAGTGATTTCCCGGAAAGTGAATTCCGGGAAACAAACGGGACCTTAAATTCTTAGCCAATGTTTATCATGACATGCTGCAGCTGGCTCTTATGAACGTCCATTGCAAACATATACAAGACACTACCTCTCTTCTTTTCAGCAAAAATCAGAAGGGTTTCACAGCAGGAAATGCTTTAGCCATCCTCATTGCTGTTTTTTTTTTCATTCTGTATGAAATGTTTAGAGAGCAAAAGATGGCAACTCCAACCTTTTGTCATGGCGTAATGAAAGCCTTTTCTATGAACATGTATTGCTCGTGGCAGGCCTGATTCTGGACTTAGATCAGCTTAATGCAGAAGTTTTATGTACAATTAGTGATGAATTAATTATAATTTACACATATAACGGTCATCAAGGGAACAAGACCCAATACTTGTTGATGGTTAAACCTGAGACTTTCTAGTAAAAACCTCTTATTTTTATTAAGCACTTCCCTTGGAAATAATGAGGGTAGACTGGAAGAGTCACCACAATCCCTTTTAAATCTCATTACTGTTTGAAACATGGGGCGTGGGACAACTTACGTTTCTATTTTATGAGATAATTTTTATGATGTTATGGAATAAGGAGTTTCACCAAGCATCATGAACAACCCAGTCGTATTTGCAGTCACCAACTTTGAGCAAGCAATGAATTCAGCCGCAACACGGGAAAGAAAGAAGAATTAAAAGAAAGTTAAATCTGGTATTGATGAAGGGAAGCAGGGCTGTATTTGTATCATCCTTGTTACTAACAGCAACACGTGGCATTATGTTGGTTCGTTCCAGCAGTGTCGATTCCCCACATGCACCTAAACTCGTACCCTTTCCTCTTCAAGAACAAGCACCATTTGCCGGGCCTCTTGCCAGTCAGACCAGAATGCAGTGTACACGGTTGTGTTTCTAAGACTACTGGATTGCTTCAATCGCTTCAAACTTCAGTATATGGCAACGTTGCTGGGGGTTGTTGCTCAACTTATTATGGATTCCGCAGCCATTGCCAGCTGTAATCTATTCTACGGATCCCCACTTTCCTAAGAAAGTCCATAGATATTGTCATCATGGAGGGAAAAATTAAGAGAGTGGAATGCATCACAGACGTGGATCGATTCTGTTGATGGGAATTTCTACATGGATGCTTCTTATCAAAGTCGGCAGAAACAACTGATTTGTTAGTGTGTGAACTAGCACAGTACCGGTTCTTCAAAACCATGTTGTTATTCCGAAGTTCAAAGATTTCTCAATTTTTCTGGTGAGAGTTCTGAAGATTATGTTTTTACAGCACAATAATTCTCCGCGCCACATCGTTAATTAGCTGTGGGTTTTCACAGTTCGATATTTACTGAACTCAAAATTTTAAAGTCTCTTCCTGACAAGTTCACACATTCTCTATGGACAAATAAGAGTAAGCATGACCTGGCTGACAAAACATATGAAAATGCTTTTGTAAATCAATAAATTTTAACATATAAAACTCAAGAAGATGATGTTCGGGTACACAACAAGAGTCAAAATGCATACATGTATAGAAATATACAAGACAAACCACAACTTTTCTGGTTGTGTAGTTTGAATGGGGAAAGAGGGCTTTAAGTTTCTAAAAGTTCAAATGCCAAGTTAAAAAATGAGATGTACCACAGAATTGCAAGACCTTGAAACAGTAGTGTGAAGAATTCACACATACACACAATGGAGTGATGCATAAATTCATGCAGCCCAGATCAAAAGTAGGCACAGGATACCAGAACCTGAAAAAAAAGTGAGCAATTCAAGAAATGAGCTCCATTCATGCATAGATTGCTTAAGCAGTGCATTGGTGTAAGCATCCAAGATTAACAATGGTCTAGTAACAATACAAAAAAAAGTACAAAAAGGAACATGTAAACATTTATTCTTAGACCAAATCTATGATCAAGGTATTTTATCTTTACAACAAGGAAGATGACCAAGCAACTGAAAAAGTGATCGGCATAAAAAGTAAAAAGAAGTTGAAATTACTTACAGAGCACACAGAAGTGAAGAGAATTCAAGACTAATAAAGACCCAACATTCTTAGCTCTGAGACATGACTGGCTCCAAGTTCAGGGACATCCTTGCAAGCCTCTCTATCTTCCACTACATATTCCTAAAATTATGAAAAGTCCCAATGTCATGACACTCGCAGATAAGCAAATTAGAACATAGAGAAAATCACAGGGTCCAGAAATACAAAGTGCAAAAAATCCACAAATATGTAACGTCCAAAAATATTTTCCACTGGGGAAAAATTCTTGAACAAAATAAACCGCTAAAATAGTGCTATGAAATTTTTTTAGCATCTGTTTTCTATTTAAATCCTACCTTATAGAAGCTGGTTTTAGAAATTCTAAACGTTTAAAGGATGAGATACCAAACCTTTGTAAGTTCTTGTTTGGCAAGAACATGATAGTGGCGCTCATTGATCCTTTGTCCACATATTATAGCAATGAAGAAGCCATAGAGCAAACCCACCAAAACAATTGCGAAAACTACATAAAAATAATGAAGTAAAATTCAGCAAAAACAAGAGAGAGCATAAAATTCCCACATAAATGGTTCTAGACCTGAAGATGTCACCAGTCATACCAGCCATAGTATAGAATCCATAGGGATGCTCTTCATAGCCAAACATTTCCCTTAGTTCCTCCCCATAGAAATTGTACACCAGCACACCCAAGAATGCAACAATCTGTTCAGAACATCAATTTATTAACTTTTTAACAAAGAGAAACAAATCTAATGATAAAACAAAACTTGGCCAGTTATTTCACTAAATCAATCCCTTTTGTGCAGTAGGTAAATGCACACGGGAAACTAAAATACTATGAAAAGGGATCCTTTAAAGTGTTTCAAACAAAATGGGGAGAGAAAGCAGTTTACCAGCTCGTATTTACCCTCCATATCAGTCCGTGTTGTTCTTCAGTAGAATATCAAAGCAAATCTCCACACAAAGACAACCTTGGGTCAACTATGCAGGAGTGCATGCAATCACATACATAATTATGCATGCAAATGTGAGTACAGATGCATTTTTTTATCAGCTAGGATTCTTTTCATTAAACCTACTTAGAGCTTGGTTTCACACCAGAAAATATTTCAATTTCCGTTGCCATAGTGACATTCAGTAGCAAACTCCAGTAAAGAAACAAACAAATAATAATGACACCTGCATGGAAAGCATTTCCATAGGGCAATGGTAATACTGCCTACAATTTCAGTGAGCACTTCGTAGTGTATGCTATCGCAGAAAATCATGTCAATTATAGCCAGACATACTTTTCAATTAGTTACCTAATCCAAAATATACAGAGGAAAAAAGGAAGAAACTTAGCAGTAAAACCCACAACAGTTCCGGATTATTTTACCAAATTAAAATAATATGAAAAGGATGGTGGCCATACCAGCTGAACTACTACAAAAATAAATGCATGGTCCCTAGCAACAAGGAACTGAAATTTCAATCTCAACCACCAACGATCAGCTGGGACATTTGCTCTCAATACAAACATTGCTCTGCATTCTGTACAGTGAGCAAATGCAAAGCCCTCCTGAAAATGAATTCAAAGAATTCTCATTGAATCAATACATATACTTACCATTCTCACATGCATACATGTATGCAATGCAAAAAAAAAGATCTGAAGGTTCAAAATGATTTTCCCAAGTCTCAAAGTTCCACGCTCATCAGTCTGCAAATAAGGAAACATGGATGCCAAAGAGAAACTAGCATTTACCTTAGTTGACCTCCAATTATCAAGACATGACCTATGGACATACTTCTGAGTGCCTTTGCAATGACATGGTGCAATCAGGTCTTCCCCTGAAATGAATTAGCACAGGCTTCAGCTGCATTAATATAAAAAGAAAAACCAATTTACAGTCACACCTCACACATAAACTTGAGAAAAGCATGCAGAGCACAGTAAATGGGCAAGACCTTCATTATCAAGGCATATACGGCACTGTGGCTGGTCTGGATTCACCAGATGGCAAGTTTCATCAATCAGAATACTCTCCAAATCATCAACATGAACATCACAATCCCTTCCTAAAGACTTAATTTCAAGAGAGGATGACGATTCTTCATCTGAGCGCTGTGAAATGTTAGGCTGAGATAAGATCGGTTCACTTTCTGAAAAATCTTCCTTGCAACTATCATTTGATACCAATTGCATTGCGAATAATATTGGATCAGGATCGATTTGTCAACGTCATTGCCATACCTGCAATATGCACAGAACATCTCAGCAGAAACTACGCAGCCTGCAAGCAAAATAAAAATCGGATAAGGTTTCATAACATAACATCACGCGATCAATGCCAAGTCAAACAAGGAAGACATCATCAACATCAAATATCAAAAATCTCATGCTATACACAGCAAGAAAATTATTTTATACTAAAAAATAATAAAAATCCTATCCAAACTTCCCATCCACGCACATTAACAGTGCTATATAAACAACAAAATTTTAATCAAACCTCAAAACATACATTCTAGACAATTAATTGCTCATAATTTTTCATTCTGCAAACAAGTGCTATATAGCAGACTGTGTGCTAAGGATTATACACGCAAAAACCAACATGTAGTCATCATTAGACCAATGGATTGAAGATTCCAGAAAAAGGTTAAAGTTAGCTCAAATTTTGTACACGCTCACATAAATGAACAAATTCAGTAATAATCCAACACTAAATGATCGACCTTTACATTAACAAAACAAACAAAAGTTTCATTCTTCACACAGAAATCGTTCGCAAAACAAACAAAAGTTTCAATCTTCACACAGAAATCGCTATAAGACAGTTTTGTAAATAAAAAAGAAAAAGAAAAGAGAGAGAATGCAAAGGTGGGTCTTACCTGATATTTAGCAAAACATATCTGCATTCGTTTGAGAGTTGAAAAGGTTATATTTTTTTTTTTGTTTTTAGGGTTTTCTTGTATATTGTCAGGTCAATGCTGAGAAAAATAGAGAGAGAGTAGGAAAAAGAGTAACAAAAGACAAAGAAGGCAAGACCATAAGCTTTTAACTCACCGAAATTATAGTTTTGATAAAAACAGATACTTGAATCGTCATTACCCTCTTGTGATTGACAACTATGATAAAGTTACAGCATCCTTTTGTTAATGTTGCTAGAGTCCATGTCATGGAAAGACTCAGGGTGTGTTACGTGCTGTGTTGTGATTGGTCTGTGATGTGTGTTTCATGTCGGGAGGGAGTTTGTTCGTTGACAAATACAAGGAAGAAACCTCCCCCAGAGAGAGAGGAATTTGGAGGGACACGATTCATGTTTATCTAAGCAAGTTCTAAAGCCAATATTTTACATCATTCAATTCAGCCGCTAAATAAACAAATCTATTCGATTATGTCCTTTCCTTTTGTTTTTATCGATACCTGTCACTTTAATATCGGTTTAGAAGACTATCAAATTTGGGTAAATTAATAATAATAATAATAATTCAATTAAATTTCATCTAGCTTGGTAGTTTTAAAATTCAATTAATATAGGCATTTTGTCAAGGTTTTAAAATTTGTACTCGCTTGGTAGATCGAGCTCATAACCAGCTAATCGCTAGCTCTGGTTATAAATAAAATAAAAAAATTGTTTTGACATACAGTTTTATTGATACCGCAGTAGTTTATGTTGTTTTGTAAAGTATATTTTATTTTATTATTATTTAAAAATATTTTTGACATTGATATATAAAAATATTAAAAAATTAAATTTAAAATTAAAAAATTAAAAAAAAAATCAAATACATTTTTTAAACTCGGCTGATCAAAATTCTAGTTTAACATATGACTTAGTGGAACTCTGTTGAGAACTTATTAATTTTGTTTTCTTATAAAAAGACTTCTTTTTATTTTAAAAAAATAATATTTTTTAGAGAATATCCTTCCAACATTTAACTTGTTTTTTTAAAAGAGAAGTCGATTCCAAATCCAATATAAAATTGATATATATATATATATATATATATAATATTTATATAAAATTACTAATCATGGTTTTTTATTGAATAGATCAGAATATATCTCCAAGATAGTTTTGTTGTTGTTGTTGTTGTTTTAAAAAAAAATAATTTGAAAATCCTTTTTATTTAGAAATATATCAAAATAATTTTTTTTAAAAATATTTTTGATATCAACACATAAAAATGATCTAAAAATATAAAAAATTAATTTAAAATAAATAAATATAAACTCAATGACATTCCTAAATATACACTTAATCTTGATTTTTTATTCACCATGCAGGCATTGTTTTTTTCTGTTGTTATTAAATTTTGATTTGGGTCAAAACTGGGATTATGAGCCAAGTTGATCCACATGAATTGACTAGAGTCAACTCAAAACTATGAAGTTAGTTTTATTTTGTAAAAAAGCTGAATAGAGTTTATTTTATATTTCAATTGGATCAATTAATTCAAGTGTGAAATTTCAAATTGGACTCAATATACTCATGATGCAAATCATGTCGCCGGGTCGTGATGAGGTCAACAAGGCCACTCGCTCTTCACCCCAAAAAGAAAGCTCACGACGAGCAGCCATTGAAAGAGCTGTCACTGGTATAAAGCATGAAGAACCTTGAGAGGAGGAACTGAAAGGGAAAGAAACTTTGGCCCTGTAAACAATCCTTTCTCCAGGTCAAGTGATGACGCTGGTTTAAAACCCAATATTTGTCAACCGCGTATTAGGTTTAGCTGACAAGTTAACCCAAAGACCATTAGGTTTACAGTTTCTACCTGCTTTTCAAACAAAAACTCCCGGGAAAGTACATCTAACAGGTTCTTCATTCATCTTTTAAGGACTCGGAGATGGAGAGGAAGACTCCGAGAGATTAATTCTTCATTAATGGGGCGTGGTTATGATTCTCCATCATCTTCACCACCATCACCTCTTCCCATAAGTATCGGAGCCGGAAATCACAAGTACATTTTCTCCTGCTCTCCCTCACCGCCATTTTCCCCTCCTCCTTCTAGCCACACGTCTTCTGAAAACCTCCATCCCTTGCTTCAAAAGCTGCCTACTCCTAAACGGGTGCCTCCCGCATTTTCGTTGGATCGGCCGGGTCCTGATGCGTTGGATTCTAAGAGTTCTTGCCTTGAAGACTTGTGAGCATATTTCTTGGTTCATCTCCTGTGATAAATTTCCAATTTAATAGCTAAATAAACATATTTTACCTTATTCAAGCATATAGAACTGCCTTTAACATCTTTTTTGCTGCTTTTCTTTTTTCTTTTTAAATTTTACTTCATTCTTTCGTAGTGGTATCTTGCACGACACTCGAAGAAATGAATCTCTCTGTTTCTTCATTCTTTTGGGATCACCTAAACTTGCACCATACTTCATAGAAACAGTAGCAAAAAGAATAGGAAATTCATGCCAAATCGACCCTGCAAGCCCCCGTTAGTTTTGATCGAGCTTGCCTGGACCTTTTTGAGTTTGACTGGTAGGTTTTTTCCCATTTCCTCTCGGTTGAAACGTTGCTGATTCTTGACTGGCAGGAAAATTGCAACGGTAATATATACCATTACAAAATGTATCAGTTTTGCTCCTCAGTGAAGTCCAATTAGCACCTCATAATCTAGCTCACTAAGAATAGAAGAAATTCAGGAACGAGGAAAATGGAACCTGGTATCTATCTCATCATGAGAAAGGAGTAAAAGGGCGATTTCTGTTATATTCTAGTTCAAGAAATCAGGGGGTGTTGTTGGCAACTAATTTCCTGTCCCTATTCAATGCAGGCTAGAATGGTTTGCACAGAGATGCTGTAGCTTCTGCTCCAAGTTTGTTTAAAGCCATCTTCACATGCATGCAACCTATTCTTCCCCACCGTTGGTTGCCCCGAAGACCTAGAGGAATTATTTATACTAACTGCATTCTGACGGTAACCGAAATCCCGAAGCACCATTTTAACTAGGCAAAACAGGTGCGTAAATGATACGGTTGTAACAAAAATTCCCACAGCTTCAGAACCAGCCCCGAACCACAATTTTTAGCTTCTGTCTTTTCTTTTTTCAACTTACAGATTACATCGAACAAGAGAAGGGCTATATTGTGTAAACCTTAACTCTCTCATTTTCAGTCTTTTGCAGCGTCAGTGCATGGTTTGACGGTTGTGACTTTCTTTAACATGTGATCTTTACACGACTCTCGAATCCGTTGGAAGGGAGTGGACCATCATGGCAAGATGATTAAATTTAGCATGCCGGACAGAGGCTGTAAATATAAATGCGTGCTGATCTGTTTGTGCAATAAAACACAATCATCGTTGATGTAATACAGTTCTACTCAATATTGTCAATTCTGATTCAGTTATTCTTCTGATTTTTTTATGGATACAGAACATTTTAATTTTAGAGCATTTCAACATTCCGTTTCAGAATTGTATTGTTTATATATAATTAATTATATATATAAAAAAAACTTAAAATATTAATCTAAGAAGCATAATTAAAGTTCAAGATAAATAAACTTTAAATAATACAATACAAACACAAAATCAAACAAATATAATCTTAAAATTAGAAAAAAAATCACAAATTAATCAAAATAAAAAGGATTTTAAAGCCAAAACAGCACACCCAAATCGATACCGAGACGTTCCGGCTGGAATTTCCACAACGAGTCAAAATTAAAACCAAGACTAAAACGATACTATTTTGTCTCGGTTTTTTAAATGGAACGGAATATTCCGACCATTCTAAACAGAACAAAATAGTATTGACAACCCTGCTTATGATAGCAGAGCTCAACTGGAGCATGAACTCTTCAAGACACGTGCTTTGTCAGCCAATGAAACAAGAAGGCACAAAATGAATACATATCATAATTACCATCGGATACACAATCTTTCAACATAGAAAACCATTGCCTCATTGGTATGTATACAAGATATTTCATCAGGAAAAAGAAACGGTGAGCATTACAGTGCTATTTCATGGCTACTGTTGATTTTGCTGTCTCTGCTGAGCAAAATTGGGATGATTCTGTGATACATTCTGAAGCGCTGCCATGCTTGACTGTAAATTCTGAGCATTTGGTTGCATATTACCAAAAGCACCTTGAGAGCCAAGCTGCTGCTGCTGCTGCATGGGCATCATACCACCAGGATTGGATACTCCCATATTATACACTGCAAGCAAAGGCAGCAACTGAACTTTAGCCTCATGTATTAAGATTCTAATAAAACATAAGACAAGCACAATTGCTTCTTCTATTTTTGCGCATGTCAAAATGAACACAATGCAGCCACCGCCTTGATTGGGACTGATAAGGAAATCATAAGAGAACTCCCCATTCCAACAAGGGAAAGAAAACAAAATGATAAAGGGAGGAACTACAGAAGAAAGAAAAGGGGCAGAAAATAAACGCAAGTTCATCAACCAAGCATGTCTGTAAGGTGATAAATAATTAAATACAGAGCAGGTTCATACACTGATCATTAAGAGCCGTGGAAGCATGACTCCTCTGGGGATTGTTACCAGCTAATCCAAACTGTGAAGTGAATTCAGCAAGAAGAAATAAATTGTAACATCATTTTCTATAATTTAGCACATAAATGAATGACCCATTTGATCCCTCATTTAAAAGCAAATCATAAATATCAAGTTACATGCACATGCACACACAATTAACATGAAGATGCCGCTGGAACATGTCTGCTACTAAATCAAGACCCCTATTTATGACTTGAGGTCACCATGTTATTAGATGCATCATACCTGATGAGAGATTTTGGGTAAATTCTGGTGGACTAGGAATCCAATATGCACTAACGAAATTTAGAAACCCATCTTCCCTCCTTTCCCCTCTCCATGTTTCCCTTAAGCAAAAGGAAACAAAATATAAATTCGCAACGCACAAAGAAAGCTCACCTGCATTCGTGGCATATGTGTCTGTGATGACATCGTGGAAGACATGTTTGGAATCTGAGGCAAACAAAACATCACAAGTTAAAGATGGATCAAAAGGGGAAGTGGTCTTAAAATAACTCAACTAAAAAGAGAGAAAAGAAACATAATATAAAAACCTGCACCATACAAACAAAACATTCATTATGCATTTATGAGCAGAAGCAATGGGTATGCATCTTAAAAGACATAAAGCAGTTAAAAAGACAAAAAAAATAACGTAGTGAGAAATATAAATATGCAAGCAAGAAAAATATGAAGGCAGGCTCAAGATGATAGACCAAAAAGCAATAAAAGTGAAATAACAAAATTGAGGTCTCATTGAAATACTACAATTCAGCAGTGCAGGACACAGGTGACGTAAAGAAGGATCCAGTATTTAAACTCTTAGAATCAATACCAACTACATAAATTTGTAACAAATACAATTAAATTACAAGTACATTCATAGTAAGTTATTGGTACCAGCCAATAGAGAGAAAGACTAGCTCAAATTTTGGATACATCTTTTTTTAAAAAAAAAGAACGATCATATGTCTATAGATATCACAAGAGTAGCTTTGATAGCAAGATGGGGTAAAGCTAAATGAAATCAAATGACACCACAAACTGAAATTGAATGGTGTTATCTAATACTGGTACATACCATAGCATGTGTAATATGCAACCTGATCACTTAACAAGAAATATAGATGGATTGCACAAGACTAGAGTTAATCAGCATATCTGACTACCTGGGTGTTTGGTGCTCCCTGAGCAGTATTAAACAATGAAGTATTAGCAGCACTAGAAAACTGGCTTAAATGACGATTTAACTGATTTCCTTGATTGAGTTGGCTTTGACCCATGCCATGCTGAACATGTCCGGAGGATAGCTGCCTACTCTGAAATTGCTGGTGGCCCATTGGCTGAGAATACTGCATCTGATGCTGTCCATGTAACTGTCGAGACATTAAATTTAGCCAAAAAATTATTTCTAAAATAAGAAAGCAAGTGAAGCATAGAACACATGCACATAAAACTCCCTTTTTGCACTAGTAAAGCAACTTTCATAGCAGTGATTTAAAATCGATACAGCTGACACGCAACTGAGATCTATGTAGCATACTCTATGATAATATTTATCATCCCAAACTTTGACAAAACCCTCTTGATTGCAACACAGAATAAAAGCGAATGTACGGGAGAAAGCTTAAAATTGAAATTCCAGACATACATCTCTCTAGTAGCATATTAGAATTTCTGATCATGATGCACAACTTACACGTGATGCCCATGTGCACAAAAAGTGCATTATATTTCTTAAAAATAATTCACACAACTCAGAGTGAAACAAATGAAGCCAGACTTGAGATATTGGTAGAGATGCAAGAGGCATTGCGCCATAAAATAATTATGTGTATTGAGAGTAGGTGGCTTGTGTTTGACTCTTAACATTTTTCACTGAGAAAAATGTGCATTCTTGTTAACTTAACCAATACTTTGTAAATAGAAGAAAACCAAATGGCAAATAGAACTTTATGACAAAAGGCTTGAAAGGCATCAAAATGAATGGACATACGCTGTAAGGGGAGAAGAAACGGATAAAGAAATACAATACAAACATGGAGGGCCAAATTTGAAATGATGAAAAAGAAGCTAATATAAGGTTACCGGCTGAAACTTCTGCTGACCCTGGCTCTGTAAATCATGCATCTGTGACATTTGGTTCTGCACAACAAGATAAAATTGTTAGATAAAGTAGAGAGGCTTGTATTGGTATGAAAACATAATTCATGTCACTGGCTCAAAGATATGATTTAAGAGAATTATTAATAAGAATGATAATTATAAGGAAATGGACAGAAACATACTGGGACCATATATTAAAAGATGTTGGACAATGGATATATAGTAGTACTCGGCAGTGAAACAGAAAGTTCAGTTCAATTAAAGAATTTTGTTGCCTCCACAAAGTTTCAAAAAAGCTACAAAATGCAAGGATTCATTTTGATTCAACCTAAAACTAAAGATGATCTTTTACCCAATAATGATGCTTAGACATACATAGAGACACAGGGGCATATTTCAAAGGATATATTAATATGAATCTTCTAAGACATTGAGACATGATTTCCTCATGAAAATTTAAAAATGAACACCCGTAAATTCAAAGGTTGTGTCTGCATTTGAAAAATGCCATATGGTTTCAAACACGCAAAACACAAAGAAATAGAATTTGATTGTTAAGTCATCCAATCATAAAAGAAGAGATGACGGGAAAAATTCAAGAATCAGAAAAAACCCAACACCTGTCCCAAAGCTTGCATAGACGATTGCCTCAGCTGTTGTTGATGCTGCATCATCTTTTGCCTTTGCTGCTGCTGTTGCTGGTGTTGAACTTGTTGCTGAGGAGAAGGTGTGTTCATCATGTTCGTACCAGACCGAGGTGAATTGGCATATGGCAGCGGGGAAGGTGTTGTGTGGTCAAATGAAGTAGCACTCGTGGCAGCAGAAGGAGATGCAGCTGATCTTACATGAAGTGGTGTTCCAGTAGGCTGCTACAATACAAGTTTAGAAGATAAAAAATGGTACAACTTCAAATCCAAAAAGAGAAATCATATGAGCTCTTATACAACCAGGGCAACAGATCAAGGTTCTACTTCTTTCATCACAGAAGAATTTACGGTAAATAAAATTCATTTGAAAGGACTGTTTTCCTAAGATTTGCTTAAAAGCATCTATTTGGTTGAGAAGACCTTGCAGTGTACAGTATCTGTAGCGCAAAGGCATATCTTTTATATACATGCAAGTTTCATTGCAAAGAAATGCCAGTAAAACTTGATTTCTATTCCAAACTAGTCAAGGTCACTAACTATTTATAAACATTCTTTTTATTATATTTTTTCTTTTCTTTTTAGAGCTTTAAATTCATGTCAGTAGTTAGTTACTAGCCACTTTACCCAATGTCATACTAAATCTCCTAACCCTTATCCACTATGACTACTTAATTCCAGTACTTTATCTCCTAACTCTTATCCACTACCACTACTTGATTCCAATTGCACTTTAACATTGATGCATCCATAAGTCTACATTATACATTGCCAAAGCATTTTCATATAACCATCCATCAAACAACCAGGAGTTTCAGTGAGATGAAAACAATTGGATATAGCAACCAAGTTTGGGCATGTCCACAACACACCTGACCACAAAATACATGTTTGCACAGCTAAATAAAAAGGCAGGAGGTGCAAAAATGCATATATATAGAATTAAGAATGTGTCTTTAAGAAAGAATCATTGATTTAACCTGTAACAAAGACCCTTGGTTATTGATGCTATTTGAAATTGACGGAGTATTCTTCATATACATCCCTGTAAGAGAATGTTCTCAGAGTCTTCTCCACAGCATTATGTTATCTCCAATATAAATCATAAGGAACAGCCACTTTTGCACACAAAGTGATAATTTATTACCAGAAGAATCAGAAAAGCTATGCATTCCATCAGACAGAGCCAGCACATCTAATAAATGCACTGGAAGTGCAGATGTCACCTGTCTCTGGTCTCCAGTTACTCGTAGGCCTGCAAGCATATAGTGCAGATGATGGATGATAAATTCTCCGTGAGTACAAGAGTAAATGCTCTAGCCAAAAACAATGAACAAGAGCTACTGCGAAACATGTTAATAAATACTCCCTAATTACAAGAGTGCAAAATTCAAATGCTCAAGGAAAAAACGAGGAACAAGAGTTACAGAAAAATATGAGCATGGATATTGACAGTTGAGATTGTAACCTTCACCACCATTTACCGCAGCTCGGAGCAGGTTCTCTTGTTCTAGAATCTTAGCAGCCTGAGCCTTGTCCAAAGTTGGAAGGGTTGTGGGCCCTTGGCGGGTGCCAAACTGATAGGCTTTACGAGTATCTGCTAATACTTTTTCAGCACTTTCACAAGCTGCTGCAATCATGTCTATTCTAGCCTGCAAAATTGGAGAGCTATAAATCCCTGAATACAGAGAATCAATGATGACATACTGTATGCTGAATGTACTCTAACCCACCTTTAACTTCTCGATTTGTGAGGATATTGGCAAGCTTTGCATCCCCTGAAGCAAGTGCTCTCTCTTGGAATTGTCATCCATTTCCATCTCTGGCAGTAGTTTCGAGGATAACATAACCGGTAGTACTGTACCACAGGATCAAAAACAAATTTTGTCTTGTTAAAATTAAGTAATACATGCCAGTTAATTCAACAAGGTTATCCAGCACAACCAAAAATCAAGCAAGAAAATGAGAACTTCGTTGCTGGTCATACTTGTAGCATTTTCTGCATTAACATTCTTTGGATGCACTACAAAAGCCTTCGAAACCTTCTTAATCTCGTCCACAATGCTGAAAAGTTCAAGGTTCACCATGGAATACTGCCCCAAAATATCTTGCCTGGTGCACAACACACAAGCATGCTCATTTTAACAAACTATAAACTTCGATGACTATTAGCAAAATCAACAAATCCGAATCAATGATCCATTTTCTCTCAAACCTTTGCAAAAAAAATCCCATATTTTACCCCTCAAACAATTTTCTAGACTGAAAAGTCGAAACTTTGCCACGGCCAAAACTATTAAATCAACAAACAAGGAAACCCATCTAAAAAAAAAGAGTAGATGAATAAAATGAGAAGGAGTACGAGACCATTTAGGGGTGGTGTTGGTGCGAGCATAGGCATCAAAGTCTTCAAGGATGCGATTGAGGGCTTTGAAGAGGCCGTGTGCTCGAGTCTTTACAGACTCCAGATTGAGCTGTTGTTGCACTGCGTGGTTCAATCTCTCTGGCACCACCACCTGTTGTTGCTGTTGATTCTGAAGCTGTGATTGGTCTTGCATCACTCCTTCCATTGCTGCCATTCCTTCTTTCTGGCTTGATGACCCTCCCCTTATTCATAACAAGAAAGAAGTGAACTTCGTTTATGGGCTATAAAAAGTTTCCACCTTTGGGTTATTATATCAAATTAATAGGCTCCAAGTTTCGAGCTTTAAACCTAAACCAAATGGGTCTACACTCTACAGGCTCTACACCTGACCCGTAAGGTGGAGGAGAGTGCCTCCGTACGTATCCACCTCATTTGAAATCAAAATACAGCTGGGAATGGGCAAGAATCATTTCACAATTCACACATATATTTTCATAATAACAAGATTATAGAAATATTTTATGGAGCTTAGACTGTGTTTATTTCTCGTCATTCACTTTTCAGGAAATCACTTTCTAAATTTTCCTGTGTTTATTTATCTTCCGGAAAGTTGATCAACGGAAAACACTTTCCAGTCAAAGAAAAATTTAGCTTGGTTTTCAGGAAAGTGTTTTCCGGAAAATTTGGGCGGAAAACACTTTCCAGAAGTTGTGAAAAATTTAGAAATGTCATTATTTGCTGATTATATCAAATTTGATACTCAAACTTTTGATTGCTATATATAATTTGTTTTGAATATTTATTTTTCAATTCCATCTCTTAAAATTTAATTTTTATATTAATTTTGGTCCTTATTTTTATAATTGCTATTTGCTTTTTTCTTATCATTTTTTATTGGAATTTTTTATCTATCAAATTTGGTCCTCATTTTTTTTTATTGTTACTTATTTTATTTAAAATAATTTATGAAATGTTAATTATTATTATTTTAATTTATTCACTTTTTATTTTTTAAAAAATTTTTAGATTTGATCTCTATTATTTTGATTATTATTTATTTTATTTGAGATAATTTATGAGATTATATTTTTTTTCAATTTCATTCTTATTCAACTTTTTAATTTGTAAGATTTGTTCCTCATTATTTTAATAAACTTGAAAAAAAAATTATTAATAAATTATTTTCCAGTTCATTTTCCATAACACAAACAAACACTGGAAAGTGTTTTCCAGTTCATTTTCCATAACACTGCCAAATATCGGAATTCACTTTTCAGGAATTCACTTTCCCCGGAATTCACTTTCCAAAAGGAAACCACTTTCCAGCAAACAAACGGGGCCTTAATAAATTTCTACTGAAATAATTATTTTATATACATTTTGAAGAAAAAAACTTTTAAACTGATTCATAAAAAAATTATTTTCTATTTATATATATCTTTTTAAAAAGTTAAGAAATATAATAGTTTTTTATTTTTATATAATTTTTAAAAATATATTTGTTGTGCTGAAAAAAAATGTCAAATTAATATTTATTTATTGTATTTTTTTAAATATGAAAAATATTCAAATTAAATACATTTAAAAAAAAAACTCACAAACCTAACGAGCCATAAACCCGTGCTCCGCTGCTGGGATTCATTTTTTTTTATCTAGTTTTAACATATATAATTCCTTGTTTTGTATTTTGATTTTTATTATTTTATTTTTTGATATAGTAATTCCTTATTTTGGTTTTTGGTTTTTATTCTTTAAATTTTTTGTTTACTTTCAATCCCTTTTTTTTTTTTTGGTTTTTCTATGATTGTTCTTAATTTTTTATTTATATCTATACTCCTCTTCTCTTGGTTTAGATGAGCGGTATTGCCCGCGCGTTGCGCTGGGCTTTTTTATCTATGTAGAAAATTGATTTTTTTATACTTGTTGTATTTAATAAATTTAATATTTAAATAATAAAATTATAATTGCTAAAATTTATTAATATGTTTTTTTTCAGCAAAAAATGATTGAATGTTGCTATTGTTAAAATATTTTTGATAAAATTTGTTAGAAAATTTGCAAAGAAGATGTCATGTATTGGCTGTGCGATACGCTGGGTTTTTTTATCCATGTAAAAAATTGATTGATTTTATACTTGCTGTATTTAATAAATTTAATATTTAAATAGTAAAAATATTTTTGATAAAATTTGTTAGAAAATTTGCAAAGAAGATGTCATGATTTATTACAAATTTGATGCTACAGATACCCTAGTTAAAAAAAACATAAAAAAAGAAATATGGTAAAAAAAAAAAACTGACTTGGACATCCTGGTTAATAAAAAATTTTCAAAATATGAAAAAAAGGTTTTTGTTCATAAAAAAAAAAAAAAGGAAGCTAGTCATAAAAAAAATATAAGGGGAAAGCATTTATTTAAAAAAATAATTTGATTTGAAACTTTTAAAAATATACTGCACTATGTTGTGGGCTGAGTAAATAATTATTATAATTGTTTGGATTAAAGAAATCAATAGGATTTGCCAATTTCAAATTAAAATATAATATTTATATATACAAAATTAAATATAATAAAACATATTATTATACCCTATCATAAAAATAGTAATATCGAAATCTTAATATCTAAAACTATAATTTTTATTACTGTTAAAATAATAAAAATGATCTCGAGGACAAAAGCTAAAAAAACAATTAAAAAAAGTACGAAAGAAAAATAATTAAAATAATTCCTCTTCTTCTTTTTGTTGTTCCTCTTTTTTATCTTCTTGTTGTTCTTCTTTCTCTTATTATTATTATTATAAGTGTGTTAATAATAAAAAGAACAAAAATGAAGGATTAAAAAAATCTAAATAACTTTAACAAAAAATAAAATTATAAGGTAAAAAAAAATCATTTGACTGGAAAAAATAAGTAATAAAAAAAATAATAGAAAGAGATAATTAAAAATAAAATCAAAATTCAAAATTAAATAAATTGACTTGAAAATTTAAAAAATTATTTACTATAAAAAAATGATTAAATGTAAAAAAATTGTTTGATTTGAAAATTAAAATTTTTTTACTACATTACGTTGCGAGCTAAGCAAATAATTTTTATAATTATTGGGATTACAAAAATTAATAGGATTCGCTGGTTCTAAATTAAAACATAATATTTTTATATGCAAGATTTAATATAATAAAACAGATTATCATAACCTATTATAAAAACAATACATTGAAGTTTTAACATCTAAAATTATTATTGTTATAACAGTCAAAACAATATCATTTATCCAATTATCCAAAAAAAAAAAACACAAGCAAGAAAAATAAGTAAAATTACCATTACTAATATTATTACTACTATTATTACTACTATTGTGTTAATGATGAATAAAAACAAAAATAAATAAAATGTTAAAAAAAATCTTTAAAGTTTTAACAAAAGATTAAAAAAAAAATGTTAGGCAAAAAAAATTTTAACCTGCCATGAAGATAGGAAAAAAAAAACAATAAAGAACTAAAACAAAAAACATAGGGAGGAAAAAAATAAATATTAATTTTAAAATAATAAACATAAAATTTAAGAATTAATTTCAAAGAAAAAATATCACCTCAGCAAATACAAAAATAATAAAAATAAAAAATAAAAAACAAGTCACAATTATATATACATAGATAAAAGCGGGAATTATTATATAAAATTAAATTTAAAAAAATTAAAAATAAAAGGGTCGACATGAAAATCAAATGTCAAGGGATTAAAAAATTCAAAACATAAGGGTTGAAATGAAAATTAAATATATTATCAATTTTAATCTAAGGATAAAATTTAAGAAATTTAAAAATAAAATATAATATTTAAATATGCAAAGTTTGATATGATACAACACATTAATACACATTATTGCACCAACAATATCGAAGTTTTAATATCAAAGAGACGGAAATAGGTAATTGCGTTGAAAGTTTTTTTAAGCAAAATACGAGAAAACATAGTTTTTTAAAAAAAAATTACATCAACCTTTGTGATGTTATCGGTTTGCACTACGTTGTGGGTCGAATATATAATTTTTATAACTGTTGAGATTAAAATAACATATTTATACATGCAAAGTTTGATATAATCAAAGTGCACCCTATTATAATAACAGTAACATCGAGGTTTTAAAATTTAAAATAATTATCACTATAATGGCTAAAATAGTAAAAAAATTTAAATTACTTAGAGAAAAAACAATTAACAGAAAAGTAAATAAGAACAAAAACTAAAATAATTATTATTATGATTATTAATTTTATTATTGCACTAATAATAATAAAATAATAAATCAAAGACTAAAAAAAACATAGAAATTTTAATAAATGAGTAACAAAAAAATAAAATATATGATAAAATAAAAATAAAAAATATTAGCTGGAAAAAATCATTTAATATGAAAATTAAAAAAAATTGTCTACCCTATATTGCGGGCTGAAAAAATAATTTTTATAGGATTTGCTCGATCAAAATTAAAATATAATATTTAACATACTATTAAAACAATATCAAATATCAAATTATACAAGGAAAAAAAAACATAAATAAAATAGTAAGTAAGAAAAACAATTAAAATATTATTATTATTATTATTGTGAAAGAATAAATAAATAAATGAAAATTTGAAAAAAATGTAAATTTTTTAACAAAATATATATATATATATATATATATATAATATTATTATCATTACTGTTAAAAAAATATTATCAAATTATTAAGAGAAAAAAGCATCTAAAAAACATTAACGAAGGAGTAAGATATATTATTATTATTTGCATGTTAATAATGAAAGAAAAAAAAAGACTAAAAAAATCTTTAAAACATTAACAAAACAATAAACAAAAAAATAAAATAAAAATAAAAATAGTTATTGTTATAACTGTTAAAAGAATAAAAATTATCAAATTATCTCGAGAGAAAAAAAAAACCCAAAAAACATTAACAGAAGAGGAAGTAAGAAAAAAATATTAAATAATAATAATAATAATAAATAATTTATTATTATTTTTATTATGTGAATAATGAAAAAAAATAAAAGACTAAAAAAATTATAAAAACTTTAATAAAATATCAAACAAAAAAACTTAAATAAAAGTTATCAAGTAAAAAAAGTCACATGATGTAAAAATAAATATTAAAAACGAAAAAAAAAACTTAAAAGAAAGAACAAATAGAGAGAAAAAAAATACAAATATCAATTTCCAAATGATAACAGATATAAAATAAAATTTCAGAAATAATTTTTTCTAAAAAAATATTACCCTAACAAATAAGAAAATAAAAAAAAATCAAAATTAAAGCTAAGCACACTTATATGTACATGGATAAAAGTAAGGATTATTCTAGAAATAAAAAGAAATAAAGGGATTAATATAAAATATAAAAAGTAATAGGGATGAAATGAATATTAAATATAAAAGGTTGAAAAGTTAAAATTAAAAGTATAAGGACTGAAATGAAAATCAAATATATTATCAATTATAATCAAAGGATTAAAATGCATAAATTAAAACTATTGTACCGAATTCATTTATGCTTTTCAATACAATCCGGAAATTAAAAGAAAGGGGACAAAAATGAATAATTGACATAGATTGAATTCCAATCGGAGGACCTAATCGAACAAAATTAAAACTTTTCTATCAGAAATCAGGGCAAAAAACAAAATTCAAACTAAAGGGACTGAAGTGAAAAGGTATACAACTCGGGGGACTCTCCTGCACTTGTACATGCCGGAGAGAGGGAAACGTGGCCGGCGTCTTTACCCGGCCACCACCGCGTACTCGCACATTGTATGATGAAACGCGCTGCAGCGGGAGGAAGACCAGACGGCGGCGCATCATCCTAGACGTTTGTAGCTCGTTTTTGATAACGTGAAGACATTGCAAACGCCACCTAAATAGGATGTGGGTCTGAAAATGGCGAGGCGCGTGCCTCGTACACTCTGACAGACATCAGAAAAAATATTTAAAAAAGAAGGTCAATTACGGGTATGCCCCTTAACCGAAGGAATGTTTTTTGTCTTATTGGGGGCCAAAACCGTATTTACCCAAATTCAGAAAATAATAAAATAAACGGAAGACCGGCGGGTCGGGCCGGTCCGATCTGTGCAATGACGGCTTAGCCCCTGATTCTGGCGGCGTTTTTTGTCGTTTTCGGGGGCTAAAATCGTTAATACACTGTTCATCACCGGATAAAACAAAAAAAAAAGTGG
The DNA here is from genome assembly GCA_015731905.1 of Salix dunnii. Taxonomy (NCBI): domain Eukaryota; kingdom Viridiplantae; phylum Streptophyta; class Magnoliopsida; order Malpighiales; family Salicaceae; genus Salix; species Salix dunnii. The sequence continues at coordinate 17,330,664 of CM027668.1, forward strand.
ACGAACTCGCGTGACACACCGGATCAAATTGCGAGTGAACAGTGTACATGAGTCTACAGCTACAGTGAATCTACAGTGAAACAACGTCCTCTTTTAGTGTTTTTGTTAATTTTTAATTTTTATTGTTATTTTTATTTGTATTAAATGCATTTTGCATTAAAAAAACATAGTAAGTTTAACTTTAATGGTATAAAATGAGATTGAAATTTTCTTTCATGCATGTATAGTTACACACGTGAAATATTTGAAACATCCTACAAGAAACTCTTCTATTTTGTCTTATTTTACATAATAAATATTATTTTACTGTGCACTAAAAATATAGAATTATCGAGACACTGCCACTAGTAATTATTGGTTTTTATCTTATTTGGAGGTATTATGATTATTGTACTGTACATGTAAATGAAAAATAAATAAAAATATCCCTGACACCATGAGATTATTTTAAACGTATTTTACATAATAAAATGAATATATATATATATATATATATATATATATATATATATATATATATATATATAATAATTTATTATTATTACTGTTAAAATAATAAAAATTATTAAATTACCTCGAGGAATAAAAAATAACTCAAAAACTTTAACAGAGCGGAAGCAATAAAAATAAAACTATCATTATTGTTTAAATAATGGAAAAACAAAATCACATCAAAGAACAAAAAAAACATAAAAACTTTATCAAAAAAGTAAACAAAAAATCTAAATTAAATTATCAAACAAAAATAAAAATTATTAGTTGAAAAAAAAAATATTTCACTTGAAGATAAAAAAAATAAGAATTATCAGTAGCATGAACACTGTAATCATCACAATAAATTACAATTGTTGTTGTCATTACGATCAATATTGTCATTATTGTTATCATAATCATAACACGTAAAATTACTACTACTACTATTGTTAAAATAATAAAAATTATCAAATTACCCACAAGGAATAAAAAAACCCAAAACTTTGAAAAAAGATGAAGAAAAAAATCTAAAATTATGATTATTATTGCGTAAATAATGAAAAAAAAAAAATTACATCAAGGAATAAAAAAGCCTCAAACTTTAACAAAAGAACAAAAAAATAAAATAAATTAAATTATATAAATATTATTAGTTAAAAAAATCATTTGACTCGAAGATTAAGTAAAAATAATTAAAATAACTGATGGAAAGGACAAGGAGAAAAAATAAGAAATATTAATTTTTCATTGATAAAAAACACAATCTAAATTCAATAACATTTTTTTTATAATATACTACCTCAATTAAAGGGAAAATAATAAAAACTAAAAACCAAACCTAAAAATAGAAACTATTCCATAAATTTTAAAAACAATAAGGGACCTGAATTGAAAAATTCAAAGTATAAAGGATGGAATGGAAATAAAATACACAACCAATTTTAATTAAAGGATAAAATTGAACAAATAAGAACATTTATACCAAAAATATTAAGAGATTTAAAACCAATAAAAAATTAAAAGAATAAGGACTGAAATGTAAACGAATTATATAATCAATTTCAATTGAATGACACAATTAAACAAATAAAAACATATGTACAAAAAATATTAAGAGATTTAAAATTAATCCGGAAATTGAAAGAATAAGGATTGAGATGTAAACATATTATATAATCAAATTTAATCGAATGACACAATTGAAATAAATCAAAACTTATATCACATTAATAAGGACCAAAACACACAATTCAAAGACGAGGGACGAAAATGAAATAAGCATAAACAAGGGGGATTTATATGTAGTTTACTATGCAAGAGAGAGAAAAGTAGAAGACAAAGTTCAGTCAGTTACCATCACGTCATTGACCATCGGGATATGACATGTGCACTGCTATGTGACAGGAGACACGACAAAGCATATGGTGAGACGCGAGAAGTGATGACCTAAATCCACCACATGCACCGCCAAACAAGAGCATCCAATCAAAAAGCTTCAGCTTGTTTGGAGACACGCCAGCAGTAACCCGAGATTGAATATAAAAAAATTGAATTACTTAGACACCTTTTAATTTTAATGCTATTTTGTCTTTTTAAAGGTATATATATTTATTTACATATTTTTAAAAAATATATGAAAGGCCCCAAACATCCTATGAGGCAAATCCCATGTTTTATCTTATTAGAGGGCAAAATTGTTATTTTATCGTGCATTTAAAATGTGTAATTACCAGGATACCTCTTTTGACAAATTTTAATTTTTATTTTATTAGAGAGTATTAAAATTATTTTATTATATATATAAATATAAAAAATAAAAAATATTTATAATTCAATAAAGGGTTAAATAATAATTTCACTATTCAAAATCACATGTAAAATTATGTATACTCATAGTGGAAACACCTCACGGACTAAGTTTTTCTTTAATCCCTCGTAATTATCATTATTGAAATTTGCTAGTTTCTTAAAATCCCCGAGGCACCTGTTGCCGGCTTTTTAGGGGTATTTGAGATTGTGATTGTGGTTATTTTTCAAAATATTTTTAGTGTCAAAATATATTAAAATGATATTTTTTTATTTTTAAAAAATTATTTTTAACCCTAAAAACATTTCTTTTAAAAATAAAATAAAATAAAATTCAGTAAAACACGGGTTGCACCGCCGTGCCGGCACTTTATGGCACATGACATGCACCACTGGCAAAGCCAAGATTTTTTTTTTAAACTGCCAAATCAGAAAGACAGCCTTTTTCCAAGTGAATCAAAATTAAGCAAATAGTCACTGTCGTCTCTTTCATCACAAGCCACAAGTCTCCTTGTATCCGGAGACCCGCTAGTTTCAGTTCAGTCGAATTCAGACAGAATGGCAGAAACGAAGACTGTGCATTCGCCGCTGGTTACCTATTTTTCGATGCTTTCACTTCTCACTCTCTGTCCTCCTTTTGTTATTCTACTGTAAGCCCTTTTCCTTTGATTCTTCTACATTTGAATCTGACAATTCTTGGTTTTTTTACTCTTTTTTTGTGTTGGCTATTGTTTGGAAGAGAAAGCACCAAAGATATACTAAACGAAGCTGCTATCTCTTAAAAACTTTATCTGGGTTGTTTCAGATCTTAACACTAACCTTCAGATTCTTGCTTGTAAAAGTTCAATTCTTTGGGATGCTAAGTTTATTAGACTGCTTAACGAATCTCAAGATCGCTGCTTTTTTTTTTGTTGCTGCAAAATCTAGAGAAAACATCATTTTTACTACTGCGGTATTAAAAGCTATAGATCTTCATATGTCTCGAGATGATAATATTTTGATTTTCTGGCGGTGTGTCATTTTGATTATTGCATGGGGAAATGCATGGAAGAAAAGGGGGGATGGTCCATTGATATAATGGGGTTCATAAAATTAGAATCTTCTACCTAATGCAGATGGTATACAATGGTGCATGCTGATGGGTCAATCTGTCAAACTTGGGATTACTTGAAGCAACATGGCTTGCAAGGATTTATAAACATTTGGCCAAGGCCTACTGCAATTGCCTGGAAAATTATTGCTTGTTATGCAGTATTTGAGGCTGCACTGCAGCTTCTTTTACCTGGAAAAAAGGTTGAGGGCCCAATCTCTCCTAGAGGAAACCGACCTATTTACAAGGTAATTTTCCACATGATATTGTCTTTATCAAACTTCTATTCTATTTCTTGTGTTGTTTGCTTATAACAGCAGAAGATTGGAAACAAATGCATATGCTACTTCATACATACGGCGTAGCTTTTAAATGGCTCCAGACATGAGCTTTCTTTCTATGGTTGTTGCAGGCAAATGGCGTGGCAGCATATGTGGCAACGTTAGTTACCTATCTTACCCTTTGGTGGTGAGAACTTCTCCATTAACTTGCTTGTATTCAAGCATTCCAATAAGCTTACAAACATTTATAAAAGGGCTATGATTCGCAAAAGGTTCTTTGAGATTTTACCATAGTAGTCATTTCTCTCTGGGTCGTGGAATGTTAGACATGCTGCTTCTGATCGGTAATGATTAATGTCACCTGAGTGACACATGCTTATAGAGCTCACCTAATACTTTTCCTGCTTATTCTTCAGGTTTGGTATATTCAACCCCTCAATTGTTTATGATCATTTGGGAGAAATATTCTCTGCTCTCATTTTTGGAAGCTTAGTCTTCTGTGTTTTCTTATACATAAAAGTAAGGATTTCTAATCAGCAATCTTTCCCAGTTTGCATTTATTTTGCTATAACTCTTTCTGGTTTTATTTTTCGATCTGGAAGGGTCATTTGGCTCCATCATCTAATGATTCTGGATCATCTGGGAACATGATAATTGACTTCTATTGGGTGAGTTCAGATCTCTATGACTTCTTCATTTAGCACTTGTGACTATTGTTATTTGTGCGCTAAGCAACCTAATTGATAAGGGAAAGGGGAGACTGAGCCAGATATTTAACCAAGAGGAAGAAGCTTAAATTAGAGACCCACCAATCCTTTAGCTTGGATCTAACTCGAATTTAAGCTTCTTTCCAAATTTGCGAGCTGTTCCTAAAAGTTTCCTAGACTGACATCTGAAATTTTAGAAAAACAATAAATTAAATTATCATTTTGCCTTTCCACTTCATATGGTTCTTTTTTCATTCACTCAGATTCCTATATTTCATTCTTGTAGTCTAGAGTTGCTCTTATAAATTTCTCTTCTTCTGCTGCAGGGTATGGAGCTGTATCCTCGAATAGGAAAAAACTTTGACATCAAAGTTTTCACAAACTGCAGATTTGGGATGATGTCTTGGGCTGTTCTGGCATTAACCTATTGCATTAAGCAGGTAAAAGACGTTTCTTTTCAGAACAATACTCGTCTTGTAAGCTTGGGGTAGTGTACATGATGGCTGGAAGAGTTAATCAAATTCTATAGCTTGGGATAGTGTACATGCTGGTTGTAATAAAATTCTACAGTGACCCCCTGTTTGTTGGCTGATAAAAGCATCTTTTTTTGTATTAAGTCATGATTAAAAGTTATTTAGACATTGTTTGCCTTCAATGTGTTGTTCAAATCCACTTTTCCAGAGAATATTGACTACTTAGCAACCTAAGATGGAATTGCGTGTAACTAATATATTATGCCATGTGGTACCAGTGCTATATGTGAACAATATGCAGTTGTCATTTCATTATATAGGTGGCCTCATAGGCTATGATCATAAACATGTGTTATTTTCCAACTTTGTTTCACATGTACTCTTTCTCGTTACTGAAGACTGTTGTGACCGTGACCTTATATGTGCAGTATGTGCAATTCAACTCATATTAGTTGTGAGTTTCAAATTCATGTTTTGCATGTATAACTGCATGAATACAAATCTTAATCCGCTTTTTGGGTATTCTATCAGTATGAGCAGAATGGGAAAGTAGCTGACTCCATGCTTGTAAATACAATATTGATGCTGGTGTACGTGACAAAGTTTTTTTGGTGGGAAGCTGGCTACTGGAACACAATGGACATTGCACATGATCGAGGTTAACTTCTCCAAATGTTTTATTTGCAATTTGTCATCAGTGAGATTACCATTGATTTTTTTCCTTAGAAAGTACTAGCATTTGTGCTCTCAAAGTAGCTTATAATTTTTTTTTCCAAAATCCTCTTACTCTAATGGTTACTTTCCTTACACCTTTTCCTATGATGGGATTTGGCAGCTGGATTTTATATTTGCTGGGGATGCTTGGTATGGGTTCCATCTGTGTATACTTCTCCCGGCATGTACCTTGTAAACCATCCTGTGAACCTTGGACTTCAGGTGTTGTACTATTTTCATCTATTTGATTTCCAATTTTATTGCCCTTTTTAGCCATTCTCTTCTGTACATATGTTTTACGTCTTTGTTTTGAATTTGAGTGAACAAGGTAAAAACTTGGAGATGAAATTAAATTAGTGAGTGTTATTAACTTATGGTCGTTTTGCTCTTGGTAAAAAATAAAATGTTGCCAAATAATTTAGATAGTGATGATTTTGGGTTGGCAAAATTAGTTGAGTTCCTCTGTTTCCCAAGAAAAAAGTTCTGTGGATTCGGATTCAGGCCAAAAGTCGGAAGATAAAAGCACCAATCAATTTACAATTTTAGTGCTGCCCCAAGGCAAGATTCAAATCCAGTTAGATGAGCATAAACACTTGATTGTTACGAGTCTTGAAGAAAAAAAACAACTAAAGCCATTTTTCCTTTGATATACTTATTCTAACTATATCCTCCTATTTGGCCAGCTTGCACTCTATATACTAGCAGCAGGCATTCTCTCCATATATGTCAATTATGATTGTGACAGGCAAAGGCAAGAATTCCGCAGAACAAATGGCAAATGTTTTGTCTGGGGAAAGGCTCCATCAAAGGTGATCTGGTGATCTATCCTCCATATTTAGATGATCCCTAATTTTCAACCATGAGAAAGGGTCATAATACATTCTGATTTTTAATAGATTGTGGCCTCATATAATACAACATCTGGGGAAACAAAGACAAGCCTCCTTTTGACATCAGGATGGTAAGTTTTGCTGGAAATGCTATGAATACGAGTTAATATCAAAATCAGGTTAAATCCATCATCCTTTCCATTATGTTGTTTCCATGAAGCTGTATAATACAGTTGTGTCCTGATAGTTACTGCCATTTTCTGTCAAGATGTTTAATTTCTTGTATTAACAGAGTCCTTTCCCTTCTGTTGTTTCTGTGAAGCTGTATAATACAGTTGTGTCAAGATAGTTACCGCCATTTTCTGTTGAGATGTGTAATTTCTTGTGTTAAAGTTTGAGCTGGCGAAAGTTTGATATCCTTTATCATGGATTTTGAAGGTGGGGCTTATCCCGTCATTTCCATTATGTACCTGAAATACTGGCTGCTTTTTTCTGGACTGTCCCAGCTCTTTTTAATCATGTAAGCATTTGTATATAGGAGTAATTTCTCAAATCATGAAGTCCTGTGGACACACCGCTGATATCTTTGCTTGCTTTTGCAGTTCCTACCCTATTTCTATGTGATATTTCTAACCATCCTTCTGTTTGACCGAGCTAAAAGGGATGATGATCGATGCCGGTCCAAGTAAGCACAAATTTATAAACTTGTGTGCTAGCATATGCTCATAACCTCAATGATTTTACTTTCTTGAAGTGAAAAGCCTTCATGTTCTTATTTAAGCGGCCTACACATAATTTCCAAACTTTCTTTTTTTAAAATGTGATCTTTGCTTGTGGGCACATATCATCGAACCCTCTGTATGCGTACTCTAAATCATTTAGGATGAATTTAAATTTTGACGATCTATTGCTTGCAGGTACGGGAAGTACTGGAAGTTGTACTGTGAGAAGGTTCGCTACAGGATTGTTCCTGGAATCTACTAAGACATCACCTGTAGTTGAAGCATAACTTGCACGTTGAGTGGACTGGTTTATATCTGCTTGTGAACTCAAGAATGCAATGTACAACTCTTGTTAAGTGCTTTTCAGGTGCTTTGATGTTTGGACAGGATGTAAATTTTGCTGGTCAATGTATTTTCATTTCCCATTTTCTATCGCTCCTCTTTTGGGGAGTTAAAAATAGAGAATCGCATTCTGAGGGACCTCTTAACTTCTAATATACATCCTTGGAAACAAGTATGGTGATATTATTTTATTTTCTTATGTGATTAAAATGTTTGGGCCGATAGCCATCGATTCTTTGAAAGTGGATGAAATATCACGGCTGACATAACAGGGTGAAAATAAAAAAGAATAAGGATTAAATTGAAAATTAATATATATAATCAGATTTAATTGAAGAGTATAATTGAAAAATATTAAAATTTAAATTGAAAAAATTAGGAATAAAATTGAAATAAAAAAAGTAGGAACTAAAATGAAATAATTATAAATATAAAGGACTTGCATGCATGTTCTGATGGTAGGAGAGAGTGAAAGGGAGAAAAAAATAAAAAAATCATCCACCTATGATTCACCGGCCACTATAAGCAGACACGTGGCACAGAGAGGTAGTGAACATGTTGGCGCACTGTGTGACATGATGAACTGTCTGTTTACACCTCTAGATAATGTTGAATATACTGTTTGAATGACATGTTCACGTGAAACACTGCAGACGTGTTCATACCATGCACCTGCAGTGTTTTCAAAAAAAAATAATAAAAAAATAATCTATTACCTACACACTCTTTGATACAACGATAACCATGAAAAAACCTGGGGGAAAATACCTCCATACCCAGACTCATGCGTCTCTTTTTTGTTGTTTTCCGAGGCTATTTGAGTATTTTTATGGTGGAGGAATTTGTGAAAAAATATAAATACTCCCAACTGTATCGCGTCCTTTTCTCCGCACTCAGGAGTGCAATAATAGTTTTATTATGCAAATAATTCAAAAATACCATTTATATTCTCTGCAAATATCTAAAATAACCATGGGCTCGGGAGTTAAATTTTTGATTCGAGATAAAATAATAATTTTATCATTGCAATCCACATTTAATTATCTGTATATAAAAAGTAAAAATTTGAATCAAAACACTAGGCAATTTCTTTTTCTCTGAGACGAGGGTTTGAGAGATTGTTTTTTATATTCTAATCTATTGATCTAATACAGGATGCATACCTTAGAAATAATAAAAAAAAAAACAAGTCGCTTTTCAAAAGCCAAATAAAATACGGGACTTGTGAATCTGCCTCATGTCATCTTAATGTCAGTTTCAGAAAGACTTGCAAGACAGACAGAATGGCAGAAGCAAAGACTGCATCCACCGGTGGTCGCATGTATTTCATTGGCAACACTCGCGGCTCTGTTCCCTCCCTTGGTTATTTAAATTCGAGGTTTCTCCTCTTCACAGCACAAATCATAAAATAGTTTTCTTTTCTTCCACTGGTTGGCATATTTTTCTTAGAAAAGAAGGGCCACGGATACCTCATCTTTCCAATTTTTAATGCACCTCCCTTACTGTTACTTGTTAATGTCTGATTCTTGAATCAATTAGTCTGCTTAAGAAATCTCAGAAACATTGCCTTTTGGTTTTCAGCAACATTTAGTGAGGTCAAACGTTTTGGATTGATAATTGTATGGTGATGATTGGATAGCATATATAGTAGAGCAGGGACTGTGCACTTAAAATTATTGGAATGTTTTGATGTTCCAGATTTTCTTTCTCAGTACGCACTTCGTTCTACCTTTTTCGTTTTCATGATTTTTGTACTGTGTTTGTTTCAACAAAAGGTAAAAATTGAAATCCCCTGAAGATGTCCGAGTGTATTCACTGCTGCCGTGCTAATAGATTTTGACGTGCTCCATGCTGATAATAAAATTATATGTAAAAAATAGAATCTTCTACGTGATAATGCAGATGGTATACAACGGTACATACAGAAGGGGAAGTTTTCCCAAACTTGGGATTATTTGAAGCAGCAAGGGTTGCAGGGATTAACAAACATATGGCCAAGCCCCACTGCGACTGCCTGGAAAATAATTGCTTGTTTTGTAGCATTTGAGGCTGCACTTCAGCTTCTTTTGCCTGGAAAAAGGATTGGGGGTCCAATTTCTCCCGAAAGGAACCAGCCTCGTTTACAAGGTAGTATTTACATGATATTGTATTTATCAAGATCCTTGCCATTTCTTGTGTAGTAAGATTGCAGCCGTCAAAAGATTGGAAGAGGAAGGGAAATGAAGAAAAAACGGTTTCAAGCTTTACATGACTTGAATGGCTTTGCAGCATACATGTTGACATTGGTTACATATCATAGCCTTTGGCGGTGAGAACTTTCTCTTTAACACTCTTAGTTTGCACTCCATCTAAATGGGTAAAAGGTTTCTTTTGAATCCTGCATAGCAGTGTACACAGTTACTTTAGGTTTATGGGAAATAGAGTTATTGACATTCTGCTTCTGATTGGTAACCTAAGTGATACATGATTGTAAAGTGTAACTAATACTGCTCTTTTGTTTATTTTTTAGGTTTGGTATATTCAACCCTGCAGTTGTTTTATGATCATTTGGGTGAAATATTCTCTGCTCTCATTCTTGCAAGCTTTAACTTCTGTTTTTCCAGGCAAGAATTTCTAACTGTGCAACATCTTTCCGTTCCCATTTATTTTGCTATACCTCTCACTGAATGTTTTCGTGTCTGCAAGTGTCATTTTGTGTCATCATCTACCGATTCTGCTTCATTTGGGAACGTAATAATTGACTTATATTGGGTGAGTTCAGATCTTTATTTCAATCTTCACTTAACTCATGTGATTATTATTGTTGTTTGTCATTAAGCAATCAAAATGATAGGGGAATAGGAGATTGAGCCAGGTATATAACTAAGAGGAAGAAGCTTATCAGAAAAATCAATACTTTGGCCAGGATCTAACTCAAATTTAAGCTTCTTCTTTTGAAGCTGAAAAGTTTTTCAATACTTTGGACATCTGATGGTTTTGATAACCAGTAAATTGAAGTACTATCATTCTGCCTTCTTTTTTTCACACATCTCCTCTTCTATTTTAGGGTATGAAATGTTAAGAAACATCTCATCTAAAAACTTAAACTTTTATATAAGATCCCATGATATGATTTATATTATTCTCCAACGCATCTTATCAAATGAAAACCCTTTGGACTTAAACTTGCACAAACTCTCACTTTCTTGTGTTTAATTTTTATCAAGTACAATGGGGATGATAAGATTTGAATTCGTGACTGCTAGGTCATCAAGACTCTGATATCATGTTAGGAAATTATTTCATTTAAAAGCCCTTGGATATAATTTATATTATTCTATCATCGAATTGGAAAAAAATGACATCAAAGTTTTCACGAACTGCAGATTTGGGATGATGGCTTGTGCCATTCTGGCCTTAACCTTTTGCATGAAGCAGGTAAATGCTGTTAGTCATTTCCTAGCGAGAACCAATAATTGTCTCATAAACTTGGGTTTGTATACATACTGATTCTAACAGATGATACAAATTATTCAGTGTGTTGGCAGATAAAGGCATCTCTTAGCTCATGCTGAAATAGACCTGTATGTCAACAATGCCATCTGTTCATCATTTAAGTACCCCTGAAATATGTTATTTTCCAACTCCTTTTTCACTCATAGTCTTCCTCATCTCTGAAGTTGTCTCTTCCTTGTACCTGCAACAACATGTGTCATTGAACTTAAGATTTTCTTACAAGTTTTACTTGCTTACAATCGCAACATCATAAGCTTTCAAACCCACTTCTTTTGCATTGTATCAGTATGAGCAGAATGGGGAAGTAGCTGATTCCTGCTTATACACACAATATTGGTGCTTTTGCACATCAAAAAGTTTTTTAGTTGGGAATATGGGCACACGAGTGCCATGGACATTGCTCATGATCGAGGTTTATCTATTCTACTTGCTTATTTTTTCCAATTGTCCTTTTAATTTGAGTTGCAAGTAGTCATCAAATGGATTGCTATCGATTATCAATGAAGAAAAATACTAGCTTTAGTGCGGTAAAAGGGGCTATCATTTTCTCCAAGAATCCCTTTTTTTCTCCATGCTTAATTTCGTGTGCTTACTCCTATTGGTTTCGGCTCCTAGAATTTATCTTTATTGGGGATTCTTGGAAGGGCTTCCATGTGTCTATAGTTCTCCTGGCATGTACCTTGTTAACCATCCTGTGAACCTTGAAATTCAGGTATATGATCCTATTGTTGTCCATTGAGTCTTGATGAAAAATCATTTTACCCACTGCCCTTTATCCCTTGAGTTATAACCATCTCCCACCTGTATTCAGGCATTGTCTGCATATATATCACTTACGATTGTGACAGGCAACAACATATTTCGCATAACTAATCGCAAATGTTTGATTTGGGGGAAGGCTCCGTCAAAGGTGATGGGATGATATTATTTTCCTATCAACATGATTGTGATTTTCAACCTCGAGAAACAGGTGTGCTGGTGTATTCTGATATTTTAACATATTGTGGCCTCACACACTACGACATTTGGGGAAACAAAGGCGAGTATCCTTTTGACATCATGATGGTTAGTAGTTTAAAACAAACTATAACTTTCTTCAAATGTAAGAGGTTAAGTCATCAAAATCTGATTAAATCCAGCATCCTTTTTATTATGTTTTATTTATAAAGGCATGATCGTTAACTACGGTCCGTGTTAAGCCAATTACAGCCTCCTAGTTCTGTCGAGATGGTATTGTAATCCTTCTCTTTAAAAATTGATTTGAGACTGTAATGTTATAGCTTTATAATTTGTGCATCATGGATTTTGCTGGTGGGGTGTGTGTGTCTCATCATGATTTTCATTAACTACCAGACCTGTCAACTGCATTTTTGTGGACTGTCCCAGCATTGTTTACTCATGTAAGCATTTGTATTGATTTAAGGATAATTTCTCAACTGATAATTAACAGGAAACAAAATTAAATCTTGTGTGTTTGATCTTGCAGTTTCTGCCCACTCTCTCTTTTATATTTCAAGTGATCCTTCTTTTCGACGGAGCTAAAAGAGAGATGTTGATCCAAGTAAGCAAACTTTTCTATGTGAATTGTCTGCATTTTATTTTGTGAGAGTTGAATTAAGAAAACGTTAACGACGTCGGTCATGCTTGCTTGGTCTCAGGTACTTGAAATTATATTGCAAGAAGGTTCCCTGCCTCATTATTCCTGGAATCTACTGAATGGGACTCTTTAAGATATCTTCTCTTGTGGATGCTGCTTTCCCTGTTGCTTAATATCCCCCCTCAAATTGTAAACTCCTGTAAAGTGCTTTGATGCCTTGAAATTTACAGCCTTCCTCATGGGACTGTAAGTTTTGCTTTGTAAAGTGCAACAATATTGTTTGAACTCCAAACCAAACTCTCGAGCCTCTAATTATGGGTGTCTTGCTGGTAGGCTGATGATGTTTAGTTTTTTTTTTTTTTAATTTAATCAAATAGCAACGTTGCAGAAAGATCATGGCGTTTAATAATGAGGTTGGAGTGATTCAGCCAATGGAGCAAAATGGGAAAATTTGTAAGGAGTTCAATGCTCCGTTTCATAAGGATGCGGCGCAGGCGATGGGGAAGATTCCGGTTGACAAGGATAAGTGGAGCGTGAGTTTGATGTCATGGAATGGGCCGGAAGGGGTTGGTGCTTCGTATACGTGTAGGCTAGGCAGACGAGGATAAGAGTGGAGACACAGATGAATGTGGGTGGACAAGAGAGAGGGACAGTGCCTCATCCTTCAGTTGGGGGATGGTGGGGGAGTCTGGCAACCCGTAGTCGTGCGCTGTCGTTTTCAAACAGCTCCTTGTACAGACAAGGGCTGAGCTCACTAGATTGAATGAACTGGACAAGGCCATATCTAAAGCTGGAAGCTGCGGTGTATAATGTAAACGGCATTGTTCAGTTGAATTCCAAATGTTATTTAACCCGAAGAATAGAATTATCAGGGGATATCCTGATCTGAGTGCTTTGGTTGGTTTCACCAGGGCGTCGGCTGTTCAGAAGCCGAGTTCCGGCTGGCAATGGCATCATCGCTAGTTCCTCTTCTCTTCTAGGCCTTAAATCGCTAAAAAACAAAAAGTTACGAGCCCTCTCCCAAATCTGGGTCGGTCCATGTTTTCAAAGGCCCGCGAATGTAAGCACCAACGACAAGTCGGTTACTTGTAGTAGTCCTTCCATTCCAGAGGCACATTGACGTCTTGTCGGCTGGTTAGAGGGAGAGAATTTTCATCTCCTGAAAGGGAACGGAATATTATCAGGTTAGGGCTTACTTCCACGAATCAATCTGATCTGATCTCTTCTTTTGATGCTTTAAATCTATAACTTTTGCGGCCCAAATTAATACCTATCTGGGTTTCTTATCATTGTTGAAACAGAGAAGAAGAAGACCGATCGATCAATGTCTGGTTATGAGAATATTGTGGGTGGGAAATTGAAGCTAAAGGGGAAAGCTTTGGATGTGAAAGCTGGCAGCCTTAAGAAGAAGAAGAAGAAACGTGTTAAGAAACAAGTCGATTCTTCTGATCTCGTCATCCATAATGACCTTTCTGCTGGTTTGGATTTTTTCTAAAAAGCCCCTCTTTTTTAATTTCTTGTTTTTATGCTGTTAGTCTTTCGATTCTTGTTGGAGGATGGAATTATTTTCTCCTTTCTGGGGTTGAATCTGGGCGGTCACTCCCATTCGTAGAAAATGCTCCTCTGTTGTTTTTTGTTGTTGTGCTCTCTCTCTCTCTCTCTCTCTCTCTCTCTCATATGTGTGTTTATACATTAAATCAAGCAGTAATTATTACACATTTTTGAAGGAAACACTGTCATCATGTGTCCTGATAGAACTTAATTAAACCAAAGTTGAGGGTGATTGTCAGCCTTTGAAATCAATGGTTGCTGACTAACCTCGTGTGCTCTCAGGGAGTTTTTCTAACTCGTTGGTGATCATCATGTCTCTGAAGAATGACAGAAACTAGGATGCACAGTCATTTTGGTTCTATTTCACACACATCACCCAAAGACATATCTTATTGTTGGCCTGGTTTCTTTGTTATTGGGTTCTGGTTATCTTTGATTTAAATGAGTTGCTGAAATATGCCCCAATAATAGAGCACTCTTTGTGAAAAAGACAATATGCTGCTCCTTGTAACCTTTTCATGTAATTCGTGCTGTTATCTCTAACTGCTCCGCTTTAACTTACGAGGATCATCAATTAATGCTGGTATTTGGTATAGGCCAAAGCGTAGAAGAACCAACTGATGATCCTAATGAGGAAGATATAGATGATGGAGGCAAAACGAGCGAGGAAGGAAAGACTGCTTCTTACATTGATCATCTCACACCTGCAGAGAGACGATACATTGAGCAGAGAGAGAGAATTGATGTTCATAGGATGGCCAAAGAAGCTGATAAATCACACCGTGACAGGATTCAAGATTTCAACCAGTATTTGGCCAACATGAGTGAGCACTATGACATTCCTAAAGTTGGCCCTGGCTAAAAGATCCATCTCCTTGGTTGTAATTTCAAATTTAGAATCGTGGCAAACATGTCTCAAGGTTTCAATATTAACCTTTCTCTAGCCAGTTTTTCCTCGTATTACTCTCAAGGTACTCCATTCTATCTATGAAATTTGCTGGTTTTGCTGTTAACTGTCTTCTATAAAAGTTAAGCTGCCCTAGTCCGTTAGGTGTTGCCCATGCCTAATTATCATAGCCAATAAGATGGGTTAAGGAAAGGAAGAAGAAGAAAAGCTTAAAAACTGAACATGGAGTCGGAGTTCTCCAGTCATCTGAACCTAAAAGGGGATTTGATTGGTGCGCAAAACTCGTGTTGATTGGGTTCAAGGGAAACCCTATCCAGCCTGCAGGTCTTTGAGGAGTTTTTTTTCAGGTGTGAAGGTTTGTAGAAACCACTGCTTGCCAGTTAAGGAACAACATTTTACTGTGTATTTCAACAGTGATTTCCTTAATTTTTTCCTTCCCTTTTTTTTTTTTTTTTAACTTCCGAATTATCTTTTCTTTCTTTTTTTTTCTTGCCTTTTTTTGGTTTATGTTATTATTATTTTTTTCTAATTATATTTTTTTTCATATTTTCTCGTAAAATATTTTTTTTTACTAATTATATTTTCTTTTTTTTTTCGACTTATATATATTTATTTTTTATTTATTTTGTATAATTAGAGTATCTGGCTAGCTTAAGCGCACCATGATTAATTCTCGGATCCAATTTTTTTATAGTTTTTTTTCCTGATTATTTTTTTTTTACTTTTTTCCATGATTTTTTTTTTGCTAGTTATAATTTTTTAATTTTTTTGTTTTCCACTTATATTTTTTTTTTATTTTTTTATGATTAGGGTATTTTAGCTAGCTTAAGTGCGCTACAATTAATTCCCGGATCTAAATTTTTTGTTATAACCAGGGTGTCCAGACCAATTTATGTGTACCAACACTAATTCTTGGACCCATTTTTTTTGTTGAAGTGCTTTTCTTATATTTTTGTTTTGTTCATTTATATTTTTTTTTTATAACTGGGGTTTACGAGTCAGCTTATGTACACCACAACTAATTTCCAAACCGAATTTGTTTTTAAAACAATATGGATTGCTATAGTGCTTTCATGCTTATATTTTATTTTTATTTTCTTTAACTTATATATTTTTTTATAATAGTAGTATCTGAGTCAGTTCATTTTTTTTTCTTACTTATATATTTTTTTAATAACCAGGAACTTCGTGCTATCTTAGGCACACGATAACTAATCTCCGAATCAAATTTTTTTATAACCGGGGTGTCTAGGCCACTTTGCGTGCACAATGACTAATCTCCCAATCAATTTATTATTTTTTCTAAATTTTTTTCCCTATATTTTTTTCGTTCACTTATATATTTTTTTTCCTTCTCACCGGGCCTTTTTTTTTTTTGTAACTGGTGTATTTGAGTCAGTTTAAATACACAATGACTAATTCCTGGACTAAATTTATTTTTTTAAGTAATAGAAATTGCAAATGGTATGGATAAAGCATTGTAGCTCCCCACACATAATATTGTTGATTGCAATAGTGTTTCTCCGCTACAATGTTTTCTTTCCTTGTTTTTTGCTTCTTTTTTTTTTCATTATTTTTCCTCATTATGTTTTTTTTTCCCAAAATATTTTTTTGCCCATTATACTTTTTCATATTCTTTTCTTTTTCCACTTATATTTTTTTTGTTATTTTAACTAGGGTGTCTTAAGCGCACCACAATTAATTCACATATCTATTTTTTTTTTATAACCAGGGTGTTCAGACCAATTTATGTATATTAGACAATTCTTGGACCCGTATTTTAAGGGTATATTGGCAATTTATCATTTTTCAATTATATTTTCTATAACAGTGTTGTGAGCGCGTCTTTGGGCATGAAGTCAATTTTAGATCTCATGCACATTTCGGGTGGCGCGTGCGGTGTCGTAGAGCGTCTAAAAATATATAATAGTTTTTTATATATTCATTTTATTATGTAAAATGTGTTTAAAATAATGTCATAGTACCAGAGGTATTTTCATTTTTTTTTTATTTTTGCGCTCAGTACAATAATTATAATACCCTTAAATAACACAAAAATCAAGAATTGTTAGTGGAGGTGTCCTGATAATTTTATTTTTTTAGTGCATAGTAAAATAACTTTTGTAACTTCAAATAAGACAACGAAAGAGTCACATGCGGTAATGTTTCAAACATTTCACGTTTAACTATACATGGATAGAAAAGAATTTCACTCACCACAAAAGTTAAACTTATCATGTTTTTTAACGCGAGTTGCATTTAATACAAATAAAAATAACAATAAAAATTAAAAATCTAAACAAAAAGCAAAGATGTATAGATACAAATAAAAAAAATTAAAACTATTTTAGAAGGACGAAAAAATCAAGAGATCAAAACTAAACTAAAAAAAATAGAATAAAAATTAAAATATAAAATATAAAATTATATGTTAAACCTAAATAAATAAAAAACTTTAATTTTTACAGCGGAGCACGGGTTCCAGCTTGTTTTTACTGATAGATAGATAGATATAAAAAAACAAGATTAAGAAGGAAGAAAAGAAACATATTAGGCGGTATATTCTTTAAGCTTTTAGTGAGACGTAACTCATAGAATACAATCACGTGCAACACAAGACTTTCCACCGGTGCCACTATCTCTCAAGGAGATGACAATTGACCTTGTCATAAACACATCATACTCAAAACCCTTATGCACGAGTCTTCCCATACCCGAGGCAGAACTTTCCTATCACCAACTATATTCGAAGATTACTTAGATTACAGCGGAAGGTCACAACAAAATAAAGAAATAAAATGATAAGATTCTTTAATTTGTGATAAGACAAGTCATGGAATTTGAATACAAACCTTATTGCATAAATACACAAGGAACAGTTCAGTCTTTTACTGCCCAGAACACCACCATTTTGAATCACAAATTACACAGTAACTATCACACCCCAAAAGGCTACAAGCGCCGCAAAGTGGCGTTAGTGAATGTGCCAACACTGATTCTTCAGACATGCAATTACAATAGTTCAAGTGCTGTTGGTCTCATGCTGCCACAAATACTCCACTGGATAACCAAAACTTGGAGCGCCTAAATCATCGAGTCTCATCCTCTAAGGCACGGAAACCAGCAGTCAAATCCTCATGCAACTTGCTGAATTTTTCCACGAGAACTGCTTCCCCTTCTGCGGGATCCTCAAACTTTTGAGACCTGAAATGTCAACGGATGACAATATCAGAAGGTAATTCTAGAGGATTTCTTTATAGCATGGCTTTTCAATAGGGGATTTTTGCTAGAAGTATGTAATACTTACACTAAACGATAGAAGAGATCTCCCAACCGATGTTTGATAAGGCTGTATGATATCTTCTGACCATCCATGCCAGCTCCTCTCTCGACAGCCTGTATGTTGAATTGCAAATTTGATCATCAAAGATCCAGAAAAAACCATATTGCCTACTACTGGTTGTGTGCAGCAGTTTGAGTTTTAATAACAGACCTACAATTATTGACCACTGAAACTTGATGGATAACAAAAGAGAAAAGATGAATGCCCACACCCCTCTCACAGCGAGCAAACTTGTAAATACTTCCATTAAACATTGGAAATACCAGAGGGGCGGGGGATAATTTACCTGGTTGGCCAAATTGCAGAAATGAATTATGTTGCGCATCATCCAAACAGACTTGTAGAAAGGACAGAACTTGTCGTATCTACCAGCCAAACAAACACACATTCAAAGATGAGGATTGCAGAGCTATGAGTTTGATAAAAATCTTGATTACTCAAAATGAAAGCTTGAGAAAAGATCAAGTAATGAGGTTGGGGCATACGGAGTAAATGCATTCTGAGCAAGATAGTCCTCCCTCAAAAGTTTTGCAGTCTCCAGGGTGATCTTATCTGTTTCAGCTAATGCGTCCTTTCCAACAAGCTGCAATAATCCAGAGTCATGGATATTCAATCTCAAGCAGATAAAAGAAACCAGATTAACTTTCATCTTCATAGCTTGTCACATGGAAAAACGTGAGAAAGTAAGGATGGTGTACTGTGCCAAATTTGCCTCAAAGTAGGGGTGAATCAGAGACCACATAACAGTACCCCTGCAGTGAAACTCTACATAATTCCATGGGGATTTACAGTTTCATAAACACCAAATGTGATCAATCCCCACCAAACATCTTTTATGCCAAATTAAAATTTGCAAATCAACTAATTTAGAAAGGCAAAAGAAGACATGGGGTACCCATACAGTTAGGTTTTGCAGCAGAGGTAACATTGAAACAACACACCCATCATATAGTTCCAGGCAAATCACATATTTTATAGTTCTTGGACATAAGAATACCAGAAGAGGAATTGTTTTTTTTTTTTTTAAAAAAAAAAAGCATACTTGGACAATTTCATTCAAGTCATCTTCTCTTTGGAGCACTTCGCGTGCCTTTGTTCTGATGTTGATAAAATCTGGGTCAAATCGCTCGTAAAATGACTCCAGTGCCTGACAACAAAAGAGGGGCAACCTAATTAAATGTGAACATGTTCCATAGATAATAGGATACAATGAATGGAAGATCCAATAAGCATCCACAAAGTTATTATTTTGAAAGAAAAACAAAAGAAGTTCGTAGAGAATTTGCAAACCTACCCCTGAGTACTTAGAGTAGGAAATAAGCCAGTTTACAGAAGGGAAATGTTTCCTTTGTGCAAGTTTCTTGTCCAAACCCCAGAACACCTGCAAAAGTACAAATGAATAACCTCATTTCAATCAAAATATAAGTCTTTGGGGGGGGGGGGGGGGGGATAAAATGGCATCAAGATAGAACCTATCATTTTTTTAGACTGTATAAATTACATGTGCTTGGACTTAAAATTTAACCTGGATCACGGAAGTAGAATCATTGCTGGGCCTAGGCTATGTTTCCAGTTTGTTGACCAGTAATTCAGCCACAATCAAGTTGGCTTGAATAATTGAACATAGAATTTTTCTATGGTTTTTCCTTTTGATTTTGAGATTTCTATTTCTTGTCTTATTGTTTATCAGGCACAAGATAGAACCTATCATTTTTTAGACTGTATGAATTACATGTGCTTGGACTTAAAATTTAACCTGGATCACGGAAGTAGAATCATTGTTGGGCCTAGGCTATGTTTCCAGTTTGTTGACCAGTAATTCAGCCACACTCAAGTTGGCTTGAATAATTGAACATAGAATTTTTCTATGGTTTTTCCTTTTGATTTTGAGATTTCTATTTCTTGTCTTATTGTTTATCAGGCACCCTAAAATATTTTTTTCCCTACTGTAACAAGTATTTCAAACTTTAAATAAAAAAATTTAGGTTGTGGAAGAACACTGTCTGAGAAAAAAAGACTTGACTCTCTGTTTTTACTGAGCAATCTATGTTGTGCCAATTGCTTCTAGCATGAAAGATAGTAAACATAGTTTGTAATTACCTGGACAATGCTGAGGGTAGCAGATGTAACAGGATCTGAGAAATCTCCTCCAGGTGGGGAAACTGCTCCAACAATTGTGACACTGCCTGTACGCTCTGGCGAACCAAGGCATTTTACTTTACCAGCTCGTTCATAAAAGGAGGCCAAACGTGCTGCCAGATAAGCTGGGTATCCACTATCAGCAGGCATTTCTGCCTGCAAACATAATTAAGTAAATGCATTTACAGTTTATCAGAGTAGGATAAACACAACTTTCACAATATACATGAAAGAACTAGCATAATAGATCATAGATCTCACTTCTCAGCTACTTCATTTGTCTAATAAATAACAGCATACAGAGAATCAATCATTAGAATACTATATCCTTAATCTAATATCAACAGTAACAAATGATGATATTTGCCAATCTCTTGTGGAAGTCAGAAGCCAGCACCTGATAAGATGTTGGAATCAATCGTTATGTATTAACTTTATCCAGTTTCGACAAATTTAGCTAACATAAACGTCCTTATTTTTTGCAATGATGGTTTGCAAATGATATTCAAGTTACGGTAACAAAGACACATGGCATGCTAGCTACAAATGAGATTGGCCACACAGAGGCACCAGCTACCACTGCAACATATAAGAT
This sequence comes from Salix dunnii, assembly GCA_015731905.1. Lineage (NCBI taxonomy): Eukaryota > Viridiplantae > Streptophyta > Magnoliopsida > Malpighiales > Salicaceae > Salix > Salix dunnii. Next base: position 17,351,730 of record CM027668.1, read on the forward strand.
GCTCATATACAAATCATTAAACAATTCTTCCAATGCATTGAGATAAATGTTAGTAGAGGCTAACCAGCCGTCCAGAAATTTCACGCAATGCCTCTGCCCAACGTGATGTTGAATCTGCCATCATGCTCACATTGTAGCCCATATCTCTGAAGTATTCAGCTATGGTGATTCCTGAGAACAACACATACACCCACAATTTGAGGAAAATCAACACAAGGCATTCAAAAAGACAGAACATCACCAGTAATAAATTAATCTAATAAATAGAGTTTACAAATTCATGAAAATAAAGCACAAACATTAAACAGCATAAGCAATAAAATTAAAAGTTTGAATTTTGTTCTCCAGTCCACTGCACATGGTCTAAATAGCCTGAGGTCTGCAGCCCACAGGTGTAGGTGTGGGTTGTATTGCCCAAATTGCAACCATTCATTTCTCTGAATATTATATGTGCTTCATAAGAGAGCTGCTGCTTCTCTAACGAAGGACCTGTGACAGTAATCTGATATCTTACAAATCACCATCTTTTTCTTGAATTACAAAAAGTCACTAACATCCACTGGTGCATGCATTCAAAACGCATCTGCTCTTAACTAACCAACTGCATTGAATTTTTTTAATAACTCTAAATTCTCATAATGCTAACAAGAAAGAACAAGTACAAGATATAGTACTTTCTGCTTCAGAGATTACTCTTCATATCATCCTCTTTTCTGTATAGTATTTACATAAAAGGGATAGTGTTACCTGTGTAAATTGAAGCCTCGCGAGCAGCAACAGGCATGTTAGAGGTGTTGGCTACAAGGGTTGTACGCTTCATGACAGATTCTTCACGGCCATCAGGCAAAGTCATGGTCAATTGTGGAAAATCCATGAGCACCTGAGCAATCCATTACCCAAGTAAAAAACCATAAAACAGGATTGATGACTAAACTGAGAGAAACATATACCTCTGCCATTTCATTTCCTCTTTCTCCACAGCCCACATACACAACAGTATCAGAGTTAGAGTACTGCACAAACAAACATAAGCAATGAATCAACCAAACTGCCCCATCATCACAACCGATAGAGTAAGCTCCACAAGGAATTGATAAGTTTCACCTTGGAAAGAGCTTGACTAATGACAGTCTTCCCACAACCAAATGCCCCAGGTATGGCACAAGTTCCACCAAGAACTGAGGGGAAAAGGGCATCAAGGACACGCTGAAACAAAAGAGAGTCACTGGGAACTCATATAACTAAAAGAGAAAACAATAGATGAAAAAACATTTGCGTTTAGAAGGCAAATACCTGCCCAGTGAGTAAAGGGGTATCCGCTGCAAGCTTTGATGCAACTGGTCTTGGTGTACGTACTGGCCAAGTCTGCATGTAGAAGAAGCCCATAGCAAATAAAAAAAAGTCTAGATCTGGAAACAAGCATTTCAATTCACCTGGAGTTTGGCTACAAGTTACAAACCTGAAGCATGGTAAATTGCTTTTTGACACCCTGGAACTCAAGCTCTAGCACAGTATCCTACAAAAGCAGAAGTCAGTGTACAGATCTACTACGATGTGTCAATGTGCAATTTAGAAGTCAAAGAAAAATCATGTAAATATAAATCTCAACTAAATGGTAACTATATAAATCTCAACTAAATGGTAACTATAACCCAGGAGACTGGAGAATGATCCAAATGCCATTTGCATGAAGTTTAGGTTTCCCAAGTTCAGCATTCATAAACTTATGTGTCAAGTAGAAACGAGCACTGCGCTATATGATATGTATCGAACAAGAAAAAAAAGGGAAAGCAGATTGCGTTCTATTGTAATTATCGTTTTATTGAGGCAAAGAAGAGAAAGAAGAAGAGAAAGAGACAAACCTTCAATGAATATTGACCAGGAGGTGCAATGTAAGTGATTTTTCCCATAGCATCAGGGGGGAGGGCAACATGATGCTGCATTAGAGTGTTCTCAAATACAGTCTGCATTGCAAAATATCCACACATAATCCTATGTTAAACTTAATGCAAAGATAGATAAATAATAAACAAATAAAGATGTCCAAACCACACATTTCTAAAAGAAAAGAGTCCTGCAAACAAAAGCTTCAAATAAACAACTTACAGCATACAAGTCGCCACCAGTCACATGATCTCCCTCACCTGCCAACATCAAGCATAGCTGAGGTTAATGGAATGCTACATTAGAAATTGAAGGAACAATTAAAGTCATTTGCCGACAAAGTTCCAGCAGTCACCTATTTTTTTAGGCTGAAATTCCCAGAGCGTGTCTTTGTCAAGTGCTGGGACAGAGACACCACGAGGAATATAGACATCACCAGATATTCTAGCAATGGTTTTCAGAGGTCTCTGTTTTGATGAAAAAACATGGGTGAATAGTTAATCACTATATATTTCTAGAGAGAAACCAAAGCACAAACCTCGTTTCTTTCTTTTTGATAAAGCGAGAGCAAAGAATAAACTTAGAATGCTTTTAAAAATAACAGAAAACAAAACACAATTCTAATTACTAAATCAGAATTGACAATAAGGCAAGCACTATCAAACCTGAATTCCATCAAAAATATTCCCCAATATTCCAGGTCCAAGCTCCACGGATAGAGGCTGTAAGATCAACATACAATTAATGAGCTGATGCAGTCACAATAACATCCAGGAACAAGACAAGATAGTGAGATCACCTTGTGGGTCCGAAGAACAGGGTCGTTTACCATCAGACCAGCAGTTTCCTCGTACACTGACAGCAGAGAGAACAAAAAACATTCATTTCCCTTTCAGGCCCCTCAGTAAAGACAAAGCAATATGTTTCTTTCCATTTTAAAAACAGGGAATGCAGGAGCAGGCAAAGCAGAAACAAATAATAATTGATGAAACCACTCGAAAAAGAGAGAAGGATGGTCCATGAAATACAGAATTCTAACTAACTATCTAGAGCTTGCATTCATAAATAACCTTGGATTGTGGCCGAATGCCCTTCCAAACGAATAATTTCGCCAATTAGATTGTCATGGCCAACACGGACCAGCTCATACATGGCTGCACCAGCCATGCCATCGGCAACCACGACTGGCCCTGATACCTGTCACATCAAGTCCAGGAGAATGCAACATCAACAAATTTATTGAGATCATGAAAGACCGAAGTTGAACTAACAATCATGCATTGCAATCAGTTGCTCACATCCTAGAAATATGAGAACTAAATCTTAATCCGTGCAAATGATGAGCACAGATATGAACAGGACAAATCAGGTCTTATTTTTAACCATTTGCTATCTGGATAAACATTTTTCATCGAGTTCAAGCAATGACAAGTGCACAGACATCAGTTAGTTCAACATTTATCGAGCCCAGTCAAAGTTAAGAAAAAGCATAAAAACACACAGAATTGAAACGCTAGCAGCCAGTTCGAAAACCTGTTTAGCATTTCACAGTTCCTCAAATCTCTACCGTTATAGTTAACACCAACAACTAGGCTAACAAGATCTCAAGAAAAAAATCAATAACCACTCGAGTTTACGTATCTCAATGGATCACGACCCTTTAAGAACAGATCTAACGGCTCGGAATTCAACTTCGAAATCAATATCAGATAAACCCAAAAACTCGATCTAATCACAGTATATCAAAAGAAACAGGACATCGGAAAAGTACAATCAAAACCAGAACAAAAATTCGATCCATCTGATTACATGAGATTAATAATTAATTGAGAAGAAGGAAAAAGAAAACAGAAAAGAAAAGGAATCTACCTTGCGAACGTATCCATACTCGCTCTCCTTCTCGGAATCTTCAAATGTAGTCAATCGAGCTCCGTACACCGACGGCATTTTCTCTGAGAGAAACAGGTGACAGAAATTCTATACGAAGGTACGTAGAGAATCCAGGAAACGATTCAAACCCTAAGGTTTCAATCGAATTAGAAATTGCGATTAACTGATTTCGCAGAAGCAAGTGACCGAGCGGGGAGAAGGGGGTGGGATTTTGTTGATTGCGTTTTTTATGGAGGGAGGGACAGGAAAGGGGCCACCAGCAGAGACGAGGATTTGTGAGGGAAGGTGGTAATGATCCGCTGCTTTTGCAGTATCGTAATGCTTTAGTTCTGCCTACTTAGTAACATGCCATGTCAGCACGGGCGTTCGCCCGAAATGGAGCCGACTCTACAAAACAAAAACAAAGCAGTGACTGGTGAGCGGTTGATAGTGATTGATTTTTTAAATGGATAGAAATAAATACAAGATATCAATCAATTAAATAATAACTTTATTTATTTATTTATGAAGTGCTAAGATTTTAGGAGGGGTTGAATGGTACCCGGTGACCGGTGAGCATTAACTGAACGCTACAGCGGCAGCTGCGGCACACAACGACGGAAGTGGAAACTTCCAGGCCATTTCATGGCATGGATGGATGGACAAAACCCACTCCAGGTCAAAGCCAAGATGAGGGCGACACGTATAGTTTAATTGGTGTACAATTTAATATGGAACATCATTTGTTTTTAGCTGTACTTTATTATAGCACCTTGAAATCTAGAGCTGAATATCGAATGTTTTGGTTCCTGATATCACATTGGCAGCCTCACAAGGATGCATTCACATCTGTTCCGCGCATGTTGCCACTCCATCGCTCGAGCCGACTTCACAGCATGATGGAGCATTTGCGACCCGTTCACGTTGTTTGGTATTATTTTTATTTTTATATTTGAGATTTCAAAAAAAATAATTTTAAAAAATATATTTTTATTATTGTTCAAAATAAATTATGAAGTATTTGGTTAAAACTATAGTTGAGTTTGAGGTTGAAAAAAATAGTTTCAAGTGTTTGATTATCAAGTTTTTCATATTGTTTTTAACTGGTGAAATTACTTTAAAAGACATAAATACACACACACGCAAACATGTATATAATGTATTAATAATCATAATTTTATAATATAAAGAATAATTCAGATCGATTAAAGTTAAATGTTATCAATAATAATTCATTTGGAATCCGACTATGTCATCTCAAAGTAAAGCTAAAACATCAATAAAAATTTATACCTATTGTATTTATCAATTTGATGTGAAATTGATATTTTTAATGATGATAGTGATGATAAGTTGATAATGATTGAAAATGTTAGATGATATCGTGAGTAAATCATTATATATAAAATATTTATTAAGAATTACACCAATACTAAAAAAAATATAAAAAAATTAGAATAAAATTATTTTACAAAACATGCATTTAAAAAACTGCAAAGCCAATTTAAAAACAAATTGTGCATGCCATCATTCATCATGGATTGTGCTCCATGTTGTATAGCTCGAAGCACAAACCCAAAAAACTCAACTCTCCGCAACCCATAAAAAAGCAACCCCATATAACAAAATCTAAAACCCTAAAGCCCCTCTCTCTACTTTCACTTCCCTCACAGCAACTGCTTAGCCAGAGAAAGCAAAGGCATAGCTACATCGGGCGTGGAGGTGTTATGTAAAGGAGAAGTGGAGTTGTGGGTCGTTGCAGATGAGAGAAAAGTGAGAGATGGGATATTGATGGTGAGGGTGTTTTAGTGTTATTATTTTCAATAGTCATTTTTATATTTGAAACATTGGATCGCTGTTAGAAAAGCATGTATTTCCAGCTTTTCTTAAAACTTAGTTTTCATCAAAAAATTATGTAGGTTCTATGTTAAAAATTTGCTTATCAAACTTTACCAAACACTAAATTCTACGTCTTCATTCATCTTATTTGCAATCGTGAGTGGCATCACGATGCCAAACAGGCACTAAAACTTGAAGTTGATTTCACAACCTAATCAAGTAAGAAATCCAAATTTAAATCGTGTCATGCCAAAAATAAAACCTCAACTTTGAAATTACCATTCTATCCATAGACAACAAAATTTAACTCTTGGTGTTGGAGGATATTTTTGGATTTTTATATTTTTATCCAATATAATTACAAATTCCCTTACAAGAGACAAAAAGGAAGATTTGTGTCTAGGGGCATGATGGTACTTCCACGTTTGTTTTTTTCATGGTTACATAAAGTAATGTTTAGGAAATCCCCTTTTTGTCTTTTAAATTTACTATGATTACGTCATACGATACACCATTAGTTTTTCATGCACATACGCCTATCATGCGATGCATGCAATATCTATAGGTGGTGTAAAATGCCTGATTGCCATAACACTTGGTGCTCAACCATATTCTCCTCCTCCTAGCGCGACACATGTTGTATGAAGGCAATCATGGAATTGTCGATGGAAAACTTTTTTTTATCTTCCTCTTTTTTCTCTCCTACAACTATAAAATACAAGACGAGTTTTTATGTTTCTAGTTGTTTTATTTCAGTCCTTAGTCTTTTGATTTTATTTTTCTTACTAGTTTTTTAAATTGAAATTTTAATTGTTTTTAATTACCCCTTCAATTAAAATTGATCATACATGATGTGTTTCTTTTCAATCCTTATTTTTTTTATATTTATTTTTTTTTTGTTCCTTTAATTTTTCTGGTCTACAAGTTTTAATTTGTTTCAGTTAATTTTTAAAACAATTACACCAAGTTTTTTTTTAAAAATTCCTTTATTTTTTTTGTCTCGGGATTTTAATCTGTTGTGGTCTTGTCTTGTAATTAGAATTAATTATATATTTTATTTTTTATTTAGGCTTTTATTCTTTTAATTTTTTATTTAGTATTCATTCCTTTGGTTTTTTAGGTCCTTCTTAGACAATGTTTATTTTTTTTTTGTCCATTTTTATGCATATATGCTTTTAGTTTTTAATTTTTTAATTTTATTATTTTTTATTGGAGTTTTATTTTTATCAATTCTGAAATTTTAATTTATATTGGAGATCATTTTAAAATTAATATTTTTTTCTTTTTTTCTTTATTATTTTTTTAGTATTTTCTGTTATTTTTATTTGTTCTTCGAATCAGATAATTTTTTTATGTTCAGAATATTTATTTTAGTTTTTTTCTTCTTTTTTTTGTTTTTATTTGCTATTTTGTTAAAGTTTTTATTTATTTGCCAAGATAATTTTATGGTTTCATTGTTTACATAATAACAACAATAATTTTAGTAATTGTTTTATTTTATTTTATTTTTTTCTTGCTTTTTTTTGTAAAAATATTTTGTTTTTTATAATCCAGAACAATTTTATAATTTGAATTGTGTGGACAATAATGGTGGTAATATTTTTAGTTGTAATAGTCATGATAATAATAGTAATGCAATAATGATTTTTCAATGATATTTTCTTCTTTATAGGTAGAAAATTAATGATTTATTTTTGTTGTTCTATTATTGTAGATGTTTCCACAATTTATATTTTATTATTTGTTTAATATAATTTAGATTATAAAATGAGTTAAATCTATATAGTGAATTCAATGATTTAGGTATACGAATCCTCTTATTTTTAATGCCGATGATAATTTTATGCTGGTGATTTCATAAAAACCTGTTAATTAGATAAATTTATATCAATTTAAAATTCATATATTTTATTTGAAAATTGCGCGTTGTATAAATTCTGTATAAATTTATTATTTTACATAAATTTATAGAATAATAAAAAACCCCTCATAATCTTAATATTTTTTGCATTAAAAAAAGGGATTCCAACCATGACAAAACACGAATATTTGGCTTAGTAGTTATCAAAATAGAGTGATAAGTTTTGAGAAAGAGGTCAGTAGAGAGGGATACAACTGAGCCTGGTGTAGGCTACACGGTGTATTATAATAATGGAATTATATTTTTATTCTAAAAAACACCATTCAAGGCTGTCGTACTGGGTAGAGCTATATATTTATTTGATATTTGCTTGGGTTTTTTAAATATATAATTTCGCACGTTAAAAAATAATTTGTTTTGACATGAACGATGTATCTTCTTTGTTGTCTTTGAAATTAAAATTACAGCTTCACGTGTTTATCAATTCACTGTTGGATCATTAATCCAACGTTGGGCTTATATGAAAATAATTATGTGTTTGTGGACTGTCAAATAAAGTAAAGCCTAATTAAAATGATCTGCTAAGTATTTTTAGGCAATTGGGTTTGATGTATCTAATAGGGTGTGGACCTTTAATGTGTAGAGATTAAGGGGTTGTTCCTATTTTAGTGATGGGCTAAAATAGGAATACCAAAAGGCATGAATACCAAAAGGCACTTGGTTGCCTATATATATGGTCATGGTCCCCAGATTACACGTTCGACAATTCTCACACTGACATCCCATTATCAGAGAGAACTAAGGTTAAGGTAGAGAGAACAAAGGGCTCTCAAAGGAGAACGTGTTAATCTGGAATGCCATCCGTACGACTCTAGATAGCGACTTCCGGATATGGATTCAGGTACGCTTCCGCTTTATAGTTTATGCAGTTTATTGTTCTTGATAATTCCACATGAACACAATTTCTATATGTTATGAAATGCTAGATATAACAAGTGGTATCAGAGCCATTTCATGTTGAATTATTAGGAAATCAATTAGTAAATAGCAATGAATTTACATTGAAGAAATAGACTGTGTATTAGATATATATATATATATATATATATATATATATATATATATATATATATATATATATATATATATATATATATGCAAGGTGTATTTCCAATATTAAAATATAAAAAAATGCTGGTGCATGGATTAAACTGGCAGCCCGTAGGCTGCCAGTGAAGACAAGAAATAATCAGCCAACACTGGTGAAGAATTCACCTGTCAGTGTAAGAAAATCCCAGTGAAAAGGAAATTAATCAGCGCTGGCTAGGCCAGCGCTGATTCAAGAATTCAAACTGGCAGCCCGTAGGCTGCCAGTTTAGATGAGGCAACCAGCGCTGGTGAAGGAAACTGAAGATGAAGAAGTTTAAAAAAAAAAAAATGAAACGATAAGGTGCAGCTGTTACAAATTTTGTAACAGCTGCCAGGGCAAGGATATAATAAAGAGCTACAGTCGGTCCTTTAAAAGATAATTAAAGAGCTACAGCCGTAACGTTACGGCTGTAGCCATAGTTCATTTCCCAGGGGTCATAACCCCTGGGATTATCTCTTCACAGGCCCTAACGGGCCTGTGGCAGTTTAGTTTTTGGGATGTGGGCTTCGGTCCATAGTAAATAGACAGAAATTATGGGCTTTAGGCCCACACAAATTATCTAATATTATGGGCTTTTGCCCATAAAAAAAAATTTTAGGCCCACACAAAATTATGGATTTAGCAGGCTGATTTAGGATCCGAGTTGGCCCGACCCGGTCCAACCGCGAGGTCAATTGTCAAAGTCAACCGTTGACTTTGACCGTTGACTTTGTTAAAAAAAAAAAATTGGTGCAAATTTTTTTTTCCCTTCAAATATTGGTATATTAATATATATTTTGCAATGAATTAATTAAAATAATATGTCACCAAAGTGACCTCTTTTGTGGAGATTAATTTCATTTTGAAATATAAAGGGTTATGTGTATGCGATTTATGTTTTTATTGATCGGCCCAAAGGAAGGTCAATATTTAAAGTAAATGCATGTGCACATGTAATAATTAACATGTGATGATTATTTGGTTTTACATGTGACTAATTAATCGACCCAAAGGCCGATTTATTTTTTTGACATGTTTTTTTTATTATCAATGTTTAATTACTACATTAAGATATCACTTACAAATTAATCTTTTATCCAAAGATAAAATATTAATGGAGTGCCCGATATCTTAAGATGGGTTTTACCTTTATTTGAATTAATTTTTGCTCTTAAGATAATTTTTGTTTGTGAGCTTGTTTCAATTGTTGTTGTTCTCTTTTCAGCGATTAATCCTGCTAATATAACTGCCAGTATCAACTCAATTCCTATGCTTAATGGCTCTAACTTCAAATCTTGGAAAGACAATCTTTTGATTGTTCTTGGAGTTATGGATCTCGACCTTGCGTTAAGGACTGATTCTCCCCCACCTCTTAAGGATGAGAGTACCTCTGATGAAAAGAGGGATATGGAAAGGTGGGAGAAATCAAATCGCATGTGTATGATGATTATGAAGAGAGCCATTCCAGAAGCATTCAGGGGCACAATTTCTGATCATATCACTACAGCTAAGGAATTCCTTGCCAATATTGAAAAGAGATTTGTCAAGAATGAAAAGGCTGAAATCGGTACACTTTTGACAAGTCTCATTTCAATGAAGTATAAAGGCAAAGGCAATGTAAGGGAGTACATTTTGGAGATGTCTCATCTTGCTTCCAAGCTCAAAGCACTTAAGCTTGATCTCTCTGAGGACTTGCTAGTGCATCTGGTTTTAATATCCCTTCCTGCACAATTTAACCAGTTTAAGGTGAGCTACAATTGTCAGAAAGAGACTTGATCTCTGAATGAGCTCATCTCACACTGTGTTCAGGAAGAGGAAAGGCTTAAGCAAGATAGGACAGAAAGTGCTCACTTAGCCGTTGCCTTTAAAGAAAAGGGAAGGAAAAGAAAGAATGTTAAGGAAGCTGCGGGTACAGTATCTCAGAAGAAACAGTTAACGAAATCACATGATTCCGTTGGTACTAGTTGTTTCTTTTGTGATGCTGAAGGGCATAAAAAGAAGCAATGCACCAACTATCATGCTTGGCGTGCTAAGAAAGGTATGCTTCTTGCTTTGGTTTGTTCTGAAGTTAATTTAACTTCGGTACCTAGACACACGTGGTGGTTAGATTCTGGTGCAACAACTCACATCAGTGTGTCATTGCAGGGTTGCCTGAGTTGCCGAAAGCCAAATGATGTTGAAAGATACATCTACGTAGGCGATGGCAAGACGGTTGAAGTTGAGGCAATTGGAAAATTTAGATTATTGTTAAAGATCGGACTTTATTTGGATCTTAACGAAACTTTTATTGTACCGTCTTTTAGACGGAATTTGATTTCTATTTCTGCTTTGGACAAATCTGGTTATTCTTGTTCATTTGGAAATGGAAAATTTAGTTTGTTTTATGATTCCAAATTATCTGGTTCCGGTTCTTTATCTGGTTATGATAATCTTTATTTGATTGATACAATTGCTTCATTTAATGAATCTCTGCAATTAAGTACACGAGGTACCAAGAGAAAATTAACTAGCGAGAATTCAGGTGTATTATGACACAAAAGATTAGGTCATATCTCTAAAAAGAGAATAGAGAGACTTGTGTCAGATGAAATTCTCGATCCCTTAGATTTTTCAAATTTTGATATTTGTGTTAATTGTATTAAGGGTAAACAAACCAATACAAGGAGATTTATAGCCAACAAGACTATGGACATCTTAGAACTCATACATACGGATATTTGTGGGCCATTTCCTACGGTCGCTTGGAATGGTCAACAATATTTCATAACGTTCATAGATGATTTTTCCAGATATGGCTATGTATATCTCATAAATGAAAAATCACTGTTATTGGATGTGCTCAAAAGTTATAAAGCTAAAGTTGAAAGCCAACTCGGTAAAAAGATTAAAAGCATCAAATATGACCGTAATGATGAGTACTATGGTAGATATGACAGTTCAGGAGAACTGGTAGATTAAAAGCGTCAAGGACTATTTGCTAAATTCCTAGATGAATATACTATTGTCACACAGTACACTATGCTAGGTTCACCTAATATTAATGGTGTTGCTGAAGATGAAATAGAACACTTAATGACATTATAAGAAGTATGATTAGTCATTCTACCTTACCAAAATCACTCTAGGGAGAAGCACTTAAGACTGCAACATATATCCTTAATCGAGTTCCAACTAAAGCCACTATTAAAACCCCTTATGAACTTTGGACAGGCAAACAACCTAGTTTAAAACACTTGCATGTTTGGGGATATCCAGCTGAAGCAAGGCCTAATGAAAAGAAACTGGACTCTAGAATGGTAAGTTGCTATTTTATTAGATATTCAAAAAGATCTAGGGGATACAAATTTTATGATCCCATAACTAAGTTGATTTTCGAGACGAGAAATGCCTGATTCTTTGAGAATATCGATTTTGCGGGAGGTTGTTAAAGATAAAAAATTTGTCTTTAAAGAGGAATATATTGATATTCCCACAGGTGTCATTAGCATTGGTTAAGATTCTAATGTTGACCATGTTGAAGACACAACGAATCAAGACAATGTCGAAGTACCTCCTATTCAAGAAATTATTCCAGAAGAACAACCTCGAGCACCTCTAGAATCTATGCCATTAAGAAGATCCACTAGAGAGAAGAGAAGTGCAATATCGGACGATTATATTGTATTTCTCCAAGAACATGAGGTTGATATTGGAGTGATGGAAGATGATCCTATCAACTTCCATCAAGCCATTGAAAGTTCTAACTCTCAAAAGTGGATTTATGCTATGAATGAGGAGATTAAGTCAATGAAAGACAACAACGTGTGGGATCTTGTCCCATTACCTGAAGGTGTGAAACCCATTGGTTGTAAATGGATATTTAAGACCAAAAGGGATTCGAAAGGTGATGTGGAGAAGTACAAGGCACGTCTTGTAGCAAAGGGCTTTACACAGAAAGAAGGTATCGATTATAAAGAGACTTTCTCTCCGGTATCTTCGAAAGACTCATTCAGGATTATAATGGCATTGGTGGCACATTTCAATCTTGAGTTACATCAGATGGATGTAAAGACAGCGTTTCTCAATGGTAACATTGATGAGAAAATCTATATGGTGCAACCAGAAAACTTTGTGTCTGGAGACCCAAAGAATATGGTTTGCAAACTTAAGAAATCCATCTATGGACTCAAACAAGCATCTCGACAATGGTATTTCAAGTTTCATCAAGTGATCATCTCGTTTGGTTTTGAGATGAATTTGGTCGATGATTGTATATACCATAAGTTCTGTGGGAGTAAATATATTTTTCTGGTTTTGTATGTCGATGACATCTTGCTTGCCAGCAGCGATATAGGCTTATTGCACGAAACCAAGAAATTTCTAGCTAAGAATTTTGAGATGAAAGATCTTGGTGAAACCTCTTTTGTATTAGGAATTCAGATACACCGAGATCGCTCTCGAGGTATTCTTGGATTATCACAAAAGAACTATATCGAAAAGGTTCTAAAGAGATATGGCATGCAAGACTGTAGACCAGGAGATACCCCTGTGGCTAAGGGAGACAAATTTAGTCTCAATCAGTGCCCTAAGAATGATTTTGAGAAAAGAGAAATACAGAAGATTCCTTATGCTTCAGTAGTAGGGAGTCTAATGTATGCTCAAGTTTGTACGCGTCCGGATATTGCGTACATTACTGGGATACTGGGCAGATATTTAAGCAATCCAGGAATAGACCATTGGAAAGCAGCTAAACGGGTCTTACGGTACTTACAGAGAACAAAAGACTACATGCTCACATATCGGAGTTTAGCTAATCTGGAGATCATTGGGTATAGCGACTCCGATTTTGCTGGATGCCAAGATAGTATGAAATCTACGTCAGGCTATATTTACATGATAGCTGGAGGTGTTGTCTCCTGGAAGAGTGCTAAACAGTCACTTATAGCCTCTTCCACGATGGCAGCTGAGTTCATTGCATGTTATGAGGCATCCAATCATGGAGTATGGCTGCGGAATTTTGTCACAGGGCTGCGCATAGTGGATGATATTGAAAGACCACTAAAATTATTTTGTGACAATAAGTCGGCAGTTTTATATTCTAATAACAATAGGAGCTCATCGAAGTCGAAACACATCGACATCAAGTTCCTAGTTGTTAAAGAAAGAGTTCAGAGTGGACAGTTGTCTATAGAGTATATCGGTACAAACTCCATGGTTGCGGATCCGCTTACTAAGGGATTGCCACCCAAAATGTTTCATGAGCATACTGCTCGTATGGGTGTTTTGGCAATTAATGATATTCAGTTTTAATGGGAGTTTATAATTTCATATGCTTTTATGATATAGACAAAATTTTCAGTGTATGAATATTTATGAGTTTATTTTCTGCAGAAATAAAGTCTTTGGTTTAATTTACACTCTGATTTTAGTATGGTTTGATTTCACTAAGGTTTAAGGGTGGACCAGTTGGAAATAGGCATGTTAAGATCATATTGCATGAAATTTCCATGCTACACATCCACATCATGATCCATGTCATTTAGTTATATTGGCATACGTGACCTTTGATGGTTGAATTACGATAATTGTGACGAAGACCGCTTAGATCCTATGCTGATATGATTATTGGACCGGATTGGTTATAGATACATTTGTTAATGACAGCAAAGATTGAGCTCATTTTGGTTATTTTGCAAAACATAATTATAAGGTTATACATATAGCCCAAGTGGGAGATTGTTGGATCATTAATCCAACGTTGGGCTTATATGAAAATAATTATGTGTTTGTGGACTGTCAAATAAAGTAAAGCCTAATTAAAATGATCTGCTAAGTATTTTTAGGCAATTGAGTTTGATGTATCTAATAGGGTGTGGACCTTTAATGTGTAGAGATTAAGGGGTTGTTCCTATTTTAGTGATGGGCTAAAATAGGAATACCAAAAGGCATGAATACCAAAAGGCACTTGGTTGCCTATATATATGGTCATGGTCCCCAGATTACACGTTCGACAATTCTCACACTGACATCCCATTATCAGAGAGAACTAAGGTTAAGGTAGAGAGAACAAAGGGCTCTCAAAGGAGAACGTGTTAATCTGGAAGGCCATCCGTACGACTCTAGATAGCGACTTCCGGATATGGATTCAGGTACGCTTCCGCTTTATAGTTTATGCAGTTTATTGTTCTTGATAATTCGACATGAACACAATTTCTATATGTTATGAAATGCTAGATCTAACATTCACAACACCAAGGATTACCTAATTCTGATGACTAAAAACTGTCCGAAGAATTTAAAGAATTTTCTTAGTTTCAATCTAAACATCAAATATGTATCAAAACTGTCCGAAGAGAATTCTTAACCCCAAGAAAAGAACACGCAAGAAAATGTTTTTATCCCAACATACAAATAGATGGGTAGATTTTAAAGTTCGATGATGTGAACAAGAGGAAAAGGTAGAAATAGACAGGTCGTCATTTCTCATCACTTGTTATCAGCTCTGGGACTACTGGTCTCCGGGGTTAGAGTTGCTTGTGCAAGCGCTACACATCAAGTTTCTTTTTCCAGGTCCGCAATTTCTGTTTCGCTGCATCTTTTGTCGTGTAGAAAACGAGAATTGAATACATGAAGGAACGGTTCCCTGTGTCATATTGATAAATGGGTTAAATTTAGGTAACACATGCTCAAAAGATCCATTTCCATTGCCTCTTCCCACAACCCCCCCGTGGATAAAAATAAAATAAAAAACGTCGTGGATAATAAAATCTGGGTGTTTCGCTGAGGTATCCCTATCTGACTTGTAAAGGGACTGGGGGGAACTTGCTTTCCTTAGTTTCTGTCCTGGTGTTTCGTCGTTGGATGATGTCTTATCCTTCCTGTTGCATTGATATCTTTCCGGTATTGCAGATACAATTTAGGAAAGATTGGGTGCTCGGTGCTCTGCTATTTAAGAAAGGTTGGTGACCTGTGCAGACAAGGAATTATCAGCGTATCTCATGAAGATTTTCCTATTGTAGTTCTATTAGAATTAAAAGGTGTAATTGATGTATAAATACTGACAGCATTACTGTAAACAAACAAGAATCGTGAACAAGTTATTTTTCACTCTCAAATTCTTCATCTGGCCATTCAATAATATATTTGAAGTAAAAAGAAGAATAAAATACAAAATGTCATGCTTGAAGCTTGTTGCCCTTACTTTTTTTGGCTATGTTAACTACTCTGCTGGAGAAATCTCTCTGTGAAAAAAGGGACACGCCCTTTATGATTCATTCCTTTTCATAACGTGTCGTTGTTTGGACTGACTTAGTTATGCACCCTATTGTTCTTTGTTGCTGTCATTCATGGATGCTGCAAATTCATGGAACTCTTTGTTTGAGCCACATTAGTGAAAAGATCAAATCAAAGATGGACCGGTGACTTCGATGCAGGTGATTGTAGTTTTGAGGCAATATGTTGAATTGAAAATACAAGCTCACAGAAGATTAGGTTGACAAGATGTTTTAGCCTTGATAGAAATTTCTTAGCCTTTTTCCTTCCAAGATAGTGTATACAGTAGTTACTTGTCTGTGCTAGATTATTGATTGATTGGTAGTAGCTGGATATTTCTCTGACAATCTCTGTAATCATCTTCTTTGTTGACTTTTGCTGGAACAGCCAGCATCATGCTTGTTCTGTCTTTACATGCCTGCTGAGAGCTCACAATCAGGCAACGCTTGCATCTCTCGATTTCTAGGGCGAGGTAATGGCACTTCTTCAGATTCGGATGTTATGTAAATTGAACATGCACCACCATTGGTTTGCGTTATATAGTTCCATTCCATCCGTAGCTGGAAGGAACACTTGTTTATGCAAACAGTCTTGTACTCTGCCCATCTGTGAATTTTTCTGACTTTGGCAAGACATAAAAGCTCTTTTCATTGATACCTTTTTTTTAATTCGTGAAATTTATAGCGAGTTGCTTCAATTATTCAGCATTTTTTAAAGCATGCGGAGAACTTCAGTGGCTCTATCCGTCCACAAACTTGGTGTTTTTTTCATGTGATTTTTAAGGACAGGGAGATCCAAAACATTAAAGAAAATAACGTGTAGATAATTGTAGTGAAATTTGGGTACGTGTGGATTCGTCTTCTTCACCCGTATGGATGATGAATGATAATGCCAATGATCCATTAAGACAGGTAGCAAATAACTTTTGGCGGATGGTCACAGCTTCTTCTAAATGTTCCCTGGTCGTGCGTGGCAGCATCTCAATGAGGAAAAAAAGCCACCACACGGCACTTGGCCCATGACTGAGCGAGACCCCATGTCCACCTTTTTGATGTTCTTGGCAATTCCTTCAACTTTCCATCCCAACTTCTCAAATTTGATCCATAGAAAACAAATCTTTCGGTTTCTACAGGACTTGTCAGCTCACGTTTTTTTTTGTCAAATAAATGCTATCCGGTAAGAATTATAGATCATGAATGCCTTGATAAAACCCTTCTCCTTGCATTACTTTCCATGAATTGTTTTTTCTAGTAGTAGTTCACGGCAAGAACTCACTGGGTCACTTTCTGCTCTGGTAGGGTCTCAGTTTCAGACAAAGACACAGACTCCCAAAAAGAGAAGGAGCCCAAAAATGAGCATTTCAAAAACCCTAAAAAGGTAGGAGTAGTGAGCTAAAAAAGCCCTTGAAGGACATCCTCTAATCTCTTACCCCTCTGCTCTCCGAAACAATAGAAGCAGACGAACAAAAAAAACTCTATCGAAAGGAAAGGAAAGGAAAAATATCTGTTCAAATCCGTCCATGTCCCAAAAGCCCCACCCTCAGTTATATCCCTTTCTTTCCTTTGTCTCTCTCTGTTTTGTTCGAATCTTTGGATAGCAACTAACATCATAGGTGCATTACTGTCTACAAAAATATTTTACTCCTCCCCAAAGAGAATAAGGAAGAAGAAAGAAGAAAATTTTGACGATGGATTTTGAAAATGAATCGCAGAAGAAGAAGTGCGAGGTTTTTGGAGACGTGTACGGTGGCATTACAATGGTGCTTCCCAAGGAGATAGACGATCGCATTTCTCTACCTTCTCCTCCTTTTGAGCTACGATCTCATCTCCCTGATCTCAAGCTTCTTGTTAGCATTATGGCTCCTTTTCATCATCTTCATCAGTTTTTCATTCCTTTTTGAGTTATTTTTTTTTTATTGAGTTGAGACTAAAAGTAACGGTGAAAGGGAAAGTTATGCAGAAAATAAATGAATTCGGATGGGGTATTCTGAATCTTGCTTTTATTTTTTCTCATTAATAAAGAAAACCCAATTCTTTTAAACTCGGAATATAAGTAAATCTCTTACCTTTCTTTTTTCCTAATTCAGCGAGTGGAATGGATTGTTCCTGTTTTGCTTCTTTTTGTAAGAAAATATTTTGAGTTGAATTTGATGTAAAAACTCTGGATTTCACGAAGACCAGAGAAGTCGGCGAGTTTCTCAGTGGGGCTTTAGCTGGGGTTATGACCAAAGCTGTACTTGCTCCTTTAGAAACCATCAGGTTGGTATTTCCTCTGTTTCGTCTTATAACTATAGAACTTGTGTTATTGTTTTTATATAATCAGATGTGTCGGTTAGCACATTACTTCAGTGGAACTTGTTGCTATCGTTAGTTTCTATTGAAGCCAGTTTTTATTGGTTTAGTGCAAATGACTTTGAGGTCAGTTATTGTAGAATAGCTCTTCTTGTAACATTTGAAATTGAAGCCTAATGATCGGAGGTCTGAAACTCTAGAAATTTGTCGCATGGACTAATGTACGTTACTGATTTTGAGATTTCAAAACTGTTACCAATTTTGCTAGCATAAATCAGTATTTGTAACCTGAAACCAACCAAGTCATGCTGAGATGTTTGGACCTTTCAAAGTTTTTCTTATGCATGCTAACTTTTTGGAGATGTTTGATTTGCTGACAACTATTTCCTACAGCCTCGACAGTAACTCTTGAACACCCTCCTGATTTGTTACTTTTGAGATATGTAGAACAAGAATGGTGGTTGGTGTTGGATCCAGAAATATTTCTGGTAGTTTCCTGGAGATAATTGAGCAGCAGGGTTGGCAAGGACTGTGGGCAGGAAATGCAATCAATATGCTTCGTATTATTCCCACTCAGGCAATTGAGCTTGGAACATTCGAGTGTGTCAAGCGAACAATGACATCAGCACAAGAGAAATGGAGTCAGTGTGAATGTCCAACGGTGCAACTTGGTCCTGTTAGTTTGAACTTCTCTCTCTCCTGGATTTCTCCTGTTGCTGTTGCTGGTGCCGCTGCTGGAATTGTTAGCACACTTGCATGCCATCCTCTTGAAGTTTTGAAGGTATTTTACAATATAAGACATTGCCCTTGATACCAAAATTGGAAATTCAGTTCGAATTTCATTGAGTCGCAATCTGCTGTTTTACTCCATATTCATTTGGATGACATGTGTTTTACTCGTATCCCTACCAGGATCCTACTTTGACCTGGATTATATGGTGTACTGGTATAACATAATGCTTTGTTTTAATTAATGGAAATTAGATGTGATAATGGGTCATAATCTTTTCCTTATGAAGTTTTAAGTTTGAAGATCTTTTGGAGCCGGGACACCAAGCACACAAAGTCTTGCTTACCTCTATTTCTAGTTGAAGCTGATTGTAACAGTTGTATTTCGTACAGGATAGATTGACTGTAAGCCGTGATGTATACCCTAATTTAAGCATTGCAATTAGGAAGATTTACAAGGATGGAGGGATTGGTGCCTTTTATGCTGGCATTTCACCTACACTGATGGGCATGCTTCCATACAGTACATGCTACTATTTCATGTACGAGACCATGAAAACATCTTATTGTAAAGCAAAGAATAAAAAGTCCCTGAACCGTCCAGAGATGCTCCTAATTGGAGCTTTGGCAGGTGAGGAAACAAGTATCTTTCAAATTCACAGGGAAGGTGTGGAGATCTCTCGCAAATGGCAACTACAGGGCTACTAGAGCCTAAAGGATTAGATAGACATGTTCTAATTGATAGGTGTTGGTATGTCGTCTTTTCTATGAGCTGATTGGTAATCAGTTTTCATTTTGGATGTGTAGGTTTTACCGCTAGCACCCTTAGCTTTCCATTGGAGGTGGCCAGGAAACGACTGATGGCGGGAACTCTACAGGGTAAATGTCCGCCCCACATGGCAGCCGCCATCTCAGAAGTAATCAGGGAGGAGGGGCTGAGGGGACTTTACAGAGGGTGGGGTGCAAGCTGTTTAAAAGTGATGCCTTCGTCTGGCATCACATGGATGTTGTGTGAAGCTTGGAAAGATGTACTGCTTGTTGAGAAACCGCTTTTATAACAGCTTTGGCAGAAAATCCTGCATCGTGTTCCTTCGGAGGCAAATGTTGGGATCATTTTACCATGAAGACAAGGGGGAAAGTGGCACCGAGCCTGCTGGTGAATGTTCCGAGGACCACTTGTCGAATCCCGCATGTTTATGGAGAATCATCGTTGTAGGATTGGGCTATCCTTTTTCTTTATTGCCCATTTCGACTTCTGACCTAAGCTAAAATTTATCAGCCGAGCTTCAAAAAAGAAAAATTTCGGGCTCTAAGTAAATCTTTGACATGTACCAGAGGGATTGGTATGTGTGCGCTTCAAAACTGAAGTGTATCTGTCGTCCTTGAGAAACCCAATTCACTAGGCATCAGGTTGTTCATCCTATGACTTTCCGACTTAATAGGTATTTGTGTTAAACCAGACTGGTTGATTTTGCGAGTTTAATTAATTTGTGATATGAATTATGTTAGTGTTGAATTTAGCATTGATATATTTGTTAATAATTTTATAAGGCATACATTTATTTCAAACTATATATTAGATTTAGTTGAAATTTATAAGTTAATATTAAATACATGAATATATATTTTAGTAAATTATTATAATAAACAAAGTTAAAAAATATATTATTTCAAAGAGTTAAAGTTACTAGATAAATCTTCTTAGATCTGTCAAAATAAACATTCATGTATTGTTATGAACATATCTAGAGCTACAAAATGGAATCGAACACATCTAGAGCTACAAGATGGAATCTTGTTTGAGATTCTAGATAGAAGGGAAACTAGATGTCTCAATATTTTCAAATATGTATGATAAATTTAATAATTTTTTCATACAAGAGAACTATGTATTTAAAATTATGACTGAAATTTATCATGAATTTATAAAAAATAGAAATTTGATCTATATTGATTTTTTTATAATAAAAACTTTGTTTTTATCAATATATTTTATTTGTTTGTTTAATGTTAAATAATTAATTTTAATATAATTTTTTATGATTTATTTTAATTATTGTATTTGTATTGGTTAATTACCAATTTAGACTCATTATCTTACAATCTAAAAAAGGTTTATTATGACTTGTTATGATGAAAATAACCAGATTATCACGGAATTCTTGTGTAATCACTACCATCTAGCAATTTGTCCATTGAAAATTTTATTTTAGGATATTTTAATGTTTCATGTCATTGATTTTTTTAATTTATACAATCTATCTTTCTTATTTATTTATATCACTAATTGAATATAATATTGTTGATTTTTTTTATCAGATTTTAATACAATACAATATAATTATTAGTATATGGCTAAAAAAATATACTTATAATTTTAAGATTCAATTTTACAATTCAATTTACATTTTAAAAAATATACTGCAAGAAAATAAATTAGAAAGACTGTACTATTACAAGCAAAAGATGGTTCCATAGTAGTAGTAACGGGGTGTTTAGCAATATATTTCAAAAAGTTTCTAAAATTAAGTGAAATTTTTTTATTTTTATTTTTATTTTAAATTAAATATTTTTATTGTTTTTATATCATTTTCATGTGTTTATTATAAAAATAATTTTTAAAACTATCATCAAACATAATTATAAACAGTTATTCGGGAGTTGAAGTTAAAGATATTTTTTTAAATTTTCATAAACCAAGGTGCAGGAGTGTTTCGAGGCTTTTAAACATATAGTAGAGGTGAAACATGCCGGTATGATCAAAATCTAAAGGTGATACGGTGACGTTTTCATTTCCCAAAGGGATAAGCCAGGCCGCCCTATTCCCAGTTGAAAAAGAAAATCACACAGCAGCTACGGTGTCGTTTAACGGGTCTCCTTCTTGGCGCTTTGATCATGTTCCCGTGTTCCTTCCCTCTCTTCTTATAAATAAAGCGAACTTCCATTTTCCCTCCTTTCCGCAGCGGGCACCAACCTTTTCTATGCCCCCACCAAAGAAACCCTAATCTTCCACAGTTAAAATCGAAAACCCTAGAAATTAGAACCCTTCTTTTCCATCTGTTTTAATCGATCCTTTAACAAGTAAATAAACAAGGAAATGGCGAAGAGGGAACTATTATTAGATAGATGGAGAACCATCGAGGAAGAAGAAGAACTTCACGTCGACGATGGCGATAATCCAGTCATACGACGCCGTCTTCACCTCCTCAAAGAACAATGGTCACTCTTATATTCTCCCCTAATTTTACTATGCTTTTATTACTATATTCTTATTGGTTAAAATGATTTTTCTCTCTCCTAATTATAGGTTTGCAGACACATTTAA
The DNA here is from genome assembly GCA_015731905.1 of Salix dunnii. Classification (NCBI taxonomy): domain Eukaryota; kingdom Viridiplantae; phylum Streptophyta; class Magnoliopsida; order Malpighiales; family Salicaceae; genus Salix; species Salix dunnii. The sequence goes on from CM027668.1 coordinate 17,373,908, forward strand.
GTACTTGATTAGTTTGCCAACAGAAGAACATATATGGTGTGGGAATTTTGATTTGATGGCCCCGCTTTTAGAGACATTTTACAATTACTACAAAGATGACCGACAGGAGTCTCCTCTCCGGCTTCTGTGGAAGAGGATGTCCGGTGAAATGCAGCATTGCATCCAGTGTGTATCTCAGCATCATCAGGCTCAAGAGATGTATGACAAGGAGTACGAGATGAGTTCTATTGGACCACTTCTTGAAGTGCTAAGGAGTATTGATGAGGAAAGGGTGACTCATCATTTGAGAGAGATTAATGATAGATTGAAGAAGCAGGAGTATGATCCCTTGCGTGATAATGTTGGTGTTGTTAGTCTCATGTATGAGGTATTATTATCATTATGGCCTAGTGTGTCTGGTTTCTGTTTTGGTTTTCTCTTAATCTTTAATGTTTATTACCTTTTGATGACATGTATGAAAGATGCAAATACAGAGCTCGACAATGCTTCAAGCACTGCATATAAGAAAGCAATTTTTATAGTTGGTGTAGTAATAGGATTGCTCTCAAAATTATTTGAGTATTATAACCACTTAATTGGGGGAAAAAATGGACTGTTTGTGATCGTTTCAGATGTCTAGTATCCAAATTGTATATTGTGTTTGTCGGGTTCTAGGTGGAATAGGGGAGAAGAGTTGTGTGTTTCTCCTTTGAAAATGCTCTTTGATTTCTTTTCCAGCCCGCATTTTCTAATCTTTTTTTTTTTTTTGTGGAATGGTGATTGCATGCTTGAATGCTTTTTGCTGTTTACTGAATCACAGGTCTTGATGTTTCCTGTCTTACTGGATGATCAATCTTTGCTATCTGAATTTGAATTATTCATCGAAGCAGTTGATAATATGCACGAACTGGCTTTATCTGGACATCAACAGTTTCCGGTATTTTGTTGGCCTAGTCTGCCCAGACACAGTTCCATTGCTTTCTTTATCTCTACCTTTCTTTCCCTGCTCATAGATTACATCGGATCTGTCAGGGTGTTTATGCATTGCTTTTTCTGAATAGAAGAGTGCGCACTGTTGGTAGACGTTTAGCACGATCTATGGAGAAATTGAGGTATGGTTCAAATTGAATGACATGCACAACGTAAAAGGACTGCAATCATTGGTGAACCACATTATATGGTTTTTCAAGTCATGAATGAAGCACTCTTGTCATCTTGCAGATTGTGGCCATCCTTACTGCAAAAATGCTACCTTTTACTCATATCAACATCAATTGGGGATGCAGGATTCACTTTATATTCTTTCTGATTAATATATCCTGTTTCTGTGTAGGGGAGCAACAGATTTGGAACCTTTGCAGCCTTTACTGAACAAATTCATTGGGTTTTTAGAGACAGAAATATTACCATCTGCTTCTAAGACTTCAAGGCCAAGAGCACAGCTGGAGCGCCTATCCATATGGCTTGGAATCACATCATTGTATGAAGCGGTGACTATAATCTTAACCTTAAACTACTCTTTCAACCCTCATTTTTCCATCTCTCTTCCACTCCCCCAATGATGATACTTGTACTTCTGTTTTATGAAGGCTTGAGTTCCTAGAACCCCCAGCTTTTGAAGAAGGCATACTGGAGCGCTATCCCATTTTTTTTGATATTGTGCTCAACCATATCAGTGGTGATTCAGCTGAATTTTCTCATGCAGTAAGCTGTTTGAAAGAACTCTTCAAAATGCTTGGTAAGGAAGTACCTCTACTTCTGTTTAGTTTTTATTTTTAGATTTCAAATAGTATTGATTTAATGATGGAGTGATCCTTTCCCTGCTCTTTGTTTCTTTAAGGTTGCAAACTCTGGCTGAGGTCTACGTTGTCTCCTAGTGTGATGCGTAACACATTATTGGGCCAGTGTTTCCATACTCGAAATGAGAAAATCCATAAAGACATTTTTGATCTTTTTCCACCTTTTCTGCAGGCATGTCTGGACACCATCCTGCCATCTTCTTTACCTCGGGCCCTTTATAAATGATTCTTTATCCTGCTTGTAATTTATACAATTAATTATGCAATGTATTTTTCTTGACATTACTGATGTGCAGAAGTTTATCTGTCCAGTCCCTTGAGGCTTTGCAAGATGGGGAGCATGAAAAGCAACGAAGGCACTTCCTTTATTTCCTACTTCATCAAGTTCCTGTGAGCAGCAATTTCAATGTTCTTACAAGAAAACTTGCATGCAAGGTTTTTATCTCTTCTTCTAGATTTGCATTTTAAGTTTCTGTTGTGGATAGTTATGCTGTTTTATCTCACTAATGCTATTACTCATTGCTTTTTCAGATAGCCATTCTTATTGTACACCGAGGCTACAAGATGAACCCACCATGCCCCCCATTTGAATGTGCTCATATGTGGTATGTAGATTTGAATCCTTTATATTTGACAATGGTGATAAATTGGAAGCTCTTCTGCCATATTGATAAAAAAATTTTTTGTAAATTTTTCCTACAATTAATATTCAGGTATTTTACCAGGGAAATAGGGGTTGAAGATATGGCATTGCTTAAGTTTGGACTTGCCTTTTAAGTCTGGCTAGAAATGTTTTAGAAAAGAGATAGTAGGCATGGGGAGAGATTTTCATGGGAAAAACCATATGCTGTCAAAGGGGGAGGTTCTTGGAAGACTTTTGTTTTTTGAAGAGTGGTTCTCTGTGCTGTTTTACGTCTATTTTTAGAACTCGGGGATTTACACCTTCCGTTATTTTAAAAAAGAGTAAAGAAGAAAATTCCTACATTTTTTGAATTCTGTGCTTCTCTTTAGCATCTCTTCTTCGCCGTAAATTCCTGGTTGTGTGTAGTTTGAAGGCTCCTAATGTAATATTATAAAGATTTAGAATTTGAAAAGGATGGCTGGGGTTTTTCACTTATGAATGCTTTAATATAATCTGATTGAATGACTGCTCTTAAGAGTAATCAATGTGCATGAATCACTTACAGCTACCTTATTAACAGGGGCCCTTCACTTGTTGCTTCTCTAAAGGATTCATCACTTCATAGTGCTCTCCGGCAACCTGCATTTGATCTTATACAGATTATTTTAGTGTCTGATGCTGCTGCCTTGCTAAGTACAATGTGGAGTAACCACAAAATTATTGATGCTGATATAAAAACTTTTCTTGAGCTGAATGATGATGTTAAAGATGAAGATAGGCTTCCATTTGCTATTGACCTCGAAGATAAGGATGGTACATGTTGGAGTGAATTCAGTTCACAGAGCAAGATTGCTTCTGAAGAGCACAGAGGATGGATGTGCATTCCCATGCTATGGATTGATGTTTTAGTTGATATGGACTCATCAGTCCTTCCATTGTCATTTTCAAAGGCTGTTTTCTGGGCTCGATCTCATTTGACAATGGTAGAACCTGAAACCAGTGCACAAACAGTTAGAACCTGGCTTTCAACTTCAGCCACAGAAATCTCCACTTCATTTGTGTGGAAGGTTCCAACGGGTTTTGATGATGGTGGAGGTGGAAAGGAGTCAAAAAACTCCATCAAAGTGTCAGTGATGCATCTTCCTTTAATAAGAACATTCAATAGGTATTGGTCGATTCTTTATCTTATTGTTAGTCATGTCTTCATGCTATAGCAATGCATGTTATAGGTCTACACTAGACTTCTTAAGTTTATTCTTGGTTGATGACTCTGGATGCTTCCTCAGGTTAACTACACACTTCTTAGCTCAAATGGGGCAAGGAGAATTTCGGAAGCAATGGACTTGGGAGCCAAGCATGGCAGAGAGCTTGATCCTCTCACTTTTGGATTCTAATGACGTATGCAATGATCATTTACCATAGTGATCAAAATCAAATATGTGATTGATCTTCTGTGAATAGTTGCACATAATCTTTTGTTGCTTGATGCAGGATGTGAGACAATTTGGCAAGTGTATCTTGGAGCAGGTTTCAAGCACACGGGGTCTTGCATGTGGTTTGAAGTTTCTTTGCTCCAGCAGTTCTTCTTTGGCAGCCATGTTTTTAGGCTTGAAACATGCTTTGAAAGTGGTGAGTGGTCACTGATAACATTTCTTTTGTGCAAGTCATTTGAAAGTGCTGTAGGTCAATGATTTGTTGCTTTTTTATTTTCCTTATTTTATCAGCAAGTATTATGCCAAGAACATGCATCTAATTTCAGCCAGATCAAGTATATAAAATTAATTTCTGGACGAACATACTAGGTTAAATGAATAAATGCATGCTTTTCAAGGTCTAAGTAGTCCCTTTTTTTTTCTTTTTTCATCCATGGTGTTCTCTTTAAGAAATGGTCTTTGTGGTCTCAGTAATTGGCTTGAAAAGGCTGCTGGCATTGTGACAGTTATTTTGTACGAAACAGGTATGATATTCTGTCAACATCAAATGATTGTAAACCCAAGTACCTTTGAGTGGTCCAATCCGTGACTCATCTACTACTAATGTGGTCTCTTATGTTCTTTTGCATATCATTTTTTCATGCTTCTATTGCTGAACCAGATTCTTTTTATTGCTTTGTTTAATACCTTTGCATTTCTACAGGTTCATCTGGATTCTGTTGTATCGAAGTTTCAGACTTTACAACATTTTTTCTTTGTTCTATGCAAACTAATTAAAGAGGGGGATTTGCATAAACCAGATTTGCCACCAAATTCATCTGATGACTCAAAGATCAGAAAGTACTCTTCCCATGGTGGATTTCTGACACATCCGGTCTTTGATTCTCCTTCTGCAAGCATTGATGGACACTCATTAATTGTTGAGTTGAAATTGCAAGAGAAATTTCGCCACTTACTATCAAGAATTGCATGGCCAACAATTCAGATGCTCTTGGTAGAAGGGAAGGCATTTATTGATTACAGTCTTTGTCAGGTATTATACAGCTTGACATTAATGATTGTTTCTGTTTAGCTTGTGTTTGTGTGTGTGTGTGTGTGGCTGGATGTGGATGGACGTGTCTGATGTGTCAAATGCTCACACCACTTTCTTGTAGATAATTAGTTGACATTCTTGTAGATATCAAAACAGTTCTGCCATTTAACAGACAAGTGACATTGAGTAGGCATTCTTTATCTCTTCTTGTTTCAGATGACATGTGTCCGTGTGCTTGAGATCCTCCCTGTTGTTTTTGAGAGACTTTTCCAACCTTTGTTTAAACATGCATGGGATAATGGAAATATGGTGGAAAATCAATCTGACTTTGGATGGCTTTATGATCTGATGGATTGGGGAAAGTCATCGCTTAAAGTTGTAGTTGTCTATTGGAAGCGAACAGTAATTTATCTACTGAATCTGCTCAAAGGCTTTTGCAGTCATGCTTCTGAGTTGACTGTCAGGGCCATTGAAAAACTTATTTCATGTGGTGAGCTTTTTTATTTATGCTCGAACTGCTTTCTTTTTTGTGTTGTTGATTATTTATCATTTTTCTTCATTTTCTTTTAATGTTTTATGTCTTCTTTATACAGATAATATAAGCATTGATCAACTGACAGAGCAAGTATCACACCTTCGTGTTGCATTATCCAAGGAAATTTCTTTTGATAATGTACGGACCACTTCAAAACCCAAAGCTCCAGATGTGCTTCCTGTTCCCGTAGAGGATGTGGACGTTCAAATTCTAGACTCGGTAACAGTGAGTGATAAGAGGAATAAAAATGATGTGATTGTAGTTTCAGATGATGAAGCCGGAAAAGATATTTCACCTGTTAAGGTGGTTGCTTCCACAAGTGACTCGGGTCAAATAAGTTGGGATAGCAAGAAAATTGCTCCTGCTGATAAAAGTGTTTCACAAACTGATACTGAGAATAAGGGATCTAGAAATGATACCTCAAGGGATCTACTCGATGGCCTCCAACAAAAAGATGCACCAGACATTACCAGTCTCACTTCTCAGAAGCTGGATTCTGATAAATTAAGAGGCAAACAACCTCCTCTTCGCAAATCAAAAGGTGGGTATAATAATTTGGAAATTAAGTCTAAAAGCAGTAAAAATGTCCCTCTTTCATCCCAATGTAGAATTGATCTGAAGAGTTCTGAGTCTGTCAGCTCAAAAAGCTTGAATGAAGCTGGCAACAGCATGATTTCCGAAACAAGAGATTCAGTACTGAAGGAGTTAGTGCATGAAACTGGTGCTGATCCGCCAGAGGCTGCAGTAAAATCTGTGAGGCGGCAACAGTTTAATCTGTCAAAGTTAACTGCCACTGTTCCTAAACGACAAATTATTCAACTTAAAACACCTGCTGGAAGTAGATTTGGAAATTTACAGAGACTGGAGGCTGGAGTTAAAAGATTCAAGCCTCCTAGACTCGATGACTGGTATAGACCCATTTTGGAAATAGATTATTTTGCTATTGTGGGATTAGCAACTGCAAGAAAAGATGAGAAACGGACTGTTAGTAGGTTAAAGGAGGTTCCTGTGTGTTTCCAATCACCAGAACAGTATGTTGACATTTTCCGGCCACTTGTTTTGGAGGAGTTTAAAGCACAGTTGCATAGTTACTTTTTGGAGATGTCTTCATGGGAGGAGATGTATTATGGCAGTCTATCCGTGTTGTCTGTTGAAAGGATTGATGACTTTCATCTTGTCCGTTTTGTCCATGATGACAGTGATTCTACATCTAGAAGCTTGTTTGAAAATGACCTCCTTTTGCTAACTAAAGAAGCTCCAGAAAATGCAGTCCATGATGTTCATATGGTTGGAAAGGTATTTTACCTCTCTGGCATTCTTTGAATGATATTTTGGTGTCATTTATTGGGTACATGCATGCATAAATGAATGCATGAAGATACACAAACAATCCTTATAATAAGATGTGCATTGTGGTAAACAAAACTTAATGACTTCAATCAAATTTGTTCATCTAACATGCGAGTGTTGTACATCCCTGGTAAATCTTAAGTGACAGAAAGATAAATTGTGCAGCTAAAGAAATCATAATCAGTATATATTATGAATTTCTTGTCTGCTGAATACAAATGTAGATTTGTTTTGATCTTGGCATGTTTATTAGTTTTAGGTTATGTCTATATTATGCTAAAGCAGCCTGTTTGATTCTCAGGTGGAGAGGCGTGAAAGAGAGAATAAAAGAAGGTCAAGTATAGTCCTCATCAGGTTCTATTTTCTAAATGGTTCTTTGCGATTAAATCAAGCTAGGAGGCAACTTGTTGATCGTAGCAAATGGCATGCATGCCGCATCATGAGCATTACACCTCAACTTAGAGAATTTCAGGCACTATCATCAATAAAGGATATTCCCATTCTTTCTGCCATCTTAAAACCTGTCAATGATTCTCTTGGTAATAATGAATCGAGTGACCTAGGTCTGAGTAATCTTTCTCAGCCATTGCAGCAGACACTGAAGTCATCTTTTAATGAAAGCCAGCTGCAAGCTATAAGTGTCACGATTGGATCACCTATTCTGAAGAAAGATTTTGATCTGTCTCTAATACAGGGTCCTCCAGGTATGTATTTTGACATGGCTTATCGATAGTGGATCTGACCCCTTTTATTTGTGTTTCTAATGTGTTTTTGTTTTTTTAAACAGGGACTGGGAAGACCAGAACCATAGTGGCCATTGTCAGTGGCTTGCTTGCTTCACTACAAGGAACTAGGGATACAAAAAATTCTCTGAAAGGACATTTGAAACAAGGTAATGGTACGTGCATTACTTCAAGGCCAAAGATTAATCAGTCTGTTGCAATTGCCAGGGCTTGGCAGGATGCAGCACTGGCCAGGCAGCTAAATGAGGATGTGGGAAGAAATGAAAAGTCTGTGGAAAGTTCTTTTAGGAGAAGGGTGTTAATCTGTGCCCAATCAAATGCTGCTGTTGACGAGTTGGTGTCAAGAATTTCGAGTCAGGGACTTTATGGTAACGATGGGAAAATGTACAAGCCATATCTTGTAAGGGTTGGCAATGCAAAAACAGTTCATCCAGATTCACTTCCCTTCTTTATCGATACACTTGTTGATAATCGTCTTGCTGAAGAGAGGATGCATTTGAGTGATTCTAAGAAAGATTCAGGTATAGGCTCTTCTGCAGCATTACGTTCTAATCTGGAAAAGTTAGTTGATTGCATTAGGTTCTACGAGGCTAAGCGTGCTAACTTGAAGGATGGAAGTTTGGACCTCAAAAATTCTTTGGAAGACGAATTGCATGAAGAGGATGAAACAAAGCAAATGTCAGATTCTGAATTAGAGGCCACACTAAAGAAATTATATGAAGAAAAGAAACAACTTTTTAAAGATCTTAGTGCTGCTCAGGTGCAAGAGAAGAAAACTAGTGAAGAAATCAGAGCAATGAAACTTAAGCTGCGGAAGTCAATATTAAAGGAAGCTGAAATAGTGGTAACCACATTAAGTGGATGTGGTGGAGATCTCTATGTGGTTTGTTCTGAATCTATGTCAAATTATAAATTTGCTTGTCCATCTGAACATACCCTATTTGATGCGGTTGTGATTGATGAAGCAGCTCAGGTAAATATCATTGTGATCATAGCTGTTGGGTTTGTTAAAGTTACCCATTTTATCTGCATGCATTCATGTCATTGCTTCATTTTTAAACTCTCTTCATCTCTTTCAGGCACTGGAACCTGCTACTTTGATTCCTCTTCAACTTTTAAAGTCAAATGGGACAAAGTGCATCATGGTAAGGACTGTGTGCTCTGTTATTTTCAGGGCATCTTGTATATTTTAGTAATTATACTTATATTGTCATTTTTATGAAAGGTTGGTGATCCAAAGCAGCTTCCTGCAACAGTTCTCTCTAATGTTGCAAGCAAGTTTCTTTATGAATGCAGCATGTTTGAGCGTCTACAAAGGGCTGGTCACCCAGTAACCATGCTTACAAAACAGGTGATCTAGGAATTTTTCTTATAAAAAACAAAACTTGACTTGAAATTCTTCTGAGTTCGTTATATTGAATGGTATGATTAATGCTTGAAACTGTCATGGAACCATATATAAAAGTTTAAGCTATTAAGTGAGGTTCCGAGATATGATTTATATTATTCTCTAATATATCCCCTCAAGTTAAAGTTCTCTGGGTTTGAAATTTGCATAGAATCTCTACCTTGTGCTTATTTTTTATCAAATAGAATGAGGGTAGTGAGATTCAAACTTGTGACCACTAAGTCAATAAATCTCTGATATCATGTCAAGATCATCTCACCTTAAGTAAAGCCCTAAGACATGATTTATATTATTGTCTAACACTAACATCATATCTACAAGTAGCAGCTCGTAAATAGGCACAGAATCGTTAATGAGAAATGACTTTTGGACCATGGGATATTTATTGTCAAAATATCCACCCGTGTGCTTTGGAAATCTATGAAAAAATACAACCATTGGTCCTGCTTCTTGTTTCCAATTTTTTTTCTCTTTTTTAAACTTTTATGCTTATTTTTTTAAAAAAAATAAGGTATGGCTTATTATCATATGGGGGTTGCATTGTGCTTACAGGAAATATTTTGGTCCGTCGGCTTTGTTTGACCACATTATCATTTGGTATAAATATAACCACAATAATAAATTGTCAAACGTTTCTAGGACATTCATAATTTTTTTCTTCTGGCTAATTGGATTTTTTTTTTATATATAATTGTTTATAAATTGGTGGTTGCAACCATACCTTGTGTTTTTTTTTTCTCATGCGGCTTATTTGTTGAATGTTCAGTAATAACAAAGCTAGTTGGTAAATCTGCCATGAATGGAATACACTGAGTTAAAGAAATGTTCACTTCAAGGCAACTGTTGTGGGATGAAATAGTTTTTATAGCCTGTTTATGATGCAGTAATGCTTTAGGGACCTGCAAAAGGCTATGCTTAGCTGATATTAACATTTCCTCACATCTTGACTTTTGTTTATTTTCTTTCATTGGATGATATCATGTTTTTCTTGATGTACTCTTATTGAGTATATTTCTCTGTTTCTGTTTAATTTTCTCGCCTAATACATGTTGCATAAATTTTATGCATGACTAAAGGTATGCATTCTCTTGGGATTCAACTGTAGTCAGGGCAGTTTGGTGAAAATGTTGGCAGTCAATGTTCTTTGAGGTGTTTACAGGGCTATAAAATAATACAAGTCTTTGATGAAAATATAACAGTAATTGTATTGTTTTTGCCCCATTATTTCAGTATAGGATGCACCCAGAGATTTGCCGGTTTCCCTCCTTGCACTTTTATGATAGCAAGTTGATGAACGGAGAGCAAATGTCAGACAAATCAGCATCATTTCATGAGATTGAGGTTCTTGGCCCTTATTTATTCTATGACATTATGGACGGCCAGGAGCTTCGCAGTAAAAATTCCGGTGCATCGTCTCTTTATAACGAACATGAGGCTGAAGCTGCAGTTGAGCTGCTGCGATTTTTCAAAAGGAGGTATTCATTTCTTTACCAGAGAAAGCACCACCACATCCTCCGTCATTTCAATACAAATAATACAATTTAAATGCCTTCTGCAGGTACTCATCCGAGTTTGTTGGTGGTAGAATTGGCATCATAACTCCATACAAGTGCCAGCTCTCACTTCTGCGCTCTCGTTTCTCTAGTGCATTTGGATCATCTGTTGTTGCTGATATGGAGTTCAATACTGTTGATGGCTTTCAGGGCCGAGAGGTTGATATACTGATACTTTCCACTGTTAGAGCAGCTGATTCAAGTTCATCTATGAATGGATTGAGCTCCAGCAATATTGGGTTTGTCGCTGATGTAAGACGGATGAATGTTGCCCTGACTAGAGCCAAGCTCTCGCTTTGGATTTTGGGTAATGCGAGGACCTTGAAGACGAACCGGAACTGGGCAGCTCTAGTAAAGGATGCTGAAGAGAGAAATTTGGTCATCTCAGCTAAACAGCCATATGAATCCTTGTTTGAAACAGCTCCTAGGGATGCTTGCAAGAGAGAAAGTATTAATAATCATTCAAGACGGTCTAAGCATGCTGAAAATTTTAGAGGCAGTGACAAACTAGGCAAACAAAATGAGCAGAAAGTGCACAGGGATAAAAACTCTATTCGTTCTGTGACCCGATGCCACAGTACTGTTGCTGGAGATGGTAAGGATTTTTGTATCCAAAGTAGCAAAAGAAAAGCTAGAGAGGAACATGATCTTCCAGGGAAAATGGATCTTCTGAAAAATGTCAAGTCTGTAATCCCAGGAGAATCTGTTACTGGTGATGAAAGCAAGGGAAAAGAAAGAAGTCAGAAGAAACTTGGCTCCAGTAAGAAAGATAAATGTGCAAATTCAAGGAGTTTTAGGGAGTGTTCTAAACATGAACTGGGAGATGGCCACAAAAATCTGAAATTGAGCTTGTTGAGGGGAACAAAGATATATATTGAAGGTAAGAGAAGCCAGAAGAATTTGGAGAGTTCTACATCCCTAGATGAAGGCAGCCTCAAAAGTAAGGAGGTCAATGATGGTAGAGATCCTAATCCTGGAGGTGCTTGTTTAGATTTGATTACAAAGAGGAAACAACAACGTGAAGCTGTTGAGGCCATTCTAAACTCGTCTCTCATTTCCTCCAAGAAGTCAGAACCATCAACGAAATCTATGTCTTCCAAAAGGCCTCCTTCTCCAACCTCTGTTGTAAGTGGCAGAATCAGACCACCCAAGACAAGAAAAGGTAAACTTCTCTGTTTTTTTTGTGTTAAGAACTGGAAATCTTTCTCAATGTCCCCTATTTCAGTATGAGTGACATCTTTGACCTGAAGTATGTTTTTAGGAGACTAAGAAAAAGAAATTCCATCTTGGATAATTTGATTTTTTTTTTCTTCAAATTCTCCCCCAGTTATTTTAATTAGGAGTAATGATTTTGAATGACAGTTTTTTACTGATGGTTATATGAGAAAAACTGCTAACCCTACACTGAATGTATTTCAGACAAACTAAAAAAGAAGTCTTGATACTTTGTGTATGTGGTGATGTAGTCAAATATCACTTTAAAATGCTTGACTTTAACCGACCCAGTGCCATTTTCTACATGATGTTTGCCTGAGAAGTTTGTTTGAGGTAGCTTTCTTGTGTGATGTTTGATATTTTTCCTCATCTGCCTCTTATTTTGCATTTGGCAGGTCTGCGGTAATCTTAAAAAGGTTTATTGCAAAATCAGATCCATCAGCACCACAGTAAAAGTGAAAATCTTTGCAATCCCATTATGGTATGAAATTGGATTCCATTTTTGAGATTTTAGTGGAGCCTATTTTATAATCCCTATAAGTTTATGGGAAGAAGAAGGCTGACTTGATCTTGAATATCTCAAGGTAAACCATGGATTGGATAAGTTTGGTTTACATCTTGTGGCTCATTATTCTAGACCCCCAAGGCAAATACAACATTGGCCTTGAAAATACAGAAATACTACTAGTGTGACTGATCACTGTGGATAAGATCGATTTTTGGCTCAACACTGCATATGCTTGCCAATTATATTTTTGCGGGCAAGTTTTGTCTAGAAATCTAGATCACAGTGCCTCTCGTATGTACCTTGTTCTAAGCGACCGAAACCCTGTACATATTTAGTTGTTGTAAATACTTGGAATTTCAGCAATGCCTAGCGTGAAATCTCAGATTTATTCCAAGTTTTGCTCTCGGTCCCGCATGTTGATCACCCTAAATATATGCACAAGTGTCATGTTTTTTCTTCATCAACTGAAGATGTTGGGGATCTGAAATTTGTTTGTTGTAATCATTCAGCAAATATTACGGTCAATGTATTGTTCTGATGTTTGATGCAATTAAACGTCTTAGAAACTGTGTTTATTTGCAAGATCTATCGTTGCAGCTTCAAAGTTCAAAGCAGGAGGATGTTAACGTGGGGTTTGTTTAATACCCGCAAGCTTTCTTTTTCTTTTTTTTTTTTGTTTCATGGATCCCTGGTTCTTCCCTTGTCGTTTTATGTTAGTTGTTTTTGATGCACTTTGAATGTTAGCTGACAACACTTTACTGTACGGAAGGTGCATACCGTGAGCAATACGGTCATGGATCTACCAATGCCGTGACCATGAACGAGACGACGGGACGATGGTAAGATATCTCGAATTAGATTTTGGTGCAACCTGCATGCAGTAATAACACGAGGCATCTGATTAAAAGCACGTGTGCCCTTGCAGCAGATGTAGAGCTCCATAATCCCTAATATGGCCTTCACCACCAACCAAAGATGATTGGTTGTCTCACCAGCATTTCTTATTCGTATCTCCGGCCAGAAGACAGTTGGTAGGGTGGTGTTCGGTTAAACTGATGAATCTGAACAAAACAACTGTCGTTGTTATTATATCAAGTTTAAATCCACAGCCTTCAACGTTGACATTATTTTGGTACCAAAGAGGCAGAGGGAGAGGCTAGTGTACAAGTTGCATCACGGAGCGTCCATGTACATGGTGCAAGTAACATGCGGATGCAATTCTAGATATAGTGTAAAACTAACCACGTATATATTACAGCAGTAGCCAGCGAGTGAAAGCACATGAAAGGCCACACACATATATGCCAATAACACATAGATGGATGGATAGATAGCAGTTTATCTTTCTTTCTTTCTATCTTTTTTAATCTCTCTCTCTCTCTGTGTTTTTGTGCGCGTGTGAAAGAGGCCCACTTGCTGAGCAGCACATCTAGATCTCAACCAGTTATTCCAATATTGATCCATAATTTTACTTATAGATTGTACTAATAATTTCTTGGACCTGCAAACAACGTTAAATCAGAAAACATAGACGTAACAGCTGCATGGTAGTTTTTATGGGGTAAATGCATGTATTATGTCATGCAAATCTATCTTAGTGCTTGAAGTAATTATTCATGATCCCAAAAGAAACATGAGCATGTGGTGCTCATATGATTTAGCTGCTCATTTGGCAATTAATGACCATCATTTGGCATGTGACCCCCCAGGACCTTCTCTCTCTCTCTCTCTCTCTCTCTCTCCGAACATGGCAAAAGAAGACACATCCTCCATGCATCAATCGATCAATCTAGCTTTTCTGCAAGCCCTGATGGGTGGTCCTCTCATTAGAAATATATTCAAAATATACTAAACGAGATCCTATAATCACTATGCCAAACAAAATCGCTTCTAGTACCTTTCTTATTTTTTTTTGGAATTGAACAATACAAGTATATAATTGTCCTTGAAGTGAAGAAAAAAGAAGTTAGTGTCTATGGGGATATTAATGGCTTTTCCTCGATGCTTTTATATATATACCATTACGGGGTTGCTAAAAAATGACAATATAATTTAATATTTTTCAATTTACAGAGTTATTGGCACGTGCTGTGCATGGGAGGAGCCATGTAGTTTGGAGTTTGGACAGGGTCTATAGCGCCTTAAGTGGTAATGCATTATTGTCTCTATTTTTATTGTTTTTTCACTCACACTCTTTTAGTTTCAGTTGGTTAATTGTACGTTGCGGGTTGAATAAATATCTTTTATAATTATTGGAATTAAAATAATTAATAGTTTTTACTAGTTCAGAAATAAAATAAAATATTTATACATGCAACATTTGATATAACGAAACACATCAATACATCTTCTTATATCAACACCATCAAAGGCTTAACATCTTAAAATATCATTATTATTATTACTAAAACAATATAAATTATTAAATTATTCTGAGGAGAAAAAAACTCAAAAACATTAATAAAAAAAGGAAGCAAGAAAAGAAAAACTAAAATTATTATTATTATTATTATTATTGCGTGAATAATGGGAAAATAGATTCAATAAAAGAATAAAAAAAGCTCAAAAACTTTAACAAAAGAGCAAACAAAATAAAAATAAAAATAAAAATTATTAGCTAAAAAAATCATTTGACGTGAAAATAAAAATAAAAAAATAATAGAAAAAAAAAACAAAAAAAAATATCAATTTTCAAATGATCATAAACACAAACTAAACTTTAAGAACAAAAGTTTTGAAAAAAAATATTATCTCAACAAAAGAGAAAATAATAAAAATCAAAAATCAAAACTAAAGGCACATATATATAAACATAGACAAAAATATAAACTATTTAAGAACTATAAAAAATTAAAGAATTAAAATAAAAAAATCAAAAGTATAAGGGTCGAAAACAAAACCAAATATATTATAAATTTCAATCAAATAAAAAAATTAAAAAAATCAAATAAAATATAACATCTATATATATAAGGTTTGATATAATAAAACACATCAATACACTCTATTATAATAACAGGAATTTCAAAACCTTAATATCTAAAAATATCATTACTATTACTGCTAAAATAATAAAAATTATTAAATTACTCCGATAAAAAAAAATAAAAAACATTACAAAAAGAGGAAGTAAGAAGAAAAAACTAAAATGATTATTCTTATGGCATTAATAATAGGGGGGAAATGTCAATAACTTTAACCAAAAAAACAAACAAAAAATGAAAAATAAAATAAAATTATAAGCAAAAAATAATAATTTGATGTCAAAATAAATAAATAAAAATAATAAAAAAACAATAATAAAAAAATACATAAGTGAAAGAAAAAAAAACAAACAAAAAATAAATGAAAAAAAATATAAGCAAAAACAATAATGATAATAAGACGAGCTAGGCAAGGGTCGAACCCCTGCACTCCACCGTAGGAAATAAATACTTTATCCATTGAGCTACAGGTAGTTCTCCTCACATGCTACAATAATAATAATATCAGAAAAAAAAACGAATTGAATGACCCGGGCTGAAAACTGAGAAACACTATTGTAATCCACGGTGATTCTCGTCATATGGTACAATAATCGACTCTGATCTCTTTTAGTATAATTATATAATTGTTTGTTTATCTTTTTTATTTTGTAAAAGTTTTATTATTTATTTTAATCCTTTAATATTGACTTGTATATTTAATATTTTTCAACTTTGTCCTTCTACTTTTCAATTTAATTTTTTATTATTATTATTATTATTTTGTAATGATCTCATGATTGTGATCGAGTTATAAGGCGATTCACTGTAAAATCTACCTGTGTTTACTCATAAACATAAAATTCTTCTCTTATTACTTCATGCCTTTGCATACAATTTAAACAAATTGTTCATCAACTAACTCCATTACATAAAATAGAAATAACAATTGAATAAAATGAAATCTGCCAACAGGAGCAGACTGCAATAATGGCCGCCTTAGCTTCATCTTCCAGTGTTTCTCGCATCCACAACTCCTAGTCTTCAGCAGTCACATCATCCACGCCTCTGATACATTTCTCTTTGCCCAACTTTTTATCAACGTAGACGTTGTGCATACCAAATTTCTTGGGATTTTTTCTTGACTCTTCTATCAAAGTTTTTATGATTTTTAATTTAATCCTTCAAATCAAATTTATGGCTTTTGTATTTTCAACAAGAATAATAGCAATAATAATAACAATGGTGATGGTAGTAATAATAATACTATTAATAATTAAATTAATAATAGAAGCTTACATAGGCTTTTCTGAATTTTTTATGTATATAACAAAAAAACATACTAAAATAGTCTTAGATACCTAATATTATTTTATCCTGGGGAAAATTAGCCTCAGTTGATGTTTGCCGTGTGTGTTATGATCCCCATGTAGCTAGCTAGCTAAGAAATGAAATCAAGGAGTGTATATGGATATATAAATATTTGGTGGGGCAATGCATGATTGGAAATGGCAGATCTTGATGATTGGATTTACATGCAATCTATGATTGGGAAGGAGTTATCGTGGCCTTAAATGCATGGCTTCCATGACTCGTGCTCAGAAACCACCCTCCACTTCCATTATTTGCCGCAACGAACCAAATCATCGGTTCAATTTGCAGGGGGGGTCGTTGAATTACCCTATTCACTTCATTCGCCTCCTCTTCCTATATATATCTATATATATATATATATATATATAGATATATATATATATAGATAGATAGATATCTGTTGGCTAGCTGCCTGCTGCTTCAGCCTCGATCAGCTTCATTATTTTGGCAGCAGCCATTTCGAGGAACCTGACACCGTCCACCTTTAATTAATTTCTGTGCATGCCTCTGTGATTGCACAGATACTCGGATCCCTGAAGAGAGATTATGATCATAAATCTCCGCTTGCATGTCTATCCAATAAAACCTGTGTATGTTTAGGTCTTAATTAAGCTAATTAGATATTCCAAGCACTCACAGGTGTGCTCTGTTCCATTTCCATGGCTGAAGTTGGGCCACACCTGCCATGCGCTTTCCAAATCGACGATACACATGCATGTGATTGTATATATATTGATTTTCAGCACTTGGATCTAATAATTAGTTTACAGGCATGACTCACCAGCAAGTTGGAATTCGGAAAAAACAAGCAGGTGTTCAATTTGACAAGGCCATGCGCATGTGATGAGGAATTATTAATCTCATCAGGGACGTACACTTAGGAACTGAACCCATGTTAATTGTAGCTCTCTCCAAGACAAAGTTCATGGGGCTCATGATGACCCCAGCACCACTCCTAATTAATTAAGATAATAGCCGATCGAATAATTAACTAGCCCCGTACCCAACTTCAATAAGAGCGTACGATTTGACCATTGACCCAATAATTAGTCTTCATAATCACTCCAATATTTATTTAGTCAGTCAAAATGGGCCAGGGAATCCATGCACATTCTATTTCCTTATTTGCTCCCCGTCCTGTCCTGTCCTGTCCTATTTTAAGAAGATGTGAACGGAGACGTGCCCGAAGAAGGTGGCCTGAGCATCATTCATTCCGACGAAGCGTGCATAGGTCGTTGGCCCCTGCATTCGGGTTTGTTCATTCATTGTAAATCAGCACAACGCAGAAAAGAATTTCTAGTTAAAAAATTAAAAACTTCTTTATAAAAATAGCACGGTGAGTTTGAGACCCACATCTGTTGATGATTGATTTTCGATAGCAAGAGAAATGTCCAGCTTGGAAAAAGAAAAAGGAGATTCTCTTTAATAAATATCGGGAGTTGCCGCAAATCACCATCATTTATCAGGGCCAGAAAATGAAAAGAAAAGGTTAATTTGTCTAGCTTGGAAAAAGACAGGGTGATATCGTGAGCAAGGATGATTCCAACATTTAATGTACAGAAACTAGAAGAAAAGGAAGGTGTTCCTGTGGGTGCCAATAGCTCTTCCTACCTTATTTATTTATTATTGTATCCACTAGACACCAGCCATAATAGTTTAATGAGCATTTCACATGATTTATCTGGGTGCCATCTTCCACGATCTTCAAGGCAACTCCAAATCCAATAAAATTATTTCCAGTGGCAGCATTTAATACAAGTTCTGTCTGCATATTTCTGTTGCCAATACCCAATAGGAAATGAATCAAGTTGTTAGCATTAATGCATTTACATATGAACAGTTAGATGCTTTGTGGGCTAAGGCAGGTTGCTTCAGAAACAAATTGCAATAAATGAATTCCCACAGTTTTTTTATTATTATTATTAGAGAGGGGCTTATAATTAAGCTGAAGTGGTTAAAATTTATCTGGAAGAAAGTGGAAACTGATCATCTGGGTCTTCGGGGATTAAACAAAGAGAAAGTGAAAAGTGTAGCTGCTTTGATTGATTCTGGAGACAATTGCACTTGCTAACCGACGTCCCTACCTCCAATGATTTATCGTATTTAATTACTACAGATATGGGAATTAAATACTCTGCAAAATCATCACATCAAGCGAAAGTCTATATATACCACCACCAGTTCCACTCTTACTTGTGACATCTTCCCTCGAGCAAACACAAACAGGGAGAATTATTATCTCTCTTAGCCATGGATCATCCAAAGAAGTCTAACAAGATCAGCGACATTGTTCGGCTTCAGCAGATCCTTAAAAAGTGGAGAAAGGCAGCAAATGCACCGAAAAGCAGCAGCAGCAGCAGCAGCAGCAGCACTAACAGCAGCAATGCCAGCAAGAGTATCAAGTTCATAAAGAGAACACTCTCCTTCACAGATTTGTCATCATCATCAGCCTCCTCAAATGATGCTGTTCCCAAAGGGTACCTTGCTGTTTGTGTTGGCAAGGAGCTGAAGAGGTATATCATCCCTACAGAGTACTTGGGTCACCAGGCTTTTGGAATTCTATTGCGAGAGGCCGAAGAGGAGTTCGGGTTTCAACAAGAGGGAGTGCTAAAAATACCATGTGAAGTTGCTGTGTTTGAGAAGATCTTGAAGGTAGTTGAAGAGAAGAAAGATGTTTACTTGTTGAATGAGTTAGGGTCTGTTAACGCAGAGTCGACGACCAAGGAGATGATTGGTTGTTACTCACCAGAATGTGAGCTAACACCACCTTCTCATCATCCACAAATGTGTAGATGATCAACAGCATCTACACAGGATCACCGAAGACCCGCCCTTTTCTCTTTTTAGAGGCTATTACTTGCTTTTGCTTTCTTTTTGAGAGAGGTTCCAGCTAGCTATAATTGAGGAACACAGCTAATTAGAGAGGAGTATCAACTTCTAATTAGGATTGAGCAATAATTAAGCTGGTAGATTTATGCTAATTAAGTTGATCAAAATTAAGGGGGGAAATTATATATATATATGTAGTAGCTGTTGGAATTACTGGCTATGTATTTGGATAGTAGTATAAATATGATAATACAAGCAGTATATACATCGTACTTGCAACTACGTACCATGTATTATTTTAGAGCAAAGTTTTTTGGGTTTCTTTGACTTGTACGGTGGACTTTGATTCCTTGGAGTTTGCATATCTTATCTACATGCCACACTCATCACCCTCTGGTCATTTTCTGTATTAATTCTAATATATATTTTGAATAGTTTAGCAGTTGAAATGAAATTTAAGATCTCCGATGTTGATTTTCATGAAGAAATAAATAATAAAAGAGACGATGATAGGACCAGTTATGGTAGCCAGCTGCAACAAGCTAGTAGCCAGGGAGCTGGTGATCATGAGTTTTGCAAAGTTACCCATCAGACCATTTGATCATGAGTTTGGCTGTTCCATGCTGTTGTTTCTTGTTAATATTGCCACTTGCATTTACATTAATTAGTTAATTAAATGTTCTTACAAGAGATCATATTAACGGAGATATCTGCTAATGAAGTAGTTCCATGAACATATATATATACCTCTCATCATGTGTTGCTCTTGGAAGCCATATCCTTTTGTAATCCCAAGCAGTATTTCCTCAAAATCTTCCTCTTCACAAGGAATACGCAGCCCGCCTTCTTGATGATCATAACCAAATTCCTCAGCAACTTTATCCATCAAACCCAAGAATCCTGGCGTTGACAAACAACTCAATGGAATCACAAACCTCCGTTGCTCTGCCCCCACGTACACCGCTAGAAAACCTTTTGGCACCTTTTCAGGAGTACTACTTACCCCACCGGCGACCGGTTTATTTCCTCTTGTCCAGAATTTTGATCCGACCAGCAAAGATTCCTCGGAGTTCTCCCTGTAATATTCCATAGATCTCCTGGCTTTTGATCCGTTGTTAATTACATGAGGTGCTGCATTTTTAAGCCGCAGCTGCTGAGGAGCCCACCATAACCATAGTTGTAGAATTTTCTTTGGCCTGGTGGCAATGTGAACCATCTTTCTAAGGTTTGTAGTTGATTGAGATTTCTTGCATACAACATCCATGGTGGATTAATAATTGATTATAAACTCAATACAAAATTAATAACAAGAAGATATCGCATGCATGCTGAGAACGCGCGCGCACATTCAAACAATCGATTATCACGTACGATTACTTAAATTACTTGCATTATCTTGATGATCAAAATAACATATATAATTAAGTTTCTGCAAACAAAAACAAATGATGATGAAGATGATGATGATGATGATTAAAGCGTAGCAAAAACTTAGATTTGGAACAGAAGAATCATGGTATTGCGGACATTAATTTGTGAAAACAAGGAGGATGGTTCCTTGATTTGAACCATGAGCTGATCGGTTTGGAAATTAAAACTTTTTTTTCTGCAAGAGAAGAATCAAATTAATGAACCTTCACTTGCAGGTTTGATTAATTTGTATGGTACCAGGTGTTATATATATATATATATAGAGAGAGAGAGAGAGAGAGAGATTCAAAGGATGTGGTGAAAGAATCTTATCAATATCATATGTATGTTGCACCTTGTATTTTAAGAGCTTCTTCAGTTATGGCGGATTCTCCACCATTTTCGACTGCTTAACCCCCCACCTATAGAAATTTCTATACACACACACACACACATTAACCAATGCACCAGTGCCCTATGAGCGATATTATATTTTTTTTAATATAAAAAAAGTAATTATATAATATATTTTTAATTTTAATATAAATTTAGGTAAAATAATAATTTTTTTTGTAGAATTTCAGTTAAGTTCAATTTTTTTATACAATATATGAATTTTAAATCAATATAAATCTATCTATTTAGTAAGTCACAAAGAAATAACAATTAAAATTATTATCAACATTATTACCCAAACAATTAAAATCATTAAATTGTCTTGAAATATAAAATAAAAAATTTTATAAAAAAAACAATCATTATTATGACGCTAACAATAAAATCATTCGATCCGAATAACAGATAAAAATAACGTAAAACACAAAAAAAAAAAGAACAAAGAAAAAAAGAGAGCAATATTAATTTTAAAATGATCATCAACATAAATTAAAATTTTAGGACTAAACCAAATAAAAATAAATTCCTAATAAAAAATAAAACAAAAAAATAAAAACAAAAACTAAAAGTATAGATGTATAAATAAGGATAAAAAATAAATTTTATCCAAAAATGACATAAAAAATCAAAGAAATTAATAGCAAATAAAAAATTCAAAGAATGAGGACCGTACTGAAAAATAAAATATGTAATTAATTCCAATTGAAGGATAAAATTAAAACAAATAAAAACATCAAGACCTAAACAAATAAAAAAATATTAAAAAAATTGAAGTGTAATTTTGTTAAAAAATTAAAAGAATAAGTATTAAAATGAAAAATATCATACATGACTAATTTCAATTGGAGGACACAATCAAAATAAATTAAAATAAACTATATAATTAATTTCAATTGAAGAAAAAAATTGAAATAAATAAAACCTTGGGACCAGAATAAATAAAGACATTTCAAAAAAGATTATTGTGTAATAATTTTAAAAAATTAAAAGAATAAATACCGAAATAAAAGATGTAATATATGATAAATTTCAATTAAAAACAATTAAAACATGTATACTGAAATAATTAAAATAATCAAAAGTAAATCAAAATAATCAAAAACTATATTGAAAAAAAAAACAATAACCTTAGACATGGATCAAAACAGAGAAATCAAAAGACCAGGAACCAAACTAAACCTTTCTCCAACCTTAAGGACTGAATCTTATTTTTGGATGCAGGAGAGAGAAAAGAAAGAAAAACCCTAAATCCGTCCACCGGAGCTTCACCGGACACTATACTTAGACATGTGCCGCACCGGGAGGAAGAGGACATCTCAGCGCATCATGTGACATGGCAGAAGTTTGTTTTTTACCATCAAAATGAGGCACACGCTTCGCCTGAATGACACGTGCACGTGAAATACTACAGATATGCTTGCAATGTCTTCGAAAAATAAATAAAATAATAAGCAATTACCTATACTTCCTAGATCTATCGGTAACTACGAAAAAACCACAGTAGAAAATACAACAATACCCTCGAGTTTGGGTCCTATTTTTTGTCATTTTCAGGGGCTAATTTAATAGTTTTACTTTGCAAAGAAATCGGAAATGTCATCCATGTCTCTTGGAAAATTCTAAACTACCCCTGTTAACTGTGTCTTCTTTTGTCATTTTTGGATGCTATTTTCATTGTTTTACAGTGTAACAAATCATGAAATATCATCCATGTTCCATGAAAAATTCAAAAATATAATTTTGACAATTAAAAAGAAAAAATTAATGATATTGAAAATAAAATAAAATTGAAAAGAAAAACGATTAGCATATATATGTAAATATGAATAAAAATAGGAACTATGCAAGAAATATGCATAAGAAATAAATGAACAAAAATAAAATACCACATTAAAAGTATAAGGGATAAAAAAAACATATGTAATAAATTTAATTTAAAGGATAAAATTGAAATAAATCCCAATAACTAAAACCAGAAATGAAAAGAATTGGGACCGAAATGGAACTTAAAAATATAATTTATTTGCATGGAAGGATAAAATTGAAAGAAATCAAACTTTGACACCGAAATTATTAAGGATTGATGACAAATTTGCTTGAAAGGATAAAATTGAAATAAATCAAAACTTTGATACCAAAAACTATTAAGGATTTCCAGCCAAAACGCAAAATTAAAAGATCAGGGACCGAACTGCAACTCCTTTATATAATTACTTTGAATTAAAGGATGAAATTGAAACAAATCAAAACTTATATAATTGCAATCAGGGTAAGAAAAATAAAATCAAACGTTCAGGGACTGAAATGAAATTTGACAAAAAAAAGTTGCGCTGACGTCAGCTTACGCAGGGAGGAGAGAGAAATGAGGGGGAGAAATTAAAACGACCATTGACACCTATCCAGACACCATCTAGATACACGTGCCACTCCATGTGGAAGAGAGCATGGTGAAATATCATTCTAGACGCCGGTTGGGCATTTTCGGACGCCGTATGACGACGCACTCGCCGTCCGAAGAACGCGTGAGGGAGGAAACGGATGGCGAGTACGGTGACGCGCCAACAGTAAACCGACGCGAAAAAGAATAAAAAATTGACTAATTACCGTATCGCCCCTCCCGTGCAGTATCTCTTTTGTCCTTATCGAGGGTTAAAATCGTTTTTTCACTGTTTCAAGAAATATATATATAAAAAAACCGGCCGGACGGACCGAACCGGACCGAAAACACACAATGACCATGGTGCCTCTCAGTCCAACACCCTTTTTTTATTTCTTTAGGGACAATATAGTCATTACACTGTGCATGGGCAAAAAAAAAAAAGAAAAAAAAAGGTAGACGAACTCACGCAGCGCACCGGGACAAATTGCGAGTCCACAATGCTTTGTGTGTATGTGTGTACAATGAATGAACAATGCATGGCCGATCTATTTTAGCTATAAGTTAATAAGCAGTCATTTATCAAAGACAAATCAAAAGTAACAATGAGTATTGGCATATGGATGGACTCCTCCCATCAATGCCATATATAATCCCACACCCGCTTCAATCTTGTTTATTCGATATAAAAACTTGCTCCATTTCCCGTCCTTAAGGTTGGAGGAGATGAATGTGCCTGGAATATTGAGCACCATGAATAACTCACCTTCTCCTACTTAAATATTCTATCAGTCTGCGCGGCTATTGGAGAACATGCCCAAATTAAAAAAACAAAAAAAGTAGAAACAAGACCTGAAGTTTTCCAGCCTAGAAAAATGAGTTTCAAAATTCAGATTCCATGTAAAGTTCCTGTTTTTTTGTCTATCATGAAAACTCTAATGGAAATTGTATGCGACTAAAACTGCAAATGGATTGCATGAAAAGCTAAGAGAGGAATCGCATTTGAGGGATTATCCTATCCAAACTTCCCTAGAGCAAAACTAGCTGCTAATTTACTCGGCAATGGGCAACTTCTTCATCAGTACATCTAGGGACAACCGAAACAATCAAAACAATGGCCAACGGAGAGAATGTCTTGTGCGTCCAAACTCTCTGCAACCCATCTCTACAGCCATACGCAGCTGCCTCGGCAGATATTTATTGCTCAAAGGTTTTGACACTCCCAAAATAAACTCCCCCCCACCCTCACCTCATTTCATACAATATCAGCCAAACCAACACCCAATCATTGTGAAGGATAGCTACCCCTGTATAGAGCTCCACTGAATTATGGGGCAGTGGTTTCCAGCAGCAAACTCTTGGTGCCAAGATAGAGAGATATCATTAGCAAATGAAACAGGTTATATGATTACCCATACTAGGTATACGTCCATTGTAAAACAGAAAACGAGCATGACATAATTTATCATTGCTCCTCTGCTCAAATATACATGCAAAGACTAAAATAATGAACTTCACCCCAAAACAAATCCAAGAAACGAACTTTGCACTGCCACATATATAGCAGCATCCATAATTACTATCAGAAACTAAAAATTTGAGCACGGCTCTATAAAACCAAAATTCCAACATGCAACCTTCATGTTTAATTTTGTTGCTAAAACAAAAGTTCAACGAAGAAAAAAGAAAAAGTAAATCACAAATTACAAAAGACTACAACTACAAGCTCAAATCAACGAAAGTTCAATCCAAATGCAACCAAAAATACTTTTTTTCCCTCTCGGAAATAAAGGAGAAACAGCCCTTGTACTATCAAAACAACAGAGATTCATTCATTCAATATATAAAATTGGTAAGCACTAATACTAAGTACAAATGATCAAGAAGAAGAGGTGGGTTTAGTGACAGTCCTAACAGCATTCCAAATCTGAGCAATACCCCCGACAACATGAGGCCAAACAGCCCCAACACCTCTAAAAGCAGAAGCAGAAGCAACCCCAATAGCAAAAGTCTCCGCATAGCCAGGCTTCGAGTCCAACTTCATATCAACAACAGCCAATCTCGTGTTAACCGTGTCAATCTTTCTGGAAGCCTCACCCACCTGCTTGTCCCTCTTGCCCCTGTTGTTAGAAGCTATGACCCTAAAAAGTACATTTTGGAGATCTTCAATGACCTTGATGGATGCTTCTTGAGAATCAAGGCCTTGAGATTGGTAATGGGATATCAGCTCTTGTGGAGTTGGAAGCTTTTTCTTCGTGCCTTTGATGCTGTTGTTGTCTTTTGATGGGGTAAAATTTGGTGTTGCTGGTTGTTCCATTTTCATGGAGTTATTTATCTTTCGTTTGGGATTTTGAAGAGTACAGAAAACCCTTCCCTCGTCTTCCTCTTAGCTCTCTGCTTAGATGATGTGATAAAACCCTAAAATTGATTTCTTATTCGGAAGGCAAGAGATAAGGCATGGCTTTTTTTCTTTTACTTCTTTTTTAAAATTGATTTCTTTTTAATTCTTTTCAAATATATATTATTGGGGTTTGGGCTTTGTGGAGAGCTGATTGGATCAGAGCTTAGACTGAACTGACCCAAGGCCCATGTTGCATTGATTTGGTGGTAAAATTGGGGGCCCTGAAGTAAATTAAACGGGTGGGGGGGGGGGGGAACAGTTTTCTGGTGTTTTTCTTTCTTTTTTTTTACTTTCATTGAATTGAAAGAAAAGGGGGGAAAAAAGATTTTAATGTTTTTGGTCAAATTTGGGTCATAAAACTAACCAGAAAGATGGATGAGCGATCAACGTGGCCGGTCTTTGATTTTGATGTAAGAGGAGCTTTTATGAAAAAATAAATATTTAATTTTCAAAATAGAATTTGTTTTTCTATTTTCTTATTTGAGCACTACAATATCCATATCCGGCACTACTCAGATTCGAGTCATGTCAAAATCAAAATACCAATATCAACCAACGTGCTGCATGATGGATGACGAGTGATCAATTTAGATGGTCTTTGCTTTATAACCAGAAAATACCTGGGTATCCGAGTGAGAAAAAAAAATGGCGTATTTACTTGGGAGCTTAAAACGTGCACTCTGTTAGCATCTCATCTCTTATTCAGTAGGTTAAGAAACAGGAAAAAGAATCCATTGACACGCTAATCACGAGGGCACCCTTGATATACATCAAAATACCTATCAGTATATTTGCAAAAATTATCTAAACCACTCCATGGTGACGGGTGCTAGGTGGTGCTACGTTTGTATACTCTTTCTGTTTAAACCGCAAAAGATATCAACTCCTCTCACAGAAACACTGGTGCCATCACAAGCGTTATTGTTGCTAACATTTTTATGAGGACGTGAAGTGAAGGCCCAGCTGTATCTTTGAATGGGTCACCCACCCTGCAGTTGCAAAAGAAACGCCACCGTTTGATTATTATAATTAACTCACTGGATTCATAAATAAAAATTCCAACCACTGATTTCTATCTATAGCTTTATTCATTCCCGACTCTTGAATAATTTGGGAAAGAGAAGGTTTCCCAGTTTTAAGACAAGTTCAGACAATGATAGCAATACTTACGTATCTCCAGTAATTGCTGCTTTATGGCAATCACTCCCCTTGCCCCCAAAAGCACCTGTCTCAATGTACTTCTTTGCATTATCCCATGCACCACCTGCTGTGTTCAGGAAAAGAGCCATGAGAATACCAGAAACTGTTGCAAACATCAGCATGGCCGCAACAACTTTAGCCCCGAGTAGAGAGTGTCCTGTATAGTGCCCCAAAATCCGAAACACAACACCTGCAAACAATGCGAATGTCGAGAAAGCTTCACTAAATCCACAGAGAACAGTGCAAGAAACAAAATCAAATGGCAAGCAATTAACCTACCAACAACAATAGGAGATATAATAGCCAAGGCGCCAGGTTTTATCATCTCTCTCAGAGATGCAGATGCAACGATAGCAACACAACGGCCATAATCTGGTTTCTCCTTGTAGTCCTGTCACAGGCATTTTAAAATCAGAAAGCACAGCAGCACCAAAGCATAATAGAAGAAACCAGTGCAGGAACATATACTCACCATGATACCTGGCCTCTCAATAAATTGCCTTCTTACTTCTTTCACAACCTCCTGAGCAGTTCGGCCTACTGCAGAGCAGGCCCATGCACTAAATAAGAAAATAAGCATTGAGCCCAATAACCCACCAACAAAAACTTCTGGAATGGCAATATCAACCTGGCAGTCAAATGAAAGTGCAACGCTAAGATTCAGAGTTGAAGTGCAAAGACAGAACATGATAAAATGCAAGTGCAAATAAGTTTACCTGTGTGAAAGGTTCACGAGCAAATGTAGCAACCTCATCCATATAAGCACTAAACAGAAGGAAGGATGCCAGTGCTGCAGATCCAATGGCAAATCCTTTGGTTGTAGCCTTTGTCGTGTTCCCAACAGCATCGAGAACATCAGTAATCTCCCTAACACTTTCAGGCTGCATGTCATATATTTTTATACAATGGTTATTCAAATGAAGAATGTCATTCCTTGATTGACAATTTTCAATGAAGACAATGATCAAGAGTTACCTGCTGACTCATCTCTACAATTCCACCAGCATTGTCAGCAATTGGGCCAAACATATCCATAGTAAGCACATAGGCAGCAGTGCTGAGCATTCCCATTGTGGCCACAGCTGTACCAAACAGCCCACCAGTCGGGTTTCCAGCCTCATCCACCAGTCCTGAGGTGTTACCCAGCCAAAAAGCTGAAACTATGGATACACTAATGACAAGAACAGGAAAGGCTGTTGCTTCCAGGCCCAGACTAACTCCTGCAATTATGTTGGTCCCATGACCAGTGGAGCTGGCAAGAGCCAATGCGCGTACAGGCCCATGCTTGTAGTCAGTATAGTACTGGGTGATCCAGACAAAAATATAAGCTGTGATGATTCCGACCAATCCACACAATGCAAAGTGAACCCATGCTGAAGGTGCTTGTTCTGTATAAAGCATCCAATAGGTAGACTGCAAAGTAGCATATGCAATGCATGAAACACAAGCAAAATCATATCACATAACTCACATAGAGATCAAATTCAGTGCTTGATGAAACACTATCAAAAGCAGATTAATAGTTAACTGGTACACAGCTGCATCTCATTCTAAGGATTTATCTTACCGCAACAAATGTAAGAACTGCCAGAAATATTGTAATAGAGTATCCTTTCTGAAGGATTGCCATTGGGTCCTCCATGGGAGACTTCACACTAGAATCACGAGTACTCTTGATTGAAAGAATTCCAACAGAAGATATGATCAGGTCAAATGAATGAACAACAAGAGGAAACAAGATGAAGCCAGATGGATCTGCACAAAAAATGAATGTGAGTTACAAAAGAACTGTGGTGGCTTGACCCAAACAAAAAGCTTAAATGAATTCCAGAGGAGGTAAAGACCTTGCAAAAGCAGGCATGTCGTAACACAACAAAGGCTTTGATAATGCTAATACACTCTCATTAAGTATAAGGTGTACAATACCCAATTAGCTGAGCATGTGACTATAACCCTCGGAATCATTTAACCATATAACCAATGAAAGGATTATGAATTTCACACTTCTGTAAATTTCATTCCAGGACAAAACCATTGACATGCTTATGAAGAAACTGTAAGAATTTCATTTGTGAAGATACTTGCCCTCAATTTTGCAACGTTGCGCCATGGTTCCCCCAAGTATCATGGCACTGATTATTTCAGCTGCAATACTTTCAAAAAGATCTGCACCTCGAGCAGCACAATCACCCACATTGTCTCCAACCTTTCATGCAACAATTTTATTAGTTACATAGGAAGTTTGGACTGATGCATAGTATACATCATAACCCAAGAAAACAGAACACAGTCAAGGAAAAGCTGCATAAATAATTAACAAGAAGAAGATATTTATGTGGTACTTATAATAAATTTAAGCTTACTCGCACGCTTTGCCCAAATTACATACCTTGAAATAGCAATTAATAAATTAAACAGAAAGCCAAAACCAATCAACTGAGCTAACACATACTTCAGCAGAGCTAACAGATACTTCAAATAAGGAAGCTACAAAATTTAAGGGCATATATATACCAAATCTGCAATCACTGCAGGATTCCTAGGATCATCCTCAGGTATTCCCTGCTCCACTTTTCCAACAAGATCAGCCCCAACATCAGCAGCTTTTGTGTATATTCCACCACCCAACTGAGCAAACAGTGCGACAAATGAAGCTCCAAATCCATATCCCACAAGAAGAAGAGGCACTGGGAAAGAACAACATGAAACATCACCAACATAGTTGTATGAGACACAGCAACAAACTTCAGTTTTCACAAGAACATGTAAAAAGGTGGAGATTGCTTCCATTTGCTAAAGTAATAGCAATTACTTAGGAAGAAGGTATTGTTACATACAGTCAGTGACTTTCATTGAACCAGGAGAATCCACGCCCAACCAAACATAAAATGTAGCATAAAGGATGGCTACGCCAATCACAGCCATGCCAACCACCACCAATGCAGAAAAACCACCAGCACGAACAGCTATCTGCATAATATATTTTCCAGTCAAGATACAAATCACCAATCAATCATAAGACAATGGATTGTAAAAGGAAAAACCTGCAATGCCTCTCTAGCTGACCGTCTTGCAGCACTAGAAACTCTAACATTTGCACGAACTGATACCCACATCCCAACATAACCCGCAACACCTGAACACAAAGCCCCCAAAAGGAATGCAGCGACAGTGATATATGCAGATGTTGACCTGTGCCAGAAGAATATAGCCACAAAAACTGGTCACTTGTCACCATGTGACAAAATCATGGACCTAATGCCTCACAACAAACTTTGACATGTAATCACCTTCCAAGGCCAGAAGATTCTTGTTGAGGTGTTGTGCTGCGGAACAGATATATACAGAGGATCACCAGCGCCAGTAGCAGTGCCATCTTAGAAATAGTACTATACTGGGTCCTGAAGAAGCCTTCTGCTCCATCACGTATTGCATCTGATATCTAGAAAGCAAGTTAATGATATCAAGACATGAAGCCAATACATAAAAACCAGTAACACTGACTATATGCACACAGTGGAATTGACATTTCTAGCTAAATTCAAGAGAGACAATATACCTGAACCATTTCAGGAGGTCCCTCATCCTTTGAGAGTACCCATTTGGTAAGATATATAGATAAAAGGAAGCTGATGATACAAACTGTGAAGACAAAAACAATGATTGGAGATGTACGTGCTCCGATGTAAAAGATCCCTCCAAAACCCAATAGCAAAAGTATAAATAGAACACGAACATTTATTCGCTTAAACACTCGAAAAATCTGCAAAAGAAAAGGTTAATTTAGTACAAGCATCAAAACCATGTAAACAAAAGCAATGTTGTTCTACTAAGGATATAAATTTAAAAGAATCATAAATCATCACAGCGCAGAATAACAGAAAAATCCGTTTTGAAAAAAGTAGGCCACTCCCAGATAGATATCAATGCATGCTCACATGGACACGCATATCTATGCTACATAATCCTCTCACAACAAAGCAATAGCAATTGTCATCGAATAAGAGGTTAAGCATTAGGTTTCTCACCAATGGATTATAGGGTTTGCTTCGCATGTTGGGGAAAACCCTTGGCCTTTCTTGGTAAGGCCCCAGATTACCAGTCTCAACATCATCATCGATCATCATTTTATGAGATGAATTTACCCTTCGAGCTACAGGAAAATGGATGTCCTCACTGCCTTGAGGCAATTCGCCCCCCTGAACCAGGACGCTGAATTTTGAAGGATAGGTTGGTCTAGAAGCTCAAATGATGACTCGCTGGGCAGCACTTGAGTTTGCAAAATCAAAGGACTCCTGGCCTTTTTAATCCTCTAAATTAATTAATTCATTAACTAAAAGCTCCTTCCCAGCTGGCAGCCCTTCGACACCAAATCAACTTCCTGGAGAAAAACATTACGAATGATACCACGCAGTGAAATTTCCACATTCCACATTATATCCTCTGGAAAAACTAAAGGCATAATAGTAAGCTTATAGGGAAATCACTCAAAAGTGCGATGATGCGTGCGGCAAACTTGTGAATCAGAACATGAAATGAAAACAGCACTGATCAAATCCAATCCTTTCCTATGATCATAAATTAGATTGGATTAGGGCACGAAACAACAGCAAGAGTGAGTGAGATTAAGGTTGAAAATGGGTTTAGCATTTTAAGATGCAAAACTAAAAATTCTAAGTAAGATCTGAACCAAGGAAAAAAATAACAACAAGAAGTCTTTGTCATTTGGTGAGTGGACTTTCCAAAAGATCTACTTATCACAATTTCGGCAACATAAATAAAACTCCGAGCACTGCGTTTCGATCTTGGAGAGAGAGAGATCTATTTATTCAAGCATAAAAAAGAAAGAATACGAGGGCAGAGTACGGTACCGTTTTAAGGAAAGTTAACTGCCATTAACAGAGGCCTTGTGTCTTTCGTCTCTCTGCAAGTTAACTCAGACTTCTGTTACCTTTCGCCAACAAAGAGAGAGATGAAGAGAAAATGAGCGCATATAACAATAATATAATATACCCCTCCTTTCGCTTGCTCCTTTGTCTACAGGATGAGTCCTCGGGGACAGAGAGAGAGAGAGTATGGATAGAAAGAGAGTCGTCTCCTTTTTGTTTCTACAAAGAGCTTATTTGTCACCAAACTATACATAGGTCCCTAGACAACAAATACCTCTCAACTAGACCCATCACAAGTCAGCTACTATCGTTGAAATTCATGACAGGAACTACTTTTTATTAAGACTATAAAATGATTTTATGAGGGCTAATCGGGTAACTTAAAATTGAAGGGAAATGTTTTTGTTCGTCGATCTCCTTTGTCGTTTCTTTTCACAATACCATAACATCGGTTATATTAATGGATTGTTTTCGAAAATATTTTTAAAAAATATATATATATATATTAAAATAATTTTTTTTATTTTTTAAAAATTATTTTTAACATCAACATTTTACAACAAATTAAAAATATTTAATTTTAAATTAAAAAAAATCAAATATTTTTAAGCACTTTTTATAATCACTCCCGAACACCCCGTTATTAAAAGAAAAGCTTCGCTTATTTGGTTGATTATTAAAGCTGAAAAATGCATGTTCTGCTTTGTCATCTGGCCAATGGCAGTCTGCTACGTGTGCATTTCAATGACACGTGGATTTAGCTACGACATATCGTTTTCTCTATTTAACGAGAAAAGGACAGTAAAGTAAACCCTCAATTTCCCTCCAGGACATACTATAGGTTTAAACAAAGATTGTCAATATTGTTTTAATTGCTGTTTTAATTTTTGTATAGGTATAGAATATTTTAGTTTCAAAGTATTTAACTGTGTTATTTTGATTGTATTATTCATATATAATTAATTATATATATATGAAAAAAAATTAAAATATTAATTTAGCAACCATAATTAAAATCCAAGATAAATTAACTTTAAATTATACAATATAAACACAAAATCAAACAAATATAATATCAAAATTAAAAAAAATCACAAATTAATCAAAATAAAGAAGATTTTAAGGCCGAAACAGCACACCCTGAACGGAACCGAGACGTTCCGGCCGGAATTTCTGGAACGGACCAGAATTAAAACCGAGATGAAAACGGCGTCGTTTTATCTCGGTTTTGTTAACGGAACGGAACGTTCCAAACGGAATGAAATGGAATTGACAACCCTGGTTTAAACGAGCGATAAACCCGTGTGTCGTTGCTATAATTTTTTTTTTTTTAGTTTTAACATATATAATTTTTTATTTTTTATTTTTTAATCTAGTTTCAATCCCTTTATTTTTCAATCCTTCTGAGATAGTTAATTTTTTTTATCTATTCACTTATATGTTTAGTTTAATTTTTTTTTTTTTGTATTAAATGTAGTTTGCGTTAAAAAACATAGTAAGTTCAGTTTTGATGATGTAAATTGAGAGTAAAACTCTCTCTTATGCATGTATATAAAAGTTATTTTGTATTTATATAAAAGTTATTTTGTATTTGTATATTATAAAAAACATGTGCAATATCCTTAATTGGCCTGGATTTAAATGTTGATTTTTTTCTTATTAAAAAGTATCATGATTATTTTACTGTGGCTAAAATTTTAAAAACCTAAAATACCCCCAGACTCATGGCTAAAATCATTGTTCACATAGAGGTAAAATAATAATTTCACCATTATAATTCATAATAATCTTTATCTAAATGCATAGTGAATTTTATTGTGCAAAACCCTGATCTCCATTAGTTTTTTAAGTAAGATATATATATATATATATATATATATATATATATATATATATATAAAAGAACAATTTAAAAAAAAATATAAATAACGTTTTTAGACATAACTCATGAAGAATGCAATCGATAAATTTCTAATATGTGTATTTTTTAAAAAACATAATAGTTGCCATATATAGATGTATAAGTGAGAAGGGACTTGTTCTCTTCCTCTGTACCCAGGTTTGATCCTCTTTATGCATGTCTGTCGCCCACTTAATGCCTTATCTGTCCATTGGGCTTACAAGGTGTTTAGTGGGTCTAGACATTAGTCGTAGTGCGCATAAGCTAGTTTGGACATGTTGATTACAAAAAAAAAGAAGATGGATTTGGGGATTAGTCGTGGTGTGTGTAACTTGGCCCGGGCACCCCGATTTTTAAAGAACAAAAAAAATATAAGTGGAGAAAAAAAATGTATAAGCAGGAAAACACCGTAGCAATCACAGTGTTTTGCAAAGAGAGCTACAGTGCTTTCCCCACACCATTTTTTTTTAAAAAATGTGGGTTTGGAGATTAGTTGTAGTGCGCTTACGCTGGCCCGAACATCCCAGTTATAAAAAAATATATAAGTGGAAAAAAATATAAAAATAAAAAAAATGGGTTCGAGAATTAGTCGTGGTGCGCATAAGCTAACTCGAACACTTTGGTTATAAAAAAACAAAAAAATATATAAATGAAAAAAAAATCATGTTGCGTGTAAGCTGGCTAAGATACCCGATTATAAAAAATCCAAAAACAAATATAAGTTGGAAAGAAAATGTAAAAAAAGAAGGGTCTGAGGATTAATTGTAGTGCGCGTAAGTTGATCTGAACACCCCCGCTATAAAAACCCCAAAAAACATGTATAAGTGGGGGGAGGGGAAGGAAAAAGTGTAAAAAAAATGAGTTCAGGAATTAGTCATGGTGTGCATAAGCTGGCCCAGATATCTTAGTTATAAAAAAAAAAAAAGCGAGAAAACACTATAACAATTAAAAAAAAGTGGATCCAGTGATTAGTTGTGGTGCTTGTAAGCTGACATAGACATCTCAGTTATTAAAAAACAAAATGTGTTAGTAAGAAAAAAACAGGAAAAAAAATGGATCTTGGGATTAGTGTCGTGATGCATGTAAGCTAGCCTGAACACTCCAATTATAAATAATATAAAATGTATAAGTGGGGAAAAAACAGGAAAAAAATGTAAAAAAAAAAAAACAGTTTGGAGATTATTTGTGATGCGCGTGAACTGACCCGTACACTTTGGATATAAAAAAAAACCAAAAAAACAAAGGAACTCGTTAAAAAAATACATTTCAAGGGAAAACACTATAGAAATCTACATTGAAATGTACCGGGAACTACAATGTTTTCCCGCGTTTGTATAGGTTATCTAATATACTAAAAGAGCTCAAAGTTGTTACTGTAGCATGTGTGTGTTTTTACTGTGGATTACAATAGTATAGCTCAATTTTCGGTTTTGTTCAGTTCTGGTTGTTCGGTTCCCGGTTTACTGTTTTTTTTTCAATTTTGCACAGTAAAATAGCGGTTTTGTCCCTCTAAAACGACAAAAAATGGCTTTTTGGCGAAGGGGTACCACGGTAATTGTACCATTTTCGGTTCTGCTTGGTCCATTTCAGTCAACCATTTTTTTTTTCTTTGAACAATGCAATAATCATTTGGTCCCTCAAAAATGACAAAAATCAGCCTTGACCAGGAGAGGTGCCACAAGAATTTCATAATTTTTTAAAATGGATAAATACGGATATGCCCTAAAATGAGATAAAATTGCTAGGTTGGCTTCAGGGTTATCCCGGTAATTGACCTTTGCTTTTTATTATTTTTATCCAATTTAAGTGGGCGTGTGTGTCACACGCGGGCACGGTAACCGGCCTCAAGCTCTTTTTGGGCGGCGCGTATGGGGGCTTTAAGTGTCGGAAAATGAGCATCTGACATCTCACCTACAGCTCCTTCATGTCCTCTTCCTCTTGGGGCGGTGTGTCGTCTAACATGGTGGCCGATTTAGAGGTGGTAGACGGTTAAAGGTTGTTTGTCCGTTTTCTCTCTCCTCGATGGTAACGCACAATGCAGCCCCCTAATTTATGGTTATTTGATTTCAGGCCCTGAACTTTGAATTATTTTGCATGGTCCTGATTTATGTTATATATATTTTGATTCTTTTTTCAATTGGATCCTTTGATTGAAATTGATTATATATTTAGGTTTCAATTCGGTCCTCATTCTTTTAATTTCCGAATTGGTTTTAAATCCTTTAATATAATTAGTACAGAGGTTTTAATTTTTTTCAATTTTGTCTTTTGATTGAAATTGATAATATATTTATTTTTCATTTTGGCCCTTATATTTTTAATTTTGAATTTTAATTCCTTTATTTTTTTCCATTTTTAGAATAGTCCATATTTTTTTTCTATGTTTATATGTGTGTGCTCTTAGCTTAAGTTTTTAATTTTTATTATTTTCTTACTTATTGAGGTGATATTTTTTAAAAAGATTTGTTTCTTAAATTTTAGTTTGTATTTGTGATAATTTGAAAATTGTTATTTCTAGTGATTTTTCCTCTTTGTTCTTTCTTTTAGTTTGTTTATTAGTTTTTATTATTATTTTCAACTCAAGTGATTTTTTCTTAACTAATAATTTTTTTTATCATTTTTTTTAATTTTTTATTGGTTTTTTTGTTAAAATTTTTAGGCTTTATTTAATCTTTGATTTAATAATAATAATAATAATAATAGTAGTAGTAGTAATAATAATAATAATAATAATTTTAGTTTTTATTCTTACTTACTCTCTTGTTGATGTTTTTGATTATTTTTTTTGGTAATTTAATTATTTTTATTATTTTGATAGTAATAGTGGTGATAATTTTATATATTAAAACTTCGATATTGTTGTTGTTATAGTATGATGTCTTGATCTGTTTCATTATATTATGTATAAAATAAAATAAAAAATTTTATATTTTAGTTTGTGTTTATGATTATGATTATTTAAAAATTTATATTTCTTTTTTTTTCCTCGTTGTTCTTTCGTTTAGTTTTTTTTAGTCTTTTTCTATTTTCATGTCAAATGATATTTTTTTCAACTAATAATTTTTATTTTTATTCTATTATTTATTTTATCTTTTTGTTTGCTCTTTTATTAAAGTTTTTAGGTGTTTTTAATTCTTTGATTTAATTTTTTTATCATTATTAACCCAATAATAACAATAACAATAATAATAATTTTAGGCTTTTTTCATTCTCTGATTTAATTTTTTTTTCATTATTAACACAATAATAATAATAATAATAATAATAATAATTGTAGTTTTTTTTCTTGCCTCCTTTTCTGTTATTTTTTTTTTATTCAGGGTTGTGTAATATATTTTATTGATTTAGTAGTGATAGTAATGATATGTTTTGATATTAAGGTTTTCATTTTGTTATTGTTATAATAGGGTATGTTAATGTGTTTTATTATAGTAAACTTTACATATATAAATATTATATTTTATTTTTAAAATAATAAAATTTATTAATTATTTTAATATAAACATCTATAAAAATTATTTATTCCATCAACGACGCAGTACGGGCAATTTCTAGTAATAACTAAAGCCCATGTCATAATTTAAATATGCTTACACACTGCACGATCGAGTTTAATATTATTATATAGCTATGAGGGGGAGGGGGAGGAGAAGGAGCAGTGAGCGGTGGTCCTTTCAGGTTTCCTCCAATCTGTCTGCGTTGCTCAATCAAAAATTAAACAGATCGTGATCGGAAATGGCCTATTACTAACGCAAGGCCTCTAGTTACTAGCTGCTGGTAGAACACGAATTCATGTGTAAGTAAAAAGACTACGAGCAATGCTAAATATTGTTATGACTTGATCCATCCATGGTAACCTACAAGGCAAATATGCTGAGACTGAGACGGACTTCCTACACACACACAATTAAGTAATCTACTTCGAAAGAACATCAGCTGTTGAGGATTTGTTTCGATTTCCTTGATTAAAACCCACTGATCTCATATCCCTGAAGCTTCAACTTCTGTGACTAGCTAGGATGGAGGACCCCAGATTATAATTTTATGATCATCACTAGCAGAAGCCAGCATGTGAATATTTGTTGGGTTCCAGCCCACGCAGTTCACAGTTCCTGTATGAATTAATTGCAGTTGCATGATTCGAATCCTTTGGCCTCCATGCCATATCAACAACTGCAATTATAATAACACCCGGATCAATCCCAAGCTATCTTAACAAACGATCTCAGTTTCCATATTCCTCGCCCTGTGTTTTAGATAATTAGAGCAGTGTTCCAAGTATTTATCTATTCTCATGGAACAGAACCTCAAATATTTCAACTCAGATTTATTGCAGAAAATTACAGTACGTACCCGAAAAGCCTCACTCCCGCTTGCAATTAATGTTTCGTATAATCCACCAAGAAAGGATCTGATAATAAATCGTGTGCTTATACGACTTTCATATCTGCTGATAAGGCCCTCGCAACCTTCTAGAAGACTCCAAAAATAGATTCCTCGATTTAGCAGATTAACGAGGACTTTGTTGTTATTCGATGATGAGAAGGAAGTAATCACGTCCTCTTGCGGAAGCAGTCTTAAAATTTCTTTCATTTCACTGTCAATCACTGCCATCGAGCTATCTTCATATATGCTTAAGATTCTAGTTCCATCATTAGTTATGGCCATTTCCGACATCCTGAGTGCATGGTCTTTCCAACTATCCAGCTCCGCTCCTTCCAAATCCATCACGATGATGCTCAGATATGAACAACTCCACTCAGAAACAATTCACCCCCCAGGTCGATTCGAATTGTAGTTGCTGATTATTCTATATTTGCTCATCTTATTTCATGAAATTTGCTTGCTCCAAATTTGTCTTTAACTGTTTTCTCTTATGCTGATTTGTCACTAAATTAGATCTATTTTATCATTATTATCAACAAATCTGGTTCTTGTTTATGTTTAGTGAATTCATATATTGTAATAATAATAATAATAATAATAATAATAATCAGATTTGGTTTGATTTACTCTGTTCCGACACGATAATATTAGTCGTATTAGGAATTTTACCCCTTAATCATGCTGCTGTTATTTAGTATTAGTCTAATACAAGTAATTAAAAATTTCAGAATTAATTGGTGTTATTATTATACCTATAAGTGAATTTGTTTTTTTTGAAGAAGCTGTTTATCTGTACAATTACTAAAATATTTATTTCAGAACAGACCAACTAACTGCTGCAATGGGAAAGAATCAAAGGAGGATGCTAGTGGCACACCCTCAAAGGCTAAGGTTGGCAATAAAGATGCAAAGAAGGAAAAATTATCAGTCACTGCCATGTTGGCTAGCATGGACCAAAAACCTGACAAACCTAAGAAGGGTTCTTCATCAACCGTAACGTCTAGCAAGCCCAAGCCAAAGTCAGCTCCTTCTTACATACATGGAATTGATCTCCCTCCATCTGATGATGAAGAAGAGCAGCAGAAGAATGATCTAAACAAGAGACCCAGTGAGCGGAGGTCTGAATTTAGGCCTCTTGATGTAGCCATATCGGATAAAGAATTAAAAAAGGCGTGAAAAGAAGGAAGTTCTTGCTGCCCATGCCATTGAACACGCGAGGCAGGAGACCCTTAAAGATGACCGTGATGCTTTCACGGTCGTCATTGGAAGCCGGGCTTCTGTTCTTGATAGGGAATATGAAGGTGATGCAAATTTTAAAGATATAACAATAGATAATTTTTCTGTCTCAGCTCGGGGAAAAGAACTGCTTAAAAATACATCTGTGAAGATAGCACATGGAAGGAGATATGGTTTGGTTGGGCCCAATGGAATGGGCAAGTCTACAGTATTGAAGCTCCTTGCTTGGAGAAAGATTCTTGTGCCGAAGAATATTGATGTGCATTTGGTTGAACAGGAGGTCATTGGTGATGATAAAACAGCTTTACAAGCAGTTGTTTTAGCTAATGAAGAACTTGTCAAACTCAGAAAAAGTTGCCTCCCTGCAAAAATCTGACGGCCCTGCTGAGGGTGAAAACAATGGTGATGATTATGATGAAGATGATTCTGGAGAGAGGCTTGCTGAATTGTACGAGAAATTGCAGTTGATGGGATCGGATGCTGCTGAATCACAGGCATCAAAGATTCTTGCTGGGCTGGGTTTCACCGAGGATATGCGGGGCCGTCCAACTAGGTCTTTTAGTGGTGGCTGGAGGATGAGAATTTCACTGGCTAGGGCACTTTTTATGCAGCCTACTCTTCTATTGCTTGATGAGCCTACCAACCAGAGGGTTGTTCTCTGGTTGGAGGAGTATCTATGCCGGTGGAAGGAAACTTTTGTTGTGGTCTCACATGACCGAGATTTCCTGAACACAGTTTGCATTGACATCATTCATCTACATGATCAGAAACTTGACTCCTATCGTGGAAATTTTGATGAATTTGAAGTTGGGCATGAGCAGAGGCGGAAGGAGACAAACAAGAAGTTTGAGATTTATGACAAGCAGATGAAAGCTGCCAAGAGGAGTGGGAATCGGGTTCAGCAGGAAAAGGTCAAGGATCGAGCCAAGTTTGTTGTTGCCAAGGAAGCAGCAAAGAATAAGAGCAAGGCTAAAGTTGATGAGGATCAAGCCCCACCCGAAGCACCAAAGAAGTGGAGAGATTACAGCGTTGATTTCCACTTTCCAGAACCTACTGAGCTTTACACCACCACTCTTGCAGCTCATTGAAGTGAGCTTTAGTTATCCAAATCGGGAGGACTTTAAGCTGTCAAATGTTGATGTAGGCATTGACATGGGGACCCGTGTTGCTGTTGTTGGACCCAACGGAGCTGGAAAATACACTCTCCTAAATCTTCTTGCAGGTGATGTGGTACCAACCGGAGGTGAAGTGAGGCGGAGTCAGAAGTTGAGGATCGGAAGGTAATCGCTGCACTTTGTGGATCTTCTTACAATGGATGAAACACCTGTACAATACCTTCTTCGTCTCCATCCAGACAAAAAGGGCTTAGCAAACAGGAGGCTGTTCGGGGGAAGCATGGCAAATTTGGACTTCCCAGTCACAATCATCTTACCCCTATTGCAAAATTACCAGGTGGGCAGAATGCGGAGTTGTGTTTATTAAGAAACCATTTCATCTAAAAATTTAAGTTATTAGATAAGGTTTTAAAATATAATTTATATTATTCTCTAACACCGCTCCCCAGATGAAAATACCTTGGGCTTGAAATTTATACATAGACTCATACTTTTTTATGCTTGATTTTTATCAAATAGAATGAGAGTGGTGAAATTTGAACTCTTAACCGCTGGGTCAACAAAGCTCTGATATCATATCAAGGAACTATCTCATCTAAGAAGTTAAATTGTTAAATGAAGACTTCAAAATATAATTTATATTATTCTCTAAGATTGATGATTAAGATTGCAGTTGTAATACTTATTCTTTGCATCAGTAAGCTAGTGAGATTTTACTTTTGCTGCATATGTATCGGCTAGTACACATGACATGAATACTATAAAGGCATCTTTCATCATTTTAGCGTGATTCTTGTGTGGCAGAGATGTAGGAAATAAAATAAAAGTGCTATCCCTACCTACATTTTTTGGAATGCGAGTGAAATTAATGTCTTAGCGATTCCCTCAATTGACCTGCGTGTATGGTAAGAAGAACATATCATCAGTGTCTGCTTTTTATTTACTCACCATTACAGTAAGCTTTCATGGATCAATGCTGCCCGTGCATGATTTTTTACACGGGAATGATGAGCTGGACTGGTTTTTTTATTTCAATTTCTTCTAACCCGAATTTCTCTTTTGTTTATCCAGGCTTCTTCATTGACTGTCTCCCTCGCATCTTTCCGTTAAATCCCAGCTTTATGGGGATCGATAAAAACCTAAATGATTCCAGTTAGCAGTTTAGGGTTAATTTGAAGCTTGTTATTTTTCTCTTGCGATGAAAGCTTGCTTGTGACATGCATTATTGACGTCCATCTGCAAGCATGCACGCAATGACGTATTCTCACTCCACGTTAAATGTCTTTTGCAATAAGCAGCAACAGAGCTTCGGCAACTTTACTGTAATGCAACAAATGTTTCCCTCCTATTTTACAAGAAATATGGAACGCCTGTCCTGGGTCCTCTCATATGGTTGTTCTCCTCCGTTTCTGTAAAAAACTTCACTTCCCTCTCCTATGAAATGACACAAAATATGAACACGGATGAACAATATGAATTTCACAGCCAGAAATCTACGGGCACAGAAGGAGATGATTAAGGAAAGCTCCCATTGAAAAAAGTACAAGGGCATTTCCAGTAGTTTCAGATTCATAATGATGTAAGCTGAAAAACAAGGGTACCGAAAAGGTACTGGGTTTGAGCAGAATTATTATTATTCAGAACAGCAACTTCATATCTGAGCAATGACCTTTTTAAGCATATGCATAAATCACCACATTTAATTAAAAAGGTACGCACAACACGATTAATATCATTTATCATTGAATAAAAGGAAGTAAATGCACTTAAGCTCTTTTATTCTCACTTGGGTATATAATCAAAATGTTTCCCATGCAATCAGTTTGTCCATGAAGATTAAGGCCACTAACTAATACAGCATAATACTCAGGATAGGTACAATTCAATAAATTCTGTAGCAAAACTGCGGTGTTTTTAGTGTATAATCATGTTATGCCAGATAAACAAAAAGCAAAGCTGGCAACCATAACTGCATTCTCATTGACAAACAATACAACAAAATTAAAGCAGTATATATTATTAGCATGCCTCCCTTGATCCCACATAAAACATGGGCAGTATAAAAGTCTCTAATACTCACCATATTCTCATTGAAGCTCAATATAGAAGCTACATTTCCACAGCGGTAACAGTAATTTGGTGCAGACCAGACCTGCAAATTATACAGACCAGGAAAATTAGCAAAATGCTTGTATATGTCACATGAATTCAAGAGGTTCAGTGTCTTTACAGTGACTAAGCCTTTATCTTGAAACATGTACTTGAGACCTTCTTGTACAAGTTGGTGTGCTCGACAAACCAGATCAAGATTGTTAATGTGATTGAACTATGAAAAAAAGAAAACCACCTGCCAGATCAACATGACATTTGTTTCCAGTGAATGGGACATGTTGCTATTAGAGGTCAGGTTCATTACCTCGGAAGTAACCCTAGACCCAAAAAGCCAACCTGCTCCTCGGGGACTAACTGCCCATGTTTCAATATCTTCAGGATCACTCCACATTAGATCACAGAATGGTCCTTCATGTGGAATTTCACAATTCCTTTCAATTACTCTTATCTGCCATGTAATAGGGAAAATGTAAGTTTTGTATCAGAACTACCCATGAGAACAAAGCAGCAGGAACCTCTCTCTCCCTCTCTCTCTCTCTCTCTCTCCCCCTCTCTCCATATTGTGTATTGCTTAAATGCACAATTCTACAGCAAAACAAATACAAGGAAAATAAAAACACCTGATCAATAGTTCGGATGTCAGGAGAAAGACCACCATGGACACAAAGCACCTAGAGGATAAAAAAGACATCAAATTTAACAGGTATCGAAGCAGATGCAAATACCGAGCCATCCACGTAAATGAACAGAGATTTGGCTGCAGTATTCAAAGGGCAAGAAATGGGCTGTGGTATGGGAGTTGAACTTACAGTGCCATCTATAATCGCTGAGAGTGTCAGATAATCGAAAAATCAGTACAGTACCGCCAGCCATTGGCATTTCCATACTTCCTCTGGCACTCATCATAGAAACCGTATACCTGGAAGAAAAGAAAGTTAAACCTTACAACATAAGT
Organism: Salix dunnii; assembly: GCA_015731905.1. NCBI lineage: Eukaryota > Viridiplantae > Streptophyta > Magnoliopsida > Malpighiales > Salicaceae > Salix > Salix dunnii. Next base: position 17,417,629 of record CM027668.1, read on the forward strand.
TTATAATCCAAAGGGAAATTGTCAAGAAAAAAGGATATTCATCTTGAAAAAATGACATCAATTGGACTGAAACCCTAGAATTTACGCATTTATTTTCATTGAAGCAGTTCTGATTGCGGCTGGATCAGAGGGGAGATCTAATTTTTATATATATTTCTTTACAACTGTAAAAGGATTTCATTATTTTAATGATGTCATCCAGAACTAGCTGAATTGGAGTTTTCCCAATCTTGTTATCATATTTGACTATACTCAAGGACATGCCTTAAAAAACCAAACAAATTTAACACCAGGACTAGGGGAAAAACCTACAACATTTCAGACTCATGTTCTCACAGTTCCTGTATCTATCAAGTATTAAAAACCTCACCAAGAAATGATCCAGCTATTAGACCAGCATATAAGAATGAATATGTACATTAGAATCTTGAACCTAAATTGGATGACATAGTTTCCAAAACATTAGCATCAACGAGCAAACTTTGAGCAACCAAGTATAACCAAATTAAACCAACCTAAGTGGATTGCCTTGGAACTACAGTCATATTGGTAGCCTAACTAACATATTTGGAACGTGAGTGACATCCTAAATTTCCATATTAGTTCTTGCTTGAGAAAAGTATATCTAATTGTTTCAATACATCACCAGCCCAAGAACATTATTTAACACAATTTATATCACCATCACTTGATATAGGAAAAATCTAGATTCATCTTTAACTAACAAGTTACAAAAACCATATCACAGTTCAGCACCTGAAAAGTTTTAAACAGTTCCATTAACTAAAGGAATCCCAAATCAATCATACTCTAGAATGTCCATCAGCAGCGTGGCAATCCCTCTACCCCAAACTAACAGTCCACTTTCCCGTCTTGGGCAGTCCAATATCATACTTTACTAGTTTAAAGGGTGCACTTACAGAATTAAATGATCCCTGAGGCCTAAATTACCATCTTGTTACATATACTAGTTGGAATGGAAATGTAGTTCTGGAAGAATGTACTTTCCTTTCCCACGATAACATTTGGTTATCCCAGTATTAAATTATACTTACAGGGACAATTCTTAGTCATTGACCATTCATCAAGCCAAAAGAGCAAAGCCATTCTTAACTTAACTCTCATCGGGGAAACCAGAAGCTTTGACAAAGAATATTCCAGTATTAAATTACAATTATAGGGACAATTCTTAGCCATTGATCATCCATCAAGCCAAACAAGCACAGCAATTCATAGCTTAACTCTCCTCGGGGAAACCAGCAGCTTGGACAAAGAATAGTGGAGTGAACATATCACTCTTGCACATATTATGAGTCATCATGGCGATTATGTGTTAAGCTAAACAATCAATAGTGATTAAGGTCCAACTTAAACCATACCTGAGTTAGTTGCCTGCTTTCATGATTTCCACGCAATAGTGTAATATTAGCTGGGTATCTACAAGCACGAACAAAAGATTTAGAAAACAGCAAAATGGACTAGACTCATCAAAAACATAAGCAAGAAATCTAAGATGCATGCATTATAAAACTTACTATGTGAATGTTATACCAGCTGGAAATAGCCTGACCAGGTGACAGCTTATACAGGACTTCAAGTTGCCTGGTTAGCAAAAACCAAGATGACAAGTTCCCATATGACCTCTGGAGGCCTTGTGAGAATTTTGTCTAGTCTAATGGAAGCAATTCTTTTTCATGCAGAGCTACGTAAAGTAGTTTTTTTCTTTTTTGGGTGGGGGGGTACACATAGAATCACATAATGGATGGTATATCAACATGGCAAGAACAATGGATGAAGGCATGAGAAGAACTGTACCTTGCTTTGAGAAGCAAAAGAATAGTGAACACTTCAAGACTATTATAACCTAGATCAACAAAATCACCCTACAAAAGCATCAGGAATATTGAAGTGGATTCAGAAAGAAAGAAAAAAAGTTAAAAGAAGCAATGATATGGGGAAGGAGCTTTGAGAAAAAGGAAAAAGGGCAAGATTTATCGTGTGGTGAGTATACATGTTGGTTACCATGAAAATGTAATTAGTCTCAGGTACATGACCCCCAGTCTGAAAAAGTTTCATAAGATCATGAAACTGGCCATGAATATCACCGCAGACAGTGACAGGGCTGTTAACTGGCTGCACATTGGACTCCTCGATTAGGATCTCTTTTACCTGAGTATATAAAAAGAAATAGTGATATAAATTTTCCAACTATTGTTATATCCAGTACAAGGAAACTGAATTCGATCGAATAACCATAAAAAAAAGAAGCAAAGAGTGGTATCAGTAGCAGGAAGGGGTTGGCATTGAAAAGAAAAAAATAAATAGAAAATGGAGGTGCAGAGAGCATTAAAGGACAAAACAGGAGTAGTTGGGCTGGAAGGAATCAATCCATCAATCAAGAAGGGTATAAACCCTAATTCAGTTCCATTAGATACTAAAAGCATCGATGTATAAGCATGATAGAAAGAAAGAGACAGAGAAAGAAAATATATTATAGTAAGTAATTGGCGGGGGAGGAATATGAAGAAATTACATATTCGCAGAGAAGCTGAAGTTCGTCTTCCAAGAGGTGCTGTCCTTCTTTCACCTTCGTTATCCATTTATCCAAATCCATTTCTCCTGGTGATCACGATGATGCTGATTTTACTCTTCTGGTTCTCTCTCTCTCTCTCCTTCTAGTAATTCAATCAATCCACCAGCTATAAACCCTAAACCAGAAGAAGAAGAAGAAGAGAGCGAGCCCAGCAGCAGCAAAAGCAAAAGGAAAAAAAAATGTCCTAGAACGGGGTGGTCTTTTGTATACAAATAGATCTGCTTCGTCTGCTACAAATACAGTTTTGATTTGATTTGCGCGATATTTTTTTATATTCCTTTATTTTTTATTTATTTTTTACAAAATACAGGTAATGGTAGTATACGGTATAATATACGTATGCGATAAGAGTAAATGCTGGACGCTTTCTCGTAATTAATTCAGTTTCTTTCCATTTCCGGAAATATTTCTTTTTTTTCCCTTAAAAAAAATAATTAAAAACAACTCTTTCTGCCAACCAAAATCTCATCATAAACTTGCAGATAAGCTGATTTTTCACTAACCTTGAGGTATTGTACGATTATTATTTAAGTCATTACAAAAAAATAAAAAATATAAATGTATTTGATTGGGAGCATGAAATTATTATTATAGAATAATTTTTTTTGGAATATTTTCAAGTTAATTCTTATATTACTAACCGCTTTATAAAATTATTATGGTAAAAGTCTTTGCTCTTGCTCTCAACCTCCAGCTTGCCTAGAACAAAACTAATTTTAGGTTTTAATACCACCTCATTTATGGTCTAAGAAAAGCTTTTATACAAGTTTACCAACTATATATACAGCGAGGTGGGGGGCTTGTTTCTAGATTTTAATGGGCTTGACTGCGGGCTGGAGGCCCGCTTTCCTTGTGGTCAAAGTAAAGGATAATACTTGAGTTGATGGGAAAGTGGATTGGGCATTGAATGGTCTAGAGGATTAAATTTTTTTTATCTAGATTTAATATATAATTTTGTATTTTAATTTTGATTTTTTTATTTTTTTAGTTTAGTTTTGATCTCTTGATTTTTTCGGTCATCTTAAGATAATTTTAAATTTTTTATTTGTATCTATACACCTTTGCTCTTTGTTTAGATTTTTAATTAATTTTTATTGTTATTTTTATTTGTATTAAATGCAACTCGCGTTAAAAAATATAGCAAGTTGAACTTTGATAGTGTAAAATAAGAGTGAAACTTTTTCCTATGCATGTATAGTTAAATGTGAAATGTTTGAAATACTACCTCAGGTGACTCTTTCGTTTTGTCTTATTTAAGCCTCCATAAATTATTTTACTGTGCACTAAAAAAATAAATCATCGGGGCACCCCCACTAACAATTCTTGGTTTTTATCTTATTTAAGGGTATTATAATTATTGTACTATGCATAGAAATGGAAAAAATTGAAAATACCTCTGATACTATGAAATTATTTTAAACATATTTTACATAATAGAATAAATATATAAAAAACTATTATATATTTTTAGAAGTTTTATGATGCCGCACGCGCCATCTAAAATGTGCATGAGCTCTGAAATTGACGTTGTGCACATTTACAAACGCTACCACAACACTGTTACAAAAAATATAATTAAAAATTAATAAATTATCAATACACCTTTATAACCAACTTTTGGATTTTACCTTATAGGGGTATATAAGATTAAGTTGACTGAGAGACCATGGTTATAAAAAAAAAATGTACAAGTGAAAGAAAAAAAAAATAAGCGTGAAAGCACTGTAGCAATCTATATTATTTTAAAAAAAGTTTGGCTTATGAATTAGTCGTGGTGCATTTAAGCTGGTCTAGAGATTCTGGTTATAAAAAATATATAAATAAACAAGACAAAAGTATAAGGAGAAAAAGTATCAGTTGGAAAATATTTTAGAAAAAAAAAATGGGTTCATGGATTCTCATGGTATACATAAGTTGGTTTGAACACCTTGGTTATAAAAAAAAAATGGATATGGGAATTAATTGTGGTGCGCTTAAGACACCCCGGTTAAGAAAACAAAAAACAAAATATATATATATATATATATATATATATATATAAGTGGAAAAAGAAAAAAAAATATATAAAAAAGTATAATGGGCAAAAAAATATTTTTGGGGAAAAAACATAATAAGAAAAAATAATGAAAAAAAAAGATAAAAAAAAGATAAAAAAAACAAGGAAAAAAACACTATAGCAGGGAAGCACTTTGCAATCAACAACACCATGTGAGGAGCTACAATGCTTTCTCCACACCATTTACAATCCATATTGCTTAAAAAAATAAATTTGGTCCAGGAATCAGGCATGGTGTGCTTAAGCTGACCCGAAGACACCAATTAAAAAAAAATGGTCAGTTGATAAGAAAAAAAATATATAAGTGAACAAAAAAAGTATAAGAAATTTTTTTTAGAAAAAATAATAAAATGATCGGGAGATTAGTCATGGTGCACGAAAGGTAGCCTGGACACCCCGGTCATCAAAAAAATTTTGGTCCGGGGATTATTTATCATGCGTCCAAGGCAGCACGGAGATCCTGATTATAAAAAAAAAATATAAGTAAAAAAAACATAAGCTGACCTAAAGACCATGATTATCAAAAAAATATATAAGTTAAAGAAAACAAAAAAAATATAAGCATGAAAGCATTGTAGCAATCCATATTGTTTTAAGAACAAATTCGGTTTAGGAGTTAGTTGCGGTATACATAAGCTGGTCCGTAAACCCCGGTTATAAAAAAAATATATAAGCAAACAAAACAAAAGTATAAGAAAAGCACTTTAGCAAAAAAAAACATGGGTCCGAGAATTAGTCTTGATACACATGAGTTGCTATGTACACCTTGGTTATAACAAAAAACATTGAATGAGGGGATTAATTGTGGCGTGCTTAAGCTAGCCAGAATACCCAATCATAAAAAACAAAAAAAATAGTAGAAAAACAAAAAAAAATTAAAAATAAACTCGAAAAAAATATATCATGGAAAAAAAAAGAAAACAAAATAATCAGGAAAAAAGCATAATAAGGAAAAAATAATAAAAAACTATAAAAAATTGGATTCGAAGATTAATCATGGTGCATTTAAGCTAGCCTGGACACCTCGATCATATGTATATAAATGAAAAAAGAAAAACAATTAAAAGAATATAATCAGAAAAAATTAAAAATTAAAAAAAATATAATCAAGGAAAAAAAAGCTATAAAAAAATTGAATTTGAGGATTAATCATGGTGCATTTAAGCTAGCTAGACACTCTGATTATACAATATATATATATATATATATATATATATATATATATATATATATATATAAAGAAAAAAAAGTATGACCAGGAAAAAAAAATTTGATGGGAAAATATGAAAAAATAGAAAAAAATAATAATAACAAAAAAAAGCTAGAAAAAAATAAAAAGAAAGTAATAAAAAAAGAAAAGAAAAATGTAATCCGAAGTTAAAAAAAGAAGAAGGAAAACACGGTTGAAATCCACAATAAAATGTGTGGGGAGCTACAGTGATCTCCCCACACATTTTAGTGTTTTGTATAACGAACAAATTTGTCAGCGCTAGGTTTTTTTTATCTATGTAGAAAATTGATTGATTTTATACATGTTGTATTTTGTTATTTTAATATTAAATTAGTAAAATTATAATTGATAAAATCTGTTAAAAACAGTTTTTTATCACCAAAAAATGATTGAATATTGCTATTGCTAATTTTTTTTAGAAATTTTGCTAATAAGATGAAATGATTTATTAGAAATTTGTTGTCACGGATACCCTGGTTAAAAAAAACACACAAAAAAACTCGGTTAAAAAAAAACCCGACTTGGACACCCCGATTATAAATAAATTAAAAAAATATGGAAAAAAAATCCCCGTTTATTAAATGAACAAAAAAAGGAAGCGAGTCATAAGAAAAAAAAAATGCAAGAGAAAAGCATCTTTTTAAACAGTAATGAGAACAAAATTGTGGTGCGTAAACTAACTCGGACACCCCTGTCATGAAAAAAAATGTGTAAGTGAGAAAACAAACAGGGAAGAAAAATGTTAAAAAAAAAAGTGGATCTGGAGATTAGTTGTGGTGTGCATAAGCTGCAAAGGATACCTCGGTTAAAAAAACAAATAAAAAGTCCGGTTACAAAAAGAAAACATAAAACACCTTTTCAAATAGTGAAAATTACTGTTAAAAACAAAAAAGGAAGCCCGATTAAAAAAAAGTGCAAGGGGAAAGTACCTTTTTAAACAGTAATGAGAAAAAAATAATGGTGCGCGTAAACTAACCCGGGCACCCCTGTCATGGAAAAAAATGTGTAAGTGGGAAAACAAACATGGAAGAAAAATGTTAAAAAAAAGTGGATCCGGAGATTAGTCGTGGTGTGCATAAGCAGTCAAGGATACCTCGGTTAAAAAAAACAAATAAAAAGTCCGGTTAAAAAAAGAAAACATAAAACACCTTTTCAAACAGTGAAAATTACTGTTAAAAACAAAAAAAGAAGCTCGATTAAACAAAAGTGCAAGGGGAAAGTATCTTTTTAAATAGTAATGAGAAAAAAATTTATCAAACTTGTTAATGGTTAAGTTTATTTTAATGGTAACAAACGATTTAACCGAAAGATAGCAAAATTGTAACAACTAAAATTTATCAAAGATGCATTATGTTTGGTTAATTGCTATTGTGTGTCGATTTATTTAATTCATAGATTGCAAAACTGTAATTGATTGATTGTTTGATATGTCTTAATTGTTTTGATAATTATATAATCGGTTGAGGAAAAAAATACAATTGATGAAATCAATTAGAGATTAATTACGTTTTTTTTTTAGTCAATTGGACATTCGTTGGCGGTCAGGTATGTCGTCATTATTCGGCTTATTATTCTCTTTTTTCTTTTTATTTATTCTTTAAGTCAAATAATTTTTTAAAATCTAATAATATTTTTTTTATTTTGTCACTTTTTTTTATTTTTTAATTTCTTTTTTTTAAATGCTATTAGGTGCTAGAAATTTCTAATTATTATAGACAAGGTATTCAAAATAATGATCATAATTATTCATCAATTTTTTCCTTATAAATATGTTAGACTAATTATATATTTTGCTATTTATTTCATATTAGCGTTTTAAAAATAATGATAATAATTATTTATAATTTTTTCTCTGATAAATATGTTAGACTAATTATATATTTTGTTATTTATTTCATATTAGCGCCTTAAAATATATATATATATATATATTCATCACTTTTTGGAATTGCGATCTCCTTTAAGTATTCTAAAAAATAATAATAGTTATGGTGCGTGTAAGCTGATCCAGACACCCTGATTATATATAAAAAATATATAAGGGGGAAAAAACATAAAAAATATTAAAAAAATGAGTCAAGGGATTATTCATGGCGTACCAAGTTGGTCCGGAACAAAAAAAAATATATACTTGGGAAGAAAAAATCGTGGTGCGAATAAGCTGACCCGAACACTCGATTATAAAAAAAAACAAAAAAAAAATGTATAAGTGGCAAAAGAAACCAGGGAAAAAAATGTCAAAAAAAAGTATATCCGGAGATTAGTCGTGGTGCATGTAAGTTGGCCCGTACACCTCAGTTATTAAAAAAACAACTTTTCTTTTTGTAAAAAAACAACAGTTATTAAAAAAAAAAACCTTTTTTTTTAAAACCTAGTTTTTAGAAAAAGATAAAAGAAAAGAAAATATAAAATCAGTTTTGTTGGCTCAGAGGTTCGAACTCCTGCGCACTGCATTTTCCAACGCGCAAAGATCCCTCGGCCATATTCACTGCTTTGTCATTTCTACTCTACAAATAAAAAACAAGAAGCCTTGTCTTGAAAAAAAAATCTTATGTAGGCGCGAAACAATAGATCAAATGTGGGTGCGTGAACAATGTGTTTACAGCAAAATTCTTTTAGCTTATACTATAATGTAAGGGCAAGTCCAATGGCAAGAGCCATTTTGAAGAGTCAAATCTTGAAAATGACTCTTTGAATAGTGTATATATGATTTTTTTATTGATGTATGCTCCAATGGTAAAAGTCATTTTGAAGAGCCATTTTTTTAGATGATTTAAAATATAGTGCAATTATTTTGTGTATAGTTTAATTATGTAATTAATAGGAGTAAGTTATATAATTAAATAATTACTTTTGAAAAATCCTTCAACAATAAAATTATTATTTTCTAATTATATTTAAATAAAAAAGAATTTAAATATAATTAAAAGACTCGCAATATAATTGAAATTTAAAATGTAAGCTATTTATTGTATTTTTTCAAGTAATTTGTATGTATTTTTTTATGGTTGTTATATTTGAAGTTAAATAATATTATTTATTGTATTTGAGTGTTAGAAAAACTTAAAAAAAAATGAGCACATTAATAAATAACCAATAAGTTTAAACATAATTAATTAAAATACATTCCATTACAGATAATTCAATCAAATTAATTACAAATTAATACTCCTATTTTTTTATACTAACTATTATTATAATAATATAATAGTAATTATTAATTATAATATTAATTATTATATAATAATAATTATTATTATAATTAAAACCCACCCCCCGTCCATTCCCTCACTCAAATTTAAAAGTTAAAAAACCTTACATCACATTCTTTATCTTCTTCCCTGGCCGCGGCCCCCACTCCTCTCTATTTTGAGCAATTTTCCATTTTTTTCAACTCTTTCACCTAAATCCACCCACTCCTCTTCATTTTGAGTCATTTTCCACTTTCTTTAGCTTTTTCACCTAAATCCATATTCATCAAATACCTCTCTTTCTCCATTGTATCTTTGACATCCAAATCAAAATACCCCATCTTTTCCTATTTCAATCTCAACTTGGTAGTGCCTCCTCTTTGTATTTTTGGCCAAACAAATATCTCTTCATTTCTATTTCTGTTAATCAGCTCATTTTTAAAAAAATTATTCAACTTGTTGCATTTATTTCTTCTTCTTCGCTTCCCCCCCTCCATCTCCCTCTGCTGCTGCTGTTGTATTTTCATCGTTGTTGTTGTGTTTTTATTGTTGTTGTTTTGCTATGGAAATACCAATTGTTGTTGTTTTGCAATGAAAATACTAACACCAACGGCTCTTTTTTAATTTGGCTCTTCATCTTCTAATCTATAGGAATGCCTCTCGGGTTACAAAAAATACAAAATATCTCTTGAGATAGCTCTGCTGTTGGAGATAATAAATAGAGCAAGAATAGCTAAATTTCAAAAAAATTGCCTTCAGCTCTCGGGATGCGTCTCCCGCTGGACTTGCTCTAATGTGATTGCAGTTACAGTGTCGATCAATAATGATCAGCCCGTCAGAGCATGAATTAATTGTTTTTTTGTTCGGGGGAAGATGGGAGAGCAATTGAGGGTCTAACAACAGCCATCGATTCCTCCAACGTTCGTTTTCAGCTCTTGAAGAAGCACGGTTGGGAAGAAGGAACTGGCCTTGGGGTTTCCAAGCACGGGGCAGGAGAAGGAATTTGAGCGGGATTTTCTTCGTGAGTTTTAGCCAGATAATGTTGTCAGGGATGACCTAATCGCCCCCCCATCTCTGCCTGTCTTGGCCCTTATAGAATGCCTCTGCATAGGGTTTGGAAAGCAACTCTGGGATTTTTCATGCCATAATTTGCAGGCAGGAAGGATCCCTATTTTCTGTATTTCGAATTGTAATTCTACTACTAGCTCACGCAAACAAATCTGTGTTAAAATCGTATCATTCCTAGCCCTTTTTAAGGACAAGAACCTGTGCTTGCTTTCTATTCTAAATGTTATCGTCCTCTAATATTTTGGCAAAACAGTTATACAATCTAACACTTGCAATTTACAGAAGAATCAGTTCTGGAACAGTTCATTTCCTTTTCTTGTCGTCCTGTTTGATGATCTGAACATAAGCTGCTGGTATACTGACCCGCCATTCTCTTAACTGTCTCAACTACCTATCACCGCTTTCTTTCATGGAAGGCATTTCCCTTGAGAAAGCCATCTAGATATAGCAACCGAATCAGATGCTCCAAAGGCACAAAAACAAGCGCAGCAGCTGTGAAAACCAGCGTTCCAGCAACCCTTTTCGTGGCCGGCTGGAATACTGGGGGCAAAAAAAAGGCATCAGCTAGCAAGTCATCATGAAATAGGACTCGGCTCACCTCATACTTCTAGTCCATATTTAAGTATGAAGTGAGAAGAGCTTAGTTTGCTTGCAAGGTCTAGTCGACAACAAAATGACCATGTCGTAATTCATTTAGGCTCGTGCTATTAATAAATGCAATTCTTCTATCACTGTATGAATTTTCTACTCATTGTTGTCCACAGATGCTCCCTTTGTTGGAAGACTCTACTATATAAATTGAATTCAGAGCCATTAGAACATGGCATGATAGCCCTTAGATCCTGAAGAACAATGTTTGCCGTTTTAATTAGTCCTGAAACTTGTGTGATGACTTGTTGCAGCATCATCAGATTCTCTACAACATTTTTATTCGGGGGAGCTGTTCCCCTGAAGGCTTCTAAGGGCATCTTTTCATACACATTCCGTCGCTAAATAAGTGAAGAAATTAGAAGTTACTTGGAAGAGCGAGTGAGGACAGGAATGGAGAAGAAAAGGAGGTGATTGAATCATCATTGTCCCCATCGGTGTCTGAGGATTTGTTAAGGTGAAAGAGGAGAAATGGTGGGCGGGTCCTCATCAAATTATCCAGCACTCCCATTTTCTCAACCTCTGTTTCTCTGCTCTTCATTTCATAATCCTACCATCGTCATCGTAATCATCCGTGCCAATTAGCAGGTCATCACCACTGTTTTGGCCGGCAAGAAGGGTGATTGGATTGTGGTTATGTATTCTTTATTTTAATATGAAATTCTAAAAAATAAATTAAAAAAATATTATTTTAATATATTTTTCAATAGCAAATATCTATAAGCAACCTGTATCACACAATTTCTCTATTATTGTCTTTAAAATTAAATATATTACGCCGGTTGGGCTAGGCCTGCGAAGAAAATGAGCTGGGATGTAAAATAAAATAAAGTTCGACTGGCAGGTAGGCCCAATCTATTTAACAATAGCTATAATACTATCGGTTATTCATTCATGATTTATAGTAAGAAAAAGGAAAAAGAAAACTAAAGATGGGTCAAGCTCAAAGCGAGGTAGCACCAGGCGATACAGCAGATCAAATAGAACCCCATCCTTCTTCATCTCCTTCAATGGAATCTCTTCTTGCTGGTATGCTGCCTGCCTACCCATTCCTTTTTCTCTCTTTCTCTAAACCCTACGCCATATATATTTGTTTTATTATGTGAAATTGTTCTTTACGCATACCGTGTTCGTGGAAATGCTCACTACGTATTATTTGATCGAATTCAACCTTGCTTGCAACGGGGATCTTTGTTATACCATTCCTCTTTTCCATCGCAGTAAACTGATTTTTGACTATGGATTATTATTATAATGATGGTTAGTGGTTGAATACTAGTTTGATGTTGAGTTAGGTATCTAACAGTGTAGAAAATCTTCAAGTTCGCTATTGCCCTGCTTCTGAATCCGAAATCTATTGTAATAATCTTTATTCTATTTTAGTATAAACTATCAAAGGAGCGTGCGGTTTATTTTATATACAACTGCTACCGCATTCATCAGCCATTATGTGGGTGTCTGCCAGCTACTTTGATTGCCCCAGATTTCTTTGTGTCCAAGCAGGAGCATTGGAGCAATTAAGCAACAACAAAAAAAAAAGTGATGAAAACCTGCAATATCGGGTTTCCTTTTCTATGATTTTCTACCACCATTTTACACCACTTAGCTGCCCTTAATATCTCAAGTTATGCTGTGTCTAGTTCCCATATAAACATAAAGTGATATTCAGCTCAAATTTCATTTTATCTACGCATTGAACTAAAATTTAAAGGTTAAAGAAGTGAGAGATCCCTATTAGTTATATTAGAACAATTATCCCATTTTCTATTCATTCTTTGTCTTCTTCTTCTTCTTCTTCTTCTTCTTCTTCATAAAGTTTCTTCTTTCATCTGAGAAAATAAAGATTAGAAATTGATGCAACACAATTTGTTGTTTCTTGCTTTTACAGAAGCTGTAGCGTATGGTAATGATGAGAACGAGGTTAGTTTTGCTTCTGATATACATAGAATTCGATTTTGTCATTTAATTCTAGTTAATTGAGTTCAACTTGGATTTTTCAGTCTCTTGAAGCCAAGGCTCAGAAAGCATTAGAATGCCCATGTATAGCGGATTTACGCAATGGCCCATGTGGAGTTCAGTTTTCAGAATCATTTTTGTGTTTTCTCAAAAGTACTTCAGAGGAAAAGGTAATTGTAATGAACTGCCACTGATTGCAACCTTTTTAAGCAAGATATATCTATTGTATGTGAACTACATTTTCTCTATCAATTCAAGTATTGGATTTTATTTATTTCCACTCTATTTCCTTTTCCTTTTTGTTCACTGTATTCAATTTCATATGCCATTACAAGGAAGTGCATGTTAATATTCTGTCCTTGGGGATTGCCTGTTACATGGAAATGAATTTGTTGACGCTCTATAAAGAGTTAGAAACGTTTGAAGAAGTTTTTTTTCCTTTTGCACAGGGCTCGGATTGTGTGCATCCATTTGTGGCTTTGCAGAATTGCATCAAAGCTAACCCCGATGCTTTTTCTAAGGACATTTTAGAAGAAGCTGAAGAGAAGAAAGAGGAGGAGCCAGCACAGGAATACAATATTACTCCTCCCATATGGTCAAGAGAATCTCAAAGTCCAAAGTCCAAGCTTTAGGAGAGTGAAAATTTTCACCTTTTTCGACTCCAGAGTTCTTACTCGCAGGAGTTACTATTTTATTAACTCATAAATCAATCATTGAAATTCCATTTTTGATGACTATGACTATGCTTATGGAACTATACATTGCTAGCTGCGCGCCATGAAATCTATCGATGCTCAATGTCACACGACATGAGCTCACTTCTCTTACTGTTCCTTGAATGAATGCCTTAATTGTGATGTAATTTCATTAACTTTTTTTCGCTCTATGGTTTAGAAAATGGCATTTGCTGAAATATCACTTTAATTTGTTGTGCAAATTAACACGCTCTCTTCATCAATATACATTATGAATAAGAAAAAACCCCGTATACATGAACCTTCATCCTGCATTCAGGATTGAGTGAAAATTACTTTCCATTTCTTGCTCGTATATCGTGTTAGGCAATTACATGGATGATTACAAGGTAAATGGAAACAGAGATTGCAGATATAATAAGCCACGATCTTTATTAAGAGAGAGCCATGCCGATAAATCTGTAATGTCAGTCCTTAGTAAAGGGGGTGGCCTTACAAAACCATCAAATCCCTCGTGTATGTTTTTGGAAGATTGTGATCTGTCGTTAAAAACGGGGGGGAATTACAGCATATAGAGAGAATAGGCTCTCAATGGATAGCTATAAAATCCCGCATGTTAAGTTACCTGTGTTACACATTTATGGTATTTACGTTAATTAACTAATATTAAAGACTGAACAATAACTTATTCATCAACTAGATATTAGTTATCTAAATTATATTATAGTATGCGCAGCTTGGTGGAAAATACACTATAGGAACTTTATGCAGGAATAAACAAAAACAACAAGCGCTGTTATTGTTTTTTTTGAAAAGGATTAAGACCTTTCCATGATTTTTTATAGATAAGTGTGATTATCATGTTCATAAAATCTAATTCATCAAATTTAAACTGGATTAAAATGAATAACTATATGATGATGATATTTTCTCATTATTGTTTTTTTCTCTCCATATAATTCAGATTATTAAATTCAAAATCACCGGTTAGATTTGAATCATGTTCCTAAAAGAACATGAAAAGGTCCAAATCCAACGATATCCTAGGTCGGAAGCTCCTCCAAAGAAAGTGTGATGTCTTGTTATGTGCTGGCTCCCAAGTTAATAGTTGCCTTCTGGAGAGGTTTGAGGTGGTACCGTTGGCATCAGGGTGATGCTTCGGGGTACTAGACTTTTCACCACTAGCAATATATTAGTCTGGCAAGCCAGCGATCTATCTTTTGAGCTCAATTCCATTGTCAAGTATTCATTCATTCTTGCATCAGTTGTTTTGTGCTCACAATGTGATCTCTTTCTGTAAATCATAATTCTGTTTCAGAAACGAGAGATTGTGCCTTATTATACATTCTTTGTCAAAAGTGGAAGCTGCTATCATCAGAATCAGCAAACAGATACCAACCATTTCATCTCCATCAGCGAAACGCACTTCACAGTTTGAGGAGCCTGTGCGAGGGTGCAATGGCCCGGATTTATTGGCTGTCGAGATGGATTGGCTCCTTGTATATTCCCAAATTAGAGCTCAGTCCAAATTTTTCTAGAGCAGTTGAACTGGAAACACAAAAGGGCTAGGCAATAGAAACTCTAAAGTCTCTGACATCGGTTCCTTATCCCAGGTTTTTTGTCCTCCACCCTTTTGCACTGCAGAAGGGCCCTGGATCAGAAATAAAGTTGCGTGAATATACGAGTACGAAAAATTATACACGTCAATATTATCTTTAATTTTTTTAAAATAATAATTAATTCAACTAATTCAATATTGAAAAATAAATATAATATTAATGAAAAGATTAATCAAACAGATAAAAGTTAAAATAGATTCCGCAATCAATTAGTATACTGTAAAAAACAAATGACTCATTTATAATGAATTTTATCAATTGCTGTTTTACTATTTATCAATAAAGTATTAGCCAAACAATTAAAACAGATCCAACAATCAATCAGTTTGCTAAAGAAAGCAAATGATTCATCTTTAATTAATTTTATCAATTGTAATTTTATTATCGTAATACATTCCATGCATATTCTTTGCGCTGTTTGTAAAAATAAACATTATATCAATTGAATGATTAGTCAAACAGTTAAAACAGCCCTAACATAACGTAATTTGTTGTAGAAAATAAATAACTTATTTTTAATAAATTTTATTAATTCCAATTTTGATATACACAAATTGAATATTTAACTAAACAGTTAAAGCAGACCCAACAATCAATTTGTTTACTGTAGAAACACAAATAACTCTTTTTTAATGGATTTTTTCCATTATTTGCATATAAATTTATTGATAAAGTTGTCTTTAGTTTTTTTTATTGTATTTCTATAAAATTATATTACTTCACACTAATATTAAACACAAAAGAGTAAGTAAGAAAAATAATTAAGTTGTTTTTGTTGTTATTATTATTATTATGTTAATGATGAAAGAAAAAAAAAAAGAGTAAAAAAATTCTAAAAACTTCAACAAAAGATGAAAAAAAAATATCATTGTTATTACTGTCAAATACAATAAAAATTATCAAATTACCTGAGAAAAAAACAACCAAAAAATATTAACAAAAGAGTAAGCAAGAAAAACCATTAAAGCATTATTATTATTATTATTATTATTATTATTATTATTGTGTTAATAATAAATAAAAAAAATGAAAAACTAAAAAAATCATCAAAACTTTAACAAAATATATATAAAAAAAAAACTTTTCATGTAAAAAAATTATATGATGTAAAAAAAAAGAAGCAAAATATTATTACAGCAGTCAAAATTATTATTAATATTATTGTCAAAACAATTGAAATAATTAAATTGATATGAAGAATCATTAAAAAAAAATCAAAATATTTTGATAAGAAAAATAAAAAAAGGAATAAAAAACTAAAAAAGAGAACAAAAGGAGAAAAATTATTATAAAAAGCAAAGGATTTATATGAAAACAATAAAAAACTAATCACTAAAATTATCATTATCATTACGTAAATAATAAAATCATAAAAATTATTTAATCCAAAAAACAAATTAAAATAACAGAAAACAAAAAAAAAAATGAATAAAGGAAAAAAAGGAAGCAATATTAATTTTAAAATGATTACCAATAAAAATTCAATTTTCAAAATTGAACCAATTAAAAAAAATCCAAAAATAAAAAATAAAGCATAGATGCATAAATATGAATAAAAAATAAACATTATCAAACAATTTAAAAAAAAACCAAATGAATTAATAAAAAATAAAAAATCATAAGAATAAGGGCTGAAATGAAAAATAAAATATATAATTAATTTTAATTGAAGGATAAAATTGAAAAAAAAAACTCTTAGGACCAAAATAAATAAATAAATATTATAATAGTTAAAATTATTATCAATATTACTATCAGAACAATTCAAATAATTAAATTGCCCTGAAAAATCATTACAAAAAAGCAAAAGATTTGTATAAAAAATAATAATTAAAATTTTCATTATTGTTGCGTAAATAAAAAAAATCATAAAAATCATTTAATTAAAAGAACAAATGGAAATAACAGGAAAAAAAATAAAGGGAACAAATGTGCAATATCAATTTAAAAATAATTATCAACACAAATTAAAATTTTAGGATTGAATCGATAAAAAATAAATAAAAAAGGACAAAAATTAAAAGCATAGATGCATAAATATTAATAAAAAATAAACATTAAAAAAATTAATTAATACCAAATAAAAAACTAAAAGAATAAGGATGGAAATGAAAAATAACATATATAAAATTAATTCCAATCAAAGGATAAAATTGAAATAAAAAATAATTGGAGGACCAAAAATAAATAATTAAATCTGCTGCCATTTTATAAAGTCAGAAGAAGAGGGATTGAAATCAAACTTTGTATATATTACTAATTTCAATTGGAGGACTAAATTAAAGAATTCAAAACATTTTTACCGGAAAAATTGAAGGAATAAAAAGTAAATCAAAAATCAAAAGTATAAGGACTGAAATAAAAAATTCTTATATAATCAGTTTTAATTGAATGGCACAATTGAAAATAATAAAACTTTAATTTCAATAAATCAGTAAGAAAAACGAAATCAAAACATCAGGGACCAAAATGAACTTCTCGCCAACATCAGGGACCGGACCTGACTTTGTGGCGGTAGGAGAGAGAAAAGCGACGGGCAATGAAAAACTGTTCGCCGCAGATTAACCAGACATCTATGGCCGGAACACGCCGCGACTGAAGGTAAAGGACCCGCCGGCGCATCTTCTGGTACGGCGGATGATAATTTCTGAAGGCGTAACGAATCGGCACGCGCTGCCTAAGAGGCTCGTAAGCGTCGAAGGCTGCTGGGGCGTCCGTATGACGCGCCAACAGTTAATCCGAAAAAAAATAATAAAATATCAAACAATTACCAAGAAGCCTCTGTCCCCACTGATATTTACGGAAATACCGGAGGGGAAAGGACGCAGCTGCCCCCATTCACTGTGCTCTATTTTGTCGTTTACGGGGGCTGTTTTCGTCTGTGCACTATGCAAATAAAGTGAAAAAACTGGTGGTGCCCATGATTCTGTGCACTATTTTGTCTTTTTCGTAAATATACTGTTTAAAACTGGGAAAATAAAAAAAAAGGTGTACAAACTCGAGCGACGCATGGACGAAACTATTTTGTCTTTTTCGTTAATATACTGTTTAAAACCGGGAAAATAAAAAAAAAAAGGTGTACAAACTCGAGCGACGCATGGACGAAAAATTTTCAATCCACAGTACGCATGAGTCTTGAGCTATAGTAAAAATTGGAATAATGAAAGTGGGACGCGGTTTATATATATAGGTAATATATATATATAAAATAAACCCATTCTTAATATTTTTTTATATTTTTAAGAAATTAATTCTACCGACTACGACGAAACGCAGAGAATATTTCTCGGCACACATAAAACAAGCGAGGGCGTGTGAAATGCCTTTTTTGAGTTATTCTCCGGTACAAGTACCTTGCCGTATGCTTCAATTTTTATTTTAGCTTGGACAATTATAATTAACACTCGTTCACCACATCTGCTTCTTCTTCTTTCCATGGATGCGTCGTCGTTTGTCCATTTCCTTCCACCTTTGAAGAAAAAACCAAAATGCTAGCCATGACGGCAGCAATTAGTAGAGGAAACTTATAAAGCAATCTCCACATGTTGATATAGATTAAATCTAATCAACGAAGGAGAAAGAAAAAGAAAAATTCAGCTCAATGCAAGAGAATTGCTACATCCCAACACAAAAAAATAACTGGATAAAAAGCCCAAAGGAAACGACTGATAGAGAGAGCAGTGTAGCCCATTTCGACAGAAGTGGGTGGAGCCATTGGGCCCATGGCCTTAGCCTTCCTTTGATGTCCCCTGTTCTGATTATTAAAACCAAACGAAAACCCCCCACTGCCAAAATCACTGTCTTGCTTCTTTCCTTCGCTTATGTTATGGCTTTCCTTGCCACTGCTTCCTCTTCTTGTTCTCGACGCCTAGGAAGTCCCCAACTACCCCATCCATTGCCTTCTATCTCTAGGTGCACGCCTTCTTTTCCTCTCGTTTCCTTTCCAAACTCTATATCTCTGCACGCACATAGGGCCGGAGCAAGAGTAGTTGGTGTTGTGGCGGCCGCTGCTGCTGCTGGGAAGAGCAGTTCCAATGCAATCCAAAACGACAAGAACGTAAAAAAGGCAGAGGAGGAGGAAGAGACGATAGAGGTGGAGGAGGAATTGCCTTGGATTCAAGAGAAAGCTTTGGACCT
Source organism: Salix dunnii (assembly GCA_015731905.1). Taxonomy (NCBI): domain Eukaryota; kingdom Viridiplantae; phylum Streptophyta; class Magnoliopsida; order Malpighiales; family Salicaceae; genus Salix; species Salix dunnii. Next base: position 17,436,823 of record CM027668.1, read on the forward strand.
GGTAGAATTCACTGGGTCTGTCACCCAAGCAATTCCAGGTCCCAGAGTGGGCCAGAGCTCCTTGCCTTGGATTCTAGCTCTTCCTCTCGCTTATGCTGGCATTACTTTCGTTATTGCCTTTGTTAAGATCGTCAAGAAGTTTGGGTCTCCCAGATACAAGCGCAAAAAACTGGTTGCTTCCTATTTTTTCTTTTCCCCTTTTCTTGTGTATTTTCCTAACAACAATCTCGACCATATTTATTTCAATTCAGGTCAACAAAAATGCTATGCTGTGCAAATCCATTGATGGATTGTTTCAGAAAGGAGAAGGAAAAGTAGGAGCAGATGCATCATCCCAACAACATGTAGCTCTCGAAGGAATGGAGAAAAGGGTGTGACTCACTTACCCCACAACTTAAAAAGTTTTATTTATGAATCATTCTTTAAATGCCCAAAAGTGATATAGTTTCGTTGCTTCCTGCTGTTTAAATCAATATAAATGACCCGGTCCTGATTTAACTCGGTCCATTTTATTTTATTTTTTTAAAATAGAATTTTGCTATAGCTAGAGGTCTGTCTGATGATGGTTCATTTTTTATCATCTACCATAATAATTTGACGCATCTTCTCCACTATCATTTTGGTTTTGATGGCAACTGCTAATTCATATCCAGACAGGTTTTACCATGGTGGATATTGTGCGCAAGTACATTCGTTATGCTTTGAATGAGAAACCATTTAACCCGGAACTAGTTGCCAGCTTAATCCAGTTCAGGAAAGCTTCAATGTTGGATGACTCCCAGGTTGCCGAAATTTTGAATGATATCTCAAGACGGATTGTTCGGGAGAAAGGTATTTCTTTATGGCATCTCTTAATCATCCTGGAAATTCTTTAGGTCGCACATCGAATTATGATCCCTGTTCTCCTCTTGATTTCATTTGTAAGGATCCTCAAGTTCATTCAGTAGTTGCTAGCTTGAGGCTTGATTGAGTACAAAGACGTAAAAACATGTAAGCATGCTGAAGTGATAATTAGAGCTATTGATGTTTTGGCTTCTTTACTCTCCACAATTGGTTCTGGGTTCTTTTAATTTTTATTTGAGTGTGAGAGGGTTGTTGGAGAAGGGGGATGGGGATGGGATTGTCTGGGAAGTGGCCAGGGAAGACTTGAAATGTGTATGTTGTGTCCAAAGATACAGGTAGGTTTTACCAGTATTCTATAAGGAATGAAGAAAATGACAGGTTAAACAGACCTAATTTTCAGTGATCTGATTTTGTTCTCTGTGCTTTCAGGCCCAGTTGTCATGAATATGTCAGGGTATTCTGAAAAGGGATTTAAGAGAAAACTTGCAGTTCAGGCCCTTTTTGGCAAGGTCTTCTATTTGTCTGAGGTGAGCGGCTGAACAGTTAGCTGTTAATACCCTTCGCTAGCTTATATTTTTATTTCAGATTTCATGATGTTGTTTTTCTTGATTATAGGACAGCTTTTTCCTTTTTTTTCTTCCCCAACTTTACTGCTATTTTGAATTATTGCATCTAATCTGGGAAACCTTAAAAGTGATTCATGAGATCATGGAAATAACATAATTTGTATTACCTTAGTTGCCTCAAGACATTCGTTTGCTTGTAGCTCTTGGATTGTCAGCACTGGTTAGTCCATTCCAACCCCCCAATAAGAGAGATGGATCTGTTGAACTGAACTCTAGCGGTTGCCTCAAGAGCTTTATTGTAATAGAAACTAAGAGATGAACTTGTTATTATTTGGCTGCCAACTAAATTTATTGAACTGATTGTGTTTTTGTTTTGCTTTTGAACCAGCTGCCAGAGTTCTGTTCAAGGGATAGCTCCTTGATTGTGAAGGAAATATTTGGGGTTGCAGAGTATGCTTTTCATGCTCAAACCTTTAATATTGATTTGATTATTTTGAAGAAAGTTGAAAAATGATGGGAAGAGTTGTATTTAAGCATTTCCATTATTCATGGTCTTTTCATTGTGAAAACAAATGAACACTAACAGCTTTGTTTTGTTCTTAACAGTGAAGATGCTGACAAACTTCGTTTGCACACTCTTTCTGAAGCTGGTAATATGGATTCACTTGAGAAGATGGTTGATGATTCAGATTCAGAGGATTCCAATGGGAAAACATCTGATGGTTCAGATTCAGAATATTCCAACGAGAAAACATCGAATGCTCCTTGATTTGCGTTGGCAGACATAGAGAGTGAGTTGCAGGGAGAAGCAAAATTGTGGAAGGTATAAGAGGGGATTTGCATTAGTTAAGTAGTTGTAACCAAGATTGTCCATGTAGTAGTGGTTTTACTTGATGATCATGTAAACCAAATTTTGATGACACAAAATCTTCTTTTTCTTTTTTAATTTTACGAGTTTGAAATTTGGATGGAGTATTGATTGATGAAATCTGAATCATTACGATGCTGAACCTTAATCATGGTTTGTTTTTGCCGGAGAATGTAAGCAATTCAGTCACCTATGAGAAACTATTACTTTCTATGACTTTGGCACAAGACAATTTAGCTGGTTGTAGCGGGATTTCTTTGTTTAATTTTTCACCACTGAAAAAGCCATTTGCTAGTTAGTTAATAGGCTTTAAACTGTTGCTCGAATAGAAGACGGTGTGTTAAAGTTTAGACTGAGCAACGTAAACAAATTGGATGGCAGGGCCAGTGGCTCACCAAAAAGACCAGGTTCTCTAACAAAGATAATGCCTTTCTGGTATTAGCTGCTTCTTTTTCTTTCGTTCTCCTTGTTTGTACGCGATGTGTTGTTTCTTCCCATTTCCATTAGATTTGGAAAAACGCTCACTGCTGCCTTTCTGGACAACTGCTTTCGGCTAAGAAATCTTTAATTCGCGTTTCTACCAAAATCTTAATTTCCATCTCTTTCTTTCTTGCTATAATCAGTAGGTATCGTTTTAGTCTCTGTTTCTTTTCAATTCTAACCGTCTTTTATTATTATTATTATTATTATTATTATTATTTACTCTTTTCAGTCTGGGGACTTTCTTGGATCATTTTTTTGTATGCTGTGCTATGTTATGCAATGCTACCGATTAGGAGCTTGCTCTGTTTGCGTGCATCTCTTAGTTTAGCTTGAATATATGCGCATATGCTTTTGCTTCTTGCTGTCTGCCTTCAAGTTCAAGTTTTAAGTGGCGACTGATTGATGCATATTTCTTGTTCTGTTTCATTTTTCTTTGCCATCTTCTCCTTTGTTTTTGTCATCCATTAAAAGATTTTGGCATTGCTGATATTGCAACAAACTTAAAATTTAAAGAACTCTTTTTAGATAAGAGAACCGTCTCTCGTGTTTTTTATTGAATTTTTATAAATGAAAAACGATACTTTTAGTCTAGAATTTATCAATGCAAAAAAACAATAATCAAACTAAACTAAAGTAGAATCAAAAATCTTTAAATAGTTGAATTTTCTGGACAGATTCTAGGTAGACAGATCTCTTGGGAAGTGATTTGTTTTAAAGAAATTTTTCTCTGGCTATCTTGCTCTGTTCCCATCCTTTTTTTTTTTTTACAGTAATTTGTATTTGATTTAAGCTTATTTAAGCTGATTTGATATGTTTGACAGTTATCCTTACTTTAAACGGTGTCGCCTTGCTAGCTGTCCTCTCTCCTGAACGGCATCACTTTACTGCTTTTACTTTTAATCAATGGCCAGCTATCGACTCGTCGTTCTTCTCATCTACCATCGTCCACGTAAGTTGTACTACTTGAATCATAACGCTACACTAATACACTATTCTTGTCTTTGCAAGTAACCTGCCAGTGCACATGTCTTCCCTTTCCCGTGCCAGTCTCTTCAATCTTCTTCCCTCAGCTCTTCTTTCTTTCTTCAGTCTCGTGCCCTTCTTCTCCCTTCAGTTCCTCTCTCATTTCCTCTTGAGTTAGGGTTTGGCCGGACTGTTAAAGATATTGTCTCTCACACTGGTCCAGCTTCATGCTAAGTGATCTTTTCCTGTTTATGATTCTGCAGCCACAACCTGAATGATTATGACAGTGCTTGTGACATGGCTAGAACCCTCTGTCTGAAGAAAGCATTGTGAGTTAGGTTTAGGTGTAGTTGCTGAGGTGGTCATACTTGAAAGCAGTTGGGTTAGCAGTGGAGACCTTGTACAAATTGGACCTTCTGTCTGGAAGTGGCATGATGAATCTTGCAAGAGCTCGTCGTCACAAGTACATGAAGAGAAGGATGCCCCTCGTCCAGGCATGAACCTAACTCGAGGAATGCAGACCTTTCATTCACCTATTAGAAGAACAAGCAGTACTTGAATTCCTAATCAGTTTCTAAGGCCTCATGAATCAACTTGATTACTGGAGGATCTTCCACCCGACCAGAAGAACTTTTGGTTGCAGGTACCGAAACTACCTTCAATCAACTCTCATTTAACTCTGAAAAGGGCCACACCGTCCTTTTACTAGTCTTACAACTTCAACAAAATTCAGTAGTCCAAGGGGGGTTCTGTTTTGATCCAAAAATGGCTGGAAGAGTGTAGAACAATATCCAATGTTAATAACCTCCCGTATTTTAAAATTGTTTTTTATAAAATTATTTTTTTATTTTTTCTTCAATTTTTTTTTTTTATGTAGGTTTTTATACGTTGATGTCTTTAAAAAAAATTATTTCGATATATCCAAGGGACTTGGGATGTCATTTCCGAATTCTGCTGGAAGATGTGCTATCGCTTCCTCGAAATTATTACAAAACAAATAAATGGCGTGGGGTTTTCATTATAACACCAGACTCAGTTGATTGTGGATTCGAGCAGTGTAGGGGCGAAAATGGCCCTCGGCCGCGCGGCAAAGTGGGGCTATCAACCGGGGCTAATTTTGGTTTTTCCTTTTTTTTTTTTAAATAATCAGCTATGAACAGTGTATTCACGCTTTAACCCTCGGTAATAAGACAAAATAAGGCCTCCGGCTGAGGGGCACCGGTGTAATTGCGCTCGGCCGGACCGGCCCGGTCCGGTCCGCCGCAACTTTTTAATTTTTTTTTTATTTTCTGAAATGGCTAAAGACGGTTTTAACCCCTAATAAGACAGAAACATTGAATTGAACGTAGGGTTAGAACGGTAATTGGCCCTATTTTTTGAATTTTTTTAATCGGTGTCTGTTAAGGCGTAAGCCGCACGCGCCGGCGGTTTTCCACCTCACGCCCTGTTTAGGCGGCGCGTGCGGCATCATAAGGTGTCCGGAAATTATCTACCGGAGGCTATTCCGATGCGCCGCCACGTGGTCTTCCTCCCGCGGTGGTGCGTGTAACCACCAAATGTCCATGGACGCGGCGGAGGCCGGTTCAAGCCGTCGGTCACATTTCTCTCTCTCCTGCACGTCAATGTACAGGAGAGTCCCCCATATTGTTTGACTTTGCACTTCGGTCCCTCGACTTTTAATTTCGTTTTGGGTCCTCATTTCTGTTATATAAGTTTTGATTTTGTTCGATTGGGTCCTCCGATTTTAATTAATTGAATGTCAAAGTTTTACTTCGGTCCTGCTACTTTCAATTTCCGGATTGACTGTATATAACTCAATTAATTCGGTACACAAGTTCTGAATTTTGTCATTTTATCCTCTGATTTCAATTGAGAATAAATGTAATTTGCATTTCAGCCCTTTGACTTTTAATTTTTAATTTAAGCCCTTTATATTTGATTTTCATTTAAGTCCTTATACTTTTATTTTTTTATATTTCTAGAATAATCCCTACTTTTGTCCATGTATATATAAGTGTATTTAACACAATAGTAATGGTAATGGTAATGGTAATGGTAATGGTAATAGTAATAGTAATAATAATAATGACTTAATTATTTTTTGTTCTTACTCTTCTGTATTTTTTTTCTTTTTCCCGATAATTTGATAATATTTTTTTTTGCCGGTAATAGCAATAATAATTATTTTTGTATTTTTTTATCTTTTGTGAAAGTTTCTTGCATGTTTTTAGTCTTTCATTGTTTTTTTTCTTTCATTATTAACATAATAATAATAATAATAATTAAATTGTTTTTCGTTCTTGCTCTTTCTTTAATGTTTTTTCCCCTCCAAATAATTTGATAATTTTTTTGGTTTTGACAGTAATAGCAATAATAGTTTTTTTTTTAATCTTTTGTTAAAGTTTCTAAGATATTTTTAGTCTTTCACTTATTTTTATTTCTTTCATTATTAACATAATAATAATAATAATAATAATAATAATAATAATAATAATAATTTAATTGTTTCTCTTACTTATTCTTTTATAAATGTTTTTGAGTTTTTTTTTGCAGCATAATTTAATAATTTTTTTGTCGTTTTCAAGGGGTTGATTCATGATTACACTGTGCACATTGCGGCTAATTAAAAAAAAGAGAGCCAAAAACCGAAAATAACCCAGAAAAAAAACACAACACGCCTGATCACCAAGCCCATTTTTTTTTGTGATCTTTTATAACACAGTGTTTTTTTATTCTAAAAAATGTTATTTATGCTTGCGCAACAAACTCTACTTAAAAATTACTACATTTTATCTCATAATCTATAATTTTTCTTAATTATATTATATAAATTTATTGTATTTGATTTAATTCTGTTAAATTATATACACAAAAATGCTCGCGGCAACGCGTGGGCAATATAGCTATTTTTTTATATATATACAAAAATGCCCGCGGCAACGTTTTTTAATTATGTTAAATTTCTCTCCCTTTGTTCTTTCTTTTAGTTTTTTTATTTGTCCCTTTATTATTATTTTCAAGTCAAATTACTTTTTTTACCAAATAATTTTTTTTAAAATTTTTTTGTTGAATCTTTTGCTAAAATTTTTAAGATTTTTTCAGTCTTTCATTTTTATTTTTATTTTCATAATAATAATAATAATAATAATAATAATAATTTAATTGTTTTTCTTACTTCCTCTTTTGTTAATGTTTTTTAGGGTTTTTTTTTCTCTCGGAATAATTTGATAATTTTTATTGTTGTGACAGTAATAACAATGATAATTTTTATTTTTATTTGATTTTTTTGTTTCATCTTTTGTTAAAGTTTTTATGATTTTTTTAGTCTTTCATTTTTTTTCCTTTTATTATTAGCACAAATATAATAATAATAATAATAATAATAATAATAATAATAATTTAATTGTTTTTCATGCTTACTCTTTTGTTAATGCTTTTTAGGTTTTTTTTTTCTCTCGGAATAATTTTATAATTTTTATTGCTGTTGCAGTAATAATAATGATAATTTTTATTTTTCTTTTATGTGTTTTTGTTTGATCTTTTGTTAAAGTTTTTACGATTTTTTTAGTCTTTTATTTTTTTTCTTTTATTATTAGCCCAAATATAATAATAATAATAATAATAATAATAATAATATAATTGTTTTTCTTGCTTACTCTTCTGTTAATGTTTTTTATAGTTTTAACAATAATGTTCATAATAATTTTAATTGCTATAACAATGATAATGATAATAATGTGAGAATAGATTTTCAATGTATGTTTTCATGTTTTTTATCAGTAAAAACAATAACTATTTATATTTGTTATTTGATTATTGCAGATTTTTATTTTTTGTTAATTCATTTAGTTTTTTTTTTAAATATTCTTCAATGATGTTTATTCTTTACATCTATATGCATCTATGCTTTTTTTTTTTTTGGTGTTTTATTTTTAATCTATTCAGGCCTGAAATTCTTATTTATATTGATAATTATTTTAAAATTAATATTACTCCCTGTTTCCCTTTATTCATTACTTTCCTCTGTTTTCTCTTATTTTTATTTGTTATTTGGATTATATGATTTTTTTTATTTTACTATTTGCGCAATGATAATGATAATTTTTATTTTTTTATTTTTTTTTATGAAAATCTTTTGTTTATTTTTTTAATATTTTTCCAGGGATTTTATTTATTTTAATTGTTTTGATAATAATTTTAATTTTTATAACAATAATAATGAAAATAACGTCGGGATGAATTTTCAATTTATATTTTTAAATTTTTGTACATAGAAAATCAACTATTTATTTTTGTTATATGATTATTACAACTATTTTCACCCTTTATATTTTGTTTGGTTTAAATTAGATTATAAAATAAACTAATCTTAATGCAATAAATTTAATAATTCAAATATCCGAATCTTCTTGCTTTCTTGGTGATGATAATAAATTAATACTGATTATTTCGTTAAAAACTGCTAAACAAATAAATTTATAATGATTTAAAATTCATATATTTTATGAAAAAATTATTCAAATAAATTTATTATTTTTACTAAATTTACAATTCACATCATAGATCATCCTCACCAAAATTTTTTTTAAATATTTGCTACATTTTCAATTTATTCGCATCAATTTTTGTTCATTTCATTTAATAGTTTATGATGTTTTTTTTAATAGGAGAATTAGCAGGGAAATTAAATGTCTTATTTTAAAGAAAAGTTTTGACTTCGTTCTTCATGTCAACATGCCTCTTTTTTACAATAATTCGCAAGTTATATTGTTCGTGTTTTTTTGTGATCTTTTATAATGCAGTACCTACATTCTAAAAGATGTAATCTATGCTTGTGCAACAAACTCTATCTAAAAATTTATATATTTTATCAACTAATCTATAATTTTTATTTTATTATATTATAAAAATTTATTATTGTAGATTTAATTATGTTAAATTATATATACAAAAATATCCACAGCAACGCACGGGCACTGTAGCTAATAATATAAGAAACGAGGTAGTGTTAATAAGAAAGTAGAAGGGCTCTGCCTCTTATTTATAGACGCTACCAACCTAAACTAAACGGAGATAAAGAGTACCACCTAACATGACTCAGGAAAGGTAAAAGGAAATAATCCAATTCTTCAATAACCGTTCACACGAAGCATAAGAGATGATACTGGTATTATAAATAAACTTCCATCTTGATGCCCTCCCTGGCCATTTCTAGGGCACTTTGGTGCCCATACCTGCTCATTTCACCGTGCATATTTTGATAACAGTGGCAGCACCGATGCGATGAAGTGCAACAGCCGCATCACCGGGGTTGCACAACCCCCTCCCTGTTGCTGATTTCAGAGCGGCTTCCAAAATCACCTCTGTAGATTCTGCGTCTGTGGCCTTGGCAGATCCTTCTGCCAAAAGGGGAATCAAGCCCCGATATATCAGACTATGCCTTGCAGGGATCTCATCACTGCATTCCCAGTCAAATGAATCGGTAGTCAGGACGGGGACAACCACGGAAAGGATTGGGACAGCTGGCCTGTACTTGGCAACCAGTTTGGCTGTGGTCCCTCCACGTGTCAGCACCACAATGAGCTTTGCTCTGGCCTTGTTAGCAGCACGTACAGCCGAGGATGCGAGACTCTCCAGTGGGCTCATGGGAAGTGGAGTTGATCTTATCATCTCCTTGAAGATGGCACCATAGTCAAGGGAGGCTTCTGCTTCGACACAAATTCGACGCATTATCTTGACTGCAAGCTCTGGATAGGCACCAGCTGCACTCTCTCCGCTGAGCATAACACAATCAGTGCCATCGAGGACAGCATTAGCAACATCAGTTGCCTCTGCACGGGTTGGCCTAGGAGACTTGATCATAGACTCGAGCATCTGCGTAGCGGTTACAACAGGCTTGCCAACAAGATTGCACTTGTATATCATCATCTTTTGTGCTAGGAAAATCTTCTCAACTGGAATCTCCATTCCAAGATCACCACGAGCAACCATGAAAGAGTCAGTCTCACGCAGGATCTCATCGAAGTTAATCACTCCCTCCTGGTTCTCAACCTAATAAAACCAAGAGGAATCAAATTATTAATTGTTTGATAAAACAAGAAGCATGGCAGAGAAAAGATTATATCATCTAAAATCCTGGACAAGGAATGCTGAGATGCAGTTGCGGGAATACATATATAAGCTCGATGATGCCTCACGCACATGCGCTTTGTTATATACTCGAGCAGAAAACAAAAGAGGGCACTCTACCTTGGACATCAACTGTATGTGCTTGGCATGGGGCCCAAGAACCTTACGCACATGAACAAGGTCGGAACCCTTGCGTACGAAAGAAAGGGCAATCATATCAATGTTGTTGGGAACACCCCATTCCAAAATGTCTTCCTCATCCTTCTCTGTCAGTGTGGGAAGATCCACAACAACGCCAGGAAGATTGACATTTTTTCTCTCGCCAAGCATTGCAGTGTTCTCACAACGGCACCTGACAGTTCCAGCCTGAGGATCACAGGATAAGACAGTGAGGGTGATGGTGCCATCTGCACACAAAATGGTATTCCCAGGCTTGACATCCGCAGGCAGTTTTTTGTAGCTCATGGAGATAATGCCCGTGTCACCCTTGATGTTGTAATCAGTAGTGATGGTGATTTCCTGACCTTCCTTCAGCTGAATAGGTTTTTCATCTTTTAGGAAACCGGTGCGAATCTCAGGTCCCTAAGACAAAAGGTTACAGTGTTAAACACATAAACATGTGTTGGCGAGTACAGAGAAGAAGAAAGACAGGACAAGTGTTATAATTAATTAGGTGCTAATGCTTCAAATGCTTTTCGCTTAATGATGCCTAGTTGACAAGGAAAAATGCATCAACCGCGTATAATACAGATTAGAAAGGCAGACAGGGAGCGTTAGATGGATAGGAGAATTAAGGTAATTAAGATTAGCGGGAGTAATTAATGGGGAGAGTGAGAGATGGAAAACAGAGCCGAGACCTTGGTATCGAGCATGACAGCACAGAGGATGCTGGTGTTTTGCATAGCAATCCTGAGATTGTTCAAGGTCCCCTGGTGGTACTCGTGGGTGCCATGGGAGAAATTGAAGCGAGCAACGTTCATGCCAGCTTTGAGAAGCTTCTCGAGCATGGGAACGGGTCGAGAAGCAGGTCCCAGAGTGCAAACGATCTTGGTCTTGGGGACACGCCCCTCTTCATCATCCTGGTGCTCCTTTAGGAGTCCTTCTATGTCCATGCTGACCATTTGATTTTTTTCAATTTCTGCCACAAAAACATATTAATATTTACATATTTCTATTATAAAAAAAGACATGTATCTGCCTATCTATGTATGTACGTTGATCAGTTATCATCCATTCATTCAGTGTTTGAAAACCGGCAGGTCCAACAAAAGAGGAGGAGGAGGAGGAGGAGGAGGAGATGATTGGTAGAGCTTCAGCAACTTACTGTGAGAAAACAGCAAGAAAATGAATTATTATTACTACTATTAATTATGAATATGAAATAAGAAGAAGAAGAAGAAGGAAAGGACAAGAAATGGCGGTAAGTTTACCCACTTCAAGTGCTCGTGCGAAATGGGTAGCTGTAGCTTCTGCTGTTGCTGATGCACGTTTCTTCTCCTGTCTGCCCCTCTCTCATTCTTTCGTATGTACTATTTATTTTCGCTTCGGTTGGAACATTATTTATTTTAGTGTAAAAAATATTAATTATATATAAAAACAATATTATAATATAAATTTAAATAAAATAATAAATTTACGTAAAATTTTTATAAAGTACAAGTTTTCTATAAAAACAAGCAGATTCGGATATTTAAATTGCTGAATTCACTGTATTAGGATTAATTCATTTTATAATTCAATTTAAATTAAATACAATAAACAAAATATAATTTGTAACATACGCAATAATTATTATTATTATTATTATAACAGTTAAAATTATTATCAATATTATTATCCAAACAATTAAAATTATTAAATTGCTCTGTTTGGGAACATATTTGGAAAGCATTTTAATATAAAAAAAATATTAATTTTCAAATGATTACCAATATAAATTAAAATTTTAGTACTTAACAAAAAAAAATCTTAATAAAAAATAAACAAATAAAAATTAAAAACAAAAACTAAAAGCATAAATGTATTAATATGGGTAAAATATAAATATTGTCTAAGAAAGATTTAAAAAACACAATAATAAATTATAAATTTAAAACTACATGCAATAATCAAATAAAAAATTAGTTAATTTTCTATTTACAAAAGAAGAAAAATCATTGAAATTTCATTCTTACATTATCGTCATTATGATGACTATAACAATTAAAATTATTATAAATTTTTTTGCCTAAACAATTAAAATCATTAAATTATCCCAAAGAATAAAAAAATCAAAATATTTTTTTAAAAAAACAATCACTAAAATTATCATTATTATTGTGCAAACAATGAGATAATAAATTCATATGACCCAAAGAACAAATAAAAATAATAAAAAATACAAAAAGAGAACAAATAGAAAAAATAAAAATAAAAATTTAAAATAAACACTAATATAAATTAAAATTTCAGGATTGAACCGAATAAAAATAAAACCATAATAAAAATAAAACAATAAAAAATAAAAATAAAAATAAAAAACTAAAAGCATAGGTGCATAAATACTAATAAAAATAAACATTTTCAAAAATAGACCGACAAAATAAAAAAAAATAATACCAAATAAAAAATTGAAATAATAAGAGCCGAAACAAAAAAAATACATAATTAATTCAAATCGAATGACAAAATTGAAACAAATAAAATTATTGTGACCAAAACAAATAAAGGTATTTTTAAAAAAATTGTAATGTAATTTTGTTAAAAAAATTAAAAAAATAAAGATTGAAATAAAAAGTTGTATATATGACCAATTTTCAATTAGATGATAAAATTAAAATAAATTAAAACCTGCATATTGGAAAACTTAAAAAAAGCAAAAACAAATCAAAAATTAAAAGAATAAGGACCGAAATGAAAACCAACATATATAATTAGTTTCAATTGAAGAGCACAATTGAAAAAAAATCAAAATTTCAATTGAAGAAATCATGAACAAAACCAAAATCAAAAGCACATGGACTAAACTAAAGCCATCAGAAACATCAAGGACTTACTTGTAATTTTCAAAGACTGAAGAGAGAAAAGGAAGAAAAAATCTAAAATCATTCTCCGACGACTCACCAACCATTGGAAATCAACACGCCTGCATAGGGAAGAAGAGGACATGGTTTCGCGCAAGAGGCGATGGTGGAAGGTTAGTTTTACCGCCAAGAAAGGGCGCACACGCCATCTGAAAGGTGCTTACACGTGAATCACTATCGGTACTTTCATACAACGTGTCTGCAGTGTTTCGAAAAAGAATTAATAAAAAAAATATGAAATTATCTTTATACCCTTGAACCCAGCGATAATCACGAAAAAAACAGAGGTGAAAGTACCGTAATACCCCTATCCCCAGGAGTTCTTTTTTGTCTTTTTTGAGGTTATCCAAGTGAAGTCATGCATGTCAGCATATAGCATCACCATGCAAAGGCATATTCCGCATTCCCACTTTTATCCCTTGCTTTGAATTATTCTAGGACATGTATGATAGATAACAATCTCAGTTTTAATTGAATATAGATGTATACTCGTCTAGTTATTGACTTAGTTTCTATTCTTTTTTACACATGATTTTCCATCCTAATTCAATCATCACTCTAGCCAGACATTTATAATTATGTTTACAAATAATATAAGAAATGATAAGATTTAAAACATGTGTATATTGGTCATATGAATAATTTTGCTTGTTTATATTCGAGCATTGAGAATACATTGTCAATCTCAAGATTATACATGTTTTTCCATGTCTATAATAATAAAACATGATGACATATGTTATCTACAATATTTTCAAAAAGTAAAATAAAATGATATATTTCACAATAAAAAGCAACAAGAAAACATGAAAAGAAAAAATAAACTTTAAAGGCACATCAAAATTAAGTTGATGACAACATCGATATCATTGGAAAAAAAATGATGAAATAAACAAACTCATCAACACTAAACAATATCACCAATAATAAATACAGTGGAACACATAAGTTATTTAAATATGTCAAGATTTTTTTTCTAGACAACTTGTGTGATACTTATGGTCATTATTGAAATCTTTTTCTAGATAACTTGTGTGACGCTTATGGTCATTATTTGTGATCTTATTTGATGTCCGTTAATTCATCTAATCAAGATCTTTCTAACAACATGACGATATCATCATCAAAGTTTTTATGACTCAATTTTTTTTTTGTTTAATTATTTTCTCTTTTTAAGCTGTGAAGAGAGAACAAAGCAAAAAAATTACCAAAGAATTGCTGAAAGGATCTTAACAAAAATAAATTCAATAACATTAAATAATGTTATCAATGATGACCGGGGTATACAAGATGAGTCATTTAAAGACAAGTAAATCCTTAATACACTGGATGACTTTTATGACTCATTGATCACATTTGAGAATATGGTTGAAATCATTTTTTAAAATAATTTTCATTTATAATTACATCAAAATAATATTTATTTATTTATTTTAAAAAAATTGACATTAACTCATGAAAAAAAATATAAAAACAAAAAATAACATTTAATTTAATATATATACACGTACTTTTTTTCAAAAAATACTTTCAAAAAGTACCCAAGATGTCATTATGACTCTAAATTATGATATTTTTTTGTGGTATGTTATTTTATCGTTTTTATTTTTTTCTGAGAAAAAAAAACAAAATGTGTTAAACAAGAACATCCACACGTGATAGATTTTGATTTGAACGAAGATATTATGCATCTTGTAATGGGCTTTGGCATGTTAGTCGTCTTATTGTGACTAGTAAGGCTCCCCTGTGTTCACTTTATGATAAGCGTCTACGCCACGGCCTCTCTCTTTATATAAAAAGAAAGCTGGCCCAAAGACAAATCGCACCTATAAATCTCTCGCATGGGTCTGACCATTTGCCACGTAATGCTTATCTCTAGAAATCCGCTTCAGATCCACACCATAGGAGCCCTAAAAAACGCAGCTCGTTAGCTACTGAAAACATGGGAGAAGATTCCGTTCCCAGTTCTGAACAAAATCACCCGATCAGCAGTGCTGTTGAGCGCTTTTGTCAGAAATTGAAAAAAAAAACAAGAGAAGAGAAGAAGAAAAGAGGCTCCCAACCAGGTGCATCAGTGACAAAACAAGGAGACTATTAGCAGCTAAGAAAGCAGTACATCACTTGTGCAAGGAGTCTTGAGAATCTAAAGAACTAACACATAGTTCTGTTTGAGATATTACAGTGATAAGCAGCTTAACTTCAGCTGGTCATTTTTTATACACGTTTTGGTGGAATGTAGGGCACACGCTCATCTTCACATAAATTCTGTAAGGAGGCCAGCACAAGAGTAAGACCAGATGGAACAGAATATACAAATCAGAGAATGTAAACAAATCATTGGGTACAGCAGCACCCACTAGCACAGGCATCGATTCTACAGTGGTGCAAATTTCTAGTCTTGATGTGCACATTATGCAAGAGGTGCCACAGCATTCCAGCTCTCAAAAGAGGTTCAAAGATAAAAGTTTCTGTAGTAAATTCTCTTCTACAGCTATAAACTATGGCGGCACCAAAGGTGAATCTTTGACCTGTATCTTAGCGTAAATTCAAAAACAGTAGTTTTCATAATATTAGCCACCAATAGACGACGACAGCAAGATTTTCATCTCACGGAAATCCTATGACTAATCCAATGGATATAGTGAAAAGTCCATTTTTTCTTTCATAATCCCAGTTGGGGGAATGAATACATCATCAGATTTCAACTTAAGGCAGTGCGAGAAATAAAATATACTGCCAGATACAACTTTTCACTAAAAAGATGAGGAAAGAATGAAAGTCTCATTGTCTGGGAAAATACTATTAAACATGCACCAAATGGCATGGCTAGTAAAATATAGGATTAGATGGTGCAAGCAAGCATGCTTTTGTAATGGCACAAAGCTTAGCCGTGATAGGGCGCTTTTACAAATTTTGACCTCCAAACATATATACAACATAAAAACTCCCAAACATGTATACAATGTGAGTGGTCTCGATGAAGTTTTGCACTTTTTAGCAACTAAGAGGGCGAGTGGTAATATTTCACACTGACTTAAAACACTTTATATCTAACATTGTGTCAACACAAAATTTTTCCACAAACAGCCATTGTGGGTGGAGATAAATTGAGCACGTCATTAGCAGGCAAATATAGCACTTCATCTTAACTGGAAACAGTTATTGTTGGTTAACTAAGATGCAAAATTGATGTGTAAATTGATTAATCTTAAACAAAGCATCTATAATGTACTTGGTATGATGAATTATACCTGCAAGTCCTCTGGAAGTGCCTCTGAAACAGCAAGTGTATAACAACCAGGTACAAATCTTCCTGAAAAGGTTTAAAAGAAGAATCAAGGAAAAAGAACCAATTTTCTAATAACATATTCAAATCTAGAATAGTAGATGGATGAAAATCTTTACAAAGAAAAAAAGAACCTACAGAATCTAGGAGGGAGAAATATATTGAGGTACTAAAGTACCAGTGACAATTTTGCCTGCCAAACCATCCCTTGGGAAGAAAAAGAATTGTGTGCATAGGCATGCTTCTACATCTAATATCCAGTCAATCTAGTCCTAGTAGTGGAATGCCCCAAAATGTCAATGGTGATGAGGGAAGACCAATTAGGAGAATTTTCAAGGCAGGAGAGGAAATGAATTGGACTACAGTAGTATCAATTGAACAATGTTCAGAATATCAAAATCCCCAAAATTCTTCACTTGTATGAACATGCAGAACCTATTACACCACTAAAGACACTCAACTTAAAGTTTATCTGTGCTGCACCATGACACAACTGGTGTTTGATAAGGAGCTTTAACCATCCTAACAACTCTCAAACCAAACAAGCTGAACTGCCCTTCATTAAATTAAAAAAAAAGCTTCACCCCACACTCAATATGTGTTGGAATCAACGTGTGAACACCATAGGAGAGGAGCATCATGACAGCTTATGCCTTAAAAAAAGATTTTTTATGATAATTGTCTATATGAGTTGGTGAATAAGATTGTGACTAAAGAGAAAAACACCCTCGAATCTCCTTACATAGTTTGAACTTTCTTTCATCTAAGCAAGTCTGGAAGAATACTAATTAGCCTCAATCCTATAATTACTCAGAATTATTTCCTTGGAAGGTTGGAAACTGCTCGAAAGTTCACCAGTGCTAACACAACAAACAAGTGAGAAAAGAAAAGAAAACACCGGGCATCGAAAAGTATCTGAAAGCAGAAACAAAGAGGAAGGAGAAGAGTCAGAAGTTATTGTTTAACATACCAATTCTCAACCAGCGAGCAGCCCAACTTCGACTAGGATCCATAACAGAAATTATCCTGCAATAATGTCAGAAAAAGTAAGGCACGAAATAAGACGAGAAGAAAAGAAATTACAAAAATAGAGACAAATAATTATTGGAAGAAGGAATTATAGTTGAATTAATAGAAAATGAAAAGAAAGGAAGATGATTAGCCTGCCCAGTAAAGTTAGGAGTTGTGCAATCAACGACACGCTCGTGATCTTCATCCATCTTAAAAAAGGGACAGTTCTCGCATCCCGACTCTCTGAACTGCACATTTTTATTTTTAATATTTTACCGATAAATAGCAAGTCCAAAACCCTAATGTGCAACAATCTGTACAAAGAAGGAGAAGAACGGAAAACAAGAAGAAAACCTGATCGTAAGTTTTGACTAGGCGGCAACGAAGACAAGCTCTGAGCTCATGTCCAAAGCTCGTCGGAATTTGGGCTGCTGCACTTCCCATTCTGTTCTTCTCTGCTTGTCTAACGTGCGACGAGAGAGGGAGCAAGGAGTGGAAAAATAAATTAATTGATAAATAAGAAGACGAAACATGTCGTCGATCTAAACGCAAAGGACACGTCGTCCATCTCTTAAAGCGTGCGTGAGGCGGCGCACCCATGCTTGACTGCTCTTTAATTCATTCTAGTCCTGCAATTCAATTGGCCTGGATTTGAAAGCCCGCTTCAGCACCTCACTGGTGCCAACGCAGAGACCACGTAGGATCCGCTGATAATCAAAGTGACTGTCAGAAGTGTTTTTTATTATTTAAAAATATATTAACATAATTTTTATTTTATTTTTAAAAATTATTTTTAATATTATCACATCAAAATAATTTAATATATATATATATATATTTTTTAATTTAAATTAATTTTTAAAAAAATCAAAAATATTTTTAAAATAATGCCGAACATCATCTGTGTGATGATGGAAAAGTAAGGATTCTTTTGCAAGGAAATAAAGATGACAATGGATTTTTGCAAATAAGGATGATCATGGATGTTCACAGAAATTTTTATTTCATCGGCAGTAATACACTGTTTATCATGTTTAATCTGATATTCATTATCTGTTAAACAATAAGTATATGTACAAATATTAAATTGCAAGATTATAAATAATAAACAATCATACATTTTAGTAATACTAGAGTATATATATATATATATATATATATATATATCAAGAAGGATTGGATTTTGAGTTAGATTTAATAATACATGTATTATTTATCAGCTGTGATTGTAAAATAGAAAATACACCCAGTAGTTTCGGTTCGGTATCCATAGAATCAACTTAAATTGTCGTTCCTCGTTGAAAAAACAATTCTAAAATGATAGAAAAAATAGGGAGGAAATGTGCACTGCATTAAAATGTTTAATCGATTAAAAAGCGATCTTATCCATGATATATTTATAAAGGATATGCGTAATTGAGCATCAGGGAAATGGGAGTGGTAATTTAAGATCGAGAAAGACGAAAAGTACTGCGTTACTGTGTGGCGGCTATAGATAGCCATACCCAGAACATTCACCTACCACTCTTTAGTCTACCGACTAACTGCTTGGCTTGCTACTCTCCTTCTCTGCCGTACCCACGTTCCCTGCCTGGAGCAGTAAAGCAACACTCACACAGATATATAATACTGGTGAAGATGATGCAGAATTGTGCTAATGGTAGTAGTAACTGTTTACTAGCAGTCTGTCTCCTGCTACTCATCTCCTCCTCCTCCTCCTCCTCCTCATCGTCCACCAGGGGTAGCCCGGGTGTTACCAATATTGAATCAGTTTCAAGAGTAAGAAAAGACAGACTTCCGTCAAACCGGAATAGTAGTAGAAGAAATCTGCTTGCAAATGGTCTTGCCGCCACTCCTCCCATGGGGTACGCATCTAATTCCTACTACTCCATGCATACCCATGTTCTAGATTGGGTTTCTGATGTTGACAGCGCATCTGAACAGTATCTATTCATGTATTATTGAATTGATCCCCCCAATCTAGTAGTCTTCAATTATTTCGGCACTTACTTTATCCTTCAATTCGTTGGCTGACCACTAGTCTCATCATCATGTATCACTTTCACTCCATCAAACAACTACTCATACCATGACCAGGTCCCGACCCAAAGAAACACACACACACACTACTGCCTAGTAATCGGTAACCGGTCTGGATTTTCTTGTCAAAACACGTTTTTTGTTTTTTACAGGTTTCTTTTTGTCGCTGAATTATAGTTATAGGCCTCTTTGCGCGTGCTTGATAATGCTGTTCGAGTAGCAAATAAATCGAATATGACATCAATGCTTTTCGCATTTCTAACCTGGCCTCTATACCAAGTGTCTAACCCGTCAATAACAAGTTGCCAAATGCCAATTCCACCAATTGACAATTGGCTATGCTGATACGGTAGTATTTATTGGTTACCACATAGTTGGTATTTTAATTTGTTGTCCTTGGGTGATTTTCCTTGCTATATCATCGTCATCATTACCACACTCATTTTTCGGCTGCTGTCTCGATGTAGATGGAATAGTTGGAATCACTTCAATTGCAAAATTGATGAGAAAATTATCAAAGAGACTGGTGAGAGTGACTTCTTTTGTTCTCCATCCAAACCTAACTGTGCAATATGTTTTTACTTGTCTAAAAAACTGGTTTTGTCCAAATTATCATAAGCTTATATTACTATATATAATGCACTTTGCAATTCCTAAACTCTTGCATATTTTGTTGACGTTACAGCTGATGCCCTGGTGTCCACTGGTCTGTCTAAACTTGGCTACACATATGTTAACATTGGTATGTGTGTGTTTCAATTACTTTATTTCTTTCTTTCATGCCTTGCTTGATGTAATAAGCCACCTAACGAGATGATGCATTTATGTTAGACGATTGTTGGGCTGAAATTGCTCGTGATGGCAAGGTAAATACGCACATCTCTTCTTTTATTTTCATTTTTCTTCATTATAAAAGCTTTTTGCTTGTGAAATATTATTATTTAAATGCATTTATTTTCAACTTGTTAAAAGAGTTGTACTGGCTCTAAACTGTTCTGGGATTTGAGTTTCAGGGTAATCTAGTACCTAAGAAATCAACATTTCCTTCTGGTATTAAAGCCCTGGCAGACTATGTTCACAACAAGGGTCTTAAATTAGGAATTTACTCAGATGCAGGGTAATGCCTTTCTACTGTCTGCCCTAAACAAAACTATATGCCATGTCTCATGCTATGAGTATAGAAATAGAATCTTGGTAGATGAATTAGTCCACCACATATCTTGCAGGTATTTTACTTGTAGCAAAACCATGCCTGGTTCACTTGGTCACGAGGAACAAGATGCCAAGAGTTTTGCTTCATGGGTAAAAAACTAGATAACCTTTGTATTTTTTTGAAGTTTAGGAAATCCAACTAAATCTTACACATGTGAAAGAAGATCCTATTTGAATCATTTCACTTTGTTTGCAGGGTATTGACTACCTGAAATACGATAACTGTAACAATGATGGTACAAAGCCAACTGTTAGGTGATCCAATACAGTACACAGTTATATGTATTGTGCTTCTGTTGTTTGCTGTTGAATTAACACTTCAGGCTTCTAGGTGACAAGAATCTTAATTTCATCTTTGAAGGTACCCTGTAATGACCCGTGCTTTGATGAAAACTGGCCGCCCTATATTTCACTCACTTTGTGAATGGTACACTGTAATGAAAACTGGTACCCTGTAATGACCCGTACACTTCAGGCTTCTATTGGCGTCTGTTTAGTCTTTCTTTCCTTGTTTTTCAGGGGCGACATGCATCCTGCAACGTGGGGTGCTAAGGTAGGAAATAGCTGGAGGACAACTGGTGATATTTCTGATACATGGGACAGGTAAATTGTACTCTAATTAAGCTTGTCTTTGGTTTGTAAGGTCCTGGTGTTTAAATACTAAACAAAAACTCTTTGCTCATTGGCAGTATGGTTTCAAGAGCAGACATGAATGAGGTCTATGCAGAGTTTGCTAGGCCTGGTGGTTGGAATGGTTTGTGTTTTCTGTTAGTGAGAAAATGTTTTACAAGCTGAGACATGTTTTAGCAAATTTTGCTCATCTTTATTTGAGGTTTGTTTTCTCTTTTTTTAAAAACAGATCCTGACATGCTTGAGGTGGGGAATGGAGGAATGACAAAAGATGAGTATACAGTGCACTTCAGTATTTGGGCCATTTCAAAGGTATTCTAGGCAACATTTTCCTTTCGGCATCCTGCTTTATGCGAGCCAATATTCTGGGAGAACTGTTTCAGTCAAATGTAGTTGTATGCAGGCTCCCCTTCTTCTTGGTTGTGATGTGAGGAACATGACGAAAGAGACAATGGATATCGTTGCCAATAAGGAGGTTATTGCTGTTAATCAAGGTAATTGGATTGTCCTCTGCATTTGCACCCTATGTTCATCTTACAAGACCATGTCTGCATGAATAAAATCCTTAGTTTGCTAAATGGCGGTTCCTCTTGACCATTTATGATAAAGATTCACTTGGGGTACAAGCTAAGAAGGTCAGGATGGAAGGTGATCTTGAGGTAAACTTATTGGTCCATATTAGTTATACCATGTTTTAGTCAGTGTAGAATCGTTGAGCATAATCTTAGCTATGCCATTTTTTCATCTCATCAGATCTGGGCAGGGCCTCTCGCAGGCTATAGGGTAGCTGTTCTACTAGTCAACCGAGGCCCCTGGCGTATTTCTATTTCCGCTGAGTGGGATGACATTGGAATTCCCCTCAACAGTATCGTCAAAGCAAGGGATCTCTGGGAGGTATTTATTTAGTGATTTTAACAGTATGTTTTGTCCTGTTAATGTCCTGGTTCTGTTGGGTACGAGTGTTTTGTATTGGGTTAATGGAACTCGTTGAACGCTGTCTTCCAGGATCTCTAATATTTGGGTGTCTCTTGTGCAGCACAAGACCTTGAAAACTCATTTTGTAGGGAACATGACAGCCACAGTGGACTCTCATGCATGCAAGATGTACATCTTGAAGCCCATTTCATAGAGTGCAGCGTAGCAACATATTTGGCACTGGGATTTCTATGTTGCAATCATTTTAATTCTATTTTAAGGGTACACGGCTGGGGACTAACCCTCATTTCAAAAAAATATGTTTGTTTCTCCTAGTCAAGTAGACATGTTTGGTTTTTCAATGAAATAATCATCTTTTGTCAATTATAAGTTATATTGCATTGAGGATCTCTAGATTATTAATTTTCCATCTGAGAAGTTCACAGCCATCAGAGCACATTGCAGCTGGACTTCTATAGGTGCAGAGCATCTTTCCCATGTTATTTTGGGGGTGTTTGGGAAGCCACCCAAAAACATTTTTGGGTGCTTTTGGTTTTTTTTTTTCTTTTTTTTTTGAATTTTAAAAACAGATGGTTAGTGTTTTTAGATCATTTTGATGTGCTGATATCAAAAATGATTTTTAAAAAATAAAAAAATATCATTTTAATATATTTCGGCACGAAATACATTTTCAAAAGCTACAACAACAACTCTCCCAAACACCCTCTTTGAAAAGTAAAGAAAGCATAGGCCTGTACCTTTGCAGGAATTGAGGATATCAAAACGTTTCTCAATGACTGCAGCATCAGGAACAATGTTAGGTCCAATCAATCAAAGCAATGTTTCCAAAAAGATCCCTTCTACCGTAGTTTTGTTTCTCAAAAAATGATGAAATATGCACAATTGTTGGGAAATTTCATCGCAGACATATCAGCTGCTTCGTTGGCGCGCCTGAAGTTAACATTTTTTATATGAACGGCCAAATTAATCCCAAATCATCATTCTTGAGATCCAAAGGCTGGGTTTGACAATGACTGATGGAAATGTACCTGCAGCTCCTATTTCTAATGGGCTAATAATAATTGGGTCCAATAGAAAACTAGGCTGGGTCCATTATAATAGGAGGAAAGGAAACAAGTACTCACATTACCGCTAAGGATAGAAGAATGCTTTAACAGCGGTGGAGTACTAGGAAGAGAGAGAAATGTCCGTGTCTTTGTTGCAGATGCCGAGAATGGGTTTGAGGTGGGGATGGGGATCGCGCATTAACAACAATTGCGATGCCACTACCACTATTAAGAAGAAGAAGCTACTGGTTGTCGCTTCTTTGGATGATGGAATTGGAGAAAAGAAGACTGAAAGAGATTATAAAAGCGGCTCTTTGGTGGTCTCCGGAACCACAGCAAGAGGACGAAGATTGCTCAAAGTTCGTGAAGATAAAAGGAAACGCGAATACGATCGCCTTCACAACTACCCTGCCTGGGCCAAGTAATTAAGTCTCTCTCTCTCTCTCTCTCTCTCAGTTAATTTATTATATTTCTGATCCATCGTTGGCTACAATATTGCAGAGTTCTTGAAGATGCTTGCAAAAGTGACGAGGAACTCCGTGCCCTTCTTGGTGACAGCATAGGCAACCCGGAACTAATGAGGCAAAGAGTGGAAGACAGGGTGAGGAAGAAAGGCCGTAGTAACTTCCACAAGTCTAAAACGGGCTCTGTAGTTTCCTTCAAAGTCAGCTTCCGAGACTTCAACCCTATTGATTCCTACATTTGGTTTGAGTTTTACGGCTCTCCTTCTGATCAGGATGTTGATCTTTTTGGCACTGTCAGTTCTTGTTACTAACCCTTCTAATTCTAATTTATAATTTATTTACTTATAATGAAATGTGATCAATTTACTTGCGTCCTTGCAGGTCATTCAATCTTGGTATCTAATGGGACGTTTGGGTGCTTTCAATTCTTCCAATTTGCAGGTATACTATTTGCTGCTCAACGACCAATACATCTTCTATGGATCTATTTTTGCTTCATCCCATCTCATGTGTGTCCTTGTTATCTAACGTTGTGTTTCTCTTATAGTAATATAACCCTGTCCTTCCTGTTATCTTGTCTTGGCATCTACTTAATACTTTTACGTGTTCTTAACACTGCTTCCTTGAACTGCCATATCCTTAAGTTATGCCATTTTATTCATGCTTAATGAACAAATTGCAAGATTTTTAACTTAATCGATTATTCATTAATG
The DNA here is from genome assembly GCA_015731905.1 of Salix dunnii. NCBI lineage: Eukaryota > Viridiplantae > Streptophyta > Magnoliopsida > Malpighiales > Salicaceae > Salix > Salix dunnii. Next base: position 17,461,075 of record CM027668.1, read on the forward strand.
GTCGCGGAAGTGATACTATGATTAGATTAACTGTTGTTTAGAGATGTAATTTCTACTTCCCTATTCCCATCTTTTCAGATGGATGCTATTATATAGATGGATAAATTTCTTCTCTGGTTTCTTTCTCAGCCTTATATGAAACTCAAATATGCTACTATCCACATTGAATGAAATTCAAATATGTTACTATCCACATTGTTGGCAGTTGGCAAATTCATCAATGGAGTACGACCCCCTCTATGATGCAGATAAAGGCTTCAAAGTGATGCCATCATCATTTCATGATATCAGTGATGTTGAGTTTCAGGATAACTGGGGCCGTGTTTGGTTTGATTTCTTTGACTTTTTCTGACCACGATTGTACCATATTTCTCACATAGCTGCTACATGTAGAAGATATCTGAAATTTCAAATGTGTTTTAACAGGGTAGATCTTGGTACGTCAGATTTTTTTGCCATCGACGTGCTCCTCAACTGCTTAACTGTATTGAGTTCAGAGTAAGACCGAACACGGTGTCTAGTTTACTCGAATCCACATTGTTCACCAATTCAAACTTCTAATTGTCTCGCTCCTTTTTTCTTTCCCTTATGGCAGATATTTAGGCATTCAACAGGTAGTTTTCGGGGGTCGCCAAATGGGCGATTGGGAAGAAGGGATGACAAACCCAGAATATGGATACAAGTACTTCAAAGTCTAAAAGCAAACCGTGTTCAAGTCTTTCCCTTGCACATGCAGTTTTCCTTTTCATACTGGAAAATCATCTTTTAGCATGGCATGAGAGATTATATGATGAATATAAAGTATGACAGTGGAATCCAGGTTCAAGTTGTCAATTGAAGGATCTCTTAGAAATTGTGACAGATTTTCTATTTTTAGATAGTGATTTCAGCTTGTCAGTTTCGTCACCATTTCCTTGCTCCAAGATCACATCTCCTTTAGAAGATCTTTCCAGTCTCCATGGGAAATTGGTAAGGGAACCCCTGATAGCCCGGGAAATGTGGTGGGATGGATCTCTGACATTTTTAGTTTCACTTGCTGCGCACAGAGAGACATGAAAGCACAGGTTTCGAATTGAATTGTGAATTATGTCTCGCTGCTTTTTAAAATAGTTTATATGAGATGAGTGGCCAACTTTCATTCTACAAAGTAGAAAATTATATGATCTAACTATTCAAGTAACCTAGCATTATGTGTATTGCTGGCAACCTATTTAGGTTTGTTAGGCTTGTTTTATTGTTGTTGTTGTTGTGGTAAAAGATTGTTCATGCAAGTTCCTTGAATCCCAAAATGTACATATTTTCTCATTTTACCGTCTTAAACTTCACATCCATGAAAACAGATGTGAGAAAGTGAATTTATAGCGGGGTTTGATCCGATTAATCAGTTAACGTGAGAGGTCATGAGATATTTCTCTATCGAATATTTAAATGCAACAATGCCCGGAGGTAAAGGGGTTTGATAATGTTCTCGCAAGTCGGGAAGGGCACTTGGAAGCCTCTGCCAAGAGGAGCGTGTAGACTATGAAAGATGAGATAGGTGGAGGGGAGAGTTGAGCGTAACATGTGTGTACGGGTATCGATTTAAAGCACAGGCAGGTCGAAAACATGTGTCTTAAGTCGCCTCAGACCCCGCCATGTATTCCACCCCGATCCATGTGTGAAGCGAGAGCTTCAATCCCCAGAGGAAGTGCCTGGTTCTTATTTTGATATTTCAGAGTATTTGTTTCTGTGATTGAATATATTTTTTAAAATAAAAGCATCATGGTTGAAATGTGTTTTCTTATGAAATTTTCTTATCTTGTTCATATGGTTTATTGAAAAAAGTTATTGATAATTAAAATTTTTTTTCATAAAATTACAATGATTTGAATTAAAGAGGGGGAAAATGCATCATTCAAGGAAAAAAAATTATTTGTTTATTCACTTGACAAAAACATATGTTTTTATTAGAAAAATAAATAAAATTTTATTGTGATCGTAAAAAAAAAATTTAATAAAAAAAATCATGAATGGATCATTTTATGCACTTGAAAGAATAAAGATTTTGCAAGAGTTATATAGATATTTGCAATAAAAATAAATAAGATATATATATATATATATATATATATGCTAACCAATGCCCCTGCGCCTCGTCATGAGCGGTACCATAATTTTTTAACGCAAAAAAATATTAATTATGTGTGTTTTTTGTTATAATATAAATTTAGTCAAAATAATAAATATGTGCAGAATTATTGTGAGATGCAAGTTTTTTATAAAATATATAAATTTTAAATTAATATAAATTTACCTGATTAATAGATTTTAACAAAATAACCAACATAAACTTATCATCATCTTTAAAAAAAACAAGAAGATTAGGATATTTGAATTATTAAATTCATGGTATTGAGATTAATTCATTTTATAATTTAATTTAAATCACATTTAAAAATAAAATATAAATTGTGAGAAGACCTGCAATAATCAAATAAAAAATAAGTAGTTAGTTTTCTATCCATAAAAAGATAAAAATATGAATTGAAAATTCATCCCTACGTTATCGTCATTTTCATTACCATAACAGTTAAAATTATTATCAGCATTACTACTCAAATAATTAAAATCTTTAAATTACCTCAAAAAATCAAAACATTTTCAGAAAAAACAATAAAAAACAATCACTAAAATTATTATTATTATTGCGTAAAAAATAAAATCATAAAATTATCTTATCCGAAAAACAGATAAAATAACATAAAGCACACACAAAAAAGGAGCAAAGGGAAAAAAAAAGCAATATTAATTTTAAAATTATCATCAACATAAATTAAAATTTCAGAACGGAAACTGATAAAAATAAAACCCTGATAAAAAATGAATAAAAAAAATCTAAAAGCATAAATGTATAAATATGGACAGAAACAAACATTGTCCAAACATTATATTTTTTAATGTTTTTATATTATTTTCATGTGCTGATGTTAAAAATAATTAAAAAAAATAATTATCATTTTAATATATTTCAAAACAAAAATATTTTTTTTAAAAATCAATCACATTTTCAAGAAAAAAAAATATTTCATGGAAAAAAAACATAATCAAGAAAAAAAAGCTACAAAAAAAATTAAATTAATCGTGGTGCGCTTAAGTTAATCCAAACATCCCAATTATAAAATAAATAAATAAATATATAAGTGGAAAAAAATATAATTAGAAAAAAAAATTCCCATAAAAAAATTGAAAAAAAATGTAATAAAAAAGGAAAAAAGGCAACAAACGAAAAAAATACGTTGTAGGTGGGATTTGAACCCGCTCACTCTTCCATAATGGCGCACGTCGTAGACCATCTCGGCTACATCAACATTTCACTTATAGTTCACAACTATATCTATAAATAGGTAGTTCTATTATGGGCAAAATAAAAATATGTTGAGAGTATGATTCGAACCCACGCTCTTTTCGAAGACAGCTATAATGTTGCGCTCCTAGAACCAACTCGGCTACCTCAACATATCCCTCATTGTTCATGGCAACATATATTAATAGTAAGTGTTATTGTGGATTCACACAGTAAAAGTGCGACGTAATTTATATATATAGTAATATATACTAACCAATGCCCCTGCACCTCATCGCGGGTGGCATCATATTTTTTCAAATACAAAAAATAATATTAATTGCGTGAGTTTTTTGTTTTACAATATTAATTTAGTTAAAATAATAAATCCGTGTAGAATTCTTGCGAAGTGCAAATTCTCTATAAAATATATAAATTTTAAATCGATATAAATTTATCTGTTTAGTATGTTTTAATGAAATACCAACATAAAATTATCATCATCGTTAAAAAAATAAGAAGATTCAGATGTCTGAATTATTGAATTAATTGTATTAAAATTAGATCATTTTATAATTAAACTTTAATCAAATTTAAAAACAAAATATAAATTGTGAAAAGACCTGCAATAATTAAATAAAAAAATTAAATAGATAAATTTCTATCCATAAAAAGATGAAAGCGTCAATTGAAAATTCATCCGTACGTTACCGTCAATATCATTACTATAACAGTTAAAATTATTATCAACATTATTTCTCAAGCAATTAAAATAATTAAATTACATTGGAAGAAAAAAGCATTTTGACCAAAAAAACAATTTATTAAAATCACTAAAATTATCATTATTATTGTGTAAACAATAAAATTATATAAAAAAAATTTGATATGAAAAACAAATAAAATAATAGAGAATACAAAAAAAAAAAAGGAGAAATATTAATTTTAAAATTATCATCAATATAAATTAAAATTTCAAAACGGAACCTGGTAAAAATAAAACCCCAATAAAAAAAATCTAAAAGTATAAATTAATAAATATGGACAAAAAATAAACATTGTCTAAGAAGGACCGTAAAAAAAAAAAGGAATGGATACTAAATAAAAATTTAAAAGAATAAGTGTCAAATGAAAAATATTATATATAATTAAATTCCAATTAAATGACAAAACTGCAAGAAATCAAAACCTTGATATTGAAAAACAATAAAGAGATTTTTAAAAATAAAATGCAGTATAACCAACATAAATTTAAATTTCATAACAGAACTAAATAAAAATAAAACAATAAAAATAAAAAATAAAAACTAAAAGCATAAATATATACAAAAAAATAAACATTGTCCAAGAATGACCAAAAGACTAAATGAATTATTACCAAATAAAAAATAAAATAATAAACACCAAAATGAAAAACGAAATATATAATCCATTCCAGTTGAAGGAAAAAAATTATATAAATCAAAATTTCAGGACCGAAAAACAATAAAAAGATTTGAAAAAATCAATACAGTGCAATTGATGATAAAATTAAAAAAAAAATAAGGACTGAAATGAAAAATAACATATATGACAATTTTCAATTAGAGGATAAAATTATAACTAATTAGATCTTGCAAACCAAATTTATTAAAGGAACAAAAAATAAATAAAAGATCAAAAGATCAAGGACTGAAACGAAACGAAAGGAAACGAAACTTACCGTATATGATCAATTTCAATTAAAGGGCATAACTGCAGATAATCAAAATTTTCATTGAAAAATCAGTAAGCAAAACAAAATCAAAATATCAGAAACTAAAAATAAAATAACCACAAATATGAAGGACTGGACTGTACTTAATGACAACAGGAGAGAGAAGAGGGAGGGGGGAAGAAATCCGTTCACTAGAGATTCCACGATCTCCTTGACATGCCACACGTTGGTCTTGGATGCAGAGCATATGGCAGTGAACTAGATGACATGGTAAAAGACCATTTTTCACCTTTTTATGACACCACACGTGCCTCTAGAAAATGGCTTGCGGGCAGAACACTGTCGGCATGTCCGGATGACGCGCTTGCAATGTTGAGAGAAAAAATAATTATAAAATAGGTCAATTACTCATACATATCTAGACCAAGTAATATCTATGAAAAAACCGGCGGTGCAAGTACTGTTATACCCTTAATTTCCAGCTGTAGTGTTTTGTCATTTAGGGGGCTAATTTTATTAATTTACTATGCAACAAATCTAGAAATATCATCCAGGTCACCTGGAAAATTCTAGAATACTCTTGGTATCAGGGGTCTAAAAATTTTTAGCCCCGAGATAAAATGATAACTTTACTGTTGTAATGAATAGTAACCCGAGTGTGTATGAACAATACCAACGTGCACAGTAAAAGTGAGATAGTTTTCATTTTACACACGCGCATGCTAAAAGAGATCAGGAGTTAGTTACTGTAGCATGTGAGGAGAATCACTGTGAATTATAATAGTGTTGCTCATTTTTCGAGCCATTGGGGTTGGTTCATTCGGTTTGCTTTTTAACTGATATTTATTTAGTTTTACACAATAAGAAACCAATAAGCACTTGTAGCTCACCGGATAGAAACTCAGTTTACTGAACAAAAAACGAGGGTTAGACCTTGATCAATGCTTTATCTTGCACCTTTTCTTTTCGTCCCTCCTAACTAAGTTTTTTTTTCCGCCCCCCCGCTAAATCATTCCCCCCTATTTTTTTTAATTTTTTTGGTTGTTTTTTATTAGTTTTTATTTTATTTTCAGGTCAAAGGATTTGTTTTAGCTAATAATTTTATTATTTATTATTTTTTATCTTCTCTTTTGTTAAAGTTATTTCTCTCTATTTTTCTTTGATTGAATTTTTTCCCATCAGTAACGCAACAATAATAATAATTTTTTTTTGTTACTTTGTTTTTTGTTTATTTTTTTATTTTTTTCTCATGGTAATTTAATAATTTTTTTCCCATTAGTAATCGTAATGATATTTTTAAAAGTTAAGACTTCAATATTCCTGTTATTATTATATAATGTATTGATATATTTCATTATATCAAACCTTGTATGTATAAATGCTATACTTTATTTGATTTTTTTAATTTTTTTATTTAATTGAAATTGATAATATCTTTGGTTTTTATTTTGGCCCATATACTTTAATTTTTTATTTTAGTTCATTAATTTTTTATAGTTCTTAAATAGTCCTTATTTTTTGCCTATATTTATATATGTATGCTTTTAGTTTTGATTTTTAATTATTATTATTTTCTCTTTGCTGAAATGACATTTTTTTCTTCAAAAAATTAGTTTTTAAATTTTAGTTTGTGTTTATGATCATTTAAAAATTGATATTTTTTTTCTTTGTTTTTTCTTTTGGTTTTTTTATTAGCTTTTTTTTCACATGAAATTATTTTTTTTGCTAATAATTTTTATTTTTTTATATTTTTTGTTGTATGCTTCTTTGTTAAAATTTTTGGGCTTTATTGCTCTTCTATTGGATTTATTTTCCCATTATTCATATAATAATAATAATAATAATAATAATTTTATTTTTTTTGTTGCTTCCTTTTTTATTAATATTTTTGAGTTTTTTTCTCCTCAGAATATTTTTAACAATAATAATAATGATATTTTTAGATTTTAAGCTTTCGATGTTACTGTTACTATAATAAAATATGTTTTATTATATCAAACCTAATATGTGTAGAAGTTATATTTTATATTTGAACTAGTAAAATCTATTAATTATTTCAATTTTAATAATTATAAAAAATATTTAATTGGCCCACAACGTGTAATGTGAGTAATTAACTAGGTATATTCTCATTGAATATTGATTGACAATTTTTTTTTAAAAAGGGACAAGCTATGCAGTACATAGGTTGCCTATACGGTAGGTGATGACATTTTCTAGAAAAATTTTGATCTTCCAAATCCAAATCCAAATCTAAATTTATTCTTACAATAAAAAAAAAATCTCGTAAATCTTAAACTCTCTCTTTGTTTTACTCGAAACACAATTTTATAGCCCTATAGCCTAAGAATAAAATAAAATAATTATTTTTTCTACTCTCACTATCCAAATTATCCCTTCTAGCATGTTTAAATGATAAAAATCTATCAACACAAAGTTTTAGCTGTTTTTGTAATTAGAACGTGGTTGTTTGAGAACATTCTTTTTCTATATTTGTTTTTTTATAACTTTCCCTTTATTATTTCATAGTTGATTGAATATGATGAAAATAAAATTTGAGAATCCAGATAAAAAAACCCTAAAATTACAATGAAAAAATAAAAATAAATTGAAAAACAAAATAGTTTTATGGTGTGTTTGGGAGTGAAATAATTTATTTTTGAAAGTATTTTTCAGAGGTGAATTTATGAATGTTTATTTTTTGTTTTAATTTTTGACATCAATATATTAAAATATTCTAACAAAATACATATAAAAAATTAATTTCAAATAAAAAATAAAAATATTTTTTTCAAAATACACTTCTCAAAGACATTCTCAATCCCAAATAGTAGGTTCTTAGTATTCTTTATAATACAATCATAATTATACATGGGCCTAAAAGTCAGATTTAAAAAAATAAAGATAGAACCGTACGAGAAGTTTAAGTGGAGGTGGGTCATGCTTCGGGCGTTTGATTTTGATTTGATTCGGGCAAGGAGGGAGACCTGAATAGTAAAGTTGGCGATGGACCCAGGCCCACTAACGACTGTGCTCGGCGAGGCCTTGTAGCCATGTGTGTTCACTTGATTATATTTTGGGTCCCAGCTCCATCGAGCTCTTTTTATTTTTTGTGCTGTTTTTGGGTATTTCGTTGTATGGTCTATTTCCCACTCTTTTGAAATTATTTTGAATCAGCAAGCCTAGAAACTTAGAAAGGAATTCACTCCGCTTCCAGTACTTGGTACTTGTTGAAAAAATAGCAGTATTTTTTTACTATTCTGCAGAGGGCGAGCGAGAGAGGTGCTCATCTCTCCTGTGAACGTGAAAGCGTCTCTTCTCCTTTCTCCATTTCTTGCCTCTGGTTGAGCATCTAGGCTGAGTCCCACCCTCTCCTGTTACATTCCATCTGTGTGCGTGTCTCGTGCTTATCGTTTTCTTCATAAATTAGTAGCTGCTAAATCTGCAGCATCAGCATTTCTCTCATAAATCCTTAACCAGTCTCATTCTTAATTAATTTCATTTCATTACCGGTGCTATTTAACCACCCCTACTACCAGTGTGCGGTGTTCATTCCGTAACTCCGTACTCAGTAGCTTAGTATGTGATTTTTAATTTTAAGCGAGAAGAAAGAAGCAAAGACAAAAAAAAAAGGAGAGGCGAGGCGGTGCGGTAGCTTTCAACTACTCCTACACAATGCATGTGTTTTCCTCTCCAGCGATCCGACTACTGCTTTAATTTTTTAGCTAGCATTCATGTCAGATGCTTGCAATTTTTATTTATTTATGTATTGTTTGTGATTTCCTAAACGAGATCTGAACTCTTTTTTTTTTTTTTTTCATTTTTCTGTTAGGTTGAAGACGAAGGTGACAATTTAAACAATTTGCTGAACGTGTAAAGCGAAACAAGTGCTGCGGCATTTCCTCGATTATTAGGGTTTTCTATCCACTCCATTTTCGCTTCTTAATTCTCAATGCAATGGCTACTAAACGCGCTTACAAACTCCGTATCCTCCTCAATTTTGTATTTCCTTTTCTTTTTACAGCTTCATCTGCTCATTACAATGCTTACGCTACTCCCCCCCTCTCTCACCCTTCGCTTGATCTGCATCTTGCGTTATTCGTTTTAGATCTGTCTTGTAATAAAGAAATAAAATCAGTTGAATAAACCGTTGCTTAACATATAATAGTAGCGATTGCCACTGCTGTTGTTGGCCTTGACCACAATTTCTTTTAAATTTGCTTGAAAAGAGGAATTTGTGGCTCATTCTTCGAGTGTCAATTGCCTCAAGATCGGCAGGAAATCATCCAGGGTTCTCGTGACTGGAGGAGAGGATCACAAGGTTAATCTCTGGGCTATTGGTAAGCCCAATGCTATACTGGTCAGTTCTCGATTCATTTCATGATTTTTTTTGTACCATTTTCTTTCTGGTCTGGTTTCTGATGATTTTCATTCCGCCCAATCCAATATTTTCATGCAGAGTTTGTCCGGACACACAAGCGGGATTGATTCAGTAAGCTTTGATTCTTCAGAAGTCCTAGTAGCTGCTGGAGCTGCAAGTGGTACAGTCAAGCTTTGGGATTTAGAGGAGGCAAAAGGTATGTTTGTGATGTATCCTTTAAACTCTTATTATACTATAATTTACTGGTATGTATCTATTGTCTCCTACTAACTATATTTCTGTCTGTTAAATTCATCACTTGCCATGTGTTCTGTCTGTAGTTGTTCGCACACTCACTGGTCACAGATCCAATTGCGTATCTGTTGACTTTCACCCTTTCGGGGAGTTCATTGCATCTGGTTCCCTGGACACAAATCTTAAGATATGGGACATCAGAAAGAAGGGCTGTATTCACACATACAAGGGCCACACTCGAGGAGTCAATGCAGTCAGATTTACCCCAGATGGTCGTTGGGTTGTATCTGGTGGAGAGGACAATACTGTTAAGGTTATAACTGTTTTCTTTCTCTTGGTGCACATCATGTCTACACAGTCACTCACACACATCATGTCAGAGAATACTAAAGGTCCCGTGTCCAGTCCGCATGACAAGGACCTCACATTAACAGACCTTATATTTCACACATGGCTGTATGCATTTCTGCTGCCCAGTTTCTTTTCTTTATGTCTTCGTATTGGTGAATAGATGCTTATCAACCTGGTGACTTGAATTCTAGAGAGTTGAGTTAGCTGCAAATATTTTTGCCCAGCACACTGTGCCTGGTGCCAAGGGTTTGAGACCAAATTCGGACCCAATTCTCTCTCAAGTCAATGCAACTGATGAATGCATTAGGGTCATATTTAGTGTGTCTACTACTTGTAAGTTCATTTTTACTTAAGATAACTGCACATACAGGTTTCTTTTGTTTGATTCTTGATTCTTTTTAAACTAACTCTGCAAAGTGCATGTATTTCAACAGCTGTGGGATTTGACTGCTGGAAAGCTATTGCATGATTTTAAGTGCCATGAGGGTCAGATTCAGTGCATAGATTTTCATCCCCACGAGTTTCTTCTTGCAACAGGTCAGTTTTATGATTCCATGGAAAGCTACCTGTCTACTGTAATGCAATTTTATTTTTAAACCACAGTTCTACACATGCTGTCTTCTTCATTCCATGTTTTTCTGTGGTGTTGATCTGTGATTTATCTTGGCAATTCTTCCTGCAACAGCATGCATTTTACCACTTGTCTTAATATTTTGCTTCTAACAAGCCAAAGAAATTTTTAGTCTCGAATTGATGATTCTATCTTTTATTCCATATCCAATAAAGAATGTTTACTCAAAATAGTAAGAAGAATATAAAGTTAAACCTTTTCTATATTTTTTACTTTCGCATTGCCACCAGCAGTATTCATTAATTCTATGTCAATCCAAAGCTGAAATTTTGTATGAAATGAATTAGGTGTCTGCACGTAAGTGCACCTATTTTTATAGAAAATATGAGGTGCGTGATTATGTTCGCTGGAGCCCCATTACTACGAATCTGTATCTGTGAATAGAAAGTTGCATTTCACTGGAAAATTCACTTCTTTGTGTACCTTAATTTGTTGCCTTTTTTTTAGGTTCTGCTGACAGGACAGTAAAATTTTGGGACCTTGAAACCTTTGAGCTAATAAGTTCTGCTGGACCAGAGGTAATTCTATGTCTCAAGAGATACCTTTTGTCATCAACTTGGGGACATAAATATTTTCCAGTGCGTTTTCTTATGAGAGAATGCTTTGTGGAACTTGTCTCACTTTAGACAACTGGAGTGCGTTGTTTAACCTTTAATTCTGATGGGAGGACTCTACTCTGTGGATTGCATGAAAGTTTAAAAGTAAGCTCTCTCTCTCTCTCAGTGTGTGGGCGCGTGCCTGTGCATGGAGGTAGTTCTCCTGGTCTACTGGTTTGACTAAATTTGTGATCAATTTTTTTAGGTTTTCTCCTGGGAACCAAGAGGATGCCATGATTCTGTGGATGTGGGATGGTCCAAGTTGGCAGATCTCAATGTCCATGAAGGAAAGCTTCTTGGCTGCTCATACAATCAGAGTTGTGTAGGAGTGTGGGTTGTAGATATCTCGGTAGTATGCTCTGTTTCTTGATTTCTATTAGTTTATGGTTGCCATTTGCTTTCTGGTTCTGATATTTTTTATGTGAACCTGACATGTCTCTTGTGTCCCTTGCTCAGCATATTGAATCTTATGCAATTGGCAATGCCAATCAATTCAATGGTCATTCAGAATCCAAATCTGGTGCAATTGGGAACCAATCAGTCTTGCTTGAGAACAATGCAAAGAGTAGTTTGGAAAGGCTATCTGTTTCACAAAATTCTGATGCTTTCGGAAAGGAAACAAAATCTCTTGGAAGGCCGTCAGTTTTTCAAAATCCAGATCCTGGGAAGGAGTTTTTTAAAGAGGTTTTGCCATGTAAGTTGTTTTTTGAATCTTTCAATTCTTGGTTCACTTTCGGTTTTGGCTATTGTATTTTTCTATGTATTTCATTGTTTAAAAAACTTGGTTCAAACTAGTTCCGTAAGCTGGATTGTGACATATGCTCTTCATTTGTGATTCAACATTTTAATTGAAGCGACAGGAAGTGCACCTGGTACTCCTCAAAGAGTGAACTTAAACACTGGGTTGAAAACAACCATTACTGGTCCAATAGCTGCTCCAAAGAGGAGTTCTATGAAGTTCCATTCGGCTGTTACTGCTCCAGCCTTGAACAAGGCAGATGTCATACCTGTAATTGTCCCCAGAAACTCAAGATCAGAGCAAGTAGCTGACTCCAGAAAAGAAATTGATATTGCTGCAAGGACAATGCCATTTTCTTTGCATTTGAAGACAACTGATTTCCAGAAATCTTCAAATAGTAGAGAGGACATAGACCAGCCAACTACCTCTGTCCAGCCTCCTGAGACCACAGGTTGCAAGGCAACAGAAATGATCAGTGTCACTGATAGGAATATTTCTCCTGCAGTTGAAGGCTTGATTCATGGAATAACAACTGCTGAACGATCTATTGGATCTGGAAACTATAAATCAGATTCAACATTGGAGCCACCTGTTAGTTATCAGGAAGAAAACTGTAAGTGTTATGAATTAAGAAAAAGTTCTTTGCCGGTTATTGTCATTGTATGTGTATATGTGTACACTGTTGTTTTGTGGCTACTTCATAGCTGATATTCAGTCCTTTAGCTTATTATCTGTGTAGAAATGACTTTTAATAATTAGATTGATTGGAACTCACGATTCTTCTTGTAAAATTCCAAGTAAGATTGTTGCATTACAACTCTTAAATCTTTCTTTCATATAAATGCACTCTATACGTTTTTAGTCTTTTAGTCCAGCATTATCAACTAGCCTCTTATGATGAAATTTTAATCAGAGGATCGAAGGGGATGGTTGATTCCTTCTATAGATGTTATAGGGTTTCAAAAGACAAATTATGGTTTCAAGGCAGGATCCTTGTGCAGATCTCTTCGAGATCAAGGAAGCTGATTTGCTTAGTGCATTTGTGGCTTTAGATTGGCATACTTTTCACACTTTTGTCAGTTGAAATGGAATGCACAGCTCCAGAGCTGAAAATATTAATGTTTCTTCCAGGTGAGACTCCAGGACATAAAATAAACAGAGATGCACCCTCCATTGAAAGCCTGAAAGGAGGTATAGCTGTTCCTTTGCAAATGGGGTTTGCCAACTATGCAAATATGCCTAATCTAATTCATATTAAATATGTAGGAAGAATGCGTTCAATTATGATAAACTGGGAGAAAAGGGGAAGCTCTTCTAGCTACGTGGGACCCACTTCAGACATTTCTACTGGGACAGCAACTGTGGTGAATGTGCTCCCTCTTAATATGGTAGGAATTGATTTCAACTTTTGTACTTGTTCCATTCTCTTTCATAACTTCTGATCATCTGAAGACTTGTGGTAGTATTTGGGGTTTCAGTACTGTATTGCATGTTTTCAAAGTGATATGCAGAACATATCATGTGCAAAAATCATAAAAAAGAAAAGGACCTGTTTATTGATTTTAGGCCTTTATCTTCCGTACAAAAATGATCTATCATTCTATCTTGCTTGTATGAACGAAAAAATTATTAATTAAAAAAAAAAATTCAATTCCCTCATCTTGTTTTGTTATGGATGATATTAAATGTGTTGCTTACGATTCATAGTATATTTTTTTCACCAGTACTGTGATCAGAACATCAATTTTACATTTTAAGGTGCCAGTTCTGATATCTTTATGCACTCAATTCCCTCTAAAAGATGACATTTTAGTTCAGTGGCGCTGCCTGTGATCTAAACTTGAGAGAACCAGGCTGTGTGTTTTTAGGGTATGGTTTAGATGTCAGCAAGATTATATTGTAGGAACATGACCATCTCTAGATTATGTATGTTTATAGGTCCAAGTCTTTCCAAGTGTTAGAGAATAATATAAATAGCTTAAGCTTTTAGGTGAGATGATTCTTAGACATAGTATTGAAACTTTTTTGACCAAGCGGTCACTAGTTCAAATTTCACTACCAGGAGAACAAGTTGTGCTCTCGTAGAAGCTTAATGGAGCTGGTCTATGAAGTTTTGGGTTTCTTGTCGGTGATGATAGATTTCGTAGACTCAAAATCAAATGACTAGGGTGACATGAAATTTGTAACAGATTGCAAGTTCTATGGATATCTTCTACGGGTTTTTTTTGTTTATGGTCAGGATGTAATTTCTACTCCAGATCATGTTTTCCAATACATGTTTTATGCACTTGTTTAAGTCTTTTCATTTCGTTCACTTTAAAGATGCTGATTTACACCCCTTTTTCATCCTTAATATGTTGAAGTTAAAACAGAGAGGACGCACCTCATCCATCAAAAAGGAAATGGTTTCTGCTAGTGATGATGATGTTATTGCAGACTTATTGGAACAACATGGGCAATTTGTCAGCTCTATGCAGTCTCGTTCTGCTAAGTTACAGGTGACTCAGCTGCATAAGTGAGTGTGTAAGTGTGTGGCAACTGTAGACACAAACATAATATTTTGCCCATTCAAGGGCAGGGGAGAGCTGATGACAGAAAGCATCAGCATCTTCTTCATCTTCTTCATTTTTGCATTTCTTGACAGAATCCCACATGAGAGAGGGAGATAAGTTCATTACCATTAAAGAAAAGTCAGAACTCTTCTGAAATCGCAGTCAGTAGTTGAATAATTTTGGAAATTATCTTGCAATTTTACAGATTAAAATCACTTCTTATGTTTATGAATGCAAGTACCTCAAATTTCAACTGTAATTTGTTGCTGTCCCTAAATGAAAAATTGCCTTTTAGTATCTCCATAAATTTCTTGTTCTTATCATAATGACGGAATCAATCAGAGCAACCTCCCAAATTGCTGGCTATAAGCTCCTATCTGTACTGCTTGCTTTATCCCTTCCAACTGTAACTTAGTTGTTACTATGAAGTTATTACTTATTGATATGGCAGAAACGAACAGATGCAATGGTGTAACCTGTTTTCTGCAAGAAATACACAGCATTGACCCATCAAATTCTCTAGTTTTGGGACCATCTCTTATCCTTTTTAACATATGAGAACTCATAAACTGTGAGCTACATTTATTCTCTATTTAGCCATCATGTGCCCCCATTTATTTTCTCCCTTTTGTACTTCCGTCGCTTGTTGATTGCCTCAACAATAGTCCATTAGTATCCTTTATATAAATCCATTACAGTTTCTTCTCCAATAAATGGCTCTCATTTGAAGGGCATGCAAAACTGTGCACAACTTTCTTACAAAGTATTATTTTCAGTACTATATTTTTCCAAATATAGCTATATTAGCTTAGCATTTGAATCCAGCAAATTTTTCTACTCCAGCAGCTTAATCTACCTCTCTATGAAATTTCATGTCTGGATAAGTTCTGAGTGGAAGAGCTATTTGCTTTTGGCCTTGCTTGAATTGGATTGTCACCTCTCAGGGAGGAGCAAGCCTGTGCCTTTTTCCTATCAGCCACCAACATGCTCATCTCTATTTCCCCCTCAAATATCTTACACTGGAGAAACTCTCCTTTTTGCACTTCATTGCTTATTCCCTTGATGGGATCGACCAGAGTCTATCATTATCTTTTACTTTAACTCACTATTTTTCAAATTCTGTATTTGCATATACTTGCTGAAAGGTTACTGAATCCATTTAATTTAGCCTCTCTTTTGCAAATGTTTTAATATGTTTGCATCCAGCTAGCTGCCACTGAAAGGTTGGCGAAACTTGTCTATGATTTCCTGTAGGTTGTCTACAGATATTGGGAGAGAAATGATGTTAAGGGGGCCATTGGTGCAATGGAGAAGATGGCTGACCATGCTGTAAGTTTCTCTTTCCCTCTTCTCTCACTGTATTTGATAAGCATATTTGGATGCTACAATTTCTTTTAACATTCATTCATAACCTTTAGTTTCTTTCCATGTGCTGTAACTCTCAGGTCCTTGCTGATGTAATCAGTATTGTGGCAGATAAAATTGAAATTGTCACATTGGATATATGCACATGTCTCCTGCCTCTTCTTACTAATCTGCTTGGAAGTGACATGGATAGGTAAGTTGTGCTTTGTAATACTGTGTTGGATACTGCTTGTCGGATTGCACTTCCATCATAAGAAAATGTTGTTTTCAGTGGATACCACGAAGTGTTGGTAATTTTCAAAAGAAAGTGCAATAGGGAAGGATGTATTTCTAATCTATCCTGTATTTAGGCATTCAAGCATTTCACTGGACATGCTGCTTAAGCTGGTCAGGACATTTGGTTCAATGATCTATTCGACTCTATCAGCATCCACACCAGTTGGTGTGGATATTGAAGCAGAGCAAAGGTGTGCACCTTCTGTAATGTTTGCAATTGTTTTTTCTATGCATACAAAAAAAAATGTTTTGAGACGCTGCTAATTTGGTTCATAGGTTGGAACGTTGCACTATCTGCTTTGTAGAGCTTGAAAAGGTCAAACGTTGTCTGCTTACCCTTACAAGGTAGCTTCAATTTTCTTAGCTGGCTTGACAACTGCTGCTTTCATATCCCAATGTATTGTGCCTTGATTCTTTTATTTTGCTCTCTGTTTTGTCCATTAGGAAAGGTGGTTCAGTTGCGAAGCATGCCCAGGAGCTAAATCTAGCTCTGCAAGAAGTATCATGACCAAACACTATTTCTGAGGGGCGACTGTGATTGTTTTTAGCCTACATGGATTGGATTATGGTTTCTTTATGGGAGGAGCAGTGTGTGCATTTGTAGGAGTTAAAACTGCTTGCCATATATCGGCTAATACTTCCAAGTTTTCTGCCTCGCTTGGCCCCAGACCTCCATGTATATTCATGCTATATGGAGGCGTTACCGCTGATTCTATCTTATTTACTGAAACTTGAAAGCTAACATAGGTGTATATCCATCGGTCATCGGTTGCTGCCATCTTGACAATCTTCCATGTTTAATTATTGAGTGGAAAGGCATTTACCCACTCAAACATATTGTAACCTAATTCATTCTTTTTTGAATACCTATCGAAGGTGTTTGTTAAAAAAAACATTATTTTTTCTTTAAATTATTTTTTTTATATATTCTTCAACTATTTTAAAAAATATTACCTTGCCGTCTACTCCTTTTGTTTTCTTTGTTCTTTTCAAACTGCCCCCCATCACGTTCTGTTTCGGCCTTTTGTGTGCACGGATGTTTTGGATTTTATCTACAGCTGGCCTAGCCAGTTGCATGAATAAAGATCCTGCCTGAGGCCCGGAAGGTCTCGTAATTGTTCTAGCTGCAGCAGGAAAAAATAAAATAAAATAAAATGTTATGCCTTGGGTGATTATTTTCGGTTAGTTCAGTTTTTTTTTTTTTAAAGCAACCACATTCAAAATTCTGACAATTAAAAAAAATCTGAGATCAAACCAGAATTGGTTTCAACCAGTTTGATTTGATTTGGTTTAGTTTGATTTTTTATGTTTATAACCATAAAAACCAGTTGAGTTCAAGCCATTGAAATATTATAGGTTTTATAAAATGACTAAGTGTAAAACCTTAGTTAATTAATGTACAAAGCCTATAATAACTACAAACTTGCAATCATTTATCAAAACATGGAATGAGATCACATTCAAAATAGAAGGATATATTCTCAACAATATATGTGCCATTAAATTACAAAGTTATGTCAATTGAAAATCAAATGTGGACAATGAATATCCCTATAAGACTTAGAATAATAACCAAATCGTAACAAAATCCATTAGCAAATAGATAGTTACTAATAATTAGATCTCACTACCTCTACCATTAAGCATTTTGTATGGTTGACTCCATAATTCTAGATCATCACAAGCTACCAAATTATTCTCAAATATAAAAGTGTGGGGATTACTGGTGAATGAGGGATGTGAAGGACAATGACTGAAGCACAATATAAATACAAAGAAATAGTCGTCTTGGTAACAAAATTGTAAAACATTCACACTTATTGTCTTTTGTGGGTATGAAACCCATCTTTAGTGTATTCATTAATTCAAAACATTGATGAGAAACTTATAGGAGCAAGTAAAGATAGCACCATAAGGATGAATACTGTCTTGGTTACTACCATTATTTTTTTTATAACATTATAAGGTCAAGAACCAATTAAAGGAAGAGGGTGGCTACATGGATGGGTGGTGGTTGCAACGATGAGTTGGGTCCACTATTGTGAGTGCTAGGGTTAGGGTATATATATATTGTAAAGTGTAAACTTCGGCTAGTCTATAATTTGAACCGGTTTACAACGGTTTAGTTTGGTTTTGGCAAATAAAATCGAGACCGAACCAAACCAAAATTTTATTTAAAAAATTCCAATTGGTTTAACTGATTTTTTTTTAATTTTTTCTTTGTTATTTTTTTTAATTTTTTCAGTTAAATCGGTTTTTGTCATCCCTATTGTGCTCTATTAAAAAAGCCTAACGTTAAAGGCTTGTTGGACCTAAGCCAGCTAGAACAATACCAATAATTAAACATCACAAGCCTCAAAGAATCACATAGTTAGATTAGTAGTTGAGTTGCCTTCCTATCGTGTATTTTATTTCTCTCTTTTGACCAGAAATCAAAACTGCATTAGAGAGAGAGAAAAAACACAACTTTCTCTCTAGACTCCAGAGGGATAGAATTTGACCAAGAAAAGAAAACCTAAAAGCCTTTCATTAACTTTTATGGCAAAATTATTGAGAGAGACTGAGTTGAAGATGGAGAGGAAGATGCAAAGACAAACAAAGTCTTAGGTTTGGGTTTGGTCTTTAGAGACTCATGAGGGCTTGAATCTCTCTTCTAGGTGCTAAGAGTATTTTTTTCTCACTATGCATCTTAATCTCCTTCGACAAGGTTCAACTAAAGAGACTTGAAAAAAAGACCAATTGTTGGAACTGTTTCGGTGTTTTGCTGAGAGATAATATGAGAGACCAGAAGAATTTTTTTTTGTATTACTGACATATTTGAAGATTATATATATAATCTTCTACAAGAATTGAAACAAAATCCAAATCAAAACAAAACAACAAAATTCCTAAACAATATGAGTTATTCAAGCTAGAAATCAGCTAAAGCCTAAAGACTAGATCAATTGGAAACTAATTTCTAAAGTTTATGAACATGTCTAATTTCAAAGCCCTGGTTATTGTGTCTGCTATTTGCTCATGTATTATAGTGAATGATCTTAACAATACCATCTCTAGTGAGCTCACGGAGGAAATGGAACCTAATGTCTACATGTTTGCTTCGGCCATATAAAAAAAAGATTATTTGACAGCTCAATAGTTGAACTATTGTCACAAAAAATAGTTATGCTATTATTTTTAAGTAAATTAAAACTTGTCATAATTCTTCTCATCCACACAACTTTGAAGCACATGAAGTAGCAACCATAAATTTAACTTCATTGGTGGAGAATGTAACTATTGGTTGCTTCTTAGATGACCAAAAAATTGCCCCTAAACTGAGCATAAAACCATAGCTTAAGGTGTTTTTTCTATCTTTAAAATCCCCAACATAATCATTGTTGGTGTAAGCAATTAATTTGTCTTGTTCCCTTCACATATCTCAAAACTCTCTTGGATGCCTCAAAATGAATTTTTGTAGGGTGATCCATGTATCTATACTATAGATTTACTACAAACATAATGTCAAGTTGAGTGGTAGTCAAATACATTAAACTACCTCTAATTTGTTTGTAGTAACTACTGTCTAATTTTATTATAGTTGTGTCTTGCATAAGTTTGAATCTAGATTCAATTGGATCAATCACATAATTGCACTTATCCATACTGAACCTCAGTAACACTTCATGTGCATACTTTCTTTAATGAATGAAAATATCTTCTTATTCTTACAAGACTTTTATACCCATAAAATACAAAATATTTCATTTTTTCTAGGTTAGTCATATCAAACATGCTTAATGAATTTTTTAAAATTAGCATGTGTTCATCAAAGCTAATAAAGATTAAATTATCTTTATATAGGAAAAAAATTAAAATTTTACCTCCTTCATTTGTTTTGATGAATTGGTTATGCTCATATGGACACTTCTCAAAACCTTCCTTTTATAAGGCTCAGTGCGATTGTACCATGCTCGAGGAGTTTGTTTCAATTCGTACAATGCCTTTTTTTTATACCTTGTATTCATCACCTTTGTTCACATAGCTTGAAGGTTTCTCAATAAAAACATCTTCAAAAATATTTCCTTGCAAAAAGACTGACTTAACATCAAGTTGAAAAATTATTTATTGCTTTTGAGATGCTAGAGAGATGACTAAATGAATTGTATCCATGCGTGTTACCGGTGCGAACACCTCATTATAATCAATTCCATGCTCTTGAGTGTAGCCTTTTATAACTAACCGAGCTTTGTATTTATCTATCTCACCATTTTCATTGAACTTCATCTTGTACACCTATTTTACCTCATCTTTTTGGCACTAGTAGGCAAATATGTTAACTCCTAAGTGTCATTTTTTTTCAATTGTATCTATTTCTACATTTATGACCATTCTTCACTTTGCATCTTTCACAGCTTCTTCAAAGAACACAGAATCAGTGACAACAACAAACATGACCATATAGGACTCCTCCTCGGATAATTCTTCTCCACTGACATAATCCCTCATCCACAAAGGTTTTTAATGCTCCCTCGTTGATTTTCTATGTGTGTTGTCATTGCTGTTTGGAAATACAACATTTATACTGCCATATGTTTGTATAATTATTGTTTTGTCTTTCAACGGTGCTCACTTCTGGATCAATAAGTTGATGGCTTTTAATGGTGCTCACTTATGGATTGGCATGTTGATCACTGCTTTCATTGTCTTCCTTGTCATCACCTGTAGAATGTTCTTCATCTTTTTCTCCCTATTCTAAGGCAACAATATAAGCTGCTTTTAAATTCTCACGCCAATCCTAATTATTGTTTTCATCAAATATCACATCTCTGCTCATTATAATTTTCTATGAGATGGGATTATATAGACTATATGCCTTTGATTCTTTACTGATACTAAGTAGGAAACACTTCACATTGTTAGCATCAAGCTTGTTTCTTTTGAAATTAGGAATATGAGCATATGCAATGCAACCAAAGAATTTAAAATGATGAGCTGTTGGTTTGATACCACTCCAAGCTTTTTTTAGAGTCTTGTTTTGAACTGCAAATGCTGGATTTCTATTTGAAACATAAACAATTCAATTTACAACTTCTAGCCAAAATCTCTTGGACATGTTCTTTGCTGATAGTATGTTTCGAACCATGTTCATGATGGTTCAATTCTTTCTTTTTAAAACTCTATTTTGTTGAGGAGAGTAGGCAGCTATAAGTTGACAACATATACCATGCTTATTGTAAAAATCTTCAATTTTTTGTGAAATGAATTCACCTCAATGTGAAGGTTGTGAATACATAAACCAGTCTCATTCTCAACATGATTCTTAAAGAATTTGAAAGTAGTAATAGCTTCAGATTTAGCAACAAGAAAATAGGCTTATATTTTACAGGTATAATCATCAATAAATATGATTATATATTTTTTTGTTATTGTTTGAAATAGACGTAATGGGATAAAAAGTGTCAGCATGTATGAGTTGAAGAACATGAGTATCTCTCTATGTAGGTTCTTTAGGAAAAGAATTTCTCTATTGTTTTCCAGTCGAACAATCTTCACACACCTTTGTTGATGCACTTAGTTTTGGCAGTCCTATCACCATCTCCTTTGTTAAAGAAGATTCAATCCATTGAAGCTAAGATGTCCATATTTCTTATGCCAAAGCATAACAATCTCTTCTGATGAAGTTTTAAAGCACACTTGCTTGCTGGGCTTCTTAGATTGTGAATTAAAACACACCTGTTTGTTAGATTCCTTGGACTACACTTGAGAAATAATTTGAACATTCTATTTGAAGACATGATAATCTTCAAAATCAAACCTTTGTTAGAATGGTATATCTTGCATGTTTCCTGTTGAATAAGAATAGCAAGACCTTTCTCAACTAGTTATCCCATGCTCAATAAACTATTTTTCAAACATGGAACATATAAAGTATTTGTAATAATTGTACAAAATCATTCACAAATATTCTGATATTTTCTTTTCCAGTAACAAACATTTTTGAGTTATCTCCCAGTTTTATTGTCTCTCTGAAAGTGTCATCAAAATCAGAAAATAACTTCTTCTTACCATATATGTGGTTGCTGTAACATGAGTCAAGAAACCGTAACTCCTCCATGCTTGTTGTCTTCTCATTTACATACACCATCAATAACATTTATTCTCCTCCTTCTATATAATTTGCCTCCTATTTAATCTTTGTTTTAGGACATTCATATGCAAAATATCCTAATTTGTGGCAATGATAACTTTTAATAGTGGATTTGTCAAGATAACATCTTCCACGTCTTATGCCTCTGCCTTTACTTGATCCTCAAAGACCCTGACCATTGCCTCACCATCCTGATGATTCTCCTGTTGTTACCTTCAAAGCATGCTCCTTTATGGTAGGATCATTCATACATTGTTCGTGGACCACTATACTACTTTTCAATTCATCTAACGAAATGACATCAAGATCTTTTGATTCTTTAATAAAACAAACTACATAATCAAATTTAGAAGTCATGGATTGCAAGATTTTTTCAATAATTGTTAAATCAGTCAAATTTTTTGCACCATTTGACCTTTTTTGTTCACGAAAACCATAATACGAGCAAAATAAGCAGTTATAAACTCACTTGCCTTCATGTTTAGCATCTCGAACTCCTTTTAAAGAGCTTATTGTGGTGCATGTTGCGCTCATGTTGTACCTTAAAACTTTGTTTTCAAGGAATCCCAAATACTCTTGGCAGAATCCTTGTTCAAAATTGTCTCTAAAATTAAGCGATCAATACTTTAGAAGAGATAATTCTTCACCTTGAGATCCTTCAATTTTACATCTTCAATTTCCTTTATTTGGGTTGTAGTAGGTTGGACTTCTTCAATCACTATTGGAATCTCATCCTCAATTAGGCTTCAATATTCTTTTAAACGAAGCAAATTTTTCATGAGCATACACCAATGATCATAATGTATGTCTAACCGTGGAATTGAAGGTTGCACAACCTCCTTCTGTAGACATGTCTGATGTTATAACCTAGCAGGCTCTAACACCAAAATGTTGGAACTGTTTTGGTGTTTTGTTGAGAAATAATATGAGAGATTGGGAGAAAAGTTTTGTGTATTATTGATATATTTGAAGTCTATGTAAATAGTCTTTTATAGGAATTGAAACAAAAGCCACATCAAAATATTATAACACAATTCCTAAATAATATGAGTTATTCAAACTAGAAATCAGTTGAAGCTTAGAGACTAGATCAAATGGAAACAAACTCCAACACCAATAGCCAAGTAAAATTTTTAGATTTCCATCTTAAAGTTGTATGATTCTTTTGTGTTGATGATTTTAAGATTTCACTAAGGGTTTCTTGCTTTTTTGGTTTTGAAAATTTTTAGTTTTTTTTTCTCTCTCTTGATCATTTAAATTTAACTTAAGTTCTGGTTATTAGGTTTTAAGTTATAATATTCTTATCTAATTTCTCATCTTATATTGTAATAATCTAACTTAGTTTTTGTCTTGGGGTTTTAGATTATAATGTATGCTATTTTTTTCCAATTTTTATTTTCGAGTTATAGTTTATTGTTTTGCATTGCTATACATGATTTTTGTAAGTCAAAAAATCTTATTTTTTAGAAAATATATTTTATGAATCCAGATAAACGAGTAAAACCCAATTATCCTAAATTTTATAATAAATATACATTATGAATTTAATTCAAAACCTACATAGTTCACAAAGCATTTACTATTACGCCATTTCCATTAGTACGATTGCTATATATGGCGCAAAACTGATGTTGTGGATTTTGACATGGAAAATCTTTTTTCCTTTTATGTTAATGTTTAGGTGTTATTTCAGTGGCAAGTTTTGATGGGTTTTCGGGTGGCGATGGTTGGATGGAGCGGGAACCTGATTTTGAGAAATCTATGGATGAAAGGAGATGGGAATTAAGTCATTGCAAAAGAAAGCTCTCAATAGTTGCAGCAACACTTCTTCCCATCTGTTTTCCACCTAGCCTATGATGATATAACGTGTCATGAGAAGGAATTTTTTATTAGCATTGTGGTCTGCATCTTCCAGTTTTGTACCTAGCCTATGCATTCTCTTATTTGTGTATTCTGTAGGCTAGGTCTGCATGCATTTTGCTGTGCGTTGTATCGAGCAGTTGGTGTTTGTTATTGGTTTCTAACTATTTTGACTTTCCCTCCCATCCAGGTACCTTTTTTGCCTTTTTATGACATAAGTTTTGTTTGGGATTGTTTATACTTGCTTTTATATTGTTTGTCAAAATACTTTGATTTCTATTTATGTTAATGCTTAGTGTTGCTTTAGTTTGTGGACAACTCGATTGTTTTTCCTTTTCTTTTGTGATGTCAATATTTAACGTTAAATTCTTCTTTAAAGGTTTTTTTGAATGTTCAAGGGCATTTTCCTCGTTGATGCAAAACTCCTGCAGAGTTTCTTCCTTTAAGGTTACTATCATGTTTGTTTAATTTGTTGACCAGTGCCTTGACATGAACAGACTAGAAAGGATGTTGTGAGTGGTTTACAGAGTTATTATGGGCTTTAGTTTTTTTTTTCTTCTCTTTGGTCATCAAAGGCCAATTCTATATCCACTCACACCTGTTGCAAGGAGCATGGTGAGATGGGAATGCAATGCTCTATACGTCATGTCTTGCTATTTTCTTTCTCTAACTTTGAGTATTTGTTTTTCATTTAAGTTATCTAATACTACCATGGCACTTTTATGGATTTTTTTTTTTTTCAAATTCAGGGTATGGGAGAAAAACATGGCACTTTTATGGATTTTTTTTTTTCAAATTCAGGGTATGGGAGAAAAACGAGAAAAAAGAGCGAAGCATAAAAATGATATCACAGATAGTTTTGTCTCATCTTAAACTTATTATGCTCCCATCTCGTTATCCCAACTTATTCATTTACTTTTGGTCGGGTTTTTGTTCAACATGGAGGCTTGTCACCTCGAGTTCTTTTATTGAAGTTTAATGGGTTTTCTACCCTTTTCATATGCTTCGATGATAAAAAAAAGATGAGATTACACAATCATCTAATTTCCCCCCAAATTTCCCCCCATAATTTTCATATGAGATTAATATTATCAATTAATTTGTTTTCTTTATAGATGTGATATTAGATTCTTGCATGGAAATCTCGTGCTATGTGTAAATAAAGTCAAGATGTGGATGGAATTAGAATATTCTCTAAGTGTTATTTAGGTAGTGAGCAGAATGCAATTGAAAATTACATTCACTCTGAATTTGCTCGCTATTCAGTGTTGACTTTGCTTGGTTCTTTTTGTCAGTTAGGCAATCCGCTCTTCATGTAAGTAGTTTGCTTTTATTTTATTTCTGTCAATGATTACAAATTGTTATTATCATCCCTTATATGGGTGCATTCTACTGATGCCTGTTGTTTGGAAGTGTTAGACCCTTCATTGCTTCTATGTTTTCTTTGCACATATGTGTGTATTTCATTTCCTTTGTGCAACTTGTTTGCGTTAGCATTGCTGTTATTTTCCTGCAACATAGGATTCTAATTTGCATCGTTTCAGTGTTCACCTCTTCGTATGTGTTGTTGTGTTGAGTTTTTACAGGTGCATTTATGAGGGCCTGTCATGCTTTCTTGACCAAAAAAAACAAACAAACCAATCCTTGCTAGAAAGTACATGACTATGGTATTCATACATGCTTTTCAGCTTTACGCATTGCATGTGTCAAACAAATTTTGCATTCTATTTCTTTTAGTTTTTTTATCTGTTTGTCAAAACAAAAATGAAAATGTTTTTGACTTCTTTACAGCAAATGCAAGCCTTTTGTTGATGAACAAGTCAGCATAGGATCTGATGATGATCGATGTCAAGAGCATGCTTTTCCCAGGAAGGGATGATGACTGGCCTCTAACGGGCAAGAGAAGTGGGAATCTCATCGGCAAGCTTGGCAGAGGTAATTGACTATCAATCCGGAAAATCAACGTGGATATTTTCCTTTAGTGCAATATCTGATTGGTTGATTGGTTTGGTTTTATTGTGATTTCTTGTTTTTTTTTTTTTTTGTCTTATTGCTTACTTTGAGTTGATCTATTTTGCTTACACCCTTGGGCTTGACAATCCATTTTGAGAGCTAGTTCGGTTTGGAAACAATTATTTTGTGTTGAGAAGTAGGGCATAGGTCTTCTATTATGGTTCGTATGCATAGGTCTTCTGTGCGAGGGATGCAAGATGAGTTGTCTACTTTCTGCTGTTTTTCTTTTTAAGAAATAATAATCATGATTTATCTTTGGATTCTTACAGGCCTGTTGTCCTACTTAACGTGTGGCAATTCTTAATGAAAAATCTAGTGTTCAAAGAAGCATCGTTGTTTGATTTATTGGCCCAGACAATCAGGACAAATTATTTGCTTAGCTGAGTGGATGCTATTTCCTGTACTGAGAAAGGTGCCACTTATCGGTTTCGGTTCCTAGAACACATATTGTCGTGTTTTATTTTTTTCGGTCTTTAGTAATTGATACCGACATGTTTGATGCGTTGCAGGACCTGTTTCTCCTTAAGGTGGTTGGGTTTGCTGGCGAGGATGTCTTGTGCATGTTGCCCTTCTGATTTGTTGCTGAAAAAAATGTCCTCTTCTGAGCATAAATCTGTTGTATAATTTAGGTTAATCGTAGACAATCTGTTGCATGAGGTCCAGGCTTTAGTTGTTAGCTGGGTTCTCGTTGCTTCAGTTCTTGGTGCAGGCAAAACTTCATGCTGTTATCACAAAATGTACACCAGATAAATCGTTTAAGCTTCCAGTAAATGTCCAAGCAATAGAAAATGACAGCAATTATACCCCCAACAGGACACTTTGCAAAGATAACAGAGTGGAATACCTCTTTTGGGAATTCCAAACTCCAAAAAAATGTATAAAACATTTGCTTGTGCCTCTATTTTCTCCTTGCAAAAAGATGAACTTTCCATTTTTTTGACAAAAGTAATGCTAACATTTATATATATAATTTATTTTTTCTTTCGACAAGTGGATGCAATATCCTTAGAGATTAACTTCAACCTGATGTGGGTCCTTTTCACGTGTATACAATACTCGTTTCCTGAGAAATTATTAGGTATTTGAAGAGTATTACTCAGTCATAACATTCGTAAATCTCACTTTTTTTTTTGCTTGGGAAACATCTAATAATTCACACATTCAAGAG
This sequence comes from Salix dunnii, assembly GCA_015731905.1. Taxonomy (NCBI): domain Eukaryota; kingdom Viridiplantae; phylum Streptophyta; class Magnoliopsida; order Malpighiales; family Salicaceae; genus Salix; species Salix dunnii. Next base: position 17,488,389 of record CM027668.1, read on the forward strand.
CCTGATTTTGCAAAACCATACGTCAAAGCTGGCCTCAAGATAAGATGAATCACGCCGATAAAGAAAATCAACCATGATTATAATCAATTTCAGTTGCATGACATTTAACTGGCAAATAGGACCCACTCTTGATTTTATGACTACGATCCTGCTTTACTTGTTCACCGGGATCAAAGCTACCCATGAACCAGAGAACGAGCATAAAGGTCCGCCGCAAACTGCATGATACTATTTCATTTCACAGAGCGATAGGGTGATTTCTTTAGTAACTATTCACATAGAAATACAATTCACGATATAAGTTCCTCGTCTTAAAAGTTATAATGCCTGAAAAATTCTAGAAATTTAAAATCACGACAAAAGTTGTGTTATTGGTAAGTAGTAACAAAGAGGCAACTGAGCTCTGAAACATATCTGGTGTTTTGACACCAAATCCAAAACATGAACAGCATCCATAAGAATTCTAATAAATTAAGTCCACAGCTCATAAAACTATGTTATAGCGGATTTTCAATTCAAAGAAAAATGCAAAGCATGAAGATGACATAAATGACAGGGCAGAGGTCTACGAAAAGATCCAAAAACCACAGTATAAATATTTAATTGATCTTCCACTCAATAAAAGCCATACTATTGTTCGCTAATTCAACCAGTGCTGTACAGTAGTACACAGCTTTTAATTGAAAATTGTCACATAAGCTAGAAAAAGCAAGTCATCAAATTTGATTACATGCAATAGCAGAACCAGAACAGCGTATGGCAAGTTTGATGTAGCTTTAGTCAAACAAAACCGATAATTCTAACAGTCCTAGGAGCATTGAATCAAGCTCGATCTCAGGGTGACTGGATTTGAGTGTGCTATTCATTTGAATGTGGCCAAACTCAATACTTTCATTAGATATAATGTTATACAAAATCTAACTTAAAATTCAAGTGTATAATGTTATACAAATGTGCATGTCTAATCAGAAAGTAAGCATGAAAAGGCTAGCCCCTATAAAACAAAGGAGAAAAAGGCATATATAAATTGAAAATGACAAAAAATAGTTGATTAATCTGTACAAATATCTGTTGTAAATAGAGGAAACTGCCATTAACTCAGTTTTTGAGCCTCGGTTATAGACCAGGCTATAGAAGTTGGTACTCTAAGAAACTATCATCTGATGTTAGTTATAACTTGGTCCTCCTAAATATAGAACTTCAATATCCAAACTTGATCTAGACACTAAACATCCGCAAGTAGTGAATGTTGACTCCAGACGTCAACCATCTCATATTCATAGGACTCTTGTAGTAGTGGCTATAATTAACAACTTTGACAAGTTATTCCAAATTACTGTCATCATCTGCAATTACTGCAAATTACAAATTGCCAAGAGCTTTCTTAATGCAAGCCATGTAATTTCTGCATAGCACAATGTATTACAAACCGTAACTGATAAAAAGAACCTTTAGATGCATAGCACGATGAAAGTAATGAGGCATAAATTCAAATTTAAAACTACAAAAAAATTAGAGGTATTCTAAAAAAAAAAAAAGCATTTTCAGAAAAACCGGAAAACAAAGCAGTTCCTTGGTTCATTGTATGAATTTTAATACTTCCATTGGTTGTCAGTTTTATGACATGCATTTGTTTTTTAATGCGACCACCGGACTTCTTTTATTGTCGTAAGGAGCAGTAGCTAACTTGAAATCAAGTGAATCCAATGGATAGCAATGCTCAACTAACTGTTCTCTGAAGCACTGTCAATTGACTGTAAGAGAATCGGCAGGTTTTTAGAGAGCAGACAGTGTGAAATTTTTGGGATACACTACATTTTCCTGAATGGATGGAGCAGAATTCTAGATATTTAACCATCTTCTTCTGTTGAAACAACTTCAGTAGGCAAGCATTATTATACTACACTTTCAGGGACTTTTACAGATATTCAGGTTTGAGAAGCCTCCCGAGTCCTGGCCTGGTATTGTCTAAAGTGGAAAAAATTCAGGTCTGCATAAATTTCCAATAATAGATGCTCTGCATTGCATATGTATTATTGCATGGGTATAATATATGATTGTCTCATTATTCCAGATGAAGCAAAAATACACATCCTAGTCGATGTTCTATGATTTCCTGAACTTTCCTTTCAACTCTGTGGTCCTCAAAAATTAGGAATACCATTCACCATTTCCTCTATCCTATCAATTCCTTGCTGTCATTTCCCAAAGATAATCAACCAGCATTGAGCATTGAGACCCCACTCGATGGCAAGCTACAATAAGGAGCAACCTCAAGATAAACTAGCTAAAGGAACAAGACTGGGGACTAGTGCCCAAAGAGAAGCCAGAAACGAAGTGGATTGAAACCCTAGCACATCTGCCAACATACAAACACACCCTCGAAGTTGGGAGTACAAGAGCTCCGCCATTTCAAGCTCTAGTTTAGAATTGATCCTAACTACAATCATTCCATGCCTATATGTAGGAAGAATAGATCAGATGTAGCACTGCAGTTGCGAACATCAAAGAAGAAATGCCCCCTCAAAATAGCAAGTAAACAAGCTAAGAAAGGAAATTCCAGATAATAAGATTGTTAAATTGAAAGAAAGAGGAATGACGATGATGGTGACGATTGTTAAGTTATCAACAAGTAGAACTGGTTGGATTGAAGAAGAATATATGTGTATACGCACCATTCATATCATAACAACAACATACATATCTTATTGCAAAGAGAGGTATTTGCCAGCCTGCATTGGATGGTGATTGATATATAAGAAGGCAGGGGAATGAGGATAGGATAGTTCAATCAAGGAATTCCAACTCATCCTCTCTGAGATGAGCAAAGAACTTGACTCCACCTGAAAGGACAAACTGAATCTTGTAAGGAAGATTAGCTGAAACTCGCCTTCCCTTCCACAGGGTCACGTACTGCTTCACCTCACCTTCCAATCCACACAGATCCAATTCCTCCGCCACTCGAGGCACGTGGTAAACCTTAACTGGAACCTTCACCCTGACCTTGGCTCCAATCTTCTTCTTCGCTTCCTCTTCCTCATCTTGTGTCACCATGGTTGCGGAATTGTTGGATCCTAAAGCCACAGAGCATGAAACTAGTGTTTTCCTTCTTCCTCTGCTACCAATACTAGTTGCTACTGATGTAGAGGAAGATGAGGAAGTAGATGCTGTTGTGGCAGTGCAATTAGGAGTAATAATCGAGTAGCAGCAGCAGTTACGCCTTGGATTTGGAGAAAACAAGGCTTTGGATTTGAATTTGGTGCTATCAATGAACGCCGAACAGGCTGCGGCGGCTGCCGACGATAACGCCCCACTCATGCCCATCGCGCTCTCTATAGTCTCAATGAGTTATCTAATTCCTTCTCTTGTTTCTATTCTATTTCAATTTTGTATCACTACCACATACTTCCAGTCCAGTCGGATATTGTTCGATTTATATATTTTGCGTCCTAAAAGATCTGTCTATGCCTATTTCTATCTCCTCTCTTTTGCCTCTCGATTTTTTACTACTGCTATTTCACATTTTTTTAATTACATATTATCTCTCTCTCTCTGATAATATCCTGGTAATGATAATTATTATAATAATACCAAAGCGAATGAAATAAGATTCGTTTGTTTAAAATTACTCTTAAAAAATTATTATTTTTAAACTGTTTTAATATGCAAGATTAAAAATAAATTTTAAGAATAAAAATATATTACTTTATAATAGTTAAAAAAAAAAAAAACTATCACCACAGTACTAAACATCTTAATATCAAATACACTGAAAAATAGTATGTTATTCTTATTCCATTCACCGACTCCTTCCTCAATTTCCTAACTTCAAAAAACTAAACTATCGTATTAGAGCAGAGAGTTTGACATTTTCCTTTTTATTATTAATTCTGTTAATAAACTCAGTGAGTGAACTTTTTTAATTATTATCTGAACTCATTTTCTAAAGGGAAAAAGGCTAAAATAATAATTAAAAAAACACGGTTGGCTTGTAAAGATATAAAAAGATCCGAATGAAGTATCCACTTAAACGTGGCACGACATCAGTGGGCGTGGAGGAATCAAGAACCAGAGGCGGACTGCCCTCCTCCTTGGTTATCTAAAAACTACGCTTTCATGTTTGAATGTTATTTTTTTTATATTATTATATTAAAAAATTTAAAAAATAATACACCCCTTATATTTTTTATGCTATATACTAGTGTGAGGTTAAATTCTTCCCGGCATGGAATAAAGATGATAATAATTCAAGTTAATTTGACTAGCATATAAGATAATATGCAAAATTAAAATGTTTTAAAAAAAATCATAAAATTTAAGGTTTAATAATACAATATCAAAAAATCTGAAACTAAAAAAAATAATGCAAGAAAAAAAATTGAATAAACTTTGGTTAACTTAACTAATATATTATCTGAGATGTAGATTTTTTTTCAAAAAAAAAAGAACCTAGCAAAAAAAATACTAAATTCAGATTAAAAAATTCTAAAACAAATTGAATCAAATGATTAACCCGCATTTGGGATAAACCAAGGAAAAAATAAATCACAAAGCTCAATTATCAATAATTTAATATAAAGTGATAAAAATAAACAAAACGATCAATTTCATAAAAAATAATATTAAAAAGATTTATCAACCTAGGTTAATTCAACTAAATTGTTACTCAAGATATGAGATTAGAATAATTTCACAAAGAAATGTGAAACAATTAACAAAGTAATAGCTTCATCATGTACATATATCCTACTAAAAAACCCACTCCAAATACTATTGTAAATGATAGAGTTTATAATCAAATGACTTCACATGCTCTGCCCGAAGGGCTTGGGACTACCACATGCTAATGTGTTAGTTTATTTAATGATATTTAGTTATTTAAAATTATCAAACAGCTCCCAAGTAAACCTAAGAATAAAAAAATATAACAAAAACACCAAAACATTTGTGAAACCATCCTTGTTTTTTCATTTCAAGAGTAATTTTGTCAACTTACTCTTCAAAAACAATCAAGTTTATTTTTTTTTTCTTTTAAGGGTATATTAACATAATTTGAGTGTGAAAAAAATATTAAAAACAAATTTACATTTTTTTTTGTTTTTAAGGACGACAAAGTTATTTTATTGTGCTAAAAACATATGCCAACTAATTTACTCAATATCAATTATGTAATGTTTAATAAATCTTATGAGAGACAATTCCATCCTCAATTGATTGATTTGTAAAGCAAAAATATAATTACACTATTTAACTATTTTAGGAGAAATTTTTTAATGTATCTTGAATCACAGTATTTTACTGATTTCTTTAATTAATTTATTTATTTTAATAAATGAATAATAGAACCTGTATAGTAGTGCATTTCAAAAATATTTTTTATTTTTTTTATTTTATGCTTTAAATTAATTTTTTTTATTTTTTAAATTATTTTTTTATACTGATATCAAAAATAATTTTTTAAAAATAAAAAAATATTTTAAAAAGTAATCTCCAAAAAATAAGTCCATCATCAATTCTATATGCTACTATTATATTCAATATTTTAAGACTTGTTTATTTTTTCATTTTAATTTTTTTTCTTCAAATTAATCTTTTCATATCATTTTAATACACTAATATCAAAAATAAATTTTAAAAATAAACACAATATTATTTTAATATATATTTTTTTTAAAAACAACACTTCAAAAAACACATGGTGAACCAGCTCCATGACACAGGTTCCCCTTCTAATTTTATAAATACCCAAAACTTATCACAGTGCTCAAATTTGCCCCTTTTCAACCTCCTATCCGGATGTGAATACAGAGTCACTGTGCACTGAAAGCAATCTGATAAATAGGCGTAGAAAGAGAACCAAATGCTTTAGAATATCACAATGACATGAACAATTTCGGTTATAATCACATGAAAAGGAATGGTATTTTGCAATACAAGCAGCACTTCATGCCAACAAAAGAAAGGGGGGCAGCGCATGGGCAAACTGAAAGGATATGACAAATAGACAAGCAGCAACTATTACACATAACCGCACAAAAAATTTACAGAGATCTCAAATAACTCAAGGTGATGGGGCTTCAAATGAAAAAAAATAAAATAAAAAAAGATGAAAAAAAGGACCACGATTTTTTCTTCTCTGGTTGCAGGATCTATGCATATATCAAAACCACAACTTGCAAGAGTAAAGTCCCCTTTTCTTTCAAAGAAATGTAGAAGCAGGCCTCATGACTGTTACATGGGATGGTTTGGGGACCGGCCAATGAGTCTGCACTGCTCTGGCAGCAAAGAAGATATTACCTGCCCATTAAGTTGAAAGAGCTCACCATCGATTCCACAGCCATTGTGTGTGTGCTTCCCCGCTTTTATCTTCACAGATTTTACCTGCAGAAGTTTAAACTAGATGGTGTCAAGCAACTTAATTCATTTATGATGACCCTTGCTGCCTACTAAAACCATGCAGCACCCAATGAGGTGCATTTCTTGTATATGCACATGAATGCTTGAAAACACCCGCAACCTCTCTGCATCTCCAAGCAGGATTACCTACATAGTCAGATCAACTGCAAGCAGCCTTCTGATAAAATTTACATGGTTTTTTTTTTTTTTTTTTGAAAAAAAAAAATCAATCGAGCACTGCATGTATGGGATAGTTCCAAAAATCATCCTTCATAAACATGTTCTTAAAAGAACAACTTGAATAACAAATCCTATAGAAAATCCAAAGTAACAACTATGTGAACAAACTGACAGGGGTGTAACACATTGTTCTGATCTCAAATAAGAGCATCGGATGAACCCAACAACAAAAGAAAAGCACTGGACAAGCATAGCCACCATAAAAAAACAATATTCAAACTAGACATTTTTCAGTCATCTAAAGTTCCTACGAAATTCAATTAAGATGCCAAAATCCATGCATACTAAAATCATTGACAATTATGATGCAATCCGCGACTCAATTTGCTGCTTCATTTAAGAATGCAAAAGAATCATTAGGGGTACCTGATCATACCTTAATATATTCAACATATGGGAGAGAAAGATGCTGACCCATCTGCAATAGCAAGAAAAATCTCAGTAGCCTCAGTCGCCCACTACCATGAACTAAGAGCATATCCATGGTGTTGTCATCATGCTCAGCCCTTGGTGCTACCACCTGAGAACTCTGAACAGTTCTGCAAGCATGATTGCAAACCATGATACCAAGAAATTGTCCCTTTTTAAATTCCCATTTATCCTCAAACCTAGGAATGACTTCTTTTTTCATCGCTGCTTCTATATCATCTGATGGCCCTGGCAATTCAATAGGATTTTCAACATCCCAATTAGGTTCAGTATCCCACTTTGGTTCAGTATCCCAAATTGGACCAGGATCAGATAATGTTGAAGATATATCCTCTCTATCATTTGGTGCAGCATTTCCCCAAGAACATCGAGAAGGATCATGTGTAACAGTCAATCCTGTCCATCCTTTATCGGTCCTCGACTTTGACCTAGTCCTTGGCCAATTTGGAGTTGTTGACAGTGGTAATTGTGGATGAATAACTTCTGGCTCTGCGATGACATTTGTCCTCCCTGATGACAGGCGTTTTGCTTTTGGATCTAAGCCACGCACATACTCAGATGGTTCAGTGCTAGCATGAGTGCTACTGCAGGTTGTATCCAAGTCCCCTCCAGACATTCGACTGGGAGTCATTATTGAGTCAATACTTGATAAACTAGAGGCTCTGGGCATGCCGTCTTTGTTAGATCTTCTCATCACATCAGTGTACGAGTCTGACATGTCAACCATGTCTCTCTTGGCTGACTGTTTTCCATCCCTATCCTCTATTGATGCAGGAAGATATTCCACTTCATAGCTGTACTTTGGCAAGCATAAGAACTTGAGGAATCCAGCAACAAAATAACGCAATGGACCAAAGCGTTTCTGATATTTCTCAGAAAGTTCCAACACTACACGTGAAATAAGTACAAGTGAATGATAAAAGTTTCTATCATGAATATTAAAAATCATAAAGTATCTCAAGCATCATGTGTCCATTGCAGAAACTTTTTATCCACTGTAAAGGTGTATAGGTCAAAATAGTAAATAATAGAACAACTGGCAAAAGAAACAAAGATCAGCTGATTGCTCATGCTATCCACTAAATTTAACAGAGAACTGGAAAAGTGCAATCCAATCTAGTCTCTTAGTTATAAAATGGGATCAGTTATCCTAGACCCTTTAAAATGTATCCTTTCTTTCCATAACATTTTCTAAGCTCTTGGATAGCCTCTCACAATAACAATCAAAATGTTTAATAGCTTTTGGATATTATTAGTCCAGAACACGTACCAAATATGTCTCAGACATCAAAGCATGCACCCAGTATTGTTATTACTACAAACATTAAAACAAAGCTCATGGACATACGAACAAAAATAGATGTACAAGTGTTAAACACCAGGACTAATAATATCTAATCCTCTTGTTGACGAGTACAAAGCTCATGGACATTTGAGCAAAAATGAATGTACAAGTGTTATAACACCAGGACTAATAATCATCTTGTTTGCGAGTACAAAGCTCATAAGATTATTTGGTTGCGGAATCAATAATGATATAAAATGAATGAAAGGAAAAATACTTCAAAACACCACCAAGAATTTTTTAAAACTCAAAGGAAGTAGCATCCTAGATTTTATAAAGTAATCATGAATATATGATCTGTTGCATCAAATCTTATTGAGCTGAATTGCTCCGTGAAAGTTTTTTAAAAAATCTTGAAAAAGAAACAAAAGTATCAATTCCCTTTCACTTCTACACCAATTACTTCACATAGATTTTTGTTTCCACGGGACGTGGTTCATCAGTTTAGGGATCTTAAATTCAATTATATTGTTCCATAGGCAAAAAGAAACTAAACCTATAAATTTTCAGTGGTTGTTTGAGGATTAATTGCAACATTGTGAACTCACCATCACTGACAAAGCCATAATATGAGACTGTCATTCCAAAGTGTATAACACCAGAATGTATCCACTCAACAGCAAAAACATCAGTAGCAGTAAGACCCCCCTGAAACCAACAAAAAATACATCTGAGCTCACTGGGCATAGCATGCTATGAAGTGGGATTTTCACAAATATAAAAGTTCATAGGAAAGAACTTCATTAGACATCACAATTTCAGACTTAATGCACCTATGCAGACACTCACGTGCATGTGTGCGGAAAACAGCAGCCTTTCAGTCAGTAAGTTTGAAGGTGATACGGTACTAAAAAGCCAACACAATTTCTTAACTTGTTTTCTGAGGCACAAGGTTTCACATTGTGCTTTTAAAGGGAAAGGTAGGGATTGCTTCACTGGCAAAACAAGCAACGATCTTGTAGCATGAAAACTCCAGTTTGACTAAGGTAATATAGAAATCTGCTTTAGATGTGTCAATTTCACTAATCACAAGTTGCGGATAAACAATGCATTGGCTTATGGTTAAAATAATTGGATGCACTCACTATAAAATCAATTACAAAAGTCCAGACAACCTTCCAGTAGTAAATGCAAATTCTCAATAAATCATCTCAAGCACCATTGAGTCCAAAGGAATTTGACTTCTCTCCATTTTTCCCATAACACATCAGGAACTAATCAGGATCACATGCCATCTGAATCCCGATTTCTTTCCTATTTTTATTTTTATTTTTAAGTTAACCTTCACCACCAAAGCAGTGTCCAAGAAAACACTACCACAATCTTGTGTATAGAATTACGCTCCCTTAGAATCCCATTGCTGCTGTAAAAAGAATGTCAAACCTGTGCAAGACATTTGACCTACTACTTCCATGCATCCCCACCCTCCCTTAGTCCCTGGTGATAAACATTCTTCTGATCCAACCAATCAAGCAGAAGGATAATGATAATTACTAGACTGTTAGATAAACAGTCAACTTATTAGCTGAAATGAGAATCAGACACTATCCTATCCAGAACTGAAGCAAGTAAACAGAAGCAGCTAGTGCTATGCCCCCCCCCCCCCCCCACAAGGTAGGCCCACCCCCGAGGAATGACTTTCATACTGAAAAGTCATACATGTCAAACAGTCTCAATTTTGACTAAGGATTTACAGAAACAACATTCATCTATGATGGACTAATCAAAACATTTCCAAACAGGATTCTCTACCAATTTTATGAAAGAAATTACCTTCACAATAGATATGGCAGCCGAAACTGGATCTCTAACCCCTAGAACAGTCCAAATTAGTGAATTATCTGAACCAGCAGGTATAATTCCAATTGGTATCGAAATTCCTTCTTTCTGGTTATCTCTACAGAGAAGACCATTTAGAACCTGCATGATTACAAAGATCAAATGAATTGTTCAACATACAGAAACAGATCAACATCATGAGTTTTATGATTCAGTGTCCTCAATTCTTAAATGCAACTGATTTTGATGAAAAAACCAAAACCCATTACCAACCTGACAACTTGAAAACTTCAATTATTTACACTAAGGCCCAAACTATCATTAGAAAAGGTCAGCTTCTTGATGTACAGCACACAAGATACAGTTGTTCCCAGAAGTACTGCACATGTTTTGATGCTGGGCAACTTTGCCATGCTATGATGTAAATCTTTCTCTGTCAACAGGTATCAAATGCAAGCTTGATTGTATTCAATAATGCATTCCCATCACAAAGATCCAGACTTATTTACTCTTCATCTCAAACAAATCTAGTTTCTTTTATCAAGTTCCTCATGACTGGCTATTAAATCATGAAAAGTAATTACATCTGTGCAGGTAAGCATAGTACTCTACAGTGTGCTATTAAACTATATGCATATCCGAACCTTCAGCAACAAGAAATAAAAAATGGCTATTTCCCTGAAGTGGTAAAAGACTTGCCTCATTTATTATTCCATCACCACCAACGCATATAATTCCTGGAAGAATATGTGGTTGTCAGGGTACAGATGACAGATCATAAAAAGCGTAAGCAAACCATAAATGCACCATGTTATCGTGTGATGCATTGAGTAATAATACCGTCAGGACAAGTGCTGATATCAACAGTTGAAGCAAGCTTTTTGGCATGGCCAGCAGATGTTGTTTTGACTACCTCCAATTTGAACCCCGCTAGCTGTCATTAAATTATTGACATCAACATATATCATAGCAAAGCATGCACTCATTCTCAGCATGTTGATGTAATGCAAGAAGCGTAAAAGGATCATATCTTAGCAGAAAAGAAATATTAAGCAAGTTGGACAAGAAAAGTAAGGAATATCCAGTACACATGTTGTATCAATTTAATGCGTGTGAGGTGAGGTTGAGTTTTATTGTGGGTACAATTCCCTTGAAGAAAAAACTGCACCTCACCAGAAGCTACAAATACATGCTTTTTGTTGGTTTTTTGTGGGTCCCCCAAAAAAAAACCCAACCACATCTCAATCCCAAACACACCCAAGAGCTGACTCATGCTTTCATGGGCATGTTGAGATTTGATGAAATCAAGCTTTGTGCATCATTGCATTGGGAATTACATGAAAATCAAGAGCAAAAATCAAGAAAGGACCTTAAATATTGGTTCCACAATTCCATGGAAAACTTTAGTTGAACGACCATGTCCCGAGCGTGGATTTAATATGACCAGCATTTTGGGAGGGCTCTTGCACTTGAAGAGAAGTTCAGGAGGAGGGTCAGTGGGAAGTAACTCAGATGAAGCTTGTTTCTTCGATGATGCCAAGGGATGAGGCAAACAATTAATATAGCATTGCTGATCAGCAAATCCACCAACCCATTGAAGTGCCTCTTCCACACTAGAGGCCAAGAAACGGTAGTCTCTGCGAGTTCTTTTAGGCTTCATAAAGCAAGACATCCCACATGAGCTCTTTTTTATGGGATAAGAATGCACTGTGAAATGTCGGAGACCAACATTGTATGATACCTGTCAATGCCACATATAGGGACCATTGCTCAAGTTTTCGATGTTAAATTCTTAGAGTACAGCTAAAACAAAATATTGGGAATGAAATGTGAATATTACCGAGATGACATGCTCAAGATGGAGCATATGAGAACCCCAAACTAAAGCTTTGCTTGTAAGCTTAGCATCAATTGCTTGTTGGTTGGTGATGTCAGTTTGGTCTTTCGTAGTACTGGTATGATAGGAGGAGGAGGAAGAGGTGTTTCTTTTATCCAAAATGAGTTTCCCAGAGAAGACAACGTAGCCTAACAAATCAGAGTTTTCATCTCCTCCGGCAGCTGCTCCTCCACCTATGTCTATTCTGTGCTCATCGATCTTGGGTTGGTTGAATGGAAACGGGTCATCAGCAACGGCCTCAGTATTACTCTTGGAATTGGAAGAGGCAGCCTTGAGCTTTTTGCTGCGTTTCTGTTTCTCAGGGAAAACAATTGGGGAAGAGTGCGTGGCTATTTGAGAGCACAAGCTCAATCTCCTCTGAGATTTATTGTTACTGTTGGTAGGAGCAGTAGCAGGGTTGGAATTAATACCCGGATTATTCCTGGACACAAAACTCCCACTCTTACCCTGGTGCATGTCTCTGCGTTGTGTAATAAAAAAGACACAGCGAGACAGGGGATTGATGACAACTCTATTAACCTCCAATAAATTTTGATTCACTTTAATTAATTGATAAAAAAATCAAAGCAAAGAAAATGACATCTCACACTCTCTCACGTGAGCTGGAAGCGATACGATGATGGTGGTGGTGGTGGTAACAATCCAATTTTGACAACACTAAACGGCATCAATCAAAAGCAATATCAAGATGGGAAATGATCAGATCAGCCTGCAAAAGTTCAATTAAATTCAATTCCTTGGGTTGTTATTTCTTTTTATTACCTTTTGAGATTAGATTCGAATAGGAAAGAAATTGTTAACGATATATAAATATATAAATAAAAAAATAAATAATGGGCGACAAAACGGAAGAAGAGGAGGAAGGAAAAAATTACCGTGGAATGATGATAGATGTCTGTGAGATCGCCTTCATCGTCTAGGCTCTAGCTGATGCGCTCTCATCTCGTCTCAGATGAAAATGAAGCCATTTGCAGCTGGTGAGGATGAGGTGGACGAGGAAGACTCATTCGTTGGCTCGGTCATTCAAAGTTAGAAAGAGGGCTTTGGGCCCATGTTAGTGCCTCATTTTTTTTTTTTCTATTACATAAACTATTTACCCTGCGTTTCATTAAAAAAAACTGAAATATTTAGAATATAAAAAGCAAATAATAAGAGTGTTTTTCTTAATAATACTGTATATTTAGTCAAAATATTAGTCTAGATAATTTTTTTTTGAAGGAATGTTAAAAAAATATTTATTAGATAATTTTATAGAAATAAGATAAAAAATTAAAGACAATTACATCAGTAGATTTATGAGCAGATAATTGATAAAAATTATTAAAGATGATTTATTTATTTTCTGCACCAAACTGATTAATTATTGAATCTGCTTTAATTATTTGGCTAAATATTTAATTAACAGATAATAAAACTGCAATTAATAAAATTCTCTAAAGATGAATTATTTGCTTTTTATTATAAATTTTTTATAGACAAAATTAAAAAAGTATTGGCACTGTAAAAAATATTATTTGATTTTAAAAATAAATAAAAACAATTAAAGAACAAAGCAAAATTAGTATCCATTATCATTATGAATATAATTATTATAAAGCTAGATTTTTTTTTTAATTCAATGGTTTTTATGTTTTTTTATCAAAGAAGGGGGGAAACCCATCATGTTCGAGAGAAAAAAATGTGTTATGATTGCTTTACTTAGGACGAGATGCTATTTTAGGTAAATTCATGTTATTTTGCAATGTGTATGAAAAGTTGTTGAATTATACCATTAACTAGATCATTGTTAGTGCTACACTACAAGTTAGATTAACTATTTTTTTAATATAAAAAAATATTTAGTTGTTATTGATGTGTTTTTTAGCAAAAATAAAAAAAAATACTTTACAATGATTGATTTTATATGATGCGATCAACTTAATATATCTAAAGATGATTGAAATGACCAATGAAAATGCAAATTATCTTGAAAAAAATTAGGACGACATCTTTTTTTTTTAAATATTAAAATGATATCATATTAGATCAATTTTAATCAACTCAAGTTAACATATCAAATTTATTATTCAAGTCATGAAACTATGATAATCCTTTTTAAAACAAATAAAAAAATATCAAATATAATTCTCAATCAACCTAATATTAAAAGATAAAATTTTAAATAAATTTTCACTGAAAGATAAGTCAAGTCAACTCAGGTTCACCTGTCAAAGATGATTTATAAGTCTAGAATAACCTTATGTCAAGCAAAATCAAAACAAATCAAGAAATTCAATATATAATCTACTAAATGTTAAAGGGTATATTACACACATACACGCGCACACACACCTGAGTCAATTGACCAAAGCCGTGACTTAGGTCATAAGGTTGAGGTAATCTCATAAAATGCAAACTATAAAACATTATGAAGTCTAATTCTTAATCAATCTAGTATTCAAGAATTTTTTTTATAAAAAAATCAATTATAAAAAAAACAAAAAAAGTTAAGTCAACCATCTCAACTTACAAATCAGGCCATAAGATCATGATAATCACACACAAAGAAAAAATCTCAATCACTGATCAAATTAATTTTACAGGATTAATTTGAAGAAACCCCGAGATTAACTTGAATTAATCTTCAAAACCTAGATCATAAACTATGATAACTTCATATAAAATGGTTCCTAAAAAAATAGTGATTTTGATTCTCAATCAACCTAAAATTAAGGTATGAAATTGAAAAAAAATTAAAAAATGAGCAAAAACAATTATTGGAGTCAACATGACTAATAAAATTTGCGACCTAAGTTATGAGATTGAGATTACTCTAGTAAAAAGAAAACCATAAATCTCTATACCCATTAAATCTAATATTTAATGTAAAATTGATTCTTTTAAAATCAATAAAAAAGTCCTTAAAATATAAACCCTGACATTTCAAGAATATATATATATATTGAAAAACAAAAAGGAAAATTGAATGGTTTTTTAAGAGATGAGTTTGGATATAATACTTAAAAGTGAAAATATGAGCTACTTTATTAAACCTTCTCCATCTTTAAAAATAAATAAAAGAGATAGAGGGAGAGGGATTTAACCATGGGTTAAGAAGATAAAACTCCTAATTAAAGATCAAAGTTTGAAGAAAAAAAGAGTTCACAACAATGAAGGGAAAACCTATAGAGAAGATGAAAGATTTGATAAAAGTTACAATTGAAGGGTTTTACCATTACAAAAATCCCAAGCAAATACTCTAAATAATAATATTACAACCAATTGTATGATTCTAGAAAACAAGAACCCTAAAACTTATGACATGTGGGTTCATATAAAATATTAGGAAAATTCTTAATTCTTGAGATATTTGACATAATGATGAAAATACAAAGAAAGGTTCTTGATTAATTCTTGTATGTAATTAAGGATGCAAACACATAAAAAAGTAAAAGAATTAATTTAATGCATGAAAGAATGTTGAAAGATAGGTTCCTTGAATTCCTAAAAATCTTAGGATTTAAAATTAAAAGAGCATCTTCCATTACCTAAAAACTAAAAGAAGATGTTTGAGATTAAAATTATAGGTAATGGTGGTGAAATATAAATAAGAAAACCTTAGAATAAAAAGGTGGTGGTTTGGACTACCATAAGAGAGGTAAGGTTTAAAGTTTAGAGTTTTAGTGTTGGGGTTTAGAGTTTTGAGTTTGAGGATTTTGGGTTTGGAATTTAAGGTTTAGAGAGTGCATTATATGTGTTTTTAGAGAGAAAATAGTGGGAATTGCATTGGATTTTGCTTAAGCTCATTGGAAACAAGTTGTCGAAATCTCATCTTCCAATTATAACCAAACAAGAACTACAAAATCCCTCAACCTGTCATTACCCCCATTAACCAGTCCTCTTACATCCTATGAACCCTATCCAATAGCCACACATACCTCCTAGCCACTTATAAGACTCAGTCACTCCTATGACCAGCAACTGGTACATCGCTTAACACACCTTGCCCTATCTATATCTTTTGGTCATTACCCTCGTCCAATAAACACTTTCCTCCACCATATCCCTAGATTGCCCAAGAAACTTAAAAGGGTGTCCTTTCCCATCCAAACCTTAGCAAACCTGCTTATAGGGTGAGAAAATGAGAGTATCAGACTTTAGTGCGAGATGCCCCTTAAAGCAATTGCCACGACAACTAGCTAGAAGCACCAAAAAAACCCCTTAATATATGCTAATGACTAATGTAGATGTATGAGCTAGGTGTATGGTAGCGTTCTTCGCCAACTACAAGATGCCTTTCAATACAGTGAACACCATTTCTAACTGGATATAGGAACCTTATGGGCTGGAGAAATCTTGACCATGGCCAATGTGTTTATGATTTTCAGGTTTTCTATTGAAGCTGCATTACAAGAGATCTTGGTGAAAGGATCCTGTTACCATTGATAAAAGCAAGATCAAAACCATTCTAACATAGATCAAACTCATGGGACTGCCATTTCCACTATGGAATAAGTAGACGCTAGGCCTGGCATGGAAACCTCTCACCTCCAGTAAACTAGAATACACAAGGATTTATAGTTTAGGGTTTGAGGGTTTTAGAGTTTAGAGTTCAGGGTTCAGGATTTAAGGTTTAGGTTTTAGGTTTTAGGGTTTAGAATTTTAGGGTTTAGGTTTTAGGGTTCGGCGTTCGGAGTTGAGGGTTCAGGGGTTAGGGGTTTAAGGGTTAGGGGTTCTAGGTTGAGGGTTGAGCGTTGAGGGTTGAGCATTGATGGTTCAGGGTTTAGGGTTCAGGGTTAGGGGTTCGGGGCTGAGGGTTTAGGGTTGAGGGTTTTGGGTTTGGGGTTTAGGGTTTCGGGTTTGGGATTTTGTGTTTAGTGTTGCGGGTTTAGTGTTTTGGGTTTCGGGTTTCGTGGTTTCAGGTTTCGTGGTTTCAGGATTTCGGGGTTTAGGGTTTATGGTTTAGAGTTTAGGATTTTTGGGTTCAGGGTTTTAGGGTTTAGGGTTTGACATTTGGTTTTAGGTTTTTAGAGTTTAGGGTTTAGGGTGTAGGGTTTTTTTTTATAAAAAAAAATAGGGACGGAACCCTGGACAAATTTATTAATAAAAATTAAAGAAAATTGCAAAATTGGAGGGGGACCAAACCAAACATCCATAGCACAATAAGAGATGGACAAACCCCATTTCCATACAAAAAAAAAACCCTGGAAATAATCAACAATTTGGAGGGGGGCCAAACCAAACCTCCAAAGAAAAAAGAAATATAATAGCTTCAATTGATCGCAAGCCGCCACAACTCCCAACAAACCAAAGAAGCCTGTATCCACAGGAATCCAGAGAAAAATAAAAATGCACCAGAAACGAAAACTAAATAAAAGCATGACGAAAATAAGGAAGATTTAATTCCCACCGAAGCTGTATCACTATGACAAAATAACATGAGATCATCAGCAAAACAAAGATGGGTGCTTGGCACTTTCCTGCAACGCCAATGAAATTTAAAATTGTTATAGACCCTAGCTCTGCGCAAGATTCCTGAAAGGCTGCTGTTGGTGTTTCTTGCCCGACAGCTTCTTCCTGTACAGTTCCTTGTTTTTTAATCCATCCCTTTTGATTTGGTTAAAAAAAAAAAGAGTTTAGGGTTTGAGGTTTAGGGTTCGGGGTTCAGGGTTCAGGGTTCGGGGTTTAGGGTTTAGGGTTTTAGGGTTTAGGGTTTAGGGGTTTAGGGTTTAGTGTTTAGGGGTTAGGGGTTAGGGTTTAGGGGTTGGGGTTTAAGGGTTTAGGGTTTGGGGTTTAGGGTTTGGGGGTTTAGGGTTTAGGGCTTAGGGCTTTAGGGTTTTAGGGTTTTAGGGTTTGGGGTTCGGGGTTCGGGGTTCGGGGTTCGGGGTTGAGGGTTGAGGGTTCAGGGTTCAGGGTTGAGGGTTGAGGGTTCAGGGTTAGGGTTTAGGGTTTAGGGTTTAGGGTTAGGGGTTATGGGTTTAGGGTTTAGGGTTTTTTGTTTTTTTAAAACCAGGGACGGAACCCTGGACAAAATATTATTAAAAAATAAAAAACGATACAAAAATGGAGGGGGGCCAAACCTAACCTCCATAGCACACTAAGAGATGGACAAACCCCATCTTCATACAAAGAGCTCTTAAAACCAAAAAATAATTTGGAGGGGGGCCAAACCAAACCTCCAAAGAAATACAATAGCTTCAGATGATCGCAAGATGCCACAACTTCCAACAAACCTAAAAAGCCTGCATCTATAGGAATCCATGGAAAAATAAAAAAGCACCAAAAACAAAAACTAGATAAAAGCATGACGGAAATAAGGAAGATTTAATTTATCAGTTCTAATCATTCTTCTTAAAGAATTAAAACCTTCAAGGGAAGATCCAATGTGTAAATTATCAGCCTTGGACCCTAAAGTAGCAAGATGATCTGCTACTTGATTACCTTCCCTGTAGATATGAGATAAATGGAATTGAAAATAATTTAGATAATCATAAATACCCTACAGACTATAACATACCTCCCAGGACCCAATGCATTGGTTTTGAACAAGATGAATAACCGATAGAGCATCCATTTCAATCCATACTTTACTAATACCTCTATCTTTGCAAATACGCAGGCCATGATATAAAGTTAGAATTTCTGCGTGTAAGGCAGATTTGGCTTTTAACGGAAGGAAGAAAAAAAAGGAAACATTGCCGTGCCAGTCGCGGAGAATACCCCTACCACCAGACACAACACTTCTCCCTTGAAAACTTCCATCCACATTAAGCTTAAAACAGTGCTCCTTTGGTTTAATCCATCGAACCATTTTAGAAAAATACACTTGATCTAAAACATAATGACACCCAAAAGAAGAGGCCAATTTCATATCACCCTTCCAATTCCTCCTCTTCAAGAGCCCCGCTTGGAAAAGTTGGAAAATCTTCCCCTGACATTTCCAACGAATCCTATCGGGATAGAAACTCATGTTCCTATGCTTGGCATCATTTCTCTCAAGCCAAATAAACCATAAAACAAATAGCGGAATAATAATTCTAATATGTCCTTCAGAAACATAGTCTCCCGAGAAGAACCATGCAGAGAGCTAGTGCCTAATTGAACCATCAGCAGGCAAGCTAACAGAGAACATCGCAGCAAAAAAGTTCCAAACCGGAGACACACTAGGACAGAACATAAATAAATGCTCCAAAGATTCAATATCATTACAGCCATGGCATTTAGAGACCATGCATATACCCTTACTCTGAATCCTGGTATCCACTGGAACAAAATCATTTAGCAACCTCCATATAAAAAAAGATATCTTTAAAGGAATAGAAGCATGCCAAATTTTTGAGAAAATTGACTATACATAGTAAAACCACCATTTGCAGTGAGAGTCCAAAGAGGATGGTCAATTCTGGTACTGCAAACATCAATGAGGTATAAAGAATCTAGTATTTCATTTGGAATTTTTGATCTCACATGATCTAGATACCACGCATTGGCCCTCTAATAAGAAGAGATAGGTAGATGGGACTCTCCAATTGGAGGACTATACCTTGATAAAGCAGATTCATCTACCCAAATATCATGCCAAAAATTAATCTTACCACAGCCAACCTTCCAACGAATTAGATCTTCACAAGCACGGCCAACCTTAGAAAGTCTTTTCCAAATAGGAAAATCATGGACACTCACACCACCTAAAAAGGAAGCACTGTTATAACCATATTTACTTTTCATGAAATTTGACCAGAGGTTATTGACGGTACGAAACCGCCACCAAAGCTTCAAACTCATAGCCTTGATGAGGTCCTTAATTCTCCGCATACCAAGACCTCCTTCCTCTACTGGATAACATAAATCCTCCCAACATTCCCAATGAATTCTCTTTTGCCCCTTGGAGCTCCACAAGAATTTGTTGAATAACCTTTCAATCCTATATATAACCGATTTGGGAGGCACAATAACATGTAAAAGGTAAAGAGGCATCGAAGTAAGAATACTCTTAAGGATGGTAATACTACCACCCGGCGATAAGACCTTAGTTTCCCACCCCTCTATCCTAGCAGCAATCTTGGAAATAAGATCATCCCACAAAAAACTTTTCTTGGGCCCCTTATAAAGAGGCATCCTCAGATACTTAGTGGGCAATCGGATACGAGGAAAGCCCAAAGCCCCACCTACAACATTGGCCCTAGATAAAGAAGCTTTAGCAGATAGGATAAAACCACTCTTAGAGGGATTAACCTTTTGGCCCGAACATTGCTCATATTCAGTTAGGAAATTAGTAATACGCTTAAGAGATGACTTAGTACCATTAGAGAAAATAATAATGTCATCAGCAAATGCAAGGTGCGGAACAAGCACCGGACACCTAGCAAGATAATGCAAAGAGGGGTACCTCTAAAACATATTATAAAGACCACGCGATAGATATTCAGCGGCAATAATAAATAAAGCAGGGGAAATAGGGTCACCTTGACGAAGACCCCTAGATCCATGGAAATAACCTGTAATCTCACCATTTAATAGGACTGAAAACCAGCAATTGGAGATACAATTTTCAATCATATCAGTCATTTTAGAGCTAAAACCAAATTTACGCATTATTTTAATAATAAAAGCCCAATCAATTCTATCATAAGCTTTCATCATATCCAGCTTAAGGATCACATTAGACCCTCTGGTTTTCTCATCAATTGACTGAACCATCTCCTGAGCCAATAAAATATTGTCCTCTATGCGCCTGCCTGGAATAAAGCCACTTTGGAAGGGGAGGATTATTTTAGGCAAGATACGGGAGAGCCTATTAGTCATAATTTTAGTAATAATTTTATTGAACATAGTGCATAGACTAATAGGTCTAAATTCACTCCAAGTTTTGGGATGCGGAACTTTGGGAATCAGAACAATAGTAGTTGAGGAAGCACCTTTAGGGATAACACCCCCATTAAAAAAATCAATCACAGCCTCCACCAAATCCTCCCCGATAATATCCCAACAATGTTGGTAGAATAGACCCGAAAAACCATCTGGACCAGCAGCGCTATTAACATTACACTCAAATACTACCGTACGAATCTCATTTCTATTAGGGAGATTAGTAAGAAAATTGTTATCCTCTTTAGTAATAATATTCGGGATGAAACTCCAATCATTGGCATTAATATCAACATTAATATCATTATCTTTAGTAAGAAGAGCAGAAAAATAATCCACAGCAGATCGCTTAATGTCCACAACATTATTTAGAATAGAACCATCATCATTTTGAATGGTCCAAATGAAATTTTTAACCCTCTTTTTTTTTTAATAAAAGCTGGTAGTATCGGGTGTTTCTATCACCCTCTAGAAGCCATTTACAACCTGATTTTTGTTGCCAAAATTTTTCTTCCAAAAAAAGAGTTTTGTTCAAAATAGCCATCTCTTTATGAAGAGCCTCCCTATTACTTGAACTCGGATCATTTTGGAAAATAATTTCTTTCTCAGTAACATTATCTTCGGCAATTTTGATTTTATCAAAGATATTACCAAATTTATACTTATTCCATCATTTTAGACAACTTTTCAGTCTCTGTTGTTTAAGCCAAAAATTCAAACATCCCGAGCTCCCACTAGGATGATCCCAATTATTTTTCACAACATTTAAAAAATCATGATGATGGGTCCACATATGAAGAAACCTAAATGAGCTAGTGAAAGTTTGCACGGCTTGAGAGCATTGGAGCAATAAAGGGCAATGATCAGACCCCACCCTATTAAGATGCTTAACCCGGGTGAGAGAGAACAAGTCACTCCACTCCAGATTAAAAACTATCCTATCCAGCCGACGCATGACCTTACCATTAGTTCAAGTAAAATCATTTCCCTCATACCCTGCATCCAACATCCCACAATCTAAAAGGCAACTACCAAATTCCTCCATCGATCCCAGATTAGGATTGTCCCCACCCTTACTCTCCTTAATATTGAGAACCGCATTAAAATCACCACCAACAACCCACGGTCCATCAAGGATGGAAGCAATCTCACTCAACTCATCCCATAAAATTTTCCTCTCCGACCTTAAGTTCTTAGCATAGACAAACGATATAAAGAAAGACTGAGACAACCAAGGCGTATTGACAGAAACGGTAATACACTGGTTATGATCTTTGAATAAGTTAACAGTTAAGTCCTCTACCCAAAAAACCCAAATTTTATTAGCACTATTAGACATAGAGTTAGCAAATCCTAATGTGCGAGTAAAGAAAGCAATTCTATCCAATTCAACCATTGGTTCAATAATGGCAATAATTTTAGGACGATGCATTTTAATGAGATTTTTTAGGCGGCAAAGACCTGTCTTACCAGCTATCCCCCTTATATTCCAAATGAGACTCTTAATCATTAAAACTATCATTAAGAGGAATAGCATCAATCACTTTAACTATTGTAGTTTCATTAAACTCAATATTTAAATTTTTCTTACCTAAATCCTTTTTACTAAAATGGGATTGCACATCCACTTCAGAGTTTCGTCGAGTCAAGATTCTGGGATGACTCTCAAACTCGAGATACCTACCATCAGAGTTAAGACTCTTTGTAGACTCTATAGTATTACAATTTGAAGGGATGGTATCATTCGTATTAAGGCCGCACAAGCCTATAGGTTGGGATTCACCAACCATGGAATCGCTATTAATTTTCGAAGAAAAATTAGCCTCCTGCAAGTTGTCAGAAACATTTAAATTAACCGGAGTTTTAATTTCAATTAGACTACCTATAGGAGTTTCCCGAACAATTTCTCTATCCTGAGTTTTCGCATAAGTTCCTTCATCCACTAAAGTTGGGTTATTATCAATTTCGATAGATATGCCTTTGTTTGGAGGGTGAATAGGATCATCCTTATCCATTTCTAATTTTTGACTCTCCTCTTCAATTAAATTACCCAAAGGAGTATCTCGGGCAATTTCTCTATCCTGAGTTTTCGTACTGGTTCCCTCATTCACTAGTGTTGGAGTATTATTAATTTGGATAGATTTACCTTTGTCTAATGGGGGAATGGGATAACCCTTTCCATTATTTTCCACATGTTTAGGAGCTGTTTTCTTATGCCGGACCTCCACCCATTCTTCTTTATTTTTAACACTCTCCGTGGCAGGTTTCAGATTATTTTTTAGGCCAAGCTTCGAATCATTTTTAGGAGCAGTCTCAACATGTTTAAAGGGTTGACTAGGTCTCACATTTTTGTCTAATAAGATACAGTTATCCATGTTGTGGCCTACATGTAAGCATTCAGTACAATATCCAGGCATTTTTTCAAAGGTTACCGGTTGCCAATAACCTGATAAGTTTTTTCCTGATTCACGACTCCTAACCTGTACCCAAATTTCAGTAGGGGGTACTACCAGACAATCAAATTCAATGCAAACACGAGCCTTAGAGGGTTTAGTTCCCTTGGCCGTAGCCTCATCCATTTGGATAGGCGGCCCTAGCGACTTTGCCAGATTCATTAAAACGGATCCTTCATAGAGATGGTATCTCAAGTTAGGGAACGAGATCCACACTGGCACAATAGATGATTCTTTCTCGGGGACAAAATCTACGGACCATTTCAGGACCCGCATTTTATAGCCCCCGAAAAACCAGTCACGCTTAGCAAAGAGACGTTGATAGTCAAGGTCATTATTCAGTTTGATAAAAATATGTTTATAATCAAACCAATGAATATGAAAAGCACCCAATAAATTTAAACGTCGAAAAAATTCTCGGATTACCTCGAATCGCGGCCCTCGGTTGAACTTACCTACAAAAAATGGCCGCCGGGGCATTCTGAAATTTCTCCGAAGAGCGCATATCTTTAACAATCGGTGTTTTCTCCCCCATTAACACAGATTGGAAGCTTTTGTTATATGCTCGGGGTGAAAAATTTGGTTGGAATTTTGCACCCATCCCATGGTTAGCCATCTCAGCATAGGATGGCTTTGCCATAGGAGGTGCCAATTGCACCGGGTCCGGAGGTCGAAGCTCCATCATGCACCGATCAATTAAAACACTCCGCACAGTTTGTTTGTTTA